>CM028131.1:133117500-135540833 GCA_016271365.2 Neoceratodus forsteri | reverse complement strand
TGAAATGTTGCAACTACTGCGTCATCGGGAGGGATGAGGCACTGAATTCCAAAGGGATTTAAAAGGAGTAGATTTAAAGTGACAGCGTACATATACAAACCAGGTGCTCAGTTCATGAAACAAGCAATATCAAATCACACACTAAATAGATATCAAACACTTGTAAAATACCTATAACCACCATAAAAATCACAGCGGGTTGTAAACATTGTAACAAAGAGTGTGTAGAATAATTAAATTAATTTAAAGAGCTGCTGAAGCATCAAACAAAACTTAAAAAAAACATGATATTTAGGTACAGTTCAGCTTGCATTCCATATATATTCTATAGAGTTCTCCTCCTTTATCCCTCAGCGTCCATCTGTCTGTGAAGCTTACTCCCTACTTCAAGTCATAATTCTGTGTTGTGACATCACAATCTGTTGCCATGGGAGTAACTGTGATGTCACAGGCAGTGCATTATGACTTCAGGTAGGGAGAAAGCAACAGGAATAGATGAAACCTTCAGGAGCAAATATCCTGTCTCCATGCAGATTACCTCAGTAATAAATAATGGGGAGGAGGAATACAGAACTAATGTGAAAGACAAGCTGAACTGTGTTTAAATACATATACTATTGACACAGTGACAGCAATACTGTGAAGACCATTACAGTGACAAAATCTGCAGTTCACTGTAATGGTCTGTGGTATTGCTGACACTACTGTCTTCTGTGATTTCGCTCCCTCTCCGAACACCTTCTGCTTCTGACAGCACAATGCTGACTGTCAGCATTGTGCCATCTCTTTAATACCGATCGACAAATTTCATGTCAATGCGGCTTGGTGGAACCATTTAAATATTATGTTTTAATGTTCTCCTGAAGGTGTCAGTTGCTCTTTAAATTCCAACACTAGACATCTTAGGTCTGTGTGATATTCCTCCGGTGCTACAGGGATGTAAATCTTCCCTCCTCTGCACCCTAGAGAAAAAAGCATAAAGACAAAATTAATATACATGATACTCAATAATTCCCATTCAAACAGTAATATCATTATTTCCTAATAAATGGGAATACATCTATTCTATCATTTAAACCTGTCAGTTTTAATGCCCCCAGTGTAAAGATCCAGAAGGATGCTCTCCTAAGAAGCTTGTGGTCCAAATTTCCACCCTGTGGACGTAACCCAACCTTCTCTATTCATCAAAACTTAAATACATAGTTTGTCCCTGACCGCTTACTCATCCTACAGTGATTAGCCAAGGCATTTGTAGTATCCTCCCCAGCTTTACTCCTCAGGTGTTCGCCAATGCAAATCTTAATGGGTCTTGTGATTTTGCCCGCATAAAAGGCCCCACACTCACATACAGCCATGTATGCTAAATTATTTGTTATACAGCTGAAAAAGGTCCTTGCCTCATAAATCTTGGTTGTATTCACTGAAGTAAAAGTATTACATTTCAAAATTGAGGAACAACATTTACGATTTCCACATGTAAATGTTCTACAACGGTGTGATGGCAACCATTTTTCAGCTCTAAGTTCTGGCTTGGTATCTGGTTATAAACTATGTACTAACCTGTCACGTAGATTGCTACCCTTTCTGTATACTATTCTGGAACTAGTTCAGTAGCCTCCCTCAATAAGGGATCAGTACCTAATAAGCCCCAATTCTCTCTAATTATTTTTTTTTATCTTCCTTGACTGTCTAGGGAATATGCTAAGAAAATTCATCCTATCTGGACCCCTTACTGTTTCTCTAACCACGAGGAGCTCATCTCTCCTAATGTCAAAGGCCTGCTGAAAGGCCTGATCGACCACTGTCTTACTACAGCCCCTCTTCAGAAACCTCTGACACATCTTAGAACCATTAATGAGAAAATCAACGTCATCATTACAGTTCCTGCAAACTCTAAGCATTTGGGCCTTTGGAATATTACTAATTAAATGACGTGGGTCGCAACTAGAGGCATGTAACAGTGAATTACAGTCAGCTTCCCTACCAAACAAATTAGTCTGGATGATATTATCTATTTTTTTGGTTACCATCAAATCCAAAAAGGAAACCGAATTTCTGTCACACTGTACTGAAAATCTGAGATTACAGTTACTGTTCTCTGGATATTTAACAAAATCATTAAGTTCAGCCCTAGTGGCATGCCACACTATAAAGATATGCTCTATAAAGTGACACTAAATGTCAATCTTATGGTAAAATGGCTTGACCTGGCTGTCATAGACTCACGCTGGCCCAAATAAAGGTTGACATAGTTAGGGGCAAATGTTGCCCCATGGCCATCCCTTTGTTTTGGAGGTAATACGAACCCTGAAAGAGAAGGTAATTTTTATTTAAGACTTGCTCAAAGCAATCAATTAAAAATTATTTTCAACCCATTCGATACTCTCATCCAGGTCGAGCCAGTACACCAAAGCACTCAAACCCTCCTCATGGGGTATATTAGTATAAAGAGATTCTATGTCCATAGAGAACAATAACCATTCAGGTTCCAGTTATAGATCCCCAAGGATGCCCAATATATCCATCATGTCTCATACATGTGAGCATAAAGTACTCACATAGCCTTTAATGTGTGCATCAGCGACTCTGCATAGTGGTATGGGTAAAGAACCAATACCTGCCACAATTCGGTGTCCTGGGGGATCTTCCAATCTTTTATGTACCTCTGGCAAAATGTATATACTAGCCCAGACTGGATAAGAGACCATCAGGAAGTCTTATTCACTCTGCATTTGATGTTGTCTATACAAGCCTCTGTAAGGAATCTATCAATTTGATTCTTGAAGGAGTCGGTTGGACTCCCCATTATTTACAATAAAAATATGTATTTTGAAGCTGTTGCTCCACCTCTTGTACATATTTAGATGATGACATAATAACCACCGCTGCCCCTTTGTCCACCATTGTATTACAAGGTTAGGATTCTCCTCCAGCCTCTGCAGGGCTGCGGTCTCCTCTTTTGTGATTTTCACATGATTGGGTCTATTGCACTGTTGAAAAAGTTCCTGGAATTTGTTTTCACAGGCACGCTTAAAGACCCACACAGTCTCATTGTATGGTGGGACAAATGTAGATGGCGGATGAAAATCTATAACAATCTTGGACCTCCACTGTAGGTAGTAAAGCAGGTACTTCATGCATCCTGTGTGGTGTATTTTGTCTACAGATCTTGAGTTTCTCAAAATGAGCTTTCAAGTTTAGATTTCTGGTGAATCTATGCAAATTCATGAACAGGTCAAATGGTTTAATGTCTTGTGTCTTAACAAATGATAAACCTTTCTACAAGACAGATATCTGTGCTTCAGTTAGAGGGGTATCTGAAATATTTATCACAATGCACTCTGATATCTGTGTTATTTCTCCCTCTCCTGGGACGTTATTTGGTGCTTGTGCCCCCTAGCTCCCCTTCTGGTGCATTTCCTCTGCTGTCCTGCTGCGGTCACTACTGTTGCCCCTGTTGCTCCCTCAGGGTTGGCTTTTTGAACTGGACAAGACTTCAGTTGTGGTTATAGTTATTTTAGAAGTGTCTGATTTGTATTTAGTGTGTGATTTGATATTGATTGATCTGACTTCGAGGAAGGCTGTTGCAGCAGGCCATACCGACAGGACTAAGCTGCCAGGCCAACCTGGTGGCACTGAGGCGCCTGATGCCTTACCTTGCGCTGCGCCGGCGACCCAAGTTCGGGAATGAGGGTCATCAGGGTGCCAGTGGGGGGGGGGAGTGGAGCAGAGCAGGATTGAGCATCCCTAAGACAGCTCTCCTCTCCTGGGGAGGTCTTTGCTGACCCCTGTAGTTCCACTGCCCCCAGGTAGAGGCATGAGGATGGTGCAGGCGGATGGGGCGGCGTGGAAGGGAGGGGCTTTCCACAGTCGCGGCATGTGTGTTCTTCCACACTTGCACATCCGTCCGAGGCAGGGTTGGGCACAAAAACCAGGGGGAAAAAATCTGAAAAAATGTATATTAAAAAAAAAAAGGACTAAGTTGCCAGGCGCCAGGGCCACATGGAAAACTTCTAGCTAGCAGTACACCACGGGGGACCACCCACCGCTGACGTCAGCCTAGACTGTATAGGTGACCGGTCCACCACACCTACCTCAGTTCTTTTCCCATCACCGACCCGTGCACATTGGACCTTAGCGGATGCCGCAGCTACAGTCGACCGCCATAACCTGCGCTTCCTGTGCTTTTTTATTTTTTCGATTTCTTTCAGTTCTCTTTCACTTAAACATCAAAATTTCCATGTTTTCTTTGACGAGTTTGTCTTCTCCACCAGCCTCATCTTCCGACTGCTCCATGAAGTGTGCTTGTGGCAAACCAATCACCGGAAAGGACGCCCACTCTGTGTGTCTCTTCTGTCTAGGCCCCAGCCATGACACTGAAGCCTGCCAGCACTGCCACAGATTCAACCAGGCCACCCGAAGATGTTGCTTAAAAGTGCTGGAGAGCCATCTTTTAAAGCAGAAGTTGGTCATGATGGAGAAGGAGCGGCAGGCCAGGAGCTCCTCGGCCTTGCTGGCGCAGTTCTCCGGGGCCTCTTCTTCTTCCCACAAGGAGAAGTCAGGGAAGCACAAGCACTGGGACAAAGACTGGGACCGGGACCAGTCAGCTTCTAACCCCAGTAATACTCAGGTATTCACAGCTTTCTGCAGTAAGCCTTCTAGGTAGGACTGCCCAGAGAGAATAGAACACATGCAAGTGATGGAATTCTTTGCACGTGACAACTTTTCAAATGCTGCCCTGTACTAACTGCCAGCGTTCTAAACGCCTTAGATTTCACTCTCCGCCTGAAAAGTCTGGTCGCTTGGAGTGTCACTCGCCTACCTTTCATCTACGTGAAGAAACTTTTAAAATACATATAAGTATCTTTTTATTTTCATTTGCTGCCTTTTACTAAGTGTATTTTGTTATTAAACTTAGTTTAGCATTAGTTAGTTTTGTTTTCCTGGTTCCTTTCGTTCGGGTATAACCATGGGGGGACCAGGTTAGTTTACTGTTAGTCTGGGGGGGGGGTTCTGACTAAAAAAAACCTTAGTTTATAATTTTATTTCTTAAAAAACTGTTATTTTGTAACCGATGGCTCCAGTTTTCTGAACCGATAATCCTGGTTCCCTTTTTCTTATTGGTTCGGTTCCTCTGGTTCATTTTTGGTTCCGGAACTGACTGCAACTGCTAGATCTTATTTAAAAAGCTTTATTATTTAGCGGGTACTGTTTTTTCTCTGTTTTTTGATAGAATGCCAGAAAAACCTAAAAAAAAAAAAACAGTGAGCCGGTTTAAGAACTGTACTCAGTGTGGGGAAGTTTTTGCCAAGGCAGAAAAGCACAGTTTGTGCGTGGCTTGCCTGAGCTATGATCATTTACAAGAGGAATGTGATATATGTAAAACATTCCCAGAGAAAACTGTTGAGAAATGCCTGGAATGGCTAAAAATAAAAAAAAGCTTCCTCAACTGAGGGGTCCCTCTGGCTGTGACCAGCCGATACCCCCTGTTAACTTGGATGAAACCACGTCTGTGATTGCCTCTACCCCTGAGACGGGTGACAAGGGCACAAAGAGGGCAAGTGAACTGGCTGGCTCCCTGGTTCCTTCTAAAAAAGCCAAGAAGCTTAAGCACACTGAACCCCCGCCTTCTAAACTGGGGACTTCTGTGCCTGGCCTTACTATGCCTTCGCCTATGGAGATTGCTTAGGCATTTAAGATCATTCAGGCCTTGCAAAGTGTTGCTCCTCCTCAGCAGCCACCTGCTCCGACCCCAGGTCCCCAGGCTGGCAGTACAGGAAGATCTTCTTTCCTTGAGGAAGAAGATTATGCAGAATGTGAGGAGGAGGATGGGGGACGTATTGAGCCTGAGGTGTCCCCTGAGCAGGAGTTTGGTTCTCCCCCCAGGGTATCTGAGGACTACTCCTCTCATTTTATTTGTGTTCATAAGACGGCTGATGCCTTGAACATCACCACTACAGAAGAGATTGAGGATGAGGAGGAAGAATATATGGGAATGATGGGGTTAACCCCCACTAAAGTCCTCCTCCTGCCTGTGAATAAGTTTTTTGAGAAGGATGCACTAAAACTCCTTCAAACTCCAAATTCCATCCCTCCCCTTGACAAAAGGATGGATAAAAAATACCAAATGGCTAGGGAAGGGGCAGAGATCCTCTTTTCTCATCCTGATCATCAGGGGGTTGTGCAGGTGGCTGCCTGTGACAAAGCTAGGGTCCCTCTGTCCTCACACCCTCTGGACAAGGACTGTAGAAAAATTGATAGTATGGCCAAGAAGTGGTACCTGTCAACCTTTCTGTCCATTTGCCTAGCAAACTTTCAGACCTATGCTGCCCAGTATCAGAAATCACTGTGGCAGTCAGTTTTGGCCATGGCTCAGAAAGCCCCCTCACCCCTGTCAGATGACCTGGCTGAAACTGCAAGGTTTGGGTTAGAGGCGGCTAAATATCAGTTCCAAATGGTTACTGGTACTAATGATACTGCAGCCAGATGGATGGCTAAGACGGTAGCACAGAGGAGATTTGCTAGGCTCAGGGCCACAAATCTCACTCAGGATACTCAATCTAAGGCACTTGATTTCCCCTTAGAAGGGAATGTTCTATTTGGGGAATCCACTGTGGCATACATGAACAAGTTCTGGTGAGAGCTGATATGGCTGTGGAGAGCTTTTGGGAGTCTTTTTTTTTTTTTGCTTTATCTGTTTATCTCCCCTGTGACCCTCGCCTACCTCTCCTTCAGGCCAGTTGCCACAAGGACTCTCACCTCTCCTGACACCGCTGCCGATCTCGACCCCACATCGCAGCCACCTCAGGGTAACCTGATGTGACTCTTCATCGGGTGGGTCCTCCTCTTCTGATGAGAAATGGCCTATTGGCCTAGGCATTGGCCCTGGGTGCTGCTGCAGCCGGGTGGGCTGTCGCGGAGCTTGGGGAGGCACTGGTCCAGGCGGCAGTCATCTGGTAGGAGGAGACACCACTTTCTAGTCCCCCCCCCCCCGATTCCCCTACTCGTGTCGCAACTGAGCTTCCTCTGGTCTCTACCGGGGGCCGCTACAGAGCGATGCCATTCCCCAACCCACCCCAGGAGAGGAGAGTAGCCCTCTGGATGCCCAATCCTACTCCTTTCCCTGCCGACCCTCTGGTGCCCGAGTCCGTTCCCAAACCCGGGTCGCCAGTGTGGTGCAAGGTAAGGCACCAGCACCTCAGCCCTCTGCGCCACCGGGCCGGCCTTGGGATGCTTTTACTCATTATTTCTAATGAATTTGCACAATGCAGATCTGTGGAGAGGCAGTTTCAATGTGGTCTTCCTTTTACACATTTTGACAATGTGTTTTCCTAGAATATGCCTGCTGATTGCTATATATTTAGCCTGGATAGTTCACAGAAGAAATGGCATCTTATTTTCAGTGGGGCTCTACATCTACACAATATTATGCTACATTGTGTAAAATCAGAATGCACTAAAAACAATATTTTACATCTGGAGGGATATATTAAGTGCCGGATCAATGCATGAGCAGAAACATGCGTCGCACAAAGAGGGTGCGCCGGTCGGCACTGATACAGGTACAATGTGTGCATACAGTGAAGCCCTCCAGGATGAAGTGCAGCACTGCAGAATTCTGCAGTAGAGTTACTGCAGCAAACAATGCAATTTCAAAGGGAGTTAATCCCTTTTGTCATGCAGTAAACCTGCGACACTGCGCTTCATCTTGGTGGGCTTCATCGTTCCTGTTGAAAATGTGATCCTGGGCGGGATTCGCAATGCAGGTGGCCGCCAAGTCAGGTGCATCCAGGGTAACCCCAACTAAATATCTTCCAGGGGGAATGCGTGGCACATACTGGTATGCGCCACAGCCCCCATGGGCAATATTCCGCCCAGGAATGCAAATGAACTAATTGAGCATGCAGGGTGCAAAGGGGCCTTATGCATGCTCATTACCAGCCTGTTTGCATGTTGGCATGGGGATGAATGCACTGGAGCAGCTCTCGCCCCAAGCCCCGACCCCGATCACTCCCATGTGGGACAGGCCCTGAAGTCTTTGGTGGTATAGTGGCACCCCCCCATCTGTTCCCCCAGCCCCAATCGTACTGGAGTCCAGGCTCTATTGGTTCCATATTGTAGGGACCCCAATGCCATCTCTAATTGCACCTGAATACACCTACAGTCCATGTCCATAGTGTAGTGGCCCCCGCTCTCCCTCAGTGGTGCACAGACACCCGCCTCCCTGCCCCCAGCCCATCCCACTGTGATGTTATACATAGGCATGAGCTGTGTGTGGGTGATAACATCCAGTGGCCATACTCCTCAGGCACTCGCATGCGGATCCATCATCCTGGTGCCATTGCACTGCTCAGTGTGGGTGATGGCCGATGCTGTACCCACTCATACAGGTCCCAAAACAGGCATGTTACAGCCAACCTCCCATTCATTTGTACAGTTGGGGAACTGTGGATGAACTATCTATAGCCTTTGGTGTACACTGCAAATGGCATTACAGGATACAGCACCCCATGGCACCGGGATACTTCAGCAGTCCGGAGGGTGGCATGTTATACAGGGGAACAAGTGAGAGTGTGGAGCTGCAGCGGTGTATGACAGCAGGAAGATACAGCATCGGCAAGTATTGCATTGGAGGTATGTAAATTCCCTCTTCAGTTTGTGAGGGACGTACACACAGCGCATACAGTGGTAGATCCTCAGCTGGCATGGTGCTCCAATGCATGGTACAGCCAGTTGGGTCATTCCAGAGTGCAGGTCCCCAGCCCGGGTTCAGTGCAGTCAATGGCTGGCCATGGCAGGATGTGGAGGGCAGTGCCAGTCTTTGCAACAGGTTGGGTATGGGGGGAGTGAGGGTGTCTTTGTACAGGGGTGGTGGATGGGAGTCCTCTAGACTATGGATATGGACCATGGATTCCTCTGGTGCAATTGGGTCTGGGGAGGCCCTACACCATGGAGCTCTTCAGGGATGGAGTTGGCTAGATTGGGGATGGAAAGGGGGTACCTCTAGTCCACCAGGGCTGCCAGGCTGCTGTGCACCTGGGTGCACATCTGCAGCCTGCCTGTGGGTGGCTGTCCGGGTTAGGCCAGCTTTCGTGGCCTAACTGTGGGCCACGGTGCTCTGGACTGTGAGGGGCACATTCCCATTCAATATGCTGCAGCACGGCATATGCATGGGTTACCCCCTTGACATGAACGGCATACCATTTGTGTGTTCCCTGGCCCATTCCCTTGCGGCCAGCGCATCCCGCACGTTTGAATATTGTGCTGCTACGCATTGTTGGAGTTGTGCGGCACATCTTCCTTTTCAACCGGGATGCTCAGCGTATCTTCTTTGAATACAGGGGCCCAGGACTAGGTAGCCTGAATAAATACATTATAAAAATTATAAAATCATGACCCCACTGAAAACAAAATATTGCATCTAATCTGGGACAGCCTGAGTAAATACAGTGCAAAAATGTATAAATGAACATCCCTGTGACAATGAGATGTAGTATCTCCTCGCCCTATCCAGGATACAAAATATAGGATATGAAATATTCAGTGCTCCCAGATCCAAATAACCATTACTCTGTAAGGAACCCTCATTTTCCCTGTGTTTTTCCCACAAAGGCAGAATCAAATCCTTGTAGATTTTTCCTTAAGCCACTGGTTCCTTATTTATGACTTTGTTCTTTATTTATTATAACAGCAGCCTTTTATTGGGAAAAGAGCTCTGATTTGCTGCTCAGTATTAACATTATATGTCAAGATGGCCTTGGAATGATTTAGATTTATATGCTATGCATAAGGCATAATGAGGAACTATATGAAATAACAAATATCAAGCTCATTATTTCTTGAACTATACTCAGAATTAGTAATCACAAGTCATACAATCTTTCAGAAGATACTAGTAATGTCTGTAAATAAACGTATTGCAAATAGAGACATTTCCATATATACATACATATATACACATGCACACACACACACAGATGCTACTTTTGCATCTTATAGTTGTTAGTTTTCAGACAAATTCTCATAGACTTTTTTCTGTCCACCTGATGGAATCTTGAATGAGTTAAGTAAATGTTATTATTTTATCAAGGTCCTGATCCAGCAAATATGTAAATACACACTCGGTTTATCATATTATAAAATGACAGAAAACAGTCTTCTGTTTGCAGTTGTTTGATGAGGAATTTTATAAATGGTATAAGTTCTTTTTGTTACATCTATGTTGGTCCAATAAAAGGTATCAAATCATTTGGTTCTGTAACACTCATGGTTTGTCAGCAGTTAATTCATTAGATGAGGTCTCCCTTGCCAGGAGTTTGACTGTTTCTCCACTCCTCCCCCAAAACAAACAAACACACACACGCACTCTGTTACTATAAGGATCTCAGTAGCTCTTCAAACAACATGAAGTCTTGCAGTATTCAGACATAATGCAGTTCGCCCCAGCACTTGAACTGCCCTGGAGAGGAAAGAGTTAACTCTATGCAGAAGCATAGAACGTTGAGCTTGAGCTTGGTTTTCAAACCTCTGTCTGTGGTACTTCCCAGTGTAACCGTCAGATTCTTTACTCTGCCTAACAGTGAAGTCGCTCCGGAGATTTCCTCTGCTCGGTTCGGTAAAAGTAAAAGCATTCGGTTTAAACCGTATATTTTTTTGTTATTTTCCGATTTCCAGCCTCTGTCCATGGTACAGGTAGTGTGTAGATAGGTAGTGACTGTATTTTATTTTGTGAAAAGTTTGAAATTGTTCTTTTCCTTGATTTCTTTCCAGTCAGTCCGGTTGGAACCGACCTTGTTCTTTCTGTTTTATTTTATTTCTGGGATTAGAGTAGTGTTCCGGTACCAATTGGTTTCAAAAGAACCGGACCCTTTGCTGGTTCTTTTAAAAAGCCCATGACATGATTTGTAACCGATTGGTTATTGTATTACCTGGTTTGAAAGCTGCAATAGGGTAATTTGTTAGCTTGGCCATGTCTGAGAAACCCAAGAAGAAAATCGGCCCCACTGGGTTTCAACACTGTACTGAGTGTGGAGAGGCCTTTGCTAAGGCTGACCCCCACCTCATCTTTGTTTATTGTCTGGGGTTTAATCACCTCAAGTCAGACTGCCAAATCTGTAAAAACTTTCCTAAATCCACTCTAGACAAAAGACTGAGTAGGCTGAAGGAAAGGGAGGCCGAGAAGTCCATAGATCCGGATGGCCAGCCCGGTTTGGTTGCGGCCGAACCTGAGGAGGTGCCTACTGACCTAGGCGATACCTCCTCGGGCAAAAGGAGAGCCGACCCCGAGGGGTCGGTTCCATCAAAAAAGAAGCGTAAGTCTGCCGGTTTGGATTCTGTATCACGCACTCCAACCGCGGACGAAATAGCCAAAGCAATTAGCATTGTTCAATCGCTTAGACCGGTTCCGTCCGAACCGGTACCGCCGGTTTGGCGGTCGGTTTGGTCGGATCCGTCTCCTCCGGATTATGATCCAGATGCTTATTGTGAGGAGTGGGAGGGAGACAAAGACTATACTGGTAATGATGGCGATGATGATGATGATGATGAGGGGGTCTGGATGTACCCATTGAACCAGACATCTCCCCAGACAGGCCCTCAGGTGTCTCTCCTCCCAGGCTCTCTGAGTCCCCTTCACATTTTTTGCTCTACAAAAAGGTGGCAGAAACCCTGCAGCTTCGCTTGGTTGAAGCCACAGAGGAGGATGAAGAGCCTGATTTTGTGGAAATGATGGACATCCCAGAGTCCAAAAGGCTGTCTATCCTCTTCATAAATCCCTGGGAAACAGACACACAAAATTTTACAAACTCCTAATTCAATACCTCCTGTGGATAAGAGAATGGACAGGAGGTATTTGTTATCAGGCTCACGCTGAGTTCCTTTATAGTCATTACAGCCATGTTGGGGTAGTGCAGGCTGCAGCCTGTGACAGGCTAACATTCCTTTGGCTTACACCCGGATAAGGACTCCAGGAAAGTGGATGCCATGGCCAAAAAACAGTATTTGGCATCCTCTTTGGGACTCAGGCAGGCTACTTATATGGCCTACACAGCCAGGTACCAGAAATCCAGATGGGATACGGTTCTGGAATTGGCTAAACAGGCCTCTCCCCAGCTAGCTAGGGAGCTGGAGGAGGTGGCTGCTGATGGAATTGAGGCATCCAAAATGCAATTTCATGCTGCTGTGGACTACAATGATGTGGCATCTGGAGTCATGGCTACCTCTGTGTCTCTCAGAAGACATGCTTGGCTCAGATGTACTAGCCTTTCACAGGGTACCCAGACTAAGGCTATGGATTTTTCTGTAGTGGGTAACTCTCTGTTTGGGGAGCAGACAGAGGCTTACATGAAGAAAATGGATGAATACAGGACCACGTACAGGAGTGCACAGGCCAAGGAAAGGCAAGCCACTCTGCACAAGCAACAGTCTAGGGGCAGGCCCTTTCAAAGACCTTTTTACCAAGCCCAGGCCTTCTCTCCCTTCCCACAGAGGGGGTTCTTCAGAGGGAGGGGCAGGAGGGGGATGAGCAGGGCGTCTCCCTCCTCCTCTCAGTCTAAGGCTTCTGCTAAGCAGACACCCTGATGTGTCAGCCCGGGTCGACTCCCCATTTCCAGTAGGAGGCAGGCTGGCTTACTACTTCCAGGCCTGAAAGTCTGTGACTTCAGACAAGTGGGTCCTGGAGGTAGTAAGCCAGGGACAGGCCCTCAGCTTCAAAAAGTTCCCAAAAAAGAGGGCCACGTCTTTTCCACCTGCATCAGCCTCAGAAACCATTACCCTAGAGGCAGAGGTTTCCTCTCTTCTAGCTCTCAGAGCTGTAGAAAGGGTTCCTGCTCAGCACAAGGGGAAAGGACTGTACTCCAGGTACCTCCTTACCCCAAAGAAAACAGGGGTGTGGCAACCCATCCTAGACTTAAGGTATTTGAACAAATGCATTGTAAAGCCAAAATTCAAAATGGTAACTCTGGGAATAATCCTTCTATCTCTAAGGCCAGGGGATTGGCTAGCATCTCTGGACCTCGAGGATGCCTACTTCCATATTCCTATTAGGTGCTCCCACAGAAAATACCTCAGGTTCGAGTTGCTTTCAGGCCATTACCAATTCAGAGCCATGCCATTCGGCCTAACATCAGCTCCAAGGGTGTTCACAAAGTGCCTTGCAGTAGTGGTGGCTTACCTCAGAAGACAGAGTATTACCATTTTCCCGTATCTGGATGACTGGCTCTTAGTGGGTCAGTCATCTTTACAGGTCAAGTCAGCTCTTCAAACTACCCAGGACCTCCTCAGTTCCCTGGGGTTTCTTCTCAATCTTCCAAAGTCTGTCCTTGAACCAGTTCAACTTCTCACCTTTATAGGCATAGAGTTGGGCACTGTACAAGCAAAAGCTTTCCTTCCCCTGGCAAGGGTGAAGGCCCTAGTGGATCTCGCTTCCTCCTTTCGACCTCAGGTCTCCTGCCCAGCAAGACAGTTCCTCCAGCTCCTGGGCCACATGGCAGCTTCCACGGCAGTGTGCAGGAGCAAGGTTCCAGATGAGGACATTCAGTTTCATCTAAGGTCTTTTGGTCTCAAAGAAGGATTCACTTACTGATTCCAGTGACTCAGACTCTGGTCCAAGCTCCCCAGTGGTGGCTGGACCAGGACAACCTCAGACAAGGGGTTCCATTTCTCCCTCAAGTCCTGTCAGTAGTTCTAACTATGGATGCTTCTCTCTTAGGGTGGGGAGCCCTCCTGGGAGCCCTGACAGCTCAAGGGGTATGGTCTCCACAGGAGTATCTCCTTCATATCAGTCTCCTGCAACTTAGGGCAGTTTTCCTAGCCCTGCAGAGCTTCTCAGATTCAGTCAAGGGCAAGGTGGTCCAAGTCAGAATGGACAACACCACCACAATGTGGTACATCAACAAACAGGGAGGCACTCGGTTCTCGTCCTTTTGCACAGAAGCCATGAGGCTCTGGTCTCTGGCCTATTCTCTTCAGACTTTTCTGGTAGCAGTTCACCTTCCAGGGAAAGACAACGTACTAGCAGATGCTCTGAGCAGAATTTCACAGGGACATCACGTATGGTCCCTGGATCCTCACATCCTGAAGGTCATCTTCTCCAGGTGGGGCACTCCAGAGATACATCTCTTTGCAGCACCGGACAATCGTCAACTTCCTCTGTTTTGTTGCAGACCTCCAGTCCTGGGGACAGTTCCCCAGGATGCTCTCATTTTGGACTGGAAGGGCAGGTTTCTCTATGCCTTCCCTCCCTTCCCTCTGTTGTTCAGAGTTCTGATCAAGATCAGGACTCAACCCTGCACAGTGATACTGGTGGCTCCAGATTGGGCCAGACAGCCTTGGTATCCTCTACTGCTGTCCTTGTCAGTGTCATGTCCCCTGTCTCTGCCCAGGACATACAATCTCCTGTCCTCCTCCCAGGCGCGGATCTGGTACCCCAATCTGTAGTCTCTCAATCTCAAGGCCTGGCTCTTGAAGAGTTAGAATGTGCAGCACTACATCTTTCTCAGGGAGTTCTGGATATCCTGAAGGTCTCCAGGAAATCTTCCACTAGAAAAACTTACAACTCCAAATGGAAAAGGTTCAGTATTTAGTGCTTTCAGAAAGGCATCCTGCCTGATTCTGCAGACATTTCCACAACCTTAGACTATCTAGTTCATCTGAATGGTCTAGGCCTTAGGCCTGCCTCTCTGAAGGTTCATCTAACATCTGTCTCTGCATTCCTCTCAGCTGGGAAGGGCTCTTCCCTGGCATCTCATCCTGTTTTCAGAAAGTTTTTCAAAGGCCTGGTTCACATTAACCCTCCCTTTAGGGAGCCCACTCCACCTTGGGATCTTAATGTCTGCATAGTTCAGCTTATGCAGCCACCCTTTGAACCTCTGGCTTTGGCTGAATTGAAGTACTTGACCTGGAAAACTGTTCCTGGTAGCTATTACTTCTGCCAGGAGGATTAGTGAGTTACAGGCTCTGTCAGTTGAACCTGACTTCATCTCCTTCCATAGGGATAAAGTGGTCCTAAGAACCAATAGGAGGTTCTTGCCCAAAGTGGTATCGAATTTTCATCTGAACCAGTCTATATCTCTCCCTGTGTTTTTCACTGACCATTCTTCTTCAGGTGAAAGAAGGTTACAGAGTCTGGATGTTAAGAGGGCCCTTAGCTACTACATTGAGCATACTAAGGCACATAGAAATGACTGCCTTCAATTGTTTCTCACTTATGGTGAAGTGGGAAAAGTTAAGCCTGCCACTAAAAGAACTATTGCAAGGTGGATTGTTCCTTGTATACAATTCTGTTATGACAAGTTGGGTAGAACGCCCCCTTCAGGCCTGAGGGCTCACTCGACTAGGGGTACAGCTGCTTCTCTAGCTGCGGCCAGAGATATACCTTTGTTAGAGATCTGTAAAACAGCCACCTGGAAAACAGTACATACTTTCACCAAGTATTACTCCCTGGACATCCAGGCTAGGAGTGATGCTAGGTTTGGCAGAGCCTCTTCCCAAAGTAGGTTCTGCATTCCCTCCTCCATAGGGAACTGCTTGGTAGTCTGCATTATGTCTGAATACAGCAAGACTTCATGTTGTTTGAAGAAAAAATTACTCACCATAGTAATGTTGTTTCTTCTAATGGAGTCTTGCTGTATTCTGACCTCCTCCCTGCCTCCCCTCTCAGAACCTGTTTTTTGGGAAGTGGGCTGGCAGGTACAGTGTTGCACCTCAGGGGTGTACCTTGTACCCTCCCTCTTGGGTGGGATAGATGTTGTTATTTTTTCTGGTGTTTTATCCTTAAGTATTGTCACTACCTTTCCTTCTTGGGTTCTCGACTTGAGTCTTTTTGGCCCAAAAAGAATCTTTTGCCCTTTGGCTATATGTTGAACAATTTCCATACAATAGTATATTAGTTAGTTTGCTTGTAAGAATCTGATGGTTACACTGGGAAGTACCCCAGACAGAGGTTTGAAAACCGAGCTTGAGCTCAACGTTCTATGCTTCTGCATAGAGTTAACTCTTTCCTCTCCAGGGCAGTTCAAGTGCTGGGGCTAACTACATCATGTCTGAATACAGCAAGACTCCATTAGAAGAAACGACATTACTATGGTGAGTAATTTTTTCTTATCTGTTATGTTTGGGAAGCAGGCAGCAGCCCTTCTGTCAAAAAGAAATTTATGTATTTAGTCTGAGTAGTTCACTGAAGATATGGCATTTTATCAGATAGGACTGGAGAGGTTAAAAACAGTGTAAATCTTTCAAAATCTGCTGGGAAAGGGTAACATTTATGAGGTATGAATCTTTCTTGAAAGATATTCATCCCCAATTGAAGTTAGTAGCAAAAAGTGTTTAAATGCTAATCATTTAAATGTGCAAGCTGTTGCATTTTGAAGGGGGTAAACACATCTCCAGTTTAATAGGGACCAATATTTAACAAAACTGATCTTTCTGGACATAAAGTCTCCACCACTCATTCACACTAATGGGAGTATGCCGAAGGCGCTAAGACCCAGTGGGAGCCAAACTTTTTCAGGAGGGCCGGCGCCGAGATGGTGCCACGAGGAAGTGGCACCGCGAGCCAGGCTCATGTGGTATAGACTGTCTCGGCGTCGACCCTCCAATCGTCTCAGTTCCTTTTTTCCCGCCGTCGAGTGCACTTCAGTGGCGACGTCGCTCGCCCACCGGTAGTCAAACTTCAAGCTAGCAGCTTAGTTTTCAGTTTTATTATTTTGTATTCTATCATGAAAAGTACTGATTACATTTTAATAAATTTCTTACTTGTACAAGAAAGAAGTCTTCAGCCCTCCCATGACAGAGTCGACAATGAGTGGGACAGGTGACGGTAGGGAGACTTCATATGAAAGCTATTCAGTCAGCCGGGCTGGGTCTGGTCTGCCGCCCTCTCCAGAGGGGGGGTCTGACAACGGACGGTCCAGTGCTCGGGGGGATGGGCGGTCCCCCCAAAAGCATAAAAAGAAATGGTCCCATTCACGGCACCGTTTGACCTCGAGCTCTTCTTCGGCCCACTGGTCGAAGAAGTAACGGCATCACTTGAGGTCGCCCTCTGTAACGTCTGCACGTAGACAGTCGATTGTTAGGGTCAGGAGCGGGTCTCTGCTTCTTTCAGAGTCACCGGTTTCTGTCTCTGGTAGCCAGCCTCTTTTCGACACCGGAGCTCCTCTCCACCTATTGGAGGGGCTTCCTATGAGCAGTTTCACCATTGGGCCGTTCTTATGGAGCAGTGGGCTTAGAGGTTGTCCTGACTGCCCGAACTGGCCAGTCCGTCACCGGGGCCTTTGGGCCTGTTGGTTTCGGATTGGCAGGCGGGTCGGTTAGGACTTCCTAGTCGCACAGCTCCTTCTTTAGTCCATCGACTCCGCGCTCTGGTGTCTATCCCCCTCACATGACTGTGACACCGGGGTCCACACTGATGCCTTTATCTCCTGCCATTTTTCATCCTTTACCTTCAAATCACAGTTCTCAGACTTCTGCGATGGTGCCGTCACCTGCAGTGCCTGCTTCTCCGGCGCTGAGGCCCTTTTCGGTCCTCGGGTGGTGACGGCACCATCTGCGGCACCGCATGCCCTGTCGGCACCGTCCTCGGCACCGGGGTTGGTGCCGGCGCCATGTGCGGTACTGTGCTGGCCGTTGGCATTGTCCTTGGCGCTGGTGGTGGCGTCCTGCACTGTGTGTGGTGCCACGCCCCGTCGGCACCATGCAGTGCTGTTTTTTCGTGTCGGTGCCATTTACTGTGCTCTATCGTTCTCCTCAATGGCGCCGAGGATGTGTATGGCACTGCCTAGTTTCCAGAGGTTTTTGACTCTGATTCTTTATCCTCCTCTTCTTCCTCCTGGTTTTTATTCCTTTCCTGTCTATATAGTCCCCCCTGGATTGTCAAGAGATGATTTTGAGCCCGATCCGGATCTTCAGCTGGGTGATGATGTTGATGCCGATTCTGCCCTGGGGGCAGGGATCAATCCTCCTGCAGGGCCTGTTGTTGAAGACCTTTCCTTTAAGTCTCTGCTCAAGAATTTAAATTCTACTTTTTCTCTTCGGGCCACGGAAATTGATCCTGGGAAGCTTCTACGTCTCCAATATCTACATGTTCTGGAAATCCCTATGGATTTAACCCCTTTGATACAGCCTTCTTTCCCAGATTGTGGAAGAATCCGGCTCTTATTCCTTCTGTGGCCAAGTCCATAGATAGGAAATATGTTCCTCCCGAGGATCGCCCCATCTTGGCCTCACAAGCCTTTGCTGATGCCGTAGTGGTCCTGGCAGAGAATGATAAGGCTGTCCTCCCTCAGGAATCTACAGCCCGTCCTATAAAAGAATCTCACAGGATAGACACCTTGGGTAAGAGAGTCTCTGCTTCCTCAACCCTGGGCATGCGTAATGCCAGCTACCAGGGCTATTTTTCTCAATATGAGTATGTTTTTTGGCATTCACTCAAAGCAATGGTAGAAGCTCTGCCCGAGTCGGAGGTTAACTCAGAGCCACAACAGACCATAACTAGAAGTATCGAATCCAATAATCAACAAATTAAAGCTACAATGGACGCTTTCGATGCTGCTTCCCAGGCAGCAGCGGCTGGCATTTGCACCCGTCGCCATTCCTGGCTGCATACTTCAGGCTTTACGAATGACGCCCAACAAAAAGTCATGGCCTTACCTTTCGACAGTATGTAACTGTTTGGGCCTCGGGTGGAACAAGCACTAGAGGCCACACAGAAGACTAGGTCTGCCATTAAGACAGCTAGACCTTTGCCTGCTCCCTCTCGAGGAGGTGGGAACAAGCATTGGTTTCACAACCGTCAGTCCTTTTGTGGCAAAGGCAGAGGAGGTTTTAACAGAAACCAAACCCCTCAGCCGTAAAAATGCAGCAGAAAGCACAAGGCCCAAAAACGCCCAGTGCCACCTTCTGAGTTTCCGGCCCTGGTCCCACCTCAGCTGCCCAAGGGGGACTCTTCTTCGACAGTGGGAGGACATCTGTCTCAGTTCTGCGACCAGTGGAAATCTGTAACATCAGACAAATGGGTCCTCAGGATAATCCGTGAGGGGTACTCTCTCAGTCTGTCAGAAACCCCTCTGGATCATCCTCCCAAGCGACAGCCCAGGCTGTCTGCGGCATAGTCAGACCTTCTTGCTTCCGAGGTACAAGGCCTTGTAAACAACAGGGCAGTAGAAGTAGTTCCACTGGATCAATGAAACACAGGTTTCTAACCCCAGTAATGCTCAGACCATTCATAACTTTGTGCAGTCATCCTGATGGGTTGGACTGCCCGGAGAGATGGAACACATGCAAATGATGGAATTCTTTGTACGTGAGCATCTTTCAAATACTGCCTCTACCAACTGTAGTGTTCTAAGCCCTTCAGATTTGTAAGAAGCCTGGGTACTGCTCAAACTGGAGGCACAGGGGGGGCAGAATGATTTGCATTGGCCCGTTCTGGCCTCATCAGATCTGGTTTCTCCTAATCAACAGACTGTTGGAAACCTCTCCAAAACTGCTTCCCCTTCAGATGAACCTTCTGACCCAGGGCTCTCTAGTCCATCCCAACCTGAGGTCTTGTCACCTCAATGCTTGGCTCCTGAGGAGATAGAGGTGAATAGGTTTAATGTTTCTCATAGGGTTTCGGATATTCTTTTGGCTGCACGCAACCCAGCCACCAGAAAAACCTACACAGCTAAATGGAAGCGTTTCTCTATCTGGTGTGCAAAATTCTTTTGGAATCCCTTTTCCTGCCCACCAAATAAAGTCTTGGAGTATCTCTTGGACCTCTCAGACCCAGCTTTTTCCCCAAGCAAAACAGACCCCCTGAGGCACAGGCCACCTCCTTCCTCCTTGTCGGGGGCAGACTGTCCCACCTCTTCCAGGCTTGGCTGAACATCATCATTAACAAGTGGGTCCTGGAAGTGGTGGGTCAGGGTCTGTCTTTGGACTTCAAATCCAATCCTCTTCAAAAAACCAGGGTCTTCAGTTTGCCCTCCCTAGCAGAAAAGAAACTGCTGGAGGCAGCAGTTCAAAACCTGCTACTGCTAAGAGCAGTGGAACCTGTTCCAACCCCACTGAGAGGAAGAGGTTTCTATTCCAGGTACTTTCTCACCACAAAGACAAGTGGGGAGTGGCAGCCTATATTGGATCTCAGAGCTCTAAACAAGCATCTGAAGAAACCAAAGTTCAGAATGGTAATTTTGGCATTGATTCTGCCAACACTCCAAAAAGGAAATTGGTTGGCATCACTGGACTTGAAAGATGCCTATTTCTACATCCCCATAAGGGAGTCCTACAGAAAATATCTCAGGTTCAGACTCCCTTCAGGCCATTACCAGTTTTCAACCCTGCCTTTTGGCCTTTCTTCGGCCCCAAGGGTGTTCACGAAGTGCTTAGCAGCAGTCGTGGCACACCTTTGAAGGCAGGGGGTTACAGTATTCCCATATCTAGACAACTGGCTGGTGGTAGGCAAATCACCAGACCAAGTCAGACAGTATCTACTGATCACCCAAGGGCTCATGGAGTCTTTGGGGTTCCTAATCAGTTACAAAAAATCAGTCCTCATTCCTGCACAAATCCTGCAGTTCATAGGGACAGAGATCAGTGCCCTGCAAGGTAGGGTCTACCTGCCTCTGGACAGAGTCAGAAGTCTCCAGCTGATTGAAGATTCGTTCAGCTTGCAGAAACCCAAAACTGCAAGGCAGTTTCTGCAGCTACTGGGCCATATGGCTGCATCCACAGGCACAGTGCTCAGTTCCAGGTTCCAAATGAGGGATATCCAGTTCCACCTCAGGGCTCATTGGAGTCAAAGAAAAAACCCTCTTTCAAAGCCCATCCCAGTAACAAGGACGTTGCTACAAGCACTCCAGTGGTGGAAGGAGGAACCCAACCTAAGAGAAGTGGTTCCTTTTCAGAGAGAGTCTCCCTCAGTTGTTCTCACAACAGATGCATCCCTCCTGGGTTGGGGTGCCCATCTAGGGGATCACACGACCTAGGGCACCTGATCAGCTGCAGAGTCCCTTCAGCACATAAATTTGCTAGAATTCAGAGCTGTGTTTCTGGCTGTAAAAGCTTTTTCAGTGCTGGTACAAGGGAAGGTGGTGCAGGTCAGAACAGACAATGCCACCACAATGTACTACATAAACAAGCAGGGAGCCACCAGGTCAGGCCTTCTAAAAATTTGGACCTTTGCTTACTCCTTGGGAGTATCCCTACAGGCAGTTCATCTGCCAGGAAAGGACAATACCCTGGCAGATGCCTTAAGTCGAATCAATCAGGCCCATCACGAATGGACCCTGAACAGGCAAGTGGTTCAAGTGATCTTCAGGACCTGGGGCACTCCAGAGATAGACCTGTTCACATCCCACAAGAACCACCACCTGCCATAGTATTGTTGCAGACTACCAGATCAGGGTACACTTCCTCTGGATGCCCTGTCTCTGGATTGGTCAGGGAGGCATCTGTATGCCTTCCTTCCCTTTCCCCTGGTATTCAGGGTATTGCTTTAGCTCAGATTCCACTTAGCACCTCTAATCTTGATAGCTCCAGATTGGCCCAGGCAACCACGGTACTCTCTACTGCTCTCCATGTCTGTAGCCAAACCAATACACCTCCCTCGGAGGCACAACTTGTTGACCACCAACCAGGGAACCCTACTGTACCTGAATCTCAAGTCTCTCAATCTCAAGGCTTGGCTCTTGAGGAACTAGAATATGCTGATTTGCACCTCTCTGAAGCAGTGCTAAACATCCTGAGAGGTTACAGGAAATCCTCCACTAAGAAAACATACTCTTCCAAATAGAAGAAGTTTTCAGTCTGGTGTTCAACTAGAGACTTGGTGCCAGTACAAGTTGGGATACCAGCTGTTCTCGACTACCTCTCTCATTTACATTCCTTGGGACTACAGCCCAGTTTCTTAAAGGTTCACCTTGCAGCAGTGTATGCATATATTTCTGCTGGAGCAAAGATAACAATAGCCTCAGAACCTATCTTTAGGAGGTTTTTTAAGGGACTGGCCCATTTGCAATCCCCTCTCAGGGAACCAATGCCAGCATGGGACCTCAATGTGTGTATAGCTAAGCTCATGGGCCCTCCTTTTGAGCCCATGTCTACAGCTCACCTGAAATATGTCACATGGAAAAGAATCTTCCTAGTGGCAATGACTTCTGCAGGAAGAATCGGTGAGCTTCAGGCTCTCTGCATTGAACAGGACTATATCTCTTTTCGTAGGGATAAGGTAGTCCTCAGAACAAACAGAAAATTCCTTCCCAAGGTGGTTTCAGATTTCCACCTTAACCAATCCATTACTCTACCTGTCTTTTTCACTGACCACTCCACTTCTGGTGAAAGAAGACTTCACAGTCTGGATGTCAAGAGAGCTCTCAGCTACTACATGACAGCCACTAAGGGCCATAGGCGGACAGAAAACAGCTGTTCTCGACTTACGGGGATGTGGGAAAAGGTAATCCAGCCTCAAAAAGTTATATTTCTTGATGGATAGTCCAGTGTATCCAGTTCTGTTACACTAAAGCTGGTAGGGAGCCCCCAATAGGATTGAGGGCTCACTCCACGAGAGGGACAGCTGCTACTTTAGCAGCAGACAGAGATGTCCCATTGCTTGATATCTGTAAAGCAGCTACTTGGAAAACAGTACACACCTTTACAGAGCACTTCAACCTGGATATTCAGTCCAGGTGTGATGCTAGGTTTGGCACAGCAGTCCTGCAGATTCTGTTTCCAGAATAAGTGTTCTGTGCCCACCTCCAGTGGTACTGCTTTGTAGTCTGCAGAAAGTTATGAATACCTCAGTATTACTGAAGTTAGAATAAAAAATTACTTACCATAGTAATCTTGTTTTTTCCCAGCGATACTCAGGTATTCATAACTTTCCGCCCATCCTCCCCTTCCAGAACATCAGCCTCTGCACTACCGCATGCTGTGCTACCAGAAAAGGGTATATCCCTGTAGATGCATACTGTATGTACCACATTCAGGTACAGTTTTTAGGAAACAGGGTTCATTGTGTTACCCCCCTTTTCAGGTATTTCTGACATTTCTTGGGGTTTCTTTAACTGTAGTGTTCTCCCTCCAGTTGGAGTTTTTTTGTTAGGATGTTGGAGTTTTTCAAATCTTAAATGAATATTAATCATTAATACTCATAATATTCTACTTCCATGGTTCTGCCTTTCCAGGCTACAAGGAAATCTGAGGAGTTTAGAACGTTGGCAGTTTGTACAGGGCAGCATTTGAAAAGTTGTCATGTGCAAAGAATTCCTTCATTTGCATGTGTTCTATTCTCTCTGGGCAGTCCTACCTAGAAGGCTTACTGCAGAAAGTTATGAATACCTGAGTATCACTGGGAAGAAACAAGATTACTATGGTAAGTAATGTTTTCTTCCTGTTCACGGTCACCTCTTAGGCCTTTGGCCGCGTCTGGGTCATCCTCCCACGGTGGGGGGGGGGGGTTCAACCTGCTCAGCCCCGCCAGCCCTCTCTTCGTCCAGGCTCCTGCTGGCTCCGCCACCCACTCTTATTTCCATATCAGGTGATGGCTCTTCGTGACAGGGGACTTTTTTCTCCTGTCCTCAGCCCCTGAAGCTCAGGCCCATATCCTCAGTGGGCACTCAGCCAGGTGGCTTGGCTGGTGTTGGTACCTTGGGTGTCGGTTTATCCACTGTCGCCCACCCCCCAACCACAGTGCTGCCTTTGTTGGCTCCCACTACTGGGACCGACATTAGCCTTAATAGGCAACGCCCACAGCAGGCGTTCACTGTCTCCTCCACACCAGTGGCACCTCTGTCTGTGCCTCAGGGGTCTCCATCCCCTCAGGTGCCAGCTTCTTCAGCTGGACCAGCATCGGGGGCACAGTCTCCCGAACACTTCAGGCCATTGCTGTGAGGCTGCTGCTGGTGCTGCCGCAGCCCCAGCCCCAGCCAGTGGGCCCAACTCTGTTGTCACCCCTGCTGCTACCTTCACTGCAGCTGACGCCTGTCTGGCTAATGTCAGATTCTCAACCGGCACCAGGTGACCTTTCAACGGAGTACCCTTCTCCGGCTCCTCAGCCATCGTTGCCCTCTTTGGCTTTCCTGCTGGTGTATAATATTGCATCCCAGTTGGATTGCAATGCCCTTTTTTCAGTGTGGTGGTCCTTTATGCAGAGCGAGACCCCCACCTCTCAAGGGTCACCGCTGGCTTCTCCCCACTGCCGTCCCAAGGACCCTCAGCCCCAGAATCCAGACACTGCTGGTCCTAGTAATCCCTGTATGTTGGGGTCTTCAGGGGATCAACCTGATGTCGGCTCAGGTTCTAGGTGTGCCTGCGTTGGTCCCAGCTTCTCATACTACAGAGGATGACTCTGATTCTTTAGGGTCTTCCTCCTATCCTGGTGACTCTTTTGAAGGGGAGGACCAGCCTAAAGAGGTGCCCAAGTCCATCCCTGATGATCCATCCTTTATGGATGTTATGAGCCACATCCAGTTCATTATGGGCTGGGAGACGGAGGAACAGGACCTGGACCGACACCGTTTGGCACAGCACCTCCTGCAGCGTGATGCCCTTCCCATGGAACCACCCTTTCACCACTGCTTCTGTGCCCAAAAGGCAGACCACTTTTCCATGCCCCGGCAGGCAAGCCCTTTCTGGAGACTCACCCTACGGCAGATTCTGTGGTCATTCACGCAGCGCATGACCGTACTAAGAAGCCTAAACATTTTAGTACTCTTCCTCCCCCAGACCATGAGTCTAAGCAGCTGGACCACCTTGGAAAATGGGTCTTTGTCTCTACCACCCTGGCTGTGTGGACCATAAATTATCTAGCCCACATGGTCCAATATCAAAATGTTCCATGGGACCAAGCCAGAGATCTGGTGCAAACCCTACCCAAGGACTCCACCACGACACAGCTTTCCCAGCTCATGAAATCCAGCTGATGTTGATTCCCACATCCTTTGAGCCGCTTATGATGCAGTGGATGCCTCAGGGTGTGGGGCAGCTGCTGGGGTTTGTGTCTGGCACCATTCTTGGCTCCTGGTTTCTGGCTTTGACTCAGACATGCAAGCCAGCATCTTGGACGCCCCCTTCCGGGGGTTGGTCCTTTTTGGGGAGATGTCCAGGACATCATCTCTACCTTGTAGGAGTCTGGGCGGGCCCTAAAGTCAGTCCACCCGAGTCCACCCGCGGTATCATACCCAACCTAGAGTGAGGCAACATCAGCTATTTCGCAGGTCCTCCCAGAAGCAATATTGGACCCAGCATGCCAATGGTCAGCACAAGCATAAGGCCTCAGTAACCCTTGTTGCTACAGCCACCAGAGCCTCCAGGATCCCTGGGGCCCTCCTGCCCACTCCCTGCCCCCACCTCTTGACTCCTTAGTTGACCCTCCCCAGCAGACAATCTGAAGGAGGTGGTTGGGGGTTGGTGGTTGATTCTCTCTCCACCTGGAAGGGTGGTAGGGAGTCATCATGGACATCTGGGTGCTGCAAATCATAGAACACGGTCAAACCCTGGAGTTCTGATGTAGTCTCCAGAAAACCCTCCATTCTAGGGACATGGATATGTTGTTCAATCCACACTTCTTGGCAGGTACCTTGCCGCTTTAAATGTTGCCGGAAGGTCTTCAAGCTGGCTCCTACCACCCACCCGGGTGGTAAAACTCTCTTCCTTACCGCTTGGAAGCTCAGGTTCCCTCCTTAATGCTCTGCATATAGACTGGATCCTAATTCTTCAGTTCGCCCGAAACTTATTCTTAAATTTTCAAGACTTCGGTCAAATTACTCCCTCGCGGCTTCGATGGACAAATCGACTCCCAGTTTTCAGCGGTGCCCATGTGGGCAGAAAATGTCCAGGACAGATCCGCACTCCACATGCGTCTACTGCCTCGGCCTAGACCATGACCCGCAGGCCTGCGAGTTATGCCGTTCGTTTTCGGCCAACGTCCTGGAAGACCGCGCTGCCCGGTTACAGCTTGGGTGCCCCGAGAAGCGCTACCCGCTGGTGAAGTCAAAGGAGGCCCGTTGGGCGGTGTCCGCAGTGGCTGGCTCAGCTGAGCAACTCGAGCAGATGATCGCCCTCGAGGAGGAGGCTGCACAGGCCACATCATTCTCTTCCTCGGTCGCGGCATTTATCCCGCTGTCTTTGGGATCCTCCTACACGGCTTCTTTTAAGTAGCTTTGCCAATCCCTTTCCATGAAGGGAGAGGGGCCATCGGGACATTCTTCTTGGTCCAAAAAGAAGGACTCAAAAGGTAAGTGCCACCGTTGGTGTTCGTGGGACCTGGAGAGGTCCCCTTCCCCAGACAGTCGACACTCGACTTCGGTCGAGGTTGCGGCTAAGGCCGCTGGCTTCACAGTGTCCCCGTCAGGTAAGCCGGCTGAGACACCCGTTGACGCGGTCGAGATTTTTCTCGACCCGTCGGATGGGCTGTCGACTGGTAAAGCCGACAACCCTTCTTCACCAGTTCTCCTGGTGGAGACCGAGGGCTTGCCTGCGCCTCCTGTGCCGGAGTACCTGGGCAAGGCTCCTGAGCCGAGGGAAGAGCGTGTGTCCCCCGCCCCTTCCCAGACCCGTCTTCGGAAACACCGAGGATCTTGGTCTCGGTCTCGGACTTCGTCTCGGTCCAGCCGATCCCGCCGACATCGGTGGTCTCGGTACCAAAGTAAGCGGCACCGCTGCTCGTCTTCCTCCTTGGAAGAGGAGAGGCATCGGCACAAATTGCGTCGACGCTACGAGGACCTGATGTGGCAGCAGTTACTTCTGTCCGGGAACAAGCCGATGCCATCGCCCTCCCTGGCCATCAAGTGGCTGCCACCTGAACGGCCGAAACAACCCCTCGCTGTAGTCGAGGTGCCCAAGCCTGGGCCGGTTGTTCGTCTGAAACCAGCTGCCCCATCAATTGTGGTGGAACCTCCGCCTCCACAACCAAAATCGGGGGCGTCGACCAAGGACTCTCGGTCGGGTCAGGGTCTGCCCCACAGGTTGTCAGTCACCCTCACTCCCGACCGTCCTCAGCAGGTGGAGGGTAGCTCAGGCCCCAAGCAGCTCTTCACAGACTCCTCGGAGTCCGACAACGACTCCTCCCTGTTCTCCAGGCCCATTGACCTGGAGTCCTCCGGGGGCCAGTCGATAGATGATAGCCCATCGTCCTTTACGGGTCTGCTTCGGCTCATCTCGGAGTCCACCGGGATGCAGCTCGAGCCCGTATCCAAGCGGGCCAAGTATCCCCTAATGGAGATACTGGACCGAGGGGATTCACCCACGGAGGCCTTTCCGGTGGCTGAAGCCATTGTTGGCCCAGCCTTGGAGCTCTGGCAGTGGCCGGCTTCCTGTCCTGTGCCTTTGGCCAGGATGGCCAGGAAGTATGCAGTCCCTACCAGCTCTTTGTCCAGTTTTTCGGAACACCCCTCCGCCAAGGGGTTGGTCACCGACAGCGTTTTCCGGCATTCCGGGAATGCTAGGGATGTGGATAAGCCCCCGACAGGAGTCCAAAAGCTGGACTATGCCGGGCAAGGTGTACACGTCCTCCCTTGGCTCCACCAGGCCAGCTCGCCTTGCTGATGGCACACTTCTCTCATGCCCTCATGGGCTCCCTGGATGAGGTGATCCCTCATCTCTCTGGCCGACCTGCAGACCACGGTCAAGCAGGTGCGGGATCAGGAAGGGCGGTGGCAAAACAGCAGCTCCAAGCGTCTCTGGACATTGGAGACTCCTGTGCCAGATCAGTTCGGCAGCAGTGGCCATGCACGCCAGAGTATGGCTGAGGATATCCACCTTCACGGCGGATACCCAGCATAAACTGGCGGATGTCCCTTCCTGGGACCGACCTCTTCGCCCTGGAGTGGAAGGTCACTTCCAGCGGATCGAATGTCAATGCCACTCTGGACTCGGTCACCTCTGCCCAGAAGGACAAGGGCGTCACCAACAACATAAGTCCTTTCGCCTTCTGCGCCTGCGCATGTCCGCCCAACAGCATCAGCATCAGGGCCAGCAGGCTCGGCTTGGCACCCCAAAGCCAGCCTACGGCTTCCTCTAACAGGAAGCGGGGGGGGAAGGCCCAGGAAGTCCCTCGGCCAGTCCCTCCTCCAAGCCTGCCCAGTGACGGTTTGAGGGTGTTGCCCCCAGCCTCGTCACTCCCTCCTGGGTTCCCATTGTGGGGGGACGGCTCCACCACTTCCTTTCCGCCTGGTACGCTATCACCATGGACCACTGGGTGTTGGAGGTGGTAGGAAAGGGCATGCCCCTGGAGTTCGAGCAGGCCCCGCCCTTTCGAGCCGTTGCCCCTCGGGGGGCTACGGGGTCCACAGCCTCTTGGTCGGCTCGCCGAGCCGATATCGCCCTGCTCCTTGAAAAAGAGGTGATCAGGAAGGTGGCGGATCCTCCTCCAGACCCAGGGTTTGTGTCCAGGTACTTCCTGGTCCCAAAACGGACGGGGGGGCTGGCGCCCCATTCTTGACCTGCACAACCTGAACAGGTTCCTAAGGTCTTGGACCTTCAGGATGGTCACTCTGGCTCACATAATACCATCCTTGGAACGAGGTGTGTGGTTCTGTTCTCTGGACCTCCAGGACGCCTTCTTTCACGTCCCAATCCGTCTGTCCCACCAGAGATTCCTCTGCTTCAGGGCAGAGAGATCCCTCTACGAGTTCTGGGCCATGCCCTTCGGCCTTTCCCTTGCTCCCAGGGTCTTCACCAAATGCATGGCAGTGGTGACAGCATTCCTGCGGCACCGAAGGATCCAGATGTACCCCTACCTGGACGACTGACTGATTGCAGCCCCCTCCAGAACGGAGGTGGAGCGGTCCAGAGATCTGGCCCTCCAGGTTTGCGCTCAGGTTGGCCTCCTTATCAATGAGGCCAAGTCGGAACTCATGCCGAAGCAGGTGATACAATTCATCGGGGCAGAGCTCGACTCTGTACAAGCCAGAGCACGGCTCCCCGTGGACAGGGCCGAGGTTCTTTCTTCCTTTGCCCGATCATTTCAGGTTGGGCAATTGCGCCCTGCCCGGGACTTCCTGCGCCTCCTGGGCCTCATGGCGGCCTGCACCAGTGTGGTCCGTTGGGCCCGTTGGTACATGCGTCCCCTTCAATGGGGGGCTGGCCAGCCAATAGTCACATTACTTCGATCCTCTGGATCAGCTAGTGACAGTGACCCAGGGGATGTGGAACGCTCTCCAGTGGTGGACCGTTCCAGCACATCTGCAGGAGGGTATTCCATTTGTCTGCCCTGAGCCGATGGTCTCTCTATCGTCCGATGCCTCTCTGATGGGTTGGGGTGCCCATCTTGGGGAGCACAGAGCGCATGGCCTCTGGTCCCCTCGGGAGTCCCAATGCCACATCAACCTGCTGGAGCTTCGAGTGGTTCATCTAGCCCTCACCGCCTTCGCTCTGTTTGTACGGGGTCAAATGGTTCAGGTCCAGACGGACAATACCACGACCATGTACTACCTAAACTGCCAGGGCGGGACATGCTCCATGCCTCTGTGCAGGGAAACTCTCCGCATTTGGTCACTCGTGCGCAGCCTGGAGGCGGATCTCCTTGCCATCCATGTGGCAGGAGCCTCCAACACTCTGGCCGATGCCCTAAGCCGGATAGGGGCTGCGTCCCACGAGTGGTCTCTCCTGCTGGAGGTAGTACAAGATCTGTTCTCCCACTGGGGCACGCCTCAGGTGGACCTGTTTGCCTCCAGGGAGAATGCGAAGCTGAGACTGTTTCATGCCCGCCCCCCTCAGCAGGGCTCACTGCAGGGGGATGCCTTCTCGAGGCCGTGGACCCTGGGCCTCTTCTACGCCTTTCCCCCATTTCCCTTGATCCACAAGGTGCTTCTCAAGGTGAGGAGGGACAAGGCGCAGGTGATTCTGGTAGCCCCAGACTGGCCCCGCCAGTTCTGGTATCCAGATCTCCTCAGTCTCAGCTCCAGGCTCCCGAGGCAGCTTCCAGCCTGCCCGGACCTGATCTCAGTCAATCAGGGGAAGGTATTCCACCTGGACCTTCAATCCCTGCACCTGACGGCCTGGTTCCTGAGCGGCTAGAGTTCTAGGCCTTGGGTCTTTCTGACGAGGTCCTCAATATAGTTGAGGCGTCCTGTAAGGAGTTGACCAGAAAATGCCATGCCTTCAAATGGAAGAGATTCTCCATTTGGTGTCAGGGCAAGGGCCTGGACCCTTCCTCCTGTTCCTTGGCAAGCATTCTGGACTATCTGTGGTCCCTTTCTCAGCCAGGGCTTCGGTCGACGACCCTCACAGTGCACCTGGCAGCCATCTCTGCTACCGGGCGCGGGCTGGGAAGCAGCCGGTGGCACAGGAGAAGGTGGTCGGGCGCTTTTTCAAAGGCCTTGATCACATATCCCCTCCGTTGCGAGAACCTCCACCTCCGTGGGATCTACTGCTGGTATTGGCTAAGCTCATGGGCAAGCCATTCGAGCCGATGCACAGGTGTGACATCTCTCACCTGTCATGGAAGACCACCTTCTTGGTGGCTATCACGTCAGCCAGAAGGATGGGAGAGCTGCAGGCGCTTTCCATCGAGTCTCCTTATCTGGTCTTCCACAGGGACAAGGTTGTCCTGCGCCCCCACCCGAAATTCCTTCCGAAGGTGGTATCGGAGTTTCACCTTAACCAGGTGTTGACTCTGCCAGTGTTCTACCCCAATCACACCTCGGAGGCCGAATATAGGCTCCATACTTTGGACCCTAGAAGAGCGCTCGCTTATTATAAGGAGCAGATGGCTGAAGTTCGGGGAGAGGTTCACCAGCTGTTTGTCACCTACGCTGAAGCCGCACCTGGCAGACCGCAGCCAAGCGGATGATAGGCAGGTGGGTCACCTCCTGCATAGATCTCTGCTATAGGTTGGCGGTCATGGAGCTTCCCAAAGGGATAAGAGCTCATTCTACCCGCCATACCGCTGCTTCGGTGGCTGCTTCCAGGGATGTCCCTGTCCAGGAAATCTGCAGGGCTGCTACCTGGAAGTCAGCAAACACCTTCATTACCCACTACCACATCGACCTTGAGTCACACTGGGATGCTGGTTTTGAGACCTTGGTTCTCCAGTCCTTATTTCCCAAGTAAGAATTGGGGGTGTGCGCCTTGCCTCCCTCCTCCCGGAGAACTGCTAGGAGTCTGCCAAGAAGTGTGGATTGAACAACATATCCATGTCCCTAGAAATACAGGTTACTCACCTGTAACAGGAGTTCTAGGAATGGCATATGTTGTTCATCCACACAACCCACCCGACCTTCCCGGCTTCGACGCACAACCTGGCTTCCAGTGGGCTAGATCTGGTGTCATGGGGCGGAGCCAAGAGTTTTACCACCCGGGTGGGTGGGAGGAGCCAGCTTGAAGACCTTCCGGCAACATTTAAAGCGGCAAGGTACCTGCCAAGAAGTGTGGATGAACAACACATACCATTCCTAGAACTCCTGTTACAGGTGAGTAACCTGTATGTTCCCTCCACATATCCCTCTGCACACCTAGCTTTGGTTTGGGAGGAAATTCAGGTTCTTCTCCAAAAAAGAGTCATAGAGCCCATCCCTCAGGCTCAGTGGGGAAGGGGGTTTTACTCCCACTTCTTCCTCGTCCCCAATAAGACCAGGGATCTTTGGCCCATCCTGGACCTGAGTCATCCGAATCTGTACATTGAGTAAAAGTGTTTCAGGATGGTTAACTTTCAGGGGCTGTTACCCCTTTTGCACCAGGGGTACAGGCTCTGTTCACTGGACATGTAGGATGCCTACCTGCATATCCAGGTTTTTCTTGCCCATTGTTGTTTCCTCCGCTTCCACTTTCTGGGAGCCCATTATCAGTTCTGGGTCCTCCCTCTTGGCCTGTCCTCAGCCTCCTGGGTATTTACCAAATGCCTGGCAGTGGCAGCTACTGCTTTGAGGAGGCAGGACTTCTATGTGTTTCGCTACTTGGATGACTGGCTGCTAGCAGCTCCCTCCAGGGAATGCTTAGTTAAAACCCTGGAATCAAACTTCAGTCTTTTCCAGGCCTTGGGGATCACCATAAATCTGCCAAAGTCCTGCCTTTTTCCTTGCCAGCATCTCCAGTACATAGAGTGGGTCCTGGACACCAATCAGCGCAAGGCCTTTTTGCCCAAGGACAGGGCGGAGCGACTGATGGCACAGGCCTATCTGGTCTCTGCCAGTCGGCAGGTCCCAGCCAGGGTCTCCTGTGCCTTCTGGGCAACATACAGTGGTGTGGAAAAGTATTTGCCCCCTTCCTGATTTGCTCTATTATTGCATATTTGTCACACTGGATGTTTTCAGGTCATTAGACACAATGTAATATTAGATAAAAGGAACCTGAGTGAACAAATAACACTTGTTTTTGTTTACCTATTTCAGTTTTTAATGAAAACAGTTAACCAACACCAACTGGTACTGTGTGAAAAAGTAATTGCCCCCTAGTTAAATCAACCCAATTAAAGGGATAAGTAGTCAGCTGATTGAACACAGCCATGCCTGATTACAGCCAGCCCTGCTCAATATAAACCTCACTTATTTTGACCCTTACCATCAGAGTCACGTTGCCAGCACAAAGAGTCAACAAGCACATTATGCCATGATCAAAGGAAGTTCCTGAAAAGATCAGAAAAAAAGTTGTTGCTATCTATCAGTCTGGAAAGGGTTACAAAGCTATTTCTAAGGCTCTGGAACTCCACCGAACCACAGTGAGAGCCATAATCTCCAAATGGAGGACACTTGGAACAGTAGTGAATCTTCCCAGGAGTGGGCGGCCTGCCAAAATTACTCCAAGGGCGCTGCGTAAAATCATCCAGGATGTCTCAAAGGATCCTAAAACAACATCCAAAGAACTGCAGGCTTCTCTTGCCTCAGCTAAGGTCAGTGTTCATGACTCCACAATCAGAAAGAGACTGGGCAAAAATGGGCTTCATGGGAGAGTAGCAAGGCGGAAACCACTGCTAACCAAGGAGAACATAAATGCTTGTCTCTCATTTGCCAAGAAGCACCTGGATGATCCACAAGCCTTTTGGGAAAATGTTCTATGGACAGATGAGTCCAAAGTGGAACTTTTTGGACGACATGGATCCCATTATGTCTGGCGTATAGCAAACACAGCATTCCACAGTAAGGACATCATACCAACAGTCAAACGTGGTGGTGGTAGTGTGATGGTGTGGGGATGCTTTGCTGCCTCAGGACCTGGATGACTTGTTTTAATTGAAGGAACCATGAATTCTGCTCTGTACCAGAAAATTCTTAAGGAGAATGTCCGGTCATCCGTCCGTCAGCTGAAGCTGAAGCATAGTTGGGTCATGCAGCAAGATAATGATCCAAAACACAAAAGCAAGTCCACATCAGAATGGCTGAAAAGAAGTAAAATTAAAGTTTTGGAGTGGCCTAGTCAAAGTCCAGACCTAAACCCAATAGAGATGCTGTGGCAGGACCTAAAACGAGCAGTTCATGCTCGAAAACCTACCTATGTTACTGAATTAAAGCAGTTCTGTGAGGAAGAGTGGGCTAAAATTCCTCCACAGCGATGTGAAAAACTGATATTGAATTATAGGAAGCGTTTGGTTGCAGTCATTGCAGCTAAAGGTGGCGTAACCAGTTATTAAGTGTAAGGGGGAAATTACTTTTTCACACAGTGCCAGTTGGTGTTGGTTAACTGTTTTCATTAAAAACTGAAATAGGTAAACAAAAACAAGTGTTATTTGTTCACTCAAGTTCCTTTTATCTAATATTACATTGTGTCTAAAGACCTGAAAACATCCAGTGTGACAAATATGCAATAATAGAGGAAATCAGGAAGGGGGCAAATACTTTTTCACACCACTGTAGCTGTGGCAATAGCCATGATTCCCTTGGCCCGTCTGCATATGTAGGTTCCTCAGTGGACCTTGAGGGTCCAGTGAGACCAGCGTACTGACAACATGGACCAATTGGTCCTGGTCTCCGATCTAGTCTGGGGGACACTGTCATGGTGGCTGGACCCAGCCAACCTCCTTCGGGGAGTCTCCTTTCAGCTCCCAACCCCCCTGACAGGTTCTCATGACAGAAGCATCTGGCCTGGGCTGGGGTGCCCATTTGGCCGATCATCAGACCCAGGGTACCTGGACGGAAGTGGAGCAGCGTCTTCACATCAATGTCCTGGAGATGCAGGCGGTTCTTTACACCCTGCAGGCCTTTCAGACTCATCTCTACCCATGTCTGCTGCTAGTGCAGATGGACAACATGTGTGTGGTGTATTACATCAACAAGCGGGGGGAGAGAACCCATACTTACCCCCTGTGTTGGGAGGTGATGAGAGTCTGGTTCTGGGCCATCGAGCACAGTCTGGAGCTCTTGGCCATGCATGTTCCAGGTGTTCAAAACGTCTTGGCTGACAGTTTCACACCAACATCCCAGGTTCGAGAATGGACTCGGCAGTCAGAGGGCTGACTGGGGAGAGGAGGATTGAGTGCCCTGTGGCAAGCTGTCCTTCTTTGGTGGGGGGGGTTGTGTGTCTGGCACAAGAGTAACCTCTAGTGGAGGCTGGAGATGCGGTAAGTGTTCAGTGCCTTACCAGCTATGGAGGCGGGCCAGACAGGGGAGTTCATACCATACTATCATCACACACCTCGCCTCCACAAAGTACCGAAAAACTTGGCCGAGCAGAATGCTGCCCACCTTGAGTTGTAGGTCCCGCACAGCAGCCGCCATGATACCACTGGGGGATGAATCTTGCCTTCCACTGTGTTGGGGGGGTATGCTCCCTCCCAGTGGCCCTGTCCCTGGGTGGTAAGCCAGAGGTGCAACCCTGAGATAGTAGCATCCTGGGGTCATATCCTGCTATCCGCTGGGTGGTTGGGTTCCCTCCTGTGGTCCTGCTCTGGTGGGTAAGCCAGAGTGTATCCCCAATGACCGGTCACAGAAAAAGCATAGTAAATAAAAAAAAAAAAAAAAAAGAACTGCATTAGGTAGCAACATCCTCATGAATCCCAGGCCATTAAAATCTGTATAGCAATCTGGCAGGGGTGCCAGTCCCTCCCTGAGTGATCAGCTATAGGACTATCGTGTGCTCTCTGTAACAACTAATTTCTATACTTCTTTGGTATGACCAATTGTTCTATCTGTTCCTGCATCTGAGGATTAACACAAACTCTGTACAGTAGTCCATTACATTTTTATGTTTGCTTGCACGCATGTGCAAGAAACATAGTGCCATCATCCGAGTTTTTGGAGGTGTGGTAGCCCTCTTCCAATTCAGGGCAGTGTGTTTGCAGGGCGCAGCGCAGTTCTCAATGCCTGCTCGAGGCTATCTATGACAGCTCCAAATACGTGAGTACAGTTGAAAGGGGAGCTACACTTCAGTGCGGCGCTCCCCTACACCACACACACACACACACACACACGCAGCGGCGGCGCGCCGCATACTGCGTCTGCCCCCACGCACACACTGTATAGCCGGGGTGCCTAATCCCGTCCGGCTGTGCTGCGCCCCCCCAAAGCCTTCACATGCCACGCTGGGTGCCCACCCCAGCGTGGTAATCATCGTGAGAGCCGGGCGGGGATGCCCAATCCCCTCCGGCTCCACCGTCCTCCCCACGAGTACAGGTGCCACGCTGGGAGCCCACCCAGCATGGCAACAGATGCTGTGGGCCGACGGGGTGCCCAATTCCCCGGCCGGCTCCATGCCCCCAACCAGTCAGCTCTTGTGCCACGCAGGAGCCCACCTCAGCGTGGCAAACGTCCCACGTTGTCATTTAAAAGACAAAAACCTGCAAATAAAAACTGTCCTCGGTGCTTTCTCCTGCCCTCCCACAACCCGCACCCACCCACTGCGCACCCTGCCTCCCCACACCCCCTCACCCCATACTTACCTCCGGACCTCGGCGTGACGATCTTCGGTGGACTGGGAACACGTCTGCACTCTTCAAAGCCGACCGCGAACTGAGGAAATGCCGGTAAGCTGTATAATGGGATAGATAGGGTTTTTTCAACTTTGCTGCATATCTCAGGCATTTTTTAGAATTTTTGTACCAAATTTTCAACATGGGGTTTTTGGGACCCCTTCTCATGAATGCTGTCACTGTCATGGCGTTATTCAGGCCCGAAGGGTGATTTCGCAGTCACTGCGCGAAATCACCTTCGGGACCGATTAACGAAACGACACTACCAGTGTTCATAAGGTGGGCTCTCAAGAAGCCTATTTTGAAAATTTGGTGGAAAAATTCCAAAAAATGACTGTTTTACGAGCGTGCATTGCACAGTTCCTACGCACGCTCTTAAGTTTGCGAATTTTTAATATTTTCACTCCAGATTTTCAACATTGCCATTTTACCACACCTTCTTATGAGTAGTACAGCTGTCATTTTTCACATTTCACCCAAAACGTTTCCTACTCATGTAGCATTAAATGGCACAGTTGAAGTAAATCAATGTACGGGACAAATTAAGAAAATCACAGTGCCACTGTTCATGAGCAGAGGTCTTAAATGGCTATGTTGAAGATTTGGTGAAAAATTCCAAAATGACTTCGTTTTACGAGCGTATGCTATGAGCTATGCTATGCATGCTCGTAGTTTGCGAATTTTCAATATTTTCACTCAGATTTTCAACATTGCCATTTTCCACACCTCCTTATAAGCAGTACAGCTGTCATTTTCACATCTGCCCAAAATGTGTTTCTGCCCATGTAGCGCATAATGGCGCGGTCGGTGTGCAAAATCAATGTATGGGACACATTAAGAAAATCAAAGTGACACTGTTCTTGAGCAGAGGTCTTAAAATGGCTATGTTGAAAATTTGGTGAAAAAATTCATAAAAATGACTGTTTTACGAGCATGCGTTGCGCAGTTCCTACGCATGCTCATAAGTTCGCGAATTTTCAATATTTTCACTCCAGATTTTCAACATTGCCATTTTACTCACCTCCTTATGAGCAGTACAGCTGTCATTTTCACATCTTGACCAAAATGTTTTGCTCATGTAGCGCATAATGGCGCAGTCGGTGTGCAAAATCAATGTATGGGACACATTAAGAAAATCACAGTGACACTGTTCATGAGCAGAGGTCTTAAGTCGGCTATGTTGAAAATTTGGGGTGAAAAATTCCTCAAAATGACTGTTTTACGAGCGTGCGTTGCGCAGTTCCTACGCACACTCGTAAGTTTGCGAATTTTCAATATTTTCACTCCAGATTTTCAACATTGCCATTTTATTACACTTCCTTGTGAACAGTACAGCTGCCATTTTTCACATGTCACCCAAAATATGTTTTCGCACATGTAACGCACAGTGGTGCAGTCGGTGTGCGAAAGCAATGTTTGGGACAGATTAAGAAAATCACAGTTACACTGTTCATGAGCAGAGGTCTTAAAATGGCTATGTTGAAAATTTGGTGACAAAAGTCCATAAAATGACTGTGTTACGAGTGAGCATTGCGCAGTTTCCACGCACTCTCGTAAGTTCATGACTTTGTAATATTTTCAGTCCAGATTTTCACCAGTGGCATTTTTCCACACTTCCTTATGAACAGTACAGCTGTCATTTTTCACAACATGGCCGAAATGTGTTTTCACACTTTCAGCGCAGAGATGCGTGGTCGCTGTGGGAAATCATTGTTCGGGACAGATAAAGAAAATCACAGTGACACTGTTCATGATCGGAGGTCCCAAAATGCCTGTGTTGACAATCTGCTGTAAAAATCCCCAAACTAATTACATTAGGGGTGTCGTTGCACAGTTTCTTTGCACGCCTTCATTGACTTCACGATTTTTAATATTTTACTGCAGATTTGAACATTGTCATTTTTACACCTCCCCATGAACAGTACAGCTGTCATTTTTTACATCCTGTTCGAATATTTTGCACCTGTGTAGCAATGCCGTAGTTGCTGTGCATAAGCAGCTTTCGCAACAAACTGATATTGCCACTGTTCATGAGGTGGGGTCACAAAAAAACCATGTTGAAAATTCGGAGTGAAAATACCAATGAATGCCTGAGGTATTAGGGTTTCCAACCATAACGCCCAACCCTGTAGAGAATGACAGGCATCAGGGGTGTGACTTGGGATTCTTGCCTGTAATGCTCATACCATTCCACACCCTGCAGCCAGTGAGAGGCATCGAGGTATGCCTTGGACTCTTCGCACCCATCTCACTGTATTTCCTGATGGAATGGGTGCGCATAAGGGCCAAAGACCCTAAGGCACACCGTGACACTTGTCAGTGTCTGCAGGGTGGGGTGTGATGGAATGGCGTGGCCGTTATGCCTGACGACCCAAAGGCACACCCCAATGCCTGTCACTCTCTGCAGGGTGGTGGTGGGGTTGGCTTCAGTTCTATCCTTCACTGCCATTCCTATTATGCAGCTCTGTAACTTCTACACTACCACTGCCAATGCCAGCAAGCAAACATTCGGAATTGACAAATGCTTGTTTAAACATTGGTTCACTCTGTTTTGTTTCACCCCCAGCTGCTTAAAATAACCTTGGAGAGAAACATCATTAGTTTGCTCAGAAACAAAATCACAATCAGTAATCAGTTTAGTTTCAGCATTTTCATATATCAACCCCTTATTCCATGAGTCTTTTGTTGCCACTGTTTTTTCATGCATCTTCTTTCTTTGCTGGACTTCGGGATCTTAGCGCTGTGCTCAAACAAGTCCGAATCAGTCACCAAAAAGAAAGAATTCCTAACATCTGAGATTTTCTTTGTCTGTGCTCCTGTTATCACAGTTGCCAAAACAGCAGGGTCTACTCCCTCTCTGATTAATTTAGCAAATCCTGGAAAGTCATTTCCAGTAATCACAGATACAGGTAATTTAGGTACTATATACTCACTTTCATTTGGTGCTACACACCACTAATGTTTAGAGTTAGTTGGGTGGTGAGATAGTATTGAGTCTCCCTGTGAATGCAGATGACCCCAATACCTGCTCCTTTTGCAGTCTTTTCCCAGAACTTCAACATGCACCAGCGTCTGTCTGCTTTAAACATCAGAAATCCTTGACTTTATACTTAACAACTGCACCTTTCCCCTGGAATGAGCTGCCCCAGAGCCTTGGAATTTTATGCTAATTAGAGAACTGTGGCATGAAATCTGAAAATCTTAACAGCCTGAATTCGCTCTTCACTCAGTTGACATCTACGGTCTACTTTTTGTTTATTTCTTAGTGACAGTATTTGTTTTAGTTAGTTTTTGATAACTCTGTGTTAAGGTATGTATTTCTTTTTTTGGCTCAATATCAGTAGTTCCTCAGTTCTTTATCAGTTCCAGGGAACTGAAGAAAGGCGTTGTTTGGCTTGCATTCTTTCCTGCATAAAAAAATGATCATTACAATTGTGGGCTAGTGCAGCCATCTGTGGGCTAGTGCAATTTTGAATCAACTTGTCCTGCTGGCTAGTGCAAAGAAAAGTTAAGGTTGACCCCTGAGTGCAGCGCACTCCACTTGGGGTCCAGGATCCCAGGGCATGACTACAGTCTTGGAGGGGCGAAGCTGACGGTCTCTAGGGAAGAAAAGGATCTTGCGGTGACAACAGATGCCAAAATGAATAACTCTGAGCAGTGTAGGAGGGCAGCTACGAAAGCAAATAGGATACTTGGGTGCATAGCAAGAGGGACATCTAGGAGAAGAGAGTTCATAATGCCCCTATACAACTGCCTGGCTAGGCTGCACCTGGAGTAACGTGTGCAGTTTTGGTGCCCGTTCTTGAGACAGGATGTAGCCCTTCTTGAGAGGGTACAGAGAGGGCATCAAAGATGATTCACAGCCTGAGTGACCTGCCGTATGAGGAGAGGCTAAGGGAGTTGAACATGTACTCCTTGGAAGAGAGGAGGGATGGGGGATATGATAGAGGTTTTTAAATATTTGAAGGGGATTAACCGGGTTAGCTCTGACAAGCTGTTCCAACTGAGGGAAGAAGGAACCATGAGGGGGAATTGCCTGAGATTGGTGGGAGGGAGATTTAAGGGGGTGGTGAGGTGGCACTTCTTCACGGAAAGAGTGGTGACGCCTTGGAACTCACTACCACCTCAATTGGTGGGGATGGGGACAGTGGAAGGATTTAAGAGAGGGTAGGACAGACACATGGGTACAATATGAGTGGAGGGAGAGGGTCATGATAATAGGGCAGCAAGAGGACACATTGGGGAAGGGGGTGGCCGCAGTAAATTCACTGTAAGGACTGCAACTCGAGCAGTCTTGATTGACCAATAGGCCTAATCTGCTGGCAATTTTGTATGTTAGTATGTTAGGAGTCTTAGATCCAAAATGGGTCACCAGTCCCTGTTTTTCTTCTGGGTGAGGAAGTATCTGGAGGAGAAGCCTTTGCACCTCTGAGATAGAGAGACAGGCTCCACTGCTTTGTGGAGCAATGGACTGGCCACTTCTGACTCCAGAAGAGTCCCTTCTGCTGAGGTAGCCAGAGCAAAGTTTCTGCTTCTCAGTTTGGGAAGTGATTTAAAGCTGTGGGGCAGTCCTTGATTCACTAGGCAAGGCAAGGCAAATTTTATTTAAGAGACGCCCATCCCAGAGGCTCTGGGCGTTGAACTTATTAAAATACATACTACACATTGTAATAAATACATAACAATACAATCAAACAAAAAACACACAACATATCAACAATTAAACAAAATTTATATAAACATTAACCTACACAGCAACAACTACTACCTAAAAAGCCTAAGGCTAACCTAAACATAGGTTCAAACAACATGAAGTCTTGCTGTATTCAGACATAATGCAGTTAGCCCCAGCACTTGAACTGCCTCGGAGAGGAAAGAGTTAACTCTGTGCAGAAGCATAGAACGTTGAGCTCGAGCTTGGTTTTCAAACCTCTGTCTGTGGTACTTCCCAGTGTAACCATCAGATTCTTTACTCCGCCTAACAGTGAAGTCGCTCTGGAGATTTCCTCTGCTCCGTTCGGTAAAAGTAAAGCGTTCGGTTTAAACCGTATAATTTTTTGTTATTTTCGGATTTCCAGCCTCTGTCTATTGTGCAGGTAGTGTGTAGATAGGTAGTGACTGTGTTTTATTCTGCGAAAAAGTTTGAAATTGTTCTTTTCTTCGGTTTCTTTCCAGTCGGTCCAGTTTGGAACCGACCCATTCTATTTAAATTTATTTCTGGGATTAGAGTGGTGTTCCGGTACAGATTGGTTTCAAAAGAAACAAGGTTTTTTGCCGGTTCTTTTAGAAAGCCCATGACATGGTTTGTAACCGATCGGTTGTTGTATTACCTGGCTTGAAAGCTGCAATAGGGTAATTTGTTAGGTTGGCCATGTCTGAGAAACCCAAGAAGAAAACCGGTCCCACTGGGTTTCAACATTGTACTGAGTGTGGGGAGGTCTTTGCTAAGGCTGACCCCCACTTCATCTGTGTTTACTGTCTGGGGTTTGACCACCTCAAATCAGACTGCCAAATCTGTAAAAACTTTCCTAAATCCAGTCTAGAAAAAAGACTGAGTAGGCTGAAGGAAAGGGAGGCCGAGAAGTCCGTAGATCCGGATGGCCAGCCTGGTTCGGTTGCGGCTGAACCTGAGGAGGTGCCTACTGACCTAGGCAATACCTCCTCGGGCAAAAGGAGAGCTGACTCTGAGGGGTCGATTCCATCAAAAAAGAAGCGTAAGTCTGCCGGTTCAGATCTGGTATCGCACTCTCCAACCGCGGACGAAATAGCCAAAGCGATAAGCATTGTTCAATCGCTTAGACCGGTTCCGTCCGAACCGGTACTGCCAGTTAGGCGGTCGGTTCAGTCGGATCTGTCTCCTCCGGATTATGATCCAGACGCTTTTTATGAGGAGTGGAAGGGACACGAAGATTATCCCGAGGATGATGATGATGACCAGGGGGGTCTGGATGTGCCCATTGAACCGGACATCTCCCCAGACAGGCCCTCAGGTGTCTCTCCTTCCAGGCTCTGAGTCCCCTTCACATTTTTTGTTCTTCAAAAAGGTGGCAGAAACCCTGCAGCTTCCCTTGGTTGAAGCTGCAGAGGAGGATGAAGAGCCTGATTTTGTGGAAATGATGGACATCCCAGAGTCCAAAAGACTGTCTATCCCTCTTCATAAATCCTTGGGAAAACAGACACACAAAATTTTACAAACCCCTAATTCAATACCTCCTGTAGATAAGAAAATGGACAGGAGGTATTTGTTATCAGGCTCAGCTGCGGAGTTCCTTTATAGTCATTGCAGCCTTGTTGGGGTAGTGCAGGCTGCAGCCTGTGACAGGGCTAACATTCCTTTGGCTTCACACCCCCCGGATAAGGACTCCAGGAAAGTGGATGCCATGGCCAAAAAACAGTATTTGGCATCCTCTTTGGAACTCAGGCAGGCTACTTATATGGCCTACACAGCCAGGTACCAGAAATCCAGATGGGATACGGTTCCAGAATTGGCTAAACAGGCCTCTCCCCAGCTAGTCAAGGAGCTGGAGGAGGTGGCTGCTGATGGAATTGAGGCATCCAAAATATAATTTCATGCTGCTGTGGACTCCAGTGATGTGGCATCTAGAGTCATGGCTACCTCTGTGTCTCTCAGAAGACATGCTTGGCTCAGATGTACTAGCCTTTCACAGGATACCCAGACTAAGGCTCTGGATTTTCCTGTAGTAGGTAACTCTCTGTTTGGGGAGCAGACAGAGGCTTACATGAAGAAAATGGATGAATACAGGACCACGTACAGGAGTGCACAGGCCAAAGAAAGGCAGGCCACTCAGCACAAGCAGCAGTCTAGGGGCAGGGGCAGGCCCTTTCAAAGGCCTTTTTACCAAGCCCAGGCCTTCTCTCCCTTCCCACACAGGAGGTTCTTCAGAGGGAGGGGCAGGAGGGGGATGAGCAGAGCTGCTCCCTCCTCCTCTCAGTCTAAGGCTCCTGCCAAGCAGACACCCTGATGTGTCAGCCCGGGTCGACTCCCCATTTGCAGTAGGAGGCAGACTGGCTTACTACTTCCAGGCCTGGAAGTCTGTGACCTCAGACAAGTGGGTCCTGGAAGTAGTAAGCCAGGGACTGGCCCTCAGCTTCAAAAATTTTCCAAAAAAGAGGGCCGAGTCTTTTCCACCTGCATCACTCTCAGAAACCATTGCCCTAGAGGCAGAGGTTTCCTCTCTTCTAGCTCTCTGAGCTATAGAGAAGGTTCCTACTCAGCACAGGGGAAAAGGACTGTACTCCAGGTACTTCCTTACCCCAAAAAAAACAGGGGAGTGTCGACCCATTCTAGACCTAAGGTATTTGAACAAACACATTTCAAAGCCCAAATTCAAAATGGTAACTCTTGGAATGATCCTTCCCTCTCTGAGGCCAGAGGATTGGCTAGCATCTCTGGACCTCAAGGATGCCTACTTCCATATTCCTATCAGGTGCTCCCACAAAAAATACCTCAGGTTCGAGTTGCTTTCAGGCCATTACCAATTCAGAGCTATGCCATTCGGCCTAACATCAGCTCCAAGGGTGTTCACAAAGTGCCTTGCAGTAGTGGTGGCTTACCTCAGAAGACAGGGTATCGCCATCTTCCCGTATCTGGACGATTGGCTCTTAGTGGGTCAGTCACCTTTACAGGTCAAGTCAGCTCTTCAAACTACCCAGGACCTACTCAGCTCCTTGGGGCTTCTTCTCAATCTTCCAAAGTCTGTCCTCGAACCAGTTCAACTTCTCACCTTTATAGGCATAGAGTTGGACACTGTACAAGCAAAAGCCTTCCTTCCCATGGCAAGGGCGAAGGCCCTAGTGGATCTCGCTTCCTCCTTTCGACCTCGGGTCTCCCGCCCAGCAAGACAGTTCCTCCAGCTCCTGAGCCACATGGCAGCTTCCACGGTAGTGGTGCAGGGAGCAAGGTTCCAGATGAGGGACATTCAGTTTCATCTAAGGTCTTTTTGGTCTCAAAAAAAGGATTCACTTACCGAACTGATCCCAGTGACTCGGACTCTGGTCCAAGCTCTCCAGTGGTGGCTGGACCAGGACAACCTCAGAAAGGGGTTCCATTTCTCTCTCAAGTCCCATCAGTAGTTCTAACTACGGATGCTTCTCTCCTAGGGTGGGGAGCCCACCTGGGAGCCCTGACAGCTCAAGGAGTCTGGTCCCCACAAGAGTCTCTCCTTCATATCAATCTCCTGGAACTCAGGGCAGTTTTCCTAGCCCTGCAGAGCTTCTCGGATTCAGTCAAGGGCAAGGTGGTCCAAGTCAGAACAGACAACACCACCACAATGTGGTACATTAACAAGCAGGGAGGCACTCGGTCCTCGGCCTTGTGCACAGAAGCCATGAAGCTGTGGTCTCTGGCCTATTCTCTTCAGACTTCTCTGGTAGCAGTTCACGTTCCTGGGAAGGACAACATACTAGCAGATGCTCTGAGCAGAATTTCACAGGGACACCATGAATGGTCCCTGGATCCTCAAATACTGAAGGTCTTCTTCTCCAGGTGGGGCACTCCAGAGATAGATCTCTTTGCAGCACCGGGCAATCAACAACTTCCTCTGTTTTGTTGCAGACCTCCAGTCCTGGGGACGGTTCCCCAGGATGCTCTCATTTTGGACTGGAAGGGCAGGTTTCTCTATGACTTCCCTCCCTTCCCTCTGCTGTTCAGAGTTCTGATCAAGATCAGAACTCAACCCTGCACAGTGATACTGGTGACTCCAGATTGGGCCAGACAGCCATGGTATTCTCTACAGCTGTCCTTGTCAGTGTCACGTCCCTTGTCTCTGCCCAGGACATACAATCTCCTGTCCTCCTCCCAGGGGCGGATCTGGTACCCCAATCTCCAGTCTCTCAATCTCAAGGCCTGGCTCTTGAAGAGTTAGAATATACAGCACTACATCTTTCTCAGGGAGTTCTGGATATTCTGAAGGTCTCGGGGAAACCTTCCACTAGAAAAACGTACAACTCCAAATGGAAAAGCTTCAGTATTTGGTGCTCTCAGAAAGGCATCCTGCCTGATTCTGCAGACATTTCCACAACCTTAGACTATCTAGTTCATCTGAATAGTCTAGGCCTTAGGCCTGCCACTCTGAAGGTTCATCTAGCAGCTGTCTCTGCATTCCTCTCAGTAGGGAAGGGCTCTTCCCTGGCATCTCATCCTGTTTTCAGAAGGTTTTCCAAAAGACTGGTTCACATTAACCCTCCCTTTAGGGAGTCCACTCTGCCTTGGGATCTTAATGTCTGCATAGCTCAGCTTATGCAGCCACCCTTTGAACCTCTGTCTTCGGCTGAATTGAAGTACTTGACCTGGAAAACTGTGTTCCTGGTAGCTATTACTTCTGCCAGGCAGATTAGTGAGTTACAGGCTCTGTCAGTTGAACCTGACTTCATCTCCTTCCATAGGGACAAAGTGGTCCTAAGAACCAATAGGAGGTTCTTGCCCAAAGTGGTATCGGATTTTCATCTGAACCAGTCTATATCTCTCCCTGTATTTTTCACTGATCATTCTTCTTCAGGTGAAAGAAGGTTACACAGTCTGGATGTTAAGAGGGCCCTTAGCTACTACATTGAGCATGCTAAGGCACATAGAAATGACTGTCTTCAATTGTTTCTCACTTATGGTGAAGTGGGGAAAGATAAGCTTGCCACTAAAAGAACTATTGCTAGGTGGATTGTTTCTTGTATACAATTCTGTTATGACAAGTTGAGTAGAATGCCCCCTTCAGGCCTAAGGGCTCACTCGACTAGGGGTACAGCTGCTTCTCTAGCTGTGGTCAGAGATATATCTTTGTTACAGATCTGTAAAGCAGCCACCTGGAAAACAGTATATACTTTTACGAAGCATTACTCCCTGGACATCCAAGCTAGGAGTGATGCTAGGTTTGGCACAGCAGTACTGCAGAGCCTCTTCCCAAAGTAGGTTCTGCAATCTCCCCCCTCCATAGGGAACTGCTTGGTAGTCTGCATTATGTCTGAATTCAGCAAGACTTCATGTTGTTTGAAGAAAAAATTACTCACCATAGTAATGTTGTTTCTTATAATGGAGTCTTGCTGTATTCTGACCTCCCCCCCCCCCGCCTTCCCTCTCAGAACCTGGTTTTTGGGAAGTGAGCTGGCAGGTACAGTGTTGCACCTCAGGGGTGTACCTTGTACCCTCCCTCTTGGGTGGGATGGATGTTGTTATTTTTTTTCTGGTGTTTTATACTTAAATATTGTCACTACCTTTCCTTCTTGGGTTCTCGACTTGAGTCTTTTGGGCCCAAAAAGAATTTTTTGCCCTGTGGCTATATGTTGAACAATTTCCATACTATAGTATGTTAGTTAGTGTGCTCGTAAGAATCTGATGGTTACACTGGGAAGTACCACAGACAGAGGTTTGAAAACCGAGCTCGAGCTCAACGTTCTATGCTTCTGCATAGAGTTAACTCTTTCCTCTCCGGGGGAAGTTCAAGTGCTGGGGCTAACTGCATTATGTCTGAATACAGCAAGACTCCATTAGAAGAAACAACATTACTATGGTAATTTTTTCTTCTGAAAATAGGCAAGGACTATAAAGCACAGTCTGGGAAGGCCTGATTGTATAGGAAGGCCTTGAGGTGAACTTTAAAATACCTCCACAGAAGGGGCCTCCCTAACAACTGGAGTGAGCGAATTCCAAGGACGGGGGCGGTGACACTAAATGCTCTGTCGCCAGCTGTTTTTAACCTCCTCCTGGGAATCCCAAGAAGGCCCCTAAAGGAGGAGGGAAGGGAGCGGACCAAGACAGCAGGTCTGAGGAGGTCCTTCAGGTAACCAGGGTCCAGGCCGTGTAGGGCCTTAAAGGTGAGTAAACCCACCTTAAAGAGGATCGTCCACTTAACAGGGCAGCCAGTGCAGTTGACGCAGCACCGGAGTAATATGGCAATACTTAGGCTGTCCTGTCAACAGGCTTGCTGCCGTGTTCTGTACCAGCTGCAGTCGGTGCAGGGTACCCCCAGAGACCCTGAGATAGAGTGCATTACAGTAGTCCAGCCTGGACATCACGAAGGCATGTACCAAGGTGGGGAGGTCCTGCGGCGGAACTAGGGACTTTATCCTGGCGATATTCCTCAGATGATAAAAACTAGTATGGACAGTGGATGACACCTGAAACTCAAGTGTCAATCCACTGTCAAGAATAACACCCAGATCCCGCACCCTAGAGGAGGCCTTCAATGATACTGAGCCATGAAAAAGCCCTGTTTCTGCACCAGAGGCTAACCTATCACACCCTCTGTTCAACTCCACCACCAGTACCTCCGTCTTATCAGGGTTCAGTCACAACCAGCTGGAGGCCTTCCAGTCATAGATTTCAGTGAGGCAGCTATTAAGCACTTCCACTGCGCTACTGCCAAGACCTACTTGTCTGTGGTGATGGTGTACCATGCTTGGAGGAAGTGAATCAGCCTGCCTCCTCCAGGTAGGGGGGAGACGACCGATATAAGCACGTCAGGGATTCTGCTTGGGTTGGGCCTGGGCCTGAGGTACTTGGTTTGGACCTTCTCATGGTCCTTTTGCCTCTATCTCTAAAGTACCCCCTGGTCTGTTGGTAGTCTGGCATTGCTTGGGCCTGGAAAAAAGACCTGGAGTAGGATCCCATACCCCTGCCTCCCCTGTACTGGGATCTGTAGGAAGTGGAAGGTTTATCCCGTGCAGAATTGCTTCTGTAAGTGGATTTGTACTCTTCCAACTTTTCATATATGCTTCTGTTTTGTCTCCGAAAAATGAGTTATTCTCACAGGGGAAAGCCATAGCTTTAGTCCGAGTGTCCTGAGACTAGTTTGTGGCCCTGAGCCAAGCAAACTGTCTCATTGAAACAGTAAGGGCCATAAGCCTGGCTGCAGTGTCATTGGCATCCATGGCCATATGAAACTGGTATTTGGTGGCATCCAGTGCTGTCCTGGCAGTCTCTGTCAGGTCCACTGCCACTTCTCTGGGCATCTTTTCTGTCATGGCTAACACTGTAGTCCATAAGGCCTTCTGATACCGGGCTGCATAAGCCATATAGTTTGCTCTTCTTACTAGAAGGGAAGCTGCCTGGTACCCCTTTTTTCCCATGCCATCAATCTTCCTGGAATCCTTGTCAGGAGGATGGGATGCCAACGGTATCCCGGCTTTGTCACATGCTGCATCCTGAACCATCCCTTCATTGTCAGTATAAGTGAAAAGAAAGTCAGCGTTAGCTCTATCGAGCTGGTCTTTTTATCTATTTTTCTATCCACCCCTGGAATCGAGGTAGGGGTTTACAAAATGTTTAAGGCAGCCTTCCTTAGGGACTTGTATATTGGGAGCAGAAGTCTCCTAGTGGGAGCGAACACCATCATATTGAGTAATTCTGCTCCCTCCTCATCCTTTATCGTCTCCTGGATGGAGAGATTGAGGGTGTCAACCATTTGTTTAGTAAATGAGTAATGAGAGTAGTAGTCCTCGGGTCCCGGGGGTGGGGGGGCTGAAGTTCTGTGCGATGGGTTCTTCCAACTCCTCCCCTTCTGGATCCTCGTACAAATATACTGGTTCCTGTGAAGCTGGAACTGCTAGAAGACTTGGTTTGCTGGCCAAGGCACCTAGCTTCACCTGAGTTCTTTCCTTTTAAGATTGCTTGAAAGGACAGAGCAGAGAACCTTACCAGAGCAAGGGAAAAGGATTAAGACTTCTTTTGGCTAAGCAGATTTACTGTATGTTGTTATTTTTATTTTGTACTCGCAGGGATTGCTACTGTTTGTTGCTAACATTTCATTGCTTTATTTTTCTCTGATTCAAATTGTTGTTGCTGGTATACCTTCTTCTGCATTATTACAAGGTGTGCCTACAGGTGTGTGCTAACAGATTACTGCTGTAATCTTCTGATTCAAATTGTCTTTTGCAAGGTATATCTTCTGTTACTGCTTTATTTTCTCTGTAGCAAAGTGTTTCTTACAGGGTATATCTTCTCTGAAATTATTACAGGTGGTGCCTTACAGGTTTTACAGTTTTATCTAACATTAGGATAAGCTTTCAGGGTTACTGCATTTGTTGTTGACTGATTGTTTCTGCTCTTACCTCCTTGTTCTTTCATCTGTGGTTCTTCTTTTTTGGCAGGGGAAGGGCCCAGCCACCCACCCCCATCCCCAACCACCCCACACTACACTCCTTTTATAGGGTACCACAGTTGTGACATTTCCTGTGGCAAAGTAGGAAGGGTCGGATCAGTGGGGCATCCACAAGGTGAGCTCATTTACAGGGGCACTAGTCATTTAATCAAACCATTACTTGCATTTTTTTCCTTCTAATTACTCTGACCAGGTTATAAACCCAGCAACTTATCTGGAATGGATATCATTAACTGCAGGTACTGTGGAACACTTTTCAGAAGGACAGTCTTACAGGATTTAGGACACTGTCCTACATGCTGGGCCATTGGAGAGATCTTAGGGCACAGCTTCGGGCAGCATGGGTAGAGATTGCGCGCCTCAAATTTCATATTCAAGAGGAAATACATTATAAGAACCACCCGCCATTTCCCAAATATCCAACAGAAGAACCTCGACTGCAGAGGGTAGTTGGTCCAGGAGGTTGGCAGGTGGTTAGGAGGGTGCCCCATCACTCTGTGCTCTCCAACATATTACCTCCAAAAACCATATAAACACTACAAACAGGTATCTGCCTCTATCTCCCAAATCAGGAACCAAAACAAAAAAGACAAAGAGGAAATCCAAAAAACTTTTGATCATAGGAGACTCCATGATTCAGGGAGTTGATACCCATCTCCAGACAGGGGTAATGGTCAGATGTCTCCCAGGTACATCAGCGGAGAGACACTGACCGCATTATAAAATTGTTCACAAAGCAGGAAAACTTGATGTCCTGGTACATAGGGACTAATGATCTCACCAGCCGGTCCAGTTGTGGACCAAGGAACCTGACCAGGCTGGGTGACAAACTATCATCCATTCTGTCCGACATCTCCTTCTCTGAGATCCTGCCAGTCTGGGAGAGGGGGCAAATGAACAGAAGGTCAGAGAAGGGAGATAGGGAGCCAAACATGTGGCTCAAGGGCTGGTGCCAGGAAAAAGGACACCGATTTGTAGGGAACTGGCAACAGTTCTGGGAGCGAAAGTTCTTTAAATTTGATGGACTGCATCTGACTAAGGAGGGAGTCAGTGCATTGGGGCAGAAGTTTGACATCTTTGCAGAATATTTAAACTAGCAAATGGGGAGAGGGGTGCAGCACCCCTTACGTCGAATGGGAAGAACACCCCTCCCCCCTCAGCTAGTGGTCAAACAGGGATTCAGCATGCTTGCAGTTTATTTGCATCACCAGGTAAGAAAAAAGGTCCGTCTCCCCATACGACGCACAGGAGAAATGCCAAACCTCACCAAACAACTAACACACCGAAATCTGGCCAATGGAAAATCATGTACACAAATGCTCACAGCCTGGGAAATAAGATCCCAGACCTGCAGGCAATAATGTCAGAAGCTAAACTGGACATAGTAGCAATTAGTGAGACATGGTTTACCAGTAACCACACTTGGGAGACTTCAGTACCTGGCTATGTACTGTTCAGAAGAGACCGAGGTGCAAAAAGGGGGGGTGGAGTGGCCCTGTATGTCAATGAAAATATCAAAGCTACAGAAATTCAGAATACACATAAGGAGCCAGAAGAACTGTGGGTCACCCTGGAAACAGGAAATGGGACAACCATAAGAACTGGGGTTGTCTACAGGCCCCCAGACCAGGGGGAGGACATAGACATATTACTGTTGGAAGATATACAAAACATGACAGCTAAAGGGGAGGTTCTGATAATGGGAGACTTCAACATGCCTGATACAGATTGGTCAATACCAGCAGGAACATCTGCCAGAACTAAACACATGGTGGATTCCCTGCAGGGGGAGGGCCTCAAACAACTGGTACAACAACCCACAAGAGACAGGGCTATCCTAGATCTAGTACTGACTAACAAGGAAGGGATCACAGATCTCCAGGTAGAAGGTCACCTGGGGGCCAGTGACCATCACATGGTATGGTTCAATTTGGCCACTACATCTAAATCATCCCATTACAAGGCAAAAATATGGGACTTCAGAGGAGATGACTTTGATAAGATGGCCAACACAGTTAAGCTAGCCCTGGCAAAAAGAAACACAGGTGAGGGGTACAGGCAAAGTGGGCAAGCATTAAGGATGCAATACGTGAAGCAACATCCCATTGTGTTAGACAGAAAAGGAAGTGCAAAAGAAGAAGGAAACCACTTTGGTTCTCAAATACAGTAGCAGAAAAGGTCAGAGCCAAAAGGCTGGCCTTCAGGAAATATAAGGAACACAGCAGAATGAAGATAGGGAGGCATACCAAACTGCCCTAAGGGAAGCAGGGAAGGCAGTAAGGCAGGCAAAGTCCCAAACTGAGGAAACACTAGCACGAACAGTAAAAGAAGGTGACAAGACTTTCTATAGATCCATTAGTGAAAGGAGAAAGTCCAGAGGGGTATTGCTAAGCCCAAAGGAGAAAAGGGGGCATGTGAGGAGGAGGACCCTGTAAAAGCATCTATCCTAAATAGATACTTTTGCTCAGTATTTACTGAAGAGAAGGTAGGGCAGGGCCCACAGCTGAGCACCATGGACACGGGGGAGGCAGGTGAGCACTACTCCTTTCACAAAAGAAAGGGTCCTACAAGAGCTCGCTAAGCTCAGGGTGGACAAGGCAATGGGACCTGATGACACACATCCCAGGGTACTTAAGGAGCTAAGGGTGGAACTAGCAGAGCCATTAGCAGAACTGTTTACTGAGTCTCTGAGCACAGGAGAGGTCCCAGAAGACTGGAGAAGGGCTCATGTGATCCTGCTCCACAAGAGTGGTAGGGAGGAGGCAGGGAATTACAGACCAGTCAGTCTTACCCCAGTAGTGGGCAAGATTATGGAGGCACTCCTTAAGGAAAGGATAGTGTAACACCTGGAATCCATAGGGGCACAGGATCCAAGACAGCATGGGTTTACAAAGGAAGGTCCTGTCAAACTAATCTCATAGATTTCTTTGACTGGGTAACCAGAGTGGTGGACCAAGGGGAGCAGTTGATGTCGCCTACCTTGACTTCAGCAAAGCTTGACACTGTTCCACATAGAAGATTGATAAATAAGCTGGGTAGGCTCGGGTGGGCTGAAGTTGATCAACTGGGTGGCAAACTGGTTGACGGGCAGAAAACAGAGAGTGGGGGTAAATGGTATACAGTCAGAAGAGATGCAAGTCACAAGTGGGTACCTCAGGGATCAGTCCTGGGGCCAGTCCTCTTCAATATCTTCATTAGTGACATTGCAGATGTACTAGAGGGTAAGGCTTGTCTGTTTGCAGATGACACCAAGATCTGCAACAGAGTATATGATCCAGATGGGGTGGGCAGAATGAGAAGAGATCTGGATAAACTAGCAAAATGGTCAGAAGAGTGGCAACTGGGATTTAATGCAAAGAAGTGCAAGATCATGCACATAGGGAAGAGAAACCCTGAAGCCACCTATAGGCTGGGAGGGGAGTTGCTGGCAGTCACAAAGGAAGAAAGAGACTTGGGCATCATCATCACGGATGACCTGAAATCATCCAAGCAGACCTCTAAAGCAGTAGGTAAGGCTAGGGGGATGTTAGAGTATATTAGCAGGGGTATCACAAGTCGTAAGATGGAGGTAATAATCCCTCTTTACAAGACACTGGTTAGGCACCATCTGGAGTACTGTGTGCAGTACTGGAGGCCACACCTTCACAAGGACATTAACCAAATTGAGGCAGTCCAGAGAAGGGCAACAAAATGGTGCAGGGACTGCATCAGAAGACATACGAGACAGATTAGCGGAGCTCAATATGTATACCCTTGAGCAAAGGAGGAGAGAGGTGATATGATCAGTATTCAGACACCTTAAGGGCATTAACAAGGTGAAAGAGTCTAACATGTTTAAATATAAGAAAAATAGCAGGACAAGAGGACACAGCATGAGACTAGAGGAGGCCGATTAAGGGGAATGTGAGGAAATTCTTTTTCACAGAAAGGGTGGTGGATGCATGGAACGGCCTACCTCAGGAAGTGGTGGCTATGAATACAGTGCAGGGCTTCAAACAGGCATGGGATAGGCATAAGGGAGCAATACAGATGAGTATGACTAGATAGGCCACTGACAGAGCAAAGGCCGATGGCACATTTATAAGGTGGGAAAAGAAATGGGCAGACTGGATGGGCCTTGCGGTCCTTATCTGCCGTCAACTTCTATGTTTTAAAATTTCTGAAGCAGGAACTGATGGAACCGTTGGGAAAAGCACTGTATTTTCAATTATTCCAATCAATATGTAAAAAATATTGTGTTGTGGGATCATTATATAGACGATTTGCTTGTGGTCTGGGATGGTACCAAGGAATCAGCATATGAATTTATATCTTGGATTAACAATAATGATTTGAATTTACATTTTATTTTAGTTGCAAATAATGTAACTGTTGATTTTTTAGATCTAAAGCTACAGGCACAGCCAGGACACATGGTCACTTCAAAAGGTTTTAGAAAATCTACAGCTGGTAACTCAGTATTGCATGTGACCAGTGCACATCCCCCCCTCACTTGTATGCTCTATCCCATTTAGCCAATTTCTGCACTTACAGTGCAACTGCTCTTTTAATGAGATTTTTGTTCAACAGGTAAAAGAGATGTATGATAGATTTTCTGAAAGAGGTTATGCTGCCAGTGTCTTAGATGAGGCATTACATCAAGCAACAAAAACTGATAGAAACGCTGTATTCAAGCTGAAAATAAAGGAGAGCAGAACAATGTTGTTAATTGCATTTTTGAATATAATGCAATGGTACCATCGATCAAAAACATTGTTCTTAAGAATCAGCATTTGCTAAGGCAAAGTAGCACCAGTGATTCTTTTTTGGAACCTTCAAGAGTCTCTTACAGTCGGGCCAACAATCTAGGCAACTATCTAAGCCAAAGTTATTATGTTGCTCCTAGACGTCTTCATACTTGGTTACTCACACCATCAATTGGCTGTTTTAAATGTGGTCACTGTTTGGCTTGTAATTTTGTGTTTCAAAACAAAGAATACAAACATCCCACAAATTATTCTGTTATAGCAATCAAAGAATTTATTTAATTGCTCTACATCATTTGTAGTTTATGTTGCCCAATGTTCTTGCCCATTGATTTATGTAGGAATGACCACGAGAAAGGTAAAAGAGCGTATACTATAACATATTGGGGACAGTCGCAATTGTAATCTCGATTCAGCATTAGGAGCACACTTTTTGGAAAAACACAATAGCAGAATGAATGAAGTCAAATTCACTTTTCTGGAACATGCTGAATTTAGAATTAGGAGAGGTGACCGAGTCACTTTATTATGCCAGAAAGAATCCAGATGGATTTTCAGTTTGGATAGTGTATTTCCAAAAGAACTTAACAAAGAATTAGATTTAACTATATATGTATAAATGCTTATATTTTTTTTGTATGTTAAATTAATTTTTTTGCATCCTCCTGATTAGTATGATGCCTATAGGATACAGTCCTGTTGCTTTAATTTCATTAGGTTCACTAATGTAGTGAATTCCATATAAATTTTGGACTGTATTTTGTTCACTATGCATTTGCTTACTTTTTCTTCTTTTTTCTCATGATCCTGCAAATGGTTTATTGTCAGCCACAGCAGTTCTTTTGAATTAGTTTTTTTTAAATTAATTTTTGACGCGCGCCTTTAAATAATGCAGCACTTAAAATAAAATAAATGATGTCTTAGCAATTCAGGCTTTTTCATCTATTAAATCTTATATAGAATGGTGAATAAAAATTCCCTTCTGTTACAGGATACTGCTGTGTTTAGACAATTTACCAAATGCAATAATGTATTTTTATGTCTAGCTGCATTTGTCTTTTGCATTATATGGTTAATTCTATTTTGAACGTCATGTGAGCAATGATGTAATATCGTTCATTACCTATATAAATTTCAGGTGTGGTAGTTTGACTCCACCTCCTGATGAAGAGGGCTTAGATCCCTCAAAGCGCTGAGATTCATGTTAGTTTGTCTACATGTCTTCAGTAAACTAATTTTTTTGAGTCCTTTGTGAGCACGTGTTTTTTTCTGTGTTTTTCTGGATCGTTTACCTTTACCACATTAGCTCCATTATTTGTTCTTGGTGCATTTAGTACGTGTTTTATTTTGGAACCGGTGGAGTAACCTGAGCCACAGCTTGTAATACCTGCATAATCTGCAAGGCTTTTGAAATGTCCTCTGCTGAGGACATTGCTGATCTGTCTACTGAGAGTGCCATTGCTTTTTCAGCAGGAGGTGAAGCAACGTGTTTCTCTTTGTGTTTTCTTTTTGCTCAAGACCAGTTCAGAAGCTGGTTCCACAGGCCTTTTGGCTTTAGAAGAGTCAGGTTTCTCTGTGGATTTTGGATCCACCAACTCTTGATGTTTATCTTTTCTAGAAAAAGAGGCCTCTTCATTAAATTTCGAGGGATAGGAAGAAGTGGCCTTTTCTTCAAGCTTTTTAGCCCTTTAAGGTTTTAGGGCAAAAAGTCTTACAGACTTCACAACTGGCAAATATATGACTAGGCCACAAACACACAATGCACAGGTCATGCCTGTCTGCTTCTGCTACTATTTGACCACAGCTAATGCAGTTTTTGAACCCAGAAGGTCCTGTCCTTTTTCTTTGTTTAGATGCTTCTGATGTGAATGTCAGGCATGGTGAAAAAAACAACCCCAAAAGGATAAAACTGTTGGTTCCAAAACCGAACACAAAAAATATAAACCCAAGCAATCTGTTTCCTAAAAAGAAATCTGGGGAATCGACAACCGCTAAATAACGTTACAGAACCTAACAGGAACTGGAACATTAGCAACAAGAAAAAATAACTTACCATAGTAATCTTGTTTCAAACAACATGAAGTCTTGCTGTATTCTGACTATATGCAGTTGATCCAGCACTTGAACTGCTCCAGAGAGGAAAGTGTTAACTCTGTGCCAAGGCATAGAATGTTGATCTCGAGCTCAGTTTTTAAACCTCTGTACCAGGTACTCCTCAGTGTAACTGTCAGATTCTTTATGCCGCCTAACTGAGAAGTCGCTCCGGAGATCCTCTCCTTCACTTCGGTTCGGTCACAGTAAAATCGGTCGGTTTGTTTAAACCATTTCTTATTTTTCAGTGTTTACACTTCTGTCCCAGTACAGTAAGTGTATTAGTAGGTAGTAGTGTTTTTTGTGAAGAAATTGTTTTGTCTTTTCGGTTTCTTTCCGGTCCATTTGGTTGGGAACCGAAATAATCTGTTTATTTTAATTTACTCCTAATTTTAGTGTGGTATCTGGTATCTATCGGTTCCTGAAAAAAATGACGATTTTTCCTGCTTTTTCAACCGACCCGTGACATGGTCAGAACCGATAGGTTTTTGTAGTTGCCTGGCTTAAATGCTGGTAAGGGTAACTTTGTGTTATTGAGGCATGTGTGAGAAACCCAAAAAGAAAACCCGGGCCCACTGGGTTTCAACACTGCACTGAGTGTGGGGAGGCCTTTGCCAAGGCTGTTCTCCACCTCATCTGTGTTTATTGTCTGGGGTTTGACCACCTTAAAGAAGACTGCCAGATCTGCAAAAATTTTCCTAAAGCCACTTTGGATAAATGTTTAAATAGGCTGAAGGAAAGGGAGGCCAAAAAATCTGCTGACCCGGATGGCCAGCCCCGTTCGGTTCTGACCGAACCTGAGGGGGTGCCCACTGACCTGGATGATACCCCCTCAGGCAAGAGGAGGGCTGATTCTGCAGAATCGGTTCCTGCAAAGAGAAAACGCAAGTCAGCTGGTTCGGATCACAGTTCCCATGTTCCAACTGCTGACAAGATAGCCAAAGCGATCGCTATTGTGCAGTCGCTTCGCCCAGTTCTGACCGACACCGACTCAGAGACGATCGGTTCGTCGGGCTTGTCTTCTTTTGAATATGACCCTGAAGCATTTTATGAGGGCAATTGGGAAGGAGACAAAGATGATGAAGATGAAGATTATGAAGACCTATATGAGACTATAGAGCCTGACATCTCCCCAGACAGGTCTTCTAATGTGTCTCCTCCCAGGCTTTCTGAGTCCCCCTCCAACTTCTTGTTTTACAAGAAGGTGGCTGAGACTCTTCAGTTTCCAGTGGAAGAAGCTGAACAGGATCAGGAGGAAGCTGACTATGTTGAGATGATGGATGTCCCAGAGTCCAAAAGGGTGTCTATCCCTTTGCACAAGTCCCTAGGGAAACAGACCCAAAAAATACTACAGTTTCCAACATTCATACCTCCTGTGGATAAGAAGATGGACAGGAGGTATGCCCTGTCAGGTCCTAGAACGGAATTCCTTACCAGTCATTGCAGCCATGTTGGGGTAGTGCAAGCTGCAGCTTGTGACAAGGCCAATATTCCCCTGGCATCTCACCCCCCAGATAAGGATTCCAGGAAAGTGGATGCCATGGCAAAAAACAGTACTTGGCATCCTCTTTGGGACTCAGGCAATCCAACTACATGGCATATACAGCCAGATACCAGAAGTCTAGGTGGGATATGGTTCTGGAGCTGGCTAAAAATGCCCCTCTCCAGCTGGCCAAGGAGCTGGAACAGGTGGCTGTGGATGGCATCGAAGCTTCAAAGGTCTAGTTTCATGCTGCTGTGGACTCAAATGACGTTCATTCTAGGGTCATGGCTACATCTGTTTCCATGAGGAGATTTGCCTGGCTCATGTGTACCAGCTTATCTCAGGATACCCAGACCAAGGCCATGGATTTTCCTGTCACCAGTAACTTTCTGTTTGGGGAACAAACAGAGACTTACATGAGAAAGATGGATGAATACAGGACCACATATAGGAGTGCTGCAGCCAAAGAAAAGCAGACCACTCCTCAAAGGCAGCAATCTAGGGCTGGCAGGAGCAGGCCTTTTTACCAGACCTAGGCCTCCTCTTCTTTTCAGCAGAGGGGGTTCTTTAGGGGAAGAGGCAGATGGGGGATGACAAGGTCAGTATCCTCCACTCAGTCTAAGCCCACTGCCAAACAGACACCCTGATGTGTCAGTCAGGGTCTCCTCCCCAGTCTCTGTAGGGGGCAGACTGGCTCACTTTTTCCAGGCCTGGAAGTCTGTCAGTTCAGACAAGTGGATCTTGGAAGTAGTGATCCAGGAGTTGCTCTCAGCTTCAGCAGGTTCCCAAGGGTGAGAGCAAAGTATTTCTGTCCTCCCTCTCCAGAGAAACACAGGCTTTAGAGGCAGAAGTCTCCTCTGTACTGCTTCTGCAAACAGTGGAAAAGGTACCTCTCATTCACAGGGGAAAGGGTTTGTACTCCAGGTACTTCCTTACCCTAAAAAAGACAGGGGAGTGGCGACCCATCCTAGATCTACAATACCTGAACAAACATATTTTAAAACCAAAGTTCAAGATGCTGGCTCTGGGGATAATTCTTCCTGCTCTGAGACCAGGAGACTGGCTAGCCTCTCTGGATCTCAAGGATGCCTACTTCCACATACCTATCAGGCAGTCCCACAGAAACTACTTCAGGTTTGAGCTGCCCTTAGGCCATTATTAGTTCAGAGCAAAGCCTTTCAGCCTTACATCTGCTCCAAGAGTATTCACTAAGTGTCTAGCAGTAGTGGTAGCCTTCCTCAGGAGACAAGGCATCTTACTGTTCCCGTATCTGGACGATTGGCTCTTAGTAGGCGAGTCCCCAGACCAAGTCAGGTCAGCTCTAGGGGTTACTCAAAAACTTTTAGACTCTCTAGGATTTATCCTAAATCTGGAAAAGTCTGTTCTGGAACCAGTCCAGCTTCTCACATTTATAGGGGTGGAGCTGGACACTGTTCACTCCAAGGCCTTTCTTCCTCTCTCAAGGGTTCAATCCCTCATCACTCTGGCTTCCTCTTTTCATCCACTAGTGTCTCGGCCAGCCAGACACTTCTTACAGTTGCTTTCATCTAAGAACCTTTTGGTCTCAGAAAAAAGATACCCTCTCCAAGTTGGTTCCAGTGTCTCTAACTTTGGCTCAGGCTCTCCAGTGGTGGTTGGAAGAGGACAATCTGAGGCAAGGAGTCCCCTTCCTCAGTCAGGTTCCCACAGTGATGCTCACAACAGACGCTTCCCTGCTGGGATGGGGAGCCCATCTGGATCAGCTTACTGGTCAGGGAACTTGGTCTCATCAGGAGTCTGTTCTGCACATAAACCTTCTCGAACTCGGCTGTCTTTCTAGCACTCCAGGCATTCTCGAACATAATTCAGGGGAAAGTGGTGCAGATCAGGACAGACAACACCACAACCATATGGTACATCAACAAGCAGGGAGGCTCTCGGTCCTCGGCCTTGTGCACTGAGACCATGAAAATATGGTTACTAGCTTATTCCCTGCAGGTTTCTCTGATTGCTGTGCATCTCCCAGGGAAGGACAATGTACTTGCAGATGCTCTCAGCAGGGTTTCACAAGGTCACCATGAATGGACCCTGAATCCTCTCATTCTTCAGATCTTTTTTAAGAGATGGAGCACTCCAGAGATAGATCTCTTTGCAGCCCTGGACAATCATCAGCTCCCTCTATTCTGCTGCAGACCCCTCTTCTGGGCTCTGTTCCTCTAGATGCCCTCCTGCTGGATTGGACCAACAGGTTTCTCTATGCTTTTCCTCCTTTTCCTCTGATATTCAGAGTTCTGGTCAAGATCAGATCCCAACCTTGCACTGTGATCCTGGTGGCCCCAGACTGGGCCAGACAGCCTTGGTATCCTCTACTATTGCCACTATCTGTGACAATTCCTCTGTGCCTCCCCAGACAGTTCAACCTCCTCACCTCATCTCAGGGGAAGATATTGTACCCCAATCTTCACATACTCAGACTCAAGGCCTGGCTCTTGAAGCTAGAATATGCAGGTCTGCATCTTTCTCAATCAGCTCTGGATATCCTTAAGGCTAGCAGAAAGCCTTCCACTAGCAAAACCTATGATTCTAAATGGAAGAGGTTTGGGTTCTGGTGTGCCCAGAGGCACATTCAGCCAGATTCAGCTGACATTGCCACCTCTTTGGATTATTTGGTGCATCTTAACAGTCTAGGCCTTTGGCTGGCCCCTCTCAAGGTGCATTTGGCAGCTATTTCTGCCTTTCTTTTGGCTGGGAAGGTCTCTACTCTAGCCTCCCTTCCAGTTTTCAAGAAATCTTTCAAGGGTTTGGTCCATATCAATCCTCCCTTTAGGGATCCCACTCCTCTATGGGACCTGAGTGTCTGCATTGCAAAGCTGATGCAGCCTCCCTTTGAACCACTGTGCACAGCTGAGCTCAAAAACCTGACTTGGAAAACTGTGTTCCTGGTGGCTATCACCTTTGCCAGAAGAATCAGTGAGTTACAGGCTTTATCAGTGGAACCTGATTTCATTTAATTTCACAGAGATAAGGTGGTCCTTCATACAAATAGGAAGTTGCTTCCCAAAGTGGTATCAGACTTTCATCTGAACCAATCTATGACATTGCCTGTATTCTTCACTGACCACTCCTCTGGAGAGAGGAGGTTGCACAGTCTCGATGTAAAGAGGGCGCTGAGTTACTACATAGAACCCACTAAACCCCATAGAAATGACTATTCCCAGCTGTTTCTTACCTATGGGGAGGTGGGTAAAGGTAAGCCTGCTACTTAGAGAACTATTGCTAGGTGGATTGTCTCCTGCATACAGTTCTGCTATTCAAAATTGAGGAAAGAGCCTCCATCAGGCCTGAGGGCTCACTCCACCAGAGGTACAGCTACTTCGGTCACAGCTGCCAGAGATATACCCTTAGTGAAAATTTGTAAAGCAGCCACCTGGAAGACTGTTCACACATTTACTAAGCATTACTCCCTCGACATCCAGTCAAGAAGCGATGCTAGGTTTGGCACAGCAGTACTGCAAAGTCTGTTCCCAAAATAGGTTTTGTAGTTCCCTCCTCCTTGGGGGTACTGCTTGGTAGTCTGCATATAGTCAGAATACAGCAAGACTTCATGTTGTTTGAAGAAAAAATTACTCACCATAGTAATGTTTCTTCTAATGGAATCTTGCTGTATTCTGACCTCACTCCCTCCCTGCCTCCCCTCCTGGAACCTAGTTGTTTTGGGAATGTGGGTGGCAGGAGCAGTGTTGTACCTCAGGGGTGTACCTGGTTTACCTCTTCTCTTATGAGGTCTTTGGTTTTTATGTTTTATTGATGTACCTTATTACTTACTTGGATTCTTTTTGGGGTTCTAGACCTGAGTCTTTGGTCCCTAAAGTTATGTTATTGCCTTTTGGCATGAAATTTCTAAAACAATTTCTGGGTTGTTAGTTAAGTATAATGCTTGTAAGAATCTGACGGTTACACTGAGGAGTACCTGGGACAGAGATTTGAAAACTGAGCTCGAGATCAACATTCTATGCCTTGGCATAGAGTTAACCCTTTCCTCTCCGGAGCAGTTCAAGTGCTGGGGCTAGCTGCATATAGTCAGAATACAGCAAGACTCCATTAGAAGAAACAACATTACTATGGTGAGTAATTTCTTCTTCTTCCCAGTGATACTCGGGTATTCATAACATAAGGCAGCATATGAAAAATAGAATGTGCAAAGATTCCATCATTTGCATAGCATTCCATCTCTCTGGGCAGTTCTGTCTTAAGGGGACACTGCAGAAGTTCAGAAGTTATGAATACCTGAGTATTACTAGGGTTAGAAGTAAGAGTTTTCTGAGGTAAAATCCTTCAAAAACAATGGTTCCACATGGTCCCGACGAAGAACCATGAAATAAAAGAAATAAACCCAAATAACTACACTAACTAACCTGTACAGGGGAGCAATGTAAAAATAAGAGTATAAACATTACTGTTCGACAGATTAAAGTAATACAAGAAAGTTGAGGCCAGCTCTCCGAGGCGTCTAAACTGTCAGGCAGAGAAATGAATCTGAGTGTTGTTCAGAACACCTCAGTAACTAGAGGAGGCAGCAGTTTGAAATTGACATGAGCCAATGAGAGTTCCATCATTTACACAAATTCCTTTTTCTCCGTGGTAGTTCAACACAGGAACCTGACTGCGTAAGTTTAATCATACTGAGTGATTCCCTGGAAGAAAAAAGTTTACTATGGTGATTCATTTTTTCTTCCATCACTGGTTCAGGCTGTGCAGTCTCAGTTTGGACTTTTGTTTCTGCTTCTAGTTTGGCTGACATTCTTCTGGTAGTAACTCCTGGGCTTGCTGTTGCAGGATCTGTACCTTCTTCTATGCTTTCCTGCTACCAGGTCTAGGACCCACGCACAGAACTACTGGCATAGAGTATGCACAGCATCAATTCCACTTCTCACAGCAACTGTCATAGGTGAATAGGTCAGGAAGCATAGGCAGACTGGGAAAAGTTATAAAACTCCCAAGTAACATTTTATTATCAATAACAATTAAATAAACAAAATACAATTGTGCAGAATAGCACAAAAGGTTGTACAAACAAAAAATCCTCCAACTGAGTCTCCTCCGGAAAAGCATTTCTCTGATTATATAAGATGTTTTTGCCTGGCAGTTCAAACTCTGCATCCTACTGTTGTAAGTTACATCTCCTGTTTTTCACAAAACATCAAAACTTTGCCAAGTCCTTACTGAGGCCAGCCTAAAGAGCACATCTAGTCTTGATGGTTCCATGTCATAATAGCGATCTCAAAATAGCAATCGTTATTATGGCGAGTGTATATCGTCGAAAAGCAAATTGGCGATATTCACATTGCAGTGACCCAACATCCAGCAACCTAAAATGTGATCCCCCACCCCGCACCCACCTGAATTTAGATTACTAACTCCAGGAGGGTGCATGTCGTGAAGGGGGCAACACTCTGGTTGCCGCAGTAAAAATAAAGTTGGCAGTCACAGACAGCGGCAAAAATTTTTGTGCTGGTCCCCAGCCCTGAACCCAGTATCTGCTTTACTAGAGCTAGCCACCCTCACCACCACACAGCTAGCTTGGTGGCAGCAGGCACACCAGTCCCTTAAAAAAACCCTTCCCTGTTTCTCCCCTTCCCCTCGCTATCCCCACTTCTGGTCACCATTCCCTACCCTTGCATTCACATAAGGTCGCTACCCTTGCAGGGTAGCCCATGAGTATATCGCCCAATATGAGTCGCCGTTTTGATGGGGCACCCATATTGGTTTCCTATACTCACTGGATACCAGTCTTGACAAGTGCAACAAAATAATACATTTTGTCGCTGCTGGTTTCCTGTGGACAATTCTGTAAACAAGCTTGTGGAGGTCAACATGCATCTCAAGGTCAACTCCCTGTGTTCCAGATTGATATCTTTTCTAATAAACCCAAATAGCTTTCTGCAGTTATTTCAACATTATAATTATATACATTTGCAAACCAAGGATTCCCAGTTTCACATAAAGATTCACATATATTTTAACCCTTTGGACTAGCACCACCTCTGTGGTCGCCTCTGATGGGGATCTACATGCCTCCGCGGCGAGAAGAGCCTGCTGCCACCGGCCCCGAGCCCTTGCTCGCAGGTACGGCCCGGACCCACCCCCAATTTAAGTCCCATTATTTGTGTCTACTTTCCCATTTGCAAGTTATACTGCAAAGCCACTAGACGGCAACAACTCAATTAACTTGCTGCTGCTGCTGGCAATTGTTACTGTTCGCCGCTACTCACAGTCACCTTACTTCTGCCAGTGCCACTGATCTACTCCCTACTGCTGATTAGTATACCCTGATCTATTCTTGCTCCCTCGAGCCATGCAATGTGCCCTCCCTTCCTTCACCACTTCCCACCTTCTAATTCTTCTATCAGTTTTATCTACCTCAGCTCTGCACTCTCCTCAGTGCAATAAACCTTTCTCAACTTTCCCCTCCACTCTCCTAGCCTCTACCTTTATCCTTGCCATAACTCCTACAGCCCCTCAAATACTCTGGTCTCGCTTCCCTCACCTCTTTCCTGCTACTCTAGTCTCAGCCCCTAGCCACCTAGCTTTCTCTCACCGCCTTATCTTTTTTTTTTTTATTTTATTTTACTTATTTTGATTGGGATTAATACCTTTGAGTCAAAAGACTCATTTTCAAAGGTTCCAAGTCAGGGACAAACAGAGCAAATACAAGTAAAATACAATGCAATAAGTACAAATTAAGAATAACAGTGAAAAAGAAAACATGGTAGGCATCATGAAAATCATTAAAAATGGCACATGAGGTACAGGACTTGCTAGTTTCGGGTACATCTTAACAATAGGAGTATATTACATTACATCATTCTGTTGCAGGGTAGGGATAAACTGGGGATAGTGGCACATGTCAAATAATAGGTCCGTGTTAAGCTATGGTAATGAAGAGGGAAAAAGGTAAGCAGCCAGATTGGCATTGTCAAAATAGATAGAGATGGTGTGGTGCAGGAGTAGAGGGGAATGGTGGTGGAGGCAGGTTGTAGGTCGAAAAAGGTTCAGGAGTGGGAAGGGGAGGAGGTGATATGGTGGGGATAAGGCAGGAGGATTATGTTGAATTATTTTCTTGCACAGTTACAGGTGGTTACATTCTTAAAGTGGGACTGTAGCCTCCTTTTGAACAGACTCACCTTAGTATTTATTGTCAGCGTGTCGGGTAGCTCATTAAACCATTTGGGACCCTTAAAAGTAATAGATTTTTGGGCCAGTGATGTGCGCTTGAAAGGGACTTGTAGACCTCCTTTTGTCGCATTTCTTGTTTGTTTAGTGTGCACAGCCTTCTTGAACAGACTGCTGATGGATTCCGGCAAGAGGCCTAGTTGCGCTTTTTTCACAATCAGGCATGTGTGGTATTGGGCTCTTTGGTACAGTGGGAGCCAGCCCATCTCAGAGTAGAGTGCACAGGTGTGAGTCCAACGATCTGCCCCAAGTGCCAGATGACAGGCCCTATTCACGAGTTTTTGTATTCTGTTTAGGGCAGTGTCTGATCCTCCAATGTATATTGGTAAGCCATAGTCAACAGATGATAATACTGTGCTGCTTATGGCCAATTTGAGGGCCTCAGGTGTCATAGAGTACTTGTTTCTGTAGAGGATGCCCAGTTTCATGTTGGTGGTTTTGACAACTTGATCAACGTAGTGGGAGAAATTGAGTGTGTCTCGCCCTCATGGTTCAGAATCTTCACCCCACCTAGCTCCCACCCCTCCCAAATACTTCCAAAATCCTCGGCCCGTCACAAGTGCCCTAAACTCCAGTCCCTCATAATCGCACTCCTCTTACTCACATCTGGAAATGTTCATGCCAATCCTGGCCCCATTACATCCACCTCTACCAGTTACAATCCTTCCACTAACGTACCAACTTCCCCAACCCCTTATATCCTCCCCAAGGGCCTGAAAATCCTCCACTTAAAGATCTGCAGTCTCATCTCAAAAATTGACCTTTTACATCCTATGATAATCTCCCTCACACCTGATATTCTAATTTTAATGGAAACTTGGTTAAACGCTAAAATACCTGATGTCGCCATTAATATCCTGGGTTATTCCATAATAGGCAGGATAGGACTGGCAGGGGTGGCAGAGTAGCCACGTATATCCTGTCCTCACTTCAATTCACAAGCATTCTATCATCCTCATTACCCTCCACCTATGACGCACTTGTAGTAAACATGACGTTGCCTTTTTCCTCCCCTATCTTCATAGCCAGCATCTACTATCGTCCTGGTTCCATGGCATCTGATACTTTGGATCTCATTACCTCTATAACCTTCCTCTCATATAAAGGCAAGCTATACATCCTGGGTGATATAAACATAAACTGGCTATCACCAGCAACTGCCAAGACATGTAATGACATCACAGCTTTCAATCTCTCCCAACTCATCCTAGAACCCACCCGCTTAAATCATAAAACCCTTAACCACTCCCTTATAGACTGGGCTCTCACCCCCACCGAGTCATTAAATCAGGTATCCTCCCAGATGCCTTCAGTGATGATCACCCAATCTTCGTAGCCAGGAAAGTCCATAGACCAAAACCGCCACACAAAATTCTGCAACTCCACTACTTCAGCTCCTTAAACCTTAATCCTCTTCTTAACTAACTGACCAGCTCTGATTGGTCGCCTATTGCCTTTGCCCCTTCCATTCACCAAGCCCTCGCTTATTTTAAAGATAAATTTCTAAGTACGTGGAACTCCTACGCTCCATTCAAACACACTAGAGTTTGTGGCAACCATCATACCTGGGTGTCCCCCGAGTTACTGACCTGTCTCAGGGAGCGAGACAAAACTTGGAGGAAGCATAAGGCCTCCCAGCTTCCCCCAGACTATGCCAGGTATCGCATGTCAAGAAATGCCTGCACAAAAGCTACCAGACTTGCCAAGTCTGAATATTTTAAATCATCTTTTCTCAAAAACATCAATCCCCCCTCCAAATTCTGGAAAGTGGTCTATGCCCTATTCTCCCCCTTCACATCCGCCTCCCTCAATGCTTAAAATAAACACATTCATTGGTCTCTGAACCGTGCACAGTGGCTCAAGTGTTTAACTCCTGTTATACCTCCTGCGCCACAGCACTTCTAAAGTCCCTCCCCTCTAACCTTCAGTCTCCTCATCCTCCCACACCCAGCACTCAACACCTCCGCGCCCACCCTTCCTTCTCCTTTTCTGCTGTCTCCCCAGAGGAAACACAAATGGTCCTTCTCTCTCCTAATCCTTCTAAAGGCTCATCACCGGACGACCTTGACCCTAAACTCCTCTACCTTTCAGCTTCTGCTGTAGCCTACTCTCTCTCCTTAATCCTAAATCTCTCCTTCTCATCCTCATCTGTTACTTCATCCTGGAAACATGCGGTGGTCCTCCCTCTCCCAAAAGGTGGTGACCCTTCCTCCCCTACAAATTTTTGCACAATCTCCCTCCTTCTTGCCCTTGCTAAGCTCCAAGAACACCTGGTCCTCTCTCAGCTAGCCTTCTTCTTCAATGACTCTTCCTCTTTCACCTCGTTCCAATCTGGCTTTTGGAAGAACCACTCTACTACCACCTCCCTGCTCAGGCTCACTGACTCCATCCTCACTGGGATGGATGATGGCCTCATTACCTCTGCCATCTTTGTTGACCTTGCCAAGGCTTTCGACACAGTCACCCATGCCCTACTTCTTGACTCCCTTATGGCTGCTGGGTTGTCTACTTCTGCCCCAAACTGGTTTAGAGCTTACCTCTCAGGCAGAACACAGTCAAGATCCAGGATACAGTCTCTCTCCCCCCCTCCCTATTTCCACAGGAGTCCCACAGGGCTCGGTGCTTGGACCCATTCTCTTCTCCATCTTCCTAAATGACTTGCCCTCAGTATGCTCCCCTCTCTTCCTCTATCCATATGTTTACTGATGACACCATCCTGTTCTCCTCTGGCAAATGCCCAGCCAATGTAGCAACCACCCTTCAGCATGACATCTACCAGGTTCAGCTATGGTTTGTCTCACATCAATTATTCCTAAATGCCTAAAAAACTGTCTCCATGACCTTTGGCACTAGGCAGAGACTCTCTAGGATCCACCCTTTACCTTCTTTCCATACCCTTGATGGGACAATCCTAGAGGACACCTCCACATTCAGATACCTTGGGATTTGATTGGACCAACACCTCAACTTCTCTGGCCACATTGACGCCATCCTGAAAAACTGCGCCCCAAGCTTGGTGCCTTATTGAGAAACCATAATTGCATCTCCCCTATGGCACGGTGTGAACTAATCCAGAAGATGATCCTCCCCATTTTCGACTACTGTGATGTAGTCTATGGGGCCGCTCCCAAATCCTCCCTAACCAGATTGGACACTCTCTTTAACTTCTTCTGTCGTTTTGCTCTTGATGCTCCATCATGCACACATCACTGTGACCTCTACCATGCCCTGTCCCTTCCCCCACTTGCCAACAGGTGCCTCACTCATTGTGCCAAACTCACTTCTAGATTTTGGTAAGGAGAACTTCCCTCCTATCTCTCATGTTCACTCTCTTTCCCCCTCCCTCCTCCCACTCCCTCAGATCTTCTGACACTCGCACTTTGTTGGTCCCCCATCGAACCACTCTCATCGGTCAGTCAGGCTTCATCCATTGTTTCCCACAAATCTGGACCCCCCTCAAATACAGCACTCCTCCTACTCCCTTGCCTCCACCTTACACAACTTTCTGTCATCTAACTGCTCCTGCTTTAACCCTCCTTAACTGCCCTCCTATACCTCTGCTCCTCTCCATGACTCACACCCCCTATTACACCTTCCTCTCCCTGAGACTGCCTTTCAGCATGCTCTCCTTTCACATCACCGCTTACCCCCTCACTCCTACCCCTAACCTTCTTCCATTACCAACTTGCCCCGCTTAGTTTCGACTTCTGGCAGGGTTCTCAGCACCCTGAAGGGGTCTAGCACTGGGCAAGCCTACTCCTCCTCCTCCTCCCCCTCCTCTCCCTCTCTCTCCTTTCTACCTAACTTGTCCTCGCCTAAATCTGCCCTCTGCCAGGTTTCTCAGCACCCTGAGGATGTCTACTCTTAGGTAAGTTTCTTCCGTCCCTCCTTTTTTTCCTTTCCTCTTCTATCCCCCCCTGTTTTCCTCGGCCCAACTTGTCCTCCTAAACTCTATCCTCTGGCAGGGTTCTCTGCATCCTGGAGGGACCCAGCATTGGGTAATCACTCTTCTTTCACTCCCCCCTCCCATCCTTTCTACCCAACTAGTCCTTGCCTCATTCTGTGCTCTGACAGGGTTCTCAGCACCCTGGAGTGGCCTAGACTTAAGCAAGCTTCTTCTTTCCTTCCTCTTCCCGCCTTTCCCTTCATCCTTTTTTTCTCTCTTCCCAATGTGTCCTCACCTAGTTCTGCCCCCTGGCTGGGTTCTCAGCATCCTGCAGGGGTTCAAGCACTGGAAAATGACTCTTCCTTACCTCCCTTTTCTCCTCCATCCTTTCTATCTAACTCGTCCTCACCTGACTCTGCTCTCTGGCAGGGTTCTCAGCATCCTGAAGAGGCCTAGTCTTAGGCAAGTTTCTCCCACCCCTACTCCTCCTCCTTCCCTTTACCTTTACCATCCCCTCTACTATCTCTACCCAACTTATCCTTGCCTACAAACCAGAAAGTAATAGTGGCACACAGACTGCAGACTTAGAATATCAGTTCAAGCAGAAACGTTTTTTTTTTTTTTTTTCAGACCAAATGCTTGAAAGAATTCTTTGGTACATAAATAGAAGCACCACAATCTCAGATGAAATTTTGCTGCAGTATAAACAAAACATAGCAGTTGCAGTAAGTGAACAAAACCCTGCGCTTCGACTCCTAAACTAGGGTTGCCACCTTTGGATGAGGCAAAAACCGGATCCTAAGCTCCGCCCCAGCCCCACCCCTTTTCATGACTCATCATGCACTGTTCCTCCAATAAAAGACAACACTTAAAGCAGCAGTTAAATAAAAATGTTAAGATTATTATTGTTAAAGTTACTTTCCCAGGTTCTTCCTAATTATTTACTTATGAATTTATTTATTTATTGATATTGGTTATCGAGATAAACATACAGAGATAAAAGAAATCTCATTTACAGATATGATCTGGGGGAGACAAGGGAAATACTGTAAATAGCACGTAGCAGCATACCTACTTTATATATTTTTCTGCCTCCATTTCCTGTTCTTGTCTACAGTACTATTTCAAAGCCAAAGAAGTGACCATACTTTTTTCTTGTGGGGAAAAAATAATTTACAACATTTAAAAATGCCTAAATTCTGTTAGAGATGAAAATGTTTACCAGCAAATGAAAGTGGAGGACAACTGACTCTGTTACTGTTACAAAAGGTGGGGCAGCTTTGCTGCTATGCCACTTTAAGATGCAGTGTAAAGATTAGGTTAAATAAGTGCTAATGGTGTTAATGGCCATACTTTACACCTCCCAGGGTGACTGCATTCACAAACAAAAGGCTACACTGACAACATAACTTGTTTGTAACCTGGACATGTAGCTGAAACAATGAGTGATATGACAAAATTTGTTTCAAAAGTATGTAAGCACTTAAAATGGCTCAAAAACCTGACCAGCACAGAGCAATACCGGATTACCTGATAGGGACCCTGAAAACCTGATCACCAGGTAAAAAACCTGACAGGTGGCAACCCTACTCCTAACCAGAGTCGTCCTTGCCTACTCCTGCCCTTTATTCTAAGTCCTTGGCTCATTCCATCACTGGCAGCAATCTCCACACTCTGAAGGGTCATCCTTCCTCACCCTATCCCTTACCCCACCTCCCTTCTGCCCCCTCTCTACCCCCCTGCACTTAAACAAAGGAATTAGTTTACTTGAGCTAATAACTTGCACTTTTTGTTCTGTCTGAGGTGCTCCCATATTGTGCTAGCCCTGTGTTAACTTGCCCCTGCAACTGATTTTTTGCTCATTTTGCTCTGGTAATGTTCCTCCCATTGTTATCCTCTCCTTCCCCAAGCTGGTTTCCCCTGTCTACCCCTCTACCCTCCTTGATGTCCTCTCACTGCACCTCATTCATTCATTCATTCATTCTCTGAGAGGTAATCTGAGAGAGCAAGATGGCGGCTGCATTGAGCCTGCCAGCGTTCTAGCGTTCTAGCGTTGCTTGTTTTTAACTTTATTTTTATTTATTGATTCTATTTTAGCTAGATAGGGCTGAAGGAGTGAGGTAGTTAGTAATTTTGCGCTTTACGTTTATGCGTAGCGCTGTATTGATTTTATTCTCCAGTCCCGTTTGCTCTGGCAGCTTTTTACCACTGGCTGTTAGTGGCAATCTACATCTTTATGCTGCTATTTTCCACCTAAAGCCACTGAATTGTTATCGGAGCTGGGAGTTTTAACTCTGGATGTTTTTTGACTCTACAGCAGGCTTTTAACTTGTGCTGTGGAGTGGACCGGTTCCCTGCTGACCCACCATACTGCTTCTTTGATCTCTTAGGATTAATTAAGATCTTCTGATTCCTAGGATTTTACAAGCTGTTTCATGGAGTTTTGAAGAAGTTTGTGGACTGTTTATTTGCGACTGCTAAGGATTTGCAGATCAGCTCCAGGGAACTCGTAAGGAGGTTTTTATTGGAGTTGCGGATTGTACGACTTACTTTGTTACACCGGAAAGCTTGTCTAAATAAACGAGCTTTTATCAAGGCTTCTGGTGGATTTGTTACTGTGGAGAGCTGTTTCGAAATTTGTGGGAAGTGTTGTCCACCTTCTGGTTCCCGACCGGGCAGGAGTCGCCCTAAGGTGCTTCCTAGGGAGCTGGGGGGGGACCAGGGCTTCTTCTAAGCCGTCTTAGGGTCGGCTGTTTGGGCTGACTTGTGAGACGGTTGTAGCTGCAGGTTGTCGACTGGGTGGGGATACTGCTCCCTGAAGGAACATATTTTGCCTCCTCGAAATATTCTGCTGCTTTTTGGATAACTAACTGTTTGGAATCATCAGTCTTCGAAGAGCAGCCGTTGGAGGATTTGTGGGACACCTTTAGGCTTCCTTGTTTGGTTCGATTTGGACATTTACTATTGGATCTACCTGCTGAGAACTCTTTTGGATTCATCCAGATTTTATTCATTTTTGGACTGTTGGAGAGCTGATTTCTCTGTCTTTTTAACTCCTGGACTGAGGGTGAGAGTGGTGTATATTTATTTATTTTATTTTGTATAATTATAAATTTGATTTATTTAACTGGTTCCCTGCCATGTGAGAGGTGGTATTGGGAGAGTATATAACACCTGTTGCATTGCCGCACGTGAGAGGTGCTGCATTGTTTAAAATACAAATTTTGTTTTAGGTTTAATAACCAGTGGTATATGATAATATTTTACTGTGTTTTAAGATTATTTGATTTTATTTTTTGTTTTATTTGGGTTATTTTTAAGTTGGGGTTCATTTTGGTTTTATGTTAGTTTATTTTGTTTTGTTTGTCTCCCCTCTGTGAGAGAGAGAGAGGAGAGTGTGTTATTTTTAGGTTTGATACTTATAGGTTTATTTTATTCTGTTGTTTTTGATTTGATTAATGACGGTTGGGCACTATTCCCGCACTAGGCTCAGGGAATTACGTCCCTTTGAGTGCCCACCATTGTCATCTGACACCTATTTTAGGTGTCGAGCATTGGGCATTCTGAGGAGGCGAGGACGAAGGTGAAAAGCTGGGCCTTATGGGGGACAGGAAAGGAGAGGGCGGATTGGGGTTTTAGGGTCCAGAAGACGTCCTGGGATGAAATGGGGTCAGGATAGAGGTTACTCTTATCTTGTCCCCATACCCAAGAGTCCCGAAGAATTCGGACAGGTGCCGAGGTCTTCCTCGACAGCTCATCCTGCCTTGGCAGTGTTGTGCAATGCCAGATCAATTAAGAACAAGACAGCTATTATTTCTGATCTTGTTGGTTCATATGATCTGACTTGCATCACCGAGACCTGGCTGGATGAAAATCCAGGCCCTATACTGGCCTTGGCAACTCCAGCCGGGTTCTCGGTGATACACCATCCAAGGCTGGATCGTAGGGGCGGAGGTGTGGCCATTATGTTTAAATCTGAACTGGGCCTTGTGGATGTGCCATTGGGAAACACCAGATCTTTTGAATATATCCTGGGTGAGGGTGCAGGTTGTGGGATTCTCCTCGTCTACCGTCCACCAGGTGACGGTGGCGAATTCCTACAGGAGATTGCAGACTTCATTGTCAACCTGGTGTTGGGGTTTCCCAGATTATTACTTCTGGGTGACTTCAATGCCTGGGTCGACGATGAACTATCTCATTTTGGTCAAAATCTCCTGCAGTTGATGAACACACTGGACCTGACACAGGTTGTTATCTCCTCTACCCATATAGGGGGTCATTCACTAGATCTGGTCTTTCTCTTGGGTATGGAGATCACTGATCTGGGGGTGGAACCAGTCAGCTGGTCGGACCATTACACCATAAGGTTCAGTTTTAGGGCCCCCTCTAATAGGTCTGCCCCTACGGAGATGGTCCAGTACCGCCCTTTAAGGGGTATTAGCCCCAATGACCTAATGGCGGTGCTGGATCTATCGAGCCTGTCGGGTGAATGCATGAGTTCAGACGGTCTTGTATTAGCCTATAATAAGGCTGTGGGAGATGCTCTGGACAAAATTGCACCTGTTCGTGTTCGGCCTCTCACCATCTGTCCAAGGAGTCCATGGTTTGATGGCTCCTTGAAGCAACTAAGCCGAGCAGGCCGAAGGCTGGAGAGAGCCTGGCGTAAATCGGGCCTTGATGCTGACAGGCTTAGTTTGTTGGCTCATTATGATAGCTACCAATCAGAAATCACTCATAAGAATGCAGAATTCCTGTCCAGAGAGATTTCTGCTGCACAAAATCGACCGGCTCAGCTTTTCCGGACTGTGGACAGACTGTGCAATCCAGTCTGTCTTCAGCCTAGAGAAGCCTTTTCTCAGCTTAGATGCGAGGAGTTCGCTCACTTTTTTGCAGATAAGGTTGCCAGCATCAGGTCCGGCATCGGTCCGACCTCTCCTATGGGGGATTGTGGTGGACGACTGGTGGTGTCTTGTCCTCGGTCTGTCTGGTTACATTTTCACCGCCCGGAAGTGTGGACATTGTGAAGATCATCCTAACAATGCGACCAACTAGTTGTAGTTTGGATCTGGGTCCTACACCGCTGTTAGTAGGTTGTGTAGAAGCTATCTACCCAATCCTTGCTGACATTATCTGGAAATCCTTGGAGAGGGGGGTTTTTCCTGACCCCCTTAAGGAGGCGGTAGTTCGACCACTCCTTAAAAAATCCTCCTTGGACCCAGACTGTCTAGCTAACTACCGGCCTATCTCTAACCTGCCATTTGTTGGTAAGGTTATTGAAAAGGCAGTTGCGTTGCAATTGGATGATCATCTTACATCTCACAATGTCTATGATACTCTCCAGTCTGGTTTCAGGAAAAGGCATAGTACTGAGACTGCCCTTTGTTCGAGTATTGAGTGATCTCCTAATGGCCAGAGATCGAAAGGCTTGTACCATTCTGGTCCTTCTCGATCTATCTGCTGCATTTGACACTGTAGACCATGGGGTGCTATTGGAGCGACTGCGGGTCTTTTGCGGGCTGTCTGGTACAGTCCTCAATTGGTTTCGTTCTTACCTCACTGGCAGGCTTCAGAGAGTTGTCACCGGAATTTATTCCTCTGACGCTTACTCCCTGCCTTGTGGGGTACCACAGGGCTCCATCTTAGCTCCCATGTTGTTTGCAGTGTATATGCTGCCATTGGGAGAAATCATCAGGCGATACAGTTTGAGTTTTCACTGCTATGCAGATGATACTCAGCTGTATTTGTCCTTTCTTCCCGACCAAGGTGATGCACTCGATGTACTTGATAACTGCCTAGATGAGATCAGACTTTGGATGAGCTTGAGCTGGTTGAGACTCAATCTGGATAAGACTGAGGTACTGGTTGTGGATCCAGGTCATCCTGGGGTGGGTTTGGGTGCTGGACAGCCATCAGGTTTATTACTTGGTGGTGTACCGCTCTCTACCTCTGGACAGGTGCGAAATCTGGGCGTTATTTTTGATGATGGTCTGACCCTGAAATCTCAGGTGTCAGCTGTTGTCAAATCCTCTTTTTACCATCCGAGGAATATCGCCCGGGTGAAACATCTGATTCCCCAGGAGGACCTTCCAACTTTGGTCCACGCCTTTGTCACTACCCGTCTGGACTGCTGCAATTCCTTCTACCTAGGGCTACCAGGGGTTGATATCCGCCGCCTTCAGCTGGTGCAGAATGCTGCAGCCAGGCTTTTGACTGGGACTCTTAGAACCAGTCATATCACGCCTGTGCTTCGCGAACTGCACTGGCTGCCAGTTCGGTGGTGGATCACCTTTAAGGTTGGTTTACTAACCTTTAAAGCCCTACATGACCAGGGACCCAGTTACCTGAAAGATCTTCTGATTCCCTATTGTCCCCTCCGTCCTCTCTGTTCCGCCAGCGAGGGATTGCTAGAGATTCCCAGGGTTCGATTGAAGTTATCGGGATCGCGTGTCTTTGCCTTTTCGGCACCAACCCTGTGGAATTCTCTACCTCGCTGGTTGAGAGAATGCCCAACCGTTGATAACTTTAAAACTGCTTTAAAGACATATCTTTTTACTTTGGCTTATTCTTCTTAGTTACGGTTGTTTTAAATGTTTGGATTTTATTACTTTATCTATACTTGTACAGCGCCTTGGTTTTGAAAGGCGCTTTATAAATAAATTTGACTTTGACATTCAATAATTGCTAAATTATCAGGAGGGTGGCATGGGACCCCACAGGGGAAGGAAACAACTCCTGGTGGGGGACTCGATCATTAGGGGGGGGTAGAAATGGGGAGGAAGGGGGAGGGAGGTAAGGTGCCTTCCTGGCGCCACGGCTTGGAGGGACAGGAAACGAATCCTCAGGATCGTGGGAGGAGCTGCACGAGGGAGGGAGCTGGATGTCATTGTCCACCTAGGGACAAATGACCTGGCTAGGAATGGGATCAGAGCAGTGCAAGAGGAGTTTGTAGAGGTTGGAAGGGGTCTTAGACAAGTGGCGCATACGGTAACCTTCTGGGTGCTGCCTGTCTATGGCAAGGAGATGCTAGGGCACTTCTCACCAGGAATTCAATGAGTGGTTGAAAACTGGTGTGGAGCTCAGGGTTTTGGCTTCATTGGGGACTGGGGAGCCACCTGGAGGGATGTAGACCTATACTGGTGCGATGGTCTGCATCTGTCCGGGGGAACCAGGATCCTAGGTGAGAGGTTTAATGCTTCATTGGCAAGCATTTAAACTAGCCAAGGGGAGGCACTGGAAAGAAGCAGGGAAACTGAGCCTCCCCACAAAACATGGTGATTAATGAGGTAAACACCAAGGTACAGAAGTTATTAGGAGCAGAACAGATTTAAATGTAAAAAGGCAAAGGCAGTAAGGACAGAAATGTGCTAAAAGGGGTAAGGCTATCAAAGTGGAGGATGATGAGTACCAATGCCCGTAGTCTGTGTAACTCCCTGAACTAGTGGCCTTGATGGAAGAGGGTTGCCTGGATATTGTGGCAGTCACAGAAACATGGTACACAGAGAACCATGACTGGGATGTCAACATACCAGGATACACAATCTACAGGAGGGACAGGGAGGGTAAAAGGAGGAGGAGTAGTCTCTATGTAAAGGAAGGGATCAAAGCAACAGAACTAAAGAGTAAACAGGGAACAGATGAGGCACTTTGGGTCACCCTGGAGACAGGAAATGGCACCACAATCCGCATGGGGGTTGTATACAGACCCCCATCTCAGGGAGGAATGGACAAGAAAATGATAGAAGGCTTTCTTAGAATGGCAGAAAAAGGGGAGATATTGTTGATGGGGGACCTGAATATGCCAGATGTTAACTGGAGCACCTTTGCTGCAGGCACATCCAAGAGCAGGGTCATTCTTGATGCCCTACAGGGGGCATGCCTCAGACAGCTAGTATCAGAACCCACTCGGGAGGGAGCAATCTTAGACCTGGTACTTTCAAATGGGGATGGAGAAAGAATCTCAGATTTAGAAGTGGGTAGCCATCTGGGAACAAGCGACCACCAAACAGTGTGGTTCACGATAAACACAGCCATACAATCAAGCCATACAAAAGCAAGAGTACTAGACTTTAGGAGGGCTGACTTTGGGAAAATGAGAGAGTGCCTCAGAAAAGCACTAGCAAACAGGCAAGAAGGAGGGGTGGAGGAACAATGGGAGTGATCAAAACAGTCATCACAGAGGCAACAAGCCTTTGTGTAAAGCAAATCAATAAAACACAACGAAGGAAAAAACCGCTATGGTTCACAAAAGAGGTGGCAGGGAAGGTTAAGGAGAAAATGACAGCATTCAGGAAATATAAGGAAACACAGAAGGAGCAGGACAGAGAACTTTATCAGTTAAAGCAGAAAGAGGCTGGGAAGGCAGTCAGAATAGCAAAGGCCCAAACCAAGGAAAGGATAGCCAATTCTGTTAAGAAGGGGATAAGACCTTTTATAGGTACATTAGGGAGCGAAGAAAGACCAAAGGAGGGATACTGAAGCTTAATAAAGGGGAGGGAATGTGGGTAGAGGGTGACAGTGAAAAAGCAGGGATACTGAACGAATATTTCTGCTTAGTATTCACAAAGGAAGAGGAGGGGGAGTTACCTAACCCAAACAAGAGAAACACTCTGAAGACAGGGGTCGATACCAGTCCATTTACAGAAGAAAGGGTTCTGAAAGAACTAATAAAATTGAAGGTGGACAAAGCAATGGGGCCTGATGGGATTCACCCAAGAATTCTGAAAGAACTAAGGGTAAAACTAGTGACATCGCTGACTACTCTCTTTAACAAATCATGGGAGGATGGGGTGGTACCCGAGGACTGGAGGAGGACAGATGTGACTCCTCTTCACAAAAGTGGGAGCAGGACAGAGGCAGGAAACTACAGACCAGTTAGTTTGACCTCAGTGGTAGGGAAAATGATGGAATCACTTCTAAGGAAAGAATTGTTGAGTACCTAGAGGCCAGTGGGGCACAGGACCCAAGGCAGCATGGATTCATGATGGGAATGTCGTGTCAGATGAATCTAATAGATTTCTTTGACTGGGTGACCAAAGTAGTAGACCAGGGAGGGGCTGTGGACATGGCCTACCTAGATTTTAGCAAGGCATTTGATACAGTCCCACACAAAAGATTAATACACAAGATAGCCAGCCTTGGAATGGGTCCCAAGGTGGTAGCCTGGATAAAAAATTGGCTAGACAACAGGACGCAAAGGGTAGTAGTAAATGGAGTACACAGTGAAGAAAGGAGGGCTACTAGCGGGGTACCGCAGGGTTCAGTACTGGGACTGGTCCTTTTTAATGTCTTTATAAGTGACATTGCAGAGGAGCGGGAAGGAAAAGTATGTCTCTTTGCAGATGACACAAAGATCTGCAACAGGGTTGATACACAAGATGGAGTGGAAAGAATGAGAAGGGACTTGGCAAGGTTGGAGGAATGGTCAAATGTATGGCAGCTCAGATTCAATGCAAAGAAGTGCAAGGTAATGCACATGGGAAACAAAAACCTAGGGAAGCGTACACAATGGGGGTGAGATACTGACTACAGTAAAAATAGAAAGGGACCGGGGGTAATTATATCAGATGACCCAAAGGTGGGCAAGCAATGTGGAGAAGGCAGTAAGGAAGGCTGGGGGATACTGGGATGCATAGGAAGAGGCATCAATAGTAGAAAACAGGAAGTTGTTATCCTCTGTACAGACAGTTGGTGAGACCCCATCTGGAGTAATGTGTGCAGTTCTGGAGACCTCATCTCCGCAAAGACATAGACAGAGTGGAGGCTGTCCAGAGGAGGGCAACCAAAATGGTGCAGGGTCTGCACCAAAAGACATACAAAGAAAGACTAAAGGAGCTTAATATGTATACTCTTGAGGAAAGAAGGGAGGAAGGGGACATGATAGAAACTTTCAAGTACCTCAAGGAAATTAAAGTCCAAGAGGATAGCATCTTCCAGAAAAAGAGATGTGCAAGAACAAGGGGGCACAATTTGAAGATAGAGGGGGGACGGCTCAGGGGTAATGTGAGGAAGTATTTTTTCACAGAGAGGGTTGTGGATGCATGGAACAGCCTCCCTGAGGAGGTCGTGGAGTCAAGAACAGTGGGGGACTTCAAGAATGCATGGGACAGGCATAAGGCCGTCATAGGGGTGGGTAAGAGGAAGTAAGCTGTTGGTTAACTAGGATCTGCAGCTTATCTGTTAGGTAGGAAAATGGGCAGACTAGGTGGGCCAAGTGGTCCTTATCTGCCATCAAATTCTATGTTTCTATGTTTCTCTTAACTGTGATCCATTCCTGTAAGGATTTGGCTCCAAGGTTACATTACATTTCTTTACTGTGTTTCTCAGATATGCCACTTGTATTTAAATGCATATTCTACTGGTATGATATATTTAACTGCATGTTATGTCACAAATTTGATTGTATAATTATTTGTGTTATTTTTTAACTGTATGTCTTGTTACAAATGTAATTGAAAGTTTAATTTCTCGGATATGTTAAATGGTAAACTGTATGTCTAATTCTTCATCCAATTGTAACCCCCCACCCCACGGTCGCACAGGGAAATGAGCAATTTGTTGTTCAGTGTGCCTTCCTGGTGAAACATTTCAATAAATAAATAAAAATAAATAAACCACAGAGAAGCAAGGGGAGAAAGAAAGAATAGAAACAGCAAGTGAAGGAAGGGAGTTAAGGAGAAATTGTGGGACCATCGGTGTGGCCAGTTCCGAGGTGCCACAAGAAAAATTTGATGGCACAATCAGACAAGCAAGTGACAGACACATGGCAGAATAGGAGAGGACAAAATAGATCCTTGCTTTTAACTCTCTCTGCATAACAAATGGGATAGGGTCTTACCCAGCCCTGTCACACTATCCATTTTCCCTCTATCCCTTTTAGCTTCCCTGTTCTCTCCATGTTTTGTCCCAGCAGTCCTCTCATTCTGTCAAAATATGCCTTGCTGAAATCACATACTTTCTCTGTATTTGAAGCTCCAGAAACACAATAACCATACTCACATAGGGAATTGTGTTCACATACTATATTCATCAACCATCACCTCTTCTTATAACTGCTCCTTAAATGCACAGGCTTTGCTAATTCAAACTGAGCAACTAAAAGTATTACTTGAGATTGCACATGTGGTTCACTTTACGCCGCCAACTGTGCCCCCTAAGCGGCTACCTCCACTTTCTGGCAAACACAGGAAAAACAAATGTAAACTCACTTTCACCTTTAGCTTTAATACTAAGAAAGCAATCCTTCTGCTCCTCCTCTTGTTGGGGAATGTGCACCCCAACCCTGGCCCCCCCATATACTCCTAATGCAAAAGGAATATAGTGCAGTGGCCTGAAAAATTTCTGCCTTGAATATTTGCAGCCTGCTCCTGAAGGCTACACAGCTACAGGCACGGGCAACCCTGCACTGTCCTGACATCATCTGCATTACTGAGATGCGGCTATCATCTAGGGTGAAGGATAGTGAGGATGTGCTGGCTGGTTATCAGGTGTTCAGGAAAGACCGAACAGGGAAAAAGGGTGGCAGTTGTCTTATCTATGCCAGGGATTCTATTCATGGGGCTCCACTCCCAGTCACTGCCAGCACCAATGACTATGAGCTACTTGCGATTAAACTCCAATTTGGACCCCAAAGTAAATCACTGGTGATTGCCGGTGCCTTTTTCCGCCATGAAAGGCTGAACTTGGCCTGAACAGCATCCTCGGAGCATTGTCTGGCACTATCAAGGACTGTGAAGTCATTGTCACAGGTGACTTCAACATCAACTGGCTCAGCAGTGCTACACACCAACAAAAAGATATTGTCGCAAGCTCATATCTCACACAATTGATTACAGAGCCCACCAGGATGAACCATAAATCAGGCAATCACACACTATTGGACTAGCTCCTGGTAAGCTCACCAGAGATGATCTCCGAGGTCACAGTGCTCTCGGACTCCATGAGCGACCACTCACCTGTAACCTGTAGATGGTCCAACAAATCCCATAAGGCTTCACCCATACTCACTGAAGGCAGAGTCCTTAGGAAAGGCCAGTTAAGCTCCTTTAAGAAAGCCCTCTGTAGAACTGACTGCACACCCATAGACCTGATAACAGACCTAGACAATGCGCTTCAATACTTTATTGACACCTTCAACACTGTATGTGACAAATACACCCCTGTCAAGGAAAGGAAAGCCAGGGGATATAATAATGGTTGGATAACTGGGGAACTCATGCACCTCATGAAGGAAAGAGACAACCTTTAGAGTAAGGCGAGGTACTCAGGTGGAAAACATCACATTCAGAACTACAGGGCGGCTAGAAATAAATGCACACATCACATAAGGAGTGCAAAAGCTAACTACTACAAGGAACAGCTAGAACAGAAATAGGGAGATGGGAGACAGTTCAGAGACAACCTGAACAATCTCCTTGGGAAGGCTGATAAATCAATACCCTCGCTGCTCAACATTAGTGGCTCTACAGAAACAGACCTCTATACCATAGTAGAAGTGTTCAACTCTGCTTTTACTGACCTAAGCTCAGTTCTCCTTCCTAACTACCTAAAGCCATCGGATACAGTCTCTGACAACCCCTTCCTAAAGACATCGGATATGGTTACTGACAGCCCACCCTTCATGAACCGCCACCCCAATTTCTACTTTAGGCGAATTACAGTCAGAGAAGCCATTCTGTATGTAAAAAAGTCCCGGGTAAAACTAGACGAGGCAGTAACGCTATTGACATGAAAATGGTCGCCCTAGCAATTGACGTACTCATTATTTCCATTGCTAAAATCTTCAATAAGTCTCTTGCAATGGCTAAATTCCTAGGAAGCAGTATGGTGCAGTGGGTTAAGGCTCTGAGCTGCAGATCTGGAGACCTGGGTTTGAATCTCACAGCTGCCTAGGTGCATACTGTGTGATCCTGAGTAAGTCACTTAACTTCCTTGTGCTCCCAGGTCGCATCTGGAAACAAGCTTCGGCTTAGTGTGCTACTCCTGGTTAAACAATGTTCCCTTCCTGGTTAAACAATGTTCCCTATCACTTTGGAAATAGGCGATGGTGACCCCTGTCCATAACAGTGGAGACAGGACAAACCCAGTGAACTACAGACCCATCTCCATTCTCTTCCCCCTATACAAAGCCCTGGAAAGGATAGTAGCTGATCAAGTTAATGAATATATTCAGAAATACCACCTGCAATGCACAAAACAGCATGGGTTCAGAAAGAATCACAGCACTGTCACAGCACTGGTTGACTTTACCGACTACACCCATAAGGCCTTAGATGAGGGGAACTTGGTTGGTGCCATCTTCGTCGACCTAACGAAAGCCTTCGATACGGTCAACCACCTCCTCCTACTGACTCAACTTTGCACCCTTGGATTTGAACCCAGTGTTCTCAGATGGTTTAATGACTATTTATCTGACAGCTCCCAAAGAATGAAAATAGGCCAAGTGGTGTCTGACTCCAAAGCAGTATCATTGGGAGTACCCCAGGGGTCCATCCTAGGGCCCCTATTGTTCAACCTGTTCCTGAACACACTCCCAGAAGCTTGCCCCAGTAAGGTCATCATATATGCTGATGATGCCGTAATACTCGGTAGCCACTCCGGTATTGAGCCGCTGCAGACTGAACTGCAATCCACTTTCGGGCTGCTGGAAAATTGGTTCAGGACTCAAAAGTTGCTACTCAACCTTAAAAAAAGTAAAACTATGCTCATCTCCAGCCACCAATCAAAAAGGAGATACCACACCCTTACCATCACTAATCTAAACTCAGACCCACTAGACTAAGTGAACTCATTCAAATACCTTGGTGTCGTGATCGATGACACCCTCTCCTTTGCTCAAAATATTGACATGGTGGTTAAGACTATTAACTCCAAATTGTGTGTCCTTTATAGGCACCGGAAAAGTCTATCACTCAATGCCCTCAGACTATCGGTTTCCAGATTCATCCTATCTGTTGTCGACTACGGCTTGGTAGTCTGTGGGGCTGCCACAGCTATGGCACTTAAGATGGTTGAAACAGCTTTAAACAAGGCCTGCCGACTCCTGCTCAATGCTGACCAGCTCACACACACCTGCGTACTCTATGGGTTGTCCAACCAGCTAAACCTAGGAAGCAGAGTCAGCTTCCAAATCTGCCTCCTTGGGAGGAAGGCCTTGCTTGGCCAACCCTTCCCCCCTTCATCTCAGAAATGTTTTCTAAGGCGACCCATTTGTACACTACTAGAAGAAAGGAGCTACACCCTCTTAATGTCCCATTTTGTAGGACTGCTCTTGGTCAACACTCCTTTTCCTACAGAGGACCTCTCTGTCTTATCGAGGTCCCCTCAGCCTCACTGGAAACTGCTTACATTAGGGCCTTTAAAACTGAGCTGAAGCAGCATTTTCTAAGCAGGCAATTATGCTTGTGCCGTCACTAATCATCCTGTTGCACTACCCAGGACCTGTACTCACCTGTCTCAGAAATACCATATGGCAACGGAGATATTACCCCCAAATTTTACCCCTTCTCAACCTTTGAAGGCGCTTTTGCCAGTGAGATGGAGAAATAATAAAATTAAGTATCTAGGGGTATTTATTCCCAGTAATCTAGATCACCTTTCTTTATCGTTCAGTTGGAGAATACAAACTATACGTATGACAGTTTTTCCCAAAATCTTATATTTTTTCCAGACCTTGCCACTTACCCCTGCCAGATTTTACTTTGTGCCCTGGAATAGACTGATGTCAAAATTTGTGTGGGCAGGTAAACACTCAAGAATCAGATGGTCATTATTACAACTTCCAATTGATAAAGGCGGAATGAACCTCCCAAACTTAAGGGAATATCATAGAGCAGTAGTTGGTAAAACAGTACTGACCTGGATTAATAACAAAAAGGTCCCACTCTGGAAGTATATTGAATTTGTACTGAATGACCTCTTTAATGTCTTTCCAATAGTGTTTGCTCCCCTGCCATGCCACCACAGTATGGGAACTTTACCTGGGGTACCCGTAACACTCTTAAGGTATGATATGAGATAAGGGCACTCCCAGCTCTGGAAACAGACTTTTACTATTTTAGACTTTGAAAGGCAGAGAAAGATTTTATTCCTGCACAATTAGATCATATTTTCGGAGAATGGCATGGAAGAGGGCTTTCACAGATATATCAATTTCTAGACTCACATGGAGTGGTGCCATTTGCATCCTTATAGGCTTCTTTTCACCTTCCAAGTTCCCATCATTATAGGTATTTATAGATGAGAACATTTCTTTGCCAGAAAGGGGCTCCTAGGAATGCCCTGCCAAACTCTGTCCCTCAAATGATAAGCTGCCTTCTGGAGGCTGTCCGGGGGCAGGATAAGGCCCATTTAATAGGTTTTATATATAGGGCCTTAAGAGGAACCTGGGCGGATTCCACAAGAGATGTTAAGTGCGTGGAATTCAGAGCTGAATACACAACTGACATACTGTTTGAGAAATGGTTAGAACCTGTTGCCCCTTCCATGAAAGTCTCCCAAGCCCCATACTGGTTTGAATTTATTTGGAAGTGTAGAGTGCGTTATTTTTAATACGCCAGATAATCTGACCAAATTCTTGCCCCTGAGCTATGGCTCATGTTGGAGGGGCTGTGGTGAGCCACTAGCTAATATGACTCGTGTTTTGGGTATGTCCAAAGATTTCCCAGTATCAATGTCAATGTGTCAATGGCCTATCTATTCATACTCATCTGTATTGCTCCCTTATGCCTATCCCATGCCTGTTTGAAGACCTGCGCTGTATTCATATCTACCACTTCCTGAGGTAGGCCGTTCCATGCATCCACCACCCTTTCAGTGAAAAAAAACTTCCTCACATTGCCCCTTAATCGGCCCCCTCTAATCTCATGCTGTGTCCGAGGGTTTTAAATAATTGATTAGCAGTTTTTTTCTTAGGACAATGCCAACTGTACAGAAAGTATTTATATTGGTTTTCTAGAAGTGTTATGTTTGTTAAACACAGTGAGGCAAGTGCTATGCATTTTCACAATAATTTAGCACTTTTATGAGTGAAACGCTAATCAATTTTTGGAGTTAAATAAAACCCTGTGTCCTCTTGTCCAGCTATTTTTCTTATATTGAAACATGTTAGACTCTTTCACCTTGTTAATGCCCTTAAGGTGTTTGAATGTTTCGATCATATCACCTCTCTCCCTCCTTTGCTCTCCCACCTTCCCCCTGGTAGCTGCTTCTCCATCACATATACCTTGTTTTCCTCTGACAGAGGAACCTCCTCAGTTTTCCATTTTTACTCACGTGCCGGGGTATCCGGCAGGAGAACTGGGGATGGGCTGGGGGATCACCCCTTTTGTGCCATATATGATGTCTGGGTCAGTCCCAGCTGTATGGTGCTAGCTACAAGTTTTCGGTGGGGTCCTGGCGCCTACCAGCTTCAGTCCTAAAGGTGTTACCTGCTGCAAGAGCTCCTCTCGAAGAGCTACTGTTATGGTGAATCCTTACGTACAGTAACTGTACTTTCTCTCCAGTGAGAGGACTGGCTGACAAATCTCTTGATTTCTCAGTCCTGTAACTTGGCCAAATCCTCTGAGGCAGCAAAGATGACATGACCCTGGGTGTGATTCAAAACTCATGTGATTCCCCTGGACCCAGCTTGTGCTCCACTCACTCAGCCGTACAGAAGCTGGAGGGGTTGGGGAGCGGAACAAAAGTAAGTGCTGCTGCCATCATCTGCCCTTCTTCCAGAACTTCAGTTATCCGCAGACTTAGAACTAGGCTTAAGCAGCTGGGTCTGCATTTATCTGTGTCTGTGGGGGAAGTCTTGGACCAAGTGGGGGCTAATTTGTGGCCAAATTAGTCTGTCCATTCCTAGTCATAGCTTTTGGGTGTGTGAGTCCCCAGTAGGATTGCATAATTACCCATTAGTTATAAATAACCCCACTGACAAATGTTGTAACTACTGTAGGTATGGTAAGTCTGATAGAATTTATTTTGTCTTTTCTGGCCTTTTAGTAAATTCAGTGGGTGTTTCTGATTTATACACTGGAGGTTAGCACCATTTTAGAACTCTTGTGATTGTCCCTTTGAAGCAGTGAACTGTATAGTAGAACACAACAGCATTATATGAACAAAATAAGCTCTTAATAGGGACAGACTGTAGTCTGCGTCATGCTGCTCTAAAATGGAACTTAACACCAGTGTGAAAATTCATAATAAATCACTAACGTAATTTCAGCCATCAGCGTACAGAGCCACTGTACCGTTTATCCTGTGTACAGTGTGCTGTCATGTAGGAGCATTAAAAGGGAGCACTCCACGCCGACCTGTTGGTGCAGCGGTAGGGCTACCACTCATGATGCCAGTGACCCGAGTTTGGTAGAGAGCTCGGGGCATTGGAGGGCTGGCTGGGGGGAGGAGGATCGAGCATCCAGAGGACTGTTCTTCTCCTCTGGTGGTGGAGGGGAGAAATTGTAGGGCCTGGTGTACGTCTGGCCCCTAGCGGTAAGCTGGAGAAAAGGTGCCCAGAACTGCTACGAAATGAACAGGAGGGGTGGGCAGATGCTGATGCATGGCATGTGGGTGTGCGGGCTGCACGTCATAATGTTATTGCATGCCATGTCCCTTGGGGGAAAAGAAAAGTGGAAAATCCTTGGCAGCAGAATGGCGCTTGGACCCTCGCAGGCCCTACACCCGACTAGCTGGGCTCTCTAGTCCAGCTACTCGATCTGGTCTGGTTACACGGCAGTGGAATGGGGGGGCCCATTAACCCCAACATGGGGGCAAGCCCTGGAGGTACTGGCTGGCCGTAAGTCCTGGTGTACGTTGAGGTGACAGGGCTGGGGGGAGGGGTCTAAGCAGATAAGGGCTGACTGGAATGTGGGAGCAAAAAAAGAAGGGAAAAAGGGAGCACTCCACTTCAGCATCATAGAAACATAGAAGATGATGGCAGATAAGGACTGCAAGGCCCATCCAGTCTGCCCATTTCTTTTTCTACCTTATAATGTGCCATCGGCCTTTGCTCTGTCAGTGGCCTATCTAGTCATACTCATTTGTATTGCTCCCTTATGCCTATCCCATGCCTGTTTGAAGCCCTGCACTGTATTCATAGCCACCACTTCCTGAGGTAGGCCGTTCCATGCATCCACCACCCTTTCTGTGAAAAAGAACTTCCTCACATTCCCCCTTAATCGGCCTTCCTCTAATCTCATGCTGTGTCCTCTTGTCCTGCTATTTTTCTTATATTTAAACATGTTAGACTCTTTCACCTTGTTAATGCCCTTAAGGTGTTTGAATGTTTCGATCATATCACCTCTCCTTTGCTCAAGGGTATACATATTGAGCTCCATTAATCTGTCCTCATATGTCTTCTGATGCAGTCCCTGCACCATTTTGGTTGCCCTTCTCTGGACTGCCTCAATTTGGTTAATGTCCTTGTGAAGGTGTGGCCTCCAGTACTGCATGCAGTACTCCAGATGGGGCCTAACCAGTATCTTGTAAAGAGGGATTATTACCTCCCTCTTATGACTTGTGATACCCCAACTAATACACCTTAACATCCCCTTAGCCTTACCTACTGTGTTAGAGGTCTGCTTGGATGATTTCAGGTCATCGGTGATGATGATGCCCAAGTCTCTTTCTTCCTTTGTGACTGCCAGCAACTCCCCTCCCAGCCTATAGGTGGCTTCAGGGTTTGTCTTCCCTATGTGCATGATCTTGCACTTCTTTGCATTAAATCCCAGTTGCCACTCTTCTGACCATTTGCTAGTTTATCCAGATCTCTTCTCATTCTGCCCACCTCATCTGGATCATCTACTCTGTTGCAGATCTTGGTGTCATCTGCAAACAGACAAGCCTTACCCTCTAGTCCATCTGCAACGTCGCTGATGAAGATATTGAAGAGGACTGGCCCCAGAACTGATCCCTGAGGTACCCCACTTGTGACTTGCATCTCTTCTGACTGTATACCATTTACCACCACTCTCTGTTTTCTGCCCGTCAACCAGTTTGCCACCCAGTTGACCGACTTCTAACCCACCCCTAGCCTACCCAGCTTATTTATCAATCTTCTACGTGGAACAGTGTCAAAAGCTTTGCTGAAGTCAAGGTAGGTGACATCAACTGCTCCCCCTTGGTCCACCACTCTGGTTACCCAGTCAAAGAAATCTATGAGATTAGTTTGACAGGATCTTCCTTTTGTAAACCCATGCTGTCTTGGATCCTGTGCCCCTATGGATTCCAGGGGTTGCACTATCCTTTCCTTAAGGAGTGCCTCCATAATCTTGCCCACTACTGAGGTAAGACTGACTGGTCTGTAGTTCCCTGCCTCCTCCCTACTACCACTCTTGTGGAGCGAGATCACATGAGTCCTTTTCCAGTCTTCTGGGACCTCTCCTGTGCTCAAAGACTCACTAAACAGTTCTGCTAATGGCTCTGCTAGTTCCACCCTTCGCTCCTTTAGTACCCTGGGATGTATGCCATCAGGTCCCATTGCCTTGTCCACCCTGAGCTTAGCGAGCTCTTGTAGGACCCTTTCTTTTGTGAAGGGAGTAGTGCTCACCTCCCTCCCCCTGTGTCCATGGTGTTGAGCTGTGGGCCCTGCCCTACCTTCTCTTCAGTAAATACTGAGCAAAAGTATCTGTTTAGGATAGATGCTTTTACAGGGTCCTCCTCCTCACACGCCCCCTTTCTCCTTTGAGCTTAGCAATACCCTCTCGGGACTTTCTCCTTTCTCTAATGTATCTATAGAAAGTCTTGTCACCTTCTTTTACTGTTCGTGCTAGTGTTTCCTCAGTTTGGGACTTTGTCTGCCTTACTGCCTTCCCTGCTTCCCTTGGGGCAATTTGGTATGCCTCCCTATCTTCATCCCACTGTGTTCCCTTATATTTCCTGAAGGCCAGCCTTTTAGCTCTGACCTTTTCTGCTACTGTATTTGAGAACCAAAGTGGTTTCCTTCTTTTTTTGCACTTCCTTTTCTCTCTAACACAATGGGATGTTGCTTCAAGTATTGCATCCTTAATGCTTGCCCACTTCGTCTGTACCTCCTCACCTGTGTTTCTTTTTGCCAGGGCTAGCTTAACTCTCTTGGCCATCTTATCAAAGTCATCTCCTCTGAAGTCCCATATTTTTGCCTTGTAATGGAATGATTTAGTTGTAGTGGCCAAATTGAACCATACCATGTGATGGTCACTGGCCCCCAGGTGACCTTCTACCTGGACATCTGTGATCCCTTCCCTGTTAATCAGTACTAGATCTAGGATAGCCCTGTCTCTTGTGGGTTGTTTTACCAGTTGTTTGGAAAGTGTGTGAGAGGACAGCATAATAAAATGTTCAATAAATCTACAAATCACTCAAGTTATTTTAGGCCTCTGAGGGGTTTCTCTTATGGTATAAGACACTCCTGTCTTGAGGTTTGGACAGACAGAACTGCTTAGCTTCACTTTGTGGTTCTCTCACCCAAACCTCATGCTCAGAGTGTCTTATACCACAAGAGACCCCTCTCGCCTGACTTTGTTAGAAAAAGTACCATTTCTCCAGGAAAAGTCATTGCAAAGTGGTGAAGTGGACATTTCGTAGAGTTTTTCACAGAGGAAGATTTTGCAACTTCTCTGGAACTTTGCAGCAAAATAAAGCTTCACAACATCTCTGCATATGAGGAAACATAGAAGGACCTTAACATGTACTGTACACCTTGGTGAGAAAGGGGTGGGGGCTTGATTGAAATGTACAAATCTCTATGGGTTTAATAAGGTGAAATGCAATGACTTGTTCACCCTTAGTGCAAACACATACACGAGTAAATCCACTAAAGCTGACTGTGGGAAGGTTTAGGAGAAATGTTCGCATGTACATTTTCACAGAAAGAGTGGTAGACAAATGAAACGGACTGCCAGAGGAGGTGGTTTGTGCCACAGCAGAGCGTGAATTCAAAAATGAGCATGCAGCCACAAGGGCCTGATTAGGGTAGGAGGAGGTGTAATGGGGAAGGGCGAAAAGAACGAGGATGGTCACTGGGGGAATTGCAAGAGTAATAGGTAGGTGTGGGCAGACGGGATGGGCCAATGGACATTTTTCTGCCATCTATTTTTCTATGTTTCTCATTAAATTCCAAAAAATTAATTAGTAAATCACTTTTTTTAATTTTTTTGTTTATTTATTTCAAAAATTTTGTCAGGAAAGATGTACTGAGCTGGCAATAGCTCATTCAAACAACATGAAGTCTTGCTGTATTCTGACAAGTGCAGTATGACCGACCAGTTCAGCTGCCCTGGAGAAGAAAGAGTTAAACTCTATGCAAATGCATAGAATGTTGAGCTCGAGCTTGGTTTTCAAACCACTGTCCTCGGTACGTTCTAGTAACTGATCAGATTCTTTACTCCGCTCACCAGTGAAGACGTCTCGGAGATTTCTCCTCGTTGCCTTCGGTTGTGATTAGAGTTTCATCGGTATTTCTACCACCGTTTATTATTTTCCTGCAAAGTTCTTCAAACCTCTGTCTTCGGTTTCGCGTGTTTTTTAGGTTGGGTAAGTGTTCAGTTTCCTATCAGTTCCGCCGACCGTGAGGAGACCAAACTTTGTTTTTTCCCCAAATGTATCTATTTTAGCTGTTTGGGGATCCGGTTCAAAGCCCTGACTAAAACCGAGGGTGTTTCTCTGTTTTTTAACCGGCTAGCACGAACCATTAGCCTGTCAGGACTTAGGTGTCTCTTTTACCTGGCCTAACTAAGCCTCCAGGGGTAAGTTCTAGTTTTTTTTATCCGGACCTAGCTAAGCCAACTTCGGATGAAACAAAAATTGCCTTTTTGCGTGACTGGCCTAACTAAGCCATTCGGTCGAGCAGTTTAAATTTTAGGGGTATGTGACAGAAACCCAAGAGAACAACCAGTCCCACGGGGTTTCAGCGCTGTACCGAGTGCAGGGAGCAATTTGCAAAAGCTGATCCGCACTTGGTTTGTCTGTATTGCTTGGGTTTCGACCACTTGCAATTAGACTGTGCTATCTGTGAAAATTTCCCTCAGTCTACCATCGATAGACAGCTCAATAAACTGAAGGAAAGAATGGACAAAACCTCTTCAGAGGGTGGCTCCGGTTCAACCGAACCTTCGGTTCCAGCTGCCAATCCCTCAAGCCAGGGTGAACCGTCGACGGTTAAAAGACGCTCGGAGTCTTCAGACCCCATATTTTCTAAGAAAGCCAAACTGTCTGGTTTGGAACCACGTAAACAACCGGTTGCGGTTCCAACCATGGAAGAAATTGCCAAAGCTATACGCAAAGTACAGTCCTTGCAATCTGTGTTTGGCGAACCATCGCAGGTACCATCTGGATAGCCAGCGGTTCAGGATACCGGTTTAGTACCCTCATGACTGCCTGATCCTGAAGAGTACTAGATGTCTGAGTGTGAATACGATGAGGATGAAGAGGATATGGGGAAGGCCATAAACCTTGAGGTGTCCCCTGATCATCCCCAGTACAAATTTCCTCCTAGGCCTGTCTCGGAGACCACCTCTTATTTTGCCTTCATGAGACAGGTGGCTGAGACCCTACAGCTCTCTGTGCAGGAATCCAGACAGGAAAAGGGTGAGGAAGAGGATTACAGGGAGATGATGGATCTCCCTGTCTCCCTAGGACTTTGGATCGCCATCCACAAGTCTCTAAAGAAGCAGACTTTAAAAATTATCCAGACCCCTAGTTCTGTCCCTCCCTTGGACAAGAAGATGGTCAGAAAATATTTTCTGGCTGGCAGTGGCACTGAATTTCTTTCTGGTCACTGCAGCCATGTAGGGGTAATGCAAACTGCAGCCTGCGAAAAGGCTGGCATTCCTCTGGCTTCACATCCCCCTGGCAAGGATTCCAGAAAAGTGGATTCCCTTGCCAAAAAGACATACCTGGCATCCTCCCTGGGCATTAGGCAAGCTTTCTATATGGCTTATGTCTCCAGGTATCAGAAATCCTTCTGGGAGTCAGTGGAGCAGTTAGCTCGAAAGGCTCCTCCTGAGCTTGCTTCAGATTTTCAGGAGTTGGTCACCAAGGGGGTGCAGGCATCGAAGTCCCAGTTCCATATGGCTGTGGACTCCAATGATGCAGCCTCAAGACCCATGGCATCTGCCATCTCTCTCAGGCATTTTTCCTGATTAAGATGCACCAACTTATCCCAGAACACGCAGAATAATGCTTTGGACTTTCCCCTCACCCATAATTCTCTGTTTGGGGAACAGACTGAAGCATATATGCAAAAGATGGATGAGTACAGAGTGGCTTACAGGAGTGCTTCAGCTAAGGAGAAGGCTGCCACTCCTCAGAAACAACAGACATGGGGCAGGGGCAGACCTAACCCCAGGCCTTTCCACCAGGCCCAAGCGTTTCCCCCTTACCAGCAACCCAGGGGCTTCTTTAGATGGAGAGGCAGAAGAAGTGCTGGCAGGGCTGCTTCCACCTGCCAGTCTGCTACCCCAACTAAACAGACACTGTGAGGACTTTGTCCGGGCCGCCTCCCTTTCTCCTGTAGGAGGCAGGCTGACCTACAATCTCCAGGTGTGGCAATCCATTATTTCAGACAAGTGGGTCCTGGAGATAGTAGGTCAGGGCCTTGCTCTCAGCTTCAAGCTGTTCCCAAAACTGGCTCCAAGGGCAGTCACACCTGCCAGCCCTGCAGAAACAGCCTTATTGGAGGCAGAGGTTTCCACTCTTCTACTCTCAAGGGCAGTGGAGCCTGTGCCCCCTCAGCACCAGGGAAAAGGACTGTACTCCAGGTACTTCCTAGCATTGAAGAAAAGTGGGCAGTGGTGGCCTATTCTAGATCTCAGATTCCTCAACAGGCATCTTACAAAGCCAAAGTTCAAAATGACAACCCTGGCTACCATTTAGCTACTCTCAGGCAAGGGGACTGGCTAGCATCCCTGGATTTAAAGGATGCTTATTTTCACATCTCCATCAGGCAGTCCCACAGAAAATATCTCAGATTTCGACTACCTTCAGTCCACTACCAGTTCAGGGCCATGCCCTTCGGGCTGACCTGTGCCCCAAGAGTATTTGCAAAGTGTCTGGCAGTGGTAGTGGCATACCTCAGAAGGCAATGGGTTGCAATTTACTCCTACCTGGATGACTGGCTGGTGGTGGGTCAGTCCCCCCAGCAGGTAACAGAAGCACTAAAGCTCACTCGGGACACTGTTCAGTCCTGGGTTTCCTGGTGAATCTAAAGAAGTCAGTCTTGACCCCAGTACAGGTGCTAGACTTTCTAGGGGCAGAGCTGAACACCATTCAGGCAAGGGCCTTTCTAGGAATATGGATATGTTGTTCATCCACACTTCTTGGCATGTCCCCTTCCACTTTAAATCTTGCGGAAGTCTTACCGATAGAATCCTCTGCAGAGAGCCAGCACGCCTGGGCACCCTTGATTGGTGCGGCACTGCCATAGGGGGATTGTGATTGGTACGCCTGCTTTGCTCTGATTGGGGCACCTTCTCTATAGCCTGTTACAGTGTTCTCTTCTTAATTCTGACTTCTCAGCTCTTGCTCTGACCTGAAATTTTCTCCCACCCCCACCACCCCGCTCTCCCAGGCCTCCTTTAAATACACTCATGATACGCCTCCTATATCATATTACTGCTTCATTGGCCTAGTTTCGACTGCTGCCAACCTATGATTGGTATCTGAGTGTGGCCAATAAGACTGCCCTGTGTGAATATCTCTTGAGCCCCACCACTAAGCTGCTGCTGCTCTCCTTGTTCCCCTTTCTGCTGTATTTTCTCATCTAGGTTTTAAGTGAGTACCTAGGTGGGCAAATTACTTGCCTAGAAAATATTGCACTAATACAAATCACGAGACCACTCAATCTGGGACCATGGCTCTCCTTATTGTGTTTTTATTGCTCCTAAGGTGCAGAGTTCTCAGCAATACAGTGCAATTGAGTACCTCAATGCAATTCAGTTCTCCAATGTACCTTATCAATACCTAATGTTATAACGGTCCACCGTGCAGACACTATGTCATTCTCTCCCTTTTAGCCTATTCCCTCCGGTTAGCCTACACCCCTTGCTACTGTCCTCACCTATGTCTGTTCAAGCACTTACATTGATCACGATCAACTGTCATTACAGTGGTGCCGCCTCTTGCGCAACGATATGGGTTGCCCTTGAAGAAATAAAAAACAGTCTCTATTCTTATACGCTCCTTAAAGAAAGTTATACTTCTGCTTCTTCTCTGCTCAGGAAATGTGGAGCTCAACCCTGGCCCCCCGCCTTTACAAGTTACCTTGCCTATCGATTTTGCTGAGGCCACAGGTCTCAAAATGATGATGGTCAACATTTTAAGCCTGCCTAAAAAACTTGTACAGCTGCAAGCCTGGGCTGCACACGTTAACCCTGACCTTATCATAATTACTGAGTCGTGGTTAAAAAAGACGAACACTGATCAACAAATATCACTGCAGGGCTACAATTTATTTAGAGCAGACAGAGAGTCTAGAGGCGGGGGTGTGGTTATCTACGCCAAATCTAAGTACTTGGTCACCAATATTAGTTGCAAATCTCTAGCCAAGGAATTTGAGTTAGTTTCGCTGAGCCTTCATCTCCTCCTCGGAATGTATCACTATCCTAGGTGGCTATAGACCCCGTCTGGTGGTGATGAAGTCCTTAATCTTTGAAATCCATGTTCGTAGATGCAAAACTGAAACAATATTTCTAGGAGATCTAAATATGGACTGGCTGTCACCTAAATCACACGGCCTCAAATCCCTTTGTGACGAGCTAGGTCTTGGGCAATTAGTCAGTGAACCCACTAGGAACAACACTCTAAATACTGCCAACAGTTCCATTCTAGATGTGGTACTAACCACCCATCCACAAAATATCTCATTCGGCAGTGTTTCACAACGACATGAGCGATCATGGAATTGTTGCTTGCATAAGATCTCAAATTAAGGCCCGCCGTTAACCCATCTTTATAACAAAAGATCCTTTCGCAAATTCAGTGCAGTAAACTTCCTATCTGATCTGAGCATGATCAGATGGCAAGATCTCTACCTAGCCAAAGATGTCAACAAGGCAGCTTACATCCTTAATGACAAACTCACTACAATAATAAATAAGCATGCCCTTTCATCAAAGTAAGGTGCGGAACAATTCCAACCCTGGTTCACCTCGGATCTCAAGGCAGCCCTTATAGCTCGAGATAAACTCTGGGCTAAAGCTAGACATTCCAAAGAATCTTCAGATTGGCAGGCCTTTAGAACAGCCAGGAATAACTGTGTGAAAAAATTCGCTCTGCTAAAGCTAACTATTATATTTCTACTCTCGAACAAGCTAAAGGTAACCCTCATAAAATATGGAAGACTATCAAAGCTATAGAAGTGACCCATGGCCCCTCTGTCCCAACAAAGATAGTTGCAAGTGGCAAGATTGTGGAAAACAAGTCCCTAATCCTGGAGGAACTTAACTCCCACTTTGCCACAGCTGGATTAGCTTTTGACTCGTCACTTTATGCTGGTGCTGCGGTGAGCCAGCATACCCCTCCCGCCACATCCAGTCCTGCACCCAGCCCCTTCCAACTGTGTGAGATAACTTATAAAGAAGTAGAAGATTCTCTTCTTAACTTAGACACCAAAAAAAGCGCAGGGGACGATGGCTTGGAACCCTTTTTCCTAAGGTCAGGCTACGCCCATCTCATCGCCCCATTCCCTACATCTTCAGTCTTTCCATTACATCTGCTATTGTGCCGCCCTGCTGAAATCAGCACATATCCTCCTTCTATTTAAATCTGGTGACCCATGCGATGTAAACAACTATAGGCCTATCTCCATATTGCCTATCCTTTCTAAAGTTCTCGAAAAACTGATCCATATTCAGTTAAAATCTCATTTGGAAACCTTCTCTCTCATTAACTCAGCTCAATCCGGCTTCCGGGCTAATCATAGCACAATCACTGCACTAGCAAAAGTAACCAATGATTGGATCTCTGCTATAGATGCTAAGAAGGTAACTGGTGCAGTCTTTTTGGACCTCAGCAAAGCTTTTGATACTGTTGATCACAAACTATTAGTCATTTGCCTTGCAAAGTTGGGTGCCACATACCATACCACACAGTGGTTCTCTAGCTACCTAACTGGAAGATTCCAAAAAGTAAAGGCGGAAGGCTTTTTTTCTGCTGCCTTGCCAGTTGCAAGAGGAGTCCCCCAAGGATCCATCTTAGGCCCTATCTTGTTTTGTTTGTACATTAATGACTTAGATGCTAACATATCTACGTCCAATCTGCACTTTTTTGCAGATGATACTGTGTTGTATACTTCTGGCTCATCGTTATCTGAAGTCAAGGGAGTGCTTCAAATGGACTTCACACAACTTGAGCATAATCTAATAAAGGCAAAGCTTCTGCTCAATGCTAAGAAGACTAAAGCGATGATATTCTCCCGCAGTGCTGGCACAGGCCCCCCCAATACCCTTGCCCAAGACTTCATTGTCACCATGCTAAACGAGCCTCTGGAAGTTGTAACCGAATTTAAATATCTGGGTATCTGGATCGACAATAAATTATCTTTCAATGACCACGTCGAAGACGTCTCTAGAAGGTTAAAAGCAAGGTTAGGTTTCTGCTACAGAAATAGGCCCCTTTTCCCCCTTGAAACTCGAAACAAGCTTGTACAGGCCACTTTTCTCCACCTACGCGACTATGGCGATGTAATCTATTCCTCCACCACTCTTGCAAATCTAAGTAAACTGGACATCCTTTATCACCGTGCGTTACGGTTCATTACCAACTCCCCTTACCGTTTGCACCACTGTGACTTATATGCAGCTGTTGGTTGGACATCCCTTACTACTAGACGCCTGCTCCATGCTGGGCTATGGACTGTTAAACTGCTCCTGCAGAAATTGCCAAGCTATCTCTCTTCCTTATTAGTATCTCACATAGTGCATACTTGTTAAGAAAATCTGACTTTATTATGCTTGACATACCAAGGACGCGGACTTCCTTTGGTAAACGTCTATTGCATATGCCCTTCCCTCCATTTGGAACCAATTACAAATCGTGTTGAAACTAACTAGCACAGTTTCAATAAACTTCTACAAATCGCTAAGTTCAGCCAAAATAAAAGACACCTGTAACTGTCATTAAGTCTCTTCCTTCCCCATGTGTGCCATATTTATCCACTGGTAAGGTATAATTGATTTGTCATATTAACTGCTTTCCTTCCCCTCTACTCCTGGCTTTATCTATGCTTCGCTCCACTGCTACTCTATCAAATCACTTCTCCCCATATCAGTTGTAGTCTGTTGTTTGTTCTAGCTGCCAAAATATATGTATTTCACACCAGTCATCATGTTTCATTTATCAGTATGCAACCTGTAAGTGCTTCCCTGTCTCATATCAATGTTTACCACCTGCGGTCACCCTATGTGGTACCCTTGTATGTATATCCAGCCTGTATCATGTAACGTGCATTTCATGTACTTACTGTTATTACCTATCTGTGTTTGTACTTTAAGTGTTTATGTCACAGGACCTCCTTGTGAATGAGCTTGCTCAATGGAGTTTTCCTGCAATAAACTTGAACTAAACTTGAACTTCAAGCTGGCTCCTCCCACCCACCCAGGTGGTAAATACCTCTGCTTCGCCTCATGATGCCAGATCTTCCTTTCCACTGGAAGATGCAGGTTCCCTCGTGCTCTTGCAGAAATTCGTAGGCCTGGGATTCAAAATGTCGATATTTACCGAGATTACTTTTAAAACTCGTTCGAGTTAGCTATTGCGATTCTACCGCATTGGATATGGAGGAAAAATCTTCCCCCGGATTTCGCTGGTGCCTCTACGGCCAGAAGATGTCGCGGACCGATCCCCACCTAACATGCGTTTACTGCCTAGGTGCCGGATATGACACCTCGACATGTACTTTTTGCTTGGCCTTCCATCCCAACATCCTGGATGACCGCATGGTGCGTTTGAAGCTGGAGAGACTGGAGAAAAGGAACCCACCACTGAAATCGAAGGAGGTGAGGTGGGCGGTTTCCACTGCTGTGGAATCCGGTGAGCAGCTGGAACAAATGAAGGCATTCGAGGAGGAAGCAGCGAAAGCTTGGGCCAATCAAAGCTTCTTCATTCCTCTGAACCTTGGCTCCACCTTTTCCGGCTCCTTCAAGGAGTTGTGCCAGTCTCTCCCCACCTGGGGTGAGAGGCCCTTGCGCTCGCACTCCTCCTGCTCTCGGAAGAGAGACAAGGATCCGATATCTTTGTCCCGACGAAGACGTTCCTGGGATCGAGAAAGGTCCGAGTCCCGGGAAACCGTGCTCTCGACTTCAGTCGAGATCGCATCCTCGGCCTCTGGCTTTACGGACCTTCCATCTGGCCAGGGGACCGAGGGAACCGAAGAAGTGGTCGACGAGGTGGAAATAGTCCTCGATCCTATCGACCCTTTATCGCCGGCTCCGCCCGATGATTCCTTGGAGAGGACTCCTGTCCTCGTTTTTCCTGATGAGGAGACCCAGCCTGCTGGTGTCCTCATCAAGGAACCGGTTCCAGACCCTCGGGTCTCACCGATTCCGGTGTCTCCCGATTGACCGAGTCGGCCTCCCCGATCTCGATCGAGGTCTAGAACCCCCTCAGCCAAGCGACCAAGGAAGAGCCAGAAACGCTCTAAAAAGAGGTGGCGCCACAGATCGTCCTCATCCTCCTTGGATGAGAAGAGGCTTTGGCGGAAACTCTGTCGACGCTATGAGGACCTTATGTGGCAACAGCTTATTTTGACCGGGCAAAAGCTGGCTCCACCGTCCACCCTGGCCATCACTTGACTTTCGCCTCCTAGACTGAAACCAACCCCCTCGGAACCGACTCCCTCGGTTCCCCTGCCTGCAGGGCCGGCCCGTGTTCCGCTTCGGACAAAACCGGTTTCTCCACCTATCTGGGTGGAACCACTGCCTAAGCAGCCTCATGGAGGGGCTCCCTTGAAAGAGGATTGGCCAGACACCGGGCTTCCCTGGCGCCTGTCTATCATGGTCACCCCGGATCGTCCTCAGTGCATCGAGGGTGACTTGGGCAGTAAACCGCTTTATCCCGACTCTTCGGACTTGGACGTCACATGTCTGCACTCACATCCCGGGGATGATGAGTCCTCTGTGACAGGGTTAGAGGAAGGTCCTGCCTCTTTCCAGGGCATCCTCCACCTCATCTCCGACTCTACTGGAATGCCCCTGGAAGCCATCCAGAAAAAGGCAGAGTACCCTCTCACCGACATCCTTAAGAGAGGGGATACCCCGACGGAGGCCTTTCCAGTAGCCGAGGCTATTGTGAGCCTGGCTCTTGAACTCTGGCAGCGCCCTGCTTTCTGCCTAGCACCATCTGCCCACATGGCCTGCAAACATGCGGTGCCCATGGGGTCTCTTGCAGGGTTCACAGAGCACCCTTTGGCCGAGAGCCTGGTGACCGCCTCTGTGTTCAGGCGTACTGGGAGTTCAGTTGACACTGACCAACCCCCGAACAAGGAGTCCAAGTATATGGACAATTCTGCCTGTAAGGTCTATGCGGCTTCTTCTTTGGGCCTTTGTCAGGCCAGCTCGGCAGTTAGTATGGCACACTTCTCTCATTCCCATCTGGGGTCATTAGACGAGGTCCTCCCTCATCTCCCAGCGGACATGCAAACCATGGTCAAGCAAGTCCGCAACCATGGCCGTGCTGTCGCAAAACAGCAGCTCCAGATGGCCTTGGACGTGGGAGATTCTTGTGCCCGCCCTTTAGCAGTCACAGTGGCCACTCACCGCAGGGCTTGGCTGAGGCTTTCCTCCTTCCCAGCGGATACCCAGCACAAGCTTGCTGATGTGCCCTTCCTGGGTACTGACTTGTTTGATCCAGGAGTGGCTGGTCACCTTCAGCGTATAGAACAGTCCAGTGCCACCTTGGATGCCACTTCTGCTAGGGGTTCTTTGGGCAAGAACCAGCAGAAGAAGAAGAAGCCATCTTGGCATTCTTCCCCTGCGGTCAGGCAGCCCTCCTATCAAGGAGGTCAGCAGCAACAACAGCAGCAGGCTCAAGCTTGGTGCCTGCGGCCCTAGCAGGGCACTCACCAGCCCCGTACGGGAGGCTGAGGGGCAGGGGCCTCTTCCTCCTCCTCTTCCAAGCCTGCTCAGTGATGGGTTGGGGGTTGCCTCCCCCATTCCCGTCACGCCAGCTCTGGGTCCTCCCGTGGGGGCCAGCTCCGCCACTTTCTTTACGCCTGGTCTGATATCACTTCGGACAGGTGGATTCTTGAAGTGGTCGGTCAGGGACTGCCTCTAGAGTTCGAGCAGTACCCTCCCAGCTGAGCCCGCGCCCCTTGGGAGGAAAGGATCTCAGCTTGCACCCAGTCGGCTCTTCAAGACGACATAGCTCAGCTCCTCCTCAAGGAGACTATAGCTCCAGTGTTGGATCCTCTGACAGACCCAGGCTTCGTTTCCAGTACTTCCTGGTGTTCAAGCAGATGGGGGGTTGGTGCCTCATCTTAGATCTCCATGACCTGAATCAATATCTCAGGTCTCACACCTTCCGGATGGTAACTCTGAACCAGATCATACCATCCCTGGAGCGCAACATGTGGTTATGTTCTTTGGATCTACAGGACGCGTTCTTTCACGTCCCTATCCGTCTATCCCACCAGCGGTTTCTCCACTTCAGGGTCAAGGGGACCCTGTACGAGTTCTGAGCCATGCTGTTCAGCCTGTCATCGGCCCCTCGGGTCTGCACCAAATGTATTGCAGTGGTGGCAGCCCACCTTCGGTGTCGAGGAGTCTGAATTTACCTTTATCTCGACGATTGGCTCTTGGCAGGTTCCTCCCTTCAGGAGGTGGAGAGGTCAAGGGATCTGGCCTTCCGAACCTGCTTCCAACTCAGCCTCCTGATCAACGAGGCCAAGTCGGAACTCGTGCCTTCTCAGGTGATGGGCTTCATCGGGGCAGAGCTCGACTCTCGTCAAGCCAGAGCTTGGCTCCTGGTGGACAGGGCAGAGGTTCTCTCCTCCTTTGCCCGGTCATTTCTGGTTGAGCACTCGCGCCTGTCCGGGACTATCTGCGCCTTCTGGGTTACATGGCAGCATGCACCTCAGTGGTTCATTGGGCCAGATAGCACATGCGCCCCTCCAGTGGGAGCTGGCTGCCCAGTGGACTCAGCGCCATGGTCACTTCAACCAGCCGATCACTGTAACCAGAAGATGTGGGACGCTCTTCAGTGGTGGACCACCCCAGAATGGTTGCAGGAAGGGATCCCGTTTTCCTGCCCTGAGCCGATGGTCATTCGTATGACCGATGCCTCTCTCATGGGCTGGGGAGCCCACATGGGGACAGCAGAGTCCACGGGTTCTGGACCCCTGAGGAGTCCCGATGCCACATCAACCTGTTGGAGCTCAGAGCAGTCAGACTGGCGCTGTCAGCTTTCGCTCCTCAGCTCCGGGGTCAAGTGGTTCAAGTCCAGACGGACAAGACCATGACCATGTGCTACCTCAACAAATAGGGCATCACGCACTCCCGTTTGCTGTGCAAGGAGGTGCTCCACATCTGGAGCCTCGTAAGTCAGTCGGAGGCAGATCTCCTAGTCATCCATGTGGCAGAAGCCTCGAACCAGCTGGCGGATGCTCTCAGCTGCATAGGCCAGACATCCCACGAGTGGTCTCTCCATCCAGAGGTAGCTTACAGCCTGTTCTCCTGTTGGGGCAAACCGCTGGTGGACCTGTTTGCCTCAAGGGAAAACACCAAGCTGAGACTGTACCATGCCTGCCCCCCTCAGCAGGGCTTGCTGCAGGGGATACCTTCTTGAGGACCCCAGGCCTCTTCTACGCCTTCCTCCCATTTCCCTTGATCCACAAGGTGTTACTCAAGGTGAAGAGGGACAAGACGAAGGTGATCCTGGTAGCCCCAGACTGGCCGTACCAGTTCTGGTATCCAGATCACCTCAGCCTCAGCTGCAGGCCCTCGGAGCAGCTTTGTACATGCCCGGACCTGATATCTCTAGCTCAGGGGAAGGTCCTTCATCTGGACCTTCAATTCCTGCACCTCACAGCCTGGTACCTGAATGGCTAGAGTTCCAGGCTTTGGGTCTTTCCAACGATGTCTACACCGTGGTGGAGGCATCCCGTAAGGAATCGACCAGGAAATGTTATGCCTTCAAATGGAAAAGGTTTTCCATTTGGTGCCAGGATAAGAGTCTGGACCCCTTATCCTGCTCTGTGGCTAACATTCTGGACTACCTTTGGTCTCTCTCCAAAGGGGGTCTTACGGTCATCGACCCTTAGGGTGCACCTGGCAGCCATCTCTGCTTACCGGGCGCGGGCCGGTCAGCCGACATTGGCACAGGAGACAGTGGTCAGGCGCTTCTTCAAAGGCCTGGATCACATATCCCCTCCAGTGCGTGAACCTCCACCTTCGTGGGATCTGTTGCTGGTTTTGGCAAAGCTTATGGGCAAGCCATTCGAAGCCATGCACAAGTGTGAGCTCTCACACTTGTCGTGGAAGACGGCCTTCCTGGGGGCTATCACATCTGCCAGAAGGACAGGGTAGCTCCAGGCGCTCTTGTTGGACTCCCCTTATCTGGTCTTTCACAGGGACAAAGTTGTCCTGTGCCCCCACCCAAAATTCCTTCCGAAAATGGTGTCAGAGTTTCACCTTAACCAGGTGTTGACTCTGCCAGTATCTACCCTAATTACACCTCGGACGCCGAGTACAGACTCCATATTCTGGACCTGAGACGTGCTCTCTCCTGTTATAAGGACAGAACGGCGGAAATTCAGTGAGAGGTTCACCAGCTGTTTGTCACCTACGCTGAAGCCGCTTCTGGCAGACCTGCAGCCAGATGGACCATTGCAAGGTGGATTACATCATGCATAGACCTGTGCTATGAGTTGGCGGGCAAGGAGCCTCCCAGAGAGATAAGAGCTCATTCTACCCCCCATACTGCTGCATCAGTGGCTGCTTCCAGGGACATCCCTATCCAGGAAAACTGTCGGGCTGCTACCTGGAAGTCAGCAAACACTTTTATTACCCACTACTACATCGACCTTGAGTCATGCCGGGATGCTGGTTTTGGGGCCTCGGTTCTCCAATCTCTATTTCCCAAGTAGGGGGCATGCACCTTGCCTCCCTCCTCCCGGAGAACTGCTTGGAGTCTGCCAGAGAGTGTGGATGAACAACATATCCACGCTCCTAGAAGAACAGGTTACTCACCTGTAACAGTAGTTCTAGGAGTGGTATATGTTCATCCACACGCACCCACTCGACCTCCCCGGCTTTAGGCGCACAACCTTGCTTCCAGCGGGCTAAGATCTGGCGTCATGGGGCAGAGCCGAGGTAGTTACCACCCGGGTGGGTGGGAGGAGCTAGCTTGAAGACTTCTGGCCAGATTTAAAGGGGAAAGGGACATGCCAGAGAGTGTGGATGAACAACATATACCATTCCTAGAACTACTGTTACAGGTGAGTAACCTGTTCTTTTCTGCTTGCTTATTCCAGGGTGTGGTGCTTTCTGGTGAGATGCTGTGTCTCTTATTTGGACAAGGAGGTTCTTATATGCTTTCCCTGTCTGCTGTTCCTTAGAGTTCTGCTGAAACTACAGGCACACATGATCCTTATTGCATCTTACTGGCCTTGCCAGATTTGGTTCTCTCTGCTTCAGCAGTTGACGTTGGAACCTCCGGTTCCACCACCTATCTGCCAGGACTTTCTGTCTCAGGAACTGGACACCCTGGTCCATCCAGGCCTCAAGTCCCTTCTCCTTCATGAGTGGCACCTGCTGACATAGCTGTTTCACATTTTGGAGTCTCCTCCAGAGTTACTCAGGTACTGGTGGAGGCTAGAAAGCCATCCATGAGATCTACCTATACTATGAAATGGAAGAGATTTTCCATCTGGGCCACAGCTAAGGGTTGGGACCCCTTCTCATGCCCTGCACCGCAGATCCTGGAGTACATGCTGCAACTATCTGACCTGGGGCTAGTTTACTTCACTCTAAAGGTCCACTTGTCTGCCATTTCTGCCTACCACACAATGGTGGACGGCAAAACGTTTGGCACAGTTGGAGGTATCCACAACCTTCCTGAAAGGGATACTCCATTTGAACCCCCCAGTCAGGAACCCTGCTCCTCCCTGGGATCTAAATTTCATTCTTGAGAAACTCACTCTGCCTCCCTTTGAACTGGCTGTGAGTTGTGACATGCACTACCTTTCGTGGAAAGCGCTCTTTTTAGTTGTTATTACGTCTGCTCGAATGATTTCTGAGCTTCAGGCCCTGATGTGTAAGGAGCCTTATTTGATTTTCCACAGAGACCGGGTGGCTCTGCGTACAAATCCTAAGTTTTTACCAAAAGTGGTTTCTGAGTTCACATTGAATCAGACCATAGACGTACTAGTGTATTAACCTGAACGTTCTAATCAGAGGGAAGCAATTCTACATACCTTAGATGTATATAGAATTTTGCGTTACTACAATAACCTGATGAAGTCAGTCTGCAAAATGGATCAGTTTGTTTCTTTTGTACCTAAAAGAGAGGGCATTGCTGTTTCTAAACAGTATTTGTTCAGATGGTTGGCAAACTGCATCCTGTTTTGTTATTAGAAGTATAACAAGCCACCTCCGGGGGAAGTTAAAGGACATTCAACCAGAGGCGTGGATGTATCTGCTGCTTGTTTCAGAAATGTCTCTGCCGCTAATATTTGTGCAGCAGCCACCTGAGTTCTGTCCACACCTTCACTAAGCATTACAGTTCAGACATTGCTTCTAGGCATAGGACTCGCGCTTTGGCCTCGCCATCCTTCAGGGACTTCAGTTTTAGATCCCTGTCCACTACAGACCTTTTCCTGCCTCCCATGTTTCAGACTTGTCTGACTTTGACTACTTGGGACTACGTCCTAATGGAAATTACCTACTGCAAGAGCCCTCTCAAAGTAAGATAGTGCAGTTATGTAAGAACTTGCCGTAACAGCAGATCTTCGAGAGAGGCTCTTGCAGTAGGTACTGGTTTCCCTTCCACCTTCCCCTGAGTCTCTTCTGCGACTCCTTCTTACATAGCCTTTTCTTGGTTCCAGGAGCCCACTCCTTCTCCTGTCACACCTTTCTGGGTCTCCGGCTAGAGAACTGGAGGATGGGCATGGGGACTGCTCACTATATAGCGTCACGCTGACGTTGGTCACGTGACGTCGGGTGGGCGGTTCCCTGCCAGACACCAACAGCTAAAGTTTTCCGTGTGGTCCTAATGCCTAGCGGCTTAGTCCTAATGGTAATTACGTACTGCAAGAGCCTCTCTTGAAGATCTGCTGTTACGGTAAGTTCTTACATGACTGTACTTTTTTGCACACACCTGTAGTGTTGGATGCTAGATAAACCCTAAGAGCAAAGCTCGAGGGGTTTGTACAAGCATCTAGTACCAAGGGCTTGTGTAAAATTAGAGTTTTACACACTACCCCATGTTTTGTTTTATATAATTGCTGGGTTGCATTTTCTCACCTTGAAAACGCCACTGAGCAATTGTAGAAAAAAGTTGTTCCAGTAGCGCGGTCGGGCTAGAGCATGGTTTCCCTTTTACTTTTTTTTTGTTTTTGCACAATTGCCACGAAACTAGACATAAAGTAACTGAATGGCAATTACATTTATGAAGAAGCATATGAAAACACTCTGAATCCATCTGGTGTGAGCTGATTGAAGTGAGTGTGCGGGGAAGGCTGTGTGTGCATGCGTGGGGTAAGGGAAGCCAAGTGAGAGTTCGCTGTTGTAGCCAGCTGGCTCTAACGAAGAATTGTGACCGAGTTTCCCTATAAGAGAAAACGCTCCTCAGTTGCTGTAACACAGTAAAATACTGGAGGATAGTAGCAGGGCTTAAATTGGGCAGAGCCCACAGGAACTCAGTTTCACCACCTCTTTCAAAATTGTATGAGAGTTCCACCACCTCTGTAATCTTTCTGCACTGACTACTATAGGAGAGTTCCATCACCAAGTAATGACAGTTCCACTGCCTAGAAATCTAAATGTGAGAGTTCCCCCACCTAAACATTTCCAGTGAATCCGCTGGATAGCAGCAGCATTTGCAATTACAATACAATAAATTGCTGGAGAATAACTTGCAGTGTACAGAGGCAGTACTGAGTTCAGGGTAGGAGCAAAGGCTGTCGAATGGGGAGAGTGAAAGAGGGGACTGCACTTGTTCAGGTGCAGGACAAAGGGGGGGGGGATCAGAGGTAGGAGGGTGGTGGGCAGCAGCCCAAGGACCAGTATCTGGGGCAACATCAGGAGTGAGTAGTGAAGTCACAGAGGAGAGAGGAGAGTGAGTGGTGGGAAGAGGCAGAACAGCTGGTACAATTTACAAGAAGGTACATACTGCTACAATAAGTCATGCTGAATAGGAACCCATAACCCCAAAGTAAACCACCAATTTATCAAGAAAGTAAAAAAAAAAAAATGTTGTCAACAGTTTCTTCCCTTTCAGTACAGAGCTACTCATAATTGCAGTATTTCAACCTTATGGTAAGGATGTAAGGCTATGAATGTACCTCTTCTTTGTACTCCACTTCCCTTATCGATATGCAGAGTTTCTGCTTTGTGAAGGAATATCATATTCAATGTTTGTTCCCAAGTAAATTTCCACCTTTCAAACCACAGATGGTGTTATTGTGCCTTTTTAATAGAATGTCAGTCTTGCAGTATACATCCTGTTAGACGCGTGCAGAGAGAGAAGTCTATATACAGTACATCCTCCCATATGGAAGAAATCACATGGTGACTTACTGTACTGTGATACTCAAAAGAACTCCTCTTTCATTTTTTTATTCCTGGGGTGCTGCAGAAACAAATTGGAAAGCAAATAGGCCCTATATAATTATCTGTGGCTATCACTTTTTTTTAATGCTTGAAAATGCTTTACAAATTAGGTTTTTATGGATGACCTATTCCCCCAGTGCTTAGTAGTGCTAACGAGTGTGGCTCCACTGGTAGCCCTCTGAGAGGAGCACCAGTGTGTCTGTAAGCATTGCTTTTATGCAGAAACTGTTTGCATCAGAGAATTGGATGCTGATGTCGTGATGTCATTATATAAGTAACTAAACGGACGATGCATGCGTGTGCGGAGACATGCTAGTTCTCAACCTGCAATTAAACAGCACCATTTGGCTGATGTGCTAATTGGCAGGCATGTGCAAAAAGGTCACTAAGAACTGCTTACATATACTGCATTATATAGTCCAACAGGATAAAAAAAGACTCTGATGTGTCCCAATCTAATGTTTAGTTCGGCCACAGAAATTGTTAACCAGTTCTATTAGCACCCAGGATTATAGTAGATTTTAACTGTCTTTTTGACTCAAAGATTGAAAAAACATTTTTTGATAAACCATCAAGCACGCATAGATAAGGGCAACTTGATCTTAGTCACTTTACCACATACATTTTCATGGCTCAGTTGCCTAATCCTGGGTGGTATTTTGCAGTCACAAAATTGCGTCTTACGCTGTATCAAATTCAGTTTTCACAATCTCCATCTGAACTCCGTACTGGCTCTGTTTCTTCCATCTCCCCTGGCTAAAGGCTGCTCTCCTTTGTATAACTACTGGAGTTGACATCGATGTAGAGCAGGTGACCCGTCAGACTGACATACTGTGCCTATATTAGTTCTTATATTGTACTCCTTGGCTTCCCAGGCTAGGGGCAACTTCATGGTAGTTGGTACCTGGCACTCAGTAGCCTGTCAGCCAGGCGTGAAGAACGTGCTCACGATTTGGAGTCAGGTGACTCCTTCCTCAGAACTGGCTCTCAAAGGTGAAGTACAGAAATTTAATCTCATCAGTCTCCATGGAAGCCTGTTTAAGTCAGATAGCCATAACAACCACCACAACTAAAGGGGATGCCTTCCTCACGTGGTGATATTTTAAAGTCACCTGTAAAAAGGTGCTACACATGAATATCGAGTTTAAAATTTAAAAAAAGTGCATATCCCAAACTAAAACACGTATTGAATACAAATTATAACGTCCTGCAATATGTGAAATTTCTAAAGACACACAAACTGACTATACAAAACACTGCTGGCAAAAAATACACATTAAATAGCCTCTTTGTACTTGCAGAAACTGTCAAAACATTCAGATATGCAAGACACTTAGCTGGAGTTTACTCAGTCCATAAATATCTGAAAAAGTCCCGAGCTATTGGGTATAAAATACAAATCCTATATTTGTTAAAAATAACTGTTTAATCCATTATCATCAATCAAGCCCCGAGCATACAGAGTGTCCAATTCATGTATAAGCTTCTCGTTGGAGCATTTTTTTTAACATCACCTTCTCTAATAGGGATTCTGATCCATTCGATACCTATATGCCTCAAGGTAGCCACTGATCCATGTCCTGCTTCACTGTAATGTTTTGCCATGGCATACAGTAGTTTGGCTTGTTAGTCCAGATTGCAATTTTCTGTTCACTTATCCTTGTCTTCAGAGCCCATTTAGTTTGCCTCACATTGGACAAATCAGCATATATATAAAACGCCCTCTGTATTGCACTTGATGAAATCATTTATGCTGTATATCTTGCCACTATGGGTTGGTTGAAGGTTTCTGTGTTTCTGGTATTACTACACCGTGAGCAGTTGCCACATTTGTAATTTCCCATTGGCGCTGCAGGCATCCAGTCTGCTCTAATGCTTTTTTTCTTCTCATGGTAGAGATTCTTGACCAATGTATCATTTAAATTCTGGCCTCTTCTGTAACTAAACCTTGGACTTTGAGCAACAAAAGGGTGGAGCCATGGTTTTGCATCGAGTGCCTCCCAAATTGTTTTTTTTTTTTTGTATTTAGATTTTTTGTTCTTTTCTAGTTTTTCGCCAGCTATTCCAGGACCCCAGCATATGGCAGTGAATGCGTGTGGAGGCACTATGCGGTCTGTGCCGCTGGTTCTGGCCCCCTCTGCCCCACCCTGGCAATCGCTGAGCTCCCCATGGCCTGGCACTACCATCCGTCCTCCACTGGTTGGCAGCCAAGAGCTGGGGAAACCCCACCTCCCTCTCCGGGAGAGGAGAGCCGCCTCATGGCAGCTCAGTCCTGCTCCTCGCCTTCCCCACTACCGACCCCTGACAACCCAGGCTTGTTCCCGAACCTGGGTTGCTGGCGTGGCACGAGGTGTAGCGTCCAGTGCCTCAACCCTGAGCGTCATCGGGCCGTCCCTTTCAGTGTTTTTAGAGTATAGATTTCATTTCATCATAGGCTGCATTGTATGTTGTACAACATGATATTTGTTGTTCAGAATTATTTGATGCAGCTTTTGTTTCCAATAAAGCAGATCTATCCAATAAGTTAACTTTCTGTACTGCATTTAAAATTATACTGGGCTCATATCCCTGGTTTATAAATTTCTCACAAGTACTAATCATTTCTTTTTTCATCTCCGACTCATTGCTAAGGTAGATTTATTTTGGTGTGTTCTGGATCTTCATTTTGATAATGTTCTGTCTGTATTTTTTTGAAATAGTTTAGTGTGTAGCAAATAGTCTTGCTTATACATCGTGATATATAAAAAATGAACTGTTTCTTTACTGATTTTTTCTGTAAACTTCAAATTATTATCTCATAAATTTATACTAGTCAGTAAATTTATATGATGCAATTTCTGGGCCCGCCACCAGGAGGAGCACACCATCTATATAGCGCACCCACTTTTCATGCATCCACTCCATTTGTTTTTACTGTTGCCCCATATATATTAATCTTCCCACTCTCCTACGTAGATATTCGCCAGTGAGGGGGCAAAAGTAGTACTCATCGCAGTCCTGTGAATTTGATGGAAAAATTCACTTCCAAATATGAAATAAGTTGATGTAAGGACAAAATCAGCAAGATTTAAAATGAACTCATTGGGGGTGGGGATGGCATTATCTGATTTTTGTGGCTAACGTGTTTTTAAAGATAACAAAACACCCTCATGTGGTATATCATTGTAGAGACTTTCAACATTGCAGGTGACAAGCTCTGTACCTTTGCTAATTCTCATATCTTCTGGGATTGTTAACGCATCCTTTGTATCACCCACATGTGACTTAGGCATTGGCTCAGGGATAGAACTAATGCTACTTACAATTGGTCGACCCGGGGGTGGTCGAAGTTATTATTTTGATTTTTTGGTAGCAGGTATATAGTTAATCTGATTGGAGTATTTACAAGTAAAATGTTTTTCTCTGTTTCTGTTATCCCATTTTCCTTGGCATTTTCAATGAGGGTTTCAGAAATTTTTTATGATTTCAGTGGGATCTGACTTCAATTTTTTCTATAATATTTTGTATTGTCCAGCTGTTTTTTTCATGTCATCACATACTATAGATATTTCTCAGCTATAGGACCATAGATCCCCTTTTATCAGCTTGTTTAACTATGATATTAAACATATTTCTGATCTCTTTTAAAGCTTCTTTTTCATGTCTACTTATATTCTGGTGGCCATTATAGTGTTCCTTTCTTTAGAAAACTTTTTCCATATCATTATCAACCAATTTACTAAAAGTGGTAATGGCTGGACTTAAAGCTATGTTCAGTGTAATTTTAGACTTATTACATGGGGAGTCTTCTCTTATGTACCCTCAGTTTCTGTTTCTACCCCATTGATCATCGCAGGACGTCTTCAATAAATTACAGTTTGTACTGTAATTATGGGTGGTTGTTATTTTTAAAAATGGACTTTTAGATGGAGTTGCCTGTGGATTTTAAAGAGTTCAGTTTTCACATTCAAAGCATTTACCTTATTAGATGGGACAAATGTTAGCCCTTTCTTTACAAAGAAATAGAGAAGTTGTCAGCAGATAAGGACCACTTGGCCCACCTAGTCTGCCCTAAATTCCCTACCTATAGTGCAACCGGAGACCCTTCTTAGGCTAAGGCTTACACCCCTCTCTTGCTTCTAAGATTCCCTTGTGTCTGTCCCATGCATTCTTAAATCCTGTGACAGTTCTAGCCGCCACCACTTCTGCTGGGAGTCTGTTCCATGCATCCAGCACCCTCTTTGTGTAGAAGTACTTCCTCATGTTTCCTCTGAGCCTTCCCCCTCCAGCTTTATATTCTGACCCCTTGTCCTTGAGCATCTTTTTCTTTGGAAAATGCTCCCTTCAAACAACATGAAGTCTTGCTGTATTCTGACTTATGCAGTGATCACCAACCTTTGAACCGCCCCAGAGAACAAAGAGTTAACTTTCCATGCAGGGCATGGAACGCTGAGCTCGAGCTCGGTTGAAGCCTCTGTCTGCTGTTGTTTAAACTGCAACCATCAGATTCTTTACTCCGCTTCACTGAACAGTCGCTCCAGAGATTTCTCCTTCGCTCGGTTCAAAGAAGTCAGTTGAAGTATCATTTTTTTCGCTCGGGTTCAACCGAATTTCTGCTTCTAAACCTGTCGGTTTAAGTCTCTGTCTGTGGTACCTTTAGTACTAGATAGGTTTTTCTGTATTAGTTTCTGTGTGGAACTTGTAAACATTGGATCGGTTTGGTTTGAACCGATCAGGTTTGTGTAAAAAAACTTCTGTCTTTATTAGAGTGTGGTAACCGGTTGGTAACAGTTCTAAAAAAAAACGGATTTCATTACAGTTTTTTCCAAGACCCGTAAGACGGTGAGGAACCGATAGGGGTATCTTGCCTGGCGGATTGCCGAAAAAAGGGTAAGTTTTGGTTAGGATTGGCCATGTTTGAGAAACCCAAGAAAAAAAACGGGTCCACTGGGTTTCAACACTGTAGTGTGTGTGGAGAAGCCTTTGCTAAGGCTGATCCCCACAACACCTGTGTTTATTGTCTGGGGTTTGACCACCTCAATTCAGACTGCCAAATTTGTAAAAGTTTTCCCAAAGCTACCCTGGATAAGAGAGTAGGTAGACTGAGGGAAAGGGAGGCAGAGAAGTCCACTGACCCGGATGGCCAGCCCGGTTCGGTTCCGACCGAACCAGAAGGAGTGCCCTCTGACCAGGGCGAAACTTCTTCGGGCAAAAGGAGAACCGATTCTGAGGAGTCGTTCGGTTAAAAGAAAGAAAAGGGATAAATCATCTGGTTCAGATCCACAAGTTCTTTCTCCGACTGCTGATGAGATAGCATCGATAAGGATAGTTCAGTCGCTAACTTCGGTTCCGGCCGAACCGGCACCATCTGTCAGGGGCTCGGTTCGGTCGGTTCCCCCGGTTCCGGATTATACTTTAGAAGAATTTTATGAACCAGAGGAGGAGGGCGAGTATGAAGATAATGATGATGATGATGATGGTGATTATGAAAGTCTGGATGTGCCTATTGACCCGGACATCTCCCCAGACAGACCTTCAGGTGTTTCTCCTCCTAGGCTTTTTGAGTCCCCTTCCCACTTTATGTTTTACAAGAAAGTGGCTAAAACCCTGCAGCTTCCTATGGAAGAAGCAGTAGAGGATCAGGAGGAGCCTGATTTTGTTGAGATGATGGACATCCCAGAGTCCAGGAGATTGTCTATTCCCCTCCATAAATCTTTTGGGAAACAGACATTTAAAATTCTAAAACTCCTAATTCCATACCTCCTGTGGACAGAAGAATGGACAAGAGGTATACTCTTTCAGGCTCAGACACGGAGTTCCTTTCCCAGCAATGCAGCCATGTTGGGGTAGTGCAGGCTGCTGCCTGTGATAAGGCAAATATTCCCTTGGCTTCACACCACCCAGATAAGGACTCCAGGAGGACTGATGCCATGGCAAAGAAACAGTACATGGCAGCATCTTTGGGACTCAGGCAGGCAAACTATATGGCCTACACAGCTAGATACCAGAAGTCCAGGTGGGACACAGTGCCGGTTCTAGCTAAACAGGCCCCTGACCAGCTTGCCAAGGAGCTGGAACGGGTGGCTGCAGATGGGATTGAGGTATCCAAGGTGCAATTTCATGCTGCTGTGGACTCCAATGATGTTTCATCTAGAGTCATGGCTACATCTGTAGCCCTTCGGAGGATGGCTTGGCTCAGATGTACTAGCCTATCACAGGATACCCAGGCTAAGGCCATGGATTTTCCTGTCATTGGTAATTCTCTGTTTGGGGAGCAGACAGAGAACTACATGAAGAAGATGGACGAGTATAGGACCACCTACAGGAGTGCTCAGGCCAAAGAAAGGCAAGCCACTTCTCAGAGGCAACATTCCAGGGGCAGGCCCTTTCAAAGGCCTTTTTACCAAGCCCAGGCCTCCTCTTCTGCTTTTGCTCAGAGGGGGTTCTTTAGAGGGGGAGGCAGACGGGGTATGAGCAGGCCTGCTTCCACCCCTCAGCCTAAAGCCCCTGCCAAGCAGACACCCTGATGGGTCTACCTGGGCTGATTCTCCAATACCTGTAGGGGGCAGGCTGGCTTACTTTGTCCAGGACTGGAAGTCTTTAACATCAGACAGGTGGGTCCTGGAAGTAGTAAGCCAGGGACTGGTTCTCAGCTTCAAAAAATTTCTCTAGATGAGAACCAGATCCTTTCCACCTGCAAATCCATCAGAGGCCCTTGCCCTAGAGGCAGAGGTTTCATCCCTCTTGGCTCTCAGAGCCATAGAAAGGGTTCCTACCCTACACAGGGGCAAAGGATTGTACTCCAGGTACTTCCTAACCCCCAAAAAGACAGGAGAATGGCGGCCCATCCTGGATCTGAGATATCTAAACAAGCACCTTTTAAAGCCAAAATTCAAAATGGTGACTCTGGGAATAATTCTGCCCTCTCTAAGGCCAGGGGACTGGCTAGCCTCCCTGGACCTCAAAGATGCCTATTTTCACATTCCCATCAGGTGCTCCCACAGAAAGTACCTCAGGTTCGAGTTGCCCTCAGGCCACTATCAATTCAGAGCAATGCCCTTTGGTCTAACATCAGCCTCAGGGGTGTTCACAAAGTGCCTGGCAATAGTGGTTGCTTTCCTAAGGAGAAAAAAAGATCTCCATCTTTCCATACCTGGACGACTGGCTCATAGTGGGGCAGTCTCCAGACCAAGTCAAGTCACATCTTCAGATAACTCAGCAACTGCTCACTTCCTTAGGATTCCTCCTAAACCTTCCAAAGTCAGTTCTGGAGCCAGTACAGCTCCTCACCTTTACAGGGGCAGAGCTGGATACAATAAGAGCAAAGACCTTCCTTCCCCTGGACAGGGCAAGGACACTAATAGAACTGACCTCTTCTTTCACCCTTCAGGTGTCTCGACCAGCAAGGCACTTCTTGCAGCTCCTGGGCCACATGGCAGCCTCTACAGCAGTGGTCCAGGGGGCAGGGTTTCAGATGAGGGACATTCAGTTCCATTTGAGAGCCTTCTGGTCCCAGAGAAAGGATTCCCTTACCAAACTAGTCCCAGTGACTCGAACCCTGATCCAGGCTTTGCAATGGTGGCAGGATCAAGACAATTTAAGGCAGGGAGTTCCTTTTGTCACTCAGTCTCATTCACTAATCCTCACCACAGACGCCTCCCTCTTGGGCAGGGAGCCCACTTGGGGGATCTTACCACCCAAGGGCTGTGGTCACCTCAAGAATCTCTGCTTCACATCAATCTTTGGAACTCAGAGCAGTGTTTCTGGCACTGCAAGCTTTTTCCAAGTCTGTTCAGAACAAAGTAGTCCAGATCAGAACAGACAATACCACCACAATGTGGTACATCAACAAGCAAGGGGGCACTCGGTCTATGGCCTTGTGCACAGAAGCAATGAAGTTCTGGTCTCTGGCCTATTCCCTGCAAACTTCTCTGACAGCAGTTCACCTCCCAGGGAAGGACAATGTCCTAGCAGATGCTCTCAGCAGGATATCTCAGGGCCACCACGAATGGTCCCTAGATCCCCTAATTTTGAAAGTGATTTTCTCGAGATGGGGCACTCCACAGATAGATCTTTTTGCAGTCCCAGACAATCACCAACTTCCTCTCTTTTGCTGCAGACCCCCAGTCTTGGGCTCAGTCCCCCTGGATGCCCTGGTTCTCAATTGGGAAGGGAAGTTCCTGTATGCTTCCCCCCCCCTTCCCTCTCCTGTTCAAGGTGCTAGTCAAGATCAGGTCTCAAACATGCAAAGTGATTCTGATCGCTCCAGACTGGGCCAGACAGCCCTGGTATCCACTGTTGCTGTCCTTAGCAGTCCACCTTCCCCTGTCTCTTCCCAGGAATTACAACCTTGTTGACATTCTCTCAGGGAAGGATTTGGTATCCGAATCTCAAATCTCTCAATCTCAAGGCCTGGCTCTTGAAGAGTTAGAGTTTGCTGATCTGCACCTCTCTCAAGGTGTTCTGGATATTCTTAGGGCTTCTCAAAAGCCTTCCACCAGAAACACTTACAACTCCAAATGGAAAAGGTTCACTATTTGGTGCTCTGGTAAGCATATTTCTCCAGAATCTGCTGGGTTGTCTACAGTCCTGGACTGTATGGTTCATCTCAATGGCTTGGGACTCAGACCAGCTACACTCAAAGTACATTTGGCAGCTTTTTTGTCAGTAGGCAAGCCCTCTTCTCTATCAGCCTATCCTGTATTTTGCAAATTCTTCAACGGATTGTTGCACACCAATCCTCCCTTCAGGGACCCTGCTCCTGCTTGGGACCTTAATGTTTGCATTGCTCAGCTTATGCAACCACCCTTTGAGCCTTTGTCCTCTGCAGAGCTTAAGTACTTGACTTGGAAAACTGTGTTTTTGGTAGCCATTACCTCTGAGAGGCGCATCAGTGAATTGCAAGCCTTGTCAGTGGAGCCTGATTTCATCTCTTTCCATAGAGATAAAGTGGTCCTAAGAACTAATAGGAAGTTTTTGCCTAAGGTGGTTTCGGATTTCCACCTTAATCAGTCTGTGTCTCTCCCTGTTTTCTTCACTGACCATTCCTCCTCTGGGGAGAGAAGGTTGCACAGCCTGGACATAAAAAGAGCCCTTAGCTACTACATAGAGCGCACCAAGGGTCACAGGTTTGAGTCCGCCCTGTTGTTCCTCACTTATGGGGAGGTCGGTAAGGGCAAACCTGCCACTAAAAGATCTATTGCCAGGTGGATTGTCTCTTGTATATAATTCTGCTATGAGAAATTGGGTAGAACCCCACCCTCAGGCCTAAGGGCTCACTCTACTAGAGGTACAGCTGCTTCCCTGGCTGCTGCCAGGTATATTCCTATCTTAGAAATCTGTCAAGCAGCCACCTGGAAAACAGCCCATACATTCAGCAAGCATTACTCTCTGGATACCCAGGCTAGGTGTGATGCTCAGTTTGGCACAGCAGTACTTCAGAGCCTATTCCCAAAGTAGGTTCTGTCCCTCCTCCTTGGGGGTACTGCTTGGTAGTCTGCATATGTCAGAATACAGCAAGACTTCATGTTGTTTGAAGAAAAAATTACTCACCTTAGTAATGTTGTTTCTTCTAGTGGAGTCTTGCTGTATTCTGACCTCCCCCGCCTCCCCTCTCAGAACCTGTTTTTTGGGATGTGGGTGGGCAGGAGCAGTGTTGCCACCTAGAGGTGCCCCTTTTTCTCACCCTCCTTTATTTTGGGTGTGTGTTGTGTTTTGTTTTTTGGGTTTCCTGACTTGAGTCTTTGCTTTGAAACCAAAAAACCTTTTTTTATCAAATTTAGTTGCCAGTTGGCTAGTGTGAGTTTACAGTTTCCACACAGAATGTCCAGTGAGTATAGCTCATAAAGAACTGACGGTTGGAGTTTAAACAACAGCAGACAGAGGCTTCAACGGAGCTTGAGTTCAGCGTTCCATGCCCTGCATGGAAAGTTAACTCTTTGTTCTCCGAGGCAGTTCAAAGGTTGGTGATCACTGCATATGTCAGAATACAGCAAGACTCCACTAGAAGAAACAGCATTAATAAGGTGAGTAATTTTTCCTTCTTGTACATTCCTGTGAGGTTTTTGAATGTCTCTATCATACCCCCCCCCCCATTCCCTCTTGTCTTCTAGGGAATACATATTTAAATCCTTAAGCCTTTCTTCTTAGGGCTTCTGATGCAGGCCCTGCATCATTTTGGTTGCCCTCCTTTGCACTGCCTCCACCTGTCCTTTCAGAGATGGAGCCTTCAGAACTGTACACAGTACTTGAGGTGGGATCTCACCAGCGATCTATACAGGGGAATTATTACCTCCCTCTTTCTGCTAATGATACCCTTTCTTGTGCATCCGAGCATTCTGCTAGCTTTGCCCAGTGCCTTGTCACACTGTTTAGCTATCTTCAGGTCATCAGAAATGATAACCCCCCTCCCCGGACTCTTTACTGTTTTCTGACTGCTAATACTCCCCGAGTTGATACGTTGCCCTGTGTATTTGTGCCCTAAGTGCATGATTTTGCACTTAAAAAAAAAAATCCTTGTTCTGTACTTAAAGTATTATCTGTGAGATTAATTACCTCCATTTCGTTGTCCTGGTTCATCTCTATGGGCCCTGTTCTCCCCAGTGTTGTCTATAATTCCCACTTTGTCCTCTACCTCTCCCTCTGCTGCCTTTCCCTCTTGCCTCCCCTCCTTGTCCTCAGCTACTGCTTGAACCCTTTAGTGGATCCTATTGAAAATCCTGATCCAGTTGTCCTCTCCTTTGTTCATTATTTGTAATTTCAGTTTCACTTTCATCAGTTGTATCAAAATTCTCAATCCTAAACTTATTCCATTCTCTTAATGTTATATTCTCTTTTCATCTTCTACCTTGCCAATTATATATTGTTCCATCTCTATAGTCCTTGTGTTTTTTATATTCGGCTAATTCATCTCTGAATCTTTTTATATTTAACTCTGTTTTTTAGGGAACTCCATTTGTTCAGTGGTTAGTATCTCTTTAAATATTTCTCTCTGCATTTTTGAAATGTCAGCTTCCAGCTTTCCCCTGTCCCTTCTTGTCTTTTTAATTGCAGCTACTATTAAATTATTCAATGTGTTTTTTAATATTTGCTCGCAATCTTATATAATTAAATCAATATCGGTGCTGAAGGAGGGAGACTTTTGGATTCTTAATCCGCTTGGGATTTGTTTTTCCCTCCAGTAGTGGCTAAGGGATAGTGCATACATCTGCATACATAGAAACATAGAATTTGATGGCAGATAAGGACCGCTTGGCCCACCTAGTCTGCCCATTTCTCTACCTAACTCATAAGCTGCAGTTCCTAGTTAACCAACAGCCTACTTCCTCCTACCCCCACTGGAATTTCCTTATGTCTAGTCCCATGCATTCTTGAATTCCCCCACTGTTTTTGACTCTATGGCCTCCTCAGGAAGGCTGTTCCGTGCCTGTTTTTAAGCTTTTCCAAATTACCAATACTCACTTTGTAACTCGGGCTCTCAGTGTTTTTGCAAAACAGGTCTGCATAATCAGAAGTTGCAAAAAATTACTGTCCCACCTTCTCCTCAGTGAAAGTGAGAAAATCTGTATTCACTGGTCTTCCTTGAGTTGTCATGTTAACAGGTTGATGGATTTGTTGCCCTGATTAATTCATCAATTTACCTCTGGGAGCTACAGCAAGTGAGATTGCCCTGTACAGCCTCAGAATCAATCGACAGAAGAATTAAGGGGCTGTTATGCTGATTTATTTGTGTTACTCTAGAGATAGACTGGTGCTGATAGCAGGGAAGTCAAATGTTTACTTCGGTCAGAAAACTATGAACCAGTTCTATCAGCACCCAGGATTATAGTACATTTTAACCATGTTTTTCACCCAAAGATTGAAAAAAGTTTTTTCATTTTGACAAACCATGAAGCAAGTATAGATAAGGTCAACTTGATCTTACTTTTTACGGCTACAGTGGGTGGAGACTGCAGCCGTCTTGCAATCAGCTCTCAAAATGGGCTTTCCGGATTCTGACCGAAGTGCAAATGTGGAGTTACCTATGATGTCATTTCCTGTCCAAGTGTCCATTTCCCCATTAGCAAATTATCATCTCTGTCCACCAGGAGTCAGTACTGAGCTGTCTTTAACCTTTCCTTATAGCCTTTTCTTCCACTCAGTTCTCCTCCACGCTCTGACTGCTAGCTGGCCAATCTATGTACCCTCCCAGGTATTCTCATTCCCTCCCACCCTGGATTTGAACCACCGACCCTCAGCACCAAAGTCAGGGATCTTTATTTATTTATTTATTTAGTTTTTGTTAACCGGGTAAGTGCACTAGCCAGCAAGTGACTGTTTTCAGGCACGACCCGGGAGGTAAAATTACAGAACATAACGATACAGTAAGGATAACGAAAATACATGATGCACAGAAATACAGGAAGATACATATGGCAGGATACAATGCATGACAAAGGAAAATACAAGGCAAAATACATTTCAAGGACATTTTCCATTACTGCGATACATAAAGTGCATTGAAGGACCTAGGAAAGGGAGAGGATAGGTAGGGGTAAGCCAGAAACAAGATGGAAAATGACAAAGGGGAAGGTGAGGAAAGGATAGAGGGAAGGATAGAGGGCAGGGCAAAAACAGGGGGGCTAAAGAAATGGCTAAGAATATAAGGACAGAGAGGCAGCGGCAGGAATAGGGGAGGTAGGGGAGTAGAGGAGGGATGGCCGGAGAGGGGAGGAGGGAGTGAGGGTTAAAAGAAAGCTGCAAATACGGCAGCGAGCATACAAGGTTCCAACTCTGCGGCCGAATCGGTGGAGCCGGAAGACGGCAAGCGGAGAAAGGGTGACAGGGGTTATGGCAAAGACGGCAACAGTGGCAAAGGTAACAGAATGCGGCTGGGCTGGTGGAACCGATAGACGGCAGGGCAAGGGTGATGATGCCGGTAAGAGGAGGAGAGAAGGAAGAGTTACGGCAGTAGCGGAAAGGTAACAACGCCAAGCCGAGCCAGTGGAACCGAGACGGCAGGGCAGGAAGAAGAGGTCGGTAGGAGGAGGTAAGTTGACGCAAGTGGAGGTAATAGGGAACAATGCTCAGCTGGGAGGGTGGGACGAGTGAAGGGCAGGGGTGACTCAGGAGGAGGTAAAGGTGAGGCAAGCAAGCAGAGAAAGGAAGGGGGAGGCAGAGGGGAGGGGAAAGGAGAGTGCAGGAGATGTGGTCGGGGAAGAGAGGAGCAGGGGAGTTGAGTGAAGGAAGGCTGAGAGGTGAGGGGAGAAGAGAACAGGGATCAAGGGGAAGCCAAGTGGTGGCAGGAAGTAAACAACAACTTGTAAATGGCAAAGCTAATATTTGGCATACAGTCAAACAGATTCAAGCAGCAATTATAGTAAAACACCACATAAAACAACCATTGGGAAAGGCACAAGTGCTAGCAATAAGGAAGTGGGGAAACAGGTTAAGAGCAAGGTGATCAGGTAGGATCAAAGCAACACATTTGTCCAAAGCAGTAAGAAAAGTCCTGAGTTTGCCCTTAAAAGTTACATGAGTAGGGACATCCCTTAGTTCCTGAGGCAGCAGGTTCCACAGGTGAGGAGCAGCATAATGGAAGGAGCCCATGCCCTTTTTGTCCGACAGAGGGGGGATAATAAGGTCTGATCTGCAGATCTAAGGTTCCGTGTGGAATAGCTGGTCTAAGGAGTTCTGATAGGATAGCAGGTTTGGATGTCCTTATGATGGTATCTGATAGATTGTACAGGTAGTATTGTCTGGTAGAGAGAGAGAGAGCCAGCCAAGGTCTTGATATAGTTGGCAGTGATGCTGCAGTCGAGGTGCTTTGGTTGCATACCTGCATACATTATTGAAAGTAGTGTCCCACAGATGCAGTGCAGATTTATTGGCCAAAGACAGAATGGGACAACCATATGTAGGGTTGGCAACAGTATACCTCTAGCTACTGCCAGTTTAGCAGCAGGGTAAGGAGGTAGTTGGTTCTGTAAGCAGCCCCTAACTTGCAATTGACTGACTTGCAAGTATCCTGGATGTGTGTTTTTAGGTCCAAGGTTTGGTCGAGGTGGATGCCCAGGTAACGGAAAGAAGTGACAGGTTCTAGTGGGTTCCCATCAATGTCAGGAACAGAGATAGTCGAAGGACATGATCTGAGCTTGTGAGTGGAGCCAAATAGCATGACTTTGATTTTGTTTGTGTTTAAAACAAGGCGTTGAGAGTTCAGCCAGTGTTGTACCGGTGAAAATCAGCAGTGAGGGCAGCATTCAGTTCCAGAACGTCATCAGAGTGAGCATAAACGCACAGGTCATCCGCATACAGCAGTGAGTGACCAGTGGTTACCATCTCTGGGAGATTATTACAAATAATGAAAATAGAAGAGGCCAAGTATGGACCCTGAGGGACACCAATGTTGATGACAGCACTGTCTGAAATCGCTGAATTAACGTCACAGCCTGGGTTCTGTTGGTGAGGTAGCTTTTAAACCAGGTAGTTGCTGGAAGGGAGAAGCCCAAGGTACTGAGGGTAGAGAGTAGTAATGTATGATCAACCAGGTCAAAAGCTTTGGTTGAATCAATGAAGACTGCCCTGTTAACTTCCTCTATCCATGTTTGTGACAATGTCAGAAGAGAATTTTACAAGTGCAGTCATGGTGCTGTGATGCTTTCTAAAGCCATGTTGGGCTGGACTGAGCAGATTGAAGTTCTCAATGTATTCTGTGATTTGTGTTGATACTATTTTTTCCAGGATTTTGTTCAGGACAGACAAAATAGCAATAGGCGGTAGTTAGATGTGTCATTTTGCTACCTTCATAAATACTGGAGTGATTCTGGCTGCTTTCCAGACTTCAGGGACAACGCCATTGGAGAGAGAGAGAGAGTGAATATTCTTGCTAGGGGGCCAGAGATGTAGTGAGAAGCTATTTTTAGTAGCCTTGGTTCCAAGCCATCGGAGCCAGTGCTGGTGTTGTCAGAGAGGGCTCTGAGCAGCTTGAGAACTTGATGCCTAGACACTGCCCTGAAGTAGAAGGGGTTAGGTAGGTTAGATGGTTCGCCAGGTGCTGAGAAGTTAGGTTGTCTTACCACTGTACTACCTCACCTGCCTACTTTACCCTCTGCTTCTGCTCTGTTTTATAGCAAGTCTGTACCTACCGCTGCTCTCAGCCCTGCCTGTCACACTTAACAAGCCATCACCTCATTCAGCGCTGGTGTTGTCCCTTATGTCTTATGTCCTACTCCTCATCAGACCAGCCTCTCCTCCTCCCTCCTATAGTCTGCCCTAGAGTCCATTGTATTTCCCTTCCCTCCCATTCCTCATTCTTCCGCATGGGACTAGCTTCTCCCAGGATTTTTTCCCCAAACTCCCACTCTGTACTCTCTCTAATCCCCTCACCATGCATCTCCCCCCTCACTCTGCATGGCTTTTCATGTCCTCTCACTGCCCACCCCATCGGCCAGCAATCAGCTTGAACCCTCCTCTAGGCCAAGAGCCCATGCGCACAAACTACTAAAAACTGTCCTCCTTCAACACGTCATTCTCCTCCTGCTATTTTCCAGGAACATTCACCCTAATCCGAGTCCCCCAACAGACACCACTGACCCATTACAATGCGAGGGGACTATTATTTGCCTCACCAAATATCTGCAGTTTACAAAAAAAAGTTCGACCTCCTACAAAGCTAGATCGCCCAGCACAAGCCTGACATCCTGGCACTGACCGAAACCTGGCTGTCACCTGGGGTCAGGGATTCTCATGTGACCCTAAATGGTTATACTATTTTTTGGACCGACAGACAGACCCAGAGGGGCGGGGGTTGTGCCCTCTACATACAGGAATCCCTACAAGCTTCAGTCATTTCAGTTCCCCCTTCTGTGCATGGGGCCCAAATCCTTACAGTAAAACTACTTCTGGGAAACCCTGGAAAAGCCTTCTCTGTCCCGGTTGTTTACATTCCCTCACAAAACCAAAAACTTGCATTTAACGCTATTAGCAGCTACATCACCCAACTCCCCTCTAATAACAAGCTACTAATTATGGATGACTTCAATATCAACTGGTTATCCCCCAAGGCTGTCCCCTTTAAAGACTCCGTCTCTGCCCTTGACCTTATGTAAATAGTAGTCACCCCTACAAGACTCAACCAAAAAAACGGGACATCCACAATATTGGACCTGATTTTTACTAATCGTCCTGAACGAATCTTAGGGGTCAAGGTGTTTCCTGACACCCTCAGTGACCCTTCCCCTGTGCTCTGCTGGTGGTCAAGTAAGATATCTAACTCCCCTCCCAAAATTAATTATATTTGCAGATTAAAGAAAGGCATGCTAACCTCCTTTAAACTCCACCTCCTTAACTGTGACTGGTTCCTCATAGACACAGACGGATCCTCCGACAGTGCCCTCTCCTATTTCATCTCTACATTCAATGCGGCTTGTGACCTCTATGCTATCACCAAACAAATTGTAAAGGACCGTGATACCCTCTGGTTCTCCCAGAACCTACTCAATCTTATACACCATTGGGATTGCCTTCGGCATAAAGCCCTTGACTCTGGACTTCCTCAAGATAGGCAACAATATAGGGAGGCCAGAAACAAATGCACCTGGGCCCTGCACCAAGCCAAATCCACCTACTATCAGCATGCACTCTCCTCTTCCATGGGCAATGGACACAAATTCTGGGACACCATTAAAGAACTTAGTGGTAAAGCTGTATTCCCCCTCCCTCTCAAATCACTGTGAATGGCGTACCAACACAAGACCCGCTACAAATAGCAGACACATTAAACACAACTTTCTCTGACCTCAGTAGTGTGCTCCCGCTTAACTTCTTTGACCCTCCAACTCAACCATCCCCCCATCCCCCACCAGCCCACCCCTTTTGGTTTCATGTCATAACTATGCATGAGGCTAAAACCTATCTCTCTAAAGTCCTAGGCAAGTCACGCCATAGTGGTGATACGCTAGACCTAAAACTGCTACACCTCACACTCGATGCATTCATCGGCCCCCTAACCAAAATTATTAACCTCTCCCTCTGTCTAGGTTAGTTTCCTACCCTGTGGAAATGGGCAGTCATTACCTCCATCCCCAAACCGGGTGATTGTACCTCGCCCAATAATTACTGTCTCATCTCCATCTTACCACCTCTCTCCAAAGCCCTAGAAAACGTGGTGGCTGACCAACTCACAGACTACTTATCTAAATACAATCTCCTGTGCTCCGAGCAGCATGGTTTCCACAAGGGTCACAATACCACCACAGCCCTTATTGAATGCACCACCTTCATACACAGGGCACTCAACCATGGACACTTAGTTGGTCTGCCTACATAGACCTAACTAAGGCATTTGATATGGTCAATCATGCCCTCCTACTTAACCCCCTATCCTCCCTGGGTCTTGCCCTCGAATTTACATACTGGTTTGAGAGCTATCTAAGTGACAGGACCCAGCAGGTCAAAATTAAGTCAGTCCTCTTGACTAGTCTCCCTGTCCATTCCGGGGTCTTACAAGGCTCCATACTTGGCCCACTCCTTTTCAACCTCTTCTTAAACTCATTGCCCAGTGCCTGCTCGAGTCATTTACTTCTATACGCTGATGACGCCATCATCTTCACAAGCCATCCTAATCCCACCTTATTGCAACAAGCTATCCAAACATCGTTCACTGAAGCTGAATTATGGTTCACAGAGCGCAAGCTAGTTCTCAACTTTAAAAAAAAAAAGTCGATGGTTTTCTCTCATCGCCAAAACCCGCTCAAGGATCACACCCTCCATATTAGCAATATTCGAGGCTTGCCGATTGAACAGGTAAACTCCTTCAAATACCTGGGCATCACTCTTGACTCATCCCTCACCTACCATCCGCATATTCACCCACTGAGTACTGTCACTTATTCACTCAGCAGGTCAGGCCCTCTACTCCCAAAGTGCCAACCTCTGAGTGCAGTCTTGTGAACAGTGTAACAGACAAGGTAACCCTCTTGTCTGTTTTTGTGAGTTCGGATCAACCTTTGGTCTCAGTTCTGGAGGGATTCAAACTGTTAACCTCTTGCTAGCATACCCACTGCACAGGCTCAGATATATCTGTCTTCGGGGGGCCAGATATCTTTGCCAATGGGCACCTAACCAGGTATTCAGAGATGAACCCTTTAAAACTTTATAAAGACCTCAGATTTAAAATGCTTCTGTTTCCAGTTTGGTACCACCATACAAGCTATATGTCTGCTGAACCATAAATATTTCTTAGCAAAAGAAAGCAATTCAAAGCCAAACCAGGTTTGCTCTAAAATTAGAGTTTTTACTAAAATTTATAATAATATGTCAAACATGCAATACAGAACTCTTATAACACAAGACATAAATATCTTTAAACAAAACAAGGTTTAAAACAGTGCAGTTCCTACAACTATATTTAGATTTTGTCTAGCTTTCTAAATACCTGTTTTCAGTGCTCAGATGTTTCCTTAGTCAGTGTCAGATACAAATGCATCTCTATAGTGAAAGAAAATAATCTTTTCAAGCAGTATTGGCCAACCCTTTTTGGATGAAGTTATCCAGCCCCTCCTCTGGTCAAATATCTAACAGAAATGTATTTTTATACAACCACAGGATGTGATTTTATTAATCTATACTATACAGCTACACAGGATGTATTAATTCTGCAACCTTAGCATAACTCAAGTTTCAATGACACCTCTTTTGAGCTCATGCTGTACCCTCTTCACACAGGCTTCATAGGGTCATTTACAACCTTACACCTCTATGTAACATCCTAGCTTCCCTTATTTTAACGTCATAAACCTAGTTTATGATTTCTCTCTTAACAAAATTAACCTAACAACTCTGTAATTAGCTCAGAGAAACAGGATCCTTAATAAAAGTCTTCCAGCAACACATTGTCTGTAAAAAACCTGTGTGTGTGATACATACTGTCAGCAGTTCTCTTGGCCTGCATCTGTCAGCTAAAATCTGGGGGTCATTCCTAGAGCATTTGATTTTCAGCAGAGACAGTCATAATACATATTATATAAAAAAATATTATCCAGCACTCAGAACTGGCTGTCTACATCACAAGTACCACAATCAACATCAGAAAAGGACTACTCCACTGGTTCAAACACTGCTTACCTCCAGATGCCCTTCACCTAGCTGTGCAATCCTTGATCCTCTCGGTCATAGATTATGGAATCGTGTTCTATGGCTCTTCTGGTAATACCACCCTGCACAGAATAAGACCGCTCTGAACAAAGCCTGCCGCCTAGTGACGGGTTGTGATAGATGGACCCACACATATGATCTTTACAGTAGTACCGATTGGCTAAATTTTGAGGGTCGTCTAAAATATCACACCTGTCTGTTGGCCAAGAAAATACACTGCAAACTCCTCCCCCCTTGTCTGCACCTCCTTATCTAGCCCATTCCCCAACAAAGGGTATCCAGGAGTACCACCAGTGCTCCACACCTGGTCCCCCGTTGTCAGACCACACTGGGTCAGAGAGCCTCCTATCATAGGGCCCCTCAATGGCTCAATGGCTCAATGGCCTCCCTTTTTCTGTTTCAACTGAGCCTAAGATTGGCTGCTACAAAACCTGCCTCAAGGAATTCCTACTCGAGGTTCTGGCCTGTGACTGCAACTAATCTCCAAGTCCCAGTTGCTGTCCCTTGTTAGCCTCTCTTTCTCTCTTTTAGATATGGTGAACCAGAAAATGATTGTACTGTAGTTACTAGACCTAAAGTGTATTTCTCTGAATGTTCTTCTATGTTGCTTGACTCTGGGATTGCTCCTCCCACAGAATATTACTTGACTCAGGGATTATACCACCCTCAGATGTTTAACTTTGTATCTGATCTGTTGTCTACTCTGTATATATTGTCCTCTGTATTTACCTCATTGTAAAAAATGTCTGTAAAGTTGTATGTAATTACTGATTCAAAACTTGTCTGTAAATACCTTTGCAAATGAGTCTATGACTCAAAGGTTTATAATTCCGATTACCATAATAAATAAATAAATAAATAAAAATAACCATACATAATTTAACCAATTGCGTATACATTATGGGTACACAGACACCAATAAGTGCAAAAAAAAACTCCAAGTAAATAAAATGTAATAAATAAGGCATCAAAAAATGTGTAATAGCACTAGATTAGTTGATAGATTCCTACCTGTGCTTATTATCACTGAAAAAATGCCCAAGTTAAAAAGACAGTGCCTTTGACTTCAATAAAATTTGATTTATATACTCTAAAACCATGCTAGCCAACACTAAGCATTCATTATAAATATACAGAGCAGTAATGTAAATATTCTGTAACCCAAAGCACAACATTTATATTAGATGTAAAATTATTTTGAGTGCATAAACCAAAGTAACTGCAATTTTATGTATAATAAAATGTTCCTAGTATGGTGTTTTTTTCTAATGGGCGTAAGCAACATCTACTAGTGTAAGAAAGAACTGTGTTACCATCAAAAACAAGTGGGAATGTTGTCTCAGGATCATGACAGTACAGCGTAAAGCAGCTAATTCCTTTTTCATGTTTTTGTGCAGTGAAATCCCAGTTTGAGTATCCACTAGGCATAACACCTAAAAACGATAAAAATTAGTGGACTGTTGATATTCCTCACACCAAAAACAGCTTTGTTCCTCACGCTCCTGCTTAACGTGTGCTTCACCATCTAACGAATAGCAGGCGGACAAAATGAAGCACAGCAGGTGCAGCATGGTAGAATACAGACCTCATTGAGGGAGCCTGTTATAATGCAGCCGATAGCCAAAAAATTCAGTGACTTGTTGAGCAGTTCATCTACAAGAGTTGTGGGACCCCTTAACGCACATCAAGCTTTTTCACAATTTGAACGTACAGCATTTCAATTGAAATGTTTACAATAGGAAGAAATTTCCCTCCGTGCTTACTTTGAAGTGAACAGAGTGCCCAGAGAATTAAGGATTCTGAAGAATCTCACATGTGGACAAAACCAAGAGGGATTCATAGATAAGTGGTGTGACATAAGCTACCATGCTAGTAGAGAATACACTGAACTTGTCCTCAGTGAAAATAAAAAAAACCCAGGAAGAAGTTACAGAGGAGCTGAGAAAAAAAGAACAATGAATGAGTTTTCCAGCACACCCCAGTACGATCAACTACAGGACAACTTTATTTGAGAACTTCAGAAAGTATGATAACAAAATAAAACAAAGTTCGAGAGAGATGAGGGGGTTATGAGAGAGGCATGGTGTTTAACTGGAACAAAAACAAAGAGATACCTGCTAAGGCTGGAGCAAAACCGATTTTGAAATCGTCAGCTACCCCATTGGATTATGGAAAAGGAGCAAGCGGAGAAGAAAATGGAGAATCCGATGGTGATGTTTTAAGGGGAGGATGAGACCGAAGAAATCTCCCCTCACGCATTCCCATTAGTGAGGAGGAGCCCAAGAAACACTGGAAATTCACCAGACCTCAGAAACAGTCCCGCTGAGGAGGAAGGAAATGGGGCTGGAGGAAGAAGAACGTGGCGGCGAAGGCCATGGAGAAGAGGAGGACACTGGAGGGGGAGAGGCAGATTCCAGAAGTGAGTGTGATAAACATTTTCAGCTATACCTTGAGCAAAGTGGAATTAGTGGTTTTAAACCACGGACTCTCCTTTACACCAGCAGGACATGTTAACCTTTTTGAGACTGTCATTGACCTCCATAAGATGGTCCGTAATTTAAGTTTGAAATTCCTTTTTTCTTAAAAAGAGCATACTATCATGGTGGATGCTAATGGTGACATCACTGTGAGTGAGATGGGGAGAAATTACCAAAGTGGCATTGAAACTGGTAAAGCAGACGAAAGGAACATTGACAATGATGACTGCGTGGGGTTTAAAAACACATTCAGAGCCAGATGTACTTTTTGGCCCTCCTTTGTCACCAGCCCTCCAAATGTTTCTTAACTGCTATGAGGAGGACCTTATAGCTTTGCACAATGGGCCAAGAAACAGCATTTTTTCTAATCACATAAATGCTGAGCATGAGGCCCTAAAAACATTGGGAGAGAATAAAGACATTACAGTTAAGCTTGCTGATAAAGGGGGCAGTTATCATGGACAGTAAGAGCTATGAAAATGAGGTATATAGACAATTAAATGATTGTACCTATTATGAACAACTCAGTACTGATAAAACTAATGTGTTTAAAGGGGTAATTGATGAATACCTGACACTAGCCAAAAACCAAAATTGGCTACCCACACAAGTTATAGATTTCCTAACAGTCAGTCACCCAGTTAGAGCTACCATCTGTTGCCTCCCAAAGATTCACAAGGACCTTGTTAACCCACCAGGAAGGCCAGTAGTTTCTGGCATCAACTCACTGACTGAACCCTTAGTGAAATTTGTTGATTTTTGTATAGCAGACCTTGTAAAAGAGCTCCCTCCCTGTATTAGGGATACAGGAGATATCCTGAGGGTGCTTGATGATGTTGCCATTGATGAATACAGTTTACTAGTAACTTTAGATGTGGCTGCGTTGTACTTTAATATTCCGCATGAAGATGGGTTGTTGGCAATGGAATATTACTTAAATAAGCGAACTTCAACAGACCCACCCACTGAGGTCTTGATACAGTTGGCTAAGTTTGTTTTGAATTTTAATGCCTTCTTTCATGGTAAGGATTTCTACTGTTCGATAAAGGGAACAGCGATGGGTGTAAGCTTCGCACATAGTTATGCCAACATGTTCATGGGGAAATGGGAAGATGACGTCATACGAGACAGCAAAGTTAATCCATTTTACCACAAAATAGATTTGTGGAAACACTTTATCAATGACGTCATCCTCATCTGGAAAGTTGTTGAAAGTGAACTTTTTGATTTCATCAGGTATTTGAAAATTCTAACTTGAACTTGAGATTTAGTGTAAATTTCAGCTACACACAAGTAAACTTTTTAGACCTGATAATCAGTAAAGATGGCAGTGGGGGCTTAATGTCTGATCTATTTAGAAAGCCCATGGACAGGAACACGCTGCTACTTGCTAGCAGTGGCCACCCCGGGCACATAATTAAGGCTGTCCCAAAAGTCCAGTTTCTATGTGCAAAGAGGAATTGTGGCACTGAGGAAAAATTTAAAACAAGAGCAGACGAGTTAGGAATCAGGCTGTTGAACAGGGAATATAGGAGTGATTTGGTATCAGAAGCTAGGGATGCTGTGCAGCATATACCCAGAGAGGAATGACTAAGAGAAAAAGACAGACACAAAACAGTGGATCCATAGGTTGCTTTTATTTCCCACTTACACGATCCCATGTCAAACCAGGTTGCCAATATCATTAAGTCACATTGGCATGTAGCCAAGAGGACCCAGAGACATGAACTTGGAGAATCCAAGAGTAGTGTATAGAAGGGGTAAGAATATAAAAGATGTGATAGTGCATAGTACACAGCCCCAAAAAGAGCCCCCTAGGATGTGGCTCCTTAACAGAAAAAATGGTAACTACTGCTGTGGCAACTGGAAATTCTGTCCCAATGTGCTTACTTTAGACCGCTTTACCAACCCTGTTACAGGAAGAGAAGCTGTAGTGAGAGGCTTCTTCACATGCAATACGTGTGATGTGGTATAGAGTATATGGCCCATTGTAAATGTGGAAGTTTTTATATTGGGAAAACAAAATAGAGTTTTAAATTGAGGATCGGTGAGCACTTAAGGGCAACTGAAAATGGTGATACTAAGAATGCCCTAGAAGTGCACATATTAAAATATGGTGATAAATCACAGCATGGATTCAACTTCATGGTTATTGAAAAGCTGTTCCTATTCAAAAGGGGAGGGAACTATGACAACCTTCTCAGATGTGGGGAACAATATTGGATATTTTCTTTGAGAGCCATGGAAAACAAAGGCCTAAAGAATAAGATTGAATATTCCTCCTTTCTGGTGAAAAAATAGAATTCCCATATACTGGTTACTGAATGTAGCATTCTCAGATTGAAATTTTACTATATTCTTTGTGATTTTGAATTATTGATGGGGGGTCTATATGGCATACTGTGGGTGGGAGCTCTATTTGTTATTGTATTTACTGTTCTATGCCTTTTTTCTTTTTTTTTAGGCGTTATGCCTTGTGGATACCTAAATTGGGATTTTACTGCACAAAAACGTGAAAAAGGAATTAGTTGCATTACGCTGCATTGACGTGATCTTGAGGCGACATTCCCACTTTGTTTTTGGTGGTAACACAGTTCTTTCTTACACTAATAGTTGATCTTACTTCGAGAGGGTTCTTGCAGTAGGTCTTCACATATAGGACTGCACTTCCAGGTGTCAGGACCGCCCGGCAAACTTGTAGATAGCAATCGTCAGTGGGGACCGCCCCCCCCACCCCGTTGTCAGGTGACGTGACGTCAGCGTGACTGTAAAAGGAGCAGTCCCGCGCCCGCCCTCCAGTTTTTTCCTGCCATCACTCAGTTCGTTCGACAAACATGGTAGAACAGCATTCAGTCGCCCACCATTTTTAGTGTTTACTTTTCGGCCTTGCAGTTTTGCAAGGTCTTCTGTCTTGAACAAACCCTTATTTGGCAGACATCTTCCTCCTCTAGGAACCTTGTCTCTGACTCCTTATCTTATGTTAGACTGCTTGGTATTAAGTCCTATATGTGAAGACCTACTGCAGGAACCCTCTCGAAGTAAGATATACCAGTTACGTAAGAATTTGCCATAACAGTAGATCTTTGAGAGAGGTTCCTGTAGTAGGTCTTGTTTCCCACCCACCTTTCCCCCAGTTCCTGAGTTTTTACCTTGTTCCATGCCCAGGACTCTGTCTGTTCCAGGGCTCAGGGTAACAGGAGTCTTGTACTCCTCTTTTCTGCTCTCTTTAGTTAGGTCTCCGGTGGAAAAGAACTGGAGGGCAGGCTCGGGACCGCTTCTTTTACAGTCACACTGACGTTGCGTTACCTGACGACAGGGGGGCGATCCCCACCGATGATTGTTAGCTGCAGGTTTGCCGTATGGTCCTGATGCCAGTGGGTGCAGTCCTATATGTGAAGACCTACTGCAGGAACCTCTCTCAAAGATCTACTGTTACGGTAAGTTCTTACATAACTGCTATTTACTTATGCCGATTAGTAATAAACAAAATACTAGAAGCATTTGATTGTACATAAAATTACAATTACTTTGGTTTATGCACTCAAAATTATTTTAAAGCTAATATAAATGTTGTGCAATGGGTTACAGAATATTTAAATTACTGCTCTGTATATTTATAATGAATGCTTAGTGTTGACTAGGGTATATAAATCAAACTTTATTGAAGTCAAAGCACTGTCTTTTCAACTTGGGCATTTTTTCAGTGATAATAAGCACAGGTAGGAATCTATCAACTAATACTAGTGCTATTACACATTATTGATGCCGTATTTATTAAATTGAATGTACTTTTTTTGCACTTATTGGTGTCTGTGTACCCAGCATATATAAGCAATTGGTTAAATTATGTATGGCCATGTTGTTATGTGTTCTTAATATGTATTTTAGTGCAGGCTGACAAAGTTGAGAGCTCATAAACTCAGTTCACTGATGTTACTGCCTGTTTTTGTGCACTATCACTTTAACTGGGACATATTTCAGGGCAGCCACTAGGGGCACTTGCTCACTTTTGAAAAAGCTCATTTTGAGTGAAACCCGTTAGGGGCAAGTACTTTTTTCTGCTTACGTAAGCTGTTTGCACTTTGCACTGTATAGACTTTTGATTTCAGCATTTTTTGCACAAACCTTGTATTAATTTGCATAACTGCATTGCCTTGCTGTCTGCTTTTATCCTTAAATAAAGAAGATTTACTGAATAAGGATAACGTCTGTGACTGCAGTGCTTGTGCCAGTGGGGAAAGAAAAAGTTCTAGGGACATGGATATGTTGTTCATCCACACTGTCTGGCAGGTATCCTTGCCGCTTTAAATCTTGCCGGAAGGTCTTCAAGCTGGCTCCTCCCACCCACCTGGGTGGTAAAACTCTCGGCTCCGCCCCATAACACCAGATCTTCCTTACCGCTTGGAAGCTCAGGTTCCCTCCTTAACGCTCTGCGTATAAGACTGGTTCCTAATTCTTCGGTTTTCCTAATTTAAAAGTTTTTTGCTTAAAAGACTTCGGTCTTCTATCCCTCGCGGCTGCGATGGACAAATCAACTCCCGGTTTTCGGCGGTGCCCTCTTGGGCAGAAGATGTCTCGGACGGATCCGCACTTCACATGTGTGTACTGTTTAGGCCTCGAGCACGACCCGCAGGCTTGCGACCTGTGCTCTTCCTTCTCAGTCTACGTCCTCAAAGACCGTGTCACCATTTACAGCTGGGTGCCCAAGAAACGCTTTTCCACCGGTTGTCAAAAGAGGTCGGCGGTTTCCACAGCGGCAGGCTCGGTGGATCAGCTAGAGCAGATGATTGCCCTCGAAGAGGAGGCGGCGCGGGCCGCATCTTCCTCGACTGCGGCTTTTATTCCGCTTTCCCTGGGTTCCTCTTACACAGCTTCTGTTAAGGAGCTTTGTCTGTCCCTCTCCACTAGGGGAGAGGGACCAACGTCTGCTGGACCTTCTTTTTCTCGGTCCAAGAAGAAAGACAAGGGTAAGTCTCTTCGTCGACGCGAAAGGTCCCTCTCCCCGAGTTGTTGGCCATCGACTTCGGTCGATCGTTCGGCTTCGGCCACTGGTCTCACGGTGTCCCCGTCAGGTCAGTTGACCGATACTCCCATCGACACAGTCGAGATCTTTCTCGACCCGTTGGATGGGTTGTCGACCGGCGAAGCCGAAATTCCCCTCTCCCTGGTTCCCCCGGTGGGAGTTGAGGATCCCTTGGGCTTGCCAGTGCCTCCGGTTCCGGAGCCCCTGGGTGTTCCCTCCGAGCCGAGGGAGGAGCCGGTTCCACCGGTCCCCTCTCCGCACCGTCCTCGGAAAAGCCGAGGTTCTCGGTCTCGGTCTCGGACGTCGCTGCGGTCCAGCTGATCCCGCCATCACAGGCGGTCTCGGTCTCGGTATCGTGGTGGGCATGCTGGCCATCCTCTTCCTCCTCCTCAGATGAGGGAGGCTTCGACGCAGTTGCGCCGATTACGAGGACCTCATGTGGCAACAGCCTTTTGACCGAATAGTCGACCGCCGCCTTCCCCGCCATTAAGTGGCTGTCACCGAGCTGCCGAACAACCCCCTTTACCCGAGGAGCCTGTTGTCAGGCCGAAACCAGCTGCTCCACCGATTCCGGTGGAACCTCCGCCTCCACAGCCGCGGTTTGGGGCTCCGACCAGGAATTCTCGGTCGGCTCAGGGTCTGCCCCATAGGCTGTCGGTCACCCTCACTCCTGATCGCCCTTGGCAGGTGGAGGGTGGCTCAGGCCCGAGGCAGCTCTTTGCGGACTCTTCCGAGTCCGACGACGATTCCTCCTTCTTCTCCAAGCGAGTGGACTTGGAGTCCTCTGGAGGTCAGTCGCTGGATGACAGCCCTTCGTCCTTCCTGGGGTTGATCAGACTCATCTCGGAATCCACCGGGATGCAGCTCGAGCCCGTATCCAAGCGGGCCAAGTATCCCCTCATGGAGATATTGGACCGAGGGGATTCCCCTACGGAGGCCTTCCCTGTGGCTGAGGCCATTGTCGGCCCGGCCTTGGAGCTCTGGCAGCCTCCTGCTTCCTGCCTTGCGCCTCCGGCCAGGATGGCCAGGAAGTATGCGGTCCCTACCAGTTCCCTGTCTGGTTTCTCGGAACATCCCTCGGCCGAGGGGTTAGTTACCGACAGCGTTTTCCGGCGTGCCGGAAACGCTAGGGACGTGGACAAACCTCCTGACAAGGAGTCCAAGAAATTGGACTATGCCGGGCGAAAAGTCTACGCTGCGTCCTCCCTTGGCCTTCATCAGGCCAGCTCGGCCGTACTGATGGCGCATTTTTCTCATGCTCTGTTGGGCTCCCTGGACGAGGTGGTCCCTCATCTCCCGGCTGACCTGCAGACCACGGTCAAGCAGGTGCAGGACCAGGGCAGGGCAGTGGCCAAGCAGCAACTTCAGACTGCTTTGGACATCAGAGATTCATGCGCCAGGTCAGTAGCGGCTGCAGTGGCTATGCGCCGTCGGTCATGGCTGAGGATATCCACCTTCACAGCGGATACCCAGCACAAATTGGCGGATGTCCCCTTCTTGGGGACCGACCTCTTCGGCCCTGGAGTGAAGGGCCACCTCAAGAGGATCGAAAAGTCCAATGCCACCTTGGACTCGGTATCATCCGCTCAGAGGGACAAGGGCCGCAGACCTCAACCTAAGCCTCCTTTCGTCTGCCTGCGCCCGCACGCCCGGCCCAGCAACACAGGGCCAGCAGGCTCGCTGCCAGCATCCCAAACCCAAGCCTGCGGCTTCCTCCTCCGGAAGCAGGGAGGTAAGGCCCAGGCAGTCCCTCGGCGGTCCCTCCTCCAAGCCTGCACAGTGCCGGGTTGAGGGGGTGTCGCCCCCAACCTCATCACCTCACCCCAGGTTCCCCCCGTGGGGGGACGGCTCCGGTACTTCCTTTCCGCCTGGTCTGCTATTACCACAGACAGGTGGGCATTGGAGGTGGTAGGAAAGGGCCTACCTCTGGAGTTCGAGCAGGCCCCACCCTTCAGAGCCGTCGCACCTCGGGGGGGCCTTGGGGTCCAAAGCCTCGCTGTCAGCTCGCCAACCCGACATTGCTCTCCTCCTCGAGAAGGAGGTGATAAGAGAGGTGCCGGACCCTCCCTCAAACCCGGGGTTCGTGTCCAGGTACTTCCTGGTTCCGAACGGACGGGGCTGGCGCCCATTCTCGACCTACACGACCTGAACAAGTTCCTAAGGTCTCAAACCTTCAGGATGGTCACCTGGCTCAGATAATACCATCCTTGGAACACGGCGGTGGTTCTGCTCTCTGGACCTACAGGACGCGTTTTCACGTCCCTATCCATCCGTCCCATCAAAGGTTCCTTCCGCTGAGTGGAAGGTTCTCTTTTTGAGTTCCAAGCCATGCCCTGGCTTATCTCCAGCTCCCAGGGTCTTCACCAAATGCATGGCAGTGGTGACAGCATTCCTGCGGCGCCGAGGGATCCAGGTTTACCCTTACCTGGACGATTGGCTGATAGCAGCCCCCTCCAGACAGGAGGTGGAGCGGTCCAGAGACCTGGCCCTCCAGGTTTGCTCTCAGGTCGGCCTCCTCATCAACGAGGCCAAGTCGGAACACGAGCCGAAGCAGGTGATTCTTTTCATCGGGGCAGAGCTCAACTCTCTTTGAGCCAGAGCATGGCTCCCGGTGGACAGGGCCGAGCTTCTTTCCTCCTTTGCCCAATCATTTCTGGTTGGGCAATTGCGCCCTGCCTGGGACTTCCTGCGCCTCCTGGGTCTCATGGCGGCCTGTACCAGCGTGATCCGTTGGGCCCGCTGGAACATGCGCCCCCTTCAGTGGGGGCTGGCCAGCAGTGGTCCTACACGCCGCGATCCATTGGACCAGCTAGTGACGGTGACCCAGGGATGTGGGAACACTTCCAGTGGTGGACTGTTCCAGTTCATCTGCAGGAGGGCATCCCTGCTCGCCCTGCCCAGCCGAGCGGCTCTCTATCGACCGATGCCTCTGATGGGTTGGGGTGCCCATCTGGGGAACACAGCGCTCGGCCTCTGGTCCCCACAGGAGTCCCAATGCCACATCAACCTGATGGAGCTCTGAGCGGTCCGCCTAGCTCTCACCGCCTTTGCTCCGTTTCTTCGGGGTCAAGTGGTCCGGGTCCAGATGGACAATACCACGACCATATACTATCTAAACCGCCAGGGTGGGACGCGCTCCATGCTCCTATGCAAGGAAGCTCTCCGCATCTGGTCACTCGTGCACAGCCTGGAGGAGGATCTCCTAGCCATTCATGTGGCAGGAGCCTCCAACACCCTGGCCGATGCTCTAAGCCGGATAGGGGCTGCCTCCCACGAGTGGTCTCTCCTGCTGGAGGTAGTACGAGATCTATTCTCCCATTGGGGCACACCTCAGGTGGACCTGTTTGCCTCCAGGAGAATGCGAGTTGAGGCTGTTCCATGCCCGCCCCGTCAGCAGGGCTCTCTGCAGGGGATGCCTTCTCAGGCCGTGGACCTGGGCCTCTTCTACGCCTTTCCCCATTCCCCTTGATGCACAAGGTGCTGCTCAAAGCAAGGAGGGACAAGGTGCAGGTGATTCTGATAGCCCCAGACTGGCCCCGCCAGTACTGGTACCCAGATCTCCCAGCCTCAGCTCCAGGCTTCCGAGGCAGCTTCCAGCTCGCCTGACCTGCTCTCAGTCAATCAGGGAAGGTATTCCATCCGGACCTTCAATCCTGCACCTGACGGCCTGGTTCCTGAGCGGCCAGAGTTCCAGGCCTTGGGTCTTCCGACGAGGTCCTCAATGTAGTTGAGGCGTCCCGTATGAGTCGACTAGAAATGCTACGCTCAAATGGAAAAGGTTTTCCATTTGGTGTCAGGCAAGGGCCTGACCCTTCCTCCGTTCCTTGTGCAGCATATTGGACTACCTGTGGTCCCTTTCTCAGCAAGGGCTTTAGTCGACGACTTTACAGGTGCACCTGGTAGCCATCTCTGCTCATCGGGCGTGGGCTGAAGCAGTCTGTAGCAGGAGAAGGTGGTCTGGCGCTTTTTCAAAGGCCTTGATCACATTTCCCCTCCGGTGTGAGAACCTCCACCTCCGTGGGATCTACTGCTGGTACTGGCACAGCTCATGGGCAAGCCATTCGAACCAGTGCACAGGTGTGAACTCTCTCACCTGTCGTAGAAGCCCACCTTCTTGGTGGCTATCACGTCAGCCAGAAGGATTGGAGAGCTCCAGGCGCTTTCCATCGAGTCTCCTTACCTGGTCTTCCACAGGGACAAGGTTGTCCTGCGCCCCCACCTGAAATTCCTTCCGAAGGTGGTGTCAGAGTTTCACCTTATCCAGGTGCTGACTCTGCCGGTGTTCTACCCCAATCACACCTCGGAGGCCGAATATAGACTCCATACTTTGGACCCTAGAAGGGCGCTCGCTTACTATAAGGAGCGCACGGCTGAAATTCGGGGAGAGGTTTGCCAGCTGTTTGTCACCTACGCTGAAGCCGCATCTGGCAGACCTGCAGCCAAGCGGACGATAGGGAGGTGGGTCACCTCCTGCATAGATCTCTGCTATAAGTTGGTGGGCATGGAGCCTCCCAGAGGGATAAGAGCTCATTCTACCCGCCATACTGCTGCATCGGTGGCTGCTTCCAGGGACGTCACTATCCAGGAAATCTGCAGGGCTGCTACCTGGAAGTCAGCACACACCTTCATCACTCATTACCACATCACCTTGAGTCAGCCGGGATGCTGGTTTGGGCCTCGGTTCCTCCAGTCTCTCTTTCCCAAGTAAGTATCGGGGGTGTGCATCTTGCCTCCCTCCTCCCGGAGAACTGCTAGGAGTCTGCCAGACAGTGTGGATGAACAACATATCCATGTCCCTAGAAATACAGGTTACTCACCTGTAACAGGAGTTCTAGGAATGGTATATGTTGTTCATCCACACGACCCACCCGACCTCCCCGGCTTCGACGCACAACCTGAGCTTCCAGCGGGCCAGATCTGGTGTCATGGGACAGAGCCGAGAGTTTTACCACCCGGGTGGGTGGGAGGAGCCAGCTTGAAGACCTTCTGGCAAGATTTAAAGTGGCAAGGATACCTGCCAGACAGTGTGGATGAACAACATATACCATTCCTAGAACTCCTGTTACAGGTGAGTAACCTGTATTTACTTACCATAGTAATGTTGTTTCTTCTAATGGAGTCTTGCTGTATTCTGACAATATGCAGTTAGCCCCAGCACTTGAACTGCTCCAGAGAGGAAAGGATTAACTCTGTGCCAAGGCATAGAACGTTGAGCTCAAGCTCAGTTTCCAAGCCTCTGTCTCTGGTACATCTCAGTGTAACTATCAGATTCGTATGAGCACTATACTAACTATAGCTATAGAAATTGCTTTAAAATTTAAGCCAGTAGGCAACAAATGCTTGGGTCCAAAAGACCCAAGTTGAGAACCCAAAAACAACTTTATGTAGATAGTGAAAAAATAACAATAATAACCAAAGGAAAGAACAAAACCCCACCTAGCCAGGAAGGGTATACCTTTATGGTGCAACACTGTACCTGCCAACACACATACCAAAAGACTAGGTTCTGAGAGGGGAGGCAGGGAGGGAGGTCAGAATACAGCAAGACTCCATTAGAAGAAATGACATTACTATAGGAAGTAATTTTTTCTTCAAACAACATGAAGTCTTGCTGTATTCTGACTATATGCAGACTACCAAGCAGTTTTTCCCTGGAGGAGGGTATCACAGAACCTTACTTTGGGAACAGACTCTGCAGTACTGCTGTGCCAAACCTAACATCACCCCTGGTCTGGGTGTCCAGAGAATAATGCTTGGTAAATGTATGAACTGTTTTCCAGGTGGCTGCTTTATAAATTTCCACTAAAGGAATATCCCTAGCTGCTGCCAGGGAGGCAGCTGTACCCCTGGTCGATTGAACCCTCAGGCCTGCAGGAGGCTCTTTCACAATTTGGAATAGCAGAATTGAATACAGGAGACAATCCACCTGGCAATAGTTCTTTTAGTGGCAGGTCTACCTTTTCCCACTTCTCCATAAGTGAGAAATAACTGAGTACAATCATTCCTATGGGCGTTAGTATGCTCTATAGAGTAACTAAGTGCCCTCTTTACATCCAGACTGTGCAATCTTCTCTCCCCTGAAGAAGAATAGTCAGTGAAAAAGACAGGCAGAGACATGGATTGGTTCGGATGAAAATCCAAAACCACTTTAGGAAGAAACTTTCTATTTGTCCTAAGGACCACCTTATCCCTATGTAAGGAAATTAAGTCCGGTTCAACTGACAAGGCCTGCAATTCACTAATTCTCCTGGCAGAAGTAATGGCTACCAGGAATACAGTCTTCCAAGTCAAGTACTTAAGCTCAACTGAGGATAAAGGCTAGAAGGGGGCTGCATGAGCTGTGCAGTACAGACATTCAAGTCCCAAGCAGGAGTAGGCTCCCTGAAGGGAGGATTGATGTGAACCAGACCTTTGAAAAACTTACTGAAAACAGGATGAGAAGCAAGGGAAGATCTCTTCCCTGCAGAGAGGAAAGCAGAGATAGCTGCCAAATGCACTTTGAGGGTAGTAGGCCTAAGGCCTAAACTATTTAAATGAGACAGATAATCTAGGGCTGTGGCAATTCCGGCAGAATCTGGCTGAATATTTCTTTGAGAACACCGAATACTGAATCTCTTCCATTTGGAATTATAAGATCTTACTTCGAGAGGGCTCTTGCAGTAGGTAATTACATATAGGACTGACACCAGCCGGCGGCAGGACCCCATGGAAAAATTTCTAGCTAGCAGTCCCTGGCGGGGATCGCCCCCACGTCAGGTGACCGGCGTCATATGATGTCGGTATAAAGGGGCGGTTCCGGACGCCCGCCTTCCAGTTCTTTCCCGCCATCAGCTCGTGTAGCGCCTCACGGTTAAGTTCTTATCGCTCAGTCCTGTTACTTCGTCGTTTTTTCCGAACAAGTTTTCAGTATAGAATTTTATTCTTCTTTCGTCAGGTGAACGTCGGTTTATGTCGTGTCCTTCAAAGAATAAGTCGACTTCAAATGCGGCGCCTAACTGCCTCACAAAGGCGGGTCACTCCCTCTGCCTTTTCTGCTTAGGCCCCGGACCACACGCCGTCGCATAAGTGTCCGCACTGCCTTCGATTCAATGCGCCACCAGACGACGCTTAGCAGTCCTTCAAGCCCATCTCCTCAAAAGAAGATGTCCCTGATGGAGAAGGAGTTGAAGAAACTTCGGCAGGCATTGACCTCCCCTGAAAGGCATAAGAAGCAGGACAAGGAAAGGCACCGGGAGAAGGCCTCCTCCTCCGCGACTCCGCCGGAGTCGCGGGCAAGGTAACATCCCCTCCGGGGGATCGCCCGACGGCAGCCTCCAAGGCTTTGAGGAGGCGTCGCCCCCTGTCGGGTTCAAGGTCGAGCCCGGGTGTCTCTGGGCAAGGAGACCCTTAGCCCAGTACGGCCAGGCCTGCGCTCATTGGTGTGGGCACCTCCCTTAAGCTGGACATCGCCCTCTGACGACGCTGGGAGAAGGCCGCTAAGACGCCGACCTTCGGGCGCGCATCGCAGTGTCCCTCAGACCGGCCTCCTCCCATACTCGCCCGCCTCCCGACAGGGACCCCTAGGTCGGACGCCGGCCTCTGGCGCTCGCGGAGATTCGCCCAAGCCGCACATCGCCTCCGATGTGTGCCGGGCTCGAGCCACGGCAGACCCTGCCGCCTGTCGCATTCAGCCCCAGCCTTTGTTGCTGTTAGGGGAGCCCTGTCCCCCCACCCGACCCCGGGGATTTTTCCCCTCCGTCCCCGGACGAGGCTCGGAACCCTGGGCTACCGTCCGATCCTGTTCCTGAAGAGCTGTATCTGACGCCGGCTCCCCTGACGCTGGCCCCGCCGACGCCGGTTCCGATACCGGCCCCTCCGATGCCGGGGGGGGATATTCCTCTTCCATCGGGCCCCCCACCCCACGGGCCTATCCCGACTGATCTGCCCGTGGAGCACCCGGCTGGGCCGTCTGCTCTGGCAGCTCCTCCAGTGCCTGGGCATCTGCCGCCGTCATATCCGATGCTGGTTTTCCCAGGTCCGCAGTATCCTGCGCCGCAGTACCCGGTGCCGACTCCTTTGACGCCGCAGTACCCGACACCGCAGTACCCGGCTCCGGTATACCTGCAGCTGGGTTACGGATACTCCCCCTACGGATTTCCTCCGTACACCTATCCCCCTTCCTCCTCCACGCCCCTAGGCGCGGTGGATCTTCAGGAGACTCTTGCCTCCTGGTGGGCTGAGGCCAAAGCTCAGCTCACCAAAGGAAAGTCGAGAGCCGTCTTCTGGCGATGGTGCCACCCCGGCCCCGTACGCCCCTGACGGCACACCCTCTCCTCCTCTGATTCTCGGCTTTATTGGATCCAGAGAGGGCAGGTACACTGCCTGGGATTCCCCAAGGAACCCGTTCCTCCCCTAGTTGACTTAGGGAGTCTTACTCTGCTTCAGATTCTTCCTCTTCTCTCTCGGACTCCTCGGAGGCTTCCGATGGATGTTCCGAGAAAGATGACGAGCCACGCTCTCTGTCCAAGCCCCGGCTGAGGACTCCTCCGAAGTCTCCTCCGGAGGATCCTTCCTTCACGGAGTTGCTCAGGAAGATCCAGGAGGTCCATCAGTGGCACTCTTAGAGCCAGATCCTCAGCAGGTTAAACTGCGCCTAACATCTGGACTTACCCTTACGGCTCCTACCCTAGTGCCACCCTGGATCGAACCTCCACGCCCACCTTGTTTCCACGATTTGAAGCAACCGTCGGCTTTAGCCCCACTTCCCAGGAAGTCGAACAGGCTATACCAGGCTCGGAGGGTGTAGACTTTAGACTCTCACCCTGTGCAGACTTGGTTGTGATTAGCGCTCCACGGCCGTCAGCACACCCAAAACACTTGAGCTCGTGCCTCCCGGATAAGGAATCTCGCCTTCTGGATCAGTATGGAAGGAAGATCTACGCTTCTTCCACACTGGGGATTAGGGCCCTGAACTATGTAGCACATATGGGGGATTACCAGAAGGCCGTCCTTACCCAGGCGGAATCTAAGATTGACTCTGCCTGACTCCCAAGTCAAGCAGGAGTTGGCTGACCTGGTCCATTCTGCTCGTTCAGCCAGTCGTCATATTTTGAGGACGACCCACGATGCAGTGGACACCGCAGGACGGAGTTCTGCCTTTGCCGTCAGTCTTCGGCGTCATGCATGGCTCCGTGTGTCAGGTCTGGTCCCAGAGGTGCAGTCAGCGATCCAAGAAGCACCTTTCAGGGGTTCTGTGCTTTTCGGTGGTGATGTCAAGGACATCATCACTGACTTGCAGGAGAAGGGGATGGCCCTTAAATCTGTTGATTCAATGTACCATCCCCATCCCCCACAGCGCCGTCCCTTTCGCAGATGCAGCCGGCCTCAAGCGAAACCTCAGGGAAGGCGGGCCACTAAACGTCAGGCCCCCACAGCTGCCAGGCCCCCGCCGCTCAAAAAAGCAACGGGTACCCCAGCTGCGGCGCTGCCTCACACCACCTGACTCCTTCCCTCTCCCACCGCCTCTGGTAGCCCTGGAGGAACCGGTAGGAGGGAGGTTCTCCCTCCACCTTCCGGGTTGGGAGAGGATAACATCAGATTCATGGGTGCTTCAGATCATAGCAGAGGGGCATTCCATAGAGTTTCTACAGAAACCTCCGCGTCACCCCCCTCTGAACTCCGCCTACTCAAGGGACCATCTTCCTTTGGTCAGGGAAGAAATCTCGGCGCTCCTTGCGAAACAGGCTATAGAACCCGTCCCCCCTCACCTCTACGGACGGGTTACTATTCCCACTTCTTCCTTGTACCAAAGAAGACAGGAGATCTCAGACCTATTCTCGATCTCAGCTCTCTGAACCTGTATGTGGAATACAAGAGGTTCAGGATGCTTTCCCTTCAAACCCTTTTGCCCCTGCTTCGGCCGGGCCAATGGCTTTGTGCACTAGATATGCAGGATGCGTACCTGCACATCCCCATTCGCTCCTCGCACCGAAAGAACCTCAGATTTGCATTCCAGAGGGTCCACTACCAATTCCGGGTGCTCCCATTTGGTCTTTCCTCGGCCCCCCGAGTCTTTACCAAATGCCTGGCGTCGGTAGCGGCCCACTTGCATTCTTTGGGAGCGCAGGTTTTTCCCTACCTGGACGACTGGCTCCTGGCGGCCTCGTCTAGGGAGGAACTCCTGCATTTTCTTTCCCTCACCCAGCAGGTTTTCACTGGCCTGGGTATTACCATCAACCATTCCAAGTCTCACCTGGAGCCTTCACAGAGGCTCCAGTTCATCGGGGCAATTCTCGACACATCACTGTGCAAGGCCTTTCTGCCTCCGGACGGGGGGGGCCTCCCTCCAGTCACAGATTTCCCTCCTATCGGAATGCAGGAGGGTCCCTGCGAGGTCAGTGCTTCGTCTACTGGGGCTTATGGTGGTGGCCATCCTGATGGTTCTGCACGCACGCCTCCACATGAGAATCTCTCAGTGGACTCTCCGATCTCAGTGGGATCAACGGGTAGACGATCTAGATCATCTAGTTCTGATCTCCTCGCCAATGGTAAGAGACTTGCAATGGTGGATGGTTCAAGAGAACCTATACTGGGGGGTCCCCTTTTTCATCCTCCCCCCGATCAGACTCTGACCACGGACGCTTCAGGCGAAGGTTGGGGAGCCCCAGAGCCTATGGTCAAAGATGGATGGAGATAGTTCTCCATATCAATGTGCTCGAGCTTCGAGCAGTGCTGTATGCTCTCCAAGCCCTTCACCAATTCATCCTTCCCGGTCACCTAGCTGTCCAAACGGACAACATGTGCATGGTGTGGTACATCAACAAGCAGGGAGGGACTCGGTCCTACCCGCTGTGCAGGGAAGCGATGAGGGTTTGGGATTGGGCAACGCTTCACAACCTTCACCTCATGGCGATCCATGTTCCGCGGGAGTCGACAATGTCCTGGCAGACAGACTAAGTCACTCGTCGGCTCTACCACACGAGTGGGAATTGGACGAAAAAGTTCTAAAAAGCATCTTCCAGATTTGGGGGACTCCTCAGATAGACCTGTTCGCTTCCTCCCAAAACGCAAAGCTTCCAATCTTTTGTTCGCTCGTTCCAGAGCGAGACACTTTCTGGAACGATGCTCTATCTCTAAGCTGGAAGGACAGATTCGTCTATGCTTTTCCCCCAATTCCTCTGGTCCCTCGTGTGTTACAGAAGCTGGCTTTAGAAGGAGCGAGAATGATTCTGATCGCTCCTTTCTGGCCCAGGCAAATCTGGTTCTTTCTTCTACAATAATACTCAGAGGTTCCTCCTCTTCCTCTTCCTTTATCTCCAGGATCGCTGACCCAGGATCAGGGGACCCTGGTTCATCCGGGACTCAAGTCCCTTCAACTCCATGCATGGCTCCTGCAGACCTAGCTCAATCTTGTTTTGGCGTTTCTCCTAAGGTGGCCCGAGATTCTGGTGGAGGCTAGAAAACCCTCCACTAGGTCCACCTACGCCATGAAATGGAAAAGATTTTCTGTCTGGGCTGCGGCCAGGAACGTGGAACCCTTTTCATGCCCTGTGACCATTCTGCTTGAGTACATGCGTCATCTTTTTGACCTGGGTCTCAGTCACTCCTCTTTGAAAGTCCATATGGCGGCTATTTCAGCCTACCATGTCCCTTTCACTGACAAAGCATTTGCCCAGCTAGAGGTATCCAAAACTTTCCTCAGAGGGGTCCTTCATCTCAGGCCCCCTGTCCGGATTCCAGCTCCCCCATGGGACGCGTGTCCTGCCCCTCTCTGGATCCTGAGGGTAAAGCCCGGGAATCCAGAGGAGGAGGGGTGCTGCCTGGGCGTGACGGAGCCGGGGTGGCACCACTGTAAAGACCTGCTCTCGACTTCCTTGGTGAGCAGAGCCTTGGCCTCAGCCCACCAGGAGGCAAGAGTCTCCTGAAGATCCACCGGCGGCCTTGGGGGCGGTGGAGGAGGAGGAGGGGGATAGGTGTACGGAGAAACTTACCCTTCCTCCTTTTGAGCCTGCGGCTTCCGCAGACTTGAAGTTTGTGTCGTGGAAGACGCTCTTCATGGTGGCCATTACTTCTGCTCGCAGAATTTCCGAGCTCCAGGCCCTGATGTGCAAAATCCCTTATCTGATTTTTCACAAAGAACGAGTAGCTCTTTGCACGAATCCTAAGTTTCTCCCGAAGGTGGTAGCGGAATCTACCTTGAATCAGTCTATTGAATTACCTGCCTTCTTCACGCAGTACTCCAATCAAGGAGAATACCTGCTCCATACCATGGATGTTCACAGGTTCCTGAGATACTACACTGATAGGACGAAGGATCTCAGAAAGACTGATCAGTTGTTTGTCTCTTTTGCTCACAAAAGAGAAGGCAATGCTGTCTCTAAGCAATGCCTATCAAAATGGTTGGCCCTTTGCATCACTTTCTGTTATGACAAATACAACAAGACCCTACAGGTCAAGTCAGAAGTCACTCCACTCGGTGGGTAGCAGCCTTCGCGGCTTGTTCAAAGAGCTTCTGCGGCAGACATCTGTGCTGCAGCCACTTGACTTCAGTCCATACCTTTACTAAACATTACAGTTTGGACATTGCCTCTCGCCGTAGAGCAGGCTTCGGGTTAGCTGTCTTGCAAGGCCTCCTTTCTTGAGACCTGCTAGATTATTGGCTACTTTTTGGAGTAGTTCCTCCTCTGGTGCCTTTCATTTGTTCCAGACTGCTTGGGATTCTGTCCTATATGTAATTACCTACTGCAAGAGCACTCTCGAAGTAAGATAGTACAGTTACGTAAGAACTTACCGTAACAGTAGATCTTCGAGAGAGGCTCTTGCAGTAGGTAATACCTTCCGGCCCTCCATCCCCCTAGACTTTTTCAGCTCCTTTTCCATTGAGGGAAATGTCTGCTTCTCTCTCGTCCGGGCCTTCTGGGCCTGTGGCGGGAAAGAACTGGAAGGCGGGTGTCCGGGACCGCCCCTTTATACCGACGTCATATGACGCTGGTCACCTGACGTGGGGGTGGTCCACGCCAGGGACTGCTAGCTAGAAATTTTTCCGTGGGGTCCTGCCGCCGGCCAGCGTCAGTCCTATATGTAATTACCTACTGCAAGAGCCTCTCTCGAAGATCTACTGTTACGGTAAGTTCTTACGTAACTGTACTTTTTCTGGTAGAAGTTTTTCTAGAAACATTAAGGTTATCCAACACCCCTTGAGAGAGATGCAACTCTGCATATTCTAGCTCTTCATGAACCAAGCTTTGAGTCGGAGAGACTGGAGATTGGGGTACCAAATCCTTCCCTGAGAGGAAGTCAGGAGGTCGTGCCTCGTGGGTAGAACTAGGGGGAATTGACACTGTCAGGGACAGCAACAGAGGATATAATGGTTGCCTGGCCCAATCTGGAGCCACCAAGATCACTGTGCAGTGTTGAGACTTGATCTTGATCAGTACTCTGAATATCAGTGAAAATGGAGGAAAAGCATAAAGAATGGTATTTTACTCACCTGGTAAAGGTGATTGCATGAACATCACCTTACAGCATCCCCTCATCCATTACCTCTGGGTTACGTCCACTTCATAGGTTGCTGATGCACATGTGACCAGATTTGAAATCCGAACTGCCTTGGTCCTGCTCCTTCCCCCAAGTCTTCAGTTTGATTTTTCCAAAGCTGTATTATCTGGTGTTATGCTGTGGTAATAAAAGTTATTGTATGGAGATATAGACAAGAGAGAAAAGAGCATGTATACATATGTCAAATGTGAAACCTGTGGTGTAATAATGGGATGAGTGAGTTTTACAGGTAATCATTCTTACATTTATTTCCTATTATTTACACTCTATTTCTGTCCAGGCCGTAAGGCAGGCTGGCAAACTGATACTTTCCAGTTAGTGTCTTAGGATTGTGTTGGCTCCACTGTCATCCGAGTGAACCTGGGTGGGACTGGGGATGCTGTAAGGTGATGCTCATGCAATCACCTTTACCAGGTGAATAAACTACCATTGCATATTACATCACCTCACAGCATCCCCTCATCCATTACCTCTGGGTTGTAAGAAGCAGTGTTGTATAATAGTATGTGTTGGGAGGGTCGGATGATCATGTAGCTAATGTTTGGTGACACTGAGTAGTACCTTTCTTGTGAAATTATCTCTGTGTTCATTTGTCACATCTAGTTTATAGTGTCTGGTGAAAGTATGGACTGATGACCAAGTGGTGGCCATACAGATGTCCGGTATGGAGGCTTCATTTCTCTCTGTCCAGGATGTGGCCACGGCCCTGGTGGAGTGGGCCTTAATTGCTTGTGGCTGCGTGAGGCTTTGCGATTGGTATGCCTCTGCAATGGTTTGTTTTATCCTGCTGGCTAGGGTTGACGTGGCCGCTGCTTGTCCCTTTTTGGGTCCGCTGTAGACAATAAAGAATCCTTCTGATTTTCTGAATTCCTTTATTCTGTCCAAGTAGGTAGTGATCACTCTCTTCATGTCCCAATGCTTGGCTTCCTCTTGATTCGGCCAAGCTGGGAGTTATACTGGCTGGTTGGTGTGGAAGGGGGAGTTGACCTTCGGTATGAAGGTGGAGACAGTTCTTAGGGTAATTCAGTCGTTATGGGAAATCAGATAGGGAGGCCTGCAGGAGAGGGCTCTCATTTCTCCTACCCTTTTGGCAGAACAGATGGCCAGCAGGAATATTGTTTTGAGCGACATCCATTTGAGGTCCGTTATGGCCATAGGCTCGAAGGGTGGGAAGGCTAGTATCTCAAATACCACATTTAGATCCCAGGGTGCCACTCTGTGTGTCTTTCTTTGGGGTGTATATTGGACACCGCCTTCAGAAATGTAAGAACGTTGGGGTGTGATCCCGAAGTGTATCCTTCGAGGAGTCCTGTGCCTGCCCCTATGGCTGCAGCCTGGATTCTGAGGGACGCGGTCGATAGACCTTTGTCTATTCCTTGTTGAAGGCATAGTAGTACATGCGAGATGTTTATTGTGCATGTTTAGATGTTGTGCTTGTGGCACCAGGTTTCAAATATGTTCCAATGTCTTTTGTAGGAGTTGGTGGTGGAGGTGCGCCTAGAGTGTAGCATAGTTTCTACCACTGAATGGTTGTACCCCTTGTCTAGCAGTCTTTGCCTTTCAGGAACAAGGCCGTGAGTTGTAGTGGTGCTAAGTTCAGGTGGTTGATTGGTCCCTGCGTCAGAAAGTCTGACCATAGGGGAAGTGTCCATGGTGGACTTATTGACAGGGTCATGAGGGTAGCGAACCAATGTCTTCTGGGCCATCGTGGGGTGATTATGACTACTGTTGTCTCTGATTGCTGAATTTTGTTTAGCACCTGCTGGATGAGCAGAATTGGGGGGAATATGTAAGCTCTTTGGAAGGACCAGTCTTGGGTTATTGCGTCTACTCTGCGGGCACCCGATTCTTTGTATCTGGAGTAGTATGTTGGTAACTGTGCATTTTTTGCTGTTGCAATTAGGTCCATCTCTAGTGGTCCCCATTTTTTGTTTATTTGCTGAAAAGTGTGTGGGTGTAGGGACCATTCTTCTGGGGCTATCTGTTGGCGGCTTAGCCAATTGGCCTGAATGTTGAGTTTGCCTGCTAGGTGAACTGCCGTGATTGATGAGAGGTGTTCCTGTGCCCAAATAGTACTCTTTTTGCTTCTCTTAGTAGCCTGGGACTTCTTTTGCCACCCTGGTTGGAGATGTATGCCACTGTTGCCCTGTTGTCTGATCTGATGAGTACTCTCTTGCGCTTGACGAAGGCCCTGAAGTAGTGTAGTGCGTGGTATACTGCTCTCATTTCCAGTATGTTTATTTGCATGCGGGATTCCCCTAGGGACCATTTCCCCTGTGCCGGCATGTGATTGAGGGTCTCCCCCCAACCTTTGAGGCTTGTGTCTGTGTCGAGTACTATGTCGTGTTGGTTGTCCAGGGCTGCTTCCCTGTTTAGGATGTGGTTGTTGGACCACCATTTCAGTGACGCTTTGACTTCGTGGTCCAATTGTATCATTTGGTAGAGGTCGTGTTGAAGCTGATGGCCCTCCTGTATTGCTATGCTCTGTAGATGACACATGTTCCATAGAGCCCATGGTACTAGGCCGATGCATGAGGCCATGGAGCTTAGGGCTTGCAGTGTGGCTAGTAGAGTGGGGTTGTTCTTGGTCGCTAGTGCTTGTACCTGTGGTAGCACTTTGTCCATTCTTTTTTGGGGTGGTTTTGTTTTTCCTGTTGCTGTGTCTATGGTTGCCCCTAGGTGGTCTATAACCTGGCTCGGTATTAGGCTGCTCTTGTCCCAGCTGATCACCCAACCATGCATCTGTAGGGTGTCTACCACCGTTTGAGTATGTTGTTGAGAAATTGCTGGGCTTCTGGCTCGAATAAGCCAGTTGTCCAGGTAAGGAATGGCATGGATTCCTTGTTGTCTCAGTTTGGCTGCGAGCATGACAAACCTTGGTGAAGACTCACGGAGCCGATGTTAGTCCGAATGGTAGCGTCTGATACTGGTAGTAGTGGCCAAGTATTTTGAATCTGAGGTACTTGTAATGGGCTGGGTGAATGGGGATGTGTAGGTACGCATCTTTCAAGTCGATGGAGGTGAGGTAGTCCCCAGGTTTTATGGACCGTAGTGTTGCCTGGAGTGTCTCCATTTTGAATTTTTTGTAGTGCACAAAGTGGTTGATGAATTTGAGATCTAGCACTGGTCTCATATCCCTCGTCTTCTTGGGTACCAGGAAGAGTATGGAGTAGATATCCTGGTCGACTTGGTCCGGTGGCACTTCCGCTATTGCTTTGTTGGTTAGTAGGGAACTGATTGCAGTTTGCACTGCTCGTATTTTGTGAGAGAGATGAGATACTGGGGATACCACCAATCTGTTTGTGAGTTGCTTCTGAATGAATTAGATTGAGTATCCCTTGGAGACTACTTTCAAGACCCATTTGTCTGAAATCGCTGATGCTACGTGTGTGAGAATTGACTTAGTCTGGCACCTATGGGGGGTGGTGAGTGGACGACGGGTGCCGTATGGTGTGGTGGTCAATTTGAGCTATGTTTTTCTCACTTGAAGGATGATTAGTATCTTCCTCTCTGATATTGTCCTCTGGCTCACCCTCTTGCATTGTTAAAGTATGAGGACTTGAATGAGTAAGATTTTGATTGGGTGTACTGGGAGGTTTGCCTCCTGTCGTGCCTCCCTCGAAATGGGCAGTATCTGCCTTGGAATGTTGGTAGGTAGGTGCTCGAGGATGGTCTGTCCTTATCGAGTGTTCTGCCGTCTCCTTTTTGCTTTACATATTTTTTTAGTCCTTCTCCGAAGACTAGGTTCCCTTTGAAGGGTAGCTTGCTAAGCATAGCCTTGGATTCGGAGTCCACATTCCAAATCTTAAGCCATATGTGGCATCTTGTTTTGTTGGTTAGGGCTGCCAGTCTAGCTGACATCTTTAGAGCATCAATGGATGCATCGGCAGCATACTTAGCTGCCTGTATGGCATATTCAGCTAGGTCGGCTTGCTTTGAGCAGGGTTCTAATGAGGATGCTAACCATGTGACCAGAGCCCTTGAGGTATATGTAGCGGCGGTGTTGACCTTGCAGGACATGCCTGTCATTTCGTAGGACCTCTTTAGGAGTTCCTCCATCTTTTTGTCTGTTGGGTCCCGGAGCGGGGTGGTTGTTTCCGACAGAAGGACTGTTTTCTTGCACAATTCTGTAATCTGGTGGTCGATTGTGGGGGGAGTGCACCATGTCTTGTTGATGTCATCCTGTACCAGGTAGAATCTGTCGAAAGTGCGTTTCTTCGAAATTCTGGATGGGTCAGGGGATTGCCACTCTTTCTCTATGTCATCGGTTAGAGCTTCACAGACTGGGAAAGTTTCATCCTTCTTTTGCTTAGCTCTGATAAGGGGATTAAGCTTACATTGTTGGGGAGCACCGGGGACTTTGAACCCCATTGTCTTCTTTATTGCTCTTATAAGTTCTGGCAGTGCCTCAACTGGGGTGAGCTTTTTTGTGAGAACGAGGTCTTCTTCATCTTCCTTCTGGTCCTTGTCCCCGGATTCGCAGTTATTTGTTTTGTCTGTTTCTGGCCCTGCTGGGGTGACTGGCCCCGTGGGTCTTTCGTCTGCATTGTTATTGTTACTGTGACGGTCAGGTTGAGGTTTGTTTCCTTTATTATTTTGTGATAGCTCTTCCATCCTCTCCAGTATCTTTAGCATCACTGCTTGCTGTGTCCTAAAGAAATCCTCTGTTGTGGGTGGTAGTTCATTGGGTGACGGCTCATGAGGGTCAGACCCCTGCTCCATGTCATAGTCACTTGCAGCTCCAGGGTCAGGAGCACATGTGGGGCATGGTGGTCCTGTCTGATTGGTCAGTAGGGTGATATGGCAGACGCTGCATTTTTTTGTTTTACCCATCCTGTGAGATCTGCGGAGACAGGAAGGGGGGAGTGGACAAAAAGGGAGAGAGGTATGTAGCAGTGCAAAAGTAATGAGGCACCAGTAATTTTTATGACTATGTCAGCATATGTAATAATACATATATTTTAATTCCCCCTGTGGGTATTGAACCCCGCTCCTACTCGTGGTAGTCTGACAAGACAGCCGCTTAATCTATTGTGACTGTTTCTTGTGCTCAATGCTGTGAGATCTTGCCTCTTTATTAAATGATTGTTACTTATCTCCTTGTTTTGCCATAAGGTGGTAGCCTGAAGGTTCTGTGGTTAACTGTTGGCGTGTGGAGTGGTGGGCTTGTTATTTAGCTGTCTTGCTGCTAGAGTCCTGCTGTGTTATAGTTCCTAGGTAACTCATCACAGTGGGTTCTCATCTGTGGCTGTGATATGCCTTTAATGCCTGTGCTCGGGATTTTGTCATAATGCGCATGTGCAGGCAGTAGGGCATTGCGCATGGGCGAGGTCGCCGTGATTTGTGGGCTCTGTCCGCCATTAGAAGATGGCGGCAGGTCTGTAGTAGTAAGGTGTTGTGCTGAGTCCTCCGTTTGTGGATCTAGGGGTATGCCGACTCGCTGTGGGGGCCTGGAAATGTGGACTTGCTATGGGAGCCTGGACCTCTGTTTATTACGAGCGGAGATGGTGAGCATTTGAGCGATGCCTCCTCTGGCCATTTCCTCACGATGTACTAGGCAGTGTTTAGGGAGGCAAGGAGGTATGCTGTTGTGCCTTGCGCTTTGGCTGGGCCCGCTCGCAAGGGGGTCCGACCAGTGCGAGGGGCACCAGAGCTTCCCTCAAGGGGCTCTCGGGCCGGGGGTAACAGCTTTGGGACAGGCGGATTGAGGCAGCGTGAGCAACATGGTTACTCGGTGTACCAAACCAGCAGTGTTAGAGACGCCTATTTCCTTTTATACTTGGCACAGAGGCTTATCATAGTGGCATCTTCAGGCAACCCAGTACAGAACAAATATTTAGGTAGAGTAGTAGCATTCATTTCAGTAAGGAGGAAGCATTCTTTACTCAGTGCAGCAGCTATATTATTAAATCCTCTTGCTCAGATCATATGCTTTACTTATGATGGTCCTAAATCCTGAGTGGTTGACCTTATGTTCTGTTGTAGAAATACCATACAGTTGAAATGACTGTGTATAATACTAGCGCTGTCTGAGATTAAGGTATAGCAGAGGAGCTATCTAGGCCTGAGTACAGTGGTGTACTGTAATGAACCTGGTTTGCTACTTGGCTGACTGGTGGCTGTTTCTGTAATTTTAGTAGTTGGCTGTTTCTATAATATTTCAAGCTTTCTTTCTGCATCACAGAGTAGTTGCAACATATTACCCTGCTACTTGTTAAATACAGATTGACATACTTGCAGAAAAATATATATATAAAAGTAGGTCCTCGGTACCCAACTAGGGATCTGAGGTTCGAGCAGACTCAATAGACCGTAAGGCCTAATCTGCTGGCAATTAGTATGTTAGGTGAAACACCTTTACCTTGATTAGAAATGTTTGGAGCTAGGCAATATGCTTGCAACCTCTGTGATGCACATGAATGAACTGGAGACTTGGGGGAAGGAGCAGGACCTAGGCTGATCGGATTTCAAATCTGGTCACATGTGCATCTGCAGCCTATGAGGTGGACGTAACCCAGAGGTAATGGATGAGGGGATGCTGTACGGTGATGCAATATGCAAACTTGCTTGTCCAATCTAGCAGGAGAGCATCTAGAGCAATGGTTCTCAGACTTTGTCACAGTGAGCCTCCCCAAATCCATGGAAAAGATTTTGAGCCTCCCCAAAAAAATGAAATAATCTTGAGCCTCCCCAAAGAAAAATAACATACTGTACTTTGTGCAGTACACCATAAATAAATTGAAACCCCTTTGAGTACTTGGCTCTCATTCAGTTCTTTGTCTTACACCAACGTGGAATCTTTGAAAAAGAGCTCCTGTGCTCAAAGGCATTATCTGAATAATAAATAAATAAAATAAATGAATGTTATTCAGCTTACTGTAACTCCCCACAGGCCAGCCTACTTGCTCTGCTATTTTTATTGTTGAACCGTTGTTACCCCTTGTTGCAGTACCTTCTTGGGTCAGACTACTTTCTCTGTTTCCTCTCTGTGCTAAATAACCTTCCTAAATACTTTGCCTCTCCCTGTCCTTCCCTGCTCCAAGCAACTTCTCAGGGATTACTTTGCTCTTTCTGCTATTGTTCATGGCACTTCTATGTTCAACCCTTGTATTTGGGCTCTTCTGCCATCAGGCTACAAATTGATCAATTATCACCTCTCATTATTAGTTTATTGTTCATATTTGTTTGCACTATTGTTCATTGTGTATTTCCTGATTGTTTTGCAGTTACCTTTTGAAATGTATTGACTCCTTACCCTTCCCCAAGTACACCTTGGCTCATTCACCTTCCCTTGCCACCAACTAATAAATAAATACATAAGATTTACCTACTATTACCCTCTTTCAGTTTGCTTCATCTCTTCACACAAAATATATAAAACTCAAAATTTAAATACAGTAATTTTTCAGACTTGCTTGAGCCTCCCTTGGAACAGGCTGGGGCCTCCCCAGGGAGGCTGGCCTCACCATTTGAGAACCCCTGATCTAGAGGAACTGTCCCCGGTACTGAGGGTCTGCAACAGAACAGAGGGAGCTGATGATTGTCTGAGGCCACAAAGAGATCTATCTCTGGAGTGCCCCATCTCTTGAAAATTACCTGGAGGACATGAGGATTCAGAGACTACTATTGATGACCCTGAGATATCCTGCTGAGGGCATCTGCCAGCAGATTGTCCTTTCCTGGGAGATGCACTGCTGTCAGGGAAGTCTGAAGAGAGTGAGCCAGCGATCATACCTACATTCTGTGCACAAGGCCATGGTACGAGTGCCCCCCCCGCTTGTTTATGTACCACATGGTGGTGGTGTCTGTCCTGATCTGCATTACTTTCCCTTTGACTGATTCTGAGAATGCCTGAATGGCTAGATACACAGCTCTGAGTTCCACAAGATTGATATGAAGGAGAGACTCCTGCTGTGACCAAGTACCCTGTGCAGTGAGATCCCCTAGGTGAGCTCCCCACCCTAGGAGGGAAACCTCCATGGTGAGGACCACTGAGGGTGTCTGACTAAGGAATAGAACACCTTGTCTGAGACTGTCCCCCTCCAACCACCATTGGAGAGCCTGGACAAGAGTCTGAGTCACTGGAACCGGCTTAGTGAGAGGATCCTTCTTCTGAGACCAGAAGGACCTTAAGTGGAACTGAATGCCCTTCATCTGTAACCTGGCTCCCTGAACCACTGCACTGGAAGCTGCCATGTGGACCGGGAGCTGAAGGAAATGTCTGACTGGAAGAGACACCAGAGGTCGAAAGCAAGAAGCCAGATCTGTCAGGGCCTTTACCCTTGAACAAGGGAGGAAAGCCTTTGCCTGAATAGTATCCAGTTCCACTCCTATGAAAGTCAGGAACTGCACCGGTTCTAGAACTGACTTGGACAGATTGAGGAGGAACCCAAGGGAACCCAGAAGCCTCTGGGTGACCTCTAGCGCTGACTTGACTTGGTCTGGAGACTGACCTACAATAAACCAGTCGTCTAGATAAGGAAAGACTGAAATGCCGTGCCTTCTGAGGAAGGCTACTACTACTGCTAGGCATCTTGTGAACACCCGTGGGGCAGATGTTAGGCCGAAGGGCATTGCTCTGAACTGGTAATAACCTGAGGGCAACTCAAACCTGAGGTATTTTCTGTGGGAGCATCTGATAGAAATATGAAAGTAGGCACCCTTGAGGTCCAGAGAAGCTAGCCAGTCTCCTGGCCTCAGAGAGGGAACAATTATTCCCAGAGTCACCATTCTGAGTTTTGGCTTTGTGATGTTTGTTCAAATATCTCCACTCTAGGATGGGTCACCACTCCCCTGTCTTTTTTTGGGGTAAGGAAGTATCTTGAATACAGTCCTTTTCCCTCTGTGCTGTGGAGGAACCTTCTCCACAGCTTTTAGGAGTAGTAGGGAAGAAACTTCTGCCTCCAGAGCAACTATTTCTATGGGAGAAGCAGGAATAAAAGACCTGGCTCTCATTTTGGGAACTCTTTTGAAGCTGAGAGCCAGTCCTTGGCTTATTACTTCCAGGATCCACTTGTCTGAAGTGATAAACTTCCAGGCCTGGAAGAAGTAAGCCAGCCTGCCCTCTACTGGAAATTGGGAGGCGACCCGGTCTGACACATCAGGGTGTCTATTTGGCAAGACCCTTAGACTGAGAAGAGGATGCAGTCTTGCTCATCTCTCTGTTACCTCTCCCTCTAAAGAACCCCCTCTGCTGGAAAGAAGAGGAAGCCTGAGCTTGGTAAAAAGGTCTATGAAGAGGCCTGCCCCTGCCAGCCCTAGACTGCTGCTTCTGTGGAGTGGCTTGCCTGTCCTTGGCCACTGCACTCCTGTAGGTGGTCCTGTACTCGTCTATCTTCCTCATGCAAGACTCTGCTCCCCAAACAGAGAATTACCAGTGACAGGAAAATCCATGGCCTTAGCCTGGGTATCCTGCGAAAGGCTAGTACATCTGAGCCAAGCAAATCTTCTTAAAGAAACAGATGCAGCCATGACTCTAGATGCCACATCGTTCAAGTCCAAAGCAGCAAGGAATTGCACCTTGGATGCCTCGATGCCATCAGCAGCCACCTCCTCCAGCTCCTTGGCTAGCTGGGGGGAAGCCTCCTTAGGCAGCTTCTGGTACCTGGTTGTATAGGCCATATAGGCAGCCTATCCAAGTCCCAAGGAGGATGCCAAATATTGTTTTTTGGCCATGGCATCCACCTTCCTGGAATCCTTATCTGGGGGTGTGAAGCCAAGGGAATGTTAGCCTTGTCACAGGCTGTAGCCTGCACTACCCCAGCATGGCTGCAATGATTGTACAGGAAATCTGTACCTGAACCTGCCAACATGTACCTCCTGTCCATTTTTTTATCCACTGGAGGTACAGAAGTGGGCATTTGTAAACATTTTTGAGTCTGTTTCCCTAAAGATTTATGTAGTTGGATAGACAGCCCCTTAGACTCTGGGTCATCCATCATCTCCATGTAGTCAGGTTCTTCCTCCTTTTCAGCAGCTTCCACAACTGGGAACTGGAGAGTTTCAGCCACTTTTCTGTAAAACAAAAAGTGGGAAGTTGACTCAGAAAGTCTGGGAGGGGAGACATTGGAATGCCTGTCTGGGGAGTTGTCAGGCTCTACAGGCTCGTCTAGGCCTCCAAATTCATCATCATCATCTTTGAGATACTCTTCATCTCCCTCCCATTCAGTGTCATAAAACGCCTCTGGATTGTAATCCCATGGGGCTTGAACCGTCTGAACCGACTGCCTGCCTGAAGGTGTCAGTTCAGATGGAACCAGGCGAAGCGATTGAACTACGTTTATCGCTTTTGGAATCTCCTCAGCGGTTGGGATCTGTGGGGTTGGATCCGAACTGGCTGATTTTCTCTTTTTCTTTGACGGAACCAATCCCTTGGAATCGGCTCTCCTTTTGCCGGAGGGGGTATCGCCTGGGTCAGCAAGCACCTCCTCAGGTTTGGTCAGAACCGAACTGGGCTGGCCATCTGGATCAGCAGACTTCTCTGCCTCCTTTTCCCTCAGCCTACTTAATCTTTTTTCCAAAGGGGCTTTGGGAAAGTTTTTGCATATTGGGCAGTCTGCTTTGAGGTGGTCAAACCCCAGACAATACACACATATGAGGTGGGGATCAGCTTTAGCAAAAGCCTCCCCACACTTAGTACAGTGTTGAAACCCAGTGGGACCGGTTTTCTTTTTTGGTTTCTCAGACATTGCCTTTTCCAAAAAGTTACGCTTTATAGCCTTCAAGCTAGGTAACACAGACCTATCGGTTCCAACCGTGTCACGGGTTGTGTAAAAAACCTTGTTTTTTGGGGAATCGATAGGAACCGGACACAACAGAAAGTTACAAGATTAAAATCAAATACAGAATTATTTTGGTTCCCAACTGGACCGATCGGTAGAAAACTGAAGAAAAGCAATTTCTAATCAAAGTAATCCACTGTCTACCTACTTACACTACCTGTACCGTAGACATAGACTTGATACAGAAAAATAAATGAAACGGTTGAAAAACCGAACAATTTATCTAATCAAACCAAAGTTGCGAAGGAGAAATCTCCAGGGCATCTTCACAGTTAGGCGGAGTAAAGAATCTGACAGTTACATTGAGATGTACCAGATGTACCAGGTTTGAAAACCGAGCTCGAGCTCAACGTTCTATGCCCTGGCATGGAGTTAACACTTTCCTCTCTAGAGCAGTTCAAGTGCTGGGGCTAACTGCATGTAGTCAGAATACAGCAAGACTTCATGTTGTTTGAAGGACTGTTTTCCAAAAAGGAGAATAAAACACCATATTAACAGTTACCAGTCTCTTTGCTGCTCTATGTTTAACTACTTGACCAGGCACTTTGCTTCCTTGGCTTCAGTCTCTTCCTTGTAATCATTTCTCTTTCCTCTGTTGTGTCTTCTATTTTCAACCCCAGCCCCCCCCCCCACATCATATAAGCCACCTTTGGATTTGTTATCTCTGCTTGCGTGACCTTACAGTTTTTTTTGCATTAAATATTAGTTGCCAGAACCTGGGCCATTTTCCAAGTTTTTCAAGATCCTCTGTAAGTGGTCTTACACCCTCATTACAGTCTGCTCTCAGAGGTGTTGGTATCATCCACAAAGTGGGCTATCTTGAAATGAATCCACTTCCCTTTGTCACATATAAAAACAGTAAACAAGGTCTGACCCCAAACCTGATCCCTGGGAACCCCACTAGTGACTTTCCCCTTTGCCCCGAGACTTCTTCATTTAGAGAAACCCTAAGTGCTGTTTCATGCAGCAAAGTCGTCTTATCCATCAAGTATTTGTTCCTTCCACTCCTATGTCATTCAGTTTCTTAACTAACCTCTCATGCAGAACTGAGTCAAAGGCCTTATTAAAATTCAGGCACAACACATTAATAGGCTGGCCTTTATAAATTGACCTTGTGAACCAGCTGAAGAAGTCAATTACAATTGTTTGACATGACCTACCTCTGTTGAAACTGTAGGAACAGAACTAATTTAATTAGAATATTTTATTATAATGTTATTATATTCTTAATTGCTATTCTATATCCTTATATTGGCTTAATTATTAAGTACTATAAATGTTTCTGATCAAATTAATATCTGAATGAACTCTAAAACAAGGACAATGCTGCTTAAGGCTTAAATACTGAAATGGAGGAATGATGTCATGAAACAAAAAGGAATATGGCATACATAGAAAACTTAAAAAAAAAAACTGGTTCGGGAATAGTCTGTTTAAATTTGGAGCCCCCTTGGCATCTCTTCCAATGATTAGCAGAAGAGCTTGAAGCTGAGACTGAGAGATTATTGCCATTGAAACTTGACATAATTTATAGCCTTGTTTTTCGTGTAACAGCCAGCCCCAGGTACACCAGAAGTTAACGGAGACTGAAATAGACTGGCTTTAAGAAATTAAGATTTTGTTTATGGAAAATACACAAAATGTCCTATATATTTCAGAATCACACAGGTTATTGAGAATGCCGGAAACTTCACAGGAATTAAGTGTTAGTCTAGCATACTAACATACTAAAATGCCAGCAGAATAGGCCTAACGGTCTCTCGAGTCTGCTCGATTTTCAGTACCTGCACTGAGGGTCGATTTTGGTGTCCCCCCTTCCCTTTGGGTTATACTGTCCCCAGTTCCAGATGTTCCACCTGTACTGGGCCTGGTCAGATTTACTCTCCCCCTGTACCTGTCCCATCCCCATTTAAACCCATCCACAGTCTCCACCTCTACCAGCTCCCTGGGCAGTGCATTCCATGGCTGCACCACCCTTTCGGTGAAATAACATCTCCTCCTCTCCCCTCTGAGCCTGCCCCTTCCAGCTTACACCCGTGACCTCTCGTTGCCCCACCTTCCTTCCTTTGGAGCACCCTGACTGGGCCTCCTTTATTGATCCCTTTCATGTACTTAAAGACCTCTATCATGTCCCTCCTGTCCCTCCTCTCCTCCTGGGTGTCATGTCGAGCTCCCTGAGCCTCTCCTCAGGTCCTCTCCCCAGGCCCCAGATCATTTTGGTTGCCCTCCTTTGGACCCTCTCAAGGAGTGTAATGTCCCTTTTTAAATGTGGTCTCCAAAACTGCACACAATACTCGAGGTGTGGCCTAACCAAGCAGTTGTACAATGGAAGGATCACTTCCGCCTTTCTGGAGGTAATCCCCCTGGTGATGCATCCCAGCTTCCTATTTGCCCTTGCCGCTGCCCTTCTACAGGTCTCTGAGTTGTTCATTTTGACATCTACCACTACTCCCAGGTCCCTCTCACCCTCTGTGACTTAAATCATGTCTCCTCCCAGGGTATACCCCAGGCCTGGATTTCTGACTCCCAGGTGCAGAACCTTGCACTTCCCCACATTGAATTTTAGTTTCCATTTTCCCAACCACCTTTCCAGAGCCTCCAGGTCCTCCTGCCCTCCTCCTCATCCACCACTGCACCCAGCTTTGAGTCATCTGCAGAGAGACTCATCTCACTCCTGATCCCCCTCCTGATGTCCGAGACATAGGCATTGAACAGGAGTGGCTCCAGCACTGACCCCTGGGGAACCCCACTAGTAACCCACCTTGGGGATGAGGCTAACCCTCCAACCACCACCGTCTGAGTACGCTCAGAGAGCCAATTTCCTATCCATCTTAACAACTGTCTCCCTACCCTCATTTCCTTCAGCTTAGCCAGCAGGCCACTGTGGGTACTGAATCAAATGCCTTGCTAAAGTCCAGAAAGAGGACATTCACTGGCCTACCCTGGTCCAGGGTCCTCGTCACCCAGTCATAGAACTCAACAAGGTTTGTCTGGCAGGATCTTCCCATGACAATGCCATGCTGCCTATTGTCCAAGTACCCAGTTTTCTCCAGTAACCCCCCCTAGCCTTTCCTTGACAATACCCTCCATCACCTTGCCGACCACTGATGTCAGGCCAACGGGCCTGTAATTTCCTACCTCCTCTCTTGATCCCCCCTTGTGGATTGTCACAATATTGGCCTCCCTCCTGTCTTGGGGCACCCACCCAGTCCTCAGAGAGATGTTGAAAAGCTCCGCTAGAGAGACTACCAGGACATCCGCCAGTTCCCTCAGCACCCTGGGATGTATCTTATCTGGCCCAGGTGCTTTCTCCGTCTGAAGGAACCTGAGGGATTCCTTTACTCTCTCTACCGGGATTTCAGCCTCCACATCTTCTCCCTTTTCACCCTGCACTGCTGGCCCCCCCACCTGTTTGTGTTGGCCACTCCCTTTCCCCAGACCCATCAGGGCCACTGGTCTCTACTGGTCCCACTCCTTCCTCCAGTTTGCCCCCACTCCCCTCGCAAGACATAGCTCCTCCATCCCCCCCTGGTAAACACTGAGGCAAAGTACTCATTTAGGACTTCAGCGTGTTCCCCCACCTCTTGTGCACAACCATCCCCTACTCTTATCTTGCTGATCTTCCTGCTTACTTTCCTTTTTTCCCCTATGTATCTAAAGAACCCCTTGTACCCCCTCCAGATCCCACTGGCCAAGGACTGCTCTTTTTTTGCTTTAGCTGCTCTCACCACCCTGGTGACTCTCTTGGCTGTCAGCTCATATTCCTCCTGATCCCTTTCGCTCCTTGAGCACTTGAAGCACCTAGTCTGCAAGAGCTTTGTAACCCTTGCTATTTATAAAACTCTGTAGCCCCAAAACTGTTTAAATATATTGACAAATTTGGTGTCTAAAGTAGGTTGACCTTACCACCTTTTCAAGGAAATGAGTCTTGAGTGTTTCTCTAACAAGCAATAACTAGTTGTGTGGTTTGTAAGCCTTCTTAATGAACTCCAAAGCAACATGAGGTCATGGATCATTAACTATAAACAAAAGAAATCACTGTCTTAAAGAAGTTTGCTAAGATTATAAGGTTTCTAATGATAGCAGGTATGCCAAACTGATGTAATTTTGAACAGGAAAAAATTTACTTCTGGAATCTGTAAATACTTTTTAAATATCTATAAAGGAAAAAGTTTTATAATGTTTTTATAAATTACAGATTTTTTATTAGAATTGACACCATCATGTTTGGTCTCAAATGAATCTTCTCTTTTAGCTGCATCTGAAAATGTAGGTTTTACATTTGTAACAAGGTGCACATTGATACAAGAAAGAAAAATTGTTTTATATCAAAAACAGTTTTTGAAGATTAGGTTATATTGAGAAAAAATGGTTTAGGAGGGGCTAACAGTAACACCCTCAAAGAGAACTCAGACCAATCATAATTTGATGGTGATGTCGCCCAGCAAGAGGGACATAAATGGGATGCTGGCAAAGCCGGCCCAGAACTGCCTGATCCTTTGGTGTGTAAGGACCTGTGTGGGCTGCTCTGACAATTTTGGATGAGCTTGGGACTTGTACTAGGCCAAAAGCCTGAAGCCACGCCTGCTTGGAACCAGCATTTGGGTTGAGCCACTGCCACCACTGGGGGGTGTTAGGTATAAGTTTGAGAGCCTGCACAACGATGCAACAATGTCCAGCTGCTAAAACTGCCTGTTACAGGAAGGACTCTCTTCCCAATATTGGATGAAGCAAGGCCTATGTTTTGCATACTGAGAATCTGGACTAAAGTAATGTTTTGGAATTTCTGTTAAAAGTCTGAACAAGAGACTAACTTTAGAATTTACCAGCCAGCAAGCCTGCAGTGCTGTTAAATAGCAGTGAGTCCAGAGTTGCAGGTTCAAGAGCAGGAATGAACCGAAACAGAAAAGAGTCACAGAGTTCAGTTAGCAAAACAACATTGCTGTCCACAGGGAGAAATCTTTCTACAGATTGTGCTGTTAGACTGCTAAAATCTTGCTGTTTGATATTTCCCACTAAATCCTGAAGTGACTTTTGATGATTTGTGACGTCAAGCAAGAAGGATCCAGCCTGCATTGCTGCATTGATGTCCGAAGATTATACAGTTCCAGGTTCAAGGGGAAAAGACAGAAGACTAAAGCCAAGCCAACCACTAAGGACTTTTGTCATCCAAAATCAGAAGTTCTCACTATGATTTTGAAAGTTAAAAAGTAGAAGACTGCACCTACAGATAACTAAAACCCAAGTATTCCTTTAATTATTCCACTTTTAGTACTTTTATTTGGCTGTCTGGGGTGTTTACTTAGTGCATTTTAGCTCCAAAACCTAAGGTATATAGTTAAGCTAGAATTTAGATGTGAAGAAGTACCTTCTTGCATGCTAAAGTTTAAAACAATTCTTATACAAAGATATAACCTGAGACACTAGTGTAATGATTTGCAAATTCTCATAGTAAAAAGGTCATGATATTTATAAGTATGCTGAAGAAATAGTATAAACAATGTCATTTATTACGCTGACTATTGCTTATTCATTTGTGTTGCTTATTTGTTGAAATTTGTTTATTTGTTTTATTTGAGTTACTTGATTTTCTAAAACCTGTACATTACAGTTTGTGTTTACATTATTTTTATTATGCTTGATATTTATGCCAATTATGAATATTTAGGACTTGTACATATGTGAATAAAATATATATTTCAAACAACAGGAAGTCTTGCTGTATTCTGACTATATGCAGTTAGCTCCAGCACTTGAACTGCTCAAGAGAGGAAAGAGTTAACTCTATGCAGAAGCATAGAACGTTGAGCTTGAGCTCGGTTTTCAAACCTCTGTCTCTGGTACTCTGTAGTGTAACCATCAGATTTCTACTCCGCCTAACTGTGAAGTCGCTCTGGAGATCCCTCCTGCACTTCGGTTCGGTTTTAGTTTGAATTGTCGTTTTTTTCGACCGCAGTCCTTATCCTATCGGTATTCTTACCTCTGTCACGGTAACAGTAAGTGGTAGTAGTAGGTAGTGTGATTTTTGTGTTAATTTGACTAGAAATTGTTTTTGTTTTCGATTATTTTCTGGTCGGTCCAGTTTAGAACCGAAATCAATTGCAATTTTTATCTATTTGTGTTTATTTTGTGGTTTCCGGTACTTACCGGTTCCTAAAAAAAAAATCTGGTTTATGGGATTTTTTTAACCGATCTGTGACACAGTTGGAACCGATAAGTTTTTCAGTTGCTTGGCTTAATGCTGTATAGGATGACTTTTTGGTAATATTCAAACAACATGAAGTCTTGCTATAGTATGACATATGCAGTTTGTCCCAGCCTTAGAACTGCTCCGGAGGTGAAAGAGTTAACTTCCATGCCAGGCATGGAATCTTGAGCGCGAGCTCGGTTGAAAAAAACTCTGTCTGTTGATCTTCAAACTGAAACTGTCAGATTCTTTATTCTGCCTCACTGAACAGTCGCCCGGAGATTCCTCCTACTGCTCGGTTCATTTGTCGGTTAAAAAGTGTTATTTCTGTTTTCTAAACTGCATTTGTATATTTTAACCGCGAACCGTCGGTTCAAGCTCTGTCTGTGGTATCGTAAGTAATAGATAGGTTTTACATTTCTCTGTGTGGAACTTGCAAACGTTGTTATCGGTTCAGTTTGAACCGATTAGGTTGGTGTTAAAATTTGTTAAATTACATTTAGAGTGCGGTTCCCGGTTCTTATCGGTTCTAAAAAAACGGATTTCATTACGGTTTTTTCCACGACCCGTGACATGGTTGGGAACCGATAAGGGTGTCTTGCTTGGTGATTTGCCGGAAAAGGGCAAGTTTTTGGTTAGGCTGGCATTATGTCTGAGAAACCCAAAAGAAAAACTGGGCTCCACTGGTTTCAACACTGTAGTGTCTGTGGGAAGCCTTGCCAAGGCTGACCCACACACCACACATGTGTTTATTGTCTGGGGTTTGACCACCTCAATGCAGACTGCCAGATTTGCAAGAATTTCCTGCAGCTACCCTGGATAAGAGAGTTGGTAGGCTCAGGGAACGAGAGGCCAAAAAGTCCGCTGACCCGGATGGCCAGCCCGGTTCGGTGTCATCCGAACCGGAGGGAGTGCCCCCTGACCAGGGTGATACTTCCTCGGCAAACGAAAGCTGACTCGGAGGAGCCAGTTCCAGCAAAGAGGACTAGAAAATCAGCAGGTGTGGAGCCAAAATTTCTTCTCCAACCGCTGCAGAGATAGCCAAAGCGATCCAAATTGTCCAGTCGCTTCGGTTCCGTTGGCCGAACCGCGCCATCAGGTAAACGGTCGGTTCGGTCGGTTCCACCGGTTCAAGAATATGATATAGAAGAATTTTATGAACCGGAGGAGGGGAGGAGGATTATGAAGAGAGGAATGTGATTTTGAAAGTCTGGATGTGCCATTGAACCGACATCTCCCCAGACAGACCTTCAGGAGTGTCTCCCCTAGGCTTTCTGAGTCCTCTCTCATTTTCTGTTTTATAAAAGTTGTTGAAACCCTCCAGCTCCCTTTGGAAGAAGCTGTGGATGAACAGGAGGAGCCTGACTATGTGGAAATGATGGATATCCCAGAGTCCAGGAGATTGTCTATTCCTTTACATAAATCTTTTAGGAAACAGACAATAAAGATTTTAAAAGCTCCTAATTCTTTACCTCCTGTGGATAAAAAGATGGACAGGAGGTACACATTGTCAGGCTCTGATACGGAGTTCCTTTCACAACAATGCAGCCATGTTAGTAGTGTAGGCTGCAGCCTGTGATAAGGCAAATATTCCCTTGGCTTCACACCCCTGACAAGGACTCCAGGAGGATTGATGCCATGGCAAAGAAACAATACATGGCAGCATCCTTGGGACTCAGACAGGCAAATTATATGGCCTATGTTGCAAGATACCAGAAACCAGATGGGATACTGTTATGGCTTTAGCGAAACAGGTCCCTGGCCAGCTTGCCAAGGAGCTGGAACAGGTGGCTGCTGATGGTATTGAGGCATCCAAGGTGCAATTCCATGCTGCAGGGACTCTAATGATATATCTTCAAGAGTCATGGCTACATCTGTGGCTTCTCGTAGAATGGCTTGGCTCAGGTGTACTAGCCTGTCACAGGATACCCAGGCTAAGGCCATGGATTTTTCAGTTGTGGGTAATTCTCTGTTTGGGGAGCAGACAGAGAATTACATGAAGAAAATGGATGCGTATAGGACCACTTATAGGAGTGCACAGGCCAAGGAGAGGCAAGCCACTCCTCAGAGGCAGCTTTCTAGGGGCAGGGGCAGGCCTTTTCACAGGCCTTTTTACCAAGCCCAGGCCTCCTCTTCAGCTTATGCCCAGAGGGGGTTCTTCAGAGGGAGAGGCAGACGGGGTACGAGCAGGCCTGCTCCCACCCCTCAGCCTAAAGCCCCTGCCAAACAGGCACCCTGATGGGATGCCCAGCGCCGATTCTCCATTACCTGTAGGGGGCAGGCTGGCTTACTTCGTCCAGGACTAGGAGTCTTTAACATCAGACAAGTGGGTCCTGGAAGTAGTAAGCCAGGGACTGGTTCTCAGCTTCAAAAAATTTCCAAAGATGAGAACCAGATCCTTTCCACCTGCAAATCCATCAGAGGCTCTTGCTTTGGAAACAGAAGTCTCAACCCTCCTGGCTCTCAGAGCTGTAGAAAGGGTTCCTCCCCTACACCAGGGCAAAGGACTGTACTCCAGGTACTTCCTTACCCCAAAAAAGACAGGAGAATGGCGGCCCATCCTGGATCTAAGATACCTAAACAAGCACCTTTTAAAACTAAAATTCAGAATGGTGACTCTGGGAATTATTTTACCCTCCCTAAGGCCAGGGGACTGGCTAGTGTCCCTGGACCTCAAGGATGCCTACTTCCATGTTCTCATCAGAAGCTCCCACCGAAAGTACCTCAGATTCGAACTGCCCTCAGGCCATTACCAGTTCAGAACAATGCCCTTCGGCCTCACCTCTGCCCCAAGGGTATTCACCAAATGCCTGGCAGTAGCAGTTGCTCACTTAAGAAGGCAAAAGATTGCCATCTTTCCTTACCTGGACGACTGGCTCATAGTGGGTCAGTCCCCAGACCAAGTCAAATCACACCTTCAGGTTACCCAGCAGCTGCTTACATCTCTAGGTTTTCTTCTCAATCTTCCAAAGTCAGTTCTAGATCCTCTTCAGCTACTCAAATTCATAGGCGCAGAACTGGACACAAAGCAGGCCAGAGCTTTCCTTCCTCTAGAAAGAGTAAGGACCCTGGTGGCTCTGGCCTCCTCCTTCACTCTGCAGGTCTCTTGACCAGCAAGGCACTTTCTACAGCTCCTTGGCCACATGGCTGCTTCCACAGCTGTAGTGCAAGGAGCAAGATTTCAGATGAGGGACATCCAGTTCCATTTGAGAGCCTTCTGGTCTCAAAGGAGAGATCCTCTAACCAAATTGATCCCAGTAACTCGAACTCTGATCCAGGCTCTGCAGTGGTGGCAGGATCAGAGCAATCTGAGACAGGGGGTTCCTTTCATCCCTCAATCTCACTCCTTGACCCTTACTACAGATGCGTCCCTCTTGGGGTGGGGAGCTCACATGGGCGACCTCACCACCCAGGGAGTGTGGTCCCCTCAGGAATCTCTGCTCCACATCAATCTGTTGGAACTCATAGCTGTTTTTCTAGCACTTCAGGTTTTTTCTGCATCTGTTCAGAACAAAGTGGTACAGGTCAGAACAGACAACACCACTACAGTGTGGTACATCAACAAGCAAGGGGGCACTCGGTCTTCGGCCTTGTGCACTGAGGCAATGAAATTGTGGTCTCTGGCTTATTCCCTGAACACCTCCCTCATGGCAGTTCACCTCCCAGGCAAGGACAATGTCCTGGCAGATGCTCTCAGCAGGATTTCCCAGGGCCATTACGAATGGTCACTGGATCCCCTAGTACTGGGGTTAGTATTTGCCAGGTGGGGCACCCCTCAGATAGATCTTTTTGCAGCCCCAGACAATCACCAACTTCCGCTTTTTGTTGCAGGCCCCAGTGTTGGGTCAGTCCTCTGGATGCCTTTCTTCTGATTGGGAAGGAAGTTCCTTTATGCCTTTCCCCTTTCCTCTCTTGTTCAAGGTGCTAGTCAAAATCAGATCTCAACCTTGCAAGATGATTCTGATTGCTCCAGATTGGGCCAGACAGCCCTGGTATCCACTCCTTCTGTCCTTAGCAGTCCACCTTCCCCTGTGTCTCCCCAGGAATCACAATCTGTTAACCTGTGCCCAGGGGAGAGTTTGGTATCCGAATCTAAAATCCCTCAACCTCAAGGCCTGGCTCTTGAGGAGTTAGAGTTTGCTGACCTACACCTTTCTCAAGGTGTACTCGACATCTTGAAAGCTTCTAGGAAGCCTTCCACCAGGGCTACTTATAATTCTAAATGGAAAAGGTTTTCCATATGGTGCTCTGAAAAGCATATTTCCCCAGAATCTGCTGATTTGCCAACAGTCCTGGACTATATGGTCCATCTAAATAGTTTGGGGCTGAGGCCAGCTACCCTGAAAGTGCATTTGGCAGCTGTCTCTGCTTTTATTTCAGCAGGAGAGCCCTCTTCTCTTTCTGCTCACCCCGTATTCTCTAAGTTTTTCAAGAGATTGCTTCACACCAACCCTCCATTCAGGGACCTTGCTCCGCCTGGGATCTTAATGTTTGCATTGCTCAGCTAATGCAACCCCCTTTGAGCTCTTGTCTTCAGCAGAGCTTAAGTACTTGACTTGGAAAACTGTGTTTCTAGTAGCCATCACTTCTGCCAGGCGCATAAGTGAATTACAAGCTTTGTCAGTGGAGCCTGATTTTATCTCCTTTCACAGAGATAAGGTAGTCCTCAGGACTAACAGGAAGTTCTTGCCTAAGGTGGTTTCAGATTTCCACCTTAATCAATCTATATCTCTTCCAGTGTACTTCACTGACCATTCCTCCTCTGGTGAGAGGAGGCTGCACAGTTTAGATGTAAAGAGAGCCGTTAGTTACTACATAGAGCATACCAAGGGTCACAGGTTTGACTCCCTCCAACTGTTCCTCACTTATGGTAAGGTTGGTAAAGGGAAACCTGCCACTAAAGGATCCATTGCCAGGTGGATTGTCTCTTGTATCCAATTTTGCTATCAAAAACTGGGTAAGGTTCCCCCTTCAGGCCTGAGGGCTCACTCTACCAGAGGTACAGCTGCGTCCCTAGCTGCAGCCAGAGACATCCCTATCTTGGAGATATGTCAAGCAGCTACCTGGAAAACAGTACACACTTTCACTAAGCATTACTCCCTGGACATCCAGGCTAGGAGTGATGCTCGGTTTGGCACAGCTGTGCTTCAGAGCCTATTTCCTAAGTAGGTTCTGTCCCTCCTCCATGGAGGTACTGCTGTATAGTCTGCATATGTCATAATATAGCAAGACTTCATGTTGTTTGAAGAAAATTACTCACCTTAGTAATGTTGTTTCTTCTAATGGAGTCTTGCTATATTATGACCTCCCCCCCTGCCTGCCCCTCTCAGAACCTTTGCTTTTGGGATGTGGGTGGGCAGTGCAGTGTTGGCACTTAATGATGCCCACCTTGTGTTTTCCTCTTTTTGGGGTGTTTGGTGTTGTATTTTATTTTATTTTATTTTTGGATCCCTGACTTGAGTCTTGGTTTTGGGACCAGAAAATGTGTTAATATTTTAGTAGCCAGTTGGCTAGTTTAGGTTTACAGCTTCCACACAGAACCTTAGTGAGTTTTGCTCATAAAGATCTGACAGTTTCAGTTTGAAGATCACCAGACAGAGTTTTTTTCAACCGAGCTCACGCTCAAGATTCCATGCCTGGCATGGAAGTTAACTCTTTCACCTCTGGAGCAGTTCTAAGGCTGGGACAAACTGCATATGTCATAATATAGCAAGACTCCATTAGAAGAAACAACATTACTAAGGTGAGTAATTTTTTCTTAGGCATGTCTGAGAAACCCAAAAAGAAAACCGGTCCCACTGGGTTTCAGCACTGTACTGAGTGTAAGGAGGCCTTTACTAAGGCCAATCCTCACCTCATCTGTGTATATTGTCTGGGGTTTGACCACCTCAAAGAAGACTGCTAGATTTGTAAGAACTTTCCCAAAGCCATTCTTGAAAAACGTTTGAGTAGGCTGAGGGAGAGGGAGGCCGAGAAGTCCGCTGACCCCACTGACCTGGGCGATACCTCTTCGGGCAAGAGGAGAGCCGACTCTGCGGAGTCGGTTCCTACTAAGAGAAAAAGGAAATCAGCTGGTTCGGATCCAAAAACTCATGTTCTGACCGCTGAGGAGATAGCGAAAGCAGTTTCTATTGTGCAATCGCATTGCCCGGTTCCGACCGAACCGACATCGGTTGAAATGCGATTGGTTTGGTTGAAAGTTGGTGCCTTAGAAATTGACCCAGAGGCATATTATGAGGGCAATTGGGAGGAGGAAGAAGATGACAAAGAAGGAGAGTTTGCAGGCCTAGATGAGCCATTAGAGCCTGACATCTCCCCAAACAGGCCTTCCAGTGTTTCCCCTCCCAGACTTTCTGAGTTCCCCTCCCACTTCTTGTTTTACAAGAAGGTGGCTGAGACTCTTCAGCTTCCTATGGAAGAAGCTGATCAGGATCAGGAGGAACCTGATTATATGGAAATGATGGATGTTCCAGAGTCAAAGAGAGTGTCTATCCCTTTGCATAAATCCCTGGGGAAACAGACACAGAAAATAATGCAATTTCCTACTTCCATTCCTCCTGTGGATAAAAAAAATGGACAGGAGGTATGCCCTATCAGGTCCTGGTATGGAATTCCTTACAGCACATTGCAGCCATGTTGGAGTAGTGCAAGCTACAGCCTGTGACAAGGCTAATATTCCCCTGGCATCTCACCCCCTAGATAAGGATTCCAGGAAAGTGGATGCCATGGCCAAGAAACAGTACTTGGCATCCTCTTTGGGGCTCAGGCAATCAAATTACATGGCATATACGGCCAGGTACCAGAAATTGATGTGGGATACGGTTCTGGAGTTGGCTAGGAATGCCCCTCCCCAGCTAGCCAAGGAGCTGTAGCAGGTGGCTATAAATGGTATGGAGGCATCCAAAGTTCAGTTTCATGCTGCTGTGGACTCAAATGATGTCCATTCTAGAGTCATGGCTACATCTATCTCCATTAGGAGGTTAGCTTGGCTTAGATGTACCAATCTTTCACAGACTAAGGCCATGGATTTTCCTGTAACTGGTAATTCTCTGTTTAGTGAGCAAACAGAGAACTACATGAAGAAGATGGACGAATATAGGACCACCTACAGGAGTGCTGCAGCTAAAGAAAAGCAGACCACTCCTCAGAGGCAGCAATTTAGGGGCAGGGGCAGGCCTTTTCATAGGCCTTTCTACCAAGCTCGGGCCTTCTCTTCCTCTTCTTTCCAACAGAGGAGGTTCTTTAGGGGAAGAGGCAGGCGTGGGATGACTAGGACCCCATCATCCACGCAGTCTAAGCCCTCTGCCAAGCAGACACCCTGAGGTGTCAGTCAGGGTCGCCTCCCCATTTCCAGTAGGGGGGCAGGTTGGCTCACTACTTCCAGGCTTGGGAGTCTATTACTTCAGACAAATGGGTCCTGGAAGTAGTGAGCTAGGGACTTGTTCTCAGTTTCAAAAGGTTCCCAAAAATGAGAGCAAGGTCCTTCAGTCCTCCCTTGGAGACAAAGGTCTTAGAGGCAGAAGTCTCCGCTCTTCTGCTTCTGCAAACAGTAGAGAAGGTACTTCTTTGTCACAGGGGAAAAGGACTGTATTCCAAATACTTTCTTACCCCAAAAAAGACAGGGGAGTGGTGACCCATCCTAGATTTAAGGTACCTGAACAAACATCCGACAAAACTAAAATTCAAGATGGTGACTCTGGGAGTAATTCTTCCCTCTCTGAGACCAGGAGACTGGCTAGCTTCTCTGGATCTCAAGGATGCCTACTTCCACATGCCTATCAGACATTCCCACAGAAAGTACCTCAGGTTCGAGTTGCCCTCAGGCCATTACCAGTTCAGAGCTATGCCTTTTGGCCTAACATCTGCTCCAAGGGTGTTCACCTAGTATCGTGCAGTAGTGGTGGCATTCCTCAGGAGACAGGGTATCCTTCTGTTCCCATACCTGGACAATTGGCTCCTAGTGGGCCAGTCCTCAGACCAAGTCAAGTCAGCCTTAGAGGTCACTCAAAGACTTCTAGAATCCTTGGGCTTCATTCTGAACCTAGAAGTCTGTTCTGGAACCAGCCCAGCTTCTCACCTTAATAGGGGTAGAAATAGACACTATTCAGGCAAAGGCATTTCTCCCTCTCTCAAGGGTTTAGTCCCTGGTCACCCTGGCTTCCTCTTTTCGTCCTCTAGTTTCTCGTCCAGCCAGACACTTTCTGCAGTTGCGGGGCCACACGGCAGCATCCACAGCTGTGGTCCAGGGAGCAAGGTTTCAGATGAGAGGTATTCATTTTCATCTCAGATCTTATTGGTCTCAGAAAAGAAACCCTTTCTCCACATTGGTTCCAGTGTCTCAAACTCTAGTCTAGGCCCTTCAGTGGTGGCTGGAGAAGGATAATCTTTGACAAAGTGTCCCATTTATCAGTCAGGCTCCTTCAGTGATTCTCACCACAGATGCCTTTCTACTAGGTTGAAGGGCTCACCTAGATCAGCTTACAGATCAAGGAACCTGGTCACGCCAGGAGTCCCTTCTACACATAAACCTTCTCCAATTGAGAGCTGTCTTTCTAGCACTTCAGACATTCTCAACTGTGGTTCAAGGGAAAGTGGTGCAGATCAGGACAGACAATACCACAACCATGTGGTACATCAACAAGCAGGGAGGCACTCGGTCCTCGGCCTTGTGCACAGAGGCCATGAAGACATACCTCTCAACTGTACCACATTATGAGGAACGTTCCTCATTTTACTTCACAAAAGCTCCCTGTCCCACATTGTGAGCACTTGTCCCACATTCAGTGTTTACATTTTAAAGCAAAAATCTTCAGTAAAGGTTGAAATAAGTATATTATTCAATTAATAACAGACTTTCTGAACATAAATGCAAACACTTTAACAGTGTTCAGAGCTTCTTAGGTAAAGATTTGATTTAGTGTTCCACATTTTGCTCATTTGTTCCACATTTTGAGAGGCAATGTTCCAAATTTTGGGGACAAAAGGTTGAGAGGTATGCATGAAGATATGGTCTCTGGTTTATTCCCTTCAGGCTTCCCTGATGGCTGTGCATCTCCCAGGGAAGGACAACATTTTAGCAGATGCTCTCAGCAGGATTTCTCAGGGTCATCACGAATGGACCCTGAATCCTTTAATTCTTCAGGTCATTTTCAAGAGGTGGGGCACTCCAGAGATAGATCTCTTTGCAGCCCTGGACAATCACCAACGTCCTCTCTTTTGTTGCAGACTGCCCCTTCTGGGCTCTGTCCATCAGGATGCTCTCTCGTTAAATTGGACAAGCAGGTTTCTGTATGCATTCCCTCCTTTTCCTCTGATATTCAGGGTCCTGATCAAGATCAGGTCTCAACCCTGCAGGGTGATTCAAACAACGTGAAGTCTTGCTGTATTCTGACATAATGCAGTTAGCCCCAGCACTTGAACTGCCCCGGAGAGGAAAGAGTTAACTCTATGCAGAAGCATAGAACGTTGAGCTTGAGCTTGGTTTTCAAACCTCTGTCTGTGGTACTTCCTAGTGTAACCGTCAGATTCTAACCCCAGGAATCCACTAATATTATTACTCTTTGCAGTTCTCTTTGAAGTCAGGACTGCCCCAGAGAGAATAGAATGATATGCTAATCATGGAATGTTTAGCACATGCATCTATTTTCAAACAGCCTTGTGCTAACTGCCTACATTCTGGCTCAGATTTCTTCTCTCTGCTGAAGACGTCAGATGCCCTAGAGATCTCTCTCTAAATCAAGATCATCTGATTACTGTTAAGACCAAAAAAAGTAAGTATTTTTGTCTTATTTTTTATTACTGCCTTGTGTTTATTGTTATTTACTGTTTTTCCTCATAGCAGGGTTTTTATATAATTGATTAGCAGTACTAACTGTAAATAAAGTATTTATATAGGTTTTCTAGAAGTGTTATGTTTGTTAACAAAGTGAGGCAAGTGCTATGCATTACTCACAATGTTTTAGCACTTTTATGGGCAAAAAGCTAATCAATTTTTAGAGATAAATAAAACCCTGTTTAAAATGTTTGGACCTCATGGTTTTAAGAATTGTTGAAGTGTGCTGAGATGTTTGCTAAGCCAGATAAGCATGATCTTTGCTTGATCTGCCTTGGGCAACAACAATTTTATGAAGATTGTGATATATTTAAGTCTTTCCCCTGGTAAAACAGTGGGAAAAAATGCAGGGAGAGGTTTAAAAGGAAACTAGAGGAGGGGTCCCTGGGCTTTAACCAGTCCATCCTCTCCAAGAATGTGGCAAGTTTAAAAGGAAACTAGAGGAGAGGTCCCTAGGCTCTAACCAGTCTACCCCTTCCATGAATGTGGTAAGTCCTTCCAGAGACTCTAATTCCACCCCTGATGCGGGTGAAGGCTCTGGCCTGAAGAGGGATCCCTGGGCTCTAACCAGTTCACCCCCTCCATGAATGTAGCAAGTCCTTCTAGGGCCTCTAATTCCACCCCTGATACGGTGAGGGCTCTGGCTTGAGGAGGGATCCCTAGGCTCTGACCAGTCCACCCCCTCCATGAATGTGGCAAGTCCTTCCAGAGCCTCTATTTCCACCCCTGATACGGGTGAGGGCTCTGGTAAGAGAGGCAATCAGCCGGCTGACTCTCCGGTGCCTGCCAAAAAAACAAACCAAAAAACCCAAAAAACATAAATAAATAAATAAAAAAGCACTCTTGACACCCCGGCTGAAACGCCTCAAGGGGTCCCTCAGGTGCCTATTAAAGCTCTCTCTCCTGCTGATCTAACAGGCCTTAGCTTTACTCCAGGTGCTGCAGGGTTTTTTTCTCCTCAGCAGCCTGTTATTACTCCTGCTGAAAAAGCAGCTGTTGTTGCCCCTGTGGTGCCTAATGCTTTTATATTTTCTAAAATGCTAAGACATTTGATGTGTTTTTAAACTTTGCTAGGCACCTTGGTTTTTGAAAGGTGCCATAAAAATAAAGATTATTATTATTACTTTGGCATATGGTGATGATGATGATGATAATAACTATAACCAGGATGAGAACGGAATTGAACCTGAGGTGTCACCGGGACAGGATTTTGGTTATCCCACTGGACCCACATAAAATTTCTTTCCCATTTCTCTTTTGTGAAGGAAATGGTAGAGACCCTGGATCTACAAACAGCTGAAGAGATCCATGATGAAGAGGAGGCACAATATATGGAGCTAATGGGGCTGACACCCTTAAAAAGGTTCTTTTTACCTATCTATAAATTACTGTAAATAAAAATAAATAAATAAAAATGGACTAGTTAGAAATCCTTAAGGTTCCTAATTCAGCAATATGGCTAAAAAAGGGTACCTTTCGGTATCCCGGGCAATCCGGCAAGCTTGTTGCCAGGCCTACAGACTTCTAGGAAAACAAACTGAACTTACAAGCTCAAATGGGCAGACTGGGTGGGCCATAGGCCCTTATCTGCCGACACTGTCTATGTATCTATGTAGCCCTCTGCCAGAAAGCTCTCTGGCAGTCAGTTGTCAACAATGATGAGGCTAACCTCTCGTTTATGGTGTCAGAGCTATTGGATGCAGCAAAATTGGGTTTGGAGGCTTCCAAATACTAATCTCAAATGGCAGCTGACACTAATTATACTGCTGCAAGATGGACGGCTGGTGCAATAGCCCAGCCTCACCCAGGGCACACAAGCTAAGGCAATGAATTTTGCAGTCAAAGGCCACTCTCTTTTTGCTGCCCAGACTGAAGCTTACATAAAAAAAAAAAAAAAGATGAACATAAAGCTATTTTTAAAAGTAACTCGAATAGAAACAGAGACCCTCTCCTTCTACTTCTTATTCTAGGGGAGGCAGAGGCAGGTCTTCTTTTAGGAGACCTTTCTTACAGGTATAGGCTGTCACTCAGCAGCAGTACTAGCCACAGCAGATAGAACCCCTGCCTTTTTTCCCCTTCAGGCTGCTTCTCCCCATCCTGTAACTGCAGCCTCGCCCACTATTTCCAAGAATTATCAAACTTAACAAATGGGTTCTCATAAGCGGATTTAGAGGGGGGGCTAAGGGTGCTATAGCTCCCCCATCATGGAGCTCCTCTATTAGTAACACACTGCTGCATTCTTTATCAGTATGCACTAATGCCTCCATGAAAGCTGCCTGAGCCACGCAGGTCTCATCTGTTCTCCAGCAGAGCTGGCCTTAGCTAGGTGCAAACTGTGCCCCTGCACCTTGGGGGTCCATGCTTTTTTCTTGAGGAAAAAAATAATTTAAAACATTTAAAAATGCCTAAATGTTGTTGGAGATTAAAATGTTTACCAGCAAATGAAAGTGGAAGGCAACTGGCTCTGTTACTGTTACAAAAGGTGGGGGCAGCTTTGCTGCAGTGGAAACGATTAGGTTAAGTAAGTGCTAATGGTGATAATGGCCATGCTTTACATCTGACTACTTTCACAAACAAAGGGTTACATTGACAAGATCACTTATTTGTAACCTGGACATGTAGGTGAAACAATGAATTATATGACAAAATATGTTTCAAAAGAGCACTCAAAATGGTTTAAAAACCTGACCAGCACAGAGCAAAACTGGATTTCCTGATAGGGACTCTGAAAACCTGATCGCCAGGTAAAAAAACTGACAGGTGGCAACCTTACTGGTGTCCCATGATAATCCTCTCTATTCTCTCTCACTCACACCTCCAGAAAAGTTAAGTTGTTTAACTTGTTTGCAAATCAGAGTATCTGAGGTGTGAGTGTCCAGTGATGATGTACCTGTCCTTACAGAAATGAATACGGTAGTAGTACCGCATTTACTTAAGTTCTTGCTCCAGGCTCAGTCAGATTCGTTTCCAATAGTGAAGTCAAATAATCAATTCAGTCAATGGCACTAATTAAAAGATGCTGGTTAAACTACCGGGGCAGCTGCTGGGATTGGACAGGACATTAGTGTTCCATCAAACTGGGTGTGTAATAAATGTAGTACTAGTGTTATTAATTTCTAGTATGGGGAGCTTAAATTCATGACATTAAAATTGTGTAAGGTCACTGCTAGTTTTGTCCTATATGGCAAATTGATTTTGGCGTGGATCTGCAGGAGAAAGAGTTGGAGAACAGTGCCCTCCTGCACCATGCTAGGAATGGTACAAAACTAATGCTGGGGCAGGTCTGGTCTCAGCGACAGCATGAACCAGGAGAGGCAGAAACTGGTACATGAGACCTTTGAACTGAGGTAAAAACTTCAGCATGTACTGTATGTCTAATCTGTGTGGTCTTTTCAGTCGTGGTTGTACAGTGTGAATGAGCACAGAGGGAATTAATAGACATAGGGACTTTGAAGGTGTTCTGCTGTATATTATGGCACGTGCAGGAGTTTTGGCATGCTTGGAGAGCAAAATTGCCAACAGAAGTCATAAGACCTTGTTTGGCTCATTGACACAGGCAGTTATAAAACTGGGAAAAAAAGCGATAGAATCAAATATTTAGTTTATGTAGTTCTATGTGTTGAATGGGGGGTGCAAGTTGTGATGTACCCAAGCAAGTGCTGTTGCTAATAAAAAAAATGCATTTTTATATTTGTTTAAAAACTGTTTTTCTGTCTGCTTACTGACTTCTTGGGCCTATCATAAAAATGAGATGCCTCATACCATGGGGTTATCCCAGTAAAGGACATTATTTATTTATTAATTTATTAAGTCTAGGATTACAAACAGCACATACAAATGACATGCTGATTAACGGCATACACTGCAATAATCCTACTACTATAGCTAACTCTTTTAACCACCATTTCTCGGACCTCACCAGTTACCAGGTTCCATTCCCTAATACTCACATCTCTTCACACAACCACAACGTGGAACCTCAATTCACATATCCCCCCTTCAGGTTCCGGAGTATTACAAAATCCGAAATTCTGAAGCTTCTTCTCTCAGCCCCAGACTATATCAGTATAGGGTCAGATGGGCTAGAACCTAGGCTTCTAAAGATCACCGCCACAGTTATAGCCTCTCCCCTTACCAAAATCTTCAATCTATCTCTACGTCACGGCTCAGTCCCCAGCATCTGGAAAGTTGCCAAAGTCACCCCCATTCCAAAAAAGGGTGATCCCAAACTAATCTCGAACTACCATCCTATAGCTATCCTCTCCCTTCTTAGCAAAATCCTTGAAAAACTTGTGGCAACCCAAACCCTTGATTACCTGTAGAAGCACAACCTCTTGTCTAGCTCTCAACACGGTTTCCGCAAGGGGCACAGTACGACTACTGCCCTCCTCAAACTCACCAATGATATATTTTCTGCTATGGACTCTGGCCTCCTGACTGGTGCTATCTTCATTGACTTAACGAAAGCTTTTGACCTGGTAAACCATTCCCTCCTTCTTTCCAAACTTCGCTTCCTCGGTTTCTCTACTGATGTAGTAGCCTGGTTTGACAGTTACCTGTCCGGTAGAAAGCAGACCGTTGTCTTCAATTCCGCCTCTTCTGATCCCTCATCTATCCAAGTTGGAGTGCCCCAGGGTTCCATACTTGGCCCCTTGCTTTTCTCCATTTTCATTAATGACATCCCACTGCTTGCTTCAACCTGCTCAACCATCCTTTATGCAGACGACCTAGTAATTTATCACAGTGCTGGGAACTCACTTGACGTCAACCAACCTCTTAACTCAGACTTCACGTCCATTCAGTTGTGGCTGATAGAGAATAAACTCGTTCTCAACATTAGTAAGACGCATTCTATGCTCTTTGGATCGCTCACCAAACTCAAAGTAAACCCTGATGCCCTAAAAATCACCTGTACCGTCGGCTCTTCACTTAACAGCACCAAATTCTTCAAATACCTGGGCATCACTCTGGATGAATCCCTTAACTTTGACTTACACATAACCAACACCTGTAAATCTGTAAATGCTAGATTAGGTGGTGCCTACCGGACCAGCTATGCCCTTACCCCTTCGGCTAGACTTGCTGTGGCTCAAGGCTTTCTGCTCCCCGCCCTGGCATATGGATCAGTCACGTATCTATCTGCCTCTAAATCCTCCCTCCATAAGTGGGACACCACCTACACTAACATCTGCCGGTATGCCTCTGCATCCCCTCGTTTCACACACCATTGCCAACTCTATCCTGACCTTAACTGGCCTTGCCCCTCTGGCCATCGGCTCCAGTCCCTTGGGTCACTTATTGATAACACAGTTCACACTGGCATTCCATCTTCACTCGCCTGTCTGCTCCACTCACACCCTCTGTCCTACGAGCTCCGATCTGCCGACCTAGCCCCCTTTCACATTCCCAGATGTAAAACCAATATGGGCTCATGCGCCTTTGCACATATGGCCCCAAAATACTGGAACTCGTTACCTCCAAATATTCGTGTAGCACCTACCCATGCTAGCTTTAAAACACGGCACTGGGAACATCTACAAACAATCAGCTAGTGTACCTGCTTTAATCCACCTCAGACTTCATCTCCCCTCTCTCTCACTATATTACTTTCATCTTCTATGCCTCTTTCCCCACCTCCATATCTACCAATCTCTCCTCCCCTCCACTTTCTCCCCTCACCCCTCACTCTCTCCTCCTCTCCCTCTCTCTTATCATCTCACCCTCAATTTGGCACTTACTGCACCGTGTTGTGTATAAACCTTTCTTTGCTAATGCCTGTTACACTCACTGTTTAACTCTAGTTGTGTATGTTACCTAGGTGTATTTTTCCAGTTTTGCCTCCCTTGTAACACTTCCTCTAAATATTTCCTAATGTGACCTACTCTTTGAATTTATTATTCCAGTTGTATTTAGCTGCCTGCATCCTCACTGTGTTTCACCAATATCATGTGCTGCGTCACATGTATGCTTCATTTTGTATGTTTTAGACTGTCTTCTCCCAGGTCGTGCCTGAAAATAGGCATTGCTATGCCTAGTGCACTCACCCGGTTACCAAAAGCAAATAAATAAATAAATAAACAAATACCTTTGAGCCTTGGCTCTTTTACAAAGGTTCCACGTCAGAGAAATACAAATTATGGGGAACATCAAGACAGGCATTACAACAATGTGGACATTGCAAACAGAGTACCGATTAATACAGTTCAAGGGTAGCATTGTAACAAGGCAGCCAGCAGCATTTGTCAGAGAAAATAGACAACAGATAAGAAGTGCCAGAGTCATAGGGAGAGGGAAGAAGGGGGGCCGGGGAGGAATGTAGGAAGGGTGGGGAGAGGGTGAAAAGTGCAGCACTGGGTATACCAAGATGTGAGGGTAGAATCCAGTGAGGAGGGGACCATTAGAGCAGGAAGGGAAGTGGAGAAACAAGGTGAAGTTGGGCAGTCACAGGAGCTGTTGGTAGTGAGATAGTCCCGGAGCCTAGTTTTAAACATACCAATTGTTGGGGCAGAGGAGATGGTGGGGCTGAGGCCATTGAACCAGAGTCGCGCTCGATAAGCAAAAGAGCGTTGTCCCTGTGAACTGTGAAGTTTTAAAACAATAAAAAATATTTTATTTATTTAAAAATGTATTTTCTTTGGGATAAATTGTTCTATTGAATAAAATATATTTTGCAAAAATGGCAAGCAAACTTGAAATTATATTTTCAGAAACTAGATAGCAAAGTGACTTTGTTCCCATATTTCTATAGTTATTGTATGTATTTTTTTTACAGAGATAAGGTTGGGGGATACGTTAATCTGTACTGCAGGACAAACTGGGATGGGTTGGCTTTATGGTAATGTCATAATGTGCTTGAGTGAGTGACATTTGTGAACTTGTTTACTTGGATTGTCATTTAATTTGTCTGCAATTTGTCTTTATCACCAAGTCTGTTTCAACTTTTCTCATTTTTATGTGTTTCGGATGTGCTGCTGCCCAGCTGCAGTCTTTTGGTATTTTGTGTTTTTTTGGGGGGTGGGAGGGTATTTTGGGCAAAATTCTGTCATGTGGACTGTGGGGACTCTGGGGATGGTGCTAGGGTGCAACTAACAAAACATGGGGAGGGAGTAAATGAGTAGAAATTGCATTAGAAATACCTTCCAAAGTGCACCAGAATGCACCAAAATGTTAAAAAATGTCTGGGGCCTAGGCGGCCTACCAGATCCCTGGCCTATTATTTTTATTTTTTTATCTGACTTGAGCTTCCCCATCTATAGGACTCCTGGATCCGCCCCTGGGGTTCTGGAAGTAGTGCGTCAGGGTCTCTCCCTTTGTGTCAAGTCCCTTCCTCCTCCAATTACACCAGCTCCTTTCTCAGAAAGAGAATTGCAGGAGCAGGAGGTACAAGCCTTATTACAGGCAAAAGCAGTCGAGCCTGTTCTCCACAACCAAAGAGGACAAGGGTTCCATTCCAGATATTTCCTAACAACGAAAGTATCTCAGATTCAGACTCCCCTCAGACCACTACCAGTTTTCAACACTGCCTTCCGGCCTCACCTCTGCACCAAGGGTTTTTACCAAGTGCATAGCAGTGATAGTGGCACACCTTAGAAAAATGGGTGTTACAGTCTTTCCTTATCTGGGTGACTGGCTAATCATAGGGAAATCCCACCAACAGGTGTCAGACCACCTACAGGTAGCCCAGGATATGCTGCTGTCCCTGGAATTCCTTCTCAATACCAAAAAGTCAGTGCTGACCCCTGTGCAAGTTCTGCAGTTCATAGGGACAGAACTGGATAGAGTAGTGGTAACGGTTTTTCTCCCTCAAGAGAGGCAGAAGCTATTCGGCTCTTGGCAGGCTCATTCGCCCTGGGCAGGCCAAAGCCAGCAAAACATTTCCTTCAACTATTGGGCCACATGGCTTCACCTGCAAGCACAGTCATAGGTGCCAGATTTTAAATGAGAGATATCCAGTTCCACCTCAGAGCACACTGGTGCCAGAGGCGAGACCCACTCTTAAAACCAGTACCAGTAACAAAAACCTTGCTACAGGCCCTCCAAGGGTGAAGGGAACTAGAAAGCGTAAGGGAAGGGGTTCCATTTCTGCAGAAGCCTCCTTCTCGTGTTCTCACAGCTGATGCTTCCCTGTTAGGATGGGGTGCCTACTTAGGGGATCACACCATTCGTGTCTCCTGGGACAGTGCAGACTCACTCCTGCATATAAATCTGCTGGAGCTGAGAGCTGTATACCTGGCCCTTCAGGTTATCTCTCATCGTCTTCCGGGAAAGGTGGTACAAGTCAGATCAGACAATACCACAGCAATATACTACATCAACAAACAAGGAGGGACAAGGTCCACTCCACTTAGTACAGAGGTAATGAAGATATGGAGCCTTGTTTACTCCCTAAACACCTTCTACAAGCAATTTGTCTGCCTGGCAAGGACAACACCCTGACAGATGCCTTGAACAAGATAATTCAGACCAATCATGAATGGGCATTGAACAGGAAAGTGGTGAATGCTGTATTCAGGAGGTGGGGGATCCCAGAAATAGACCTTTTTGCTTCCCACCAACATCACCACTTGCCTCCCTAGTGATGCAGGGCCCCAGTGAAAGGGACAGTTCCAATGGATGCCCTTATTCTCGATTGGACAGGCAGATACTTTTATGCCTTTCCTCCCTTTCCACTCATTTTCAGGGTTCTCATCAAACCTAGGTCATAACCAACTCGATGATCCTGGTAGCACCAGACTGGGTATGGCAGCCTTGGTAATCCCTATGCTTTCAGTGTCTGTGAGCAAGCTGATTCACCTTCCTCAGAGGTACAGTCTACTGACTTCCTTTCGGGGAGGGTAGCATTCCTAACCTCAGGTCTTTCAAGCTCAAGGCATGGCTCTTGAGGACATAAAATATGCAGACTGCCAATTCTCTGAAGCAGTTTTGGAAGTCTTTAGGGGTTACTGGGAAACCTTCCACTAAAGAAATATATGCTTCAAAATGGAAAAGATTTTTCCATCTGTTACAATGATAAGGGCGTAGCCCCAGCCCAGGCCGGGATCCCAACCCTTCTGGATCATTTGTCTCATTTGCACTCCTTGGGGCTGCAGCACTAGACTCTGAAAGTGCACCTGGCTTCAGTTTCAGCGTATCTCTCACCTAAAAGGATACCTCAGTGGCATCAAATCCCATACTTAAGGTTTTTTTAAGTGGCCCTCTCATTTGTTTCTCCCTCACAGGGAACCAGTGCCACCATGGGATCATAATATTTGCACTGCCCAGCTTATGCTTCCGCCCTTTGACCCTATGACATCTGTATAGCTTAAATTTGTTACCTGGAAGGTAGTCTTTTTTTCTGGCAGCAATCACTCCTGCCAGTAGGATTAGTGAACCACAGGTCTTTTGTGTAGAAAAGGACTAACTTTCTTTTCTCAGGAATAAAGCAGTGTGGGGAACTAATAGGAAGTTCCTCGCCAAGGTGGTCCCTGACTTCCACTTGAACCAGTCAATAACATTGCCAGTTTCCTTACTGAGCACTCCAGCTCAGGTGAATGTAGACTGCACAGCCTGGATGGCAAAAGAGCGCTGAGTAACTATATGAATCATGCCTTAGACCATAGGTAGGACAGACAACAGCTGTTTCTCACAGATGAGGAAGTAGGTAAAGGTACTCGTGCTTCGAAAAGGACTTTATCTCATGGATAGTCCAATTATTCATTTTTGTTACTCAAAAGCAGGCAAGGTTCCTCCTTCTTGTCCTTGAGCCCACTGTACAAGGGACATAGCTGCCAATATTGCATTAGCCCGAGAGGTACCTCTGTTGGAAATATGTAAAGCCGCTATTTGGAGGTCAGCCCACACCTTCACTAAACACTATAGTCTGGATACCCAGCCTAGTAGTGATGCCAGTTTTGGCAAAGTTGTTTTGCAGAGTCTTTTTCCTAAATAGATTCTGCCCACCTCCTAGTGGTACTGCACTGTCATGCAGAAGAGTAATATATTAGTGGATTCCTGGGTAGAAGAAAAATTACTCACCTGTAGTAATCTTTCTTTCCCTGGGATCCACTAATATTATTACTCCCCTCCCTTATCCTCTCCTTCAGAATCGATAACTAGAAAAATACTCTCCACAGTTAAGATACACAGTTGGAGTGGTATGCCACCTGCTGGCACATTCTGGTAATACCTATAGCTTGTAGGTTCTTTTCGTAGAGCATATCTGACTTTAAAAAAAGGGGGCTTTTGCTTCAATTAGCCCTTGGCTACTCATTTGAAATGGCCCTGTTGGGCATTTAAAATTATTTTATGGTTATTTAATTATAATCCACATGTTGTTATGGCCTTTTTGCAGGCTTCGAAGAAATCTGAGCCAGAATGTAGGCAGTTAGCACAAGGCTGTTTGAAAATAGATGCATGTGCTAAACATTCCATGATTAGCATATCATTTTATTCTCTCTGGGGCAGTCCTGACTTCAAAGAGAACTGCAAAGAGTGATAATATTAGTGGATCCCTGGGAAGAAAGAAGATTACTACAGGTGAGTCATTTTTTTCTTCTTTACTCCTCCTAACAGTGAAGTTTCCTCTGCTCGTTTAGGTAAAAGGTAAAGCGTTCGGTTTAAAAAACGCTATTTGTTATTTTCGGATTTCCAGCCTCTGTCTACAGTACAGGTAGTGTGGTACATAGGTAGTGACTGTGTTTATTTGGGGGGAAAAAAGTGTGGAAATTGTTTTGTCCTCTGTTTCTTTTCGGTCGGTCCAGTTTGGAACCGATCTTGTAGTCTCTTACTAAATCTTTCTCTAGGATTAGAGTGGTGTTCCGGTACTGATCGGTTTCAAAGAACCGGTGTTTTGTCTGGTTCTTTTTCAAAACCCGTGACACGGTTTGTAACTGATCGGTTATTGTATTACCTGGCTTGAAAGCTGCAATAGGGTAATTTGTTAGATTGGCCATGTCTGAGAAACCCAAGAAGAAAACCAGTCCCACTGGGTTTCAACACTGTTCTGAGTGTGGGGAGGCCTTTGTTAAGGCTGACCACCACCTCATCTGTGTTTATTGTCTGGGGTTTGACCACCTCAAGTCAAACTGCCAAAGCTGTAAAAACTTTCCTAAATCCACTGTAGAAAAAAGACTGAGTAGGCTGAAGGAAAGGGAGGCCGAGAAGTCTGTAGATCCGGATGGCCAGCCCGGTTTGGTTGTGGCCGAACCTGAGGAGGTGCCTATTGACCTAGGCGATACCTGCTCTGGCAAAAGGAGAGCCGACCCCGAGGGGCCAGTTCCATCAAAAAAGAAGCGTAAGTCTGCCGGTTCGGATCCTGTATTGCATTCTCCAACCGCAGACGAAATAGCCAAAGCGATTAGCATTGTTCAATCGCTTAGACCGGTTCCGTCCGAACCGGTACCACCGGTTAGGCGATCGGTTTGGTCGGATCCATCTGCTCAAGATTATGGTCCAGACGCTTATTATGAGGAGTGGGAGGGAGACGAAGACTATCCGGATGATGATGATGATGACGACGGCCAGGGGGGGTCTGGATGCGCCCATTGAACCGGACATCTCCCCAGACAGGCCCTCGGGTGTCTCTCCTCCCAGGCTCTTTGAGTCCCCTTCACATTTTTTGTTCTACAGAAAGGTGGCAGAAACCCTGCAGCTTCCCTTGGTTGAAGCTGCAGAGGAGGAAGAAGAGCCTGATTTTGTGGAAATGATGGACATCCCAGAATCCAAAAGGCTGTCTATCCCTCTTCATAAATCCTTGGGGAAACAGACGCACAACATTTTACAAATTCCTAATTCAATACCTCCTGTGGACAAGAGAATGGACAGGAGGTATATGTTATCAGGCTCAGCTGTGGAGTTTCTTTATAGTCATAGCAGCCATGTTGGGGTAGTGCAGGCTACAGCCTGTGACAGGGCTAATATTCCTTTGGCTTCACACCCCCCGGATAAGGACTCCTGGAAAGTGGATGCCCGGGCCAAAAAACAATATTTGGCATCCTCTTCGGGACTCAGGCAGGCTACTTATATGGCCTACACAGCGAGGTACCAGAAATCCAGATGGGATATGGTTCTGGAACTGGCTAAACAGGCCTCTCCCCAGTTAGTCAAGGAGCTGGAAGAGGTGGCTGCTGATGGAATTGAGGCATCAAAAATGCAATTTCATGCTGCTGTGGACTCCAGTGATGTGGCATCTAGAGTCATGGCTACATCTGTGTCTCTCAGGAGACATGCTTGGCTCAGATGTACTAGCCTTTCACAGGATACCCAGACTAAGGCTATGGATTTTCCTATAGTGGGTAACTCTCTGTTTGGGGAGCAAACAGAGACTTACATGAAGAAAATGGATGAATACAGGACCACGTACAGGAGTGCACAGGCCAAGGAAAGGCAAGCCACTCCACAAAGGCAGCGGTCTAGGGGCAGCGGCAGGCCCTTTCACAGGCCTTTTTACCAAGCCCTGGCCTCCTCTCCCTTCCCACAGAGGGGGTTCTTCAGAGGGAGGGGCAGGAGGGGGATGAGCAGGGCTGCTCCCTCCTCGTCTCAGTCTAAGGCTCCTGCCAAGCGACACCCTGATGTGTCGGCCCGGATCAACTCCCCATTTCCAGTAGGAGGCAGGCTGGCTTACTATTTCCAGGCCTGGAAGTCTGTGACTTCAGACAAGTGGGTCCTGGAAGTGATAAGCCAGGGACTGGCCCTCAGCTTCAAAAAGTTTCCAAAAAAGAGGACCAAGTCTTTTCCACCTGCATCAGCCTCAGAAACCATTGCCCTAGAGGCAGAGGTTTCCTCTCTTCTAGCTCTCAGAGCTGTAGAGAAGGTTCCTGCTTAACACAAGGGAAAAGAAACATAAATTTTGACGGCAGATAAGGACCGCTTGGCCCACCTAGTCTGCCCATTTCCCTACCTACAGGATAAGCCGCAGATCCTAGTTAACCAACAGCCTATTTCTTCCTACCCCCCACAAGAATTGCCTTATGTCTGTCCCATGCATTCTTGAATTCTCCCACAGTTTTAGACACCACAACCTCCTCAGGAAGGCTGTTCCATGCATCCACTACCCTCTTTGTGAAAAAATACTTCCTCACATTGCCCCTGAACTGCCCCCCCATCTTTAAATTGTGTCCCCTTGTTCTTATAGAAACGTAGATTTAGAAGGACTGTACTCCAGGTACTTCTTTACCCCAAAGAAAACAGGGGCGTGGCGACCCATCCTAGACGTAAGGTATTTGAACAAACACATTTTAAAGCCAAAATTCAAAATGGTAACTCTGGGAATAATGCTTCCCTCTCTAAGGCCAGGAGATTGGTTAGCATCTCTGGACCTCAAGGATGCTTACTTCCATATTCCTATCAGGTGCACCCACAGAAAATACCTCAGGTTTGAGTTGCCTTCAGGCCATTACCAATTCATAGCCATGCCATTCGGCCTAACATCAACTCCAAGGGTGTTCACAAAGTGCCTCTCAGTAGTGGTGGCTTACCTCAGAAGACAGGGTATCACCATCTTCCCATATCTGGACGACTGGCTCATTGTGGGTCAGTCATCTCTACAAGTCAAGTCAGCTCTACAAACTACCCAGGACCTACTCAGTTCCCTGGGGTTTCTTCTCAATCTTCCAAAGTCTGTCCTCGAACCAGTTCAACTTCTCACCTTTATAGGCATAGAGTTGGACACTGTACACGCAAAAGCTTTCCTTCCGCTGGCAAGGGTGAAGGCCCTAGTGGATCTCGCTTCCTCCTTTTGACCTCAGGTCTCCTGCCCAGCAAGACAGTTTCTCCAGCTTCTGGGCCACATGGCAGCTTCCACTGCAGTGGTGCAGGGGGCAAGGTTCCAGATGAGGGACATTCAGTTTCATCTAAGGTGCTTCTGGTCTCAAAAGAAGGATTCACTTACCAAACTGATTCCAGTTACTCAGACTCTAGTCCAAGCTCTCCAGTGGTGGCTGGACCAGGACAACCTGAGACAAGGGGTTCCATTTCTCCCTCAAGTCCCATCAGTAGTTCCAACTACGGATGCTTCTCTCCTAGGTTGGGGAGCCCACCTGGGAGCCCTGACAGCTCAAGGGGTCTGGTCTCCACAGGAGTCTCTCCTTCATATCAATCTCCTGGAGTTTAGGGCAGTTTTCCTAGCCTTTTGGAGCTTCTCAGATTCAGTCAAAGGCAAGGTGGTCCAAGTCAGAACAGACAACACCACCACAATGTGGTACATCAACAAGCAGGGAGGCACTTGGTCCTCGGCCTTGTGCACAGAAGCCATGAAGCTGTGGTCTCTGGCCTATTCTCTTCAGACTTCTCTGGTAGCAGTTCACCTTCCAGGGAAGGACAATGTACTAGTAGATGCTCTGAGCAGAATTTCACAGGGACATCACAAATGGTCCCTGGATCCTCACATCCTGAATGTCATCTTCTCCAGGTGGGGCACTCCAGAGACAGATCTCTTTGCAGCACCAGACAATCAACTTCCTGTATTTTGTAGCAGACCTCCAGTCCTGGGGACGGTACCCCAGGATACTCTCATTTTGGACTGGAAGGGCAGGTTTCTCTATGCCTTCCCTCCCTACCCTCTGCTGTTCAGAGTTCTGATCAAGATCAGAACTCAACCCTGCACAGTGATACTAGTGGCTCCAGATTGGGCCAGACAGCCTTGGTATCCTCTTCTGCTGTCCTTGACAGTGTCACGTCCCCTGTCTCTTCCCAGGAAATACAATCTCCTGTCCTCCTCTCAGGGGCAGATCTGGTACCCCAATCTCTAGTCTCTCAATCTCAAGGCCTGGCTCTTGAAGAGTTAGAATATGCAGCACTACATCTCTCCCAGGGAGTTCTGGATATTCTGAAGGTCTCCGGGAAACCTTCCACTAGAAAAACGTATACTTCCAAATGGAAGAGGTTCAGCATTTGGTGTTCTCAGAAGGGCATTGTGCTAGATTCTGCAGACATTGCCACAGCCTTAGATTATCTGGTTCATCTTAATGGTCTAGGCCTTAGGCCTGCAACTCTGAAGGTTCACGTAGCAGCTGTTTCTGCATTCCTTTCAGCAGAAAAGGGTTCTTCCCTAGCATCTCATCCTGTTTTCAGTAAGTTTTTCAAAGGTCTGGTTCCTATTAATCCTCCATTTCGAGAGCCTACTGCGGCTTGGGATCTTAATGTCTGCATTGCCCAGCTTATGCAGCCACCCTTTGAACCTCTGGCTTCTGCTGAATTGAAGTACTTGACCTGGAAAACTGTGTTCCTGGTAGCTATTACTTCTGCCAGGTGGATTAGTGGAGTACAGGCCCTGTCAGTTGAACATGACTTTGTCTCCTTCCATAGGGATAAAGTGGTCCTAAGAACCAATAGGAGGTTCTTGCCCAAAGTGGTATTGGATTTTCATCTGAACCAGTCTATATCTCTCCCTGTGTTTTTCACTGCCCATTCTTCTTCAGGAGAAAGAAGGTTGCACAGTTTGGATGTCAAGAGGGCTCTTAGCTACTACATAGAGCATACTAAGGCACACAGAAATGACTGTCTTCAACTGTTTCTCACTTATGGTGAAGTGGGGAAAGGTAAGCCTGCCACTAAAAGAACTATTGCCAGGTGGATTGTTTCTTGTATACAATTCTGCTATGACAAATCGGGTAGAACACCCCCTTCAGGCCTGAGGGCTCACTCGACTAGGGGTACAGCTGCTACTCTAGCTGCTGCCAGAGGTATACCCTTGTTAGAGATCTGTACAGCAGCCACCTGGAAAACAGTACATACATACATTCACCAAGCATTACTCCCTGGACATCCAGGCTAGGAGTGATGCTAGGTTTGTCACAGCAGTTCTGCAGAGCCTCTTCCCAAAGTAGGTTCTGCATTCTCTCCTTCATAGGGAACTGCTTGGTAGTCTGCATTATGTCTGAATACAGCAAGACTTCATGTTGTTTGAAGAAAAAATTACTCACCATAGTAATGTTGTTTCTTCTAATAGAGTCTTGCTGTATTCTGACCCCCCCCCACCTCCCCTCTCAGAACCTAGTTTTTGGGAAGTGGGCTGGCAGGTGCAGTGTTGCACCTCAGGGGTGTACCTTGTACCTTCCCTCTTGGGTAGGGTAGCTATTGTTGTTACTTTTCTGGTGTTTTATATAGAGAATAATGCATGTGTAGGTATGTGATATGTAATTTTTTTACACACCCAAGGTGTGTGATAATACATAAACCTCGAGAGCGAAGCTCGAGAGATTTATATATTGTCACACACCGAGGGTGTGTAACAAAACTGCAGATAACACACCTTCATATGTGTTATTTTTTATAATTACTGGTGCTAAGTAAACAAAGCTCAGAGTCTTAGCATTTTGTGCATCCTGCATTGCTGATTCGACTTCTGTATGGGCTCCATGGCATGCTGATTGTTATTAAGAGAAGGTGAAGGTTCAACGACTTCTCCATTGTTAAAAGTTAAAAAAAAACTGTGAACGGTTCAATTTTCTGAGTCGGTAAGCACCTTAGTGTGGTACACACAACCTGGCATGAGACAGTAAAAGTTGTATCAACTGGCAGGTTGATATGACTTTGCCATATCAACTTGCAGGTTGATATGACTTTTTACAGGTCTCAAAAACAGGTTGATATCGGGGGTCACCAGTTATTATAGTTAAATATTGTCACTACCTTTCCTTCTTGGGTTCTCGACTTGATTCTTTTGGGCCCAAAAAGTCTTTTGCCCTTTGGCTATATGTTAAACAATTTCTATATTATAGTATTAGTTAGTTTACTCGTAAGAATCTGACGGTTACACTAGGAAGTACCGCAGACAGAGGTCTGAAAACCGAGCTCGAGCTCAACGTTCTATGCTTCTGCATAGAGTTAACTCTTTCCCCTCCTGGGCAGTTAAAGTGCTGGGGATAACTGCATTATGTCACAATATAGCAAGACTCCATTAGAAGAAACAACATTACTATGGTGAGTAATTTTTTCTTCTAGTGGCTCCAGACTGGGCCAGACAGCCTTGGTACCCTCTTCTCTTGTCACTGTCAGTAACAGTGCCTCTATGTCTTCCCAGATAGTTCAATCATTTTGCCTCCTCACAAGGGAGGATCCTTTACCCCAATCTTCAGACTTTCAGGCTCAAGGCCTGGCTTGTGAAGAGCTAGAATATGCAAGACTAAACCTTTCTCAATCAGTCTCGGACATTCTAAAGGTTAGCAGGAAACCAGCTACCCAAAAGACTTACAACTCCAAATGGAAAATATTTGGGTTTTGGTGTTCCCAGAAACCTGTTCAGCTAGAGTTGGCTGATATTGCTACTGTACTGGACTATCTGGTGCATCTTAATAGCTTAAGCCTCCAGCCTACTACTTTCAAGGTACATTTGGCAGCTGTGTCTGCCTTCCTTTCTGCTGGTAACGGCTCATCCCTAGCTTCTCATCCAGTTTTCAAGAACATTTTCCAGGGTTTAGTACGTGTTAACCCTCCCTTTAGGGAGCCTACCCCTTCTTGGGATCTGAATTTCTTATAGCACAGCTTATGCAACCCCCTTTTGAGCAGGGGTCGATCTTAATTATTGTTTTACTAGCCCAAACACTAGTGCAAATTGACCAGGGCTAGTGCAGCTAACTCTCTACTTGCCCATCTTGACTAGTGCAGATTTTCATGGCTGTTAATGAAGTTAAAAAAGTCTCTACTTTAGCATTCTCTAGTCCTCATGCTAATCTCTCTCAGTGTTGCAGATGGCCAGGTGTGATTAACAGCTCATTAAGAGCTGCAGTTATCTGGCAGTTCAAGAGAGGGATCCCACAAAAGAATCAATGTGAGTCATTATCACTCCACTGTTAAAACTTTCAGCTAGTGTCCAGGGTGTGATTAAGGGTAGAGCGCTGTTAAGTCACTAGGTTCCAGTTTTCTGAATGTGTCCATGTCTAACAATTTGTCCAGTATTATTAAGACAAGTGCCCCTCATTTCTCTACATTTTGAGTGTTTGTATCCAACATTTCAGTGACAAAATGCTAAGAGGTATACAGGATCGGCCCTGCAGGTGGTGGGTTTTATCCCAGCCTCACCATAATTTCTCTCTCCCCTCCAAATCTGTTAATACTGTTCTTTCCCTGGACACCACTGCAGACCAGACTCTGAAATGACCATCCATAGATCCATAGCTGACATTACTGGCAAGTGTAGGGGGTCCCCAGCTCTTCTAAATGGACCATGCCAGCCATCACCATCCATACAGTCCCACCCTTATCCCACTCAGCATGTCCTTTCAGCCTAAAAACAAAGCTTTGGATCATGTATGGTACAAAGTAAACCCTGATAAAATACATAATTTGAAACCTTGAAATAGGCATTCCTGGGGTGCATAGATCATCCTATATAGAAATAGTATAGTGTTATGCCTGTGTACTGTTTCCCTTGGGCTGATGAAAGGACAATGTTAAAGAAAAATCTGTTATTGTTGTGGCAGAGCATATTAAAATCAATGCTTTTACAAATAAAAATGTCATAGTTTTCTATTTCCCAAGCTCCTTAGGTTTGTGTAGCCCCCACCTCAAAGAAATCTTAGATGTGCTCCTGGCTCACTTGAGACTGTACAAAACTTTCAAAAGTGCAGGTCTCCAGTTTACTATAGGGTGTCTTTCTCTGCCTGACTCTGTTCATTGCCCTGTGGGTGGTGGTGACTGTGTGGTGAGGTGGGGTGCATGATGATGTCAGCTATTGTGTATGCAGAGCTAGGAATGCTTGATTGAAACATTTGCTGTTGTGATAGCCTGTCTCTGTTTGGTGTGGGGGGGGGGCAGAAAGGGGAAGAGAGGAGGACATGCTGCAAAACAATGGCGGGGAAGCTCACTGTCTATGATGGATGAAAATGCAGTCTTTTTTTCTGCTGGAGAGCTGGAAGCAATGTGGGAGCAGGATAAATGTGCAACAATCAGAGTATTTCTTGGCTTTGCTTGCATTGTTTCCTGTATAAGTGATCAAAATTTACCATTATAATTAAGGGCTAGTGCAACCATCTGTGGGTTAGTGCAATTTTGAATCAACTTGCCCTGCTGGCTAGTGCAAAAAAAAGGTTACGGTTGACCCCTGCTTTTGAGCCTTTATCCTTAGCTGAGCTGAAATACTTGACTTGGAAAACTGTATTCCTGGTAGTCATTACCTCTGCCAGGAGAATCAGTGAATTACAGGCTTTGTCAGTGGAACCTAATTTGATTTCATTTCACAGGGATAAGGTGGTCCTTCGCACCAACAGAAAGTTTCTCCCTACGGTGGTGTCAGACTTTCATTTGAATCAGTCTATGTCATTGCCTGTATTTTTCACTGATCATTCTTCTCTCTGGAGAGAGAAGATTACACAGTCTTGATGTAAAGAGGTCTCTTAGTTACTATGTGGAGCATACTAAGGCCCATAGGAATGACTGTTCTCAGTTGTTTCTCACTTATGGGGAAGTGGGAAAGGGTAAACCTGCTACCAAGAGAACAATTGCCAGATGGATTGTCTCCTGTATCCAGTTCTACTATTCAAAACTTGGGAAAGAGCCTCCTTCAGGCCTGAGGGCTCATTCTACCAGAGGTACAGCTGCTTTGGTCGCAGCAGCTAGAGATATACCTTTAGCGGACATCTGTAAAGCAGCCACCTGGAAATCTATTCGCACATTTACCAAGCATTATTCTTTGGACATTCAGTCTCGAAGTGATGCTAGGTTTGACACAGCTATGCTGCAGAGCTTGTTCCCAAAATAAGTTCTGTGACTCCCTCCTCCAAGGGGGTACTGCTTGGTAGTTTGCATATAGTCAGAATACAGCAAGACTTCATGTTGTTTGAAGAAAAAATTACCATAGTAATGTTGTTTCTTCTAATGGAGTCTTGCTGTATTCTGACCTCCTTCCCTGCCTCCCCTCCTGGAAGCTAGTAGTTTTGGGATGTGGTTTTGCAGGCACAGTGCTGGCATGCCCTTATCTTTTTAAGGGGTTTTCTGTTTTTTTATTATGAATGTTGGTTGTTTCACTACCTGCTTATATTCTTTTTGGGGTTCTCAACTTGAGTCTTTTGACCCTAAAAACCTGTTATTGCCATTTGGCACAACATTTTAAAAACAATTTCTACCTATTGAGTTAGTTTAGTGCTCGTAAGAATCTGACAGTTACACTGCAGAGTACCAGAGACAGAGGTTTGAAAACCAAGCCCGAGCTCAACGTTCTATGCTTCTGCATAAAGTTAACTCTTTCCTCTCCAGAGCAGTTCAAGTGCTAGGGCTTACTGCATATAGTCAGAATACAGCAAGACTCCATTAGAAGAATCAACATTACTTTGGTGAGTAATTTTGTCTTACCTCTTATATAATCCAAAGTGTGGCAACAGTGTTTTTCACCGTCATTTTTGAATCTGGAGAGCATAGGATAATATCATATTTGAATTGTTATTATTTTTGGTAATTTATGACAATTATTTTTGGGTAAGGCCCTAGGTGAATCCAAGTGCATCATTGTAAAAAGTGATATTATAGCCTTTGTTCCAACAAAACTATGCGGTCGCTCGTCCTGTAGTTTATTTAACTCCAGATACTCTACTAGTATTTCTTTCATAATGGTCTGTGTCATCTTACATGTCATGGATGTCAGGCTTACCGGCCTATAGTTCCCTGATTCTGTCTTACTCCAATTTCTTATACATTGACATCACATTTGCTGATATTCATCGGGGGTATCAGGTCACACAGTAGGAATTTCAAAAGTCGGTGAAGCAGGATCCACACGAAAGATTTTCCAGCAGTACCACTGGGGCTGCCCATGCCGATGTCACCAACCCTATAAAGGCGTGAGCGGCCCTGCTCTCTCCTCTGGTCTTTCCTGCCATCAACTGTCTTTGCATGGTTCTCTGCAGAAGCTCTGTCGCAGTTCACACAATTTTTTGCCTATGATTTTTCTTTCACTTGAGCTTTAGAATCTTTTTTATAAGAGATTCCTCCACTTTGTTTATGTTGAGAGTTACTCCTTCCACTTTTCTCCTCCGTTGCTGCCACTGCAGAAAGAAGATTGCTTCTTCAGACAACCACGACCTCTGTGTCTGCTGTCTTGGGCCTAACCACAACGCTTTGGACTGTGAGCTGTGCCACAAGTTTAATCTTACAACACTTAGGCAATGCAAAAAGGCTTTAAAGAAGTTTCTAATGGAACACCAGGTAGCCAGTTCATGACAGGGGTCCTCTGGGGTCCCTTCTTCTCAGTTACCAGTGGGTTCATTGGGCTCACAGGCCTTCAAGGCCTTGGACAAGTCCTTGAGGAAAAGTCACAAGAAAGACTGAGAACGGGACCGCTCCCCCTGGCGGCGCTTCTGCTCCCCAACGGCCTCTTCTTCTTCGTCTTGGTGTGCCTTGTGGACTGCACCTGGACCAACATCTACCGCTGTCCAGGCCTCTGCTTCCCATAGGCCCCTACTGACAGTGCCTCCTCCTGCTTCTCTGGGAGGTTGATTGTTGGCCCTTGGGTCGTCAACTCCTAGGTAGTCAACCCTGCGTTTGACAATGGCAGCCCCTCCAATGATACCTGATGCTTCTCCAGGCCCACGGACATCTGTGTTCTTGGGCTCTTAGGACCCAGCGGAGGGTTCATCACTCCCTGTGCTGGTAACCCCCCCCACCACCACCATCGACCTCAATACTCTTTTAACTAAAATAACTACAGCTCTGGTACACTAGCCGGACTCTTCCCCAGCTCCATTGATGGTCCCGTTGTCTTTGACGCCAATCAGGCCTTCTGTGCCTGTGCCTCTTAGGTCGCCGTCAGTCCCTCGTTGTTCCGACCTTCAGCTAGAGCAGGTTGACATCAAAGAGGAGTACCACCCTGACCTCATCCTCCCCAATGAAGAGGAGGAGGAGGAGCCTCCTTCGGACAGATCTGCGGCTTCTTCGGTGAGTGAGGACTCTGTCAAGCATACTCCCAGGTTCCATCCTGAAGACCCCACATTCTTCAGTGTGATGAAGGAGCTTTCCACAGCTTTGGACTTCCACACTGAGGAGGATGATGCCACCAGGAGAGACCTGGTGGACTTTATGGAGAATCCAAAGTCTCCTCCCAAGGTCATTCCTCCCATCTTACCAGCTTTGAGGAATGCCACCACTGCAGCCTCACACTGCCCAGACATGGTCCGTGCCATGCTTCAGAGGGTAGGTAAGACTTATCATGCCCTTCAGGGCCTGTCTTATTATGCCACCCAGCCAGAGACCAATTTGGTGGTCATTAAGGTAGCTCAAGACATGTCCAAGGTGCCCAAGCACCTCAGCTCCCTCCCCCTAGACTGGGAATCCAGGAGGATTGACCTTTGGGGAAAGAGGTTATATGCCTCCTCTACTTTGGTGCTCCGGATAGCCAGTTATTTATCCCATATGGTCAAATACCACAATACCATCTGGAAGAAGGGCAATGCAGCTGCTAATGCCCTCCTGGAATACTCCCAGAAGCAGGAGGTTCTTAAGTCCATACAGGCCACAGAGGATATCAATAAACACCTCCTCAGAGCTTTGTATGACATCTTGGGCAAACGGTGCCAGGAGTGCTGCCACAGGCATTTGCCTCCATTGACATGCCTGGCTGAGGGTCTCAGGCTTTGTGGCAGAGTCCATCGGAAGGTGCTGAGTGCCCCTGTCAGTGTCTCTAAGCTCTTTGGGCCAGATGTCCAGGAGATCATAAATGACTTGCAGGCCTCTGTGAGGGCTATTAAGTCTGTCCATTTGCTCTACCACACCCAACCCAGGAGCAGACAGCACCTGTCCTTTTGTAATGTCTCCCACAAAGCCAGTGCCAGTGCCCATCCCCAGGGCAAGCGGAAAGTCACCTCTGCCCTGATTACTTCATCCTCTTTAGGACCTTCCGCCAAACGTCCCAGAGGCTATGGCTCTGCCTCAGCAGCCGGATCCGCCTCTGCCTGACTCCTTGCCAGATCCTCCTCTTCCGGTTCCCGACCAAGAGGTGGTGGTTGGAGATCAGTTCTCCCTCCATCTCAGTCATTGGCGAACTATCACTTAAGATGCTTGGATTCTTCAGATCATAGAAGGGGGTCACACTCTGGAACTACTGAATTAGCTTCCAGAGACCCCCCCCCCCATTACCCTCCATGTACCCTCTGGCCCATGCCATGGTCTTCTGGGAGGAGCTACAGCCCCTTCTGGAAAAGTGGGCCATAGAACCAGTGCCCAGATGGCAGAAGAACAGGGAATTCTACTCCAGGTTTTTCCTGGTCCCCAAAAGAACCAGAGATTTGAGGCCTATCTTAGATCTCAAGGACCTCAACCTCTACATTCAGTATAAAAAGTTTCACATGGTCAGTCTTCCAGGTCTACTCCCCCTGCTCTGACAGGGCAACTGGATGTGCTCCCTTGATATGTAGAATGCATACCTGCACATCTTGGGTCTTTCCTTCACACAGGCGGTTTGTCTGGTTTCTTTTCCAGGGAGAGCACTATCAGTTCAGAGTGTTACCCCTTTGGCTTGTCCTCTGCTCCACAGATCTTTACAAAATGCTTAGCAGCAGTTGCAGATGCCATGCAGCGGGAGGGCCTATAAGTCTTCACCTGCCTGAACGACTGGCTTCTCAAAGCTCCGTCCCAGGCTCAGCTCCTACGGATCTTGGCGAGGACCCTTGAGCTGTTCCATTCCTTGGGTGTCATGGTTAACTTGCCTGAGCCGGTCTTAGTCCTGACCCAGAGACTGCAGTATATAGGAGCAGTCCTGGACTCAACGCAGGGCAAGGCCTTCTTGCCTCAAGTAGAGTGCCTCATTTCCCAGATTCAGGAGGTAGCCCAGAGCCATTGCAACTCAGCCAGGGTTTATCTGAGACTTCTGGGTCTCATGGCGACTGCCATTGCCATGGTTCCTTTGACCAGAATGCATATGCGGGGGCTCCAGTGGACCCTCTGGGTGCTGTGGGACCAGCGCATGGACAACCTAGATCAGCAGGTATTGGTCTTCTCGCCTGTCAAGAAGGTGCTCCAGTGGTGGATGGACCACCAGCATCTGTTAGCAGGGGTCCTGTTCATGATCTCCACTCCCCAGCAGATTCTAACCATGGATGCCTCTGGCCTGGGCTGGGATGCACACCTCGGTCCCTTTCAAACTCAGTGGACCTGTTCTCCACCCGAAACGTCTCTCTACATAAATGTCTTGGAGATGTGGGCAGTACTATGTGCCATGCAGGCTTTTCAGGACCATCTCCTCCTGGATCAGTTGTTGATCCAATCAGACAACCTCTGTGTGGTCTATTACATCAACAAGCAAGGGGGCACTCTATTCATACCTCCTGTGCTGGGATGCAGTGAGATTCTGGTACTGGGCACTGGACCACAGCCTGGACCTCTCGGCAGTCCATGTTCTGGGCATTCAAAACACCCTGGCAGACGGCCTCAATCAGACACAGTCCATGATGCATGAATTGGAACTTCTGTTGTTCTCTGCAGAAGATCTATTTGACAGAGGGTCGTCCAGAGTTGGACCTTTATGCATTCCTACTCAGTGCAAAACTGTTCAGTTTTTGCTCTCCAGATCCAGGGCCTGGAGTTTTCTGGTGAGACACTTCCCTCTCCTGGAGTGGGAGGTTCCTTTATGCCTTCCCTTACTTCCTGCTGATTCAGAGAGTGCTAATCAAGCTTCAGATGGAGGGGACCTGCATGATCCTGGATGCACCATACTGGCCATGGCAGATAATGGTTTCCATTACTAAAGCAGTTAGCAGTGGAACCACTGGTGCCTCTACCTCTCTGCAGGGATCTGCTGATTCAGGCTTAGGGGACCCTGGTCCATCCCAACCTCGGGTCACTTCGTCTGCATACTTGGCTCCTGAAGACATAGTTCTAACCCCAGGAATCACTCATGATTAAACTGATGCAGTCAACCTCCAGTGTTGAACTGCCTGGAGAGGTGGAATTATATGCAAATTATGGAACTCTTAATTGGCTCATTCCACTTTCAAACTGCTGCCCTAGCAACTGCTGCACTCTAAGTGCTTCAGATTCTTTTCTCTGCCTGCCTAGTAAGGATGTACCGGAGAGCTCTCCTTGAATTGTCTTCAGACTAAAGTTTATCTGTAGGTAAGTACTCATTTTTAGTTTAATTTTAAATTGCTGCCTTAGAACATTTAGTATAGTTTATTTAGTGTTATAGTAGCTTTTTATTTCTATTCGCAGTTCCCTCACGGTTCCTTGGAACCGAGGGTTCTGTGTCTATTTTGAGTGGTTTACCTCAGTTTTCTTTATAAAATATATATTTAGTGGTCGGTTCCTTGAACCACTTTAGTTTTGTTTAAATTTAGTGTAATTCTCGGTTCCCTTTTCTTTCGGGAACCGAACAGCGCTCGGTTCCAGGAACCTTTAGCGGTAGTTATTTAAAAAGAAACCTCTGGTTCCGAGGTATTTTGAATAACGGTTTTGGGAAGTAATCTTATTGTCTGGTTTCAGTGTCAGAGGTCCATTTGGATAAACCTAAAAAATGCACAGGACCCACAGGTTTTAAATGTTGTGAGTCTTGTGGGCAACTTATAGCAAAAGCAGATAGACATTCTCTGTGTATTTCTTGTTTGGGTACAAGTCATATCTTTGCCAGTTGTGATATCTGTAAGACCTTTTGTCCTAAAACATTAAAGAAAAGGTCTAAGATTTTAGAAGAGATGGCTTCTGCTTATAGTGTGGATAATTCTGCTTCTTCCTCTTCCCATAAAAAGGATGGAGGTAAAGCCAAGGATCCTGACAGGAGTTCAGAAAAATCTGAACAAGGTAAAACAAAAAGGGCTGTGGAAACAGGCTCTGAACCTGTTCCATTAAAGAAAAAGTGTAAAGAAAAACATGTCGCTGTGCCTCCGGCCGAGAAGGCTAAGGAGCTCCCAGCAGACAAGCATACTATGCCCTTGGCTGAGGACATTGCTAAAGCCTTACAGGTTCTACAAGCCCTAGAGGGTGTAATCCCGCTTCCTACACCGGCTGCCCCGGTTCCTCCTCCAGCTCCTGCAAGGCAGGAATCGCTGGAAGTGTATGGTGAGGAGGATGAGGATGACTTTGAAGGGGAACCTATAGATTCAGAAGTCTCCCCAGAGCAAGAGTTTGGGTCTCCTCCTAGGGGTCCTGAGGAATATTCTTCCCACTATGCCTTTGTTAAGAGCATGGTGGAAACCCTAAACCTTCCTCTTCAGGAAACAGAAGAGGATATGGAGGAAGCAGATTTTTTGGATATGATGGGGTTAACCCCCAAGAAGCATCTGCTTCTGCCCATGCATAAGTCCTTAAAAAAGGCTGCATTACAGATTTTTAAAACTCCAACCTCTATCCTCGGTGTGGATAAGAAAGCTGACAAGAAATACCAACTGGATAGAACTACGGCTGACTTTTTGTTTACTCATCCTGATCCTAAAGGAGTAGTCCAGGCTGCTGCCTGTGACAAGGCCAGGATCCCTTTGGCTACCCATCCACCAGACAGACGCAAGGAAAATGGACGCCATGGGAAAGAAAGGGTACATGGCTGCCTCTTTATTAGTTAGGAAGGCCAATTACATGGCATATGCAGTGCAGTACCAGAAGGCTCTCTGGAACACTGTTCTAGCTCTGGCTGATAAAGTGCCTAGTGAAGTGGCTGTAGACTTGCAGGATGCAGCAAGGGCTGCACATGATGCTACCAAGTACCAGTTTCATATGGCAGTGGATGCCAATGATACTGCATCCAAGTTAATGGCTTTATCTGTTTCACTTAGGAGGTTTACGTGGCTTAGAGCCACTAACCTGACTTTAGACACCCAGGCCAAAGCAATGGATTTTACCCTTGAGAACAACTCCTTGTTTGGAGATAAGACTGAAGCATACATGAAGAAGGTGGAGGAATACAAATCCACCTTTCAGAGCAATTCCAAAGATAGGCCTTCCACCTCTTATAGACCCCAGAGTAGGGGAGGCAGGGGTAGGGTTTTTTACCTGAAACCTTTCTTTCAAGTGCAGGCCTTTCAGCTTCAACAGCAGGCCAGAGGTTACTTCGGAGGAAGGGGCAGGAGAGCCATGGGAAGAGCAGCTCCTGCATCACAAGTTCAGGCACAGCCCACACAGCACCCCTGATGGGCTAGTGCAGGTCACATCCCCTATTGCAGAACCACCAGTGGGTGGCAGTCTGACTCACTACCTTCACTCTTGGCATTCCATCACCACAGACAAGTGAGTGTTGGAGGTAGTGAGCCAGGGCCTGGCACTCAGCTTCAAATCATTCCCAAAGCTGAGAACAAGAACCTTTGCTCAAGTAATATCTGCAGACAGGATTCTGTTGGAAGCAGAGGTAAAGCATCTGCTGGCAATCAAAGCAGTGGAGACAGTGCCTCTAATACACAGGGGCAAAAGTTTTTATTCCAGGTACTTCCTCATAAGGAAGAAAAATGGGGATTGGCAACCTATTTTGGATCTAAGACTTCTGAACAAGCACATTTTGAAACCAAGGTTCAAAATGGTCACTCCTGCAATAATCATTCCTTCATTACAAAAGAGAGACTGGATAGCCTCCCTAGATCTAAGGGATGCTTATTTTCACATTCCCCATCAGACCATCTCACAGAAAATTCTTGAGATTCAGGCTGGCTTCAGGTCATTATCAGTTTGCAGCTCTCCCTTTTGGACTAACTTCGGCACCAAGGATTTTTACAAAGTGCCTATCAGTGGTGGTAGAGTTTTTGAGAAAATAAGGTGTAACAGTCTTTCCCTACCAGTATGACTGGTTAGTAGTAGGACAGTCTCTGCAGCATGCAGTGCAGTCACTGGCACTAATAAAATCTACACTGGAATCCCTGGGATTTCTTACAAATGAAGAGAAATCTCAGCAGGTGCCACTGCAGGTGCTGGAGTTTATTGGTGCAGAACTAAACACCAGACAGGGCAGAGCCTTCCTGCCACAGGACAGAGTGACAAGCATTCTGCAGATTGCAAGATCCTTCGTGTCCGGGAGACCCAAAACAGCCAGAGAATTTTCTCAGTCTACTGGGCCACATGGCATCTGCCACTGCAGTGGTAATGGGCTCCACGTTTCAAATGAGAGATATTCAGTTCCACCTCAGACAGTACTGGTCTCAAAGGACGGATGCTCTGTCCAAACTGGTTCCAGTCACAAAAAACTTAGTCCAGGCTTTGCAATGGTGGCTGGACGAGCACAACCTCAGGGTGGGTGTACCTTTTATAAAGGAATAGCCTTCAGTAATCCTCCCAACAGATGCCTCTCTTCTAGGTTGGGGGGCACACATGTTAGAGTACACAGCAAGTGGCACATGGTCACCCCAAGAGTCTCTGTTGCACATAAATCTTTTGGAGCTCAGGACTGTTTACCTGGCTCTAAAGACATTTGCTCCTTACCTTCAAAACAAGGTGGTGCAAGTCAGAACAGACAACAACACAACCACGTATTACATCAACAAGCAAGGGGGTACCAGGTCAATCCTACTGTGTACAGAAGCAATGAGACCGTGGTCCCTGGTATACTCCATGGGAGTATCCTTGACAGCCTTACACCTTCCAGGGAAGGACAGTGTACTGGCAGACTCTCTCAGCAGGATAAGTCAGGACCACCATGAGTGGTGCCTGAATACTCAGATACTCAGTACAATTTTCAGAAGATGGGGCATTCCAGAGGTGGATGTCTTTGCCTCCGCAGAAAACCACCAGCTACCAATGTACTGTTGCAGGCCTCCTCTAAGGGGCACAGTTCCCCTGGATGCAATGGCACTGGATTGGACAGGGAAATTTCTGTATGCATTTCCTCCCTTTCCTATGATATTCAGGACCCTGCTGAAATTGAGGTCCCAACCAGCAACAGTGATACTCCCACCCCTCTCTAAAATATGCGAACGTATTGTTGCCAACCAAATTGTGGACTACCTTGATAGATACTCCCTACCGTGTGAACAACAGCATGGCTTTCGGAAAGGGCACAGCACCACCACCGCACTCTTAGAATTTACCAGCTACATCCAGCAATCTATTGACCAAGGCAGTCTTGTGGGTGCAGTCTTTATAGACTTAACCAAAGCCTTCAACACGGTTAATCACCAACTCCTCCTTAAACAACTCTCACAAACTGGTCTCTCCCCTGATACACTGCCCTGGTTTAGAAGCTATCTTGGGGACAGATCTCAACGTGTGAAGATTTCCAGTGCTATTTCTGACCAGAAGCCTGTTCGGTCCGGGGTACCCCAGGGCTCAATCCTGGGTCCACTCCTTTTCAGCATCTTCCTTAACAATCTACCGACTGCCTGCCACCAGCGAACACTGCTCTATGCAGACGATGCTGTCATTTTTGCAAGCCACCCTGACCGTTACCTCCTTGAAAGTAACCTTCAGAAGGGCTTCACGGAAGTTGAGCACTGGTTCCACAACCATAAACTAGTACTAAACTACAAGAAGACAAAAGTCCTGTTGTTCTCCTCAGCCCGCAGTCAACATAAAGAGCATGCTCTTACCATCCAAAATTCCCAAGGTGATCCCCTTGAAAAAAATACAGCACTTCAAGTACCTAGGAGTTACCCTTGATAGACACCTCACCTATTCACTGCACATCGAAAATGTTGCCAGAGCCGTCAATACCAGGATTGGGCTCCTCTATTGACTGAGAAAGTCTCTAACACCTGAAGCCCTAAATCTTGCTGTCCACAGCTCGGTGCTGTCCTTAATCGACTATGGCCTTGTCATTTATGGAACTGCTTCCACCACTGCACTCAAAAGGTTCACTGTGGCACTAAACAAGGCCTGTAGACTTCTAATTGGTGCACCACACCTCACCCACACCTGCGATGTCTATATGCAGGCTGGGTGGCTCAACTTGCATGGGAGAATTAAACACCACACCTGCTTACTTGCTAAAAAGATTCTCCTTGGACTCATGCCTTCGGGATTTGGATGCTTACTTCACAAATCCACCAAGACCCAACATACGTGCACCTCATCTTCCGCACTCCTACTAGTCCCGATGTGCCGGACTGCCCAATACCAATGCTCGTTTTGTATCAAAGCGCCATACTGGTTAAATGGCCTCCACAATGGTTTGGCTAACCTTACTAGTCTCGGTGAATTCCAACTCAGACTTCGTCAGCACATCCTAACTGAAACTCCTGTGATTGCACCACTCAACATCCTTGTCCCTCTTCCCGGGACCTCACCCCCACCATTCTTCCACTGTTCTCCTGCTTGTCTTGCCCTTTCACTCTCCTCTCCCTTCCTGCCCTCCTATCTCCCCCTCTTTATCTCCCCCCACTGTCTTCCTTGCTTTCAAACAACATGAAGTCTTGCTGTATTCTGACAATTTGCAGTTAGCTCCAGCTCTTGAACTGCCCCGGAGAGTGAAGGGTTAAATTCTATGCCAGGCATAGAATGTTGGGCTCCAGCTTGGTTGAAAACTCTGTCTGTGTCCTTTCAAACCCAAACCGTCAGATTCTTTACTCCGCCTCACTGAACAGTCGCTCCGGAGAGTTCTCCTTCTGCTTGGTTCTTCGCGGTTAAAGTTTTGGTTTTAGTCCGATTTTCGTTCTGTTTTTCGGTTCGAGACTCTGTCTGTGGTACCGTAAGTACTTAGATTAGTAGCTGTTGTGTGGAAATTGTGAAAATTTTTCCGATAAGTTCGGCTGAACCGATCTTGTAGTAAGATCTTGAAAAGGAAAAAGTTAGTGTCTGGTTATCAGTCCGTATCGGTTTTTAAAAAAACGTAATTTTAGCGTTTTTTTCCATCACCCGTGATATGGTGTGAAACCGATAGGGGAGTCTTGCCTGGCGGTTGCCATATAAAGGGTACGGTGGTTAGGTTGGCCATGTCTGAGAAACCCAAGAAAAAACACGGGCCCACTGGGTTTCAACACTGCAGTGTGTGGGGAGGTCTTTGATAAGGCCGATCCCCACACCACCTGTGTTTACTGTCTGGGGTTTGACCACCTCGATTCAGACTGCCAAATTTGTAAGAATTTCCTTACGTCTACCCTGGAGAAAAGGTTGGGTAGACTTAGGGATAAGGAGGCCGAGAAATCCGCTGACCCGGAAGGCCAGCCCGGTTCGGTTCCTATCAAACCAGAAGGAGTGCCTTCTGACAAGAGCGATACTTCTTCGGACAAGAGGAGAGCCGATCCTAAGGGATTGGGTCCTAAAAAAGGAAAACGAAAGGATAAATCGTCCGGTTCAGATCCAGAGCTGCATGTTCCGACCGCTGAAGAAATAGCCAAAGCAATTCAGATTGTGGAATCGCTTCGTCCGGTTCCTACCGATCCGGCGCCTTCTGGCAGAGGTTCGGTTCGGTCGGTTCCCCCGGTTCAGGATTATTCCCCTGAAGATTTTTACGAACCGGAGTTTGATGAGGAGGGGGATTTTGAAGAGGGTGATTTCGACGGTGAAAGTCTGGATGTGTCTGTGGAACCGGACATCTCCCCAGACAGACCTTCTGGTGTTTCCCCTCCTAGGCTTTCTGAGTCCCCTCCTCACTTTCTGTTCTACAGAAAAGTGGCTCAAACCCTCCAGCTTCCTATTGAGGAGGCTGTAGAGGATCAAGAGGAGCCTGACTTCATAGAGATGATGGACATGCCAGAGTCTAAGAGACTGTCTGTTCCCCTTCATAGGTCATTTGGGAAACAGACACAAACAATTCTTAGGTCTCCCAACTCTGTACCTCCTGTTGACAAGAGAATGGACAAGAGGTACATCTTGTCAGGCTCGGATACGGAATTTCTTTACCAACAATGCAGCCATGTTGGGGTAGTGCAGGCTGCTGCCTGTGACAAGGCAAACATCCCCTTGGCTTTAAACCCCCAGACAAAGATTCCAGGAAGATAGATGCCATGGCAAAGAAACAGTACTTGGCATCATCTTTGGGACTCAGGCAGGCTAATTATATGGCCTGTACAGCCAGGTACCAGAAGTCCAGGTGGGACACTGTACTGGCACTGGCTAAACAGGCTTCCCCCCAGCTAGCCAAGGAGCTGGAGGGTGTGGCTGCTAATGGGATTGAGGCATCAAAGGTGCAATTTCATGCTGCTGTGGACTCCAATGATGTGTCATCAAGAGTCATGGCTACATCTGTGGCTCTTCAGAGAATGGCCTGGCTCAAATGTACTAGCCTTTCGTAGGACACCCAGGCTAAGGCCATGGATTTCCCAGTAGTGGGTAATTCTCTGTTTGGGGAGCAGACAGAGAATTACATGAAGAAAATGGATGCGTACAGGACCACTTATAGGAGTGCCCAGGCCAAGGAGAGGCAGGCAACTCCTCAGAGGCAGCAAGCTAGGGGTAGGGGCAGGCCTTTTCAGAGGCCTTTCTACCAGGCACAGGCCTCCTCTTCCTTTTCTCAGAGGGGGTTCTTCAGAGGGAGAGGCAGAAGGAGGATGAGCAGGGCAGCATCCACCCCTCAGCCTAAGGCTCCTGCCAAGCAGACACCCTGATGTGTCAGGCTGGGTCGACTCCCCCATTCCAGTAGGAGGCAGGCTGGCTTACTTTGTCCAGGACTGGATGTCTGTTACCTCAGACAAGTGGGTCCTGGAGGTTGTAAGCCAGGGGCTGGTTTTCAGTTTCAAAAGTTTTCCGAAACTGAGACCCAGATCCTTTCCACCTACAAATACTTCAGAAACCCTTGCTCTAGAGGCAGAGGTTTTGTCTCTACTGGCTTTAAAGGCCATAGAGAGAGTTCCTACTCCATACAGGGGCAAAGGTCTGTACTCCAGGTACTTCCTTACCCCGAAAAAGACAGGGAGTGGCGATCCATCCTAGATCTAAGATACCTAAACAAGCACCTAGGTAAAGCCAAAATTCAGGATGGTGACTCTGGGAACAATTCTTCCCTCTCTGAGGCCAGGAGACTGGCTAGCCTCCTGGACCTCAAGTATGCCCTATTTTCACATTCCATCAGGTGCTCCACAGAAAGTACTCAGGTTCAATTGCCCTCAGGCCATTATCAGTTCAGATCAATGCCCTTCAGTTCAACTCTCAGCTCCAAGGTGTTTACAAAGTGCCTAGCAGTAGTGGTGGCCTTTTTAAGAAGGAAAAGAATCTCTATTTTTCCATATCTGGACGATTGGCTTCTGGTGGGCCAGTCTTCAGACCAAGTCAAGTCAGATCTGCAGGTTACCCAGAAAGTTCTCACTTCCCTGGGGTTCCTTCTCAATCTTCCCAAGTCAGTTCTCGAACCAGTACAGCTCCTCATTTTTATAGGAGCAGAGCTGGACACCCTCAAGGCAAGAGCCTTCCTTCCTTCCTTTGGAAAGGGCAAAAACCATCTCTCAGCTGGCCTCTTCCTTTCTCCCTCTGGTTTCCCGACCAGAAAGGCATTTTCTGCAGCTTCTGGGCCACATGGCAGCTTCCACAGCAGTGGTCCAAGGGGCCAGTTTTCAGATGAGGGATATTCAGTTCCATCTGAGAACCTTTTGGTCCCAAAGAAAAGATCCTCTTACCAAGCTAGTTCCTGTTACTCAGACCTTAATTCAGGTCCTTCAGTGGTGGCAGGACCTGGACAATCTGAGACAAGGTGTTCCATTTGTCTCTCAGACTCAGTCGGTGGTTCTTACCACAGATGCTTCCCTTTTGGGGTGGGGAGCCCATCTGGGGGCTCTCACTGCCCAGGGACTGTGGTCCCCTCAGGAATCCCTTCTTCACTTAAACCTTCTGGAGCTGAGAGCAGTTCTTCTTGCCCTACAAGCTTTCTCTCAGTCAGTACAGAACAAGGTGGTTCAGGTCAGGACGGACAACACTACCACCATGTAGTACATCAACAAGCAGGGAAGCACTCGGTCCACGGCCTTGTGCACGGAGGCCATGAAAATATGGTCCCTGGCTTATTTCCTACGGACCTTTCTGGTAGCAGTCCACCTCCCAGGAAAGGACAATGTGCTAGCAGATGCATTGAGCAGGATTTCCCAGGGCCATCACGAATGGTCTCTGGATCCTTTGGTATTGAAGGTGATTTTCTCAAGGTGGGGCACTCCAGAGATAGATCTCTTGCAGCCCTAGACAATCACCAACTTCCTCTGTTTTGTTGCAGACCCCCAGTCTTGGGCTCAGTCCTTCTGGATGCTCTGATTTTGAACTGGGAAGGGAAATTTCTTTATGCCTTCCCTCCCTTCCCTCTACTGTTCAAGGTTCTAGTCAAGGTAAGGTCACAACCTTGCAAAGTGATTCTGATTGCTCCAGACTGGGCCAGGCAGCCTTGTTACCCCCTGTTGCTGTCCCTAGCAGTCCATCTTCCCCTGTCTCTTCCCAGGAATTACAACCTGTTAACCTCCTCTCAGGGGAGGATTTGGTACCCCAATCTTCGGTCACTCAATCTCAAGGCATGGCTTTTGAAGAGTTAGATTATGCAGACTTGCATCTGTCCCAAGGGGTTCTGGATATTCTCAGAGCTTCTCGAAAGCCTGCCACCAGAAAAACTTACAGCTCCAAATGGAAAAGGTTCAGCATTTGGTGTTCCAAGAAGCATATATCCCCAGACACTGCTGAGTTGTCTGCAGTCCTGGATTATATGGTTCACCTTAATGGCCTAGACCTCAAACCAGCTACTCTCAAAGTTCATTTGTCAGCTGTTTCTGCTTCCCTGTCAGTGGGGAAGTCTTCCTCTCTGTCATCTCACCCTGTATTCTGTAAATTTTTCAAAGGATTGCTTCATACCAGTCCCCCTTTTAGGGCTCCTGCTCCTGCTTAGGATTTGAATATTTGCATTGCTCAGCTTATGCAACCCCCCTTTGAGCCTATGTCCACAGCAGAACTCAAGTACTTGACTTGGAAAACTGTGTTTTTGGTTGCTGTTACCTCTGCCAGACATATCAGTGAATTGCAAGCCCTGTCAGTGGACCCTGACTTTATCTCTTTCCGTAGAGATAAGGTGGTCCTTGGAACCAATAGAAGATTCCTACCTAAAGTGATTTCTGATTTCCACTTAAATCAATCTATGTCTCTTCCTGTGTTCTTCACAGATCACACCTCCTCAGGGGAATGGAGGCTACACAGTTTAGATGTTAAATGGGCCCTTAGTTACTACATAGAATGTACAAAGGGTCACAGGTTTGACTCTCTCCAGTTGTTCCTCACTTTTGGGGAAGTAGGTAAGGGAAAACCTGCCACCAAGAGAACCATTGCCAGGTGGATTGTGTCCTGTATTCAATTCTGCTATGAAAAACTGGGAAAAACTGCACCTTCAGGCCTGAGGGCTCATTCCACTAGAGGTACAGCTGCATCTCTGGCTGCAGCTAGGGATATCCACTTGTTAGAAATCTGTCAAGCAGCCACCTGGAAAACAGTTCATACCTTCACCAAGCATTACTCTCTGGATATCCAGGCTAGGAGTGATACTAGGTTTGGCACAGCAGTACTTCAGAGCCTATTCCCAAAGTAGGTTCTGTCCCTCCTCCTTGGAGGTACTGCTTGGTAGTCTGCAAATTGTCAGAATACAGCAAGACTTCATGTTGTTTGAAGAACAAATTACTCACCTTAGTAATTGTAGTTCTTCAAATGGAGTCTTGCTGTATTTTGACCTCCCTCCCTGCCTCCCCTCTCAGAACCTGTTTTTGGGAAGTGGGTGGGCAGATGCAGTGTTGCACCCCAGGGGTGTCTTTACCCCACTCCTGTTGTGTTGGGTGCTTTGTATTTGTTTAATTAAGAGTTTTTTAGTTCTTATTACCTGGTTTTGGTTCTTTGGGTTTCCTGACTTAAGTCTTTTGGGGAATCCAAAGTCTTTGTTGCCAGTTGACTACTAGGAGTTTTTACAATTTCCACATTTAGTCAGTGAGTTTTAGCTAGTAAGAATCTGACAGTTTGGGTTTGAAAGGACACAGACAGAGTTTTCAGCTGAGCTCGAGCCCAACGTTCTATGCCTGGCATAAAATTTAACCGTTCACTCTCTGGGGCAGTTCAAGAGCTGGAGCTAACTGCAAATTGTCAGAATACATTAAGACTCCATTAGAAGAAATACAATTACTAAGGTGAGTAATTTTTTCTTTCTTCCCTTACTATCCTAGCTGCTACTTGACAATGCTACCTGGTTGCTCGCCCCTTCCTTGATCTGGCTCCCCTCCTGATTCCCTCCTCCTCTCACTCCCTGCCTTGAATCACGTGCTAAACTAATGTGTATTCATTTGCTGTTCTCTTATTCTGTATTTTGTAATACAAATTGCTTAATTGTTTGTGAAACCAGTCTGTTTTCCATTATGGATCTGTACCCCCCCTATTGACGTGGAACCTTTGTAAATTAGCTGCTTGGCGCTCAAAGGTACTTGTAATCCTAAATTGAAATAATAAAAATAAAAAAATAAATACTGGTGGCTCCGGACTGGGCAAGACAGCACTGGTATTCTCTTCTGCTGACTCTGTCAGTAGTTTCCCCAATCCCTCTGCCCAGGAGGCACAACCTGCTAACCTCCTTTCAGGGCAGGATCCTGTACCCTAATCTCAAATCACTGAGGCTCAAGGCATGGTTCTTGAGGACTTAGAATTTGCTAACCTTAAGCTATCATAGCAGGTGCTGACAGTGCTTAGGGGTTCCAGGAAGCCTTCTACTAAGAAAACATATTCTTCTAAGTGGAAGAGGTTCTCCATATGGTGTACTGATTTGGCTATTCTCCTAGATTACCTTACACACTTACATTCCTTAGGCCTGAAGCCTTCGACCTTCAAGGTCCACTTTGCTTCAGTCTCTGCTTATCTGTCAGCTGGTAAAGAGAGATCCATGGCCTCTCATCCAGTATTCAGAAAATATTTTAAAGGCCTTAACCTTCTACATCCTCCCCTGAGGGAACCGGTCCCAGCCTGGAATTTAAATATCTGCATTGCTAAGCTCATGGATGCACCATTCGAACCTATGGCAACCGCAGATTTGAAGTATATCAGTTGGAAAACTGTTTTTCTGCTTGCTATTACTTCAGCCAGAAGGATCAGTGAATTACAAGCCCTGTGTACAGATGTGGACTACATCTCCTTCCATAGGGATAAGGTGGTCCTCAGGACCATTAGAAAATTCCTTCCCAATGTGGTATCTGACTTTCACTTAAATCAGTCTATCACTCTACCTGTCTCTTTTACAGAGAACTCCAGTTCTCCAGAAAGGATGCTTCATTCCCTTGATGTCAAAAGGGCACTTAGCCACTGCATTGACAGAACTAAGTCTTACAGATAAAGTCAAACCAGGTCTTTCTCACCTATGGTGACGCTGGTAAGGGCAGAGCTGCAACAAAACGTACAATTGCTCGCTGGATAGTGGCATGTATACAGTTTTGTTATAGTAAGGTGGGTAAAGAGGTAACTCTGGGCCTGAGAGCACACTCCACCAGGGGCACAGCTGGGGTTAGAAGAAAAAATGACTCACCATAGTAATCTTGTTTGTTCAAAGGGATCACTCATTATGATTATCCCTGCCTCCCCTGCTAGAACCTATAGAAGTTGCTCTGCATCCCTGCATTAAAGGTTTTTACTCTTATATAGGTTAAGGTAGAGACTCACTTTGTTTAACCAGTTGGTGTCCAGGTGGTCTCGAGTTTGTTAGGTTTGTTTGTTAAGGATGTTTTGACCTGAAAGGACAAAAATACTAATTTTAACGTTATTATTTTTAGCTAGTGGGTCTTATACCCAGTTAGGCTCTGTAAGAATCTGAAGCACTCAGAGTGCAGCAGTTTGAAAGTGTAATGAACCAATTGAGACTTCCATAATTTGCATATAATTCCTTCTCTCTGGGCAGTTTAGCACAGGAGGGTGACTGCATCAGTTTAATCATAATGAGTGATCCCTTTGAAGAAACAAGATTACTATGGTTTATTGCCTGGCTTGGAGTCTCTCAGAGTGGCGGGAGTCCTGGTGACAGCCCGAAAGCCATCCACTGGGGCTACTTCTCCAGTATTCTTACCTCAAGGTGCAGATTTCAGCTATATCGGCCTTCCATGAGCCTGTAGACGGCTATACCATGGCTCAGCTGGATGTATCCCATATCTTTCTCAGTGGCATCCTGCATCTGAAACCCCCAATTTGTTCTCCTGTACTGGCTTGGGACTTGAATTTTGCTTTGGAGAAACTGACCCCATCTCTCTTTGAACCAGCTGTATTTTGCAAGCTATGCTTTCTCTTTTGGAAAGCATTGTTTTTAGTTTCTATTACTTCTGCTCAAAGAATTTTCAAGCTTCAGGCTCTCTGGTGTGAGGAGCCTTATTTGGTTTTTCACAAAGACAGGGTGTCTTTGCACACGAATTCAAAGTTTCTTACTAAGGTGGTGTCAGAGTTTATGCTAAACCAATCCATCTACCTCCCCATGTATTTCCCAGAGCGTGCAACGCACTGCTCCATATTTTAGATGTGTGCAGAATACTGAAATATTATCTGCTCCAAACTAAGGACTGTAGAAAAAGAAATCAGCTTTCTGTTTCTTTCACCTCAGGTAAGAGAGGGTGTTCCAGTTTCTAAACAATGTTTGTCCAAGTGGTTTGTGAATCGTGTTATAGTATATGGTTGCCTCTTATTGTGCACTGAAATCAGAGGCTCTCACAAAGTTCTTGTAGGGCAGTTCAAAGGTCAAAAAAGCTGTTGTACTATCGTTCTGACGTCACATCGATAGTACAACATATAGAATAGTGTATGGACAACCATACACAACAAGGCTATGTTTCCATCGAGGGGTTGAGATGACATCACAGGGACCTCGAGGCGAAGCTTTCGAGAGGTCCAAATGTCATCTGAACCCAGATGGCTCTGTGACTTTATCTGTGTATAGTTGTCCATATACTATTTTATATAGTATATGGTTCCAAAGTGCAGGACACAAGAGGCTTTCTGATTTTTTTCTCCTCACCGGCTCATTCGTCCACTTGCCGGCTTGTCTCTTTGCTTTAGCTGTTGCTACTCGCGCTCCTGTCTGCTTGTCCCTGATCCCACTTCTTGGTGCTCCCACTCACTGAGTCACTCTGTCCTGCATTTATTTTTTGGGTTTGGTTGTGAGTTTTTAATAACTAAATAAAAAAAGTTAACTTTTGTGGCATGGAGCTGTATAAGGCTCTTTTCGTCAGCGGTTCTCGCTAAAAGTTGCCATCATGTTTTTGCTGATTTTCTTGGCAGAACGTCGACGTAAAAGTACGTGTAGAGAGCCAATCAGGTGGCAGAAAAAGGCTCAAAAGTTGTACTATCGATGTGATGTCAGAACGATAGTACAACAACTTTTTTGATGTTTGAACTGTTCTACAACAACATTTTGAAAGGATTTGAATTCTACCCACAATAAGACTTAACCATATACTATAGCTTTTTAGCCTTTACCTGCCACCAGATTGGCTGACACAGTGGGATGTCCCAGAAAAGCAGCGTAAACATGGCGATAGGATTTAGCGAGAGCCAGCAACGGACCCTCCGGAGCAAGCGAGCGGCAGCGGCACCACCAATTTTTTTCGGAAGTCGGGACTTGAATAGCCACACACATCTCCTTGTGGCAATTAGTTTTTTCCCCAAAATTTTAAAATAAATGTTGCGGTCACAGTTGAGGGCAGTTGGAGAGTGAGCGAGCGGCACCACAGAGAGTGGAAGCAGCGCGTAAGTGAGTGGGAGTGAGAGCAGTAGCAAATAGCAAGGTAAAGGATCTCGAAGACGTAAAACCACACAAAGAACCATATACTATACAAAACAGTGGATGGGAGACCATCCACAACAAGGCTGTATTTCCATCTCAGGAGTTGATGACCTCAAAGACCTCTCGAGCTTCGCTCTCGAGGTCTCTATGAAGTCATCAGCCCCTCGATGGAAATACAGCCTTGTTGTGGATGGTTTCTCTTCCACTATTCTATATGTTTTCTGCTGCAACAAGCATGGCAAAGAGCTGCCACGGGTGGTCAAAGCTCATTACACAGGGGGTATGGCTAGTTCTGTGGCCTGTTTCAAAGAGGTCTCAGCTGCTGACATTTGTGCTGCTGCCACCTGGAGTACCGTCCATACTTTTACCAAGCATTACAGTCTGGACATTGCTTCTTGAGCCAGAGCAGGTTTTGGCCGTGCTGTTCTTCAGGGTGTTCTGTCTTAGGCCCTGGCTTGCTTTCCACCCAGACTGCCTGCTGTTACTTGTCACTGCTTGGGACTCGTTCCTATGGTGTGACCTAATGACTGAGATACCCCCAAAGAAGATAGAACAGTTACATAAGAACTTACCATAATAGTAGATCTTACTTCGAGAGGGCTCTTGCAGTAGGTAATTACATATAGGACTGATGCCGGCCGGTGTCAGGACCCAACGGAAAATTTCTAGCTAGCAGTCTCTGGCGGGGGATTGCCCCCATGTCAGGTGATCGGCGTCATCTGGCGTCAGTATAAAGGCGGTCCCCACGCCCTTCTTCAGTTCTTTCCGCCATTAGCTCGTGTCAGCATCTCGCGGTAAAGTTCAACGCTCGTCAACTCTCTCGTCGGTAGTTTTTACCGTTTTTTTTTTCGATTCTTCGATTAAAATCATCAGGCTTTCGTCAGTGTATGTCATCCCCTACACCTTCCGAGCACAAAAATAAGTGCGACTCATGCGGCGCTCAACTCCTGCACAAGGATGGCCATTCCCAGTGCCTCTTCTGTCTAGGCCCGGATCATCAAGTGGTGAAGTGCCAGCACTGCCTAAAATTCAATGCCGCCACCTGCAGACGGAGGCAGCAGTCCCTGGAGGCCCACATACTAAAGAAGAAAATGTCCTCCATGGAGAAGGAGTTAAAAAAGCTCCGGCAGGCGTCCACTTCCCCCGAAGGCCATCGTAAGAAGAAAGACAAGGAGAAGCACCGGGATAAGGGCTCCTCATCCACCGTGTCTTCTTTGGGAGTCGCCGTGCTACAGGTAACATCCCCTCCGGGGTACCGCTCCATGACGGCTACCTTGGAGGCTTCCAAGGTGGCGTCGGCCCACTCGTCTGGCTCACGCTCGGGCCCTTTGGGCGCCTCCGGGCTATTGGAGGCCTCCGCTCCCAGTAAAGCTGCCACCGTGCGGCCTACTGGTTCGAGCGACTCTGGTAAGCCAGTCTTCAGCTCCTCTGATGCCCGCACGGAGACGGTTGATAAGTCGCCTGACCTTTCAGGGCGGCACATGGCCCCTCTTCTGCCTGACAAGGCCGCTCCTCCTTCGCGACCTGCCTCCGGCGATGGGCCGATAAGTCGGACGTTGGCTCCTCTGGCATCCGCCCGGATTCCGCTGATAAGTCGGACATTGGCCTGCCCGACGCCCACACAGCGGCTGAGCTGACGCTGGACCCTCCCACGTCCACCACTCCCGGCTCCCCGCAGCCTTCACTGCCCTCCGGGGACCCTGGGTCTCCTCAGCCTGACCCCGGGGACTTTTCTCCTCCATCCCCGGATGATGCCGAGGTTCCTGCTGCACCCCCGTCAGGCCGTCCACCCGCCGGTCCGACGGACCTGACGTCGGTTCCCCGGACGCCAGCTCCGACGCTGGTCTAGCCGATGCCAGGCGACATCCCGCTTCCGGATGCCGCTCCAACACCGGGCCTTCCGCCCACCGGGCCTCCTGCTCCAGGCCCGTCCGTGGGCCAGGTTTCCCACCATCGGGTTATGGATACGCACCTTACGGGTACAATCAATACCCGTATCCCCCTTCTCCTTCTCCTCCACTGCCCCCTCAGCCGCCGGTGGACTTGAAGGAGACTCTGGCCTCCTGGTGGGCTGAGGCCAAGGCTCAACTCACCAGAGAGGTGGAGAGTCATCTCACGACAATGGTTCTGATTCCAGCTCCCATACGTCCGTGACGACAGACTCCCTCCTCACCTCCAGACACCAGGAGCGAGCCCTCTGGTTCCAGGGTGGGGCAGGATACGCTTCCTCAAGGACCTTCCAAGGGGTCCGTTCGTCCCCCTCGCTGGGAGAGGGAGTCTTCCTCTTAATCCTCTTCCTCCTCGGACACCTCGGATGACTCTGACGGTTGCTCTGAGCCAGACGACAAGCCACGCTCTCCGTCTAAGCCCAGGCCTAGGACTCCTCCAAAGTCTCCTCCGGAGGATCCTTCCTTTACGGAGTTGCTACGCAAAATCCAGGAGATTCACAAGTGGCATTCCTTGGAGCCGGATCCACAGTGTAAGAAACTCGCTGAACATCTGGATCTGCCTGAGACGGCTCCTACATTTGTGCCACCCTGGATTGAGCCTCATGCTGACCTTGTTTCCACTATTTGGAAGCAACCGTCAGCTTTAGCCCCGCTTCCTTGGAAGTCGAACAGGCTATATCAGACTCCCGAGGGTATTGACTTTTTAGATTCTCACCCTCGAGCTGATTCGGTCGTGATTAGCGCCGCTCATGGCTGGACAGCTAACCCGAAACATCTGAGCTCGTCTCCAGCTGACAAAGAATCCCGTCTTCTGGACCAGTACGGGAAGAAGATTTATGCTTCTTCCACTATATTAGGGCCTTAAATTATGTCGGTCACATGGGGGATTACCAGAAGGCGATTCTTAGTGAGGTGGAATCCAAATTGGACTCCCTTCTGGACTCTCAAGTCAAACAGGAAGTGGCTGACCTTGTCCGCTCTGCATGTTCGGCCAGTTGGCACATGCTTCGTGCTACTTATGATGCAGTGGACACTGCTGGTAGAAGCTCCGCTTTCACCATAGGCTTACGGCGTCATGCCTAGCTTCGTGTGTCAGGGTTGGTCCCAGAAGTGCAGTCCACTATTCAGGAAGTGCCCTTCCGGGGTTCGGTACTGTTCGGTGGTGATGTCAAGGACATTATCACTGATCTGCAGGAGAAGGGGACTGCACTGAAGTCTGTGGACTCCATGCATCATCCCCATCAAACGCAGCGCCATCCCATTCGCAGGTGGAATCGGCAAAAGGCGAAACCCCAGGGAAAGCGGGCCGCTAAACGCCAGGCCCCTCCAGCTGCCAAGCTCCCTCTGCCCAAAAAAGCAGCGGGTGCTTCAGTCATGACGCTGCCCCACACCGCCTCGGTATTATAAAGTGGAAGCAGGTACTAGGCCCATCGAGACCACTTTTTCCACACGAGTGGGGGATATCAAATTTAACTACCCAACAAGAACCTATCTAATTCTAATTTAAACTGATTACATGAAGTTTGATTCACTATATACTGTGGCATGGAGTTCCAAAGTACCGCAGCTCTCATAGTAAAGTAATATTTCCTCTTGTTGGTGAATGCCTTGGATATTTTTATTTGCCTATTATTATATCTCAGTCCATATACTTTATCTAAATACGTTAATCCACTTAACTTCATAAGGCATTCATCATTTAAAATATTAAACAATGACAACAAATCTCCTCTCTCACGTCTAGTCTGTAAGTCGTATAATCCCAATGCTTTTACCCTATTTAAATATGGTAAATATTTTATTTCTGGTATTAATTTAGTCATTCTTCTCTGAAGACTCTCTACCATTTTTTTATCTTTTTCTAAGTATAGTGCCCAAAAAGATACTGCATAGTCTGTGTGAGGTCTAACATATGTTGTATATAATTTAACAATACATTCTTTGTTACGTGTTATAAAAGCTTTTTTTATTGCATTAATAATACGATTCCCCATTCAAATAACTTTAGTACATTGGTTGTTCCAATCAAATTTATTATTTACAGTTACTCCCAGATCTTGTTCATAGCATCCTGTCTTAATTTTATTCCCATATAAAGTATAATCAGCCCTGGGGTTCTTTCTTCCCAAATGCATAACCACACACTTTTCTGTATTAAAACACATACCATTTTCTTTAGCCCAATTTTCAATAATCAATAAATCATTATTAAAGAGATTAATTTTCGTTTCAGTATCCACTTCTGATGAGATTTTAGTATCATCAGCAAATTTACTTAACTGACAAGACACCCCGGATTGTAGATCTCCAATAAATAAACCAAACAGAGTGGGACCCAAGACCGAGCCCTGAGGCACTCTGCTTGTGACTGAAATACTAGCAGAGACTGAATTTCCTATCCTTACCATCTGAGATCTATTCCTCAACCAGGTCTCGACCCATTTGACAGTATATCTATTAATTCTCAGCTTAACTAATTTCGATATTAATAAATTGTGTGACACCTTGTCGAATGCCTTTCTAAAATCAAGAAAGACAACGTCCACTGGGATGCCTCTGTCCAGGCTAAAACTGATGTTCTCATAAAAAGTAACCAGGTTTGTCGTGCATGATCTACCTCTTCTAAATCCATGCTGTGTATTATCCATTATACCCTTTGATATAAACTCCTGTTCCATTTTTTGTTTTAATATTCTTTCCATGATTTTACACAAGACAGAAGTCAGGCTAATAGGTCTATAATTATCCACTATACTTTTATTACCCTTCTTATACACTGGTATCACAGTGGCCAGTCTCCAATCCTCAGGAACCTCTCCATTCATATATGATTTATTGAATATCAAATGTAATGGGCATAAAAGTGAATCTATGGCTTGTTTTATGAAGAATGTATTTATATTGTCTGGTCCAGATGACGATGTTTCCTTTAAAGCTCTAACTGCATCCCTTATTTCCCCTTTAGATATTTCCTCATATGTACTAGTGTAAAGAGGAACTGTCTCATTTATATGATCTTTACTTAAGAACACGGACCCAAAGTATTTATTAAATGTATTGCTTATATCTAATCCATTATCTAATTCAATCCCATCATTAACAATAGTCGATATTGGTAAATTAGAATTCTTATTTTTATTTATATAGGCATAAAAAGCTTTGGGGGTATATTCCAAAGTAGATAATTTATATTCAATCCGTTTCCTTTCTTTCTTAATTAGGGATTTAGTGATATACAGTTCTTTTTTATAAATATCTCTTTTTTCTATACTAGGGTCAGATTTTAATTTTTTATATGCCTTTTCTTTTATTTTTATCTGTTTTTGTATATCTACTGTTAACCAGACAGGAATTTTTCCTTTATGATTATTTGTTTTGATTTTAGGGATATGTATTTGTTCCAAATCATGTAATGTTCCCTTAAAAAACTGCCAACATTCATCTACACTTTTATTTTTGTGTTCTAAATTCCAGTTTATTTTAAACAGATTATCATTAATTTCCTTATAATTCCCCTTGTAATAGTTATATCGGTATTTATTTTTCCTATTACTATTTTTAAATTGTTTAATAGAGAATATAACTGCATTATGATCACTAGATCCTAATGGTTCTACTACTTCGATAATATTAAATTTATCGGAAATATTTGTTAAAGTTAAGTCCAAAATATTACTTTCCCAAGTTGGTTCCAAAACCATTTGTCCTAGGCCAAGGTTTATAAAGGTTCCCAAAAATTTTGTTCTGTTTTAGTGGAAGCTGTGAATTTATGCCAATCAATACCCGGCAAATTCAAATCACCCATAATAATGACATCTGATGTTTCAGAATGCTCAGCTAATAGACGTAACAATGCAGAATCATAATCTATATGAGCATTAGGAGGATGGTAGATATTTATTAGAATGAGTTTTTTCTTTAAATATTCTAGCTGTATGCAACAACCTTCTATATCCACCTCATTTTCTATAAATATAGATATTTCTTTTGATATAAGTGTATTCCTTATATAAATACACGTCCCTCCACCATTTCTATCACTTCTGTTTTTGTAATATAGATTATAACCTGGGATGGCATTAAACCACTGAGAAGCATCATTCCACCAGGTCTCTGTTATTGCTATTACATCTAAATGTCCTTGTTTAATTCTCCCCGCTAATTCTGTTAATTTAACACTATTTAAACTTCTAGCGTTACACATAAAGAACATAAGTTCTTCGTTTGAGGATTAGGACTGTAATGTATCATTCCCTATTTGCCCCCCTGTATTTAGTTTAAACGTTGTTCAATTACTGTCAGAAGATCTTTACCGAGTGCATGACTTCCCTTTTTACTAAGGTGTAAGCCATCCCAGCTAAAAAGACTATGATCCTCATTGAACTTTTCCCAGTGGGTAATACATGTTATATTATTGTTTAACGCCCATTTCCTTAGCCATTTATTAATTTCTTTTATCTTAATTTCTGTTTTTACAGAGGCTCGTGGTACGGGCAAAATTTCAGAAAGACATATTTCTGATTTTAGGGTATTGACCAGGGATATGTAGCTGTCTTTAATATCATTAGTTGTAAATTTATTTACATCATTTGTACCCACATGAACTACCACTAGGGGATTTGTACCCGCATCTTCAACAATTTTAGGAACTACTCTCTCAATGTCCCTAATCCAAGCTCCCCTGAAACTAGAACACATTCTATTCTATCTTTTTTACAAATATAACCATCAATGTATTTTATTATAGAATCTCCCAGTACTATAACCTGTCTTGGGTCAGATATTTCACTCATTTCTAATGGAGTAATCAAATTTTCAGATTCTAATATGGGCTCAATTAAATGATTTTCCACTAGGGCGTTGTTAATGGCAACTAGACAGTTTTCCACATTATGTACTTGTACAGTAGTAGTAATAATATTCTGCTGACTAATTTTGCAATGTTCTCCTATATAGTTGCTACAATCCTCTCCATTTGATGCAGTCCCATTCTTAGCATCTTTATTTTGCGATGCATCATCTAGAATCTGAAATCTATTTTCCATGGGAATTTCAAATTCCATTGCCCTCCTTCCCTTCTTTATTTGTCTCTTATTGATTACTGGACTCCAATCCTCACTACTTTCTCCACTTTCCTCTTCTCTAGCCCTCTTCAAAGAATCATCCTTTATAATATGTTGGTTAATAGGGACAATTAGCTGGGATTTTTTAATCTCATTCAATTCGAAATGTAGAACCTCATTCTGCTTATTCAGATCGATAATCCTTCATTCTAATATTCAATCTTAATTTTCAGGTCAGCATTCTGGGTACATTGAGCACATTTTAATCCTTCAAATCCAATACTTGTTTCTAAACAAAAGTTTGGACACAGGATACATGTCATTGCGATTTCCCCTGTAGTCAAGGTTACTATACCCTCATTAATATTCATTTTGAATGACAGTAACTTGATCAGACTATAACCAGGAAGATAATACTGTCGGTCACACAACTAGTCCCCTAAGTATACTTTATATAATTGTGACAATACTTTGATGGAAGTATTACTACTTTTCCTTACTACTAACACACCATAGGAGTTAGCTCGATAAATGACCTATTCACTATTGTATATTACAATGCTAAATCCAACAACATATACTTTTTTAATTTACCCTGGATAGGTCCATATCCCTTCACTTCCTTCTTAGTGTCTAGTGGTAAATCCACTTAATACGCTTGACATGTGCTTAGATGCGTGGTGTCAGGAAGGCATGCCTGCCGACGCCCACACGCTAGCTCCTGCTCAGGTTCGCCCCGCTCACCGCAGGGCATGCTAAAATACCCTCTCATACCCCGGAAGAGCTGCAGAGATCACAGGACCGACAGTTCGCACTGAAAACATTTAAAAATGTCTAAATTCTAAGTTATTTACTTTTCTGTTTGTATAGTTCCCACTACACGCTAAGCCCAATATTTTCTGATGTTTTAGGAATTAAACAACGAGGTTTGTAGTCATCAGAACCACTGACATGGACTACAAAGCTCCTCTTCCTGCTTCTGTTTTTTGCAGGGCTCAAGTGACAGCTGTAAAGCCTCAGGCAAGAAAGATCATGAATGTTAACACACTAATAGGCACAAATGCACCTCACAAAGGTTCAGACACTTAGACCAGCACCTGGCTGCTTTTTAAAAATGTTGCTCGCCTCAGGGCGTGCTAAAATACCCTCCCGTACCCCGGAAGAGCTGCAGAGGTTACGGGACCGACAGTTCGCACTGAAAACACTTAAAAATGTCTAAATTCGAAGTTATTTACTTTTCTGTTTGTATAGTTCCCACTACACGCTAAGCCCAATATTTTCTGATGTTTTAGGAATTTCCTCTCCCACAGCCTCTGGGCCTTCCAGAGGAACCGGTAGGAGGGAGGTTTTCCCTCTACCTCCTGGGTTGGGAGAGGAAAACTTCAGATTCCTGGGTGCTCCAGCTGATCGCAGAAGGACACTCAATAGAGTTTCTTCAGAAACCCCCTCGACACCCTCCCCCAAGGTCATCGTACTCTCGGGAACATCATCTTCTGGTCAAGGAAGAGATTTCAGCACTTTTCCTGAAGGAGGCGATAGAATACGTCCCCATTCTTCTTCAGGGAACGGGATACCATTCCCATTTCTTCCTGGTCCCGAAGAAAACAGGGGACGTGAGGCCGATTCTTGACCTCAGCTCCCTGAACTTGTTTGTGGAGTACAAGAGGTTCAGAATGCTCTCGCTGCGGAGCCTTCTGCCTCTTCTTCGGCCGGGACTGTGGCTGTGCACTTTGGATATGCAGGATGCCTACCTGCATATCCCTATCCGCCTTTCCCATCACAAATACCTGCGTTTTGCATTCCAGGGGGACCACTACCAGTTCAAGGCCCTCCCATTTGGTTTTTCCTCGGTGCCCCGAGTGTTCACCAAATGCCTTTTGGTGGTAGCGGCCTACCTGCGTACCCAGGGGGTGCAGGTTTTCCCGTACCTGGACGATTGGCTCCTGGCGGCCCCATCCAGGGAGGAACTCCTGTGCTTCCTTTCCCTTACCCAGCAGGTCTTTGCCTGCCTGGGTATTACCATCAACCAAGCCAAGTCCCATCTGATCCCATCCCAGAGGCTCCAGTTTATCGGGGCGATCCTGGATACGACCTCTGGCAGAGCCTTCCTGCCACCGGACAGGGCGGTCATTCTTCAGGCCCAGGTCAGCCTGTTGTCCAGCCGCAGGCGGATCAGCACCAGGTCAGACCTTTGCCTCCTTGGGCTAATGGTGGCTGTGATTCCGAAAGTCCCTCGCACTCGGCTCCACATGAGAATCTCTCAGTGGACACTTCGGTCTGAATGGGATCAGCTGGTGGATGACCTAGATCAACTTGTCCTGGTCTCCACTCCCATGGCTCGGGACTTGCAGTGGTGGATGGTTCAGGAGAACCTCTGCCGGGGAGTTCCCTTCAGTCTCCCCCCCCCCACAGAGGTTGACTACGGACGCCTTCGGCAAGGGTTGGGGAGCCCATCTCGGTCCGCACAGGACACAGGGCTCCTGGTCCAAGCTTGAGAAGTCCCTCTACATCAGTGTGTTGGAACTAAGGGCAGTACTGTATGCTCTTCAGGCTCTGCATCTGTATCTGTCTCAGGTCACCTAGCGGTACAGACGGACAACATGTGTGTGGTCTGGTACATCAACAAACAGGGAGGAACTTATTCCTGCCCCCTTTGCCGAGAGGCGATGCAAGTCTGGGATTGGGCAGTATAGCACAACCTTCACCTCACGGCATCTCATGTCCCGGGGATCGAGAGCATGCTGGCAGACAGGCTAAGCCGGTCATCTTCTCTAGCTCACGAATGGGAACTGGATCAGGGGGTCGTAGACGACATCTTCCTATGCTGGGGAACTCCACAGGTAGACCTGTTCGCTTCCCCCCAAAACACAAAACTTCCCATCTTCTGCTCGCTTGCTCCAGGGCGCGGCATTTTTTGGAGAGACGCTCTGTCTCTAAACTGGAAGGGCAGATTCGTCTATGCCTTCCCCCCCGATTCCGCTGATTACGAGGGTCTTGCAGAAACTCGGTTCGGAAGGAGCTCGAATGATTCTGATCGCTCCTTTCTGGCCCAGGCAAGTTTGGTTCTCTCTTCTGCAACAGTACTCAGAGGAACCTCCTCTTCCTCTTCCTCTGTTGCTATTTTTGATGACCCAGGATCAGGGGACCCTGGTCCATCCAGGCCTCAAGTCCCTTCAGTTGCACGCGTGGCTCCTGCAGACATAGCTCAGGCCCGATTCAGGGTTTCCCTCCAAGTAGCTGAGATTCTAGTGGAGGCCAGGAAACCCTCAACCAGATCTACTTATGCCATGAAATGGAAGTGGTTCTCTATTTGGGCTGCCTCCAATGATGTCAAGCCCTTCTCGTGCTCTGTCAGACGACTTCTGGATTACCTGTGACACCTCTTCAATCTGGGTCTCAGCCACTCATCCTTAAAGGTTCACATGGTGGCCATTTCAACCTATCAAGTCCCCTTTGCAGACAGAACATTTGCTCAGCTGGAGGTCTCCAAGACCTTTTTGAGAGGGGTCCTTCACTTATGACCCCCTATCCGGGTTCCTGCCCCTCCTTGGGATCTGAATTTCATTTAGAGAAACTTACTCTGCCTCCTTTCGAGCCGGCAGCCTCAGTGGACCTAAAGTTCCTTTCTTGGAAAACTCTCTTCCTAGTGGCCATTACTTCTGCTCGATGGATTTCCGAGCTTTAGGCCCTGATGTGTAAAATCCTCATTTGATTTTCACAAGGCGTGTGGCTCTCGTACCAACCCTAAGTTTCTCCCTAAGGTGGTAGCGAATCGACACTGAATCAATCCATAGAGTTGCCTGCCTTTTTACGCAGCACTCCAATCAAGGAGGTACCTCCTGCATACTTTGGATGTTCACCGAATTCTGAGATACTACACCAACAGGACGAAGGATCTCAGAAAGACTGATCAACTGTTCATCTCTTTTGCCCATAAAAGAGAAGGCAATGCAGTTTCTAAGCAATGTCTATCAAAATGGTTGGCTCATTGTATCACTTTCTGTTATGACAAGTACAACAAGACCCTGCCGAGTCAAGTTAGAGGCCACTCCACCAGAGGGGTCGCTGCCTCTGCGGCTTGTTTCAAGAACGTGTCAGCGGCTGACATTTGTGCAGCCGCCACTTGGACTTCTGTACATACCTTTACGAAACATTACAGTTTGGACATTGCCTCTTGCCGTAGAGCAGGCTTCGGGCTGGCTGTTTTGCAAGGCCTCCTTTCCTAAGGCCTTCACAACCAGAGGGTCTGCTTCTGAGTAGCTTCCTCCTCCCGTTTGTTTCTCCTTGTTCCAGACTGCTTGGAACTCAGTCCTATATGTAATTACCTACTGCAAGAGCCCTTTCGAAGTAAGATAGTACAGTTACATAAGAACTTACCATAACAGTAGATCTTCGAGAGAGGCTCTTGCAGTAGGTAATACCTTCCCGCCCTCCATCCCCCTAAGCTTTTTCAGCTCCTTTTTCAGGAAGGGAAATATCCACTTCTCTCGTGTCTTGCCTTTTGGCCTTTGGCAAGAAAGAACTGGAAGGTGGGCGTGGAGGACTGCCCCTTTATACTGACGCTGCATCACATTGGTCACCTGACGTGGGGGCGGTCCCCCGCCAGAGACTGCTAGCTAGAAATTTTTCCATTGGGTCCTGACGCCGGCCGGCATCAGTCCTATATGTAATTACCTACTGCAAGAGCCTCTCTCGAAGATCTACTGTTACGGTAAGTTCTTACGTAACTGTACTATCTTCGAGGGGATCTCAGTCATCAGGTCTGCCTTCCCTCTCACCATCACCCTTTTTATGGGGTTCTCTTCTCAGAACTGGCTAACTGGTGTACCCAGCCTTCAATTTTGGCGTGGGCACCTCTCTCTCTTTGGTCTCTCATGGCACGGGTTTGTTCCCTTAGCCTTCGGGGGAAAGAACTGAGGCAGGAATGGGGCCACTCATGCTTTTATAGGGTTAGTGACGTCGGCATGGGTGGCCTCAGTGGTACTGTTAGAATATCTTCCATGTGGATCCTGCTTCACTGACTAAGTTCCTACAGTGTGACCTGATAACTGAGAGCCCCTCGAAGATCTACGGTTACAGTAAGTTCTTACACAACTGTTCTTTCTCCAGTCGCCAGTACCACACCTATCTCTAGCAAACAGTTGAAGAGGTTTGTCAATGGTGCAGCTAGTATCTCTGCTGTTTCTTTTAGCACTCTTGGATGTATGTTGTCTGGTCTCCCATTGCGTTAGACACCTTTTAAATTCCTAAGACACTTTAATCCCTGTCTCCTGTTAGTGTCTCACTTAAAACCCCTGCACATCCCTCTCTTTTGACCTGTAGCCTACAGTCTGATAGTGGACCTGTCTCCTCTGCTGTACATACCAAGCACAAGTACTGATTTAGTATTTTGCCTTTGCCTTATCACCTTCTTCCCATCCTGCTCCCTTATTACAATTACATTCTTAGTTTTTTTTTTATCTGTGATGTAGTGGAAAACCGGCCTTGTCCTTTTTCAGTACTCCTTCCAATGTTCTCAATTCTGTATCTGGTTTTGCTCCTCTCACCTTCTTGCTAGCCTGTGTCATACTTGCCAGGTACACTTCCCTTTGTCATCTGTCTGATTTGCCGTGTAGTTTCTGAAAGCTGTTTTTTCTCCCTCACCACAAGCATCCCATCCTTCTCATACCACACTGGCCTTTTATTCTTATTTGTATCAATCACCTTTATACAGAGGCTTCTTGCCTTCAGTAACCCTTGCTTAATTTGAGTCCATTTATTATGCACCCCATTGCATCCTTCACCCTCACTAGCTTCTCCCTGACTATTTTACTCATCCTTGTAAAATCTAGTCTCCTAAAATCTAGTATTTTTGTTAGTGATTTTTTTAAATATCCCAAGCTAGTATGAACACTGAACATTGCAAGTGAGCCGTACCACTTAGGCAGCTTCACGTACCACTTCAAATGGGAAACAGTGCTCTACAGAACTCTCTGAAGACCTTGAGTAAAATGTAGTTTTTATTGTTTTTTTTTAACAAAAGTGTGACTCTAGGGCAGGCTGGGGTTACCAGGTGACAGGAAGCACCCTGTAATTTCAAAAAGCATGTTTGTTAAGCTTTAGCTTTCAAATTGGTTAACCTTCTTAAAAATGTCTCATCTCAGCCTCAGAAAGCCTGAAAGTGGACAAGATGACCCTGGTAGGATGCCCCCCCAAACATCTAAATTTACTGTTTGGGTTATAGGTCTGTGGGTGTACTTAGCCTGGTGCTCAGTTAAGTAAAGATAACTTTTACTTGTGTAATTTGACGTCAGACTTCTGCTCCTTGTGTCCCTTCATGATTGGCTCTTTTGTTTAGCCTATTGTCCTGGGGCTTAAATTTAATATTGGTTACTGTTCTTTTGAGTAATTTTCAAAGTTCTTGTTTAATTGAGCTCCAAGGACTGCTGCACCATTTTCAGCAGTCCATGATCTCTGGTGGCATTAGTTGCTGACTTGGAGCCAGTTCTCATCAGGCATGCCATTTTCCTGCTCTGAAGCAGGTGGGGAGTGATCCTGCAGAGATGCACGCATCTCACAGATGCCACTGGATGATATCAGCATGGCTCGCACGGATGCAATATGACAGCATGCATGCATGCCATTAAATAGTGCTAATAAGTTTGTTCTTAAGGGCACAGCATTATCGTTCATTCAGGAGCACTGTTAAGTGCTTTACTCAAGCAACATACACACACACACAGACTCAGTGTGGGGGAATCATCTAACCCCTATTAAGGGTGGCAGTAAGTTTTCAGCATAAGTAGTAGTAGTAATTTTATTTATAATGGTACCCTTACCTGGCAGCTCAGGGTGCCTTATAATAAATTGCAGAAGTAAGAGAACGCATTACATAAATAAAATAAAATACATATTCAGTAATTAAATCAGAAAAAATAAAAGCAGATACAAATATCAGCTGGGATTGTAAACCGTATGAAGCATTTAGTAGTCACCAAAGGCTTGATTTAAAAAGGTGTGTCTTCAGACCTGTCTTAGCAGCCTCCAAAAGGCCCTCAGGAATGAGTTCCAGAAAACTGGGCAGTCACCTCAAAGGCCCGGTCACCTGAGATATTCAACCTGGCCCTAGGCACTGACAAGAGGCCCGTCTCAGTGGAGAATAGAGGGTGCGAAGACAAGTAAGGATACAGAAGCTTCGACAGGTAGCCAGGACCCAACCCATATAGAGCCTTATAAGTCAGCAAACCAACATTAATAGAGATACAGTGCCCACCGCTTACAATGAGGAAGTTTGTCATAAAGTTATTTGCCCGCTATAGAAGATGGACGGTGTAACCATTTTTAAGAACTAGCATCACTGCCTTCTGCTCTCTAGCTATGGTAATGGCTGACCACACTTTTTAAGTGACACACACGTTTTAAGTACTGTACTGTAATCAATCACTAAACATTAGAAAGAACATTTAATAACTTTATTGAGCCAGTATTTAAAAAATAAAGAAATTCAGTGTTTTTGAGTAAAGTTACTGTAGTAGCGTCACACTACGATACCGCTACTCCTACTTGTGTCCCATGAGGTATTCAGTAATCCGGGTATGAATTGTCTGCCTTTTGCAATAAGGACGCCAGGTTTCTTCAACCTTCTGCAGCATTTCTTAATTTGGTAGCTGGTCAATGTTTTGCTCCATGGTCCTACGCAAAGTTAATATGGCTGAACGAACATCGGCATGAGTGAAGAGTTCCTCTTCCTCCGCCATGTTAACTTCCTGACCTCCTCCTGATCAACGTCATCTGCATCACCTCACATTGTCCTGATCACCTCCTGTATGTCATCCTGGCCAATTTCTGGTAGAGCATCTTTGTCTCCCAGGTGACAGAACTGCTGTAACTCCTCCATGGAAAGACCATCAGGAACAGGTACAGTTTCATTTTCATTAGGAGCCATCAGTTCAAGGACTAGCAGTTTGTCAGGGACTGCCACTGCAAATGAGCCCTTTTAAAGCATCACTGGATAGTTTGTTCCCACACCATGTCCCACGAATGTTTGAGCAAACGAACTGCATCTAGCAGTGTGATTTTTTTTTTTAACACACTGAGAAGTGTTCAGTTCTTGGCTGACATCAAGCTCCTCCAAAACTTTCTTGCGCATTGTGCGCACGTAGTATTGCTTGAGACCGTAAACAATGTCCCTGTCAAGGGGCTGTATGAGACATGATGTGCTGGGAGGCAAAAACACTAAGTGGATGTTGTGAAGTCGCTGGACATTGGGGTGGCCTGAGAAGTTTAAAATGAGAACAATGTTGTGTCCCCTCAGTTTTCAAATCCCATGTCTGAACAAATGTCATCAGTCATCCAAGATGACCTATTGGCACGGTATAGGACTAGCAGATGATGAATGCCACGGAAACATCTTGGATTAAGAGATTTGCCTACAACAAGTGGCTCCAACTTTTCAGAGTCATCCATATTGCAGCATAGAATAATGAAGATCCTCTCCTTTTGTGTTTTTGAGCCCAGCAGTGGCTGACTTTTAAAAACTAGCATGCCATAACCAACACAGCGATAGAAGAGGCCAGTCTCATCGCAGCTGAACACATTTATAGGCTCGTACCCCTGGCAAAACATTCAGTAGCCCCTGCTCAGCACTTGTGGCATTAGACTTTAATTTCTCACCATGGGCCCATTGGAATCCAGTGTTATTGCGGGCCTTCCACCACTGATGCCAACCTTCAGAGGGCTTGAAATCTTCTCTCCCCAGGGCAGTGGCCAGTTGGTGAGCTTTCTCGGTCAATAGGGGGCCACAGATAAGCTCATCATGACTGCACACATTTTGAAACCACCTCAGTAGGGCCCCTTCAACTTCTCCATCCTTTCCCTCCCTTTCTTCTTCTGTCAGGGTTGTGGATCTTACTTCAAAAGGGTTCCTGCAGTAGGTCATCACATGTAGGACTGCACCATCTGGTGTCAGGTCTGCACGGCAAACTTTTCAAGCAATGTCTGGTGGGGGACCGCCCACCAGACGTCATGTGACGGACGTCAGCGTGACCTTATATAGTGGGCGGTCCTCGCGCCCACCTTCCAGTTATTTTCCACCGTCGACCTGCGCTAGTACCTCGCGGTAATCTTCAGCTTTGTTGGTTGCCATTTTTTCTTATTTTCATCGATATTCAGTCCATTTTTGGCACTTTGTCTTCTCCATTTCTGCCTCTAAAGGCAAAGAAGTGCACTAAGTGTGGGCGCAAATTCCCCACAAAGACTGCCATCATCTGTGGCTCTTCTGTTTAGGCCCAGACCATGACACCGCGGCCTGTCCTGACTGCCAGCCCTTCAACCAGGCCACCCACAGATGATGACAGCAGGCTTTGGAGGCCAATCTCTTTAAGTCCAAAATGGCTTTGCTTGAGAAGGAGATGCAGAAAATTTGGGACTCAGCTTCTTCCCCCTCATGGGACAAACAGAAGAAGAAGAAAGACAAAGAGAGGCACAGAGAAAAGGAGCACCATGAGGACCGGGACCAATCCTCAGCTAGTAAGCCTTCGACCAGCAAGGCCCTCTCCTCGCCGCCCACCCTCGTGGTGAACCAGGCAGCATCGGGATAACATCCAGTGCCTCCGCTGTCTTCCAACCTATTTCGACTAGTAAGTCGTCTGTTGGCTTCTCCGATGAACGCCCGGTTCTTGCTGGTAAGTCGGACCCCGGCTCCTCCAGGGCCCGCCTGGAGATTGGTAAGTCAGACTCCGTTCAAAAGCAGCCAGTAGTCTGCTCGACTCCGACTGATAAGCCGGTTGAGGGTCCTACCCGTCACCTCCCGGTCGCTGCTTCGCCCGGTCAGTCGGTCACCTCTGATGACTGCTTGGGCATTGCTATCCGGTCGGGGGCTAACACCATTACACCCTACATCCAGCAGAATGTGTGAACAAAGCAAAGGGACCTGATGGCAGGGTGAACAAAGCAATGGGACCTGATGGCATACATCCCAGGGTACTTAAGGAGCTAAGGGTGGAACTAGCAGAGCCATTAGCAGAACTGTTTAGTGAGTCTCTGAGCACAGGAGAGGTCCCAGAAGACTGGAGAAGGGCTCATGTGATCCCGCTCCACAAGAGTGGTAGCACAGAGGAGGCAGGGAACTACAGACCAGTTAGTCTTACCTCAGTAGCGGGCAAGATTATGGAGGCACTCCTTAAGGAAAAGATAGTGCAACACCTGGAATCCATAGGGGCACAGGATCCAAGACAGCATGGGCTTACAAAAGGAAGGTCCTGTCAAACTAATCTCGTAGATTTCTTTGACTGGGTGACCAGAGTGGTGGACCAAGGGGGAGCAGTTGATGTCGCCTACCTTGACTTCAGCAAAGCTTTCGACACTGTTCCACATAGAAGATTGATAAATAAGCTGGGTAGGCTCAGGGTGGGTCAGAATTTGGCCAACTGGGTGGCAAACTGGTTGACGGGCAGAAAACAGAGAGTGGTGGTGTAACCCACTTGTTACCTGGGGTTACTAGAATCCCAGTAAGACCTAGTGGTAGGCACGGAAGGCAGCTTGTGAAACTCTAGTTAAATGGATTTCACACTGTCTCACTCTGTTCTCAGTCTCAGCTGAGACTGAGGGATGACATCACCATAGAACTATCACAGCTGCATGAGCCACAATGGAATCTGCCGCAGGGAGTTGGAACAGAATGTTGGGAGGTTTGAACAGTAGTCTGTGGGTCAGTTGGTGTTGGGAGCTTGCTGTGAAAGCAGCACAGCAGCTCAGAGTAGGCTCTTGGAGCCTCAGCCCTGACAGAGGGCTACATTTAGGTAAAAGGGTGTGTGTCTCCACCAAAAGAGAGACACAGAAGATAATTGTAAAGTGGTGGAGACCGCTGTTTCAGGTCTCAGTGCCCCCTCCCTCCGGGGATGGGGGCAGGAAAGGGTTCCCTGCATATTCCTGGGGCAACCCCCTGGTTCTGCTACTAATGGAGAAGCTGCCTATTTGTTCCAGAGATTTTGGGAGAACAAGAAGATTTGTGAATCGCCTGTGGGGCACCTGCAACCGGAGGGTGTCTGTCTGCTGTTCCTGAAAGGGCCTATGTTTTTCACCCTGGGACTTGTGTGACATGTGGGTGACTACTGAAATAGTGGGAGGCCTAGAGTAATAGGCTTAGCCAAAAGTAAAAGTATGTTCAAGTCCAGCGCTTATTGGGAAGTCAAAAGACATGTACAGGAGATGTGACATACGTCTACCCAGTAATCTACACTGCCAAGCTTTCAGTAAAAGAGTTGTTTAGTTTCCAGAGAAATGGCCGGGTATGGATTGTGGGAGCTGGAGGTGGGAGACCCCCCATCTTTAGTGACCAGGTCCACCTCTACAGATTTGCTCTGTGGATTTCTACTTTGCCTCATGCACTTGGCCAGTGATGAGGGAAGTACCCAGACGTGGGATTGGAAGGAAAATTCCCTCTAGGAGTCGAAGGCTCTAAGGTGGTTTGGGGAGCCACAACAGGATAATTGGTTCATTTCCCAAAATGGACCGTGGATCAAGTGGCCGCGGGAGCCGGACCAGTGGGGAAAACCCAAGTAGTGTACAAGTCGGGTTGTGTACCCAAAGCTGCGTGCAAGTCCGGGCTGTGTGCTCAGGTTCAGAGCCTGAGGGCTGGAATAGTGAAAAGTGTTCTGTTGTTCTAATCTGCATTACTAGAAATGTAGCCCTGTGGGGTCCATCTATGCTTTGTTTGTTCAGCTTGGATGTGAATAAAAGCCACACTGTAGAATCCCATTCCTGGTTCTGGACACTACAGTTATTGCTTCCTGTGTTGGATTACTTAGGTGCCCCTGTGCAGAGTAGCCAAACCTAGGTCCCCTGTGCCGAGTAACCTCATCCTCCCCGAACCCAGTCCCCACCAGGTACTGCTGTCAGCTTCAACAGCATGTCACCTGTCGTTTTGCAAAAAGGCAGGGGTGAGGGGTTACAGTGGTAAATGGTATACAGTCAGAAGAGATGCAAGTCACAAGTGGGGTACCTCAGGGATCAGTCCTGGGGCCAGTCCTCTTCAATATCTTCATTAGTGACATTGCAGATGGACTAGAGGGTAAGGCTTGTCTGTTTGCAGATGACACCAAGATCTGCAACACAGTAGATGATCCAGATGAGGCGGGCAGAATGAGAAGAGATCTGGATAAACTAGCAAAATGGTCAGAAGAGTGGCAACTGGGATTTAATGCAAAGAAGTGTAAGATCATGCACATAGGGAAGAGAAACCCTGAAGCCACCTATAGGCTGGGAGAGGAGTTGCTGGCAATCACAAAGGAAGAAAGAGAGTTGGGCATCATCATCACCGATGACCTGAAATCATCCAAGCAGACCACTAAAGCAGTAGGTAAGGCTAGGGGGATGTTAGGGTGTATTAATAGGGGTATCACAAGTTGTAGAGGGAGTAAAATCCTCTTTACAAGACACTAGTTAGGCCCCATCTGGAGTACTGCGTGCAGTACTGGAGGCCACACCTTCACAAGGACATTAACCAAATTGAGGCAGTCCAGAGAAGGGCAACCAAAATGGTGCAGGAACTGCATCAGAAGACATATGAGGACAGATTAACGGAGCTCAATATGTATACCCTTGAGCAAAGGAGGGAGAGAGGTGATATGATTGAGACATTCAAACACCTTAAGGGCATTAACAAGGTGAAAGAGTCTAACATGTTTAAATATAAGAAAAATAGCAGGACAAGAGGACACAGCGTGAGATTTAGAGGGAGGACGATTAAGGGGGAATGTGAGGAAATTCTTTTTCACAGAAAGGGCGGTGGATGCATGGAACGGCCTACCTCAGGAAGTGGTGGCTATGAATACAGTGTAGGGCTTCAAACAGGCATGGGATAGACATAAGGGAGCAATACAGATGAGTATGAATAGATAGGCCACTGACAGAGCAAATGCCGATGGCACATTTATAAGGTAGAAAAAGAAATGGGCAGACTGGATGGGCCTTGTGGTCCTTATCTGCCGTCAACTTTTATGTTTCTATGTTTCTCTGAGTTAGCCCTCCCTCCAGGCCCTGCCAGGCTGGGAGACTTCCTCTCCACCTCCCCCGGTGGTTTCCCCTGCCCTACAGCCTACGTCTGGGACAAAGGAGAAAGAAGGGCACCTTGAAGTGGTTCTCTCTTTGCCCACTCCTTCAGCAGTCCCTCAGATTCCCCTCGTGGGATATTTCTCCTTCACCAGGCCCTATAGCTACCCTGGCGTCAGATCACCTTCCGCCTGCTGCTCCTCCTTTGACATCAGGAGCAATGTCGGATGTTTCACATCAGCTCCCTCTGTCAGGGCCCAACGCTCGGCCCCTCACTCAGGGTCTGACTCCTTTGGGTCTGACATCGGCTCTCCCTATGCCAGAGGTCCTGATGTTCATTCTCATTTCATCGACTACCCCGACGACGGCCATCCTGACATCAACTATCGTGGCATCAGGTATTTATCCTGGCCCGTCCAGGCCTCTAGGACAAGACCTACCGTCCGGCCCCCCTCTTTTTACTGGACATCAGGCACCCTTTCTTCTGCTTTTGGGCACGTCAATGCCTCTTTATTCCCAGGGCTATTTCCCTGGGTATCAACAGGGATACCCGAATTATCAGGGGTACCCCCCCCAATATACGTGTTTGGGAACTTCTTATTATACACCCCCAGCCAACCTGCCTCCTCCACAACCAGACTTTCAATCCCTTATCCAGTCTTGGTGAAAGGACGCGAGGTCCTAGCAAGTCTCTGACCTGGAACGTAGGCTCCTGAGCCCGGTGGCAGTGCCCCCTACCTCCCCCCCGGTCTCCGTTCAGTTCACTGCATATGGTGCATGTCTCGGGAACTACCACTGAGGATAGCCCTCACCCGGATTTTGAATGTCCAGAGGGTGAAGAACCCCCTGACTTGGATCACGACATGTCGGAGTCTTCCTCAGATGAGCTATCTTCCCCCCGGGCAAAGAGTCTTACAAGTCTCCTATGGAGGACCCATCTTTCATCAAGCTCCTCCATGTAATCCAGCAAGCAAGCATCTAGAACGCTGAGGATCTGGACCCTATGAGGCAGCGTCTAGCAGAGCACCTGGATCTAGAAGCTGCCTCCCCATACCAGTTCCTCCCTGGATGGAGCCACACGAGGACCTTACTATCACCGTTTGGAAGTTGCCACATTCCATTTCTGCTATCCCTAAAAAGGCAGACAGGATCTACCACTCTCCTGAGGGTGTCCCCTTCCTGGACTCTCATCCCAAGGCAGACCCTGTTGTTATTAGTGCCGCTCATGACCGCTCGCTAACCCCAAGCACATGAGCACGTCCCCCCCAGACAAGGAGTCCAGGCAGCTGGAGCAATTCGAGAAGAAGATTCACTGTTCTGCCATGTGTGCCTTGCACTCCCTGAATTATGTGGTGCATGTGGTGTCATTTCAAGAGGACACCTTGGCTAAGCTTGAGTCCAAGATCTCGTCCTTGGAGGACTCTGATTTTAAGGAGGAGATTGCTAAAGCGCTTAGTCTATCCAAAATTTCCTGCAGACATGCTCTTCGGGTCATCTATGATTCGGTGAATGTGGTGGCCCGCTCCTCTGCTACTGTGATCAGCCTCAGGAAGCACGGTTGCCTGTGCATTTCTGGTCTGGTGACAGATGTACAAGCAGCCATTCAGGACGTCCCCTTTCAGGGATCAATGCTCTTTGGAGGGGACACCAAAGATTTGATTATGGGCCTCCAAGATAGTGGTCAGGCCCTCAGATTAGTCCGTTCCATGTATAGGACCGGTACTCAGAAAAAGCAGCCCTTTTGGCACCAATTCAAGCGCCAAGGGAAGCAATCGGCCCCAAAGAGGCAGTCCAAAAGGAGCCACTGGCTCCTCTTTCTCCTCTCCATCGGCCGACAAATCCCAGAGAAAGGCAGGAGGACCTCTCTCCCCCCCCGCCCCTCTGCCTCCTGACTTGCCCAATCTTTCTTTCCTTCCACTTCAAAGCATGGAGTCAGTGGGTGTAAAATTCACCCTTTATGTGAAGAAGTGGGAGGGCATCACCTCAGATGCATGGGTCCTACAACTCATCTCTCAAGGGCACACGGGGCACACGCTAGTTTCTGGAGTTTCCTCCAGACTCTCCTCCCAGTCACTTGCATTACTTCCCACACCAAGTCCCTTTGATCGAGAAAGAGATCAGGACTCTGGAACTGAAGGCGGCAATAGAATCTGTGCCTGTGCCTCAGAGAGGAAGGGGGTTTTACTCCCACTTCTCCCTGGTCCCAAAAAAGATGGATGACCTCAGACCAGTCCTGGACCTCAGCAGTCTGAACCTCTTCATCGAGTACAAGAGTTTCCACATGCTCACTGTTCAGAGCCTCCTGTCCTTTCTGCAGCAGGATGACTGGCTCTGTGCCTTGGACATGGAAGATGCTTACCTGCGTATCCTGATCTTCCTGGGCCACTGCCGTTTCCTGCAGTTTTGTTTCCAGCGGGAGCACTTCCAGTTCACAACCCTCTCCTTTGAGCTTTCCTCGGCCCCCAGAGTTTTTACCAAGTGCCTAGCGGTGGTGGCAGTGGCTTTACGTCGTTGGGGTATAGCGGTGTTCCCCTACCTGGATGACTGGTTACTGACAGCCCCATGCAGGGACAGCCTTCTGGACTCCCTCTTGGTTACCCTGGACCTTTTTTCCTGACTGGGGATCACAGTCAGTCTCCCCAAGTCATCTTTAACCCCCTCTCAGAACCTTCAGTTCATAGGGGTGGTCTTGGACACGGTCCAGTGCAGAGCCTTCCTCCCCTCAGACAGAGCGGAGACTCTTCAAGAGCAGGTCACCCTGGTGATCACGTCCAGACCTCTTCCGGACAGAGCATGGCTATGCTTACTAGGCCTGATGGCAGCCTCTATCTCTGCACAGTTCCTTTAGCCAGGTTGCATATGCGGATCTCCCAGTGGACATTACATGTCCAATGGGACCAGCACTTGGATGATCTGGACCATCCGGTTCTGGTCTCCAGTGCAGTCAAGAGGGATCTACTATGGTGGCTAGACTCTCTGAATCTGTCTAAAGGACTTCTGTTTCGGAGTTCCCCTCCTCTATGGACCCTCACCACAGACGCTTTCTGTCTGGGTTGGGGAGTGCACCTGGGGGACCATCAAACCCAGGGTTTATGGTCCCAGCTGGAGATGTCCTAGCACATCAACATTCTGGAGATGAGGGCAGTTCTTTATGCCCTTCAGGATTTTTAGATCATCCTACCGAGAGGAACACTGCTGATCCAGACAGACAATATGTCGGTAGTCTGGTACATCAACAAACAGGGAGGCACCTGGTCGTACTCCCTCTGCAGGGAGGCGATGAGGGTGTGGAACTGGGCAGCCTGGCATGACCTGTTTCTCACAGCCATGCATGTTCTAGGAGTTCACAGCATCCTGACGGACAGCCTCAGTCAGACGTCGTCCCTTGCTCACAAATGGGAATTAGATCAGGAGGTAGCAGACTCTCTCTTCCAGAGGTGGGGTCACCCAGACATTAATCTGTTCGCCTCCCCATCCAGCACAAACTTAACAGCTTTTGCTTGCTCGTTTCAGAGCCTGGAGCTTTCTGGCACAACACGTTGTCACTGTGTTGGACAGTTCTTGTACACCTTCCCTCCCTTTCCCATTCTCCAGAGGGTACTTCTCAAGCTCCAGGCAGAGGGAGCTCGGATGATCCTGGTAGCTCCTCTCTGGCTGAGGCAAATCTGGTTTCTGCTAATGCAGCAACTCTCAGTGGAACCCTCAATTCCTTTACCTCTCAGGCACGATCTGTTGACTCAGGATCAAGGCAGGTTGGTACATTTAGGACTCAGGACCCTGCATCTCCATGCGTGGCTCCTTTAGACATAATCAGAGCTAATTTTGGGGTCTCCCAAAAGGTCGCTCAGGTCCTGGTGGAAGCGAGGAAACCTTGCACCAGAGCAACCTATGCCATGAAATGGAAGCATTTTTCCATTTGGGTGGCTTCTAAAGGCTAGGACCCCTTTACCTGCTCTGCTCCCCAGGTCATGGAGTACCTCCTGCACCTGTGTGATTCAGGTCTGTTGTACTCGTCCCATAAGGTTCACTTGCGGCCATCTCAGCTTACCACGTGCCGTTGGAAAGAAAAACTGTGGCTCAGATGGAGGTCTCTAAGAACTTTTTGAAAGGGATACTCCACCTCAAATCTCCCATTCGTAACCCCACCCCACCTTGGGATTTGAATTTTGTATTAGAGAAGCTTACGCTTCCTCCCTTTGAACCAGCGATGAGCTGTGACATGCACTACCTTTCCTGTAAGGCGCTGTTTTTAGTTGCCATTACTTCTGCTCATAGGATTTCTGAGCTTCAGGCCCTGATGCATAAGGAGCCTTATTTGATTTTCCACAAGGACCGGGTGGTCCTGCGTACTAATCCTAAATTTCTTCCTAAGGTAGTTTCTGAGTTCGCCTTAAATCAGACGGTTGAACTCCCAGTTTATTATCCTGTTCATTCTAACGAGGGAGGATCTCCTTCACACCTTGGATGTTCATAGAATCCTGAGATGTTATGTTCATAGAGTTCACAGAACTAAGGAGCCCAGAAAGTCTGATCAGCTTTTCTTCTCCTTTGCTCCCAAATCCTTGGGGTCAGCAGTTTCTAAACAGTGCCTTTCTAAATGGCTTGTTAACTGCATTTGCTTCTGTTATCAGAAGTACAATAAACCTCTTCCGGGGGAGGTCAGAGGTCACTCTACTAGAGGCATGGCTACCTCTACTGCATTTCTGCGGAATGTTTCTGCAGCAGAGATCTGTGCGGCAGCAACCTGGAGTTCCTCTATACCTTCACGAAACACTACAGTCTGGACATTGCCTCTAGGCGTAGGGCCGTATTTGGCCTTACCATCTTGCAGGGTCTGCTGCCTTAGGCTGGTCCTGTGCTGTCTTTCAGTTGTTCCTCCTCCCGTGATTCTCTCGGTCTCTCTATGAATGACTGCTTGGGATTCAGTCCTATATGTGATCATCTGCTGCAGGAACCTTCTTGAAGTAAGATAGTACAGTTACATAAGAACTTACTGTAACAGTAGATCTTCGAGAGAGGTTCCTGCAGTAAGTCACCTTTTCCCCTCCCTCCTGCCCCAAGTTTTCTGCTTTTCTTTCAGCCATTCTAAACTGGGCTCCAGGATTTCATCCTTTCTCCTGTCATTCTACTTGAATCTCTGGTGGGAGAACTGGAAGGCGGACGCGGGGACCACCCACTATATAGGATCAGGCTGATGTCCATCACGTGACGTCTGGTGGGTGGTCCCCCACCAGACACTGCTGGAAAAGTTTTCCGTGCGGTCCTGACACCAGAAAGCACAGTTCTATATGTGATGACCTACTGCAGGAGCCTCTCTTGAAGATCTACTGTTATGGTAAGTTCTAACGTAACTGTACTTTCAAACAACATGAAGTCTTGCTATATTATGACTATTGCAGTTTGCCCCAGCCTTAGAACTGCTCTGGAGGTGAAAGAGTTAACTTCCATGCAGAGCATGGAGCTTAGAGTGCGAGCTCGGTTCAGAAGCTCTGTTTGGCTGGTTTCAAACCGAAACCGTCAGATTCTTTACTCCGCCTCACTGAACAGTCGCTCCGGAGATTTCTCCTGTTGCTCGGTTCATTTCTTCGGTTTAAAGCGCTATTTCGCTTTAATTTAACCGCGATTTCATTATTTTAACCGCAAAACCGATCGGTTCAGGCTCTGTCTATGGTAATTGTAAGTAATAGATAGGGTTTTTCTGTGTGGAACTTGTAAAAGTATTATCGGTTCGGTTGAACCGATCGAGTTACTGTTAAATATAAGTTTAAAGCCTTTAAGGCTTTTTAGTCATGTTCCTGGTTCTTATCGGTTCTAAAACAACCGGATTTCATTACGTTTTTCCAGGACCCGTGACACGGTTTGGAACCGATAAGGGTGTCTTGCCTGGCACTGCCATCAAAAGGGCAAGTTGGTTGGTTAGGCTGGCATCATGTCTGAGAAACCCAAAAGAAAAACGGGCCCACTGGTTTCAACACTGTAGTGTCTGTGGGGAAGCCTTTGCCAAGGCTGACCACACACTAATGTCTCTGTGTCTGGGGTTTGACCACCTCAATTCAGACTGCCAGATTTGTAAAAATTTCCCTGCAGCCACCCTGGACAAGAGAGTGGGCAGGCTCAGGGAACGAGAGGCCAAAAAGTCCGCTGACCCAGATGGCCAGCCCGGTTCGGTGCCAACCGAAACCGGAGGGAGTGCCCTCTGACCAGGGCGAGACTTCTTCGGCCAAACGAAAAGCTAGCTCTGAGGAGCCAGTTCCAGCAAAGAAATCTAAAAAATCAGCAGGTTTGGAGTCCAAAATTCCTTCTCCAACTGTTGCTGAGATAGCCAGGGCAATATAGATTGTCCAGTCCCTGTCCCCGGTTCCCTCCGAACCGCCACTGTCTGGCAAAAGGTCAGTTCGGTCGGTTCCAGTGGTTCAGGATTATGATATAGAAGAGTTCTATGAACCAGAGGAGGGGGATGAGGATTATGATCAGTGTGAATGTGATTTTGAAGTCTGGATGTGCCCATTGAACCGGACATCTCCCCAGACAGACCTTCAGGTGAGTCTCCCCCTAGGCTTTCTGAGTCCCCTTCTCATTTTTTGTTTTATAAAAAAGTTGCTGAGACCCTCCAGCTTCCCTTAGAGGAGGCGTTGGATGAGCAAGAGGAGCCTGACTATGTGGAGATGATGGATATCCCAGAGTCCAGAGGTTGTCCATCCCTTTACATAAATCCTTGAAAACAAACAGTAAAAATTTTAAAAGCTCCTAATTCTGTGCCTCCTGTGGATAAAAGATGGACAGGAGGTACGCTTTGTCAGGTCCTGATACAGATTTTCTTTCACAGCAATGCAGTCATGTTGAGTAGTTCAGGCTGCAGCCTGTGATAAAGCTAATATTCCACTGGCTTCACATCCTCCTGACAAGGATTCCAGGAAGATTGATGCCATGGCCAAAAACAATACATGGCAGCATCCTTGGGACTCAGACAAGCTAACTATATGGCTAAGTTGCAAGATACCAGAAATCTAGATGGGATACTGTCATGGCCTTAGCCAAACAGGTCCCTGGCCAGCTCCAGAGGGAGCTGGAGCAGGTGGCTCTTGATGGTATTGAGGCATCTAAGGTGCAATTCCATGCTGCAGTGGATTCTAATGATGTATCCTCTAGAGTCATGGCTCATCTGTGGCTTTTCGCAGATTGGCCTGGCTCAGGTGTACTACTTTGTCACAGGATACCCAGTCTAAGGCTATGGATTTTCCTGTGGTGGGAAATTCTCTGTTTGGGGAGCAGACAGAGAATTATATGAAGAAAATGGATGAATGTAGAACCACTTACAGGGTGCACAAGTAAAGGCAACAAGTCACTCCTCAGAGGCAGCCCCAGGGGTAGGGTAGGCCTTTTCACAGGCCTTTTTACCAGACTCAGGCCCCTCCTCTTCAGCCTATGTACAGAGGGGTTCTTCAGAGGAGAGGCAGGCGGGGTTCGAGCAGGCCTGCTCCACCCCTCAGCCTAAAGCCCCTGCCAAACAAGCACCCTGATGGGATGCCCAGGGTCGGCTCTCCACTACCTGTAGGGGCAGGTTGGCTCACTTCATCCAGGACTGGCAGTCTTAACTTCAGACAGGTGGGTCCTGGAAGTAGTGAGCCAGGGTCTGGTTCTCAGCTTCAAGAAATTTCCAAAGATGAGAGCCAGATCTTTTCCACCTACAAACACTAGAGACTCTTGCTTTGGAAACAGAAGTCTCAACCCTCCTGGCTCTCAGAGCTGTAGAAAAGGTTTCTCCCTTCACCAGGGCAAGGTCTGTACTCCAGGTACTTCCTTACCCCAAAAAGACAGGAGAGTGGCAGCCTATCCTGGATCTAAGATATCTAAACAAGCACCTTTTAAAGCCAAAGTTCAAAATGGTGACACTGGGAATGATTTTACCTCCCTAAGGCCAGGGACTGGCTAGCCTCCCTGGACCTCAAAGATGCCTACTTTCATGTTCTTATCAGAAGCTCCCATTGAAAGTACCTCAGATTCGAACTGCCCTCAGGCCATTATCAGTTCAAAGCAATGCCCTTGACCTCTCTTCTGCCCCAAGGGTGTTCACAAAGTGTCTGGCAGTAGCAGTCGTCACCTAAGAAGGCAAAAGATTGCCATTTTTCCTACCTGGACGACTGGCTCATTGTGGGTCAGTCTCCAGACCAGGTCAAATCACACCTGCTAGTTACCCAGCAGCTGCCCTCTCTGGGGTTTCTTCTCAATCTTCCAAAGTCAGTTTTGGAACCTGTCCAGGTACTCACCTTTATAGGCGCAGAACTGGATACAATGCAGGCCAGAGCCTTCCTTCCCTTGGAAAGGGTAAGGACCTTAGTGGCCCTGCACGCCTCCCTTCACTCTGCAGGTTTCTCGACCAGCAAGGCATTTCCTGCAGCTCCTAGGGCACATGGGTGCCTCCACAGCGTGTTGCAAGGAGCAAGATTTCAGATGAGGGACATTCAGTTCCATTTGAGAGCTCTGGTCTCAAAGAAGAGATCCTCTATCCAAATTAGTCCCAGTGACTCGAACCTGATCCAGGCCCTTCAGTGGTGGCAGGATCAGAGCAATCTGAGACAGAGGGTGCCTTTCATCCCTCTGTCCCATTCCTTGACCCTTACTACAGATGCATCCCTCTTGGGATGGGGAGCTCACATGGGCGACCTCTCCACCCAGGGATTATGGTCCCCTCAGGAATCTCTGCTCCACATCAATCTGTTGGAACTCAGAGCTGTTTTTCTAGCACTTCAGGTTTTCTCGGCATCTGTTCAGGACAAGGTGGTACAGGTCAGAACAGACAACACCACTACAATGTGGTACATCAACAAACAAAGGGCACTCGGTCTCGGCCTTGTGCACCGAGGCAATGAAGTTGTGGTCTCTGGCTTACTCCCTGAACACTTCCCTCATAGCAGTTCACCTCCCAGGCAAGGACAATGTTTTGGCAGATGCCCTCAGCAGGATTTCTCAGGGCCATCACGAATGGTCACTGGATCCCCTAGTACTGGGGATAGTGTTTGCCAGATGGGGCACTCCTCAGATCTTTTCGCAGCCCCAGGCAATTATCAACTTCCACTGTTTTGTTGCAGGCCCCCAGTGCTGGTCTCCGTTCCCCTGGATGCCTTTCTCCTCGATTGGGAAGGGAAGTTTCTTTATGCCTTTCCCCCTTTCCCTCTCCTGTTCAAAGTATTAGTCAAAATCAGGTCTCAGCCCTGCAAAATGATCCTGATTGCTCCAGACTGGGCCAGGCAGCCCTGGTACCCACTCCTTCTGTCCTTAGCAGTCCATCTTCCTGTGTCTCCCCAGGAACCACAATCTGTTAATCTGTGTTCAGGGAGAGTTTGGTATCCGAATCTCAAATCCCTCAACCTCAAGGCTTGGCTCTGAGCAGTTAAGAGTTTGCTGATTTGCAACTTTCTCAAAGTGTTCTCAAATCCTGAAGGCTGCTAGGAAGCCTTCCACCAGGGCTACCTATAACTCCAAGTGGAAAAGGTTTTCCATATGGTGTTCTGGGAAGCATGTTTCCCAGAATCTGCTGATCTACCTACTGTATTGGACTACATGGTCCATCTTAATTCTTTGGGACTGAGACCAGCCACCCTGAAAGTGCACTTGGCTGCGGTCTCTGCCTTCATTTCAACAGGAAGCCTCTTCTCTCTCTGCTCATCCTGTATTTTCCAAGTTTTTAAAGGATTGCTTCACACCAATCCCCATTCAGGGACCCTGCCTCGGCTTGGGATCTTAATGTATGCATTGCTCAGCTAATGCAACCCCCCTTTGAGCCTCTGTCTTCGGCAGAGCTTAAGTATTTGACTTGGAAAACTGTATTTCTGGTAGCCATCACTTCTGCCAGGCATATAAGTGAGTTACAAGCTTTATCAGTAGAAACTGACTTTATTTCCTTTCACAGGGATAAAGTGGTCCTCAGGACTAACAGAAAGTTTTGCCTAAGGTGGTTTCAGATTTCCACCTTAACCAGTCTATTTCACTTCCAGTGTTCTTCACTGACCATTCCTCCTCTGGTGAGGAGGCTGCAACTTAGATGTTAAGAGGGCCTAAGTTACTACATAGAGCGTACCAAGGGTCACAGGTTTGACTCCTCCAACTGTTTCTCACTTATGGTGAGGTTGGGAAAGGGAGACCTGCCACTAAAGATCCATTGCCAGGTGGATCATTTCTTCTATGAATTTGCTATCAAAAGCTGGGTAAGGTTCCCCCTCAGGCCTGAGGGCTCACTCTACCAGAGGTACAGCTGCATCTCTAGCTGCTGCTAGAGACATCCCTATCTTGGAGATATGTCAGGCAGCTACTTGGAAGACAGTACACACTTTCACCAAGCATTACTCCCTGGATATTCAGGCCAGGAGGGATGCTTTCGATTTAACACAACCGTGCTGGAAAGCCTATTCCTAAGTAGGTTCTGTCCCTCCTCCATGGAGGTACTGCTGTGTAGTCTGTAATAGTCATAATATAGCAAGACTTCATGTTGTTTGAAGAGAAAATTACTCACCTTAGTAATGTTGTTTCTTCTAATGGAGTCTTGCTATATTATGACCTCCCCCCCAGCCTGCCCCTCTCAGAACTCCTACTTTGGGGTATGGGGTGGGTAGTCCTCTCTTGGCATTTATTGATGCCCTCTTTCATGTTTGTGTTCATTTAGTTATTTTATCTTAATTTTTCTGGTCCACTGACTTGAGTCTTTGTGTTGGGACCAGTAAAATGTGTTAATATATTAGTAGCCAGTTGGCTAGTGTAGGTTACAGCTTCACACAGAACCTTAGTGAGTTTTTGCTCAAAGATCTGACGGTTTCGGTTTGAAACCAGCCAAACAGAGCTTCTGAACCGAGCTCGCGCTCTAAGCTCCATGCTCTGCATGGAAGTTAACTCTTTCACCTCCGGAGCAGTTCTAAGGCTGGGGCAAACTGCAATAGTCATAATATAGCAAGACTCCATTAGAAGAAACAACATTACTAAGGTGAGTAATTTTTTCTTTTCGTGCCACTCTGCATACAGCTGCTCTCTCTGTCTGAGTAAATCAGCAACTGTTGATTTAGGGAGGGTGAGGTGCTGAGCCAGGTCATGCTGGCTCATTTTTGGGAGCTCGTCCATCTTTTTTAGCACTTCAGTTTTTTGGCTCAGAGACATAGCTTTATGCGACATCTTTGCAGCTTCGTTGAACACTGACACTGGGAATGAAGTGCTGAAACAGAAGCTGGGGCTGGGAGTGGTCTTTTATCTTTGTGCTATGCACTGCTAAGTGGTTAATTGCTAGGCATAACTGTAAACGCTAATTAGGTGTGAACACAGTCAGCACCTGGCAGAATCAGGTATAATCTGCCCGAAATAGCAGTGGGTCAGGATTGTTATAAATGGCGTTTATATAATGGCACTCAGTTAGAAATGGCAAATGGTTTTACTGAATTGCTCAATCTTCCCTTGTCAGTCGTCACCATTCATTACTACTGGGTAAGCTGCCGGAGGTGCGCACCTGTATGGGAGTTTTTTTTTGTTTTTTTTTGGGGGGGGGGGAGTCGGTGCTGATGGTGCTGCCCATGAGGCCGACGCATTGTGTGGCACATGCAGTTTGGCCGTTAGGCACCTCAGACTACTTCTCCACCTCAGTTCTGTTTCTCCCACCATCGAGGTCGCACCTGCTGTGCGAATCTCTGTTATTTGCTGCGTCATCGGGCCTACCCGTTCTTTGACGCCGTTTTCTGCTTCTGCATCCCAGTTCTGATTCACCCGACGTGGTTGGATACCGATAAGACCGTTCTTTTTATTATTATTGCCAACGACGCCAGATCTTTTCCTGTGAATTGTTCGATTCTTCTTGTGTCATGTCAGGTTTGGGGATGAAGAGAAAATCCAAAGTGGGCCGTGCCCCCATGCGTCGGTGCCCCTGTGGCCGGCATTTTTCCGTGATGGACCGACATGACGTTTGTCTACACTGCCTGGGTCCCAATCACGATATGGACAACTGCGACGCCTGTTTCTCCATGGACTGCTGCATTCTGGAAATCCGCGTGTTTAAAGTTGGCAGAGCCCCGCCAACTTTCAGAGGACAGTGTTGTTCTAGGAATGCTATGGCAAGATCTCTCGACCCTGCCTCCGGGTCCCCTCCCTGGTCTATATGGCTCGGTAAGAAGGAAACCTCTTCGAATTCCAGCCTTGTCATCGAGGAGGTTTCTTCCATGGTGCCGGAGGAATGCCTCAGTTCCTTGCATTTCTGGGGCGGGAGCACTGCCATTGCAGTCACTTCCTCGGCAGTGCAGGCTCCCCCGGTGTTGTGGCTCATGGTCGCTGGGCCCAGCACCAGCGGGCCCTCGGCACTGCCTGCAGGCTCCATTTGCAGTGCCGGGGGTCAAGCCAGCGCCATCGGTGGTGCCGTGTCCTGCAGCAGTGCCGTTCGCCACCATCGGTTCTGGGGCTCCCGGGATTGCCATTCTGGCAGTATGCATGGTCTCCTCCTCCTCTTCTTCGGAGGAGGACAACTTGCCAGCTGATCAGAACTGGTGTTCTGACTCCCTGGGGTCAGGGAGCCCTCCTGGACGTGGCACCAGATGACCCAGCATTCACCTCTTGTGCTCCCAGGAGCCTGTGGTCTCTGCGGCCCCCCTTCCAACCCCGGCGTCGGAGGCCCCACGGTGGATAGCAGTCCTGGGGGATATGGTGTGGCAGTCTCGACTTTGGGGGCCAGGGCAACTGTCATGTCTAGTGCTGCTTTGGCCCCTTTGGTTGGTATGGGAACTTGGGTGGCCTGCGGGATTGGTGGTCCCCCTAGCACTGGAGTTGAGGAAGAGGGCGGCCTAGGAGTCTGAGGGGTTGAGAGGCTGGGGTGAAGCACGAGTTCCCTCATCCACTTCCCTGTGGGGGTTGGGGAAAATTTGCAGTTCAGAGCCCTGCTTCTCCTCCTTGGAGTCCTCAGAGGTGCCCTTGATGGGCAGCACTGAGGGTTGCCCTTCTGGATCCATGCAACCCTGGTCGCACCACAGGGGAGATTATCCCTCAGGTCTCAACCAGGATATGTTTTCACATCCGTAGTATACGCTGACTGGGTTGACCCCCGGATCCCCTCGAGCTAGAGGATCTTCAGCGAGGTCTTAAAGGCTGGACAGGTTCAGTTAAGTGCTCTGCATTCACCTCCACCTCTTGGGGCCATGTGGGTCCTATGGGGCCCTTAACCTGGGAAACGTTCAGGGCCACTGCAGCGGCCTTCCCTAGGTATGTTAGAACCATGGATGAGCAGGTCTTTCACCTGTCTCCTCTGCCGCAGAGGACTCTGAGCACCCGGGTTCCTCGACTTCCTTGGCTTCCTCTTCAGATGAAGAGGACCGTTCAGTCCACCTTTCATCCGATGCTGATTTCACTGAATATCAGTGGGTCCTCTCGTGGTTGGTACAGGAACCCCATATATCCCATGTGGTAAGACGCAATACCGAGTGGGAAACGTGCTCCTTCCTGAGTGAGTTTAGTGCGCACCACCTAGTGGTAGCATCCTGGCCTATTCCCTTCCAGGAAGCGTCAGTCCGCACCTGGCAGTCACCAGCCATCTTATACCCAGCCCCAGCGGACTGCAGGAGGAGGTACTGCGCTCCCCAGGAGTCTGTTGGTTCTCTGCCTCACCTGCTTTCAGGGCTAACTGCCTTAGATACTTCTTCCGGGCTTCAACACCTGACGCACGACCAACCGTATTACGCTGAGTTCGACCGATGGGGAAGAAGAGTTTTCTCTTCAACTCGTGCGCTGCTTTGTATCAGCTCACATCAGGCTCACCACGCTGCCTACAACAGGTAACTGTGGTTGATGTTAGTGCAGGTGTTAGAATCTCTGCCTGATTCAGAGGAATCTAGGCAAGCCATTGCCCTCTCTGCACAGGGTCTGGAGCTTCCAAGGCACCAAGCAAGGGCATCTTATGACACCAATGAGGCGGCCTCCAGACTGGCAGGGACAGTGATCTGCATCAGGTGGATGGCATGACTTCTCCTGTCCAGGTTGTCACCCGTTGCCCGGCATAGAGTGATTTTTTCCACTTTCCGGGGGACCCGTCTTTTCTCCCACAAGGCGAGGAGAAACTTACAGGGTCATCCTCCGTCCCCTTGGCCACGGGGGACACCACCTCGGCCTGACCAGCCTTAGACTGTGTATGGTCTAGTAGGGCTATGGGGTCTGGGAGGTTGAGGGAATTTGTTCCCTCAGGGCAAATGCCAGGTCCCCTCCAGGGTGCTTGGTACTCACCCAGCAGTAATGAATGGTGAAGATTGACAAGGGAAGAAATGAAAATTATGTACCTACCGTAATTCTTGATCTTCTCTTGTATCTTCACCATTCATTACTGATTCCTGCCCACCTTCCCCTCTTGGGCCTCAATGTTTGGGTGCCACCTCCACCTTGCTGTCCCTCCCCTCTTCGAGGCCAGTTGGGGGCAGAGTTCCCCTGGAACCTCAGGGCCATCTGTTTCCTTCTGTAAGAGTCACAGAGCGCCCAACCTAGGGGGGTGGTGAGTAGGGTCTTCGCCCTGGCCTTGGAGGGAACTCTCTGGGATTCTCACTAGGGTGCACTGTGATGTCCTCCTTAATTGGCCCAGATGTTTCCACTTGCTTTTCCCATCTTCTTGCAGTGGAGACTGCGTCAGTGCATTTCGTGGGAGAGCCCATAGGGATTTTCTCCCTCTTTCTCTTTTCTCACGTTCCCTTTGTCTTTAGAGCTGAGATTCTCAGCATGGTACACTGTTGTGTTCTCTCTAGCCTGGCATGGATGTCCTGTGGTTCCTTCTCTTAAAGTGGGGACTGTGTCAGTGCATTTTGCGGGAGAATCCGTGGGGTTTTCCCCCCTGCTATTTTCTCCTCCTTTGGCTTCCTCTCTCCTTGGAGGTCATTCTGGACAGAGTCCTCACCTGTTTAAGAGGTTTTTCCCATCAACTAACCATCAGGGGATAACCTGTGGAGGGCCATTCTCCAGGATTTCTTCTGTATGTGGATGGGGGTGGGAAGAGAGGGCTGTCTCCACCATGGTTTTTACTTTCCAAGACCATGTCAAATTCTCTCTTTCTGGACCTTCGTCCAGTGGTCCCTGAAGCTGGTGGGATCCTTGCTCCTGTGTCTTCATACCTTTCAGATTTTTGAGGCTCTAATAAGCCAGTGGTCTTTCAATCAACATGGCGGAGGGCCCTCCTTCCCCCTTCTTCCCTTACATATATTGTATCTTTGTCTTTCCTCTTTCTCCCTCTCTCCCTCTTTTTTCCTGGGTGGCCGCCCAAGGATTGGGGCCCTATGGCCACTTAGGATAAAAAGTCCAATCCTCTGTCCTCTGGTCGGCTTATTCCTTTTTTAGTTTATATCCTTTCCTTTTCCTATCCCTTGGCTCTCTTGCCTCACCTTGGTCTCCTCTGTCCCTCTTTGTTTCATCCTCTCTGGCAAAACAGAACTGGGGTGGAGGAGGAGTCCACAGCACCTAACGGCCAATCCGTGCAATGTGTCAGCCTCATGGGTGGTGCTGTCAGTGCCGACCCCCAAAAAACCTCCCATACAGGGGGTGCGCCTCCGCAGCCGTAATGAATGGTGAAGATACAAGAAAAGATTAAGAATTACGGTTGGTATGTAATTTTCATTTGTAACTGATTGCCCATTTTAACTTTGGGCAGTATAAGTGGAGTGGACTGTATGCCACTTTACCAGCAAGCAGTGCAAATCTTCCCATGAAGCAATCTTCATCATTGTTGTATACATATGGATTTAGGGCTGGAGGCACTAGGACCTGTGGAAGCTTTTTTCTTCTAGGGAGGGAGCCGACTTCTGCTACTGATGCTGCTCACATGCAGCTTGCACCCTCGTGGTGCTGCACACCAGCCAAGAACTGTCATCGACTCCTTACACACCTCAATTCTGTTCTTCTCACAATTAAGTGCACACTTTGGGATCAGTGCCTCAGTTCAGCTGTCATCAAACTTCATGTTTTACTGCGATATCACCAAAGTGTTTCTTTTCACTGTGTCGACTTCATTTTATTATTTTGTCCGTGATGTCAGAGTTCAAGAAAAAGAGTTGGGGGGACAAAAAAGCCCCAGTCATGTGTCAGTGTTCCTGTGGTAAAGTGATCGTTGCAAGGACTGACAAGTTTGCTGGACCTGTCTTGGCACTGAACATGATATTGATTCCTACAGTTCCTGTTTTTTGATGGCTCTCTATGCCATTGAATTCTGCATGCCGAAGCTGGATCGTCTGATTTCCACCTTTGGAAGCATGCCAAGAACCCATATTGCCAAACTCAGGACCTTTGGCCTTTCCCCTGAGCCCCTTCCCAATGCTGCTGGTACAGTGGAAGCACAGAGCTCTCCCTGACCTCACCAAGGCTTTGGATGCCTTTGGGAGGTGGGTCTGGTGGACAGCTGGCTCCTTCTGGGTGGCCGGCTGAGCACACCCCCAGTCCATTCTCCCTTAGCAGTGGATGTCCTTGATGGTGAGGCCGAAGCTATATGCTTGGTATTCATCAGAGGACAACTTTGTGTTGCAGCCTGGTGCTGCCCCAGCTCAGGACACCACTAACGGTGTTGGTGAGTGGGGGAGGGGTACTAGCTGCAATGTTGGACCCCTTCTGGTGTGTTTTGGGGGGTATAACATGTACAGGGCGACCGTGATTGAGCGCTTACAAAAAGGGTGACTTAATCATGGCGCCTGTGTACAGGGCTACCTGGCAGGGTAGTGAGTGGATAAGGGGTGGGCAAGGTAGGGTGAATGGATGTACGTGCATATACATGTGCGCGGGTGGGGGGGGAAGGAAGGGGTGGGAAAGTATGTGAGAGGGTGTGTGGTGGGCAGCTGCTGAGCTGGACCGCTAGTGTGGTGAGGTGGGTGGTCGCTTAGGAGGTGCAGGGTTCGGGTCAGGTGCGGGGCGTTTGTTTTTTTTTACCGTCGGCCAGCTTTGTGTTTTCCAACTCCCCTCCGACATGCACCCCCGAGTTGAGAATTCATTAGTAGGGGGGGTGCTGCACCCTGCATTAAAAAACACCTGTAGGTCTCGGGCACCCTCTTCATCCTCGCCACCAGTGTGCATCGCCGAAATTGATTTTCAGCAATGTACATTTGCCGTAACGGTGATCACTATTCTGCGATTGCCATTATGACATGGAACCTGTTTGAGGTGCTGGGAAAGAGACCAACATTAAAGTTGGGCGGCTTCCTGTTGTGGAGGTGCAAGTCGTGCTGCCTGACTCAAGTAGCCCCTGTGACTGTGAGGATGAGGGTGACACTGAGCCCTGCAATGGATGCAGCATCAGCTCTGGTGTCTGTTCCAGGCTCGGCACTGGCGGTATGGTGCTTGTGCTGGAATCACCTGTAGGTCTGTCCCCGGTTCCAGTGCTGCTCACGGCACTGGTCTTATTTCAACACCACTGATGGTATCGGGGATAGGGGGCGGGTCTTGGACTGGTGCTGGGCCCAGCACCGAGGATGGTGCAGGCTGTGGAGTTGGGAGGTCTCCTATGGCTGGGTCAATTTCTGACCATGTGTTTGATGCCAGAGATGGCACCAACTTGGGGTCAAGGACCATCCATGTCACAGAGTTCTCCCCTGGCCCTATGGCTGAGCCTGTCTCTGGTGAGGACTGGAGCTGTCCTGAGAGGACTTAATGGCTCTACTCTCCTCACCTGGGGATCTTCCCCTACAGGCATCATTGAGGTTGTCCTTCTGTAGGTTGACACTTCATGGGTGGGCTTGTCATCCCTCCCCTAGGGAATGGTCTGATGAATGTGTTTGCAACCCAGGCACAGACTCTACAGCCTCTAGCTGTTGTCTCCCTCCTGGGTCTCTGCCACTGAACCTGAGCTCCCAGCTATGGGTTCTCTCTGGCCCATCACCTGGAACCAGCATGGAAGTGCAGCTGGTATGCTGTTCCAGTACCATACCAGTACTATCTTGGTCCAGTTCTTACATGGCCCTAAGCTACCACCCACTTCCATATTCAATGCCTCTTCTCTGCCTGTATCCTCCTCTGAAGGTAAAAATCCTCCCAACAACTGGGAACTCTAGCAGCAGGCTGGGAGGACAGAGTCTGGGGTTATATTCTGTTTTAACTGAAATATTTGAATAGTTTGTAAGTGAAATTAGCTCTATGTGTTAAAAATTATTACCTTGAATTAGAACTGTTACTTGGGCTATGATATTGTAACTTTGGAGGTTTGGGGACTGTTGTTTGTCAGGGTTAATTAGAGGGAAATTTAAATGTGTTGTTTGCCTGGTGTTAGGGGAAGGGGACATTAGCTGCAATTACCTTGTCTTTAAACAGGAATTACCCTGGCCTCCATTGTTCACTTGGGAACTCTAGCAGCAGGCTGGGAGGACAGAGGTCTGGGGTTATATTCTGTTTCAACTGAAATATTTGAATAGTTTGTAAGTGAAATTAGCTCTATGCGTAAAAATTATTACCTTGAATTAGAACTGTTACTTGGGCTGTGATATTGTAACTTTGGAGGTTTGGGGACTGTTGTTTGTCAGGGTTAATTAGAGGGAAATTTAAATGTGTTGTTTGCCTGGTGTTAGGGGGAGGGGACATTAGCTGCAATTACCTTGTCTTTAAACAGGAATTACCCTGGCCTCCATTGTTCACTTGGGAACTATAGCAGCAGGCTGGGAGGACAGAGGTCTGGGGTTATATTCTGTTTCAACTGAAATATTTGAATAGTTTGTAAGTGAAATTAGCTCTATGCATTAAAAATTATTATCTTGAATTAGAACTGTTACTTGGGCTGTGATATTGTAACTTTGGAGGTTTGGGGACTGTTGTTTGTCAGGGTTAATTAGAGGGAAATTTAAATGTGTTGTTTGCCTGGTGTTTGGTAAGAGCCCTCTCACCCACCCTGTTTTGTAGGCTTTCTTAAATACTGAAAAGCCACTGGGGTGGGGATTGAAGGGCTAGTATTTCTGTTTTGGGACTGAAATTCGAAGCAACAGGAGCTGAGGGCCTGTGACATCATACGGTCACCTGGATGTCTGCTTACACACACTGTAGGGACCACACACTGGACTGTATGTGTTTGTGAGACTTGGGAACTTTATTGGGGTTGAAATTGGGTTTGCAAATAACTGCAGTCAGTATAGAGAGAAACTGTATTCAGGGAAAGGGACTGAGAAAAGGGGGCGTGCCATTATAAACTGAGGGGGATAAACAGGGTGGCCATATTCCACCATGGCAGGCATCTTGGAAGGGTTGTAGGCTGCACAGGCTGGGGATGGCAATAATTCAAAATTGGGCCTGGAGAGAGGAGGCTGCCACTCTGTAGACAGCTATCTTGTATCAGGAGTGAGGTATATTGGTTAAGGAGTAAGCTGGGGAGCTGGGGGTGTCCAAGGATAAGGGTGTGGATATGGGCAGCAGAAGGGTGGAGCTGAGGGAGGCTGGGGCAACACTCTGAAATTACAGGACGTTATGTTACAGCAAGCAGGACGGGGATATTAGGGACAGAGGACCCTTAGATAGGAAGTTGATGCTAAGGGAAAGCGTGACAGGGTGAACATTCTGAATACAAAGAGAGTGGAGGGAAGAGTCAGGAGGGCTGTTGTGCAGAAGCCTAAAACAGCAGACTGTGGGAAGGGAGCTCCTAAGGTGAACAGAGCAAGAGGGGAAGAAGAGGGGCAGTTTAGAGGTGCAGTTAGGGGAAACTCGGATTACTTGATGGAGGCTGACATAGAGTGTCACAATAAATTCGAGCTACTAAGCAACCTAGAGGGGGAGGAAGGGGTTGGTGGAAATGAGGAAACTTATACAGAGGCTGGGGGAAGGGAGTTGGATACCCATAGGGCATCACAGACCGGCTATGGAAAGGATAGAAATAGTCCCAGAGGAGAAGAAACATATATGTTAAGCAAATGGGAGATGCAACATATTCCAGACATGAGGAGGAGAGCATGATTGGAGAGAAACTGGGAGACAAGGAGGTGGAGAGGAGCCCCCTTCAGCAGGGGGTCAGTAGCAGGATGGGGCCCTAGCTAAGGGACCCACAGAGAGCCTCTGGAGGCAGGGTACTATTACAAGGGGAGGATGGTGGTGTGGGGAAGGGAAACCATCAGAGCCAGGATAAATGGTTCGGATAAGAGGGTTAAAGGGGACACCTATTCAGAGGGTTTGAGTTAAGTGGGCAAAATAGCAAGGGAGGCAGAAAGGGGAGGGTGACAAGGGGGTCTCTAATAAGGCAGGAAGACTCCCACGAAATTGAGATCATGAATAAAGGGGGGGAAGGGGGGCTGAGAGGGCATAGTGGAGTTAACCATAAGGATGATGGCGGTGTTAAGGTTCTGTTATTGGGAGACTCGATGATTAGGGGTATCCAATGGGAGGGACAGGGGGGTGGATGCCATAGCCAGGTGAAGGTAGTGAGTATCTCTGGGCTGACAGTGCACAGAGCAAAGTACATGGTGTATGAAATGGTTAGGGATTGTGAAGGGAAACCGGATTTCCTGGTGCATTTGGGAACTAATGATCTAGAGGGAAATAGCATTTTGGAAATCCAAGCAAGGTTCCAAGAACTTGCCAGAGTCTGTCGGGATAATGGATGCAACATTTCTTTTGGAGATATTGCCAGTACCAAAGGCCTCAGTGGAGAAAAATGAAGCTCACAGAGATTGATGACTGGCTCAGGAAGAAGTGAAGTGGGTTGGGGGTGTTAGGGAACTGGAATGGAGTTTGGGAGGATAGGGACTATATGCCAAGGACAGGTTTCATCTTGCCCCATTAGGGAAGAAGTCCTTAAACAGGGATGGCTGACTACATACAAGAAAGGTGGGGTTTAAACTTGTGAGAGGGGAAGGATAAGGGAGGGGCTGACCAGAAGCCTCTCCAAATGAGGGAGTAGCCTTCTACTCCTGGGGGGGAACAGATTGGGGTGGAGGTTTCGGGAGGAGCAGAGGGAGGATGAAAGTATAAGGAATCTGGGTGGGGTTCGATCAAAGAGGATCAGGGATAAGGGTGGGGGTTGGTGTTAGTAAATGCCAGGAGCTTGGAAACAAGTTGCCAGAGTTCCAGGCCATGCTGTTCGGGGGTGGATGTGGCGGCGGTCACGGAAACGTGGGCCAACAAAAACCATGACTGGGACCTAAACGTAACGGGGTACACTATGCTTAGGAAGGATAGAAAGGAGGGCAGAGGGGGTGGAGTGGCTATGTACATTAGAGATGACATAGAAATTGCTAGGGTAGAAGAGGCAGAGGGAAACGTGGAGGCCTTATGGGTCACCTTACGATCCCCAGCAGGAGATAAGGTCAAGCTGGGTGTAGCATATAGGCCCCCAGGATGAGTGATGTTCTAGAGGATGGTTTGCTGGACAACATCATTGCCCAGTGTGGACCAAAAGGGGAAGGAGTGGTGTTGATGGGGGACCTTAATATGCCAGGTACAAACTGGAGAACCATGTCCTCTAAGGTGGCCAAGGAGCAGAGGCTGCTGGATGGCTTCCAGGATGTGTTCTTAACACAGCATGTGATGGAGCCCACAAGGGAGGGCATGTCCTGGATGTGGTTCTGGCAGATGGGGATCTGGTAAGGGACATGGTTGTACAAGACCCCTGACTGGGAGCAACCACAATACTGTCTGGTTTCAAATAAGCATTGGGGGAGGGGGGTGAGATCTAGGACACTGGCAGTGGACTTCAGTGGGGCAGACTTTATGGGCATGGGAAATATTCTCAAGGATCACTTGAAGGGGATTACCTCAATGACAAGTGTGGAAAGGAGATGGGAGGTCATAAAACGGGGACTTCATGAGGCAGTCAGGATCTGCGCTAAGTTGAAATGTAAGGGAGCAAGGTCACATAAACGATGCCGGTGGTCCAGTGAGGTACAGGTAGCAGTCAGAGAAAAGAAGGCGGCCTACAAAAAAATATAAAACAACAAGAGGGGATAGAGATAAGGAAATGTACCAGCTTGCATCTAGAAAAGTCACCCGTATGGTGAGGGGAGCAAAGTCCAGTAAAGAGCAGCAGCTGGCACAGGGGATACATGGAGGGGAAAAGGGGTTCTTCCGGTACATTGGGGAGTGGAGAAAAACTAAGGGCCATCTCAGCAGATTGAGATCAGAAGGAGGGTGGGTGGGTGGAAGAGGCGAGGGACCAGGCAGAGGTATTTAATGAGTACTTTGCCTCTGTGTTCACTAGGGAGGGGGATGGGATATCTACAAAGCAAAGCACGAAGGGGATAGAAACATCAGTAAGTGGGATCAGGGGAGCAACAGAAATGGAGCAAGAGGAGGAGAGGTACCCCAGGGGTGTCACATCTGGGTAAGGATAAAAAGGCCAGTAAGGTGGAGGGGACGGATGATGCTATCTCCGCCAAAAGAGTGTGGTTAGCCCTCAAGGCCCTAAAGAAAGACAAATCTCCTGGGCCGGATGGCATTCATCCGAGAGTACTATGGGAATTGGGCGGACATACTGGCTGCACTTCATGGAGCTTTCAGCAGGTCACTTGAGACAGGGAGGGTACCTAGGGATTGGCGAGAAGCACATGTGGTACCAACTACAAAGGGGGTCGAGGAAGTACCAGGTAACTATAGACCCATCAGTTTGACCTCGTGGTGGGAAAATTAATGGAGAGTATACTAAAGGAACGATTGGGGGTGTACTTGGAGGAGGTGGCAGGTCTGGATAGTCGGCAACATGGGGTTTGTGCCAGGTAGATCATGTCAAACCAACCTTGTGGAGTTCTATGAATGGGTAACATCAGAACTGGACAGGGTAAGCCTGTGGATGTATTATTCTTGGACTTCAGCAAAGGCGTTTGACTCTGTCCCCACAATGGTCTGGTGGAGAAACTTATGGGGTTAGGAGTAGGCCTTTGATGGTCAGATGGATTGAAAACTGGCTAGCTGGATGCACTCAGAGAGTAGTGGTCTGTGGGGAGCTCTCGAACCCTAGAGGTTGGTAGTGGGGTACCGCAGGGCTCGGTCCTGTTTAATGCATACATATCGGACATCAGGGAGGGTATAGGGTGTGAAATGAGTCTCTTCGTGGATGACTCCAAGATGGGAGCAGTAATTGAGGAGAAGAGGGAGGTTGGCCTGCAAGGGACCTGGTTACCCTGGAAGCTGGGCTCACACATGGAAATTAAATTTCAATATCACCAAGTGCAAGGTGTTGCATCTTGGTCGGGAAAACCCTAAACACAGGTACACCCTGGGAGGGGAGGCACTGGAGGCCTCAATAGGGGAAAAAGACCTAGGGGTCATGGTGGATGCATGTATGAATAACTCTGAGCAGTGCAGGAGAGCTAGCAAGGCAAACAGGATGTTGGGATGCATCGTAAGGGGGATCACCTCTAGGAGCAAGGAAGTGATTCTGCCTGCACAATGGACTGGTTAGACCACACCTTGAGTACTGTGTACAGTACTGGAGACCACACTTGAAGAGGGACATACAGCTCCTGGAGAGGGTACAGAGGAGGCAACAAAGATGATACGAGGGCTAGGGATTTGGCGTATGGGGACAGACTTAAGGAGCTCTGCCTATTTCATTGGAGGAGAGGAGAGATGGGGGGGACATGATTGAGGTCTTCAAGTACCTCAAGGGAATAAATAGGGTAAACATGGAGGGGATCTTTAGACTAAAGCAGGGAGGTATCACCGGAGGCATGGTTTGAAGTTGGAAGGTGGAAGGGTGAGGGGGGAAAAGAGGAGGAGGTTTTTCACTGAGAGGGTGGTGGACCCTTGGAATGCACTGCCTGGTGAGCTGGTTCAGAGATCCACAGTGGAGGGCTTCAAGAGAGGGTGGGACAGACACAGAAAGTGAATGTATCAGATGATGGCCTGTCCCGGGGGGGTGTGGATGGATGATACGGGTTTTTGGAGCACAAGGGATGGGAGGGTCTTGGCACCCAACTAAGGATCTAAGGTTCAAGCAGACTCGATAGACCGTCGTAAGGCCTAATCTGCTGGCAAATAGTACGTTAGTATGTAACTGTCCTTTGCCTCTGAGTACTCCCTGCACCAGAGAGTCCTGATGGACATGTTGTATGATGATGGACATGTTGCAAGTGCTGGATATTGGCACCATTACCAAGTACGAGACACAGCCCACACAGCTGGGACTCCTAGGAGCTTTTAACAATGACCACTTTGTCATCCCTCCCTGACCTAAGGCCTTTGAGGAATGCTTCTGGACAGTTTGGATATGTCCCTTCTCTGTACCTCCAGCCCCCGGTGACGTCTACCACTGGTACTGCGCATCCACGGGCGCCACTGGCACAGTAATTCACCCCCTTTGGGGATTCATGTCCTGCAGACCCTGAATGGGCCTTGTTGCACAGTGCATGACCAACCTCCTGGTATGGACTCTGCACAGACAGATGTATTATTGAGGAAGAATTTGATCTTGGCACTGTGACAGGGTTGAATAAGGCCCTGCCCCATTTGCTATGCAGAAAGAGTTTGGACACATGGGTCTGTTCTATCCTGTCCTTTTCTGTCTCTTCTCTGTCTGATTATGCAACCAAATTTTCTTGTGGGACCTCAGAACTGATCACTCCGATGGTTTCGCAGTTCTCTGTCTCTTGCTATTGCTCTGCCTTCCCTTGCTGTTCTGTCCTTTCTTCCCCCTTGCATATCTGCAGTTATAAAAAATATATGTGAATCTTTATGTTGAGATGTCACTGATACTGGGATCCCTTTATTTAATACTGCTGAAATGATTGCAGAAAACTATTTGGAACTCAAAGGGTTAACCTGAGATGCAGTTTTTAAGCCTTTTGCAGAGCTGTAAACAAGAGGTCAGTTCCGGGTCACTATGTTCTTTTTGCTGCACCTGCAAGGAATGAAACTTATAAGAACATTCTGTGAGAAGCAGGCTTTCTTGAAGAGTTCCCAGACACAGACTTATAAAAAGAGCAATAATGCTTTTGCTAGAGGGACAAAGAGATTGAGAGACTGAGAGACTGAAACTTGCAATTAAGAGGTACTCTCAGAAAAAGGACTTAGTTTTTCTGTTTGTACTGCCTTTGTGTCATCGAGGCACAGGTCAGGAAGCTTAGGAAAACCAGGAGCATTTTCAAACTTTGCAGATAGTGTTTTATCATTAACAGCAAAATAAAAAAATAAAAATTATTCAGTATAACTATTTACAATGGCAGTACAAACATGGAAAACAGAGTCCTTATTCTGAGTTTTTTTCTTCTCAATTTCAAATCTCAGTCTCTGTTTCTCCCTTTTGCAAAACATTGTAACTCTTTTTATAACAAGTCTTTGCAGGGAGCTGTAAGGAGGAAAGGGATCCCCCATCAGGTTCTTGTTAGAGATAAACAAGTGGAAGGAACGACAGACAGTGGCAAATCGTGTAATAAATTAATTTATTACAAAAACACAGACTTACAACCTGTATACAGTACAGGCACTGGGAGAAACAGGTTTTCCCGATACCTAGGTATGGCAAACTCTTAGTGAAACCTTTTAAAGTTATACTTCTTATAGTGAGATAAGGAGAAAGGTGCAACACTTCTCATTGGCTGAAGCAGGTGGTACACCACCATGCTGAATAAAAAATGTAGAGTCAGCAGAATGAAAAAACAAGCATTACATTATACAGAAAACGTAACGTTAGAACAAAGAAGGCACAGAAGTACTTTAGCAGCTGCAAGGTCATAAAAGTGTAAAAGCAGTGTCAGCAGAAATATATGTACTTTGGTAAAGGAAATGATTATGGCTGCAGGCCCAAAGCACATACATATGAATACATGAGTACAACAGAATATCTGTAATTGCACACATAATATCCATGACTCTAAACACATACCTCACATAAGCAAATACATAACAGTAAAACATAAGCAAAATTAATATATATATATATATATATATATGTATAAATATGATATTGCATATAACAGGAAATAACACTGTAAAATGAATGTATACTGTATGGTGTATACAATTAGCACGCATGATCCCTAGTATCCATGCTTGTGCGGTGAGTACCTATTATTACATGTTAATGTAATACAGCAGTATCACAGTGATGATAAAACATCTGTCATTGGCGTGTGCATGAGGGTGCAAGAGGTGTGGGACCCAGGCAAAACAAAGCTCGTTAAGAGAACATTCTGCTTCTCACACAGTGTTCTTGTTAGTTTCAGCAGGTGCAGGAAAAATAACATTGTGACACAGAACTGACCTCTTGTTGAAAGCTTTGGAAATATTTTTCAAACCAGCATTTCCGGTTAACCCCTTGAGTTCCAAATAGCTTTGCAATCATTTCAGCAGTATAACTAAATACAGTTTTAAACAACAGATCCCAGTTTTCACATACAATTTTACACAGAGATTCACATATTTCTTATAACTGCAGATATGAAAGGGGGAAGGGAAGAAAAGACAGAACAGCAAGTGAAGGCCGAGAGATAGTGAGAGGTGGAGAACTGCAAAACCATCAGAGTGATCAGTTCCTAGGTCTCACAAGAAAATTTGGTTGCGCAACCAGACAGACAAGTCAGAAAAGGAGAGGAAAGAACAGATCCTTGCATTTAACCTCATTCTCCATAACAACTGGGACAGGGCATTATTCAACCCTGTCAAATACCCTCCTTTTTAAGAGCGAATCTGTTTTACAAAAACAGGTTTCCAAAACTTTCTTTTAATTATCTTCTAGCATTAGCTTATAACTTTTACAGTTCAGTGCATATGCAGCATAGCAAACAGAGAAGTTTGAACTCACATTTTTTCAGCCTTCGGAATTCTCAATTCCTGATCCATATCTTGACAGAAAATCAGCATTGACATTCTCTTTCCCAGATTTGTGCATCACTTTATATTTAAATGACTAGTGCCAGGTATCATCGTGTGATTCTAGAATTTTTATCCTTCATTTGGTTAAACCAACAGAGAGCATTGTGACCTGTTACAAGTACAAAGTCAGCTCATAGTAAGTAAAACTTAAGGGACGCCATGGCCCACTTTGCTGCAAGGCATTCCTTTTCTCTCTGTCGTGCAACTTTCTACTTATATACAGTACAGGATGGCATTTCTCAGTAAGCAAAAAGCAGGTAAGGTAAGTATATTGATCCCAGTTTTTCCCTTACCCTTTTACAAACCTTTTTAACATGTGTTTTAGGGTTTCTATAAAATGCTTAACAAAACCGCCTGTCTGAGGGTGATAAGGGGAGTTTCTTATGGCAGTGATACCTTGTAGTCGGTACAGCTCCTTCAGTAATGCAGCACCAAAATTACTACCCTGATCAGTAATAATCTCTTTAGGTATGCCCACCCTGTTGAAAATTTTTGCAAGCTCTGCTGCCACTTTTGGGGCTGTGACAGTATGCATTGAAACTGCCTCTGGGTATCAAATAGCATAGTCACACACTACCAAAATTAATCGATTACCTTTTTTGCTTTTGTCTAAGGGGCCAACAACATCCATTGCAATTCTCTCAAAAGGCACATATATCAAGGGTAGGGCCACCAGGAGAACCTTGTCTTTTTTAGTCACTGGGGCTACTTTCTGACACACAGCACAGGAACTGCAATAGGCAGCAACATCATCATGAATTCCAGGCCGTCAGATCTGTACAGTGAGCTGGCAAGGGTGCAATCCCTCCCTGAGTGACCAGCCATAGGACTATCGTGCTATCTGTAACAACTCAGATCTATACTTTTGTGGTATAACCAGTTGTTCTGTCTGGTCCTGTGTCTGAGGTTTAACCCCAACTCTGTACAGTAGCCCATTAAATTTTTTAAACATGGGTTCATCCTGTTTTGGTTTCACCCCAGCTGCTTAAAATAACCATGGAGAGACATGCCAGTCTGGTGGCGCAGAGGGCTGAGGTACTGGATGCCACACCTTGTACCATGCCGATGACTCATGTTCGGGGACACGCGTGGGCCGCTGGGGGTTGGCGGGGAGGAGGACTGAGCATCCCAGGGACTGATCCCCTTCTCCGGGGAGGGGGCACCAGTAGTCGGCGAATTCCTGGCCGCTAGCGGAGGCTGGTGGGCAGTGCGCCAACACTGACATGGTGGGTGGGGGTTGGGGCATACGCCTGGAGGAGCATGCACAGGAGCATGCGCATTGCCTCTGCAGGTGGCATTGCACACTCCACCCTGGAGGTAACAGGAAAAAGAGAAAAATGTGGTCATGCAGCTTGATGGCCCTCCCAGGACGTGCTCAGGTATGGAGGTGTCGCCCCCAGAGAACTGGATCCGGACTTGGTGGCGAGTAAGGGCAGCTTGCCACCACCCTACCATGGGGGGCAAGCCATGGGGTATGTCTAGGGGAGAGAGCCTTAATGGGAGCCGGGTGTGCCAGGACGGCAGCCGGATGTGGGCCGACCGCAGGGGTGTAAAAAACATCTGTAAAATGTTCAATGGTGGGAAGTAAATGGAATCATCACATGATGTCCAATAAAAGTGAATTTATTTCATCCACAGTAATTGATTTGCACGTTGTCCTGATGTTTCGCACCTTTCACGTGTGGTTTTTCAAAGGGCTTTTTTTTCTGTAAATTATAAGCATATTTCTTTTAAATATTTAAATTCTGCGCCATATGTACATATTTGATATAATTTCCTGAACAAAAAACTGCTATCTTATTTACCAAGATATGCTGTGAATGCTTTCTGTTTTTCTTTTGGTTTTTCCTCAGCATTATACAGCGTTATTTCACTAGAAAAACATAATTCAGTGTGAGCTTAAACTCTTATACATTCACATTGTTGCAATGAGAAATGTTACTATGGAATCTTAACTGGTTTACCTTCTACTGAGCAAGTGCCTGTTTCTCCTGTTCTCCTCCTTATAACTCAAAGCACATATGCCTTTAAATGCTGAAAAATACATCGAAAGCATTAACTTTTTATTACAGCACTGCCTTTGTTTCTTCTAAGTTATGAAAAAGTGATATTGCTTTCTGACATATTGACATGTTTTTACATGATGTTAAATTAAGGCAACAAGAATAGTCTTCGTTGTAAACAACTGCTATATAAGCCTGACTGACCCTTTCTCCAAGCGTTTCCATGAAAGCTGTGCATTCATGTTTGTTACAGTTTCATTTCTTACACCTAAAAAAGATTGAACATATTCCTTTAACTTACTGAAAAAATATCAACAACAACAAAAAAATAATAAATAACCCTGGAGAGAAAATCGTTAGCTTGTTCTGAAAGAAAATCACAATCAGTGATCAGTTTAGTTACAGCATTTTCATGTGTTAACCCCCTATGTCCATCAGTCTTTTGTTGCCACTATTTCTTCAGGCGTTGTTTTTCTTTCCTGGATTTCCAGATCTTGGAGCTGTGCTCAAACAAGTCCAAATCAAAATCGGCGCATGGAAGAGTCTCCACCATCGGAGATTTTCTTTGCCTGAGCTCTTGTTGCCACAACTGCTGAAACACCAGGATTTACTCCCTCTTTGACTAACTCAGTAAATCCTGGAAAGTCATTTCTAATAATTACAGGTACAAGTAACTTAAGTACTACCCCAACTTTCATTTTGTGTGACACCCCATTAATATTCAGAGTCACTTGATTGGTGGGCTAGTATCGAGTGTCTCCATGAATGCAGATGACACCAGTACCTGGCGGAGATTGTTGGGTGTTCATTAGAGCCAAGTCACAGCAACACAGCTCCGGAGAGATGCAGGAGCCACTCCACAGCCAGAGGCACTAGCAAAAAACAAAAAGCGGGCTCAACGGCTCTGCAGGAAGGCTCAGCACTGTGAATGCGGTTAAAAATCAACATTTATTCAATAAATAGAGCAAAATAAGAACATAGCACCCCCCCCCCCAGTGCACATAGTCAATGTTTCATGCCACCCTGGCACTTTTTCAAGATGTCAGCAGCGTGTGAACTCAGTCTTTATAGTGTGCCCACCCACATTACTCTGAATATAATTCAAAGGGACACACACATAGTCCAAACATACAACACACATAATAAAACCTATACTTTTCTCACATCATAGCTGCAATAGCTAATTCTTATTCACAAATACATCTTACAACAAATGTATAAATAATCATATGCATGGAGCTCATATTGCATTTTAGATGATAAACAGTCCTATCCAAATCTATTCATAAAGTGACTGATTCAAGCTAAAAATACATATATACTGTCAGACCCCTAAAGTGCTCTACAATCTTGGACTACTATAGCTATATGGAGAAAATATTTCCTGTAATGTGTATACCTAAAGATTAACTCAAATACATTTACAGGCTCATGTCACTACTCAAATGTACATTTGAACATCAAAGTGCTATACAATTTCAAATCACCAGCACTATACAGTTAAACTTTTCCACCCCATTTTCAACTCTAATATTACATAGAAACATAGAATTTGACGGCAGATAAGGACCGCTTGGCCCACCCAGTCTGCCCATTTCCCTACCTGATGGATAAGCTGCAGATCCTAGTTAACCAGCAGCCTACTTCTTCCTACCCCCACCCCCTAGAATTGCCTTATGACTGTCCCATGCATGCTTGAATTCCACCACTGTTTTTGACTCCACAACCTCCTCTGGAAGGCTGTTCCATACATCCACAAACCTCTCTGTGAAAAAATACTTCCTTAAATTACCTCTGAGCCACCCCCCTTCTATCTTCAAATTGTGCCCCTTGTTCTTGCACACCTCTTTTTTTGAAAGATGCTACCCTCTTGGACTTTGTTGATTCCCTTGAGGTACTTGAAAGTTTCTATCATGTCCCCCTCTCCCTCCTTTCCTCGAGGCTATACATATTAAGCTCCTTAAGTCTCTCTTCATATGTCTTCCGGTGTAGACCCTGCACCATTTTAGTTGCCCTCCTCTGGACAGCTTCCATCCTGTCTATGTCTTTGCGGAGATTGGGTCTCCAGAACTGCACGCAGTACTCCAGATGTGGTCTCACCAGCTGTCTGTACAGAGGGATAATAACTTCTTGTTTTCTACTGGTGATGCCTCTCCCATGCATCCCAGTATCCCCTAGCCCTCCTTGCTGCCCTCTCACTTGCTTGCCCACCTTTAGGTCATCTGATATGACTACCCCCAGGTCCCTTTCCATTTTGTTGTTGTTAGTATCTCACCCCCCATTATGTACTCTTCCCCTGGGTTTTTGTTTCCCAGGTGCATTACCTTGCACTTCTTAGCATTGAATCTAAGCTGCCATACATTTGACCATTCCTCTAACCTTGCCAAGTCCCTTCTCATCCTTTCCACTCCAACTTGTGCATCAACTCTGTTGCAGATCTTTGTGTCATCTGCAAAGAGACATACTTTTCCTTCCAGTCCCTCTGCAGTGTCGCTTATAAAGACATTGAAGAGGACCGGTCCTAATACTGAACCCTGTGGTACCCCACTGCTAACCCCTCTTTTTTCAGAGTGGACTCCATTTACTATTACTCTCTGTGTCCTATTCTCCAGCCAATTCTTTACCCAGGCTGTCATCTTGGGACCCACTCCCAGGCTGGCTAACTTGTATATTAATCGTTTGTGTGGGACTGTGTCAAATGCCTTGCTAAAGTCTAGGTAGGCCATGTCCACAGCCCCTCCCTGATCAACTACTTTGGTCACCCAGTCAAAGAAATCTATCAGATTTGTCTGGCATGACCTTCCCGCTGTGAATCCATGCTGCCTTGGGTCCTGTGCCCCTCTGGCCCTAGATACGCAAATAATTCTTTCCTTCAGAAGTGATTCCATTATTTTCCCTACCACTGAGGTTAAACTAACAGGTCTGTAGTTTCCTGCTTCTGCCTTGCTCCCACTTTTGTGAAGGGGAATCACATCTGCCCTCCTCCAGTCCTCAGGTACCACCCCATCTTCCCATGATTTGTTAAAGAGGGTAGTCAGTGGTGTCACTAGTTCTATCCTTAGATCTTTTAGAATTCTGGGATGAATCCCATCCGGCCCCATTGCTTTGTCCACCTTCAGTTTTAAGAGCTCTTTCAGAACTCTTTCTTCTTCTGTAAATGGGCTGGTATCAACTTCTGTATCCAGAGTGTTTCTACTGTTTGTTTTAGGTACCTCCCCTCTTCCTTTGTAAATACTGAGCAAAAATATTTGTTTAGTATCTCTGCCTTTTCACAGTCACCTTCTGCCCACCCTCGCTCCCCTTTATTAAGCCTCACTATCCCTCCTTGGTCTTCCCTTTTCTCCTGATGTACCTATAAAGTTTATCCCCCTTCTTAACTGAGTTGGCTATCTTTTCCTCAGTTTGGGCCTTGCTGTTCTGACTGCCTTTCAGCTTCCTTTTGCTTTAACTGATACAGTTCTCTGTCCTGTTCCTTCTGTGATTCCTTGTACTTCGTGAATGCTTTCTTTTTCTCTTGAACCTTCACTGCCACTTCCTTTGAGAACCATAGTGGTTCCTTACATCGTTTTGTTTTGTTTATTTGCTTCACACAAAGGCTTGTTACCTCTGTGATGGCAGTTTTTATTATTCCCCATTGTTCTTCCACCCCTCCTTCCTGCCTATTTGCTAGTGCATTCCTTAGGCACTCACCCATTTTGGCAAAGTCAGCCCTCCTAAAATCCAGTACCTTTGTCTTTGTATGGCTTGACTCTATTGCTGTGTTTATTGAACCATACTGATCGATGGTCGCTAGTTCCCAGATGGCTACCCACTTCATCTGTGATCCTCTCTTCAGCTCCATTTGAGAGAACCAGGTCTAGATTGCTCCTCTGAGTGGGGCTCCAATACTAGTTGTCTAAGGCATGCCCCCCAGGGCATCTAGAATAACCCACTCTTAGAAGTGGCTGCTGCAACTGCACTCCAGTTAACATCTGGCATATTCAGATCACCCATCAGCAATATCTCCCTTTATCTGCCATTCTAAGTATACTTTCTATCATTTCCTTGTCCATTTCCTCCCCTGAGAGGGGGTCTGTATACAACCCTGTGCGGATTGTGGTGCCATTGCCTGCCTCCAAATTGACCCACAGTGCTTCTTCTCCTCCCTGTTTACCCTTTTGTTCTGTTGCTTTGATTTCTTCTCTTATGTAGAGAGCTACTCCTCCTCTTTTACCCTCCCTGTCCCTCCTGTAGATAGTGTATCCTGGTATGTTTACGTCCCAGTCATGGTTCTGTGTGTACCATGTGTACCATTACTCCTTAAAACCCATGTTAGTATTCTTAAGGTTTTCTATACTACCCTATCTACGTTTTTTCAAAAAAAGGGGACAATTGAAAGGCATCATTGAGCCCTGGGTACATCCCTGCTCGCAGTTTAAACTGCCAATACGTTCCTCTGCATAATAGCTTATTATTTAGATCTCCCCCTCTGGGGCCTAACCTCACCACTTCCCGACCCCTAAATTTAAAAGAATGTCCATGTCCTGCCTTTCGTGTATGGCAAGCCAATGCATTTTCATTCTTGTTTAATCTAATGCAGGACAAGTGTTCCAAGATCTGGTTTTTAAACCTCCGTCCTGTCATCCCTACATGAAAACAGTTGCATATGCAGGTTGCCAAATGAACAATTCCTTCTGTCGTACATGAAATAAAGTCTCACACAGTATGTATTCTTCTGTTATTTGGCAAACAAATGTCAGATCCCACTTGTACATAGTCACATGCCACACAATTACCACATCTGTGATTTCCAGACGGAAGTTGTAGTCCATTATTAATTTTTGTTTCATTCATTGCATTATGCACCAAGAGGTCAGATAAATTACTGTTTCTTCTATACACAAATTCTGGGCCCTGTTCCACAATGCCCTGTAGTTTAGGTTCGGCTTGTAAGATGTGCCAATTCTGGTTTATTATTTTCTCCACCTCAGAGGTCTGAGCACTGTAAACTGTAAACAAATACAGGGTTATCATTAAAGTCTATTTTCCCACTTCTCTTTTCTTTCCCTTTCAACAAATCCACTCTGTCTATTGTATCTGCTTGGTTAGTAGCCTGCTGCAAAATGCCAACACTCTCTGTCGGAATCTAGATGTCATCACGATCTCCCTTTTCCCATTCTCGAACTCTACTTCTGTACTGCAGTTTCATTTAATTCTCATATATTGCCCTACTGGTATGTTCTTGGTAACATGGCCAGGGTGACAGCTGTCATAATACAGGATGCTGTTTCTATCTGTATTCTTTCTATATACTTTAGTCATTAATCCTCCTTGACCATCTTTATATACTAACAGATCTGGAAAGGAAATATGCTCTTTACTTGCTGTCATGGTAAAATTTAAAATTCGAGTTTGTTCTCTCCAAGTATTTTACAAATGACTCAAGTTCATCCAGCCCACTTGTCCAAATCATCACAATATCATCAATAAAGCGACGATAAGAATTAATGTTTGGTAGATGGGGATTAACATCTCCATCATGTACATACTTTTTCTCCCACTCAGAAAGATATATAGTGGCATAATTTGGGGCCATCGCGGACCCCATCGCTGTACCCTTAATTTGATGGTATAGCTGGGTAACATACAGAAAAACATTTCAAACAACATGAAGTCTTGCTATATTATGACATATGCAGTGAGTCCCAACCTTCGAACTGCTCCGGAGGTGAAAGAGTTAACTTTCCTTGACAGGCATGGAACGCAGAGCTCGAGCTCGGTTGAAACTCTGTCTGTTGTTCTTCAAACTCAAACCGTCAGATTCTTTACTCCGCCTCACTGAACAGTCGCTCCGGAGATTTCTCCTTCTGCTCGGTTCATTTTGTCGGTTAAAGTATTGTTTTTCTCGGTTTTCGACCGAAATTAAACTGCAACCGGTCGGTTCAGACTCTGTCTGTGGTATTGTGAGTACTAGATAGGTTTTACATTGATTTCTATTCTGTGTGGAACTTGTAAATGGTTTATCGGTTCGGTTTGAACCGATCAAGTTGTTTAAAATATATTTATCTGTCATTTAGAGTGTGGTTACCAGTTCTTATCGGTTCTAAAAAAAACGGATTTTATTACGTTTTTTTCCACGACCCGTGACACAGTTGGGAACCGATAAGAGGGTCTTACCTGGCGGATTGCCATAAATGGGTAAGTTTGGTTAGGACTGGCATTATGTCTGAGAAACGCAAAAGAAAAACCGGGCCCACTGGGTTTCAACACTGCAGTGTCTGTGGGGAAGTCTTTGCCAAGGCTGACCCCCACACCACCTGTGTTTATTGTCTGGGATTTGACCACCTCAATGCAGACTGCCAGATTTGTAAAAATTTTCCTGCAGCTACCCTAGAAAAGAGAGTTGGTAGGCTCAGGGAAAGGGGAGGCCAAAAAGTCCACTGAACCGGATGGCCAGCCCGGTTCGGTTCCAACCGAACCGGAGGGAGTGCCCTCTGACCAGGGCGAGACTTCCTCGGGCAAAAGGAGATCCGACTCCGAGGAATCAGTTCCAGCAAAAAGGACTAGGAAATCAGCTGGTGTGGAGCCAAAACTTTCCTCTCCATCCGCTGAAGAAATAGCCAAAGCGATTAAAATTGTCCAGTCGCTTTCCCCGGTTCTGACCGAACCGGCACCATCAGGTAAGCGTCCGGTTCGGCCGGTTCCACTGGTTCAGGAGTATGATGTAGAGGAATATTATGAACCGGAGGAGGGGGAAGAGGAGTATGAGGAGAGTGAATGTGGATTTGAAAGTCTGGATGTGCCCATTGACCCGGACATCTCCCCAGACAGACCTTCAGGAGTGTCTCCTCCTAGGCTTTCTGAGTCCCCTCCTCATTTTATGTTGTATAAGAAAGTGGCTGAAACCCTCCAGCTCCCTGTGGAGGAAGCTGTGGATGATCAAGAGGAGTCTAACTATGTGGAAATGATGGATATCCCAGAGTCAAGGAGGCTGTCTATTCCTTTGCATAAATCTTTTGGGAAACAGACAGTTAAAATTCTAAAAACTCCTCACACTATACCTCCTGTTGATAAGAGAATGGAAAAGAGGTACACATTGTCAGGCTCTGATATGGAGTTCCTTACACAACAATGCAGCCATGTTGGGGTAGTGCAGGCTGCAGCCTGTGACAAGGCAAATATTCCCTTGGCTTCACACCCCCCGGACAAGGACTCCAGAAGGATTGATGCCATGGCAAAGAAACAATACATGGCAGCATCCTTGGGACTCAGACAGGCAAATTATATGGCTTATGTTGCTAGATATCAGAAATCCAGATGGGATACTGTTATGGCCCTAGCAAAACAGGTCCCTGGCCAGCTTGCCAAGGAGCTGGAGCAGGTGGCTGCTGATGGTATTGAGGCATCCAAGGTGCAATTCCATGCTGCAGTGGACTCTAATGATGTGTCATCAAGAGTCATGGCTACATCTGTGGCACTTCACAGAATGGCTTAGCTCAGATGTACTAGCCTGTCACAGGATACCCAGACTAAGGCCATGGATTTTCCTGTTGTGAGTAATTTCTGTTTGGGGAGAAGACAGAGAATTACATGAAGAAAATGGATGAGTATAGGACTACCTATATGTAACCCCTTGCAAATGGGGTTCCCAAAAGACTTCCAGGAGCTTGCTTGAATGCTCCAAGCCTGAATGGTGTTTGCATGTTAAGCCATTTATCAATGAGTGTTTTTAGAGCCCTGGTACTGTCTCTTTAAGAGCTGTCTGCTTGCAGACATAATTAGTTTGTATGGGGGACTGTGTGTTTCTCTACTTGAGTACCACTCGAACTGCTGCCAATTCACTCCATTTTGCAGTCACTAGGAGTGCAAAGGAACCTATCTGAAAGATGTAACTGTTTGCCAGAAATCATTTAGAGTAATAATGAAATTACAGTTTGTCTAACCTGCTTTCTTTGCAGTCAGAACTGTGTCTGCCTAGTTCCCATTCTGGTTTTGAACTGCTGAACTGGACCAATCATGTGGGTAAGCTAGCTCTAAAATGGTGCCTTGGACGAATCAGAACTTGACTCATAATCTGAGCCAGCCACAAGAGGATTGTATGGGCAGTGACTCTGGGAGATGTAGTTTAGACTTGCACCTTTTGGACCAACAGGAGCAGTCTATTGTGAGTGACAGCCAATCCAGTCAAGAACTGGGAGGAACTCAAAGGAAGTGCCCGGTTTTGTCTGTTGGAGTTTCAGTTGAGCTCTGGCAGTGAAGAAGGAAGGAGCCCTGTGCTTTTCAGTGTGCAGTTTTAGTCGGAAACGTGTGTAAGGCCCAGAGTTCCGGTCTGCAGCTTGTGTAACTGCTTGTTAGGACTGAATCGTCCTGTGAAGAGAATCAAAGGATATCTGAAGAGTAGAAACCAGGCTCACCCTGTAGAAGACTGGAGAAATTGCTGAATTGCACTCGGTCTGTCAGGAACTGAATCTGCTGTGTGTTCTCCGGTATTGTGCAGTAATTACTGATCGGGATAGAGAAGCAGCCTGCCTGGTATAGTACTTTCTGTTTTACTATATAAATGTGTGAAGAGGCTTGTGTACCTCAAGTGAACCTGCTGCCATTAAAGGACTTTTGCCTGTTACTGTTCACCATATAAATGTGTGAGGAGGCTTGGTTAGCTCAAGTGAATCCTGCTGCCATTAAAGGACTTTTGCCTGTTGCAGTTTGCCATATAAATGTGTGAGGAGTCTCGTGGAGCTCAAGAGTAGCCCTGCTGACATTGAAGGACCCTATCTTGTTTGGAGGTCTGAGTACTAATTCAGGGTCGCTCCTGTTGAATTGCCACATTGAATCCAAATGGAATCACTGTACTGCTGACTGTTTAAACTAATTTTTCTTTTCTCTGTGGGAAAGGGCCCCTACCAGCTGCCACGTTTGGACTAGCCACTAGGCTTGGGTACCCAGAGACAGTAACTGGTAGGGATAGGCCTGTGCACAGAGCCATAGGTAGATGAGTAAAGTATAAGCTAATTAACCTGATTTCCCCTGTCCTTGTTATATTCCCCTAAATAAATCAGAGCTGCTTGTTTCAGCAAAGTTATACTGCCTGAGGTATTTGTCTATGTTAAAGTATTGTACTGTGATTGTTGCACTGTATCTTATTTTACAGGAGGTCCCAGTGCCTGAACCAGCCCTGGGGTAAGTGTATACTGTGAAGGTAATTCTGATATATTGTGTGGGCCACTAGTGGAAGAAAGGGGTTGCAGTGTCCCAGAGGGCTGTGACCAAGTAAGTTTAACTATTGCAAACCCTGACCTCTGGGTGGAGGCACCCGCCATTGGATCCAGGCCCCTCAACCTGTTAGTGGCAAATCAGGCAGGGGTAGTAGCCCCTGGGATAGCGCCATCTAGGGGTTACATATAGGAGTGCACAGGCCAAGGAAAGGCAGGCCACTCCTCAAAGGCAGCCTTCCAGGGGCAGGGGCAGGCCTTTTCATAGGCCTTTTTACCAAGCCCAGGCCTCCTCTTCTGCTTATGCCCAGAGGGGGTTCTTTAGAGGGAGAGGCAGACGGGCTACAAGCAGGCCTGCTTCCACCCCTCAGCCCAAAGCCCCTGCCAAGCAGGCACCCTGATGGGGTTGCCAGGGCTGACTCTCAACTACCCGTAGGGGGCAGGCTGGCTTACTTTGTCCAGGACTGGAAGTCTCTAACATCAGACAAGTGGGTCCTGGAAGTAGTAAGCCAGGGACTGGTTCTCAGCTTCAAATAATTTCCAAAGATGAGAACCAGATCCTTTCCACCTGCAAATCCATCAGAGGCACTTGCCCTAGAGGCAGAAGTCTCTTCCCTCCTGGCTCTCAGAGCTGTGGAAAGGGTTCCACCCCTACACCAGGGCAAAGGGTTGTACTCCAGGTACTTCCTTACCCCAAAAAAGACAGGAGAGTGGCGGCCCATCCTGGATCTCAGATATTTAAACAAGCACCTTTTAAAACCAAAATTCAAAATGATGACTCTGGGAATTATTCTACCCTCTCTAAGGTCAGGGGACTGGCTAGCATCCCTGGACCGCAAGGATGCCTACTTCCATATTCTCATCAGAAGCTCCCATCGAAAGTACCTCAGATTCGAGCTGCCCTCAGGCCATTACCAGTTCAGAGCAATGCCCTTTGGCCTCACCTCTGCTCCAAGGGTATTCACAAAATGCCTGGCAGTAGCAGTTGCTGCCCTAAGAAGGCAAAAAATTGCCATCTTCCCTTACCTGGACGACTGGCTCATAAAAGGCCAGTCTCCAGGCCAAGTCAAGTTACATTTACAGATAACTCAGCAGCTGCTCACCTCTCTAGGTTTCCTTCTGAATCTTTCAAAGTCAGTTCTAGAACCTGTCCAGCTCCTCTCCTTCATAGGTGCAGAGCTGAACACAGAGGAAGCCAGAGCCTTCCTTCCTTTGGACAGGGCAAGGACCCTGGTCTCTCTCTAGCCTACTCCTTCACCCTGCAGGTCTCTCGACCAGCAAGGCATTTTCTACAGCTCCTGGGGCACATGGCTGCTTCTACAGCAGTAGTGCAAGGAGCAAGATTTCAGATGAGGGACATCCGTTCCATTTGAGAGCCTTTGGTCTCAGAGGAAAGACCTCTAACCAAACTGATCCTAGTAATCTCAACCCTGATCCAGGCCCTACAGTGGTGGCAGGATCAGAGCAATCTGAGACAAGGGGTTCCTTTGTCACTCAGTCTCAATCCTTAATCCTTACTACAGATGCATCCTCTTGGGGTGGGGAGCTCACGTATGCACCTCACTACCCAGGGATTGTGGTCCCCAGGAATCTCTGCTCCACATCAATCTGTTGGAACTCAGAGCAGTTTTTCTAGCACTTCAATTTTTCCAAATCTGTTCAGAACAAAGTTGTACAGGTCAGAACAGGCAACACCACCACAATGTGGTACATCAACAAGCAAGGGGGCACTCGGTCTATGGCCTTGTGCACCGAAGCAATGAAGTTGTGGTCTCTGGCTTACTCCCTGAAGACCTCCCTTACGGCAGTTCACCTCCCAGGCAAGGACAATGTCCTAGCAGATGCTCTCAACAGGATTTCCCAGGGCCATCACGAATGGTCACTGGACCCCCTGGTCCTGGAGGTGATATTTGCCAGATGGGGCACCCCACAGATAGATCTTTTTGCAGCCCTAGAGAATCACCAACTTCCCCTTTTTTGCTGCAGGCCCCCAGTGTTGGGCTCAGTCCCTCTGGATGCCTTAGTTCTCAATTGGGAAGGGAAGTTTCTATGCTTTGCCCCCCTTCCCTCTCCTGTTCAAAGTGTTAGTCAAAATCAGATCTCAATCCTGCAAGATGATTCTGATTGCTCCAGACTGGGCCAGACAACCCTGGTATCCATTCCTACTGTCCTTAGCAGTCCATCTTCCCCTGTGCCTTCTCAGGAATCACAACCTGTTAACCTGTGCTCAGGGGAGGGTTTGGTACCCGAACCTCAAATCTCTCAATCTGAAGGCCTGGCTCTTGAAGAGTTAGAGTTTGCTGATCTACACCTCTCCCAAGGTGTAATGGATATACTAAAGGCTTCTAGAAAGCCTTCCACCAGGGCTACCTATAATTCCAAATGGAAGAGGTTTTCCATATGGTGCTCTGGGAAGCATATTTCCCCAGAATCTGCTGATTTACCCACAGTCCTGAATTATATGGTCCATTTAAATTCCTTGGGGCTTAGACCAGCTACCCTAAAAGTACATTTGGCAGCTGTGTCTGCTTTTATTTCAGCAGGTAAACCCTCTTCTCTTTCAGCTCATCCTGTATTCTCCAAGTTTTTTAAGGGATTGCTTCACATCAACCCTTCATTCAGGGACCTTCCCCCTGCCTGGGATCTTAATGTTTGCATTGCTCAGCTGATGCAACCCCGCTTTGAGCCTTTGTCTTCAGCAGAGCTGAAGTTCTTGACTTGGAAGACTGTGTTTCTGGTAGCCATCACTTCTGCCAGATGCATAAGTGAATTACAAGCTTTGTCAGTGGAGCCTGATTTTATCTCCTTTCATAGAGATAAGGTGGTCCTCAGGACTAACAGGAAGTTCTTGCCTAAGGTGGTTTCAGATTTCCACCTACTCAATCTATATCTCTTCCAGTGTACTTTCACTGACCATTCCTCCTCTGGCTAGAGGAGGCTGCACAGCTTAGATGTGAAGAGAGCCCTTAAGCTGTACAAGGAGCTTTTAATTAAGGGTCAAGCAGGTTTGACCTCTCCAACTGTTCCTCACTTATGGTGAGGTTGGTAAGGAAACCTGCCACCAAAAGATCCATTGCCAGGTGGATTGTCTCTTGTATCCAATTCTGTTATGAAAAGCTGCAGGTTCCCTCCCTCAGGCCTGAGGGCTCACTCTACCAGAGGTACAGCTGTTTCCTGGCTGCTGCCAGGGACATCCCTATTCTAGAGATATGTCACAGCTACTGGAAAACAGTTCACACTTTCTTACTAAGCATTACTCCCCGGACATCCAGGCTAGGGAGTGATGCCTTTGCTCATACAGCTGTGCTCTGCCTATTTCTAAGTAGGTTCTGTCCCTCCTCCATGGAGGTACTGCTGTGTAGTTCAGACATATGTCATAATATAGCAAGACTTATGTTGTTTGAAGAAAAATTACCACCTTAGTAATGTTGTTTCTAATGGAGTCTTGCTATATTATGACCTCCCCGCCTGCCCTCTCAGAACCTCTGTTTTGGGATGGGTGGCAGTGTTGGCACTTAGTAGATGCTCCACCTTTATTGCTTTTCACTTCTTTCTTTTGGGGTGACTTGTGTTGTGTTTTATTTTGGGTTTACTATTGAGTCTTTGTTTTGGGACCAAAAATGTGTTTTTATGTTTAGTAGCCAGTTGGCTAGTGTAGGTTTCAGCTTCCACATAGGACCTCAGTGAGTTTAGCTCGTAAAGATCTGATGGTTTGAGTTTGAAGAACAACATACAGAGTTTCAACCGAGCTCGAGTTTCCGCGCTCCATGCCTGGCATGGAAAGTTAACTCTTCACCTCCGAGCAGTTCAAGGTTGGACTCATCGTGATGTCATAATATAGCAAGACCTTGCAGAGAAGAACATTACAGTGAGTACTTTTTCTTTAGAATGTTCCTAGATTTCAGCCCAGGTTCGCTCATTAGTTCAGATATCTGCATGATAAATAAGTTTCAGAGCTCACCATGCTTATGTGTTATATAGTGCTGTATTTCGCGCAGTTAACACATTTCGCTACCACATTTCAAACAAATTTAAAACATGGGTTGTATCCCTAAGGTATGTTCTAGTATTCATAGCTACTCTTTTAATCTGGGCATCCAGAAACTAAGTAAGGGCCTTTCATTTATTCCAGCTACTTGTAATAATGAGTTTAACGCAGTACTGTACATAAATATGTTTGGCAGAAAATTAAATCTGAAGGCCTTATACTCTAAAGAAGAAACAAAAGTAGCCCCAAGTACACAACCAGCAGTGGCAAAAAATGAAGATTTGGACATTCAGAGTTGAAAAAAAAAATCAACATTCATTCCTGTCATGAATCAAACTGTTCAAGTTTTTGTAAAGAGGTGTGAGCAAGATATGGCAAAGCTACATGAGGCACTTCCCTTTCTAAAGTATTATAATTGTTTAAGAGAGGAGGAAGTGGCTATAAAATCCTTACAACAGAACCATCCCATCACCATCCGCCCAGCCAACTGGGGCGGTGGTGATGGATAAAGTTGAAATACCGTGCAGCTGTGTTGGAACATTTAAGTGGTGTTTCTTTTATCAGAAGCTAGGTAGCGATCCGACCCCTAGGAATAAACAAAAAATAGCTGTGACCATACACCATGCGATAGTAGAGGGGCTGATTTCACAGCAAACTGGTGATTTTCTATTGGTAGAGACTCCTGCTAAGCCACATATTTATGGGTTGCCAAAGATCCACAAGGAGATTAAAAATCCACCTATGAGACCTATTGTATCCAGTATTGGGTCACTTATGGAGCCATTGGCACAGTATGTGGATGCCCAGATTAAAAGAGTAGCTATGAATACTAGAACATACCTTAGTGATACAACCCATGTTTTAAATTTGTTTGAGGAAATGGTAGTGGAAAATGAGTGGTGGTTGGCAACATTGGACATACAGGCACTGTATACGAACATTCCGCATGGTGAGGGTCTGGAAGCTGTATTTACGTCATTAATAGATAATACAAACTATAGTAATGAGTTCATTTTGTTTATAGGGGAAATCTTAGAACATTTCATTTTTTATTTTATACTGAAAAATCTGTGAGCAAAAAATGCCCGTTTTCACAGACGTCCAGTGATATTAACAGTAACAAATAACAATACAAAAAACAGAAAAACAGAACAGCAACAAAGTACATCAAAAAACAAACCTATTAATTAAAACAATTACAAGTGACCTCTGAATAAAATTTTTGTTCAAGTAAGCCCTTAAAACCTGACACACTTCTACAGTCAGTTATATTGCTAGGTAATTGATTATACTGTCTGATAGTTTCAAACTGTTTTGAATTCTGTGCAAAATTAGTTCTGAATCGAGGACATTTCTAATACTAAATCTAGTAGCAATAGGGGACACATAAAATGGGAACAAACTAACAATACTATTGAGAAGGAAACCTACTTGTATCTTAAACAAAAATATCAGATTTCTAATATTAAAGAAGGCATTGAGAGGCAGGCAACCAGATTATCATATAAGGTACACAAAGATTGCGATGCACCTAGGCGGGTCGTGCTCAGGTTTAAACAGTAATAATGAAAGCAGACAGAAAACCAGCACCATAACCAAGGCTCATGTAAACAAAGTCTCACTCGAGACTAAAAGTTCTTTAAATGACTCACCGACTCCAGATTCATGAATGACTGTGTCCACAGTATATTTTAATGATCCAAAAAAGAGTAAAATCTAAAGAAAGCCCCTGATTGGGCGAAACGCGTCAGGTGACAAGACTTCACACCAGGAAGTGTATAGCTGTGTGCTGAGTTGTTTGTTCTTTGTATTTCACCGTGGATTTTACTCTTTTTTGGATCATTAAAATATACTGTGGATGCAGTCATTCATGATTCTGGAGTTGGTGAGTCATTTAAAACACTTTTAGTCTCGAGTGAGACTTTGTTTACATGAGCCTTGGTTATGGTGCTGGTTTTCTGTCTGCTTTTATCATATAAGGTACAATGATGTACCATCCTAGGTAAACCAGTAATAAAACGTAGTATACTATGGTATGTAGTTGTCAATTTGTTTAACATTTTCATAGAAGAAAAAGAATAAACAATAGAATCATACCACAATAAAGAGAACAGAAAACTGTTTGCCAAAAGGGTCCTTGTCTCTGGATTAAGATACTTTCTAACTTGAAATAACATACCTAAACGTTGATGTAACCTCGCAATTAAAGAAATAATATGCTGATCAAAAGTTAAATGTTGATCCAAAACAAGCTATTAACCCTTTCAATTGGATTACCAAATTTGTCATTAAGCTTGAAATCTACATTAATTTGGATCCTAATACCGGAACAAATCAAGATTTTGGTCTTAACAGAATTAAGCACCAATTTGTTTTGAGCAAACCAAGTATGTAAGGCTAAACAATCTGAAGATTCGCCTGAAGCTTGTTACCATCATAATCGACACAAAATAATACAGCGTCATCTGCAAATAAGATAATTTCTGAATCTATACAAATATCAGGCAGGCATTGATAAACAAGGAAAATAACAGGGGTCCTCAAATGGACCCCTGGGGAACACCACATCTTAATGAATTTTCCTGAGACAAGGACCCACCGACAAGAGTTCTCTGCGTTCTATCACTCAAACAATGGCCAAGCCACCCAATCACTTCAGCCGAAAAATGAAGCTTCAACATTAGTCTCAACAGCACATTGTGATAAATAAGATCGAATGCCTTGGTGAGGTCTGAACATGTTCTAACAAAAAATGTTTTTGCAGCAGGCTATTAACTGAGTAGATACAATAGACAGAGTGGATTTGTTGAAAGGGAAAGAAAAGAGAAGTGGGAAAATAGACTTTAATGATAACCCTGTATTTGTTTCGGTTTACAGTGCTCAGACCTCTGAGGTGGAGAAAATAATAAAACAGAATTGGCACATCATTCAATCAATCAATCACTTTATTTAACCAGGCATAAACACCATTGAGCAAGCTCATTTTCAGGGTGGTCCTGGGCATTAATACAATACAGTACAGTACACTTCATAAGATTATAATTAAGGTGGACGGCGGTGCGAAAAAAAAAAAAAAAAACCAACATTGTGAAGGTGCCGGTCAATATGGGCCTATACATACTGGTCAACATAATTAACATGCAAAGGTACATAATGATAAGCTTTACTGGAATGGGAAGAGACAACAATCCCATATAGTCTCCGCTAAGTAAAAGCTCATACCCAAATGATAAAAAATAAGGAGGTATTAAGGAATAGGGTAGAAACTGGGGTGAAAGAGTAGGCAGCCAAGAGGGAGGCCAGAATAGGTAAAAGGTAGAGAATAGGCAGGGCCATCTCGGATTAAGGGAACTAGGCTTGTAGGTCCTAGGTTTCTGTTGTTAGGAATGTGGGGTGGATGAGATACTTAGGTGTAGGATTTGAGAGTGGCATCAAGTGGCATTAAGGGGTCATCGGCGTCTGAAACAGTTGCATGATTCCTTCAGATAATCCATTAATAGAGCTTTGAATGTGAAAATGCTTGGAAGTGAGGATAATTTTAATGAGTCTTGCATAGTGTTCTAAAGTGATGGAAGTGAGAAGTTGATTACTGTTGAGCCAAGGGTAGATCTTATCTGTGTCAATCTTCACCATTCATCACATATGGGTACTGGCGGAGACCAGGACCCAGCAGTTTTTCAAAAGGGTAGGTGAGCCCGACACAGCATCGGCGCTGCCCTCGAGGCCGACATACTGCGTGGCGCTCGAGGTTGGCCGTTAGGCTGTGTCGAACTCCATGCCTACCAGTTCTTCATCTCCGCCGCCGAGGTCACCTCGTGGAAGCTAACTGAAGAAAATTTTAGGCCTTTCAGCCTTTTGTTCGACAGTCCGTCGGTTACCTGCTAGTTCTGGGTTCTGCCTCCACTAAGCGTCGCGGTAAGATCTTTCCTTTTATTTTGAAATATTACAGCGTCGAGTCTGTTTTGGTGTTTTTTCCGTGGTCATGTCTCGGTCGGGCAAGAAGTTTTCTAGGCGGGTCAGTCCCTGCTCGTCAGTGCCCGTGCGGCCGCCAAATATTCCGTTACTGACCAGCATGACGGTGTCTCGCGTGTCTTGGCCGCTTCACGACATGGATTGATGCGGCGCCTGCTTCTCCATGGACCGCTGTGTCCTCGAGCATCATGGCGTGGAAAGTGGGGCGAGCTCCGCCGACTTTCGGGGTAGGGTTTGCACTCGCGGGCCAAGCCGCTGCTCGGCCTTTCCTCCGGGTCCCTCCGGTTCTATACGGACCGAGGAGGAGGGAGCCTCGGCTACTTGTAGCCTGGCCATTGCCGAGGCTCCTCCCGCTGGCACAGGAGTCCCGCCCCGCTCTCCTGGGAGGCGGGCGGGGCACCGCACAATCGCCCCGCCGGGTGAAGGCTCCCCGGTGTCGCTCAGCGGTCCGGAAGGCCGGTCGACACCATCCTCGATGCCGTCAGTCGGTGCTGTGGGAGCCTTCGGCGCCGTGGGCCCTGTCGGCGCCGTCATTGGCGCGACTCGTCGCTCGGTGCCGTGGGCTCTGTCGGCGCCATTCACGGCGTCGACACTGCTCGCGACGCTGTGGGACAAGACCTGGCATCGTCTTTTGCTATGTCTTGCCTCGGCGCCGAGGTTGAGCATGGCACCGTGCCTGCGCGGTTCGGCGCCGAGGGGCCTTCGGCTTCAGCGGTTGGTGCCGTTCTCGGCGCCGTTGGTTCTCTCGGTGCCGCTTGCGGCGCCGAGGGGCCAGTTGGCGCCGTGTTCCGGCACCGAGTCCGCCCTCAGGGCTGTCGGCGCTTTTGGTCCTTAGTGCCGCCATGCACTCGAGGCACCTGGCAGTGTCGTGGCACCGAGACTGTTGCTGGGCTGCCATCGTGCCGCCTCTGTCCCTGGTACTGCCCCTGGTGCTAGGGACTTGACGGGCGCCTGGCTGGCCCTGGCTCTGACCTTGGCCCAAGCTGCCCTGGCACCTTCTGTGAGCCCCGCCAGGGCTGCGGAGGCGTGGGGGCTACTCGCCACTGCTTTAGCTGCCGGGCCCTTTGGCAAGGTCGGTTTCACCCGCCCTCCTACTGTTTGGCTCAGAGCCTCAGACTCTACCTCCTCGGAGTCTGAGTCGGGCTCAGAGTCAGACGCGCAGTCACACCTTTCGGGATTGTCTGCAGAGGAGGGCGACCCAGTAGTCTCATCAACGAGTCGTAGTCGGCCCCCTGCTGAGGAGTGTCAGGTAGTCCCCAAGGTTAGGGTCAGTGGTCCTGACCAGCAAGCAGTGGTGCATGCCACCATTGCTCTGCAACCTGGCCTTGGGGGTTTCCTCGACCCTTTGATGGTGGTACCCCCTCCAGTAGTGTGTCTTGATCGCCCAACTTTGGGGCCCATCGAGAAGTCTACAGGAGGGGAGGGTGCTGCGCCCTGGGTCTCCCCTTCATGGGCAGCCCAGAGCTGCCAGCTACCTAGGCTGGCCCTCTCGAGGAGGAGAACCCTCTCAGACTCTGAGGGGTCGAGGGGTGTGGGGTCGGCGCGCCAGCCTTTCTCTGGGGTCCACCTGGGCCCTGGACGAAGCCCAAGTGCTGACTCCCACCCTTCCCCTTCGGGTTCCTTGAGGGGGTCCCATTCTTTTGAGGCAGGGGACCGTCCTTCTGGACTTTTACGGCCCCGGTCGCCTTACTGGGGGGATTCTTCTGGGCGCAGCCTAGGCAGTACCAACGTGGTTGTACAGCTGTCGGCTGCAGAGTCTTCCGGGGCACCCTCCTCGGGTGCTCATGGTCCGCTCCCTAGCCCTGGCGGAGGTGAGCCGATTTTTTTTCTCGGCTCTGCCCCTATCCCTCTGACGCATTCTCCAGCGCTCCCAGGCATTCTTGGTCCTAGCGGCCTTCTCACCTGGGAGCAGTTCAGAGCGGTGGCTGCTCGGTTTCCTGCCTACATTAGGGCCATGGACAGTCAGGTTTTTCAACCTCCCCCCCGTGCAGCCACCCTCAGAATGCATGGTGACCTCCAGCTCCTCATCCCCCTCTTCTGGGGGAGAGGAACCATCTGTCGATATCTCCTCCGCCGCTGATCTCTCAGAGTACCGAGCTTCCCCGTGAGGATGATGGAGGACTCACCTTTCGCCTCTGTCTGTTAGCAATCCTGAGCATGCGGTGCACACCTTTCTAGGCGTATTTGGTGGGGCCACCCTTGTGGTGCCACCTGGCCTGCTCCCTCGGGAGGCGCCTTATGCTCTGGCAGAGGCCTCTCCGGAGTTCCTGCCCTAGGGACCTCAGCCAGAGGTATTGCGCTCCCCTGAGTCTCCAGGTTCTATGCCTCATCCGCAGTCCGGCTTGACGCACTTGGATACCCCTGATGGGCTTCGCGCCCTCCACCGTGACCGGCCCCCAGATCAAGACTCCTCGGATTTTGATTTCTGGGGCAGGAGGACCTTCTACTCGGCACGGTTGCTTCTCTCCATTTCTGCTCACCAGGCCCACTATGCAGCCTACAACAGGTTCTTGTGGTCCGCGCTAGGTCAGATCCTAGCTGCTTTGCCTGACTTGGAGCAAACCAGACAAGCCATCGCGCTCTCTGCACGTGGCCTGGAGCTAGCAAGGCACCAAGCGAGGGCATCTTATGACGCCAACGAGGTAGCTACCAGGGTCGTAGGGACAGCGATCTGCACTAGGAGGTCGCGAGGCTTCGTCTTTCCCGGTTGTCACCCTTGGCCCGGCGTAGGGTGATTTGCTCCGTCCACCAGGGAACCTACCTCTTTTCCCGTAGGGCAAGACAGCGTTGTCGGGCACTCTCCTTCCCGGGGACCCTTGCCTGCTCTCCCCACCTCGGGCCTCCTCAGGCCCAGAAGGTTCCCTCTAGTGTGTCACCCACTATGGGCTAAGGGACTCTGTCCCTTAGGGTGTAATGAATCAACCCCTTGGGGGGCTTGGTACTCACCCATATGTGATGAATGGTGAAGATTGACACAGATAAGATATGAAAATTACTTACCTACCGTAATTATGATCTTTCTGTGTATCTTCACCATTCATCACAATCCCACCCACCATCCCCCTGGGGCCTCAGTCTCTGGGTCCGCCTCCCTATGTGCTCCCCCTCTCTTTTAGAGCAGGGTAAAGTAGGGACACACAGGGGGGTATTCTCCTTAAGGAGTACAGCTCGAGCGGCACCCCTCTCTACTGCATGTCTCCACCCCGTTGGGGTGGGAGTTGGTGGTTGCCCTCCTCCTGTTCTCTTTCTGATTTCCATCACACTGTTTAAAAAAAAAAAAAAGTTTCCTTTTTTCACCAAACATCTTTCCTGAGAGAGTATTAAGTCCCTGTACTCTGTCCTTCTCCAGAATAGCCGACTCTGCTTCTGGGGTATTTGCCAGTTATTCTGTGCCTTGAATTCTGGCAGAGAGCTTTGCTACTCCTTGCAGTTCCTATATAATCTGGTGACGGACAAGGGTCTCGGATACCTTGTTACCTCTCACTCTCTCCTAAATTTCTTCCCTCCCTTTCCTCCCTTCCTCCGCTTCCAGAGATTGGGGCCCCTACCCAATCCCCTTAGTCTCCTCTCTTCTTCGCTGTCCTCTCAGTCATTATTTCTCCTTTTAGTTCAGTTTTCCCTTCCTTTTTCTGTCCCTTGGACCTCTTGTCCCACCTCCATCCTTCCTCTTACCTCTCCGGCGACTCAGAACTGGTAGGCAGGCAGAGTCGACACAGCCTAACGGCCAATCCTCGGCGCCACGCAGTCACGTCGGCCTCGAGGGCGGCGCTGATGCTGTGTTGGCTCTGCCTACCCCTTTTTTTGAAAAAAAAAAAAAGCTTCCTCGGAGTCCTGATCTCCGGCCAGTACCCATATGTGATAAATGGTGAAGATACACAGAAAGATCATAATTACGGTAGGTACGTAATTTTCATTTTTCACTCTAGGAATCTGGAAGCAGATTATGGAGAAGCGTCTCAGGCCATAGGAACCTTTAGCCCATTTGAAGATGTTCGAGATGTATGCAGGGGGGTTATCAGATAATGCTCTAAAATCCAGAGGAGAGCATTCCTTTTTCTTCTAGTTGAGAGTGAGGTCCATCCCGAAACCTGGTATAGATGACAGTGATGTGTACCACGAGGTAGATTTAAGATAAATCTTAAAGCCCGGTGGTAAAGGGTGTCCAGTTTGTTTAGCATTGTTGATGGGCAATGACTCTAAAGGAAGTCAGTGTAGTCCGGTATAGGTAGGAATGTAGTTTGTACTAGTCTCATTCTGGCTTCTAACGTAAGTAGGTGTTTAATGTGATAGAATAAACCTAATCGCTGTCTTAGTTTCTTCGAGGTTTCATTTAAGTGGCACAGAAAGTTGAGCTTGTTGTCCAGCCAGAAACCTAGGTATTTAAAGGTATCAACTACTTCAAGGGGTTCATCTAAGAGTGTTCGGATCTGTGTGATATGTGGACATCCAGAATAGACTTTGGTGAGAGAATCATTGCTTTAGTCTTTTTGGCATTGAGGAGGAGCTTATGAGTGAGAAGGTTGTATTGGAGGGTGACAAAGTCTTTCTGTAAGTACTCATGGGCCAAATCCAAGGATGAATTTGTGGTGTAGAGTAAGGTATCATCTGTGAATAAGTGCACATTTTCTGTGCCCAGCTACGAGTCCAGATTATTGATGTATATTGCAAAGAGGATAGAGCCCAGGATGGAGCCTTGTGGGACTCCTCGTAACAAGGATTTTTGTGGGGACAGATTTCCTATGGCTTTGACTTGTTGTAACCTATTGGTTAGGTAGCTAGTGAACCATTTAATGGCAGAACTATCAAGTCCGATGTTACTCAGTGCAGTAAGCATGATGGTATGATCCACCATATCGAAGGCCTTACTTAGATCAAGGAAGAGGGCAAATACATGCTTCTTAGAGTCCAAGGCCATTTGCCAGTCTGTAGTTAGTTTGGCAAGAGCGGATACTGTACTGTGTTTGGCTCTGAAGCCGGACTGAGCCGGGTTTAGCAACTTTTGTGAATCCAGATGTTCTCTAAGTTGGATGTTGACAATTTTTTCAAGTAATTTAGAGAGGACGGATAGTATAGAAATAGGCCGGTAATTGTTCAGATCACTTGGATCCCCTGTCTTGAATAATGGTAGGATGTGGGCAGTTTTCCACGAGACAGGTAGCTCACCTTGAATCAGAGAGGTGTTGAATAAGTGTGTAATGGGGGCGGTCAGATGGGTATGGCCAAGTTTTAGGAAGTAAGGTTCAATATCATCTGCACCCGCACTCTTTTTTGTATCCAGAGAAAGGAGGAGTTCCTCCACTTGCTTGAACGTAATTGTGAGGAAGCTGAAGGGGTTGGGATGCGGTTGGTTATGGTCGTGGTTATCAGTGAAGCCAACAGTGTAGTCTCTTGCCGGGCTAAGTTTGCTGATAGGTGAGGTGTCAAAGGCAAGCCCTGCAGTTGCAAAGTGATCATTAAGCTTCTCTAGTATATCAGCTTTGTCCGTATAGGTGGTACCATCGGACACAATTTTGTTTGGAAGGGGTGTTGCAGTGGACTGACATTCGACTTCTTTGAGGATGTTTCAAAATTTGGCAGAGTTGTTTTATGGCCCTCGCCATAGGGCTGCTCATGGTATTGCTCCTCCCTATTATCACTCTGGACTGTGCTCCCCACATGGGGCAACTTGGGTTCTCACCAGGATTACTTGATGAGTGGGACTTTACTTTTTCTAACCTAATAGCCACCAGGGACAGACTCACTCCCTGGCCCATCTGCTGCCTTAACCTGCAGTGCTTCCTGTACCCTATCAAAGTGGTCAGGCGCATCGGCCGCAGGACATCCACTAAGGTGGGCACTCCCTCTCTGAGGTATTTCCTCTGGCTCCTACTGGTGACACTCGTCCTGGCAGGGGATGTGGAGTTGAACCCAGGTCCTACATGTCAAGCCCTCTCCTCTCCTCTCCTGTGGGCTGGCAGTCAGAGAATGGGCTGAAAATAGCTCATCTTAATGTCCGTAGCCTTCTGCCCAACATGGCTGAACTCTATGCCTGGGTCACCCACTACAAGCCTGACATCCTAGGGATAACCGAATCTTGGCTTAAATCCTCGATCTCAGACTCTGCTTGTGTGCTTCCCGGCTTTGACTTCCTCAGGCAGGATCATCCAGGAAAAAAGAGGGGTGGTGGTATTCTGGTTTACTACAGGAGCCACCTTAACTTGTTGGTGCTGACCTGCCCTCAGCCAGAGCAGTCTTCCTGTGAGCTGTTGCACACTGTTCTGCTACTTGGGAATGCAAAGAAACTGCGCATTATATGTACCTATAATCCCCCCATGGGTGGTGTACTGGGCTTATCCTCCCTTCTTGAATCTGTTGGTTCAAGGACAGGAAACAATGAGGTAATAATCCTAGGGGATCTCAACCTAAACTGGCTTGGAGGCAATGTCAAGCAGTATGAAACTCTGCTAGCTGGCTTCTCAATGTCCCAACTCATTCAGGAGCCCACTAGGTGGTTGTCCATAGGTGGTAACAGCTCTCTCCTGGACTGGGTCCTGACCAACAGGCCTGAGCAGATTAGCTCCTCAGGTACCCTCCCGGACTCCATCTCTGACCATGCCCTGGTGTACAACATATGGAAGATCTCCACCCCCAAGATCCCTCCCAAAATCATCCAGGTCAGGGACTTCTCCAGGTTTGACCCGGGGACTTTCCAGGAGGATCTCATATTCCTTGACTGGTCTTCAGTGATAGATGCCCAGAATGCTTCCTCGGCGTCTGTCACTTCAATAGTATCTTCGGGATGTTACAGGATAAGCATGGCCCCTCGTCAGACGGAGGATAAGGGCGGCTGTCACGAAATGGTTGCATGGGAGCCTCCTTGCTCTCATGAGGGCTAGAGATAAATGTTGGGCCAGTTTCAAGGTCTCAATGGACCAGACCATATTCCAACGTTATAGGAGGCTCAGGAATGAGTGCAAAAAGGCTTTCAGGGTTGCCAAAAGCGACTTCTGTAAAGCTGCCTTGCAGATCTCAGCTAAGGACCCTAGGAACTTCTGGAGGAATATTAAAAACATAGTGAGTGGCTCCTCCTCCTGTGAGGCTCCGGACATGCTCATTGATAGTGCTAGCTGTAATAATCTGCTAACCATCACAAATGCATTCAATGCTCACTTCTCGGACCTGTCTGCATTCACCTCACTATTCTCCTCCACTAGTCATGATAGTTCTATCCAAGTCCCTCTGCCTCAAATGGCACCTTCCCCCCATCCTCCATTCTATCGCAAGGCTGTGACGGTAAAAGAAATGCAGAGATTGCTAATTGGTCTCACCCTTTTCTAGTGCTGGCCTTGATGGCATGGAACCAAAGCTTCTCTGCCTTGCTGCTGCCTACATTGCCTCCCCTGTGGCCCATATCTTCAACCTATCCTTAGCCTCTGGGGTTATCCCAGACCTGTGGAAGGTGGCAGGGGTTGTCCCTGTGCTCAAACAGGGCAACTCCAGGATCCTTGACAACTATCGTCAGATTGCCATTCTGCCTGCCATCAGCAAGCTCCTTGAGAAAGTTGTGGTGGGTCAACTCTTGGATTATATCCAGGCTCATGAGCTTCTGTCTCCATCGCAGCATGGCTTTTGAAAAGGGCACAGCACCACCTCTGCGCTGGTCTCTGTCACTTCTGGGATAAGGGCTGCTATGGACCAGGGCAGACTCTCTGGGGCCATCTTTATTGATCTCTCTAAAGCCTTTGACCTTGTTGACCATGCCTTGCTGTGCTCTCAACTTGGGTCTTTGGACTTATCCCCTCTGGCCCTGAGTTGGTTCTCCAACTACCTTCATGGAAGGCAGCAACTGACCAAATATAGTAAGGTGCTCTCGGACGCCACCCCCGTGTCCTCAGGGGTCCCCCAGGGGTCAGTCCTTGGGGCCCTGCTTTTTTCCATCTTCATCAACGACCTTCCCTCCTCAGCGGCCTCCTGCAGGGCTGTCCTGTATGCTGATGACCTTGTTATCCTCACTTATTCAAAGGATATTGGGGTCATTAACCACCAACTAAGTGAGGGTTTCAGGAGTGTCAATTCCTGGATATCATCCCATAAGCTGGTCCTAAATCTTAAAAAGACCCAGGCCATGCTGTTCGGTTCCCTGACCAAATTAAAGGCCTCCTCTGTTCCTATGTGCATCTCGGGTATTGATGGCACTCCTGTTCTCACCACCGATTCCGTCAAATACCTTGGGGTGACACTTGACCCGCAGCTCGATCTTGGTCAGCATATCTAAAATGCGTGTAGAGCTGTTAACTGGAAATTGGGTCTGGCTTACAGGGCAAAGAATAACCTTACTCCGGCTGCTCGCCTAGCACTGTCTAGAGGGGTGTTTCACCATCCTCTGTTATGGGCTCCTTTTGTTTGCCAACACTCCAAGATCCACCTCTCTAGATGGACCGTTGCCTATAATAACATCTGCTGTTTTGCTCTTGGAGTCCCTCGTCTCACTCACCACTGTGATCTGTACAGTAAGCTCTACTGGCTCTCCCCGCCCAATTATTTGAATTTTGTTGTGGGCAGTTTCACGGGTAAGGTACTGGGTACTGGCACCCCCCTGGACTGGCGGAGCTCCTTGTGCCAGCAGCCCCCGCTACCTACCTCCCTCCTAAGGTCACTGGGCCCTGCTATCCTTAAGGTCCCTCCTACTGGTACCAAAATGGGGGACAGGGACTTTGCGTCATGTGCCCCTAGACTGTGGAACTCCTTTCCTGTCCAGGTCCGGACCTCCCCCCAGTCGGCCCTACGCACCTCCCTGTGGAACTACTTGAAGCTCTCGTCAGTATGTGACTGTCTTAACCCTCCCTGATTAGCCTGGTCCTCTGCACAGTACACTTGAGTGTATTCATTCCATGTATCTTGCAAATGTGTAAATTTTGTATATATCTGTATATATATTGCTGGTGACGTTGTGTCAGTGACGCTGTACCTTAGCATATTGACTATGATTACTGTCGTGACCTGAGATATCTTACTATGTATGTTATGCTTCTCCTGATATCTGTGTATCTGCCCTACTTGCTTCAAATTGTACTCTGTATGTTCTTTGATTTCCTGTACTCTCCCGCGGGTCGTACCTGAAAATAGGCATGTGTTTGTCTAGTGTACCTTACCTGGTTAACAAAAGCTAAATAAAATAAATAAATTGTCTTTTAGTTCTTTTTGGAAGTACCTAGCTTCTTCTGACCTAATTAGCTTGGAACAAGCATTCCTAGTGGTATGGAATGCTAACCAATCGGCCTGCAGGTGGGATTTCCTCGCTTTTTTCCACCAGTAGTCCCTATCCCCAAGTGCTTTCTTCAGGATGGGTTTTTTTGATTTGATCAGTCTTAGTGGGGCGTGTTTGTCTATTAGCCCCAGTAAGAGGCTGTGAAAGATGTTAAATGCCTCGTTAAAGGTTGGGGCTAGATAGAAATCCTGCCAACGAATGTTGCTTAGATCTTTCAGGAAAGTGTACTGGCAGAACTTTTTCAGGCATCTTTTCAGTTTGAATTTGGAGGCCGTTTTTATTTGGGAAGGATGTCTGATGCAGGCAGTAGCGCAATGGTCACTTATATAGTTGAAGAATACTCCAGTATGCGAGATATTGTGAGGTTTGTTTACTAGCATAAGGTCCAGGAGGGTGCTGCGCTCAGGGTTTTTTCTGTTAGGTCTGGTTATAGCAGTCACCATTTGTAACAGACCATTAACATCGCATAGATCCTTCAATTTCTTAGAGTTGTCATCATTCCAATTTAGATTGAAATCCCCCATTAGAATACACTCAATATTAGCAGAGTCAAGAAGGTTTTGAAGGTGTGGCAGAAGTGCCCAGCCACCAGGACGGTGGTCGGTAGCATGCTGCCATAAGGAGTGATTCCTGAAAGTGATAATTTTAGAGCAAGGCATTCAAATTCCTTAGTCTTTGAGGTACAGTCAAAGACTGTGATTGTGAATTTGCTTTTGACATATATTGCAACCCCTCCCCCTCTAGTTGGTCTATCACGGTGGTAGACGATATATCCGGGTACATTGATAGATTTGTCCGGGGTCGAGGGTGTGAGCCAGGATTCAGTTATCATGAAGAAATCAGGAGATGCATGTAGAGCCCAGGTCTGTATAGAGTCAATCTTCTTTAGCAAACTGCAGACATTGATATGGAGAAAGCTAATCCCTTTATACTGAGGGAGGTCCGAAGGGGCGTCCAGAGAAATAGGTGGGCTTGGGTTTAATTCAACATTTCCTGAACAGAGTAGGAGAAGCAGTAGTAGTTTTTTAAGGTTGTGTCTTGGCCTGCTAAATATTCTTTTGTTACTCCTTCTAGCGTACATTGGTTTAGTGGTGGCTGTGTTAAGGGCAGGATTGCTATTTGTTAGGGATAAAACATATAGAAATGATAGAGCCGACACCATCCTTGGGAATTGCATGTGTTCTATAGTTATGGCCTGGTGAGAAGAGGGGCATGACCATAGAGGAGATGTCCCTGATGTAGGATGCCATGGTCTAATGTGGGAGGCTATATCTTGGTAGATGATAGAGGAGGGAAACTTGCCTTTGTCCGAGTTGCAAACCGAAATTTTGGGTAGAGCATAACAAAGTAATATAAGGCAACTATAGAGAAGGATAGGCGCAGATGGCATTCTTAACATGGAGATATTTCCTTTCACCAGTAATAAACACAGGATTTGCAACAGTTCCTTGAGAGGGCCAGGGAAATGAGTGGTTCTTGTGGGAGGATGGGGTACCAGTGAAAATTAAGGTCTAGATAACCAGTGAGGTGTGGCTGGCAATATCCAGTAGGAGTGAGCTAGAAGGTCGGGGCGGGGTTTATGTGTATTTAATCAGGACCGGTTGGGCGAAAAAATTGGCAGCTAAGGCTCCCTTCCTGGATGTAATCAGTCCCTGAGGGCAAGTCCGTACCTGCGTTTCTGTGAGGGGCTGATGGCTTCAGACCTGGACAGCGAGTGGCAGTCTGGCAGGTCAGGTTCGTCAGAGAACCACAGATGTGGCTCTCAGACTACCTGCGTTTCTGTGAGGGGCTGGTGGCTTCAGACCTGGACTGCGGGTGGCAGTCTGGCAGGTCGGGTTTGTCAGAGAACCACGGATGTGGCTCTCAGACTACCTGCGTTTCTGTGAGGGGCTGGTGGCTTCAGACCTGGACTGCGGGTGGCAGTCTGGCAGGTCGGGTTCGTCAGAGAACCACGGCTGTGGCTCTCAGACTACCTGTGTTTCTGTGAGGGGCTGGTGGCTTCAGACCTGGACTGCGGGTGGCAGTCTGGCAGGTCGGGTTCATCAGAGAACCACGGCTGTGGCTCTCAGACTACCTGCGTTTCTGTGAGGGGCTGGTGGCTTCAGACCTGGACTGCGGGTGGCAGTCTGGCAGGTCAGGTTCGTCAAGAACCATGGCTGTGGCTGTCAGACTACCTGTGTTTTCTGTGAGGGCTGGTGGCTTCAGACTTGGACTGCGGGTGGCAGTCTGGCAGGTCGGGTTCGTCAGAGAACCACGGCTGTGGCTCTCAGACTACCTGCGTTTCTGTGAGGGGCTGGTGGCTTCAGACCTGGACTGCGGGTGGCAGTCTGGCAGGTCGGGTTCATCGAGCACATCTTACAAGCTGAACTGAAACTATAGGGCATTGTGGAACAGGGCCCAACATTTGTGTATAGAAGAAACAGTAATTTATCTGACCTCTTGGTGCATAATGCAATGAATGAAACAAAAATTAATAATGGACTACAACTTCCGGCTGGAAATCACAGATGCGGTAATTGTGTGGCATGTGACTATGTACAGGTGGGATCTGACTTTTGTTTGCCGAATAACAGGAATACATACTATGAGAGAGTTTATTTCATGTACGACAGAAGGAATTGTTTATTTGGCAACCTGCATATTGAACTGTTTTTATGTAGAGATGACAGGACAGAGGTTTAAAAACCAGATCTTGGAACATTTGTCCTGTATTAGATTAAAAAAGAATGAAAATGCATTGGCTTGCCATATAGGAAAGGCAGGACATGGACATGCTTTAAATTTAGGGGTCGGGAAGTGATGAGGTTAGGCCCCAGAGGGGGAGATCTAAATAATAAGCTGTTATGCAGAGGAACGTATTGGCAGTTTATACTGCGAGTAGAGATGTACCCAGAGCTCAATGATGCCTTTCAATTGTCCCCTTCTTTGAAAAAAAACATAGATAGGGTAGTATAGAAAACCTTGAGGATACTAACATGGGTTTTAAGGAGTAATATTGGAGTGGAAAATGGGGTGGAAAAGTTTAATTGTGTATTGTTAGTGACTTGAAATTGTATAGCACTTTGATGTTCAAATGTACATTTGAGTAGTGACATGAGCCTGTAAATGTATTTGAGTTAATCTTTAGGTATACACATTACAGGAAATATTTTATCCATATAGCTATAGTAGTCCAAGATTATAGAGCACTTTAGGGGTCTGACAGTATGTATGTATTTTTAAGTTTGAATCAGTTACTTAATAAATAGATTTGGATAGTACTGTTTATCATCTATATTGCAATATGAGCTCCATGCATATGATTATTTATACATTTGTTGTAAGATTTATATGATATGAGAAAAGTATAGGTTTTATTATGTGTATAGTGTATAGTGGAATGCTGTGATGCATGAAATTCCATGCGTGGAATATCTTCTATATTGGGTATGAGCAGTCATACACAACATAGAGGATAATGGCTGGGAATTGGGTGATAACCACGCAGTAATCACCTCAAGTGGTTGCTAGGGCAACGTGGTAGACCTCGAGAGCGCAGCTCGAGAGGTTTACTGTAGCCCTAGCAACCACGAGAGGTGATTTCAGCATGGTTGTCACCCGATCCCCAGTCATCATCTTTTATAGTGTATGGTCAAAAAAACACTATTTGCATTCTATGTGTGAGAATTATGGAACTCTGGTGCGTTCCTCTTTGTTATGCCACTGTTTGGAAGTTCCAAAGTGTGGTTAACAACTTTTAAAATTCTAAACAGTGCATAACAAAGCTGTGTGACTGCTGATTATGGTGGTTAGTAGGCACTTACCATACATTATAAGGATATTTTTGTACCGAGAGGTTTCCTTGGTAACAGAAGACCCCGAGAGTGCAGCTCGAGAGGTGCTCTGTTACCAAGGGAACCTCGAGACACAAGAATATCCTTGTTTGTGTACGACTGCTCATACACAATCTTTTATAGTGTATGGGCAGTCAGAGCATAGGAAATCACACAAAAACCAGCTAGTGAAGACAACAGAGAATATCAATTTTAACATTTTCTTTTTTTTTTACTGACACAGTGTGCTTCAGATGTTTCTGCAAGTTCAGGTTACAAAAAATAAAAAACACAACTTCTAACCCCAGTAATGCTCAGGATATTCATAACTTTATGCAATAAGCCTGGAGGGCTGGACTGCCCAGTGAGATGGAACACATACAAATGAGTAGAATTCTTTGCACGTAAGCATCTTTCAAATACTGCCTCTACTAACTGTGGTGTTCTAACCTCTTCAGATTTTTCTCTCCGCCTGAAAGTCTGGTTGCTTGGAGTGGTCGTCTTACTCTTTTGCGTGAAAGACAATTCAAAACCTTAAAAACTTAAGTATTTTCTATTTCTTTTATTGCCTGTACTGATTGTTAGTGGAAATCTTGTTTATTGCTTAAATTACATATTTTTTCCGGTTCTTCGCGGTTCGGCATAACTGTGGGGGAATCGGGTTAGTTGTTTTAAGTTATGGAGTTCTTTGATTAAAGAGCCTTGTTTTTGTCTATTATTTGGTTTTTTAGTCTATTTTATTGTTTTTGTAACCGCTTTTATCGGTTACAGAACCGCTGATCCGGTTCACCTGTCATCTCCTGGGTTCGGTTCCTCTGGTTCCTATCAGTTCCGGAACTGACCGTGAAAAAAAAAAAAAGTATAACTTTTAAATAACCACACTTTATTCTTTACTTTGCGGTTAGTGTTTCTTCTCATTTTTAGACATTACCATGTCAGAGAAACCCAAAAAGAGAACCTAAGAACCCAGTTTCAAGAATTGTTTAAAACGTGGAGATGTATTTGCTAAAGCAGACAAGCGCACCTTATTTGTGGCTTGTCTGTGATTCGAACATCTGGATCAGGATTGTGAAATATGTAAATCTTTCCTGGAAAAAAATGTGAAAAAATGCCTTGAAAGGCTAAACAAAAAATTTCCTAGGGGTCCCTCTGGCTCTGACCAGCTGACACCCCAATCTGCTGTGGCTGAACCCACAAGTTTGCTTACCCCTGCCCCTGATACAGGTGAAAAAGGGGCAAAAAGAGGGAAAGAACCAGCTGACTCCACAGTTCCCTCAAAGAACTCAAAAAAAACAAGCATGCAGAATCCTCCCCTGCTAAACCAGGGACTTCTGCACAGATGCCTGCTATGCCCTCGGCTCAAGAGATTGCCCAGGCTTTTAAAATTATCCAGGCACTGCAAAACATTGTTCCCCAGCAGCCTGCCCCTACCCAGGGTCCCGAAGCCAGCAGTGGTGTGTTGCCCTCTTTACAGGAGAAGCAATATTATGAAGAGGAAGATGATCCTTTTCAGAATGATGAACCAATTCCTCCAGAGGTATCTCCTGAGCAAGATTTTAGTTCTCCTCCCAGGGTGACAGAGGATTACTCCTCACATTTTACATTTGTAAGGAGAATGGCAGATGCTCTGGATATTGCTACCACAGAGCAGATTGAGGATGAGGAGGAAATTGAATATTTAAATATGATGGGTTTGACACCCACAAAAGCCCTCCTCTTACCAGTATACAAATGTTTCAAAAAAGACACCCTAAAACTTATACAGACCCCTAATTATGTTCTCCCTATTGATAGGAGAATAGATAAAAAGTATCAGTTGGACAGGACGGGAGCTGATTTCCTTTTCTCCCATCCTGTCCATCAAGAGGTTATATAGCAGGCAGCCTGTGACAAAGCCAGAGTCCCCCTGTCCTCCTACCCTCTGGACAGGGACTCCAGAAAAATAGATAGCATGGCCAAAAAAGGCTACTTATCAGCCTCTTTGGCCATGAGACAGGCTACTTTTCGAGCTTATGCTGCCCAGTATCAAAAATCCCTGTGGCAGTCTGTACTGGACATGTCCATGAAAGCTCCCTCACCCTTGTCCGAAGACCTGGACTGAAACTGCCAGGTTTGGGTTAGAGCCGGCTAAGTACCAGTTCCAGATGGCTGCTGATTCTAATGGCACTGCAGCCAGATGGATGGCTAACACTGTGGCACAGAGAAGGTTTGCTTGGCTCAGGGCCACTAACCTTACTCAGGATACTCAGTCCAAGGCACTGGATTTTCCTTTAGAGGGAAACTCTCTTTTTTGGGGATTCCATGGTTGCATACATGAAAAAAGTGGATGAATTTAAGGCAACCTATAGAAGCAACTCTGCTAAAGAGTGTGCTTCTCCATCCAGTGAGGCCCTATGGGGGCAGAGGAAGGTCTTTTATGACCAGACCCTTTTTCCAGCCAGTAGCTGTGCCCCAGTACCAGCAGTATCCACAACAGGGATACTCTAGGGGTAGGGGTAGAAGGGGCTCTAGGAGGGGCTCTCAAACCCAACCTCAGCCCCAATCAAAGCAAAACCCCTGAGGCTCAGGCCGCCTTCTCCCTACCTGTCAGAGGCAGATTCTCCCACTTCCTCCAGGCTTGGCTAAGCATCACCACAGACAAGTGGATGCTGGAGGTAGTGGGTCAGGGTCTGTCTCTGGATTTCAAATCTTTTCCTCCATAAAAGACCAGGGTTTACTGCTCACCTCCATTAGCAGAGAGAACACTACTAGAAGCAGAGGTTCAGAAATTGTTACATCTCAGGGCAATGGAATTAATCCCTACCACCCTGAGAGGAAAGGGTTTTTACTCCAGATACTTTCTAACAACAAAGAAAAGTGGGGAGTGGCGGCCAATATTGGATCTCAGAGCTTCGAACAAGCATCTGAAAAAAACAAAGTTCAAAATGGTAACTTTGGCTTGAATATTGCCAACAATCCAAAAAGGGGACTGGCTGGCATCACTGGACTTGAAAGATGCCTATTTTCACATCCCCATAAAGGAATCTTACAGAAAATATCTCAGATTCAGACTCCCTTCAGGCCACCATCAGTTTTCAACTCTTCCTTTCGGTCTTTCCTCAGCACCAAGGGTGTTCACAAAGTGCCTAGCTGCTGTAGTGGCATATCTAAGAAGATGGGGAGTGACTGTCTTCCATTACCTAGATGATTGGCAGGTGGTGGGAAACTCACCAGACCAAGTAAGGAACTCCCTAAGAATCACCCAGGTCCTCTTAGAGTCTCTGGGTTTCATAATAAACCCAAAGAAATCAGTTATAACCCCTGCTCAAACTTTGCAGTTTATAGGGGCAGAAATCAACACACTTCAGGGCAGAGCCTTTTTACCCTTAGACAGGGTGCAAAGTCTTCAGTCAATAGCAAACTCCTTCATCCTGAACAGGTCAAAAACTGCAAGACAGTTTCTGCAGCTACTAGGCCATATGGCTGCATTCACAGGCACAGTTCAAGGATCCAGATTCCATATGCGAGACATCCATTTTCACCTCAGGGCTCACTGGAGTCAGAAAAAAGACCCTTTTTCAAAGCTTATACCAGTGACAAGGCCACTATTAAGGGCCCTCTTGTGGTGGAAACAGGAATCCAATTTAAGGCAGGGAGTGCCTTTACAGAGAGAAAACCCCTCTCTGGTACTCACAACAGATGCATCCCTGTTGGGCTGGGGCGTCCACTTAGGAAAGCGTACGACTCAGGGAATCTGGTCAGCAGCAGAGTCCCTTCAGCACATAAATTTACTGGAGCTAAGAGCAGTATTACTAGCCCTAAAGGCTTTTTCTTCACTGATAATGGGCAGGGTGGTTCAGATCAGAACACACAATACCACCACAATGTATTACATAAACAAACAGGGAGGCACCAGGTCAGGCCTTCTCTGCACAGAGTCCATGACGATTTGGACACTGGCGTACTCTCTGAAGGTCTCTTTACAGGCAATTCCCTTGCCAGGAAAGGACAATACTTTGGCAGATGCAGTAAGCCGCATCAACCAGGCCCATCATGAATGGACTCTTAACAAGCAGGTGGTACAAGTTATTTTCAGAAGGTGGGGCACTCCAGAGATAGACTTGTTCGTATTCCACCAGAACCACCAGCTACCTCAGCATTGCTGCAGACCACCAGCACAGGGCACAGTTCCTCTGGATGCCCTGGTTCTGGATTGGACAGGCAGGCTCCTGTATGCTTTTCCCCCTTTTCCCTTGGTTTTCAGGGTGTTACTGAAGCTAAAATCCCTCTCAGCATCTCTGATCTTGATAGCTCCGGATTGGCCCAGGCAGCCATGGTACTCTCTTCTGCTCTCCATGTCTGTCAGCAAACCGATACAATTGTCTCTCACACACAATCTCCCGACTTCCAGTCAGAGAATATTGTTGTACCAAAATCTCAAGTCCCTTCATCTCAAAGCATGGCTCTTGAGGAATTAGAGTATGCTGATTTAAATCTTTCAGAAGCTGTCCTAAATATTTTAAAGGGTTATAGAAAACCCTCCACACAGAAGACTTATTATTCCAAATGGAAGAGATTTTCTCTCTGGTGTTCCAGTATGAACCTTATGCCACAAAAGGCTGGAGTTTTGGTTGTCCTGGACTATTTCACTCATTTGCACTCTCAAGGTTTGCAACCCAGTTCCCTTAAGGTTCATTTAGCAGCGGTATCTGCCTACCTTTCTGTGGGGACCAATGTGTCAGTAGCATCTGATAAACTTTTCAAAAGATTTTTTAAGGGACTGATGCATTTACAGCCACCTCACAGGGCACCAGTGCCTGCTTAGGATTTGAATGTGTGTATAGCCAAGCTCATGGGCCCTCCCTTTGAGCCCATGGCTACTGCCCACTTGAAATACCTTACTTGGAAAACAGTTTTCCTAGTGGCTATTACTTCTGCAAGGAGAATTAGTGAGCTCCAAGCTCTCTGCATTGACCAAGACTATATCTCATTTCACAGAGATAAGGTAGTCCTCAGAATTAACAGATAGTTTCTTCCTAAAGTAGTTTCAGACTTTCATCTGAATCAATCAATCACTCTACCTGTCTTTTTCACAGACCATACCAGTTCTGGTGAAAGAAGATTACACAGTCTGGATGTGAAAAGAGCTATCAGCTATTACATGACAGCCACTAAAGACCATAGGAAGAATGGAAAACCACTTTTCCTTACATATGGGGATGTAGGAAAAGGTAAAACCATCCTCAAAAAGATCCATCTGTAGATGGATGGTCCAGTGTATTCAGTTCTGCTACACTAAGGCAGGTAAAGAGCCCCCAACTGGATTGAGGGTGCATTCTACAAGAGGAACTGCTGCTACCATTTGCAGCTGCCAGGGAGGTTCCCTTGGTGGACATTTGCAAAGCAGCTACCTGGAAAACAGTACACACCTTTACAAAACACTGTAACCTGGATATTTTATCCAGGGGTAATGCTAGGTTTGGCACAGCAGTCCTGCAGAGCCTGTTTCCAAAATAAGTTCTGTGCCCACCTCCAGTAGTACTGCTTGGTAGTCTGCACAAAGTTATGACTATCCTGAGCATTACTGGGGTTAGAAGAAAAAATTACTTATCATAGTAATCTTATTTCTTCCCAGTGATGCTCAGGTATTCATAACTTCCCTCCCTTCCTCCCCTTCCAGAACTTCAGCCTCTGCACTCCGCATGCTGGTGCCAACAAGCCATATTGATTTTGTTGTATTTCTCTGTTTTAATCATTTTTAAACTGGAGTTTTTCAATGTTCTCCTTTTGGAGTTTTATTTGATGAGATCTTTGTCAAGAGTTATCCTCCCTTTGGAGGTTTTTTCTAAATTCTATGCTTTAATTAGGGGACACCCCTCTTTTTATAGAATATTACCTACATTAGTTCCTAATGCCTGACTTCCAGGCTTCTCACAAATCTGAAGAGGTTAGAACACCACAGTTGGTAGAGGCAGTATTAGAAAGATGCTCACGTGCAAAGAATTCCATCGTTTGCATGTGTTCCATCTCTCCAGGCAGTCCAACCCTCCAGGCTTACTGCATAAAGTTATGAATACCTGAGCATCACTGGGAAGAAATAAGATTACTATGGCAAGTAATTTTTTCTTCCAGCTTAACTGGATAGAGGAAAGCAACTATGTGGCAGCATTCCAAGTTGTTCTGCTGTAGTAGTGACATCACTACTGCAGCAGAATAACATAATGATGTCACTACTGCAGCAGAACAAGCATATTCCCCCCACCATGAATCGCCCCCCCATTTCTCCTCCGCACCATATCTCCCCATGACGCTAAACCACTCCTACTAAAAGCCCTCTCCAGCCACAACCCCAGTTGTGACCCCCTTGACTCCAGGATTCTCCGCCTAACTCTTGATGTCATGCTAGCCCCTCTCACTGACCTTTTTAACCGGTCTCTGTGCCTCAGTCAATTCCCGAGCGCATGGAAATCAGCAGAAATTACCCCAATTCATAAGAATGGAGACCGCACATTACCAAACAACTACAAACCGATCTCCATCCTCCTCCCCACTCTCTAAAGCCCTGGAAAAAATAGTATCTACCCAACTCATGGAGTATCTATCCAAGTACAATATACTATGTCCAGAACAGCATTGCTTCCATCCTGGACACAGCACCACTTTAGCCCTCTCGGAGTTCTCTCAGCAAATACACTCTGCACTTGACTCTGTGGATATCGCTGGGGCAGTGTTCATTGACCTATCTAAGGCCTTTGACACTGTGTGTCACCCCCTATTGCTTGACTCCCTCCATCAGCTTGGTTTCTCATCTGGCCCCCTGGCCTGGTTCTCCAGCTACCTCTGTGCCAGATCCCAATGGGTCAAAATAAATGGTACCCTATCAACTGCCCTACCTGTACGCTCTGGTGTCCCTCAGGGTTCCATCCTGGGCCCCACATTGTTCAGTCACTTTATAAACACCCTTCCCAGCTCCTGCTCAGGCAGAATGCTCCTATACACCGACGATGTGGTCCTCGTCGCTTCCCATCCCGACCCACTCACCCACCAGAGCTCTCTGCAACTCATCTTCAGCCAAGCTGAAAAATGGTTCCTCGACCATCGTCTGGTTCTGAACCACAAGAAGATGAAATCTATGATTTTTGCCCACCACCAAAGTAACTCCAGAAATGCCCTCCTTCTCATCCTCCCCCGCACCCTACACCCCCTTGAACAGGTGTCAGCATACAAATATCTGGGCATCACCTTCAACTCAGCTCTCTCTTTCCACTCCCATCTTAACTCCCTGTCCTCTGCCATAAACGCCTGGATTGGACTCCTCTACCGCCACAAAGACTGCCTCCCTGAATATGCCCTCCGGCTGGTTATCACCTCCTCCGTCCTGTCTTTGGTTAATTACGGGCTCCCTATCTATGCAGCTGCTGACCCCACTGCCCTCTCCAAAGTCCAGACCTCAATCAACAAGGCCTGCAGGCTCCTGACAGGTGCCCCCAGCAGAATGCACACATGCCAGCTTTACTCCACCTTGAACCTACTCACCTTTGAAGAGCGCCTGCAATACCACACCTGTATACTGGCCAAAAAAACACTGCTTGGTCCCTCCCTCCCAGGGGTTACTACATCCTTAAAACAGGCCTCCCACTCGGTCACCACCCAAAATGCAACCAAATCCACTTTCCAGGTGCCGAGAGCCAGGACCTCACTCGCCCAAAGATCTTTCCACTCCAGAGCCCCCTCCTGGTATAACTCCCTCCCCGCTCATATCACAAACATCCCCAAAATCGGCCCCTTCAAAATCGCCCTACGAAAATACCTCACTGACACTCGGAGCTGTACATGCCCATGATTGGGCCTTACCTAGAGCTCTGCCTGTCCCAATCTACAAAGTCGTCCCGGTCTGCCACTCTCCCCAGCCTCCACCCCCCCCAGGTATCGCTACCCAGTACCTCTAGGGATACCATAGTATTATATGTATATTAGTTTAACTAGATTAGTTTAATTGAAGCCTCTGTACACCACAAATTGAAGCTGTGTACTCCACTCCGTACACCACGGTATCACTGGAAGTGCTTTGTATGTCCTTTTGTTTTGTATATTCTTTTTATTCTGTCTCACCTGTAATGTTCTCCATTGTTGTACTCCACCAACCGTTGTCTACCCTCCCTGCGTCGAGGTGCCTTTGTAAATGAGTCTTTGACTCAAAGGTTGTAAAACTGAATTGTGAATAAATAAATAAAATTAAAAAATAAATAAATAAATAAATAAATAGAACCACTTGGACTGCTGGCATATTGTTACTTTCCTCTATTTAATTATGTGGTGATAGTATTCTAGAACCTCTAGAGACTTCACAAGTCAGTTTCATTATGAAAAAGAGAAAAGAAAAACACAATGCACACATTTCACATAATATTACGATACGCTAAAAGAAATACAGGATATGCAACTTTACGCACAACCTGTGAGTTCTGTCACCTCGGGATTCTGATTCCCATGGACCTCTCGAGCTTCGCTCTCGAGGTCAGAGGGAATCGGAACCCCTCTGTGGCAGAACACACTGGTTGTGCATAGTTGCCCATCTAGTATTCTCCATATTGTATGTTTGCACTATGTGTGTGTCCCTTTGAATTATATTCACAATAATGTGGGTGGCACACTATAAAGACTGTGAGTTGACACACTGCTGACGTCTTGAAAAAGCGCCAGGGCAGCGTGAAATGTTGATGTGCACTCGGGGGGTGCTATATTCTTATTTTGCTCTATTTATTGAATAAATGTTGATTTTTAACCACATTTATGGTGTTGAGCCTTCCTGCGGAGTCGTTGAGCCTGCTTTTGGTTTTTTTTACTAGTGCCTCTGGGTGTTCATTAGAGACTGGGGTGTTCCTGGACACCCTGAATGAGGAGGTTGTCCTCCCCCTTTTAAAGAAACCTTCTCTTGACCCCGACTGTCTTGCAAATTACAGGCCTGTCTCTAGCCTGCCTTTAGTGGACAAGGTTATTGAGAAGGCAGTCGTGTTGCAGCTCGAATAGCATCTTACTACCCATGATATCTACAGTCCTCTCCAGTCTGGTTTCAGGAAGATGCATAGTACTGAGATGGCATTGGTTTCGGGTACTTCATGACCTTCTGATAGCGAGAGATTGGAGACATTGTTACATTCTTTTTTTTTTTAATATTCTTTATTTTTTATTTTTTTTTATATAGTTTTACATATATTTGACAGCAGGAGTACATCTATACAGTATTGCTCTTTTGTCTTACAATACATAGAATGTTTTTCAGGTTGGCAATTCGTGTTTCTGCAACATCATATGTCATGTGACACTAGATCAAAATTCATATCCTACAAAAAATGGTCACTTTCAAATAGCTCTATCAGGGAACAAATGTTTCATCCAGAGGAGAGATATAGAAAACCCATGGCCTCCATTGGAGCTCAAATTGTGACCTCCTTCCAGCTCTAGAAGCTACTATTCTCTCTAGATAGTATATCTCAGTTATCAATGAATGCCAGTCAGAGAGGGTGAGTCATTCGCCATAGACTAGTTATAACCCTTTTAGCTGCTGCCAGGTACAGGTATAACTTATTTCTACTTGGTGGAACTTTTCCGTCTTCCCCAGTATAAAGCAGAACCATCTGATTGGATAATTTAATTTCTGGTCCCACAATATTTTGTATGCTCTTTTCTATATCTAACCAGTATTGAGTAACTTTCGGTCAAGCACAAAAAATATGTTATATTTGCCATTTTTTCTCCACATTCTCTCCAACAAAGGCCATGCCCCATAAATACAAATTTAGCAATTTTGTCAGGAGTATAAAAATATCTACTATGATATTTCCATATGTATTCTGACCAGTATGATGACTGTGATACTCTCATCAAGTAAGGAATAGGTTCCAGCCATTTCTCATAAGTTATCTGAGTCTGTAATTCTCTATTCCATCTCCCTAAGATATCCTCAGTGGATTCTTTCCAAAAATCTCTTATTACTTTATAAATTTGTCCAATTAAATGAATTTGTTCCCTGCCTTCTATAGCGCCCTTAAAAAGGGACATCAACATAGGTATGAGAGAGGGAAGAGTATTTAATGCTAATTCTTTCTGTATAAATGTCTGAATCTGTAAATATCTATAATGATGTGTATGGGGGAGTTGATATTTTGCCTGTAGTGTGGCAAAAGGCAGCACTCCATTCACATCCAGGTACTGATATAACAAAAGCAGACCTTTTTTCTGCCATTCTTGATGGACCCGAACAGCACCCATCTCCAAAGATACACTTTCTGTATCTATTAGTTTAAAATAACCGAAAACTTCAGTTAATGTAGTAGACGCCCTTATCTCATACCAAGCCTTTAACATATAATGGGTTCCAAATGTAAAGTTTTGTAACTGTGGATAAGAATTTTGGGGGGCAAATATAATAGGGATAATGTTTACTAGATCATTTAGTATAAATTCAGTAAATTTCCATGGTTTCTCTACCTGAGGATTCAGCCATGTCATCACTACTTTACATGTTACTGCCTTATGGTAATCTCTAAGGTTTGGAAGATTACAACCCCTCTTTGACACTGGTAACTGTAACAGAGACCATCTGACCCTTGGCTGTTGCTCAGCCCATACAAACCTTGAAAAAATTCTAGCCCAGGATGTAAAGTAGAATTGTGATGGAATAATCGGTAAAGTCTGGAAATAATATAGTATCTTAGGAAATAAGGTCATCCGAATAGCTTGTATTCGAGCTGAAAAAGATAATACCTGATGTGTCCAGTTCCCAACTAAATTCTTTATCTCTATTGATAGAGGCTCTAAATTAAACATTTCCGAATGTTCCAGTTTCTGTGGAATATTTACACCCAAATATTTAATCTTATTATTTCTCCATTTCAGAAGGATCTGGTTCTTCAGAGACTGAGAGGGGGTGAAATTTAAAGATAATAGCTCTGTTTTTTGTATATTTATTTTGTATCCGGCTATTTCTGAAAACTTATCTATCACTTGTAAAGTAGCAGGAATGGACTTTTCAGGTTCTAGGAGTGTTAATAATATGTCATCTGCATATAATGATATAGTAAAATCCCTCCCTCCTAAAGGGACCCCCCTGAATATTAGGATGTTGTCTTATGGCTTCAGCCAATGGCTCAATGTGTATGGCAAACAGTAAGGGGGAAAGTGGGCAGCCCTGCCTAGTTCCCCTTCCCAGCTGTATCATTGAAGATAGCTGTCCATTCACTTTAACATATGCCTTCGGAGAGGTGTAAATTCTCTGTATCATGCTAGAGAATTCCCCAGGAAATCCAAACTTGCGCAAAGTTTCCCCATAAAAAAGGCCAACTGATGCGATCAAAAGCTTTGTCTGCATCGAGGCTGAGCAACACTGCCTGTATCTGTCTCTAATTTAAGTGGTCCAACAAATGGATCGTTCTACATATATTATCTGTGGTTTCTCTGGCTCGAATGAACCCAGATTGATCTGAATTAATCAAACAGGGTAACAGTTCCTCTAGTCTATGTGCCCATATGGACATAAATAACTTGTAGTCCATGTTTAATATGGATATTGGCCTATATGAAGTAGTTAATTCTGCTGGTTTGCCTACTTTTAAGATAGGTAAAATATTAGTGTAATCCCGTGATGGGGGACTCTCCTGTTGAATTTCTAAAAAGGCATTTAGTAGTAAAGGAGTCAGTTGTTCACTAAAAGTCTTGTACCACTCGGACAGAAATCTGTCTGGGCCAGGGGTTTTTAATGATTTACTTTCTTTTGTGGCACGTCTGACTTCCTCTGATCTGATAGGGGCTTTTAATCTGATTTCCATTGAGACGTTGTTACATTATGATACTCCTTGATCTCTCTGCAGCATTTGACTCCGTGGACCATGAGGTGTTGCTAGAGTGCCTGCAGTTTTTCTGTGGACTGTCTGGTACAGTCCTCGGATGGTTTCAATCTTTCCTCGCAGGCACGGTGCAGGGAGTAGAGTTTTTTTTTCTTCCTTGGCCTCTCATCCCCTGCCGTGTGGGGTGCTACAGGGCTCGGTGCTTTCACCCATGTTGTTCTCAGTGTATATACTGCCTTTGGGAGGCATTATTAGGTGGTACAGACTGAGCTTTCACTGCTATGCAGATGATACTCAGCTGTACATGTCCTTTGCATACATGTGATATCTCCCTCTTTTCGCAGGAGACTCCTGTTTTTTTTTTTACTGAATTCCCTCTCTCCCTCCTGGGAAACAAAATCTCCTGCTTAAGTAAAATTATGTCCAAAATATCCATTCATGGTTTTTTTTGGCAGATAAAGACACATAAAAAGTGATGAACAATGTAAGTGATAACTTTGTACAACAAGCTGTTGATTCTTTTTAGTGCTTATTCTTGAAAAAATGAAATATATAAAATGTTTTTAAATGCTTTTTTTCTTATTTTTTGACACCATTTAAGGACAAACTCATGACGCTACAGCATCTCCCTACTAGCAGGCCAATCTCCCTACTTATTTGACCCAAATCTCCCTCTTAAGCAAATTGGACATATCACATGTATGCCTTAGTACCTGAGTAAAATGATGCTATCTTGGCTTTTAACAACTGCCTTTCTGAGATTCAAGATTGGATGAGTGCAAACTGGCTCAGGTTGAGTCCAGATAAGACTGAGGTATTGGCGGTAGACCCAGGTTGTTTGGCAGAGGGGCAGGTGGCTGGGTAACCCTCTGGGCTTTGGTTGGAAGGAAACCAGCTACTAACCTCTGACTGGGTGCAGAATCTGGGTGTTGTACTTGATGATGAGCTGACTGAAGGATCAGGTGTCCGCTGTCATCAAGACCTCATTTTACCATCTAAGAAACATCGCCCGGATAAAACACCTGGTCCCGCCTGACGATCTTCCGACCTTGGTCCACGCCTTTGTGACCTCGTATCTCGATTACTGTAATGCCTTATACCTAGGGCTGCCGGGGGTGGATCTTCAGCATCTACAGCTGGTGCAGAATGCAGCTGCAAGGTTGTTGACGGGTTTATCGAGATCTTGCCATGTCACACCTGTGCTCTGCGACCTGCACTGGCTGCCGGTGTGGTGGAGAGTCACTTTCGATGTCGGATTGCTAACCTATAAAGCTCTATCGGACAGGGACCACGGTATTTGCAAGACCTCCTCTGTCCCTACCGCCCCCTTCATCCTCTTCGTTCCACTGACGAGTGATTGCTAGAGATTCCCAGGGTCTGTTTGAGTATATCTGGAGCATGATCATTTGCTTTTGTGGCCACGACCCTGTGGAATTCTCTACCGTGCTGGATTAGAGGATACCCATCCATCGAGTTCTTTAAAACCGCCTTGAAGTCGTATCTGTTTAATTATGCATTTCCTGCTATTTAAATCCTTCTGATTCTTTTAGAATTTTTAAATGATATGTATTTAGTAGTTTTTATTGTGTTTTTATATATGTCTGTACAACACTATGATCAATTTGGAATAGCGTTTTATAAATAAAATTTGCTTTGCTTTTGGACATTGTTTTCCTAGCACTTCAATAGCCACTAGAGTCTGTCTGCTTCCTGAATCTATAAGTTCTTTCACAGTCTTATCTCCCACCTTCACATCTGTTAGGTACTGTAAAACACCAAATAATTGCTGTTAAGTAAATCTCACTATGTTTGCTGTATTCTTAAAAGCGCTAAATTATTGAAACAGCATTCATTATTCAGCATTGCACTTTATTAAAAGCTAGATTAAAATAAAACAAAAAATGAATGAAAATGGAAAAGGGAAACTGGGTGCTGGAAAAAATGGGTGCAATAGTCTGATGTACTGCTGTTGCTGTCAAATGTCTTCATCAGCTGGGTCCTGAAACAAAAATAAATAGCACCATGTAGTGTACACTGTATGTATTAATAAAAACAAATTTTACTTTAAACTGGGTTTGTTAAATTCAGTAGTGCTGCTTACCACATCCAAGCAGGTAGTGTGCGCCTTCAGGATACCTGCGTGCTGGAAGCCATGGATACAATCCTCCCTTTGGGTCTTCAAATGCTGGAATGCAGTTACCAGCCATTCAGCATGTTTTGTTTTAATGTTTGTCATGCACAAGTCCACCTTTACATCTTTAGATTGCGAGCCTGCATTAAGCTGCTCAGTAATGGGGATGGGGAGGAGGGGAGGGTGGCCCTACAGGGGGACCTGGAGGCTCTGGAAAGATGGTCTAGAAAGTGGAAGCTGAGGTTCAATGCAGGGAAATACAAGGTACTCCACCTGGGGGCCAGAAACCCAGGCCAAGTGTACACCCTGGGGAATGCTACAAGTCTCGATGGCTGAGAGGGACCTGGGGGTGGTGGTGGATGTCAAGATGAACAACTCTGAGACTTGTAGGAGGGCAGCAGCCAAGGCCAACAGGATGCTGGGATGCATCGCTAGGGGGATCACCTCCAGAAGGAGGGAAGTGATACTCCCTCTGTATAACTGCTTGGTGAGGCCGCACCTTGAGTACTGCGTGCAGTTTTGGAGGCCACACTTAAAGAGGGACATTAACCTCCTGAAGAGGGTCCAGAGGAGGGCAACCAAAATGATTTGGGGCTTGGGGGACAGGACCTATGAGGAGAGGCTCGAAGAGCTAAATATGTACACATTGGAAGAGAGAAGGGACCGGGGGGACATGATAGAGGTCTTCAGGTACATGAAGAGGGTAAATAGGGGAGGAACAGTCAGGGTGCTTCGAAGGAAGGAGGAAGGGGCCACTAGAGGGCATGGGTGGAAGCTGGAGGGGGGAAGATTCAGGGGAGAAAGGAGGAGGTGCTACGTCACTGAGAGGGTGGTGGAGCCATGGAATGCACTGCCTAGGGGGCTGGTGGAGGCAGAGACAGTGGAGGGGTTCAAGAGGGGGTGGGACAGGTACAGGGGAAGGGTTCTGGAAGCAAAATCCAATGCAGCAAGAATATCCGGAACTGGGAAGGGAGAAGCCAGAGAAGGCGAGGGGGGCAGCAAGGTCAGCACCCAGGGTGGGGGCTGACCAAACGAGCAGACACGAAGGACCGTTAGGCCTATTCTGCTGGCATTTTAGTATCTTAGTATGTTAGTAATAGTGCAGGCGTACCACTCACCAAAGCCAGTCTTTATGTAATCCTTGAACAGTTTGTTAATAGCTACATCTAGTGGCTGTAGTAAGTCCGTACAAGAAGCTGGCACGAATACAGGGATTATCGCAAGGTCCTCCAGCTTTGTTATCACTTCTGGGATTGAGTGGGCATGGTAGAGGTCAAGAATAAGTATTAACCTTATATCGGACAGTGTGCACCCCATCACCAGTGACACCTGCCATTTGTCCCCCAACCCTGTTACCTCGACCTGCCGTGCCCCACTCTCCTTCATGCCCACTCGCCTCCATGGTCCACTGACTACAGGGAACTAAGTGCACGCCGGTTTCATCAATGTTAATAACCAGCTCCAGCGGCACTAGCTCCTATCTTGCTACCTTACTGATCCTGGCCAAGAAATTTTCTTTTGAGTTCAGAAAATCATTCGGTTAAGTACAGTACTTGCCCCAGTTTGCTAAGGACAAATCTGATACAGTGTCACGCTTCTTACTGCGGCAGTTTCTTGTAATATGAACTGGTTTATCACAGTTATAGCAAATAAAGTCTTTGGGCGCAGATTGGTTACCCCCATCAGAGTTCTTATGAGATTTGGAGTTTAAATGGGAAAAGGAGTGTCTTACTGGTGCTTGGCTGTTACCTTGCTGCTGTGACATCTGTATGGCCATTTGGTAGCCTTCAGCCAAAGAAACATCCTTTTCCCCACTTTTTGGTCGGTGTTCTTTTACCCAAAACTGTACATCTGTAGGCAGGATGTTGATTGAATTGCTCCATTGCAAGTATGTCGATGGTCTTTGGACGTGTTTTGCCCATTGGTTGGAGCCATTTTATAAGGAGTTCTTGAGTTGAGTGAAGGCTTCTTGAGGATTGTCAACCGATTTGTACTTCAGAGACCAAAATCTCTGCCTATAGGTCTCTTCTGAGATGTCATATCTTTTGAGGACCTCTCTTTTCTCCAGGTCATAGTTTTCTGACTGTGTGTAGGAGCGTGGGATAACAGATGGACACAACACAGTTCTTATAAGGTTAACACACTTTGTCTAGTGTGATGTTTATTGCTTCATAAACATTTCTTCAAGGCAGATGCAAAAGAGAGGCTTCATAAAAAATAATAAACAGAAAATGAATGCAGTTAAAGTTCTTAGGATGTGGCAAACTTTTCTCAGCTTCCACTCACCAGTAGTATGGGACTCCTGTCAGTCCTCTACCTACACCAGCCAGCAGGAATTGACCCTATCTCTCTGTCTAAAATTCATTTCAGAATTGAGTTAGAGCTTTTATGGGCTCTCTAGAAGTTAGGAAATTCCCACTCCCGTATAATTGACATCAGACCTAACATAAAATTAGCCACTAGGGGCCACTGTTGTTCCATAGAGAACAGTTCCATGGGCACCTGCAGGTTTGTTTACAACATTGGGAATGGTCAGACCTCAGGTCAGAGCATTTTGTACTCCCAAACTCTCCTGCAGGAACATGCTGTCTGCTGCAAAAGATATCTTAGAAAGGGGCAGCTAACATCTTAAAGAAACAGACATAGACTTTTGTTATTCTTATATCAAAATAGTCTGTCCTCTTAGTTTTGTTTTAGGTTAATATGCACAGAAAGAAAAAATTACTCACCTTAGTAATTGCTTTTCTTCTCATGGAGTCTTGCTATATTAGGACTTCTGCAGTTAGGCTCAGCCTCTGAACTGCCCCGGAGAGGAAATAGTTAACTCCAGTGAAACCTGGAGTTCCACAGCTCGAGGGCGCTGTTCAAAGCTCTATCTGGCCAGTTTCAATGAAACTGCCAGGTTCTTTACGGCCAAACTAACATAGCAAGTCTGTGTGGAAAAGCTCTACACTAGCCATTGGCTACCTACCAGTAGTAGAACAACAAAAACACAACAACAATCACAGAATAATAACAATATTACATATTATTATTAGTATCACCCATGACAAGCACTAATAGACCCCCTCTCCCCAAAAGACTCAAGTCCCGGAAGGGGGCCATATACCACTTAACAAAAACAGAATCACCTAGTTCCCTAACCCAAAGGAAACGGGGGGGGACTAGGGAGAACTAACATGGCACGACACAGTGCTTGCACTAACTTGCCAACCCCGTACCCAGGTAGGAGTTCTGAGAGGGGTAGGAGGGAGGGTGGTCATAATATAGCAAGACTCCATGAGAAGAAAAGCAATTACTAAGGTGAGTAATTTTTTCTTCAAACACCATGAAGTCTTGCTATATTAGGACTTCTGCAGATTACACAGCAGTACCTCCATGGAGGAGGGCCAGAACCTACTTAGGGAATAGGCTCTGAAGCACAGCTGTGCCAAATGAGCATCTCTCCTGGACTGGACATCCAGGGAATAATGCTTGGTAAAGGTGTGGACTGTTTTCCAGGTAGCAGCTTGGCAAATTTCCAAAATGGAATATCTCTAGCAGCTGCTAGAGATGCCAGCTGTACCCCTGGTGGAGTGAGCCCTCAGTCCCGAGGGAGGTTCTCTACCTAGTTTTTGGTAACAGAACTGGATACAAGAGACAATCCACCTTGCAATTGTCCTCTTAGTGGCAGGTCTCCCTTTGCCAGCTTCCCCATAGGTAAGGAAGAGTTGGAGGGATTCGAACCTGTGACCCTTGGTGCGTTCCAAATAGTAGCTTAGGGCTCTTTTGACGTCCAGACTGTGCAATCTCCTCTCCCCTGAGGAGGAATGCTCAGTGAAAAATACTGGAAGAGAGATGGATTGGTTTAGATGAAAATCTGAAACCACTTTAGGTAAAAACTTTCTGTTAGTCCTGAGGACTACCTTATCTCTGTGAAAAGAAATAAAATCTTTTTCCACTGACAGGGCTTGTAATTCACTTATACGTCTAGCAGAAGTGATAGCCACTAGAAAAACAGTCTTCCAAGTTAAAAACTTGAGATCTGCCGAAGACAGAGGCTCAAAGGGGGGTTGCATTAGCTGAGCAATGCAAACATTCAGGTCCCAGGCAGGAGCTGGTTCCCGAAAGGGAGGGTTAGTGTGAAGTAACCCTTAAAAACTTGGAAACACAGGGTGAGAAGAGAGGGAAACAGGTTCTCTTGCAGACACAAAAGCAGAAACAGCTGCCAGATGAACCTTCAAGGTAGCTGGTTTGAGGCCTAGGGAATTTAGATGGACCAAATAGTCCAATAAAATGGCCAAGTCAGCAGATTCTGGTACAATTTGTTTCTCAGAACACCAGAAGGAAAACCTCTTCCACTTAGAATTGTAAGTGGCCCTAGTGGAAGGCTTCCTAGAAGCCTTTAAAATGTCCAAGACACCTTGAGAAAGGTATAAATCAGCAAATTCTAGCTCCTCAAGAACCAAGCCTTGAGGTGGAGGGAATTGAGGTCCGGGTACCACACTCTCCCCTGTGCACAGGTCAGCAGGTCATGGATCCTGGGCAAGCTCAGGGGAGGGTGGAATGTCAGGGACAGGAGAAGAGGGTACCAGGGCTGTCTGGCCCAGTCTGGAGCAATCAGAATCACTTTGCAGGGCTGAGTTCTGATTTTTACTAGTACCCTGAAGAGGAGAGGGAAGGGGGGAAAAGCATACAGGAATTTCCGTTCCCAATCCAACAGAAAGGCGTCCAGGGGGACTGAGCCCAACACTGGAGGCCTGCAACAAAATAGAGGAAGTTGGTGGTTGTCTGGGGCTGCGAAGAGATCTATCTGAGGGGTGCCCCATCTGGCAAAGACCGACCCCAGAACCTGGGGATTCAGAGTCGATTCATGATGACCCTGGGAAATCCTGCTGAGGGCATTCGCCAGGACATTGTCCTTCCCTGGAAGGTGAACTGCTATCAGGGAGGTGTTCAGGGAGTAAGCCAGAGACCACAACTTCATTGCTTCGGTGCACAAGGCAGAAGACCGAGTGCCCCTTGCTTGTTGATGTACCACATTGTTGTGGTGTTGTCTGTCTGACTTGAACTACCTTGTTCTGGACAGTAGCTGAAAAAGCCTGGAGAGCTAAGAGGACAGCTCTGAGTTCCAAAAGATTGATGTGGAGCAGAGATTCCTGAGGGGACCACACTCCCTGAGTGGAAAGGTCGCCCAAGTGAGCCCCCCACCCTAACAGGGAGGCATCCGTGGTGAGGGTGAGGGAATGAGGAACAGGTAAGAAGGGACCCCTGAGTTAAGTGCTTTGATCCTGCCACCACTGAAGGGCCAGGATCAGGGTTTTGGTCACTGGGACTAATTTGCAGGGGGTCCTTCCTTTGAGACCAGTAGGACCTCAAGTGGAACTGGAATGTCTCTCATCTGAAATCTTGCTCCCTGCACGACAGCTGTGGAAGCAGCCATGTGCCCTAGGAGTTGCAGAAAGTGCCTTGCTGGTCGAGAGACCCGCAGGGTAAAGGAGGATGCCAGGGCAATGAGTCTGTCCACTCTTTCCAAGGGAAGAAATGCCCTGGCTGACTTTGTGTTCAATTCTGCACCTATGAAAGTTAGTACCTGAACTGGTTCCAGAACTGACTTTGGAAAATTCAACAGGAATCCCAGAGAAGTGAGAAGCTGCTGGGTGACTTGCAAGTGGGATTTTACCTGATCTGGAGACTGACCCACTATGAGCCAGTCGTCCAGGTAGGGAAACACAGCAACCCCTTGCCTTCTTAAATGAGCCACTACCACAGCTAGACATTTTGTGAAACCTTGGAGCAGAGGTGAGGTCAAGGGCATTGCTCTGAACTGGTAGTGCCGAGAGGGCAGTTTGAACCTGAGGTACTTTCGGTGAGAAGGCCTGATCAAGATATGAAAATAGGCATCCTTGAGGTCAGGAAGCTAGCCAGTCCCTGGCCTTAGGGAAAAGACAAAATCATTGCCAGAGTTAACATTTTGAACTTTGGTTTGAAAAGATGCTTGTTCAGGAACCTTAAATCTAGGATGGGCCGCCATTCTCCTGTCTTTTTTGGGGTAAGGAAGTATCTTGAGTACAGCCCCTTGCCCTGATGGCAAGGAGGAACCCTTTCCACTGCTTTGCAGCCTAGAAGAGAAGAAACCTCTGCTTCCAAAGCAAGGGCTTCTGAAGGATTTGCAGGTGGAAAATGTCTGGCTCTCATCTTTGGGAACTGTTTGAAGCTGAGAACCAGACCTTGGCTTACCACCTCCAGAACCCATTTGTCCGTTAGGGACAACCAGTTCTGGCTGAAATAAACCAACCTGCCCCCACGGTACAGGAGATCGGCCCTGGGCACCCCATCAGGGTGCCTGCTTGGCAGCAGCTTTAGGCTGAGGAGAGGAGACGGTCTGCCTGTGCCCGTCTACTTCTGCCTCTGAAAAAACCCTCTGTGCAAAGGCTGAAGAGGCCTGAACTTGATAAAAGGCCTGTGGAAAGGCCTGCCCCTACCCTGGGGCATGCCTTTGTGGAGTGGCATGCCTCTCCTTAGCTTAGGCACTTTGTAGGTAGTTCTGTATTCATCCATCTTTTCATGTAATTTTCTGTTTGATCCCCAAACAGAGAATTTCCTACTACAGGAAAATCCATAGCCTTTGACTGAGTATCTTGGGACAGATTAGTGCATCTGAGCCATGCCAACCTACAGGAGAGTTACAGAAGTGGCCATGACCCTAGAGGAAACATCATTAACATCAACAGCAGCATGAAATTGAACTTTAGAGGCTTCAATGCCATCAGCAGCCACTTGTTCCAACTCACTAGCCAGCTGGCCCTGGGCCTGCTTGGCTAACTGCAATATAGTGTCCCATCTAGATTTCTGATATCTAGCCACATAGCCATATAATTAGCCTGCCTGAGTCCCAACAGAAGCTGCCATATATTGTTTTTAGCCATGGCATCAATCTTCCTGGAATCCTTATCAGGAGGATGTGAGACCAGGAATATTAGCCTTGTCACAGGCTGCAGCTTGAACAACACCTACATGACTACACTGCTCAGTGAGGAAGTCTGTATCAGGGCCTGATAAAGTATACCTTCTGTCCATTTTTTTTATCTACAGGAGGAACAGAATGAGGATTTTTTAAAATCTTTGTTGTTTGCTTCCTAAACGACTTATGCAAAGGAATAGACAACCTTCTAGACTCTGGAATATCCATCATTTCTACATAATCAGGCTCCTCTTGGTCATCCACAGCCTCCTCTAAGGAAGCTGGAGGGTTTCTGCCACCTTTTATAAAACATAAAATGAGAAGGGACTCAGACAGCAAAGGGAGATTCTAAGGTCTGTCTGGAGAAATGTCAGTTCAATGGAAGCGCGTCCAGACCTTCCCAGTCACAAATACACTGATCAAATTCCTCCTCCCCTCCCTCCTGTGGTTCGTGAAAATCCTCAACATCATAATCCTGAACCATTGGACCTGAACGAGCCACCCTTTTCCCAATTGTAGGGGTTCGACAGTCCCTGAGACAAAGACTGAACAATCTGTATGGCTTTTGCTATCTCTGCAGCAGTTGGAGAGACAATTTTGGACTCCAGACCTGCTGATTTCTTTGTCTTTTTTACAAGGACTGGTTCCTTTGAACCAGTCTTTCTTTTGCCCGAGGAAGTCTCGCCCTGGTCAGAGGGCACTCCCTCTGGTCCAATGGGTGCTGGACCGGGCTGGCCATCCGGGTCAGCGGACTTTTTGGCCTCTCATTCCCTGAGCCGGCCCAATCTCTTTTCCAGGGTGGCTGCAGGGAAATTTTTACACACCTGGCAGTCTGACAGGAGGTGGTCAGCCCCCAGACAATAGACACAAGTGGTGTGTGGGTCAGCCTTGGCAAAGGCTTCCCCACAGACATCACAGTGTTGAAACCCAGTGGGCCCGGTTTTTCTTTTGGGTTTCTCAGACATAATGCCAGCCTAACCAAAAACTTGCCCTTTAAACGGCCATGCCAGGCAAGACACCCTTATAGGTTCCTAACCGTGTCACGGGTATTTGAAAAAAACAAGATTTAATCCAAGGTTTTTTTAGAACCGATAAGAACCGGGAACCGCACTTCTAAAAGCCCATTTAAAGATTTAAAACGTTATTCAAAGCAAACCGATCGGTTCAAAACTGAACCGATAATGAATTTCCACACAGACTTCAATATTTGTACTTATGGTTTACCAGATAGAGCTTTTGACCGAGCAGCGGTAAAATAAACACTTTGCGGTTCAAATGAACGAAGAAAGTCGCTGAACCGGAAATGAACCGAGCTGAAGGAGCTGATCTCCGGAGCGACTGTTCAGTGAAGCGGAGTAAAGAATCTGGCAGTTTCATTTGAAACTGGCCAGATAGAGCTTTGAACAGTGCCCTCGCGCTGTGGAACTCCAGGTTTCACTGGAGTTAACTATTTCCTCTCCGGGGCAGTTCAGAGGCTGAGCCTAACTGCAGAAGTCCTAATATAGCAAGACTTCATGGTGTTTGAAGCCAGTGTACTTAACCAGGACCCAACGACTGCATCTCTCCTCAGCCAGGACTCGGTTTAATAGCTCAGCAGTTTTATACATAATACTATGGGGCAGCAGGAAACTAAAGGGCTCAGAAACATAAAAAGTGGGGGGCACTCCATTAACCAAACATCCAAGCCATTTGGTCTGACAAATAACAGTTTATACATTCCTGTCCTGAGTTTACTGTTGCTCAGGGCATTTCATTACTGGTACCAGAACTTTTCCTTATGATCCCAACATGGGCTTCTTTATCAAAATGCTGCAGAGGTCACTTTCTTAACCTTCCAATAGCTGGATCTTTCCTTTAAAGAGGAAAAAAGGAAATAAAAGTGGGTAATAGCTAAGAGAAGGGGGGGGGGGCGCTTAAAGGTGGCCAGCCTTTTAGACTAGAAAATACAGAGATAGAATAAAAGGAGAAATGAGAGACCTGTTGCAGCAGAAGTTTCAATAAATGAGAAAAGATGGTCCATTACCGTGACAGGGAGTTCCCCCTGCCACACATCCCCCACCTTAAGAGGGGAACAGTTTTCTTTAATACTGTTTTCCACCTTCCTATCCCTGGAAGTGATGGAGCGTCCATCCACCCACTTCAGAAACTCTGTCTCAGGATCCCTATTAATAACTAACAATCACTAAGGTTTACCATTGCCACAGTGAATTTTACAGCAATACAATTACCCTGAGACAAATATGTACATTATATTTCATGATGTACATCTTTTACACAAACATTGTCTTACAAACATTACATTGTCATCTTTCAAGATATTAACTCAACACCTGCCCCATATCATGACAAATAATCTGCATTCAAATGGGCAGTCCCTGCCCTATGGGATACTGTGAAGTGATAGGGCTGTAAGGCTAAATACCACCTCATGATGCAGGCTTTTTTCTCCCTCGTCTGGTGGAACCAACAGAGGGGGTTATTATCTATCAGTACTTTAAATTCAGTTCCCCACAAATAATACTTAAGGGATTCCACAACCCATTTCAGAGCCAGACATTCCTTTTCAATCGTTGCATATTTTCTTTCCCTTTCATGCAACTATCTACTGTTGTAGATGATAGGATATTTCTCCCCATCAGTTCTCTGGGTCAGTACAGTGCCAGTTCCTGCCTCTGATGCATCTGTTTGCAGTTCAAAGAGCTGGGTAAAGTCAGGATTCTGGAGAACAGGGGATGTACACAATATGGTCTCGATGCTTCTAAAGGCCGCATCACATTCAGGGGACCACTGTACCTTATTGGGGCACCTTTTTTTAGTAAAGTCTGATAGGGGACTGGCAATAGCTGAAAAATTGGGGATAAATCTTCTATAATAGCCAGTTAACCCCAGGAAGGACCTAACGTGCTTTTTGGTAGATGGTGCCGGACTGTTGGCTACTGCAGTCACCTTATCCATCTCTGGCTTCACCTGCCCATTTCCCAGAATGAAGCCAAGGTACCTTGTTTCCACATTACCAATAGCACATTTGAATGGATGTACAGTTACCCCTGCTTCTTTAATTGCCTATAACACCCTCTCAGAATACAGCATGTGGGTTTCCCAGTCAGGGCAAAACACCACGACATCATTCAGATAAGCTGAACAATACTCTGTATGTGGCCTAAGCATTTGGTCCATAAGCCACTGGAATGTGGCAGGGGCTCCATTCAGTCCAAATGGCATGTTTACAACATGGTACAGGCCCAGTGGGGTACTAAAATCGGTTATCTCTCATGACTCTGGGGAGAGGGGTATCTGCCAATATCCCATTGTTAGGTCTAATGTAGAGATAGATATACTTTGCATTACCCAACCTATCAATGATATTGTCAATTCACAGCATAGGGTAGTCATCAAGAAGCAATGCATTGTTTATTTGGTGGAAATCAAGGCAGATACAATCCCTCCTTCTTTCTTATCCACCACCACAATGGGTGATGACCAGGCTCTTTTTGATGGAACTGTGATTCCCAGCTTTTCCAGTTTTTTAACTTCTTGGATGACCTCATCCCTTACCTTTACAGGTAACCAGTATGGTTTCTGATGTATGGGCCTGTTTTGTATTACTATGATAGTATGTGTAATCCCTTTAGCCCTCCCTGGTATGTTGGTGAAGGTGCAGGAATACTTCTGCAACACATCTTCTACTTTTTTTTTTTATGCGCCTCCCCACCTCCCTGGCTGCCCACTCCTTCAGGCCCCCTAGACCCTTCCTGACTGCCAGCTACTTACCTCATATTGTGGCTCCCCCGGGTAACCCGGCATATCCCTTCTCTGGACGGGTCCCCCTCCTCCGAGGGGGAAGGCACTGGTGGGGAAGGCCAGCGCACTGTATACTTGGCTCAGGGTGTCGCTGAGGTGTGCCGGTCATGGGTTCAGTGGCAGCGGAGGGCTGGAGACAGTCATCCGGCCAGCCAGGAAGCATTTTTCCCTGTTTTTTTGGGGGGGAGTGATGTCCTGACGTCAAGGCTAACGCTTACGTCTGCCACTCCCCTTGTGCACTGATCCAGACATTCTGCTGTGTCCCCAGCCTCCACCAGGGGTCAGCAGGTGCTGGTGCACATCCCCACCCTCCCCCCAGAAAAGGAGAGCTGTCCCCGGATGCTTCATCCTTCTCCCCCCGGCCGGCCCTCCAGTGACCTGAGTCCGTTCCTGAATCCGGGTCGCCGGCGTTGCAGGCAGAAATCCAACCGCTTCACCGACAGGCTGGTGTATCTTCTACTTTTTGGTGCTGCTGGGGGTTTAGCTGTGGGTTTACATGTATCTCATCTACACTCCCAGGTTTCTCTAACCTACAGTATGCTATCTCCAACTCTGAATCCCTGCCTTCGGGATGGATGTAGCACACGGGGGTACTCTTCTCATGCCATTTTTTTTTTAACAGGTTGACATGATATACCTTTTGGGGGGTCTGTTTCCTGGCATCCCAATCTCATAATGCACTGGCCCTCTCTGTTTCAAAATAGGGAAGGGGCCTTGCCATCTCATTAGCAATTTATTCTTTGTGCTTGGGAGCAACAACAGGACCTGATCCCCTACTTGGAATGTTTTGGTACCCACCCCTTGGTCATACTGTACCTTTTGTTCAGCCTGTTTGTGCCCTAGGTTCAAACAACATGAAGTCTTGCTATATTATGACAATTGCAGTTTGTCCCACCATTAGAACTGCTCCGGAGGTGAAAGGGTTAACTACCATTCTAAGAATGGAGTTTAGAGCGCGAGCTCAGTTAGAGAAGCTCTGTCTGGATAATTTCAAACTGAAACTGTCAGATTCTTTACTCCGCCTCACTGAACAGTCGCTCCGGAGATTTCTCCTACTGCTCGGTTCATTTCTCGGTTTAAACAGTATTTTCTCGGTTAAATTCAACCGCGAGTATTATTATTTTTAACCGCAAACCGATCGGTTGAAGCTCTGTCTGTGGTATTGTAAGTAATAGACAGGTTTTTATTTGTGTGTGGAACTTGTAAATGTTATCGGTTCGGTTCGAACCGATCAGGTTGGTTAAAACTTTAAAGTTTAAAGCATTTTAAAGCTTTTAGAGTGCGGTTCCCGGTTCTTATCGGTTCTAAAAAGCGATTTCATTACGGTTTTCCACGACCCGTGACACGGTTTAGGAACCGATAAGAATTATCTTGCCTGGCACTGCGTTAAAAGGAGCAAGTTTGTTTGGTTGAAGCTGGCATCATGTCTGAGAAACCCAAAGAAAAACCGGGCCCACTGGGTTTCAACACTGTAGTGTCTATGGGGAAGCCTTTGCCAAGGCTGACCCACACACTACATGTGTTCATTGTCTGGGGTTTGACCACCTCAATTCAGACTGCCAGATTTGTAAGAATTTCCCTGCAGCCACCCTGGATAAGAGAGTGGGCAGGCTCAGGGAACGAGAGGCCAAAAAGTCCGCTGACCGGATGGCCAGCCCGGTTCAGTGCCAACCGAACCGGAGGGAGTGCCCTCTGACCAGGGGGAGATTCTCGGCAAGCGTAAGCTGGCTCTGAGGAGCCAGTTCCAGCAAAGAAAACTAAAAAATCAGCAGGTATGGAGTCCAAAATTCCTTCTCCAACTGCTGCAGAAATAGCAAAAGCTATACAAATTGTACAGTCACTTTCTCCGGTTCCGTCCGAACCGCCACTGTTTGGTAGGAGGTCGGTTCGGTCGGTTCCACCGGTTCAAGAATATGATATTGGAGATTTTTATGAACCAGAGGAGGGGGAGGAGGATTATGAACAGTGTGAATGTGACTTTGAGAGTCTGGATGTGCCCATTGAACCGGACATCTCCCCAGACAGACCTTTAGAATCTCCCCCTATGCTTTCTGAGTCCCGTCTCATTTTTTGTTTTATAAAAAGGTTGCTGAAACCCTCCAGCTCCCATTAGAGGAAGCTGTGGATGGCAAGAGGAATCTGATTTTGTGGAAATGATGGATATCCCAGAGTCTAGGAGATTATCTATCCCTTACATAAGTCTTTAGGAAGCAAACAATAAAAATTCTAAAAGCCCCTAATTCTGTGCCTCCTGTTGACAAAAGATGGACAGGAGGTACACTTTGTCAGGTCCTGATACAGACTTTCTTTCACAGCAATGCAGTCATGTTAGTAGTTCAGGCTGCAGCCTGTGATAAAGCTAACATTCCCTGGCTTCAGATCCTCCTGACAAGGACTCCAGGAAGATTGATGCCATGGCTAAAAAACAATACATGGCAGCGTCCTTGGGACTCAGACAAGCAAATTACATGGCTTATGTGGCAAGATACCAAAAATCTAGATGGGACACTGTCATGGCTTTGGCTAAACAGGCCCCTGGCCAGCTTGCCAAGGAGCTGGAGCAGGTGGCTTCTGATGGTACTGAGGTTTCCAGGTGCAATTCCATGCTGCTGTGGATTCTAATGATGTATCCTCTAGAGTCATGGCTACATCTGTGGCCTTCGTGGGTTAGCTTGGCTCAGGTGTACTAACTTGTCACAGGATACCCAGTCTAAGGCTATGGATTTTCCTGTGGTGGGGAATTCTCTGTTTGGGGAGCAAACAGAGAATTACATGAAGAAAATGGATGAATACAGAACAACTTATAGGAGTGCACAAGCCAAGGAACGGCAAACCACTCCTCAGAAGCAGACCCCAGGGGTAGAGGTAGGCCCTTTCACAGGCCTTTTACCAAACCCAGGCTTCTTCTGCTTATGCTCAGAAGGGGTTCTTCAGAGGCAGAGGCAGGCAGGGTGCAAGTGAGTCTGCTCCCACCCCTCAGACTAAAGCCCCTGCCAAACAGGCACCCTGATGGGGTGCCCAGGGCGATTCTCCACTACCTGTAGGGGCAGGCTGGCTTACTTCCGCCCAGGACTGGGAGTCTCTAACATCAGACAAATGGGTCCTGGAAGTATGACAGGGTCTGGTTCTCAGCTTCAAAACATTTCCAAAGATGAGAGCCAGATTTTTTCCACCTGCAAACCCTCTAGAGACTTTTACCTTAGAAACAGAAGTCTCAACCCTCCTAGCTCTCAGAGCTGTAGAAAGGGTTCTCCTACACCAGGGCAAGGGTCTGTACTCCAGATATTTCCTTACCCCAAAAAAGACAGGAGAATGGCGGCCCATTTTAGACCCAAGATATCTGAACAAGCACCTTTTGAAACCAAAGTTCAAAATGATGACTCTGGCAATGATTTTACCTTCTCTAAACCCAGGGGACTGGCTAGCTTCCCTGGACCTCAAGGATGCCTATTTCCATGTTCTAATCAGAAGCTCCCACCGAAAGTACCTCAGATTCGAACTGCCCTCAGGTCACTACCAGTTCAGAGCAATGCCCTTCGGCCTCTCTTCTGCCCCAAGGGTATTCACAAAATGTCTATCAGTAGCAGTTGCTCATTTAAGAAGGCAAAAGATTGCTGTTTTCCCTATCTAGACGACTGGCTCATTGTAGGCCAGTCTCCAGAACAGGTCAAATCACACCTGCAAGTTACCCAGCAGCTGCTCACCTCTCTGGGCTTCTTGCTCAATCTTCCAAAGTCAGTTCTGGAACCTGTTCAGGTACTCACCTTCATAGGTGCAGAATTGGACACAAAGCAGGTCAGAGCCTTCCTACCCTTAGAGAGAGGGTAAGGAACCTGGTGGCCCTGGCCTCCTCCTTCACTCTGCAGGTCTCTCGACCAGCAAGGCACTTCTTACAGCTCCTAGGGCACATGGCTGCTTCCACAGCTGTAGTGCAAGGAGCAAGATTTCAGATGAGGGACATTCAGTTTCACTTGAGAGCCTTTTGGTGTCAGAGAAAAGATCCCCTTTCCAAGTTGGTCCCAGTGACTCGAACCCTGATCCAGGCCCTTCAGTGGTGGCAGGATCAGAGCAATTTAAGACTGGGGGTCCCTTTCATCCCTCTGTCGCATTCCTTGACCCTCACTACGGATGCATCCCTTCTGGGATGGGGAGCTCACATGGGCGACCTCTCCACTCAGGAAGTATGGTCCCCTCAGGAATCTCTGCTCCACATCAATTTGCTGGAACTCAGAGCTGTCTTTCTAGCACTTCAAGTGTTTTCTGCATCTGTTCAGAACAAAGTGGTACAAGTCAGAACAGACAACACCACCACAATGTGGTACATCAACAAACAAGGGGGGCACTCGGTCTTCGGCCTTGTGCACCGAAGCAATGAAGTTATGGTCTCTGGCTTATTCCCTGAACACTTCCCTCATAGCAGTTCACCTCCCAGGAAAGGACAATGTCCTGGCAGATGCTCTCAGCAGGATTTCCCAGGGCCATCACGAATGGTCACTGGATCCCCAAGTACTGGGGATAGTTTTTGCCAGATGGGGCACCCCTCAGATAGATCTTTTCGCAGTCCAGACGATCACCAACTTCCACTGTTTTGTTGCAGGCCCCCAGTGATGGGCTCAGTCCCTCTGGATGCCTTTCTCCTCGATTGTTAAGGGAAGTTTCTATATGCTTTTCCTCCCTTCCCTCTCCTATTCAAGGTGCTAGTCAAAATCAGATCCCAGCCTTGCAGGATGATTCTGATTGCTCCAGATTGGGCCAGGCAGCCCTGGTACCCCTCCTTCTGTCCTTAACAGTCCATCTTCCCTGTGCCTCCCAGGAGACACAATCTGTTATCTTGTGCCCAGGGGAGGGTTTGGTATCCGAATCTCAAATCCCTCAACCTCAAGGCCTGGCTTTTGAGGAGTTAGTTTGCTGACCTACACCTTTCTCCAGGTGTTCTCGACATCCTGAAGGCTTCCAGGAAGCCTTCCACTAGGGCCACTTATAATTCTAAATGGAAAAGGTTTTCCATCTGGTGCTCGGGGAAGCATATTTCCCCGGAATCTGCTGATTTTCCCATTGTTCTGGACTATATGGTCCATCTTAATTCTTTGGGCCTGAGACCAGCTACCCTGAAAGTTCATTTGGCAGCTGTCTCTGCTTTTATTTCAGCAGGAAAGCCCTCTTCTCTTTCCACTCGCCCTATTTTTTCCAAGTTTTTCAAGAGATTACTTCATACTAATCCACCTTTCAGGGACCCAGCCCCTGCCTGGGATCTTAATGTTTGCATTGCTCAGTTGATGCAACCTCCCTTTGAGCCTCTGTCTTCTGCAGAGCTCAAGTATATTGGAAAACTGTTTTCTAGTAGCCATCACTTCTGCCAGGCGCATAAGTGAGTTACAAGCCTTGTCAGTGGAGACTGACTTTATTTCCCTTTCACAGGGATAAAGTATGTGCTTAGGACTAACAGGAAGTTTTGCCTAAGGTGGTTTCAGATTTCCACCTTAACCAATCTGTCTCCTTCCAGTGTTAAGTCACTGACCATTCCTCCTCTGGTGAGAGGAGGCTGCACAGTTTAGATGTTAAGAGGGCCCTTAGTTACTATATAGAGCGTACCAAGGGTCATAGGTTGAATCCCTCCAACTTTTTCTCACTTTTGGTGAGGTTGGAAAAGTAAACCTGCCACTAAGAGATCCATTGCCAAGTGGATTGTCTCTTGTATCAATTTTGTTATCAAAAACTGGGAAGGTTCCCCTTCAGGCCTGAGGGCTCACTCTACCAGAGGTACAGCTGCGTCTATAGCTGCTGCCAGAGACATCCTATTTTAGAGATATGTCAAGCAGCTACCTGGAAAGCAGTACACACTTTCACCAAGCATTACTCCTTGGATATCCAGGCCAGGAGGGATGCTAGATTTAACACAGCCGTGCTTCAGATCCTATTCCTAAGTAGGTTCTGTCCCTCCTCCATGGAGGTACTGCTGTATTCTGCAATTGTCATAATATAGCAAGACTTCATGTTGTTTGAAGAAAAAATTACTCACCTTAGTAATGTTGTTTCTTCTAATGGAGTCTTGCTATATTTCACCTCCCAACCTGCCCCTCTCAGAACTTCTACTTGGGTATGGGGTGGGCAGTCCAGTATGGGCACCAGTTATGCCCATTATATGTTTTCACCCCTTTTGGGGTTTTGGGGTGTGGTGTTTTATTCTACCTTATTTTATTATTTTATTATTTTCTGGTTCCCTGACTTGAGTTTTTGTGTTGGGACCAGGAATATGTGTTAATATTTAGGTAGCCAGTTGGCTAGTGTAGGTTACAGCTTCCACACAGAACCTTAGTGAGTTTTTTGCTCGTAAAGATCTGACAGTTTCAGTTTGAAATTATCCAGACAGAGCTTCTCTAACCGAGCTCGTGCTCTAAACTCCATTCTTAGAATGGTAGTTAACCCTTTCACCTCCGGAGCAGTTCTAATGGTGGGACAAACTGCAATTGTCATAATATAGCAAGACTCCATTAGAAGAAACAACATTACTAAGGTGAGTAATTTTTCCTTTTGGTGCACTAGTTCCACATCTCTCACTTGGCGTTTTCTGAGCCTAGTCATGTATTCTAGGACGTTAGATTGCCCCACTGTTTTGCCTTCTTCCCAGTGCTCATTTACCACATATAAGGGCCCTCTAGGGTTCTGCCTATGCAAAAGGGAAAAGGGGGAGAAACCTGTAGATGCCTAGGGAATCTCACGGTAAGCAAATGGTAGGAAAGGGAGACACCTGTTCCAGTCCCTACCTTCCTCACGCACAAACTTTTTTAACATAGTCTTCAAAGTCTGGTTAAATCTTTCGACTAACCCATCCATCTGAGGGTGGTAAGGGGAGGGACGGGCTGCAGCTATTCCCAGGAGATGGTAGAGTTCCTTCAACATACTGGCATTGAAGTTGCTTCCTTGATCTGTTAATATCTCCTGAGGGATACCCATCTGGCTGAACACTTTGGCCAGTTCCTCTCCTATCCTAGGGGCAGTGACAGTCCTCATAGGTATAGCCTCAGGGTAGCGGGAGGCATAATCACAGATGACAAGAATAAAGCAATTCCCCAGGAACTTTTTTCTCCAGGGGCCCCCACTACATCCATGGCTATTTTGTCAAATGGAAGGGACACTATAGGGATAGGTTGAAGGGGGACCTTATCCTTCCTCCCTTCCTATTCGAGCCACTTTCTGACACTCAGGACAACACTTTATGTAGTCAGCAACTTGCTCACGGATAGCTGGTCAGTAAAAGCGGGACAGTATGCGATGTAATGTGCTGTCCCTACCAGCATGCCCTGCTAGTGGAACATCATGGGCTAACTGTATGACCTGTAGCCTAAACCTTTCAGGTACCAACAATTGGGTAACAACCTCCCCCTGTCCTGACGTTGGTACTTTCCCTGTATTTATTTTATTTTATTTATTTCAGTTTGGGATTAATATCTTTGAATCAAGGACTCATTTTCAAAGGTTCCACGTCAGTGTTGAACAAACATTACAAAAATGGACTTCCGGTGAGGGTGCAATCCAATATGGCGGCTTAGCCTTCAGCTCGTACCCCAAGCGCGAATATTTGTGTGCAATCCAGAGAATCTCGAGTATATCTATTCCCAAAATTCACTAAGAAAGTAAAACTTAAGTACCAAGAATGGGAAGAACGAAAAAGAAAGGCGCTACGAGCCCCACAACGGTCACGCGGAACGACAAAGGATGAGCAACTCCAGGCCTGAGCCCTGCACCCTCTCAATCTTCTGTAATCTCGGGCTCGGGGGGAGGAAGACTCATGTTCTGACTCAGGATCCATCGGAACGAGATTAGAAGTGAGGAAAATATTGTGACTTTTACAACGAATTTATGGCAAAGTAACAGAGATTCAGAGAGACTTTCGAAAACTGGAAGCGAGAACAACTGATATAGAGAAACATATGGATACTCTCCAGAGAGAAAACATGGCCTATAGCCGATCACTGGTCTACCTCCATAAAAGAGAGAGGGTTTTAACAGCGAAAATCTAGGATACAGAGGCCCGGTCCCGACGTAATAATATAAGGGTGATTGGAATCCCAGAGGGTGTAGAGCAAGACGATATGGCAAGCTATATGGAGTCATGGCTAAAAATGGAGTTGGGCCTGGAGGAGGATGTCCCTTTAGAAATCAAAAGAGCACACCGTGCACTGGGTCCTAAGCCAAAACTAGGGGCACCTCTGAGAGCTATTCTCATCAAGTTTTTAAAGTACCCTATCAAAGAAAAAGTGTTGCATCGAGCGTGGGCAAAGAAATACTTTAATCTAGAGGGGACCAGAGTGTATATAGATCAGGACCCCCCCCCTTGGCAGCTCGAAGTAAAAAGATACTGTGGGTGGTGAAGCAACTGAGGGAAAAGGGCAAACGGGCCTACTTATGTTTCCCGGCTCGATTATGGCTGGATTCTCCGGAGGGGTCCCAAAATCTTTGAATCCCTGCTAGCCACAAGAGAGACACTGGTTGCAGAGGGTATTTCACTGCCAGATTTAATAGAGGAGATTACGGAAAGTGAAGTGGAACAGTTGCTATGGTCTCGATCCCCAGAAGAGAAGAAACTCCAAAACCCGGCTTCCAGAATGGAAGCGCTGCTCCCCCTTCATGCAGATCTGTCGAAATGGCTTCAGCAAAAGCAACCAAACTGAATACAGGAGAGAACTGTTTTTGGGTGAACTATGGACAGCAACTTGCTTTGGTAGGTCGGGAGGAGAGCTACCGGTGGGTGATGGAGACTGCGTGATCAGTAATGGCGGAGATCATTTACTTATGGAGATGACCAGACAGGAAATTGTGCTTACTTCAGATGATCGAAGGTTGTACTTGTTAGCTGGAGATCAGGGAGGTTTTCTTGTATTGGTGACTTTTGCTTTGGGACTTACTTGGGAATATGGAGAACATCAGGGAACTTATTCAACGTTTAACCTTAGCTCCTAACCCCTCGAGAGGAGTAATATCGCCAGGGCTCGTTTGTGAATGGGACTTAATCAGATGGGGAGTTCGAATCTTAAATGGGATATCCCAGTAAAATGGGATGGCTTTCCTTCTTATTATTTCGGTACCAGCCTGGACCTTGGGACAAATGAGACAGTGATAACTGTTTACTTTTGTATTTGCCTGTGAACTACACAGAAGTATAATTTCTAAATCCCCTGTATCCCTCGATACCATGTTAATTTAATATGAAGCAATATTACACGGGATCTAAGGGGCTTAAAGGGTCCAGAGTGTAAAAAATTACAGGTTTAAGCAAAATGGTGACGATGTCTCTGGAAATCAGGGCATTATATATGCAGTTTGGGGTATAGAAAGCTGAGGACAGCTTCGCCTCACTGGTAACTTTTGTTTTTTCAGATATCTGTCTAGAGGAGATAGGTTAGGAGGATTCTGGTTCATTCGGGGCTCTCCGACCTTGCACTCAAACGTTAGGGTGCTTACCCCTCAATAGCTTAGGCTAAAATTCCCGATTAAGGGATAACACCACTGGAGGAAGGTGGTGTAGACGGAGGTTTCTTTTTCCTCCCGCCAAACAATTGTTGCTCCTCCAGGCCTACTAGGTACAGGGTGGGTGGTTGGAGCAGAGGAGTTCAAGTAATGTTAACAGAATTGGTGGTGATGGATTTCTGTACCGATTTCTCTAATCTATATTCTGATTTCCAATCTCTTTCTTCTTTCCCTCTTTTCTATATTTTCATAGGGACTAAAGGTTCAAAGTTTGCAATGAATAGTACTGGACAAATGAGGGCTGGGGAGGGTCCTGGGAGATTTTGGTTAATATTATTTTTATATATGTAATGGCGTGTTTAACACTCTGTTCACTGATTGTCAAGATCATCAACAATGTTGTCAAAAGAGCCAAGATACTCACCGAACTGAAGAGAGAAAACTGTGACATTGCCTGTCTGCAGGAAACCAAGCTATCTTTAACTGGCCATCTTAAACTTCGCAGATCATGAGTGGGCAGTGTTTATTCAGATGAACATCCCACTGCTACTAAAGCGGGGGTGGTTTTTCTTATCAGAAGGGGTCTCCCGTTTCGGCCTCAAAAAGTGCAGAGAGAAGGTTCTGGGCATTGGGTGATTCTCACAGGGTTATATAAAGGTAGACTGCTCCATTTTGTGGGAGTGTATGCCCCCACCCCTCCTTTAGGAGAATTTTTTAGAGCCTTATTCAAACAACATGAAGTCTTGCTGTATTCAGACTATGTGCAGTGATCCCCAACCTTTGAACTGTCCCAGAGAGGAAAGAGTTAACTTTCCATGCAAGGCATGGAACGCTGAGCTCGAGCTCAGTTGAGCCTCTGTCTGTTGTTGTTTGAACCCAAACTGCCAGATTCTTTACTCTGCCTCACTGAACAGTCGCTCCGGAGATTTCTCCTTCGCTTGGTTCAATTTAGTCGGTTAAAGTGTCATTTTTCTCTCGGTTCCAACTGAATTTCTACAATCTAACCTGTCAGTTCAGTCTCTGTCTGTGGTACTGTGAGTACTAGATAGGTTTATTATTATTAGTTTTCTGTGTGGAACTTGTAAACATTGCTTCGGTTCGGTTTGAACCGATAAGGTTTGTGAAAACGTTTTTTTTCTGTTTTTTAGAGTGTGGTAACCGGTCCGTATTGGTTCTAAAAAAAACAGATTTCTTCGCTTTTTCCAAGACCCGTAACACTGTCAGGAACCGACAGGGGTATCTTGCCTGGCGGATTGCCGAAAAAAGGGTAAGTTTGGTTAGGACTGGCCATGTCTGAGAAACCCAAGAAAAAAAACGGGCCCACTGGGTTTCAACACTGTAATGTGTGTGGGGAAGCCTTTGCTAAGGCTGACCCCCACACCACTTGTGTTTATTGTCTGGGGTTTGACCACCTCGATTCAGACTGCCAGATTTGCAAAAATGTTCCCTCAGCTACCCTGGAAAAGAGAGTAAGTAGACTGAGGGAAAGAGAGGCCAAGAAGTCCGCTGACCCGGATGGTCAGCCCGGTTCGGTTACAACCGAACCAGAAGGAGTGCCCTCTGACCAGGGTGAAACTTCTTCGGGCAAAAGGAGAACCGACTTTGAGGAGTCTGTTCTGGTTAAAAGAAAAAGAAGGGATAAGTCAATTGGTTCGGATCCACAAGTTCTTTCTCCGACTGCTGGTGAAATAGCCAAAGCGATAAAGATTGTTCAATCGCTAACTTCGGTTCCGACCAAACCAGCGCCATCGGTTAGGGGCTCGGTTCGGTCGGTTCACCCGGATCCAGATTATAATTTGTATAGGGCCTTCAGAAAATAGTTGTGCACTGCTAGAGAGGAAGAAGGTGGAGGAGGGAAATGATGAAATTAGAGGAGTAATTGATAAATGCCTGGACCAAACTGGAGCGGGGGGAAGTTCTGCTGGGAGAATTGCAACAAGGGTAAAAGGGGGAAATAATGTGCGGGAGGAAGAAGAGGAGCTGGGAATGAGAGAGGGAGATGAATGGAAGCAAGCAGGGAGTAAGAGGGGTGGAATCTTAGTGCTGGGGGACTCAATACTAAGAGGAGTTAGGTGGGGTAGCAAGGGGGAGAGGCATAGTCGCATTTGGGTGGAGGCCATGCCAGGAATGACAGCGGAAAGGGTGGGACAGTCTGTTCTGAAATATGCTAGAAGGGGTAGGGACAAGCCTCATTTAATTATACATCTTGGGACAAACGACCTGGCTGACAAGACAGTAGATACAGTCCAGAGGAGGTTTGAGGAACTAGCACAATTATGTGAGGGAGCAGGAAGATCAGTAACTTTTTCAGAGATACTTCCGGTGCCAAAGGCAAGCACAACAAGGAAGCTGAGAATAGAGGAATTTAACGGATGGCTAAGAACCTGGTGTTGTGCTAAAGGGTATAGGCTGTTGGGGGTGGGGAGGACTTGGAGGACAGTAGTCTCTATGCCAAGGACAGACTACACTTGAGTGAGGAGGAAAGAAAGTGTTGAAACAGAGGATGGAGGAGTACATAGAGGAAGTTGGGAATTTAAACTAGGAGTGGGGTGGCAGTTGGGAAGAGATATGCAGAGACCACAGGTTGGGAAACCATAGAGCTTACCCCCATAACAGTGACAAAGGACAAATGGCAAGTACTGTTGGTGATGCTAGGAAAGGAGGGCAGGATGGGAGGGGGAAAGGGTGGAAGATGGTTACCCTTAATGCTAGGAGCCTTGGGAGGAAACTGCAGAGTTACAGGTTCTCATGGCAGAGGGAGAGGTGGACATTGCAGCCATCATGGAAACATGGGCCACCCAATACAATGACTGGGACCTGTCTGTACCAGGGTACAGGTTATTTCGTAGGGACAGGGTGATTGGGAAAGGGGGTTGCACTATATGTGAAGGAAGGACTGAAGTGTGTAAGGGAGGAAGGGGAGGAGGGTAGTACGGAGTCACTTTGGATGCAAATCCAGGATTCCAAGAATAGGATTCTTAGAATGGGAGTGGTGTACAGGCCACCATCTCAGACGGAGGAGTTAGACAGGGAACTAGCAGGACAGATCAGAAGGACCTGCGAAAAGGGTAGTGTGGTGATTGTGGGGGACTTCAACATGCCAGGAGTGGACTGGAGCATCCCAACAACCAGGAACAGAAGGGAGCAGGTACTGCTGGATGCCTTCCAGGACAGCTTCCTGCTGCAGATGGTCAGTGAACCAACCAGGTTAGGGAATACCCTTGACCTTGTGCTGGCAAATGTGGACTTTGTGAGAGAACTTATAGTGGAGGAACCGCTGTCAGGGAGTGACCACCACTCAGTATGGCTCACATTGGATATGGGCAAGGAAGGAGTGGAATCTCGCACAATAGTGCTGGACTTCAGGAGGGCTGACTTTGGGAGGATGGGGGAAGTGGTAAAAGGGTACCTGACCAGAATTCAATCTAATATGGACACTAACCAGAGGTGGGAGCTCATAAAGCTGGGGATAGTGAAGGCAACCAAAACCTGCTGCAAAGCCCAGAGCAAGAAGGCTAGGGCTAAGAAACCGATCTGGTTGAGCAAGGAGGTCATGGAAAAGGTAAGAAGGAAAAGAGCTGCCTTTAGGAAGTACAAGAAAACAGGGAGGGGGGAGGACAGGGAGGAGCACTTGACAGAATCGAAGGAGGTGACAAGGGCAGTAAGGGGAGCCAAAGCATCTACGGAACTCAGGCTGGCACAAGGCATTAAGAAGGGGGAGAAGGACTTCTTTAAGTACATCAGGGAGAAAAGGAGCTGTAAGGACCACATAGTAAGGATTAGGAAGGAGGGGGGTTGGGCGGAAGCAGGGTGCGATAAGGCAGAAGCACTAAATGAGTACTTCTGCTCAGTATTTACTAAAGAGAAGAGGGGGTGACACCCAAGGTGGGAGAAATGGCAGAAGCAGGGTGGGAAGTGGTGACAGATGGGGAAATCATGGAGAGCAGAGTTCGAGAGGGTTTGAAGGCACTGAGGGTGGACAAGGCGCCAGGCCCAGATGGCATCCACCCCAGGGTACTGAAGAAGCTGGCAGAGGTCCTTGCAGGACCTTTGGCAGACCTATTTAATGCCTCACTACATTCAGGGTGTGTACCTCAGGACTGGAGGATGGCTCGTGGTGCCCCTCCACAAGAGTGGCCCCAAGGATGAACCGGGAAACTACAGACCAGTGAGCCTCACATCCATCATGGGTAAGCTAATGGAGACCATCCTGAAGGAGAGGCTGGTGGCCCTCCTAGAGGCCAAAGGACTACAGGACAGCAGTCAGCGTGGCTTCATACTTGGCAGATCCTGCCAAACCAACCTGGTCGAGTTCTATGACTGGGTAACTAGGCAACTGGACAGGGCCCATGCAGTGGATGTCCTGTATCTAGACTTCAGTAAGGCATTCGACTCAGTGCCACATGGAAGGCTGGGAAGGAAGTTAGTAGGCACAGGGGCGGGTGCAAAGCTGGTGAGATGGGTAGGAAACTGGCTGCAGGGAAGGCAACAGAGGGTGGTGGTGGGTGGGGAGCTCTCACACCCAAGGGCAGTGACGAGTGGTGTTCTACAGGGCTCGGTGTTGGGACCAGTGTTGTTTGGGATATTCATTGCAGACATATCATGGGACATCAAGAGCAAGATCAGTCTGTTTGCTGATGATACCAAGGTAGGCGAGTGGTGGATGACCTAGGGGATGGCAGGGGTTGCAGGATGATCTGGCAAAGCTTGAAACCTGGTCAGACACCTGGCAACTGGGCTTTAATGCCAAAAAGTGCAAGGTGCTGCATTTTGGGATGAAGAACCCAAGGAGGAGTTACCAGCTAGGGGGAGTGCAGCTAGCCCAGACAGAGGAGGAGAGGGATCTGGGTGTGCTCATTACAGGGTCAATGAACAACTCGGACAATGTAGGAAGGCAGCTGCAAAGGCCAACAAAATGCTGGGTTGTATTGCAAGGGGTATATCCTCGAGGAGGGAGGAGGTGATTCTGCCACTGTATAGGTCATTAGTTAGACCACACCTGGAGTACGCGTGCAGTACTGGCGTCCCATATCTGAAGAGGGACATTAAGTTACTGGAGGGGGTGCAGCGCAGAGCGACAAAGATGATCAAGGGGCTGGGGGACTTATCATACGAGAGGAGGTTGAAGGAGTTGAACATGTACTCACTGGAGGAGAGGAGAGACAGGGTGACATGATTGAAACCTTTAAATACATGAAAGGAATAAACAAGACAAGTACAGAGGGCTGTTCAAAGTAAGGGAGGGGAGGGACACCAGGGGCCATGATATGAGACTGGAGCGAGGAAGGTTCAGGAGGGAGATGAGGAGACACTTTTTTACAGAGAGGGTGGTGGCTGGGTGGAATGCGTTACCTCCTGAAGTGGTATGCAGTAGAACAGTGGACTGCTTCAAATGAGGATGGAACAGGACAAGGGGGAGGGTTAATGAAGGGGAAGGGTGGAAGGGAGGGGCAGCTGCAGAATAAGGGGTGCTAGCTGCACATTCGAGCAGACTTGATAGACCTCTAGGCCTTTATCTGCTGGCAAATTTCGTATGTTTGTATAATTTAGAAGATTTTTAAGAACCGGAGGAGGAGGAGGAGTATGAGGATAGTGATGGTGATTATGAAAGTCTGGATGTGCCCATTGACCCGGACATCTCCCCACACAGACCTTCAGGTGTTTCCCCTCCTAGGCTTTCTGAGTCCCCTTCCCACTTTATGTTTTACAAAACAGTGGCTGAAACTCTCCAGCTTCCTATGGAGGAAGCAGTAGAGGATCAGGAGGAGCCTGATTACGTTGAGATGGACATCCCAGAGTCCAGGAGATTGTCTATTCCCCTCCATAAGTCTTTTGGGAAACAGACATTTAAGATTTTGAAAACTCCCAACTCCATACCTCCTGTGGACAGAAGAATGGACAAGAGGTATACCCTTTCAAGCTCAGATACGGAGTTCCTTTCCCAGCAATGCAGCCATGTTGGGGTAGTGCAGGCTGCTGCCTGTGATAAGGCAAATATACCCTTGGCTTCACCCCCCCCCCCCAGATAAGGACTCCAGGAGGATTGATGCCATGGCAAAGAAACAGTACATGGCAGCATCTTTGGGACTCAGGCAGGCCTATTACATGGCCTACACAGCTAGATACCAGAAGTGTAGATGGGACACTGTGATGGCTCTAGCTAAACAGGTCCCTGACCAGCTTGCCAAGGAGCTGGAGCGGTGGCTGCAGATGGTATTGAGGCATCCAAGGTGCAGTTTCATGCTGCAGTGGACTCCAATGATGTTTCATCTAGAGTCATGGCTACATCTGTGGCCCTTCGTAGGATGGCTTGGCTCAGATGTACTAGCCTGTCACAGGATACCCAGACTAAGGCCATGGATTTTCCTGTTATAGGTAATTCTCTGTTTGGGGAGCAGACAGAGAACTACATGAAGAAAATGGATGAGTACAGGACCATGTATAGGAGTGCTCAGGCCAAAGAAAGGCAAGCCACTCCCCAGAGGCAGCATTCCAGGGGCAGGGCAGGCTTTTTCATTGGCCTTTTTACCAAACCCAGGCCTCCTCTTCTGCCTTTGCTCAGAGGGGGTTCTTCAGAGGGAGAGGCAGACGGGGTATAAGCAAGCCTGCTACCACCCCTCAGCCTAAAGCCCCTGCCAAGCAGGCACCCTGATGGGTTTGCCCGGGCCAATTCTCCACTACCTGTAGGGGGGCAGGCTGGCTTACTTTGTCCAGGACTGGAAGTCTTTAACATCAGACAAATGGGTCCTGGAAGTAGTAAGCCAGGGGCTGGTTCTCAGCTCCAAAAAATTTCCCAAGATGAGAACCAGATCCTTTCCACCTGCAAATCCTTCAGAGGCCCTTGCCCTAGAGGCAGAGGTCTCTTCCCCTCCCTTGGCTCTCAGAGCCATAGAAAGTGTTCCATTCTTACACAGGTGAAAGGATTGTACTCCAGGTACTTCCTAACCCCAAAAAGACAGGAGAATGGCGGCTCATCCCGGATCTAAGATATTTAAACAAGCACCTTTTAAAGCCAAAATTCAAAATGGTGACTCTGGGAATAATTCTACCCTCTCTAAGGCCAGGGGACTGGCTAGTCTCCCTGGACCTCAAGGATGCCTATTTCCACATTCCCATCAGGTGCTCACACAGAAAGTACCTCAGGTTCGAGTTGCCCTCAGGCCACTATCAATTCAGAGCAATGCCCTTTGGCCTAACATCAGCTCCAAGGGTGTTCACAAAATGTCTGGCAGTAGTGGTCTTTCCATACCTGGACGACTGGCTCATAGTGGATCAGTCTCCAGACCAAGTCAAGTCACATCTCCAGATAACTCAGCAACTGCTCACTTCTTTAGGATTCCTCCTAAATCTTTCAAAGTCAGTTCTGGAGCCAGTACAGCTCCTCACCTTTATAGGGGTGGAACTGGATGCAATAAGGGCAAGAGCCTTCCCTCCCCTGGACAGGGCAAGGACCCTTGTGAAACTGGCCTCTTCATTCACCCTTCAGGTGTCTCGACAGCAAGGCACTTTCTGCAGCTCCTGGGCCACATGGCTGCCTTTATGGCGGTGGTCCAGGGAGCAAGATTTCAGATGAGGGACATTCAGTTCCACTTAAGAGCCTTCTGGTCCCAGAGAAAGGATTCTCTGACCAAACTAATCCCAGTGACTCGAACCCTGATCCAGGCTTTGCAGTGGTGGCAGGATTAGGGCAATCTAAGGCAAGGAATTCCCTTTGTCACTCAATCTCATTCTCTAATCCTTACCACAGATGCCTCCCTCTTGGGCTGGGGAGCCCACTTGGGGAATCTGACCACCCAAGGGTTGTGGTCACCTCAAGAATCTCTGCTTCACATCAGTCTCTTGGAACTCAGGGCAGTGTTTCTGGCACTGCAAGTTTTTTCCAAGTCTGTTCAGAACAAAGTGGTTCAGATCAGAACAGACAATACCACCACAATGTGGTATATCAACAAGCAAGGGGGCACTCGGTCTACGGCCTTGTGCACAGAAGCGATGAAGTTGTGGTCTCTGGCCTATTCTCTGAACACCTCTCTGATAGCAATGCACCTTCCGGGGAAGGACAATGTCCTGGCAGATGCTCTCAGCAGGATATCTCAGGGCCATCACAAATGGTCCCTAGATCCCCTAATCTTGAAGGTGATCTTCTCCAGATGGGGCACTCCATAGATAGATCTTTTGGCAGCCCCAGACAATCACCAACTTCCCCTTTTTTGTTGCAGACCCCCAGTCTTGGGCTCAGTCCCCCTGGATGCTCTGGTTCTGAATTGGGAAGGGAAGTTCCTGTATGCTTTTCCCCCCTTCCCTCTCCTGTTCAAGGTACTAGTCAAAAACAGGTCTCAACCCTGCAAAGTGATTCTGATTGCTCCAGACTGGGCCAGACATCCCTGGTACCCTCTCTTACTGTCCTTAGCAGTCCACCTTCCCCTGTCTCTTCCCAGGAATTACAACCTGTTAACATGCTCTCAGGGGAGAGTTTGGTATCCGAATCTCAAATCTCTCTATCTCAAGGCCTGGCTCTTGAAGAGTTAGAATTTGCTGATTTGCATCTCTCTCAAGGTGTTCTGGATATTTTAAAGGCTTCTCAAAAGCCTTCCACCAGATAGACTTACAACTCCAAATGGAAATGGTTCACTATTTGGTGCTCTGGTAAGCATATTTCTCCAGAGTCTGCCAGGTTGCCTACAGTTCTGGACTATATGGTTCATCTCAATGGCTTGGGACTCAGACCAGCTACTCTTAAAGTGCGTCTGGCAGCTGTTTCTGTCTTCTTGTCAGTAGGCAAGCCCTCTTCCCTTTCAGCTCATCCTGTATTCTGTCAATTCTTCAAGGGATTGCTGCACACCAATCCTTCCTTCAGGGATCCTGCTCCTGCTTAGGACCTTAATGTTTGCATTGCTCAGCTTATGCAACCCCCTTTTGAGCCTTTGTCCTCAGCAGAGCTTAAGTACTTGACTTGGAAAACTGTGTTCTTGGTAGCCATTACTTCTGCCAGACGCATCAGTAAGTTACAGCCCCTGTCAGTGGTGCCTGATTTTATCTCTTTCCATAGAGATAAGGTGGTCCTCAGGACTAATAGGAAGTTTTTGCCTAAGGTGGTTTCAGAGTTCCACCTTAATCAGTCTATGTCTCTTCCTGTTTTCTTCACTGACCATTCCTCCTCTGGGGAGAGGAGGCTGCACAGCCTGGATGTGAAAAGGGCCCTTAACTACTACATAGAGCGCACCAAGTGTCACAGGTTTGACTCCTTCCAAGTGTTCCTCACTTATGGTGAGGTTGGTAAGGAAAACCTGCCACTAAAAGCTATTGCCAGGTGGATTGTCTCTGTATACAATTCTGCTATGGAAAATTGGTAGAATTCCACCCTCAGGCCTGAGGGCTCACTCTACTAGAGGCACAGCTGCTTCCCTGGCTGCTGCCAGGGATATTCCTATCTTAGAGATCTGTCAAGCAGCCACCTGAAAAACAGTCCATACTTTACCAAGCATTACTCTCTGGATATCCAGGCTAGGAGTGATGCTGGGTTTGTGCAGCAGTGCTTAGAGCTTGTTCCCAAAGTAGGTTCTGTCCCTCCTCCATGGAGGTACTGCTTGGTAGTCTGCACATAGTCAGAATACAGCAAGATTTCATGTTGTTTGAAGAAAAAATTACTCACCTTAGTAATGTTGTTTCTTCTAATGGAGTCTTGCTGTATTCTGACCTCCCCCCCTGCCTCCCCTCTCAGAACCTGGGTTTTGGGTGTGGGTGGGCAGGTGCAGTGTTGGCACCCTAGAGGTGCCTCCTTTTTCTCACCCTCTTTAATTTTGGGTTTGTGTTGTGTTTTGTTTTTTGGGTTTCCTGACTTGAATCTTTGCTTGGAACCAAAAAAAACAACTTTTTATTAAATTTAGTTGCCAGTTGGCTAGTGTGAGTTTACAGTTTCCACACAGGATGCCCAGTGAGTATAGCTCATAAAGATCTGGCGGTTTGGGTTCAAACAAAAACAGACAGAGGCTCAACCAAGCTCGAGCTCAGCATTCCATGCCTTGCATGGCAAGTTAACTCTTTCCTCTCCAGGGCAGTTCAAAGGTTGGGGATCACTACACATAGTCAGAATACAGCAAGACTCCATTAGAAGAAACAACATTACTAAGGTGAGTAATTTTTTCTTCACGACTATGACGGCCCTCTCTCCTGGACAAATTATATGTTTGGGGGATTGGAACTGCGTCGAAGACATAGCCAAAGATCGGAGTTCCCCGAAGACGCCGGGTTCTAGAGCCTGCTCACGATTGTTAAAAACCTTGTGCATTGAGGCTGGATTGGTGGACCCATGGAGGTGTTACAATCCGAAGGCCAGAAACTATACTTTCTTTTCATTGTCTTCTAACACTTATTCGAGATTAGATTGGTTTTATATGCAGAAAGATTTTTTACATAGCTTTAAAGAAATTAGCATCCTCCCGATCACATTATAGGATCACGCCACAGTAAAGGCAAGAGTGGGTTGGGGGGAGCTTAGGGCGAGAGGACTTTGGAGATTTGATACAGGGCTATTAAATGATCCCCACTATAAGGTGTTAATTAGACAAGAGGTGCAGCAGTTCGTAAAGGAAAATGCAGAAGCAACCCCCAAATATATGTGGGACGCATTAAAAGCGGTGATGAGGGGCCACTCAATTTCTTATACTTCATATAAATACAAATCACACCAGGCCAAGCTGAGGGAGGCCATAGATCAGATCAGGAATTTGGAAGAGGAACATAAGAGAACAGGTGCAGCCTCGACCCAGATCAAACTTTCCCAAGCCCGGGATAAATATGACGTGTTGTTGCAGAGGCAGGTGGAAAATAGTCTTAGGTTCCTGGGGCAGAAATATTATGAGAGAGGAGACAGGGCAGGTAGGCTGTTAGCCTAAAGACTACGAAAACAGGTAGCAGATAGATATGTGGAGAAGGTGGTCTCGGAAGAAAACCCATCTCATGAGGAGTTCTTCCCAGAAGGAATTGCAGAAATATTTAAAAAATACTATGAACACATATGCAGCAGAAAACAGCTTTCAGCAAGTTGAACTCATCAAGAATTTTTTGGATAGGGTTACTCTGCCTACTTTATCTTATTCCCAGAAAATGATTTTGGACGTCCCCTTAACTGAACAGGAGGTATTGACAGTAATTAAAAATCTCCCCACTGGGAAAACACCGGGTCCAGAAGGCTATACGGACGAATTTTATAAGGAATTTGGAGAGGATCTGGCCCCTTTATTGACGAAGGTTTGTAATTCAAATTTAGATCCATCGGCAGTTCCCGGGACATGGAAGGAAGCTATAATAGCTGTCATTCCTAAAGAGGGGAAGGACCCTACAAAATGTGGCAGTTACAGGCTGACAGCATTGTTAAATCAAGATGCTAAAATATTCACTAAAGTTTTGAGTAATCGGTTGCAAAGAGTTATATCTGATTTAGTGCACCCAGATCAATCAGGATTTATCCCGGGAAGGCACCTGCAGGACAACATACGCCTGCTTTTGAATGTTCTCTTCGGAGCTGGACCTCTCCAGGGACGAGAGCTAGGGGCGGTCCTCTCTTTAGATGCTGAAAAAGCATTCAATAGAGTAGATTGGGAGTATTTGAACATGGTCTTGGGGAGGTTCGGCTTCGGAGACGGATTCAAGGCATGGATGGAGGGTATATATTCAAACCAGGCGGTGCGGGTCAAATTGAATGGGGCACTATCCCCGTTTTTTCCAATTTCTAGAGGTACCAGACAGGGGTGTCCCCTTTCACCCTTGCTTTTTGCCCTCAGTCCGGAACCGCTGGCTGCCTTTATAAGGCAGACAGCATCCTTTCAGGGCATTCGAGTTGGGGGAGAGGAGGTAAGAATATCCTTGTATGCGGATGATACCCCATTATATATTTCCAACCCAACATTGGCAATTCCATCCATTAAAGACATACTGCAAGAAGTTGACCGTTTTTCAGGTTATAAAGTGAATGCGGAGAAGTCAGAGCTTTATCCAGTGGGGAGGAACCCTACCAAAACTGGCCCCCTTTAAGTGGTGTACACATGGTTTCCGCTACCTGGGGGTATGGATCCCTCGGGATCTGAAGCAGCTTTGCAATAAAATTCATGGGAAGTTGTTGCAGGAAGTCAGGGAAGATCTTAATAGATGGAAAGAACTGCTTCTTTTCCTTTCAGGGAAAATAGAGACAATTAGAATCAATGTTCTTCCCTGTTTTCTTTTTATTTTCAGTGCTCTTCCTGTTCGGCCACCCACTGGGTTTTGGAAGGATTTATCGCTGGCTCTCTCTAAATTTATTTGGGGAGGTAGAAAACCTAGAGTTAAGTGGAAAATATTAATGACACCCAAAAGTAAAGGTGGATTGGGGTTGCCAAACATGCAGATATATTATTGGGTGGCTCAGTTACAGGTGCTGAACGCACTAACGAGATCCTCCCCTCCTAAATGGGTGGAGCTTGAATTAAATCTCTGGCCAACATTGAAAGTGACAGACATTTTTCACTTGGACCATTCTTGCCTATCTAAACTGCAAGCTTCAAATCCATGGTTACAGACCACAATTCAGGCTTGGTTGGAAGCGAATAAGGGATTGGGTTTCCCATTGTTTTTCACTCCCCAGACTCATTTAACTAGTTGTCTAGACTTTCTGCCACTAAAACTGGACATATCATTCCGGACCTGGGAGAGATATGGCTTAAAGTGGTTAGGCCAATTTTACTCAGGCCAGATTCTTAAATCATTTGAACAGTTGAAGCAGGAGTTTGGTCTGAGGCAATCAGATTTCTTTAGATATTTGCAACTTAGAAATTATTTAGGATCCAAATTGGGGAATGTGTGGGACAGAGATAACATCCCAGTTAGTCCCTTGAGGTATTTTTAATGGGAGTGGTAACTGCGGGCGAAAATAAGAGGATCATATTGAAGTTGGTGGGAACTATGCAAAGCCTAAATCAGGACTGTCTAAGGGAGGTCAAGCAGGCATGGGTATCAGATATAGGACTTGACCTATTGAAAGAGGAGTGGGATAAGATATGGGAAGAGATACATAGAACAACAGCATCCCTTTTTTGGAGAGAGTTCCGTTGGAAAGTAAATGTGAGATTTTTTCGACCCCCAGTGGTGACAAAACATTATGGGCACAATCCCTCAGACAACTGTTGGCGTCAGTGTCAAGCAAGGGGCTCATACTCCCATATATTTTGGAACTGTCCAGTGGTGATGAGTTTCTGGGAAGAAATTCAGAAGGTAACATCTGATCTATTTGAAGTTTCTCTCCCAATAGACTCACAACACTGGTTACTTGGTCTCCCCTCCCACAGTTTTGAAAAAAGGATGCAGAAATATTTGTTTAATATAATATTAGGGGCAGCTTTAAAGACTATTACTACAAATTGGTTAACGCCAAACAAACCAACTTTAGATACCTGGTACTCTATTTGTTTAAAAATTTTGCAATCAGAATACCTGACGGCAAAAGTTAGATTGAAGCTAGATCTGTTTAACGTGAGATGGTTGCCTTTCTTCCACCTCATGAGCAGAAGAGACAATGTTGATATGCTAACTCTGTTGGCTATGTACACATAAAGCAATAGTTGGTCCAGCCTGATAAAAGTAAAAACCAACTCTTCCGTATATGAATGAAATGCATAACAGACTTGAGTTGTACTGGATGAGATTTAGGGGAGAATGACAGTTTGCTTCATGAAACTTGGAAGATATTAATTAGAAGCTCATTTAATCTCTCTTCCCTTAATTATTTTTTTTGTTCTTTTTTCCTCTCCCGCTTAGCAAGTCCCTCTTTCTGTCATCTTTTCTTTCTCATTTCTGTACTCTTTTCCCACCTGTTCTTCTTTCCTACGTCTCTGTCTAACTATCCTTTGACAACCGTTCCTTTCCTCTCTTCAATCTTTAACTCTCAAGGAAAAGAAAAAAGTTGATGAGATGCCTAATCTACGTATGAGATCCATGGTGATGTAACAAACACTTTGCTGTCTCTTGTCAACAATAAAATTACTATTTCCAAAAAAAAAAAACCATTACAAAAATACAAGGTTTACAGAGAAAAAAAAAGAGAAAAAACATTGAAGCATATACACAGGCAGTAATAGTAAAATTTGAACTTATTCACATCGAATTAGCAAATATTAACAGATAGACTTATTAGATAAGAGGGGGTTGGGGGGATCAGCCGAAGGTGGTATCGTCTGAGGTGGGAGAGAGGTGGAACTTTCAACCAAGTGAGGCCAGCGTCAGGTAATTGGGGTAGGGGAGTGGGTTGAGAGAGAAGTGGTGTATATAGTAGAAAGATGTAGAGGGGGTAGGTTAATGGAAAATTGGGGGCAAGGTACTATCACATTAGCGCAGGCAGGTGGCATCGTCTGAGGTGGGAGAGAAGTGGAACTTTCAACCAAGTGAGGCCATCGTCAGGTAATTGGGGTGGGGGAGTGGGATAAGAAAAAAAGTGGTATATAGCTGAAAGATGTAGAGGGGGATAGGTAAATGGAAAACTGGGGGTGAGGTACTATCACATTAGCACAGGCAGGTACAATTAATTTTAGAGACAAGGAGAGATTTGAGCCCAGCTTTGAGGTACTAAACTTGGTAGTATTAGTGAGGACAGCAGGTAGTTCATTATACCATTTCAGACCTTAATACAGGATGGAGTTCTGGGCAAGTTTCATCCTTTTGAAGGGAATCACCATCTTGTCAGTGACTGCACTACGGGTAGATTTCGTTGGGATGACCAGCTTAAAGTGTCTGCCCAGTGTGAGGGATGTCAGTCCAAGTAGTACTTTTTTTAGAAGTAGGCAGGTTTGGTATTGCCCTTTAAGATGGAGTGGGAGCCCGCAGTTTCAGTGTACAGCGAGCCGGTCTCGGTGTCGAGAGTAGCCTCCAAAGTAAGATGACAGGCCTTATTGAGGAGTGTGTTGATCCTGCTAAGAGCAGTTTTTGTGCCCGCCCCATATATAGGCAATCCATAGTCAAAGGTAGACAGTATTGAGCTACTGGTGGCTAGTCTGAGTGCATCCGGTGTCATTGAATGTCTGTGATGATAAAGTACGTCAAGTTTTATATTTGCAGTCTTGATGACAATCAGTGTGGTTCGAAAAGGTGAGCATGTCATCAAAGCTAATGCCGAGATATTTGAAGTTAGATACTTGGTCTAGGATTTCACCCTTTTGGTTATGAATATGCAGAGGCAGGTATTTCTTTTTGCTTTGGGTGGTGGTGAAGAGCATACTTTTTGTTTTTTTTTACGTTTAGTAGTAGCTTGTTTTCCGTAAACCAAGATTCAAGTTTATGGAAGCTGCTTTGGAGTTCAGTTGTGATGGATTGTTGGTCTTTGCCAGCGACTGAGATCACTGCATCATCAGCATAAAGAACTGTGCTTCAAACAACATGAAGTCTTGCTATATTATAGACTTTAGCAGTTTGATCCAGCTCTAGAACTGCCCCGGAGTGAAATGGTTAAAACCATTCCAAAATAGAATTTTGGCATGAGAGCAGCTCTATCTGTGTCATTTCAAACTTGAACTGTCAGATTCTTTACTCCGCCTCAGTGAACAGTCGCTCCGGAGATTTCTCCTTCTGCTCGGTTCATTTCTCGGTTTAAAAAGTGTTTTCTCGGTTGGATTTAACCGAGAATAGTTTTATTTTAACCGCAAAACCGTTCGGTTCAAGCTCTATCTGTGGTAACCGTAAGTAAATGAAGGTTTTGTCTGTGTGGAACTTGTAAGTTATCGGTTCGGTTTTGAACCGATCAGTGGGTTTAAAACTCTTTAAAACTAAAAGTTACTATTTTAGAGTGCGGTTCCCGGTTCTTATCGGTTCTAAAAAAAACGGATTTATTACGTTTTTTCCAATACCCGTGACACGGTTAGGAACCGATAAGGGTGTCTTGCCTGGCACTGCCGTTAAAAGGGCAAGTTTTTGGTTAGGCTGGCATTATGTCTGAGAAACCCAAAAAAAAAACCGGGCCCACTGGGTTTCAACACTGTGATGTTTGTGGGGAAGTCTTTGCCAAGGCTGACCCACACCACATGTGTTTATTGTCTGAGTTTGACCACCTCCAGTCAGACTGCCAGGTATGTAAGAATTTCCCTGCAGCCACCCTGGAAAAAGATTGGGCAGGCTCAGGGAACGAGAGGCCAAAAGTCCGCTGGACCCGATGGCCAGCCCGGTCCGATGCCAACCAACCAGAGGGAGTGCCCTCTGACCAGGGCCAGACTCTGGGCAAAGAAAAGCTGGTTCTGAGGAACCAATTCCAGTAAAGAAAACAAGAAAATCAGCAGGTCTGGAGTCCAAAATTCCTTCTCCAACTGCTGCAGAGATAGCAAAAGCCATACAAATTGTCCAGTCACTGTCTCAGGGTCCGTCCGAACCACCACTATCTGGTAAAAGGTCGGTTCGTCCGGTCCCAATGGTTCAGGATTATGATATTGAGGAATTTTATGAACCAGAGGAGGGGGAGGAGGATTATGAACAGTATGAATGTGGCTGGGAAGGTCTGGGTGTGCCCATTGAACCGGACATCTCCCCAGACAGACCTTTAGAATCTCCCCCTATGCTGTCTGAGTCCCCATCTCATTTTATGTTTTATAAAAAAGTTGCTGAAACCCTCCAGCTTCCTTTAGAAGAGGCTGTGGATGAGCAAGAGGAGCCTGATTTTGTAGAAATGATGGATATTCCAGAGTCTAGGAGATTGTCTATTCCTTTACATAAGTCTTTTAGGAAACAAACAATTAAAATTTTAAAGCTCTAATTCTGTGCCTCCTGTAGATAAAAGATGGACAGAAGGTATACATTGTCAGGCCCTGATACAGAATTCCTTTCTCAGCAATGCAGTCATGTTGGAGTAGTTCAGGCTGCTGCCTGTGATAAAGCTAATATTCCCTTGGCTTCACATCCTCCTGACAAGGATTCCAGGAAGATTGATGCCATGGCAAAAAAACAGTATATGGCAGCCTCTCTGGGACTCAGGCAAGCAAATTATATGGCTTATGTAGCTAGGTATCAGAAATCTAGATGGGATACTGTTATGCAATTGGCCAAGCAGGCCATGGCCAGCTGGCTAGTGAACTAGAACAGGTGGCTGCTGATGGCATTGAAGCCTCTAAGGTTCAGTTTCATGCTGCTGTGGATATTAATGATGTTTCCTTTAGGGTCATGGCCACATCTGTAGCTTTCGTAGGTTGGCCTGGCTCAGGTGTACTAGTTTGTCACAGGATACCCAGACTAAGGCTATGGATTTTCCTGTGGTGGGAAATTCTCTGTTTGGAGAGCAGACAGAGAATTACATGAAGAAGATGGATGAATATAGGACTACTTACAAGAGTGCAGAGCTAAGGAGCGGCAAGCCACTCCTCAAGGCATGCCCCAGGGGTAGGGGTAGGCCTTTTCACAGGCCTTTCTACCAGACTCAAGCCTCCTCTGCCTATGCTCAGAGGGGCTTTTTCAGAGGCAGGGGCAGACGAGGGGTGGGCAGACCTGCTCCCACCCCCCAGCCTAAAGCTCCTGCAAAACAGGCACCCTGACGGGGTGCCCAGGGCCGATTCTCCTGTACCAGTGGTGGGCAGGCTGGCTTACTTCAGTCAGAATTGGGCTTCTTTAACCTCAGACAAGTGGGTTCTGGAAGTAGTAAGCCAGGGTCTGGTTCTCAGCTTCAAAAAGTTTCCCAAGTTGAGAAGCAGACTTTTTCTACCTGCAAGTGCTTCAGAGACCCTCGCTCTGGAAACAGAGGTCTCATTCCTGTTAGCTCTCAGAGCAGTAGAAAGGGTTCCTCCCCTGCATCAGGGCAGGGGTCTGTATTCCAGATACTTCCTTACCCCAAAAAAGACAGGAGAATGGCGGCCCATTTTAGATCTCAGATATCTGAACAAGCATCTTTTGAAACCAAAGTTCAAAATGGTAACTCTGGCAATGATTTTACCTTCCCTAAGGCCAGGGGACTGGTTAGCCTCCCTGGACCTCAAGGATGCCTATTTCCATGTCCTAATCAGAAGATCCCATCGAAAGTACCTCAGATTCGAACTGCCCTCAGGTCATTACCAGTTCAGAGCAATGCCCTTCGGCCTTACCTCTGCTCCAAGGGTATTCAAAGTGTCTAGCAGTGGCAGTGGCCCACTTAAGGAGGCAGAGGATTGCTGTTTTCCCTATCTAGACAACTGGCTCATTGTAGGCCAGTCCCAGAACAGGTAAAATCTCACCTGCAGGTCACCCAGCAGCTTCTCACCTCCCTGGGTTTTCTGCTAAACCTACCAAAGTCGGTTCTGGAACCAGTCCAGGTACTCACCTTTATAGGGGCAGAATTGGACACAAAGCTAGCCAGAGCCTTTCTTCCCCAGAAAGGGTAAGAATTTAGTGGCTCTGGCCTCTTCCTTCACTCTGCAGGTCTCTCGACCAGCAAGACACTTCTGCAGCTCCTGGGCACATGGCTGCATCCACAGCTGTTGTGCAGGGAGCCAGATTTCAGATGAGAGACATTCAGTTTCACTTGAGAACCTTTTGGTCTCAGAGAAGAGACCCCTTTCCAAGTTGGTCCCAGTGACTCGAACCTTGATCCTAGCTCTCCAGTGGTGGCAGGATCAGAGCAATTAAGAGCGGGGTCCTTCATTTCCCCTTCTCACGACTTGACTCTCACTACAGATGCTTCCTTCTGGGTTGGGGAGCCCACATGGGCGACCTTTCCACTCAGGGAGTTTGGTCCCCCCAGGAATCTCTGCTCCACATCAATTTGCTGGAACTCAGAGCTGTCTTTTTAGCTCTTCAAGCTTTTTCTGCATCTGTCCACGACAAGGTGATACAAGTCAGAACAGACAACACCGCAACAATGTGGTACATCAACAAACAGGGGGGCACTCGGTCTTCGGCCTTGTGCACAGAGGCAATGAAGTTGTGGTCTCTGGCCTATTCCCTGAACACTTCCCTCATAGCAGTTCATCTTCCAGGGAAGGACAATGTCCTAGCAGATGCCCTCACAGGATTTCCCAGGGCCATCACGAATGGTCCCTGGATCCTCAAGTGTTGGGGATAGTTTTTGCCAGGTGGGGCATCCCTCAGATGGATCTTTTTGCAGCCCCAGACAATCACAAACTTCCTCTGTTCTGTTGCAGGCCTCCAGTGCTGGGCTCAGTTCCCCTGGATGCCCTTCTTCTGGATTGGGAGGGGAAGTTCCTCTATGCTTTCCCCCCCTTTCCTCTCCTATTCAAAGTACTAGTCAAAATCAGATCTCAGCCTTGCAGGGTGATTCTGATTGCCCCGGATTGGGCCAGGCAGCCCTGGTACCCACTGCTTCTGTCTCTGACAGTCCATCTTCCCCTGTGCCTCCCCAGGAATCACAATCTGTTGACTTGTGCCCACTGAAGGGTTTGGTATCCGGACCTCAAATCCCTCAACCTCAAGGCCTGGCTCTTGAGGAGTTAGAGTTTGCTGATTTACACCTCTCTCAAGGTGTTCTTGAGATCCTAAAGGCTTCCAGAAAGCCTTCCACTAGGGCTACTTAAATGGAAAAGGTTTTCCATTTGGTGTGCTGGGAAAAATATTTCCCCAGAATCTGGTGAATTGCCCATTTTGTTAGATTACATGGTACATCTTAATTCCTTGGGTCTCAGACCAGCTACCCTGAGAGTTCATTTGGCAGCTGTGTCTGCTTTTTGTGTCAGCAGGAAAGTCATCCCTCTTTCCTCTCATCCTGTGTTTTCCAAGTTTTTAAGGGATTACTCCATACTAATCCTCCTTTCGGGAACCGCCCCTGCTTGGGACCTTAATGTTTGCATTGCCCAGTTAATGCAACTCCCTTTTGAACCTCTGTCTTCTGCAGAGCTGAAGTACCTAACTTGGAAAACTGTTTTTCTAGTGGCTATCACTTCTGCCAGATGCATAAGTGAATTGCAAGCCTTGTCAGTGGAGACTGACTTTATTTCTTTCCACAGGGATAAGGTAGTCCTTAGGTCTAATAGGAAGTTTTTGCCTAAGGTGGTTTCAGATTTCCATCTTAATCAATCTATCTCCCTTCCAGTATTTTTCACTGATCACTCCTCTTCGGGTGAGAGGAGGTTGCACAGCCTGGATGTTAAGAGAGCTCTTAGTTATTATATAGAGCGTACCAAAGGTTACAGGTTCGAATCCCTCCAACTTTTCCTTACCTATGGTGAAGTTGGGAAAGGCAAACCTGCCACCAAGAGATCAATAGCCAGGTGGATTGTCTCTTGTATCCAATTTTGTTATCAGAAAGTGGGCAGAGCCCCCGGTTTGAGGGCTCATTCTACCAGGGTAGAGCTGCGTCTCTAGCTGCTGCCAGAGATATCCCTTTATTAGAGATTTGCCAGGCTGCTACTTGGAAAGCGTACACACTTTTCCAAGCATTACTCCTGGATGTCCAGGCCAGGAGAGATGCTCGGTTTGGCACAACTGTTCTTCAGAGCCTATTCCTAAGTAGGTTCTTCCTCTCCATGGAGGTACTGTTGAGTATTCTGTTAATGTCTATAATATAGCAAGACTTATGTTGTTTGAAGAAAAAATTACTCACCTTAGTAATGTTGTTTCTTCTAATGGAGACTTGCTATATTATGACCTCCCAACCTGCCTTTCTCAGAACCTCTACTTGGTGGGGTGCGGGCAACTAGTGTGGCACTACTTATGTCCTGTTAGCATTTTGTCCCCTTTGGGACTTTGGGGTGTGTATGTGTACGCGTGTGTGTTTTATTATACTTATGTTCCATTTTCATATTATTAGAATGGTGTTAGTATTTCTGGTCTCCTGACTTGAGTCTTGGGTGTTGGGACCATCAATGGTTGTTATTATTTAGGTAGCCATTTGGCTAGTGTGAGTTACAGCTTCCACACAGACCTTAGTGAGTTTGGCTCGTAAAGATCTGACAGTTCAAGTTTGAAATGACACAGATAGAGCTGCTCTCGTGCAAAATTCTATTTTGGAATGGTTTTAACCATTTCACTCCGGGCAGTTCTAGAGCTGGATCAAACTGCTAATGTCTATAATATAGCAAGACTCCATTAGAAGAAACAACATTACTAAGGTGAGTAATTTTTTCTTCTCTATGCCTTCCCCCCCTTCCCTCTCCTGTTCAAGGTGCTAGTCAAAATCAGGTCTCAGCCCTGCAAGATGATCCTGATTGCTCCAGACTGGGCCAGGCAGCCCTGGTACCCACTCCTTCTGTCCTTAGCAGTCTGTCTTCCCCTGTGTCTCTCCAGGGACCACAATCTGTTAACCTGTGCTCAGGGGAGAGTTTGGTATCCGAATCTCAAATCCCTCAACCTCAAGGCCTGGCTCTTTAGTAGTTAGAGTTTGCTGATCTGCAACTTTCTCAAAGTGTGCTCGAAATCTTGAAAGCTTCTAGGAAGCCTTCCACCAGGGCTACCTATAACTCCAAGTGGAAAAGGTTTTCCATATGGTGTTCTGGGAAGCATATTTCCCTGGAATCTGCTGATTTACCCACTGTATTGGATTATATGGTCCATCTTAATTCTTTGGGACTGAGACCAGCTACCCTAAAAGTGCATTTGGCAGCTGTCTCTGCTTTCATTTCAGCAGGGAAGCCTTCTTCTCTTTCTGCTCACCCTGTATTTTCCAAGTTTTTTAAGGGATTGCTTCATACCAATCCTCCATTCAGGGACCCTGCCCCTGCTTGGGATCTTAATGTTTGCATTGCTCAGCTGATGCAACCCCCCCTTTGAGCCTCTGTCTTCGCAGAGCTTAAGTATTTGACTTGGAAAACCGTATTTCTAGTAGCCATCACTTCTGCCAGGCCATAAGTGAGTTACAGGCTTGATCAGTGGAGACTGACTTTATTGCCTTTCACAGGGATAAGGTAGTCCTCAGGACTAACAGGAAGTTTTGCCTAAGGTGGTTTCGGTTCCACCTTAACCAATCTATTTCACTTCCAGTGTTCTTAACTGACCATTCCTCCTCTGGTGAGAGGAGGCTGCACAGCTAGATGTTGAGGGCCCTAAGTTACTACATAGGCGTACCAAGGGTCACAGGTTTGACTCCCTCCAACTATTTCTCACTTATGGTGAGGTTGGGAAAGGGAGACCTGCCACTAAGAGATCCATTGCCAGGTGGATTGTCTCTTGTATCCAATTTTGCTATCAAAAACTGGGTAAGGTTCCCCACTCGGGCCTGAGGGCTCACTCTACCAGAGGTACAGCTGCATCTCTAGCTGCTGCTAGAGACATCCCTATCTTGGAGATATGTCAAGCAGCTACTTGGAAAACAGTACACACTTTCACCAAGCATTACTCCCTGGATATTCAGGCCAGGAGGGATGCTCGGTTTACACAGCCGTAGCTTCAGAGCCTATTCCCTAAGTAGGTTCTGTCCCTCCTCCATGGAGGTACTGCTGTGTAGTCTGCATCTGTCATAATATAGCAAGACTTCATGTTGTTTGAAGAAAAATTACTCACCTTAGTAATGTTGTTTCTTCTAATGGAGTCTTGCTATATTATGACCTCCCCCCCCCAGCCTGCCCCTCTCAGAACTTCTACTTCGGGTATGGGGTGGACAGTCCACTGTTGGCACTTATTGATGCCCCTTTTATGTTTGGGTGTTGTGTTTTATTTATTTATTTTATCTTATTGTTTCTGGTCCCCTTACTTGAGTCTTGGTGCTGGGACCAGAAAAATGTATGAAGATTTTAGTAGCCAGTTGGCTAGTGTAGGTTACAGTTTCCACACAGAGCCTTAGTGAGTTGTGCTCATAAAGATCTGATGGTTTCGGTTTGAAACCACCCTAACAGAGCTTCTCTAACCGAGCTCGCACTCTAAGTTCCATGCACTGCATGGAAGTTAACTCTTTCACCTCTGGAGCAGTTCTAATGGTGGGACAAACTGCATCTGTCATAATATAGCAAGACTCCATTAGAAGAAACAACATTACTAAGGTGAGTAATTTTTTCTTTCTGGCCATGAAAGCTTTCTCTCAGTCAGTGAAGAACAAGGTGGTTCAGGTCAGAACAGACACCACCACCACCATGTGTTACATCAACAAGTAGGGAGGCACTCGGTCCATAGCCTTGTGCACAGAAGCCATGAAATTGTGGTCCCTGGCTTATTCCCTGCAAACTTCTCTGATAGCAGTTCGCCTTCCAGGGAAGGACAATGTGCTAGCAGATGCACTGAGCAGGTTCTCTCAGGGCCATCACAAATGGTCCCTGGACCCTCAGATGTCGAAAGTGATTTTTTCCAAGGTGGGGCACTCCAGAGATAGATCTTTTTGCAGCCCCAGACAATCACCGACTTCCTCTCTTTTGTTGCAGACCCCCAGTCTTGGGCTCAGTCCCCCTGGATGTTCTGATTCTGAACTGGGAAGGGAAATTTCTGTTTGCCTTCCCTCCCTTCCCACTTCTGTTCAAAGTTTTAGTCCAGATAAGGTCTCAACCTTGCAAAGTGATTCTGATTGCTCCAGTTTGGGCCAGACAGCCTTGGTACCCCCTGTTGTTGTCCCTAGCAGTCCATCTTCCCCTGTCTCTCCCCAGGAATTACAACCTGTTAACATCCTCTCAGGGGAGGATCTGGTACCCCAATCTTCAGTCTCTCAGTCTCAAGGCATGGCTCTTGAAGAGTTAGAGTTTGCAGATTTGCATCTTTCTCAAGGGGTTCTGGATATTCTCAAAGCTTCTTGAAAGCCCTCCACCAGAAAGACTTATAACTCCAAATGGAAGAGATTCAGCATTTGGTGTTCCAAGAAGCTCATTTCCCCAGATACTGCTGGATTGCCTACAGTTCTGGATTATATGGTCCATCTTAATGGCCAAGGCCTCAGACCAGCTACTGTCAAGGTACACTTGTCAGCTGTTTCTGCTTTTCTGTCAGTGGGGAGGTCTTCCTCACTATCTTCTCATCCTGTGTTCTGTAATTTTTTTAAAGGATTGCTGCACACCAATCCTCCCTTTAGAGACCATGCCCCTGCCTGGGATTTGAATGTTTGCATTGCTCAACTTATGCAACCTCCTTTTGAGCCTATGTCCTCAGCAGAGCTTAAGTACAGTACTTGACTTGGTAAACTGTGTTCTTGGTAGCCATTACCTCCACCAGGCATATCAGTGAATTGCAAGCCCTGTCAGTGGAACCTGATTTTATCTCCTTTCACAGGGATAAAGTGGTCCTTAGAACCAATAGAAGGTTCTTGCCAAAAGTGGTTTCAGACTTCCATTTGAATCAGTCTGTGTTTCTTCCTGTTTTCTTCACTGATCATTCTTCCTCAGGAGAGAGGAGGCTACACAGTTTAGATGTTAAAATAGCCCTTAGTTACTACATAGAGCATACCAAGGGTCACAGGTTTGACTCCCTCCAGTTGTTCCTCACTTATGGAGAAGTGGGAAAGGGCAAACCTGCCACCAAGAAAACTATTGGCAGGTGGATTGTGTCTTGCATACAATTCTTCTATGAAAAACTGGGAAAGATTCCTCCCTCAGGCCTGAGGGCTCATTCTATAAGAGGTACAGCTGCATCCTTGGCTGCTGCCAGGGATATCCCTCTCTTAGAAATTTGTCAGGCAGCCACCTGGAAAACAGTCCACACCTTTACCAAGCATTACTCTCTGGATATCCAGGCTAGGAGTGATGCTCGGTTTGGCACAGCTGTACTTCAGAGCCTATTCCCAAAGTAGGTTCTGTCCCTCCTCCATGGAGGTACTGCTTGGTAGTCTGCACTTGTCAGAATACAGCAAGACGTCAAGTTGTTTGAAGAATAAATTACTCATTTTAGTAATTATGTTTCTTCTATTGGAGTCTTGCTGTATTCTGACCTCCTTCCCTGCCTCCCCTCTCAGAACCTGGTTTTGGGTAGTGGGTGGGCAGGTGCAGTGTTGCACCTCAGGTGTGCTCCTTTTACACCATCATCTTTTGTTTGGGTGTTTATTTTATTCTATTCCTGTTTGGTTTGGTTTTTGAGTTTTGGGTTTCCTGACTTGAGTCTTCCTTTGATAATCCAAAACTTTTTGTTGCCAGTTGGCTATTAAAAATCTTTTAACAATTTCCACATACAATAGCTGTTAGAGTTTTGCTCGTAAGAATCTGATGGTTAGATTTCAAAGGGAAACACACAGAGACATCAACCGAGCTCGAGTTCAGCATTCTATGGTCTGCATAGAAAGTTTAACCCTTTGTTCTCCAGGGCAGTTTAAAGGCTGGGGCTAACTGCACTTGTCAGAATACAGCAAGACTCCAGTAGAAGAAACATAATTACTAAGGTGAGTAATTTTTTCTTTTCTTTCTATGATCAGTTATTCTATCTCCTTCTTACCTGTTCCCCTTTGCCTAGATACATTACCACAATTTTATCATTGAAATTAACAGGTGCTGTACTATTTGGTCATATGTAACTACCTCCCTAGTTTTGTATTTAAAAAAAAAATGTACTGTTTCACTATCTTGTTAGCTTTTGTTTCAAGTACATCAAACGTATTAACAAAATTGTTATACGAACTTGCCTTTGTAATGAAGAATGTTGATTAGTGTTCCCGTAAACTGCAAAATACTCAATAAACAAGCATTAAAAAAAAAGATCCTTCAGTCAGGCAGAGGTTTCCCGTGGTGTTTCTGCAGACTGCATCTTTAGGTAACGGACCCTCTGATGGTATGTCTCTGTGTTAATATCGTACTGTCTCAGTATTTCCCTCCTTACCTTGTCATAGTCTTCTACATCACTCATGTCCATATGGCTGTAGACGATTTGGGCCTGGCCAGTGAATTATGGGGCCAGTCTCATGACCCATTGTTCCTTGGGCCACCCACATGTTTTGGCAACCCTCTCAAATGTTGTGAGGTATGCTTCTATATCATCCGAGTCCATTAATTTAGAAAATGTAATGCCTTTTGGACAACTCACTCTATCCGTTGTCCCAATTTGGATGGCATGCAGCACACACATTGTGTCTGCCCACTTGGCATCTTGACTTCTGCGTTCCAGGTCTCGCTCCTTGTCCATTTGCATCTGCTTAATGCATAGCCATTTCAGCAGCTCTCCCATATCCTTGGGAGGAACATCCTCCAGGACTGGACAGCTTTCTTCCTGTTCCTCCTCCTCCTCCAGCTTGGCATTGTCTTCCTGTGGTTTTGGCTTCATCTTGGGGCAGACATCCAAGCCTGGATGCAGGGCAGCTCCTGTCTTGACTGCCATTCTCCTTGTCAGGACACCAGTGGCTATTTTTTCTGGGGTCCTTGTCCTGTAACATGTGTCCACCTGGGGAACCAGGATGGTACCAGCCGGAACGTCTCCCTTCAACTCCCTATCAACTGCCTGCATTCTAACCTCAGATTTCTCTCTCCGCCTGTCAAGACTAGGTGCTCAAAGATCATCTCCTCATCATCTCATCATAAAACTTCATAAAATTACATATACGTATTATTTTAATTTACTGCCCTTGTCTTTTGTTTATAGTAAAACCGTTAGCTTATTTTAGTTAAATTACTAATTTTCTCAGTTTCTCACAGTTCTGTATAACCGGTGGGGAACCTGGGGCTTTTTTAGCCTTAGCGGAGTTTTTTGGGCTTTAAAACTCTTTTATTTGAGGTAGTTTGTTGTTTAAGTACATTTTTTCATAACCGCTAATATCGGTTACTAAACCGCTAATCCCAGTTTCTTCTTTCTTCAGTTCAAGGTTCCGATCGGTTCCCCAATCGGTTCTTGAACCGACCACAACCAATAAAAGACTAAATTAATTGCGGTTGCAATTTTTTTTTTCTTTTTTTTTTGTTGGAATGTCTGAAACCCTAAGAAAGAGACCAGTGAACCCGGTTTCAAAAATTGTAGAGAGTGTGCGGAAGTATTTGTCAAGGCAGATAAACACACTTCTTGTGTTGTTTGCTTTGATTCTGATCATTTAAAGACAGATTGTGAAATCTGTTAGACCGTTCCTGAAAAAACACATGAAAAACATTTGGAGCTGGCCTGGTGGCACTGAGGGTTGAGGCGCTGGATGCCACACCTCACGCTACTCCGGCGACCCGGGTTTGGAAATGGACTCAAGTTGCTGGGGGTTGGTGGGGGAACGGAGGATTGAGCATCCCAACAGATGCTGTCCTCCTCCTGGGGTGGGTTACTGGGGTTGCCCTGAGCACCCGACGCTCCCGGGGCTGGTGGAAGCACAGGCTTTCGAGGGCAATGGTGGCTCTTCGGAGCTGGGAAGGGGAGGACGCTGTGGGCGCTTGGCAGTGGCATGCATCTGCACGTTGTCTGCCTGGACAGATGTCTTCTGTGCCAGTGTCTTCAGGGGCAAGGGAGAAAAAGGGGAAAAAATCCATATACTCCTGGCCCTCGGGTAAGATGAAGCCGGGAGAGGGGCTGCCTAGAGGGATGCCCTGGTGGATGGAGTAGGAGGAGATACAAAGCCTTCTCTGAAGCTGTTGGAAATGGACAAGTGCAAAAAAAAAAATGGAAAGGCTTAAAAAGAAATTACCTCTACCTAAGGGTCCCTCTGGCTCTGACCAGCTGATACCCTCTGTGGCTGTGGGTGAAACCACAGGAGCCACACTTTCTACCCCTGATACCAGTACAGAAAGGCTTGCTGAACTGGCTAACTCTCTGGTTCCCAAGAAATAAACTATGAAAACTAAACACACTGAACCCCCTGCTGGTCAGCCTATGGGGACTTATGCTGTGTCTAAAACCATGCCTACTACTCTAGAAATTGCACAGGCATTTAAAGTTTTACAAGCCTTGCAGGGTCTGCTGCCTGCTGGACAGCAGTCTACAGTCCAGACCCCAGCTGAGTTAGTTTACCCAGTCCTCTCTGCATGAACATGATGACTATAGGGAATATGTGGAGGAGGATGAGGGAGAGCCTATGGAGCCTGAAGTCTCTCCCAAGCAGGAGTTTGGCTGTCCTCCTAAATAATCAGATGATTACTCATCTCACTTTTCTTTTGTCAGAAAAATGGCAGATGCACTGGATATCTCTACTACTGAGGTGGTAGAGGATGAGGAGGAAGCAGAGTACTTAGAAATGATGGGGTTAACACCCACCAGAAAACTATTGCTCCCAATAAATAAGTTTTTTCCAAAGAGGTGCAATAAAACTCCTCCAAACACTTGGGTCTGTTCCACCTTTGGATAAAAGGCTGGATAAAAAGTACCAGCTTGACAGGGATGGGGCTGAATTTTTATTTTCCCACCCTGACCACCAGAGGGTGGTACAAGCTGCAGACTGTGATAAGGCAAAAGTTCCTCTTGCTTCTCACCCGCCAGAGAAGGTTTCAAGGAAAACGGACAGTTTGGCCAAAAAGGGCTATTTATCATCTTCTCTGGCCATAAGACAAACTAACTTCCAGGCCTATACGGCCCAGTACCAAAAATCCCTCTGGCAGTCTGTCATGGCTATGGCAGACAAGACTCCATCTAACCTTTCAGTAGACCTTACTGAAACTGCCAGATTTGGCTTGGAAGCTGCCAGATATCCGTTCCAGATGGTAGCAGACAACAATGACACTGCTGCTAGGTGGATGGCAAATACAACTGCTCAGAGGAGGTTTGCCTGGTTAAGTGCCACAAACCTTACTCAAGACACCCAAAACAAGGCTCTGGATTTTCCAGTTGAGGGTAACTCCCTCTTTGGAACTCACATAGAGGCCTACATGAAAAAAGTGGACGAGTACAAGGCCACTTATAGAAGTAACTCTGCCAAAGAGAAGGCTTCCCCCGTCCACGAGACCATACGGAAGGGGAGGCAGGGGCAGACAATTCCACTCTGGGCCTTTTTATCAGGCCTTGGCCATACCCCAAGTACAACAGTACCCTCAGCAAGGGTACTTCAGAGGCAGGGGCAGAAGGGGTTCCAGGCGTGGTTCTCAGTCTCAGCCCCAGGCAAAGCAGGACCCCTGACTTGTCCTCCAGGGCTGCCTCCCCACTTCTAGTATGGGGCAGACTAACTCACCATTTCCAGGCTTGGAAACAGATCACCACAGACAAGTGGGTCCTGGAATAGTGAGTCAGGGATTGTCCCTAAGCGTCAAATCCCTTCCCTTCCTAAGAATCAGAGTGTTCAAACCAGCTTCCATTTCGGAAAGAAAACTGCTGGAAAAGGAGATTCAAACTCTGTTGCTGTCAAAAGCAGTGGAACCTGTGCCTCCATAGCAAAAGGGAAAGGGGTTTTATTCAAGATACTTTCTAACAACAAAGAAAAATGGGGAGTGACAACCTATCCTAGACCTAAGGGTGCTAAACAGGCACCTAACAAAACCATGTTTCAAAATAGTAACCTTGTCACTGATTCTGCCAGCTCTCCAAAAAGGATATTGTCTGGCATCTCTGGACCTAAAAGATGCTTTTTTCCACATCCCTATAAGGGAGTCTCACAGAAAATACCTTGGGTTCAGACTCCCTTGAGGTCATTACCAGTTTTCAACCCTGCCATTCGGTCTCACTTCAGCTCCAAGAGTGGTCACAAAGTGCCTGGCAGTGGTTGTGGCACATCTGCGAAGGTAAGGTGTGACAGTGTTTCCCTATCTAGATGATTGGTTGGTGGTGGGAAAGTCACCACAACAGGTAAAGGAACATCTACAGCTCACCCAAGGACTCCTGGAGTCTCTGGGTTTTCTGGTAAATCTCAAAAAGTCAGTCCTAATCCCTGCACAAGTGCTGCAGTTCATAAGAGCAGAATTAAATACCCAGGAGGGCAGAGCTTACCTACCCCTGGACAGAGTAAAAAGTATCCTGCAATTGGCAAGCTCCTTCGGCCTCAACAGACCAAAATCTGTAAGACAGTTTCTGCAGTTACTGGGCCACGTGGCAGCTGCCACTGGCACAGTTCTCGGTTCCAGGTTCCAGATGAGAGACATTCAGTTCCACTTAAGAGCTCATTGGTGTCAAAAAAAGGATTCTCTATCAAAGATGGTCCCAGTGGACTTCCAGTTCCGCCACCACGAGAGATGCCTAGATCTGGGTCTCCAACCAACTCCTGAGCAGATATCCTCCATTGAACGCTTAAACACGCTGAAAACAGAAAAGATAGTAGTTCACAGGCAGGAGGATACCACAGTTGTGTACCAGTGTAATTAAAGGTGGAACCAACTATGGTGAGCGATCAGATTCGGAGACCTCAAGCCTGAAACCACACTAGATCCCAAGTCACCGTCTCTTCAGAGATCTGCACTGAAACAATCGCACACTACCACTAAGCCCAAAAATAAGAAAGCTAAACTAGATCTTATATATCAGGAGCTACTATCTTTCTGAGCAGAGGTAAAACAATTGTATGGGGAGCTCAGAAAAGATGTAATGCAGCTGGAGCAAAGAGCCAACGATACAGAACAGCAATTAACAGCCACAGAGAATTGGGTAGGTGATCTAGAAACTCAAGTGCAGTATCTGCAACAACAACAAGAAATTCTTGAGGCTAGGCAGGAAGACGCTGAAAATAGAGTCCACAGGAAAACATTTGTATCTACTGCATACTGAGGGCTCAGAAGGCACAAATATAAAAGAATTTTTGGAGTCATTACTTCGTACTGCCATAGAACTCCCCGATGAAATGCAGCTGAATTTGGAGCGGGTGCACAGGGCCTTAACCCCCAAAGCCTACCGACCCTACAGCTCCTCTCAGATCGATTATAGCTTGCTTTAATAGCTTTTCAACTAAAGAACAGATATTGCTCATAGCTTGGTGAAAACAGAAAGTGTATTATGGCCAGAAACATTTTTATCTGTATCATGACTATGCTCCAAAGACCATGAAACTTCGCCAGGTTTATTTGCCCCTGTTACCAGCGATTAAAGCTGCAGGACATAAATTCTTGACTCCATATCCTGCCAAGCTTGTAGTCCATCTCCCTGGTGGAAAAAAATAATTTTCTACTGCACAAGAGGTCAAGGTAGAATTGGCTAGTATGGGACTGACGTTTCCTGACCATGCAATGCAGGCTGCAAAATCTACTCCCAAACTGCCGAAATGGCAGACAGATCAGAGAAATATTCCAGAAGAGAAATGCAACAACAGAGATCCAAAACAAACTTTGGCAGTATTTCGCTAAGCAGAGACAGATTCTGAGACGAGGAAAACCTGAGAGAATTGCAAATACACCTGGAGAATCTTTACTTGCCTGAAGGTGAGTGGGGGGTGAGGATAATTCCTGGGTCACTCCTTACGCTGCCCTGACTCTAGGCCCACAAAATCTGTTTATCTCATCATCATAATAGTAAAAGTATAATACTGTGGGACATTTGCCAAGGTAGTGTGGGAGTTTAGTGCCAGATTCCCCCAAGACTAATGTTCCGGGACTTCTGATTCCTTAGTGAGATAGATATGACAGAAAACAAGGGAAAAAAGTAAAAGTTGGAGTTTCCTTATGAGGCAGTGACAAGGGCGAAACTACGTCACGCTCTGTTTAGTAAATAGACCATGCTAAATTTAGTTGGACTGAATTATTCTCTCCTTGATCATACTGGAGTGGGGTTTCTGCACTGGACTGTAATGTTGGTACTTGAACTGGGAACTGAGACCAGAATCAGGCAGCCACTGACATTATATCAGAACATGGGGGTATTTATTAATACCTACCAAAATGTTTGTTTTACAGTCCTACTTTTTCTTTCGGTTGGAGCAAGAGTAAGCTTCAAGAAGGCCACAGGCAAGGGAGATCTGGGCGTTACCACCTCTCCTAATGGAGCAGGTAATTTACCGGGAGACCATACAGGAAACATAGGGAGGCTAAGATTACCCCCCAGCTTTGGAAGCAATTTTTCCTTTTTTTTTGTTATAATGCCTGAAATACAGGTTAATTGGGATGTTGATAAGTTACAGTTACCCCAGACAAGGTTGTCACGAGGGGTTAGTTGTTTACTAAGACAGTTATAAGTTAAAAAGAGGTACATTTCCAAGCCGCATTTGTTTGCTGGAAGGTGAAGAGCTGCAAATCAGGGGTCTGAAATTGAGAGAAAACATGGTGCAAAAGAATCCGATATGGAAGGGAATGCGGAACAGAGGGGAGAATTAGAAGGGCTGGAGCCTGGGCTTGATGGTGGTAGTATGGTACTGGAGCATTTAAAGAAGGCAAAATACATTTTTAGAGAGTTATAATGATGGCTGCAATACCATTTTAAAGTACTATCACCGAATATAAATGGAATTAGTAGCCCAGTTAAGCGATCCAGATTACTTCAGTATTTAAAGCGACAGGGCGCTGATCTTGTATATATTCAGGAGACACATCTGTCTCCATCAGAACACCAGATGTTGGCCGCAGGGGGGAGATACAGAGTACATGCTGCCTCAAGTAAAACTGGGAAGAGACGAGGAGTAGCAATATTGATCCCTGCTACCCTCCCACTGGAGGTGGGAGTTGAATATGCAGATCCAGCGGGCTGTTTTGTCCTTATCCAGGGAGTGTTATATGGGCAAGATATCATCTTGGCCAGTAACTGCTCCACCTACCTCCAACCTGACTTAGACAATTGCTAGAGGATTTTGATCATGGGGGATTTTAATATTACTTTAAATCCTAAATTGGATACTTCACACCCACAAAAGCATAGACATTCTCCTACACAGAGACTGCTGCGTTCCCAGATATCTGCACTGGGGCTCCTGGAAGCCTGGCGGCATTTTTATTCCAGACAGGGTGGAGTCACACACGACTCCCCGAGGTTTAAGACATCACCCAGAATAGATTATTTTTTAATTTCGATAGGTCATTTAGAACATCAAGATGCTCTATCTTTAAGTGCCAGGTTTTTATCAGATCATACTCCACTAATGTTAAAACTAGATATAGGGATCCCCCGCAAACAAGGATTGTGGAGACTTAATCTAGCTCTCCTGAAGGAACAGGAATTCAGAGACATGATAGTGCAGAAAATCCCACAAATTATCCGAGAAAATATGTTACCAGAGACCTCTGCGGCTTTAGTCTGGGATACGCTAAAGGCGGTAGTTAGTGGGGAGATAATCTCATATGCATCACGAAAACAAAAACAGAATACAGATATAAACAGTTACAATCACGTTTGAAGACATTACAGCAAACCAGGAGATGGGGAGTGGGAGGAGGAAATGAGGCAGATTAAAAGAGATTTACAAGCTATAATGGATTATCAGGTACAAGTCAAACTCCAACAGTTAAAAAGGTATTATTATGAGGGAGGCCCCAGAGGGGCATGGAATTTGGCTAAGAAACTACGGGGGTAAAAACAAGTGGCAACTATAACCAAGATGAGGGATCCTAAAACTGGTGCCCAGAAAAATAATACTCTGGTGATTCTTTCAATATTTCAGACATATTATAGGGAATTGTATGCTGACCCCTCTCCCCCCTCAGAGGTATGTATGCAATATTTTCTCTCCACCTTACATTTTCCTAAACTCTCTCAAACCCAGCAAGAGAGACTACGGTCCCTTTTAGCGGAGGGAGAAATTAAGAATGCAGTCAATCAGGCAAAAACGTTGAAATCCCCGGGGCCTAATGGTTTTCCCCAGGAATGGTATAAAGCTTTCCTCCCTGTTATTCTTCCTCTGTTATGAAACACCTATAGAGAAGTCTGGGGAAGGGGGAGGGGGATCCTCCTCCGGCCTCTTGGGTCTATGCGGTTATTTCCACTATACCCAAGGTGGGTAAAGATCCTCAGCATCCAGAGTCTTCTAACCCCAGGAATCACTCATTATGATTAAACTTAATGCAGTCAGCCTCCTGTGTTGAACTTCCTGGAGAGATGGAATTTTATGCAAATTATGGAACTCTCAGTTGGCTCATGCCACTTTCAAACTGCTGCACTCTGAGTGCTTCAGATTCTTTACTCCGCCTGCCTAGTAAGGACGTCCCGGAGAGCTCTCCTTGAACTGTCTCTGACTAAAGTTTATCTGTAGATAAGTACTCATTTTCAGTTTAATTTTAAATTGCTGCCTTAGAAACATTGTTTAGTATAGTAAATTAGTGTTTTAGTAGTTTTTTATTTATATTCGCGGTTCCCTCATGGTTCCTTGGAACCGAGGGTTCTGCGTCTATTTTAAAGGTTTTTATCTCAATTTATTATTATTCAGAGATATTTAGTGGTCTGTTCCTTGAACCGCTTTAGTTTTGTCTGAATTTAGTAATTTTCCCGGTTCCTTTTTCTTCAGGAACCGAATAGCGCTCGGTTCCAGGAACTGCTAGTGGTAGTTATTTTTAAGTAATCTCTGGTTCCAAGTTTCTTTAAATAACATTTTTTTGAAGGAATATTTTTTGCCTAGCTTAAATGTCAGAGGTCCATTTGGATAAACCTAAAAGACGCACAGGACCCACAGGTTTTAAATGTTGTGAGTCTTGTGGGCAACTTATAGTAAAAGTAGATAGACATTCTCTCTGTATTTCTTGTTTAGGTAAAAGTCACATATTTGCCAATTGTGATATTTGTAAGACCTTTGCCCAAAAACATTAAAGAAAAGGTATAAAATTTTGGAAGAGATGGCTTCTGCTTCTGGGGTTAATTCTGCTTCTTCCTCCTCCCACAAAAAAGGATGGAGGTAAAGCCAAGGATCCTGACAGGAGTTCAGATAAATCTAAACAAGGTAAAACAAAAAGGGCTGTGGAAACAGGCATGGAACCTGTTCCATTAAAGAAAAAGTGTAAAGAAAAACATGTCGCTGCGCCTTTGGCCGAGAAGGCTAAGGAGCTCCCAGCAGACAAGCATATTATGCCCTCGGCTGAAGGCATTGCTAAGGCACTTTCAAGTGTTACAAGCCCTACAGGGTGCAATCCCAGTTCCTACACTGACTGCCCCAGTTCCTCCTACAACCCCAGCAAGGCAAGAAGTGCTGTAAGTGTTTGGTGAGGAGGAGGAAGAGGATGACTTTGAAGGGGAACCTACAGTATAGATACAGAGGTCTCTCCTGAGCAAGAGTTTGGATCTCCTCCTAGGGGTCCTGAGGACTACTACTCCCACTATGCTTTTGTTAAGAACATGGTGGAAACCCTGAACCTTCCTCTTCAGGAAACAGAAGAGGATATGGAGGAGGCAGACTTTTTAGAAATGATGGGGTTAACCCCCACGAAATGTCTACTTCTGCCCATGCATAAATCTTTAAAGAAGGCTGCAGTGCAGATTTTTAAAACTCCAACCTCAATCCCTGGTGTGGATAAGAAAGCTGACAAGAAATACCAGCTGGACAGAACTACAGCTGATTTTCTATTTACGCATCCTGATCCTGAGGGAGTAGTCCAAGCTGCTGCCTGTGACAAGGCCAGGATCCCATTGGCTACCCATCCACTAGACAAAGATTCAAGAAAAATGAATGCTATGGGGAAAGAATGGGTACATGGCTGCCTCTTTATTAGTTAGGCAGGCCAATTACATGGCATATTCAGTGCAGTACCAAAAAGCTCTATGGAACACTGTTCTAGCTTTGGCTGATAGGGTCCCAGAGGACGTCGCTGTGGACTTGCAAGATACAGCAAGGGCTGCACTTGCTGCTACCAAGTACCAGTTTCATATGGCAGTGGATGCCAATGATACTGCATCCAGGTTAATGGCTTTGCCTGTTTCACTCAGGAGGTTTGCATGGCTTAGAGCCACCAACCTAACTTTAGACACCCAGGCCAAAGCAATGGATTTCACCCGGAGAACAACTCCTTGTTTGGGGATAAAACTGAGGCATACATGAAGAAAGTGGAGGAATATAAATCCACCTGTCGGAGCAATTCCAAGGATAGGCCCTTCACCTCTTATAGATCCCAGAGTAGGGGAGGAAGGGGTAGGGTTTGTGCCCCCAGACCTTTCTTTCAGGCACAAGCCTCCCAGCCTCAACAGCAAACTAGAGGTTATTTTAGAGGAGGGGGCAGGAGAGCCATGAGAAGAGCAGCTCCTGCACCACAGGTTCAGGCACAGCCCGCACAGAATCCCTGACGGGCTAGTGCAGGTCGCATCCCCTATTACAGGTCCATCAGTAGGTGGCAGACTGGCTCATTACCTTCACGCTTGGCATTCCATCACCACAGACAAGTGGATGTTGGAGGTAGTGAGCCAGGGCCTGGCACTTAATTTCAAATCATTCCCAAAGCTGAGAACAAGAACCTTTGCTCCGGTAACAGCTGCACACAGGATTCTGTTGGAAGCAGAGGTAAACATCTGCTAGCAATCAAAGCAGTAGAGGTAGTGCCTCTAATAAGCAGGGGAAAAGGTTTCTATTCCAGGTACTTCCTCATAAGGAAGAAAAACGGAGATTGGCAGCCTATTTTGGATCTAAGACTTCTGAACAAGCACATTTTGAAACCAAAGTTCAAAATGGTCACTCTTGCCATAATCATTCCTTCATTGCAAAAGGGAGAATGGCTAGCCTCTCTAGATCTAAGGGATGCTTATTTCCATATTCCCATCAGACCATCTCACAGAAAATTCTTGAGATTCAGGCTGGCTTCAGGCCATTATCATTTTGCAGCTCTCCCTTTTGGGCTAACTTCGGCACCAAAGGTTTTTACAAAGTGCCTATCAGTGGTGGTAGAGTTTTTGAGAAAACAATGTATAACAGTCTTCCTCTACCTGGAAGACTACTTAATAGTAGGACAGTCTCTGCAGCATGCAGTACAGTCACTGGCACTCACAAAATCTACACTAGAATCCCTGGGATTTCTGATAAACAAAGAAAAATCTCAACAGGTACCACTCCAGGTGCTGGAGTTTATTGGAGCAGAACTAAACACCAGACAGGGCAGAGCCCTCCTGCCACAGGACAGGGCGACAAGCACTCTGCAGATTGCAAAATCCTTTGTCCCTAGGAGACCCAGAACAGCCAGATAATTTCTCGGGCTACTAGGCCACATGGCATCTGCCACGGCAGTGGTAATGGGCTTCAGGTTTCAAATGAGAGATATTCAGTTCCATCTCAGACAGTATTGGTCTCAAAGGACAGATCCTATGTCCAAACTGGTTCCAGTCACAGAAAGTTTAGTCCAGGCCTTACAATGGTGGCTGGACGAGCACAACCCCAGGGTGGGTTTCCCTTTTATAAGGGAAAAACCTTCAGTAATCCTCACAACAGATGCTTCTCTTCTAGGCTGGGGGGCACACATGTTAGAGCACACAGCAAGTGGCACATGGTCCCCCCAAGAGTCTCTGTCACACATAAATCTCTTGGAGCTCAGGGCTGTTTACCTGGCTTTGAAAACATTCGCTCCTTACCTGCAAAAACAAGGTGGTGCAAGTCAGAACAGAAAACACCACAACCATGTATTACATCAACAAGCAAGGAGGTACCAGGTCACATCTACTGTGCACAGAAGCAGTGAGACTGTGGTCCCTGGTATACTCCATGGGAGTATCCGTGTCAGCCATACACCTTCCAGGGAAGGACAATGTGCTGGCAGACTCTCTAAGTAGGATGAGTCAGGACCACCACAAGTGGTGCCTGAATACTCAGGTACTCACTACAGTTTTCAGAAAATGGGGCACTCCAGAGGTGGATCTCTTCGGCTCCCCAGAAAACCACCAGCTTCCAATGTACTGTTGCAGGCCTCCTCTAAGGGGCACAATCTCCCTGGATTGGACAGGGAAGTTTCTGTATGCATTCCCTCCTTTTCCTATGATATTCAGGACCCTACTGGAATAGAGGTCCCAACCAGCAAAAATGATACTGGTGGCTCTGGATTGGGCGAGACAGCACTGGTACTCTCTTCTGCTGTCTCTGTCCGTGGTTTCCCCAATCCATCTGACCAGGAGGCACAACCTGTTAACCTCCTCTCAGGGCAGGATCCTGTACCCCAATCTCAAATCACTGAGGCTCAAGGCATGGCTCTTGAGGACTTAGAGTTTGCTAACCTTAATCTATCAGAACAGGTGCTGACAGTGCTTAGGGGTTCCAGGAAGCCTTCTACTAAGAAGACATATGCCTCTAAGTGGAAAAGATTTACAATATGGTGTACATGTAAAGGTTTGAGCCCTTTCCAGGCTGATCTGACTATTTAGATTACCTTACACATTTACATTCCTTAGATCTGAAGCCTTCCACCCTCAAGGTTCACTTAGCTTCAGTCTCTGCTTACCTGTCATTTGGTAAGGAGAGGTCTATAGCTTCTCATCCAGTATTCAGAAAATATTTTAAAGGCCTTAATCTTCTGCAACCTCCCCTAAGGGAACCGGTTCCGGCTTGGAATCTAAATATTTGCATTGCTAAACTCATGGATGCACCATTCGAACCTATGGCAACTGCAGATTTGAAGGATGTCACTTGGAAAACTGTTTTCCTGGTTGCCATTACTTCAGCCAGAAGGATCAGTGAATTACAAGCCCTGTACACAGATGTGGACTACATCTCATTCCACAGGGACAAGGTGGTCCTTAGGACTAATAGAACATTCTTTCCCAAGGTGGTATCTGATTTTCACTTGAATCAGTCTATCACTCTACCTATCTTCTTTACAGACAACTCCAGTTCTCCAGAAAGGAGATTTTACTCCCTTGATGTGAAAAGGGCTCTTAGCCACTACATTGACAGAACCAAGTCTTACAGGACAAGTCAATCACAGCTCTTTCTCACATATGGTGAAGTTGGTAAGGGCAGAGCTGCAACAAAACGTACAGTTGCTCGCTGGGTAGTGGCATGTATACAGTTTGTTATAGTAAGGTGGGTAAACAGGTACCTCTGGGCCTGAGAGCACACTTCACCAGGGGCACAGCTGCTCATTGGCAGCTTCAAGAGAAATTCCGCTACTGGAAATCTGTAAAGCAGCTACATGGAAAACAGTACACACCTTCACAAAGCATTACAGCCTGGACTTGCAATACAGAGGTGATGCTCGGTTTGGTACAGCAGTACTGCAGAGCCTATTTCCGAAATAGGTTCTCTGCCCAACCTCCAAAGGTACTGCTTGGTAGTCTGCATTAAGTTTAATCATAATGAGTGATTCCTGGGGTTAGAAGAAAAAATTACTCACCATAAATAGTAATCTTGTTTCTTCAAAGGGATCACTCATTATGATTAAAGACCCTCCCTACCTCCCTACTAGAACCTATAGAAGTTGCTCTGCATCCCTGCATTAGGGTTTTTCTTTTCTCCATATAGGTTAAGATAGAGACTCACTTTGTTTAACCAGTTGGTGTCCAGGTGGTCTCAAGTTTCTTAGGTTTGTTGGTTAAGGATGTTTTGACCTGAAAGGGCAAAAAATATTATTTTTTAAGGTTGTTAATTTTAGCTAGTGGGTCTTTTACCCAGTTAGGCTCCATAAGAATCTGAAGCACTCAGAGTGCAGCAGTTGCTAGGGCAGCAGTTTGAAAGTGGCATGAGCCAACTGAGAGCTCCATAATTTGCATAAAATTCCATCTCTCCGGGCAGTTTAACACAGTAAGCTGACTGCATTAAGTTTAATCATAATGAGTGATCCCTTTGAAGAAACAAGATTACTATGATGAGTATTTTTTTCTTATAGACCTATATTGATATTAAACTGTGATTACAAGATTTATATGTCCATTTGGGAAAAGAGGTTGGAGGATATGCTACCGGGTATTATTCATCCGGATTAGTCTGGTCTTCTAAAGAACAGACAAACATCAGATAATGCATGCAGAGTAATTCATTTATTGGATTACATTTCTAAACATTCGTTCCCAGTAGTTATAACCAGCCTAGATACCTATAAGGCATTTGATCGGGTGCACTGGAGATTTCTTTGGAGGGCATTGGACTGTTTCGGTTTCCCAGATGAATTCATTGAATGGCTTAGTAACATATATGCTAACTCGCAGGCATACATTAAAGTGAATGGGAATATGTCTACATCTATAAAGCTTGAGAGGGGCACTAGGCAGGGCTGCCTGCTTTCGCCCTTGCTATTTGCTGTTTATATAGAGTCTTTAGTCATGGCGATTCGGGCATCCAAAGAGATCCGAGGGGTGGAGTTAGAGGGGGAAGCTATAGGGTTCTGGCTCTTAATTTTGATCTCTCACCCAATCTGAAGGCTATTATGCCATTTAGATGGAGAAGCACAAAACTAAAATATCTGGGGATATTTTTGCCTCTTCAATTTTCAGACTTGGCTCTAATAAACTGTCAACCCCTAACGTTGAAACTAGAAGCAGATATCCACAGGTGGTCGCAAATGAGGCTCTCTTTATATTCCAGAATTGAAACTACAGTCCAATATCCTACCGAGATTACTATAGTTATTCCAAACGATCCCTGGGGTCCATTGACAGACATACTTTACCTCATGGAACAAGACCTTATCAAGATATGTGTGGGATGGGCATAGGCCACAAATCAGATGGTCTCTTCTACTAATATCAAAAGATAAGGGGGAGCTGAATCTTCCTGATCTGAAGCAGTATGCAATAGCAGTAGGTATAACTCGGATATTGGCTTGGTTAAATCCTAGCATTCAGGTGCCCTGGAAAAAGATTGAATGCACTCTCAATGACTTACACAATCCACAGAAGGTGATATTTACACCCTTGTCAGCTCTTCCAATATTAGCGGATTATTATGTGGGAGCGCGGAAGACTCTAGAGATGTGATATAAAGTTTATTTATTTATTTTGCTTTTGGTAACCGGGTAAGTGCACTAGGCAAACAATGCCTATTTTCAGGCACGACAAACAGTAAACATGTGACGCAGCACATAAATGCAGTACAGATCCGGATGAAAACAGTGTGTAATAAGTACATTGACTGACTCAGCACATAAATGCAGTACAGATCCGGATGAAAACAGTGTGTAATAAGTACATTGACATACTGAATACAGAAGGTTAAGATACAGTAAATACAGGGAAAGAACATGATTAGTAGCAAAAGAAAATTAAACATGGGAAGATAGTAAGCTTCAGGACAATAAGTGCCATAAAAGTAGAAAGGAGAGAGAGGAGGAAGAGATGAAGAGAGCGTAGCAGGTATAGGTCTTAAGGGAGGGAGGGAGATAGGGGGTAAATAGGAAGGAGATGGGGAGAGGGCAAGAGTGAGTGAGGGTTCAAGGTGGGTTAAAACAAGTGCAGGGATGTAAGGTGTGAGGTGTTCCCGATGTAGTTTCTTAAAGACCGCATGGGTGTTTTGTTTGACCGGATAGAGAGAGGAATAGAGTTCCAGTATTTAGGAGCAGCATAGGTAACGCATTAGTGCCCATATTAGTTCTACATCTTGGGACCTCGTAGAAGGGTTTTATCATTTGATCGTAATTCATGAGTAGGAGGTTGTAGTTCCAGTATGGAAGAAAGGGATAAGGGGAGACCTATTCTGGTGACGGAGTCAATTAGTGATCCAAAGGTCTGAAGACGATAAGCAGAAGGGCTAGGCCATTTTAAGTCCCTATAGAGGTGGCAGTGGTGCTTGAAACATGGAGAGGCAGCGGCATAGCGACAGATGCTATTATAAGTGGTGTCCCATTTATGAAGTGAGGATTTAGATGCAGATAGGAAGATTGATGAGCCATATGCTAGGGCCTTTAGCAGGAAACCTTGAGCCACGGCTAGTCTGGCTTGAGGAGTAAGTGCATAGCTGGTACAATAGGCACTTCACAGTTTTGCATTTACTGACTTACAGATAGTAGAGATATGAAGTTAGGGTGATACCTGCTTTGGAACACCTATTCTATTTTTTAAGACTTTTGATAGCGGAATCTGAGTTCCTCCCAGCACATTTCGATTTAACTTTCCAACACTGGCATAGATGGGGACTTTTGTTTATATTTCAGTTCTTAGACAAATAGGGGGTAGTACCATTTAATCAGCTCTAACAGGAGTTTGGACTCACCAACAGGGAACACTATAGATATTTACAAGTCCAAACATTTATTACTCATAAGGGACCCCCTAGGAATTGCCTACCAAACTCTTTACCGCTCATGTTGAACTTGATTGTAACTTCAGTCCGGGGGACTTTATGGCCACACCTGATTTGTTTATTATACAGAGGCATGCAGGAGTATGTAACAGATTCCTCTGAGACAGTATTAGAACCATGGAACAAGCAATTGCCAGATAGAGTTTCATTTGAACAATGGTTGACATACGCTAGGCCCTCACTAGGGGTCTCTCTGGCCCCGTACTGGAGGGAATTCACATGGAAATCCCGTAATAGGTATTTTAATATGCCAGCTAAACTAGCAAGAATTTACTCAATGGTTGATGAGGGGTGCTGGAGGGGTTATGGGGAACAGAGAGCAGATCATGTACATATATTTTGGAGTTGTATTAAAATCAGATTATTCTGGCAGGAGGTAGCCACGGTACTGTCTGAGATCATTGGCCCAGAACTTACACTTACCCCAGAAATTGCCCTGATTTCAGTACCACCCGAAGGTTATAAAGTGCAGAGAGGTTCTCTTCTTTTCACTTTCCTCTTAATGGCAAGGAAGTTGATAACAAGGCTTTGGAAACAAATTAGATCATCCTGAATAGAGGAATGGCATAGCATGGTAGTAGACCATTATCTAATGGAGTGAATGATTGCAGGGGTGGGGGGAAGAGCTGCTCAGTTTGAAATTAGATGGAGGGCCTGGGTGCTTTATAATTCAGCTAGAGTCCCCGCATTTGTCCCTTGATGACTTTTTTATGTTTTATTTGGAGGGGTGGAGCAGAGAGATGGGCTGGAAGAATATTTGATTTGCGGTACTTTTGTTTTTCAAGATTGCTCCCACTGAATATTGCTTTAGTAATAATGTGGGCTAACATAAATGTTAATCATTCCCAAACAGACTGTCCTGTACCTTATCTATTAGAGTGTATTAGAGTGTATGAAGTTAAGATACAATGGAAATATTGTACTCCGAAAATGTGCTTGCTGCTTCACTATATATGTTGTAGATATTTTTCAATGTATCTCAAGTAAAATAAAATACAAAAAAAAAAAGATGGTCCCAGTAACAAAAATGTTACTCCTGGCCCTTCAGTGGTGGAAAGAGGAAGCCAACCTCAGAGAGGGGGTCCCCTTCCAAAAAGAGCCTCCATTAGTGATTTTTACAACAGATGCATCGCTTCTAGGGTGGGGTGCTCACCTAGGGAATCACACTACCCATGGCACTTGGTCAAGTGCAGAGTCGCTTCAGCACATAAACCTGCTAGAGCTCAGGGCAGTGTTCATGGCACTGCAAGCCTTCACACCACTAATTCAGGGAAAGGTGGTACAGGTCAGAACAGATAATACCACCGCCATGTATTACATAAACAAGCATGGAGGAACAAGGTTGGATCCTGTCTGCACAGAAGCCATGCAAATTTGGACTCTGGCCTACTCCCTAGAAGTCTCTCTTCATGCCAGTCATCTGCCAGGCTAGCAGATGCCTTGAGTCGAATCAACCATGCCTATCATGAATGGACCTTAAATAGACAGGTGGTGGAAGTGATTTTCAGAAGGTGGGGTACTCCAGAGATAGATCTCTTTGCATCCCACGAAAGTCATCACCTGCCACAGTATTGTTGCAGACTTCCAGCTATGGGAACAGTACCCCTGGATGCCCTGATGCTGGACTGGTCAGGGAGGTACCTGTATGAGTTCCCTCCATTCCCTCTGGTGTACAGGGCGCTACTCAAGTTCAGGGTCCAGTCAGCCACAATGATCCTGATAGCCCTTGACTGGGCCAGACAGCCATGGTACTCTCTGCTCCTGTCCATGTCTGTGGCCGAACCAATACACCTCCCCCGGAGGCACAACCTGCTAACCTCTAGTCAGGGGAGACTCCTGTACCCGAACCTCAAGTCACTCAGACTCAATGCATGGCTCTTGAGGACTTAGAGTATGTGAATCTGCATCTCTCAGAAAGTGTCCTAGATATCTTAAGGGGGTACAGGAAACCTTCCACCAAGAAAACATACGTCTCTAAATGGAAAATATTTTCTATCTGGTGCTCCACCAGGAACATAGTACCAGCCCAGGTAGGCCAGCTGTGCTGGACTACCTGTCACCAAGGCACAGGTCAGGAAGCATAGGAAAAACCAGGAGCAGTTGTAAAATTCACAAAAAATGTTTATTTACACTAGCAGTAACATAATAAAATAAACTTGTTCAGCATAACTATTTACAAAGGAAGACTAAATAGCAGATTCATCAGTTTTCCTTCAGTCTCTGTGTGTCCATCTCACATGCAGCTGCAGCTCAGCTCTCTTATAAGTCCTTCCAACCCCCCTTCTTAACAAGCATCTGTTTCTTCCAAAGTGTCCTTGTAAGTATCAGGTAGGTGCTGCTAGAACACAGTGTCCCTGAGCTGAGGCCCCTTTTTCACAGCTCTTCTGCAAAAGGCTTAAAAACTGCACTCGGGTAACCTCTTGAGATTCCAATAGCTTTTTTCAATCATCTCAAACTATAATTATATACATTTCAAAAATTAACACTGTATAATTTCTAAACAAAAGGGATGCCAATATCAGTTACATTTTCATACAATGATTTACATATATTTTTATATCAGCAGATATGCAAGGAAGAAAAAGACAGACAGCAAGGCAAACTGAGAGACAGTGAGGGGCAAGGAATTGCGAGACTGTCGGGGTGATCAATTCCTAGGTCCCACAGGAAAATTTGATTGCGCAACCAGACAGACAAGGGACAGGACAGGAAAGGAAAGGACAGAACAGATCCCTACATTCAGATTCTTTCTCCATAACAACTGAGACAGAGTCATATTCCATCCTGTCACATACACCCCCTCCTTAAGAGGGAACCGGTTTTATCAAACAGGTTTCCAAATCTTTCTATTAATTCTCTACTAACATTTGCTAACTTTCGGAAATTAAGCACATGTGCATTATCCTTTTTTCTGTAACATTACAGCAAACAGTAGAAGTTCAAACTCATACATTTGTTTTTCAACCTTCAGAACCCTCAATTCTTGATCCATATCTTGACAGAAAATCAGCATTGCTATTCTGTTTACCAGATTTGTGTATCACCGTGAATTTAAATGGCTGTAGCACCAGGTACCACCTTGTGATTCTGGAATTGTTATCTTTCATTTGGTTAAGCCAACAGAGAGGATTGTGATCTAAGTACAAAGTCAGTTCATAGTAAATAAAACTTAAGGGACTCCATTGCCCACTTTGCTGCTAAACATTCCTTTTCAATGGTGGAGTAACTTTTCTCTGTGTCATGCAACTTCCTACTTATGCACATAATAGGATGTTCTTTTCCATCTATATTTTGGCTCAGGACTGCACCTAGGCCTACCTCTGATGCATCTGTTTGTAACAAAAATGGTTTCTCAAAGTATGGGCTCCTTAAAACAGGGATTGAACATAATTCAGCTTTAATGGCATGAAAAGCTTCATCACACTCTGGGGTCCATTTCACATTATTTGGTACCGTTTTTTCATGGGTTCAGTGAGGGGAGTGGCTAACTCACTAAAGTTAGGAACAAATCTCCGATAATAACCAGCCAGCCCTAAAAATGACCTGACATGTTTCTTTGTTTTAGGAACAGGGCTGTTAGCTACAGCGTCTGTTTTAGAAACCTCTGGCTTTACTTCTCCATTTCTCAACACATAGCCCAAATATCTGGTTTCCTGCATGCCCAATGCACATTTGGTAGGATTAATAGTCAGACCTGCATTTTTGATAGCTTGTACAACTGCTTGTACGTGTTCCAGGTGGCTTTTCCAATCTGGACTGTACACCACGACATCATCCAGGTATGCAGCACAATAACCAGTGTGAGGTGAAAAGATTACATCTATGTACTGCTGGAATGTAGCTGGCGCACCATGTAAACTAAATGGCATGGTGGTGAACTGACAGAATCCAACAGGAGTGGCAAATGCAGTTTTGTCTCTGGATTCTTTAGATAAAGGTATTTGCCAGTATCCCTTGGTGAGATTGAGGGTACTGATATACTTTGCACTTCCCAGTCTGTCCACCAAATCATCTATTCTGGGCATATGATAACTATCAAATTCTGACACTTGATTAAGTTTCCTAAAATCAAGGCAGATTCTAACACCCACTTCTTTTTTGTTTACAGTTACCATTGGAGAGGACCAAGCTTTCCTGGACTCCTCTATATGATACCCAGTTCTTTCATTTTTTATATTATCTTAACCACGTCAACTCTTAACCACTCTGGTAACCTGTATGTCTTTTGCCTAATAGGGTGAGCATTCCTTGGCACTGTTACGTGCTCAGCCCCTTTTGCTCAGCCTGGTACTGTGGTAAAAGTACTGTGAAATGTCTTTAGTACATTACGAATGTCTGCAGTTTGTTTGGAGGTTAAGGAAACATTCACCTTTACAGCATCAGCATCAGCATTTACTGTTTGTTCCAGTCTATCATAAGCCACATCAATATCTTCCTTATTGGTTTCTGGTAAAACTAGGAAATCAGCTTTTGGCATTTTTTCAACCCATTTCTTGAGGAGGTTAGCATGGTGTATCTTAGTAGGATTTTTTCTGTCAGGGGTCTCAATCGCGTAGTTAATGGTGCCAGCATGTCTAAGCACTCTAGAAGGCCCTTGCCAGTTAATTAACAGTTTTTTTTTCTGTAGTGGGTAACAGTAGCAAAACCTTTTCACCTGGCTCAAAACCTTTTTCTTTTATCCCATGGTCATAATACACCTTCTGCTGGTTTTGGGCCTCTCCCTGATTACTGTGGGTAATTTCAACATATTTTGCCAGCTTTTTTCTTAGGGCACACATATAAGAAGTTATAGATTGTTTCTGAGTGGGGTTATCTTCCCACATTTCTTTGATCACATCCAGTGGCCCTCTTGGCTGCCTACCATACAGCATTTCAAGTGGTGAAAACCCTATTGATGCCTGTGGCACTTCTCAGTAAGCAAAAAGTAGGTAAGGCAAGTAATGGTCCCAGTATTTCCCTTTCCCTTTTACAAGCCTATTTAACATGCATTTTAGGGTTTGGTTAAAACGCTCAACAAGACCGTCTGTCTGAGGGTGTTGGGGGAGGTTCTTATGGCAGTGATACTCAGTAGTCTGTACAGCTCCTTAAAGAGCTAGTGTACTGCTTGGAAACTGCCTGCAATTAATTGTAACTTTCAGATGTAGTCAGCTGTCACTTCTTATATCTCAAATATTTATTCTTTTCTGTTTGTTAATTAGAAGATTTTCCACCTGGGAGTACTGGGGTGATGTGTGGAGCAACACTTTGTCTGGAGGGGGAAAAAAGTCAGTTCTCTTCCTCCTACTACATCAACACTGAAGCCACACTGGCTATGACATCACTAGCAACTAATGAGAACCATTTCTCACTGCCAGGTTTCACTTTCACATGAAGCAGTAGGGACTGGCTCTCCCTGGGTACTAGTGATGTCACAATTTCCTGCATTTTGTGCATTTTGATTGGTAGCTTGTGAAAGTCGCTGCTCTGGCTGCAAGGATTGTGGTGCCTCAAGGTGTTTGGTCTCATTTCTGACAATGTAGTGGGAAAAACAGAACTGACTTTTTTTTCCTCCAGACAGAGTGCTGCTCTACACATCACCCTAGTACTGCCAGGTTGAAAATCTTCTAATTAGCAAACAGAAAATAAAGAATTACTTAAGATACTGGAAGTGATAGCTGACTGCATCTGAAAATTACTATTAATTCCAAGTAGTACACTAGCTGTTTAAGTAATGCAGCACTAAAATTACTACCTTGATCAGTAATAATTTCTTTAGGTATGCCCATTCTGCTGAAAATTTTTGCAAGCTCTGCTGCCACCTTTGAAGCTGTAACAGTACGCATTGGAACTGCTTCTGGGTATCAAGTAGCATAGTCGCATACTACTAGGATAAATCTATTACCCTCTTTACTTTTGTATAAAGGACCAACCACATCCATTGCAATTCTCTCAAAAGGCACATCTAGCAAGGGTAGGGGTACCAGGGGCACCTTGTCTTTTCTAGTGACTGGGGCTACTTTCTGACACACAGCACAGGAATTACAATAGGTAGCAACATCTTCATGAATTCCCGGCCAGTAAAATCTATACAACAATTTGGCAAGGGTGTGATCCTTCCCTGAGTAACCAGCCATAGGACTATCATGTGCTAGCTGTGACAACTCTGTTCTATAATTCTGTGATATAACCAGTTCTGTCTGTTCCTGTGTCTGAGGTTTAACCCAAACTCTGTTCGGTAACCCATTACATTTTTTAAACAGTGGTCCACCCTGGTTTGGTTTCACCTCCAGCTGCTTAAAATAATCCTGAAGAGAAATATCGTTAGCTTGTTCTGAAAGAAAAGCGCAATCAGTAATCAGTTTAGTTTCAGCATTTTCTTATGTTCATCAGTCATTTGTTGCCAGAGTTTCTTCAGGCATCATTTTTCTTTTCTGGATTTCTGGATCTTGGAGCTGTGCTCAAACAAGTCTGAATTAAAGTCACTGAAAAGAAAAGTGTCCCCACCATCTGAGATTTTCTTTGCCTGCTCTTGTTACCACTACTGCTGAAACTGCAGGGTTCAGTTCCTCTGAGATTAACTCAGTAAATCCTAGAGAGTCATTTCCAGTAATCATAGGCACACATAACTTAGGTACTACCCCCACTTTCATTTGGTGTGACACACCCTTAATGGTCAGAGTCACTTGGGTGGGATAGTATCGAGTGTCCCCGTGGATGCAGATGACACCAGTACCTGGTCCCTTTGCACAGTGTTATCCCCCACCTTCACATTTGTTAAGTACTTGCCCCAATTTGCTAAGGACAAATCTGCTCCAGTGTCACTCTTCTTATGGCAAGTTCTTGCAATATAACCTGGCTTATTACAGTTATAGCAAATAATGTGTTTGGGCACAGATTTGTTACACCCATCAGAGTTCTGATTATACTTGGCGTTTAAATAGGAAAAAGAGTGTGTTACCAGTGCTTGGCTGTTACCTCGCTGTTGTGGCATTTGTCTGGCCATTTGGTAGTCCTCAGTCAAAGAAACAGCCTTTTCCCCACTTTCTGGTCGATGTTCCTTTACCCAAAGCTGCACATCTGCAGGCAGGATGTTAATGAATTGCTCCGTGGCAAATGTGTCTATGATCTATGGAACTGTTTTGCCCTCTGGTTGGAGCCATTTTATCAGAAGATCGTGGAGTCGGGTGAAGGCTTTTCGAGGATTGTCGACTGAGTTGTACTTCAGAGATCGAAATCTCTACCTGTATGTCTCTCCTGAGATGTCATACCTTTTCAGGATTTCGTTTTTCACCAGGTTATAGTTTTATGACTCTGCAGTGTCCATATTGCTATAGGCAAGTTGGGCTTTCCCTGTCAGGTAGGGTACCAGTCTGATTGTCCATTGCTGCTTTGGCCATTGACAGGCTGCGGCAACCCTTTCAAAAGTTGTTAGGTATGCCCTGATATCATCTGAGGGACACAACTGTAAGTTTAGTGGCTTTTAAGTTGCTTGCATTTTGTTGCTCATCCGAATGTTTGCCAGATCCTCTGCCTTAGCTTGCAAGGCATCCAGCCATCGCTGCTACTGTCACTGCATTTCTTCTCTCATCTGCTGCTTCTGTCTCTGCATCTCTTCTCTCCTCTGCTGCTCCTGTCACTGCATCTCTTCTCTTCTCTCCGCTACACTTCTGAACATTGAATCTCTTTTTCTCTCTGCTTCTCAGTCTCTTTTTGTTGTATAGCCCACCATTTAAAAAAGTCTTATCAGGCTTTCGGGTTCTGTCACTGCCTGTTCTTTTTCCATAGCTTGTGCTGGCCCTACAATCTCAGCTTGGACTTCTGTCTCTGCTAGTTTGGCTGCCATTCTCCTGGTAATCACTGCTGGACTTGCTGCTGCAGAATTCATACCTTTCTCTATGCTTCCCTGGTACTTGGTCCAGTACCCACGCACAAAACTCCTGGTTTAGCGTATGCATGGTGTAAATCCCACCTCTTACACCATCTGTCATAGAGGCACTGGTCAGGAAGCATAGGAAAAACCAGGAGCAGTTGTAAAATTCGCAAAAAATATTTAGTTACACTAGCAGTAACATAACAAAAATAAACTTGTTCAGCATAACTATTTACAAAGGAAAAATAAACAGCAGATTCATCAGAGTTTTCCTTTAATCTCTGTGTCCATCTCGCATGCAATTGCAGCTCAGCTCTCTTATGAGTCCTTCCAACCCCCATTCTTAACAAGCATCCTGTTTCTTCCAAAGTGTCCTTGTAAGTATCAGGTAGGTGCTGTTAGAACCCAATGTCCCTGAGCTGAGGCCCCTTTTTCACAGCTCTTCTGCAAAAGGCTTAAAATTGCACTTAGGTAACCTCTTGAGATTCCAATAGCTTTTTTCAATCATCTCAAACTCTAATTATATACATTTCAAAAATTAACACTATATAATTTTTAAAGAAAAGGGATCCCAATATCAGTTACATTTCCATAGAGTGATTTGCATATATTTTTATATTAGCAGATATGCAAGGGAGAAAAAGGGAGCAAGGGAGACTGAGAGACAGTGAGGGACAAGGACTTTCGAGAATTGTCGGGGTGATCTATTCCTAGGTCCCACAGTAAAATTTGGTTGTGCAACCAGACAGACAAGAGACAGGAAAGGAAAGGACAGAACAGATCCCTGCATTCAAATTCTTTCTCCATAACAACTGGGACAGGGTCCTATTCTACCCTGTCACACTACCTTACTCATCTGCATTCATTGGGTCTGCAGCCTTCTACCCTAACAGTTCATTTGGCTTCAGTGTCTGCTTACACTTCAGCTGAGAAGAATGTCACTTTGGCCTATAATTCTAGCTTAAAAGCTTTTTTTAAAGGTATCGCCTACCTGCACCCCCCTATCAGGGAACCAGTGCCAGCCTGGGATCTAAATATCTGTATTGCCAAACTTATGGGCCCCCTTTTGAGCCCATGTCTTCAGCTCCTTTGAAGTATGTCACATGGAAAACAGTTTTCCTAGTGGCAATCACTTCTGCCAGAAGGATCAGTGAGCTTCAGGCTCTCTGTATTGAGCAGGACTTCATTTCATTCCACAGGGACAAAGTGGTCCTGTGAGCTGACAGAAAATGTCTTCCAAATGTGGTCTCTGACATTCATTTGTACCAGTCCATCACCTTCCTTGTTTTCTTTATTGAGCATTCATGCTCTGGTGAGTGCAGGCTGTACAGCCTTGATGTCAAGAGAGCTCTTAACTACTACATGACAGCCACAAAGTCCCATAGGCAGGAAAGGAAGCAACTGTTCTTGACCTATGGGGATGTAGGAAAAGAAAATCCAGCATCTAAGAGGTCCATTTCTCACTGGATAATCCAGTGTATCCAGTTTTGCTATTCAAAAGCGGGGAAGGAGGCCCCAGCAGGGCTTAGAGCCCATTCCACAAGGGGCACAGCAGCTACTAGGGATGTTCCTTTGGTGGACATCTGTAAAGCAGCTACCTGGAGAACACTGCACACCTTTACCAAGCATTATAGCCTGGATATGTAAGCTAGGGGTGATGCCAGGTTTGGCACAGCTGTCCTGCAGAGCCTGTTTCCAAAATAGGTCGTGTGCCCACCTCCAAAGGCACTGCTTCTAAGTCTGCTAAGAGTTAGGAATATTGGAGTATTCCTTGGGTGAAAAGAAAAAATTACCACAGTAATCTTGTTTCTTCCATGGGATACTCCAGTACTCCTAACTCTCCCACCCTGCCTCCCCTGCTAGAACCAGTGGCCTCTGCACTCCATGCTGTAATACCAGGGGTATGTGTGCCACACACTGGCTTTTATATTTGGAACTGTGTTCAAAAGTATTTCCCCCTTCAGGTGATTCTGACATTGGGGGGTGTTTTGTTAATGTTTTTCCCTCCAGTTGGAGTTTTTTTTCTGGGTGTTTTATTAACATTATTATTATAAATAATTATTTAGCTCCTCTTGGGCCCTGTCTTGTTAGGCGTCCATGAAATCTGAGGGTAGAACGTAGGCAGTTGATAGGTGGCAGCATTTGAAAAAGTGGCATGTACCATTGATTACATCATTAGCATAATGTTCCATCTCTGGGCAGATCTGGCTTAAAGGCATACTGCATAAGGGTTAGGAATATTGGAGTATCCCTTGGAAGAAACAAGATTACCGTGGTAAGTAATTTTTTCATCCCCACTACTTACTGGGTAAGGGTGTGAGGCACTAGGCCAAATGGACAATGCCCCCTTCTAAGATATCTTTTGTAGCAGACAGCATGTTCCTGCAAGAGAGTTTGGGAGTACAAAATGTTCTGACCTTTTCCAATGTTATAAACAAACCTGCAGGTGCCCACTGAACTGTTCTCTATGGAGCAACAATGCCCCTAGTGGCTTATTCAAACACCATGAAGTCTTGCTATATTATAACATTAGCAGCAGCCAGCCACTGCAGCTGAACTGCCCCGGAGAGGAAGGAGTTAACTCCAGAGGATCTGGAGTTCTACAGCGCGAGGGCGCTGTGCCCAAAGCTCTATCTGGCAGTTTCAAATGAAACTGTCAGATTCTTTACCCGCTCACTGAACAGTCGCCCGAGATCAGCCTCCAGCTCGTTCATTCTCGGTTCAAGCGAGTATTTTCGGTTCATTTGAACCGGCAAAAGTTATTATTTTTACTGCATTTCGGTTTTAAAGCTCTATCTGGTAACGTAAGTACTAAATTTTAAGTCTGTGTGGAAAATTAATTATCGGTTCGGTTTGTTATTTCTGCATTTTAAAAGTGTACAGTGGGTTTTAGAGTGCGGTTCCCGGTTCTTATCGGTTCTAAAAAAACCAGAATTATAACGTTTTTTTCAAATACCCGTGACACGGTTAGGAACCGATAAGGGTGTCTTGCCTGGCACTGCCATCAAAAGGGCAAGTTTTGGTTAGGCTGGCATTATGTCTGAGAAACCCAAAAAGAAAACCGGGCCCACTGGGTTTCAACACTGTGATGTCTGTGGGAGGCCTTGCCAAGGCTGACCCACACCACTTGTGTTTATTGTCTGGGGGCTGACCACCTCCTGTCAGACTGCCAGGTGTGTAAAAATTTCCCTGCAGCCACCCTGGAAAAGAGATTGGGCCGGCTCAGGGAACGAGAGGCCAAAAAGTCCGCTGACCCGGATGGCCAGCCCGGTCCAGTACCCACTGGACCAGAGGGAGTGCCCTCTGACCAGGGCGAGACTTCCTCGGTCAAAAGGAAGGCTGGTTCAGAGGAACCAGTCCCGAGTAAAAAGACAAGGAAATCAGTAGGTTTGGGGTCCAAAATTGTGTCTCCAACTGCTGCAGAGATAGCTAAAGCCATTCAGATTGTCCAGTCACTGTCTCAGGGATCTGTAGAACCACCAACAGTTGGTAAAGGTTGGTTCGTTCAGTCCCAGTGGTTCAGGATTTTGAAGTTGAGGATTTTATGAACCACAGGAGGGGAGGAGGAATTTGATCAATATATGTGTGGCTTGGGGTCTGGACGTGCCCATTGAACCGGACATTTCTCCAGACAGACCTTTAGAATCTCCTCCTATTCTGTCTGAGTCCCCTTCTTTCTTTATTTTTTACAAAAAGGTTGCAGAAACCCTCCAGCTTCCTTTAGAGGATGCTGTGGATGAGCAAGAGGAGCCTGATTATGTGGAAATGATGGATATTCCAGAGTCTAGGAGGTTGTCTATTCCTTTGCATAAGTCATTTAGGAAGCAAACAACAAAGATTTTAAAAATCCTCATTCTGTCCCTCCTGTAGATAAAAAATGGACAGAAGGTATACTTTGTCAGGCTCGGATACAGACTTCCTTACTGAACAGTGTAGTCATGTAGGTGTGGTACAAGCTGCAGCCTGTGACAAGGCTAATATTCCTCTGGCCTCACATCCTCCTGATAAGGATTCAGGAAGATTGATGCCATGGCTAAGAAACAGTATAGGCAGCTTCTTTGGGACTCAGGCAGGCAAATTATATGGCTTATGTGGCTAGATATCAGAAATCTAGGTGGGACACAGTATTGCAGTTAGCCAAGCAGGCCCATGGCCAGCTGGCTAGTGAGTTGGAACAGGTGGCTGCTGATGGCATTGAAGCCTCTAAAGTTCAATTTCATACTGCTGTTGATGTTAATGATGTTCCTCTAGGTCATGGCCACTTCTGTAGCTTTCGTAGGTTGGCATGGCTCAGATGCACTAATCTGTCCCAAGATACCCAGTCAAAGGCTATGGATTTTCCTGTATGGGAAATTCTCTGTTTGGGGAGCAAACAGAAAACTATATGAAAAGATGGATGAATACAGAACTACCTACAAAAGTGCCCAGGCTAAGGAGAAGCATGCCATGCCACAAAGGCATGCTCCCAGAGGTAGGGGCAGGCCTTTTACCATTTCAAGCCTCCTCTTGTCTCTGAGAGGGTTTCTTCAGAGGCAGGGGTAGACGAGGCACAAGTAGACCGCCCCTCCCTCAGCCTAAGGCTGCTGCTAAGCAGGCACCCTGATGGGATGCCCAGGGCCGATTCTCCTGTACCAGTGGAGCAGGTTGCCTATTTCAGCCGGAACTGGCTGTCCCTAACTACGGACAGATGGGTTCTGGAGGTAACAGGCCAGGGTCTGGTTCTCAGCTTCAAACACTTTCCAAAGATGAGAGCCAGACATTTTCCACCTGCAAATCCTTCAGAAGCCCTTGCTTTGGAAGCAGAGGTTTCTTCTTCTGGACTGCAAAGCAGTGGAAGGGTTCCTCCTTGCCATCAGGGCAAGGGGCTTTATTCAAGATACTTTTACCCAAAAGACAGGAGAATGGTGGCCCATTCTAGATTTAAGGTACCTGAACAAGCATCTTTTGAAACCAAAGTTCAAAATGTTGACTCTGGCAATGATATTGCTTCCTTAAGGCCAGGGGACTGGCTGGCTTCCCTGGACCTCAAGGATGCCTATTTTCATGTTCTGATCAGGCCTTCTCACCGAAAGTACCTCAGGTTCGAACTGCCCTCAGGCCACTACCAGTTCAGGGCAATGCCCTTCGCCTGACCTCTCGCCAAGGGTATTCACAAATGTCTCAGCTGTAGTAGTGGCTCACTTAAGAAGGCAGGGTTGCTGTGTTTCCTACCTGGACGACTGGCTCATTGTGGGTCAGTCTCCAGGTCAGGTGAAACCCATTTGCAAGTCACCCAGCAGCTTCTCACTTCCTGGGATTCCTGCTAAACTTACCAAAGTCAGTTCTGGAACCGGTTCAGGTCCTAACTTTCATAGGCATGAATTGAACACAAGGTTAGCCAGGGCTTTCTTCCCTCGGAAAGGGTGGACAGACTCATCGCCCTGGCATCCTCCTTTACTCCTGCGGGTCTCTCTCGACCAGCAAGGCATTTTCTGCAACTCCTTGGGCACATGGCTGCTTCACAGCTGTCATGCAGGGAGCAAGATTCCAGATGAGGGACATTCAGTTCCATTTGAGGCCTATTGGTCTCAAAGGAAGGACCCCTACCAAGTTGGTTCCAGTTACTCAAACTCTGATCCTAGCCCTCCACTGGTGGCAGGCCCAGAGCAATTTAAGACCGGGGTTCCCTTCATTCCATTTTCTCACCTCACCACGGATGCCTCCCTGTTAGGTGGGGGCTCACCTGGGCGATCTTGCCACCCAGGGGTGTGGTCTCCTCAGGAATCTCTGCTCCACATCAATCTGTTGGAACTCAGAGCTGTCTTTTAGCTCTTCGGTGTTTTCAGATTCTGTCCAGAACAAAGTGGTTCAAGTCAGGACAGACAATACCACCACAGTGTGGTACATCAACAAGCAAGGGGCACTCGGTCTTCAGCCTTGTGCACCAAGCAATGAGTTGTGGTCTCTGGCCTACTCCTGAACACCTCCCTGATAGTGGTTCACCTCCCAGGGAAGGACAATGTCCTGGCGGACGCCCTCAGCAGAATTTCTCAGGGCCATCACGAATGGGCTCTGAATCCACAAGTGCTGGGGTCCGTCTTTGCCAGATGGGGCACTCCTCAGATAGATCTTTTCGCAGCCCCAGACAACCATCAACTTCCTCTTTTCTGTTGCAGGCCTCCAGTACTGGGCTCAGTCCCTCTGGACGCCTTTCTGTTGGACTGGAAAGGGAAGTTCCTGTATGCCTTTCCTCTTCTTTTCAGGGTACTAGTAAAAATCAGATCTCAACCTTGCAGAGTGATTCTGATTGCCCCAGATTGGAGCCAGACAGCCCTGGTACCCTCTGCTTCTGTCCTTGGCAGTCCACCCTGCCCTGAGCCTACCCAGAGTCCACGACTTACTGGCCTGTGCACAGGGAGAGTGTGGTATCCGGACCTCAAATCCCTCCACCTCAAGGCTTGGCTCTTGAGGAGCTAGAATTTGCTGACTTACACCTTTCTCAAGGTGTCATGGATATTTTAAAGGCTTCTAGAAGCCTTCCACTAGGGCCACTTATAATTCTAAGTGGAAGAGGTTTTCCATCTGGTGCTCTGAGAGGCAGATTATCCCAGAATCGGCTGATCTTCCCATTCTTCTGGAATATTTGGTCCATCTGAATTCCCTAGGCCTTAAACCAGCTACCCTGAAGGTTCATCTGGCAGCTGTCTCTGCTTTTGTGTCAGTAGGGAAGCCTGCCTCCCTTTCTTCTCACCCTGTATTCTCCAAGTTTTTTAAAGGGTTACTTCATACTGACCCTCCTTTTCGGGAACCAGCTCCCGCCTGGGACCTGAATATTTGCATTGCTCAGTTAATGCAACCCCTTTGAGCCTCTGTCTTCAGCAGAGCTCAAGTATTTAACTTGGAAAACCGTTTTCCTAGTAGCTATCACCTCTGCCAGACGCATAAGTGAGTTACAGGCCCTGTCAGTGGAAGAAGATTTTATCTCTTTCCACAGAGATAAGGTAGTCCTTAGGACTAATAGAAAGTTTTTGCCTAAGGTGGTTTCTGATTTCCACCTGAATCAATCTATCTCTCTCCCAGTATTTTCACTGAGCATTCTTCCTCAGGTGAGAGGAGACTGCACAGCTTGGATGTCAAAAGAGCCTTAGCTACTATTTAGAGCGCACGGAGGTCATAGGTTCGAATCCCTCCAACTGTTTCTTACCTATGGCGAGGTTGGCAAAGGAAAACCTGCCACTAAGAGAACAATTGCAAGGTGGATTGTTTCTTGTATCCAATTCTGTTATCAGAAACTAGGTAGAGTACCCCTCAGGATTGAGGGCCCACTCCACCAGGGGTACAGCTGCGTCTCTAGCGGCTGCTAGGGACATTCCCATTCTGGAGATTTGTCAAGCTGCTACCTGGAAGACAGTTCACACCTTTACCAAGCATTATTCCCTGGATGTCCAGTCCAGGAGAGATGCTCGGTTTGGCACAGCTGTGCTTCAGAGCCTATTTCCTAAGTAGGTTCTGACCCTCCTCCATGGAGGTACTGCTGTGTAATCTGCTAATGTTATAATATAGCAAGACTTCATGGTGTTTGAAGAAAAAATTACTCACCTTAGTAATTGCTTTTCTTCTCATGGAGTCTTGCTATGTCTCATACCCTCCCTCCTGCCCCTCTCAGAACCTCTACTTGGGTAGGGGTGGCCGAATTAGTGCAAGCACTGTGTCATGCCATTGTAGTTTTCCCTTTACCCTCTTTCCTTTGGGTTAGGGATCTGGTTGCTTTCATTTAGGTTATTTATATTGCCCCCTTCCTGGACTTGAGTCTTGGGGGGAAGGGGGGGTTCATAATGTGCTTGTCAAGGGTGGTAAAACGAACCATAATACCATCAATTTTTGTTATTATGGTTCTGGGTGTTTCTTTGTTGTTTATATTGTTGTTACTACTACTAGTAGGTAGCCATGGGCTAGTGTAGTTTTTCCACACAGACTTTCTGTTCTTTGATGTTAGCTTCGTAAAGATCTGACAGTTTCATTTGAAACTGCCAGATAGAGCTTTGGGCACAACGCCCTCGCGCTGTAGAACTCCAGATCCTCTGGAGTTAACTCCTTCCTCTCCGGGGCAGTTCAGCTGCAGTGGCTGACTGCTAATGTTATAATATAGCAAGACTCCATGAGAAGAAAAGCAATTACTAAGGTGAGTAATTTTTTCTTCCCTGCCTCCTCCCTGCTGCCACTCTTGTGAAGCAGGATCACATGAGCACTTCACCAGTCTTCTGGGACGTCTCCTGTGCTCATAGACTCACTAAAATGTTATCTTTAGTGGTACAGGAGCGGACAAACCCTCTTTGGTCTTGTCCAGTCACTTTCAGGAGACACCTATCTACCCTTCTGGCCAGTATGGACATAATATACTTTTTGTCGGCATTGAGCACCAAGATGGGGTGGTATGTAGAGCACTGAACTGGATTTCGGGGTAACTGAAATGGTTGCATATGCCTAAGAGGGGAGGCCTCCCCTTGCAAGACTTCATTCATAGCATGAAGCAGAGGCCCCAAGGTGTGTTCCTTAGTGGCCTTGTAATATTCGGCTCCAAAGCCATCCAGACCCAGGATCCTCTGGGATTTAGAGCCCCTCATCACCCCTTCAAATCCTCTGCCATGATGGGGGTGAGCAGCTGCTCTTTTTGCTCTTGAATTAGTGAGGGTGAGGTAAGTTGCGAGAGGAAAGCCTCTACCTCTGGTGGGTGGCCTATGTCCTTTGCAGTATATAGTGTTTGATAGTATGATCGAAAGGTGTTAGTAATTTCTAGCAGCTTAATACGTCTGAGTTTGGTAGTCGAGTTTGTCACTTTTGGGACAGTACAGATGGCACTGCTTTCGCAGTTGGTATGACAGTAGGCAAGATGCCATCACTCCCACTTCATAATATTTCTGACTCAGGAACATGAACAAAGTCTCTGTTTGCTACAGGCATAATGAGTCCAACTTGGCCTTCACTTTATTCATTTGCTGGAGCACCAATAGGTTGCTATGTTGGCGTACCATTTGTAAGAAGTGGAGGGTGTCCTCCAGCTGTCCCTGTCTCTCCTTGCCCGTTTTTGTCAGGAAGTATACTGGATAATTCTGCGTATCTTCCCCGGGAGCAGGTATATCCTCACTAGAGTCACCTCCATTCCATGGTGGAGACCGAAGCTATCACCAAGCATCCCTCTGGGTCTGTCCAGGTGTGTTGTTGTTCAAAAGTGGTGTGTCTGAGGATCAGGATAGCCACCCCTGTCTTCTGTCCTCCCAGTAGGAGGAGGAGGAATAAACTGCTGACATGCCAGACTACCAGTTTGTCATGTTCAGGCTTTGAAAGATGTGTCTCCTGCATATGGATTATATTTGGCCTAGCCGTTTGGTGTGCTTCCCACCAAATCACAGCTACTACGGCTGCGGACTTGACAGTGGTTTTGGATTAATAGAAATATAGAAACATAGACAGTGATGGCAGAAAAAGACCAATGATCCATGCAGTGTGCCCGAATTCCATATTTAGCACTAAGACCTACTGTCCCTCCAGGGTCTTAGCCCTCCCCTTTCCCCTCCCAGCTTCTGCTGCCCCAAGCAACCACTATACCCTTCATTCTATCCCAACTGTGCTTGAACCCACCAACAGTTTTAGCACCCTCCACTTCGGCAGGCAGACTATTCCATGGCCCCACCACCCTTTCTGTAAAACAGTGCTTCCTCATGTCTCTTCTGAGTCTCCCTCCAGGTAGTTTCCACTTACGTTCACGTAATCGTGAACTGGTATTCAAGATAAATATTTTCCTGCAGTTCACTGTATTAATTCATGTTAGGAATTTGAAGGTCTGTATCTTTTAAAAACATGAAGTCTTGTTGTATTCTGACTATATGCAGTTAGCCCCAGCACTTGAACTGCTCCAGAGAGGAAAGGGTTAACTCTGTGCAGCAGCAGCATAGAACATTGAGCTCGAGCTCGGTTTTCAAATCTCTGTCTCTTGTACATCTCAGTATAGCCATCAGATTCTTTACTCCGCCTAACTGTGAAGTCACTCCGGAGATTTCTCCTTCGCTTCGGTTTGGTTATAGTAAAAATTGTTTGGTTTATTCAACCGGTTTCATTTATTTTTTTGGTATCGAATCTCTGTCTACGTACAGGTAGAATAAGTAGGTAGATAGTGGAATAATTGGTGTAGAAATTAATTTTCTTCAGTTTCCTATCTGTTGGTCCGGTTGGGAACTGAAACAAATTTGTATTTCTTAGTTCTTGTGTGGTGTCCGGTTCCTATCGGTTTCAAAAAACCTAATTTTTTCTCGTTTTTTTCCACAACCTGTGACACAGTTGTTAACCGATAGGCAGTGTTATCTGGCTTGAAGGATGTTAAGGGTAACTTCTAGAAAGGCTATATCTGAGAAACCCAAGAAAAAAACCCGGTCCCACTAGGTTTCAGTACTGTACTGAGTTTGGGGAGGCTTTTGCCAAAGCTGATCCCCACTTCATATGTATGTATTGTCTGGGGTTTGACCACCTCAAAACAGACTGGCAGATTTGTAAAGTTTCCCAAAGCCACTTTAGATAAAAGATTAAGTAGGCTGAAGGAAAAGGAGGCTGAGAAGTCCGCTGATCCGGATGGCCAGCCCGGTTCGGTTCTTACCGAACCTGAGGAGGTGCCTGCTGAACCTCGCGATACCTCCTCAGGCAAAAAGAGAGCCGATTCTGAGGGATTAGGTCCATCTAAAAAGAAAAGGAAGTCAGCCGGTTTGGATCCCATCCTGCAGATCCCAACCGCAGAGGAAATTGCTAAAGAGATAAGCATAGTTGAACCAACACCTTCAGGTAAGCCGTCGGTTCGGATGGTTCCAACTCCATCGGATTATGATCTGGAAGTTTTCTGTGATGTGGAGTGGGAGGGAGATGATGATGATGATGACAATGATTTTAGTGGCCTAGATGAGAATATAGAGCCTGACATGTCCGCAGACAGGCCTACCAATGTCTCCCCTCCCAGGCTTTCTGAGTCCCCTTCCCACTTTTTGTTTTACAAAAAAAGTGGCTGACACTCTCTAGCTCCCAGTTGTGGAAGTGGCTGTTGAGGAAGAAGAACCTGATTATGTAGAGATGATAAACATGGACTGTAAAGCCCCTTAGTGAAGATGAGGTTATGGATGCCATTAAAACATTAAAACCAAATGGATCTGTGGGACCTGATGGAATACACCCAATTTTTATAAAGAATACTGCTTGTCATATAGTGGTCCCTTTGACCATCGTATTCAATGCTTCTCTCAGTACAGGGTCAACCTTAACTATATGGAGGCAAGCTGCAGTGATTCCCTTACACAAAAAAAGGTAGCAGAAATTTTGTACTAAATTATCGGCCAATAAGTCTCGCAGCTGTATTCTACAAACTTATGGAGAGATTATTTAAAGACAGAATAGTAGACCATCTTAAAAACACTGGTTTTATAGATATAACATAGCATTGTTTTGTCAAGGGCACGTCATGCCAAATAAATCTAAACTTTTTTGAGCCAGTAAGCGATGCTTTAGACAAGGGCCTATCTGTTGATGTTATGTTCTTGGATTTGTCGAAAACCTTCCTCAGTGTCACATAAAATCCTCATCAGTCTATTAGAAACAGTAGAAATACATCCTCAAATTATAAGCTGGATCAAATCATGGCTCTCTGACCGCACACAACGTGTATCATTAAAAGGTTATTTATCACCATGGGGCTTTGTTACTAGTGGCGTCACTCAGGACTCCATTTTGGGACCAGTTCTTTCCAATATATTGTTCTCCACCATGCTCCCCTTGAACAATCATTACTGGATGGCTAAATACTGCGACGATTGCAAACAGGGAGGCATTATTACTAACATAGATTGTGCAGTTCAAATACAAAAAAATCTTACACATCTTGAGAACTGGTCAATAGAAAATGAAGTATCATTTAATGTACACAGGTGCAAGGTGATGCATCTGGGAAAAAAACAATCCATGTTACTCTTATAAATTGAACAATATTAACTTACAAATTACTGAAAAAGAGAAAGACTTGGGGGTAGCATTTTCCAAAAACCTTGCTTTTGACACACACACAGCTAACATCGCTGAAAAAGGAAACCAAATACTGGGATGCATTTAAAAAAATATCAAGAGCAGGAATGAAAAAGTTATTGTCCCTCTTTTCAGGCCTTGTCAGACCACACCTGGAATATTGTTCTGCAGTATGTGCACCACAACTCAGTAGAGGCAATAAACTAATCGAAAAAATTCAGCATAAAGCCTCAAAAGCAGTTAAAACTATGCAAAATTTTGACTATGGTACCAGGCTAAACAAATTAGGTCTTTACTCAGTACAGAACAGAAGAATGTGTACACTTTATAAAGCTATAAATGAAGAATCAACATTTGAAACTATTGGGCAGTTAAGCAATTAATCTAAAACTAATACCAGATTACATGATAAAAAATTAATGGGTACTTTAAACAAAACTAATAAAAGAATCATTGGTTTACACAAAGGGTAATAAAGACATGGAATAGTCTACCAAAAAGTGTCATTGATAGCAAAACAATGGACACTTTCAAAAACAGTCTAGACCTAGGTATATATATGAATAACAGAAAATTCCTTTTCCACCAATGAAGAATGGTGGCAAGCTTATAAAAGGCATAACTGCCTACCTAGCTTGTATTTACCTATGAACCTATGAACGAACCTATGAACCCAGAGTCCAAGAGGCTGTCTATCCCTCCACATAAATCTTTAGGGAAACAGACTCAAAAAATCTTACGAGTACCTACTTCTATACCCCCTGTGGATAAGGAAATGGACAGGAGGTATATGTTATCAGGTTCTGGTACGGAGTTTCTGTATAACCATTGCAGTCATGTTGGGGTAGTGCAGGCTGCAGCCTGTGACAGGGCTAATATTCCTTTGGCATCACACCCTCTGATAAGGATACCAGGAAGGTGGATGCGATGGCCAAAAAACAATACTTGGCATCCTCCTTGGGACTCAGATATGCTGCTTATATGGCCTATACAGCCAGATACCAGAAGTATAGGTGGGATACGGTTCTGGAACTGGCTAAAAAGGCTTCCCCCCAGCTAGCCAAAGAGCTGGAGCAGGTGGCTGCTGATGGAATTGAGGCATCCAAGGTGCAGTTTCATGCTGCTGTGGACTCTAATGATGTGGCATCAAGAGTCATGGCTACATCTGTCTCCCTTAGGAGATTTGCTTGGCTCAGGTGTACTAGCCTTTCACAGAATACCCAGGCTAAGGCCATGAATTTCCCTGTTGCTGGTAATTCTCTGTTTGGGGAGCAGACAGAGTCTTACATAGATACATAGACAGTGTCGGCAGATAAGGGCCTATGGCCCACCCAGTCTGCCCATTTGAGCTTGTAAGTTCAGTTTATGTTTTCCTAGAAGTCTGTTGCCCCTTACCCCTGACCTCCAGAATTCCTTTATGTCTATCCCATGCATTCTTAAATCCCTGATTGTTTCAGCCCCCACCACTTCCTCTGGCAGAGTGTTCCACTTGTCCACCACCCGTTCTGTGAAGAAATTCTTCCTCACGTTTCCTCTGAATTGTCCTCCCTCCAACTTCATCCAATGCCCTCTAGTCCTGGAACATCTTTTTCGCTTAAAAATAGTGTATTCCTGCACCCTGTTCCTCCCTGTAAGATACTTGTATGTCTCTATCATATCCCCTCTCTCTCCCTCCTCTCCTCCAGGGAGTACACATTCAGTTCCTTCAGCCTGTTCTCATAGGACTTGTGATGCAATCCATGTGCCATCTTTGTTGCCCTTCTCTGAACCTTCTTTATCCTGTCTATGTCCTTACGTAGGTGAGGTCTCCAGAACTGTACATTGTACTCCAGGTGGGGCCTCACTAGTGTCTTGTATAGTGGAATTATGACCTCCCTTTTCCTGCTGGTGATGCCCCTGCCTATGCATCCCAGCATCCTATTTGCTTTACCTGCTGCCTTGTCACACTGTTTCCCTACCTTGAGGTCATCAGAGATGATAACCCCCAGATCCCTTTCCTGCTTGGTGCATGCTATATCCTCACACCCCCTAACTGATATATTGTGCCAGGGTTTTTGTGCCCCATATGCATTATACATGGAAAAGATGAATGAGTAGCGGACCGCCTATAGGAGTGCAGTGGCCAAAGAAAGGCAAGCCACTCCTCAGAAGCAGCAGTATAGGCAGACAGGGGCAGGCCTTTTTACCAAGCCCAGGCTTCCTCTTCATTTCAACAGAGGGGGTTCTTTAGAGTTAGAGGTAGAAGAGGAATGAGCAGGGCTGCATCCTCTTCTCAATCCAAAGCTCCTGCCAGACAGACACCCTGATGTGTCAGCTTGGGTCGCCTCCCCTATTCCAGTATCAGGCAGGCTGGCTTACTACTTCCAGGCCTGGAAGTCTATTACTTCAGACAAATGGGTTCTGGAAGTGGTAAGCCAGGGACTGGCTCTCAGTTTCAAAAGATTCCCCAGATTGAGGGTCAGGTCTGTTCTACCTGCAACACCTTCAGAAACAGTTGCCCTAGAGGCAGAAGTTTCTTCCCTACTAACCCTAAAAGCTGTAGAGAAGGTTCCTCCATAGCACAAGGGCGAAGGACTGTATTCCAGATACTTTCTTACCCCAAAAAAGACAGGGGAATGGTGACCCATCCTAGACTTGAGATATCTGAACAAACACATCACAAAACCAAAATTCAAAATGGTGACTCTGAATAATTCTCCCCTTTCTGAGGCCAGGAGACTGGCTACCCTCCCTGGACCTCAAGGATGCCTATTTCTATATTCCTATCAGGTGCTCCCACAGAAAGTACCTCAGGTTCGAGTTGCCCTCAGGTCATTACCAGTTCAGAGCCATGCCCTTCGGCCTGACATCGGCCCCAAGGGTGTTCACAAAATGCCTTGCAGTAGTGGTAGCCTTTCTCAGAAGGCAGGGCATCTCAGTCTTCCCTTACCTAGACGACTGGCTCATTGTAGGCCAGTCCTCAGATCAGGTCAAGTCAGCTCTAGAGGTAACTCAGAATCTTCTCAGTTCTTTAGGATTCCTTCTCAATCTTTCCAAGTTAGTTCTCGAACCAGTAGAGTTCCTTACCTTCACAGGGGTAGAGCTGAATACTATTCAGGCAAAGGCCTTCCTCCCATGCTCAAGAGTAAAGGCCCTTACTGATCTGGCTTCTTCTTTTCAACTTCTGGTGTCTTGCCCAGCCAGGCATTTTCTTCAACTCCTAGGCCACATGGCAGCTTCCACTGCAGTGGTTCAGGGAGCCAGGTTCCAGATGAGGGACATTCAGTTCCACTTAAGGTCCTTGTGGTCTCAGAAAAAAGACTCTCTTACCAAACTGATTCCGGTGACTCAGACTCTTGTCCAAGCTCTCCAGTGGTGGTTGGATCAGGACAGTCTCAGACAGGGTGTCCCATTCCTCAGTCCAGCACCCTCAGTGGTCATGACCACAGATGCCTCTCTCCTGGAGTGGAGAGCCCATCTAGGGGCTCTCACTGCACAGGGTACTTGGTCACAGCAAGAGTCTCTCCTTCATATCAATCTTCTGGAGCTCAGAGCTGCGTTTCTAGCCCTTCAGGCATTCTCAGACTCAGTCAAAGGCAAAGTGGTGCAGGTTAGGATGGACAACACAACAACAATGTGGTATATAAACAAGTAAGGTGGCACTCGGTCCACGACCTTGTGCACAGAGGCCATGAAACTATGGTCTCTAGCTTACTCACTTCAGACTTCTCTGACAGCTGTTCATCTTCCAGGGAAAGACAGTGTGCTGACAGATATCTTAAGCAGGATATCTCAGGGTCACCACGAGTGGTCCCTGAACTCTCATGTCCTTCAGGTAATCTTCAGGAGATGGGGCACTCCAGAGATGGACCTCTTTGCACCCGCAGACAATCAACTTCCTCTGTTCTGCTGTAGATCTCCAGTCCTGGGGATGGTTCCTCTAGATGCTCTCCTGCTAGACTGGACAGACAGGTTTCTTTATGCCTTTTCTCCCTCCATTGATATTCAGAGTACTGATCAAGATCAGGTCTCAACCCTGCACGGTGGTCCTGGTGGCTCCAGACTGGGCCAGGCAACCATGGTATCCTCTGCTGCTGTCTCTAGCAGGAGACATGACCTCCTGACCTCCTCTCAGTGGAGGATTTGGTATCTCTATCCCCAGTCTCTCAGACTCAAGGTCTGGTTCTTGAGGAGTTAGAATATGCAGGCCTGCATCTCTCCCAAGGAGTAATGGATATCCTTAAGGTTTCTAGGAAACCTTCCACCAGATAAATTTACAATTCTAAATGGAAAAGATTCAGTATTTAGTGTTTTCAGACATACAGCTGGATTCTGTGGGATTGCCACCGCCCTAGATTATCTGGTTCATCTTAATGGGTTAGGCCTTAGGCCTGCTACCCTTAAAGTTCACCTAGCAGCTGTTTCTGCATTTCTTTCTGCAGGGAAGGGATCTTCCCTGGCATCTCATCCTGTTTTCAGTAAGTTTTTCAAAGGTCTGGTTCACATTAATCCTCCTTTCAGGGAGCCTACACCGGCTTGGGACTTGAATATTTGCATTGCACAATTTATGCTATCCCCCTTTGAACCATTGTCCTCTGCTGAGCTTAAGTACTTGACCTGGAAGACTGTGTTCCTGGTAGCTATTACCTCTGCCAGGAGAATCGGTGAATTACAGGCCCTGTCAGTAGAACCTGACTTCATTTCCTTCCATAGGGATAAGGTGGTCCTTAGGACAAATAGAAAATTTCTTCCTAAAGTGGTTTCGGATTTTCATCTGAACCAATCCGTGTCTCTGCCTGTGTTTTTCACTGACCATGCTTCTTCTGGGGAGAGAAGATTGCACAGTCTGGATGTAAAAAGGGCACTTAGCTATTATTTAGAGCATACTAAGGCCCATAGCAGTGATTGTCTTCAGTTATTTCTCACTTATGGGGAAGTGGGAAAAGGTAGACCTGCTACTAAGAGAACTATCGCCAGATGGATTGTCTCCTGTATTCAGTTTTACTATTTAAAGTTAGGCAAAGAGCCTCCCTCAGGCCTAAGGGCTCACTTAACCAGGGGTACAGCTGCCTCTTTGGCAGCTGCTAGAGATAGCCCCTTGGTAGAAATTTGTAAAGCAGCTACTTGGAAAACAGTCCATACATTTACCAAGCATTACTCTCTGGACACCCAGACTAGGAGTGATGCTAGGTTTGGTACAGCAGTATTGCAGAACCTGTTCCCAAAGTAAGGTTCTGTTATCCCCTCCTGCAGGGGGGAACTGCTTGGTAGTCTGCATATAGTCAGAATACAGCAAGACTTCATGTTGTTTGAAGAAAAAATTACTCACCATAGTAATGTTGTTTCTTCTAATGGAGTCTTGCTGTATTCTGACCTCCTTCCATGCCTTCCCTCTCAGAACCTAGTCTTTTGGGATGTGGGTTGGCAGTTTACAGTGTTGCACACCAGAGGTGTACCTTTGCACCCCTCCTTTTCTTGGTGGGGTCTTTCTTTATTGTTATTGTTTATGTATTTTTCATTATCTACACAAGTTTTCTTGGGTTCTCGACTTGAGTCTTTTGGACCCAAGCACTGTGGCCTATGGCTTAAAGTTTTTAAACAATTTCTATAGCTATTAGTTAGTTAGTATATGCTCGTAAGAATCTGATGGTTACACTGAAATGTACCAGAGACAGAGGTTTGAAAACCGAGCTCGAGCTCAACGTTCTATGCTGTTGCATAGAGTTAACCCTTTCCTGTCCGGAGCAGTTCTAGTTCTGGGGCTAACTACATATAGTCAGAATATAGCAAGACTCCATTAGAAGAAACAACATTACTATGGTGAGTAATTTTTTCATATCTTCCCTCTACATTCTGGTCTCGAGTGAGCACATGCTCAGTGCCTTGAGGCACTTCTCATAGGACCTGCCCTGTTGTCGAATCATTTTTTGTTACGTTTTCGCTGCACCTGTCTCCAGCCTATTTCTATTGTTCCTGTGGTGAGGACTCCAGAACTGGGTGCAGTATTCCAGGTGTGGCCTCACTAAAGATCTATATAGAGGAAGTATTATTACCTCTTCCCTTCTGCTATCAATACCCCTCCCGATACACCTCAGCATCCTATTTGCTTTGCTCGTTGCCCTAACTCGATTGTTTGAGGGAATCACTGATTATAACTTCAAGGTCTTGTTCCTCCACCATAGTGCTAAGTCTCACCCCACCCCATCCCATACTCTGTCCTGGGTTTCTTGTTCCCTAGATGCATTACCTTGCACTTTTTGGCATTGAATTTCAACTGCCAAACCTTAGACCACTCCTCTAGCTCTCGTACTGGACTCTGCATTTCCTTGATTCCCTCATCGCTATCCACCCTCCCACGAGCTTAATATCATCTGTGAACAGACAGAGCCTGCATTGGATACCCTCACCAATGTTGCTAATGAAAATATTGAAGAGGATCGGTTTCAGACCAGATTCCTGTGGTACCCTGCCCGTGACCTCCCTCTCTGCTGACATTACCACTTTGACTGTAACCCTATGCTGCCTTCCCTTTAGCCAGTTACCTATCCAGTTTACTATGACTTTAGCACACCCAGATCCTCCATCTTCCTCTGCAAGCGTCTGTAAGGCTTGGGGTCAGAAGCCTTGCTGAAGTAGAGAAAATCCATGGCATGGCCTCTAATTCCCTTGTCACCCAGTCAAAGAAAACTATCACCCTAGGCTGACAAGATCTTTCTGCCACGAATCTGTGCTGTTTACTGTCCTGGAGTCTGTTGCTCTCCAAGTAGTCCATGAGGTCCTGTTTCACTAGTGACTCCATAAGTATCCCTATTGTAGAAGTAAGACTGACAGGTCTGTAGTTCCCTGCCTGTTCATTGTTTCCTTCCCCTTATGGAGTGAAACTACAACCGCCACTCTCCAATCCTTTGTAACTACCCCTGTCCTTAGAGAGCTGTTGAATAGGCCTACCAGGAGTTCAGCCAGTTCTGCTGCCAGCTCCCTGAGTAACCTCGGATTTAACCCATCTGGTCCCAGGATCTCCTGGTCCATTTGCAGTCCCAGAGACTTTCCACTGTAAAGAAGACTTGGCAGCAGTTTTAGTTTTTAAGTAAGCGGGCAAAGAAGTATTTTTCTCTGCAACAAGTGTTCTTCAAGTTTTATGAAGGGTTAAACCACTTGAATCAACCTATGAGGAAAAAAGTTCCCCCACGGGATTTGAAGCTGGTACTGGAACAGCTAGTAAAGCCTCCATTTGGTCTTTTTCTTCAGCAGAGCTCAAAAACCTGACATGGAAGACAGTGTTTCTAGTAGCTGTTCCTTCTGACAGAAGGGTCAGTGAACTACAGGCCCTCTGAACACATCCTAATATTATGGATTTCCATGGGGATAAAATAGTCCCTATGCCACCCACATGTAAAATTCTTACCAAAAGTGATTTATGAATTTCACATGAACCAGTCTGTGACTTTGCCTATTTATTTTCCAAAACCTTACTCAAATAGAGGTGAGGAGAAACTGCACAGCCTAGACATAGAGGGCTTTAAGTTTCAACTTGGATATAACCAAAAGGGATCCAGAACTGACAGCACTCAGCTGTTTGTCACTTAAGGTGAATTAGATCAAGGCAAGCATGCAGATAAAAAGACCATCTCTTGTTGGCTAGTGCCTAGCATGCAGTTTTGCAATAGAAAAGCTGTTACGCAACCACCCAAAGGCCTATGGGCACATTCCTCTAGAGCTACATCTGCTGCTGTGGCAGCGTTTAAGGGGACAGGATATTTGTGCTAATTGGCAGCAGTTAGTAATGTTTCCGTTTACAGAAAAGAAATTCATACTTTCAAATGATCCATATTTAACTGTACCAGAGTGAAAACTAATGTGAAAAACTGTGTTTTCAATTGTTTTCTTTTAATGGACAGCATACTTTCACAGCTCCTCATCGAACCAGTAATTTGGAGTTGTTACTGTGTCATGGTTTGTGTACAGAATGCTATGCAGAAGTTGTTGACCTGTCAGAACCATGCTCAGAGTTCTGTACACAAACAGTGATGTACAGTAGTTATAACTCCAGATAACTGGTTCCATGAAGAGAACTGTTACAGAATGCTGCCCATAAGAAGGAAAACAATAAAAAATACAGTTTTTCAAATTAATTTTTATTCAGGTATAGTTACATATGTATCATTTAGGTGTATTAGACACATTATAAATGTCCTGTCGTCCTTGAGGGATGTACCCCTTCAGGAGATTTGTAAAGCACCTACCTGGTCCACAGTACACACCTTTACTTTCTGTCACTGCCTAGACATCCAGCCTAGAATGGAATGACAGGTTTGGTACTTCAGTACCTTTTTCCTAAATTCTAGACCCTGCCTTTCAAGGTACTGCTTGAAAGTTTGCAGACTGTATGACATCATTAGTAAACTCCCCTTGCTGGAAAAAAAAAATACTGTAGTAATGATTTTTTTTTCTAGCTGGTTTACTAGTGATTCATCTAAACCCTTCTCTGCCTCCCGTTCTAGAACCATAATATAAAGGGCTCTTGAGACTAATTCAAAGAATTGTTTTATTGCTTGAGCATTTCATTGGTACAGACTTTGCAGTCATCACAGTTTTCATGTGTAGTTTTTTTCATTCTTCTTTACATTGGTAAAAATACCTAGCATAGATTTGGAAATATGATTAAAGTTCCCTTCTGGTCTCCCGCTATAAATCTGCTTTTAGAATATGTGTGAAGCTGGCGCAGTGCGCATGAAAGGCTGAGGTGCTGGCACCTTGCCTCTGCTCACGAGCGACCTGGGTTCGGAATGACCTTGGGTCACCGGGATGCCAGCTCGGGGGGGAGGGCTGGAGCAAGATTCAGCCATGGCTCTCCCCTCCAAAGGGGTGGATGCCCAACCGTCCGTAGTCCTGCTCCCACCGATTGGAGGTCCGGTGGGCGCGTAGGAAGTATGGCCGGCGACAAAAGTCAGGGGAGGGGCAGAAGGGGCCACTGGATCCTGGCATGTGTGTACACCTCCATGCATGTACACGCATGTGTACGCCGTGGCCCCAGGGGGTAGGGAGAAAAATGAAAAATAAGTAAAAATGTATATGAAAGTCGCTGAGTGACCACAGTTCAGAATTTGAAGTCAAACATTCTAAGTTCCATTTCCTGTGTAGCATCTCAGTTGAGACTGTTGCATACTGTATGTAGTAAACCTTCTAGAAGAAACATCATTATTATGATGAGTAATTTTTTTTCATCTGGTTCATATGAACATACGAAGAAGCCAGCAGAAGAAGGCCATTTGATGTATCAAGTCTGCTCATATTGCAGGGTCCCCAGCCTGCGTTAATGTCCTTGCCCTCCCTCAACACTCCTCCTATCCTCCCCACCCATGATCCTTACCTTCCCCCTATGCCTAGCCCTGCCTCTCTTAAAGCTGCCCACCGTCTTCAATGAGATGACCTCTTCTGGCAGTGCATTCCAAGTGTCCACCACCCTCTCTGTGAAGAAGTGCTTCCAGACCTCCCTCCGAAACCTCTCAGCCTCCAGCTTAAGACTGTGCCCCCCTTGTGCTATGGTTGCCACTCAGCTTAAAGGGACTCTCCTTATCAACCTTATTTATCCCTTTCAAGTACTTGAAGGTCCCAATCATGTCCCCTCTCTCTATCCTGTCTTCCAGGGAGTACATGTTCAGTGCCCTCAACCTCTCCTCATATGCCTTACCCTGCTGACTGGCTATCATCTTTGTAGCCCTCCTCTGGACCTTCTCCAGCAGGTCAATCTCCTTTTTGAGGTGTGGGCACCAGTACTGAACTCCATGCTCTAGATGCGGCCTTACCAGTGATCTGTACAAGGGCAGTATAACCTCCTCTATCTTACTGCTGATCCCCCTAGATATGCATCCCAGCATCTTGTTTGCCTTTGCTGCTTTCTTGCACTGCATGGAGTGCTTCAGGTCACTAGTGATCATCACTCCCAGGTCGTTCTCCTCCTTTGATGCAGATACTCGGACTCCACCCAGGTAGTACTCTGTCCTGGGATTCTTGGCTCCAGTATGTATAACTTTGCATTTCTTGGCATTGAAGCCAAGCTGCCAGATCCTGGACCACCTCCCCAGCTTTTCCAGATCTTCCTGTAGGTCCTGTATCTCTTAAGCTGTGTCCACTCTCCCACAGAGCTTGGTCTCATCTGCGAATAGGCACATTTTGCCATTAATTCCATTCCCAGTGTCATTGATGAAGACATTGAACAACACCGGCCCCAGCACCAAGCCCTGTGGGACCCCACTGGTTACCTCTCTGGTGCTAGATAATTCTTCCCCCACAACCACCCTCTGGGTGCTGTCCCTCAGTCAGTTTTCCACCCATCAGGCCATCTTTTCCCCAACCCCAAGATTCACCAACTTCCTGATCAACCTTTTGTGGGGCACAGAGTCAAAGGCTTTGCTGAAATCAAGATAGAGGATGTCTACTGCTTGGTCCCTGTCTACTGTCTTAGTGTCACAGTCAAAGAAGTCAATCAGATTTGTTTGACACGATCCCCCCCCCCATGAACCCATGCTGCCTCTCATCCTGGAGACCATGCTCCTCTAAATATTCATCCAACCTTTCCTTTAGTATGGTCTCCATGATCTTGCCCACAGTGGAGGTCAGACTGACTGGTCTGTGATTCCCTGGGTCATCCTTGGGACCGCTTTTGTGGAGGGGCACTACATGTGCTGCTCTCCAGTCCTGTGGTACCATGCCTGACTCTAGTGAATTATTAAATAGGTCTGCCAGTGGCCCTGCCAGCTCCTCAAGTACCCTTGGATATACTCTGTCTGGGCCTGGTGATTTGTCCACCTTCAATGCCAGCAGCCTCTCCCTCACTCTCTCTCTCTCCTCCTCTATCACTGCATCTGTGTTCCCCTGCCCCCCGCTCTTCTTTTCCCTCCTGAATGTACTGGTCCGTCCTTCTCCTTGATGAAGATGGAACAGAAGAGGCAGTATAGAGCAGTGGTTTAAGGCTCTGAGCTGCAAACCTGGAGACCTGGGTTTGAATCCCACAGCCCCCACTTGCATACTGTGTGACCCTGAGCAAGTCACTTAACTTCCTTGTGCTCCCAGGTTGCACCTGTAAATAAGCTTTCAGCTTAGCGTGTCTCTCCTGGTAAAACAAAAGGTAAAACAAAATTATTGTCTCTGCTTTTCCGCCATTATCCTCCACCCACTCAGTTTCAGTTAGTTTACATCTGTATCCCCTTCCCCTGGGACAAAGCTGAAAATAGGCAGTCTTTTCCAGGTCTCCTTTCTCAGTTCGCAAAAACTAAATGAATAAAAAAAGAGAGCATCTTTTCTTCAGTTTCTTTATAGGCTGTTTAAATCTGAATAAAATACAGTTGAGAAAGCTGAGGTGGGTGACAAAGTTCATTTCACAAAGTAAATCTCAAGTTTACTTCATAGAGTATTTCAGTTAGTGATTACATTTTGGAGATGTGTATGTAACCCCCCCCTGCAAATGGGGGTTCCCAAAAGACTTCCAGGAGCTTGCTTGAATGCTCCAAGCCTGAATGGTGTTTGGCGTTTAAGCCATTTATCAGTGAGTGTTTTTAGAACCTCTGGTACTGTATCTTTAAGAGCTGTCTGCTTGCAGACATAATTAGTTTGTATGGGGGACTGTGTGTTTCTTTGATTGAGTACCACTCGAGCTGCTGCCAATTCACTTCATTTTGCAGTCACTAGGGTGCAAAGGGAACCTATCTGAAAGATGTAACTGTTTGCCAGAAATTATTTAGAGTAATAATGAAATTACAGTTTGTCTAACCTGCTTTCTTTGCAGTCAGAACTGTGTCTGCTAGTTCCCCATTCTAGTTTTGAACTGCTGAACTGGACCAATCAGTGTGGGGTAAGCTAGCTCTAAAATGGTGCCTTGGACGAATCAGAACTTGGACTCATAATCTGAGCCAGCCACAAGAGGATTGTATGGGCAGTGACTCTGGGAGATGTAGTTTAGACTTCAGTGCCTTTTGGACCAACAGCAGCAGTCTATTGTGAGTGACAGCCAATCCAGTCAAGAACTGGGAGGAACTCAAAGGAAGTGCCGGTTTTGTCGGTTGGAGTTTCAGTTGAGCTTTGGCAGTGAAGAAGGAAGGAGCCCTGTGCTTTTCAGTGTGCAGTTTTAGTCAAAAGCGTGTGTAAGGCCCAGAGTTCGGTCTGCAGCTTGTGTAACTGCTTGTTAGGACTGAATCCGTCCTGTGAAAAGAATCAAAGGATCTCTGAAGAGTAGAAACCAGGCTCACCCTGTAGAAGACTGGAAATTGTTGAATTACACTGTCTGTCAGGAACTGAATCTGCTGTGTGTTCTCCCGGGTATTGTGCAGTAGTGCGATCGGGATAGAAAGCAGCCTGCCTGGTATAGTACTTTTTTTTTACCATATAAATGTGTGAAGAGTCTCTTGGAGCTCAAGAGTAGCCCTGCTGATATTGAAGGACCCTATCTTATTTGGAGGTCGTGAGTACTAATTCAGGGTCGCTCCCTGTTGAATTGCCACATTAAATCCAAATGGAATTACTGTACTGCTGACTGTTTAATTCTCCTTTTCTCTGTGTGAAAGGGCCCCTACCAGCTGCCACGGTTTGGACTAGCCACTAGGGCTTGGGTACCCAGGGACAGTAACTGATAGGGATAGGCCTGTGCACAGAGCCATAGGTAGATTATTGAGGGATAAGCTAATTAACCTGATTTCCCCTGTCCTTGTTATATCCCCCTAAATAAATCAAGAGCTGCTTGTTTCAGCAAAGTTATACTGCCTGAGGTATTTGTCTATGTTAAAGTACTGTACTGTGATTGTTGCACTGTATCTCATTTCACAGGAGGTCCAGTGCGGAACCAGACCTGGGGGTAAGTGTATACTGTGAAGGTAATTCTGATATATTGTGTGGGCCACTAGTGGGAAGAAAGGGGTTGCAGTGTCCCAGAGGGCTGTGACCAAGTTAGTTTAACTATTGCAAACCCTGACCTCTGGGTGGAGGCACCAGCCATTGGATCCAGGCCCTCAACCTGTTAGTGGCAAATCAGGCAGGGGTGGTAGCCCTGGGATAGCGCCATCTAGGGTTACATTTTGAGGCTCACCGCTGGGATTGTGTGTCCTCTAGTGGCCATATTTACGAACCACTGTTAAGAAAAAAATGGGTACCCGACAGAAGTGGCTGTGCACCGGCTGGTGGAGTGGTGTACTGGGGAGATCGACCCCAAAATGCTATGCTTATCCTGGACATCCCCTGGGTATCAATACGGACACTGTGCAGGAGTACTTTCCAAGGTGGAAGGTTTACAAAACCCTGTGGTGGTGGGTGGCATGCTAATCTGCTCACCCACACTTTCCTGGCCCTAGTAGAGTTTAAGGATCCCATAGATAGCTCCAAAGTGCCACAGACCATTACCCCAGAGGAGCCTCACTGCTTGAGAGTGATAACTAGGACAGTAAAGACCGGGGGAATGAGCCCCACCACTATCTGAAACTTTTGAGGAGAAATTTGCTAAATGGTTGCTGGGGAAGGGAAAACTGTGGAGGATTTGAAGAAACTATTCTTGCCACCTGGGGTGTTCCTCCCCAACACCTTCTCCGCTCCAGTGCCCGTAATGGTGGCTGAACCAATGCAGACTCAATTTCTGCACCTGCCATTAGTCACGACTCTTACCGAAGGTTGAGGATCTTCTCTGGCACCCTCCCACCCCCAAGGGGAGGATGACTGGGAGACCTGGATAGATTATGTTGCCCCAAGTGCTAGAATGGCAATGCTGGAAGGCGGCAAAGAGGGTTAGTGAGAGCCTCCGAGTCCTGCCCTGGCTACTATCCTAAGTACTAAACGGGCCAGTAACCCTGAAGCGACTGCACAGGCCTCATCTTGAGGCCTGGAGAATGTGTATGGAGCCAGATTCTGATGAGGACCTATGGTGGAGAGTAAGAGATGCACAACAGTACCAAGGGAGTTGTTGTCTGTGTATGTATCTCGGCTGGAAAAATTGTTGCAAGAATGCCTCAGAAAAGGTAGTTTGCCAGTGATTGAACTGGACCGAACCAGGCTGGACAGGATCCTTGAGTCTGCCCCTTCTCAGAACTGCTGTTGCTTCCAGTTCGCCTGGCAGATCGACTGGAATCCCCACCCTCCTATGATGAGTTAATGAGAGAATTCGAGGTTGAGAAAAAGACGACCTCAGGAGGGACCTGCACCAATAGCTGCGGCTCAAGCCGAAGTGACTGAGGGTGACCCATCAAGTGAAGTTCAGGGGCAGAGATTGGCAGTCAATGAGTGCTTTGACAAGGAAAAAGATATGCCACAATGGGGGGGAACTGTTGAGAGATCCGAATTCAAAAACAGTCGCTTATGAAGGCCACGCCTGCAAGTATGGGCCCTGACCTATATCCGACTGGTATCTGGTTATGGGGGTGGGGGTTCCACCATGTATCTCCTGCTGATAACAGCTCCAAACTCAATTCCTTGACCATGGAAGTGGAGAAACTGACGAGATGTCTCCAAATGCTTATCACGCCGCAGACAGAGATGGCACCAGGTTTCCAGTTAGTAATACCTCGCCCTGGCTCCCAGTGTGGCGCCTCGGCCAGCTCAAACTCCAGAAAGTATGTTTTGCTATAATTGTGGGAAAGATGGGCACATGAAAGGAATGCCAGTCCCCAAAAGACACTGACAAAGTTGCATATAGGCTACAAGGAGAGCTTCGGAGAAGAAATCAGTGGTTAAGAGGTGCACGACATGATCCCAGTGAGGGCACCAAAATGCTAATTCACGTCCTTTGTGGCAAGTCAGTTGCCCAGGCCCCCACTCACGCCTCTCCAGACTGGTCCAGAATAGTGGGTCCCTCCATGGAGACCACTGTAAAGGTGAATGGAGTGTCTACAAGAGCTTGTATTAGACAGTGGCTCCCAAGTGACAATTATGTTCCAGGATTGGTATCAGAAGCATTTGTCAGACGTACCCTTACAACCATTAGAAAGGACTGCATGTATGGGGTTAAGTGAGAAGGCCTACCCCTATTCCGGTATATCCGAATTTACGTCTTTCCCCACTTCCGTGGCTGGAGTGGCCGAACAAGTAGAGACCCTAGCCTTAGTGTGTCCCCCACTGGACTGTATGATGGTGTCCTTTGTTGATTGGAACAAATGCTCATATGTTCGGAAGGCTGGCACAGTTGTGTTATGAAAAACAGGGGTCAAAGACTAGTAGAGCTTTAAGAGTTCCGCTTTAATTAAGAAGGCCTATGAGGCACAGAGAGATGCTGAAAAACAGAACCAGGGAACCGGTCGGAATTATGGGAAGAAGGATCCTGAGTCTCTGATCCTGGCGCCAAATGCCCAGTGTACCTTACAGGGAGAGGTCCGTATCAGAAAGGATGTTAAGAATAAAATATTAATGTTGGATGCACCAGGCGATGGAAAATTGCCAGAGGGACTGCTGGTCAAGCCTAGTATTTTGCCCGCTAGAGCCCATGCTTATGCCAGAAGGGTAATGGTCCAAGTTCATAATGTGTCTGAAAGAGACATTCGAGTAAACAGAGGTTGCATCCCGGCTAATGTGCATTGTGCAGACACTGCAGTGCTACCCAGCAGCAAGAGTTCAAGGAAGAATGACAGAGTAACGCCTGACTTGTTTGATTTCGGCGACTCCCCGCTGCCAGCTGAATGGAAAGTGAGGATCAGTGAGAAGCTTGCCCAGAGAGACCAGGTGTTTTCTTTAAAGGAATGGGATGTAGGATGCGTAAGGAGCTGAGCACAATATCCGGCTGCATGACAAGACCATTTCGGAGAGGTCTCGACGCCTGGCACCTGCTCGACATAGATGATGTGAGACAGCATCTGCAAGAGATGTTAGCTGCTGGTGTAATACAAGAATCCAGAAGCCCTTATGCTTCCCCCATTGTGGTAGTGAGGAAAAGAATGGAACAGTAAGGATGTGTGTGATTATCGCACCTTAAACCGCGGACTATCCCGATCAGTACACAATGCCCGTGATTCAGGATGCTTTGGACTGCCTAAACGGGAGCGAGTGGTTCTCTGTGCTGGATCTCCGCAGTGGGTACTACCAGATCCCGATGGCCCCAGAGGACCGCAGAAGACGGCCTTTATCTGTCCGGGCTATTTTATGAATTCATGAGGATGCCTCAAGGGATTTCAGGTGCCCAGCCACTTTTCAGCCATTGATGGAGCGTGCAGTGGGGACATGAACTTACTAGAGTGCCTGGTATACCTAGATGATGTTATTGTGTTTGGCAGCTCACGGAGGAACATGAGAGCAGATTATTTAAGGTATTGGACCGACTGGAGGACTTTGGCCTTAAACTGTCCATTGATAAGTGTCAATTCTTTCAAACATCAGTAAAGTATGTGGGACACATAGTATCCACCGAGGGAATAGAGACCCACCCAAAGTAAAGTTGAGGCCTTGACCACCTGGCCTACAGCCCAAAATCTAAAAAGAACTGCAAAGATTCCTGGGATTCTGTGGTTATTATCGCCCATCAAGGACTATTCAAGAGTGATCCGCCTTTACTTAACTTTACTCAATGTATCCCCAACCCACAAAAAATACTAAAGTCAAGGTCCTCAAGACTGAAAGAGTGTATTTTCATCCGAAAGTGAAGTATTCAGCCCGCTGTGACTCCTGATTGTGAGACTGCTTTTCATGAGATCATATATCAACTTACCCATGCTCCAGTGCTGGCCTATGCCGATCCAAGAAAACCTTTGTCCTGCACACTGATGCTAGCTTGCAAGGGTTGGGGGCTGGAAGACCAAGAGTACGGAGAATGGCTCTGAGACCAGTGGCCTTTGCCAGTAGAAGCCTGACCCCATCCGAAAAGAACTATCCTGGTACAAGTTAGAGTTCTAGCTTTGAAGTGGGCTATTGTTGACCAATTCCATGAGTACTTGTATGGGGCTAAAATACTAGTAAAATTGACAATAATCCTTGACCTATGTGCAGACCTCAGTTAGTTGGATGCCATGCATAGGTGGCTTTCTGCATTATCTACATATGACTATGCTCTCGAATACCGAGCAGGTCTGAACCACATAGATGCTGATGCTCTCTCCCGAGGCCTGTTCCCAAGAATGATTGGGTCCATTGGCAGAACCTGACATTCGGCACTCTGCCGGAAGTTTGACAGGGAGGAACAATGTCCACGGACGAGTGGACTGCATGGTGGATTGCTTGGGAGCCTCTGAGAATTGCATACCTGCTGCTTATTGCCACTTTTCTGCAATAGACATTGGTGCACTGCCTCAGCTGGACAATGACAGTATTCGGCGGGCTCAATCCCGCGATCCCATGATCAAGCAGCTTTAGAAGCCCTCTATGCAGGAAAAGATGTGTCCAAATTACGCCCACTGATTTGAGAACTGCACTGTTATACAAAGAGGGTCCTAAGTTGAAACTGATCAATAAACTGTTATACAGAGAAACAGTAGACAGAGGGGACAAGTAGACAAACAACAACTAGTGCTGCCCACTGCCTTCGAGACTCAGTACTGAGGTCCTTGCACAACCACATGGGCACCTTGGTACAGACAGAACACTTGACTTGGTGAGATCCAGATTCTATTGGCCTAAGATGGGGCTGATGTGGAGCAACACATTCGAACTTGTAGTCGCTGCTTACAGAGGAAAGTTTGCCCCAGAGGGCTGCCCCTTGTTAACATCACCACCAGTGCACCCATGGAGCTGGTTTGTATTGATTTTCTGAGTTTGGAGTCAGATCAAAGAAATATCAGTTATGTGCTGGTGGTCACTGACCATTTCACGAGATATGCCCAAGCTTTCCCACCAAAGACCAGAAAGCATCCACTGTGGCCAAAGTACTTGTAGAAAACTTTTTGTTCACTATGGGCTCCACAAAGAATCCATTCTGATCAAGGGAGAGACTTTGAGAGTCGCCTGATCAAAGAGATGCTTTCTCTGTGGGGAGTGCGAAGTCCAGAACCACTCTCACCACTCCCCAGGGGGACCCACAGCCTGAACGTTTCAACCGCACTTGTTAGATATGCTAGGGCACCCTGCACCCAAAGGATGCTTCAGATGGAGCCAACAAATTAGCACCCTTGGTACATGCTTATAACTGCACCAAAAGTGATGCCACTGATTCTCCCCCACCGCCTGATGTTTGGAGAGAGGCTTGAACTACCAGTAGATGTGTGTTTTGGGGTCTCTCCTGATGGGGTTCAAGCTGACAACTATTTACAGTATGTGCAAGTTAAAGGCCCAGCTAACTCATGCGTACCAACTGGCTCAAACCATGGCTGCCAAAAGAAATCTGGCCAACAAAGAAAGGTATGATAAAAGGAGAAAGCACAGGAACTCCAGGAGGAGATCGGGTATTGCTAAGAAATCTGGGACTGCATGGCAAGCACAAGATTGCTGACAGATGGCACCATCTCCTCACATTGTAGTGGGCAAATAGATGATCTGCAGTGTACAAAGTAAGGCCTGAGAATAATTCAAAAGATGTAAAAACAATGCATAGAAATCATTTACTGCCCATTGGACAAATCTTAATTGAGTCTGAGCCCTAGAAGATGCCCCTCTGGACCAGTGACTAGAGCTGCTGCTAAGAAAAGATCAAGAAAGTCTGCACCTACAGAAGCAAAGTTAAAGTGTTCCTCCACAAGTCCCAGTTGAGCATGACTGTCAGTCCATATCGGAAGAAAGTGAGAGTGACTTTGAATACTATCCTTCTTACTAACTGAGTCAATTGTTTCGGGCAATCCCCTAGTCAATACTGGAGATGAAGCTGGGCCTTCTGGACTGTCTAAGCCCCAGCTTCATCCCTGGAGCCAATGCTCCCAGAAAGTGAAGTGCAAAGCATCAGATCAGATGAAATGGAATCATTGTGCATGGTTGAACTGTTTGAGCTTTCTGGGAGGAAAATGATAGATTGGGGCAGACTGGTGATACACCCGAACAAGAAGAGTATTTTGAGTGCCCTGACAGTCCACTGCCAGTGTCCGAAAGCTTCCATGGAGCCAAATGTTGTGGACTCAGAAACTGTAACTCCTGGAGCTGAAAGTCGTAGTTCTAGCCTCTCACTACCCCATGGAGACTCCCTGACAAGTGAGGACAATGCTGAAATGAGGCTCAGAGTGCAGAGACTGTAACAGTTCCCCTAGAAAGACTGGTCGAGCTGTAAAGCCTGTGGTGCACCTCAGTTATGATTCCCTTGGGAGGCCTGTGGATTTGCCTCTCAATGTTGTCCATAAAAGGAGTGTATGTGTCCCGAGCTCATTGCCCAAACTGACGTCAGTGCTAACTCCAGTTACTTGTGTTGCCCTCTAAGTATGGTGCCCTTGCCCCGCTCCAGCCCCAAGGTAACTGATAGGAAGGGCCCCTCTTCAGGTTTCATGTACAAGAGGTAATAACTTGAGTTATGGTACAATGTGTGTGTAATACTGTGTAAAGAGTGACGTACTGCAATGTTTCAGAAATGTGTTCTTGGTAAAATGATATATTGACTGATGATTACATGTGTGAGCCTAATGCAAATGTATATGGTTGCAGTTGAAACTTATGGGGGTACTTGCTTGACGCGGACGCCAAGCTTTCCCAGGCCAGGAAGGGTGTAACCCCCCTGCAAATGGGGGTTCCCAAAAGACTTCCAGGAGCTTGCTTGAATGCTCCAAGCCTGAATGGTGTTTGGTTTAAGCCATTTATCAGTGAGTGTTTTTAGAACCTCTGGTACTGTATCTTTAAGAGCTGTCTGCTTGCAGACATAATTAGTTTGTATGGGGGACTGTGTGTTTCTTTGATTGAGTACCACTCGAGCTGCTGCCAATTCACTTCATTTTGCAGTCACTAGAGTGCAAAGGAACCTATCTGAAAGATGTAACTGTTTGCCAGAAATTATTTAGAGTACTAATGAAATTACAGTTTGTCTAACCTGCTTTCTTTGCAGTCAGAACTGTGTCTGCTAGTTCCCCATTCTAGTTTTGAACTGCTGAACTGGACCAATCAGTGTGGGTAAGCTAGCTCTAAAATGGTGCCTTGGACAGATCAGAACTTGGACTCATAATCTGAGCCAGCCACAAGAGGATTGTATGGGCAGTGACTCTGGGAGATGTAGTTTAGACTTCAGTGCCTTTTGGACCAACAGCAGCAGTCTATTGTGAGTGACAGCCAATCCAGTCAAGAACTGGGAGGAACTCAAAGGAAGTGCCCGGTTTTGTCGGTTGGAGTTTCAGTTGAGCTTTGGCAGTGAAGAAGGAAGGAGCCTGTGCTTTTTCAGTGTGCAGTTTAGTCAAAAACGTGTAAGGCCCAGAGTTCCGTCTGCAGCTTGTGTAACTGCTTGTTAGGACTGAACTGTCCCTGTGAAAAGAATCAAAGGATCTCTGAAGAGTAGAAACCAGGCTCACCCTGTAGAAGACTGGAGAAATTGTTGAATTACACTCGGTCTGTCAGGAACTGAATCTGCTGTGTGTTCTCCCGGTATTGTGCAGTAATTGCGATCGGATAGAGAAGCAGCCTGCCTGGTATAGTACTTTTTTTTTTTTACCATATAAATGTGGAAGAGTCTCTTGGAGCTCAAGAGTAGCCCTGCTGATATTGAAGGACCCTATCTTATTTGGAGGTCGTGAGTACTAATTCAGGGTCGCTCCTGTTGAATTGCCACATTAAATCCAAATGGAATTACTGTACTGATGACTGTTTAATTCTCCTTTCTCGTGTGAAAGGGCCCCTACCAGCTGCCACGTTTGGACTAGCCACTAGGGCTTGGGTACCCAGGGACAGTAACTGATAGGGATAGGCCTGTGCACAGAGCTCAGGTAGATTATTAGAGTGATAAGCTAATTAACCTGATTTCCCTGTCCTTGTTATATCCCCTAAATAAATCAGAGCTGCTTGTTTCAGCAAAGTTATACTGCCTGAGGTATTTGTCTATGTTAAGTACTGTACTGTGATTGTTGCACTGTATCTCATTTCACAGGAGGTCCCAGTGCCGAACCAGACCTGGGGTAAGTGTATACTGTGAAGGTAATTCTGATATATTGTGTGGGCCACTAGTGGGAAGAAAGGGGGGTTGCAGTGTCCCAGAGGGCTGTGACCAAGTTAGTTTAACTATTGCAAACCCTGACCTCTGGGTGGAGGCACCCGCCATTGGATCCAGGCCCCTCAACCTGTTAGTGGCAAATCAGGCAGGGGTAGTAGCCCCTGGGATAGCGCCATCTAGGGGTTACATGTATGCTGTTTCTGCGTTAAGAAATGTGTTGTCTTGAGAGGTGGAGAATGCTGTGGCGTTTCATGCCAATGTAATCGGCTGGTTATAACAGAAAATTACACATGGATTTCACTATGGCAAAAGATATTGCCAAGTTATTTTATAGAGAATAATGCCTGTGCAGGTATGTGTTATGAGCATTTTTCACACATCCGAGGTGTGTGATAGTCCATAAACCCCGAGAGCGAAGCTCGAGGGGTTTATCAGATGATCACACACTGACAGTATGTGAAAAATCCTCATAAAACAAACTTTGCACAGGCATCATTTTTTTATAATAACTGGTGCAAAGTTTTAACAGAGAGAAAAACTGTAAGCTGTATTTGTGCGAGCAAGCATGTCCTTAGGCAGCCGCTGTACTTGCACAAATACAGTGAAGTGAGAGCGCCAGGAGGAAGATGCTGTAATAACCTGCTATCCAGTTATTATGGCCATCTGTTCATTTATATATTGAATGTTAATAAGGCAGATGTCATATCAATTGGGACACTTTAAGAGACATGGACCTTTTCAAGTGGAATGCTGGTACTGCTTCTAGTATCTGAGTATTAACATAACTTCTTGGACAGAGGCCTTGTTAGTTGAGCGGTGGCTTTGATTAATGCCAAAAATACTCATTAACATATATGAAAACATAATTAAAAATCATCCCCATTCACTTGCAATGCAGCCTGCCTTGATGCTGTCCCTGGTTAGATGTCAAAAATGTCTGAGCTTGGAGGCTGAGCTGGCACCTCAGACAGTGGAAGGGATCCCTGGCTGCCTCCTCTGGGCCAAAATATAATTCCTTCCCTCCTGGAAGGGGCATCTCCTAAAAAAATAAAACTATGGCTAGTTAGAAAGACTTGCTCAAAGGTTAAGGGACTTAGAGTTTTTATCAAAACAGCTGCAGCCTACATCTTAGCTAATTCCTTTAAGGATGTCTTCGGCCTTCCATGGATGGCTTTTACATTTTTTTTTCAAATATTACAACACCTTGTGCCTAGATTAGAGTTGTAGGAAGTCATTGACCTATGAGGATATCTTGCAACCTAGTTCTAACTGGGTAGTCTTGGGCTGCCTTTGTAACTCTGTGGTGAAGATACTTTCGAAGATCAGTAGTTACAGGTAAGTATTTTCTCTGTTTAGACTCATTAGGCAAAGGTCCATTGATCTACTGATTGGTCCCCACTACTAAACACCCCTGACATTGACAAGGCTCCTGCCTTCTTTGTTTATACCTTTAACACTGCCTGTGACATCTTCGCTCCCATAACCCCACATAGATCTAAAGTAAAACACACCCCCTGGATTACCCCGGCCTTATGCTCACTTCTTAAGCAGCGGGATAACTTATGGCATATCGCAGTTGAAACTGGCCGCCCAGCTGACAGGCAGGCCTATGCAGCTGCCCGCAATAAGTGTACTTGGGCTGTCCAAAGCTAAGGCTGATTATTACCAAGCCTCTCTTACCTCTCTGGGAACCCCAGGTCCTTCTGGGACAATGTCAAGTAGTTAACTGGTGGAGCACGCCCCCCTTATTTCTTGACATTGATGGGACTACCTCCACTGACCCTGCCCTCATTGCATCACACCTCCATAACTCCTCACTGACCTTAGTGCAGTGCTCCCATGCAATTTCTTCAATCCTCCTCCCCGTGTCTGCCCCTCCCATCTCCCGCCCCCCTTTCCACCTTCGCTCTGTCACCTCTCATGAAGTCAGGCCCTACCTGCAAAAAGCCCTAAAGTGCAATTCTATTGGCAATGACTCCCTTGATCCCTGTCTCCTACGGCAGGTCCTGGATCAGGTCACCCATACCATCACTTGTCTCTTTAACAAGTCCCTCTGCCTAGGGCAATTCCCTCTGTCTGGAGGGTCGCCACTGTTACACCTATCCACAAGAGTGGTGACAGGACGCTCTCAGGCAACTACCCGCCCATCTCATCCTCTCTCCCCTCTCAAGCCTTAAGAAAATTGTTGCTAACCAAATCTCTGACTACCTTGCGAAATATGATGTCCTCTGCCCTGAACAGCATGGTTTCAGAGTCGGTCATAGCACCAATACTGCACTCCTGGAGTTTGCTAACTTCCTTCATAACTCACTTGATGCTGGCTCCCTCACTGGTGTGGTATTTATAGACCTATCAAAAGCCTTTGATACCGTCTTGCACCCTCTTCTGTTAACCACCCTTGCTAGCGTGGGCCTTGCCGCTGGTCCACTCTCCTGGTGTGACAGCTACTTAACCAACCGCTCTCAATGTGTGAGGATTGGTGACACTCCTTCCAGCACCTGCCCACCCGGCTCAGGAGTTCCCAGGCTCCATACTGCCCTTACTCTTCTCCCTCTTCAACTCCTGCCCAACGCATGTGCTGGAAATGTCCTGCTCTATGCTGATGACGCAGTACTCTTTGCTTCCGACAGAAACCCTGTCTCACTCAGAACTCCCTTCAGCTTGCCTACAACACTGCGAAACCTGGTTCTCTGAACACCGTCTTGTCATCAACCTTAAGAAAACTAAAACTATGCTCTTTACTCACCCTCAAAACAAGTCCCACAACTTTCCTCTCTCTGTTCGCTCCACTCATAATCACCCCATAGAACTTGTTCACTCCTATAAATACCTTGGCATAATTTTCGATTCTGCTCTCTCCTTTCATGACCATATCTCTGCCCTGACCTCTGCCTCCAACGCACGGCTGGGCATCCTCTACCAGCAGAAAAAAAGCCTCCCCTCTAACGCACTCCGCTTGGCGGTCACCTCCTCAGTTCTTTCCCTAATTGACTATGGCCTTCCTGTATACGGCTCAGCTGACCAGACGGCTCTACACAAGGTACACCTAACGCTCAACAAAGCCTGTCGACTTATTACCGGTGCCCAAAGACTCACCCATACCTGCCTCCTGTACTCCATGTCCTCCCTACTCAACCTTGATGAGCGCCTCATGTTCCTAACCTGCCAAGTTATCTATAAAGCTCTCCCATGGTCTATCCCCTCCTGGTCTTGCTAACTCTATTCACCGAACTAACTCCACGGTGCGCACTCGCGCCTCCCGCAAAGCTGCCCTGGACATTCCTAGGGCTCGGACTACCCATGGTCTAAGGGCATTCCCCTATAGAGCCCCCTCCTGGTACAACTCCCTCCCCACTGGCATCACTGATGCTCCATCACTTGCTTGTTTCAAATACCTTCTGAAAACTCACTTACTCAACTCACACTCTTGCCGCTGCCCCTGACCTCCCCCACCTCGTCCCCTTCAGACAATGCTTACTGAGCTGCATCCCCCGCAGGGCCTCTCCTTTATGCTGCAACCCTACCTCATGATCACTGATCCTACTATTGCGGGTAACATGTGTTCTAGGGACATGGATATGTTGTTCATCCACACTTATTGGCAGGTATCCTTGCCGCTTTAAATCTTGCCGGAAGGTCTTCAAGCTGGCTCCTCCCACCCACCCGGGTGGTATAACTCTCGGCTCCGCCCCATGACGCCAGATCTTCCTTACCGCTTGGAAGCTCAGGTTCCCTCCTTAACGCTCTGCGTTTGCGACTGGTTCCTATTTCTTCCGTTTTGCGAATTTGAAAGTTTTTTGCTAAAAAGACTTCGGTCTTCGATCCCTCGCGGCTGCGATGGACAAATCGACTCCCGGTTTTCGGAGATGCCCCTGCGGGCAGAAGATGTCTCGGACGGATCCACACTCCACGTGTGTCTACTGTTTAGGCCTTGAGCACGACCCGCAGGACTGCGACTTGTGCTCTTCCTTTTCGGCCTACGTCCTCGAAGACCGTACTGCCCGATTGCAACTGGGCCGTCCCGGAAGCGCTCCGTGAAGTCTAAGAGGTCGGTCGGCGGTGTCCGCAGGCGGGCGGTTTCGGGGATCAGTCGAGCAGATGATCGCCTCGAGAGGAGGGCAGGGCGTATCTTCCTCGAGTCTGCATTTATCCCGCCTCTCTGGGTTCTTCCTTGCACAGCTTCCTTTAAGAGTTTTGTCTGTCCCTCTCCACTAAGGGAGAAGGGCTAACGTCTGCTGGACCTTTTCTCGGTCCAAAAGAAGGACAGGGTAATTCCTCCGTCGACGCCTTGGGAGCGGAAAGGTCCTCTCCCCGAGTCGTCGACCGTCGACTTCGGTCGACCGCTCGGCTCCGGCCACTGGTCTCACGGTGTTCCCGTCAGGTCAGTTGACTGAGACTCCCGTCGACGCAGTCGAGATTTTTCTCGATCCGTTGGACGGGTTGTCGCCTATAGAAGCCGAGACTCCCCTCTCCCCGGTTCCCCCGGGGGGAGTTGAGGATCCCGTGGGCTTGCCTGTGCCTCCGGTTCCGGAGCCCTCGGATGAACCCTCCGAGCCGAAGGGAGTGCCGGTTCCTGCCGACACTTCCCGCACCGACCTCGGAAAAGCCGAGGCTCTCGGTCTCGGACCTCTTCGCTGTCCAGCCGATCCCGCCTGGCCATAGGCGGTCTAGGTCTCGGCATCAAGGGTAAGCGCGCCGCCAGGCTGCCCTCGCTCCCCTCCTCCTCAGATGAGGGGAGTACCGCGGTTACGCCGACGGCACGAGACCTCATGTGGCAACAGCTCCTGACCGGAATAAGCCGACGCAGTCGCCTTCCCTGCCATTAGTGGTTGTCACCGAGCTGCCGACAACCCTCGACTTACCCGAGAGCCTGTACCCAGGCCGGTTGTTGCCAAAACCAGCTGCTCCACCGATTCCGGTGGAACCTCCGCCTCCACAGCCACTATTTGGGGCTCCGACCAGGGATTCTCGGTAGGCTAAGGGTTTACCCCATAGGCTGTCTGTTACCCTCACTCCCGACCGGCCTCGGCAGGTAGAGGGTGGCTCAGGCCAGAGGCAGCTCTTCGAGGACTCGTCCGAGTCCGAGGATAATTCCTCCTTTTTCTCCAAGCGACTGGACTTGGAGTCCTCAGGAGGACAGTCAATGGACAATAGCCCGTCGTCCTTCCTAGGACTGCTTCGGCTCATCTCGGAGTCCACCGGGATGAAGCTCAAACCCGTTTCCAAACGGGCCAGGTATCCCTTCACGGAGATTCTGGACCCAGGGATTCTCCAACGGAGGCCTTCCGGTGGCCGAGGCCATAGTGGGTCTGGCCTTGAGCTTGGTGCCCTGCTTCCTGCTCCTGCGCCTTTGGCCAGGATGGCCAGGAAGTATGCGGTCCCTACCGGTTCCTTGTCCGGTTCTGAGCACCCCTCTGCTGAGGGGTTGGTTACCGACAGCTGTCATGCGCCCGGCAACGCCAGGATGTGGACTAAACCTCCGAAGGATCCAAGAAATTGGATTATGTCGGGCGAAAGTCTATGCTTGCGTCCTTCTCGGCCTTCATCAGGCCAGTCGGCCGCCCTCATGGCACATTTTTCTCATGCCCTGTTGGGCTCCTGGATGAGGTCATCCTCATCTTCCCGCGGATCTGCAGACTACGGTCAAGCAGGTGCGGACCAGGCAGGGCAGTGGCCAAACAGCAGCTCCAGACTGCTTTAGATATTGGGGACTCATGTGCTAGGTCGGTGGTGGCGCAGTGGCTATGCGTCGCGGGCTTGGCTGAGGATATCCACCTTTACTGGATACCCAGCACAAGTTGGTGGATGTTCCTTTTGGGACTGACCTCTTCGCCCTGGGTGGAAGGTCACCTGCAGAGGATCGGGTAGTCCAATGCTACCTTGACTCGGTCTCTCCGCCAGAAGGACAAAGGCCGCAAACCACAGCCTAAGCCCTTTTGTCCTTCTGCGCCCCGGGCGCCGGCCCAGCAACGTCAGGGCCAGCAGGCTCGGCCTTGGCATCCCAAACCCAAGCCGCCGGCTTCCTCTAACAGGAGGCAGGGAGGAAAAGGCCCAGGAGGTCCCTCGGCCGGTCCCTCCTCTAAGCCTGCCCAGTGACGGGCTGAGGGGTGTCGCCCCCATCCCCGTCACCTCACCCCTGGTTCCCCCCGTGGGGACGGCTCCGACACTTCCTTTCCGCCTGGTCCGTTATTACCTCGACAGGTGGGTTCTGGAGGTGGTGGGAAAGGCCTGCCTCTGGAATTCGAGCAGGCCCCCACCTTCAGAGCCGCCAGACCGGGGGCCCGGGTCCCAGTTTCACTGTCGGCCTCGTCGAGCCGACATCGCTTCCTCTCCTCCTCCGAAAGGAGGTGATCAGAGTGGTGCGGACCCCCCTCAGACCCAGGGTTTGTGTCCAGGTACTTCCTGGTTCGAACGGACGGGGCTGGCGCCCATTCTCACCTACATGACTAAACAAGTTCCTAAGGTCTCGAACCTCAGGATGGTCACTCTGGCTCAGATAATACCATCCTTGGAACGCGGGCGGTGGTTCTGCTCTCTGGACTTGCAGGATGCGTTTTCACGTCCCTATCCATCCGTCTCACCAGAGATTCCTTCGCCTGAGCAGAGGGATCCTTTTCGAGTTCGAGCCATGCCCTTTCGGGCTTGTCTCCGCTCCCAGGGTCTTCACCAAATGCATGGTAGTGGTGACAGCATTCCTGCGCGCTGAGGGGTCCGGGTGTACCCTTACCTGGACGACTGGCTGATAGCAGCTCCTCCAGGCAGGAGGTGGAGCGGTCCAGAGATCTGGCCCTCCAGGTCTGCTCTCAACTGGCCTCCTTCAACGAGGCCAAGTCGGAACTCGAGCCAAGCAGGTGATTCTGTTCATCGGGCGCAGCTCTGACTCTCTTCGAGCCAGAGCTGGCTCCCGCGGACAGGGCCGAGGTTCTTTCCTCCTTGCCCAATCATTTCTGGTTGGGCACCACGCCTGCCCGGACTTCCTGCGCCTCCTGGGTCTCATGGCGGCGCCTGCACCAGCGTGGTCCGCTGGGCCCGCTGGAACATGCGCCTTTCAATGGGGACTGGCCAGTCAGTGGTCACAACGCTGCGCATCCTTTGACCAGCTTGTAGTCGGTGAACAGGGGATGTGGAACGCCTCCAGTGGTGGATCGCTCCAGGTCATTTGCAGGAGGGCATCCGCTCGTCCGCCTGAGCCGACGTCTCTCTCATCGATCGATGCCTCTCTGATGGGTTGGGTGCCCATCTGGGGAACACTGGCTCACGGCCTGTGGTCCCCAAGGGAGTCCCGATGCCCATCAACCTGCTGGAGCCCGAGCGTGTCCGCCTAGCTCTCACCGCCTTTGTCTCGCTCCTCCGGGGTCAAGTGGTCCTAGTCCAGACGACAACACCACGACCATGTACTATCTAAACCGCCAGGGCGGGACGCTCCATGCTTCTATGCAAGGAAGCTCTCCGCATTTGGTCACTCGTGGCAGCAGCCTGGAGGTGGATCTCCTAGCTATTCATGTGGCAGGAGCCTCCAACACCCTGGCCGATGCCCTAAGCCGATAGGGGCTGCATCCCACGAGTGGTCTCTCCTGCCGGAGGTAGTACAGCATCTGTTCTCCCATTGGGGCACACCTCAGGTGGACCTGTTTGCCTCAAGGAGAACGCGGCTGAGGCTGTTCCATGCCCGCCTCTCAGCAGGGCTCGCTGCAGGGGATGCCTCTTGAGGCAGTGGACCCCGGGCCTCTTCTCCTTTCCCCCATTTCCCTTGATCCACAAGGTGCTTCTCAAGGCGAGGAGGGACAAGGCGCAGGTGATTCTGATAGCCCCAGACTGGCCTCGCCAGTTCTGGTACCCAGATCTCCTCAGCCTCAGCTCCAGGCTCCCGAGGCAGCTTCCAGCTCGCCCGGACCTGATTTCTGTCAATCAGGGGAAGGTGTTCCATCCGGACCTTCAATCCCTGCACCTGACGGCCCTGGTTCCTGAGCGGCTAGAGTTCCAGGCCTTGGGTCTTCCGACGAGGTCCTCAATGTAGTTGAGGCGTCCGTAAGAGTCGATCAGAAAATGTTATGCCTTCAAATGGAAAAGGTTTTCCATTTGGTGTCAGGGCAAGCTTGGACCCTTCCTCCTGTTCCTTGGCAAGCATCTTGGACTATTTATGGTCCCTTTCTAATCAAGGGCTTGGGTCGACGACCCTAAGGGTGCACCTGGCAGCCATCTCTGCTTACAGGGCGGGCGGGGAAGCAGTCGATGGCGGGAGGAAGGTGGTCTGGCGCTTTTCAAAGGCCTGATCACATTTCCTCTGGTGCGAGAACCTCCACCTCTGTGGGATCTACTGCTGGACTGGCAAAGCTCATGGGCAAGCATTCGAACCTATGCACAGGTGTGCTCTCTCTCTCACCTGTCGTGGAAGACCGCCTTCTTGGTGGCTATCATGTCAGCCAGAAGGATGGGAGAGCTCCAGGCGCTTTCATCGAGTCTCCTTACCTGGTCTTCCACAGGGACAAAGTTGTCCTGTGCCCCACCCAAATTCCTTCCGAAGGTGCTGCTCGGAGTTTCACCTTAACCAGGTGTTGACTCTGCCGGTGTTCTACCCCAATCACACCTCGGAGGCCTAATATAGGCTCCATACTTTGACCCTAGAAGGGCGCCATTACAAAGAGCTATCGGCTGAAATTGGGAGAGGTTCGCCAGCTGTTTGTCACCCACGCTGAAGCCGCGATCTGGCAGACCTGCAGCCAAGCGGACGATAAGCAGGTGGGTCACCTCCTGCATAGATCTGCTATCAGTTGGCGGACATGGAGCCTCCCAGAGGGATAAGAGCTCATTCTACCCGCCATACTGCTGCATCGGTGGCTGCTTCCAGGGACGTCCCTATCCAGGAAATCTGCAGGGCTGCTACCTGGAAGTCAGCACACACCTTCATTACTCATTACCACATCGACCTTGAGTCACGCGGGATGCTGGTTTTGGGGCCTCGGTTCTCCAGTTCTCTTTCCCAAGTAAGTATTGGGGTGTGTGCCTTGCCTCCCTCCTCCCGGAGAACTGCCAGGAGTCTGCCAATAAGTGTGGATGAACAACATATCCATGTCCCTAGAAATACAGGTTACTCACCTGTAACAGGAGTTCTAGGAATGGTATATGTTGTTCATCCACACGACCCACCCGACCTCCCCGGCTTCGACGCACAACCTGAGCTTCCAGCGGGCCAGATCTGGCATCATGGGGCGGAGCCGAGAGTTATACCATCCGGGTGGGTGGGAGGAGCCAGCTTGAAGACCTTCCGGCAAGATTTAAAGCGGCAAGGATACCTGCCAATAAGTGTGGATGAACAACATATACCATTCCTAGAACTCCTGTTACAGGTGAGTAACCTGTATTTATCTCCCGCGTTACTTGAAACTTGACTGTGCCTTATTGTTAAACTGTTTTGCTAATTTTTCTCTTGTATGTATGTCGTCCTTGTATGTCGTTGTATGTCGCTGTCCTGCCTGTGACGAGGTACCTTTGTAAATGAGCCTCTGGCTCAAAGGTTGTAAAACTGATGTTAAAATAAATAAATAAATAAATAAAGGGATATTTATGTTCGCTGTATATGTATGCCCTGCCCCACTACTACTCAAGCGATTGTCCAGTTGTCAGAAATGGCCACAATAGGCAGCACTCCCTCCCCCGACAGCATGACAATATTCCTTTAAAGCCTAGAACAAGCTGCATGTTGTAGAGCGAATAGGGGGCTTCTTTTCAAGTTATTGAGTCATTTACTGTTTGAATGACAGTTGTTTATTTGTTTTCCAATATGTAGATTATACATCTTCAGTTGAGCCATCTAAGGAGACAGTAGCACGCGGTCAAAGCAGAGTACGATACGATAACACAGAGTCTTTGTTTCGGATTAAGAGTCAGGATGTTGAACTACAACCTCAGGAGAAGAAACAGACAAAGAAAACCAAAGGTAATAAGAACATAGGCACTTTGAATATATTTGAGCTGTGTGAAAAAAAAAATTGTTTCCACTTGGGCAGCCTTTTGTGGTTGCAACATTTCACAAAACCATCCCAGAATTTTGCAGTGTTTTCACCTCTCTATGACCCCCACAAAACACAGTAAAACTCTTTTCCCATGCCTTCTGTCCCTTACCTTTAGTATGTTGTAATCTTCTGGAATACACTGGTGTGCAACGCCATCATTTTCTAACCCCCCCCATTCTAGTGCCGAGAGTTTACTATGATGTCGTACAATTCTGCATCATCTCAGCCTGTGTTGTTGCCTAAGAAGAAAACTTGGAATGTGTAAATTCAAACTCTGCACTGTGGTCATATTCCCCATAGTGTTCTAACATCAGATTTGTGTCTCAGCTGAAGAGTTACAGTCGCCCTGGTATCCTGTTCCAGCACTAGTGGCTACGTTTGGCATTAAAGTCCTTTGTTTTTGTTAAAAAAGTGTATTTAGTTTAAATTCAATACTGTGTATCAGCTTAGTGTAGTCTTACAGTTTATTTTGTTATTTTCTCACTTTTTTGCCAATTTCTTCTCGGTTTCCTGGAATTGGGGAACCCCGTTTTCAGGAGACCCAATTTGATCTTTTTAGAGAAAAACAGTACAGATTTTAGTTTGAAACTTTCTGTATTTGGTCCAACTGTTAGTGGTTATAATATTTTAAAACAAGTTCTGGTCAGAACCGTCACTGCTGCTTCAGAGTGGTGAGCCCGAGTCAAACAGTACTTGGACTTCCTGCCGCGGCTGATGCCGTACTTGCGGTACTCGCGCATGCACAGTAACCAGTCATTGTGCATGCACGAGAAGGAGCCCACCATGCCCAAGATGGCCACTATGACAACAGTGCGCATGCACGACTACCGCTGATACTCGCACATGTGCAGTGAGCTCATGGTGGCCATTTGGGTATGGCAGGCTCTTGCGGAACTGATGAGTGTCCAAACAGTGCATCTGCCAAGAGGAGGCACTAGTGCGGCCACAGAAGGGATGGACAGTGGAGAACAAATGACAGCACTGACTGCCACACTGTGGAAGGCCACAGTGCCTGAAACCAATCACATGCTTCCAAAGTCCCTTTTCACCTCTCCTAACAAAATATCTGCAGGGTTCTGCCCATGCAGCTTTAAAAAGACAACCTCAGTATTTCTGAGTGGGGCTATTTCAGTCAAATGGGCATGCCTAAAAGGCTCAAAAAGAAAACGGGCCCAACAGGATTCAAAAATTGTAGATCCTGCCACAAGTTCCTGGCAAAACTAGATCGCCACAGCTTATTTTTTGACTGCTTGGATTTGGACCATGACCTAATAAACTGTGACCTCTGCAATGTTTTGTGTCCTAAAACACTGGAAAAGAGGACAGCAAAAATGGAGACTCTGTCATCTCTAACATCCACCTCAGTATCTTTACAGTGTTCTCCAGTTAAAAGCACACACCGTGTACTGGAGGGGGTTGCCACTTATGGTAGAAAGCATGCATCAGAAGGTCTCTCACCCTTGCATTACCCCCTGACTTCAAAGGTGTCTGAAAACTGATTCAGTCAGCCATCTCAATCAAAAAAGACTGATAAGGCTATTAAGCCATCTTTGGATCCCAGTAAAGAGCACAGAGCATCCTGCAGGGGGAGCTCTGATAATGCTGATGGCAAGGAACACAAGAGACATTTTGACCAGTCATTAAACAGTGTCTGGGAAGAAGAACCCCGAGGAGAAACACATGGTGTCCCCCAATCTCGGAAAGGGACCAGGGGCCACTGGTTCCAAAACAGCAGTTCCACTTAGTAGAAAACATAAAAAAGATATGGCAGTTGTTCCAGGTCATGCAGGCCATGGGAATGCTTGATGCTTCCCCCCTCCCCAACCATTATACACAGTACAATTGATGGGAGAGGAAGAAGAATGGATAGAACCTGAGGTTTCTCATAAACAGGACTGCAGCTCCCTTCCTAGGGTGAATGAGGATGTTTCATCCTAGTCATCATTTGTGAGCCAGATGGCCTCAATGCAGAAACTGAAGTCCATTGAAACTGAAGTGGGCATTCAGGAAGCAGAGATTATAAGTATGTTGGGGGGTGAGGTTGTAGAGGCTCTGTTGGATCTAAAGACAGCTAAAAGTGGTGGCCCTGATGGTCTAATTCCCTGTTTGTTAAAAATTTTAGCTCTACAGATTGCTGCTCCTCTTACCTACTTGTAAAATTGGTCTATTTCTGAGGGAGTAATACCATCGGATTGGAAAATGGCTAGGGTTGTCCCCATTTTTAGAGGGGGGAGCCGGGACCAGTTTACCAGTTACTGACCTATATCACTTTTGTCACAAGTTTCAAAGTTATTGGAAAGATTTATGGTAAAACAATTGACTGATTTTTTTGAATTATAATGAGCTGTATGATAAATATCAGTCAGGTTTTCGCAAATCACATGCACAATATCTGCCGTGTCGAGGGTCTTGGATGATGTCAACAAAGCTATGGACAAGGGGTACTTGACTGGTGACATCTTTGTTGACCTCTCCAAGGCCTTCGACACGGTGGATCATCCAACTCTTCTTTTGTGTTTGAGGGACATTGGGCTATCAGGTGGTGATTTAAGATGGTTTACCTCTTATTTAGAGGGAAGGATGCAGTCAACGGGTAAAATTAGATCAAGTGATGACTTACAAGTACTTGGGTTACTGGGTGGACTCCTTGGCTACTGGCAATACGCATATGGATGAGTTGGTCAGATCAGTAGGAAAGAGAGTGGGTTTATTATTTCGAAATAAAAATTGTTTGGGTGGATATACGATAAAGAAAATTGTTGAATCGCAGATTTTTCCTTTATTTGTTTATGGAGATATACTTTATGATTATTCCAACTTTGGAAAATTGCATAAACTGGATATACTTTATAATCGTTTGGCAAGATTAATCTTACAGTGTCCTAGGGATACCCACCACTGTTTGATGTATCATAAATTGGAATGGATTTCTCTGTCAGAGAGAAGACAATTTCATGAACATTGTTTGGCTTATAAAAGCATTACAGCAAAGATTCTGGATTACCTGGCTGAAAGGTTAGAACTCAGGGATGTGAATTCCTCTTTAATACCAAGGACAAAAACAAAACACTCTGAGCACTTTTTCAGCCAGCTAGTCCCAAAACTTTGGAATGATGTGCCTTTACAATTCCATTTGTTTAATAGTAAAAGTCCCTCACAAAATGCTTTTAAAAACTGGTTTTTGGAGACACTTTCAGCTCAGGTTAAGTCTTGTAGTGGCTAACTGTTTGTGATATGGTATTTGTTTGTATGTAATTGTAGTTGCAACTGTAATGTGTTTATGTATTGTACTTTGTCTTGTTGTTTGTTACCTAACCAAGGGTCACCATTTTAAATGAGTTTACTCAATGATCTAACCCATTTAATAAAAATGAAATGAACATCCTCTAAAAGGATCTTGTTCCAGTGTACAAATCCATGAAAAAAGCCACTGCCAGGGTGCTGGGGACCCCACACTCTGCGCTGGTTGTTGATAAAGAAGTGGTGAAAAGGTATCAGGTGGACAGAGAGGGTTCACAATAACTCTATGCCCATCCTGATTATGAATGTGTGGTACAGAGGTCCCTCTGTCTTAAGTTCCTCCTGAAAAGGATTCCAGAAAACCAGACCATATGGCCAGAAAGGCATATACCAATCTCAACATTGCTGTTGAGACAGGCTGCACATCTAAGCTATATTGCCCGTTATCTGCAGGCACTGTGGAATGTAGTCCCTGCAATGGTTTAGAGGCTGCCAGTTGAGCAGCAGTCTGATCTGGCACAAGTTGTGAGAGAAGGCATGGAAACATCTAGGCACCAGTTTCAGATGGCCATAGAAGTTAATGATACAGCCTCAAGAGCCTTGCCAAATGCTGTGGCAGCCAGTTGGTTTGCATGACTGAGAACAACCAATTTAACACCGGGCACAAAAGGGAAATGAATGGATTTCCCTTTTGAAGGTTCATTTATGTTTGGAGAAAAGACAGAAGTGTACATGAAAAAAGTTGATGAACAAAAATCATCTTAAAAAACTTAACTGAAAAGGGAAGTGTCCTCTGGCTCCTCTTGCAGGCCTTGTAGAAGGGGAGGTATAGGAAGGGCTTGTTATTCCAGATCCTATGTGCACCATGAATACCTTACTCAGAGGTGCACTGGGAGAGGCAGAGATAGGAAAGGAGCCGGGCAGAAGTCTGTCTCAGCTTGTTCAGCACAGGCAAAGCCCAGCCTCTGACATTTCTGCCCAGGTGGCCATGCCAGTGCCAATAGGAGGGTGCTATCTGACTATCTCTTGGAATGGGAAAGAGTAACCACAGGCAAGTGGGACCTGGTATAATGGGAAAGGGTTTGAGCCTTCAATTTGACCAATTCACAAAAATGATTTAAAAACAGAGCATTTCCAGCTCTCAGTTTAGTGTAGAAACCCCTACTTCTGCAGCTAAATGCAGTGAAAAAAGTCCATGTTTCACAGTGGGTAAAGGGACTTTTCTCAAGGTGTTTTCTCTCCCTTGAGAAATATGGGGAATGGCAACCCATTTTAGACTTAGGGTTTCTGAACAAGCATCTGAAGAAAGGTGACAATATCATTGCTACAACAGGAAGATTGGCTGAGGTCACTACTGGATATTACTTATTTATTTGAAAAGTTTCACCAGGATATAAAGGGTGCTTTTTATTCACATCCTCATAAAACCAAGTTATCCTAGTAAGATCTAGTCACAGAGAATATCTTGGTTCAGAGTAGGAATCAGTACTAATTTAAAGTGATGCCCTGGCTTGGATCTCACATCTGTTGCTTGAGTATTCACAAAGTGCTTATCAGTAGCAGCAGAACATTTGAGAAGGCGAGGGATAATAGTGTTTGCTTACTTAGATGACTTGCTAGTAAATGGGAGGATAAGATAAAAGGCTGTGTACTCTTTGTGAAAGTAAAAGATAGACTGCAGGATCTTGGATTCCTATTAAATTTTGAAAAATCTCATTTGGATCCCAGTCAAATACTGGATTTCATAGGAACAGAAATGAATACAGTACAAGGAAGGGCATTCTTACCCTTCTAAAGGGCAGAGGTTCTCATTTACTGTGCAGATATGTTTCAGGCAGGTTCACAAAGACTATGTGGGAGTACTTACAGCTGCTAGGCCATATACCTCGTGCAAGCCTTTTTATTTGTATCCTGCCTCTGCCTTGCCAGGATGTTGTTACTAAATTGGTCTGCTAGTTTAGTGCTCTTTTGCTATTTTGTTCTTATTATTTGTACTCTCTACCCCCTCCTTCTTATCCAATACCACTGTATAATCTCTCCCTGTATTTAATTTACCCAGTGCTTTGTATTGTATTGCTCTTTATTTTTGTTGTATTCTGTGCCATCTCCATGGCCTGGGTCATGCCTGACAACGGTCCCTGGACCAGTGCAGCTAACCGGTACTCAAATGAATAAAAAATAAATAAATGACCTCAACCACACTAGCGGTGCCATGGGCAAGGCTTAGGATGAGGGGCATCCTGTACCATCCGATGAGATACTGGCTTCAGAGATGTGCTCCTCTGGATCAGTCAGTGCCATTCACCAAACAACTGGTTCAATCACTGGCCTCATAGAAAGAAATAAGCAACCTCAAAGCAGGCTTTTCCTTCATCCAGCTCTCTCCAACAAAGGTTCTAACAGCAGATGCTTCACTCAAGGGGTGGGGAAGACATACTAAAGAAAAAACAATGAGTGGAGTCTGGAACTCAGAGGAAAGAAAGGAACACATAAACCTTCTGGAACTCAGGGCAGTGTTCCTATCCATGGAGTCTCCTCTTTGCTTCAGGATCAAATGATCTTACTTTGAGGGTATCTCTTGCAGCAGGCCACACCTGTGGAACTACCACCACCAGGCACTAGGACCAACTAAAAACATTTCTAGCTAGCAGTCAATTGGGGGGGGGGGGGCACTTCGGCATCACCCTCTGATGTCGCCTAACCCTGTAAGAGTGTGTGTGGCCACCTCCGCTCTCTCCAGTTCTTTTCCTGCTGTCAACCAGCACATGTTGGACCTCTAGGGACCACCACAAGCTTTAGTCTACCACCATTTTCTTTCTGAATTTCCTTTATTTTCTCCTGCTAGTTTTTTGAGATTTTTTTTATTCCTTTTGCATGTCGGACCCGTCTTCATCCTCCGACCAAGCCTCCAAATCGAAGTGCGCTTGTGGGAAGCAGTTCCCGGAGAAGGATGGCCTATATCCACTGCCTCAGGCTGACCTACGATACCCAGGTCTGTGACATCTGTCAAGGCTTTAACCAGGCCACTTAAAGCCATCGCCACCAGGCCCTAGAGGAACCCTCCTTCAGCAGAAGGTTGCTAACATGGAATGGGAGCTGCAGGTCAGAAACTCTTCCTCTTCGCTGGCCCTGACTTCGGGGTCGTAACCCTCCTCCTCCAGGGGGAAATTCGGTGGCAAGAATATGCACCGGGACAAGGACCAAGAGAAATCCAAGTCCGCTTCCCGTTGCAGTCCCCACATAAGGCCAAGACCACGACGGTCTTGGTCGCCTTATTGGGGGTGACCTCCTCTGCCTCACATGCCCCTCCTTCCACAGGGGTACCATTGGCAGCACATCCTACCAACCTCTCTGTTGGGTGGAGGCTCCTGGGGTGGGATCTTCCCAGACCCCCAAAACCTTGCTGTTGAGGTCCCTTCTTGTTACAGGGCTGCAGTCAGGAGGCTACGCCAGTTCCTCTTCTTCCGACGCTGGCTTGGTGAGCTCTGGATCCTCTGCTGTAACCCATCCAGCACCCTCTGCTGCGCAAGCGACCCCTTTCTCAGCCGTGGAGCCTGTGCCTTCCTCCGCATCTCCCCCAACTGTACCTCAGTCACCTCCGTCTTCTAGGGAGCTATCTATGACCGACGTCTCACTCTGAGCGATGCTGGCCCCTCCTCACCCAGCACTGGCAACAGTAAACAGGTCTCTCCCTTCTCCAGTGCCTGTCTGGCCCCAGCCTGCGCAAACGCTGACTCCTCAACTGACACTGGCCCCTCCACAGCTGATGCTGGTGCCAGCCCTTCCACAACCGACACCGGCCCCTCCACAATTGATGCCGGAGCCAGCCCCTTCACAACCAACACTGCCAGGCTATCCGATGTCGGTGACAGTAAACTTTCAGGTGATGCTGTCTCCCCTAGGGGATTTCATGCAGGCACGGCTCCTTCCTCTGCAGGACCCAGGCTCTAGAGGCCCCTCCCATCACAATCTGATGCCAGATACTGCCCAGGGAACCCCACCCTGTTCTTCGCCATCCTGCACCCTGTACGCCTCCAGTGCACCTGGGAGAGGAGGGAGAATATCACCTGGACCTCCAACCTCCTGAGGAGTCCGATGAGGAAGGGGATGAGGGGGCTTCCCCATCTCCCTCCACAGTTTCTTCCAGATAACCTGTCTTTCAGTGGGGTCATGTACTAGATTCAGTCGTGCATGGGCTTTGAGACAGAGGAATTGAATCCATCCTGACACCGACTGTCTTCTTACCTCCATCTGCCAGATTCTTCTGCCCTGTTGATCCCTCCTCTGACACTTTTGAGGATGCCACCATGACAACATGACATCACCCGAACCTGATACCCGCTATGTCTAGGAAGGCTGATAAGTTATACAGGGCCCCAGTGGGGAAGCCCTTCTTTGGAGAGCATCTACAGGTGGACTCTGTGGTCATTGATGCTGCCTGTGACAGCACCAATTGGCCAAAACACCTGAGTTCCCTCCTTCCAGACAAAGAATGCCACAGGCTGGACCACTTTGGAAAGTGGGCCTTTCCTCAGCCACACTGGCCATAAGGACTATAAATTATATCACCACATGATCTAATACCAGGATGTATTGTGGGACCAAACCATGGAGATGGTCAAATCTCTTCTTGAAGGCCCAGCTAGCCAACACCTTCTTTAGACCTTCAAATCTGGAGTGGACATCAGGTGACACTTCCTATGTTTGGCTTATGATGCAGTAGATGCGTTGGCCTGGGCGGCGGCAGTTGGCATCTGCCTCCTTCATCACTCCTGGCTGAAGGTGTCTGGGTTTGCTCAGGATGTGCAGATGTCCATCCTGAAGGCTTCCTTCAGGGGATATAAATTGTTCAGGACTGATGTACAGGATATCCTCTCTATCTTATAAACCTCTAGACATGCCTTATGGTCAGTGCAGTCTATGTACCATACCCAACCCAAGAGTGCCCAACAGGTATCCTTTCGTTGGGCTGCCCACAGAACTCAACCCTCCTCCAAGCCAGTTAAACATAAGGCTGCTCCAGCACTGCCCATCCCCTCCTCCTCCAGAAAGGGCCCTAGAGGGGGAGGGGTGGTGCCGGCCACAGTCCCATCTTCAGCCTGACTCCGTGCCCCCCCCCCGATGGATCTGGAGGAGACAGTAGAGGGTCATTTCTCTTTGCACCAGGAAAGGTGGACAGAGATTACAGGCGACAGTTGGGTGCTACAGCTCATTGATCATGGCCACACTCCGGAACTCTTAGAGTAGCTTCCAGAGAGACACCCTGGTTCCTTCTTCTTACAACCCCCTTCCCCCAGCCACGTCCCAGCACTGTGGGAGGAGATCCAGTCCCTGCTCAGAAAAAAGGCAATAGAGCCCATGCTGGAAGCCCAGCAGGGCAGGAGGTTCTGCTTCCATTTCTTTCTGGTTCCAAAATGCACAGGTGACCTCAGGCCCATTCTAGATCTCAGGGAGTTAAATCTCCTCATCCAGCACAAGAAGTTCAGGATGGTAACCCTCCAGGGCCTGCTGCACCTCCTGCACAAGGGCAATTGGATATGCTCCCTCGACATGCAGAACACGTCATCACATCAAGATATGTGCCTTCCACGGACAGTACTTCAGATTTCATTTTCAGGGGGCACATTTCCAGTTCTGGGCCCTATGCTTTGGCTTGTCCTCAGCTCCTTGGGTGTTTACCAGATGCTTAGCAGTGGTTGCGACTGCCCTCAGGAGATAGGGATTCTGTGTCTACAAACAACATGAAGTCTTGCTGTATTCTGACATATGCAGTGATGTCCAACCTTTGAACTGCCCCGGAGAGGAAAGAGTTAACTTTCCACGCAAGGCATGGAACGCTGAGCTCGAGCTCGGTTGAGACTCTGTCTGTTGTTGTTTGAACTCAAACCACCAGATTCTTTACTGCGCCTCACTGAACAGTCGCTCCGGAGATTTCTCCATTGCTCGGTTCAATTTAGTCGGTTAAAGTGTAGTTTTTTCCACGGTTTCAACCGAATTTAATCCATTTAACCTATCGGTTCAGTCTCTGTCTGTGGTATCGTGAGTACTAGATAGGTTTATTATTGTTTCTTCTGTGTGGAACTTGTAAACGTTGAATCGGTTCGGTTTGAACTGATCAGGTTTGTTTTAAAAAAGTTTGTTCTACTTTTAGAGTGTGGTTACCGGTCCTTATCGGTTCTAAAAAAAACGGATTTCATTACGGTTTTCCACGACCAATAACACGGTCAGGAACCGATAAGGGTGTCTTGCCTGGCGGATTGCCAAAAAAAGGGTAAGTTTGGTTAGGACTGGCCATATCTGAGAAACCAAAAGAAAAACCGGGCCCACTGGGTTTCAACACTGTAGTGTGTGTGGGGAAGCCTTTGCTAAGGCTGACCCCCACACCACCTGTGTTTATTGTCTGGGGTTTGACCACCTCGATTCAGACTGCCAGATTTGCAAAATTTTTCCCTCAGCTACCCTGGAAAAGAGAGTTGGTAGGCTCAGGGAAAGGGAGGCCAAAAAGTCCGCTGACCCGGATGGCCAGCCCGGTTTGGTTCCAACCGAACCAGAAGGAGTGCCCTCTGACCAGGGTGAAATTTCTTTGGGCAAAAGGAGAACCGACTCTGAGGAGTCGGTTCCGGTTAAAAGAAAAAGAAGGGATAAATCAGCCAGTTCGGATCCACAAGTTCTTTCCCTAACCGCTGATGAAATAGCCAAAGCGATAAGGATTGCTCAATCGCTAACCCCAGTTCCGACCGAACCGGCACCATCGGTTAGGGGCTCGGTTCGGTCGGTTCCCCCGGTTCCGGATTATAATTTAGAGGATTTTTATGAACTGGAGGAGGAGGAAGGAGAGTATGAGGATAGTGATGGTGATTATGAAAGTCTGGATGTGCCCATTGACCCGGACACCTCCCCAGACAGACCTTCAGGGGTTTCTCCTCCTAGGCTTTCTGAGTCCCCTTCCCATTTTATGTTTTACAAAAAAGTGGCTGAAACTCTTCAGCTTCCTATGGAGGAAGCACTAGAGGATCAGGAGGAGCCTGATTATGTTGAGATGATGGACATCCCAGAGTCCAGGAGGCTGTCTATTCCCCTCCATAAGTCTTTTGGGAAACAGACAATAAAAATTTTAAAGACTCCTAATTCTATACCTCCTGTGGACAAGAGAATGGACAAGAGGTATACTCTCTCAGACTCAGATACGGAGTTCCTTTCCCAGCAATGCAGCCATGTTGGGGTAGTGCAGGCTGCTGCCTGTGATAAGGCAAATATACCCTTGGCTTCACACCCCCCAGATAAGGACTCCAGGAGGATTGATGCCATGGCAAAGAAACAGTACATGGCAACATCTTTGGGACTCAGGCAGGCTAATTATATGGCCTATACAGCTAGATACCAGAAGTCTAGATGGGACACTGTAATGGCTCTGGCCAAACAGGTCCCTGGCCAGCTTGCCAAGGAGCTGGAGCAGGTGGCTGCAGATGGTATTGAGGCATCCAAGGTGCAATTTCATACTGCAGTAGACTCCAATGATGTTTCATCTAGAGTCATGGCTACATCTGTGGCCCTTCGTAGGATGGCTTGGCTCAGATGTACTAGCCTGTCTCAGGATACCCAGACTAAGGCCATGGATTTTCCTGTTGTGGGTAATTCTCTGTTTGGGGAGCAAACAGAGAACTACATGAAGAAAATGGACGAATACAGGACCACCTATAGGAGTGCTCAGGCCAAGGAAAGGCAAGCCACTCCCCAGAGGCAGCATTTCAGGGGCAGGGGGCAGGCCTTTTCATAGGCCTTTCTACCAAGCCCAGGCCTCCTCTTCTGCCTTTGCTCAGAGGGGGTTCTTCAGAGGGAGAGGCAGACGGGGTACAAGCAGGCCTGCTACCACCCCTCAGCCTAAAGCCCCTGCCAAACAGGCACCCTGATGGGTTTGCCCTGGCCAATTCTCCACCACCTGTAGGGGGCAGGCTGGCTTACTTTGTCCAGGACATGATGTCTTTAACATCAGACAAATGGGTCCTGGAAGTAGTAAGCCAGGGACTGGTTCTCAGCTTCAAAAAAATTTCCCAAGATGAGAACCAGATCCTTTCCACCTGCAAATCCTTCAGAGGCACTTGCCCTAGAGGCAGAGGTCTCTTCCCTCCTGGCTCTGAGAGCCATAGAAAGGGTTCCACCCCTACACAAGGGAAAAGGATTGTACTCCAGGTACTTCCTAACTCCCAAAAAGACAGGAGAATGGCGGCCCATCCTGGATCTCAGATATTTAAACAAGCACCTTTTAAAGCCAAAGTTCAAAATGGTGACTCTGGGAATAATTCTACCCTCTCTAAGGCCAGGAGACTGGCTAGTTTCCCTGGACCTCAAGGTTGCCTATTTCACATTCTCATCAGAAGCTCCCACCGAAAGTACCTCAGGTTCGAGTTGCCCTCGGGCCACTATCAATTCAGAGCAATGCCCTTTGGCCTAACTTCAGCTCCAAGGGTGTTCACAAAATGCCTGGCAGTAGTGGTTGCTTTCCTAAGGAGAAAAAAGATCTCCATCTTTCCATACCTGGATGACTGGCTCATAGTAGGTCAGTCTCCAGACCAAGTCAAGTCACACCTACAGATAACTCCGCAACTGCTCACTTCTCTAGGATTCCTTCTGAATCTTTCAAAGTCAGTTCTAGAGCCAGTGCAGCTCCTCACCTTCATAGGGGCAGAGCTGGATACATTAAAGGCAAGAGCCTTCCTTCCCCTGGACAGGGCAAGGACCCTTGTTACACTGGCCTCTTCATTCACCCTCCAAGTGTCTCGACCAGCAAGGCATTTTCTGCAGCTCCTGGGCCACATGGCTGCCTCTACAGCAGTGGTCCAAGGAGCAAGATTTCAGATGAGGGACATTCAGTTCCACTTAAGAGCCTTCTAGTCCCAGAGAAAGGATCCTCTGACTAAACTAATCCCAGTGACTTGAACCCTGATCCAAGCTTTGCAATGGTGGCAGGATCAGGACAACCTAAGACAAGGAGTTCCCTTTGTCACTCAATCTCATTCTCTAATCCTTACCACAGATGCCTCCCTCTTGGGCTGGGGAGCCCACTTGGGGGATCTGACCATCCAAGGGTTGTGGTCACCTCAAGAATCTCTGCTTCACATCAATCTCTTAGAACTCAGAGCAGTGTTTCTAGCACTTCAAGCTTTTTCCAAGTCTATTCAGAACAAAGTAGTTCAGATCAGGACAGGCAATACCACCACAATGTGGTACATCAACAAGCAAGGGGGCACTCGGTCCACGGCCTTGTGCACAGAGGCAGTGAAGTTGTGGTCTCTGGCCTATTCCCTGAATACCTCTCTCATAGCAGTGCACCTCCCAGGGAAGGACAATGTCCTGGCAGATGCTCTCAGCAGGATTTCTCAGGGCCATCACGAATGGTCCTAGATCCCCTGATTTTGAAGGTGATCTTCTCCAGATGGGGCACCCACAGATAGATCTTTGCAGCCCCAGACAATCACCAACTTCCTCTTTTTGCTGCAGGCCCCAGTGTTGGGCTCAGTCTCCTGGATGCCCTAGTTCTCAATTGGGAAGGAAGTTCCTGTATGCTTTTCCCTTCCTCTCCTGTTCAAGGTACTAGTCAAAATCAGGTCTCAACCCTGCAAAGTGATTCTGATTGCTCCAGACTGGGCCAGACAGCCCTGGTACCCTCTCTTGCTGTCCTTAGCAGTCCACCTTCCCCTGTCTCTTCCCAGGAATTACAACCTGTTAACACGTTCTCAGGGGAGGGTCTGGTATCTGAATCTCAAATCTCTCTATCTCAAGGCCTGGCTCTTGAAGACTTAGAATTTGCTGATTTGCATCTCTATCAAGGTGTTCTGGATATTTTAAAGGCTTCTCAAAAGCCTTCCACCAGAAAGACTTACAACTCAAAATGGAAAAGGTTTACTATTTGATGCTCTGGGAAGCATATTTCTCCAGAGTCTGCTGGGTTGCCTACAGTCCTTGACTATATGGTTCATCCCAATAGCTTGGGACTCAGACCAGCTACACTTAGAGTGCATCTGGCAGCTGTCTCTGCCTTCTTGTCAGCAGGCAAGCACTCTTCCCTTTCAGCTCATCCTGTATTCTGTAAGTTCTTCAAGGGATTGCTGCATACCAATCCTCCCTTCAGGGACCCTGCCCTTGCTTGGGACCTTAATGTTTGCATTGCTCAGCTTATGCAAGCCCTTTTGAGCCTTTGTCTCAGCAGGCTTAAGTACTTGACTTGGAAAACTATGTTCTTGGTAGCCATTACTTCTGCCAGACGCATAAGTGAGTTACAGGCCCTGTCAGTGGAGCCTGATTTTATCTCTTTCCATAGAGATAAGGTGGTCCTCAGGACTAATAGGAAGTTTTTGCCTAAGGTGGTTTCAGATTTCCACCTTAACCAGTCTATGTCTCTTCCTGTTTTCTTCACTGACCATTCCTCCTCTGGGGAGAGGAGGCTGCACAGCTTGGATGTGAAAAGGGCCCTTAGCTACTACATAGAGCACACCAAGGGTCACAGGTTTGACTCCCTCCAACTGTTCCTCACTTATGGTGAGGTTGGTAAGGGAAAACCTGCCACTAAGAGATCTATTGCCAGGTGGATTGTCTCTTGTATACAATTTTGCTATGAAAAATTAGGTAGGATCCCACCCTCAGGCCTGAGGGCTCACTCTACTAGAAGTTCAGCTGCTTCCTGGCTGCTGCCAGGGATATTCCTATCTTAGAGATTTGTCAAGCAGCCACCTGGAAAACAGTACATACTTTCACCAAGCATTACTCTCTGGATATCCAGGCTAGGAGTGATGCTCGGTTTAGCACAACAGTGCTTCAGAGCCTATTCAGTAGGTTCTGTCCCTCCTCCATGGAGGTACTGCTTAGTAGTCTGCATGTCAGAATACAGCAAGACTTCATGTTGTTTGAAGAAAAAATTACTCACCTTAGTAATGTTGTTTCTTCTAATGGAGTCTTGCTGTATTCTGACCTCCCCCCCTGCCTCCCCTCTCAGAACCTGGGTTTTGGGATGTGGGTGGGCAGCAACAGTGTTGGCACTCTAGAGGTGCCCCCTTTTTCTCACCCTCTTAATTTGGGTGTGTGTGTTGTGTTTTGTTTTATTTTTTGGGTTTCCTGTCTTGAGTCTTTGCCTTGAAACCAAAAAATCTTTTAATTATATTTAGTAGCCAATTGGCTAGTGTGAGTTTACAGTTTCCACACAGGACACCCAGTGAGTATAGCTTGTAAAGATCTGGCTGTTTGAGTTCAAACAACAACAGACAGAGTCTCAACCGAGCTTGAGCTCAGCGTTCCATGCCTTGCATGGAAAGTTAACTCTTTCCTCTCCGGGGCAGTTCAAAGGTTGGACATCACTGCATATGTCAGAATACAGCAAGACTTCATTAGAAGAAACAACATTACTAAGGTGAGTAATTTTTTCTTCCCTTATCTGGACAATTGGCTTCTCAAAGCTTTGTCCAAGGACAGCATACTACGGACCCTGGAACACACCATCCACCTGTTCCGGGACCTGGGCATTACGGTCAACTTGCCCAAGTCCATCCTGACGCCCTATCAGCAACTTCAGTACACTGATGCAGTCCTGGACACGGCTCAGGGCATGGCCTTCCTCCCCCAGGACAGGGCAGATCGCCTCATAGCCCAAGCTTGATTGCTGTTCCACAGCTGCTGTGTTCCATTCACAGTCTTGGGCATGATGGCAGTGACCATAGTCACAGTGGCTCCGGCCAGATTGCACATGAGGATTCCCTAGTGGACACCGAGAGTTCAGTGGGACCAGTGATCAGACGACCAGATGGTCCTGGTCTCTTCCTCAGTGAAAAGAGTTTTACTGTGGTGGATGGAACCCAGAAACCTACTCAGGGGGTTCCTTTCATTATTCCTTCCCCTCAGCAGATTCTTACCACAGCTGCTTCAGGGATGGGGTGGGGATCTCACCTGGGGCCCCAACAAACTCAAGGGACATGGTCTAAGCTGGCGTCCTTGCTCCACATCAATATTCTGGAGATGTGGGCAGTTGCTGATGACTTTCAGGCTTTTCCAACTCAGAGGTCATTGAGCCTTCTGCTGGTCTAGATGGACAACATCAGTGTTGTCCACTATGTCAGCAAACAGGGGGCACTCACTTGTATCTCCTCTGCAGGGAAGTAATGTGAGTCTGATATTGGGCTCTAGACCACGGCCTAGAACTCTCAGCCATCCATGTTCCAGGTATCCAAAACGTCCTGGCAGATGACCTAAGCTGGTCACAGTCAAAGAAACATAAGTGGGAGCTGCTGAACTTGGTAGCAGAAGACCTCTTTGACTGATGGGGTTGTCCAGAGTTGGACCTTTTTGCGTCCCCAATCAATGCAAAACTGCTGCTTTTTTGCTGGCTCGATCCATAGCATGGAGTTTTTTGGTGAGAGGGATTGTTCCTCTCCTGGAAAGGGAGTTTCAAACAACATGAAGTCTTGCTATATTATGACAAATTGCAGTTTGTCCCACCACTAGAACTGCTCCGGAGGTGAAATAGTTAACTCCATTCCATGAAAGGAACTTTGAGCACGAGCTCTAAGATAGAAGTTCTGTCTGTGTAGTTTCAAACCTGAACTGTCAGATTCTTTACTCCGCCTCACTGAACAGTCGCTCCGGAGATTTCTCCTACTGCTCGGTTCATTTCTCGGTTTAAACAGTGTTTTCTCGGTCCGATTCAACCGAGAATAGTTTAATTTTAACCGCAAAACCGTTCGGTTCAAGCTCTGTCTGTGGTATCGTAAGTAATTTAAATTTGAATTTTCTGTGTGGAACTTGTAAGTTTATCGGTTCGGTTTTGAACCGATCAGCTGAGTTAAAACTTAAAATTTTAAAGCTTGTCATTTTAGAGTGCGGTTCCCGGTTCTTATCGTTCTAAAAAAGCGGATTTTTATTCGTTTTTTCCAATACCGTGATTACGGTTAGGAACCGATAAGGGTGTCTTGCTCTGGCACTGCTGCTCAAAGGGCAAGTTTTTCTGGTTAGCTGGCATTATGTCTGAGAAACCCAAAAGAAAACCGGCCCACTGGGTTTCAACACTGTGATGTCTGTGGGGAAGTCTTTGCCAAGGCTGACCCCACACCACATGTGTTTGTGTCTGGGGTTTGACCACCTCCAATCAGACTGCCAGATTTGTAAGAATTTCCCTGCAGCTACCCTGGAAAGAGATTGGGCAGGCTCAGGAGCGAGAGGTCAAAAGTCCGCTGACCCGGATGGCCAGCCTGGTTCGGTGCCAACGAACCCGGAGGAAATAACCCTCGGCCAGGCGAGACTTCCCTCGGGCAAAAAGCTGGTTCGGGGAACCAGTTCCAGTAAAGAACAAGGAAGTCAGCAGGTTTGGGATCAAAATCCTTCTCCAACTGCTGCAGAGATAGCAAAGCTATTCAAATTGTCCAGTCACTGTCTCCGGTCCCGTCTGAACCGCCACTATCTGGTAAAAGGTCGGTTCGTCCGATTCCATCGGTTCAAGAATATGATGTTGAGGAGTTTTATGAACCAGAGGAGGGGGAGGATGATTATGAACAGTATGAATGTGGCTGGGAGGGTCTGGGTGTGCCCATTGAACCGGACATTTCCCCAGACAGACCTTTAGAATCTCCCCCTATGCTTCTGAGTCCCCTCTCATTTTATGTTTTACAAAAGTTGCTGAAACCCTCCAGCTTCCTTTGGAAGAAGCTGTGGATGAGCAAGAGGAGCCTGATTTTGTAGAAATGATGGATATTCCAGAGTCTAGGAGATTGTCTATTCCTTTGCATAAGTCTTTTAGGAAACAAACAATAAAAATCTTAAAACTCCTAATTCTGTGCCTCCTGTAGATAAAAGATGGACAGAAGGTACACATTGTCAGGTACTGATACAGAATTCCTTTCTCAACAATGCAGTCATGTTGGGTAGTTCAGGCTGTAGCCTGTGATAAAGCTAATATTCCCCTGGCTTCACATCCTCTGACAAGTTCCAGGAAGATTGATGCCATGGCAAACAGTACATGGCAAGCGTCCTTGGGACTGAGCAAGCAAATTATATGGCTCATGTAGCAAGGTATCAGAAATCTAGATGGGATACTGTTATGGAATTAGCCAAACAAGCCCATGTGGCCAGCTTGCTAGCTTGAGCTGGAACAGGTGGCTGCCCGATGGCGTGAGGCTTCTAAGGTGCAGTTTCATGCTGCTGTGGATGTTAATGATGTCTCCTCTAGAGTCATGGCCACATCTGTAGCTTTTAAGTAGGTTGGCCTGGCTCAGGTGTACTAACCTCTCACAGGATACCCAGACTAAGGCTATGGATTTTCCTGTGGTGGGAAATTCTCTGTTTGGGAGCAGACAGAGAATTATATGAAAAAGATGGATGAATATGGGACTACTTACAAAAGTGCCCAAGCTAAGGGCGGCAAGCCACTCCCCCGAGGGCACACCCCAGGGGTAGGGTAGGCCTTTCCACAGGCCTTTTACCAAACTCAGGCCTCCTCTGCTTATGCTCAGAGGGGGTTCTTCAGAGAGCAGGCAGACGGGTGTGGGCAGGCCTGCTCCCACCCCTCAGCCTAAAGCACCTGCTAAGCTGGCACCCTGATGGGGTGCCCAGGGCAATTCTCCTTTACCAGTAGGGGCAGGTTGGCTTACTTCAGTCAGAACTGGGTGTCTTTAACCTCAGACAAGTGGGTTCTGGAAGTAGTAAGCCAGGGTCTGGTTCTCAGCTTCAAAAGTTCCCCAAGATGAGAGCGGCTTTTTCTACCTGCAAGTTCTTTAGAGACCCTTGCTCTAGAAGCAGAGGTCTCAACCCTTTTGGCTCTCAAAGCAGTAGAAAGGGTTCCTCCTCTACACCAGGGCAAGGGTCTGTATTCCAGATACTTCCTTACCCCAAAAAAGACAGGAGAATGGCGGCCCATCTTAGACCTCAGATATCTGAACAAGCATCTTTTGAAACCAAAGTTCAGAATGGTAACTCTGGCAATGATTTTCCCTTCTCTAAGGCCAGGAGACTGGCTAGCTTCCCTGGACCTCAAGGATGCCTATTTTCACGTCCTAATCAGAAGCTCCCACCGAAAGTACCTCAGATTCGAACTGCCCTCAGGTCATTACCAGTTCAGAGCAATGCCCTTCGGCCTGACCTCTGCCCCAAGGGTATTCACAAAATGTCTGGCAGTAGCAGTGGCTCACTTAAGGAGGCAAATAATTGCTGTTTTTCCCTATCTAGACGACTGGCTCATTGTAGGCCAGTCCCAGAACAGAGTAAAACTCACTCCAAGTCACCCAGCAGCTTCTCACCTCCTGGGCTTCCTGCTAAATCTACCAAAGTCGGTTCTGGAACCAGTCCAGGTACTCACCTTTATAGGTGCAGAATGGACACAAACCGGCCAGAGCTTTTCTTCCCTTAGAAAGGGTAAGGAACTTGGTGGCTCTGGCCTCCTCCTTCACTCTGCAGGTCTCGACCAGCAAGACACTTTGCAGCTCCTGGGGCACATGGCTGCATCCACTGCTGTAGTGCAGGGAGCAAGATTTCAGATGAGAGACATTCAGTTTCACTTGAGAGCCTATTGGTCTCAGAGAGACCCACCCTTTCCAAGTTGGTCCCAGTGACTCAGACCAGTCCAGGCCCTCCAATGGTGGCAGGATCAGAGCAATTTAAGATTGGGGTCCCCTTCATTCCCCCTGCTCACACTTTGACTCTCACTACAGATGCTTCCCTCCTGGGGTGGGGAGCCCACATGGGTGACCTCTCCACTCAGGGAGTGTGGTCCCCCCAGGAATCTCTGCTCCACATCAATTTGCTGGAACTCAGAACTGTCTTTTTAGCACTTCAAGTGTTTTCTGCATCTGTTCAGAACAAAGTGGTACAAGTCAGAACAGACAACACCACAACAATGTGGTACATCAACAAGCGGGGGGGGGCACTCGGTCTTCGGCCTTGTGCACCGAGGCAATGAAGTTGTGGCCTCTGGCCTATTCCCTGAACACTTCCCTCATAGCAGTTCACCTTCCAGGAAAGGAAAATGTCCTAGCAGATGCTCTCAGCAGGATTTCTCAGGGCCATCACGAATGGTCCCTGGATCCTCAAGTACTGGGGATAGTCTTTGCCAGATGGGGCACCCCTCAGATAGATCTTTTTGCAGCCCCAGACAATCACCAACTTCCACTGTTCTGTTGCAGGCCTCCAGTGTTGGGCTCAGTCCCCCTGGACGCCCTCCTCCTGGATTGGGAAGGGAAGTTTCTTTATGCTTTTCCCCCCTTCCCTCTCCTATTCAAAGTGTTAGTCAAAATCAGATCCCAGCCTTGCAGGGTGATTCTGATTGCCCCGGATTGGGCCAGGCAGCCCTGGTACCCACTCCTTCTGTCCCTGACAGTCAATCTTCCCCTGTGTCTCCCCAGGAATCACAACCTATTATCCTGTGCCCAGGGGACAGTTTGGTATCCGAACCTCAAATCCCTCAACCTCAAGGCCTGGCTCTTGAGGAGTTAGAACTTGCTGACTTACACCTCTCTCAGGGGTGTTCTTGAATTCTCAAAAGGTCTAGGAAGCCTTCCACTAAGGCTACTATAATTCTAAATGGAAAAGGTTTTCCATTTGGTGTTCTAGGAAGCATATTTCCCAGAATCTGCTGAGTTGCCCATTGTGTTAGATTACATGGTCCATCTTAATTCCTTGGGCCTCAGACCAGCTACCCTGAGAGTTCATTTGGCAGCTGTCTCTGCTTTTGTTTCAGCAGGAAAGTCATCCTCTCTTTCCGCTCATCCTGTGTTTTCCAAGTTTTTTAAGGATTACTCATACTAATCCACCTTTTAGGGATCCGGCCCTGCCTGTGACCTAATGTTTGCATTGCCCAGTTAATGCAACCCCTTTTGAACCTCTGTTTTCTGCAGAGCTGAAGTATCTAACTTGGAAAACTGTTTTCCTAGTGGCTATCACTTCTGCTAGACGCATAAGTGAGTTGCAAGCCTTGTCAGTAGAAACTGACTTTATTTCTTTACACAGGGATAAGGTAGTCCTCAGGACTAACAGGAAGTTTTTGCCTATGGTGGTTTCAGATTTCCATCTTAACCAATCTATCTCCCTTCCAGTGTTTTTCACTGAACATTCCTCTTCTGGTGAGAGGATTGCACAATTTGGATGTTAAGAGGGCCCTTAGTTACTATATAGAACGTACCAAGGGTCACAGGTTCGAATCCCTCCAACTTTTCCTCACTTATGGTGAGGTTGGGAAAGGGAAACCTGCCACTAAGAGATCAATTGCCAGGTGGATTGTCTCTTGTATCCAATTTTGTTATCAGAAACTGGGCAGAGATCCCCTCTGGCTTGAGGGCTCATTCTACTAGAGGTACAGCGCGTCTCTAGCTGCTGCCAGAGACATCCCTATATTGGAATATGCCAGGCTGCTACTTGAAAGCAGTACACTTTCACCAAGCATTACTCCCTGGATGTCAGGCTAGGAGAGATGCTCGGTTTGCGCACTATTGCTTCAGAGCCTATTCCTAAGTAGGTTCTGTCCCTCCTCCATGGAGGTACTGCTGTGTAGTCTTCAATTTGTCATAATATAGCAAGACTTCATGTTGTTTGAAGAAAAATTACTCACCTTAGTATTGTTGTTTCTTCTAATGGAGTCTTGCTATTACTAACCTCCCAGCCTGCCCCTCTCAGAACTTCTACTTGGGTATGGTGTGGGCAACCTAGTGTGGGCAATATTTTATGCCCCTTTTAGGCGTTTCACCCCTTTTTGGGGGTTTGGGGTGTGGTGTTTTATTATTCTCTCGTTTTATTTCTCTTATTGTTAAATTATATTATTAATTCTGGTCCCCTGACTTGAGTCTTTGGTGTTGGGACCAGCAATGGGTGTTATTATTTAGGTAGCCAGTTGGCTAGTGTAGATTACAGCTTCCACACAGACCTTAGTGAGTTTTTGCTCGTAAAGATCTGACAGTTCAGGTTTGAAACTACACAGACAGAGCTTCTATCTTAGAGCTCGTGCTCAAAGTTCCATTCATGGAATGGAGTTAACTATTTCACCTCCGGAGCAGTTCTAGTGGTGGGACAAACTGCAATTTGTCATAATATAGCAAGACTCCATTAGAAGAAACAACATTACTAAGGTGAATAATTTTTTCTTCTGTATGCCTTTCCTCCTTCCTGCTTCTTCAGAGGGTTCTAATCAAGCTCCAAATGGAAGGGGCCACGATGATACTCATCACCTGCTTTTGACCTTGTCAGATTTGGTTCCTCTTGCTTCAACAGTTAGCAGTGGAACCCCAAGTACCTCTGCCTCCGTGATCCAGCTTGCTGTCTTGGAACCGGGGCACCCTGGTCCATCCAGACCTCAAATCCCTGTACCTTCATACATGGCTCCTGAGGACATAGCTGAAGCCCAATTTGGTGTGTCATCTAAGGTGGCTGATGTCTTGGTGGCTAGGAAACCTTCCACCAGGGCCACTTCTTCTATGAAGTGGAATTGCTTTGTGATATGGGCTGCTTCACGTTGGCTGGATCCTTTCACTTGTCCAGTGAATCAGGTCTTGGAGTACCTGTTGATCTTACTTCAAGGGAGCTCTTGCAGCAGGCAACACTGGTAGGACTGAAGGCACCAGGCATCAGGGCCACACGGAAAACTAGCAGTCTATCATGGGGGACTGCCCCCGCTGATGTCAGCACGCTGACGTCTGCCTATCCTATAAAGAGGGTGGTCCCCCAGACCTACCTCAGTTCTTCTCCCACCTTCGACCTACGCAAGTCGAACCTCCATGGACGCCTGCTTCAGTCAACCGCCATTTTCCTCGCATTTACCCATGGTTTATTTTCTTTCCTTAGCATTAACATCGATTTTTGGTGTTTTCTCCATTTTGTTTATGTTTTTTGCTCCAGCGTCATCTTCCAACCGGCCTACGAAATGTGCCTGTGGTAAGCAGATACCCACTAAAGATGGTCACTCTTCCTGTCTGCTCTGATTAGGCCCTAACCACAACATCGAGGCCTGCAAGCACTGCCAGGACTTCAACCAGGCCACACAGGGGTGCCACTTGAAGACCCTCCAGAGTCACCTCCTTCAGCAGAAACTAGCAGCGATGGAGAAGGAACTTCAGGTTAAAAACTCTTTCACTTCCCTGTTCTCCGGGGTATCTTCTTCCCAGAAAAAAAAGAAGTCCAGCAGGAAGCACTGGGACAAGCACCAGGGCAATTGATGATCAGCCTCTCGCTTACCGCATAGAATGAATTCCGCCTCTGGGTCTTTCCCCAGTGGGGGGGTTGGCCCCTCCTTCCTTATCAGCTCTTACTCTCTCCGGGTTGCTGGTGGTATAGCCACCCGCCCTCATTACTGTAATGGGCAACAGCTTCTCAGGACAGTAGACCTCTTCCCCTGCCTCCCAGCCCCTGATGCTCAGGTCCTTAGTCCCCATGGGTCCTCAGCCAGGCGGCTTGACTGGGGTTAGAACCTCCGGTGGTGGTCTTCGCCCATTTCCCCCCTAGTCAAGGTGTTGCCTTCATCAGTCCCCGACTCAGGGACCGGCACTATCCCTTCCAAGTTTCGCCCAGAGCAAGCGCTCACCTCCTCCCCCCCCACAGGCACCTGCCTCACCTCAGGGGCCTAAGCTGGCTGTCTCTCCGGACTGATGCCAGACATCGCCTACTAGGCCGGCGCGGACCACGCCAGCGCCTACACCGACAGCTTCTCAAACGTCGTCACCTCTGTCCCAGCCTGCGCCTCAGTCGATGCCTGCTGGCCTTCCAAGAGATCCCTAGCCGGCACCTGCTGGACCAACGCCAGGGTACCCTATGCTGGCTTCTCCATCAGCGCATCCGTACCCTCCTCCGCAGTATCCCTATCCACTTTACAACCCATCTCCACCGGTGGATTATAGCACCTTATTTATGGCCTGGTGGACCTTTATGAAGGACAATGATGCACCCAGATGGCTTTCTCCTCCCCTTCTTCCTCCCTGGGACCTCCCTCCTCGAGATCCAGATTGGGCAGGACCTAGCAAGCCCCACACCACAGGGTCTTCTGGGGGTCACAAGGGGACCTCGGACCAGCATAGGGATGACTGTCGCCCTCAGACACCAGTCCTGAACAGTGATCAGTCGGGGGATGATTCCTCCTCTTCCTCCTTGGAGTCATTGGAGGATTCGAGAGGCTACTGTGTTGGGCATGAGCCTCCCAAGGAGACCCCTAAGTCTCCGCCTGATGATTCCTCTTTTCTGGATGTGATGTGCCATATCCAGTCCCTCATGGGGTGGGAGACTGAGGAACTTGACCTGGAGTGCTGTCTTCTGGCTACTTAGCTCCAGAAGAAGGAGACTGTCCCTTTGGTGGTCCCTCCTCTTATTGATTCATATGGTGATGTCACTAAGGCAGCATGGAATCATCCCTTGACCACCCTGTCCTTGGCCAAGAAGGAGGATCGCCTTTACCATGCGCCAGTGGGCAAACCTTTCTTCGGCAAACATCCCATAATGGACTCAGTGGTCATGAATGTGACTTATGACCGCACTAAGAAGCCCAAACACCTCAGCACCCACCCTCCAGACAAGGAATCCCTCCAGCTGGACCAGTTAGGCAAATGGATGTATTCATCTGCAACTCTGGCCATCTGGGCCCAGAACTATCTGGCCCATCTGGTGCAGTATCAGAATGCCATTTGGGACCAGGCGAGGGATCTGGTTCAAGCCCTCCCTGAAGATTCGACTAAAACGCAGTTGGCCCAACTCTTAAAATCTGGTTCTGATGTGGGCAACCACGTGCTGAGGGCAGCATATGACATGGTAGATGCTTCTGGGCATGGGGCGGGGGCAGGAATGTGCTTTCACCCCACCCACCCCTGGAAATAGTTCCTTTATACCTGGGGTTCTGACATCATTTCCTCAAGAGTGCAAGGTGCATATCACTGTCATATCCTCTCTAGCACACTGCACTGACAATATAACATACACATTGTATAATATATATATATATATATATATATTTTATATTACAAAACCAATCACACACACAAAAAAAAAATGTGGGGAGAAGTGCAATGTAATGGCTGTGGGGCAGCAGTCTTCCGGGAGTCTTTCTGGAGGCTGAGATGCTGCCCTATTTGCAGACAACTCTCTGCCCTGAGGGAGGAAGTTGCCCGTCTTCAGGCCACACTGGACAGTAGTAAGGGGACCTTCCCCCAGGCCACACTGGATGGTAGGAAGGGAACCTCCCCCATCCAGGGAGCACCAGAGCCACCACCACTACCTCAGAGGTTTCGAAGAAAGCACAGCAGTTGGACCACAGTGGGCTCAGGGAGGGTGAGGATGGTGGAACAGAGGCACACTCAGTCAGTTGTTCCATACCACAATCCATACACCATTCTGGGGGAGCATAGCTCCCCTATAGATGCACCTGCAGAGGAGTCTAAGGAGGCTGAGGACAGCTGTCACAAGGGAGGCCCACGGGAAGGAGGCAGAGGACACCACAAGGGAAGGAAGCAGCTCCTGGTGGGGGACTCAATTATTAGGGGGATAGAACTGGGGGGAGCAGGGAAAACTGAAGTAAGGTGCCTGCCTGGTGCCATGGCTTGGAGAGACAGGAAGCGCATCCTCAGGATCACGAGAACAGCTGCACGGGAGTCTGAGCTGGATGTCATTGTCCACCTAGGGACAAATGACTTGGCTAATCATGAGATTAGAGCAGTGCAGAAGGACTTTGTAGAATTGGGGAGGGGCCTAAGACAAGTAGCACACACAATATCCTTCTCTGAGGTGCTGCCTGTCAATGGCATGAGTGAGGCAAGGGTACTTTGCACCATGCAGTTTAATGAATGGTTGAAAAAATGGTGTGGAGCACAGGGGTTTGGCTTCATTGGGGACTGGGGTTCCACCTGGAGGGACACCAGCCTATACTGGCAGGATGGTCTGCATCTGTCCAGGAAGGGAACAAGTCTTTTGAGCAATCGGTTTAAATGCTTCATTGGCAAGCTTTTAAACTAGTCAAGGGGGGAGGCACTGATAAGCAGCAGGAAAATCCCAGCCTCTCCCTACAAAACAGGGTACTAAATGAGAAAAGACCGAGGTAGAAAGGTCAGTGGGGATGCTGCAAAAGAAGGTAAAGCCATCAAAAATGGAGAGCAATGAGTACCAATGCCCGTAGTCTGAGTAACAAGCTTCCTGAATTAGTGGCCTTGATGGAGGAGGAACATCTGGATATCATGGCAGTCACAGAAACATGGTACACACAAAACCATGACTGGGACATAAACATACCAGGATACACTATCTACAGGAGGGACAGGAGGGTAAAAGAGGAGGAGGAGTAGCTCTTTACATAAGGGAAGGAATCAAAGCAACAGAACAAAAGGGAAAACAGGGAGGAGAAGAAGCACTGTGGGTAAATTTGGAGACTGGCAATGGCACCACAATCCGCACAGGGGTTGTATACAGACCCCCTACTCAGGGAAGGAAATGGACAAGGAAATGATAGAAAGAATACTTAGAATGGCAGAAAAAGGGGAGATATTGCTGATGGGTGATCTGAAAATGCCAGATGTTAACTGGAGTGCAGTTGCAGCAGCCACTTCAAAGAGTGGGGTTATTCTAGATGCCCTACAGGGGGCATGCTTTAGATAACTAGTATTGGAGCCCACTCGAGAGGGAGCAATCTTAGACCTGGTTCTCTCAAATGGAGATGAAGAGAGGATCACAGATATAGAAGTGGGTAGCCATCTTGGAACTAGCGACCATCGAACAGTATGGTTCACAATAAACACAGCAATAGAGTCAAGCCATACAAAGGCAAAAGTACTGGACTTTAGGAGGGCTGACTTTGCCAAAATGGGTGAGTGCCTAAGAAATGCACTAGCAAATGGGCAGGAAGGAGGGGTGGAAGAACAATGGGGAATAATAAAAACTGCCATCACAGAGGTAACGAGCCTTTGTGTGAAGCAAATAAACAAAACAAAACGATGTAAGAAACCACTGTGGTTCTCAAAGGAAGTGGCAGTGAAGGTTCAACAGAAAAAGAAAGCATTCAGGAAGTACAAGGAATCACAGAAGGAGCAGGACAGAGAACTGTATCAGTTAAAGCAAAAGGATGTTGGGAAGGCAGTCAGAACAGCAAAGGCCCAAACCGAGGAAAAGATAGCCAACTCAGTTAAGAAGGGGGATAAAACCTTTTATAGGTACATCAGGGAGCGAAGGAAGACCAAGGGAGGGTTAGTGAGGCTTAATAAAGGGGAGGAGGGTGGGCAGAGGGTGTCTGTGAAAAGGCAGAGATACTAAACAAATATTTTTGCTCAGTATTTACAAAGGAAGAGGGGAGGTACCTAAAACAAACAGTAGAAACACTCTGGATACAGAAGTTGATACCAGCCATTTACAGAAGAAAGGGTTCTGAAAGAGCTCTTAAAACTGAAGGTGGACAAAGCAATGGAGCCTGATGGGATTCATCCCAGAATTCTAAAGAACTAAGGGTAGAACTAGTGACACCACTAACTACCCTCTTTAACAAATCATGGGAGAATGGGTGGTACCCGAGGACTGGAGGAGGGCAGATGTGATTCCCCTTCACAAAAGTGGGAGCAAGGCAGAAGCAGGAAACTACAGACCTGTTAGTTTAACCTCAGTGGTAGGGAAAATGATGGAATCACTTCTGAAGGAAAGAATTGTTGAGTATCTAGAGCCAGAGGGCACAGGACCCAAGGCAGCATGGATTCACAGCGGGAAGGTCATGCCAGACAAATCTGATAGATTTCTTTGACTGGGTGACCAAAGTGGTAGATCAGGGAGGGCTGTGGACATGCCACCTAGACTTTAGCAAGGCATTTGACACAGTCACACACAAAGATTAATATACAAGTTAGCCAGCCTGGCGTGGGTCCCAAGATGACAGCCTGGGTAAAGAATTGGCTGGAGAATAGGACACAGAGAGTAATAGTAAATGGAGTCCACGCTGAAGAAATGGGGGTTACTAGTGAGGGTACCTGAGGTTCAGTATTAGACCGGTCCTCTTCAATGTCTTTATAAGCTGACATTGCAGAGGGACTGGAAGGAAAAAGTATGTCTCTTTGCAGATGACACAAAGATCTGCAACAGAGTTGATGCACAAGGTGGGGTGGAAAGGATGAGAAGGGACTTGGCAAGGTTAGAGGAACGGTCAAATGTATGGCAGCTTAGATTCAATGCTAAGAAGTGCAAGGTAATGCACCTGGGAAACAAAAACCCAGGGGAAGAGTACACAATGGGGGGTGAGATACTAACAACAACAAAAATGGAAAGGGACCTGGGGGTAGTCATATCAGATGACCTAAAGGTGGGCAAGCAATGCAAGAGGGCAGCAAGGAGGGCTGGGGGATACTGGGATGCATAGGGAGAGGCATCACCAGTAGAAAACAGGAAGTTATTATCCTCTGTACAGACAGTTGGTGAGACTCCATCTGGGTACTCGTGCAGTTCTGGAGACCCAATCTCATAGAGACATAGACAGGATGGAGGCTGTCCAGAGGAGGGCAACTAAAATGGTGCAGGGTCTGCACGGAAGACATATGAAGAGAGACTTATGAGCTGAACATGTATAGCCCTCGAGGAAAGGAGGGAGGGGGGACATGATAGAAACTTCAAGTACCTCAAGGGAATCAACAAAGTCCAAGAGGGTAGCATCTTTCAAAAAGAGGTGTGCAAGAACAAGGAGGCACAATTTGAAGATAGAAGGGGGGGCGGCTCAGAGGTAATTTAAGGAAGTATTTTTTCACAGAGAGGGTTGTGGATGCATGGAACGGCCTTCCGGAGGAGGTTGTGGAGTCAAAAACAGTGGTGGAATTCAGGCATGCATGGGACAGTCATAAGGCAAGCGGGTGGGGGTAGGAAGAAGTAGGCTGCTGGTTAACTAGGATCTGCAGCTTATCCATTAGGTAGGGAAATGGGCAGACTGGGTGGGCCAAGTGGTCCTTATCTGCCGTCAAAATCTATGTTTCTATGTTTCACCGCCATTCATGGCTCCTGGTATCTGGGTTTACACCTGATGTTAAGGCCAAAATCATGGATGCCCCTTCCGGGGTCCTTTTTTGTTTGGGGGAGATGCCCATCTCCTGCCTTGGGCAAGGCCCTGATGTTGGTACATTCCATGTAATGGTCCCAACCTTGGCCTTCCCAACATCAGTCCTTTCGCCTGTCCTCTTTGACAACCCTTCAAGGGCCAGCAGTCCAAAGGTCCCTTTAAGTGCAAGGCTCACACCCCACCAGCCAGTGGCTCCACTCCTAGGGACCCCAGGGCACCTACAGCTGCTCTGCCCACCCCTGGCTCAAACTGCCTGACTCCTTTCCCGACCCCCCCCCAGCAGAGGCCTTGGGGGAGGTGGTCAGAGGTTGATTCTCCTTATACCTGGACGGGTGGTACACAGTAATCTCAGACCAGTGGTACTTCAGATATACCCTCAAGTTTCTGGAACCCCCTCCAGAAAACCCTCCCTCCCTCCCCTCCCATTATCCTTGGGCCCACATCGCTCACATCCGAGAAGAGATTTAGGCTCGCCTGTGCAAAAGTCCATAGAGCCCATCCCCCTGAATCAAAAGAGGGAAAGGTTCTACTCCCACTTTTTCCTTGTCCCCAAGAAGACGGCATCTGAGGCCGATCCTGGACCTCAGTCACCTGAACCTCTACATAGAGTACAAGCGATTCAGGATGGTGACTCTTCAGGGACTGTTGCCCCCCATTAACCACCCCACAAGGAGTAGGAATAACCAAACTTAGGAAGAGAGTAAAGAGAAGGTACACGAAAAGAATCAAAGGCATGAAAAATGAGGAATATTGAAACAGAATGAGGCACTTGGGGCTGTTTTCACTGTCATACAGAAGGACTAGCAGTGACTTATGTTTTGTTTATAGGGCACACAAGGATAGGGTGTTGTGGGAATCCGCTGGGTTACAAATACAATCTGGTAATGAAAGAGGAACTAGGTTACATAACAAACAAATAAAAAGAGAACAGTTTAAAACCACTAAACGTGAACACTGGTTTAATCAGCGGGTAGTCAATATATGGAACATGTTACCCTCTGCAGTGGTTGAAGCACCCAGTATGGGAGTATTTAAAGATCAGTTAGATAAATTCATGGGAAAACAAACTACTGAATATTTCCACTAAGTAGTGGCAAGTCTTATATGGTTTTGTGACCGCTTGACTTGAAACCCCTTCCTATAAACCTATGAACCAGGGGAACTGGCTCTGTTCCCTAGATATGCAGGATGCCTACCTCTGTATCCAGGTTTTCTAAGCTCACCGCCGCTTCCTCTGCTTCTGCTTCCAGGGGGATCACTTTCAGTTCCAGGTCCTCCCTTCTGACCTTTCTTCAGCACCTTGGGTCTTCACCAAGTGCCTAGCAGTGGTAGCTGTGGCTTTGAGGAGGCAAGGCTTTTATGTGTTCACATACCTGGATGATTGGCTGCTCACAGCCCCCTCCAGGGATCTCTTGTTGCAGAAAGAGGCCCCTTTAGGCTGTTCCAGACCCTAGGGATCATGATCAACCCACTGAAGTCTTGTCTCTTTCTCCATGCCAATGCCTCCAATACATAGCAGCAGTTCTGGACTCATTCCAGGGCAGAGCTTTCCTGCCGGGGGGCAGAGTTGAGCACCTGATAGCACAGGCTCAGCTGGTATCTTCCATTCGTCCATGTCTGCTGGAGCACATGGCAGTGGTTATAGCCATGGTTCCCATGGTCCGCTTCCATATGCGGGTTCCCTAGTGGGCTCTACAAACCCGATGGGATCAACACACTGATGACCAGAATCAGCCAGTGCTGGTTTCCACTCCAGTGAAGAGGACCTTGGAGTGGTGGCAGAACCCCGCCGATCTCCTGAAGGGGATTCTCCTCCATGTTGTGTCTCTTCAGCAGATTCTCACCATGGATGCCTCGGGCCTGGGCTGGGGAGCTCATTTAGCTGACCGTCAGACCCACAGTACTTGGTTCGAGATGGAGCAGCATCTCCACATCACTGTGCTGGAGATACGGGCAGTTCTGTATGTCCTGCAGGCCTCCCAGGCCCACATTCTTCTTGGTCCACTACTTTTGCAGATGGACATGTCCTTAGTCTTCTACACCAACAAACGGGGGGGCACTCATCCTTATCCCCTTTGTCAGGAGGCCATGAAGGTCTGGTCTTGGGCCATCGAGCACGACCTGGAACTTTCAGTCGTCCATGTTCCGGGTGTCCAAAACGTCCTGGCCGACAGTCTAAGCTGGTCCAGGTCGAGGATGCACAAGTGGGAACTCCTGTCCTCTGTGGTCGAAGACCTCTTCGACAGGTGGAAACATCCAGAGTTGGACCATTTTGCATCCCCCACTCAACGCAAAACTTCCGCTTTTCTAGGATCGTGGGTATGTTGTTCTAGCCACACTTTAAATCTTGCTGGATGGTCTAAAAGCTGGCTCCTCCCACCCACCAGGTGGTATATCCCTTGGCTCCACCCCTTAATGCCAGATCTTCCTTTCCGCTGGAAGATTCAGGTTCCCTCCTTATTGGTCCCATGTTGAATAGGCCCTAGTGAACAAATCTCTGGATTTACCTAGAATTAAACACGTTCGAGTTTCTCCGCATCACTTGCGATCGTGACCGTGATGGAGGACAAGTCCTCGCCCGGGTTCCACCGGTGCCTTTGTGGGCAGAAGGTGTCTCGCACTGACCCGCATGCCTCGTGTATCTACTGCCTAGGTCATGCCCATGCTATGCTCATGACACCCAGGCATGCGACTTGTGTCACGCGTTCCAGTCTAATGTTCTGGACGATCGTCTCGCATGACTTCAGCTCGGCAGACCGGAGAAATGGAACCTGCCAGTCAAACTGAAAGAGGCCCGTTGGGCGGACTCTGAGCAACTAGGGCAGATGAAGGCTTTCGAGGAGGAGGCGGCTCGAGGCGCTGATCAGTCCTTTTCCATGTCGGACTTCGTCCCGCTCAATTTGACTCCACCTTTTCAGGCTCCTTCAAAGAGATGTGAGAGTCTCTCCCAACCAAGGGGAGGGCCCTTCGGGTGCACATGTCTCCCGCTCCTGTAAAAAGGACAAGGAGTCGAGAGAAGGTTCGTCTCGTCGACGACGTTCTTGAAATCGAGAGAGGTCTCGGTCTCAGGAATCTGCTGTCTGACTTCAGTCGAGTTAGAGCCTCAGCCGCTGGCTTTATGGTACCCCCAACAGGCCAGCTGGCTAAGACGCGGAACAACGACCTGGTCGAGATTGTTCTCGACCCCATCGACCCATTGTCGCTCGATGAGGCCGACAATTCCTTATTTAGACCTTGGTCCTGACCAAACCCACTGAAGAAGAGACCCAGCCTACTGGGAACCTCTTTATGGCTCCTGTCCCTGACCTGGAGGAGCCGCAGTTCTCCCTGGCTCCTTCTGAGCACCCCCGTCGTTCCCCCCGATGGTCAAGGTCGAGGTCTTGGACTCCTTCGACTGATAGGCCGAAGAAATCACATAAGCGTTCTAAAAAACAGCGCCGACGCCATTCATCCTCATCCTCCTCGGAAGAGGAGAGGCTTTGATGCAAGCTGCGTTGACGCTATGAGGACTTGATGTGGCAACAGTTGATTATGGTTGGTCTGAAGTCGACCCCATCTTCCACACCAGCCATCACTTGGTTGTCGCCCTCTAGGCTGATGCCGACTCCTCAGATGCCGGTCAACACTGTCCCTCCGCCTGCAGACCTGGTGAAGACCCTCCCGGCTTGGCCACAAATGGCCTCTCCACCGGTTCTGGTGGAGCCACCACCTAAGCAGCCTCCCTCTGGGGCCAAGGAGTCTCAGCCTGTCAAGGGCCTTCCACACAGGTTGTCTGTCACCCTCACTCCTGACCGTCCCAGGCGGGTCGAAGGTGACATGGGTGGTTAGCCGATCTGTCCAGACTCCTCAGAGTCTGAGGACTCCGGCATGCATTCCCGTCCCTTGGATGGAGAATCAATCAGGAGTTTCTCGACTGAGGAGGGTTCCATGTCCTTCATAGGAAAAGCATCTATCCTAAATAGATACTTCTGCTCAGTATTTACTGAGAAGGTAGGGCAGGGCCCACAGCTCAATACCATGGACACAGGAGAGAGGGAGGGGTGCACATGTCCCTTCACAAAAGAAAGGGTCCTACAAGAGCTCACTAAGCTCAGGGTGGACAAGGCAATGGGACCGAATGGCTTATATCCCAGGGTACTAAAGGAGCTAAGGGTGGAACTAGCAGACCCATTATCAGAACTGTTTAATGAGTCTCTGAGAACAGGAGAGGTCCCAGAAGACTGGAGATGGGCTCATGTGATCCCACTCTGCAAGAGTGGTAGCAGGGAGGAGGCAGGGAACTACAGACCAGTCAGTCTTACCTCAGTAGTGGGCAAGATTATGGAGGCACTCCTTAAGGAAAGGATAGTGCAACACCTGGAATCCTTAGGAGCGCAGGATCCAAGACAGCATGGGTTTACAACAGGAAGGTCCTGTCAAACTAATCTCATATTTCTTTGACTGGGTAACCAGAGTGGTGGACCAAGGGAGTGCAGTTGATGTTGCCTACCTTGACTTCAGCAAAGCTTTTGATACTGTTCCACATAGAAGATTGAGTAATAAGCTGGGTAGACTTGGGGTGGGCCAGAAGTTGGTCAACTGGGTGGCTAACTGGTTGTCAGGCAGAAAACAGAGAGTGGTGGTAAACGGTATACAGTCAGAAGAGCTGCAAGTCACAAGTGGGGTACCTCAGGGATCAGTCCTGGGGCCAGTCCTCTTCAATATCTTCATCAGCGACATTGCAGATGGACTGGAGGGTAAGGTTTGTCTGTTTGCAGACGACACCAAGATCTGCAACAGAGTAGATGATCCAGATGGGGTGGGCAGAATGAGAAGAGATCTGGATAAACTGGCAAAATGGTCAGAAAAGTGGCAACTAGGGTTTAACGTCAAGAAGTGCAAGATTATGCACATAGGGAAGAGACACCCTGAAGCCACCTATAGGTTGGGTGGGGAGTTGCTGGCAATCACAAGGGAAGAAAGAGACTTGGGCATCATTATCACAGATGACCTGAAATCATCCAAGCAGACCACTAAAGCAGTAGGTAAGCCTAAAGGGATGTTGGAGTGTATTAGTAGGGGTATCACAAGTCGTAAGAGGGAGGTAATATATCCCTCTTTACAAGACACTGGTTAGGCCCCATCTGGAGCGGCAGTCTAGAGAAGGGCAACCAAAATGGTGCAGAGGCTACATCAGAAAACATATGAAGACAGATTAATGGAGCTCAATGTGTATACCTTAGAACAAAGGAGGGAGAGAGGTGATATAATCAAAACATTCAAACACCTTAATGGCATTAACAAGGTGAAAGAGTCTAACATGCTTTTATGTAAGAAAAATAGCAGGACAAGAGGACACAGCATGAGATTAGAGGGAGGATGATTAAGAGGCAATGTGAGGAAGTTCTTTTTCACAGAAAGGGTGGTGGATGCATGGAACGGCCTACCTCAGGAAGTGGTGGATATGAATATAGTGCAGGGCTTCAAACAGGCATGGGATAGGCATAAGGGAGCAATACAGATGAGTATGAATAGATAGGCCATTGACAGAGAAAAGGCCTATGGCACATTCATAAGGTAGAAAAAAATGGGAAGACTGGATGGGCCTTGCGGACCTTATCTGCCGTCAACTTCTATGTTTCTATGTTCCTCCGTCTCATCTCTGAATCTACGGGGATGCCTTTGGAGCCCGTTCAAAAACAGGCTGAATATCCCCTCACTGATATCCTCAAAAGAGGGGATTCTCTGACAGAGGCCTTCCCTGTGACTGAAGCCATTGTTGGCTCGGCCTTGGGGGCAGCACCCAGCCTCCTGCCCTGCGCCATCAGCCCAGACAGCCCACAAATACGTGGTTCCCATCAGCTCGCTTTCAGGATTCACAGAAAATCCCTTCGGCCGAGGGGTTGGTGACCGAGTCTTTGTTTCAGTGCCCGGGTAATTCGGGAGACACCGATAGACCTTCAGACAAAGAGTCCAGTGAAACTGGACCATTCTGTCAGGAAAATCTATGCTGCCTCTTTGCTTGGCCTTCGTCAGGCGAGCTTGGCCGTCATCATGGTGCATTTCTCTCATACCCTCTTGGGCTCTCTGGATGAGGTCCTTCCTCATCTCCCCACAGACCTCCAGACCACGGTCAAGCAGGTCTGTGACCAGGGTCAGGCGGTTGCCAACAGCAACTCCAAATGGCTCTGGACAGCAGGGATTCTAGTGCCCACTCGGTGGTGGCTGCGTTCGCCATGTGCTGCAGGGCCTGGCTGACGGTCTTGACCTTTACGGCGGACACTCAGCACAAATTGACAGATGTTTCCTTTCTGGGCACTGATTTATTCGGTCCAGGAGTGGATGGTCACCTCCAGTGCATAGAGAAGTCCAGTGCCACCCTGGACTCCATTACTTCTGCCCAGAAGGAATCCCAGGGTTCGAAATAGCAGAAGAGAAAGCCCTTTCAGCCTTCTGCCCCGTGTCCAAGGAGCCCTAATTTCAGTTGGGGCAGCAACAGCAGAAGGCTCAGTCTTTGCACCCTTGGCCCAAGTAAGGGCCCTCGGTGGCCCATAAGCCCGGAGGGAAAGGTCCCAGTGGTTCCCAAGCTGGATCCTCCTCCTCCAAGCCTGCACAGTGACGGGATGGGGGTTGCCACCCCCATACCCGTCACACTCAGTCTGGGTCCTCCCATGGGGGGGGCCGGCTCCACCACTTCCTTTCCGCCTGGTCCACTGTTACAATGGACAAGTGCGTCCTGGAAGTGGTCAGCCAGGGACTGCCTCTAGAATTTGAGCAATACCCACCAAGCCGAGCCTGTGCCCCACAGGAGGAAATGGTTTCCATGAACACTCAGTCAGCTCTCCGAGATGACATCGTCCAACTCCTTCACAAGGAGGTAGTGGTCAGAGTCGTGGATCCCCCTGTCAACCCAGGGTTCATTTTCAGGTACTTTCTGGTCCTGAAATGGGCAGGGGGCTGGCGCCCCATTCTAGATCTGCATGACCTGAACCAATTCTCAGGTCTTGCACCTTCAGGATGGTAACTCTGCCTCAGACCATACCATCTCTCGAGCAGAACATGTGGTTTTGTTCACTGGATCTGCCGGACGCATTTTTTCACGTTCCAGTGCATCCGTCACATCAAAGGTTCCTCCACTTTCGAGCAGAGGGAGTCCTCTTCGAGTTCCATGTCATGCCGTTGGGCCTGTCATCGGCCCCCTGGGTCTTCACCAAATGCATTGCAGTGGTGGCGGCCCATCTTCGGTGTCGGGGGTGTAAGAGAGAGCAAGCCGAAGATCCATCTGCCCCCCCTTTTGTGTTTCCTTAATTCAAATGCTGCGGGACATTCAGAGGGACTCCAAGATGTACACTGTGTCCTGTTTTATGTTGTATGTTGTGTTTGTTGGGCTGGCCACCCACAATCTGTATTTATTTTTATGTCTTCTGTTGTGTGTGATCCCCCCCCCCTTTGTGTACATCATGGATCTCCTTCATAACTCTAGCAGCCTTAAGTTATGGAAACTAAGTGTGAAGCAGAAATGTATTTAAAAATAAAGAAAATGCTGGCTTGTAACTGCCTTCAATTAATTAGTTTAAAGTTTCTTTAAGCAGGCATTGCGATGAAAAGGGGCGTTTAAGAAGTCTGCTCAAACGCCTCGCACTATCGCAAGGAAGGAAAAGGCTCTGGAAGCAGTCTTTAATTTAATAAGGGTGTCCGTCTGTGTTATAAACAGAACGGACGAAAGGAAACAAAATATAAGTGAAGTAAAGCCTTCCTTTTTATGGGAGATACAGAGAAGTCCAGACTGCTGCTGTTTAAATTCATTCTGAGCTCTGCCTTTGTTGTTTAGTTAGCAGTCTGTAGAAAACCGTTTAAACCGCCTGAAAAGTACTGGTTTGGGCACAATATTCCTATCGCTAGTGCTGCCATTTAATTAAAGTAAATTCTCCACAAGGCACAGAAGGAGTTCCCCCTTAAAAAGCACTACTGAAAGAGAGCATTGGTAATGTGAGTAAACTTTGTTTGTGTGCCTCTGCTACTTGCTAAAAACACTCACATTACCAACACCTCTAGGAAGAAATATGTTTGGCTGTACTAAAAAGAATTAAGTAACACTTGACTTACCTGTATAAGGCAACTTAAATTATACCAAGGTAGTTTTCTTTTTAAAGTTTCTGTGTAGCCAAAATGCTGCTGTTTCAAGCTCCCTGCTTCATTGTTCCCTATGGACCGCCGCCCAAGTTTCCTGTTTTTATCCCTTACAAGAGGAACTCCCTTCTGTGAAAGTTAAAATATTGAGACAGCTCATAAAATTTGTTTTGAATGTCAAAATGTTTTTGGAATGTTACTTTATGTTTAAATAAAATAAGATATTTTATTTTGAGAAAGATTGAATGGATAAAATTTTAAAACTGGAGTAACGAGGTCACATGTCTGTAGAAACTGCTATATAAGCAGAACTAACTAGGAAGCTAGCAGTGTAAGGGAGGGTGTGAATCTGTCAACACCCAGTCCTGAGATAGTCAGTACTACCTCTGATATGTAAACTATGGATTTTTTGGCTTGGTTTATTATTTTGTCGTTTCCAGTCCGCTCTAGGTAATAAATTTTTAAGTTTATTCTGCTAATTTTTGTCCGAGCACTTTGTTTATCCCACACCATACCATTTCACAGGGGGGTTAGAGTGTACCCCTGTCTTGATGATTGGCTCGTAGCGGGTCCCTCCAGACTGGAGGTGGAGAGGTCCAGGGATCTGGCCCTTCAGACCTGCATCGAACTTGGTCTCCTCATTAATGAGACCAAGTCATAACTTGTGCCTTTGCAGGTGATCTGCTTCATCGGGGCAGAGCTTGACTCTTGCCGAGCCAGAGCCAGGCTCCCGGTGGACAGGGCAGAGATTCTTTCCTCCTTTGCCCAATCATTTCTGGTTGGGCACTTGCGCCCTGCCTGGGACTTCCTGCGCCTTCTAGGTTGCATGGCATCCTACACCTCTGTGGTCCAATGGGCCCGGTGGCGTATGTGCTCCCCTCAGTGGGAGATGGCCAGCTAGTGGACTCAGCATCACAGTCCTTTCAGCCAGCTGGTCACTGTGATGCAGAAGATGTGGGATGCACTTCAATGGTGGACCATCCTAGAACATCTGCAAGAGTTCTTATGACCGATGCCTCTCTCTCACGTGCTGGGGTGCCCACATGAGAAATCGCAGAGTCCACAGGCTCTGGACCCCTGAGGAATCCTGGTGTCATATCAACTTGCTGGAGCTCTGAGCAGTTCTGCTGGCATTGACTGCATTCGCTCTGTTGCTTCAGGGTCAAGTGGTGCATATCCAAATGGACAATACCATGACCATGTACTGTCTCAACAAGCAGGGCGGCATGCACTCTGGCCTCTGTGCAGGGAAGCGCTGCACATCTGGACCCTCGTGTGCCGAGTGGAGGCAGATCTCCTAGCCACCCATGTGGCAGGAGCCTCAAATTAACTGGCAGATGCCCTCAGCCGTGTGGGTGAGGCATCCCACGAGTGGTCTCTCCATCCGGAAGTAGTACACAGCCTGTTTTGCCAGTGGGGCACCCCTCAAAGGGGGCCTGTTTGCCTCAAGGGAGACCACCAAGCTGAGACTGTTTCATGCCTGCCCTCCTTAGTAGGGCTCGCTACAGGGGGATGCCATCTCAAGGCTGTGGACCCCAGGCCTCTTCTATGCCTTCCCTCCACTCGCCTTGATCCACAAGGTGCTCCTCAAGGTCAGGAGGGGCAAGGCACAGGTGATCCTGGTGGCACCAGACTGGCCTCACCAGTTTTGGTACCCCAATTTCCTTAGCCTCAGCAACAGGCTCCCGAGGCGTCTTCCAGCATGCCCGGACCTGATCTTGGTCAATCAGGAGAAGGTCCTCCACTCGGACCTTCAATCCCTGTACCTGACATCCTGGTTCCTGAGTGGCTAGAGTTCCAGCCTTTGGGTCTGTCTGAAGATGTTCTCACCATGGTTGAGGCATCCAGGACGGAATTGACCAGGAGGTGCTTTGCCTTCAAATGGAAGGGATTCTCCCATTTGGTGTCAGGGCAAGGGCCTGGACCCTCTATTCTGTCTGGTGGCTAGCATTCTTGACTACCTTTGGTCTCTCCAAAGGGGGTCTTCGGTCTTCAACCCTTAAGGTGCACGTGGCAGCCATCTCTGCCTACTGGGCGTGGGCCAGTCAGCAGACGGTGGCACAGGAGAAGGTGGTCTGGTGCTTTTTCAAAGACCTTGACCACATTTCTCTTCCGGTGCATGAACCACCACCACCATGGGATCTACTGCTGGTATTGGCAAAGCTCATGGGCAAGCCAATCAAACCAATGCACAGGTGTGGGATGTAACATCAGTCATGGAAGACCACCTTCTTGGTGGCTATCACGTCAGCCAGAAGGACTGGGGAGCTACAGGCACTCTCTGTCGAGTCTTTCTATCTGGTCTTCCACAAGTATAAGGTTGTTCTGCGCCCCAACCCGAAGTTCCTTCCGAGGGTTGTGTTGGAGTTTCACCTGAACGAGATGATGATGACTTTGCAGGTGTACTATCCCAATTACAGCTCAGAGGCCGAGTACAGGCTGCATACTTTGTACCTGAATTGAGCGCTCTCTTATTACAAGGAGCATACAGCTGAACTTCTGGGAGAGGTTCGCCAGCTGTTTGTCATCTACGCTGAAGCTGCACCTTGCAGAACTGCAGCTAAGCAGATGATTGGCAGATGGATTGCATCTTGCATTGATCTCTGCTATAGGTTGGTGGGCAAGGAGCCTCCCGTAGGGACAAGAGATTATTCCAACCGCCATACTGCTGCATTGGTGACTGCTTCTAGGGACGTCCCTATCCAAGATATCTGCAGGGCTGCTACCTGGAAGTCAACAAACACCTTCATTTCCCATTACCACATCGACCTAGAGTCACACCGGGATGCTGGTTTTGGGGCCTCAGTTCTCCAATCTCTGTTCCCTAAGTAGGGGGGTTGTGCACCTTGCCTCCCTCTTCCCAGAGAACTACTAGGAGTCTGCCAAACAGTGTGGATAGAACATATCCACGATCTTAGAAAAACAGGTTACTCACCTATAACAGTAGTTCCAGGAGTGGTATATGTTGTTCATCCACACAAACCCACTCGATCTCCCCAGGTTCGACACACAATCCTCTGCTTCCAGCAGGCAAGATCTGGCATCAAGGGTCAAATCCGAGGGATATTCCACCCAGGTGGGTGGGAGGAGACAGCTTTTAGACCATCCGGCAAGATTTAAAGGGACATGCCAAACAGTGTGGATAAACAACATATACCACTCTAAGAACTACTGTTACTGGTGAGTAACGTGTTTTTCTGCTCACTCGATCCTGAGCCCGGAGTTTTCTAGTGCAATGCATTGTCCCTCTACTGGAAAGGGAGGTTACTGTATGCCTTCCCTCCCTTCCCACTTTTGAAGAGGGTTCTCTTCAAGCTTCAGTCAGGGGTGGAGATGATTCTCATTGCTCCCTTCTGGTCATGTCAGATTTGGTTCCCACTGCTGCAGCAGCTGGCAGTGGAACCTCCAGTTCCCTTGCCCCTGTGCTCTGCCTTGCTCTCCCAGGAGCAGTGTGCCCTGGTCCATCCAGACCTCAAGTCTCTGCATCTCCACGCATGACTTCTGCAGCCTTAGCTATCGCCCGTTTTGGAGTTTCTTCCAGGGTTGCTGATGTCTTGGTGGCTGCCAGGAAACCTTCTACGAGAGCCACCTATGCCATGAAGTGGAAGCACGTCTCCATATGGGCCACCACTCACCACCTGGACCCCTTCATCTGCCCAGTGTATCTGAGTCTGGAGTACCTCTTCTGCCTCTCAGACTCTAGTTTGGGATGCTCCTCGCTTAAGGTGCACCTTTCTACCATCTCTGCGTACCATGTGCCTACTGAGGGCAAAGCTGTTGCCAAGCTAGAGTCATCCAACACATTCTTGCAGGGTATCCTGCATTTGAAGCCTTCTATCTGGGAACCTGTCCCTCCATAGGATCTTCTGTTTATGTTGGAAAAGCTCACTCTGCCTCCCTTTGAGCCAACCGCGAACTGTGAGCTGTGCTTTCTGCCATCGAACATGTTATTTGTAGTTGCTGTTACTTCTACTCAAAGGATTTCCAAGCGTCTGGCTCTGATGGGCAAAGAGCCTTACTTAGTTTTTCACAAAGTTAGGGTGTCTTTACGCAATAATCTTACGTTTCTGCCTAATGTGGTGTCTGAGTTCACACAATTTAACCAGCCACCCGCCGGTTTATTTTCCTGAATATTCTAATCAGGGGGAGGCCTGACTGCATACTTTGGATGTTTATAGGGTGCTCTGTTATTCTATATGACACACACACACTCTGTTAGAAAGACTGATCAGTTGTTTGTTTTGTTTGCCCCCAAAAGGGAAGGGGCACCTGTTTCGAAACAGTGTGTGTCTAAATGGTTGGCTAATTGTATTGAGTGCTGTTACCGTAAGTAGCCCTTGCCTGGGGTGGTCAAAGGTCACTCCACGAAGGGCATGGCTGCTTCTACTGCTTATTTCAGGAACATGTTTACTGTGAACAACTGTGCAGCTGCCACTTGGAGTTTGGTTCACACCTTCGTCCATCATTACAGCCTGGATATTGTTTCCAGGCGCAGGACAAATTTCGGACTAGCTGTCCTTCAGGGCCTTCTTTCCTGAGAAGTTTGCTCTTGCTCTTTACCTCCTACTGGATGCTTTCTGGTCAGTGCCGGTACTGCTTAGGACTCAGTTCTGCTGGTGTTGCCTGCTGCAAGAGCCCCCTCGAAGTAAGATAGTACAGTTACGTAAGAACTTACCGTAACAACAGATCTTCGAGAGGAGCTCTTGCAGCAGGCGCTGCTTTCTGTCCCTCCTTCCCCCTGATAGCTGCTTCTCCTTTGCAATTACTTTGCCTTTCCCCATCTCTGAGGAACCACCTTGGTTCTCCATCTTTTTCTTGACTATGCCGGAGTCTCCAGCAGGAGAACTGAGGTAGGTCTGGGGGACCAACCCCTTTATAGGATAGGCAGACGTCAGCATGCTGATGTCCTCGGGGACAGTCCCCCCATGATAGACTGCTAGCTAGAAGTTTTCCATGTGGTCCTGGCACCTGGCAGCTACAGACCTACTGGTGTCGCCTGCTGCAAGAGCTCTTCTCAAAGATCTACTGTTACGGTAAGTTCTTATGTAACTGTACTTCCCTTTCAGACTCCAGTCTGAGTTACTCCTCTATTAAGATGCACATGTCTGCCATTTCTGCCTTCCACGTGCCTATTGATGGTCATACAGTAGCACAGCTGGAGGTGTTACATACATTTTTGAGAGGCATCCTTCACCTGAAGCCTCTTATCAGTAATCCCGTCCCTCCAAGGGACTTGAATTTTGTGTTGGAAAAACTTACTTTGTCTCATTTTAAGGCTGATGTGACTTGCGAGCTGTACTTTCTGTCATGGAAGGTATTATTTTAGTTGCCATTAGTTCTGCTCAAAGGATTCCTGAGCTACAGGCACTTGTGTGAGCAACCTTATTTCATTTTCCACAAAGACAGGGTGTCTTTCTGTACTAACCCTAAATTTCTTCCTAAAGTGGTGTCTGAGTTTACTCTGAATCAAGCCATCTACCTGCCTGTTTATTATCCAGAGCATGCCCATCCAGGGGGAGCACTGCTTCACACTTTAGATGTGCATAGAATTTTGCATTAATATACACACCGTATAAGGACAGTAGGAAGTCCTCCCAATTGTTTCTTTTGCCCCCGGGAAAGAGGGTGCTCCTGTTTCTAAACAGTGTTTGTCCAAATGACTGGCCAATTGCATCTTGTTTTGTTACAGGAAGTATGGTAAAGAACATCCTGGAGCTGTTAAAGGGAAACAGTGGATATCCCAACATCTTACTTATAAAGGGCTTTCAGTGGCATTTAGTATCGCTACCTTGGCATTTGTTAGCTGTCCAAGCTTTTAATCGATTTTTCATGCTGTTTCATTATCACCCTGCACAGCGCCATTCCATGACTGAGCGCCGCTCACTGCGAACTCTTAGTATGCAAATTAGCTGCTCACTGTGACAGACATTCTATCTCCACAACACGTAGTCCAATTCAGCCACAAGGAGTGCAAACGTTGGTCACAGCGCACTCCTTCATGACGTCTTGCTTCTGCACACTGTATTTTGTTCCCCGTTTGCTCCTTTTTCTAGTCGCTAACTTAAATTCAATAAATATTTCTTACTTTTGGTGTTGGGTGCTGTGATTCCAATGGTGTCTTGCCTGGTCCCCTTTCTGTGAGTGGTGCCATTTTGTTCCTGCCCCCTGACCTTTGCTGCTGGCAGGAGCACAATTCAGCGTGTGTTCCCTGCTGAGTGCGCCTTAGCAACCCTGTGTTGCTAAGCTGGGCCTTAAAGTGACATAGTCCCCAAACAAACTGGTATACAGCCTTACATTGGATCCCTCTCCCACTCAAGTGATTTTCCATCATGGCATGATAGCACCTTCAAACAACAAACACCTGACCATCCTTACACAAATCAGTGGCCAAAACCTCAACACCCCTTCCCCCCAGAGCACTAGTACACTCAGATTGTAAGTACCAGCCAGCCGATGCAGACACAGGATACAGTGCTTGTGTTAATCATTTACCTGGGGTACAAATGGTCCACAATGGCTGAAAGGCAGTCAGACTTGGCTTGCTTAATAAACATTACTGTAGCACAGGGGAGGCAAGATGATGTGCTCGCTAACCAGGCAAAAAAACAGTGATAGCAGCTCTTTTTAGAAATGTTGGGGAAAGCCACAACTGCATTGTGGCCAGTGACTCCACCGTTGCAGTGTAGGAATCTGAAGGTGCTTCTTGATTGCAGGCAGAGTGTCTATCTGGAGACAGAGTTCAGCTCTCTCTGGGGAGAGTGGCCACAGTGAGCAGCCCTCTTCTAGTGATTCATCTGCTCCCCTTCCAGCATTTCGGCAGGGGCACAATCAGGTATCTTTCAGCAGCTCATCAGGTGCTAGCATCTCCTCACTAAAGTGTCTTCAGATGGGATGCCCAAATGCACAGCTGGTGACTCCTTATAAGGAGTACGATCAGGCCTGAGGGGGAACTGAAAGCTGTAGGTAGGGGTGGGCAGAGGTACCAAAACATCATCGGACTGGCATTGTGAATATGAGTAATGTGATTGGTCTGGTGGGTAGCTGATGTCAGTGGGTCTGACATAGACCTATTTCATGTGCGCCAGCAAACCAGAAACGTAGGGAAACAAAAATGAGAACAGGGTGGTTAGAACGCGATACAGAAACTCACTCATCCAGTCTGCATAGCACGTGGGCAAAAGTCAGGGGGGTGAAAACAGAGTTCTGCATAGTGAATATGGATATGGGGGTCCTAAAATAAAAAGCCACGAACAAGAAATAAAAAAGCGGGTGAGGAGCGTGCATGCGCGACCATACCATGCGGGATCATGCATCAGGAGGTATGAACACGCGGCTACCAGAATGCACCAGGCACCATGCCGTGACCCCAAGCAGAGTGCATGAAGGGACATGGAGAGGCAAGATGGCGACCCACAGCTCTGGCGTCTGACTGCACCGCATGGAAAGAAATGCAAAACTACACTGTGGTGAGTTGAAAGAACACATTTATTACATACGGGGTTCACAACAGGCAGATTTAGAGAAAACAGATAATGTTTTTATTATAATATCCACAGTTTTCCTTTAAGGGCTATTCCACCAGGGGTATGGCTGCCTTTGTTGCGTGTTTCAGGAATGTCTCAGCTGTGGAGATTTTTGCAGTTGCTACTTGGATTTCTGTCCACACCTTTACCGCGCATTACAGTCTGGACATTGCTTCTAGGCGCAGGGCTAATTTTGGCCTAGCCATCCTTCAGGGCCTGCTTTCCTAGGTCCAAGGCTCCCTACTGCACAGACTGCATTCTTTGATGGTAGAACTGCTTGGGGCTCATTCCATAGGCGTGGCCTGCTGCAAGAGATACCGTTGAAGTAACATAGTACAGTTACATAAGAACTTACCATAACAGTAGATCTTTGAGAGGATCTCTTGCAGCAGGCCATGCCATCCCTCCCTCCCTCCTTTCTTCCCCCAGGCCTGGAAGGCCTTTCTGTGACTTGTGGCTTCTTTTTTGCTTCCATGTTGGCAGGAGCCTTTGGTTCCTCCTTGGTTTCTCAGCAGGGGACACTTTGATCTGGCCTCCGGCAGAAGAATTAAGGAGGTTGTGTGGGCCACCCACTCTTACAGGGTTGGCCGATGTCAGAGGGTGACGTCGGAGTGGGTGCCCCCCCCCCCCAATCAACTGCTAACTAGAAAAAGTTTCAAGGTGGTCCTGGTGCCTGGCAGCGGTAGTTCCATAGGTGTGGCCTGCTGCAAGAGATCCTTTTGAAGATCTATTGTTATGGTAAGTTCTTATGTAACTGTACTGTCCTGCTCAAGATAGACAATATAATTACAAAGGATAGGTACCAGATCTTCAGAGCTGTGTCGAGAGGCAATAAAAACATAGAACCTGGCATATTGCCTGAATGTGAAAATATCTGCAGTGCATCCTGCAGAAAGGACAAGATACTGTCAGATTCTCTAAGCCGGTTAAATCAGGGAAATCACAAATGGTCTATTGATCTACAGGTGTTGAATTCAGTTTACCGCAAATGGGGAGTCCCAGACGTTTATCTTTTTGCCTCCTGGGAGAACAAGAAGCTCCCCCAGTTTTGTTGCAGACCTCCACTTAAGGGGACTGTGCCATAGGATGTTCTGCTGGATCGGACTCCCCTTAGGGGTAGAAGAAATCAGGTACTCTTTACCGTATTCTAGAGACGAGCGCCTCAGGGGGCTGAGGCAGAACCTGACGAGATCTGAAAGGGAGGGTGGTATCAGGTAATTTCTGCTAGGCCCTGTGCTGTGATAAATTTTCCTTTTTTTTTTTTTTAACCATTAGTCCGAGCCTAACAAATCTTTCAGGCTGCTATTTTGTAAGGATTGCCTGATACAAAAATGACGAAGATGTCCTCCATCTGAGGTGTTAACCACCTGTGCTGAAGAAGCCACTGAAGGGGCAATATCACAAACATAGAAACATAGAAACATAGACTTTGACGGCAGATAAGGACTGCTAGGCCCATCTAGTCTGCCCATTTCCCTACCTACAGGATAGGCCGCAGATCCTAGTTAACCAACAGCCTATATCTTCCTGCCCCCCACAAGAATTGCCTTATGTCTGTCCCATGCCATTCTTGAATTCTCCCACAGTTTTAGACCCCACAACTTCCTCAGGAAGGCTGTTCCATGCATCCACTACCCTCTCTGTGAAATAATACTTCCTCACATTGCCCCTGAACCGCCCTCCTTCTATCTTTAAATTGTGTCCCCTTGTTCTTGCAAGTCTCTTTTTCTGAAAGATGCTACCCTCTTGGACTTTGTTGATTCCCTTGAGGTACTTGAAAGTTTCTATCATGTCCCCCCTCTCCCTTCTTTCCTCAAGGGTATACATATTAAACTCCTTTAGTCTCTCCTCATATGGCTTCTCTTGCAGACCCTGCACCATTTTAGTTGCCCTCCTCTGGACTGCCTCTATCCTGTCTATGTCCTTGCGGAGATGGGGTCTCCAGAACTGGACACAGTATTCCAGATGGGGTCTCACCAACTGTCTGTACAGAGGGATAACAACTTCCTGTTTTCTGCTGCTGATGCCTCTCCCTATACATCCCAGTATACCCCGGCCCTCCCTACTGCCTTCTCACATTGCTTGCTAACCTTAAGGTCATCTGATATGATTACCCCAGGTCCCTTTCCTGTTTTGTTGTTGTTACTACCTCCCCACCCATTCGTATTCTTCCCTGGGTTCTTGTTTCCCAGGTGCATTATTTTGCACTTTTTTGCATTGAATCCTAGCTGCCATACGTCTGACCATTCCTCCAACCTTGCCAAGTCCCTTTTCATCCTTTCCATGCCTCCTTGTGTATCAACCCTGTTGCAGATCTTTGTGTCATCTGCAAAAAGGCATACTTTTCCTTCCAGTCCCTCTGCAATGTCACTGATGAAGACATTAAAAAGGACTGGACCCAATACTGAACCCTGCGGTACCCCACTGGTAACCGCCCTTTCTTCAGAATGGACTCCATTTACAATTACCTTCTGTGTCCTGTTGTCCAGCCAATGTTTTACCCAGGCTACCACCCTGGGACCCACTCCCAGGCTGGTTAATTTGACTAATAATCTTTTGTGTGGGACTGTGTCAAATGCCTTGCTAAAGTCTAGGTAGACCATGTCCACAGCCCCTCCCTGGTCTACTACTTTGGTCACCCAGTCAAAGAAATCTATTAGATTCGTCTGACATGACCTTCCCGCTGTGAACCCATGCTGCCTTGGATCCTGTGCTCCACTGACCTCTAGGTACTCAATTAGTCTTTCCTTCAGAAGTGACTCCATCACTTTCCTACCACAGAGGTCAGACTGACAGGTCTGTAGTTTTCTGCCTCTGTCTTGGTCCCACTTTTGTGAAGGGGAATCACATCCGCCTTCCTCCAGTCCTCGGTACCACACCATCCTCCCATGATTTATTAAAAAGAGTAACGAGTGGTTTCACTAGTTCCTTCCTTAATTCTTTTAGAATTCTGGGTGAATTCCATCAGGACCCATTGCTTTGTCCACCTTCAGTTTTAGGAGTTCTTGCAGAACCCTTTCTTCTGTGAAAGGACTGGGATCGACCCCCCTATCCAGAGTGCTTCTGTTAATTGGATTAGGGCACTTCCCCCTCTCTTTTTGTGAATACTGAGCAGAAATATTCGTTCAGTATTCCTGCTTTTTCACTGTCCCCCTCTGCCCACCCACCGTTCATTCTATTCAGCCTCACTATCCCTCCCTTTGTCTTTCTCGCTCGCTGATGTACCTATAAAGGTTTTATCCCTTCTTAACTGGAGTTGGCTATCTTTTCCTCAGTTTGGGCCTCTGCTGTTCTGACTTCCTCCTGCTTCTTTCTGCCTTAACTGGTACAGCTCTCTGTCCTGCTCCTTCTGTGTTTCCTTATACTACCGGAATGCTATCTTTTCTTCCTGACTTTCACAGCCACCTCTCTTGAGAACCATAGTGGCTTTTCTTTCGTTTTGATTTGTTTATTTGCTTCACACAAGGCTTGTTGCCTCTGTGATGGCAGTTTGATAATTCCCCATTGTTGCTCCACCTCCTTCTAGCCTGTTTGCTAGTGCTTTTCTGAGGCACTCTCCATCTTGCCAAAGTCAGCCCTCCTAAAAGTCCAGTACCCTCACTTTTGTATGGCTTGACTCTGTAGCTGAGTTCGTGAACCACACTGTTTGATGGTTACTTGTCCCCAGATGGCAACCCACTTCTAGATCTGAGATCCTCTCACTGCCCCGTTTGAGAGTATGAGGTCTAAGATTGCTCCCTCACAGTGGGTTCGAAACTAGCTGTCTAATGCCTGCCACCTGTAGGGCATCAAGAATGGCCCTGCTCTTGGATGTGGCTGCAGCAAATGTGCTCCAGTTAACATCTGGCATATTCAGGTCTCCCATCAACAGTATCTCCCCTTTCTCTGCCATTCTAAGAATGCCTTCCATCATATCCTTGTCCATTCCTTCCCCGACATGGGGGTCTGTACACAAACCCTGTGCAGATTGTGGTGCCCTTTCCAGTCTCCAAGGTGACCCACAGTGCCTCCTCTCCTCCCTGTTTACTCTTTTGTTCAGTTGCTTTTATCCCTTCCTTTACATAGAGAGCTACTCCTCCCCTCTTCTCCCTGCCTGTCTCTCCTGTAAGTTATGACCCTGGTATGTTAACATCCCAGTCATGGTTCTCTGTGTACCATGTTTCTGTGACTGCTACAATATCCAGGCATCCCTCTTCCATTAAGGCCACCAGCTCAGGGAGCTTGTTGCCCAGACTACGGGCATTGGTACTCATTACCCTCCATTTCCTGATGGCCTTACCCCCTTTTGCCCCATCCCTGTCCTTCTTGCCTTTGTCACTTTCTCCATTTACCCCTGCCCTTCTCCCTATCGACACCTCCATGTTGGTGTTTGCCACACTTACTACCATGATTGTTTGGGAGGGGCTAGGATTTTCCTGCTCCTTTCCAGTGCCTCCCCCCTTGGCTAGTTTAAAAGCTTGCCAATGAAGCATTTAAACCTATCACCTAGGATCCTGGTTCCCCTCCCGGACAGATGCAGCCCATCATGCCAGTATAGGCTTGCATCACTCCAGGTGGACCCCCAGTCCCCAATGAAGCCAAATCCCTGAGCTCCACACCAGTTTTTCAACCACTGATTGAATCCTATGGTACGGAACACCCTAGCCTCTCCTATGCCACAAGGGGGCTATATACCCCTATCAAAGGAGCGGAAGAGCCTGAGCGGCTCCCGACCATTAAATTAGAATGTTCCACAGAGTGTAATTGTCTTGACGACTGAAAAAGTCTACAGAAGTGCATGGTCCACGGATCTGAAGTACTATAGTGGACCCCATCACTGAGGAACTATTGAAAAGATCTTCCATCACGGAGTTTGATGATAGAGAGGACGTGCCTTTCAGTATATAAAATGAGTCATCCGCTGTATTACTGACCAGAAGGACAGGGAAAGACTCATCTAGATGCACTTCTACCCCAGAAGGACCCCTAAGGGAGGTCTAGGTCAGAGCCACTAGAGACTCCGCCACCAGGAAGGATGTCGAGGAGCTTGGTACCACGTAGGGAGCCGAGAAAGTGCTGAGCAGAATGAGGGATTCCGCTGGCAGAACAGTACAGCAGAGTTCCATTAGCAGAAAGCCGCTGGATGTCACAAGATCCCATGTAGACTTCCGCTCACTGTGTGTGGAAAAAATAATCCGCAGAACAGGACTTCATTCTGCGGAAAACATCCTGCCACAAGTTCTGTGGAGAAGAAGTCTGTAGAAGGAAAATGTATCACTAGTTCTGCCAGACAGCACCCACTAGCACCCCTGCGATACCAGCATCACTCGTGGCACAGGAGGGCACCAAGCAGTGCCAATGCCAACCTGGGCGATACTCGAGGGCACCCACAGTGGTAGCTGCAGGCACCCCCGGCACCCATGCAGCAGTGGCGCCTGAGGACACCCCCGACACCCATGGCACCCATGGTACCATGGCACCCATGACACCCATGGCAAGAATGGCACCTGAGGACACCAGTGGCACCACCCGCGGCACCCATGGGTGCTCGGCGCTACCGCGAGCCACCAGCAGCACCACCAGCGGTGCCAGCAACCAAGAGCAGCAACAACAGCACCTGCAGTGCCACACAGAGCAATGGCGCCGACCAGGGCTTGAAATAACCGGCTGTCCACCCGTCCCGGACAGCCGGTTTCCAACTGGGACAGCCGTTTTTGAGATTCGCCTGTCCGGGGACGAAGCGGTTTACCGGCCTGGCGGAGTATTGAGCTGGGCACAGGACCCAGCGGCAGGCGGGAGGTTTCGAGACGGCGTCGACGTCATGACGCCTAGCTCCGCCCGCCGAAAAGTGCAGCTCCGCTCGCCCATTCCCACTGACTGAGGGTCAAGTGACTGCAGCTACTAGCGTCACCTGACCTCTCAGCGGCGGGAAAAACGGCTGGCGCCGACTCCGCTCCTCACTCTCACTAGTCTGGCCATAGGGTGGGAGGCGCAGGTAAGGGAAGGCGTGGCAGCGAGTGGGGAAAAAATCAGAAATTTAACAGCCCTTCTCAGGGCTCTAGCATTAGGGGCTGCTGGTACTTGGAGGAGGAGAGGAAGGGATTTATTTAGAAAGTGGAAAAAAAAAAGACTTCTGTAATTCTCAACAGCCCTTCTCAGGGCTTCTAGCATTTGGGGGCTCAGTTTGTGTGCATCAGTCCTGCTGGTACTTGGAGGAGGAGAGGGGAGGTGAACAAGGGATTTATTTAGTTAGTCTCAAAAGTGAAAAAGACTTCTGCAAATTCTCAACAGCCCTTCTCAGGGCTCTAGCATTTGGGGGCTCAGTTTGTGTGCATCAGTCCTGCTGGTACTTGGAGGAGGAGAGGGGAGGTGAACAAGGGATTTATTTAGTTCGTCTCAAAAGTGAAAAAAAAAGACTTCTGCAAATTCTCAACAGCCCTTCTCAGGGCTCTAGCATTGAGGGGCTCAGTTTGTGTGCATCAGTCCTGCTGGTACTTGGAGGAGGAGAGGAGGAACAAGGGATTTATTTAGTGTAAGTCAAGTCTCAAAGCAGTCAGACACTGTACCTGTAGTACACCTAAAACTCTCAAAGCCAAAGACACCTTGTGATCTGCAAGTCTCATCATCTCTGACTCTGGATAAAAAAATATATCTTGAGTGTGCAGAGGTGAAGGCAAGAGCTCTATTAAAGCTTATTGTTCTCTCCAGCCTGTATAAAGCCCTCCAGAGCTTGAACCTTGAAGATAGATACTGACAGACTTACTGTACTACTACTAGTACTACTACTAATTTAAACTAGCCCTGTCAGCCTGCTGTTGTGCTCTGCCACTGGACTAACTTGAATAAAGTAAAATGAGTGACACTGTGACAACTTCAAGAAGGCACTGTCAAAGGGAGAGGAGGGGATTAAATTACAAAACAGGTTGACAGCAGGATACCCCTCAGGTTTTAGTTGTGAAATCTGAGCGGGAGGAAAATATTAATATTAAACTCCTTTGTCCGGGGTTTTACAGGGAGGGAAAGAAAACTAAACAGACTGTTCACGTCTTCTGATATCTCTGATCATCACTTGACTGTAGTGTCCACTGTCTTCAGAGTGCTTACTGTACTTTAAATTCGTACTAGTTAAGTAAACCAAAAGGGGAAAAAAATGTCTTTGTTAAAGTTTGGCTTTAAAAAAATTACAGGAAAGCCTTCGGTTTCAAGCCAGAGGAGGAGAAAGCTGGGTTCTTCCATGTGTACTGCTTCTCCATTACTGATAGACTCAGTAGCACCAACTACTCTCACCCACTATTGTGGCCACAGATGTGACAACTTGTAGTGCCAGTGCTGATATGCCAGCAACCGACTACTGTTGAAAGTGGCGGGAGTCCCGGGGCAAAAGAAAAGGGGGTTCCAGGAGACCTGGAAGAAAAATAGGAGTGGCTACTATATGAGCCTGATGTGGGCATGACCTGCCTCACTGCAAAAAATACTTAAGGGAGACAAACACTTTCATGAGTGGCTGTAAGAGCATGAGACTTGAAAATATACGAGCTCATGAACTCTCCAAACCTCATAAATTAGCCAATGAAAAGAAACTGTATCTAACACAGACTCTTCCAACATAGCAATAGAACGAGGAATAATACAAATGGAAAAAATGAGGGACTACAAGTGGAACATTTGTTTAGAACAACTCTTTATTTGATTAATTCAGAATGCCCATTCACAGATTTCCCTGGCATCTTAGAATTACAACATGTAAATGGTGCAAATGTCGGAGTCAGTTATAGAAGTGACAAACAGACAGCAACGTTCACACATTTTATTTCAGAATCAATAAGGATAAAAGATGCAAAACTGGTTAACAGTAACACTTTCATCTCTGTCCTATGTGACTCGAGCACTGATGCTTCAGTAATGGAAGAGGAGTCAGTCTATATTAGGACAATGGAAAATTTCCGTCCAGTTAACAAATTTGTTTCCCTTCAGCCAGTCTGTATTCCAAATGGTGAAAGCATTTATAACTCAATAGGTGATGCCTTAGAATTCACCTTGGACTGTAAAGACTGGAAAAAATTGTTGCTTTTGGATCTGATGGGGCACCGTCATGTTGAGTAAAGTGACTGGGGTGTTTGGCAGGATTTTGAAAGATGTACCTCATTTGTTAGGATTCAGTGCAGTGCCCACAAGTTGGAGCTAGCTATAAAGCAATCAGCAACATCTATTCCATACATGAAACAACAGATGAAGTCTTAATGGGTATCTATAAATATACCATAAGTCTCCCAAAACTGGGCCGGTCTCAAAGAGTTAGCCAGTAATATGAGGTACACCATTCACAAACCAGTTAACGTGTCAGGGACCCGATGGGTTGCACACAGAGAAAGGCTCTGTCTGTTATTCTGTCCAGCTACAAGGCCTTAGTTGTACATTTACAGCACATTGCTTCCTCACCAGGGCAAACAAAGATCAGGCCAGTGGGTTGTTCAAAACAATAAGTACTGTGAGATTTGTCCTCTTTTCTCAGTTTCTGGCTGAATACCTTTCTGTCATGATGGCCTTCAGTCTAACTCTACAGAGAGACAGCTCAACAGTAGAAACAGTAGTCAGCAAGGTTGAAAGCAGGGTGCTCTGGCTGGAGAACTACCCTGCAGGATAAACTTGACAAAGTCTGTAACGAATTGCTGTTGCTTCCTGACTCTGACACAGCTGACAGTGACACTAGAACAAGTCGACTGACAGGCTCAGCCACTACTCAGGTTCAGTTCTGTGGATCTGACATCTTCCTTAACTTAGAAAGGGGATATTCTATAGATAGAACCAAACAGGCAGTGTTTCGTGATGTTACAAGCCTTCTTTCATCTACAATTGAAAGTATTAACTCACGATTTTCCAATTTTAAAACAAAGTCTCGGTCATTCAGTATATTTAACCCATTACAGTTACAGATAGTGACCATGACCAACTAACCCTTCTATAGCATGAGGGGCGTCAGAACCCTCAGAAACTGATGACCTACTGAAGAAACACAATAATGATATAAACTTGATTGAGTGCAACTAGATGGGCTCCAGAGACACTACCCTGCCTGATTTACCACTAACAGGTTGAGGCCTGCAATCCAATAGCAGATGCCTCACCCAGAGGTCAGGGTTGCAATATTAAACTAACGAGTCCAGCCCTCTAGGACACTGCAACCCCTTTCTTCCACTAGTGGCCCACACAATATATCAAATTACCTTCACAGTATACACTTACACAAGTGGTTCGACACTGGGACCTCCTGTGAAATGAATACAGTGCAACAATCACAGTACAGTACTTTAACATGAGACAAATACCTCAGACAGTATAACTTTCGCTGGAAACAAGCAGCTCTGATTTATTTGAGGGATATAACAAGGACGAGGGGAAATCAAGGTTAATTAGCTTATCACTCTAATAATCTACCCTGGCTCTGTGCACAGGCCTATACCCTATCAGTTACTGTCACAAGTACCCAAGCCCTAGTGGCTAGTCAAACCGTGGCAGCTGGTGAGAGGCCCTTTCACTAAGAGAAAAGGAGAATTAAACGATCCAACAGTACAGTAATTCCATTTGGATTTAATGTGGCAATTCAACAGGAGCAACCCCAGAATAAGTACTCACGACCTCCAAATAAAGATAGGGTCCTTCAATGTACAGCAGGAGCTCACTTGAGGTACACAAACCTCTTCACACATCCATATAAAAGAACACTATACCAGAGCAGGCTGCATCTGTATCCGATCGCAATTACTGCACAATACCGGGAGAACACACAGCAGATTCAGTTCCTGACAGACCCGATGCAATTTTCAGCAATTCTTCAGTCTTCTACAGGGTGAGCCTGGTTTCTACTCTTCAGAGATCCTTTGATTCTTTTCACAGGACGGATTCAGTCTAACAAGCTGTACACAAGCTGCAGACCGGAACTCTGGGCCTTACACACGTTTTTGACTAAAACTGCACACTGAAAAAGCACAGGGCTCCTTCCCTTCACTGCCAAAGCTCAACTGAACTCCAACCGACAAAAACCCAGGCACTTCCTTTGAGTTTCCTCCCAGTTTCTTGACTGGATTGGCTGCTCACTCACAATAGACTGCTGTGTGGTCAACAAAAAGGCACTGAAAGTCTAACTACATCTCCCAGAGTCACTGCCCACACAATCCTCTTGTGGCTGGCTCAGATTATGAGTCCAAGTTCTGATTCGTCCAAGGCACCATTTTAGAGCTAAGCTTACCCACACACTGGTTGGTCCAGTTCAGCAGTTCAAAACTAGAATGGGGAACCTTGAGACTGCAGTTCTGACTGCAAAGAAAGCAGGTTAGACAAACTGTAATTTCATTATTACTCTAAATAATTTCTGGTAAACAGTTACATCTTTCAGATAGGTTCCCTTTGCACTCCTAGTGACTGCAAAAATTAAGTGAATTGGCAGCAGCTCAGTGGTACTCAGAAAGGGCTTACAGTCCCCCACACAAACTAATTATGTCTGCAAGCAGACAGCTCTTAAAGACAGTACCAGAGGCTCTAAAACACTCACTGATAAATGGCTTAAATGCCAAACACCATTCAGGCTTGGAGCATTCAAGCAAGCTCCTGGAAGTCTTTTGGGAACCCCCATTTGCAGAGTTACACCCTTCCTGGCAAGGAAAGCTTGACGTCGCGTCAAGCAAGTACCCATAAGTTTCAACTGCAACCATATATACATTTGCATTAGGCTGCATACATGTAATCATCAGTCAATATATCATTTTACCAAGAACACATTTCTGAAACATTGACAGTCGTCACTCTTTACACAGTATACATACACATTGTGTACCAATAACTCAAGTTGTACCTCTTGTACATGAAACCTGAAGAGGGGCCTTCCTATCAGTTACCTTGGGGCTGGATAGGGCAAGGGCACCATATAGAGGGCAACACATAACATGGAGTTAGCACTGATGCTCAGTTTGGGCAGTGAGCTCGGGGACACATACACACTCTTTATGGACAACATGAGAGGCAAATCCACAGGCCTCCCAAGGGAATCATAACTGAGGTGCACCACAGGCTTTACAGCTCGACCAGTCTTTCTAAGGGGAACTGTTCAGTCTCTGCACTCTGAGCCTCATTTTTCCAGCATTGTCCACTTGTCAGAAAGTCTCCATGGGGAGTGAGGAGAGGCTAGAACTTGGGGCACTTTCAGCTCCAGGAGTTACAGTTTCTGAGTCCACAACATTTGGCTCGCATGGAGGCTTTCGGACACTGGCAGTGGACTGTCCAGGGCACTCAAAATACTCTTCTTGTTGGTGTATCACCAGTCTGCCCCAATCTATCATTTCCTCCCTGAAGCTCCAAACAGTTCAACCATGCACAATGATTCCATTTCATCTGATCTGATGCTTGCACTTCACTTTCTGGGAGCATTGGCTCCAGGGATGAAGCTGGGGGGCTTAAACAGTCAGAAGGCCCAGCTTTGTCTCCAGTATTGACTAGGGGATTGCCCGAAACAATTGACTCAGTTAAGTAAGAAGGATAGTATTCAAAAGTCACTCTCACTTTCTTCCGATATGGACTGACAGTCATGCTCAACTGGGACTTGTGGAGGGGAACACTTTAACTTTGCTTCTGTAGGTGTGCAGGACTTTTCTTGATCTTTTCTTAGCAGCAGCTCTAGTCCCACTGGTCCAGAGGGGCATCTTCTAGGGGCTCAGACTCAATTAAGATTTGTCCAATGGGCAGTAAATGATTTCTATGCATTGTTTTACATCTTTTGAATTATTCTCAGGCCTTACTTTGTACACTGGCAGATCATCTAGTTTGCCCACTACAATGTGAGGAGAGATGGTGCCATCTGTCAGCAATCTTGTGCTTGCCATGCAATCCCAGATTTCTTAGCAATGCCGATCTCCCTCCCGGGTTCCTCTGCTTTCACCTTTTTATCATACCTTTCTTTGTTGGCCAGATTTCTTTTTGGCAGCCATGGTTTGAGCCAGTTAGTGCATGAGTTAGCTGGGCCTTTAACTTTTGCACATACTGTCAAATAGTTGTCAGCCTGAACCCCATCAGGAGAGACCCAAAACACACATCTACTGGTAGTCAAAGCTTCTCTTCCAAACATCAGGCGGTAGGGGAGAATCCAGTGGCATCACTTTTGGTGCAGTTATAAGCATGTACCAGGGTGCTAATTTGTTAGCTCCATCTGGAAGCATCCCTTTGGGTGCAGGGTGCCTAGCATATCTAGCAAAGTGCGGTTGAAGCGTTCAGGCTGTGGAATTCCCCTGGGGGATGGTAAGGAGTGGTTCTGGACTTGGCACTCCCCCAGAGAAAGCATCTCTTTGATCAGGCGACTCTCAAAGTCTCTCCCCTGATCAGAATGGATTCTTTGTGGAGCCCATAGTGAACAAAAGTTTTCTACAAGTACTTTGGCCACAGTGGATGCTTTCTGGTCTTTGGTGGGAAAGCTTGGGCATATCTCGTGAAATGGTCAGTGACCACCAGCACATTACTGATATTTCTTTGATCTGACTCCAAACTTAGAAAATCAATACAGACCAGCTCCATGGGTGCACTGGTGGTGATGTTAACAAGGAGGCAGCCCTCTGGGGACAAACTTTCCTCTGTAGCTTAGCGACTACAAGTTCGAGATGTGTTGCTCCACATCAGCCCCATCTTAGGCCAATAGAATCTGGATCTCACCAAGTCAAGTGTTCTGTCTATACCAAGGTGCCCCATGTGGTTGTGCAGGGACCTCAGTACTGAGTCTCGAAGGCAGTGGGCAGCACTAGTTGTTGTTTGTCTACTTGTCCCCCTCTGTCTACTGTTTCTCTGTATAACAGTTTATTGATCAGTTTCAACTTAGGACCTTCTTTGTATAACAGTTGCAGTTCTCAAATCAGTGGAGGCGTAATTTGGACACATCTTTTCCTGCATAGAGGGCTTCTAAAGCTGCTTTGATCATGGGATCGCGGGATTGAGCCACCAGAATACTATCATTGTCCAGCTGAGGCAGTGCACCAATGTCTATTGCAGAAAAGTGGCAATAAGCAGCAGGTATGCAATTCTCAGAGGCTCCCAAGCATCCACCATGCAGTCCACTGTCGTCCGTGGACATTTGTTCCTCCCTGTCAAACTTCCGGCAGAGTGCCAGAATGTCAGGTTCTGCCAATCGGACCCAATCATTCTGGGAACAGGCCTCGGGAGAGAGCATCAGCATCTATGTGGTTCCAGACCTGCTCGGTATTGAGAGCATAGTCATATGTAGATAATGCAGAAAGCCACCTATGGCCAGTGGCATCCAACTTAGCTGAGGTCTGCACATAGGTCAAAGGATTATTGTCAGTTTTACTAGTATTTTAGCCCCATACAAGTACTCATGGAATTGGTCAACAATAGCCACTTCAAAGCTAGGAACTCTAACTTATGTACAGGATAGTTCTTTTCGGATGGGGTCAGGCTTCTACTGGCAAAGGCCACTGGTCTCAGGCCATTCTCGTGCTCTTGGTACAACACAGCCCCCAACCCTTGCAAGCTAGCATCAGTGTGCAGGACGTAAGGTTTTCTTGGATCGGCATAGGCCAGCACTGGAGCATGGGTAAGTTGATATATGATCTCATGAAAAGCAGTCTCACAATCAGGAGTCCAGCGGGCCCCAAATACTTCACTCGGATGAAAATACACTCTTTCAGTCTTGAGGGCCTTTGACTTTTGGTATTTTTGTGGGTTGGGGGATACCTTGAGTAAGGTTAAGTAAAGGCGGATCACTCTTGAATAGTCCTTGATAAAGCGCGATAATAACCACAGAATCCAGGAATCTTTGCAGTTCTTTTAGATTTTTGGGCTGTGGCCAGGTAGTCAAGACTCAACTTTACTTGGGTGGTCTCTATTCCTCGGTGGATACTATGTGTGTCCCACATACTTTACTGATGTTTGAAAAAAATTGACACTTATCAATGGACAGTTTAAGGCCAAAGTCCTCCAGTCGGTCCAATACCTTAAATAATCTGCTCTCATGTTCCTCCAGTGAGCTGCCAAACACAATAACATCATCTAGGTATACCAGGCACTCTAGTAAGTTCATGTCCCCACTGCCGCGCTCCATCAATCGTTGAAAAGTGGCTGGGGCACCTGAAATCCTTGAGGCATCCTCGCATGAATTCATAGAAGCCAAGCCGGACAGATAAAGGCTGTCTTTTCACGGTCCTCTGGGGCCACCGGGATCTGATAGTACCCATCACGGAGATCCAGCACAGAGAACCACTTGCTCCCGTTTAGGCAGTCCAAAGCATCCTGAATGCGGGGCATTGTGTACTGATCAGGATAGTCCCGGTTTAAGTGCGATAATCCACACACATCCTTACTGTTCCATTCCTTTTCCTCACTACCACAATGGGGAAGCATAAGGGCTTCTGGATTCTTGTATTACACCAGCAGCTAACATCTTGCAGATGCCGTCTCACATCATCTATGTCAGCAGGTGCCAGGCGTCGAGACCTCTCAGAAATGGTCTTCCGTCCATGCAGCCGGATATTGTGCTCAGCTCCTTGCACGCATCTACATCCCATTCCTTTAAAGAAAACACCTGGTCTCTCTGGGCAAGCTTCTCACTGATCTTCACTTTCCATTCAGCTGGCAGCGGAGTCGCGAAATCAAACAAGTCAGGCGTTACTCTGTCATTCTTCCTTGAACTCTTGCTGCTGGTAGCACTGCAGTGTCTGCACAATGCACATTAGCCAGGATGCAACCTCTGTTTACTCGAATGTCTCTTTCAGACACATTATGAACTTGGACCATTACCCTTCTGGCATAAGCATGGGCTCTAGCGGGCAAAATACTAAGCTTGACCAGCAGTCCCTCTGGCAATTTTCCATCGCCTGGTGCATCCAACATTAATATTTTATTCTTAACATCCTTTCTGATACGGACCTCTCCTGTAAGGTACACTGGGCATTTGGCGCCAGGATCAGAGACTCAGGATCCTTCTTCCATACAATTCCGACCCGGTTCCTCTGGTTCTGTTTTTCAGCATCTCTCTGTGCCTCATAGGCCTTCTTAATTAAAGCTGAACTCTTAAAGCTCTACTAGTCTTTGACCCTGTTTTTCATAACACAACTGTGCCAGCCTTCCGAACATATGAGCATTTGTTCCAATCAACAAAGGGACACCATCATACAGTCCAGTGGGGGACACACTAAGGCTAGGGTCTCTACTTGTTCGCCACTCCAGCCACGGAGGTGGGGAAAGACAGCCAAATTCGGATATACCGGAATAGGGGTAGGCCTTCTCACTTAACCCCCATACATGCAGTCCTTCTAATGGTTGTAGAAGTGCGTCTGACAAATGCTTCTGATACCAATCTTGGAACATAATTGTCACTTGGGAGCCACTGTCTAATATAGCTCTTGTAGACACTCCGTTCACCTTTACAGTGGTCTCCATGGAGGGACCCACTATTCTGGACCAGTCTGGAGAGGCGTAGTAGGGGGCCTGGGCAACTGACCTTGCCACAAAGGGCGTGAATTAGCATTTTGGTGCCCTCACTGGGATCATGTCGTGCACCTCTTAACCACTGATTTCTTCTCCGAAGCTCTCCTTGTAGCCTATATGCAACTTTGTCAGTGTCTTTTGGGGACTGGCATTCCCTTTTCATGTGCCCATCTTTCCCACAATTATAGCAAAACATACTTTTTGGAGTTTGAGCTGGCCGAGGCGCCACACTGGGAGCCAGGGCGGGGGTATTACTAACTGGAAACCTTGGTGCCATCTCTGTCTGCGGCGTGATAAGCATTTGGAGACATCTTGTCAGTTTCTCCACTTCCATGGTCAAGGAATCGAGTTCGGAGCTGTTATCAGCAGGAGATACATGGGTGGGTACCCCACCCCATAGCAGATGCAGTCGGATATAGGTCAGGGCCCGTACTTGCAGGCGTGGCCTTCATAAAGGGACTGTTTTTGAATTCCCGGATCTCTCTCAACAGTTGCCCCATTGTGACATATCTTTTTCCTTGTCAGAGCACTCATTGACTGCCAACCTCTGCCCTGAACTTCACTTGATGGGTCACCCTCAGTCACTCAGGTCGTAGCCGCAGCTATTGGTGCAGGTCCCTCCCGAGGTCGCTCTTTTCTCAACTCCTCGAATTTCTCTCATTAACTCATCATAGGAGGGTGGGGATTCCAGTCGATCTGCCAGGTGTAACTGAAGCAACAGCAGTTCTGAGAAGGGGGCAGACTTAAGGATCCTGTCCAGCCTGGTTCGGTCCAGTTCAATCGCTGGCAAACTACCTTTTCTGAGGCATTCTTGCAACAATTTTTCCAGCCGAGATACATACACAGACAACAACTCCCTTGGTACTGTTGTGCATCTCTTACTCTCCACCATAGGTCCTCATCAGAATCTGGGCTCCATACACATTCTCCTGGGCCTCAAGATAGGCCTGTGCAGTCGCTTCAGGGTTACTGGCCCGTTTAGCACGGATGGTAGCCAGGGCAGGACCTCGAGGCTCTCACTAACCCTCTTTTTTTCACCTTCGAGCATTGCCATTCTAGCACTTGGGGGCAACATAGTCTATCCAGGTCTCCCAGTCATCCTCCCTTGGGGGTGGGGAGGTGCCAGAGAAGATCCTCAACCTTGGTAAGAGTCGTGACTAATGGCAGGTGCAGAAATAGGAGTCTGCATTGGTTCAGCCACCATTACGGGCACTGGAGCAGGAGAGGGTGTTGGGGAGGAACACTCCCAGGTGGCAAGAATAGTTTCTTCAAGTCCTCCACAGTTTTCCCTCTCCCAGCAACCATTCAGCAAATTTCTCCTCAAAAGTTTCAGATAGTGGTGGGGCTGATTCCCCAGGTCTTTACTGTCCTTAGTTATCACTCTCCAAGCAGTGAGGGCTCCCTCTGGGAGTAATGGTCTGTGGCACTTTGGAGCTATCTATGGGATCCTTAACTCTACTAGGGCCAGGAAAGTGTGGGTGAGCAGATTAGCATGCCGACCCACCACCACAGGGTTTTGTAAACCTTCCACCTTGGAAAGTACTCCCTGCACAGTGTCCGTATTGATACCCAGGGGGATGTCCAGGATAAGCATAGCATTTTGGGGGTCGATCTCCTCCCCAGTACACCACTCCACCAGCCGGTGCACAGCCACTTCTGTCGGGTACCCATTTTTTCTTAACAGTGGTTACGTAATATGGCCACTAGAGGACACACAATCCCAGCGGTGAGCCTCAAGATGTAACCCCTAGATGGCGCTATCCAGGGGCTACTACCCCTGCCTGATTTGCCACTAACAGGTTGAGGGCCTGGATCCAATGGAGGGTGCCTCCACCCAGAGGTCAGGGTTTGCAATAGTTAAACTAACTTGGTCACAGCCCTCTGGGACACTGCAACCCCTTTCTTCCCACTAGTGGCCCACACAATATATCAGAATTACCTTCACAGTATACACTTACCCCCAGGTCTGGTTCCGGCACTGGGACCTCCTGTGAAATGAGATACAGTGCAACAATCACAGTACAGTACTTTAACATAGACAAATACCTCAGGCAGTATAACTTTGCTGAAACAAGCAGCTCTGATTTATTTAGGGGGATATAACAAGGACAGGGGGAAATCAGGTTAATTAGCTTATCACTCTAATAATCTACCTATGGCTCTGTGCACAGGCCTATCCCTATCAGTTACTGTCCCTGGGTACCCAAGCCCTAGTGGCTAGTCCAAACCGTGGCAGCTGGTAGGGGCCCTTTCACACAGAGAAAAGGAGAATTAAACAGTCAGCAGTACAGTAATTCCATTTGGATTTAATGTGGCAATTCAACAGGGAGCAACCCTGAATTAGTACTCACGACCTCCAAATAAGATAGGGTCCTTCAATGTCAGCAGGGCTCACTTGAGGTACACAAACCTCTTCACACATCCATATAAAAGAAAGTACTATACCAGGCAGGCTGCATCTGTATCCCGATCGCAATTACTGCACAATACCCGGGAGAACACACAGCAGATTCAGTTCCTGACAGACCGAGTGCAATTTTCAGCAATTCTTCCAGTCTTCTACAGGGTGAGCCTGGTTTCTACTCTTCAGAGATCCTTTGATTCTTTTCACAGGACGGATTCAGTCCTAACAAGCTGTTACACAAGCTGCAGACGGAACTCTGGGCCTTACACGTTTTTGACTAAAACTGCACACTGAAAAGCACAGGGCTCCTTCCTTCTTCACTGCCAAAGCTCAACTGAACTCCAACCGACAAAACGGGCACTTCCTTTGAGTTCCTCCCAGTTCTTGACTGGATTGGCTGTCACTCACAATAGACTGCTGCTGTTGGTCCAAAAGGCACTGAAGTCTAAACTACATCTCCCAGAGTCACTGCCCATACAATCCTCTTGTGGCTGGCTCAGATTATGAGTCCAAGTTCTGATTCGTCAAGGCACCATTTTAGAGCTAGCTTACCCCACACTGATTGGTCCAGTTCAGCAGTTCAAAACTAGAATGGGGAACTAGCAGACACAGTTCTGACTGCAAAGAAAGCAGGTTAGACAAACTGTAATTTCATTATTACTCTAAATAATTTCTGTAAACAGTTACATCTTTCAGATAGGTTCCTTTGCACTCCTAGTGACTGCAAAATTAAGTGAATTGGCAGCAGCTCGAGTGGTACTCAGAGAAGCACACAGTCCCCCCATACAAACTAATTATGTCTGCAAGCAGACAGCTCTTAAAGAGACAGTACCAGAGGCTCTAAAAACACTCACTGATAAATGGCTTAAATGCCAAACACCATTCAGGCTTGGAGCATTCAAGCAAGCTCCTGGAAGTCTTTTGGGAACCCCCATTTGCAGGGGGGTTACAGAAGCGCAATGGTTAGAGCTTAAACCACTTATGAAAAAATCACTGAATGAGCTGTCTCCGAAATTTCACTATTTGGATTTCTGGCAAAAAATTCTCCATAATGATGCACATGAAGAGCGATTCCCTGATATTCTGGTCTTAGTCACAATAGCTCTACTGATCCCAACCCAAACTGCAGTAGTTGAGAGAGAGGATTCAGCTTGATGGGCAGAGTGAAGTCTGACTGGCGGTCTATCTGTCTCTCCTATGACTGCATCTGAACTAATGCGTGTCAAGCTGTCAGATGCTAGCGTTGCTACATTTGACCTGCAGGATGCCATAACACTATGTTTCAAATCTGGAAAACAAAGAAGACCTCATGTGAGACCATATGGCTGCAGACTTGATTCAAGTTCTGATTCAGAAATAGACTAGACTCAATCAGTGTTTTACCTTGAAAAATAACCCCCCAAAAAGCAACAGTTTTCTCTCTTTCCACTTTACAGTCCATTTTATGTTTTAAGTTTAAAATTCACCTCACAAAAATGTGGACAGGTAAAACTTTGTCCAGACAGGCAACATTTACATTCCACCTGTCCCTCGGACAGGCATCTCAAAAAAATTATTTCTAGCCCTGGCGCCGACCGAGGCATGGCACCAACCAAGGCACCGAGCCACAGTGCCAAGGCACGGCGCCAACCAAGGCACCGAGGCACGGCGCCGACCAAGGCACCAAGCCATGGCGCCAAAGGAAAATGCCAGTGGAAATCCTGAGAAGAAGGGGGAGAAGGAAAAAGGTGGTGCCCGTGCCCACCCCTGCATGGAAAAGGGAGAGGGGGGTAGGCACAAGGGGGCGACACGAAGGCGAAGGCACCAAGAGGGCACCACGCCATCCTGATCCAATTGACCCGGCTCCGGTCCAACGACTCCACGGCCCAGAGGCCCCGAAATCAGGAACACAGCCAGGAAAGCTGGAAGAAGTCAAACCCCCTGCTCCACAGGAGCAACCCAGAGGTGAAACTGCTCACTGGAGTTCCAACGAGTACAGAGATGGAGTCTGGAGTAGAGAAAGCGGCCGTTAGGAGCGGGGCCAAGAGGAACCCACCAAAGTCGGTTCAGGTCTATCGCCCCTCCCAACGAACAATCTTCGTGCAGACGTACCAGAGGGCAACCTTGAGCGGCACCGATTCTTCTTCCCCAACGAGGAAGAAGAGCTCGAGGTTAAGCGGCGCCAGATCCCTGGAACCACTAGATTCGTGCTTCGGTGGACTGGCCTCCCCCCCTGAGCACAGGACTCTCCATAGTCGGACCCACCCACCCCCGTTTATCAAGGGTGGCGGACCGGACACAGCCCCTCTGCCATAATAACTTTCAAACGAAGTCTTCCTACCGTCACCACTACTGTCTAAGGACGACTCCGTTGATGGCAGGAAAGAATTTATTTTTCTTCTTCTTCTTAATCTTTTCTTGTTCATAAAATAATAAATTACAACTAAAATGTTAAATTAAAAGCTAAAAGCTGCTGTCGTATAGACAAAAACTTTGACTCCGGCAGACGAGCGATGCCGACATCCAAGTGCACTCGACGGCGGGAGAAAGGGAACTGAGGCAGTTGGAGGGTCAACGCCGAGATAACCTACACAGGCATGAGCTAGTCTCGTGGTGCCATGCATGCGTGATCCTGTCTCGGCGCTGACCCTTCTGAAAATTTTTGGATCCTGCTTGGTCCTAGCGGCTCCAGCGCTATCCCACTAGTGTGAATGAGTGATGGAGACTTAGTCCAGGAAGATCACACTGATCTCTGAACATTCAGGCTAAGAGTGTGGTTCTTGAGGACATAACATTTTCTAACTTAAATCTATCCAGCAAAGTGCTGGCAGTTTTATAAGTGGTTAGAAAGTCAGCAGCCAGGAGAGCCTATTCATCAAAATGGAAGAGGTTTTCTGTTTGGTGCAGAGTAAATAAATTCACAGCCATGGGGGCAGATCGGTCACTGGTTTAAACAATAATGCATGACAGGGTATATATCGACTCGTGCTGGGATTACCATGAGGCCGCAGGCAGATCCACACTCACCTAGTATTCCAGTGCTGAGTGGAGGCTGGCACGGCCCTCTTCTCACCTCAGCTAGCCACTGTCTTGACAGTTATGGAGCACGATCACATGTGTGATTGTGCTCCATGACTATCAGACAGCGGACTGCCAAGGAGGTGAGAGGAGGGCCCTGCCGGATGCCACTCAGCACCTATAAAGTAGGTGAGTGTGGATTAGGATGAGGGGGAGATACAGGCTGGGGAGGGCCTCAGCGAGTGAGCTGGTTGGGGGGTTGCTGGTGGGTCAAGGGGGTGAGGGGGCCTCTAGACTACCAAGGTACTGAAACCGTTGGGATGGGTGATTGGGGTGGGGGGGATGGCTTGGTAGAGGTGTGGGTGGCTGCAGTACATCTGACTTGCCTTTGGGGCAGAGTGAGCTTAACGCCCAGGTAGGACATGTTTTTTGGCAGCAGTAAACAGTGCCACTCTGGGGGTGGTTTACTGCCACCGCAAATCTTTGAATATACCGCTGCACTGGTATGCATGACACACACCCTCATGTGGATATGTGTTGTGGTATAGATAGGATCTGGTCACTGCTGGGCTTGGGCAGCATGTCAGGGTCCTCTGAATATGGCCTTACCTGGAGTACCAGCATAAACCAGGTTTGCACTAACGCGAACCACATCCAAGCTCTCTGTACAGACCCAGTTTTCATGGTTTACTATAGAGACAAGGTTGTCTTAAAAACCCATGCAAAATTCCTTTCAAAAGTGATTTCTGAATTTTACCTGAATCAGTCTGTGACCCTAAGTGTATACTTTCCCAGACCATACACAGAAACAGGTGAGAGAACTACATGGACTGGATGTGAAGCGAGTTCTCAGTTTCTAAATTGATAGAACTAAGAAGCTATGAACTTGCAGTAGTCAGTTGTCTGTCACTTATGGTGAGAAACGCAAAGGAAAACCAGCAGCTAAAAATACTTTTTCACATTGAATAGTCTCTTCTATACAGTTTTGCTATGAAAAGGCTGTCAAAGGGCCACCTAAATGTTTAAAAGTGTATTCCACAAGCGGTGCAGCTACCACAGTGGCAGCAGGGAGGGATGTATCCATTCTAGAAGTTTGTAAAGCAGCTACGGTACCTGGTCTACTGATATTTCTTCTAGAGGGTTAACTGGTGAGTCATATAAGCCCTTCCCTATCTCCCCTTGTAGAACCTCAGTAAAGGAGGGGGGGTTGTTCAGAATAATTACTAGTTTAATTACTTGAGCTTTTTATTGTTTTAACGTTTCAGTTTTTACAATTTCAAAGGTACTTTCAGCATTTTTCTTAGTAATTAGTATAGAAACATAGAATTTGATGGCAGATAAGGACCGCTTGGCCTGCCTAGTCTGCCCATTTCCCTACCTAACGGATAAGCTGCAGATCCTAGTTAACCAACAGCCTACTTCCTCCTACCCCCCACTAGAATTGCCTTATGTCTGTCCCATGCATTCTTGAATTCCCCCACTGTTTTTGACTCTACGACCTCCTTAGGAAGGCTGTTCCATGTATCCACAACCCTCTCTGTGAAGAAATACTTCCTCAAATTACCTCTGAGCCGTCCCCCCCCTCTATCATCAAATTGTGCCCCCTTGTTTTTGCACATCTCTTTTTCATATTTTTTTTTTAGGGGGCTCCTCCGCCAGGTATCCACCCTGGTCATGGCCCCGGTCTTCCACCAACTGTCACCTGGGACCCCCCCAATCACCCCTGGCTATTCCCCCCGGAGGGCGGGGCCGCGGAGCTGGGACCCCCTATCCAGCCCTGCAGAACCAGTAACTAGTTGGGGGGACCCCAGTGGCAGTCGCTAATTGAAGCCCCGAGGAAGGCTTCATAGAGGCGGAGGTGCCCATTTTTCCCCTCTTTAATTCTTCCGAAGAGTCAGATGTGCAATGACATCAACACACTAACGTGCAGACGTCCGCCGACTTTTCTCCCAATGTAGATGCCCACGGTCTGCTTAACACCCAGCCTCCGCTGGGTGTCAGAACAGCATGGCGCATGACCCTTGCCCACCCCGAAGGAAGGAGAGCTGTCACAGGACGCTCAATCTTCCCTTCCCCCTGCCAACCCCCAGCAACCCAAGTCCGTTCCCGAACCCGGGTCACCGGTGTGGTGCCACATCTCTTTTTCTGAAAGATGCTACCCTCTTGGACTTTGTTGATTCCCTTGAGGTATTTGAAAGTTTCTATCATGTCCCCCCTCTCCCTCCTTTCCTCGAGGCTATACATCTTTGGTTCCTTTAGTCTTTCTTCATATGTCTTCTGATGCAGACCCTGCATCATTTTGGTTGCCCTCCTCTGGACAGCCTCCACCCTGTCTGTGTCTTTGCGGAGATGGGGTCTCCAGAACTGTACACAGTACTCCAGATGTGGTCTTACCAACTGTCTGTACAGAGGGCCAACAACTTCCAGTTTTCTACTGGTGATGCCTCTCCCTATACATCCCAGTATCCCCCCAGCCCTCCTTACTGCCTTCTCACATTGCTGTCCCACCTTTAGGTTGTCTGATATGACTACCCCAGGTCCCTTTCCGTTTTTGTTGTTGCCAGTATCTCACCCCCCCCATTGTGTACTCTTCCACTGGGTTTTTGTTTCCCAGGTGCATTACTTTGCACTTTTTTGCATTGAATCTAAGCTGTCAAACATTTGACCATTCCTCCAACCTTGCCAAGTCCCTTTTCATCCTTTCCATGCCACCTTGTGTATCAACCCTGTTGCAGATCTTTGTGTCATCTGCAAAGAGACATACTTTTCCTTCCAGTCCCTCTGCAATGTCACTTATAAAGACATTAAAAAGGACCGGCCCCAGTACTGAACCCTGCAGTACCCCACTAGTAACCCTCCTTTCTTCACTGTGGACTCCATTTACTATTATCTGCTGTGTCCTGTTGTCCAGCCAGTGTTTTACCTAGGCTACCACCCTAGGACCCACTCCCAGGCTGGCTAATTTGTTTATTAATCTTTTGTGCGGGACTGTGTCAAATGCCTTGCTAAAGTCTAGGTAGACCATGTCCACAGCCCCTCCCTGGTCTACTGCTTTGGTCACCCAGTCAAAGAAATCAATTAGATTTGTCTGACATGACCTTCCCGCGCTGTGAATCCATGCTGCCTTGGGTCCTGTGCCCCACTGGCATCTAGGTACTCAACAATTCTTTCTTTCAGAAGTGATTCCATCATTTTCCCTGAGGTCAAACTGACAGGTCTGTAGTTTCCTGCCTCTGTCTTGCTCCCACTTTTGTGAAGGGGAATCACATCCGCCCTACTCCAGTCCTCAGGTACCACCCCATCTTCCCATGATTTATTAAAAAAGGGTAGTCAGTAGTGTTACTAGTTCTTCCCTTAGTTCTTTTAAAATTCTGGGGTGAATCCCATCAGGCCCCATTGCTTTATCCACCTTCAGTTTTAAGAGTTCTTTCAGAAGCCTTTCTTCTGTGAAAGGACTAATATCAATCCCCCTATCCAGAGTGCATCTATTGACTGGATTAGGTATTTCCCCCTGCTTTTCCATTGTGACTATTGAGCAGAAGTATTCGTTCAGTATCCCTGCTTTTTCACTGTCACTCTCTGCCCAGCCACCTTCCTCTTTGTTCAGTCTCAGTATCCCTGCCTTAGTCTTTCTTTGCTCCCTAATATACCTATAAAAGGTTTTATCCCCCTTCTTAACTGAGTTGGCTATCTTTTCCTCAGTTTGGGCCTTTGCTATTCTGACTGCCTTACCCGCTTCCTTCTACTTTAACTGGTACAGTTCTCTGTTCTGCTCCTTCTGTATTTCCTTATACTTCCTGAATGCTGTCTTTTTTTTCCCTTGCCTTCTCCGCCATTCTTTTGAGAACCATAGTGGTTTTTTCTTTTGTTTTGATTTATTTGCTTCACACAAAGACTTGTTGCCTCTGTGATGGCAGTTTTGATGTTTCCCCATTGTTGCTCCACCCCACCTTCTTGCCTGTTTGCTAGTGCTTTTCTGAGGCACTCTCCCATTTTGACAAAATCAGCCCTCCTAAAGTCCATTACCTTCACTTTTGTGTGGCTTGACTCTACAGCTAACTTTATCGTAAACCACACTGTTTGGTGGTCTCTTGTTCCCAGATGGCTACCCACTTCAAGATCAAAGCTCCTCTCTCCATCCCCATTTGAGAGTGCCAGGTCTAAGTTTGCTCTCTCCCGAGTGGGTTCTAAAACTAGCTGTCTGAGGCATGCCCCCTGTAGGGCATCGAGAATGGCCCTGCTCTTGGATGTGGCTGCAGCAAAGGTGCTCCAGTCAACATCTGGCATATTCAGGTCCCCCATCAGCAATATCTCCCCTTTCTCTGCCATCCCAAAGATGCCTTTTATCATTTTCTTGTCCATTTCCTCCCCCTGAGACGGGGGTCTGTATACAACCCCTGTGCGGATTGTGGAGCCATTTCCAGTCTCCAGGGTGACCCACAGTGCCTCCTCTCCTCCCTGTTTTCCCTTTAGTTCTGTTGCTTTTATCCCTTCCCTTACATAGAGAGCTATTCCTCCTCCTCCTCCTCTTCTTCCCTCCCTGTCTCTCCTGTAGATTGTGTGCCCTGGAATGCTGACATCCCAGTCATGGTTCTCTGTGTACCATGTTTCTGTGACTGCCACAATATCCAGGCATCCCTCTTCCATCAAGGCCACCATTTCAGGGAGCTTTTTACCTAGACTACGGGCATTGGTACTCATTACCCTCCATTTCTTTATGGCTTTATTTATTTTTGCCCCATCCCCGTCCCTACTGCCTTTGTCTTTTTCTCCATTTACCCTTGCCCTTCTCCATATCGACTTCTCTATTTTGGTGTTTACCTCACTAATTACCCTGATTTTTTTTTTTGGGGGGGGCTAGGATTTCCCTTCTCCTCTTTAGTGCCTCCCCCTTGGCTAGTTTAAATGCTTGCCACTGAAGCATTTAAACCTATCACCTAGGATCCTGGTTCCCCACCAGGATAGATGCAGACCATCGCTCCTGTATAGGCCTGCATCCCTCCAGGTGGAGCCCCAGTCCCCAATGAAGCCAAATCCCTGAGCTCTGCACCAGCTTTTCAACCAGTCATTGAATCCCATGGTGCGGAGTGCCCTAGCCTCATCCATGCCATAGACAGGTAGCACTTCCGAGAAAGTTACCATGTGTGCTACTTGTCTAAGGCCCCTCCCCAACTCCACAGACTCCTGTTGCACTGTTCTGATCCCATTTTCAGCCAGGTCATTCATCTCTAGGTGGATAATGACATCCAGCTCCCTCTGCCTTGCCGCTGCTACCACGATCCTGAGGATTCGTTTCCTGCCCCTCCAAGCCTTGGCGCTGGGCAGGCACCTTACCTCCCTTTCCCCTCCCTCCCCCAGTTCTACCCCCTAAGAATTGAGTCCCCCACCAGGAGTTGTTTTCTTCCCCTGTGGGGTCCTGGGTCACCCTCCTGTGGGTCTCCATTGTGGAGGTTCCCAGCATCCTCCTTGGTCTCCACTGCAGGTGCCTCCATAGAGGAACCATGCTTCGCCAGAGTGGCGAATGAATTGTGGAGAGGCACAACTAGAGGGATGCGCCTCTGTTCCTCTGTATAGAAGATAAAATCTGGTCAGAGACACTATGGCTGCTAATACATTAACTTGATATGGGTGTTTCATGGCTTTAAACATCAAGATGAATTGCTGTAGTCAGCTCCATGTTTAAATTTCATTTTTGGTAAAGGTAGATCATTTATCTGAATGATCCTGTCTTTCCCATGTGTTTAAATGTGAGTGGCGAGTGCTGTTGTAGTGTATGTGGAAGGAGAGGGAGCTCCACACCAAAGCCTTCAAGTAATGGTAGAAGGAATGGTGCAGGGAGAAAAGTTATGTCTATACTGGGGACTGTGGGCCAAGCTAGAAGGATAAGAACGTATACTGAGGTGATGACCTGCTTTCATCCAGGAGGCAACCACAGTCCTCAGTGGACAATTCAAATGTTCCTTCGACAGACATTGAAAGTAGCTGGGGGGTGATGGAAGAAATAGGGGAGGCAGCCGGCCCGGTGGCGCTGAGGGTTGAGGTGTTGGATGCCACACCTCGTGCTACGCCGGCGACCCGTGTTCAGGAATGGGCATGGGTCGCCAGGGGTTGGCAGGGGCGGGGAAGCATTGAGCGTCCGATGGACTGCTCTCCTTCCCCGGGAAGGGGAGTACTGCGCCTTCGGCACCCAAGTGCCCTCTGGCGGAGGCTGGAAGGGCAAGGTGACGAGCGTTAGCATGGGGGGAGCTGAGTGCAGATGCTTCGAGAAGAACGCACAGGAGCGTGCATGTTCTTCCTCGGCTGGCGTCATTGCACGCACTTGGCTCCAGAGGAAACATATCAAAAAAATCCACCTTGGCTCCTCTATAAAGCTGCCTCGCCGCCCCTTGATAGCTCTCAGGCTGGCTCCCTTCAACCAGAACTGTGTCCGGGGCACCTTGGCCGGTGCTGCGGCCCCGCTCTGGGGGGGGGAAGCCAGGGGGCTAGAGAGAGCAGCCTATATGACGGCAAGGGGCGACGGGGACCATGACTGGGCTGATCCCTGGAGCCGGAATGACAAAAAAAAAAAAAAAAATAGAGGAGGCAGAAAGTGGGCCACTACAAGCTGAGATAGAGAGGAAGGAGGTCCCAAGGGAAGGGAGTTCCACCAGGATGCAAGTTATTCAAGGAAGCAGGGGGTTGGTAAAGGAAGAAGGGGGGAAGCAGAAGTCAAAGGAGAAGGTGTGGAAGGAGGAACAATTGGAAAAAGGAGATAGCTGCAAGAAGAGAGGTGAGGGCTGTCAAAATGGTGCTATGTCTGTATCAGAAGCCCTATGAAGAGAGAGACTGAAAGAATTCAATATGTACACCCTGGAGGAGAGGAGGGAGAGTGGGGATGTTATGGAGACCTTTAAATACCTCTTGGGAGTGAATAAGGTACAGGAGGGAGATATGTTTCAGAGAAAAAGGTGCTGTAGAACAAGGGGTCATGATATGAAGCTGAAAGAAGGTAGATTCAGGAGAGATGTGAGGAAGTAGTTCTTCACAGAAAGGGTGGTGGATTCCTGGAACAGCCTTCCGTGAGAGGCAGTGGGGGTGAAACCAGTGGTAGATTGCAAAAGTGTCTGAGACCGGCACAAATGAATCCTAAGAGGAAGGAAGGGGGTGGAAGGTATAAGAGACAGTGCTGTAGGGCAAGTTGGGTCTGCAGCAAAAGTGATCATAACTAAAAATGGGCAGACTAGATGGGCCCAGCGGTCATTATCTGCCATCAGTTTCAATGTTTATGTAACCCTTCCCCTCCCTTTGGGAGATTATTAGTCTATTCACTCCTCCCTGGGTTTTTGTGGCCTAATCTGGCCCAGTAGGGAAAAGGGTTAATTCTTCTCAGCACTCAGGTGGAGCTTCCTGTGTGTTGGGAGGGCACCATAGGTGCGTGGAGGGATAAAGCCCAGCAGTTTAGGCGGGAGAGGGAGTTCTGGTCGGAAGAGTGAGTGGCAAGGGAGTGAGAGTGAGTCGAGCCAGGCGGGGTTGATTTCCTGCTCTGGCCCCCGGCCGGTGGCACTTGGGGGGACACAGAGGAAGAATTGGGAGCCTGTAGCCACAAGCCGCATAGTATCTTGGAGGGCAGCTAAAGTCAAGAGGAGAGTCAGCAACCGCAAGTCACAGAGTACCCGGACAGCCTGTGCTGATTCATGTAGGGATCCAGTGGACAAGAATGCGGCAGGGAGTGTAGTGTCCAGAGAGCGAGTTGTCTTGGAGCTCTATGGGATGTTTCCCCCTTCTCAATTGGTGGACAGTTGCTGCCAGTTCTGGGAAAGTATGCAGGGGTCATGAGGAAATCCACAAATCCCCAGGCTGTGAGGATTGCATGTTCCAACGGACCCGCTGAACCAGTGCGGAAAGAGAGAGACAGAGAGAGATGGGTATCATTGAGAGTTTGGGTGCTTGTGAAGACTAATGGGCTGTTTGGCTCTGTGAACTATTTTGGGACTTGTGCTGCATTCAAACTTTTGTGACCATAGCAGTCTTGAGTTAATGCTGCCCTAAAAACTGTGCGACCTCCTCGGTCCAGGTAAAAGCTGCTGTTTTGGCCATACTGGTAATGTGAAAGCTGAATGTGTCCTCCACAAAGTAACTGATGCTAGCTGGAGCTATGTGTGAATATGTTTAATGAATTTGGGATCCCTGTTGTTTCTTCAAGTTCCACATGGACATTCCATTATTGAAAGGAACTGTTTAATATGAGTTTAATATCATCCATCACCAGCGAGGAAAAGGGACCCTGTGTGTGACATCTGGGCCTGGGTAACAAGGCCACTGGAAGTGTTTCTGCTGTTGTGAGCGCTCCCTCCTCACGGACATATTCCATCCATACCCCTAGACATGGTGAGAGAGGGCTACATTTCTTTGTAACATGGCAAGAAATGTCATAAGGTAATGCAGCAAGTAGATTGGTGCAAACACAACACATGGTACAATCTGAAGTGGGGATTAATTCCCCCCTAGTAATGCCCGCTTCAGAATGTAGCAGTGTTTGCAGCCACAACGGGAGAGCACAACAGGAAGAATTAGAACACGGTTCGCGCTATGGGTGCGCCGCAGAAAACTTGACCACGCTCGGCGGCCGACCCCTGCAAACCCATGGGCACCGCAGTCAAGAGGGAGCTACCTGTGCGATCATCTCTGCTCAGTGGTGTGCGATGAATTATGATGCTTTTCACCTACCCAATAGAGTCCTCGATCGAGAGGTAGCTGAATAAACGTATCATGAGTGCTGTCTGTGTCCTTGTACTTCAATCACTGCTGCCGGTTATTTCTTCTTAATGAAGCATGCATTCTAGGGATATTACGAATATTTGCATACCTTGGCATGCACAATCAAATGAGATGCCAGATATACAAATATTCGTTATTTCCCCAGAATGCAGTAGTGAAGCAGAAATAGAAAGGAAGCAAACGAGTGAAGAGAACAGTTTACGTAAAAAAAATCACATTGTTTAATCATATCTGTGGCAAATGTGTTTTTAAACATCAGTTTGAAACCTACATAAAACAGCAGTCACAATATAAATATATACTGAATTGTGAACGTGCATGCGCCCGTTGGACATGGACATCTATTGAGAAGTAGACAGTTGAACAGCAGTTAATATTGTATTAAACAATATTATAACTTGCTGTTCATTTCAAACAACATGAAGTCTTGCTATATTATGACATATGCAGTATAACCGCAGGTTAGAACTGCTCCGGAGGTGAAAGAGTTAACTTCCATGCAGGGCATGGAATCTTGAGCGCGAGCTCGGTTAAACACTGTCTGTTGACGCTCAAACTTAAACTGTCAGATTCTTTACTCCGCCTCACTGAACAGTCGCTCCGGAAATTCCTCCTGCTGCTCGGTTTGTTTGTCGGTTTTAAAGTGTAATTCTCGGTTTATTTTACCGAAATTTAACCGCAATCGTGCCGGTTCAAGCTCTGTCTGAGGTATTGTAAGTAATAGATAGGCTTACTTTTTTATTTTTCTTCTGTGTGGAACTTGTAAACGTCTTTTTTCGCTCGGGTTTGAACCGATCAGAGGGTTTAAAATGACTTTCTAGCCCTTTAAGAGTGCGTGTTCTAGTTCTTATCGGGTTCTAAAAAAAAACGATTTTATTAATGCTTTTTTCACGACTATGACGGTTGGGAACCTATAAGAGAGTCTTGTTTGGTGGATTGCCGTTAACGGGCAAGTTTTGGTTAGGCTGGCACTATGTCTGAGAAACCCAAAAGAAAAACCGGACCCACTGGGTTTCAGCACTGTGGCCTCTGTGGGGAAGCCTTTGCTAAGGCTGACCCACACACCATATGTGTATATTGTCTGGGGTTTGACCACCTCAATGCAGACTGCCAGATTTGTAAAAATTTTCCTGCTGCCACCGTGGAAAAAAGAGTTGGTAGGCTCAGGGAAAGAGGCAAAAAGGCTGGATGAAGCATGGATGATAGCCTGGTTCGGTTCCAGCCGAACCTGAGGGAGTGCCTCTGACCAGGCGATGCTTCCTCGGCAACGTAAGAGCCAGCTCTGAGGAGCAGGTTCCAACTAAAAGGGCTAGAAGGTCAGCTAGTTTGGGGCCAAAGTTATTTCTCCAACTCTGAGGAAATAGCCAAAGCTATTCAGATTGTCCAGTCTCTTCTCAGTTCTGTCCGAACCTGCACCATTGGGTAAGCGCCGGTTCGGTCGGGTTCCCCAGTTCAAGATTATGATTTTGAAGATTTTATGAACCAGGGGAGGGGAGGAGGGACGAGGAGAGTGAGTGTGATTTTGACAGTCTGGATGTGCCCATTGAACTGGCATCTCTCCAGACAGACCTTCAGGAGTATCCCTTCCAGGCTATCTGAGTCCCCTCTCATTTTTGTTTTACAAGAAAGTTGCTGAGACTCTGCAACTCCCTGTTGAGGAAGCTGTGATGATCAAGAAGAGCCTGATTTTGTGGAAATGATGGATATTCCAGAGTCTAGGAGACTGTCTATTCCTTGCACAAATCTTTTAGGAAACAGACAGTAAAAATTTGAAAACTCCTCATTCTATCCTCCCTGTGGATAAAAGGATGGACAAGAGGTATGCTTTATCAGGCTCTGATACGGAGTTTCTATCTCAGCAGTGCAGCCATGTGGGGGTAGTGCAGGCTGCAGCCTGTGACAAGGCTAATATTCCTCTAGTTTCTCACCCTCCTGAAAAGGATTCCAGGAGGATGGATGCCATAGCAAAAAGCAGTACATGGCAGCATCTTTGGGACTCAGACAGGCAAATTATATGGCTTACTTAGCTAGGGTACCAGAAAACTAGGTGGGATACTGTCCTGGTCCTAGCAAAACAGGCCCCTGAACAGCTTGCCAGGGAGCTTGAGCAGGTGGCTGCGGATGGTATTGAGGCATCCAAGGTGCAATTTCATGCTGCTGTAGACTCTAATGATGTTTCATCTAGAGTTATGGCTACATCTGTGTCTCTTCGCAGAATGGCCTGGCTCAGATGTACTGCCTGTCACAGGATACCCAGTCTAAGGCTATGGATTTTCCTTTAGTGGGAAATTCTCTGTTTGGGGAGCAGACAGAGAATTATATGAAGAAAATGGATGAGTATAGGACCACCTATAGGAGTGCACAGGCCAAAGAAAGGCAAGTCACTCCTCAAAGGCAGCATGTCAGGGGCAGGGGCAGGCCTTTTCATAGGCCATTTTACCAAGCCCAGGCCTCTTCTTCTGCTTATGCCCAGAGGGGGTTCTTTAGAGGAAGGGGCAGAAGGGGTTCTAGTAAGCCTGCTTCTACCCCTCAACCCAAAGCCCCTGCAAAACAGGCTCCTTGATGGGGTAGCTAGGGCCGATTCTCCACTACCCGTAGGGGGCAGGTTGGCTTATTTTGTCCAGGACTGAAGTCTTTAACATCAGACAAATGGGTCCTGGAGGTAGTAAGCCTGGGACTGGTCCTGAGCTTCAAAAATTTCAAGATGAGAGCCAGATCTTTTCCACCTGCAAACCCATCAGAGGCACTTGCCCTGAAGCAGAAGTTTCTGCCCTCCTGGCTCTCAGAGCTGTGGAAAGGGTTCTACACCATACACCAGGGCAAAGGGTTGTACTCCAGGTACTTCCTTACCCTAAAGACAGGAGAATGTGCCCATTCTGGATCTCAGGTATCTAAACAAGCACCTTTTAAAACCAAAGTTCAAATGGTGACTCCTGGGGATTATTTTACCTCTCTAAGGCCAGGGACTGGCTAGCCTCCTGGACCTCAAGGATGTCTTACTTCCATGTTCTCATCAGAAGCTCCCATCGAAAGTACTCAGATTCGAACTGCCTCAGGCCATTACCAGTTCAGAGCAATGCCCTTCGGCCTCTCCTCAGCTCCAAGGGTGTTCACAAAATGCCTGGCAGTAGTAGTTGCTCATTTAAGAAGGCAAAAGATTGCCATCTTCCTTATCTGGATGACTGGCTCATTGTAGGCCAGTCTCCAGAACAGGTCAACTTCATTTGCAAGTAACCCAGCAGCTGCTTACATCTCTAGGTTTCTTCTCAGTCTTCCAAAGTCAGTTCTGGAGCCTGTCCAGCTTCTCACCTTCATAGGCGAGAACTGAACATAAAGAAGCCAGAGCCTTCCTTCCTCTGGAGAGAGCAAGGACCCTGGTGTCTCTGGCTCTCCTCTTCACCCTGCAGGTCTCTCGACAAGCAAGGCATTTCTTACAGCTCCTGGGGCACATGGCTGCTTCTACAGCAGTAGTGCAGGGAGCGAGATTTCAGATGAGGGCCATTCAGTTCCATTTGGGATCTTTTGGTCTCAAAGGACGGATCCCCTAACCAGATTGATTCCAGTGACTCGAACCCTGATCCAGGCCCTTCAGTGGTGGCAGGATCAGAACAATCTGAGACAGGGGGTTCCCTTCACCCCCCAGTCTCATTCCTTGACCCTTACTACAGATGCATCCTCCTGGGTGGGGAGCCACATGGGCTACCTTTCCACCCAAGGGCTGTGGTCCCTCAGGAATCCCTGCTCCACATCAATTTGCTGGAGCTCAGAGCAGTTTTTCTAGCACTTCAGGTTTTCTCCACATCTGTCCAGAACAAGGTAGTTCAGGTCAGAACAGACAATACCACTACAATGTGGTACATCAATACAAGGGGGCACTCGGTCCACGGCCTTGTGCAATCAAGCAATGAAGTTGTGGTCTCTGGCTTACCTCTCTGAACGCCTCCCTTACGGCAGTTCTCCTCCCAGGCAAGGGACAATGTGTCCTAGCGGATGCTCTCAGCAGGATTTCCCAGGGCCATCACGAATGGGCACTGGATCCCCTGGTACTGAGATAATATTTGCCAGATGGGGCACTCCGCAAATAGGTCTCTTTGCAGCCCCAGACAATCACCAAGTTCCTTTTTTCTGCAGGCCCCCAGTGTTGGGCTCAGTCCTCTGGATGCCTTCCTCCTCAGTTGGAAGGAAGTTTCTATGTTTTCCTTCCTCTTCTTTTCAAAGTGCTAGTCAGAATCAGATCTCAATCCTGCAAGATGATCCTGATTGCTCCAGATTGGGCCAGGCAGCTCTGGTACCCACTCCTCATGTCCTTAGCAGTCCACCCTCCCTATGCCTTCCCTAGGAATCACAACTCTGTTAACCTGTGCCTAGGGAGAGTTTGGTATCTGAACCTCAAATCCCTCAATCTCAAGGCTTGGCTCTTGAAGAGTTAGAGTTTGTTGACCTACACCTTTCTCAAGGTGTATTGGATATCTGAAGGCCTCTAGGCCTCCACCAGGGCTACTTATAATTCAAAATGGAAAAGATTTATTACTTAATATTTGTATACCTTGGCATGCACAATCAAATGAGATGCCAGATATACAAATATTCGTTATTTCCCCAGAATGCAGTAGTGAAGCAGAAATAGAAAGGAAGCAAACGAGTGAAGAGAACAGTTTACTTTAAAAATCACATTGTTTAATCATATCTGTGGCAAATGTGTTTTTAAACATCAGTTTGAAACCTACATAAAACAGCAGTCACAATATAAATATATACTGAATTGTGAACGTGTATCGCTCTGGACATGGACATCTATTGAGAAGTAGACAGTTGAACAGCAGTTAATATTGTATTAAACAATATTATAACTTGCTGTTCATTTCAAACAACATGAAGTCTTGCTATATTATGACATATGCAGTATAACGCAGGTTAGAACTGCTTCGAGGTGAAAGAGTTAACTTCCATGCAGGGCATGGAATCTTGAGCGCGAGCTCGGTTAAACACTGTCTGTTGACGCTCAAACTTAAACTGTCAGATTCTTTACTCCGCCTCACTGAACAGTCGCCCGAAATTCCTCCTGCTGCTCGGTTTGTTTGTCGGTTTTAAAGTGTAATTTCGGTTTATTTTATCGAAATTTAACCGCAATCGGCCGGTTCAAGCTCTGTCTGAGGTATTGTAAGTAATAGATAGGCTTACTTTTTATTTTCTTCTGTGGAACTTGTAAACGCCTTTTTCGCTCGGGTTTGAACCGATCAGAGGGTTTAAAATGACTTTCTAGCCCTTTAGAGTGCGGTTCTAGTTCTTATCGGGTTCTAAAAAAAACGATTTTATTACGCTTTTTTCACGACTATGACGGTTGGGAACCGATAAGAGAGTCTTGTTTGGTGGATTGCCGTTAACGGGCAAGTTTTGGTTAGGCTGGCACTATGTCTGAGAAACCCAAAAGAAAACCGGACCCACTGGGTTTCAGCACTGTGGCCTCTGTGGGGAAGCCTTTGCCAAGGCTGACCCACACACCATATGTGTATATTGTCTGGGGTTTGACCACCTCAATGCAGACTGCCAGATTTGTAAAAATTTTCCTGCTGCCACCGTGGAAAAAAGAGTTGGTAGGCTCAGGGAAAGAGGCCAAAAAGGCTGGATGAAGCATGGATGGCCAGCCCGGTTCGGTTCCAGCCGAACCTGAGGGAGTGCCCTCTGACCAGGGCGATGCTTCCTCGGCCAAACGAAGAGCCAGCTCTGAGGAGCAGGTTCCAACTAAAAGGGCTAGAAGGTCAGCTAGTTTGGGGCCAAAAGTTATTTCTCCAACCGCTGAGGAAATAGCCAAAGCTATTCAGATTGTCCAGTCTCTTTTCCAGTTCTGTCCGAACCTGCACCATTGGGTAAGCGCCTTGTCGGTCGGTTCCTCAGTTCAAGATTATGATTTTGAAGATTTTATGAACCAGGGGAGGGGAGGAGGCACGAGGAGAGTGAGTGTGATTTTGACAGTCTGGATGTGCCCATTGAACTGGCATCTCTCCAGACAGACCTTCAGGAGTATCCCTTCCAGGCTATCTGAGTCCCCTCTCATTTTTGTTTTACAAGAAAGTTGCTGAGACTCTGCAACTCCCTGTTGAGAAGCTGGTTGATGATCAAGAAGAGCCTGATTTTGTGGAAATGATGGATATTCCAGAGTCTAGGAGACTGTCTATTCCTTGCACAAATCTTTTAGGAAACAGACAGTAAAAATTTGAAAACTCCTCATTCTATCCTCCCTGTGGATAAAAGGATGGACAAGAGGTATGCTTTATCAGGCTCTGATACGGAGTTTCTATCTCAGCAGTGCAGCCATGTGGGGGTAGTGCAGGCTGCAGCCTGTGACAAGGCTAATATTCCTCTAGCCTCTCACCCTCCTGAAAAGGATTCCAGGAGGATGGATGCCATAGCAAAAAAGCAGTACATGGCAGCATCTTTGGGACTCAGACAGGCAAATTATATGGCTTACGCAGCTAGGTACCAGAAATCCAGGTGGGATACTGTCCTGGTCCTAGCAAAACAGGCCCCTGAACAGCTTGCCAGGGAGCTTGAGCAGGTGGCTGCGGATGGTATTGAGGCATCCAAGGTGCAATTTCATGCTGCTGTAGACTCTAATGATGTTTCATCTAGAGTTATGGCTACATCTGTGTCTCTTCGCAGAATGGCCTGGCTCAGATGTACTGCCCTGTCACAGGATACCCAGTCTAAGGCTATGGATTTTCCTGTTGTGGGAAATTCTCTGTTTGGGGAGCAGACAGAGAATTATATGAAGAAAATGGATGAGTATAGGACCACCTATAGGAGTGCACAGGCCAAAGAAAGGCAAGTCACTCCTCAAAGGCAGCATGTCAGGGGCAGGGGCAGGCCTTTTCATAGGCCATTTTACCAAGCCCAGGCCTCCTCTTCTGCTTATGCCCAGAGGGGGTTCTTTAGAGGAAGGGGCAGAAGGGTTCTAGTAAGCCTGCTTCTACCCCTCAACCCAAAGCCCCTGCAAAACAGGCTCCTTGATGGGGTAGCCAGGGCCGATTCTCCACTACCGGTAGGGGGCAGGCTGGCTTATTTTGTCCAGGACTGGAAGTCTTTAACATCAGACAAATGGGTCCTGGAGGTAGTAAGCCTGGGACTGGGTCTGAGCTTCAAAAAATTTCTGAAGATGAGAGCCAGATCTTTTCCACCTGCAAACCCATCAGAGGCACTTGCCCTGGAAGCAGAAGTTTCTGCCCTCCTGGCTCTCAGAGCCGTGGAAAGGGTTCTACCCATACACCAGGGCAAAGGGTTGTACTCCAGGTACTTCCTTACCCCAAAAAAGACAGGAGAATGGCGGCCCATTCTGGATCTCAGGTATCTAAACAAGCACCTTTTAAAACCAAAGTTCAAAATGGTGACCCTGGGGATTATTTTACCCTCTCTAAGGCCAGGGGACTGGCTAGCCTCCCTGGACCTCAAGGATGCCTACTTCCATGTTCTCATCAGAAGCTCCCATCGAAAGTACCTCAGATTCGAACTGCCCTCAGGCCATTACCAGTTCAGAGCAATGCCCTTCGGCCTCTCCTCAGCTCCAAGGGTGTTCACAAAATGCCTGGCAGTAGCAGTTGCTCATTTAAGAAGGCAAAAGATTGCCATCTTCCTTATCTGGATGACTGGCTCATTGTAGGCCAGTCTCCAGAACAGGTCAAACTTCATTTGCAAGTAACCCAGCAGCTGCTTACATCTCTAGGTTTCCTTCTCAGTCTTCCAAAGTCAGTTCTGGAGCCTGTCCAGCTTCTCACCTTCATAGGCACAGAACTGAACACAAAAGAAGCCAGAGCCTTCCTTCCTCTGGAGTGAGCAAGGACCCTGGTGTCTCTGGCCTCCTCTTTCACCCTGCAGGTCTCTCGACAAGCAAGGCATTTCTTACAGCTCCTGGGGCACATGGCTGCTTCTACAGCAGTAGTGCAGGGAGCGAGATTTCAGATGAGGGCCATTCAGTTCCATTTGGGATCTTTTGGTCTCAAAGGACGGATCCCCTAACCAGATTGATTCCAGATTGACTGAACCTGATCCAGGCCCCTTCAGTGGTGGCAGGATCAGAACAATCTGAGACAGGGGTTCCTTCACCCCCAGTCTCATTCCTTGACCCTTACTACAGATGCATCCTCCTGGGGTGGGAGCTCACATGGGCACCTTTCCACCCAAGGGCTGTGGTCCCTCAGGAATCCCTGCTCCACATCAATTTGCTGGAGCTCAGAGCAGTTTTTCTAGCACTTCAGTTTTTCTCCACATCTGTCCAGAACAAGGTAGTTCAGGTCAGAACAGACAATACCACTACAATGTGGTACATCAACAAGCAAGGGGCACTCGGTCTACGGCCTTGTGCAAGCAAAATGAAGTTGTGGTCTCTGGCTTACTTCTCTGAAGCCTCCCTTACGGCAGTTCACCTCCCAGGCAAGGACAATGTCCTAGCGGATGCTCTCAGCAGGATTTCCCAGGGCCATCACTTAATGGGCACTGGATCCCCTGGGTACTGAGATAATATTGCCCAGATGGGGCACTCCGCAAATAGGTCTCTTTGCAGCCCCAGACAATCACCAAGTTCCCCTTTTTTTCTGCAGGCCCCCAGTGTTGGGCTCAGTCCCTCTGGATGCCTTCCTCCTCAGTTGGGAAGGGAAGTTTCTCTATGTTTTCCCCCCTTCCCTCTTCTTTTCAAAGTGCTAGTCAGAATCAGATCTCAATCCTGCAAGATGATCCTGATTGCTCCAGATTGGGCCAGGCAGCTCTGGTACCCACTCCTCATGTCCTGTGCAGTCCACCCTCCCTATGCCTTCCCAGGAATCACAACCTGTTAACCTGTGCCCAGGGGAGAGTTTGGTATCTGAACCTCAAATCCCTCAATCTCAAGGCTTGGCTCTTGAAGAGTTAGAGTTTGCTGACCTACACCTTTCTCAAGGTGTATTGGATATCTTGAAGGCCTCTAGGAAGCCTTCCACCAGGGCTACCTATAATTCAAAATGGAAAAGATTTTCCATATGGTGTGCTGGTAAACATGTTCCCCCAGAATCTGCTGGCGTGCCCACGATCCTGGATTATTTGGTGCATTTGAATTCCTTGGGGCTCAGACCAGCTACCCTAAAAGTGCAGCTGGCAGCTGTGTCTGTTTTCTTGTCGGCAGGTAAGCCCTCTTCTTTATCAGCTCACCCTGTGTTTCTAAGTTTTTAAAGGTTGCTTCACCCAGTCCCCGCTCAGGATCCTGCCCCTGCTTGGGATCTTAATATTTGCATCGCTCAGTTTATGCAACCCCTTTTGAGCCATTGTCTTCAGCAGAGCTGAAGCACTTGACTTTGGAAACTGTGCTTTTGGTAGCCATCACCCTGCCAGGCGCATAAGTGAGCTGCAAGCCTTGTCAGTGGAGCCTGATTTCATCTCCTTTCATAGAGATAAGGTAGTCCTCAGGACTAACAGGAAGTTTTTGCCTAAGGTGGTTTCCAGACTTTCACCTTAATCAATCCATGTCTCTCCCTGTGTACTTCACTGACCATTCCTCCTCTGGTGAGAGGAGATTGTACAGTTTAGATGTCAAAAGAGCCCTTAGTTACTATATAGGCGTACCAAGGGTCACAGGTTGAATCCTCAATTGTTCCTCACCTATGGTGAGGTTGGTAAGGAAACCTGCCACTAAAGATCCATTGCCAGGTGGATTGTCTCTTGTATCAATTCTGTTATGAAAACTGGGTAAGGTTCCTCCTCAGGCCTGAGGGCTCACTCTACCAGTGGTAAAGCTGCATCTCTGGCTGCTACCAGGACATTCCTATCCTAGAGATATGTCAAGCAGCTACCTGGAAAACAGTTCACACTTTTACTAAGCATTACTCCTTGATATCCAGGCTAGGAGTGATACTCGATTTGGCACAGCCGTGCTTCAGAGCCTATTTCCCAAGTAGGTTCTGTCCCTTCTCCATGGAGGTACTGCTGTGTAGTCTGCATATGTCATAATATAGCAAGACTTCTTGTTGTTTGAAGAAAAAATTACTCACCTTAGTAATGTTGTTTCTTCTAATGGAGTCTTGCTATATTATGACCTCCCCCCCAGTCTGCCCATCTCAGAACCTCTGCTTTTGGGATGTGGGTGGGCAGTGCAATGTTGGCACTTCTTTGGTGCCCACTTCTTTTCACCCTTCTAGGGTACTTAGGTGTTATGCTTAAGTTCTTCTTGAATCCCCCGACTTGAGTCTTTGTTTTGGGATCAAGATCAAAAAGGTGTTTTGTAGTTAGTAGCCAGTGGCTAGTGTAGGTTTACGGCTTCCACACAGAACCTTAGTGAGTTTTTGCTCGTAAAGATCTGACAGTTTAAGTTTGAGCTTCAACAGACAGAGTGTTTAACCGAGCTCGCACTCAAGATTCCATGCCCTGCATGGAAGTTAACTCTTTCACCTCCGGAGCAGTTCTAACCTGGGGTTATACTGCATATGTCATAATATAGCAAGACTCCATTAGAAGAAACAACATTACTAAGGTGAGTAATTTTTTCTTATGTCCCACATGCCATTCACTTGTAACATTACTGAATTTGCACTTGCCATGTTACAAGCGCATTAATCCATGACAAAGGAGGGCTCTACTAGGGAGGTAATGCCTGGTTGGTGGTTGGAGGCTCTCGGCCTGCAGCCTCGTGCCCCAACCAGGCATTAACTCCCTAGTAGAACCCTCCTTTGTCTTGGATTAATGCTTACATAGTTATGTGAAGCAAATGGATAAGGCACACAGTTGTTACAGTTTTGCACTTGTGCAACTGGTTTACAGAACAAGTTTAGATACAAAGGTGTGTGGTGGTTGTTGGGGGAAGGGATAAGGAGATGCAGGCTTGAGGATCAAAAGAAACTAAAAACAAAACAAATTAAATACCTGTGCCATATACTGTAGTACTGTGCACTCCATCAAGCCCAGCAGTAATGAACATTACATACATATTCTGTAGGTTACAGTCAGTGATTTCAGAAATACATATTTTTTTATCCAAGCCATCAGCCTGCATTCAGCCACATAGTAAGCTTTATTTGTAAAAGAATGGGAAATAATTTAAAAGTTTAAGTTGACAAGAAAGTCAAGTAAGCAAAAAGGCAGTGGTGAAGGCGAACATGATGCTGGGCTGTGTTGCAAGGGGATTTAGTAGTAGGCACAGCAAGGTTATTTTGCCTTTGTATAGGTCACTGGTAAAGCCACATTTGGAATATGGAGTGAGGTATTGGTACCCATACCCAAAAAAGGACATTAAAATGATTGAGGGGGTTCAGAGCAGAACAACTAAAATGATCAGGGGGCAGCAGGATAGGTCACACGAGGAGAGGCTGGAGGCCCCAAGGATGTACTCCCTGGAGTAGAGGAAGCAAAGGGGAGATATGAGAGAGACCTTCAAGTACTTGAAGGGAATAAACAAAGTAGAGTGTGGAGAGCTCTTCAATAAGAGAGACAGCACTACCACCAGAGGACATAGCCTAAAGCTGGTGGGGGGAAGATACAAGAGAGATGTAAGGAAGCACTTCTTTACAGAGAGGGTGGTGTCGGCCTGGAATGACCTGCCAGAAGAGGTGGTGGCAGCTTAGAGAGTGGGATCCTTCAAAAGATCCTGGGACAAACACAAAGGGAAGTTATGGGATCAAAGAAGTGAAAGGGGGAGGGAGGCCAGGGATACTGGTGGAAGGGTAAAGCATGGGCTCTGAAACATTTCGGGTAGACAAGATAAATCAAGTGGTCTCTCTCTGCTGGCTAATTTCTTAAGATATCACATTTGGTCAGCTTCACCTCTCAGCATTTTCCTGTATAAGTCTGGTTCCTCGGGGGCGGGGGGAGAGGAGGAATGGTGGAGCTCTGTTTATCATTTAGTCTTACATGGGTCCTGAAAGAGTTAACAAACCCTACAGACACAAGTAAATAATTGTACACTGACTCACACACACACACACACACACACACACACACACACAGTTGGGAGAGAGAGAGAGAGAAAGAAGTGTAATGTGAATGTCTGCTGGATTAATGCAGTCTCATTACAAACTCAGTTTTGTAACATGGCACAACAGAAGCAGAGGACAACGGAGCAGAATAAGTGAAATAGATTGGAAGAAGAAATGCAGCATGTGACCACAGAGCAACTCTGGATTAATTCCCCTTATTCATCCATGGTTGCCATCGGTAGTGCGCTGCAGAAATACTGTAACCAGCTTCGGGACTGCACTCGGGAGCGAGCTCAACAAACCCTCCACTTAGTCCTCACTGTGCAGCGTTCTTTCCCACCCACCCATCCTGCGGACCTCGAGGACTCGAGCAGTCACTGTACCCACTGTAGTATCGGAGTTGTGCAAAACACGGCTATCGCTACTCAATATGGAAAATGTAATTTGGCCATCACCAAGAAAATCCTGCACTACTCGCAGTGCTAGAGAGAGGCACTAGTCCTACGAAAGTTAGCCAGAAGATGTCCCCTGTAAAGATTGTGCCGAAGACAGCTAGAGTGAACAGCGGAGTGGCAGAGGTAGCAGCAGTTGGGGAGAGACACAGGGACTGGAGTCCCCTGTAGAGATTGTACCGCAACACAGCTAGAATGAGCGGCAGAGTGGCAGGAGTATCAGCAGCAGATGGGGAGAGACACGAGGACTGGAGCACTCCAAAAATGTGAAGAACATATACCACATAGAGAGTAATGCATATGTAGGTATGCAATATGCAGTTTTTTACACACCCAAGGTGTGTGATAATATATAAACCTCGAGAGCGAAGCTCGAGAGATTAATATATATTGTCACACACCGAAGGTGTTTAAAAACTGCAGATAACACACCTTCATATGTGTTATTTTTTACAACTGGTGTTAAGTAAACAGAGCTCAGTGTCTTAGCATTATGTGCTTCCTGCATTGCTGATTCGACCTCTGTATGGGCTCCATGGCAGGCTGGTTGTTAAAAAGACAAGGTGAAGGTTCAGCGGCTTCTCCATTGTTAAAAGTTTAAAAAAACTGTGAACGATTCAGTTTTCTGAGTCAGTATGTACCTTAGCGTAGTACACACAACCTGGCACCAGACAGTAAAATTCATATCAATTTGCAGGATGATATGACTTTGCCATATTAACTTGAAGGTTGATATGACTTCTTACAGGTCTCAAAAACAGGTTGATATCAGGGCTCACCAGTTATTATATCAGAATAACATATAGACAAAGCAAAGTAATGTTCCTCAGTTCATAAACACAGTATTCTGTTAAATCGTTACCGTCATGTTTTCTTCCCATGCAGTACTGCATTATGGGTAAAGTACAATGATTTGCATATGTGTGTTATGAGTTCCACAGATATGTAAATCATCATAGTTTACCCATAATGCAATATTGAATGGGAAGAAAAAAATGATTCTGATGAGTTAACAGATGTGTTTTTATGAACAGAGGTACATTTGTTTTGCCTTTCTGTCTGTTATTCTACGAAACGTAACGTTGCAAACTGTGTAAAAAGTGCACTCACCATGTAAATGTATACAGAATATACAATGTGCACATGCACATTGCACATCTATGTAGGCTGTAAAACATTAACAGTTGAGCACCATCAACAGTTTTGTGAAGCAATATTGTGATTTTCTCTTTGTGTAGCACAGCTACTTGTGAAAACAATGTTTGGCTTGTGCTTGCCATGTTACAAGTGCATTAAACTACTCCAGAACATGGTTCTGGGCATATACTGTGGAATCCACCCCCCAACCATGGATTAATTCCTCAATAGAACCATGCTCTGTCATGGTTTAATGCTTACTTGACAGACAGGCAGTGGTGTAGTGCTAAATTTAGAAGTGTGGGTCTCCATGAACTACGATGTCGCCAACTCCTCAGAGGCTGGGGGTCTGTAGCCATCTAGGACCCCAGAAGCAATCAGGTTTTAGATGCATTCTGGTGCATTTTGAGGGTCATTTTGAGACTATTTGGCTGTTTTTAAAGCCTTCTTTGACTTGTTACAAACAACCAGCATCACTATCAAAAATTACTTTTTATTTTCTTTAAAAAAAAAAATTGTCAAAACTAAAGCAAAAAATCCCACTCCAGCCACCCTTCAAACATCCAACTATATACCACTTCTCTTGAGTACAGGCAGCTATCACTGCATCAGGCACTGCACTTGTTACCTTGCAACCTGAACAGAAGACTGCCATCGCAACAGCGCACCACACAGTCAGACATACAAGGCAGAGAGAAGGGCACACAAAACACCAGCCTGGAGGTGCATGTGTCGTCACACAGCAGACACATACACAGACCATCCATGCCAGAGAATGGAACTGATGCACAGGACCCACTGGAGGGTCCCTCAAGGCCCAGCATTGACACAGGATGTATACCAGGTCATGAATGCTTTATCTGTGTGTACCCTGAACTGAGATGGTTGGAGCAGGGAGGGTAAGGCTCAGCAGGGACAGCTGCATGAAATATAGGGCATATACAGTGACATCACAGTCCACAGACTTGACATGCAGCAAGGGCTCCACAGCCTGTGTGAGACCTTGGACAATGGCATGACCATAATTATCTCTGCTCTGCAGCAGGATGATGTTTCTTATTCATATCCAGTACATGGCAGCCAATCCCCAAATCCCCATATGTCATGCATCAGAACCACAACATCATCAAGCACTCTGGCATAACCCACACACGGCAGCCAACCTGTGATATGGCACATGGTCTGGCTGACACTGCCGGGACAACACTGGATGCCACCAAATACCAATTTCACATGGCTGTGGATGCAAATAACACTGCATCCAGATTGTTGGCCCTATCACTGTCTTTGAGGAGGTTTGCCTGGCTCAGAACAACCAGTCTTACCCAAGACACACAGTTAAAAGGCCATGGATTTTCTTTGTGAAAACAATTCCCTTTTTGGTGACAAGACTGAGGCATACTTGAAAAAGGTGGAAGAGTACAAAACCACCTATAAAAGCAACTCTACAAGAGAAAGAGCCTCCATTTCTTTCAGATCCATGGGAAGGGGAGGTAGGGGTAGGGGGTATTACCCCAGAGCTTACGTCCCAGTCTCCATGCCTGTAGATTATACTCAGGCTAGTGGTTACTACTGGGGCAGTGATAGGAGGCCCTCTAGGCAGGTTGATTCAATCCCAGTGTCCAGACCTCAGTTCAAGCATTTTCCAAAACTTCAGGGCCACAGAATTTTTCCAGCCTTCAACCCCTGCAGAGACAATTCTGCTGGAATTTGAAGATAAAAAAGACTGCATGCAAGAGCAATAGAGTCAGTCTCTCTCTCTCCCAAAGGGGGAAGGGCATGTACTCCAGATACTTCCTGACCAAGAACGCAAGAAGCAGAGGATGCGCACAGGAAAAGGCAGTGCTTAAGCAAAGCAGCCAGCTTACACATACAAAATGAAGAACGCTCGGCACTTGTGGTTCAGTTGTTCAAAGCTTAATGCAAATTTTATTTTTGGCAAGGTGCCCAGAGTATACCTGAACGCTCCTAGCACCTCAACCCTTCAGCGGGTCTTCCTTTGGGGGTGGGTCTGCCCCTGCCCCTGAATCTGTCAGACCCACCCCAGAGGAAGACTCACTGAAGGGTTGAGGCACTAGGGGCTTTAGGGTGTACTCTGGGCACCTTGCCTAAAATAAAATTTGCACTAAGCTTTGAATAACTGAACCACAGGTGCCGAGTGTTCTTTGTTTTGACCAAGAAGAAGAATGGGGAATAGCTGCCAATCCTAGACCTCAGATCCCTGAACAAACACTTGGCAAAGCTCAAGTTCAAAATGGTAACCCTTGCCATTGTTACCTCTTTTCTAAGGAAAGGAAACTGGCGTCTCTGGACCTAAAAGATGTCTACTTTTCAAATCCCAACCAGACCTTGCTACAGAAAATACCTAAGGTTCACTCTGCCCTCAAGGCACTGCCAGTTCTTAGAAACCTAGAAAGATGATGACAGAAGGTGACCAAAGGTCCATCAGGTCTGCCCATGAGATCCCGAGATCCTAGGAGATCCTGGGGCCTAGATGATACTTTTCCTAGCAGATTTAACTCTACCATATTCTTTATCCCAACCACCTTTGAATGCAGATACGGTCCTAGCCCCTACCACACCTGCCAGTAGTCTGTTCCATGGCTCAATTATTCTTTCCGGAAGTAATGTTTCCTAAGATCCCTTTTGAACATCCCACCCCTCAGCTTCCATCCATTCCCCCTCGTATTGGAGCTGGGAGCCCTGGTAAGTATTTCAGAGTAGAGTGCTGCATTTAATACCCTCAAGTACTTGAAGGTCTCAGTCATATCCCCTGTTTTCCTCCTTGTTTCTATCGAGTACATGTTTAATGCCTCCAGTCGCCCTTTGTACGGTAGTCCCTGGAGTCCCTGTATCATTTTTGTTGCCCTTCTCTGAATGGTTTCTGTCCTGTCCTTGTCCTTTTTAAAGTGTGGTCTCCAAAACAATAGTATCACCTCCCTCTGCCTACTGTCAAATCCTCTCCCTATACACCCCAGCATTTTGTTGGCCCTACTATATTCTACATTGCATTGGCAGCTTGCTAATTTTAGGGTGTCACTTATGATAACTTCTAGATCCCTTTCCTTTTGTGAGGCATTGAGTATGACCCGTTGAGCCAATAGGTTGTCCCTGGGTTATTTTTGCCTGCACGCATCACTTTGCATTTCTTGGTGTTGAATTTCAGCTGCCAGATACTAGACCATCTTTCTGATCTTTTTGTAGGATCTTCCTGGACATAAAGTCTCCATCACTCATTTACACTAATGGGATCTGCGCCAGAGGCACTAGGACCCAGCGGGAGCAAACTTTCAAACAACATGAAGTCTTGCTGTATTCTGACAAACTGCAGTGAAGTCCAACCTTCGAACTGCCCCGGAGATGAAAGAGTTAACTTTCCATGCCAGGCATGGAACGCTGAGCTCGAGCTCGGTTGAGACTCTGTCTGTTGCTGTTTGAACTCAAACCGTCAGTTTCTTTACTCCGCCTCACTGAACAGTCGCTCCGGAGATTTCTCCTTTGCTTGGTTCAATTTGTTGGTTAAAGTACCGTTTTTCTCGGTTTTCGACCGAATTTAAACTGCAACCTATCGGTTCAGTCTCTGTCTGTGGTATTCGTGAGTACTAGATAGGTTTATATTTGTTTTTATTCTGTGTGGAACTTGTAAACGTGGGATCGGTTCGGTTTGAACCGATCAGGTTATTTAAAAATCTTTATTTCTACTTTTAGAGTGTAGTTAAACGGTTCTTATCGGTTCTAAAAATGGATTTTATTACGGTTTTCCACGACCGTAACACGGTCAGGAACCGATAAAGTGTCTTGCCTAGTGGATTAGCGAAAAAAGGGTAAGTTTTTGGTTAGGACTGGCCATGTCTGAGAAACCCAAAAGAAAAACCGGGCCCACTGGTTTTCAACACTGTAGTGTGTGTGGGGAAGTCTTTGCTAAGGCTGATCCCCACACCACCTGTGTTTATTGTCTGGGGTTTGACCACCTCGATTCAGACTGCCAGATTTGTAAAAATTTTCCTGCAGCTACCCTTCTAAAAAGAGTTGGTAGGCTCAGGGAAAGGGAGGCCAAAAAGTCCACTGACCCGGATGGCCAGCCCGGTTCGGTTCCAACCGAACCAGAAGGAGTGCCCTCTGACCAGGTCGAAACTTCTTCGGGCAAAAGGAGAACCGATTCCGAGGAGTCGGTTCCAGTTAAGAGATCAAGAAGGGATAAATCAGCTGGTGTGGATCCAAAATTTCTTTCTCCGACCGCTGATGAAATAGCCAAAGCGATAAAAATTGTTCAGTCACTATCCCCGGTTCTGACCGAACCGGCACCATTAGGAAGGCGCTCGGTTCGGTCGGTTCCACCGGTTCCGGATGATGATTTAGAGGAATTTTATGAACCGGAGGAGGAGGATGAAGGAGAGTATGAGGAAAGTGAATGTGATTATGAAAGTCTGGATGTGCCCATTGACCCGGACATCTCCCCAGTCAGACCTTCAGGAGTGTCTCCTCCTAGGCTTTCTGAGTCCCCCTCCCATTTCATGTTTTACAAGAAAGTGGCTGAAACTCTTCAGCTTCCTTTGGAAGAAGCTGTGGATGACCAGGAGGAGCCTGACTATGTTGAAATGATGGATATCCCAGAGTCCAGGAGGCTGTCTATTCCCCTTCATAAGTCCTTTGGGAAACAGACAATAAAAATTTTAAAGACTCCTAATTCTATACCTCCTGTGGATAAGAGAATGAACAAGAGGTATACTCTTTCAGGCTCAGATACGGAGTTCCTTACCCAGCAATGCAGCCATGTTGGGGTAGTGCAGGCTGCTGCCTGTGATAAGGCAAATATACCCTTGGATTCACACCCCCTAGATAAGGACTCCAGGAGGATTGATGCCATGGCAAAGAAACAGTACATGGCAGCATCCTTGGGACTCAGGCAGGCCAATTATATGGCCTATACAGCTAGATATCAGAAATCTAGATGGGACACTGTAATGGCTTTAGCTAAACAGGTCCCTGGCCAGCTTGCCAAGAGCTGGAGCGGTGGCTGCGGATGGTATTGAGGCATCCAAGGTGCAATTCCATGCTGCAGTGGACTCCAATGATGTTTCATCTAGAGTCATGGCTATATCTGTGGCCCTTCGTAGGATGGCTTGGCTCAGATGTACTAGCCTGTCTCAGGATACACAGACTAAGGCCATGGATTTTCCTGTTGTGGGTAATTCTCTGTTTGGGGAGCAAACAGAGAACTACATGAAGAAAATGGATGAGTACAGGACCACCTACAGGAGTGCTCAGGCCAAGGAAAGGCAAGCCATCCCTCAGAGGCAGCATCCCAGGGGCAGGGGCAGGCCTTTTCATAGGCCTTTCTACCAAGCCCAGGCCTCCTCTTCTGCTTATGCTCATAGGGGGTTCTTTAGAGGGAGAGACAGACGGGGTACAGGCAGGCCTGCTTCTACCCCTCAGCCTAAAGCCCCTGCCAAACAGGCACCCTGATGGGTTTGCCAGGGCCGATTCTCCACTACCTGTAGGGGGCAGGCTGGCTTACTTTGTCCAGGACTGGATGTCTTTAACATCAGACAAATGGGTCCTGGAAGTAGTAAGCCAGGGACTGGTTCTCGGCTTCAAAAATTTCCAAAGATGAGAACCAGATCCTTTCCACCTGCAAATCCTTCAGAGGCACTTGCCCTAGAGGCAGAGGTCTCTTCCTCTTGGCTCTCAGAGCTATAGAAGGGATCCACCCTACACAAGGGAAAGAATTGTACTCCAGGTACTTCCTCACTCCCTAAAAGACAGGAGAATGGCGGCCCATCCTGGATCTCAGATATTTAAACAAGCACCTTTTAAAGCCAAAGTTCAAAATGGTGACTCTGGGAATAATTCTACCCTCTCTAAGGCCAGGGGACTGGCTAGTCTCCCTGGACCACAAGGATGCCTATTTCCATATTCTCATCAGAAGCTCCCATCGAAAATACCTCAGGTTCGAGCTGCCCTCAGGCCACTACCAAATCAGAGCAATGCCCTTCGGCCTAACCTGTGCTCCAAGGGTGCTCACAAAATGACTGGCAGTAGTAGTTGCCTTCCTAAGAAGGAAAAGGATTTCCATCTTCCCATACCTGGATGACTGGCTCATAGTAGGCCAGTCCCCAGACCAAGTCAAGCTACACCTACAGATAACTCAGCAACTGCGTACTTCTCTAGGTTTCCTTCTGAATCTTTCAAAGTCAGTTCTAGAGCCTGTACAGCTCCTCTCCTTCATAGGCACAGAGCTAGATACAGTAAAGGCAAAAGCCTTCCTTCCCCTGGACAGGGCAAGGACCCTTATTTCACTGGCCTCTTCATTCACCCTCCAGGTGTCTCGACCAGCAAGGCATTTTCTACAGCTCCTGGGGCACATGGCTGCCTCTACAGCAGTGGTGCAGGGAGAAAGATTTCAGATAAGGGACATTCAGTTCCGCTTGAGAGCCTTTTGGTCTCAGAAAAAGGATCCTCTGACCAAACTGATTCCAGTGACTCGAACCCTGATCTAGGCATTGCAGTGGTGGCAGGATCAGGACAATCTAAGACAGGGAGTTCCTTTTGTCACTCAGTCTCACTCTCTAATCCTTACTACAGATGTCTCCCTCTTGGGGTGGGGAGCCCACTTGGGAGACCTGACCACCCAAGGGTTGTGGTCTCCTCAGGAATCTCTGCTTCACATCAATCTATTAGAACTCAGAGCAGTGTTTCTAGCACTTCAGGCTTTTTCCAAGTCTGTTCAGAACAAAGTAGTTTAGATCAGGACAGATAATACCACCACAATGTGGTATATCAACAAGCAAGGGGGCACTTGGTCTACGGCCTTGTGCACGGAAGCAATGAAGTTATGGTCTCTGGCCTATTCCCTGAACACCTCTCTTACAGCAGTACACCTCCCAGGCAAGGACAATGTCCTGGCAGATGCTCTCAGCAGGATATCTCAGGGCCATCACGAATGGTCACTGGATCCCCTGGTTTTGAAGGTGATCTTCTCCAGATGGGGCACCCCACAGGTAGATCTTTTTGCAGCCCCAGACAATCACCAACTTCCCCTCTTTTGCTGCAGGCCCCCAGTGTTGGGCTCAGTCCCTCTGGATGCCCTAGTTCTCAATTGGGAAGGGAAGTTCCTGTATGCTTTCCCCTTCCTCTCCTGTTCAAGGTGTTAGTCAAGATCAGGTCTCAACCCTGCAAGGTGATTCTGATTGCTCCAGACTGAGCCAGACAGCCCTGGTACCCTCTCCTGTTGTCCTTAGCAGTCCATCTTCCCCTGTTTCTTCCCAGGAATTACAACCTGTTAACCTGTGCTCAGGGGAGGGTTTGGTATCCGAATCTCAAATCTCTCAATCTCAGGGCCTGGCTCTTGAAGAGTTAGAGTCTGCTGATTTACACATCTCTCAAGGTGTTATGGATATCCTAAAGGCTTCTCAGAAGCCTTCCACCGGAAGCACTTACAACTCCAAATGGAAAAGATTCTCCATATGGTGCTCTGGGAAGCATATTTCTCCAGAGTCTGCTGGCCTGCCCACATTCCTTGACTATATGGTTCATCTGAATAGCTTGGGACTCAGACCAGCTACACTAAGAGTGCATCTGGCAGCTGTCTCTGCTTTTCTTTCAGTAGGTAAGCCTTCTTCCCTTTCAGCTCATCCTGTATTCTCTAAGTTTTTCAAGGGATTGCTTCATACCAATCCACCATTCAGGGACCCTGCCCCTGTTTGGGACCTTAATGTTTGCATAGTTCAGCTTATGCAACCCCCTTTTGAGCCTTTGTCCTCAGCAGAGCTTAAGTACTTGACTTGGAAAACTGTTTTCTTGGTGGCCATCACTTCTGCCAGGCATAAGCGAGTTACAAGCCCTGTCAGTGGAGCCTGATTTTATCTCTTTCCATAGAGATAAGGTGGTCCTCAGGACTAACAGGAAGTTTTACCTAAGGTGGTTTCAGACTCCACCTTAACCAGTCTATGTCTCTTCCTGTTTTCTTCACTGACCATTCCTCCTCTGGTGAGAGGAGGCTGCACAGTTGGATGTTAAAGGGCCTTAGCTACTACATAGAGCGTACCAAGGGTCACAGGTTTGACTCCTCAACTGTTCCTCACTTATGGTGAGGTTGGTAAAGGAAAATCAGCCACCAAGAGATCCATTGCCAGGTGGATTGTCTCTTGCATTCAATTTTGCTATGAAAACTAGGCGAGGATTCCACCCTCAGGCCTGAGGGCTCACTCTACCAGAGGTACAGCTGCTTCCCTGGCTGCTGCCAGGGATATTCTATCTTAGAGATATGTCAAGCAGCTACCTGGAAAACAGTTCACACTTTTACCAAGCATTACTCTCTGGATATCCAGGCTAGGAGTGATGCTCGGTTTGGCACAGCAGTGCTTCAGAGCCTATTTCCTAGGTAGGTTCTGTCCCTCCTCCATGGAGGTACTGCTTGGTAGTCTGCAATTTGTCAGAATACAGCAAGACTTCATCTTGTTTGAAGAAAAAATTACTCACCTTAGAAATGTTGTTTCTTCTAATGGAGTCTTGCTGTATTCCGACCTCCCCCCACCCCGCCTTCCCCTCTCAGAACCTTTGTTTTGGGATGTGGGTGGGCAGTAGCAGTGTTGGCACTCAAGAGGTGCCCCACCTTTTATTTATCACCCCTTTACTTTGGGTGAGTGGGTGTTGTGTTTGTTTCATTTTTTGGGTTTCCTGACTTGAGTCTTTGTTTTGGGACCAAATAATCTGTTTATTATATTTAGTAGCCAGTTGGCTAGTGTAGGTTTACAGCTTCCACACAGGACACTCAGTGAGTTTAGCTCGTAAAGATCTGATGGTTTGAGTTCAAACAGCAACAGACAGAGTCTCAACCGAGCTCGAGCTCAGCGTTCCATGCCTGGCATGGAAAGTTAACTCTTTCATCTCCGGGGCAGTTCGAAGGTTGGACCTCACTGCAATTTGTCAGAATACAGCAAGACTCCATTAGAAGAAACAACATTCTTTTTGCTGGAGGGTCGGCACCAGAGTTGGAGCCGCGAGGAGCGGCACCGTGAGCCTCAGCTCGTGTGGTAATGACTATCTCGGTGTCGACCCTCCAACAGCCTCAGTTCCTTTTTTCCCACCGTCGAGTGCACTTCAGTGACGATGTCGCTCGCCCGCCGGGAGTCAAACTTCAAACTAGCAGCTTAGTTTTTCAGTTTTATTGTTTTGTAGTAATATCTCGAATAAGTATCGCTAAGTTTATTTATTCTCAATTTAAGAAGAAGTCTCAGCCTACATTGACGGAGTCGACCATGAGCGGGTCAGGTGATGGTAGGGAGACTTCGTATGAAAGCTGTTCAGTTAGCCGGGCTGGGTCCAGTCCACTGCCTTCTCTGGGGGGGGGTCTGACAATGGACAGTCCAATGCCTGGGGGGGTGGGCGGTCCCCTCGAAAGCATAAAAGTAAACAGTTGCACTCTTAGCACCGTTCAGCCTCGAGCTATTCTTTAACCCGCAGGTCAAGAAACAGAAGGCATCACTCGAGGTCGCCCTATGATATGTCTGCACGTAAATGGTCAATTATTGGGGTTAGTTGCCGGTCTCCTCCTTCGGAGTCGCCGGTTTCTATTTCTGGTAGCCGACGTCTTCGACATCGGAGCCCTACCTCGCCTTCTGGTAGGTCTTCAGATGAGCAATTTCACCAGTGAGCCGCTGTTATGGAGCAATGGGCTCGGAGGTTGGTCCAGCTGCCTGGCTCGGTCACTCAGGGGCCTTCGGGCTTCTTGGGAGATCAGGTAGGGCGGTTGAGCCTCCTTAGTTGCACGGCACCGTCTTCGGTGCCGTCGACTCCGCGCTTAGGTGTCCCCCCCACATGGCTGCGGCGCAGGGTGCCACACTGATGCCTCTATCCCCTGGTATTCATCCTTCTTTCTCCTCAAATCCTATTTTTCAGAGTCTTGGGATGTTTTCGATGCCCTTGGCATTGATGGTTTGCTCGGCACCGTCCTCGGCGCCGATGCATCTGTCGGCGCTGTCCTTGGTGCCGTTGACTTTCTTGGCACCATGCCCTTCGTCGGCACCGTCCTCAGTGCCGTGTGCTTCATTGGTGCTGTCCTCAGCACCATGCGGCCTCTCGGCGCCGTCTTCGCCGCCATCTGGCTTCTCAGCGCCATCTTCAGCGCCGTGGGGCTCCTCGGCGCCGTGTGTTTCTTTGGCGCAGAGGCCTGTTAGGACGTCATCCAGCCTTCAAGACTCCTCCTTTAACCCTTTTCCTTCCTCATTTCCTTCTGATTTTCACTCCTTTCCTGTCCATACAGTCCCTCCTGGACTGTCAGGAGGTGACATTGAGCCTGACCCAGACCTTAGGCTGGGTGATGATGTGGAAGGAACAGGATCTATTCCTGCTGCAGAGCCTGTGGTCGAGGACCTGTCTTTTAAGTCTCTGCTGAAAAACTTGATTTCCACTCTTTCTCTCCAAACTACAGATATCGATCCTGGGAAACTGTTAAGACTCCAATACCTTCATGTTCCGGAGATCCCTACGGATTTTACTCCTCCGGTACAGCCCTCCTTTGAGATGCTGTCTCAAATGGTATGAAATAATCCTGCTCTCATTCCTTCGGTGGCTAAGTCCATAGATAGGAAATATGCTGCTCCCAAGGATCGACCCATTTTGGCATCTCAGGCCTTTGCAGATCCTATTGTAGTCTTGGCAGAGAAAATAAGGTTGTCCTTCCCCAGACTACTACAGCTTGACCTGTTAACAAAGAATCTCGTAAGATAGACACTTTAGGTAAGAGTCTTTGCTGCTTCCACCCTAGGTATGCATATTGCCAGCTACCAAGGCTATTTCTCTCAATATGAGTATATCCTTTGGCATTCACTCAAACAAATGGTTGAAGCTCTACCGGAGTCGGACACAAATTCAGAGCTTCTTCAAACCATAACCAGGGGTATCGAGTCCAACAACCAGCAGGTTAAAGCAGCTATGGACACTTTCGATACTGCTTCCGGCAGTGAGCATTTGCACCTGCGTCATTCCTGGCTGCACTTCAGGTTTCACGAATGATGCACAGCAACAGGTAATGGCGTTGCCTTTTGATGGTGTGTATCTCTTGACCCTCAAGTAGAACAGGCTCTAGAGGCTACACAAAGACTAGGTCAGCCATTAAATTGGCTTGACCTCCTCCTATCCTCTCTCGAGGGGTGTTAATAACATAATTTCATAACCGTCAGTCCTTTCGAGGCAAAGGCAGGGGAATTTTTAATAAAAACCAAGCCCCCCAGCCTCAAAAGAAAATGCAGCAGAAGGTGCAAGGACCCAAAGCGCCCAGTACCGCCTTTTGAGTTGTTGGCCTAAGTCCCACCTCAGCTGCCCGAGGTGGACTCTTCCTCAGCGGTGAGAGGTTGTCTGACTCACTTCTACAATCAATGGAAGTCCATAGCCTTGGACAAATGGGTCCTCCGGATAATCCGCGAAGGGTATTCACTCAGTCTCTTGGAGACCCCTCCGGATTGTCCCCCCAGACGACAGCCCAGGCTGTTAGCTCTTTAGTCAGATCTTCTCGCCTCTGAGATACAGGGCCTTCTGAACAACAGGGCAGTGGAAGTAGTTCCACTGGATCAACGGAACATGGGGTTCTACTCCCATTACTTTCTGTTTCCAAAGAAAACCAGGGGCATGCACCCCATTTTGGACCTCAGAAAACTAAACAAATTCCTTCCCAAAAAGAAATTCAAAATGATATCACTAGGAACCCTGTTACCTTTGCTTCATCAACATGACTGGTTAGCCTCTCTGGACATGCAGGATGCTTACCAGCACATTCCTATTCACCCAAAGCATCACAAATACCTAAGGTTCATGGCTTTGGGACAGCATTATCAGTTCAGAGTCCTGCCCTTTGGGCTATCTTCGGCACCGCGAGTTTTTACAAAGTGTTGGGCAATTCTCGCAGCACATCTCAGAAAAATCAGAATACAGGTGTTCCCATATATGGACGATTGGCTTCTAGCAAGCCCTTCCAGACAGGGGACTCTAGACACCGTAGCCACGGCTTCACACTTTCTCACGTCCATGGGAGTCCTGCTAAACCTCAAAAAGTCATGGCTGCAGCCCTCCCAGAGGCTCCTTTTCATAGGAACTCTTCTGGACACCTCTTGTGCAAAAGCATTTCTTCCAGAGGACAGGAGGAGCGATTTCCTTCAGATGGCCCGATACATCGGAGAGAGCAGTTTGGTTTCAGCTGTCTCGATACAACGGATGCTAGGTCTCATGGCATCTTCAGTGTTCACTGTACCCCTAGCATGCCTCCACATGAAAACCTCTCAATGGATGCTCAGTACTCAGTGGTCCCCAACCACTCACCCTCAGTCCTTTCTCATCAAGGTGACAGAACCTCTGAAGAGATCACTCACCTGGTGGCTGCAAGAGGACAATCTTCTGGAAGGGTATCCCTTTGCTCCTCTGGATCATCAGATTTCCATTACCACAGACGCATCCCTGATGGGGTGGGGAGCTCACTGTCAGACTCTCCACACTCAAGGTACGTGGACTCAGGACGAGTTCCAGCTTCACATAAATGTCTTGGAGATGAGAGCCGTCCTTTATGCAGTCCGAGCTTTGAAGGACATTCTCTGTCACAAGAACATTCTCCTTCAAACAGACAACAAAGCAGTGATGTATTACATCAACAAGCAGGGCGGTGCTCACTCTTACCCCTTATGCAGAGAAGCGATGAGAGTGTGGGAATGGTGTTTGGAGCACAAGGCTCTAATTCAAGCGGTCTACCTGCCGGGAGTGCAGAATGAACTGGCAGACCGTCTCAGCAAAATAGAAACAGATCCTCACGAATGGTCTCTCGACTCAGCCATAGTTCAGTCACTATTCACAGAGTGGGGAACTCCAGACCTGGACCTTTTTGCATCCCCACTCAACACAAAACTGCCTCTCTTCTGCTCCAGAAATCCAGGGCCTGGCATTTTCTGTCGGGATGCGTTCAGGCTGCAGTGGACAAAACGCTTTCTTTACGCCTTTCCGCCTCTTCCTCTAATTCAGAGGGTACTTCTCAAGTTCGAGTCCCAGGGGGACAAAATGATCCTCATTGCACCCTTCTGGCCTCGACAGATGGTTTCCACTACTCAACAGTATGTCAGAAGCTCCTCCAAAACCGCTTCCCCTTCAGATGAACCTTCTGACTCAGGGGCCTGTGGTCCATCCCAACCTGAGGTCGCTTCACCTTCATGCTTGGCTCCTGAAGAGTTAGAAGTGAACAGGTTCAATGTCTCTCACAAGGTTTCAGATATTCTTCTGGCGGCACGCAAGCCAGCCACTAGGAAAACTTACACAGCCAAATGGAAGCGTTTTTCGCTCTGGTGTGCAAAGTCCTCTTTGAATCCCTTTTCCTGCCCACCAGATAAAGTTTTAGAGTACCTCTTAGACCTCTCAAATTCAGGTCTGCAATACTCTAAGGTTAAGGTTCACCTTTGTACCATTTCAGCTTGTCATGAGCCAGTACTTTCCTTGTCACTGGCTCAGTTACCTGTGGTTAAGAGGTTTCTTAAGGGAATTCTGCATACCAGACTTCCTATAAGATGTCCAGTCACAGCCTGGGACATTAATCGTATGCTAGACATGCTTACTGGAAAACCTTTCGAGCCTCTAGCTACCTGTGAGTTAAAATTTCTCACTTGGAAAACGGCCTTCCTAGTGGCCATTACCTTGGCCCGCAGGGTCTCTGAGATACATGCCTTGGTGACAGACCCTCCGTATACTGTGTTTCATAAAGACAAAGTAGTTCTTAGGACCCATCCTAAGTTTCTCCATAAGGTTGTTTCAGAATTCCATCTAAACCAACCCTTGGTCCTTCCTACTTACTTTGCGAACTTCAAAATGAAGGAGAGCATTCTCTTCATTCCTTGGACGTCAAAAGAGCTTTGCATTTCTATCTAGATAGAACAAAAGACTTTCGCAAAGCTCAACAACTGTTTGTTTCCTTCAGCGAGACCCGGCTGGGCCAACCTGTCGCTATCAGATGTATTTCAGCTTGGCTAGTGGCATGCCTTCACCACTGTTATTCCATGGCGCAGGTTAAGCTGGAAGGCAGAGTGTACGCTCACTCTACTAGAGCGGTCACGGCATCCCTAGCGGAAATCTGCAATGTGCCCTTTGCAGATATTTGCAGTGTGGCTACCTGGAGCTCAGTGCATACTTTCGTCAAACTCTATGCTCTGGCTGTCCATGCCAGACAACATCTTTCTTTTGGCAGAACCATCCTTAATGGACTCCTGTCCTAAAACTGTGAGCTCTTGGTCTCTCCTGCTGCCCTCTCGGGGGATTATTAGGTTGGTACTCTCCCATTAATGTGACTGAGTGGTGGAAACTATGTCCAGGAAGATATGGAAATTACGTACCTACTGTAATTCTTGATCTTCTTGGTCGAGTCTCCACCACTCATTCACACGCCCACCCTCCATCCCCCGAGCTCACCTCTGTTGTTGGTCTTCACTCCCTCAATCTTTAGGCTGTGAAGACTTCTTTGTTGACCTTTCTTATATGGGTCGTCCGGACTATCTTATGTCCGGGTTTTGGTTAGGCTATCCTTCTAGGTTAGTTACGCTGCACCTCCTTGGAAAAAAAGGTACTGAGGCGGTTGGAGGATCGACGCTGAGATAGTCATTACTGCACGAGCTGAGGCTCACTGTGCCGCTCCTCGCGGCTCCATCTCTGGCGCTGACCCTCCAGCAAAAATCTTTGCTCCCGCTGGGTCCTAGTGCCACCAGCGCCGATCCCATTAGTGTGAATGGGTGGTGGAGACTCGTCCAAGAAGATCAAGAATTACGGTAGGTACGTAATTTCCATTTATCAACTACTTCTTTGCTGTGCACCCTACCCCCTAGCTTAGTGTCATCTGCAAACAATGCTATCTTGCCCTGGATACCTACTCCTTTGTCGCTGATGAACACATTTAATAGGACTGGTCCTAAGACTGAGCCCTGTGGGACCCCACTCGACACCTCTCCCTCCTCTGACCTCTCCCTGTTGACTACCACTCTTTGCCTCCTGCCCTCCAACCAGTTCTCAGCACTCCCCTTCGGGCTCACTTCTGCCCCAAGAGTATTCACAAAGTGCCTAGCTGTGGCGGCAGCCTGTCTCAGGAGGCAAAGAATCGTAGTATTCCCTGACCTGGACAACTGGCTAGTCAAGGGGAACCATACCAACATGTAAAGTACTCCATCAGGGTCACCCAAAGTACCCTGGAGTCTCTGGGCTACCTCATCAATACTCAGAAGTGTCAGATGGAACCAGTTCAATCACTGGAATTCATTGGAGCAAAACTGGATGCGGTTCAGGACAAGGCATTCCTCCCTCAAGAGAGGGTAAACAACTTACTGACCCTGGCAGATTCCTTTGCCTTGGGTCAGCTCAGGGCTGCAAGGCAGTTCCTAGTATTGCTGGGACACTTGGCATCAACTACCACAGTAGTCTTAGGTGTCACGTGTCAGATGAGGGACATTCAGTACCACTTACCGTCATCCCCCTCCCCAAGGGTGGTGACCCCTCTTCGCCGGGTAACTATCGCCCCATCTCCCTCCTCCCTATCCTGGCTAAACTGCAGGAACGTCTTGTTCTTGCCCAACTCTTTTCCTGTCTAGACCCCTCCTCCTTCTTCACCCCTTACCAGTCACGCTTTCGCAAATCGCACTCAACTATTACCTCCCTACTAAGGCTCACTGATGCCATTCACACCGGCATGGACAAAGGACACATCACCTCAGCCATTTTTATTGATTTGGCCAAGGCCTTCAACACTGTCTCTCACTCTCTGCTACTATCTAAACTAAAGGCTGCCGGCCTCTCCAGCACCGCCCACAGCTGGTTTCATGCCTACCTGGTAGGTAGGTACCAATCTGTAAGAATCGGCACCCACGTTTCTAGTCCCTTACCAGTAACTGCTGATGTCCCCCAAGGCTCTGTCCTGGGTCTGCTACTCTTCTCTGTATTCTTAAACGACCTACCATCAGCCTGCCTACACTCATCCATCCACATGTATGCAGATGACACAGTACTGTATGCCACAGGCCCCTCCGCTGGAGAAGTGGCTAACGTACTCCAACAGGATTTCAATGCTATCCAGCACTGGTTCCACTCCAACCAGCTGTTCCTAAACCCCAAGAAAACCATTTTGCTTACCTTCAGCTCACAGGCAAGGCTCTCCTGTCAAGCCACTTGCCCCTCTTTCCAAACTTTGGATGGTACAGCCCTGGAAGTGTGCACCTCCTTCAAATACCTAGGTGTCTGGCTTGACCAGCACCTAGATTTCTCCACCCATATAGATTCCACCCACAAGAAACTGCTCCCTAAACTAGGTGCCCTATTCCGAAACAAGGGTAGTATTCCAACACCAGCCCGGAGGGAAATTGTCCAAAAGATGATTCTTCCATTACTCGACTATGGCAACGTAGTCTACGGCTCTGGTCCTGCCACCTCCTTAGCCAGCCTGGATAGTCTCTTCCATTCCTTCTGTCACCTTATTCTGGACTGCCCACAAATGACTCACCACTGCATCTTATACAGCACCCTAGCCCTGCCATCCCTTCAGTCCCGTAGACAGATCCACTGCGCTATGACTGCAGCCAAATTCTGGTCCCAGTCCTTTCCCCCTTACCTCGAATCTGCCCTCTCAACACAACCTCCACCTGCCTACTCCCTCAGAAGCACGGACTCCAGGCTCCTCCACGTCCCTTTCATGAGCACAACCAAAGGTCAAGCTGCTTTCAAGTACCGCATACCCAAGCTCTGGAACGCCTTGCCTGCTGACACTGGACTCTCCACAAACTCCCATCACCTCAACCTCCTACTCAACGACCACTTCTCTACCAACTGCACCTGCTTTAGCTAGCTTCACTTGTACCTACTAATGCTGGGTTTTGGGAGTTTCGTACATTTAGTCACCGCGTTAGTAGACCAGTTTGTTATTCTCCTCAGGATGTCTTGTTGTCACCTGCCTCAACCATGTATGTGTATCACTTTTGCACTTCTGTTAATGGCCCAGGTTTGCCTTCATATGTACTGTATTGAATGCAATCGTCGGGACTTATCCTCCAGGACGCATCTGGAATCGAGCAACCCCTGCTCAGTATGCTTTCCTGGTTAAACACTTAAATAAATAAATAAATAAACTTTTAGATTCCATTGGTCCCAAAGAAACAATCACATTTCAAAGCTTGTGCCAGTTACAAGAACTCTGCTACTGGCTCTGCAGTGGTGGAAAGAAAGTGACAACCTCAGGCAGAGAATCCCTTTTCAGCAACAGCACCACACTGTGGTTCTAACAACAGATGCCTCTCTCCTAGGTTGGGGGGCACACACAGGTGACCTCACAATCAGTGGCATTTGGTCCCCTCAGGAATCCAAGTTGCATATCAACCTCTTAGAGTTGAGAGTGGTCCTTCTTGCCCTAAAGGTCTTTGCTCCTCAATTGAGGGGTCAGTCAGTCCAGGTCAGGACAGATAACACAACCATCATGTGGTACATCAACAGGCAAGGGGGTGCAAGATCCTCACGGCTGTGCATAGAGGCCATAAAAATCTGGTCACTAGCATATTCCCCGAAGGTGCATCTGTCTGTCATTCATCTTTTTGGTTTTTTAACCAGGAGAGACACACTAATCTGAAAGCGTATTTACAGGTGTGACCTGGGAGCACAAGGAAGTGAAGTGACTTGCTCAGGATCACACAGTATGCAAGTGGGGGCTGTGTGATTCAAACCCAGGTCTCCAGGTTTGCAGCTCAGAGCCTTAAACAATTGTGCTACACTGCCTCCTTCCAGGGAAGGACAATATACAGGCAGATTCATTCAGCAGAATCAGTCAGATTCATCATGGATGGGCTTTAAACAAGCAAGTGTTGGACACAGTTTCAGACATTGTGGCACTCCAGAAATAGACCTGTTTGCCTCAAAAGAAAACCATCAGCTTCCTCTTTATTGCTGCAGGCCCCGTCATTGGGCACATTGCTTATGGAGGTGTTAGCCCTGGATTGGACAGGGGAAATTCCTGTATGCTTTTCCTCCATTTCCACTGCTGTTGAGAGTCCTTCTCAAACTCAGGAATCAGTGTACAACAATGATTCTGGTTCCTCCAGACTGGGCCAGGCAGCCAGGGTACCCTCTACTACTCACCCTGTCCACCAAGGAACCCATCCTGCTTCCCAGAGATACAATCTCCTAACAGCCGTTCAGGGTCAGGTAGTATTCCCAAACTTCAAGACTCTTCACCTGAAGGCCTGGTCCTTGAGGAGCTAGTATTTTCTGAATTTAAACTGTCAGAAGAGGTCCTTAAAGTCCTGAAAGATTCCAGGAAAACTTAAACCAGAAAGGCTTATGCTTCAAAATGGAAAATATTTTCCATCTGGTGCAAGTCTAAGCACGTCAGTCCTCTTAAGGCAAGCTTACCTACACTGCCTGACTACCTTGTACACCTACAGGCCTTAGGCAGGAGGCCTGCAACCCTCAGGGTTCATTTAGCAGTAGTATCTGCTTACTTGTCTGCAGGTGCTCGGAGAACAATAGCTTCACACCCTATTTTCAAAGGCTTGGCACGTCTGTTTCCTCCTGTTCGGGAACCAGTCCCTCATTGGGACCTGAATTTGTGCATAGCCAAACTCATGGAACCTCCCTTTGAGCCAATGGCTATAGCTGATATGAAATATGTCACATGGAAAAACTGTTTTCTTGGTGGCAATTACTTCAGCAAGAAGAGTGTGTGAGTTCCAGGCTCTCTGCACTGATCCTAATTACATTATCTTCCATAAGGACAAGGCGGTCCTTAGGACCAACAGGAAGTTTCTTCCCAAGGTGGTATCTGAGTTTCCTTTGAACCAATCCATCACCCTTCCTGTATTTTTCACGGCCGAGTCCAGTTCAGGGGAATTAAAGATTTATAGTATGGATGTAAAGAGGTCTCTCAGCTACTATATCAGTTGTACTAAGGACCTCAGAGTTTCCCACTCGCAACTGTTTATCACCTATGGTGAGGCTGGAAAAGGCAGACCTACCTCAAAGAGGTCAGTCGCATGCTGGATGGTATCCTGCATGCAATTATGTTACAGTAAGGCTGAGAAACAGCCACCACAGGGCCTCAAGGCACATTCCACTCATGGAAGTGCTGCTTCTGTAGCACCTACAAGGGACAATCCCTTGCTGGAAATCTGTAAAGCAGCTACCTGGAGTACAGTCCACACCTTCACAAAGCACTATTGCCTGGCCGTCCAGTCCAGAAATGAGACAAGGTTTGGCACTGCAGTATTGCAGAACCTTTTTCCTAAGTAGGTTCTGCTACCCTCTTCCCAAGGCACTGCGCTGGTAGTCTGCATATGTCAAATCATACTGGGAGATTCCTGGGGTTTGAAGAAAAAATGACTTACCACAATAATATTATTTCTTTCAAGGGATCTCCCAGTAAAATTAGACCTCCCACTTGACCTCCCCATACATAACCTGGATCAGGTTCAGCAATATTTTCATAGGGGTTCTTAATGTTGCCATTAATCATTGGCTTAATTTGTTGTTTTTGATGCACACAGAGATGACACGGACAGGCTGATGTGTGTGTTTTGCTGACTGTCATAGTATTTTATTTATATATGTTGCAATTTTAATTAAGTATAAACTCTATAATGTGTTGTTATTGAATGTTTTATTGTTATATTTGTTTTATGTATTGTACAGCGCTCCGAGCCACTGGGGAGGGACACTTTATAAAGTTCCTTGCCTTTACCACTCAGTGTGACTGCCTCTCAGCACAATTTGAAGATAGAGAGGGGATGGCTCAGGGGTAATGTGAGGAAGTATTTCTTCACAGAGAGGGTTGTAGATGCATGGAACAGCCTTCCTGAGGAGGTCATAGAGTCAAAAACAGTGGGGGAATTCAAGAATGCATGAGACAGACATAAGGCAATTCTAGTGGGGGTTAGGAGGAAGTAGGCTGTTGGTTAACTAGGATCTGCAGCTTCTCCGTTAGGTAGGGAAATGGGCAGACTAGGTGGGCCAAGCGGTCCTTATCTGCCGTTAAATTCTATGTTTCTATTTTTCTCTCCCAAGTAACTGCCTCCTCATTTTACCCTAGTCGTAGGTGACCTGTAACCTCCCCTAGTGCTCCACATTTTTGGCATCAGTTTCCCCCACTCTCACCCCTTACCATCCCCCCCACACCACACTGCCTCACCCACCCCTTCCCCTCTCTAATGGCACTTTCAGATATGGGGCCCTCCAGCCCATCCACCTTGCACTTTTGCCACCCACCTCTACCTGCTGAAAATGGCCCTTTAGCCTGCCTACTTCTTGACTCCCTCCTACCCTGTACTAACTATTTACTGTTCACCCTGAAACTTGTCTGAAGCTGGCTTATGTTGTCTCTCTCCATTTTTGGCTGTATAATAAATGCTTAGACATCTTTGTGTTTTTAAAACTGTAACCATTGTTGACCTTTGTATGTATGTTGCCCTACATCCTTTGACGTAGAACCTTTGTAAATGAGCAGTTCCTGCTCAAAGGTATTTGTAATCCTAGAGTTTAATAAAATAAAAAATCTAAATAAAGTATGTATCTAGCTATGACTAGGGTCCAATCTCTCTCTCTTTGTGTTGTTTTTATCCTGTTGAAGGCCCGTCCTCTTCACCAGGGGGTGGGTATTATAATTATTACTATTGTTGTTTGGGTTAGAATTACTTAATTCAGATAGTCTAGTATTTTTTCAGCTACAAAAATGAATCTGACTGTTAGATGGAACACAGTCCTCCTAGAGGCAGCAGTTTAACTGTAGCATTCTAGTTCCATTATTTGCATACATTCCACATTACAGCACTACAGCTTCAGGGCAGTTGGAGATTCTGAGCTGACTGCATATGTCAAATCATACTGGGAGATCCCTTGGAAGAAACAATATTACTGTGGTAAGTAATTTTTTTCATACTGCTCTATCCTGGAAAAATACATAGTAAAAGCTGGACCTCACTGAAAGTGAGAAATTGCCTCTCACTTATGCTATCCTGGGTAAATGTATTATAAAAATGGCTAAAAGAGGCCTAGTGGCACTGAGGGCTGAGGTGCTGAATGCCTTACCTCATGCCACGTTGGTGACCCAGGTTCAAGAACAAGCCAGGGTCATCGGGAGCTGGCTGGGGGGAAGGAGTAAGTAGGATCGAGCAGCCGAAAGGCAGTTCTCTTCTCCCAGGGAGGAACCCTGTCACCCACCGTAGTTCCACTGCTCCTGGGTGGAGGTCTGAGGGTATTGCAGGTGGGCAGGCAGCAAGCAGAGGAAGGGTGCCTTGGGACTGTGGTGCATGCATACCTCCATATGGCCGAGACACTGGGATGGAAAAAATTGGGGGGGAAATCGGGGTATAAAATGTAAATAAAATAAAAGGGTTAAAGGAGGACCCCACTGAAAAAAAAATTCTTGCATCTCCTCTGTACTATCCTGAGTAAATACAGTGTCAAAACTGGGTCAAACAGAACCCCACTACACACAAGATATCACAACTCATCTGGGTTAATCTGAGTAAATATATTGTAAAACTGTAAAAGCAGGACCCTACAGCAGAACCCCACTGCAGTGGCGGCTCCTGCTTCTGTTGTTTACCAAAGCACTGGGTGGGCACCGCAGTTGGGAGCCAGGGCACCTATAGAAATCAGAGTGTAAATCATGCATGTATATTCCTGCGTGCCCATCTGTTTTTTACAATTTGAAAAAATGAATGTTATGTTTCTGAAATAAGAAGCATTTGTCAATGCCGAATGTTTGCTTGCTGGTAATAGCATTGGAAATGCAGGAGATAGATAGATGCAGAATAGGAATGGCAGTGAAGTACTGAACTTCATGTGAACCCCACCTCCATTCTGTACAGATGCACAGGATGTGGGGTAAGTGTTTGGGTCGTCGCCCATGATGGTCAAGCCATGTCACTTCACCCTATTCTGCAGATATTGACACGTGTTGAGGTGTGCCTTAGGGTGTTTGGCTTTACAGTCACCCCATTCCATAAGGACATATGGTGAAATGGGTGCAGCATAGGAGAATGAGGTGAAGTCTTGGGCCGAAGAGTGCAAAGTACACCTCGATGGCTGTCAGTGGTTGGGGGGGTGGGTGTGGGATGGCATGAGCAGTACAGTCGGCAATCCAAAGGCACACCCCGATGCCTATCTGTCTGTACAGGGTGGTACGTTATGGTTAGAAACCATAATGCCTCGGGCGTTTGTTAGTATTTACAGTACAAATATTCAACATGGCCTTTTTGTGACCCCATGTCAGGAAAGCATTTGAGACCTCTTCTCATGAAGAGTGGCAGTGTGATTTTGTCAATGTGTCCCGAAAAATTGACTTCCAACAGCGACAGTGCCATTCTGTGCCACATGTACGAAAACACAGATCGGGCAGGATGTGAAGAATGACAGCTGTACCATCCATAGGGAGGTATGAAGAGATGGCAATGTTGAAAATCTAGTGGGAATATTAAAAATGCTTGCAGTTCCGAGCATACGTGGAGACTGCGCAATGCATGCGCATAACACAGTCACTTTATGGAGTTTTGTCACCAGATTTTCAACATAGGCATTTTACGACCTGTGCTCATGAACTGTGTCACTGTGATTTTCTTAATGTGTCCTGAACACTGATGTGCCACAGCACCTACGGTATTCTGCGCCGGAACTGCAAAAACACATTTCGACCAGGATGTGAAAAATGACAGCTGTACCGTTCATAAGGAGGTGCGGAGAAATGACAATGTTGAAAATCTGGATTTAAAATATTGCAAATCTGCAAAGTTATAAGCGTGTGTGGAAACTGCGCAACGCACATCCGTAACACAGTCATTTGATGGGCTTTCATCACCAGATTTTCAACATAGGCCTTTTAGGACCTCTGCTAATGAACAGTGTCACTGTGATTTTTGTTATGAGTCCCGAACAGTGATTTCCCACAGCGACCGCGCTATTCTGCGCCGGAAGAGTGAAAACACATTTCGGCCAGGATGTGAAAAATGACAGCTGTACTGTTCATAAGGAGGTGCGAAAAAATGGCAATGTTGAAAATATGGAATGAAAATATTGCTAATGTGTGAAGTAACGAGCGAACATGGAAACTGCGCAACTCACGCTTGTAACACATTCATTTTATGGACATTTGTCACCAAATTTTCAACATAGGCATTTTAGGACCTCTGCTAATGAACAGCATCAGTGTGATTTTCTTAATGTGTCCCGAACACAGATTTCCCACAGCGATCGCGCTGTTCTGTGCCGCAAGTGCGAAAACAGATTTCGGCCGGGATGTGAAAAATGACAGCTGTACTGTTCATAAGGAGCTGCGGACAAATGGCAGTGTTGACAATCTGGAGTGCAAATATTGCAAATGTGCGAAGTTACGAGCGTGCGTGGAAACTGCGCAATGCACGCTCGTAATACAGTCATTTTATGGACTTTTCTCACCAAATTTTCAACATAGGCATTTTAGGACCTCTGCTAATGAACAGTGTCACTGTGATTTTCGTACTGTATCCCGAACATGGATTTTGCGCCAGAACTGCGAAAACACATTTCGGCTGGGTTGTGAAAGATGACAGCTGCACTGTTCATATGGAGATGCATTAAAATACCAATGTTGAAAATATGGAATGAAAATATTGCAAATTCGCAAAGTTCCGAACGTGCGTAGCAACTTGCGTAACGCACGCCAGAAACAGTCATTTTTGATTTTTCCACCAAATTTGTAAGATAGACTTTTGAGAGCCCACCTCATGAACCCTGGCATCATCGTTAGATCGGCCCGAAAGGGTGATTCACAAGACTGACCACGTAAATCACCTTTCAGGGCCGATTAACGCCATGACAGTGAAAGAATTCATGAGGAGGGATCTCAAAATCCCCATGTTGAACATTTGGTGCCAAAATTCCAAAAAATGCCTGAGATATGCATCAAAGTTGAAAAAACCCTGTTTATTCCATTATACAGCTTACCGGCATTTCCTCAGTTCGCGGTCGGCTTTGAAGAGTGCAGACGTGTTCCCGGTCCACCGAAGATCGTCGCGCCAAGCTCTGGAGGTAAGTATGGGGTAAGGAGGGGGTGTGTTGGAGGCAGGGTGCACAGTGGGTGGGTGCGGGTTGTGGGAGAGGGGGCCAGGGACACCACCAAGGGACCGTTTCCTTCTTTACAGGAGAGAAAAAAAAAACACATCGCAGGACTGTTTTTACTTTACAGGTCCGTTTCAGTGGACATTTGGCATGCTGGGGTGGGCTCCCAGTGTGCCACCCTACTTTTTTGATGGGGGGGGCCACTGTAGCCGACGGGGGATTGGGCACCCCTGTCAGCATATAGGGGGCCGCAATAGCCGAGGAGGATTGGGCACCCTCTCGGCACAAACATAGCTTTTGGGGGGGATTATGCCAATCGGGAGTGGGCTCCCCTGTCGCATTAATGGCTGGGCAGGATTTGCCGATGGGGTGGGGCCCCGTTGGCAAACACAGACTGTTTGGGGGCACATGCTGCCGAGGGATTGGGCACCCGCTCGGCACGGGGCTGCATAATACTGTTTGTGAACGTGTCGGCAAGCCACCCACCACGTTCACAAACAGTATTAGGCTAGCTAACATTCCGCCCTGCAATGACGGGTCGCTCCCTCATTGCTACAGAATGACTGACGCTGCTATGACGAGGCGGCCCTTGATTGCTGCGGCGAAAACGTTACAACCTGGTGCACTTTTGGAGACCAGTGTCATCGGCACACTGTGCCTCCATTGGTCCACCAGTGCCAAGCCTCCAAATTCAGTGCCTCCCTTGGCTGTAACAGTGCCGCGGCTCCACAACCCGCTTCTCTCCTAAGCTGTCACATGTGCGCAAGCAAACATAAAAATGCCATTTTCATTTTATGTTTTAGAGCTTTTATTTTACATTTCAGTATGCAACATATACTAACTTTGTAATTAAATATGTTTTTGTCTCTCCATTGTCTCTCGCTGCCACAAATTTCCCACTGTATGTTACCATCTCCCACATGTTAAACTGGTTTATGGGTTTGTTTTGAGCATTGTATTTTTCCAACAGCATGCTGGTGCCCACTTCAGAAACCATAAAGGACATATACCATGCTGGCCCAAAAATCAATCTGTGTTTAAAGTTACAGGTCGATTTTTGGAACAGGTATGAGACCTTTATGATTTTTTGGGTGAAGACTTCAAAAAATCAGAATAAAAAGGTACTGTTTCAGGTCACATGATTCAATTCAACAATGTTAATTAACTACACACAAATCTGTAAAAACGAATGTACTGCAATTATGTACAATTTAATACTACTGAAATTAAGTTCCAACAGATTCATAAAAGATATAAACATTGTCTTATTTCTTATTACTATCCTAATTGCACAAGTTCAGTGGTGTCAAATATTTTATTAAAATGTATGCCTTTTATCTATCACATGTATGATCAATTCTTTGATAGCTAATCTGCCCAGAGAATCTAACCATTCATTAAATGCTACTTTGAAAGAATTGCTCTTCTTAGGGTTTAGTGTTTTTTTATTGTCTTGTCTTAAAGAGCTACTGACGCCTCAAAGAAATCTTTAAGAAACATAATAATTAGGTACAGTTCTGCTTGCATGTCATTTATGTTTTATACATTTCTCCTCCCCATAATTCATTACTAAAGAAATGTGTATGAATATATGATCATTGTCCCTTAGAATTATTCATCTGCCTCTATAGCTTACTCCCTTCTTCAAGCCATAATCCTCTGTTGTGACATCGCTATCTGTTGCCATGGGAGTAACTGTGTGGTCACAAACGGTGCTCTGTGACTTCAGGTATGGAGAAAGCAGCAGGAACAGATGAACTCTTCATAAACAAAGATCCTGTTTTCATGCAGTTGACCTCACTACTACATAATAGGGAGGAGAAATGCAGAGCTAATGGAAATGCAAGCTGGATAGTGCCTAAACATTATGTTTCATTAAAGTTCTCCTGAATATGTCACCAGCTCTTTAAGTGCCTGGAAGCATTTGAACAGAATAAAGTTATATTTAGACTAAACAGTAAACTGAACTACAACCTTCTGACCATTCACGTATGCAATACCATTCCATAAATAGTCACTTTTCATAATAAAGTAATTCTTCTGGTGCTATGTAATTTGGCAGAAATGTCCACCACACTGTCCATGTCCAAGTCCTGCGTGTGGCCTTCAGTAATAGAAAGGACTGCCAGGCTTCTAAGTCTCTCATTTGCCATTCTATTGTGAAGGTATGTTTTTTTAATCATTCTGAGTTTACTGAATGAACGTTCTCTTCAAACAACATGAAGTCTTGCTATATACATATGCAGTATAACCCCAGGTTAGAACTGCTCCGGAGGTGAAAGAGTTAACTTTCCATGCAGGACATGGAACCTTGAGCGCGAGCTCGGTTGAACACTCTGTCTGTTGTAGCTCAGACTTAAACTGTCAGATTCTTTACTCCGCCTCACTGAACAGTCGCTCCGGAGATTTCTCCTGCTGCTCGGTTCGTTTGTCGGTTAAAAAGTGTAATTCTCAGTTTATTTTACCGAAATTAACCGCAATCAGTCGGTTCAAGCTCTGTCTGTGGTATTGTAAGTAATAGATAGGCTTATTTTATTTTCTTCTGTGTGGAACTTGTAAACATCTTTTTCGTTTCGGTTTGAACCGATCAGATGGGTTTTAAATTAACTTTCTAGTCCTTTAGAGTGCGGTTCCCGGTTCTTATCGGTTCTAAAAACCGGATTTTATTACTGTTTTTTCCCACGACCCGTGACACGGTTGGGAACCGATAAGAGAGTCTTGCTTGGCGGATTGCCACTAATGGGCAAGTTTTGGTTAGGCTGGCACTATGTCTGAGAAACCCAAAAGAAAAAACGGACCCACTGGGTTTCAGCACTGTGGCCTCTGTGGGGAAGCCTTTGCTAAGGCTGACCCACACACCACCTGTGTATATTGTCTGGGGTTTGACCACCTCAATACAGACTGCCAGATTTGTAAGAATTTTCCTGCTGCCACTGTGGAAAAGAGAGTTGGTAGGCTCAGCAAAAGGGAGGCCAAAAAGTCCGCTGACCTGGATGGCCAGTCCGGTTCGGTTCCAACCGAACCTGAGGGAGTGCCCTCTGACCAGGGCGATACTTCCTCGGCCAAATGAAGAGCCAGCTCTGAGGAGCCAGTTCCAACTAAAAGGGATAGAAAGTCAGCTAGTGTGGAGCCAAAAGATTTTTCTCCAACCGCTGAGGAAATAGCTAAAGCTATTCAAATTGTCCAGTCTCTTTCCCCGGTTCCGTCCGAACCGACACCATCAGGGAAGCGCTCGGTACGGATGGTTCCACCGGTTCAAGATTATGATTTTGAGGATTTTTATGAACCAGAGGAAGGGGAAGAGGGGTATGAGGAGAGTGAATGTGATTTTGAAGGTCTGGATGTGCCCATTGAACCGGACATCTCTCCAGACAGACCTTCAGGGGTTCCCCCCCAAGGCTATCTGAGTCCCCTTCTCATTTTATGTTCTATAAGTAAGTTTCTGAAACTCTCCAACTCCCTGTTGAGGAAGCTGTTGATGACCAAGAAGAGCCTGATTATGTAGAAATGATGGATATTCCAGAGTCTAGGAGACTGTCTATTCCCTTGCATAAATCCTTTAAGAAACAGACAGTAAAAATTCTAAAAACTCCTCATTCTATCCTTCCTGTTGATAAAAGGATGGACAAAGGTATACATTATCAGGCTCTGATACGGAGTCCCCCTCTCAGCAATGCAGCCATGTGGGGGTAGTGCAGGCTGCAGCCTGTGACAAGGCTAATATTCCTCTAGCTCTCTCACCCTCCTGAAAAGGATTCCAGGAGGATGGATGCCATGGCAAAGAAACAGTACATGGCAGCATCTTTAGGACTCAGACAGGCGAATTATATGGCTTATGCAGCTAGGTACCAGAAATCAGATGGGATACTGTGCTGGCACTAGCAAAACAGGCCCTGACCAGCTTGCCAGGAGCTGGAGCAGGTGGCTGCGGATGGTATTGAGGCATCCAAGGTACAATTTCATGCTGCAGTAGACTCTAATGATGTTTCATCAAGAGTCATGGCTACATCTGTGTCTCTTCAGAATGGCCTGGCTCAGATGTACTGCCCTGTCAGGGATACCCAGTCTAAGGCTATGGACTTTCCTGTTGTGGGCAATTCTCTGTTTGGGGGAGCAGACAGAGAATTATATGAAGAAAATGGATGAGTATAGGACCACCTATAGGAGTGCACAGGCCAAAGAAAGGCAAGCCACTCCTCAAAGGCAGCATGTCAGGGGCAGGGGCAGGCCTTTTCATAGGCCTTTTTACCAAGCCAAGGCCTCCTCTTCTGCTTATGCCCAGAGGGGGTTCTTTAGAGGAAGAGGCAGAAGGGGGTCTATTAAGCCTGCTTCTACCCCTCAACCCAAAGCCCCTGTAAAACAGGCTCCCTGATGGGGTGGCCAGGGCCAATTCTCCACTACCAGTATGGGGCAGGCTGGTTTACTTGTCCAGGACTGGAAGTCTGTAACATCAGACAAGTGGGTCCTGGAAGTAGTAGTTAGGGACTGGTTCTCAGCTTCAAAAAATTTCCGAAGATGAGAACCAGGTCCTTTCCACCTGCAAATCCATCAGAGGCACTTGCCCTAGAAACAGAAGTTTCTTTCCTCCTGGCTCTCAGAGCTGTGGAAAGGGTTCCACCCCTACACCAGGGCAAAGGGTTGTACTCCAGGTACTTCCTTACCCCAAAAAAGACAGGAGAATGGCGGCCCATCCTGGATCTCAGGTATCTAAACAAGCACCTTTTAAAACCAAAGTTCAAAATGGTGACTCTGGGAATTATTTTACCCTCTCTAAGGCCAGGGGACTGGTTAGCCTCCCTGGACCTCAAGGATGCCTACTTCCATGTTCTCATCAGAAGCTCCCATCGAAAGTACCTCAGATTCGAACTGCCCTCAGGCCATTACCAGTTCAGAGCAATGCCCTTTGGCCTCACCTTGGCCCCAAGGGTGTTCACAAAATGCCTGGCAGTAGTAGTTGCCCACTTAAGGAGGCAAAAGATTGCCATCTTTCCTTATCTGGACGACTGGCTCATTGTAGGGCAGTCTCCAGACCAGGTCAAACTACACCTACAAGTAACTCAGCAACTTCTTACATCTTTAGGTTTCCTTCTCAATCTTCCAAAGTCAGTTCTGGAGCCTGTCCAGCTTCTCACCTTCATAGGCGCAGAACTGAACACAAAGAAGCCAGAGCCTTCTCCTCTGGAAAGAGCAAGGACTTTGGTCTCTCTGGCTCTTTCTTTCACCCTGCAGGTCTCTCGACCAGCAAGGCATTTTCTACAGCTCCTGGGGCACATGGCTACTTCTACAGCAGTAGTGCAGGGAGCAAGGTTTCAGATGAGGGACATTCAGTTCCATTTGAGAGCCTTTTGTCTCAAAGGACAGATCCTCTAACCAAATTGATCCCAGTGACTCGAACCCTGATCCAGACCCTCCAGTGGTGACAGGACCAGAGCAATTTGAGACAGGGGGTTCCCTTCATTCCCCAGTCTCATTCCTTGACCCTTACTACAGATGCATCCCTCTTGGGGTGGGGAGCTCACATGGGCGACCTTACTACCCAGGGGTTGTGGTCCCTCAGGAATCTCTGCTGCACATCAATTTGTTGGAACTCAGAGCAGTTTTTCTAGCACTCCAGGTTTTTCCACATCTGTTCAGAACAAGGTTGTTCAGGTCAGAACAGACAATACCACTACAATGTGGTACATCAATCAGCAGGGGCACTCGGTTCACGGCCTATGCACTCAAGCAATGAAGTTGTGGTCTCTGGCTTATTCTCTGAACGCCTTCCTTACGGCAGTTCACCTCCCAGGCAAGGACAATGTCCTAGCGGATGCTCTCAGCAGGATTTCCCAGGGCCATCACGAATGGGCACTGGATCCCCTAGTACTGGAGGTAGTATTTGCCAGATGGGGCACCCCTCAGATAGATCTCTTTGCAGCCTCAGACAATCAACAACTTCCCCTTTTTTGCTGCAGGCCCCCAGTGTTGGGCTCAGTCCCTCTGGATGCCTTCCTACTCAGTTGGGAAGGGAAGTTTCTCTATGCTTTTCCCCCCTTCCCTCTTCTTTTCAAGGTGCTAGTAAAAATCAGATCTCAACCCTGCAGGATGATCCTGATTGCTCCAGATTGGGCCAGGCAGCCCTGGTACCCACTCCTCATGTCCTTAGCAGTCCACCTTCCCCTGTGTCTTCCCAGGAATCACAACCTGTTAACCTGTGCCCAGGGGAGAGTTTGGTATCTGAACCTCAAATCTCTCAATCTCAAGGCATGGCTCTTGAAGAGTTAGAGTTTGCTGACCTACACCTTTCCCAAGGCGTATTGGAGATCTTGAAGGCTTCCACCAGGGCTACTTATAATTCAAAATGGAAAAGATTTTCCATATGGTGTGCTGGTAAGCATATTTCCCCAGAATCTGCTGACGTGCCCACGATTCTGGATTATTTTGTGCATTTGAATTCTTTGGGGCTGAGACCAGCTACCCTAAAAGTGCACTTGGCAGCTGTGTCTGTCTTTTTATCAGCAGGTAAGCCCTCTTCTTTTTCATCTCACCCTGTGTTCTCCAAGTTTTTTAAAGGGTTGCTTGCATCAACCCCTCCGCTCAGGGACCCTGCCCTGCTTGGGATCTTAATATTTGCATTGCCCAGCTTATGCAACCCCTTTGAGCCATTGTCTTCAGCAGAGCTTAAGCATTTGACTTGAAAACGGTGTTTGGTAGCTATCACCTCTGCCAGGCACATAAGTGAGCTACAAGCATTGTCAGTGGAGCCTGATTTTATCTTTTCACAGAGATAAGGTGGTCCTCAGGACTAACAGAAAGTTTTTGCCTAAGGTGGTTTCAGACTTCCACCTTAATCAATCCATGTCTCTTCCTGTGTACTTCACTGACCATTCCTCCTCTGGCGAGAGGAGATTACACAGTTTAGATGTCAAAAGAGCCCTTAGTTACTATATAGAACGCATCAAGGGTCATAGGTTTGAATCCTCCAATTGTTCCTCACTTATGGTGAGGTTGGAAGGTAAACCTGCTACCAAAGATCCATTGCCAGGTGGATTGTTTCTTGTATCCATTTGCTATGAAAAACTGGGTAAGATTCCTCCTCAGGCCTGAGGGCTCACTCTACCAGAGGTACAGCTGCGTCCCTGGCTGCTGCCAGGGACATCCCTATCCTAGAGATATGTCAAGCAGCTACCTGGAAAACAGTTCACACTTTTACTAAGCATTACTCCCTGGATATCCAGGCTAGGAGTGATGCTTGATTTGGCACAGCTGTGCTTCAGAGCCTATTTCCTAAGTAGGTTCTGTCCTCCTCCATGGAGGTACTGCTGTGTAATCTGATATATCATAATATAGCAAGACTTCATGTTGTTTGAAGAAAAATTACTCACCTTAGTAATGTTGTTTCTTCTACTGGAGTCTTGCTATATTATGACCTCCCCCAGCCTGCCCCTCTCAGAACCTCTACTTTTGGGATGTGGTGGGCAGTGCAATGTTGGCACTTCATAGATGCCCACTTTATTTTCACCCTTTCTTAGGGTGCTTAGGTGTTATGTTTTATTTTTCTTCTTGAACCTCGACTTGAGTCTTTATTTTGGGATCAAGAACAAAATGTGTTTGTAGTTAGTAGCCAGTGGGCTAGTGTAGGTTACCGCTTCCACACAGAACCTTAGTGAGTTTTGCTCGTAAAGATCTGACAGTTTAAGTTTGAGCTACAACAGACAGAGTGTTCAACCGAGCTCACGCTCAAGGTTCTATGCCCTGCATGGAAAGTTAACTCTTTCACCTCTGGAGCAGTTCTAACCTGGGGTTATACTGCATATGTCATAATATAGCAAGACTCCATTAGAAGAAACAACATTACTAAGGTGAGTAATTTTTTCATCCGGCAGATCTGACTAGAAGAGCAAGTTCAATGATAAGCAGGCGATATAGTTCAAAAAATACATCATTGTATGGCATCAAATAATGACTCAGAGCATGCATAGTGTTTATGTCCTCATCAGGGTTCCTTTCCAGAAGCCTCTTTGTTGTATACAACTCGACTGATAGCTCTCTATCGTTTAATCCATAGTGGTGTGTCATGGGAAGTACATTCTCTTCCTTCAAAAAATCCTTCCTCCCTGGAGTTAGTGCAGCAACTGCTTTTAGGATTTCACAGTTCGTATTATCTAACCGTCTGTCCAGTTCTCCAATGATCCTGTCAAGAGCTGGCAAGAAGAGGTGTTTCTGAAAATCGTCTTTGGTTTGCAGAACGTGACGTTGCCCTGTTGTGCTCATTGTGATATGATCCTGATGTGAAACAGGTCTTCTCTGAATGCAAGCCCTCTCAACTGGCTGAACCTGAGGCAAACCGTTGTCCTGGATCAGATTTTGTGCTTCTGTCCAAACTGTAGACCATAAACCAGATTCAGATTCGCTATCATGTCTAGCTTCCAATAATTCTTCTTGCAAACTTGCTACCAGATCTTCCCTTGTCAATCTTCACCATTCATTACTTCCTGGGTGTAAGCCGGAGGCGCCCACCCGTCACGGGAGCTGCTTTTTTTTTTTTTTTTTAGTTGCACGCGCCCGCCTCGAGAGCGACGCCATGCGGTGCCATGCGCAGGGGTGGCCGCTATAAAGCACTTCACCTCCTCCAACTCAGTTCTGTTTCTCCCGCCGCCGAGGCAGCACCTGTTCGCGGTAGCTAACCGGAAGTGCGTATCCGACTCCTTTTCTACACTCGACGCCACGGTAAGACTGTTCCTTTTCTTTCCTTTGTACGGCGCCGGTGTATTTCCGACTGTGTTTAATCTTGTTTATTTGCGTTATGTCCGGTTCTGGAGCGAACGTTCTTCTAAGACGGGCCGTGCCCTATGTCGGTGCTCCTGCGGCCGGATATTTCTCCGTCTCGGACCGGCATAGCGTCTGTCTTCGTGCCTGGGACCCAGCCATAATAGGATTACGTGCGGCGCTTGTTTTCTCGATGGACCGTCGGCGTCCTCGGAAATCGCGCGGTACAAGCTTCGGCAAGGCCCGCCGACTCCGTGGGAGGCGTGGCCATGGGAGTCTCGGGCGAGATCTTAGGCCTTTCCCCGGTCCCCTCCCGGCCTATACGGTCCGAGGAGGAGGGGTCTCCCTCTTCCTTCTTGCCGAGGGCCCTTCCACGGTGTTGGGGAGCGTCAGAGCCCCTCGGGGCCGCAGCGCTGACACCGCTTGGCAGTCACCTCTTCGAGGTGCAGGCTCCCCGCTGTCGAGGCCCTTGGCTGGGCCCGCCCGGTGGATTCTCATGTCGCCGCTGGGCGCCGTTTTGATCCCGGCGCCGTTCGCTGGTGCCGTGATCGGCAGCGCTGCTCTCGCGCCGTTAGATCCCGGCGCCGTCATGTGCCGGTGATTGAGCGACGCCTGTCATGGGCGCCGCTGATCCCGGCGCTGTCAAGGGCGCCGGTGATCAGGGGGCGCTGCTGCGGTGCCGCTTGGCCTTGGCGCCGTCGCAGTGCCGGCGAGCTCGGCGGTGCCGCTGACGGTGCCGCCGCTTTCCGGGACGCTGGCGGCGCGCCGGGCGCCTTCCTTCCTCCGGGCGGTGCGGGTCTGCCGGGGCCGCTGGGGTGTGGGGTTGGGCCTTCATGCTGCCGGGCGTGTTGGGGCGAGCGGTGTCGCACTGGTACCGGGCCGTTCTGCGGCCCTGCGGGCCTCGGGACCCTGGGTGGCTAGCATCGGTGTCTGCTGGTCTCGCCCTCCTCGGAGGACGATGACTCAGATGTGGACCCATCCTGGCATCCCATTCTTCGGAATCTGGGTCCTCGGTGGCTAGGGGGTACCAGGCGGTGCAGCGGGCTCCTCTCTGTCCCCTTGCCATCGTCTCCTGAGGGTTCCTCGGCTGGGGTGGCCGAGAGTCCCGGGGCAGGCGTGGGGTGACGGAGGGGAGCTCCCTCTGGAGGTCCGTGACAGCTACCCCGGGGTGCTGTTACCTCCCTCTGAGGTTAGGGGAACGTTGCAGTCGGGAGGAGGGCCCTCTCGAATCCGAGGGGTTGAGGGGCAGGCTCCTGCTGCTCGGTCTTCTTTGGCCACCTCCAGGGGTGGCCAGGAGCCCGAAGAGCCCCGCCCCTCCCCAGGGTTCTAGGGTGTCCTCTGGCTGCGTTGTGTGGACTGCCCTTCTGGATCCATGCAGTCCCGGGCGTCGTCACAGGGGTTTCTCCCCAGGGCTCTTCCAGGTTCCGCTTCCCAGAGTTCCGTTCTGCGGCCTGGTTTGATATCCGGGATCCCTCCTACTAGAGCTCCCTTCCCGGATTCCAGAGCCCTCGCAGAGAGCAGTTGCCTCCTCGGAGGTGCCCCTCTCCCATCTCTCTGCCTTCACCACCCCCGCTCCCAGGCCATGTCGGTCCTACGGGTCCGTTATCCTGGGAGCAGTTCAGGGGTTCTGCGGCGGCCTTCCCCTCATATGTTAGTTACATGCATGAGCGGGTCTTTCGACTCTCCCCACCGCCGCAGGAATCCTCTGGACATTCCAGTTCCCCATCATCCTCGTCTCCCTCCTCTGAGGGAGAGGAACCCCCTGCTCATCTGTCCTCCGATGCTGATTTCACAGAATATCAGCGTTTCCTCGAGGATGGTGAGGATCTTGGATTTCCTACGTTCGGGAGACAATACCCGAACGGGTGACGCGTGAATTCCTTGGTGAATTCAGTGCCCAGCATCTGGTGGTACCTTCCTGGCCTATCCTTCCAGGAGGCGCCTATCCGGTCCTCGCAGTTCCCTGCCGCTTTTCCCAGCCCCGGACTGCCAGCGTAGGTATTGTGCCTCTGAGTCTCTAGGTTCCCTTCCAACCCGTCCTCAGGTTTGGTATACCTGGATACTCCTTCTGGGCGCCGTTGCTTGGCGCACGACCGCCCACCGGATTCGGACTCTCTCCAGTTCGACCATTGGGGGCGAAGAGTGTTCTCTTCTTCTCGTGCGAGTGCATGTATTGCATCACATCAGGCTCACCACGCTGCCTACAACCGGCATCTGTGGTCGATGATGTCCCAGCTGCTGGCATCTATGCCTGACACGGAGCAAACCAGACAAGCCGTTGCCCTCTCCGCGGTGGGCCTGGAGCTGGCAAGACACCAAGCAAGGGCATCTTATGACGCCAATGAGGTGGCTTCCAGGCTTGCGGGGACAGCGATCTGCATCAGGCGGACGGCATGGCTTGCTCTCCAGGTTGTCACCCTGGCCCGGCGAGGGTGATGCGCCTCCGCCCTGGGACCTGCCTTTTCTCATCCAGAGCTAGAGACTTTACAGGCTCCTCCGTCCTCCTCGCCCTCGGGAGGCACCTCCTAGCTCTTCTCCCACTTAGGCTTTCTGAATAAGCCAGGGTCTTCTCCTTCTGTTTCTCACCAGCAGAAGGCTGGGGGTCTTGTTCCTCAGGGTATGGCCTCTTCCCTCCTGGGGAAGAGGAGCTTGGTACTCACCTAGGAAGTAATGAATGGTGAAGATTGACAAGGGAAGATAGGAAAATTACGTACCTACCGTAATTCTTGATCTTCTCTTGTATCTTCACCATTCATTACTTACGCCCGCCCACCATCCCCTCAGTGGCCTCTTCCTGTGGCTTCTCCACCTCCGCCTCCTTCCCTCTCTGCATTATATAAAATATAGGAAAATTGCTTCATTTTCCAAAAAAAAAAAAAAATCTTCTTGGGGGTTTAAAATCCAGAAAAATTATTTACTCTAAGATCATGGGCCATCTCATGATTGCATTGGCGATCAGACTGCACAACTATCTCTTGCTATTCTTATGGCAAGATACCTCTGGGGTTGTTTGGCCTGGCTCAGGCTATTCAGTTTTGATCCTGCAATCCCGTGTTCAGGTAGTTGCCCTGAAATCTCATCCCCCCTCTATTCTTGCCTTGCAGAGCAGAGGAACGAGTACGTCTGTTCCTTTCTCTTATTAAAAAAAAAAAAAAAAAATGCTGAGGGAACTCTCTCCGACTGCTATAGGCATCTTGGTATCTGGGTCATGCATCTAGTTAAAAAAAAAAAAAAAATTTTTTTCTATCTGTAAAAAAAAAAGGAATAGGAGAAATCAAACAAGAAGGCAAATGAGAAGGTAGGCTATCCTTCTCGCTGTTTTGCTAAGTGGTTTCTCCTTTAAGTGTCCTCCTGGACAATTTTACAGTAGACTCTGCTGACCATATCCAATCTTAGCCAGCCTAAGCCTTGGCCGCCTTAGCCAGTCAGTCTGAGTCCTGCTTTCTATCTTGGAACGCCTGAAAGGCTACATTTTCCATTTCTAAACCCCTGAGCAGCGCTCTCATGCTGCTGGGGTTTTATTCTTCCCTCCTCGGCTGCCCTCCAGTTAAAGGCCTTCCGCGGCCAGGAGCCCGAGGTGGGTGTCAAGAACAATGGCATGTTGAAGATGAGGACTATGCCCTCCTGAGTCTGTCTAGCGGGTTCGGTGAACCTTCTCTTCAGCTCTATCTCCGGGGATTCTTGCTTCCCCTTTAGTCGAGCCTTCAGCTACAAGCTAATCTGCTCGTTGGGCATTCTGGTCCCTTCAACATCCCATCTCTCTCTTCTCTTTCTTCTTCTTCTTCTATTTTCTCATTTCCTTACTCATCTCTCCTCCTAGAGTCGCCCAGGTAAGGAGGCCCTGCACTCCTAGGCTAGGATGTTCTTATCTCCTCTGTCCTTCCTCCATCGGCTTATTCCTTTTTCAGTTCATTCTTCCTTGTTTTGCTATCCCTCGGCTATCTTGCCTCGCTATCTATATTTTCTGCTTTCATTTTGCCTCTCGGCTCACAGAACTGAGTTGGAGGAGGAGTCGATCATCTAACGGCCACCCTCGCGCATGACATGACGCCGCCTCTCGAGGGCGGGCCATTAGGCAACTTTTAAAAAAAAAAAAAAAAAGCTCCCGTGACGGGTGCGCGCCTCCGGCTTACACCCAGTAAGTAATGAATGGTGAAGATACAAGAGAAGATCAAGAATTACGGTAGGTACGTAATTTTCCTTTCTATGCCACAGGATAGCTGTAGATCAGAAGATTGCAAACACTTTGCAACAATGCTGGCTTTTTGAGGATCAGCACGAACATATTGAGATTAATGGCAAATGTGATATTTATTGTATGTATAAGTGCCTTTGCCTGAATTGTACGCTCAGCATTGCCTCTCCCTCGTAGTGACGTAGTGTCTCCATGATGGCTGGCAAAGTCTTATGCACACTGTAGCATGCAGCATATCGGCAGGTCCACCTTGTGTCAGATAAACGTTTGAATTCCACTGGCACCTTTCCAGGCATGATTTCTTTTTGCATTTCTATAAAGTAGGCATGAACTGCTGACCCACTAATGAAATTGTATAAGGTTTGTAACAATGAGAAAAACTCAGCTTCTAGGGACATGGATATGTTGTTCATCCACACTCATTGGCAGGTATCCTTGCCGCTTTAAATCTTGCCGGAAGGTCTTCAAGCTTGCTCCTCCCACCCACCCGGGTGGTATAACTCTCGGCTCCGCCCCATGACGCCAGATCTTCCTTACCGCTTGGAAGCTCAGGTTCCCTCCTTAACGCTCTGCGTTGAGACTGGTTCCTATTTCTCCGTTTGGGTTAAAATAAATTTTGCGAAAAGACTTCAGTCTTGATCCCTCGCGGCTCGCGATGGACAAATCGACTCCGTTTGGAGATGCCCATGCGAGCAGAAGATGTCTCTCGACGGATCCACATTCCACGTGTGTCTACTGCTTGGGCCTTGAGCACGACCCGCAGGCTTGCGACCTGTGCTCATCTTTCTCGGCCTACGTCCTCGAAGACCGTGCTGCCCGATTGCAACTGGGCCATCCCGAGAAGCGTTTCCCTCCGGTGAAGTCCAAGGAGGCCCGGTTGGCGGTTTCCGCGGCGGCGGGCTCGGCGGATCAGCTCGAGCGGATGATCGCCCTCGAAGAGGAGGCGGCGCGGGCCGTATCTTCCTCGGCCGCGGCATTTATCCCGCTCTCTCTGGGTTCTTCCTACGCGGCTTCTTTTAAGGAGCTTTGTCTGTCCCTCTCCACTAAGGGAGAAGGGCTCACGTCTGCTGGACCTTCTTCTCGGTCCAAAAGAAGGACAGGGGTAAGTCCCTCCGTCGACGCTCTTGGGAGCGGAAGGTCCCTCTCCCAGTGCGTCGACCGTCGGCGATTGACCCGCTCGGCTTCGACCACTGGCCTCCACGGTGTCCCGTCAGGTCAGTTGACGAGACTCCCACCGGCTAAGTGAGATTTTTCTCGACCCGTTGGACGGGCTGTCGCCAGCAGCCGAGATTCCCCTCTCCCGGTTCCCCGGAGGAGTTGAGGATCCGTGGGCTCGCCTGTGCCTCCGGTTCCGGAGCCTCGGATGGACCATCCGAGGCGAAGGGAGGCCGTTCCGCCGACACCTCCCGCACCGACCTCGGAAATTCCGGGACTCTCGGTCTCGGTCTCGGACCTCTTCGCGGTCCAGCCGATCCCACCGTCATAGGCGGTCTCGGTCTCGGCACGCGGTTAAGCGGCGTCGCCGCTCGTCCTCGCTCCTCCTCCTCGGACGAGGGAGCTTCAGGCGTAATGCGTCGCCGATTGCACGAGACCTTATGTTGCAACAGCTCCTCCTGGCCGGGAGTAAGCGACCCCGTCGCCTTCCCCGGCCATTAAGTGGCTGTCACCGGAGCGGCCGACACAACCCCTCGACTTATCCGAGGAGCCTATACCCAGGCCAGTTGTTCGGCCAAAACCAGCTGCTCCACCGATTCCGGTGGAACCTCCGCCTCCACAGCCACCAATTGGGGCTCCGACCAAGGATTCTCGGTCGGCTAAGGGTCTACCCCATCGGCTGTCAGTTACCCTCACTCCCGACCGACCTCGGCAGGTGAAGGGTGGCTCAGGCCAGAGGCAGCTCTTCGAGGACTCTTCCGAGTCCGAAGATGATTCCTCCTTTTCTCCAGCGACTGGACTTGGAGTCTTCAGGAGGTCAGTCAATGGACGATAGCCCGTCGTCCTTCCTAGGACTGTCGGCTCATCTCAGAGTCCACCGGATGGAGCTCGAACCCGTTTCCAATGGGCCAGGTATCCCCTCACGAGATTCTGGACCGAGGGATTCTCCGACGGAGGCCTTTCCGGTGGCCGAGGCCATAGTGGGTCGGCACTGGAGCTTTGGCAGCGCTCTGCTTCCTGCCCTCGCCTTGACCAGGATGGCCAGGAAGTATGAGTCCCACCGTTCCTTGTCGGTTTTGGAACACCCTCTGCTGAGGGGTTGGTTACCGACAGCGTTTTCGCCACGCACGCCAGGGATGTGGGACAAACCTCCTGACAAGGAGTCCAAGAAATTGGACTATGTCGCGAAAAAAGTCTATGCTGCGCCCTCTCTCGGCTCGCCAGGCCAGTTCGGCCGCCCTCATGGCACATTTTTCTCATGCCCTGTTGGGCTCCTGGATGAGGTCATCCTCATCTTCCCGCCGATCTGCAGACTACGGTTAAGCAGGTGCGGACCAGGGCAGGGCAGTGGCCAAACAGCAGCTCCAGACTGCTTTGGATATAGGGGACTCATGTGCCAGATCGGTGGCGGCCGCAGTGGCTATGCGTCGAGCGGGCTTGGCTGAGGATATCCACCTTACTTCGGATACCCAGCACAAGTTGGCGGATGTTCCTTTTGGGACTGACCTCTTCGCCCTGGGGTGGAAGGTCACCTGCAGAGGATCGAGAAGTCAATGCTGTGGACTTGGTCTCTTCAGCTCAGAAGGGACAAGGACGCCAGGCACAGCCTAAGCCCTTTAGATCCTTCTGTGCCCCGGCGCGCCCGGCCCAGCAACGTCAGGGCCAGCAGGCTCGGCCTTGGCATCCCAAACCCAAGCCGCCGGCTTCCTCTAACAGGAGGCAGGGAGGAAAAGGCCCAGGAGGTCCCTCAGCCGGTCCCTCCTCCAAGCCTGCCCAGTGACGGGCTGAGGGGTGTCGCCCCCATTCCCGTCACCTTACCCCTGGGTCCCCCCGTGGGGGACGGCTCCGCACTTTGTTCCACCTGGTCCGCTGTTACCACGGACAGGTGGGTCTTGGAGGTGGTGGGAAGAGGCCTGCCTCTGGAATTCGAGCAGGCACCACCCTTCAGAGCCGCCCTCGGGGGCTCGGGTCCCCAGCCTCATTGGCCTGTCGAGCCGACATCGCCTCCTCCTCCAGAAGGAGGTGATAAGAGAGGTGGTGGACCCTCCTTCAGACCCAGGGTTTGTGTCCAGGTACTTCCTGGTTCCGAAACGGACGGGGGGCTGGCGCCCCATTCTCGACCTACACGACCTAAACAAGTTCCTAAGGTCTCGAACCTTCAGGATGGTCACTCTGGCTCAGATAATACCATCCTTGGAACGCGGCGTGTGGTTCTGCTCTCTGGACTTGCAGGACGCGTTTTTTCACGTCCCTATCCGTCCGTCTCACCAGAGATTCCTTCGCTTCCGAGCGGAAGGATCCTTTTCGAGTTCCAAGCCATGCCCTTCGGCTTGTCTCCAGCTCCAGGGTCTTCACCAAATGCATGGCAGTGGTGACAGCATTCTCTGTGACGCCGAGGGGTCCGGGTGTACCCTTACCTGGACGACTGGCTGATAGCAGCTCCCTCCAGGAAGGAGGCGGAGTGGTCCAGAGATCTGGCCCTCCAGGTCTGCTCTCAACTGGGCCTCCTTATCAACGAGACCAAGTCGGAACTCGAGCCAAAGCAGGTGATTCTATTCATCGGGGCGCAGCTCGACTCTCTTCGAGCCAGAGCGCGGCTCCCGGCGGACAGGGCCGGGGTTCTTTCCTCCTTTGCCCGATCATTTCTGGTTGGGCAATTGCGCCCTGCCCGGGACTTCCTGGGTCTCATGGCGGCCTGCACCAGCGTGGTCCGTTGGGCCCGCTGGAACATGCGTCCCCTTCAATGGGGACTGGCCAGCCAGTGGTCACAACGCTGCGATCCTTTGGACCAGCTTATGTCGGTGACACAGGGGATGTGGAACGCTCTCCAGTGGTGGACTGTTCCAGATCATTTTCAGGAGGGCATCCTGCTCATCCGCCCGAGCCGACGGTCTCTATCGACCGATGCCTCTCTGATGGGTTGGGGTGCCCATCTGGGGAACACTGGCTCATGGCCTCTGGTCCCCGCGGAGTCCCGATGCCACATCAACCTGCTGGAGCTCCGAGCGGTCCGCCTAGCTCTCACCGCCTTTGCTCCGTTCCTCCGGGGTCAAGTGGTCCGAGTCCAGACGGACAATACCACGACCATGTTCTATCTAAACCGCCAGGGCGGGACGCGCTCCATGCTTCTATGCAAGGAAGCTCTCCGCATTTGGTCACTCGTGCGCAGCCTGGAGGCGGATCTCCTAGCCATTCATGTGGCAGGAGCCTCCAACACCCTGGCCGATGCCCTGAGCCGGATAGGGGCTGCATCCCACGAGTGGTCTCTCCTGCCGGAGGTAGTACAGCATCTGTTCTCCCATTGGGGCACACCTCAGGTGGACCTGTTCGCCTCCAGGGAGAACGCGGAGCTGAGACTGTTCCATGCCCGCCCCCCTCAGCAGGGCTCGCTGCAGGGGGATGTCTTCTCAAGGCAGTGGACCCTGGGCCTCTTTTACACCTTTCCCCCATTTCCCTTGATCCACAAGGTGCTTCTCAAGGCGAGGAGGGACAAGGCGCAGGTGATTCTGATAGCCCCAGACTGGCCTCGCCAGTTCTGGTACCCAGATCTCCTCAGTCTCAGCTCCAGGACTCCGCGGCAGCTTCCAGCTCGCCCGGACCTGCTCTTAGTCAATCAGGGGAAGGTGTTCCATCCGGACCTTCAATCCCTGCACCTGACGGCCTGGTTCCTGAGCGGCTAGAGTTCCAGGCCTTGGATCTTTCCGACGAGGTCCTCAATGTAGTTGAGGCATCCCGTAAGAGTTTCCACCAGAAAATGTTATGCCTTCAAATGGAAAAGGTTTTCCATTTGGTGTCAGGGCAAGGGCTTGGACCCTTCCTCCTGTTCCTTGGCAAGCATCTTGGACTATTATGGTCCTTTCTAATCAAGGGCTTAGGTCGACGACCTAAGGGGTGCACCTGGCAGCCATCTCTGCTTACTGGGTGCGGGCCGGGAAGCAGTCGGTGGCGCAGGAGAAGGTGGTCTGGCGCTTTTTCAAAGGCCTTGATCACATTTCCCCTCCAGTGCGGGAACCCCCACCTCCGTGGGATCTACTGCTGGTACTGGCAAAGCTCGTGGGCAAGCCATTCGAACCTATGCACAGGTGTGCTCTCTCTCACCTGTCGTGGAAGACCGCCTTCTTGGTGGCTATCACGTCAGCCAGAAGGATGGGAGAGCTCCAGGCGCTTTCCATCGAGTCTCCTTACCTGGTCTTCCACAGGGACAAGGTTGTCCTGCGCCCCACCGAAATTCCTTCGAAGGTGGTTGTCGGAGTTTCACCTTAACCAGGTGTTGACTCTGCCGGTGTTCTACCCTCAATCACACCGGAGGCTTTAATATAGGCTCCATACTTTGACCCTAGAAGGGCGCCGCTTATTACAAAGAGCGCACGTGCTGAAATTGGGAGAGGTTCGCCAGCTGTTTGTCACCTACGCTGAAGCTGCATCTGGCAGACCTGCAGCCAAGCAGATGATAAGCAGGTGGGTCACCTCCTACATAGATCTCTGCTATAAGGTTGGCGGGCATGGAGCCTCCCAGAGGGATAAGAGCTCATTCTACCCGCCATACTGCTGCAACGGTGGCTGCTTCCAGGGACGTCCCTATCCAGGAAATCTGCAGGGCTGCTACCTGGAAGTCAGCAAACACCTTCATTACCCATTACCACATCGACCTTGAGTCACGCCGGGATGCTGGTTTTGGGGCCTCGGTTCTCCAGTCTCTCTTTCCCAAGTAAGTATTGGGGGTGGCCTTGCCTCCCTCCTCCCGGAGAACTGCTAGGAGTCTGCCAATGAGTGTGGATGAACAACATATCCATGTCCCTAGAATACAGGTTACTCACCTGTAACAGGAGTTCTAGGAATGGTATATATTGTTCATCCATCACGACCACCCGACCTCCCGGCCCGACGACAACCTGAGCTTTCCAGCGGCCAGATCTGGCGCCATGGGGCGGAGCCAGAGTTATACCACCCGGTGGGTGGGAGGAGCAAGCTTGAAGACCTTCCGGCAAGATTTAAAGCGGCAAGGATACCTGCCAATGAGTGTGGATGAACAACATATACCATTCCTAGAACTCCTGTTACAGGTGAGTAACCTGTATTTCCATCTAAATGTTTTTGACACTGTCTGCAACTACAAGGTTCAGCCTTTGGCTATAGCAGTGTATATAGATATTTATTTATTTAAATTTTGGTAACCGGGTAGGCCCACTGGAACATTGCGGTCCCTTTTTCAGGGGCGACCCGGGTTTAGTTACAGGTACCTAGAGGGAGGGAAAAACCAATGCAGACAGAGTGTACAGTGCAGCAAGGCTTACATAGAGTACGTGAACAAACATTACAGTACAGATACTGATACAACCAAAGCATTACACATTTGTTAGGTACAGACCAATTGACAAGTTGTGAACCTATATAGGTGCGAAGGACAGTTCTACCACCAGACTGACAGACCCATCCATCCATGGCCCACCGTTCTTTTTGCAAGGATATCCCCCCTGCGTTTGGTCCCCTGGTAGGACCCTAGCTGAGACAGAGGCACTGGGGCCCCTTCCCTAGGTGTGCCTTTAGCCCTTTCTTGAAACCCTCATTGGTGGGGCTGTCTTGTATCTCTCTCTCTGGAGCTCATTCCAGAGTTTGGGGAGGGCGACCCTGAGTGACCGTTGACCTAGGGATGATCTGGCCTTGGGGATTTCTAGGAGTGTCTGATTGGTGGATCTGAGCTCTCATCTTGCTGTCTTAGGAATGAGCAGGTCCCTCATCCCGAGAGGGGCCCCGGCTTGCTATAGCTTATAGGCCATGCACAGGGCGGGATAAGCTAATCTTGCCTCCAAGGATGGCCATTCTAGGGCCTGGAGCACCTTGCAGTGGTGTTCCATTCTGTCTGCCCTGGTGGTGAAACGGCCGACCCTGTGGTAGAGTGTGCTCAGCTGCTGTCTTTCTGTAGCTCTCAGTGACTGGAGCAAGGTTGCTCCATAGAAAAGGGTGGGGAGAATTGTCCCATTCCCTACCGCCTTCCTGGTTTCCTTAGTTAGAAAGGGGTTAAGTTTGTAAAGGAGGCCCAGAAGATAGCCTTGGGAACTTCTTCACGAAACTTAGCCTGCACTCCAGCTGCTTCTCCACTCATAACACTGGCACCATCATAGCACTGTGCTATGCACATGTTTATATCTATGTTATTATCTGTAAGTGTCTGCATTTTATCCTGGTCAGGGATGTTGCATCCAGGCCTTGTGCTTGTTCTAGACCAAGGAATTATTCATGTATTTCAAACAACATGAAGTCTTGCTGTATTCACACATAATGTAGTTAGCCCCAGCACTTGAACTGCCCCGGAGAGGAAAGAGTTAACTCTATGCAAAAGCATAGAACGTTGAGCTCGATCTTGGTTTTCAAACCTCTGTCTGTGGTACTTCCCAGTGTAACCATCAGATTCTTTACTCCACCTAACAGTGAAGTCGCTCCGGAGATTTCCTCTGCTCGGTTCAGTAAAAGAAAAATTCAAAGTGTTCGGTTTTAACCACATTTGTTTATTATTTTCGGATTTCCAGCCTCTGTCTATGGTACAGATAGTATGTAGATAGGTAGTGACTGTGTTTTATTTTGCTGAAGAGTGGAAATTGTCTTTCTTCAGTTTCTTTCCGGTCGGTCCGGTTTGGAACCGACTTTGTTGAATTTTTTCTCTTTTTCTGGGATTAGTGTGGTGTTCCGGTACCGATCGGTTTCAAAAGAACTGGACTTTTGCTGGCTCTTTTAAAAAGCCCGTGACATGGTTTGTAACCGATCAGTTGCTCATTACCCGGCTTGAAAGCTGCTATAGGGTAATTGTTAGGTTGGCCATGTCTGAGAAACCCAAGAAGAAAACCAGTCCCGCTGGGTTTCAACACTGTACTGAGTGTGGGGAGGCCTTTGCTAAGGCCGACCCCGCCTCATCTGTGTTTATTGTCTGGGATTTGACCATCTCAAGTCATACTGCCAAATCTGTAAGAACTTTCCTAAAACCACTCTAGATAAAAGACTGAGTAGGTTGAAGGAAAGGGAGGCCGAGAAGTCCATAGATCCGGATGGCCAGCCCGGTTCGGTTGTGGCCAAACCTGAGGAGGTGCCTACTGACCTAGGGGATACCTCCTTGAGCAAAAGGAGAGCCGACCCCAAGGGGTTGGTTCCGTCAAAGAAAAAGCGCAAGTCTGCCGGTTCGGATTCTGTATTCCCTCTGTCCAACCTGGGACGAAATAGCCAAAGCGATTAGTATTGTCCAACCGCTTAGACCGGTTCCGTCTGAACCGACACTGCCGGTTCGGCGGTCGGTTTGGTCGGATCTGTCTCCTCCGGATTATGACCCAGATGTTTATTATGAGGAGTGGGAGGGAGACGAAGACTATCTCGGTGATAACTGGGGTCTGTTCATGAAAAAGGGTTACCAACGTGTGACATGGGAGTGAAATTTTCAAATCGACCATAGAAGAATTGTGTAATACAGGTTAAGATACTATGACCCATATATGAAAAAATCACAATGTTTTAAGATAAAACATTTTAAAGTTACTAAGAAAAATGGGGTCTAGTGTGATGATTGTAACAACACACACCGTGATGAGTGTAACAATACACATCACACACCGTGGTGAGTGTAACAAGAGACATCACACATCACTGCAAGTGTAATAAAGGGTGACCATAGATGAATTGTGTAATACAGGTTAAGATACTATGATCCACATGTGAAAAAATCACAATGTTTTAATGTAAAAAATGTTAAGGTTCCCAAGAAAATTGGGGTCTAGTGTGATGATTGTAACAACACACCTCGAGTGTAACAAGATACACCACACATCACTGCAAGTGTAATAAAGGGCACCACACAACTGTTAATGAGTAAAAAGGTTTACTTATGTAGACTGAAGGCTTTTTAAACACAACATTACTTTAAAAAATAACATGTTTATTATAATTACACTACTTTAAACTATTCTACATGGCACGGAACACTCAAGACCATTCGACAGGAGAGGAACAGAGAACTCAAAGCCATTTGACGGTACAAAAGAGTCTGCATGCACACTCCACATGATCCTTCAATCAAGGGAGAGGCATGGAACACTCAGGACAATTTGATGGAACAAAAGATGGGATATTAAAAAAAGGCTTTCAGAAATGCTGCAATCTGATTGGCTATTAGGAGTCCAAAAGCCTTACAATAATCCCTGTTACACTGTCATGTACAGCCTGATCACCATGGCATAAATTTTTATAATTGCAGTAAGGCACTCCCAAGAGTTAGATTAACAGTCTGTTAAGTACCCCACCAGCGTCAAAGGCACCAAGAGTACCCCCCCAGCCACAACCCACTAGCAGGGAAGCCGCATGGTGCTCATGAAGGCTAAATATGATTGCTCACACAGGTCAAGTCAAAAGACTGGCTGGGACATGCTCCCAGGCCAGAATAATAACCACAGCATAACTACACCACTTTTTTTATTTTACCCAGACACAATGATTCGGACAATCGGAAGCATCAAGGTTGTGCAAGCATTCATATTTGGCCATAATGAGACTAGCGTCAAAGGCAGCAAGAGTACCCCCCCCCCCCAACCACCACCCGCCAGCAGGGAAGCCACATGGTGCTCAGGAAGGCCAAATATGAATGCTCACACAGGCAGAGTCAAAACACGTTTTCACTTTTTCTGTGTACATTATTACTATATAACATTTATTCCAACATTAAAAATAAAAAACAAAGCATTCACAGCTCACAGTACATTAAGCCCCCAACCCCACCCCCGTACAAAATGCATGGACAGCAATTGCAAAGAATGCCTCAAATTTTATTTTGGTCACTGCCCCCTCACATTTACTTGTAATGACAAAACAATGAGACCTAGCCCTTCGTCTGATGAACCCTTGCACCAGACCATGAGTAAATGATCTACTATTTTTCAGTCCTGTTAGTATTTTATTTTTAGAAGCTAATATATTCTTCCCAGGACCTCCAAGGAGGTCCTGGAAGGAGATTGTAAACAATACCAAAATAAAAATAATACAACAGGACACAGAAGGTACATCAAAATATTTGGCAGCAAAAAAACAGAAACAAAAACATACCCTGGTAAAACAGAACATCAACTAAATGAATAGCACATTTAAAATTTATTTTATTCTATGGTAACCGGGTAAGGCCCACTAGGTACAGGTGCCTGTGTTCAGGAATGACCAGAGAGCACAGGGGGGAATTTAGGGATTTGCTCAGAGTCATAAAGTATGCAAGTGGAGGTTGAAGGAATCAAACCCAGGTCTGTCTGTTAGATGTACCAAGCTCATTCACAGCTTCTACCTTCTAGGCTATGTATGATTGCCGCATTGGAGCTCACACAGTTAGCATCACAATGAAATTTATTGCACTAGAACTCTGACATCCAGAACAAAACACCAGGATGCTTGAACAAGCATTTAATATTGTTGCTGCCATGCAACCTATGCCTCCGAGTTAAAACTGTCCAGAGGAGATCGCCACCACTAAACTCTCTCAAAAGGGGACATAGTCCTTTTAAAATGTATACTAACTGGCTCCATTTCTAACCTCGCTAAAGACACTCATGAGAGAATGTGATGGGTGATCAGACACACCACAGGTTTTGGTGTGTTTCACTAACTCCAGCAAGTTCAGTCAGTGAAATGAAAAGCCCCCCATCCCCAAAATCGGAGAACTTGCATACTAATGCCACCAGCGAACAATCGATCCCATAGGATTGATCTTGGTTGCCCAGTTCACTAATTGTTACTTGTCCCCCATGATGGTTGTAACTAGTCACTCCCCTCATGATGGGTGTAACACTGAGGAGTGGCAAAGACACCGCTCTTTAACTCTCACTGGATGTGAAGGAAAAGAGGAAGATCCGTTCACAAACGTAACTTTTATACTGCCACCAACTCAAACTGCTTTTCTGACACTGACACAAGACAAGTATCACACCAGGCTACCAGACTGACTCCCCACCTGTGATGTGTAAACATAAGCAAATCTAGGACACCATGTCAGGTGGGGGATCAAATGGCCACATAGTGACGTTGTGCTAGGGGCCATGGACAAATCAATGTTTTCTCTAAGAAGCTGAGAGATCCAGGGAGCAAGGAAAAGTGCAAGAATTTTAAATAACTGACTGGAAGTCAGTGTGGGGTTCACTGTGATGGGTTTGACAAAGTAGGACTGGGCTTCACACAGGTTATTTCCTCGTCGACCCATATTGGTGGACATTCATTGGATTTGGTGTTCCTGCTGGGGATGAAGATATCCGATTTGGTGGTGGAACCAGTCGGATGGTCTGATCATCACTCCATTGGGTTCAGTTTTGAGGCCACCTCAGTAGGCCAGCCCCTATGGAGATGGTCCGGTACCGCCTTTGAGGGGTGTTTCCCCAGATGGCCTGATGGCGATGCTGCAACTATTGGTTTTACCGAGAGATTACGTGGATCCAGGAGACTTGGTACTTGCCTATAATAAGGCGGTAGCAGGGTCCTGGATTCCATTGTTCCTGTTCGTGTTCGTCCCCTCACTCTTAGCCCCAGGTCTCCTTGGTTTGATGAGACTCTGAGGGAGTTGAGGAGAGTCGGATGAAGGTTAGAGAGGTGCTGGCGGAGATTGGGCCTGGATTGTGACAAACTTAGTTTGATGGACCATTACGTGGTCTATCAATCCGCAATCGCTCGTAAGAAGGCAGAATTCCTGTCCAGAGAGATTGCTGCTGCACATAATAGACCAGCTCAGCTTTTCTGGACTGTGGACAGATTGTGCAATCCAATCTGTCTTCAGCCCAGAAGAGCCTTTTCTCAAGAATGGTGTGAGGAGTTTGCTCAATTCTTTTCAGATAAGGTTGCCACAATCAGGTCTGATATCCGCTTGACCCTTTCTAATGGGAGCTGTGATGGTCGGCAGGAGATGTCGGACACCCAGTTTGTGTGGTCTGACTTCAGCCTTCCCACAATCAGTGACATTGTGATGGTCATCCCATCATTACGTCCGACCAACTGTGGTTTGGACCCGGGCCCCACACGTCTCCTAGTGGGCTGTGTGGATAAAATCTGTCCGGTCCTTGCTGAGATAGTCTGGAGGTCTTTGGAGAGGGGGATTTTTCCAAATCCTCTGAAGGAGGCTGTGGTTCAGCCCCTTCTTAAGAAGTCCTCCTTAGACCCGGATTGTCTGGCTAACTACAGGCCTGTCTGTAACCTGCCCTTTGTGGGTAAGGTTATTGAGAAGGTGGTCGCATCGCAGCTGGATGATCATTTGACCAGCCACAATGTCTATGATTCTCTCCAGTCCAGATTTAGGAAAAGACATAGTACCGAGACAGCTCTTGTCCGGTACTAAACGATTCTCCTAATAGCAAGAGATCGAAGGACTCATTCCATCTTGGTCCTTCTTGATCTCTCTGCAGCATTTGACACCGTGGACCATGGTGTGCTATTGGAGCGCTTGCGGTTTATCTGTGGGCTGTCTGGTACAGTCCTCAGTTGGTTTCGATCTTTCCTCGAGGGTAGGACTCAGAGGGTGGTGTCTGGGATTTTTTCCTTGGCATCATTCCCCCTATCCTGTGGGGTGCCGCAGGGCTCCATTCTGGTGCCCGTGTTGTTTGCGGTGTACATGCTGTCGTTAGGAGCGATTATTAGGCGGTACGGTTTGAGTTTTCACTGCTATGCAGATGATACTCAGCTGTACATGTCCTTTGTGCCCCACCAAGATGCTGCCTTTTCGGTCTTTAACAACTGTCTGGCCGAAATCCAGGACTGGATGAATGTGAGTTGGCTGCGGTTGAATCCAGAGAAAACTGAGGTGTTGGTTGTGGACCTGGGTCACTGGGAGGCGGGTTTGTTGGCGGGATCACCCTCGGGTTTATGGCTTGGGGGTGTCCAGCTAACTACCTCAGACCAGGTGCGGAACCTGGGCGTTGTGTTTGATGACTGTTTGACACTTAAATCTCAGGTGTCGGCAGTTGTCAAAACCTCTTTTTACCATCTGAGGAACATCGCCCGGGTGAAGCACCTGGTTCCTCCTGACGATCTTCCTACTTTGGTCCACGCCTTCGTTACCTCCCGCCTTGACTACTGCAACGCCCTTTATCTTGGGCTACCGGGGGTTGATATTCGCCACTTGCAGCTAGTGCAGAATGTGGCAGCCAGGCTATTGACTGGTTCTTCTAGGTCCAGTCATATGACGCCTGTGTTCTGTGGTCTGCACTGGCTGCCAATATGCTGGCGAATCACCTTCAAAGTCAGTTTGCTGACCTATAAGGCCCTACACAATCAGGGACCTGGCTACCTGAAAGATCTCCTTTGTCCCTACTGTCCCTCCCGGTCTCTCTGATCCACTGACGAGGGATTGCTAGAGATTCCCAGAGTTCGCTTAAAAACTTCTGGGGCCAGATCTTTGTTTTATGGCCCCAACCCTGTGGAATTCTCTACCTCGTCAGGTGCGGGATTGCCCGACTGTCCAAAGCTTTAAGGGGGCTTTAAAAACATATCTTTTTAGCCTAGCATATAATGATTTTTAGATGCCGTTGCCTCAGATTAATTCTAATATTGTTTTAATTATTTATTGATTTTATCATGTTATGTACAGTCTCCTTGGTTTTGTAAAGGCGCCTTTTATAAATAAAGATTGATTTGATTTGACTACACGTTACACCCATCACAGAAACTATTGAGCATCTCTGCAGCCAAAGGGAATAAAGTAAAGGGCCAGGACAGTGTGGATATCTTAAAACAATATGTTTTGAGCAACACAGTACTTTAGTTTGAATACTGTGAAGTAAAATGAGTTCACAGTAGCAAACAACAAACACATTGGTTTTGATGTCACATTTTGAGGCAAGAAAATCAGCAGTAAATTAACTTAAATTGAAAAAAAATATATATGTTAGGGATGTAATTGCAAAAAAAACATTATGTTACCTATCTCTACTACCGACTACCCTTAAAAAGCACCACTTGTATTAGGGAAATCTTTTTTTATTTTTGTAACACAATTCAATCAAAGTGATGGGTGCCTTGGTAAAACCTTTTTGTGAACAGACCCGATGATGATGACGATGAAGGGGGTCTGGATGTGCCCATTGAACTGGACTTCTCCCAAGACAGGCCCTCAGGTGTCTCTCCTCCCAGGCTCTCTGAGTCCCCTTCACACTTTTTGTTCTACAAAAAGGTGGCGCAAACCCTGCAGCTTCCCTTGGTTGAAGCAGCAGAGGAGGAGGAAGAGCCTGATTTTGTGGAGATGATGGACATCCCAGAGTCCAAAAAGCTGTCTATTCCTCTTCATAAATCTTTGGGGAAACAGACACACAAAATTTTACAAACCCCTAATTCAATACCTCCTGTGGACAAGAGAATGGACAGGAGGTATTCGATATCAGGCTCAGCTGCGGAGTTCCTTAATAGTCATTGCAGCCTGTGACAGGGCTAACATTCCTTTGGCTTCACACACCCCTGGATAAGGACTCCAGGAAAGTGGATGCCATGGCCAAAATACAGTATTTGGCATCCTCTTTGGGACTCAGGCAGGCTACTTATATGGCTACACAGCCAGGTACCAGAAATCCAGATGGGACACGGTTCTGGAATTGGCTAAACAGGCCTCTCCCCAGCTAGCCAAGGAGCTGGAGGAGGTAGCTGCTGATGGAACTGAGGCATCCAAAATGCAATTTTATGCTGCTGTGGACTCCAGTGATGTGGCATCTAGAGTCATGGCTACATCTGTGTCTCTCAGGAGACATGCTTGGCTCAGATGTACTAGCCTTTCGCAGGATACCCAGACTAAGGCTATGGATTTTCCTGTAGTAGGTAACTCTCTGTTTGGGGAGCAGACAGAGGCTTACATGAAGAAAATGGATGAATACAGGACCACGTACAGGAGAGCGCAGGCCAAGGAAAGGCAAGCCACTCTGCACAAGCAGCAGTCTAGGGGCAGGGGCAGGCCCTTTCAAAGGCCTTTTTACCAAGCCCAGGCCTCCCCTCCCTTCCCACAGAGGTTTTTTTTTCAGAGGGAGAGGGAGGGGTAGGAGGGGGATGAGCAGGGCTGCTCCCTCCTCCTCTCAGTCCAAGGCTCCTGCCAAGCAGACACCCTGATGTGTCAGCCCGGGTCGACTCCCCATTTCCAGTAGGAGGCAGGCTGGCTTACTACTTCCAGGCCTGCAAGTCTGTGACCTCAGACAAGTGGGTCCTAGAAGTAGTAAGCCAGGGACTGGCCCTCAGCTTCAAAATATTTCCAAAAAGGAGGGCCAAGTCTTTTCCACCTGCATCAATCTCAGAGACCCTTGCCCTAGAGGCAGAGGTTTCCTCTCTTCTAGCTGTCAGAGCTATAGAGAAGGTTCCTACTCAGCACAAGGGAAAAGGACTGTACTCCAGGTACTTCCTTACCCCAAAGAAAACAGGGGAGTGGCGACCCATCCTAGACCTAAGATATTTGAACAAACACATTGTAAAGCCAAAATTCAAAATGGTAACTCCGGGAATAATCCTTCCCTCTCTAAGGCCAGGGGATTGGCTAGCATCTCTGGACCTCAAGGATGCGTACTTCCATATTCCTATTAGGTGCTCCCACAGAAAATACCTCAGGTTCGAGTTGCCTTCAGGCCATTACCAATTCAGAGTCATGCCATTTGGTCTAACATCAGCTCCAAGGGTGTTCACAAAGTGCCTTGCAGTAGTGGTGGCTTACCTCAGAAGACAGGGTATCACCATTTTTCCGTATCTAGACGACTGGCTGTTAGTGGGTCAGTCTCCTTTACAGGTCAAGTCAGCTGTTCAAACTACCCAGGACCTGCTCAGATCCTTGGGCTTTCTTCTCAATCTTCCAAAGTCTGTGCTCGAACCAGTTCAACTTCTCACCTTTATAGGCATAGAGCTGGATACTGTACAAGCAAAAGCCTTCCTTCCCCTGGCAAGGGTAAAGGCCCTAGTGGATCTCGCTTCCTCCTTTTGACCTCAGGTCTCCCGCCCAACAAGACAGTTCCTCCAGCTCCTGGGCCACATGGCAGCTTCCACGGCAGTGGTGCAGGAAGCAAGGTTCCAGATGAGGGACATTCAGTTTCATCTGAGGTCTTTTTTGGTCTCAGAAGAAGGATTCACTTACCAAACTGATTCCAGTGACTCAGACACTGGTCTAAGCTCTCCAGTGGTGGCTGGACCAGGACAACCTCAGACAAGGGGTTCCATTTCTCCCTCAAGTCCCATCAGTAGTTTTAACTCCTAGGGTGGGGAGCCCACCTGGGAGCCCTGACAGCGCAAGGGCTCTGGTCTCCACATGAGTCTCTCCTTCATATCAATCTCCTGGAACTCAGGGCAGTTTTCTTAGCCCTGCAGAGCTTCTCGGATTCAGTCAAGGGCAAGGTGGTCCAAGTCAGAATGGACAACACCACCACAATGTGGTACATCAACAAGCAGGGAGGCACTCGGTCCTCGGCCTTGTGCACAGAGGCCATGAAGCTGTGGTCTCTGGCCTATTCTCTTCAGACTTCTCTGGTAGCAGTTCACCTTCCAGGCAAGGACAACTTACTAGCAGATGCTCTGAGCAGAATTTCTCAGGGTCATCACGAATGGTCCCTGGATCCTCACATACTGAAGGTCATCTTCTCCAGGTGGGGCACTCCAGAGATAGATCTCTTTGCAGCACCGGACAGTCATCAACTTCCACTGTTTTGTTGCAGACCTCCAGTTCTGGGGATGGTCCCCCAGGATGCTCTCCTTTTGGACTGGAAGGGCAGGTTTCTCTATGCCTTCCCTCCCTTCCCTCTGCTGTTCAGAGTTCTGATCAAGATCAGGACTCAACCCTGCACAGTGATACTGGTGGCTCCAGACTGGGCCAGACAGCCTTGGTATCCTCTACTGCTGTCCTTGTCAGTGTCACGTCCCCTGTCTCTGCCCAGGACATACAATCTCCTGTCCTCCTCCCAGGGGCGGATCTGGTACCCCAATCTCCAGTCTCTCCATCTCAAGGTCTGGCTCTTGAAGAGTTAGAATATGCAGTTCTACATCTTTCTGAGGGAGTTCTGGATATTCTGAGGGTCTCTAAGAAACCTTCCACTAGAAAAACTTACAGCTCCAAATGGAAAAGGTTCAGTATTTGGTGCTCTCAGAAAGGCACCCTGCCCGATTCTGCAGACATTTCCACAACCTTAGACTATCTAGTTCATCTCAATGATTTAGGCCTTAGGCCTGCCACTCTGAAGGTTCATCTGGCAGCTGTCTCTGGCATTCCTCTCAGCAGGGAAGGGCTCTTCCCTGGCATCTCATCCTGTTTTCCAAAAGTTTTTCAAAGGTCTGGTTCACATTAACCCTCCCTTTAGGGAGCCCACTCCACCTTGGGATCTTAATGTCTGCATAGCTCAGCTAATGCAGCTGCCTTTTGAACCCTCTGGCTTCGGCCGAATTGAAGTACTTGACCTGGAAAACTGTGTTCCTGGTAGATATTACTTCTGCCAGGCGGATTAATGAGCTACAGGCCCTGTCAGTGGAACCTGACTTCATCTCCTTCCATAGGGACAAAGTAGTCCTCAGAATCAGTAGGAGGTTCTTGCCCAAAGTGGTTTCAGATTTTCATCTGAACCAGTCTATATCTCTCCCTGTGTTTTTCACTGACCATTTTTCTTCAGGTGAAAGAAGGTTACACAGTCTGGACATTAAGAGGGCCCTTAGCTACTACATTGAGCATACTAAGGCACATAGAAATGACTGTATTCAATTGTTTCTCACTTATGGTGAAGTGGGAAAGGGTAAGCCTGCCACTAAGAGAACTATTGCCAGGTGGATTGTTTCTTGTATACAATTTTGTTATGACAAATTGGGTAGGATGCCCCCTTCAGGCCTGAGGGCTCATTCGACCAGGGGTACAGCTGCTTCTCTAGCTGCAGCCAGAGATATACCTTTGTTAGAGATTTGTAAAGCAGCCACCTGGAAAACAGTACATACTTTCACCAAGCATTACTCCCTGGACATCCAGTCTAGGAGTGATGCTAGGTTTGGTACAGCAGTACTGCAGAGCCTCTTCCCAAAGTAGGTTCTGCATTCCCTCCTCCATAAGGAACTGCTTGGTAGTCTGCATTATGTCTGAATACAGCAAGACTTCATGTTGTTTGAAGAAAAAATTACTCACCATAGTAATGTTGTTTCTTCTAATGGAGTCTTGCTGTATTCAGACCTCCCCTCCGCCTCCCCTCTCAGAACCTGGTTTTGGGAAGTGGGCTGGCAGGTACAGTGTTACACCTCAGGGGTGTACCTTGTACCCTCCCTCTTGAGTGGTGTAGATGTTATTATTATTATTGTTTTGGTGTTTTACTAAATATTGTCACTACCTTTCCTTCTTGGGTCCTCGACTTGAGTCTTTTGGGGCCCAAGAAGATATATTTTGCCCTTTGGCTATATTTGAACAATTTCCATACTTTAGTTGCTAGTTAATTAGCTCGTAAGAATCTGACGGTTACACTGGGAAGTACCACAGACACAGGTTTGAAAACCGAGCTCAAGCTCAACGTTCTATGCTTTTGCATAGAGTTAACTCTTTCCTCTCCGGGGCAGTTCAAGTGCTGGGGCTAACTGCATTATGTCTAAATACAACAAGACTCCATTAGAAGAAACAACATTACTATGGTGAGTAATTTTTTCTTTACCACCATGCACATAACGCACCACAAAAGAGATCTGCTCAATCTCTGAAATGTCCTTTGACTCATCCACTTGTATCGAGAATGCCCCAGCAGCTGCCGCTTCTGTAATTTGCTGTCGCACAAGTCATGCCATAATATTAAGGAGCCGGTCTTGGATGCTGTGATGTGTATGTTTTGCATTTCTTGCATCTGACAATTTTTTTTTACTATGTCATAAAAACATAGAATTTGATGGTGGATAAGGACCACTTGGCCCACCTAGTCTGCCCACTTCCCTACCTGATGGATAAGCTGCAGATCCTAGTTAACCAACAGCCTACTTCCTCCTACCCCCACTAGAATTGCCTTATGTCTGTCCCATACATTATTGAATTCCCCACGGTTCTTGACTCAAAACCTCCTCAGGAAGGCTGTTCCATGCATCCACAACCCTCTCTGTAAACAAAATAAAAACAGAGAATTTAATGTCATCAAGCATTGCTGTCAGATTAAGAATTTCAAGAAAATTGCCCTGGTTGACACTTTGTTCATCTTCTGTGTGTCCTCTCTGTGCCATGCGCTGTGTGGCAGTTAACCTCAATATCTCTGATTTTGTTTTTATTTAATGGTGATTTTCTTTCACAAGTTTGCTGTGATCCTCATTGATCAGATTTTGTATGGTCCTTCCTTCCTTTGCATGCATCTTGAAGTCACACCATGCTGTGTATGTGATGCTTCATGGAACTCTGAGTTGTTGTGCAGGGTTAGTGATCCATTCTTTCCAGTCAATCTTTTCCAGTTCTGGAAACCGTTTTTAAGGAACACAGTGACATTTTTACTGGCCTGAGGAAAATGACGACATGCAAAGCAATACACAGTGTCTTCAAACTGAGAGTATTCAATCCAGGGGAAAATGCTGTACCAGTTGGAGTTGAGTGCCCTCCGCTATTGGCCAAACTTCTTTTTCGGACATGCACGCAGTTTTGGTTGCACAGGCATGCAGTCTCTATTCTGGCTCAAATCAGATGGGCCTGGAGGCTTTTTCAGTTGTGCTGTACAGATCTCAGTGATTCTCAAACTTCTATCATCCTTGGAGTCTGATGCTGAAGTATCACTATCGGACTGCATACTGTCATCGCTATGTTCCCATTGAGGCATGGTGTTTGAACATGGCACAGTTTTGGACTGTTGTGAACTACTACAGACATCTTCCAATCATCAGACTTTCATGTTCTGGTGAGGAATCCTCAGATATCCATAATCTAGAATGACAGCATTGTTTCCTTTCAGTCAAACATTTATATTTTCTATTTGAACTTCCACAAATAAAAAAAAAAAAACTACTATACCAGTGACACCACTGTTTAACGGAGTGGGGTCACTGACACTAGTCAGCATAATGCAGCCTGAGCCATTGAGAAAATAAATACTTTGGCGCAACACAGCTGAAAGAGGAAAATCAAGACACCACTCTCTCAGGCTGACACTACACAGCTAAGAGGAATACCAGCTGTTGATAGCACGAGGCACGCCAACATCTCCTGCAACTTGAGGCTACTCACTCTGACACTACACAGCCAAGAGGAATACCAGCCATTGATGGCACAAGGCACGCCAACACCTCCAGCAACTTGAGACCGCTCACTCTTTTTTTTTTCCAATTGTTTAACCAGGAGAGAGAGACACTAAGCTGAAAGCTTGTTTACAGGTGGGACCCGGGAGCACAGGGAAGTTAACTGACTTGCTCAGGGTCACACAGTATACAAGTGGGGGCTGTGGTATTCAAACCCAGGTCTCCAGATTTTCAGCTCAGAGCCTTAAAGCACTGCGCTATACTGCCTCCCACTCTGACATTACATAGCCAAGAGGAATAGCAGCCGTTGATGGCACGAGGCATGCCAACACCTCCAGCAACTTGAGGCCGCTCACTCTGACACTACACATAGTCCTTATCTGGTAATGCAGTTTTATTTAAGTGTAGTGTGGTTTTTGAGCCATTTTGAGTGTTCACATATTCTTAAAACTGATAGTATCAAACCATGTTCTGTTTTGACTGCATGTCCAGGTTACAGATAAATTGTGATGTCACACAGACCTTATTTTGTAAAACCAGTCTTTCTTGGAGGAGGCAAGTATGGTCATTAAGACCATTAGCAGTAAATCAACCTAGTATTTTAAATTCTGAATGTTAACTATGGCCTTTAACTGTGGTGATATTTTCATACCTTTATATGCTCTCCTGTGTTCTCTTTTGTTTGTACTATAATCTTAATCTGACATGTTTCAGTGCCAGACATTTTTTATTGCCTTTGTCACTTTATGGATCCCTCTCACCAGAGTCCTCAGCAGCTAGTGCTCTCATTTTTCATACTACATGGACATTCCAGAGTATTAGTTACACCATCGCAGGCTGTTCAGATGTACAAGCATGGAATGGTGTGTCAGCCTTGTGGACTATCCAAGAAATATGAAAAGAAACAGCAGTAACTACTGTGATAAAGTGAACACCATATGCAAAACTGAGGGTGACAGTAACTCAAATATAGATGGTTAATCAAAGTTGTGCTAAAGAATATCAGAATGTATGACCAACACCTAAAAGGAAAAAGTGAGTATGTTTAGCATAGGTTACAACTTTGGTTCTCAAATACATTCTGTCACAACCCCACTCAGCAGGTCAGCCCTCTACTCCCAAAGTGCCAACCTCAGAGTGCAGTCTTGTGAACAGTTAACAGAAACAGGGTAACCCTCCTGTCTGATTTTGTGGGTTCGAATCAACCTTTGGTCTCAAGTCTTGAAGGGATTCAAACTGTGAAGCTCTTGTTAGCGTACCCAGTGCACAGGCTCAGATAATTCTGTCTTCAGGGGGGCCAGATATCTTTGCCTACGGGCACCTAACCAGGTGTACAGAAATGAACCCTTAAAAACTCTAATAAAAGACTTCAGATTAAACCCTTACCTTTTTCCAGTTTGGTATCACCATTCAAGCTTATGCACAGTGTCTGCTTTAACCATATATATTCCACTTGTTAAAGAAAAGAAATCAAAGACAGACCAAGTAGGCTCTAAAAATAAAGTTTTACTAAAATAGATAAAAAATATGTAAAACATAAAATACAGAACCATTTATCACAAGAACCATACAATCTTTTAAAAGAACAAGGTTTTAACAGTGCAATTCCTACTACAGTACTTAAATTTTGTCTCTCTCTACCTGTATACTTGCTTAAAGTGCTCAAAGATGTTTCTTTGTTAGAGTCTAGATAGAAGTGTCCGAAGGAAAAAAAGAATACTCTTTAAAAGACTGTATTTGCCAACCCGTTTGTGTGAGGTCACCTAGCTCCTCCTCTGTTTATTAAAAATCATACACCCAGGAAGTTTTATCATTTTAGAAGGAAAGTAAATTAAGGTTACATCAGCAGAAACTCCTTTCCCCATGTGACTTCCCCAATCAAGTCTGTAAATTTCCTTTCATCTATAAGCAGTATCCCTCTCTCACACAGACATCAAAGCACTTATGTCTTTCTGCCAGATCTCACGGAGGTGCAACATGCTTTGTATCACCATGTGAAAATTTAACTGTGTTTCCTTTGAACGTCATAAACGTTTATGATTCTAGCCTAGCATCTGGCAAGTTACCATAAATCTAGACAAACAGGAGATCCCCAATTAAGGCCTGGTCTAGTCTGTAATTAGCTTCTGGCCTTCCAGGTAACACCTCGTATCTAAAACCTGTGTGTGTGTGTGTGTGTGTGTGTGTGTGTGATCTCCCATGCTGCCTCAGCATCTCTCATGAGAGACAGTCAGTAACACATTTTTATTTTACAAAAAGCATAGGTTAATCAGAACCAGCTGTCTGAGTGTCACACAGTATTAATGAGCTCCCGCCAAGATATGGAAGAGAACATCAGGCCTTCCCATAGAAACAATACTGTACACTGTACATCAGAAAAACTTGAAATGACATTGAATAAATGACTAAGTTATTCAGCTGGGACTGTCTGTATTCAATTTCCCCCGTCTCTTCATACCAAACATAAATGACTGAAAACATAAAACAGCAGTGCATGTTACTATAAAAATACTGACCGTATTACTTTTTATTCCATTTTAGATCACCCATTTCTCCGGTCTTGTAAGAGCCACTCTATCTCTTAGCTTCAGAATTTCTGAGAGCAGAACTAACCAAATGAAAATTCCTTTTAAAGTGGCTAGCCCCAGTTTTTCTGGACTGCTCTGTTATTTTTTGGTTTTTTTTTGAATACCCATCATTTAAAATCAGTTTTTTTGGAACTATGGTATACTAGTATGCAACAGACTTTGCTCCCTGACTTTAATGGACTGTATGTGTTCAAAGATTTCCTTTCATTGTTTATTTGGAAAATACCTTTGAATCAAAGACTCCTTTTCAAAGGTTCCACGTCAGACACAGATACAATCTGGAGAACCGTATAAAGTGGTTCAGCAAGGGGACACAAATAACAGTGTAACCAAGAACGGTACAAGAAATACAGTAACGGCTAACATCTGGATACTAGTAGAGTCAATGTATTAGTTTCAGGACCGTTACACAAGTCGTCATACATATAACCTCTACAAATTAGCAGTTCAGGGAGGTCAGGTGGGGGGTAAACAGCCAGAGGCCTTAGTCAGACGAGAAAGGGAGTTAGGGCTGGGCTAGGATCCAATGCAGTCACAGGGATTGGAGGGCTGTAGATGATTCCTGAGGTGTGCTTTGTAGGTGCCTATACTTATCATGTTTGCAATGGCACTTGGTAGGTAATTTATCCAGGTAGGGGCTCAGAAACCAAAGGACCTTTAGAAAAGTGAGGTGCGGCAGCGAGGAACTACAAGGAGTTGCCTGTCTATGCTTACAGGTGTGCTGATAAGTAGGGGCCAGTTGGATAAGCGGTGAGAGACCGGGGGGGGGGGGCAGACCGAGGGTAATCTTTTTGGCCATGAGGCATGTGTGATACCTGATTCTATTATCTAGGTTGAGCCAGTCTGTGGCATTATATAGGGAGCAAGTGTGAGTTAGCCGATTGCAGCCCAGGATGAGGTGACAGGCTTTGTTGAGGGAGTGCTGGAGCCTTGTCAGGGTCGATGAGTTGGCAGCACTATAGATCAGGATGCCATAGTGAAGAAGGGAGAGGACTGACGAGGAGACTGCTAGGTGAAGGGCATCAGGGGTAAGACGGTGTTTGAACCGGTAGAGGAGGCCAAGCCAGATATTGAGGGTAGTAGACAATTGATGGATGTGTTGGTGGAAATTAAGGGCCGGGTCAAGTGTGATTCCCAGGTATTTAAAAGAGTCCACTTGTTCGAGGGGGGTCCAGTTGGTAGTTAGGACTTAGGGGCAGTGTGCTTTCTGAGAATTAAGGGTGTGTGAGAAGAACGATAGCTGTGATTACTGCTAAAAACCTGGGGCTAGCCATATTGAAAGAAACCCTTTTTTTTTAAATAAAATGTTTCTCTTTTCCCTTGGGTGGCCCCAATCCACAGGACCCCCAGCCCCGTCACCCCAACATCCACTGGGACTTACCCCCAGGGCTTGCCCCCCGTCGGGTCAGCGGGTTCCCCCAATTTGCTTCCGTAGATGGGACCCAGTAGTTGGACTAACAAGCCCAGCTTGTCAGGTGCTGAGTCTTACACCATCCTGCCACTGAGGTTTCCCGTTTCCCCTTTTCCCCCCAGAGATGCAGTTTGCAGTGGCACCATGATGCATGACCCACGTGCCATGTGTCTATGTCTACCCATCCCCCTACTCACTCTGTGGCAGTCCAGAGGTGCTCTTCCCCTTGCCACTGCTAGGGGCCACATGTACACCAGGCTCTGTGATCCCCCCCAGAGGAGAGCGGTCCTTCAGATGCTTATTCTTTCTCCCCCTGGCTAGCCCTCTGGTGGCCGGAGCTCGCTACCGAACTGAGATCGCCAGCATCACAAGCGGTAGCACTACTGCTGCACTGCAGGGCCACATATGAAACCCTCCTTTTTAATTACTTCAAATTGTAAAACAAAAGCTAAAGTAATCTCAACCTGTTGAGCAAAGCCTTTTACAAGACGGGAGAAAAGGGGTGATCTAAAATACAAAAAAAGTTATTGGTTCAGAATATTCACAGCAACCTGCACTGATGTTTTTGGTACAGTACATTGTCAGACTTGACAGGGTCTCCCCTGGAACTGGTTGGGGCCTCCCCAGGAAGGCTAGCCTCTCCATTTGTGAAACCCTGGATTCCAACCATGGGCTGTGAATGAGCCTAAATGTCCTGCAGGCCCAGTTTTTATTCCTGCAGCCTTCACTTGCATACTCTGTGACCCTGAGCAATTCACCTAACCTCCCTGTTCTGCCAGGTCACCCTTAAAATGGGCCTTATACCTAATGGGCCTTACTAGTAATTAGCAAAAATTAAAAATACAATAAAAAACTAACAAAAATATACCAGAATAGATATGATTTCCTGTCACTTTTAAAGTCTGTTCTGCAGGGTCCCCCACCCACAGGCCACCCCGGCAGGCCTGAAAAATTAGTGCCATCCCCACCAAGCCAGGAGAACCAGAGCCATTATCCACTCCCACCCCAAGCCAGGTGAAGCAGGCTCCACACCACCAGCAGGGAGAAGCAGGGTCATCAATCCTGACCCCTTTCCAGTTGGTACCCCCCCCAAAACTTAATCACCATGGATTGCTCACACCCACAGTTGCATGACCAGGATTCTGTGTGTTCTCTCCCATGAGTTCCAACCCCCTTACTCGTATCATACTGAGACATAATACCCACTACTTACCTCAAGGCACAAGTAGATTCAATTGACTCAGTACAGTTTCTCTGGTTCAGCTTCTACAGGCAGCTTCTTGCGTCAGGTTGTGTTACTTGCTGGACAGGGACTCTGTGCTGCAGATTGTAAGAGTGCAGATGAGTAGTGCAACTACAGGTCTGGCTGGGCAGCTGCTGTTCTCTCGCTCCTAGCCTCCTACCAGTACCAGAGAGGCTGTACCAGGAGGAGGACTGATGGCACTGTTGCCTCCCTTATGTAAACATAAACCAAAATATGCAGTGCCACGTCATACATGTAGTAGGCCTGCCCATTTCAAAAAATGCATTTAGCCAATAATCCCAAAATATAAATAATTTTTAGATTTACAATATTTCATCCTAACAGACGCAGAAGTTAAACTGGCCTTTAGCTACAAGTTTAGCAGACATTGTGATGAGCATAGTCTGTATCACATCAAGGTAGCCAGCCTGACAGAGGTCCATTCACACCAGCACTCATGCAAGCATAATCGGTTCACTCTGGTCTCTAAAGCACACACATACACCTCCAGAGTAAGATTAACAATACAGTGCAGTTTGCTGGTTTGGTAATAGGCCTGGGTGGGGTTGAATGAAGTGTGAAGTATGTGACTAATGTTAGGGGAAGCGGTGTTTCTGTGAAAGCACTTGTTTGGGGGATGGTGACCCAGTCTACAGCAATTCCTGTCTTTCAGTAGAACAACTAGCCCTTCCTATGGCTATCCCTTCCCCCACTGCAGTCCTTTTTGTTCTGCTGTTCATCACCTCTTCTGTTTCTCCAGACTCATTTATTTCCCGGCCCCCCTAAAAATGTATGCCAGCTCTGGGCAGTGTGCCACTTGCTAGGAGGAGGAGCCAGTCCCTTATTTTCAGTTTACCAGCCCTCCCCAACCCCCTCCTTCCATCCACAGACCCTAAGGTGCACCCCCCAACTGCCAAACCCTGGCTTCCAGGCCATCTGTTGGCAGTGTGCCAGCTGAACCCAGCCACTTATTTTCAGTTCACCAGTCCTCTCTAACCCAAACCCCCTCAGTCCCCACACCACCCCACTCCAGTCCTAAAGCCCATTATCGTGCTCCCCTCTGGCTCAACGACCTACCACCCTCCATAGAAACATAGAATTTGACGGCAGATAAGGACCGATTGGCCCACCCAGTCTGCCCATTTCCCTACCTACCTACTGGATAAGCTGCAGATCCTAGTTAACCAGCAGCCTACTTCTTCCCACCCCCACCCCCAGAACTGCCTTATGACTATCCCATGCATGCTTGAATTCCACCACTGATTTTGACTCCACAACTCCTTGGAAGGCCGCTCCATGCATCCACAACCCTCTCTGTAAAAATACTCTTAAATTACCTCTGAGCCGCCTCTATTTTCAAATTGTGCCTCTTGTTCTTGCACACCTCTTTTTGAAAGATGCTACCTCTTGGACTTTGTTGATTCCTTGAGGTACTTGAACGTTTCTATCATGTCCCCCCTCTCCCTTCTTTCCTGAGGCTATACTATTAAGCTCCTTAAGTCTCTCTTCATATGTCTTCAGTGCAGACCCTACCATTTAGTTGCCCTCTCCTGGACAGCTTCCATCCTGTCTCATGTCTTTCGGAGATTGGGTCTCAGAACTGCACACAATACTCCAGATGGGGTCTCACCAGCTGTCTGTACAGAGGGATAATAACTTCCTGTTTTCTACTGGTGATGCTCTCCTATGCATCCCAGTATCCCCCAGCCCTCCTTGCTCCTGTCACATTTAGCGTCTTTAGGTCATCTGATATGACTACCCCCAGGTCCCTTTCCATTTTTGTTGTTGTTAGTATCTCACCCCCCATTGTGTACTCTTCCCCTGAGTTTTTGTTTCCCAGGTGCATTATTTTGCACTTCTTAGCATTGAATCTAAGCTGATCTCCCAGGCCCCTAGTCTTGGACAATTTAAAGCTGGTATCATGAGCCTTCTCCTTGACTCTGATACCTGCGGCTGTAGCTAATTCTCCTCCCCACTGTAAGTTCACCAAAGATAGCATAGTCATGGATAAAGACCTAGCTTATCCTATGACTACATCCTTAGTTCCCACTGTCCAGCTGTATTTTCACTCTGACTCAGGGTTCTGTTTATGTCCCTCCGAATTTCTGTAACCAGACTTGCCTCACAACTGTGACTCAGGGTCTTCCCAGGCCTTTGAGATGGTAACTAATCTGTTATGTAAATACACTGTGCTGAGTGACCTGTGTATTACTGTTATTAAATGTAATGTTTGTGCTTTCCTGTACTGACGTGGAGCCTTTGCAAAAGAGTCTATGACTCAAAGGATTGTAATTCCGATTCTCTCAATAAATAAAATAAATAAACACCAATCCCTGGTTTGGGGGCACAGTTAAAATGCAGTATTCCCAGCTAACTCAGTTACCCCCAACCCCCGGCATCCATCCTACATTTTCCTGCAGTACTGAATGAAACAATTCAGTGTACATCAGAGAGGGGGTTATCAAGGAATGGGGAAGATAATGTATAGGTCCAGAATATAAAGTAGAAACTGAAATGTATACAATAAGATCATGCCTCCACCGACTACTGCAAGACAGATTTTCCCATTACCTTTTAAAACAGCATGTATGAGGCTAACCAACTTATTCCCCAAAGAGACATATTCAGTGGTACTGATTCACTGAAAGCCCAAAATCAGTCCATGCATCAAGTAGCAAGAATGCCAACTCATCCCCCCACCCACACCCCCCAGAACATACCTTAACCAGGCACCCACATTTTAAACAGCAAGATCATACACCTCAAAACTTAGGCCATGTGGTCCCATGTCCCTCTGACAGTTCGTAGTAAGTGTTGAAGAGGAAAATATTTGTTTCTTCTAACTGTGCTTGTTTCCTGTGTTTTTTGGGCAAGCCAAAATCAAAAACAGTTATATCATTGAGCTTTGGATCTCCTCAGACTCCGCCATCTCCTTCCTGCATGAACCACAAAGCAGAAGCGCTCCCATACTCGAGATAATGATCTGATCAGGATGAGAATTAAGACAAGCAGACCACCACATATTCACAATTCACAAATGTAGGTAAAAATGTTTCGAACAACATTAAGTCTTGCTGTATTCTGACTATATGCAGTTAGCCCCAGCACTTGAACTGCTCCGGAGAGGAAAGGGTTAACTCTATGAAAAGGCATAGAACGTTGAGCTCAAGCTCAGTTTTCAGATCTCTGTCCCAGGTACTCCTGAGTGTAACCATCAGATTCTTCACTTTGCCTAACTGAGAAGTCGCTCCGGAGATCCTCTCCTTCACTTCGGTTCGGTCACAGTAAAAATCGTTCGGTTTCCCCAAACTGTTTCGTTATTTTCGGTATTCACATCTAAATTGTTTTTTCTGTTGGTTTCTTCCCGGTCAGTCCGGTTGGGAACCAAAGTAATTTGTCTAGTTAAGTTGTAAAAAAAAAAAAAAGAAATCCTGTGTGTGGTTTCCGGTACCTATCAGTTACTGAAAAAAAACGACGAATTTTGGTGTTTTTTCAACCGACCCGTGACATGGTTGGAACCGATAGATCTTCCTGGACATAAGTCCCCACCACTCATTCACACTATTGGGATCTGCACCGGAGGCACTAGGACCCATCGGGAGCAAACTTTTGCTGGAGGATCGGCGCCAGAGATGGAGCGAGGAGCGGCACACATGACCTCAGCTCGCGTGGTAATGACTATCTCGGCGTCGACCCTCCAACCGCCTCAGTTCCTTTTTTCCCGCTGTTGAGTGCGCTTCAGTGACGATGTCGCTCGCCCGCCGGGAGTCAAACTTCAAACTAGCAGCATAGTTTTCAGTTTTGTTATTTTGTAGTATTATCTCGATAAAGTATCGCTTAAGTTTATTCTTATTTTTAAAATAAAGAAGTCTCAGCCTACTTTGACGGAGTCGACCATGAGCAGGTCAGGTGCCGGTAGGAGACTTCTGATGAAAGCTGTTCAGTCAGTCGGGCTGGGTCCGGTCCGCCGCCTTCTCTGGAGGGGTCTGACAACAGTCAGTCCAATGCCAGGGGATGGCGGTCCCAGGAAGCATAAAATAAATGGTCGCATTCTCGCACCATTCGCCTCAAGCTCTTCTTCGGCCCACAGGTCTAAAAAGAGAAGGCATCACTCGAGGTCGCCCTCTGATATGTCTGCGCGTAGATGTTCGGTTATCGGGGCTAGTTGCCGGTCTCCTCCGGAGTCGCCAACCTCTGCTTCTGGTAGCCAACGGCTTCAACATCGGAGCCCTACCCTGCCCTTAGGTAGGTCTTCAGATGAGCAGTTTCATCAGTGGGCCGCTCTTATTGAGCAATGGGCTCGGAGGTTGGTTCAGCTACCTGGCTCGGTTGCTGGTGGGCCTTCGGGCTCACTGGGCGACCAGGTAGGGCGGTTGGACTTTCCTGGTCGCGCGGCACCTTCTTCGGTGCCGTCGACTCCACGCTTAGGTGTTCCCCCTCCTCACATGGCTACGGCGCAGGGGGCCACACCGATGCCCTTATCTCCTGCTCTTCTTCCTTCAAAACCTGTTTTTCGGAGTCTGGGGGTGTTTTCGGTGCCTTTGGCACCATCCTCGGCATCGATGGTGCACTCGGCGCCATCTTCGGTGCCGTGTGGCTTCTCGGCACCGTCCTCGGCACCGTGTGGCTTCTCGGTGCTGTCCTCGGCACCGTGCGTCTTCTCGATGACGTCTTCGGCACCGTGCGGCTTCTCGGCGCCATTTTCAGTGCCTCGTGGTCCCTTGGCGTCGTTTTCGGTGCCGCGTGGTCCCGCGGTGTCATTCTCGGTGCTGTGCGCCTCCTCGGTGCCGGGGGCTCTCGGGGCTCCCTCTGCTTTTCAGGACTCCTCCTTTCACTCGTTTCCTTCTTCCTTCTCTTATGATTTTCATTCCTTTCCTGTCCATACAGTCCCTCCTGGACTGTCAGGAGATGACGTTGGGCCTGACCCAGACCTTTGGTTGGGTGATGAAGTGGACAAAGCAGGGTCTATTACTGCTACAGAGCCTGTGGTCGAGGACCTGTCCTTTAAGTCTCTGTTGAAAAATCTGAGTTCCACACTTTCTCTCCAGACTACAGACATCGATCCTGGGAAATTGTTAAGACTCCAATACCTTCATGCCCTGGAGATCCCTACGGATTTGACTCCTCCGGTTCAGCCTTCTTTCGAGACGCTGTCTCAAATGGTATGGAATAATCCTGCTCTCACCCCTTCGGTGGCTAAATCCATTGATAGGAAATATTCAGCCCCCAAGGATTGTCCCATTTTGGTATCTCAAGCCTTTGCGGATCCTATTGTAGTCCTGGCAGAGAATGATAAGGTTGTTCTTCCTCAAACTACTACAGCTCGACCTATTAACAAAGAATCTCGTAAGATAGACACCTTAGGTAAGAGAGTCTTTGCTGCTTCTACCCTAAGTATGCGTATTGTCAGTTACCAGGGCTATTTTTCCCAGTATGAGTATATCCTGTGGCATTCTATTAAGCAAATGGTTGAAGCTCTACCGGAGTCGGATTCAAAGCCAGAGCTTCTTCAAACCATTACCAGAGGTATTGAATCTAACAACCAGCAGGTTAAAGCAGCCATGGATGCTTTCGACACTGCTTCCCGTTCTGCGGCTGCTGGTATTTGCACCCGCCGCCATTCCTGGCTGCACACTTCGGGCTTCACGAATGATGCGCAGCAACAGGTGATGGCGTTGCCCTTTGATGGTGCATATCTTTTTGGTCCTCAGGTAGAGCAAGCTCTAGAAGCTACACAAAAGACTAGGTCAGCCATTAAGTTGGCTCGACCCCCCTCCTGCCTCCTCTCGAAGGCATGTCAATAAACGTCAGTTTCATAATCGTCAGTCCTTTCGAGGCAGAGGCAGAGGAGATTTCCATAAGAACCAACCTGCCCAACCTCAAAAGAAGACAACAGAAAGCTTAAGGGCCCAAAGTGCCAGCTGCCATTATGAATTGCTGGCCTCCCATCTCAGCTGCCGAGGTGGACTTTTCCTCTCCGGTGGGAGGTCGTCTGATGCACTTCTACAGCCAGTGGAAGTCCATAACCTCAGACAAATGGGTCCTTCGGATAATTCGTGAGGGGTATTCACTCAATCTTGTGGAGACCCCTCCGGATCGTCCCCCCAAACAGCAGCCCAGGCTGTCAACCCTTCAGTCAGACCTTCTTGCCGCCGAGATTCAGGGCCTTCTGAACAACAGGGCAGTAGAAGTGGTGCCGCTGCATCAACGAAACACGGGGTTCTACTCCCATTACTTTCTGGTTCCAAAAAGTCCGGGGAATGCCATTCTAGATCTCAGAAAGCTAAACAAATTTCTCCCCAAGGAGAAATTCAAATGATTTCTCTGGGAACCCTGTTACCTTTGCTTCATCAACACGACTGGCTAGCCTCCCTGGACATGCAGGATGCTTACCAGCACATTTCTATTCACCCGAGACATCACAAATTCCTGAGGTTTGTGGTTCTGGGACAACATTATCAGTTCAGAGTTCTGCCCTTTGGGCTATCCTCGGCGCCTCGAGTTTTTACAAAGTTCTCGCAGCGCACCTCAGAAAGGTCAGAATACAGGTGTTCCCTTATCTGGACGATTGGCTTTTAGCAAGCCCTTCCAGGCAAGGGACTCTGGACGCCATAGAGATGGCCTCTCGCCTCCTTACATCCATGGGAGTTCTGCTGAACCTCAAGAAATCTCAACTGCAGCCCTCCCAGAGGCTCCTTTTTTATAGGGACTCTTCTGGACACCTCCTGTGTGAAGGCTTTTCTTCCAGAAGACAGAAGGAACGATATCCTTCAAATGGCCCGTCACATCGGGGAAAACAGCTCAGTTACAGCTCTCTCGATGCAATGGATGCTAGGCCTCATGGCATCCTCAGTGTTCACTGTATCCCTAGCATGTCTACACATGAGAACCACTCAGTGGATGCTCAGTACTCAGTGGTCCCCAACCACTCACCCGCAGTCCTATCACATCAAGGTGACAGAATCTTTAAAGAGGTCACTCACCTGGTGGTCTCAAGAGAGCAATCTCCTGGAAGGATATCCCTTTGCTCCTCTGGACCATCAGATCTCCATTACCACGGACGCATCCCTAATGGGGTGGGGAGCTCACTGTCAGGCTCTCCACACTCAAGGTGTGTGGACTCAACTTGAGTCCCAGCTTCACATAAATGTCCTAGAAATGAGAGCAGGCTCCTTATGTGTCCGAAGTTGAAGGACATTCTCTGTCACAAGAACATTCTCCTTCAAACGGACAAAAAGCAGTGATGTATTACATCAACAAGCAGGGTGGTGCTATTCTTACCCTTATGCAGGGAAGCAATGAGGGTATGGGAATGGTGCTTGGAGCACAAGGCTCTAATTCAAGCGGTCTACCTGCCAAGTGTACAGAACGACTTGGCAGACCGTCTCAGCAGAACAGAGACAGATCCTCACGAGTGGTCTCTCGACTCAACCATAGTTCAGTCACTATTCTCAGAGTGGGGAACTCCAGACCTGGACCTTTTTGCATCCCCACTCAACGCAAAACTGCCTCTCTTCTGCTCCAGAAATCCAGGACCTGGCATTTTCTGTCAGGATGCGTTCAGGCTGTGGTGGACAAAATGCTTTCTTTCCGCCTTTCCGCCTCTTTCTCTAATTCAGAGGGTACTCCTCAAGTTCGAATCCCAGGGGGACAAGATGATTCTCATTGCTCCCTTTTGGCCTTGGCAGCTGTGGTTTCCACTACTCAACAATATGTTGGCAGTTCCTCCGAGACCACTTCCTGCAGATGAACCTTGACTCAGGGACCGTGGTCCATCCCAACCTGAGATCGCTTCACCTTCACGCTTGGCTCCTGAAGAGGTCAAGTAAACCGGTTCAATGTCTCTCAAGGGTTTCAGATATTCTTCTGGCTGCACGGAGCCAGCCATTCAGAAAACTTACACAGCCAAGTGAAGTTTCCACTCTGGTGTGCAAAGTCCCTTGAACTTTTTCCTGCCCACCAGATAACGTTTTGGAGTACCTCTTGGACCTCTTGAATTCAGGTCTGCAGTACTCTACAGTCAAAGTTCACCTTAGTGCCATTTCAGCGTGATCATGAGCTGCTTTTTTCTTAACACTGGCTCAGTTACCTGTGGTTAAGAGATTTCTTAAGGAATTCTGCATACCAGACCTCCTACAAGACGTCCAGTTGCAGCCTGGGACATTAATCTTGTGCTAGACATGCTCACTCGGAAACCTTTCGAACCTCTGGCTACCTGTGAGCTAAAATTTCTGACCTGGAAGACTGCCTTCCTAGTTGCCATTACCTCAGCCCTCAGGGTCTCTGAGATACATGCCCTGGTCACAGACCCTCCGTATACTGTGTTCCATAAGGACAAAGTAGTTCTTCGTACTCATCCTAAATTTCTTCCTAAGGTTGTGTCAGAATTTCATCTAAACCAACCTTTGGTCCTTCCTCCTACTTTGGGACTTCCAAATGAAGGGGAACGTTCTCTTCATTCTTTGGATGTTAAGAGGGCTCTCATGCTTCTATCTAGATAGAACCCAAGATTTTCGCAAAGCCCAGCAGCTGTTCGTTTCCTCTTCAGCAGGCTGCTGGGTCAACCTGTCGCCATCAGATGTATCTCATCATGGCTAGTGGCATGCCTTCGCACTGCTATTCCATGGCGCAGGTTGCTGGAGGGTAGAGTTTCGCTCACTCTACTAGAGCGGTCGCTGCATCCCTAGTGGAAATTCCAACGTGCCCATTGCAGATATTTGGCAACGCCACCTGGAGCTCAGTGCATACTTTGTTAAACATTATGTACTGGATGTCCATGCCAGACGACATTCTTCCTTGGCAGAGCCATCCTTAATGGACTTCTGTCCTAGAAACGTGAGCTCTTGGTCTCCTGCCACCCTCTCGGGGATCATTAACTCGTACTTCCCAATAGTGTGAATGAGTGGTGGAGACTTATGTCCAGGAAGATATGAAAATTACGTACCTACCGTAATTCTTGATCTTCTTGGACGAGTCTCCACCACTCATTCACACGCCCACCCTCCGTCCCTCGAGCTCACCTCTGTTGTTGGTCTTCACTCCCTCAAATCTTTAGGCTGTGAAGACTTCTTGTTGACCCTTCTTATACGGGTCACCCGGACTATCTTATGTCCGGTTTTTAGGTTAGGCTACCCTTCTAGGTTAGTTACGCTGCACCTCCTTGGTAAAAAAGCTACTGAGGCGGTTGGAGGGTCGACAGAGGGTCGATAGTCATTACCGCGCGAGCTGAGGCTCGCGGTGCTGTTCCTCGCGGCTCCATCTCTGGCGCCGACCCTCCAGCAAAAAGTTTGCTCCCGATGGGTCCTAGTGCCTCCGGCGCAGATCCCAATAGTGTGAATGAGTGGTGGAGACTCGTCCAAGAAGATCAAGAATTACGGTAGGTACGTAATTTTCATGTTTTGTTAGTTGCCTGGCTTGAACGCTGGTAAGGGTGACTTGGTTCTTTTGAGGCATGTCTGAGAAACCCAAAAAGAAAACTGAGCCTACTAGGTTTCAGCACTGCACTGAGTGTGGGGAGGCCTTTGCCAAGGCTGACCCCCACCTCATCTGTGTTTATTGTCTGGGGTTTGACCACCTCAAGGAAGACTGCCAGATCTGCAAAAACCTTCCTAAAGCCACTGCTGAAAAACGCTTAAGTAGGCTGAAGGAAAGGGAGGCCGAAAAATCCGCTGACCCGGATGGCCAGCCCAGTTCGGTCCCGACTGAACCTGAGGGGGTGCCCACTGATCTGGGCGATACCCCCTCGGGCAAGAGGAGAGCCGATTCTGTGGAATCGGTTTCTGCAAAGAGAAAACGCAAGTCTAATGGTTCGGATCCTTGTTCCCATGTTCCGACCGCTGACAAAATAGCCAAAGCGTTAAGCACAGCAGTCGCTTCGCTCAAGCTCGACTGGAACCGACAATCGACTAGGGACGGGTCGGTTCAGTCAGACTTACCTGCTTCTGAATATGACCCTGAGGCATTTTATGAGACGAATGGGAAGCAGACGAGGATGATGAAGATGAGGATTATGAAAGCCTAGATGAACCTATTGAGCCTGACATCTCCCCAGACAGGCCTTCCAATGTGTCTCCTCCCAGGCTTTCTGAGTCCCTCTCCCACTTCTTGTTTTACAGGAAGGTGGCTGAAACTCTTCAGCTCCCTGTGGAAGAAGCTGAACAGTATTAGGAGGAGCCAGACTATGTTGAGATTATGGATGTCCCAGAGTCCAAAAGGGTGTCTATCCCTCTGCACAAGTCCCTGGGGAAACAGACCCCAAAAATATTAAAATTTCCAACATCCATACCTCCTGTGGATAAGAAGATGGACAGGAGGTATGCCCTGTCAGGCCCTGGGATGGAATTCTGTACCAATCATTGCAGCCATGTTGGGATAGTGCAAGCTGCAGCCTGTGACAAGGCTAATAGTCCCCTGGCATCTCACCCCCCAGATAAGGATTCCAGGAAAGTGGATGCCATGGTTAAGAAACAGTACTTGGCATCCTCTTTGGGACTCAGGCAATCCAACTACATGGCATATACAGCCAGATACCAGAAGTCTAGGTGGGATACGATTCTGGAGCTGGCTAAAAATGCCCCTCCCTAGCTGGCCAAGGAGCTGAGCAGGTGGCTGTGGATGGCATCAAAGCTCTTAAGTGGTCCAGTTTCATGCTGATGGATTCGAATGATGTTCATTCTACAGTTATGGCTACATCTGTTTCCATGAGGAGATTTGCCTGGCTCTAGGTGTAACAGTTTGTCTCAGGATACCCAGACTAAGGCCATGGATTTTCCTGTCACCGGTAACTCTCTGTTTGGGGAACAAACAGAAACTTACATGAAAAAGATGGATGAATACAGGACCACATATAGGAGTGCTGCAGCCAAAGAAAAGCAGACCACTCCTCAAAGGCAGCAATCTAGAGCTGGCAGGGGCAGGCATTTTCAAAGGCCTTTTTACCAGGCCCAGGCCTCATCTTCTTTTCAACAGAGGGGGTTCTTTAGGGGAAGAGGCAGAAGGGGGATGACAGGGGCTGCATCCTCCTCTCAGTCTAAGCCCCCTGGCAAACAGACACCCTGATGTGTCAGGGTCGCCTCCCCAATCCCTGTAGGGGGCAGACTGGCTCACTTTTTCCAGGTCTGGAAGTCTATCACTTCAGACAAGTGAGTCCTGGAAGTAGTGAGCCAGTGCCTTGCTCTCAGCTTCAGCAGGTTCCCAAGGCTGAGAGGAAAGGCTTTTTGTCCTTCCTCTCCAGAGGAAACACAGACTTTGGAGACAGAGGGTCTCATCTCTACTGCTTCTGCAAGCAGTGGAAAAGATGCCTTTCATTCATAGGGGAAAGGGATTCTACTCTAGGTACTTCCTTACCTTAAAAAAGACAGGGGAGTGGCGACCCATCTTAGATCTATGATACCTAAACAAACATGTATTAAAGCCAAAGTTAAAGATAGTGACTCTGGGATTAATTCTTCCCTCTCTGAGACCAGGAGACTGACTAGCCTCCCTGGATCTCAAGGATGCCTATTTCCACATACCTATCAGGCAGTCCCACAGAAAGTACCTCAGGTTCGAACTGCCCTCAGGCCATTATCAGTTCAAAACAATGCCTTTCGGCCTAACATCTGCCCCAAGGGTATTTACCAAGTGTCTAGCAGTAGTGGTGGCCTTCCTCAGGAAACAAGGGATCTTACTGTTCCCCTATTTAGACGATTGGCTCATAGTAGGCCAGTCCCCAGACCAAGTCAGGTCAGCTCTAGGGGTCAGTCAAAACCTTCTAGACTCCCTAGGATTCATTTTAAATCTGGAAAAGTCTGTTCTGGAACCAACCCAGCTTCTCACATTTATAGGAGTGGAGCTGGACACTGTTCAGGCCAAGGCCTTTCTTCCTCTCTTAAGGGTCCAATCCCTCAGCACTCTGGCTTCCTCTTTTCTTCCACTTGTGTCTGGGCTAGCCAGAAACTTCTTGCAGTTGCTAAGCCACATGGCAGCCTGCACTGCAGTAGTGCATGGGGCGAGGTTTCAAGTGAGAGATATTCAATTTCATCTAAGAGCCTTTCGGTCTCAGAGAAAAGATCCCCTCTCCAAGTTGGTTCCAGTGTCTCTAACTTTGGTTCAGGCGCTCCAGTGGTGGCTGGAAGAGGGCAACTTGAGGCAAGGGGTTCCCTTCCTCAGTCAGGTTCCCACAGTGATTCTTACCACAGATGCTTCCCTGGTGGGATGGGGAGCCCACCTGGCTCAGCATACTGTTCAGGGAAGTTGGTCTCATCAGGAGTCTCTTCTACACATAAACCTCCTCGAACTCAGGGCTGTCTTTCTGGCATTTCAGACATTCTCAAACTTAATTCAGGGGAAAGTGGTGCAGATCAGACAGACAACATCACAACCATGTGGTACATCAACAAGCAGGGGGGCTCGCGGTCCTCGGCCTTGTGCACTGTGGCCATGAAAATATGGTCACTAGCTTATTCCCTGCAGGTTTCCCTGATTGCTGTGCATCTCCCAGGGAAGGACAATGTACTCACATATGTTCTCAGCTGGATTTCCCAAGGTCACCATGACTGGTCCCTGAATCCTCTCATTCTTCAGGCCATTTTCAAGAGATGGGGCACTCCAGAGATTGATCTCTTTGCAGCCCTGGACAACCATCAGCTCCCTCTGTTCTGCTGCAGACCCTCTCCTGGGGTCTGTTCCTCTAGATGCCCTCCTATTGGATTGGACCAACAGGTTTCTATGGTTTTCTTCCTTTCCTCTGATATTCAGAGTTCTGGTCAAGACTGATCCCAACCTTGTATAGTGATTTCCAGTAGCCGGACTGGCCAGACAACCTTTGGTATCCTCTAGTATTGTCACTATCAGTGACACTACCTCTGTGCCTTCCTAGGCAGTTCAACCTCCTCACCTCTTCTCAGGGGATGATTCTGTACCCCAGCCATCTCTTACTGAGGCTCAAGGCCTGGCTCTTGAAGAGCTAGAATATGCAGGTCTGCATCTCTCTCAGTCAGCTCTGGATATCCTTAAGGCTAGTAGAAAACCTTCCACTAGACAAACCTATAGTTCTAAACGGAAGAGGTTTGGGTTCTGGTGCTCTCAGAGGCACATTCAGCCCGACTCAGCTGACATCGCCACTGCTTTGGATTATTTGGTGCACCTTAATAGCTTGGGCCTTTGGTCTACCAACCTCAGGGTGCATTTGGCAGCTATTTCTGCTTTTATTTCGGCTGGGAAAGACTCTTCTCTAGTATCCCACCCAGTTTTCAAGCAATTTTTCAAAGGCTTGATCCATATCAACCCTCCCTTCAGGGATCCTACTCCCCTATGGGACCTGAATATCTGTATTGCACAGCTGATGCAGCCTCCCTTCGAACCACTTTGCTCAGCTGAGCTCAAATACCTGTCTTGGAAAACTGTGTTCCTGGTTGCTATCACCTCTGCCAGGAGAATCAGTGAGCTACAGGCCTTATCAGTGGAACCTGATTTCATTTCATTTCACAGGGATAAGGTGGTCCTTCGCACAAATAGGAAATTCCTTCCCAAAATGGTATCAGATTTTCATCTGATCCAATCTATGTCACTGCCTGTATTTTTTACTGATCACGCCTCCTCTGGAGAGAGGAGATTACACAGTCTTGATGTAAAGACGGTTCTGAGTTACTACATAGAGTCCACTAAACCCCATAAAAACGACTGCTCCCAGCTGTTTCTTGCTTATGGGGAGGTGGGTAAAGGTAAACCTGCCACTAAGAGAACTATTGCTAGATGGATTGTCTCTTGCATACAGTTCTGCTAAAACAGAGCTGGGTCTTGTGGATGTACCAGTGGGTTGCACTTGATCCTTTGAGTGTATCCTGGGAGCAGGTGTAGAGTTCAGGATTCTCCTCATCTACTGTCCACCCGGTGATGGTGGAGAATTCCTGAAGGAGTTTGCAGACTTCATTGCCGACGTGGCATTGGAGTCACCCAGGTGGTTAATACTGGGTGACTTCAATGCCTGGCTCGACGATGAACTTTCGCACTTTGGGAATAACCTCCTCCAGCTTATGACTGTGTTGGGCCTTACACAGGTGGTTACCTCTACTACCCATATAGGGGGTCACCCATTGGACCTAGTGTTTCTCCTAGAGATGGAGATCATGCAGTTGGGGGTGGAACCAAATGCCTGGATGGACCATCATACCATAAGATTCAGCTGGGCACTCCAAAGGCTCGGCCTCACGGAGATGGTCCAGTATCGCCTCCCTTGAGGGGAACACCACCCCAGAGGGCCCATTGGCAGTACCTGGACCTATCGGGTGTTTCAAGTGAGTGCATGAGTCCAGGGGACCCCATATTTGCCTGTAATAAGGCGGTGGGCGATGCCCTGGATTCAGTTTCTCCTGTTTGTGTTCGCCCACTCACTCAGCACCCGAGAACTCCTTGGTTTGATGGGTCCTTGAAGGAGCTGAGAAGAGTGGGGCGAAGGCTAGAGAGGGCTTTAGCGGAACTGCGCTGGATGCTTTTACAGGTTTAGATTGATGGACCACTATGGTGGGTATGCCCATCAATCAGCAATCACCGTAGAAGGCAGAGTTCCTGTCCGAAGATTGTTGCTGCGTGGAACCGACTCAGCTCAACTCTTTCAGACTGTCGATAGATTGTGCAATCCACTCTGTCTGCAGTCTGGAAGAGATTTTTCATGTAATAGTGTGATGAGCTTGCCTGGTTCTTCGCAGATAAGATTGCCAGCGCATTAGGTCGTGCATCGGCCCAGCCCCCTCTTTAAGGGATTGTGGAGACTGGCGGGAGGAAACGAACACCCGTGCTACCTGGTTTGACTTTAGTAGGCTGGAATTCATGGATATTGTGGGGATTGTTCAGACTGTACGACCAACCAGCTGTAGTTTGGATCCGGGCCCTAGGCCACTATTATTAGATTGCGAAGATGTTATCTGCCCAATCCTTGCTGAAATTGTCTGGAAGTCTTTGTAGCAGGGGGGTCTTCCCTGATCCCCTAAAGGAGGCGGTCGTTCGACCACTCCTTAAAAAACACTCCTTGAACCCAGACTGTCTAGCAAACTTCAGACCTATCTCTTCTAACCTGCCCTTTGTGGGTAAGGTTATTGAAAAGGTGGTTGCGATACAGCTAGATGACCATCTTACAAATCACAATGTCTATGATACTCTCCAGTCAAGCTTTAGGAAAAGATATAGCACCAAGACTGCCCTTGTCCAGGTTTTAAATGATCTCCTAATTGTGAGAGATGGAAAGGCTTGTACTATTCTAGTCCTTCTTGATCTTTGTGCAGCGATACTGTGGACCATAGTGTGTGCTTTTGGGCGCCCTCGCTTCTTTGTGGACTGTCTGCGTTCGATTTCTCTAGCTGGTTCGATCCTTCCTCACAGGCCAGACACAGAGGGTTGCCACCAGAATTTATTCCTCTGACGCCATCTTTCTGTCCTGTGGGGTGCCGCAGGGCTCCATTTTGGTGTCCATGTTGTTCGCAGTTTATATGCTGCCATTAGGAGACATCATTAGGTGATATAGTCTGGGTTTTCACTGTTATGCAGATGATACCCAGCTGTATCTGTCCTTTACTCCCGGACATGATGATGCAATCTCTATGCTTAACAGCTGTCTATCTGAAATCAAAGACTGGATGAGTGCTAGCTGGCTGAGCTTAAACCGGATAAGACCGAGGTGTTGTTGGACCTGGCTCTGAGGCGTGGTCAGAGGGCTGGGGTTCCATCAGGCTTATGGCTTGATGGTGTCCAGCTTTTGACCTCAGACCAGTGTAATCCATCAAGTATTTATTGACGACGGTTTGACCCTGAAATTGCAGGTGTCTGCCGTTGTCAAGTCTTCCTTTTATCATCTTAGGAATATCGCCCGGGTGAAACACCTGGTTCCTTTGGCTGACCTTCCTACTTTGGTCCATGCCTTCGTGTCCACCTGCCTTGATTACTGCAATGCCCTGTACCTAGGGCTACTGGGGGTTGATATCTGCCGCTTGCAGCTTGTGCAGAACGCAGCGGCCAGGCTTTTGACTGGGACACCTAGAACTAGTCATATTATGCCTGTGCTGCACAGACTGCACTGGCTGCCAGATAAGTGGCGGATCACCTTTAAGGTCGGATTACTGACCTATAAAGCCCTACATGAACAGGGACCGCAATATCTCCAAGATCTCCTTACTCCCTACTGCCCCTCTAGTTCACTCCAATCCACCGACAAGGGATTGCTAGAGATTCCCAGCATCCATTTGAAGACATCTGGGGCACATGCGTTTTCTTATGCTGCCCCTGCCCTGTGGAATTCTCTACCTCGTTGGATATGAGAATGCCTGACCATCGAGAGTTTTAAGTCGGAGCTCAAAACATTTTTGTTTTTATAAAGCATTTGGAGAATGATTTTATTTTTGTTTATTTAATTATTGTTGTTTTTAAAAGTGTTAGTTTTAAATTCAAACACCATGAAGTCTTGCTATTATTAGGACTTATGCAGTTAGCCTCTGGCTCTGAACTGCCCCGGAGAGGAAACAGTTAACTCCAGAGTAATCTGGAGTTCCACAGCGCGGGGGCGCTGTTCAAAGCTCTATCTGGCCAGTTTCAAATGAAACTGACAGATTCTTTACTCCGCTTTCACTGAACAGTCGTTCCGGAGATCAGCTCCTTCAGCTCGGTTCATTTCAGGGTTTATTCGGTTCATTTGAACCGCAAAGTGTTTATTTTACTGCCGTCAAAAGCTCTATCTGGTAAATCGTATACAAGTATTTAAGTCTGTGTGGAAATTCATTATCAGTTCAGTCTGAACCGATCGGTTTGCTTTAAATAACGATTTTATTCATTGAATGGGCTTTTAGAAGTGCGGTTCCCAGTTCTTATCGGATCTAAAAAAACCTTGGATTAATCTTGGTTTTTTCAAATACCCGTGACACGGTTAGGAACCGATAAGGGTGTCTTGCCTGGCATGGCTGTTTAAAGGGCAAGTTTTTTGGTTAGGCTGGCATTATGTCTGAGAAACCCAAAAGAAAAACCGGGCCCACTGGGTTTCAACACTGTGATGTTCGTGGGAAGCTGCCAAGGCTGACCCACACACACTTCTTGTATCTATTGTCTGGGGTTGGACCACCCTGTCAGACTGCCAGGTGTAAAATTCTCTGCAGCCACCCTGGAAAGAGATTGGGCCGGCTCAGGAACGCAGAGGCAAAAACCGCTGACCCAGATGGCCAGCCCAGTCCAGCACCCACTGACCAGAGGGAGTGCTCTCTGACCAGGCGACTTCCTCGGCAAAAGAAAGGCTATGGTACAGAGGAACCAGTCCCAGTAAGAAAGACAAAGAAATCAGCTGGTCTGGAGTCCAAAATTGTCTCTCCAACTGCTGCAGATAGCAAAAACCATACAGATTGTTCAGTTTTTGTCTCTAGGGACCTTGCGAACTCCCCTACAGTTGGAAAAAGGTGGCTCGTTCAGGTCCAGTGGTTGGGATTATGATGTTGAGGATTTTTATGAACCACAGGAGGGGGGAGGAATTTGATCAGTGTATTTGTGACTGGGAAGGTCTGGACGTGCCCATTGAGTCGGGCATTTCTCCAGACAGACCCTTAGAATCTCCCCTTTGCTGTCTGAGTCCCTCTCATTTTAGGTTTTATAAAAGGTGGTAGAAACCTCCAGCTCCCTTTAGAGGAGGCTGTGGATGAGCAAGAGGAGCCTGATTATGTAGAAATGATGGATATTCCAGAGTCTAGGAGGTTGTCTATTCCTTTGCATAAGTCATTTAGGAAGCAAACAACAAAGATTTTAAAAATCCTCATTCTGTTCCTCCTGTAGATAAAAAAATGGACAGAAGGTATACTTATCAGGCCCTGATACAGACTTCCCTCACTGAGCAGTGTAGTCATGTAGGTGTTGTTCAAGCTGCACCGTATTACATAATATCTCTGGCCTCACATCCTGCTGATAAGGATTCCAGGAAGATTGATGCCATGGCGAAAAACATATATGGCAGCTTCATGAGACTCAGGCAGGCTAATTATATGGCTTATGTGGCTAGATATCAGAAATCTAGATGGGACACTATATTGCAGTTAGCCAAGCAGGCCCAGGGCCAGCTGGCTAGTGAGTTGGAACAAGTGGCTGCTGATGGCATTGAAGCCTCTAAAGTTCAATTTCATACTGCTGTTGATGTTAATGATGTTTCCTCTAGGGTCATGGCCACTTCTGTAGCTCTCCGTAGGCTGGCATGGCTCAGATGCACTAATCTGTCCCAAGATACTCAGTCAAAGGCTATAGATTTTCCTGTGTGGGAAATTCTCTGTTTGGGATCAAACAGAAAATTACATGAAAAAGATGGATGAATACAGAACTACCTACAAAAGTGCCCAAGCTAAGGAGAGGCATGCCACTCCACAAGGCATGCCCCAGGGGTGAGGGCAGGCCTTACCACAGGCCTTTTATCAAGTTCAAGCCTCTTCAGCCTTTGCACAGAGGGTTTTTCAGAGGCAGAGGTAGACGGGCACAGGCAGCTCGTTCTTCCTCAGCCTAAAGCTGCTGCCAAGCAGCTTTAGGCTGAGGAGTGCCCAGGGCCGATTCTCCTGTACCGGTGGTGGGCAGGTTGGCTTATTTCAGCCAGAACTGGTTGTCCCTAACCCTCGGACAAATGGGTTCTGGAGGTGGTAAGCCAAGGTCTGGTTCTCAGTTTCAAACAGTTTCCAAAGATGAGAGCCAGACATTTTCCACCTGCAAATCCTTCAGAAGCCCTTGCTTTGGAAGCAGAGGTTTCTTCTCTTCTACGCTGCAAAGCAGTGGAAAGGGTTCCTCCTTGCCATCAGGGCAAGGGTCTGTACTCGAGATATTTCCTTACCCCAAAAGACAGGAGAATGGCGGCCCATCCTAGATTTAAGGTTCCTGAACAAGCATCTTTTGAAACCAAAGTTCAAAATGTTAACTCTGGCAATGCTTTTGCCTTCCCTAGGCCAGGGGACTGGCTGAGCGTCCCTGGACCTCAAGGACGCCTATTTTCATATCTTGATCAGGCCTTCTCACGAGAAAAGTACCTCAGGTTCAAACCACCCTCTGGCCACTACCAGTTCAGAGCAATGCCCTTCGGCCCTACCTCTGCTCCAAGGGTTTTCACAAATGTCTAGCTGTGGTAGTGGCTCATTTAAGGGAAAGGGGTTGCTGTGTTTCCTACCTGGACGACTGGCTCATAGTAGGTCAGTCTCCAGATCAGGTAAAATCCCATTTGCAAGTCACCCAGCAGCTTCTCACTTCCTGGGATTCCTGTTGAATTTTCCAAAGTCAGTTCTGGAACCAGTTCAGGTACTAACTTTCATAGGTGCAGAATTGAACACAAAGTCAGCCAGGGCATTTCTTCCCTCGGAAAGAGTGGACAGACTCATTGCCTGGCATCCTCCTTTACCCTCACGGGTCTCTCGACCAGCAAGGCACTTTCTGCAACTCCTAGGGCAATGGCTGCTTCCACAGCTGTCGTGCAGGGAGCAAGATTTCAGATGAGGGACATCCAGTTCCACTTGAGGTCCACTGGTCTCAAAGGAATGACCCCTACCAAATTAGTCCCAGTGACCAAAACCCTGATCCTGGCCCTTCAGTGGTGGCAGGATCAAAGCAATTTAACTCAGGGGTTCCCTTCTACCTGCTTCTTCATTCCCTCACCCTCACCACGGATGCCTCCCTGTTAGGGTGGGGGCTCACTATGCGACCTTTCCACTCAGGGGTGTGGTCCCTCAGGAATCTCTGCTCCACATCAATCTCTTGGAACTCAGAGCTGTTCTCTTAGCTCTCCAGGCTTTTTCAGCTACTGTCCAGAACAATGTAGTTCAAGTCAGGACAGACAACACCACAACAATGTGGTACATCATCAGTTAGGGCACTGGCTTCAGCCTTGTGCACCGGCTAATGAAGTTGTGGTCTCTGGCTTACCTCCCTGAACACCTCCCTGATAGCGGTTCACCTTCCAGGGAAGGACAACGTCCTGGCAGATGCCCTCAGCAGAGATTTCTCAGGGCCATCACAGATGGGCCCCTGAATCCTCTGGTGCTGGGGTCAGTCTTTGCCAGATGGGGCACCCCTCAGATAGATCTTTTCGCAGCCCCAGACAACCACCAACTTCCTCTGTTTTGTTGCAGGCCTCCAGTGCTGGGATCAGTCCCCCTGGACGCCTTTCAGTTGGATTGGAAAGGGAAGTTCTTGTATGCCTTTCCCCCCTTCCCTCTCCTATTCAGGGTACTAGTAAAAATCAGAACTCAGCCCTGCAAAGTGATTCTGATTGCTCCAGACTGGGCCAGACAGCCCTGGTACCCTCTTCTCCTGTCCCTTACATTCCACCCTCCCCTGAGCTTGCCCAGGACCCACGACCTGCTGACCTGTGCACAGGGGAGAGTGTGGTATCCGGACCTCAATTCCCTCCACCTCAAGGCCTGGTTCTTGAGGAGCTAGAATTGCTTGATTTACACCTTTCTCAAGGTGTCCTGAATATTTTAAAGCTTCTAGGAAGCCTTCCACTGAGGCCACTTACAAGTCTAAGTGGAAGAGGTTTTCCTTCTGGTGTTCTGAGAAACAAATTGTACCAGAATCTGCTGACTTGGCCATTTATTGGACTATTTGGTCCATCTAAATTCCTAGGCCTCAAACCAGCTACCTTGAAGGTTCATCTGGCAGCTGTTTCTGTTTTTTGTATCTGCAGGGAAACCTGTTTCCCTCTCCTCTCACCCTGTGTTTTCCAAGTTTTTTAAGGGGTTACTTCACACTAACCCTCCCTTTCGGGAACCAGCTCCTGCCTGGGACCTGAATGTTTGCATTGCTCAGCTAATGCAATCCCCCTTTGAGCCTCTGTCTTCGGCAGATCTCAAGTTTTTAACTTGGAAGACTGTTTTTCTAGTGGCTATCACTTCTGCTAGATGTATAAGTGAATTACAAGCCTTGTCAGTGGAAAAGGATTTTATTTCTTTTCACAGAGATAAGGTAGTCCTCAGGACTAACAGAAAGTTTTTACCTACAGTGGTTTCAGATTTTCATCTCAACCAATCCATCTCTCTTCCAGTATTTTTCACTGAGCATTCCCCCTCAGGGGAGAGGAGATTGCACAGTCTGGACGTCAAGAGATCCCTAAGCTACTATTTGGAACGCACCAAGGGTCACAGGTTCGAATCCCTCCAACTCTTCCTTACCTATGGAGAAGTTGGCAAAGGGAGACCTGCCACTAAGAGGACAATTGCAAGGTGGATTGTCTCTTGTATCCAGTTCTGTTACCAAAAACTAGGTAGAGAACCTCCCTCAGGACTGAGGGCTCATTCTACCAGGGGTACAGCTGCATCTCTAGCAGCTGCTAGAGATATTCCCGTTTTGGAAATTTGCCAAGCTGCTACCTGGAAAACAGTCCACACCTTTACCAAGCATTATTCCCTGGATGTCCAGTCCAGGAGAGATGCTCGTTTGGCACAGCTGTACTAGAGCCTATTCCCTAAGTAGGTTCTGGCCCTCCTCCATGGAGGTACTGCTGTGTAATCTGCAGATCCTAATATAGCAAGACTTCATGGTGTTTGAAGAAAAAATTACTCACCTTAGTAATTGCTTTTCTTCTCATGGAGTCTTGCTATATTATGACCACCCTCCCTCCTGCCCCTCTCAGAACTCCTCCTTGGGTGCGGGGTTGGCAAGTTAGTGCAAGCACTGTGTCGTGCCATGTTAGTCTCCCTAGTCCCCCCCCGTTGTCATTTGGGTTAGGGAACTAGGTGATTCTGTTTTTGTTAAGTGGTAGATGGCCCCCTCCCTGGACTTGAGTTTTTTGGGGAGAGGGGGCCTATTAGTGCTTGTCAGGGGTGATTCTAACAATAATATGTAATATTGTTATTATTCTGTGATTGTTGTGTTTTGTTGTTCTACTACTGGTAGGTAGCCAATGGCTAGTGTAGAGTTTTTCACACAGACTTGCTATGTTAGTTTGGCTTAAGTAAAGAACCTGGCAGTTTTCATTGAAACTGGCCAGATAGAGCTTTGAACAGCGCCCTCGGCGCTGTGGAACTCCAGGTTTCACTGGAGTTAACTATTTCCTCTCCGGGGCAGTTCAGAGCCAGAGGCTAACTGCATAAGTCCTAATATAGCAAGACTCCATGAGAAGAAAAGCAATTACTAAGGTGAGTAATTTTTTCTTCTGTACTGCGTTTTGGTTTTGAAAAGCACTTAAAAATAAAATTTTACTTACTTACTTACTCATTCAAAATTGGGGAAGGGGCCTCCATCAGGCCTGAGGGCTCATTCCACCAGAGGTACAGCTGCCTTGGTTGCAGCTGCCAGGGATATACCCTTAGTGGAAACCTGTAAAGCAGCCACGTGGAAGACTGTTCACACATTTACCAAGCATTACTCCCTTGACATCCAGTCAAGAAGTGATGCTAGGTTTGGCACAGCTGTACTGCAGAGTCTGTTCCCAAAATAGGTTCTGTCGATCCCTCCTCCATGGGAGTACTGCTTGGTAGTCTGCATATAGTCGGAATACAGTATGACTTCATGTTGTTTGAAGAAAACATTACTCACCATAGTAATGTTGTTTCTTCTAATGGAGTCTTGCTGTATTATGACCTCCTTCCCAGCCTCCCCTCCTGGAACCTAGTTGTTTTGGGATGTGGGTGGGCAGGTGCAGTGCTGCACCTCAGGGGTGTACTTGGTTGCCTCTTCTTGAATGAGGTTTGTTGTTATTACGTATTTTATTGTTATATACTTATTACCTACTGGGATTCCTTTCTGGGGGTCTCGACTTGAGTTTTTGGACCCTAAATTTATGTTTATTGCCTTTTGGCAGAACATTTTTAAAACAATTTCTGGGTTGTTAGACAGTTAGTTTAGTGCTCGTAAGAATCTGACGGTTACACTCAGGAGTACCTGGGACAGAGGTTTGAAAACTGAGTGTGAGCTCAATGTTCTATGCCTTTGCATAGAGTTAACCCTTTCCTCTCCGGAGCAGTTCAAGTGCTGGGGCTAACTGCATATAGTCAGAATACAGCAAGACTCCATTAGAAGAGACAACATTACTATGGTGAGTAATTTTTTCAAACAACATGAAGTCTTGCTGTATTCTGATTATTGCAGTTAACCCAGCCTTTAAACTGCCCCAGAGAACAAAGGGTTAACTTTCTATGCAGAGCATAGAATGCTGAGCTCGAGCTCGGTTGATGTCTCTGTCTGGAGCCCTTTGAAATCCAACCGTCAGATTCTTTACTCCGCCTCACTGAACAGTCGCTCCGGAGATTTCTCCTGCAGCTCGATTCAAAAGTCGGTTAAAGTGTCAGTTTAGTGTCGGTTTTAAACCGAAATTTATTTCCGCATAGTCAGTTCAGTCTCTGTCTGTGGTGCCGTGAGTACTAGATAGGTTTTATTCTGATTTTCTGTATGGAACTTGTAAAAGTGTTAGATCAGTTCGGCTGAACCGATCATTTGTAGTGAATCCTTGGATTTTTCTTTAGTGTGTGGTTACCGGTCCTTATTGGTTCTAAAAAGACGTGTTTTGTACGTTTTTTTCCAATACCCGTGACATGGTTAGGAACCGATAAGGGAGTCTTGCCTGGCAGTTGCCAAAAAAAATGGGCCCACTGGGTTTCAACACTGCAGTGAGTGTGGGGAGGTCTTTGCTAAGGCCGATCCCCACACCACCTGTGTTTATTTTCTGGGGTTTGAACACCTCGATACAGACTGCCAAATATGTAACAATTTTCTCAAATCTACCCTTGAAAAGAGATTAGGTAGACTGAGGGAAAAGGAGGCCGAGAAGTCTGCTGACCTGGATGGCCAGCCCGGTTCAGTTCCGACTAAACCAGAAGGAGTTCCCTCTGACTAGGGCGATACTACTTCGGTCAAAAGGAGAGCCAATCTCGAGGGATCGGTTCCGACAAAAAGAAAACGCGAAGAGAAATCGACCGGTTCGGATCCAGAAGTTCATGTTCCGACCGCCAAGGAAATAGCCAGAGTGATTCGGATTGTGGAATCGCTTCGCCCGTTTCCGACCGATCCGGCACCTTTTGGCAGGAGTTTGGTTCGGTCGGTCCCCCCGGTTCAAGATTATACCCCTGAAGATTTTTATGAACTGGAGTTTGAGGAGGAGGGGGAGTTTGAAGATGATGATGGTGATGGTAAAAGTCTGGATGTGCCTGTGGAACCGGACATCTCCCCAGACAGACCTTCGGTTGTATCCCCTCCTAGGCTTTCTGAGTCCCCTTCCCACTTTATGTTTTACAGAAAGGTGGCTGAAACCCTCCAACTTCCTATGGAGGAGGCAATGGAGGATCAAGAGAAGCCTGATTATGTGGAAATGATGGACATCCCAGAGTCCAGGAGACTGTCTATTCCCCTTCACAAATCTTTTGGGAAGCAGACACAAAAAATCCTAAAGTCTCCCAATTCTATACCTCCTGTTGATAGAAGAATGGACAAGAGGTATACACTATCAGGCTCAGATACATAGTTTTTATACCAGCAATGCAGCCATGTTGGGGTAGTGTAGGCTGCTGCCTGTATAAGGCAAACATTCCCTTGGCTTCACACCCCCAGACAAAGACTCCAGGAAGATTGATGCCATGGCAAAAAAACAGTACATGGCATCTTCCTTGGGACTCAGGCAGGCGAATTATATGGCCTATACAGCAAGGTACCGGAATTCCAGGTGGGACACTGTACTGGCACTGGCTAAACAGGCCTCCCCCCAGCTAGCCAAGGAGCTGGAGGAGGTGGCTGCAGATTGGATTGAGGCATCAAAAGTACAGTTTCATGCTGCTGTGGACTCCAATGTTGTGTCATCAAGAGTCATGGCTACATCTGTGGCTCTTTGGAGAATGGCTTGGCTCAGATGTACTAGCCTCTTGCAGGATACCCAAGCTAAGGTCATGGATTTTCCTGTAGTGGGTAATTCTTTGTTTGGGGAGCAGACAGAGAATTACATGAAGAAAATGGACAAGTACAGGACCACTTATAGGAGTGCGCAGGCCAAGGAGAGGCAGGCAACTCCTCAAAGGCAGAAGTCTAGGGGCAGGGGAAGGCCTTTTCATAAGACTTTTTACCAAGCACAGGCCTCTTCTCCCTTTTCACAGAGGGGGTTATTCAGAGGGAGAGGCAGAAAGGGGATGAGCAGGGCTGCGTTCACTCCTCAGCCTAAGGCCCCTGCCAAGCAGACTACCTCATGGGTCTGCCCGGGTCGACTCTCCTGTTACAGTAGGGGGCAGGCTGGCTTACTTTGTCGAGGACTGGATGTCTATTACCTCAGACAAGTGGGTCCTGGAAGTAGTAAGCCAGGGACTGGTTCTCAGCTTCAAAAAATTCCCGAAGATGAGAGCCAGATCTTTTCCACCTGCAGGTCTTTCAGAAACCCTTGCCCTAGAGGTAGAGGTTTCATCTCTTCTGGCTTTAAGAGCCATAGAGAGAGTGCCTACCCTACACTAGGGCAAAGGTCTGCACTCTAGGTACTTCCTTTTCCCAAAAAAGACAGGGGAGTGGCGACCCATCCTAGACCTAAGATACCTGAACAAACATCTTTTAAAACCAAAGTTCAGGATGGTAACTCTGGGAATAATTCTTCCCTCTCTATGGCCAGGGGACTGGCTAGCCTCCCTGGACCTCAAAAATGCCTATTTTCACATTCCCATCAGGTGCTCCCACAGAAAGTACCTCAGGTTCGAGTTGCCCTCAGGCCACTATCAGTTCAGAGCAATGCCCTTTGGTCTAACATCAGCCCCAAGGGTTTTCACAAAGTGCCTGGCAGTAGTAGTTGCCTTTCTAAGGAGGCAAGAGATTTCCATTTTTCCATATCTGGACGATTGGCTAATAGTGGGCCAGTCTCCAGACCAAGTCAAGTCAGACCTGCAAGTGACCCAGCAAGTGCTCACTTCTCTAGGATTTCTTCTCAACCTTCCCAAGTCAGTTCTCGAGCCAGTGCAGCTCCTTACCTTTATAGGGGCGGAGCTGGATACTGTCAAAGCAAGAGCCTTTCTTCCCTTGGAAAGGGCAAGAGTTCTTATAGAACTGGCTCCTTCCTTCAGCCTTCAGGTGTCTCGACCAGCAAGGCATTTCCTCCAGCTCTTGGCAGCTTCTACAGCAGTGGTCAAAGGGGCAAGATTCCAGATGAGGGACTTTCAGTTCCATCTGAGGGCCTTTTGGTCCCAGAGCAAGGATTCCCTTACCAAACTGATTCCAGTGACTTGGACCCTGATCCAAGCCCTTCAGTGGTGGCAGGATCAGGAACATTTAAGGCAAGGGGTCCCATTTGCCACTCAATCTCATTCAGTGGTCCTTACCACGGATGCTTCCCTTCTGGGCTGGGGAGCCCATCTGGGGGCCCTCACTGTCCAGGGACTGTGGTCCCCTCCCGAATCCCTTCTCCATATCAATCTCCTAGAACTCAGGGCAGTTTTTCTGGCCCTGCAAGTGTTCTCTCAGTCAGTGCAGAACAAGGTGATTCAAGTCAAAACAGACAACACCACCACCATGTGGTACATCAACAAGCAGGGAGGCACTCGGTCTACAGCCTTGTGCACAGAAGCCATGAAGTTGTGGTCCCTGGCTTATTCCCTGCAAACCTCTCTGATAGCAGTTCACCTTCCAGGGAAGGACAATGTGCTAGTAAATGCACTGTGCAGGATCTCACAGGGCCATCACGAATGGTCCCTGGACCCTCTGGTATTGAAGGTGATTTTTTCAAGGTGGGGCACTCCAGAGATAGATCTCTTTGCAGCCCCAGACAATCACCAACTTCCTCTCTTTTGTTGCAGACCCCGAGTCTTGGGCTCAGTCCCCCTGGCTGCTCTGATTCTGAACTGGGAAGGAGAATTTCTGTATGCCTTCCCTCACTTTCCTCTTCTGTTCAAAGTTTTAGTCAAGATCAGGTCACAACCTTGCAAAGTGATTCTGATTGCTCCAGACTGGGCCAGACAGCCTTGGTACCCCCTGTTGCTGTCCCTAGCAGTCCATGTTCCCCTGTCTCTTCCCAGGAATTACAACCTGTTAACCTCCTCTCAGGGGAGGATTTGGTACCCCAGTCTTCAGTCTCAATCTCAAGGCATGGCTCTTGAAGAGTTAGAGTTTGCAGATTTTCATCTGTCTCAGGGGGGTTCTGGATATTCTCAAAGCTTCTCGAAAGCCCTCCACCAGAAAGGCTTATAACTCCAAATGGAAGAGATTCAGCATTTGGTGTTCTAAGAAGCATATTTCTCCAGACACTGCTGAATTGCCTACAGTTCAAACAACATGAATTCTTGCTGTATTCTGACATATGCAGTTAGGTCCTGCCTTTCAACTGCCCCGGAGAACAAAGAGTTAAACTTTCCATGGCCGGCATGGAATGTTCACCACGAGCTCGGTTAAAGCCCTTGTCTGCTGTTGTTTAAACTCCAACCGTCAGATTCTTTACTCCGCCTCACTGAACAGTCGCTCCGGAGATTTCTCCTTTGCTCGGTTCAAAAAAGTCGGTTGAAGTGTCATTTTTTCGCTCGGTTTCTACCGAATTGCTGTTACCGCTCAGTCGGTTCAAGTCTCTATCTGTGGTACTGTGAGTACTAGATAGGTTTTCTGTGTAGTTTCTGTGCGGAACTTGTAAATTGTGGATTGGTTCGGCTGACCTGATCAGTTTCAGGTAAAAAAAAGTTTGTGATTCATTTAGAGTGTGGTAACCGGCCTGCTTATCGGTTCTAAAAAAGAACGGATTTTATTACGTTTTTTTCCAAGACCCGTGACACGGTCAGGAACCGATAGGGGAGTCTTGCCTGGCGGATTGCCGAGAAAGGGTAAGTTTTGGTTAGGATTGGCCATGTCTGAGAAACCCAAGAAAAAAGACGGGCCCACTGGGTTTCAACACTGCAGTGTGTGGGGAAGTCTTTGCCAAGGCTGATCCCCACCACCACTGTGTTATTGTCTGGGTTTGACCACCTCGATTCAGACAGCCAAATTTGTAAGAATTTTCCCAAATCTACCCTGGAAAAGAGATTAGGTAGACTGAGGGAAAGGGAGGCCGAGAAGTCCGCTGACCCGGATGGCCAGCCCGGTTTGGTTCCGAACAAACCAGAAGGAGTGCCCTCTGACCAGGGCGATACTTCTTCGGGCAAAAGGAGAGCCGATTCTGAGGAGTCGGTTCCGGTAAAAGGGAAAAGAAAAGATAAATCGTCTGGTTCGGACCCAGAAATTCATACTCCGATCGCCGATAAGATAGCTAGGCGTGAGGTGATAGTGCAACGCTATCTTTGTTCCGACCGAACCGGCACCATCTGGCAGGGGTTTGGTTCGGTCGGTTCCCCCGGTTCCGGATTACACTTTGGAAGAATTTTATGAACTGGAGGAGGAAGAGGAAGGAGAGTATGAGGATGATGATGGTGATTATGAAAGTCTGGATGTGCCTATTGACCCGGACATCTCCCCAGACAGACCTTCAGGTGTTTCTCCTCCTAGGCTTTCTGAGTCCTCTTCTCACTATATGTTTTACAAAAAAGTGGCTGAGACCCTCCAGCTTCCTGTGGAGGAAGCAGTAGAGGATCAGGAGGAGCCTGATTTTGTTGAGATGATGGACATCCCAGAGTCCAGGAGACTGTCTATTCCCCTCCACAAATCCTTTGGGAAACAGACACATAAAATTCTTAAGTCTCCTAATTCCATACCTCCTGTGGACAGACGAATGGACAAGAGGTATACTCTTTCCAGGCTCAGACACGGAGTTCCTTTTCCAGCAATGCAGCCATGTTGGGGTAGTGCAGGCTGCTGCCTGTGATAAGGCAAATATCCCCTTGGCATCACACCCCCCAGACAAGGATTCCAGGAAGATTGATGCCATGGCAAAGAAACAGTACATGGCAGCATCTCTGGGACTCAGGCAGGCTAACTATGTGGCCTACACAGCTAGATACCAGAAGTCCAGGTGGGACACTGTACTGGCTCTGGCTAAACAGGCCCCTGACCAGCTTGCCAAGGAGCTGGAGCAGGTGGTTGCAGGTGAGATTGAGGCATCTAAAGTGCAATTTCATGCTGCTGTGGACTCCAGTGATGTGTCATCAAGAGTCATGGCTACATCTGTAGCTCTTCGGAGAATGGCTTGGCTCAGATGTACTAGCGTCTCACAGGATACCCAGGCTAAGGCCATGGATTTTCCTGTAATTGGTAATTCTCTGGGGTGTAGACAGAGAACTACATGAAAAAGATGGATGAGTACAGGACCACTTACAGGAGTGCTCAGGCCAAAGAAAGGCAAGCAGCTCCTCAAAGGCAGCAGTCCAGGGGCAGGGGCAGGCCTTTCTAAAGGCCTTTCTACCAAGCTCAAGCCTCCTCTTCTTTTTCACAGAGGGGGTTCTTTAGAAGGAGAGGCAGACGGGGGATGAGCAGGCCTGCATCCACCCCTCAGCCTAAAGCCCCTGCCAAGCAGACAGCCTGATGGGTCTGCCCGGGCTGATTCTCCCATACCAGTAGGGGGCAGGCTGGCTTACTTTGTCCAGGACTGGAAGTCTCTTACATCAGACAAATGGATCCTGGAAGTAGTAAGCCAGGGGCTGGTTCTCAGCTTCAAAAAATTTCCCAAGATGAAAACCAGATCCTTTCCACCTTCAAATCCATCAGAGACCCTTGCCTTAGAGGCAGAGGTTTCTTCCCTCCTAGCTCTCAGAGCTATAGAGAGGATTCCCACCCTACACAAGGGCAAAGGATTGTACTCCAGGTACTTCCTAACCCCCCAAAAGACAGGAGAATGGCGGCCCATCCTGGATCTGAGATATCTAAACAAGCACCTTTTAAAGCCAAAATTCAAAATGGTGACTCTGGGAATAATTCTGCCCTCTCTGAGGCCTGGAGACTGGCTAGCCTCCCTGGACCTCAAAGATGCCTATTTTCACATTCCCATCAGGTGCTCCCACAGAAAGTACCTCAGGTTCGAGTTGCCCTCAGGCCACTATCAATTCAGAGCAATGCCCTTTGGCCTAACATCAGCCTCAAGGGTTTTCAAAAAATGCCTGACAGTAGTGGTTGCTTTCCTAAGGAGAAAAAAGATCTCCATCTTCCCATACTTGGACGACTGGTTCATAGTAGGTCAGTCTCCAGACCAAGTCAAGTCACATTTGCAAGTGACTCTGCAAATGCTCACTTCCTTAGGATTCCTTCTCAACCTTCCAAAGTCAGTTCTCGAACCAGTACAGCTCCTCACCTTTGTAGGGGCAGAGCTGGATACAGTAAAGGCAAGAGCCTTCCTTCCCCTGGAAAGGGCAAGGTCCGTCATGGAACTGGCCTCTTCATTCACCCTTCAGGTGTCTCGACCAGCAAGGCATTTCCTTCAGCTTCTGGGCCACATGGCAGCTTCCACAGCAGTGGTCCAAGGAGCAAGATTCCAGATGAGGGACATTCAGTTCCACTTAGAGCCTTCTGGTCCCAAAGAAAGGATTCCCTTACCAAACTAGACCCAGTGACTCGAACCCTGATCCAAGCCTTGCAATGGTGGCAGGATCAGGACAATTTGAGACAAGGGGTTCCTTTTGTCACTCAGTCTCATTCAGTGATACTCACCACAGATGCTTCCCTGCTGGGCTGGGGAGCCCAGTTGAGGGATCTTACCACCCAAGGACTGTGGTCACCTCAGGAATCTCTGCTTCACATCAGTCTCTTGGAACTCAGAGCGGTGTTTTTGGCACTGCAAGCTTTTTCCAAATCTGTGTAGAACAAGGTGGTCCAGGTCAGAACAGACAACACCACCTCCATGTGGTACATCAACAAGCAGGGAGGCACTCGGTCTACGGCCTTGTGCACAGAAGCAATGACGTTGTGGTCCCTGGCCTATTCCCTGCAAACCTCTCTGATAGCAGTTCACCTCCCAGGGAAGGACAATGTCCTAGCAGATGCTCTGAGCAGAATATCCCAGGGCCATCACGAATGGACCCTAGATCCTCTAGTTTTAAAAGTGATTTTCTCGAGATGGGACACTCCAGAGATAGATCTTTTTGCAGCCCCAGACAATCACCAACTTCCTCTCTTTTGTTGCAGACCCCCAGTCTTGGGCTCAGTCCCCCTGGATGCTCTGATCCTGAATTGGGAAGGGAAATTTCTGTATGCTTGTCCCCCCTTCCCTCTCCTGTTCAAAGTGTTAGTCAAGATAAGGTCACAACCATGCAGAGTGATTCTGATTGCTCCAGACTGGGCAGGACAGCCCTGGTATCCCCTGTTGCTGTCCTTAACAGTCCACCTTCCCCTGTCTCTTCCCAGGAATTACAACCTGTTGACATCCTCTCAGGGGAGGATTTGGTACGTGAATCTTCGGTCTCTCAATCTCAAGGCATGGCTCTAGAAGAATTAGAGTTTGCTGATCTGCATCTTTCCCAAGGGGTTCTGGATATCCTTAAGGCTTCTCGAAAGTCTTCCACCAGAGAGACTTACAACTCCAAATGGAAAAGATTCAGCATTTGGTGTTCTAAGAAAAATATTTCTCCAGATTCTGCTGAGTTGCCTAAGGTTCTGGACTATATGGTCCATCTTAATGGCCTAGGCCTCAGGCCAGCTACCCTTAAAGTACATTTGGCAGCTGTTTCTGCTTTCCTGTCAGTAGGCAAGCCATCCCTCTGTCAGCCCATCCTGTGTTTGAAGTTGTCAAGGGATTGCTTCACACCAATCCCACTTTAGGATCCTGTCGGTTGGGACTCTTAATGTTTGCATTGCTCAGCTTATAAACCCCACTTGAGCCTTTGTCCTCTGCAGAGCTTAAGCACTTGACTTGGAAAACTGTGTTTTTGGTGGCCATTACCTCTGCCAGGCTATCAGTGAATTGCAAGCCCTGTCAGTGGAACCTGATTTCATCTCTTTCCATAGAGATAAAGTGGTCCTAAAACTAACAGAAAGTTTTTGCCTAAAGTGGTTTCAGATTTTCACCTCAACCAGTCTGTGTCTCTCCCTGTTTTCTTCACTGACCATTCCTCCTCTGGAGAGAAGAGGCTTCACAGCTTAGATGTTAAAAGGGCACTGAGCTACTACGTAGAGCGCACCAAGGGTCACAGGTTTGAATCCCTCCAGTTGTCCCTCATGTATGGAAAGGTTGGTAAGGGCAAACCTGCCACTAAGAGATCTATTGCCAGGTGGATTGTTTCTTGTATACAATTCTGCTATGAGAAACTGAGTAGAGCTCCACCCTCAGGCCTGAGGGCTCATTCCATTAGAGGTACAGCTACTTCCCTGGCTGCTGCAAGGGATATTCCTCTCTTAGAAATTTGTCAAGCAACCACCTGGAAAACAGTCCATACATTCACCAAGCATTATTCTCTGGATATCCAGGCTAGGAGTGATGCTCCGTTTGGTACAGTAGTACTTCAGAGCCTGTTTCAAAAGTAGGTTCTGTCCCTCCTCCATGGAGGTGCTGCTTGGTAGTCTGCATATGTCAGAATACAGCAAGACTTCATGTTGTTTGAAGAAAAAAATTACTCACCTTAGTAATGTTGTTTCTTCTAATGGAGTCTTGCTGTATTCTGACCTCCCCCCGCCTCCCCTCTCACAACCTAGTTTTTGGGATGTGGGTGGGCAGGAGCAGTGTTGGCACCCTAGGGGTGTCCTTTTTTCACCCTCTTTTTATGTTGGGTGAGTGATTGTGTTTTGGATGTGTTTTGTTTTTTGGGTTTCCTGACTTGAGTCTTCTTTTTGAAACCAAAAAACCCTTTTATATAGATATAGTTGCCAGTTGGCTAGTTTTGAGTTTTACAGCTTCCACACAGAACTTCTAGTGAGTATTGCTTGTAAAGATCTGACGGTTAGAGTTTAAACAACAGCAGACAGGGGCTTCAACCGAGCTCGTGGTGAACATTCCATGCTGTCCATGGAAAGTTTAACTCTTTGTTCTCTGGGCAGTTGAAAGGCAGGACCTAAATACATATGTCAGAATACAGCAAGACTCCATTAGAAGAAACAACATTACTAAGGTGAGTAATTTTTTCTTCTGGATTATATGGTCCATCTTAATGGCCTAGGGCTCAGACCAGCTACTCTCAAGGTACACTTGTCAGCTGTTTCTGCTTTTCTGTCAGTGGGGAAGTCTTCCTCACTATCATCTCATCCTGTGTTCTGTAAATTTTTTAAAGGATTGCTTCATACCAATCCTCCCTTTAGAGACCCTGCCCCTGCCTGGGATTTAAATGTTTGCATTGCTCAACTTATGCAACCTCCCTTTGAACCTATGTCCACAGCAGAGCTTAAGTACTTGACTTGGAAAACTGTGTTTTTAGTAGCCATTACCTCTGCGAGACGTATCAGTGAATTGCAAACCCTGTCAGTGGAACCTGATTGTACCTCCTTTCATAGGGATAAAGTGGTCCTTAGAACCAATAGAAGGTTCTTGCCCAAAGTGGTTTCAGATTTCCACTTGAATCAGTCTATGTCTCTCCCTGTTTTCTTCACTGATCATTCTTCCTCAGGAGAGAGGCGGCTACACAGTTTAGATGTTAAAAGAGCCCTTAGCTGCTACATAGAGCGTACCGAGGGTCACAGGTTTGATTCCCTCCAGTTGTTCCTCACTTATGGAGAAGTGGGAAAGGGCAAACCTGCCACCAGAGAACTGTTGCCAGGTGGATTGTGTCTTGTATACAATTCTGTTATGAGAAACTGGGAAGATTCCACCCTCAGGCCTGAGGCTCACTCTACAAGAGGTACAGCTGCTTTCCTGGCTGCTGCCAGGGATATCCCTCTCTTAGAAATTTGTCAAGCAGCCACCTGGAAAACAGTCCATACCTTTACCAAGCATTACTCTCTGTCTATTCAGGCTAGGAGTGATGCTCGGTTTGGCACAGTAGTACTTCAGAGCCTATTCCCAAAGTAGGTTCTGTCCCTCCTCCATGGAGGTACTGCTTGGTAGTTTGCAATAGTCAGAATACAGCCAGACTTCATGTTGTTTGAAGAAAAAATGACTCACCTTAGTAATTATGTTTCTTCTAATGGAGTATTGCTGTATTCTGAGTTCCCTCCCTGCCTCCCCTCTCAGAACCTGGTTTTGGGAAGTGGGTGGGCAGGTGCAGTGTTGCAATTCAGGGGTGCTCCTTTTACACCCTCTTCTTTTTTGTTTGGGTGTTTGTTTTATTATTATTCTTATTTGGATTGGTTTTTGGGTTTGGGGTTTCCTGACTTGAGTCTTCCTTTGGGAATCCAAAACTTTTTGTTGCCAGTTGGCTAGTAAAATTTTTTACAAATTCCACATAGGATAGTTAGTGAGTTTTTGCTCGTAAGAATCTGATGGTTGGATTTCAAAGGGCTCCAGACAGAGACATCAACCGAGCTTGAGCTCAGCAGTCTATGCTCTGCATAGAAAGTTAACCCTTTGTTCTCCGGGGCAGTTTAAAGGCTGGGGCTAACTGCAATAGTCAGAATACAGCAAGACTGCATTAGAAGAAACATCATTACTGAGGTGAGTAATTTTTTCTTCTTGCTGCTCTGTGGTAACAAGAGCATGGCAGCACTGTACCCCTTGTTGCAGTTCAGAGTCAAAAATAGCCGTATCTCACAGCCTGTGAGTCAAAGTGCCAGGGCATAGTGCTGCTGTCCTCTTGTCCCCAGAAGAAACCTTTTTACATAATACAGATGCATGGCTATATTCATTATTCAGTTTAGTTGCATGTGTGCTGAATTTGTGGTGGACTTCTTACCTTTTTCTGCAGTCATTCCCCAGCCAGCTTGTTGAGCCTATCTCACTCAAAGCCAGGGCTCACTCATTCTTGCCCCCACTTCAACCCATGCAAACTCAATTGGAAACTCAGGGAGACAATAGGAGGCTCTCAGTCTTGCTCTTACAGTGGTACAGAACTGGTAGATTCTGTAAACTGTGAACAGAACAAAAAGTGCATGGGAGCCGAATGAAGAAAGCTTACGCTAATTAGCTTTTCCAAGATATATAATTAAATATTAGCTTTAATAACCAGAGTATTAACAGACCCCTATACTGGTGAAGATGCTGAATTTCTTTCTGGGCATGGTTTCGCCATCTTTTGATAGGAACTGATTGTTTGGATTAGTGAGAGATCAATGCACTGTATTTGGGTATATTTTGTCAGACAAACAGCTGCTGCACGCAGTCCTAATTTAACAAAAAAATGTTCCTTAAGCTTGCACCTCCTTTGTGCTTTAAATTAATTCAAAATATTGAAATACAGTCTGACTGAACCTATAAATTTCAAGATGACCTGGGGAAGGGGGAAAAAGCAGGTGTGAGCACCTAGCATCCTGTATTTTTTTATCCTATTTTGTTTTCCTGGTGTGGGCTGAAATTGAATCTCTTGCTATAGATATTAAATTCTGACACACTTCACTTCATACAGTTTCAAACAAATAGCAGACTTGTAAAAAAAAAGATCTTCCTACTATAGCCTTGATTCACTCAGGAAAAAAGCAGGAAATAAATAGCAATAAACAGAATTAGCAAGTCCCAGTCTGTCCCTCCCGAGTCCACAAGCAGCCAGCATGCAGCATCTCTCCGTCCCAAAAGTTTGTTGGAAAAAACAATGTTGAATCAACTTTTACAACGCACCACACAAGACACTCAGTGCAATTTGCCATTGATAGAAACATAGACTTTGACGGCAGATAAGGACCGCTAGGCCCATCTAGTCTGCCCATTTCTCTACCTACAGGATAGGCCGCAGATCCTAGTTAACCAACAGCCTATTTCTTCCTACCCCCCACAAGAATTGCCTTATGTCTGTCCCATGCATTCTTGAATTCTCCCACAGTTTTAGACCCCAAACCTCCTCAGGAAGGCAGTTCCATGCATCCACTACCCTCTCTGTGAAATAATACTTCCTCACATTGCCCCTGAACCGCCTCATTCTATCTTTTAAATTGTGTCTCCTTGTTCTTGCAAGTCTCTTTTTCTGAAAGATGCTACCCTCTTGAACTTTGTTGATTCCACTGAGGTACTTAAAAGTTTCTGTCATGTCCCCCCTCTCCCTTCTTTCCTCAAGGGTATACATATTAAGCTCCTTTAGTCTCTCCTCATACGGCTTCTCTTGCAGACCCTGCACCATTTTAGTTGCCCTCCTCTGGACTACCTCTATCCTGTCTATGTCCTTGCGGAGATAGGGTCTCCAGAACTGGACACAGTACTCCAGATGGGGTCTCACCAACTGTCTGTACAGAGGGATAACAACTTCCTGTTTTCTGCTGCTGATGCCTCTCCCTATACATCCCAGTATACCCCCAGCCCTTCCTACTGCCTTCTACATTGCTTGCTAACCTTAAGGTCATCTGATATGACTACCCCAGGTCCCTTTCCTTTTTTGTTGTTGTTACTACCTCCCCACCCATTGTGTATTCTTCCCTTGGGTTCTTGCTTCCCAGGTGCATTATTTTGCACTTCTTTGCATTGAATCCTAGCTGCCATACTTCTGACCATTCCTCCAACCTTGCCAAGTCCCTTTTCGTCCTTTCCATGCCTCCTTGTGTATCAAGCAGCCAATAATTGATTGCAAATAAATAATATATTAATTACCTTCGCCTTGCAGCCTTGCTTTGCTTATGGCTGTGCAGTGACTCTGGGGAAAGAAGAATAAGACAGCCAGGGGTACTGACTTGAGGGAGGGATCCGTGATTCCATTCTGCCTCTCGATCTGCAGACTGAATTGCAGCAGCTGCAGGGTTCAGACCAAAGCCGGAGACTGAGTAGCTTGGAGACAGTCTTCAGTTTCTAGGGATCCGAGAGCTTGGCACAGCACCGATACTCCTAAATCTTCCCGGTTGTCCGAGTTCCTGGGCAACAACAACAACGGGGCTGTTTCTGGATCCTCCATGTTCTTTCAAACAACATGAAGTCTTACTATATTATGACAATTGCAGTTTGTCCCAGCATTAGAACTGCTCCGGAGGTGAAAGAGTTAACTCCATTCCATGAATGGAACTTAGAGCACGAGCTCTAAAGAGAAGCTCTGTCTGTGTAGTTTCAAACCTGAACTGTCAGATTCTTTACTCCGCCTCACTGAACAGTCGCTCGGAGAGTTCTCCTACTGCTCGGTTCATTTCAGGTTTAAACAGTGTTTTCCGGTTCGATTCAACCGAGAATAGTTTTATTTTAACCATAAAACCAATCGGTTCAAGCTCTGTCTGTGGTATCGTAAGTAATTCATATTTTAATTCTGTGTGGAACTTGTAAGTTTTATCGGTTCGGTTTGAACCGATCAGCTTAGGATTAAAACTTAAAGTTTTAAATTTGAGATTTTAAGTCGCGTTCCGGTTCTTATCGGTTCTAAAAAAGCGGATTTCATTCGTTTTTTCCAATACCCTTGACACGGTTAGGAACCGATAAGAATTGTCTTGCCTGGCACTGCGTTTAAAGGGCAAGTTTTTCTGGTTAGGCTGGCATTATGTCTGAGAAACCCAAAAGAAAAACCGGCCCACTGGGTTTCAACACTGTGATGTCTGTGGGGAAGTCTTTGCCAAGGCTGCCCACACACCACATGTGTTTATTGTCTGGGGTTTGACCGCCTCAGTCAGACTGCCAGATTTGTAAATTTCCCTGCAGCCACCCTGGAAAGAGATTGGGCAGGCTCGAGCGAGAAACCAAAAGTCCGCTGACCGGATGGCCAGCCGGTTCGGTGCCAACCGAACGGAGGGAGCTCCCTCTGACCAGGGCGAGACTTCCTCGGGCAAACGAAAAGCTGGCTCGGATGAACCAGTTCCAGTAAAGAGAACAAGAAAGTCAGCAGGTTTGGAGCCCAAAATTCTTACTCCAACTGCTGCAGAGATAGCAAGAGCTATTCAGATTGTCCAGTCACTTTCTCCGGTTCCGTCCGAACCGCCACTATCTGGTAAAAGGTCGGTTCCATCGGTTCAGGAATATGATGTTGAGGAGTTTTATGAACCAGAGGAGGGGGAGGATGATTATGAACAGTATGAATGTGACTTAGAGGGTCTGGGTGTGCCCATTGAACCGGACATCTCCCCAGACAGACCTTTAGAATCTCCCCCTATGCTTTCTGAGTCTCCCTCTCATTTTATGTTTTACAAAAAAGTTGCTGAAACCCTCCAGCTTCCTTTGCAGGAAGCTGTGGATGAGCAAGAGGAGCCTGATTTTGTAGAAATGATGGATATACCAGAGTCTAGGAGATTGTCTATTCCTTTGCATAAGTCATTTAGGAAACAAACAATAAAAATCTTAAAAACTCCTAATTCTGTGCCTCCTGTAGATAAAAAGATGGACAGGAGGTACACACTGTCAGGTCCTGATACAGAATTCCTTTCTCAGCAATGCAGTCATGTTGGGGTAGTTCAGGCTGCAGCCTGTGATAAACTAATATTCCCTGGCTTCACATCCTCCTGACAAGGATTCCAGGAAGATTGATGCCATGGCAAAAACAGTACATGGCAGCGTCCTTGGGACTCAGGCAAGCAAATTATATGGCTTATGTAGCAAGGTATCAGAAATCTAGATGGGATGCTGTTATGGATTTAGCAAACAAGCCCCTGGCCAGCTTGCTAAGTGAGCTGGAGCAGGTGGCTGCCCGATAGCGTGAGGCTTCTAGGTGCAGTTTCATGCTGTTGTGGATTTTAATGATGTTTCCTCTAGAGTCATGGCCACATCTGTAGCTTTTCGTAGGTTGGCCTGGCTCAGGTGTACTAGCTTGTCACAGGATACCCAGTCTAAGGCTATGGATTTTCCTGTGGTGGGAAATTCTCTGTTTGGGGAGCAGACAGAGAATTATATGAAGAAGATGGATGAATATAGGACTACCTATAATAGTGCCCAAGCCAAGGAGCGGCAAGCCACTCCTCAGAGGCACACCCCCAGGGGTAGGGGTAGGCCTTTCCACAGGCCTTTTTACCAAACCCAGGCCTCCTCTGCTTATGCTCAGAGGGGGTTCTTCAGAGGCAGAGGCAGACGGGGCGCGGGCAGGCCTGCCCCCACCCCTCAGCCTAAAGCACCTGCCAAGCAGGCACCTGATGGGGTGCCCAGGGCCAGGTCTCCTTTACCAGTAGGGGGCAGGTTGGCTTACTTCAGTCAGAACTGGGTGTCTTTAACTTCAGACAAGTGGGTTCTGGAAGTAGTAAGCCAGGGTCTGGTTCTCAGCTTCAAAAAGTTCCCAAAGATGAGAATCAGGTCTTTTCCACCTGCAAGTTCTTTAGAGACCTTTACTCTAGAAGAAGAGGTCTCAACCCTGTTAGCTCTCAGAGCGGTAGAAAGGGTTCCTCCCCTACACCAGGGCAAGGGTCTGTACTCCAGATACTTCCTTACCCCAAAAAAGACAGGAGAATGGCGGCCCATTTTAGACCTCAGATATCTGAACAAGCATCTTTTGAAACCAAAGTTCAGAATGGTAACTCTGGCAATGATTTTACCCTCTCTAAGGCCAGGGGACTGGCTAGCTTCCCTGGACCTCAAGGATGCCTATTTTCACGTCCTAATCAGAAGCTCCCACCGAAAGTACCTCAGATTCGAACTGCCCTCAGGTCACTACCAGTTCAGAGCAATGCCCTTCAGCCTTACCTCTGCCCCAAGGGTATTCACAAAATGTCTGGCAGTAGCAGTGGCTCACTTAAGGAGGCAAAGGATTGCTGTTTTTCCCTATCTGGATGACTGGCTCATTGTAGGCCAGTCCTCAGAACAGGTAAAATCTCACCTGCAAGTCACCCAGCAGCTTCTCACCTCCCTGGGCTTCCTGCTAAATATACCAAAGTCAGTTCTGGAACCAGTTGAGGTACTCACCTTCATAGGTGCAGAATTGGACACAAATCTGGCCAGAGCTTTTCTTCCCTTAGAAAGGGTAAGGAACTTGGTGGCTCTGGCCTCCTCCTTCACTCTGCAGGTCTCTCAACCAGCAAGACACTTTTTGCAGCTCCTGGGGCACATGGCTGCGTCCACAGCTGTAGTGCAGGGAGCAAGATTTCAGATGAGAGACATTCAGTTTCACTTGAGAGCCTACTGGTCTCAGAGAAGGGACCCCCTTTCCAAGTTGGTCCCAGTGACCCGAACCTTGATCCAGGCCCTCCAGTGGTGGCAGGATCGGAGCAATTTAAGACTGGGGTTCCCCTTCATTCCCCTTTCTCACGCTTTGACCCTCACCACGGATGCTTCCCTCCTGGGGTGGGGAGCCCACATGGGCGATCTCTCCACTCAGGGAGTGTGGTCCCCCAAGGAATCTCTGCTCCACATCAATTTGCTGGAACTCAGAGCTGTCTTTTTAGCACTTCAAGCGTTTTCTGCTTCTGTCCAGAACAAAGTGGTACAAGTCAGAACAGACAATACCACAACAATGTGGTACATCAACAAGCAGGGGGGCACTCGGTCTTCAGCCTTGTGCACCGAGGCAATGAAGTTGTGGTCTCTGGCCTATTCCCTGAACACTTCACTCATAGCAGTTCACCTTCCAGGAAAGGACAATGTCCTAGCAGATGCTCTCAGCAGGATTTCTCAGGGCCATCACGAATGGTCTCTGGATCCTCAAATACTGGGGATAGTCTTTGCCAGATGGGGCACCCCTCAGATAGATCTTTTTGCAGCCCCAGACAATCACCAACTTCCACTGTTCTGTTGCAGACCCGCAGTGTTGGGCTCAGTCCCCCTGGACGCCCTTCTCCTGGATTGGGAAGGGAAGTTTCGTTATGCTTTCCCCCCTTCCTCTCCTATTCAAGGTGTTAGTAAAAATCAGATCCCAGCCTTGCAGGGTGATTCTGATTGCCCCAGATTGGGCCAGGCAGCCCTGGTACCCACTCCTTCTGTCCCTGACAGTCCATCTCCTCCTGTGTCTCCCCAGGAATCACAACCTATTAACCTGTGCCCAGGGGAGAGTTTGGTATCCGAACCTCAAATCCCTCAACCTCAAGGCCTGGCTCTTGAGGAGTTAGAATTGCTGACCTACACTCTCTCAGGGCGTTCTTGAAATCCTAAAGGCTTCTAGGAAGCCTTCCACTAGGGCTACTTATAATTCTAAGTGTAAAAGGTTCTCCATTTGGTGTTCTGGGAAACATATTTCCCTAGAATCTGCTGATTTGCCCATTGTATTTGATTACATGGTCCATCTTAATTCTTTGGGCCTGAGACCAGCTACCCTGAGAGTTACATACATAGATACATAGATACATAGACAGTGTCGGCAGATAAGGGCCTATGGCCCACCCAGTCTGCCCATTTGAGCTTGTAAGTTCAGTTTGTTTTCCTAGAAGTCTGTTGCCCCTTACCCCTGACCTCCAGAATTCCTTTATGTCTATCCCATGCATTCTTAAATCCCGTGATTGTTTCAGCCCCCACCACTTCCTCTGGCAGGTGTTCCACTTGTCCACCACCCGTTCTGTGAAGAAATTCTTTCTTATGTTTCCTCTGAATCGTCCTCCTCCAACTTCATCCCATGCCCTCTAGTCCTGGAACATCTTTTTCGCTTAAAATAGTGTTTTCCTGCACCCTGTTCCTCCCTGTAAGATACTTGTATGTCTCTATCATATCCCCTATCTCCCTCCTCTCCTCCAGGGAGTACATGTTCAGTTCCTTCAACCTGTCTTCATAGGACTTGTGATGCAATCCATGCACCATCTTTGTTGCCCTCCTCTGAACCTTCTCTACCCTGTCTATGTCCTTACATAGGTATGGTCTCCAGAACCGTACACTGTACTCCAGGTGGGGCCTCACTAGTGTCTTGTATAGCGGAATTATGACCTCCCTTTTCCTGCTGGTGATGCCCCTGCCTATACATCCCAGCATCCTATTTGCTTTACCTGCTGCCTTATCACACTATTTCCCTACCTTGGGGTCATCAGAGATGATAACCCCAAGATCCCTTTCCTGCTTGGTGCATGCTATATCCTCAACCCCCAACTGATATATTGTGCCAGGGTTTTTGTGCCCCATATGCATTATCTTGCACTTCTTTGCATTGAATTTCAACTGCCAAACCCCTGACCATTCTTCAAGTTTCTGCAGGTCCCTTCTCATTCTGTCTATACCCTCTGGTGTGTCTACTCTGTTACAGAGCTTTGTGTCATCAGCGAACAGTGAAATTCTGCCTTCTAGGTCCTGCGCCATGTCACTGATGAAGATGTTGAATAGGACCGGTCCCAGCACTGATCCCTGTGGTACCCCACTGGTCACTCTTCCCTCTGTGGAGTGACAGCCATTTACCGCCACCCTCTGTGTCCTGCCACCCAGCCAGTTCATTTGTCAGCTGTCTCTGCTTTTGTTTCAGCAGGAAAGCCATCCTCTCTTTCCACTCACCCTGTATTTTCCAAGTTTTTTAAGGGATTACTTCATACTAATCCACCTTTTCGGGATCCGGCCCCTGCCTGGGACCTTAATGTTTGCATTGCCCAGTTAATGCAACCCCCTTTTGAACCTCTGTTTTCTGCAGAGCTTAAGTATCTAACTTGGAAAACTGTTTTCCTAGTGGCTATCACTTCTGCTAGACGCATAAGTGAGTTGCAAGCCTTGTCAGTAGAAACTCACTTTATTTCTTTCCACAGGGATAAGGTAGTCCTCAGGACTAACAGGAAGTTTTTGCCTAAGGTGGTTTCAGATTTCCATCTTAACCAATCTATCTCCCTCCCAGTGTTTTTCACTGAACATTCCTCTTCTGGTGAGAGGAAGTTGCACAGTTTGGACGTTAGAGGGCCCTTAGTTACTATATAGAGCATACCAAGGGTCACAGGTTCGAATCCTCCAACTTTTTCTCACTTATGGTGAGGTTGGGAAAGGGAAACCTGCCACTAAGAGATCAATTGCCAGGTGGATTGTCTCTTGTATCCAATTTTGTTATCAGAAACTGGGCAGAGATCCCCCCTCTGGCTTGAGGGCTCATTCTACCAGAGGTACAGCCGTGTCTCTAGCTGCTGCCAGAGACATCCCTATATTGGAGATATGTCAAGCTGCTACTTGGAAAACAGTACACACTTTCACCAAGCATTACTCCCTGGATGTCCAGGCTAGGAGAGATGCTCGGTTTGGCACAGCTGTGCGTCAGAGCCTATTCCCTAAGTAGGTTCTGTCCCTCCTCCATGGAGGTACTGCTGTGTAGTCTGCAATCGTCATAATATAGCAAGACTTCATGTTGTTTGAAGAAAAAATTACTCACCTTAGTAATGTTGTTTCTTCTAATGGAGTCTTGCTATATTATGACCTCCCCCCCAGCCTGCCCCTCTCAGAACTTCTACTTGGGTATGGGGTGGGCAGCCTAGTGTGGGCACTATTTTATGCCCTTTTTATGTGTTTTCACCCCTTCTTGGGGTTTGGGGGTGTGGTGTTTTTCATTTTTTCCTTATATTTCTCTCATATTGTTAAATTATACTATTAGTTCTGGTCCCCTGACTTGAGTCTTTTGTGTTGGGACCAGCAATAGGTGTTAATATTTAGGTAGCCAGTTGGCTAGTGTAGGTTACAGCTTCCACACAGACCTTAGTGAGTTTTTGCTCGTAAAGATCTGACAGTTCAGGTTTGAAACTACACAGACAGAGCTTCTCTTTAGAGCTCGTGCTCTAAGTTCCATTCATGGAATGGAGTTAACTCTTTCACCTCCGGAGCAGTTCTAATGGTGGGACAAACTGCAATTGTCATAATATAGCAAGACTCCATTAGAAGAAACAACATTACTAAGGTGAGTAATTTTTTCTTCTCATTCATCTCAGAGTCGTGACTTGACCGAAAATGCTGCTGCTGGAACCTGACAGTCTGTGCTGAGCCCGCCACTGATACTGCGACCAGCCGCCCGTAGTCCACTGTGTGAACCGGCTGAAAAAACAGGAACAGGATGAAATGAATAAAGAAAGACAGTCACCACAGCAGCTTATTTTTTAAAAGACCCATGGATCTGCCTCCATGTGCCTGAGCCAATCCAAGACTGGCTTGACGCATATACTAGTCCTCCTTCTCCCCACCCCCTGCAGCAACCTGGAAAAGGACCCTTGGCTATTGTTTTCATTCTGACGTCAGTCGTAGCTTGCCAAGGAGGATAGAGGCCAGCAAAAAAAAAAATTATTGGTTTAGTCAGAGCACCAGGGCACAAACTGGAACACAGCATTTTTTGCCCAGAGCATGTGCCCTTGTGTGCCCCAGTGTAGCGCCGCCAGTGCCCCAGATGTTGCATGTAAGTTTATTTGTCCTGGGAAATTACATTGTAAAAGCATCCAGATCACTTGTCTTGTAGCTGTCTGGTATATTCCTGGTGGTGTAATGGTCCCCTTCATAGGGCATCTGACCCCTTCCTGACTCATCCTCTCAGGCACCCCCCAAGTCCTGGTCACATAATGCAAACTGCAGCAGTAGTGATGACTGGCACAGCCCTCTGCTCACTACCTCAACTGGTTTCAAGCTGACTGTCCCTGAGCAATCGTAAGTGTTGTACAAACACCTGCATCTACTGTACTCATGCTTGCTCACTGGCAACCAGATGGTGGCTGGCCAAGGTGGTGAGCAGATGGCTGTGTAGGTCACTGTCACTATTGCCGTGCTTTGGCATAGGTTACCTGAGCGGGGGGATTGTGGGAAGGAGGGTCCTGAGCAGGTGGGTTGACATAGGATCAGATGCCCTTACGGGGGCACTAGACTAGGAATATTCAAGTAGCTACAGGATGGTCGATTGGGGGTGTAAGAACCACTACACCACCAAGAATATTCAAGACAGCTACAGAACAGGTGATCAGGAGGTGGGAGACCACTAGACTACCAGGAATATTCAAGACAGTTACAGGACAGTCAATCGGCAGTCAGTCGGGGTACAGGAACCACTACACCACCAGGAATATTTGAGACGGCTACAGAACAGGTGAATGGGGGGGTGGGGGAACCACTAGACCTCAAGGAATAGCTATAGAGTGGGAGGAGGGGGCAACGCACAGATGTTAATGGGCCCGTAATACACATGCAAATGGGCCATAGTGCCTGCCATGCCCAAAGAGATTATTAGCATGTTAGGGCTGAATATGGCCCATAGGAGCCCTGCCGCTATCTCATTTGATTCACACTACCTACATTGCGCTCCTGTCAGCCAATTTTCAGTCTGGGCCTGTGTCAACATAGCACAAAGTCACTATGCACTGTACCGACATGGCTCCATATTTAGACAGTTTGCATGCTCCAGTTACAGTGAGCTAATTGTCTAAATATTGCCACCCAGACAGGCTGTGCGCAAACTGCCACAGACCGCAAATGGCCAGCTCTGAATATGGGGGCCTATATTTCTTAGCCCAGTGGAACCTAAAGTCCAGGAAACAATGGTTCATGGGGGTAAGAGAGGCCTGCTTATAGCCTCAAGATACCGTTGTTCTAACCTGTAACGGCACGAACGCAAACGCGTTTGGCACTGATTTATGCTTGTTTGTTTGGATAGCCAAAAATACATAGCATTACCTTGTCAGCCAAATGCTTCATTTAATACAAACAGAAAAGTATCACACAAGTAGATATGTAGGTGACAATATTACAAGTCAAAGCAGAGCTGTGCATTCAACTCTAGGGTCTGTGCTATCACAATTGCATAATTAGGCACCACCATAGGACAGATATCAGCTAAGTGTAATCCCAGATCTTACTTCGAGAGGGCTCTTGCAGTAGGTAATTACCATTAGTAGGGATGTAAGTTTGTCATGGATGAGGTTTTAATGACTCATTGTTTGTTTATGAAATCATTAGTAAACAGTAGTAAATGTTGTGGCACTGTCATCATTGCTACATTCTGATGACACTAGTGAAAGTCATGGAAGTCCTGAATAAAGATCAACGTCATGGAATCAATGACGTGTATGACTGCCATGACAAACTTACATCCCTAACCATTAGGACTAAGCCACCAGGTGCTAGGACCACACGGAAAACTTTAGCTAGCAGTGTCTGGCGGGGGACCATCCACCTGATGTTACGTGACCAATGTCAGCATGTTGCTATGTACTGAGAGGTCCCCATGCCCGCCCTCCAGTTCTTTCCTGCCATCAGCCTGTGCACGTCAGACCTCATGGAGGACGCTGCTACTGTTGACACCATTTTAGATGAGTATTTTTACTAGTTTTTTCTTTTATTTCTTAGTGTGTTAGTATTTCTGCACTTTGTGTATGTCATCTCCCAACACCTTCCAATTTGCATAAAAACAAGTGTGACTCCTTTGGATCGCAGCTCTGTCACAAAGATGGCCATACCCTCTGCCTCTTCTGCCTGGGCCCAGAGCACAAGACCGAGGACTGTGAGGCCTGCCAGAGATTCAACCAGGCCACATGGAAACACCATCAACAGGCCCTGGAAGCCCATATTTTAAAGCAAAAAATGGTCTCCATGGAGAAGGAGCTGCAGAAACGCAGGAGTTCTTCCTTTTCATCAGAGAGACATCACAAGAAGAAGGATAAGGAGAGACATCGGGACTGGGACTGGTCTCCTTCCCACCCCTGACTCCCCTTGGGGACCGCGGACATCGAGCAACCTGTTGTCGGAGTCTGACGGAGGGTCCGGGGCTGGGCATTCACTGGTGGAACCGGCGTCCAACTTATTAGCCGTGGCTAGGCGTTCACCAGCGGAACCGGTGCCTGACTTATCGGCTATGGTCTGGGAAGTCGTCAGAGGAGTTGGTGACTAACTTATAGGCCCTGCCACTCACTTTAGACCCAGTGGTTTTGATGGGCCTAAGGACAGCAGGTGTCTCCAGTTTCCCGGAGACTCCCACTGGAACCGAGACCAGCTCCGGCTGGGGCACCAATGGCTGTTCCGCGGTGACAGAAGCAGTCTTGGTGGGAGGGGTGCTTCCCTGGAGACCTCCTCCAGTTCCCGCCTCCATCCACCCAGTCACATAAAGCGTTCATGAGGAGTATAGGAATACAGCAGCAATGTGCATAAAAAAAGTACTGAAAGTGAAAACCGCAGCTCACTCATGGACTGACAGCTGAACTCCGGCATCTGAGTCCCTTCTGATCCAAGTCCATGAGTGAGTCCTGGATCCAAGGGGGGGTTCAATTTGTGGTGGAACAGCCCACCCACCCCTAATGAGTGCTACCACCAGTGCGATCTACACCAATTATCACCAAGTTTGACGTAAGAAGTCAGTTGTACCAGCCGCTCCACCACTTGTTGCAGCCAATCACTCACACTATTTGAGTCACAAAGCAGTTCTAGCAATTGCCAAAGAGTTTAGTGATAGTGAACCATGAAAAGCTGACCCACGTTAAAGCCCTCAAGGTTAACCTACTGCCAGGGTCCAAGTCACAGATTTAAAAGGCCATCTTCTCTTGGGGAAATATCCTAGGGTTGCCTTTTTAAAAAACAACTTATTTTCAAATAGTGTTCAGCCGTGCCCCATGGCTGTCAGACCGCCTCCACTTTACATCTGTTTCACCACCTCAGCCTCAATTCCTCTGCCCACAATGTAGAAATGTCCTGGCTGCTTATGCAACAGAATGCATTCCCAGATGGAAATGTAGAAATGCAGGACTGCTGCACCCTTGAATCACCCATACCAACAATGGAGGCAGAAGGTGGAGAGAGTGATAAGGTAAGCCTCCAGTCCCTGACTCCTTAATCCTGGCTGCAGTATTTTGGTGCTCTCATTAAAGGACTCCTGGAGAAACCTGGAAACATGGGTTTGAATCCTACAGCCACCATTTGTATACTGTGTGACCCTGAGCAAGTCACTTAACTTCCTAGTGCTCTCGGGATTCACCTGGAAATGAGTTTCAGCTCAGTGTGCCTCTCCTGGCCAAAAATTGTAAAATGAAGGTAAAATAAATAAATAAGGATTTGGAACCGGACTCCTGCGGCTGAGTCCTTATTTATTTGAGTTCTGGAGTGAGGGCTGGATCGGGGAAGGGGGGTCTGATTTAAATAAGAACTGTCTGCACACCCCTAATAGGGAATGTGGGGAGTGGTGCAGTGCAGTGGTAGTGGAGCAGCAGTCTTAAGGGAAACTTTCTGGAGGTTGTGATGCTGTGCCCCATCTGTGTGCGCCTCTCTGGATTGGAGTGGATGCTCTTTAGACTCGAGGCTACATTGCTTTCAATTCAGGATAAGGTTACTAGACTTGAGGTTACAGTGGCTAAGAGTTGGGATACCTGTTCCCCTACCAAGGGGCCATCAAATCTGGTACCATTACCTCAAGTGAAGCCAAATAGGAGGAGCAGCTGGACTATGGTGGGCTCGAGGAAGGGCAGGGTGGTAGGATCAGAAAGGTTGGGGGGTCACAGGCACATTCCTCAAACAAAACTAGTACCACTACAGAATTCATATGCCACTCTGGTGGAGCAGGACAGCAAGAGAAAGCACATGGGGTAATGGCTGGTGAAGAAGTGGGAGCCCTCTTAAGTGGAGGTCCCAAAGACTGTGAAAAGGGACCCCATAGAAGAAGGAAGCAGTTACTGATAGGGGATGCTACATCAGGGGGATAGAGTTGGGAACAGGAAAGGGAGCAAAGAGGCAGGTCAGGTGCCTACCTGGTGCCATGGCCAGGAGGAATGGGAAACAAATACTAAGGATAGCTATGGTAGTAGAAGGGGAAGTAGAGCTGGATGTCATTGTCCATCTGGGGACTAATGACCTAGCTAGGAATGGGGCAACAACATTGCAGGGGGAGTTTAGAGAGCTCGGAAAAAGTCTTAAACAGGTAGCATGCCCTATAGCTTTTGCGGTGGTATTACCTGTCTATGATAGGGGAAAGGAGAGGGTGCTCCACATGAAAGCTTTCGACTCATGGTTTGAAGCCTGGTGCAAAAAAGGAGTATGGCTACATTGGGAACTGGGGGGTCCACCTGAGAGGATAGAGCCTATACAGAGGTGATGGTCTGCATCCATCTGAAAGAGGACCACAGTTCTCAGCGGAAGGTTTAAACATTTCTTTGAAGAATGTTTAAACTAGCCGGGGGGGGGGGGTTTGGAATAAAAGGGGAACCAGAAACTGCCAAAAGCAGAGTTGGAGATTATTGAGATTCCAGGGCAAGACAGTCCCACATTGGATAAAGTAAACCAATTTAGTAGGGGGTTAGTAAAGGAGGAAGTGGGGAAACTAAGCAGTCAGTTGAAAAGGGGGTGTAAAGGGGAACAAAAGAAAAAAGGGGAAGCGGCAAGCAAGGAGCAAGCAAAATCTGGAAGGCCATGTGTGCTAATGCTAGGAGTCTGGGAAATAAGATCCCAGATCTGGAGGCTGTCATGGTGGAGGCTGACCTGGATGTCATAGCCATTTGTGAGTCATGGTGCACTGTAAACCGTGACCGGGATGTGGTCATACCAGGGTACATATTATTCAGAAGGGACAGGATAAGTAGGAAAGGAAGGGGATGTTGCTTTATGTGAATGACAGCATGAAAGCAATGGAAATACAGAGAACTCAGGGAGGGGGGCAGAAATGCTCTGGGTTAACCTTGAATAGGAAAAAATAGTTCTTATTCACCCAGGAGTGACCTGCAGGCCTCCAGCACAAGAGATAAGATTATGTTTGAAGAAATTGGAAAAATGACAGAGAAGGGTGAAGTGTTACTGGTAGGGGACTTATGTCTGCCGGACGTAGACTGGAGGCTTCTTGCTGTAGTATCAGCTGGAAGCAGACATCCTGGACTCCCTGCAGGGTGCATTCCTTACACAACTAGTCAGGGAACCCACTTGTGATGGGGCAGTACTGGACCTGGTGCTTACTAACAGGGACAGTGTTGCAGGCGTTAGGGTGAGGAGCCGTCTTGGGAACAGTGACCATTGTACAGTGTGGTTTAACATTAGAACAACTGCAAAATCCAACCATGCAGAGGCGAGGGTCCTGGACTTCAGAAGGACTGATTTTACTAAGATGCGTGAATGTCTCATGAATGAATTGACGGGGGTGAGGACTTGGGGGGGGGGGGGGCGGAAGAAAAGCAGGCCAGACTTAAAGAGAGCATAAAGAAGGCCACAAATCTCTGTGTTAAGCAAGTAAGGAAAAGTATAAAAAAGAGCAGACCACTATGGTTTTCAAAGGAGGTAGCAGGAAAGGTAAAAGCTACAGGAGCAGCATTCGCAAGGTACAATGAGACTTAAAGAGAAGAGGATTGGTAGGTGTATCAGGTAAAACAGAGAGAGGCAAGCAAAGCGGTTAGGAGAGGAAAAGTGCAAACTGAGGAAAGAATAGCTCAGAAAGTATCAAAAGGGGATAAGACATTTTTTAGGTATGTTAGCAAAAAAAGGAAGATGGGGGGATAATACGGTTAAAGAGGGAGGACGGGGACTACATGGAGGATGATTAAGAAAAGACAAATATCTTCTGCTCAGTTTTCACAGTGGAGGAAAAATGGGAGGGATCACAAAGGGGCACCAGAAGCTTTGAGGGGAGAGAAATTTACAGTAGTCCATTTTCAGTGGGGAGAATCCGGAAAGCACTTGACAGCCTGAAAGTAGACAAAGCTAAGGGGCCAAATGGGGTATATCCAAGGATACTGAGGGAACTTAGGGAGATCCTGACTGCACCTCTGACAGACCATTGTAACAGGTTACTGGAGACTGGGGTGGTCCCGGGGCTAGAGAAGGGCAGATGTAGTCCCACTTCACAAAAGTGGCAGTAAGGAAGAGGCGAGCAATTATAGGCCTGTTAGACTGACATCAGTGGTTGGTAAGTTGATGGAAACACTACTGAAGGAAAGGATTGTGGAATTTCTTGTATCCAATGAATTGCAGGACCCAACACTGCATGGTTTCAGAGAGGAAAGGTCATGTTAAACAAATCTGATAGACTTCTTTGACTGGCTGACCAAGGAGCTAGATCAGGGAGGTGGGGCAGAAATAGCTTACCTGGATGTTAGCAAAGCTTTTGATACCTTTCCACACAGGAGACTAGTAAGCAAGGTGGGTAACTTGGGGGTAGATAATAATGTGGTAGCCTGGATAAAAAACTGGTTAGCAAAAAGGACACAGAGGGTAGTGATGAATTGAGTGTGCTTCAAGGAAGGGAGGATGACCAGTGGGGTACGTAGGGGATCAGTGTTGGGACCAGTCCTCTTCAATATCTTTATAAGCGACGTAGCAGAAGAACTAAAAAGGAAGGGCTGCCTCTTTGTAGATGACACCAAGATATTAACGGTGGATACACTCATAGGGGTGGATAGAATATGCAGGGGTCTAAAGAGACTGGAAGAGTGGTCAAGGGTACGGCAGCTGGGTTTTAATGCAAAAAAGTGCAAAATAATGCATCTAGGCCATAAAAACTCGGGAGCGGAATATAAGATGGGTGGAGTGATACTGGCAAAGACCAATCAGGAAAGGGACCTAAGAGTAATCATAATGGATGACCTAAAGGTAGCCAGACAGTGTAATAAGGCAGTCAGAAAAGCTAGTGAGATTCTGGGGTACACAGGTAGGGGCATCTCCATCAGGAAGAGAGGTGGTTCTATCCCTATGTAAATTACTGTAAGACCCCATCTTGAGTACTGTGTACAGTTTTGGAGATCATATCTCAGAAAAGATATAGACAGAGTTGAGGCAATCCAGAGGAGGGCTACCAAAATGGTGCATGTCTGCAACAACAGCCCTATGAGGAAAGGCTTAAGGAGTTGAATATGTACACCCTGGAGGAGAGGTGGGAGAGGGGGTACATGATTGAAACTGTTAAATACCTTATGGGGGTTAATAAGGTACAGGAGGAGAGTATCTTTTAGAGAAAAAAGTGCTGTATAACAAGAGGGTATAATATGAAGCTGGAGGGTGGTACATTCAGGAGAGATGTAGGGAAGTACTTTTACACAGAAAGGGTGATGGATACCTGGTATAGCCTTCCAGAGGAGGTAGTGGAGGAGAAAACAGTAATTGGGTTTAAAAATGCCTGGGATAGACACAAGGGAATCATGGGAATAGGGTAGAGGGGAGTAGAAATTACGACATGGATTAAGCAGGGTCTGGGAAATGATAATGAAAAAAAAAAAAACACAACTGGGCAGACTGGGTGGCCCAGCGGCTCTTATCTGCTGTCACATTCTATATATGTATCTATGACTCCATAATTGCTACAGCGCCTCTCACTACACCTTTTATCCCTAGTGATAACACTGCCTGCCACCACTTTTCTGCCCTTGGGTGCTTTAACTAGCCTCAGCACCACTTACTGCACTTCTTCCCCAGGTATCTTATGCTGATTCATGGCTTCACATTATTAAACTGCTGTTACCCGATATGACATTCTACCATATTGTTGTTGTACTTAAACTGTCAAGTCCTTGTTCATTTTTTTGTGTGTGCATCTAAAACTGTTATGGCCTAGTACTTTTCACTTGATATATCTATGCCGTCTGTATCTTTGTACTGTGCCATCTCTATGGCCTGGGTCATGCCTGAAAATTGTCCCTGGGACCAGTGTGGCCACCTGGTTAACAAATAAATAAATAAAAAAATAAAATGACACTGTGACATTCTCCCAAACACTCCAATTTGGTCAGCACAGTTGGAACTGCATTGGAAGCTACTAGATACCACTTTCAGATGGCCGCTAATGACACATCATCTAGAACCCTGGCACATTCAGTAGCCTTGAAAAGTTTTACCTTGCTAAGGGTGACTACCTTAACCTAGGACAAGGTAAATCTATGGCTTTCCCCTTTGAGGGTTCGTCCCTATTTGGTGACAAAACAGAAGCATACATGAAGAAAGTGGATGAACAATGTTCTACTTTCAAAAATGTGTTGGAAAAGGAAAAGGTCTCCACCTCTTACAGGCCTTACAGAAAGGTAGGTAGGGCCAGGGCCAACTACAGCAGGCCCTATGTCCGCTATGAATATCCAGTACAGAGACACTGACTGAGATGCAACCTGATGACACTGTCACAGAGCAGAGTGACTCATCCACATCTAAGAACACTGCACCTGAAGGCTGGGTTCTTGAAGAGCTAGAGTATTCTGGCCTAAACTGTTCTAGTTGGGTTTTAGAGGTTTTAAAGGTGTCCAGAATACCAGCTATGAGAAAAAATTATTCCTCAGAGTGGAAAAGATTTTCACTCTGGTGTGCGTCATATAAAATCCCTTCAGTGGAGGCTGGCTCGTCTGTGGTTCTGGATTATTTGGTTCACTTGCAGTCACTCGGACTCAGGTCTTCTACTCTGAAAGTACATTTGGCAACAGAGATTTATAAAGCAGCTACATGGTGTACAGTACACACATTTACAAGGCATTACTGTCTGGACATCTAATCCAAAAGGGATGCCAGGTTTGAGACAGCAGTCTTACACATCCTTTTTTCCTAAACAGGTTATAGACCCAACCTCCCAAGATGCTGCTAAGAGTCTGCAGACTTGTATGACATCACTAATAAACTCCTGTTGTTAAAGGAAAAAAAAATACTCACCATAGTCATAATGTTTTTTTCCTAAGGGGTTTAATAGTGATTTATACAATTCCTCCCCTACTTCCCCTTCTAGAACCTTAGTAAAATAGGATCCTGCAAAAATAATCAGTTATTAAGTTGAGGTTTCATTGCTGGAGCAGTTTGTTGTTAAAACCTCTACAATTTTCACAATATTTCAAGTGTGGGCAGTGCCATTCTTATTTAAATTTGTGACATTAAAAATAATAGGGGTCCTAATAGGTTGGTTAGCGCTACTGCTAAATGATGTACTGGCGACCGGGATCGATGGCGAGCCAAGGTTGTGAGGGCTGGCCGGGGGAGAAGGATCGGCGCCCGATGGGCTGCTCTTCTTCCCTCCGGGAGGGGTGGGCAGCCCTCCTCGCTGCAATACCGCCACCACCTGGGTGAACTCAGGTGGTACTGGTGCAGCAGAGGAGGCAGAGCACTAGGGAGGGGCGGGCGTTGGCTGAGGACCGGAGTGAAGGTGCGTCTCTGCACGCCTCCAACTCATTGGTCCTCCATGTGCACTGACGTCTGCAGGGCCGGGGACCAGAAAATGAAATACCCCACAGCTGCACCTGTAGACGGGTCCCGGCTTCGGCGATCAAAGAGAATCCGAGGAAGGTGGCTCAAGGTTAACGCTCCCACTGAAGGTATGGAGGAGAAAAGGGGGTACTCCTCCACCCCAACTGGGGGGGGTTATCTGAGGACTCAAGATTGTCTGGGGAGTGGAACACCCATGTGAGCTAGCAGCTCTCCAGTCCTTTTGACGCAGGGACTCATTGAGGACCCGAAGAAAGGGGCAACTGTGGAGATGAAGGAGACAGGATAAAGAATAAGTAAAAAAAAAAAAAGAATAGGATCATTTAGGTAGGTGGGCACTGCTGTCTTTGGCTCTTCAGCATCAAATCTGTTGTTGGAACACTAGAGGGAGCATGACCACAGTGCAGAGTTTGAATTTACATGTAAATTCAAAATCAGTCTGAAACACAAGATGATTGCAGACTTGTATTAATCACTTTAAACCCCTTAGAAGAAACATCATTACAACAGTGAGTAATTTCTTTCTTCTAACCCCATGTATTTTTCTATATTCATAACTGTATGTAGTCTGCCTCCTAAGTAAAACTGCCTGGAGAGAAATGGAACTATATGCAAATGATAGAACCTACCATTGCTCGAGACACATATTCAAACTGCTGCCCATATCTACTGTAACGTTTCATTAATGTCTCAGATTTCTCACTCCGCCTGAGAAGTCAGACGCCTGGAGATCTTCCTCACGACTGTTCGTGCTGACTCCAGCATAAATAAGTATATTGCTGCCTTCATTTATTGTTTAATTTAGTTCTAATTATATTTTAAAGTTAAATTTATTTAGTTTAGCGGTAAGATTGTATTTTTTCTCAGTTCCTCACGATTCGGGATAACCGGTGAGGAACCGGGCCTTTTCTTAGTATTTTGCCATTTTTTTGCCATAGTTTAGTGTTATTTTATATTATATTTTATATATTTTCTGTGTTTTAAACTTGTATTTTGAAACCGAGCGGTCGATTCTTTTGAACTGGTACTCCGGTTTTGGTGAACCGCTGACCCGGTTCGAGTTCAAAAATCCTCGGTTCTTTCTCGGATCCTTAACCGGTTCCTAAACTGACAACCCCCAAAAAACAAAACCAAAAACGTTAGTTTGAATACTAATAAGCGGTTACTGGTTTTTCTCCTGGAAATGGAATTATAAGAAACACCAAAGAAAAAGACTGGTCCCCAAGGTTTTAAAAACTGTACTAAGTGTGGAGAAGTGTTTGCAAAAGCTGACAAACACGATCTATGTTTAGTCTGCTTAGGATCTGACCATTTTTCAGCAGACTGTGCCATATGTAAATCCTTTCCTCAAAAAACTACTGAAAAAGAATGGAAAGGCTGAGAAAAAAGTGGACAGTGATCCATCAGGTTCTAACCAGCCATCAAAAAATGCGGGTGAAACCGCTTTATTTATTTTATTTTATTTAGTTTTTGTTAACTGGGTTAGGTGCACTAGCCAAAGTTGACTATTTTCAGGCACGACCAGGGAGAATACATACATAAAATAAGATGAGATTATACAATACATAGTATATAGTACAGGTAGGTTAGAATATAGATCAAGTCAGACAGTACTCGAAATAATACATATAGCTATGCAGAAATGACAAAAGTGACAATAGTACTTGCAGATAACTGAAACTGGGCTAAGTTGCAGCTATAAAGACATTTTATAGCAAAGCTTGTTTAGAAGTGCAGCAGTGTCTTGGGCGAAATAGGGTGGATAGCTGTGAGGCATTAAGTGGGATCAAAGCATGTGCAGGGGTCCCGGGATAGGTGGCAGTATAGAGCTTTTTTTGAAGATTGGGTGGGAGTTAGCCTGCCTCAGGACGGGAGGGAGTTCCAGGTGGCCGGGGTGGTGCGGTGAAATGCTCCAGAGCCTTTTGAAGTAAAACACCCAGGTACGGAAGTAGAAATTTGTTTGCCGAGCGTAGTCTGTGGGCAGGTGTCTGTGGTACCAGTAGAGCTACAAGGGAGGAGGAGGTTTGGTTACGAATTACTGAGTCTGTGGGGGTCCCTAGGGAGTATAGTCGGTAGGCAGTTGGGGAGAGCCAGCCTAGGTCGTTATACAGTGTGCAGTGGTGCTTGAGGCGATGGGAAGAGGAGGCATACTGACATATGTTGTCATACACAACATCCCATTTATGGAGAGCAGTCTTATGGGCATTAGCAAAAGTGGAGACACCATATGTCAGCGCTGGAAACAGAATACTCTGGCAATTGCCAATTTTGCGGATGGTGTTAGCAGGTGACAAGTCTTATAGGCGATTCCAAGTTTGGCATTTGTTGCTTTACAAGTTGACTGGTTGTACAGACTGAAATCAAGGGATTTATCAAGGAGGACTTCCAGGCATTTGAAGGATGTGACACAATCGATGAGAGACTCCCCAGAGTCATGGACTAGGAGGGGTTCCTTACAGGCCCTGAGTTTGGGGGCAGTGCCAAATAGCATGGCTTGGGTCTTTTTTGTGTTGAGGATGAGCTTATTAGCATTTAGCCATGTTTGCACATTCCTGAAATCCGAGGAGAGGTTTTCGTTAATGATGTTAACTCTGTTAGAGATGGAGTAGAGGACGAGATCATCAGCATATAGGATAGCTGAGCAGGAGAGTGTGGCATAATCTATGTTGTTGATGCATAGCGAGAAAAGAAGGGGTCCCAGGATGGAGCCCTGGGGTACTCCGATGTCAGTGCTGGTCACATCTAAGAGAGCGGAGTTGAATTTAACAAGTTGTAATCTGTTTGATAGGTAGTTGTTAAACCAGTCAACTGCTGAGGATGAGAAGTTAAGTCTATGCAGGGTTGAGAGAAGCAGGGTCTGATCAACAAAATCGAAAGCTTTGGTAAGATCGATAAATACTGCTCCAGTGAGTAGGCCTTTGTCCATGTTGCAGAGTACATCGGTGGAGAATTTGAGAAGAGCGGTTGAGGTACTGTGTCCTTTTCTGAAACCGTGCTGAGTGTCTGAGAGAAGGTTGTTCTTTGTGAGATAGTCAATGGTTTGGGTTGCAACAAGCTTCTCCAGTAGTTTGTTTAGCACAGAGAGGATGGCTATGGGCCTGTAGTTGTTGATATCCTTTGGGTCTCCTTTTTTAAGGATAGGCGTAACTCGGACAATCTTCCAGAGATCTGGGACAACACCAAGAGAGAGAGACAGAGTGAAAATCTTGGCCAGTGGCGAGGCAATCAATGGTGCCGCTAGCTTCAGGAGTCGTGGCTTGAGTGAATCGGAGACGGGGCTAGTGTTGTCCGATATGTTTTGCAATAGCCTTTGGACCTCTGATCTAGATATAACTTTAAAGTGGAAAGGGGGGGAGTAGTTGGCAGTGGTCAGCAACAGATACAGATCTCTGGGGTGTGCAGTAAGGCTGAGATGCTGTGGGAGGTGAAGCGAAGGACAAGGTGTACTGAGACAGGTCCGTGAATAATCTGTTAAAGGCATTCGCTATAGTGTTCGAGTCATTGCAGTGCACACCATTTAGGATCATATTCCCTGGGGTTGATGACTGGGCAGCCCCAAGAAAGGTCTTAATGTGTGTCCAGAATTTTCTAGGGTCACCAGCAGAGTTTGTGAGCAGTTCCTTGCAGTAGATGCTCTTTGCTGTTCTGAATTGTGTTTTACAGGCTCTCCGAGAGGCCCTGTAGGTATTGTAATCCTCCGGTAGTCTGGACACTTTATACTTCTTCCAGAGTTTGTCCTGTGTGCACTGGTTAGCCAGCAGGTCCTTGTGTAGCCATCTTGTTTGTTTACCCCTGACCCTTCTGGTGACCTTCGGGGTATGTTTATCCTGAAGTGCTGTGAAATTATCAATGAAGATATCAAGGGCTATTTGAACATTATGGGAGTGACAAATGTCAGACCAGTTGATACAGGATACATCATAGAGGAAAGCTTCCACGTCCAGTTTGGCAAAGTTGGTAATTGTGATGTAGCGCGAAGGGGGTGGGGGAGCAGTCTCTGAGCTCCATACACAGAAAGTGGGGGAATGGTCTGTGATAGCATCTGCCAAGATGTCTGCAGTTTGCACATGGTCAAGGCGATTCACCAGTACCCAGTCTATGAGGGTAGAGGTAGTTAGAGAAGGGGTGGTTCTAGTAGGTTCAGTTAAGATCTGGTGCAGGTTATAGCTCTGCATTACTGTCAGCAGTGTGCTGTGAATTGGTCCCAGCCAGTTAAGGTTAAAGTCACCTAAGATTATGACCTTGTTTTTCTTGGCGTTTGTGACGGTTTGATTAAGTAAATCCTGAAGAACTGTGATACCTCCAGTGGGTGGGTTTTAGGCGCAGATAATGTGGAGTTTTTTTGTGCCAAAGGCAATGGTTGTGTGTAGGGACTCACAGACCGAGGGGGACTGTTCCCACCCCTGATAAGGGTGTTTCTGGCACTTTGAAAAGGGGGAGTGGTCTGGCTCACTCTCTGCCCCCCTCCAAGAAATCCAAGAAAATTAAACACTTAGAACCCCAGGCGCCTGCACCTCAAGGGGTTTCTACTGTGTCTCACAGCCTGCCTTCTGCAGAGGAGATAGCTCAGGCTATGAAAGCTTTACAGGGGCTCTTGCCTGTTCAACCTGCTCCTCCAAAGGCTCCTGCCCCAGCTCCCATCCGTGAACCACAGGAGCTTGAGTGTGAAGATTATGGTGAGATGGATCCTGAACAGGATGAGCCCATAGAGCCTGAAATCTCACCTGAGCAGGAGTTTGATTCTCCTCCTCGACCTGAAGATTTTTCATCTCACTTTTCTTTTGTGAGAAAAATAGTAGATGCCCTGGATTTGGCTACCACTGAAGTGGTTGATGATGATGATAAGGAGGCCGAATACTTAGAAATGATGGGTTTAACACCTACAAAAAAGGTATACCTTCCAGTTAACAAGCTCTTTAAAAGACTTGTTAAAGATTTTACAGACTCCTGACTGTGTTCCCCCTATAGATAGAAAGTCTGATAAGAAATACCAGTTGGACAGGGAGGGAGCAGAGTTCTTATACTCCCACCCTGACCATCAAGGGATAGTCCAACAGGCAGCCTGTGAAAGGGCGAGGTTCCCTCTCTCTTCCCACCTTCCTGAGAAGGATTCCAGAAAAACAGATGGTATGTCTAAGAAGGGTTATTTAGCTGCCTCCTTAGGTATGAGGCAGGCTAATTACCAGGCATATGCAGCACAGTATCAGAAAATACTGTGGCAATCAGTACTGGCTATGTCAGAGAGGGCCCCCTCGCCCCTCTCTGACGACCTGGCAGAGACAGCTCGATTTGGTCTGGAAGCTGCTAAATATCAGTTCCAGATGTCAGCTGATGCTAATGATAATGCTGCCAGGTGGATGGCTCTGTCAATGGCCCTATGAAGACTGGCATGGCTTAGGGCCACTAATCTCACCCAGGATACCCAGCCCAAGGCCTTGGATTTTCCTGTGGAGAACAGTTCCCTGTTTGGTAAACACACTGAGGAGTACATGAAAAAGGTGGATGAATACAAGGCCACCTACAAAAGTAACTCCTCCAGGGACAGGCCTACCCCTTCCTATAGGCCTTATGGAAGGGGAGGCAGGAGAAGGTCCCTTATGGGAGGTCTTTCTGTCAGGGCCAAGCTGCTTTTCAACAACAGCCCTACCCACAGCAGACTGGGTACTTTAGATCTAGAGGCAGGAGGTGTTCCAGAAGGGGCTCCCAATCTGTCTAAGCTCAGGCACCCCCAAAACGAAACCCCTGAGCAGTTGGTCCAGGTCGCCTCCCCAGTGCCAGTAGGGGGCAAGCTGACTTACTTCCTCCTGAATTGGGTTTCCATCACCACAGACAAGTGGGTTCTGGAGGTGGCAAGTCAGGGTTTGTCCCTATGCTTCAAATCCCTCCCCCCTCTTAAATCAAAAGTCTTCAAGCCAGCTTCTCTAATGGAGGACAAACTCTTGCAGAAAGAGGTGCAGAAATTGATCCACATGAAAGCAGTGGAACCTGTACCAGTGCACCTCAGGTGCAGGGGTTTCTATTCCCGTTAATTTCTGACCAAAAAGAAAAATGGGGACTGGTGACCCATTCTGGCTGTCAGATCTCTCAACAAATTTCTAGTGAAACCAAGGTTCAAGATTGTCACCCTGTTGTCCATACTACCAGTTATCCAGCAAGGGGAGATTGGTTGGCAGCCTTGGATTTAAAGGATGCCTATTTTCACATCCCAATAAGGCAGTCTCACAGAAAGTATCTCAGGTTCAGACTCCTTTCAGGCCATTATCAGTTCACTTCTCTTCCTTTCGGTCTGACCTCCGCCCCAATGGTATTCACAAAGTGCCTAGCTGTAGTAGTGGCACATCTAAGAAGGTCTGGTATTCTAGTCTTCCCTTATCTGGATAATTGGCTGGTTGTGGGAAAGTCCCCACAACAGGTTTCAGAGCACTTGCAACCAGCAGTGCATCTCCTGCAATCCCTGGGATTCCTGATAAATTAGGAAAAGTCTGTCTTTACCCCTGTTCAGGTGCTTCAATTCATAAGAGCAGAGCTGGATACAATCCCGGGAAGAGCTTTCCTCTCTCAGGACAGGGTGCAAAGTATTTTCGACCTGGCTGCTTCTTTCAAACTAAACCAGCCATGCCCAGCAAGACACTACCTGCAAATTCTGGGTCATATAGCTGCAGCAACAGGTACTGCATCTGGGGCAAGACACAGAATGAGGGGACTTGCAGTCTCACCTCAGGTCCTGTTGGTCACAGAGAAGAGACAAAATGTCAAAACTCATCCCTGTAACAGAGGCTGTTATTCAAGCCTTACAGTGGTGGAAAAGTTCAGACAACTTAAGGCAAGGGGTCCCTTTCCAAAAGGAGAACCCTTCCTTTGTTTTTACAACAGGTGCTTCTCTATTGGGATGGGGCGCCCACATGGGGGAACACACCATCCATGGGACTTGGTCCAGGGCAGAATCCCTTCTGCACATAAATCTCTTAGAGCTCTGAGCTGTACTTCTAGCTCTACAGACCTTTGCTCATTTGGTGCAAGGCAAGGTGGTACAAGTCAGGACAGACAATTCTACAACAATGTTCTATATAAACAAGCAGGGAGGTACAAGATCAGATCATCTGTGCTCAGAGGTCATGAAACTGTGGGATCTGGCATACTCTCTAAAAGTAACTCTGCAAGCAGTCCATGTTCCAGGGAAGGACAACAGTCTAACAGATGCCCTCAGCAGAATCAGTCAGGGCCACCACAAGTGGTCCTTGGACACACAAGTCGTAAATTCAGTATTCAGAATGTGGGGTACCCCAGAAGTGGACCTCTTTGCCTCTCCAGAGAACCACAGACTACCACTGTTTTGTTGAAGGCCCCCAGCCAGGGGCATCATCCCAGTGGATGCCATGGTACTGGATTGGTAGGGCAGAAGCCTGTATGCTTTCCCTCCCTTCCCTCTCATTCTCAGAGTCCTGATCAAGCTCAGGTCCCAGTCTACTTCAATAATCCTCATCATCCCAGACTGGCCCAGACAGCATTGGTACCCTCTCCTGTTATCCATGTTGGTATCCAGACCGATACATCGTCCTCGGATGCACAACCTGTTGACCTCCCACCAAGGAAAGATAGGGCATCCCAGCCTCAGCTCCCTCTGTCTCAGGGCTTGGCTTTTGAAGACATAGAATTTACAAACCTGAATCTCTCCCAAGCGGTTTTACACATTCTTAAGGGATATAGAAAACCTTCCACTAAGAAAACCTATTCAGCTAAATGGAAAAGGTTTCTCTCTTAGTGCAACCTGCACAGCATTGAACCTGCTTCAGCAGGAATTTCAACTCTCCTTGAGTATCTTACTTTCTTACATGATCAGGGCCTTAAGCATACTTCCCCTAAGAGTTCACTTGGCATCTATTTCTGCTCACATTTCAGTGGGTAAAGCCACCTCTATAGCAGCTGATCCTATTTTTAAGAAGTTTTTCAAAGGCCTGTGTCACACATACCCACCCATTAGGGAACCTGTCCCTGGCTGGGACTTGAACATTTGTATCACTCAACTTATGAGGCCACCTTTCAAACCCATGTCTTCAGCTCATCTCCAGTATGTTACATGGAAAACTGTATTGTTAGTGGCTATGACTTCTGCTAGAAGAATAAGTGAGCTCCAGGCCCTATGTGTGTGCAAAAGGACTATTTGTCTTTTTACAATGACAAAGTGGTACTCAGAACACATAGAATATTTCTCCCCAAGGTGGTGTCAAATTTTCATTTGAATCAGTCTATTACACTACCAATGTTTTTCACTGAGCATTCTACCTCAGGTGAGCGTAGATTCCACAGTCTTGATGTAAAAAGAGCTCTGAGCTATTACATATCTCACACTAAAGATCATGGGCAGGATAAACAACAGTTATTCCTTACCTATGGGGATGTAAAAAAAAGGTACATTAGCTACCAAGAGGTGAGTCTCTCACTGGATAGTTAGTTGCATGCATTTCTGCTATCAAAAAGTAGGCAAACAGGTCCCATTATGACCCACTCAACTAGGGGAACAGCTGCTTCCATAGCAGCTTCAAGGGATGTCCCCCTACCGTACATATGCAAAGCTGCCACGTGGAGGACAGTACATACTTTCACTAAGCACTACAGCCTGGACATACTGTCCAGAAGTGATGCCAGATTTGGAACAGCAGTCCTGTAGAGCCTCTTTCCTAAGTAGGTTCTCTACCCACCACCAAAGGTACTGCTTTGAAGTCTGCATACAGTTATGAATATAGAAGAATACATGGGGTTAGAAGAAAAATGTACTCACCTTAGTAATCTTGTTTCTTCCAGTGTATTCTTCTATATTCATAACTCTCCCACCCTGCCTCCCCTACCAGAACCAGAGCCTCAGCATGCCTACTGTTTTTATCTTGGATTTCCATAAGCATGTACACACTATTAAAGTACATTTTAAGTTTGGTAGGATTACCTCTTATTCTTTGGTTGCCTGAGTTTCCTGGATAAAACTTATCTGTTTTGGGTTGTAGTTAAATAGCCACTAGGGGGCACATTTGGTTTATAGGAGTTAGTTCCTTTATGCATTCATAGGTAGCTTTAGCAAAGCAAAACAAAGCAAAAGCAAAGCAAAGCAAACTTATTTATATTGCGCTTTTCAATAATCAAAGCTCACATACATAGTAAAAACAATCATCAATAAAAGCATAAATACTAAAACAATAAAACAGAATAATCTAATCAATAAAAGCTTGTTCAAACAAATAAGTTTTTAACGCTGCCTTAAAGGACTCTGTGGACAGGCACTCTCGAATCCGATGAGGTAGAGAATTCCACAGGGTCGGGGCCATTAAAGCAAAAGCTGTGACCCCAGATGACTGAAGACGGACCCTGGGAATCTCTAGCAATCCCTCATCGGCGGAGCAGAGTGAGCGGAGAGGGCAGTAAGGTCGAAGGAGATCTTGCAAGTAGCTCAGCCCCTGACCATGTAGGGTCTTATAGGTCAGCAACGCAACTTTGAAGGTGATTCTGCACTGCACCGGCAGCCAGTGCAGCTAGCGCAGCACAGGAGTGATGTGGCACGATCTTCCCAATCCAGTCAACAACCTGGCTGCATTGTTCTGCACCAGCTGCAGGCGGCGGAGGTCCACCCAAGGCAACCCTAGATATAGAGCATTACAGTGATCAAGACGCGAAGAAACAAAGGCGTGAACCAGTACCGGGAGGTTGTCATGCGGAACTAGGTGTTCTATCCGGGCTATATTCCTCAGATGATAAAAGGAAGACCTGACAACGGCTGATACCTGTGCCTTCAGCGTCAGTTCGCTGTCAAGAATTACACCTAGATTCCGCACCTGTTCAGAAGTTCTCAACTGGCTTCCCCCTAGCACAAGGCCAGAGGGAAGCCCAGGAGTCAACTTCTCTACTCTGTGACCTGGGTCCACTACCAGCACTCAGTATTGTCTGGGTTCAGTCTTAACCAGTTAGCACTCATCCAGTCCTGAATCTCAGTGAGGCAACTGTTAAAGACCAATAGTGCGTCATTCTGTTCGGGTAAAAAGGACATATAGAGCTGAGTATCATCTGCATAGCAGTGAAAACTCAGCCCATAATGCCTTATAATGTCTCCTAACTGCAGTATATACACCGTTGACAACATGGGGGAAAGCACAGAGCCCTGTGGCACCCCGCAGGGCAGAACAAAGGGAACAGAGGAAAAAATTCCTGAAACTACCCTCTGAGTTCTGCCTGTAAGGAAAGAATGGAACCATCTGAGGACTGTCCCTGACAGTCCGCAGAGTAACCTCAGGCGATCTAGCAACACCCCATGGTCCATGGTGTCAAACGCTGCAGAGAGATCAAGGAGGACCAAGATCGAACGACTCCTCTGATCCCTTGCTATTAGGAGATCATTCAATACCCGAACCAACGCTGTCTCGGTACTATGCCTCTTCCTGAAACCGGACTGGAGAAGATCATAGACTTCACGGGCTGTAAGAAAATCCTCGAGCTGCAACACGACTGCTTTCTCAATAACCTTACCGAAAAAGGGTAGGTTAGAGATCGGTCTGTAGTTAGCGAGACAGTCAGGGTCAAGGGAAGGTTTCTTCAAAAGGGGCGCTACGATAACCTCTTTCAGAGACTCCTTTAGATAGGTACATTCTGCCTTGTAGGCTGTTATTGAAATCTGAGATGTTGATGGAACGTTGCAGTAGATGAGGGCAGCAGTTTGAATATGTGTCTTGAGCAATGATAGATTCTATCATTTGCATATAGTTACATTTTTCTCTGGGCAGTTCTACTTAGGAGGCAGACTGCATACAGTTATAAATATAGAAGAATACACTGGAAGAAACAAGATTACTAAGGTGAGTAATTTTTTCTTCTGGCCTAACTGGGGGGAGGGGTCAGTTATTGTACAGGTTTGGTGACAGTCTTATTTAGAAGAAACATAGCAACACTGTCTTTGAGAGCACATCAGTATGCTTGCTCACCATAGGTTGCAACCCCCACATGTGTGGGGGAAGTAGGATCATGTGATTGTAACACTAGCATACAGAACAATAGTAGCAGACGGTTGGAGAAGACACTTTCTTGGTATGGTGGGGGCACACATTGATTTACCCATGAAGATAAGGAGATTAGCCCACTGCTGCCAGACCTGAACAATGACTGGACCCTCACCTAGTCTCTTACCGAGTGGAGGGCATGGTAAGAAATATATATATGCATTGTGTGTGTGTGTGTGTGTGTGTGTGTGTGTATGTATATATATATATATATATATATATTTTTTCTTTCAATTCTCTCTCTCTGACACTCTTGCCAGGTTGGATATGTACCCCATGTCAGCCCGAGTCTCCTTCAACAACCCTCCACCCTGGCACTTCCTTACCAGCTTCCCAGTCCGGGTGGACTGTGACTTCCTCATGGTGGGGCACCCCGGGAGGAGAGACCAACCTCACCCTATAAACCCTGGCTGAAACTTATGCTGTAGGGTTGTTTCAGAGGGAAGCAGCCCGTAGATACCCAGTATCGTGCTGCTGCCTGATGGAGGGATTTTCCTGAGTTTCCCCTGAGTCTCTAGATGTGCAGTGGTGTCAGAGGCACGTTACGCACGCTCCTGTACATGAATGTGCTGATGCCCTTTGAGTCCCTAGTCTGCATTCGCAGGAGGTGTCAGGCTCACTGACTCTGAGCCACTGCCAGGAGTCAGACTACTGCTGACTGCCTCCTCCAACCCACCATGGAGGAGGAGAGCAGTCCTTTAGATGCTCATCCTCCTCCTCTCCCTGGCTGACCCTCTGACACTCTGGGCTTATACCCAAACCTGGGTCATCAGTGCTGTAAGCGTTAGTGCTACTGCTTGCACCAGCAGGATGGCCTTCTAAAAGGAGGGTTTGACCCAAATGATTAAAACTATGGTAAGTACAAGCCTGCTGGCACAGCATTATTGCTACTGCTTGTGATGCCAGCATTGGGAGCCAAGTTTGGGAGTAGACTTGAAGCATCAGTGGAAGGAGGAGGATCTAGTGTCTCAGGGACTGTTCTCCTCCTTTAGGGTGTGTATGTGTGTGGGGGGGTGAGGTTTGAGCCCTGCAATGTGATTGCCATCTAGTGCAGCTTAAGTGGTATCACAGTTGGGGCCATCAGAAGTGGGGGAACACTTCCAGACACGGCACACTTACACAATGGTGCAATGTGTGATTCACTGCACAGCTGGCATCTCTCTGGGGGAAAAAAACAGAAAATGGCCTGGTCTACTGAGGGTGAAGCTCACACCCTCTGCAGGCCCATGTACAGTCAACATGGCAGGTGATCCATCACTGGAGTTGTCCTGGGCAAGTGGTAAATTAGCCGAAAGTCAATGAGAATTTTGGTGATGGGGCTTGGGGTAATACTATCTGGTAGGTGTGTACGAGTAATAAACAGTATTTCCTGAATACTACGAATAATAGGCTTTCAAACAACGTGAAGTCTTGCTGTATTCTGACAATATGCAGTTAGCCTCAGCACTTGAACTGCTCCGGAGAGGAAAGAATTAACTCTGTGCAGAAGCATAGAATGTTGGGCTCGAGCTCGGCTTTCAAACCGCTGTCTCTGGTATTTATTAGTGTAACCGTCAGATTCTTTACTCTGCCTAACAGTGAAGTCGCTGCAGAGATTTCTCCTCTGCTCTGTTCGGTAAAGTTTAAAAAAGTGTTTGGTTTTCTCAACCGATTTATTACTTTTCGGATTTCAGGTCTCTGATTACAGTACAGGTAGTGTGGTAGATAGGTAGTGACTGTTTTTCTGTGGAAATTGTTTTTTTTTGGTTTCTTATCGGTCGGTCCGGTTGGAAACCGACCTTTTGCTTATATTTGTATTTTTCTAGGAGTGATGTTCCAGTTCCTATCAGTTTAAAAAAAAAAACAGACTTTTTCTGAGTTTTTTTCCACAGCCTGTAACACGGTTGGTAACCGATAGGGAATTTTTACCTGGCTTGAAAGCTATTAAGGGTAATTGGTTAGTCTGGCTATGTCTGAGAAACACAAGAAAAAAAAATGGTCCCACTGGGTTTCAGCACTGTACTGAGTGTGGGGAGACCTTTGCCAAGGCTGACCAGCACCTTCTCCGTGTTTATTGTCTGGGGTTTGACCACCTCAAAACAGACTGCCAAATTTGCAAGAATTTTCCTAAAACCACTCTGGAAAAAAGGTTGAGTAGGCTGAAGTAAAGGGAGGCCGAGAAGTCCATGGATCTGGATGGCTAGCACGGTTCGGTTGTGGCCGAACCTGAGGAGGTGCCCACTGACCTGGGCGATACCTCCTCGGGCAAAAGGAGGTCCAACTCTGAGGGGTCAGTTCTGGCGAACTGAAAAAGAAAGTCAGCCGGTTTGGATCCAGCACTTCATACTCCAACCGCTGACGAAATAGCCAAAGCGATTATTATAGTTCAGTCGCTTTGCCCGGTTCCGTCCAAACCGGTACCGCCGGTTAGGCAGTCAGTTAGATCGGATCCGACTTCATCGGATTCCAATCCAGATGCTTACTATGATGTGGAGTGGGAGGGAGATGAAGAGTGTCCCGAGGATGAAGATGATAATGATTTTGAAGGTCTGGATGTGCCCATTGAACTGGTCATCTCCCCAGACAGACCCTCTAATCCCCCCCCCAAGGCTTTCTGAGTCCCCTTCCCACTTCTTGTTCTACAAGAAGGTGGCTGAAACCCTTCAGCTCCCAATGGTGGAAGCTGCTGAGGAGGAAGAGCCTGATTTTGTTGAGATGATGGACATCCCAGAGTCCAAAAGATTGTCTATCCCTCTTCACAAATGTTTGGGGAAACAGACAAAAAAGATACTGCAAACTCCTAACTTCTTACCTGCTGTAGATAAAAGAATGGACAGGAGGTACATGTTATGAGGCTGAGGTACGGAGTTTTTATATAGTCATTGCAGCCATGTTGGGGTAGTGCAGGCTATAGCCTGTGACAGGGCTAATTATACTTTGGCTTCACACCCCCCAGACAAAGACTCCAGGAAGGTGGATGCCGTGGTCAAAAAACAGTATTTGGCATCCTCTTTGGGACTCAGGCAGGCTAACTATATGGCCTACACAGCTAGGTACCAGAAGTCCAGGTGGGATACGGTTCTGGAGCTGGCTAAACAGGCCTCCCCCCTGCTAGTCAGAGAGCTGGAGGAGGTGGCTGCTGATGGACTTGAGGCATCCAAAGTACAATTCCATGCTGCTGTTGACTCCATTGATGTGGCATCAAGAGCCATGGCTGCATCTGTGTCTCTCAGGAGACATGCTTGGCTCAGATGTACTAGCCTTTCCCAGGATACACAGGCTAAGGCCATGGATTTCCCTGTAGTGGGTAACTCTCTGTTTGGGGAGCAGACAGAGGCTTACATGAAGAAAATGGATGAATACAGGACCACCTACAGGAGTGCACAGGCCAAAGAGAGGCAAGCCACTCCTCAGAAGCAGCAGTCTGGGGCAGGGGCAGGCCTTTCCACAGGCCTTTTTACCAAGCTCAGGCTTCCTCTTCTTTCCCACAGAGGGGATTCTTTCGAGGGAGAGGCAGGAGGGGGATGAGCAGGGCTGCATCCTCTTCCCAGTCCAAGGCTTCTGCCAAACAGACACCCTGATGTGTCAGCCTGGGTTGACTCCTCCATTCCAATATGAGGCAGGCTGGCTTACTACTTCCAGGCCTGGAAGTCTGTTACCTCAGACAAGTGGGTCCTGGAGGTAGTAAGCCAGGGACTGGCCCTCAGTTTCAAAAGGTTCTCAAAAATGAGGGTCAGGTCCTTTCCACCTGCAACCATCTCAGAAACCATTGCTCTAGAGGCAGAGGTTTCTTCTCTACTGGCTCTCAGAGCTGTAGAGAAAGTTCCTACTCAGCACAGGGGCAAAGGTCTGTACTCCAGATACTTCCTTACCCTGAAAAAGATAAGGGAGTGGCGACCCATCCTAGACTTAAGGTATTTGAACAAACACATCACAAAACCAAAGTTCAAAATGGTGACTCTGGGAATAATTCTTCTCGCTCTAAGGCCAGAGGATTGGCTAGCATCCCTGGACCTCAAGGTTGACTATTTCCATATTTCTGTCAGGTGCTCCCACAGAAAGTACCTCAGGTTCAAGTTGCCTTCAGGCCATTATCAGTTCAGGGCCATGCCCTTCAGCTTAACATCAGCTCCAAGTGTGTTTACAGAGTGCCTTGCAGTAGTAGTTGCCTTCCTCACAAGGCAGGGTATATCCACCTTCCCCTACCTGGACGACAGGCTTATTGTAGGTCAGTCCTTCGACCAGGTCAGCTCAGCTCTACAGATCAGTCAAAACCTGTTCAGTTCTTTGGGGTTTCTCCTCAATCTTCCAAAGTTAGTTCTCGAACCAGTACAACTTCTTACTTTCATAGGAATAGAGTTAGATACTGTCCGGGCAAAGGCCTTCCCCCCCATTAGCAAGGGTAAGGGCCTTTACAGATCATGCTTCCTCTTTTCGACCTCTGGTCTCTCGCCCAGCAAGGCAGTTTTTTCAACTCCTGGGTCACATGGCAGCTTCCACTGCAGTGGTACAAAGAGCCAGGTTTCAGATGGGGGACATTTAGTTCCACCTAAGGTCCTTTTGGTCTCAGAAAAAAGACTCTCTCACCAAATTGGTTGCATTGACTCAGACTCTGGTCCAAGCTGTCCAGTGGTGGCTGGATCAGGACAATCTCAGAAAAGGTGTCCCATTCCTCAGTCAAGCCCCCTCAGTAGTCCTAACCACAGGTGCTTCTCTCCTAGGCCGGGGAGCCCATTTGGAAGCCCTCACGGCTCAGGGTGTTTGGTTTTCACAAGAGTCTCTCCTTCATATTAATCTTCTGGAACTCAGGGCAGTATTCCTGGCCCTTCAGGCTTTCTCGGACTCAGTCAGAGGCAAGGTGGTATAGGTCAGGACAGACAACACCACCACAATGTGGTACATCAACAAGCAGGGAGGTACTCGGTCCACGGCCTTGTGCACAGAGGCCATGAAACTGTGGTCTCTAGCCTATTCCCTTCAGGCTTTTCTGACAGCAGTTCATCTCCCAGGGAAGGACAATGTACTGGCAGATGCTCTGAGCAGAATCTCCCAGGGACATCACGAATGGTCCCTGGACCCTCCCATCCTGAAAGTAATCTTCAACAGATGGGGCACTTCAGAAATAGATCTCTTTGCAGCCCCGGAAAATCACCAACTCCCTCTGTTCTGCTGTAGACCTCCAGTTCTAGGGACTGTTCCTCTGGCTGCTCTCATATTGGATTGGAAGAGCAGGTTCCTCTCTGCCTTTCCTCCCTTCCCTCTGTTGTTCAGAGTTACATAGAAACATAGACTTTGACAGCAGATAAGGACCACTTGGCCCACCCAGTCTGCCCATTTCCCTACCTATTGGATAAGCTGCAGATTCTAGTTAACCAACAGCCTACTTCCTGCAGCCCCTTCCCCCACTACAATTGCCTTATGTCTATCCCATGCATGTTTGAATTCCTCCACTGTTTTAGACCCAACAACCTCCCCAGGAAGGCGGTTCCATGCATCCACCACTCTCTCCATGAAAAAATATTTTCTCACATTACCCCTGAGCCGTCCCCCCTCTATCTTTAAATTGTGCCCCCTTGTTCTTACACATCTCTTTTTCTGAAAGATGCTACCCTCCTGGAATTTGTTGATTCCCTTGAGGTACTTGAAAGTTTCTATCATGTCCCCCCTGTCCCTCCTTTCATCAAGGGTATACATATTAAGCTCTCTCAGTCTCTCTCTTCATATGGTTTCTGCTGCAGACCCTGCATCATTTTAGTTGCCCTCCTCTGGACTGCTTCCATCCTGTCTATGTCCTTGCATAGATGAGATCTCCAAAACTGCACACAGTATTCCAGATGGGGTCTCACCAACTGTCTGTACAGAGGGATAACCACTTCCCTTTTTCTACTTGTGATGCCCCTTCCTATGCATCCCAGTATCCCCACGGCTCTCCTTACTGACTTCTCACATTGCTTACCCACCTTTAAGTCATCTGATATGACTACCCCAAGTCTCTTTCCATTTTGTTGTTGTTAGCACCTCCTCTGCTATTGTGTGCCTTCTCCTGGGTTTTGTTTCCCAGGTGCATTACTTACACTTCTTTGCATTGAATCTAAGTTGCCATATGTCTGACCATTCCTCCAACCTTGCCAAGTCCCTTCTCATCCTTTCTACCCCCTTGTTATCAACTCTGTTACAGATCTTGTGTCATCTGCAAAGAGGCATACCTTTCCTCAGACCCTCTGCAATGTCACCTATAAAGATGTTAAAGAGGACTGGACCCAGTACTGAGCCCTGAGGTACTCCACTAGTAACCCCTTTCTTGGAATGTGTTCCATTCACTATTACCTTCTGTGTCCTGTTGTGTAGCAGTTTGCTGCCAGGCTACCACCCTGGAACCCACTCTCAGGCTGGCTAACTTGATTATTAATCTTTTGTGCGGGACTGTGTCATATGCCTTGCTAAAGTCTAGGTAGGCCATATCCATAGCCCCTCCCCGGTCTATTACTTTGGTCACCCAGTCAAAGAAATACATTAGATTCATCTGACATGACCTTTCTGCTGTAAATCCATGCTGCTTTGGGTCCTGTGCCCTGCTGGCCTCTAGGTACTCAACAATTCTTTCTTTCAGAAGTGATTCCATCATTTTCCCTATCACTGAGGTCAAACTTACAGGATTGTAGTTTCCTGCGTCTGCCTTGCTCCCACTTTTGTGAAGGGGAATCACATCTGCCCTCCTCCAGTCCTCAGGTACCACCCCATCCTCCCACGATTTGTTAAAAAGTGTGGTCAGTGATGTCACTAGGTCCTCCCTTAGTTCTTTTAGGATTCTGGGGTGAATCCCATCAGGCCCCATTGCTTTGTCCGCCTTGAGTTCTTTCTTCTGTAAATGGACTGGTGTCAACCCCCCTACCCAGAGTGCTTCTATTGTCTGGTTTAGGTAACTCCTCCTCATCTTCTTTTGTGAATACTGAGCAAAAGTATTCTTTCAGTATCTCTGCCTTTTCACTGTCTCCCTCTGCCCACCTCCGCTCTCCTTTATTAATCTTCACTATTCCTCCCTTAACATTTCTATGCTCTCTAATGTACCTATAAAAGGTTTTATCCCCCTTCTTAACTGAGTTGGCTATTTTTTTCCTTGGTTTGGGCCTTTGCTATTCTGACTGCCTTCCCCACTTCTTTCTGCTTTAATTGATACAGTTCCCTGTCGTGCTCCTTCTGTAATTCCTTATACTTTTTGAATGCAGCCTTTTTCTCCTTAACTTTCCTGCCACCTCTTTTGAGAACCATAGTGGTTTTTTACTCTGCTTTGTTGTCTTTATTTGTTTCACACAAAGGCTTGTTGCCTCTATGATGGCAGTTTTGATTTTTCTCCATTGTTCTTCCACTCCTCCTTTTTGGCCATTTGCTAGTGCATTCCTCAGGTATTCACCCATTTTGCTAAAGTCAGCCCTTCTAAAGTCTAGTATCCTTGTTTTTCTATGGCTTGTCTCCATGGTTGTGCTTATTGTGAAGCTCACTGTGCAGTGGTCGCTTGTTCCCAGATGTCTACTGACTTCTAAATTTGTGATCCTCTCTCCATTTGGGAGTACCAGGTCTAGTATTGCTCCCTCCCGAGTGGGTTTCAACACTAGCTGTCTAAGGCCTGCCCCTTGCAGGGCATCGAGAATGACCCTGCTCTTGGATGTGGCTGCAATACATGTCATCCAGTTAACATCTGGCATATTCAGGTCCCCCATCAATAGTATCTTCCCTTTTTCAGCCATTTTGAGACTGTCCTCTATCATTTTCTTGTCCATTTCCTCCCCTTGAGATGGGGGTCTGTATACAACCCCTGTGCGGATTATGATGCCATTCCCTGTCTCCAAGGTGACCCAGAGTTCCTCTTGTCCTCCCCCTTTACTTTTTAGTTCTGTAGCTTTGATCCCTTCCCTTATGTATAGAGCTACTCCACCTCTTCTTTTACCCTCCCTGTCCCTTCTGTAGACTGTGCACCCCGGTATGTTGAGATCCCAGTCATGGTTCTCCATGTACCATGTTTCCATGACTGCCACAATATCCAATTGTTCATCTTCCATCAGGGCTACTAGCTCAGGAAGCTTGTTTCCCAGACTACGGGCATTGGTACTCATTGCCCTCCTTTTAATGTTGGCTTTATCCTTTTCCCCCCCATCCCTGCTCTTATTGCCCTTGTCTATTTTTCCATTTACCCCTGTTCTGCCCTCTGTTGAGCTCTGTACCTTAGTGTTTACCTTACTACCTACCATGTTTTGTGGGGGGAGGCTTGCGATTTCCTGCCTCTTATCAGCACCTCCCCCCTTGGGTAATTTAAAAGCTTGCCAAGGAAGCATTTAAACCTGTCACTTAGGAGCTTGGTTCCCTTGGTGGACAGATGCAGACCATCGTGCCAGTATAGAGCTTCATCTCTCCAGGTGTACCCCCAGTCCCCAATGAAGCCAAAGCCCTGTGCTCTAATCAAAATCAGATCTCAACCCTGTACAGTGAATACTGGTGGCTCTAGATTGGGCCAGACAGCCTTGGTACCCTCTGCTGTTGTCTTTGGCAATGTCACCCCCCCGTCTCTTCCCAAGAGACACAATCTCCTAACCTCCTCTCAGGGGGAGAATTTGGTACCCCAATCTCTAGTCTCTCAACCTCAAGGCCTGGCCCTTGAAGAGCTAGAATATGCAGGTCTGCATCTTTCTCAGGGAGTTCTGGACATTCTGACGGTCTCTAGAAAACCTTCCACCAGGAAAACTTATAATTCCAGATGGAAAAGATTCAGCATTTGGTGTTCTCAGAAAGGCATTCTTCCTGATACTGCAGGCATTACTACAGCCTTAGATTATCTGCTTCACCTTAATGGCCTAGGCCTGAGGCCTGCAACTCTGAAGATTCACCTAGTAGCTGTGTCTGTGTTCCTTTCAGCAGGGAAGGGCTCTTCCCTGGCATCACATCCTGTTTTCAGTAAGTTCTTCAAAGGTCTGGTTCATATCAACCCTCCCTTTAGAGAGCCTACTTCGGCTTGGGATCCGAATGCCTGCATTGCTCAGCTTTGTAGCCACCCTTTGAACCTTTGGCTTTGGCCGAACTTAAGTGCTTGACCTGGAAAACTGTGTTCCTGGTAGCTATTACTTCTGCCAGGCAGATTAGTGAATTACAGGCCCTGTCAGTTGAACCTGACTTAATCTCCTTCCATAGGGATAAAGTGGTCCTGAGAACCAGTAAGAGGTTCTTACTCAAAATGGTGTCAGATTTTCATCTGAACCAGTCTGTCTTTACCTGTGTTTTTCACTGACCACTCCTCTTCAGTGGAAAGAAGGTTACACAGTTTGGATGTTAAAAGGGCACTTAGCTACTACATAGAGCATACTAAGGCACACAGAAATGACTGCCTTCAATTATTTCTACTTATGGTGAAGTGGGGAAAGGTAAGCCTGCTACTAAAAGAAACTAAATCTGGTGACATCCAGCAGACCAGACCTGGGTTTGAATCCCACAACTTCCACTTGCATATTGTGCGACCCTGAGCAAGTCACTTAACCTCCTTGTGCTTCCAGGTCGCTCCTGTAAAAAAGCTTCCAGCTTAGTGTGCTATACCTGGTTAAACAACTAAATAAAAAAAAAAAAAGAACTATTGCCAGGTAGATTGTCTCTTGTATACAATTCTGCTATGACAAATTGGGCAAAGCACTCCCTTCAGGCCTGAGGGCTCACTCGACTAGGGGTATAGCTGCTTCTCTGGCTGCTGCCAGAGATATACCCTTGCTAGAAATATATAAAGCAGCCACCTGGAAAACAGTCCATACATTCACCAAGCATTACTCTCTGGACATCCAGACTAAGAGTGGTGCTAGGTTTGGTACAGCAGTACTGCAGACCTTGTTCCCAAAGTAGGTTCTGCATTCCTTCCTCCTGAGGGAACTGCTTGGTACCCTGCATAGTGTCAGAATACAGGAAGACTTCATGTTGTTTGAAGACAAAATTACTCACCATAGTAATGTTGTTTCTTCTAATGGAGTCTTGCTGTATTCTGACTTCCCTCCCTGCCTCCCCTCTCAGAACCTAGTTTTTGGGAAGTGGGCTGGCAGGTACAGTGTTGCACCTCAGGGGTGTACCTTGTACCCTCCCTCTTAAGGGTGGGGTAGTTGTTTTATTGTTGTTGCTTTTATCTTTCATATATATATATATTTTTTTTTTTTGTCACTACCTTTTTTCTTGATTCCTCATCTTGAGTCTTTTGGACCCAGGTTGTTGCCTTTTGGTTATACAGTTAATTTCCATATTTAGAACTTAGTTGCTCATAAGAATCTGATGGTTACACTGATAAGTACCAGAGACAGAGGTTTGAAAACTGAGGTCGAGCTTAACGTTCTATGCTTCTGCATAGAGTTAACTCTTTCCTCTTTGGGGCAGTTCAAGTGCTGGGGTTAACTGCATATTGTCAGAATACAGCAAGGCTTCATTAGAAGAAACAACATTACTATGGTGAGTAATTTTTTTCATTTGTTACTCGGGAAGAAAAATTAATAATCGGTGCTATTTGGGGCTATTTGGCATTTTGCTATTTGGCAGGAGTTCAAGATCTCTCGAGACATCTTAGCCAATCAAAGTCCACTTTAGAAGCTCACTGAAGGCAGGTCATGTGACCCTGAACTTGCAGAAGCTACAGGCAGGAGAGAGAGATGACTGAGCTGCTGCTGAGAAAGAATCTACTTCCATCCATGTGTTAAAACTTGACAAAAATCAGAAATCTTGAAATTTTTTGTTCCCTCTCTAAATCCCAAGCTAGAAAGGGTCAATTTTTTACACTGTAGGGTGAAAATTGGGCTTTAAAGAAAGGTAAAATAGAAGAGCTGTTTGCTGAGAGAGACAGGCAAGGGGCCCCAGCACACGCGTACACACATGCACACAGTAATGTGAACTAAGACTAAAACAGATTTAAAGCTGCAGTGTAGTGTTTTAAATACTGAACAGCTTAAGGGAGTAAGGAAGGTTTTGTAGGGGGTTATTTTGATTATAAATGTAAGTTTTTTTTTGTAACTTAGTTGTCTGAGACAAAGAACAAGGCAAGTAGTCTAACTGAAGTGCAGTCGACTGTTAGGGACCTTTTTTCTATTGTTTTTCATGGCTTGGTTATGTGCCCAAGAAAAAATTAAAAAGTTGTCTTTTTTTTCTGAGAATTTAGTTAGGATTGAGTGTAGTGAGTGAGACTTGTCAGCTCAGCATTGCTGCTGTGACTTGAGTGACTTTATTTCATAAGAAATATAATTTAAATTTAATATCAAAAAAATTTTCCAGTGAGGAACCAGGGCTCGGGTTCCTCCACAACCACTTGTACAAGTGTGAGTGCACTGCAGCTGCTAGGGTTGGGTGGAACCAGTCGCCTGACTCCCACCATTTCTATTCGCTTTTTTTTGTTCTGTGTGTGTGCAAGATTTTGCACTCGATACATTTTTTAAGTTTGCATCTGTGTGCCTTAGAAGAAATGAAAAAATAATTTTTTTCTGAGAATTTAGTCAGGCTTGACTATAGTGAGTGAGACTTGTCAGCTCAGCATTGCTGCAGTGACCGGAGTAACTTTATTTCATAATAAATATAATTAGTATTTAATATCAAGAAATCTTCCGGTTAGGAAGCTGGGCTTGGGTCCCTCAATGGCCACTTGTGCAACTGCAAATGCACCGTAGGTGGTAGGTTTGGGTGGGACTTACTTGACTGACTCGCACCACTTCATTTAGTTGCTTTTTTGTTCTGCGTGTGTGCATGCTGTACCCTCAAGATATTTTTTTGTTCGCTGTTGTGCTTGTGCAAAGTGAACATGTCGCTATGATAGTGGATTTTGAGAGATGTGTCACTGTCGGTCCAATGTAGGGCAGTCTGCAAGGGACTCATCAGTGTTAGAACAATTATCAGACAGGCTGATCATGACACTATTCTGGTCTTGCAGGGAGGAAACTTTGTGCACAGTAGGTCGAAGAAAAGAGCCACATGTATCATAGTGTGACTCTTTCCTTAGATCTGCATAACACTGCCCAGCAAGCAGGCTTGATCAGCGTCATGATCAATCTGCTGTGGTCCTCTGCTCCACAACATAAAAACAATCCCTCCCACCCTCTGCCAAGTATCCCTCCCACATCCCATTGCTTCCCCCTTCCTTCGTAATTTTCCAACACTGGGGTGGCCAACCCCTAGTGCCAGCTACTACCCACACCCTGTCCATTTTCACTGTGTGACGCCAGGGAACCCACCCTGGTGTCATCAAACATAACACCAATACTGGGGTGCCCAATTCCCAGTGTCAGTACCTGAAATAAAGAAAACCATCCCTCAGAGTCTTTTTTTTAATTTTTGTTTTTTGAAAGTCCTATAATCCCACCCTCTGCCATGTATCCCTCCCACCTCCCTGTCCCTTCCTGTGCCTCTAGTGGTTAAATTGACACTGAGTGCTCCCCAGTGTTGGTATCTGAAATAAAGAAAACTATCCCTTGTAGTCTTTTTTTATTTTTCTACACCCTGTAAAAAAAGAAAACCGTCCATTGATGTCTGTTGCCACTGCTTGCCCACTGCCGCCGTTACTTTCCCCCCACCAGAACCTCCAACTCAGCATCCACCACCCCGTACACATACCTCTTACTTACCTACCTGGGGTCCAATGCCATAATCCTCTCTGGACTGGAGCATGCCTTCACTCTTCAATGCCGGACCAGGAACTTAAGAAATCAGATATGCCGTCAGTGTATTTCAGTGAATTTTGAACTTGCACATCGACTGTCTGCTGGTTTCCTTTTTTTTCCCTTAAGGTGAGTTTCTTTGTCTGTGGCTGCTCTTCTTCTGTGCCAGGATTTTTTAAATGGTATGCTTCTGTGCCCTCTGCAACAACATCTTAACTTTCATTGCAATACTTATTTTGTGTGCTTGTTTATTCTAACTGAACACTTTTAGTAAAAGATCATCAATGTTTTTAGCTCTTTTACCCTTTCTGCACTGTGATCTGACTTGCAAGCATACCTCGGGCATAACAGCACTTGAACAGCTGATCAAGTGATTATATTGACTATCACACTTGCAGCTGTCAAGTAAGGAAGCTAACAGTTTGTAACATTGCCAAGGATCCCAACTAGCTTCCCAAGAAGGGATACAAAAACAGTACTGACATTGTGGAGCCTAAATGATCAGTCTACCTTATGAAGTATTTATTTGTATCACAGGAAGGAAGAATCATGACTTCTCACCACAGGAATTCTCCAATATTCCTAACTCTTGCAGTCAGCCTTTAAGATAGAACTGCCTGGAGATAGAACGTATGCTGATGATGGAATCATCAGTGGCTAGTGCCACTTTTCTGATGCTGCCCTTATCAACTGCCTACATGCTAACGCTTCAGATTTTATTCTCTGCCTGCAAGACCAGATGCCTCGGAGACCTCTCCTCATCAGTTGTCTAAACCTAAAAAAATACAAGTATTTACTTAAATGTTTTCTTTTGCTGCATTTACCTCCTATATTTATTTAATAAACTGCTAGTTAGTAAGTTTTTTATTGTTTTTCTCGGGTTTTCCTGGTGTGGTGTAACCGAGGAGAAACTGGGACAGTTTTAGTTAGTTTCGGAGTTTTTTAACTAAAACTCCATTAGTCTTAGCTTTATTTTTCTAAATTTATCATTTTTAAGTAACCGATAATCCCGATTGCCGAACCGATAACTTTGGTTCCCTTTGCATTGGTTCCTGGTTCTGATCGGAACATCCATTGGTTCCTGAACTGACCGCAACTGCAAATAAACAATTACATTTAAAACTTTCTTTGCGGTTCCTATTTTTCATCGTTTTTTCATAATGTCAGGAAAAACCTAAGAAGAGAACCGGTGAACCCGGGTTCGAAAACTGTACTCGATGTTGTGAAGTGTTTGCCAAGGCAGACAAATACTCTTTGTGTGTTGTCTGCCTTGGTTATGAACATTTCAGAGTTGATTGTGAAATATGCAAAACCTTTCCTGAAAAAACAGTGGATAAGCATCTGGAAAGGCTTAAAAAAAGGCTACCTATGCCTAGGGGTCTCTTGAGCTCTGACCAGTCGAAACCCTCCACTCCTGCGGCTGAAACCATACAGTCTGAACAAGCTGCCCCTGATACGGGTACCCAGACTACTGGTAAGAGACCTAGTGAACCAGCTGACTCTCCGGTTCCAGCAAAAATGACCAAGAAAACCAAACACACTGAACCCCCTGCTGAACAGAATATGGGGACTTCTGCTGTGCCTGCTGCTATGCCTTCACCACAAGAAATTGCCCAGCCATTTACGGTGATTCAGACCCTGCAGGGGCTGCTACCTATCCCTGGCCATCAGGCATCGGTTCAGACCCCCCTAAGCAAGCAGCAACCTCTGCCCAGCCCCAACTCCAACAGCAGATGGAGTTCGATGATTGTGGGGAATTTGAGGAGGAAGAGGGTGAACCTATCGAACCAGAAGTCTCCCCTGATCAGGAGTTTGGCTCCCCTCCCAGGACATCAGAGGACTACTCATCTCACTTTTCCTTCGTGAGAAGGATGGTGGATGCTTTAGACATAGCCACCAGTGAGGTTATAGAGGATGAAGTGGAGGCTGAGCATCTGGAGATGATGGGGCTGACATCCACTAAAAAACTCCTGCTTTCAGTAAACACATTCTTTAAAAAAGATGTACTAAAGATTTTGCAGACCCCCAATGCTCTCCCTCCTTTGGATAAAAGGTTGGACAAAAAGTATCAGTTGGACAGGGAAGGAGCTGAATTTTTATTCACTCACCCTGGCCAACGGGGTAGTGCAAACTGCACTCTGTGACAGGGCAAAGGTACCCTTAGCCTCTCATCTTCCTGACAAAGATTCCAGAAAGATAGACAGTATGGCCAAAAAAGGCTACCTGTCTGCTTCTCTGGCTATCACTCAAGCCAACTATCAGGCCTATGCTGCCCAGTATCAAAAATCCCTGTGGCAGTCTGTGCTAGCTATGTCCGACAAAGCTCCAGGTAGCCTCTCAGCAGATTTGGCTGAGATTGCCAGATTTGAGCTGGAAGAAGCCAAATACCAGTTCTAAATGGCTGCAGATACTAATGATATTGCTGCCAGATGGATGGCAAACACAGTTACTTTGAGGAGGTTTGTATGGTTGAGAGCCACAAACCTCAGTCAGGATACTCAGACCAAGGCCATGGTTTTCCCTGTTGAGGGTAATTCCTTATTTGTGGACAAGACAGAGGCCCATATGAAAAAGGTTGACAAATACAAAGCCACCTACAAGAGTAACTGCCAAAGAAAGGGCCTCTCCCTCCGCTAGGCCCTATGGAAGGGGAGGCAGGAGCAGATCTTCCTACAGCAGGCCTTTTTTCCAGGCTCAGGCTGTTTCACAGCCACAGCAGTACCCCCAACAGACAGGGTACTTTAGGGGCTGAAGCAGAAGGGGATCCAGGTGTTAGAGTGCTTAGCCCTGATCAAATTTTTTGCAGTCGTAGAAATGCAAAAGAGACACAGACTAGTGGCATATTGGGTAATAAAACTTGTTTATTACACAAAAGATAAATAGTTGTCCTAAGCAGGTCTTACCATAGACACTGGGAGCCAAACGTTTCCCAAATACCCCAAGGAGTGAAGAAGGTCTCGAGGGGACTACGTAATATAGCAGGTTATATTCTATGATTATTACCATGGTAACTTAGAAGACTAGATACATAAAATAAGCCCTATTGGCTAAAGGTTAGGTGGCTCCACAGTTTTATCTATCCTTATACATTATTTGTAATGTCAGCTAAAATGTAAAACAAAGGATTCATACAAGGTACAGGATGTAGTGCAGTAATACATAAATCCAAAGGGTGGCAGTGCAGTCTGTATAATAACTTCTCAGACGGTAACAAAGACACAAGTGTCTTGGCACATTGCATGCCATTACTAAGCAAAGTAAAATAAAATCATAATCATAATGTTTCCCTGACACTTACACTTTTATGGTAAGTGCCAAAGCCCTACAAGTTAGTAGTCATTTGTCATAATATATATGTAATATAGTGTAAGGTTTGTCTAAGGTGCACAGTGGGAGGCCAGTTAGAGTGTGGGGACCTCGTATAACACAGGTGAGGTTCCCAGGAAGTTCACGTCCATCCACAGCCCAAACAGACTCCCTGACCTGTTTGCCAAGGCCGCCTCCCCACTACCAGTAGGGGGCAGACTGGCTCACTTTTTCCAGGCATGGAAAAACATTACCACAGACAAGTGGGTCCTGGAAGTGAGTCAGGGTTTGTCCTTAAACTTCAAATCCTTCCCAGCTCTCAGAACCAGAGTGTTCAAGCCAGCTTCCAGTGCAGAGGGGAAGCTTCTGGAAATAGGGTTACCACCTTTTAAGAAGCCCAAAGTGGGACATTTTCTACCGAAATGTGATTTTTTTGCAGGACAATATGTAATCTCAAACAATGCAACAGACTTTTTTCTCTAAATAATCAGAATTAAGAATAAGTGTTGTAGTTTTTTAGTTGTTTCTAGTGTTTCTTATTATTTTAAGGTATTTTAGTTAAGGTGTTATTGTTTTTTGCAACATTTAGAGGAAAATCAGGAAATATTTTTTTCTACTATAATGTCAGGACAGGTAGTATTTTTCATGTTTTTCTGTAGGACATAGCTGCCCAAATCAGGACTGTCCTGCAAAAATAGGGACAGGTGTTAACCTTATCTGAAAAAGAGGTTCAAAACCTGCTGCTGTCAAAGGTGGTGGAACCTGTTCCTCCACAGCAAAAGGGAAAGGTTTTTTATTCAAGATACTTCCTCACAACAAAGAAAAATTGGGAGTGGCGGCCTAGTCTAGATCTAAGATTACTGAACAGGCACCTGACAAAACCAAAGTTCAAGATGGTGACCTTAGCACTAATACTGCCAACACTCCAAAAAGGAGCTTGGTTGGCATCTTTGGGCCTAAAAGAAGCGTATTTCCATATCCCCATAAGAGAGCCTCACAGAAAATACCTCAGTTTCAGACTCCCTTCAGGTCATTACCAGTTCTCAACTCTGCCATTCGGTCTCTCTCTTCAGCTCCAAGAGTGTTCACAAAGTGCCTGGTAGTGGTGGTGGCACACCTACGAAGGTTGGATGTCACAGTATTCCCATACCTGGACGACTGGTTGGTGGTAGAAAACTCACCACAACAGGTAAGGGAACATTTGTAGCTCACCCAGGAACTCTCAGAGTCCTTAGGGTTTCTGATAAATCTCAAAAAGTCTGTCCTCATACCTGCACAAGTACTGTAGTACATTGGAGCAGAGCTGAATACCCTGGAGGGCAGGGCCTACCTGCTTCTGGACAGGGTGAGAAATATTGTACAGATTGCAGGCTCCTTCAGGTTAAACAAACCAAAAACTGCAAGACAGTTTCTCCAGTTACTGGGCCACATGTCTGCAGCCACGGGCACAGTCCTGGGGTCCAGGTTCCAGATGAGAGACATAAACAAAAGATTATTGTTGGGCACAGCCTGTGGACGGTGGGTGCTAGATAGGGAAGCCACTCCAAGTTCAAGAATTAATAATGTCAGCACTCCAGAAGTCAAGTTCCAGTGTATTCAGTGTTAGATTTATTTCATTGCAAGGAGATAAACAGAACACACAAAAACTCCTAGTGCCTCGACCGTTAGGTCTTCCAGGGGGTATAAGTTCAGTACAAACTTGTTCTCCTTAAATACACATCAACTAGTTCAATTAACCAGTTTAGTCATTAATTCATTATTGCTTATAATTAGAGCTAAAAAAGGATTTAACACTAAACATAAAATTCACTGGAGAAACAGTGCTAAAAAGGAAAAAAGGAGAAAAAGATAACACAGGTCTTCAAGCTTAAGTCAATCTTATAATCAGTCTTTTAAACTGTTTTAAGTGATAGTCACACTGTACTTTGTGTACTGAAATAAACTTGTAGGTGAAAAGGCCAAGCAGCACTCTAAATGGAACAACAATAAATTAAATAATACATTTTTCTCTCTTACAGAGCCAGTCTCTTATTTCATGTAAAATAATGTATGTATATATCTAACCCCCCCTACAGAATGGGGGTTCCCGAAAAATCTTCCTTGAGCTTGCCTAAATGCTTACTGCCAGGCTGGTGTCCTGCGTTTTAGCAGTTTAAATATGATTGCCAGAGAGTGCCTGTATAGTCTCTGTGTATTGTCTCTTTAAGAGCTGCCTGGATTGTAGTCATAAGTAATCTGAGAGGGAGCACTGTTGAGAGATGTAACTATTTGCTGAAAATCATTTAGAGTGATAATGATAATGTAGTTTGTCTAACCTGCCTTCTTTGCAGCAAGGACTGTTTTGTTTATCCCCACCACTTTGGCCCGGGACTGCCAAACTGGACCAATCAGTACTGGTGGGACCTAAAATGGAGCCAGACTACAGGAGCTGTCTGGAGTCAGAATCAGTAGGAATTGTAGTTTTGGGCTTTTGGTGCCTTTTTGCACCTGAAGGGGGAGTGCCTGTTGTGACTGACAGATGAATCAGCCAACCGAACCTTTTGGATCTTGGAGAAATTCCCAGGCTTGCTGGCAGGTGAGTCAGATCTACGTTGGGAGCTGAAGAAGCAACAGCTCGAGACAGTCTATGTGGAAATGCCTGAGTTTGGGCCTGCATGCCTGCCTGCTGCCCCTGAGCGGGAGAAGAGAATCAGTTCGGACTGAATCCGAGTTTCTGAGAATGAAGTAAGCCACTCAGTTGTGACCTAGATCAACCTGAAGAAGACCGAAGATTTGCTGAATGCATCAGCCTGTCTGGATTTCCAGCTACCTCTAAACTCCCGGTGTGTGCAGGGACTTTGCGATTGTGACCGGAGAGCGGTTTGCCTGGTATAGTAGAATCCCTTACATATAAATGTGCTGTGTGTTTATAGTGGGTCGTGATTTGGTTCCCCACTGTGTGAATTGTGTTCTGCTTGCTGGAAGCTGTATCCAGCTCAACTGGACTGAATCCACGTTCATCTCCATACTGCCTGGGCCTTGCCACACTGGCCCTGCCAGACTACCCCACTGCACAGAGAAAGCCATCAATGAGAGACCTGCCTGGGGATCAGCCCCCTGCTCCACCCTTGAACAGGAACGACGCCTCGGCGAATCGTGTGGGCCCTGCTTCTCCTGGCACACCAGATCAACCACCTGCAGTCTCAGTTTTCATCCAGCCTGTGTCCAGTCTTGGGTGTCGTGAGTAACCATCAGGGTAGCTCCCTGCAACAACAGCTTAATCTAAGTGTGTCATCTGATTGTCTTGTTGTTTCTTTTCTTTCACAAACTGAGCCCTCCGGCTCCAGATTACAATTAGTGTGTGTGTGTGGTGCTTGTTGTTTTATTCCATCACAGGGCCCCAACCAGCTGTGATGCCGGCCTAGCCCGGGCAACAATCCTGGCTAGCCCACCTCTTCTTCACCTGGGTACCCAGAGTGTGTGACTGTTTATGGATCCTGAAGTGCATGCATAACTGTTTGATTGATACAGCCTTTAACAAATTAACCTGATTACGCCCTTCCCTTGTTCAAGTCCCTTAAATAAATCAGATCTAACTCTTTTTGCATTTACCCTGACTTCAGTTCCAGTGTGTGCAAGAGTACTGTACTGCTGTTATTCAAACAACATGAAGTCTTGCTGTATTCAGACATAATGCAGTTAGCCCCAGCACTTGAACTGCCCCGGAGAGGAAAGAGTTAACTCTATGCAGAAGCATAGAACGTTGAGATCGAGCTTGGTTTTCAAACCTCTGTCTGTGGTACTTCTCAGTGTAACCGTCAGATTCTTTACTCCGCCTAACAGTGAAGTCGCTCGGGAGATTTCCTCTGCTCGGTTCGGTAAAAGTAAAATATTCGGTTTAAACCGTATAATTTTTTGCTATTTTCGGATTTCCAGCCTCTGTCTACAGTACAGGTAGTGTGTAGATAGGTAGTGACTGTGTTTTATTCTGTGAAAAAAGTTGGAAATTGTTCTTTTCTTCGGTTTCTTTCCGGTCGGTCCGGTTTGGAACCGACCCATTCTGTTTAAATTTATTTCTGGGATTAGAGTGGTGTTCCGGTACCGATCGATTTCAAAAGAACTGAGGTCTTTGGCCGGTTCTTTTAAAAAGCCTGTGACACGGTTTGTAACCGATCGGTTATTGTATTACCTGGCTTGAAAGCTGCAATAGGGTAATTTGTTAGGTTGGCTATGTCTGAGAAACCCAAGAAGAAAACTGGTCCCATTGGGTTTCAGCACTGTACTGAGTGTGGGGAGGCCTTTGATAAGGCTGACCCCCACCTCATCTGTGTTTATTGTCTGGGGTTTGACCAGCTCAAGTCAGACTGCCAAATCTGTAAAAACATTCCTAAATCCACTCTAGATAAAAGACTGAGTAGGCTGAAGGAAAGGGAGGCTGAGAAGTCCGTAGATCCGGATGGCCAGCCCGGTTCAGTTGTGGCCGAACCTGAGGAGGTGCCTACTGACCTAGGTGATACCTCCTCAGGCAAAAGGAGAGCCGATCCCGAGGGGTCGGTTCCATCAAAAAAGAAGCATAAGTCTGCCGGTTCGGATCCCTTATCGCACTCTCCAATCGCGGACGAAATAGCCAAAGCAATTAGCATTGTTCAGTCGCTTAGACCGGTTCCGTCCGAACCGGTACCACCGGCTCGGCGGTCAGTTCGGTCGGATCCGTCTCCTTCAGATTATGATCCAGATGCTTTTTATGAGGAGTGAGAGGGAGACGAAGACTATCCCGAGGATGATGATGATAATGATGACAAGGGGGGTCTGGATGTACCCATTGAACCGGACATCTCCCCAGACAGACCCTCAGGTGTCTCTCCTCCCAGGCTCTCTGAGCCCCCTTCACATTTTTTGTTCTACAAAAAAGGTGGCAGAAACCCTGCAGCTTCCTTTGGTTGAAGCTGCAGAGGAGGATGAAGAGCCTGATTTTGTGGAAATGATGGACATCCCAGAGTCCAAAAGGCTGTCTATCCCTCTACATAAATCCTTGCGGAAACAGACACACAACATTTTACAAACCCCTATTTCAATACCTCCTGTGGATAAGAGAATGGACAGGAGGTATTTATTATCAGGCTCAGCTGTGGGTTCCTTTATAGTCATTGCAGCCATGTTAGGGTAGTGCAGGCTGCAGCCTGTGACAGGGCTAACATTCCTTTGGCTTCACACCCCCTGGATAAGGACTCCAGGAAAGTGGATGCCATGGCCAAAAAACAGTATTTGGCATCCTCTCTGGGACTCAGGCAGGCTACTTATATGGCCTAAACAGCCAGGTACCAGAAATCCAGATGGGATATGGTTCTGGAACTGACTAAACAAGCCTCTCCCCAGCTAGCCAGGGAGCTGAAGGAGGTGGCTGCTGATGGAAATGAGGCATCCAAAATGCAATTTCATGCTGCTGTGGACTCCAATGATGTGGCATCTAGAGTCATGGCTACATCTGTGTCTCTCAGAAGACATGCTTGGCTCAGATGTACTAGCCTTTCACAGGATACCCAGACTAAGGCTATGGATTTTCCTGTAGTAGGTAACTCTCTGTTTGGGGAGCAGACAGAGGCTTACATGAAGAAAATGGATGCATACAGGACCACGTACAGGAGTGCACAGGCCAAAGAAAGGCAAGCCACTCTGCACAAGCAGCAGTCTAGTGGCAGGGGCAGGCCCTTTCAAAGGTCTTTTTACCAAGCCCAGGCCTCCTTTCCCTTCCTACAGAGGGGGTTCTTCAGAGGGAGGGGCAGGAGGGGGATGAGCAGAGCTGCTCCCTCCTCCTCTCAGTCTAAGGCTTCTGCCAAGCAGACACCCTGATGTGTCAGCCCGGGTCGACTCCCCATTTCCAGTAGGAGGCAGGCTGGCTTACTACTTCCAGGCCTGGAAGTCTATGACCTCAGACAAGTGGGTCCTGGAAGTAGTAAGCCAGGGACTGTCCCTCAGCTTAAAAAAATTTCCAATATAGAGGGCCAAGTCTTTTCCACCTGCATCACTCTCAGAAACCATTGCCCTAGAGGCAAAGGTTTTCTCTCTTCTTGCTCTCAGAGCTATAGAGAAGGTTCCTACTCAGCACAGGGGAAAAGGACTGTACTCCAGGTACTTTCTTACCCCAAAGAAAACTGGGGAGTGGCAACCCATCCTAGACCTAAGGTATTTGAACAAACACATTTCAAAGTCCAAATTCAAAATGGTAACTCTGTGAATAATCCTTCCCTCTCTAAGGCTAAGGCTCTCTAAGGCTCTCTAAGGATTGGCTAGCATCTCTGGACCTCAGGGATGCATATTTCCATATTCCTATCAGGTGCTCCCACAAAAAATACCTCAGGTTCGAGTTGCCTTCAGGTCATTACCAATTCAGAGCTATGCCATTCGGCCTAACATCAGCTCCAAGAGTGTTCACAAAGTGCCTTGCAGTAGTGGTGGCTTACCTCAGAAGACAGGTTATCACCATCTTCCCATAACTGGATGACTGGCTCTCAGTGGGTCAATCACCTTTACAGGTCAAGTCAGCTCTTCAAGCTACCCAGGACCTACTCAGCTCCTTGGGGTTTCTTCTCAATCTTCCAAAGTCTGTCCTTGAACCAGTTCAACTTCTCACCTTTATAGGCGTAGAGTTGGACACTGTACAAGCAAAAGCCTTCCTTCCCCTGGCAAGGGTGAAGGCCCTAGTGGATCTCACTTCTTCCTTTCGACCCCAGGTCTCCCACCCAGCAAGACAGTTTCTCCAGCTCCTGGGCCACATGGCAGCTTCCACAGCAGTGGTACAGAGAGCAAGGTTCCAGATGAGGGACATTCAGTTTCATCTAAGGTCTTTTTGGTCTCAAAAGAAGGATTCACTTACCAAACTGATCCCAGTGACTCAGACTCTGGTCCAAGTTCTCCAGTGGTGGCTGGACCAGGACAACTTGAGACAAGGGGTTCCATTTCTCCCTCAAGTCCCATCAGTAGTTCTAACTATGGATGCTTCTCTCCTAGGGAAGGGAGCCCACCTGGGAGCCCTGACAGCTCAAGGAGTCTGGTCCCCACAAGAGCCTCTCCTTCATATCAATCTCCTGGAACTCACGGCAGTTTTCCTAGCCCTGCAGATCTTCTCGGGATTCAGTCAAGGGCAAGGTGGTCTAAGTCAGAACACACAACACCACCACAATGTGGTACATCAACAAGCAGGGAGGCACTCAGTTCTCTGCCTTGTGCACAGAAGCCATGAAGCTGTGGTCTCTGACCTATTCTCTTCAGACTTCTCTGGCAGCAGTTCACCTTCCTGGGAAGGACAACATACTAGCAGATGCTCTGAGCAGAATATCACAGGGACACCACGAATGGTCCCTGGATCCTCACATACTGAAGGTCAACTTCTCCAGGTGGGGCACTCCAGAGATAGATCTCTTTGCAGCACCAGACAATCATCAGCTTCCTCTGTTTTGTTGCAGACCTCCAGTCCTGGGGACGGTTCCCCAGGATGCTCTCATTTTGGACTGGAAGGGCAGGTTTCTCTATGCCTTCCCTCTGCTGTTCAGAGTTCTGATCAAGATCAGGACTCAACCCTGCACAGTGATACTGGTGGCTCCAGATTGGGCCAGACAGCCATGGTATCCTCTACTGCTGTCCTTGTCAGTGTCACGTCCCTTGTCTCTGCCCAGGACATACAATCTCCTGTCCTCCTCCCAGGGGCGGATCTGGTACCCCAATCTCCAGTCTCTCAATCTCAAGGCCTGGCTCTTGAAGAGTTAGAATATGCAGCACTACATCTTTCTCAGGGAGTTCTGGATATTCTGAAGGTCTCCAGGAAACCTTCCACTAGAAAAACTTACAACTCCAAATGGAAAAGGTTCAGTATTTGGTGCTCTCAGAAAGGCATCCTGCCTGATTCTGCAGACATTTCCACAACCTTAGACTATCTAGTTCATCTGAATGGTTTAGGCTTTAGGCCTGCCACTCTGAAGGTTCATCTAGCAGCTGTCTCTGCATTCCTTTCAGCAGGGAAGGGCTCTTCCCCTGGCATCTCATCCTGTTTTCAGAAAGTTTTTCAAAGGACTGGTTCACATTAACCCTCCCTTTAGGGAGCCCACTCCGCCTTGGGATCTTAATGTCTGCATAGCTTAGCTTATGCAGCCACCCTTTGAACCTCTGGCTTCGGCCGAATTGAAGTACTTGACCTGGAAAACTGTGTTTCTGGTAGCTATTACTTCTGCCAGGTGGGTTAGTGAGTTACAGGCTCTGTCAGTTGAACCTGACTTCATCTCCTTCCATAGGGACGAAGTGGTCCTAAGAACCAATAGGAGGTTCTTGCCCAAAGTGGTATCGGATTTTCATCTGAACCAGTCTATATCTCTCCCTGTGTTTTTTCATTGATCATTCTTCTTCAGGTGAAAGAAGGTTACACAGTCTGGACGTTAAGAGGGCCCTTAGCTACTACTGTACATTGAGCATACTAAGGCACCAGACAATCATCAGCTTCCTCTGTTTTGTTGCAGACCTCCAGTCCTGGGGACGGTTCCCCAGGATGCTCTCATTTTGGACTGGAAGGGCAGGTTTCTCTATGTCTGTCTTCAATTGTTTCTCACTTATGGTGAAGTGGAGAAAGGTAAGCCTGCCACTAAAAGAACTAATGCCAGGTGGATTGTTTCTTGTATACAGTTCTGCTATGACAAGTTGGGTAGGACACCCCCTTCCGGCCTGAGAGCTCATTCAACCAGGGGTACAGCTGCTTCTCTAGCTGCGGCCAGAGATATACCTTTGTTAGAGATCTGTAAAGCAGCCACCTGGAAAACAGTACTTACTTTTACCAAGCATTACTCCCTGGACATCCAGGCTAGGAGTGATGCTAGGTTTGGCACAGCAGTACTGCAGAGCCTCTTCCCAAAGTAGGTTCTGCATTCCCTCCTCCATAGGGAACTGCTTGGTAGTCTGCATTATGTCTGAATACAGCAAGACTTCATGTTGTTTGAAGAAAAAATTACTCACCATAATAAAGTTGTTTCTTCTAATGGAGTCTTGCTGTATTCAGACCTCCCCCCTGCCTCCCCTCTCAGAACCTGGGTTTTTGGGAAGTGGGCTGGCAGGTACAGTGTTGCACCTCAGGAGTGTACCTTGTATCCTCCCTCTTGGGTGGGGTGGATGTTATTATTTTTCTGGTGTTTTATACTTAAAGATTGTCACTACCTTTCCTTCTTGGGTTCTCGACTTGAGTCTTTTGGGGCCAAAAAAATGTTTTTGCCCTTTAGCTATATGTTGAACAATTTCCATACTATAGTATGTTGGTTAGTGTGCTTGTAAGAATCTGACGGTTACACTGAGAAGTACCACAGACAGAGGTTTGAAAACCGAGCTCGAGCTCAACGTTCTATGCTTCTGCATCGAATTTACTCTTTCCTCTCCGGGGCAGTTCAAGTGCTGGAGCTAACTGCATTATGCCTGAATACAGCAAGACTCCATTAGAAGAAACAACATTACTATGGTGAGTAATTTTTTCTTTGCTGTGTATAACCTTGTTGTGCAGGGGGTCCCCAGGGTTGAGCCAGAGGAAAGCCCTGGTGGTAAGTGCAAACAGTGTGGGTACCTGTGTGGTGTATCAGGGGTATTGTGAAAGTGATTATTGTGTATTGTTCCGGCCACTAGTAGAGAAATAGGGGGGTTACAGTGTCCCGGAGGGTGTGCCCAGGTTAGCTTGACCACTACCAACCCTGACCTCTGGGGGGAGGCACCCATTTCAGAACTCAGTCCCCTTAACCTGCTCCTAGCCAAGCAAGCAGGAGTAGTAGCCCTTGGGATAGTGCCACCTAGGGGTTACATTTTGGAGGCTCACCGCTGGGATCTTGTGCCTTCTTGTGGCCAAAAATTAAGAATTATTGTTAAAGAGTAATGGCTACCTCAGTAGAAATGGCTGTACACCAGTTGGTGGGGTGGTGTACTGGGCAGGAGATCGACCCCCAAAATGCTCTGCTTATAGTGGATATTTCCCTGGGTACCAGTAAGGACACTGTAGAGGGAGTACTCTCCAAAGTTGAATGTTTAAAAAACCCTGTGGTGGTGGGGCGACAGGCTGATTTGATTTCCCAAACTTTCATAGCCTTACTTGAGTGTAGTAACCTCATGGACAGCTCTAAAGTGCCACAGACTATTGCCCCAGAAGGGGTTCCAGCTGCCTGGAGAGTGATAACAAAAGACAGTAAAGACCCTGGGGAGGATGAGCTCCCACCATTATCTGAGACTTTTGAGGAGAGTTTTGCTAAGTTGTTGCTGGAGGAAGGGAAAACCGTAGAGGACTGTAAGTCCCGCCAACTGGGGGTGTTCCTTCCCCAACACCCCTTCCCACTCCAGCACCTGTTACTTCCCCACCTTCTGTGCCCATGCCAATGCTGGCCCCTGTTTCTGTACCTGCCGTTAGTCATGACTCCTACCGAAGGCTGAGAATCTTCTCAGGCACCCTCCCCACCCACCAGGGGGAGGATGACTGGGAGACCTGGATAGACTATGTTGCCCCTCTAGTACTTGAATGGCAAAGCTCAGAAGCAGAGAAACAAAAGAGATTGAGTGAGAGCCTCCGAGGTCCTGCCCTGGCTACCATCCGTGCCAGGCGGGCCAATAACCCTGAAGCAACTGCACAGGACTATCTTGATGCGTTGGAGAATGTGTATGGGAGCCCGGATTCAGACGAGGATCTGTGGGGCAGAGTAAGAAATGCTCAGCAGTACCCAGGGAAGCCATTGTCTGTGTACGTACCTTGGCTTGAAAAGCTGCTACAAGAGTGCCTCAGAAAGGGTAGTTTGCCGTCAAATGAATTAGATTGAACTAGGCTGGACTGGATCCTTAAGTCTGCTCCATTTTCAGAATTGTTACTGCTTCAGTTGCACTTTGCCACCCAACTGAATCCCCCCCCATGGCCGGGCTAATGAGAGAAAATCTGGGGTTAGTACAGGCGACCTCATAGGTAGTATTGCTTCTGCTGCCAAGTGACCCGAGTGATCGATCAAGTGAGGCTAGGGCAAGGTCGTACATAAGAAGCACTTTTTGAGAATGCAAAGGACTTCCCTCCTAGGCCCAGCATTGGAAAGATGAGCTACTAAAGGAAGTCCGAGAGTTTAAGACGGGTGCCTCTACAGGGGTTTCCCCATGGAACAAGATTCTGGTCCCTCTCAGGATGTGACTGCCATGGGGGTGGGGGTACACCCTCAGGCGTCCGCTACTGAAGGTGGCTCCAAAGCTGAGATCACCGGGTTGACTGCCACTCTGAAGAAACTACTGGGACACATTGCACCACTCTCACTGCTGCAAGCAGATATTAGACCTCAATCTTTTACTACTGCTTCAGTTCCTCATACGACGTTCTCTCCCTGGATGACCCAGGAGTCTATCATTTGTCGCAGCTGTGGAAAGGATGGCCATATGGAAAGAGAATGCCGGTCTCAGAAGGACTTAGAAAGAGTAGTAAACAGACTGCAAGGGGAGCTCCGAAAAGCAAATCAGTGGCCAAGGGGTACCGGAAATGACCGCAATGAGGGTTCAAGAAACCTTAACTGAAACTTCTTTTGTGTTAAATCGTCTGTCCAGACCTCTGCTACTCCTCCAGACTGGTCCAAAATAGTGGGCCCTTCAATGGAGACTATGGTGACTGTGAGCGGTATTCACATTCGAGGCTGTTCTTGACAGTGGGTTGCAAGTGACCATTGTATTCCAGGACTGGTATGACAAACACTTATCTGATGTGCCTATACAATCCCTGGAAGGTGTACATGTGTGTGGCCTGAGCGACAAGTCCTATCTCTACCTAGGGTATGTTCGCCTCTGATTGTCTTTTCTTGCAACTGTAACTCTTGTAGAGGAGCAAGTAGAGACCTTGGCCCTAGTGTGTCCCCCCACTGGTCTGTACGATGGGGTCCCCCTGTTAATTGGGACAAACGCCCATATGTTTGGGAGACTGGCGCAACTCTGTCACGAGAAACAAGGGTTGCGGACTGGGAGGGCCCTGAGAATTCCAGCTCTGATCAAGAGGGCCTATGATTTGCAGCCAAAACCTGAGGAAGTAGACCAGGATGAACCAGTGGAGATCGTGTGGAAGAAGGATCCCAATTCAATGGTACTGGCCCCTAACGCCCAGTGTACCATTCAAGGGGAGGTCCTCCTCCGGAAAGATGTCAAGAACAAAATACTGATGTTGGATGCACCAGGCAATGGAAAATTGCCAGAAGGATTATTGGTCGAAGCCCTGCATGCATGTCTGCTCATGCTCGTGCCTATGCGCAGTGATGGTTCAGATTCACAATGTTTCAGATCGGAGATGTGAATGAATAGAGAGTGCACCTTAACTATGGTACACTTGCGCAGTCTTGGCCAGCAACAAGTGCCTTGTTGAGAGGAAGTGACCCGGAGTTGTTTGACTTTGGCGACCACCTGCGCGATTGGCTGAATGGAATTAGCAGGCACTGCCCAGAGAGACCAGGTTTCGTTGAAGGAATGTGATGGGATGGTCATGCGTGGCATCATATGCACCCAATGATGAATGGCCATTTGAGAAAGGGTCCTGACGCCCAGCCCCAGAGACATGCAGGTGATATAAGAAGACACCTGCAGGAAATGCTCGCGCTGGTGTGATACAAGAATCAGGAGCCCATATGCCTCTCCCATTGTGGTTGTGTGTAAGAAGAATGGGTCTGTGAGGATGTGTGTTGATTATCGAACCCTGAACCGGCGGACCATCCCAGACCAGTACACTATGCCTCGTATACAGGATGCCCTGGACTGCTTGAATGGGAGCAAATGGTTCTCGGTGTTGAATATTTGCAGTGGATATTAACAGATTCTAGTGGCCCCGGAGGATCGTGAGAAAACAGCCTTCATCTGTCCTTTGGGGTTCTACAAATTTCTGAGAATGCCACAGGGGTTATCGGGCACCCAGGCCACCTTTCAGTGACTGATGGAACGTGCGGTGGGACATATGAATTTGCTGGAATGCCTGGTGTACTTGGACGATGTCATTGTGTTTGGGAGCACCCTAGAGGAGCATGAGAACCAACTGTTTAAAGTTCTAGATCGACTGAAAGACTTCGACCTCAAGCTGTCCATTGACAAGTGCCAGTTTTTCCAAACCTCCGTGAGTATGTGGGGCACACAGTATCTACAGAGGGGATAGAGACTGATCCCAGTAAGGTTGAAGCCCTAACTACTTGGCCCCAGCCCCATCATTTGAAAGAACTACAATGTTTCCTGGGGTTCTGTGGCTACTATCGCAGGTTCATAAAGGACTATTCCAAGGTGATTTGCCCACTATTGAATCTCACCCAGGGTTGCCCTCCTACCAATCATAAATACAAGAAAGGGGCCGCCAAAGAACCAGAAGAAGTATACTTTCGCTCAGGCGAACTCTTCGGGCCTCGCTGGATGCCCGACTGTGAAGCTGCCTTCCACAAAATCATATACCAGCTCACCCACACCCCCATCCTCGCCTATGCTGACCCCACCAAACCCTGTGTACTGCATACTGATGCTAGTCTGTAGGGTCTAGGAGCTGTGCTGTATTAAGACCATAAAGATGGTTTGAGAACAGTGGCTTTCACCAGTAGGAGCTTGACCCCGTCAGAGTGAAACTACCCTGTACATAAGTTGGAGTTTTTTGCGCTAAAATGGGCCATCGTTGACCAGTTTCATGAATACCTCTATGGGACAAAGATATTGGTGAAGACTGACAATAACCCATTGACCTATGTACAGACTTCAGCTAAGTTAGATGCCACTGGGTACTGGTGGCTTTCTGCATTATCAACCTATGATTATGCTGTCGAATACAGTCCAGGCCTGAAACATATTGATGCTGACGCCCTATCACGAAGGCCCACTTCCAAGAGTGATTGGGTCAGGCTGTCCGAACCTGACATCTGAGCGTTGTGCCAAATGTTTTATAGAGATGAACAGATGCCTGCGGACACAGTGGACTGTTTAGTAGATTGCTTGGGTCCTTCTGACACCTGCATACCGGCTGCTTATTGCCACTACTCTGCTCTAGATATTAGTGCACTACCTCAATTTGACAATGACAGCATTCAATGGGTTCAATCCCAAGATCCTATGATTCAACCAGTACTTGATGCCCTGCGTGTGGGGAAAGATGTGTCTAAGTTACGTTCCACTGATTGCGAACTGCTTTGTTGTTTAAAGAAGGCCCCAGACTGAAGTTGCTCAAGTCAGTTGTTGTATAGAGAGACAGTAGATTGTAGTGGCAAAGTAGACAAGTAACAATTAGTCCTGCCCATGGCCTTTAAAGATTTGGTACTGAGGTCCCTCCACAATCACATGGGGCACCTCGGTATTGACAAAACCCTTGACCTGGTACGATCTTGATTCTACTGGCCTAGAATGGGGGCCAGTGTTGAGCACCATGTAAAGACCTGTAGTTGTTGCCGCCAAAGAAAAGCCCTGCCTCAGAGGACTGCCTCCCTTGTCAATATCACTACCAGCGCCACTGTGGAACTGGTCTGCATAGATTTTTGTGTTTAGAACCTGATCAGCAGAACATTGGCAATGTGTTAGTGGTTATGGATAATTTCACACGGTATGCACAAGCTTTTCCCACCAAAAATCAAAAGGCATCTACCGTGGCCAAGGTGTTAGTGGAAAATTTTTTTGTCCACTATGGTGCTCCCCAGCTGATCCACTCTGACCAGGGCAGAGACTTTGAGAGTCGACTAATCAAATAAATGCTGTCTCTGTGGGGGGGTGTGAAAGTCAAGAACCGCCCCTATCACCTGTAGTGGGAGATCCTGCTAAGAATCCATTTAATTGCACCCTGCTAGATAATAGCTGGGCACCTCCACCCAAAAGACAAGCATAAAAGGAACCAGCAGATTAGCACCTTGGTACACGCATACAATTGCACGAAAAATTATGCTACCAGGTTCTCCCTCTACCGCCTCATGTTCGGGAGAGAGGCCCGGCTGCCATTTGATATCTGCTTTGGGGTCTCTCAAGATGGGGTCCGAGCTGAAAACTACCTGCAATATGTACAAAAACTGAAAGCTCATTTGAACCATGCTTATCAACTGGCCCAGACAGTGGCCACTAAGAGAAATCTAGCCAACAAAGAGAGGCATGCTAAAAAAGTAAAGGCTCAAAAGCTTCGACCTGGAGACTGTGTGTTGTTACGTAATTTGGGACTGCATGGCAAACACAAAATTGATGATCAGTGGCACCATCTCCCCCATGTAGTAGTTGGAAAGTTGGATGATTTACCCGTGTACAAGGTGCGCCCAGAGAATGACTCCAAAGCTGTCAGGATCATGCACAGTAACCACTTGCTACCTATCAGCCAAGTCATAATTGAGGCTGAACCCTCAGAGGTTGATTCCCCTGGGCCGGTGACTCATGCTGCTGCAAGAAAGAGACAGAGTTGACCTACCCCAGTGGTTACAAGTTCAAGGTTTCCCCTGCAGCAGGTTCAGAATGATAGTGACTGTCAGTCCACCTCGGACGAAAGTGAATGTGACAATGCCTATTACCCCTCCTATGAGTTAAGTCAGCTGTTTCAATGTCACCCTATGACTAATTGTGGGGATGAATCTGGGCCTTCTGGACTGCCTTACCCCCAGCTTCGTCCTTGGAGCCAGTGCTCCCAGAAAGTGAAGTGCAAAGTATCACGTCTGAAGATGTTGAGTCTCTGTGTATTGTGGAACTGTATGATTTGCCTGAAGAAGGAGCTGAGGGTTTGAGTCATTCTGGTGACATACCAGAACTTGAAGAACACTATGAGAGTGCTGACCAGCCCCCTTCCATGCCTCAAAGCTTGATTGTGCCTGAACCTTCGCAAAATGAGTCAAGTGTTTCAGAAACAGAGCCTGCAGAGCAAGGAGCCAACAGTGCCCCAAGTTTGGACATTCCTACCCAAGCAGAGGCACCCCTCACAAGTGACGAGAGTCCCCAGACCAGTGCTGAGAGTACAGAGACCATAGTTGTCCCTCTCAGAAAGACTGGCCAAGCTGTCAAGCCTGCAGTATGCTTCAGTTATGATTCTCCCGGGAGGCCAGTGGATTTGCCTCACAATGTGGTTCACAAAGGGGTTTATGTTTTTCAGAGCTCACTGACTAAACTGAGCCTAAGTGCCAATTCCAGGTTGATTGTTCTGCCTTCTAGGTATGGTGCTCCTGCCCCATCTAGCCCCAAGTTGGCTGATAGGGAAGGGCTCCCTCTTACATTGTTCAATGTACAAGAAGTTATTACATGATTCCGCATAGTAATGTGTAAATTACCTGTGTGAAATATGCATGATGTTTTGTCAGAATGGATCTAGTACTGTGAAGTGTAGAGAATATGTATAGTAAAGGTATAAGTTTACGTTGACTGATGCATCAGATGTCACTTGCATAACATGCTAATGGTATAAATGTCTCATATAGTTTGCATTTGCAGTATTGTGATGGTACAGACTTGACGCGGATGCCAAGTTTTCTCCAGGCAGGGAAGAGTGTAACCCCCCTACAAATGGGGGTTCCCGAAAAGTCTTCCTAGAGCTTGCCTAAATGCTTACTGCCAGGCTGGTGTCCTGCATTTTAGCAGTTTAAATGTGATTGCCAGAGAGTGCCTGTATAGCCTCTGTGTACTGTCTCTTTAAGAGCTGCCTGGTTTGTAGTCATAAGTAATCTGAGAGGGAGCTCTGTTGAAAGATGTAACTATTTGCTGAAAATCATTTAGAGTGATAATGATAATGTAGTTTGTCTAACCTGCCTTTTTTGCAGCAAAGACTGTTTTGTTTATCCCGACCTCTTTGGCCCGGGACTGCTGAACTGGACCAATCAATACTGGTGGGACCTAAAATGGAGCCAGACTACAGGAGCTGTCTGGAGTCAGAATCAGTAGGAATTGTAGTTTTGGGCTTTTGGTGCCTTTTTGCACTTGAAGGGGGAGCTCCTGTTGTGACTGACAGGTCTTGGAGCAGAACTGTCATATTCTTAATTACCCAGCACAGTGCATAAAGCGTAAGTATACACACCAAAAAAAAAAAAATTTGTATATTATAAGGAAGAGGGACATGTGGGGAGTGGTGCAATGCACTGGCTGTGGGGCAGCAATTTTCCGGGAAACATTCTGGAACCTGCGTTGCTGCCCTATTTGCAGGCAACTGGCAGCTCTGAGGGAGGAGGTTGCCCACCTCCAGGCTGAACTGGCAAGGACTCAAGGAGGACTCCCCACCCAAAGAGCACCAGTTCCACAACCACTGCCTCAGAGGTTGCCATGTGTGAAGAGCAGATGGACCACAGTAGGTTCTGGGAGGGTGAGGGTGGTGGAACAGAGGCGAGCCCGAGTTGCACCACTACACAAATCATATGTCGGTCTGGCAAATCAAGGTTCCTCTGTGACACCCTCATTGGAGACCAAGAAGAATGCTGGGGACATCCACAGGGAGACCCACAGAAGAGTGGCAAGGACAACACAAGGGAAAGAAACAGCTTCTGATAGGGACTCAACTGTTGAGGTGTAGACCTGGGAAGGGAGAGAGAGGGAAGTAAGGTGCCTGCCTGCCTGGTGCCATGGCTTGGAGGCGACAGGAAGCGAATCCTCAGGGATTGCAGAAGCAGCATCACAGGAGAGGAAACTAGATATCATTGTCCACCTCGGGACAAATGACCTAGCTAGGCATGAGATCAGTGCAGTGCAGGATGAATTTGTGGAGTTGGGGAGGGGCCTCAGACAGGTAGCAAGCACGGTAACCTTCTCAGAGGTGCTGCCAGTCCATGGCAGGGGTGAGGCTAGGGTACTGCACACCATACGGTTTAATGAATGGTTGCAAAACTGGTGCAGAGCACATGGCTTTGGCTTCATTGGGGACTGGGGGTCCACCTGGAGAGATGAAGGTCTATACTGGCATGATGGTCTGCATCTGTCCAGGAAGGAAACAGCTCCCTGGCGACAGGTTTAAAGGCTTCTGGCAAGTTTTAAACTAGCCAAGGGGAGGTGCTGATAGGAAACAGGAAAGTTCAAGCCTCCCCGCAAAGCATGGTAGTAGTAGGGTAAACACTGAGGTACAGAGCTTGACAGAGGGCAGGACGGGGTAAATGGAAAATGGACAAGGGGTAATAAGAGCAGGGATGGGGTAAAAGGATAAAGATAACATTAAATGGAGGGCAATGAGTACCAATGCCCGTGAGTCTGGGAAACAAGCTTCCAGAGCTAGTAGCCCTGATGGAAGTGGAACACTTGGATATTGTGGCAGTCACAGAAACATGGTACATGGAGAACCATGACTGGGATGTCAACATACCAGGGTACACAATCTACAGAAGGGACAGGAGGGTAAAAGAGGAGGTGGAGTAGCTCTCTACATAAGGAAGGGATCAAAGTAACAGAACTAAAAGGTAAAGGGGAGGACAAGAGAACTGTGGGTCACATTGGAGACAGGAATGGCATCACAATCGCACAGGGGTTGTATACAGACCCCGTCTCAAGGGGAGGAAATGGACAAGAAAATGATAGAGGGCATTCTCAAAATGGCTGAAAAAGGGGAGATACTGTTGATGGGGGACCTGAATATGCCAGATGTTAACTGGGCAACATGGACTGCAGCCACATCCAAGAGCAGGGTCATTCTCGATGCCCTACAGGGAGCATGCCTTAGACAGCTAGTGGTGGAACCCACTCGGGAGGGAGCAATATTAGACCTGGTACTCTCAAATGGAGAGAGGATCACAAACTTAGAAGTCAGTAGACACCTGGGAACAAGCGACCACTGCACAGTGTGCTTCACAATAAACACAACCATGGAGACAAGCCATACAAGTACAAGGATACTGGACTTTAGAAGGGCTGACTTTGGCAAAATGGGTGAATACTGAGGAATGCATTAGCAAATGGCCAGAAAGGAGGGTGGAAGAACAATGGAGAAAATCAAAACTGCCATCATGGAGGCAACAAGCCTTTGTGTGAAACAAATAAAGAAAACAAAGCGGAATAAAAACACTATGGCTCTCAAAAGAAGTGTCAGGGAAGGTTAAGGAGAAAAAGGCTGCATTCAAAAAGTATAAGGAATCACAGACAGAGCACAACAGGGAACTGTATCAATTAAAGCAGAAAGAAGTGGGGGAAGGCAGTCAGAAAAGCAAAGGCCCAAACCGAGGAAAGGATAGCCAACTCAGTTAAGAAGGGGGATAAAACCTTTTACAGATACATTAGGGAACATAGAAAGTTTAAGGGAGGGATAGGGAAGATTAATAAAGGAGAGGGGAGGTGGGCAGAGGGAGACAGTGAAAAGGCAGAGATAATGAATGAATACTTTTACTCAGTATTCACAAAAGAAGAAGAGGATGAGTTACCTAAACCAAACAGTAGAAGCACTCTGGATAGTGGGGTTGATACCAGTCCATTTAAAGAAGAAAGAGTACTGAAAGAACTTCTAAAACTCAAGGTGGACAAAGCAATGGGGCCTGACGGGATTCACCCTAGAATCCTAAAAGAGCTAAGGGAGGACCTAGTGACACCACTAACCACACTTTTTAACAAATCATGGGAAGATGGGGTGCTACCTGAGGACTGGAGGAGGGCAGATGTGATTCCCCTTCACAAAAGTGGGGAGCAAGGCAGAAGCAGGAAACTACAGACCTGTTAGTTTGACCTCAGTGGTGGGGAAAATGATGGAATCACTTCTGAAAGAAAGAATTGTTGAGTACCTAGAGGCCAGCGGGGCACTGGACCCAAAGCAGCATGGATTCACAGCAGGAAGGTCATGTCAGACAAATCTAATCGATTTCTTTGACTGGGTGACCATAGTAATAGACCAGGGAGGGACTGTGGATATGGCCTACCTAGACTTTAGCAAGGCATTTGACACAGTCTCACACAAAAGATTAATAATCAAGTTAGCCAGCCTGGGAGTGGGTCCCAGGGTGGTAGCCTGGAGTGAAAACTGGCTGCACAACAGGACACAGAAGGTAATAGTGAATGGACACATTCTGAAGAAGGGGTACTAGTGAGTACCTCAGGGCTCAGTACTTGGGTCCAGTCCTCTTTAACGTCTTTATAGGTGACATTGCAGAGGGTCTGGAAGGAAAGGTATGCCTTCTTTATGGATGACACAAAGATCTGTAACAGAGTTGATACACAAGGGGGGGGGAGTAGAAAGGATGAGAAGGGACTTGGCAAGGTTGGAGGAATGGTCAGACATATGGCAACTTAGATTCAATGCAAAGAAGTGCAAAGTAATGCACCTGGGAAATAAAAATCCAGGAGAAGAGTACATAATAGCAGGGGAGGTACTAACAACAACAATAATGGAAAGGGATCTGGGTGTAGTCATATCAGATGACCTAAAGGTGGTATGCAATGTGAGAAGTCAGTAGGGAAAGCCAGGGGGATACTGGGATGCATAGGGAGGGGCATCACAAGTAGAAAAAGGGAAGTGGTTATCCCTCTATACAGACAGTTGATGAGACCCCATCTGGAGTACTGCGTGCAGTTTTGGAGACCTCATCTACGCAAGGACATAGACAGGATGGAAGCAGTCCAGAGGAGGGCAACTAAAATGGTGCAGGGTCTACATCAGAAACCATATAAAGAGAGAGACTGAGAGAGCTTAATATGTATACCCTTGATGAAAGGAGGGACGGGGGACATGATAGAAACTTTTAAGTACCTCAAGGGAATCAACAAAGTCCAGGAGGGTAGCATCTTTCAGAAAAGAGATGTGTAAGAACAAGGGGCACAATTTAAAGTTAGAGAGCGGCTCAGGGGTAATATGAAATTCTTTTCCGGAGAGAGTGGTGGGCGCATGGAACCGTCTTCCTGGAGAGGTTGTGGGGTCTAAAACAGTGGAGGAATTCAAACATGCATGGGACAGACATAAGGCAATTATAGTGGGGGGTTGCAGGAAATAGGCTGTTGGTTAACTAGAATCTGCAGCTTATCCAGTAGGTAGGGAAATGGGCAGACTGGGTGGGCCAAGTGGTCCTTATCTGCGGTCAAAGTCTATGTTTCTATGTTAATCAGCCAACTGAACCCTTTGGATTGTGGAGAAATTCCCAGGCTTGCTGGCAGTTGAGTCAGATTTAAGTTGGAAGCTGAATAAGCAACAGCACGAGACAGTCTCTGTGGAAAGGCCTGAGTTTTGGCCTGCATGCCTGCCTGCTGTCCCTGAGAGGGAGAAGAGAATCAGTTCGGAATGAATTTGAGTTTGTGAGAACGAAGTAAGCCACTGAGTTGTAACCAGGATCAACCTGAAGAAGACCGAAGATTTGCTGAATGCATTGGCCTGTCAGGATTTCCAGCTACATCTAAACTCCCGGTGTGTGCAGAGACTTTGCGATTGTGACCGGAGAGCGGTTTGCCTGGTATAGTAGAATCCCTTACATGTAAATGTGCTGTGTGTTTATAGTGGGTCGTGATTTGGTTCCCCACTGTGTAAATTGTGTTCTGCTTGCTGGAAGCTGTATCCAGCTCGACCGGACTGAATCTACGTTCATCTCCATATGGCCTGGGCCTTGCCACACTGGCCCTGCCAGGCTACCCCACTGCACAGAGAAAGCCATCAACGAGAGACCTGCCTGGGGATCAGCCCCCTGCTCCACGCTTGAACAGGAACAACGGCTCGGCGAATCGTGTGGCCCCTGCTTCTCCTGGCACTCCAGATCAACCACCTGCAGTCTCAATTTTCATCCAGCCTGTGTCCAGTCTTGGGTATCGTGAGTAACCATCAGGGTAACGCCCTGCAACAGTTTAATCTAAGAGTGTCATCTGATTGTCTTGTTGTTTCTTTTCTTTAACGAACTGAGCCCTCTGGCTCCGGATTACAATTAGTGTTTCAAACAACATGAAGTCTTGCTATATTATAGACATTAGCAGTTTGTTCCAGCTCTAGAACTGCCCCGGAGTGAAATGGTTAAAGCCATTCCAAAATAGAATTTTGGCACGAGAGCAGCTCTATCTGTGTCATTTCAAACCTGAACTGTCAGATTCTTTACTCCGCCTCAGTGAACAGTCGCTCCGGAGATTTCTCCTTCTGCTCAGTTCATTTCTCGGTTTAAAAGTGTTTTCTCGGTTGGATTTAACGAGAATAGTTTTATTTTAACTGCAAAACCGTTCGGTTCAAGCTCTATCTGTGGTAACCGTAAGTAAATGAAGGTTTTGTCTGTGTGGAACTTGTAAGTTATAGGTTCAGTTTTGAACCGATCAGTGGGTTTAAAACTCATTTAAAACTAAAAGTTACTATTTTAGAATGCGGTTCCTGGTTCTTATCGGTTCTAAAAAAAACGGATTTATTATGTTTTTTTCCAATACCCGTGACACGGTTAGGAACCGCTAAGGGTGTCTTGCCTGGCACTGCCGTTAAAAGGGCAAGTTTTTGGTTAGGCTGGCATTATGTCTGAGAAACCCAAAAGAAAACCGGGCCCACTGGGTTTCAACACTGTGATGTTTGTGGGGAAGTCTTGCCAAGGTCAACCACACCACATGTGTTTGTCTGGGGTTTGACCACCTCAGTCAGACTGCCAGGTATGTAGAATTTCCCTGCAGCCACCCTGGAAAAAAGATTGGGCAGGCTCAGGGACGAGAGGCCAAAAAGTCCGCTGACCCGGATGGCCAGCCCGGTTCGGTGCCAACCGAACCAGAGGGAGTGCCCTCTGACCAGGGCCAGACTTCCTCGGCCAAAAGAAAAGCTGGTTCTGAGGAACCAATTCCAGCAAAGAAAACAAGAAAATCAGCAAGTCTGGAGTCCAAGATTCCTTCTCCAACTGCTGCAGAGATAGCAAAAGCCATACAAATTGTCCAGTCACTGTCTGAGGGTCCGTCCGAACCACCACTATCTGGTAAAGGTAGGTTCATCCGTCCCAGTGGTTCAGGATTATGATATTGAGGAATTTTATGAACCAGAGGAGGGAGGAGGATTATGAACAGCATGAATGTGGCTGGAAGGTCTGGGTGTGCCCATTGAACCGGACATCTCCCAGACAGACCTTTAGAATCTCCCCTATGCTGTCTGAGTCCCCATCTCATTTTATGTTTTATAAAAAGTTGCTGAAACCCTCCAGCTTCCTTTAGAAGAGGCTGTGGATGAGCAAGAGGAGCCTGATTTTGTAGAAATGATGCATATTCCAGAGTCTAGAGATTGTCTATTCCTTTACATAAGTCTTTTAGGAAACAAACAATTAAAATTTTAAAAGCTCCTAATTCTGTGCCTCCTGTAGATAAAAAGATGGACAGAAGGTATACATTGTCAGGCCCTGATACAGAATTCTTTCTCAGCAATGCAGTCATGTTAGTAGTTCAGGCTGCTGCCTGTGATAAAGCTAATATTCCTTGGCTTCACATCCTCCTGACAAGGATTCCAGGAAGATTGATGCCATGGCAAAAACAGTATATGGCAGCCTCTCTGGGACTCAGGCAAGCAAATTATATGGCTTATGTAGCTAGGTATCAGAAATCTAGATGGGATACTGTTATGCAATTGGCCAAGCAGGCCCATGGCCAGCTGGCTAGTGAACTAGAACAGGTGGCTGCTGATGGCATTGAAGCCTCTAAGGTTCAGTTTCATGCTGCTGTGGATGTTAATGATGTTTCCTCTAGGGTCATGGCCACATCTGTAGCTTTACGTAGGTTGGCCTGGCTCAGGTGTACTAGTTTGTCACAGGATACCCAGACTAAGGCTATGGATTTTTCTGGTGGGAAATTCTCTGTTTGGAGAGCAGACAGAGAATTACATGAAGAAGATGGATGAATATAGGACTACTTACAAGAGTGCCCAGGCTAAGGAGCGCAAGCCACTCCTCAAAGGCATGCCCCAGGGGTAGGGGTAGGCCTTTTCACAGGCCTTTCTACCAGACTCAGGCCTCCTCTGCCTATGCTCAGAGGGGCTTCTTCAGAGGCAGGGCAGGCGAGGGGTGGGCAGACCTGCTCCCACCCCCAGCCTAAAGCTCTCATGAAACAGGCACCCTGATGGGGTGCCCAGGGCCGATTCTCCTGTACCAGTGGGGGGCAGGCTGGCTTTTCAGTCGGAATTGGGCTTCTTTAACCTCAGACAAGTGGGTTCTGGAAGTAGTAAGCCAGGGTCTGGTTCTCAGCTTCAAAAGTTTCCCAAGTTGAGAAGCAGACTTTTCTACCTGCAAGTGCTTCAGAGACCTCGCCTGGAAACAGAGGTCTCATCCCTGTTAGCTCTCAGAGCAGTAGAAGGGTTCCTCCCTGCATCAGGGCAGGGGTCTGTATTCAGATACTTCCTTACCCCAAAAAGACAGGAGAATGGCGGCCCATTTTAGATCTCAGATATCTGAACAAGCATCTTTTGAAACCAAAGTTCAAAATGGTAACTCTGGCAATGATTTTACCTTCCCTAAGGCCAGGGACTGGCTAGCCTCCTGGACCTCAAGGATGCCTGTTTCCATGTCCTAATCAGAAGATCCCATCGAAAGTACCTCAGATTCGAACTGCCCTCAGGTCATTACCAGTTCAGAGCAATGCCCTTCGGCCTTACCTCTGCTCCAAGGGTATTCACAAAGTGTCTAGCAGTGGCAGTGGCCCACTTAGGAGGCAGAGGATTGCTGTTTTCCCTATCTAGACGACTGGCTCATTGTAGGCCAGTCCCCAGAACAGGTAAATCTCACCTGCAGGTCACCCAGCAGCTTCTCACCTCCTGGGTTTTCTGCTAAACCTACCAAAGTCGGTTCTGGAACCAGTCCAGGTACTCACCTTTATAGGGGCAGAATTGGACACAAAGCTAGCCAGAGCCTTTCTTCCCCAGAAAGGGTAAGGAATTTAGTGGCTCTGGCCTCTTCCTTCACTCTGCAGGTCTCTCGACCAGCAAGACACTTTCTGCAGCTCCTGGGGCACATGGCTGCATCCACAGCTGTTGTGCAGGGGCCAGATTTCAGATGAGAGACATTCGGTTTCACTTGAGAACCTTTTGGTCTCAGAGAAGAGACCCCTTTCCAAGTTGGTCCCAGTGATCAACCTGATCCTAGCTCTCCAGTGGTGGCAGGATCAGAGCAATTAAGGCGGGGTCCCTTCATTTCCCTTCTCACGACTTGACTCTCACTACAGATGCTTCCCTTCTGGGTTGGGGAGCCCACATGGTAGACTTTCCACTCAGGGAGTTTGGTCCCCCCAGGAATCACTGCTCAACATCAATTTTCTGGAACTCAGAGCTGTCTTTTTAGCTCTTCAAGCTTTTTCTGCATCTGTCCACGACAAGGTGATACAAGTCAGAACAGACAACACCACAACAATGTGGTACAGCAACAAACAGGGGGGGCACTCGGTCTTCGGCCTTGTGCACCGAGGCAATGAAGTTGTGGTCTCTGGCCTATTCCCTGAACACTTCCCTCACAGCAGTTCATCTTCCAGGGAAGGACAATGTCCTAGCGGATGCCCTCAGCAGGATTTCCTAGGCCATCACGAATGGTCCCTGGATCCTCAAGTGCTGGGGATAGTTTTTGCCAGGTGGGGCATCCTCAGATAGATCTTTTGCAGCCCCAGACAATCACAGACTTCCTCTGTTCTATTGCAGGCCTCCAGTGCTGGTCTCAGTTTCCCTGGATGCCTTCTTCTGGATTGGAGGGAAGTTCCTCTATGCTTCCCCTTTCCTCTCCTATTCAAAGTACTAGTCAAAATCAGATCTCAGCCTTGCAGGGTGATTCTGATTGCCCGGATTGGGCCAGGCAGCCCTGGTACCCACTCCTTCTGTCTCTGACAGTCCATCTTCCCTGTGCCTCCCCAGGAATCACAATCTGTTGACTTGTGCCCAGGAAGGGTTTGTATCCGGACCTCAATCCCTCAACCTCAAGGCCTGGCTCTTGAGGAGTTAGAGTTTGCTGATTTACACCTCTCTCAGGGTGTTCTTGAGATCCTAAAGGCTTCCAGAAAGCCTTCCACTAGGGCTACTTATAGTTCTAAATGGAAAAGGTTTTCCATTTGGTGTGCTGGGGAAAATATTTCCCCAGAATCTGCTGAATTGCCCATTTTGTTAGATTACATGGTACATCTTAATTCCTGGGGTCTCAGACCAGCTACCCTTAGAGTTCATTTGGCAGCTGTGTCTGCTTTTGTGTCAGCAGGAAAGTCATCCCCTCTTTCCTCTCATCCTGTGTTTTCCAAGTTTTTTAAGGGATTACTCCATACTAATCCTCCTTTCGGGAACTGGCCCTGCTTGGGACCTTAATGTTTGCATTGCCCAGTTAATGCAACCCCCTTTTGAACCTCTGTCTTCTGCAGAGCTTAAGTACCTAACTTGGAAACTGTTTTTCTAGTGGCTATCACTTCTGCCAGACGCATAAGTGAATTGCAAACCTTGTCAGTGGAGACTGACTTTATTTCTTTCCACAGGGATAAGGTAGTCCTTAGGACTAATAGGAAGTTTTGCCTAAGGTGGTTTCAGATTTCCATCTTAATCAATCTATCTCCTTCCAGTATTTTCACTGATCACTCCTCTTCGTGAGAGAAGGTTGCACAGCCTGGATGTTAAGAGAGCTCTTAGTTATTATATAGAGCGTACCAAAGGTCACAGGTTCGAATCCCTCCAACTTTTCCTTACCTATGGTGAAGTTGGGAAAGGCAAACCTGCCACTAAGAGATCAATAGCCAGGTGGATTGTCTCTTGTATCCAATTTTGTTATCAGAAAGTGGGCAGAGCCCCCCGGTTTGAGGGCTCATTCTACCAGGGTACAGCTGCGTCTCTAGCTGCTGCCAGAGATATCCCTTTATTAGAGATTTGCCAGGCTGCTACTTGAAAGCGGTGCACTTTTTCAAGCATTACTCCCTGGATGTCCAGGCCAGGAGAGATGCTCGCTTTAGCACAACTGTTCTTCAGAGCCTATTCCTAAGTAGGTTCTGCCCATCTCCATGGAGGTACTGCTGTGTATTCTGCATGAATTCTATAATATAGCAAGACTTCATGTTGTTTGAAGAAAAATTACTCATCTTAGTAATGTTGTTTCTTCTAATGGAGTCTTGCTATATTAAACCTCCCCCAACCTGCCCTCTCAGAACCTCTACTTGGTGGGGTGCGGGCAACTTAGTGTGGGCACTACTTATGTCCTGTTAGCATTTTGTCCCTTTGGGACTTTGGGGTGTGTTGTGTACGCGTGTGTATGTTTTATTATACTTATGTTCCATTTTCATATTATTAGAATGGTGTTAGTATTTCTGGTCCCTGACTTGAGTCTTGGGTGTTGGGACCATCAATGGTTGTTATTATTTAGGTAGCCATTTGGCTGAGTGTAGGTTACAGCTTCCACACGACCTTAGTGAGTTTGGCTCAGAAGATCTGACAGTTCAAGTTTGAACTGACACAGATAGAGCTGCTCTCGCTAAAATTCTATTTTGGAATGGTTTTAACCATTTCACTCCGGGCAGTTCTAGAGCTGGAACAAACTGCTAATGTCTATAATATAGCAAGACTCCATTAGAAGAAACAACATTACTAAGGTGAGTAATTTTTCTTCTGGTCCCTGACTTGAGTCTTGGGTGTTGGGACCATCAATGGTTGTTATTATTTAGGTAGCCATTTGGCTAGTGTAGGTTACAGCTTCCACACAGACCTTAGTGAGTTTGGCTCGGAAAAGATCTGACAGTTCAAGTTTGAAATGACACAGATAGAGCTGCTCTCGTGCCAAAATTCTATTTTGGAATGGTTTTAACCATTTCACTCCGGGGCAGTTCTACAGCTGGAACAAACTGCTAATGTCTATAATATAGCAAGACTCCATTAGAAGAAACAACATTACTAAGGTGAGTAATTTTTTCGTGTGGTGCATGTTGTTTTCTTCCATCACAGGGCCCCAGTGAGCTGCGACGACGGCCTAGCCCGGGCAACGATCCTGGCTAGCCCACCTCTTCTTCACCTGGGTACCCAGAGTGTGTGACTGTTTATGGACCCTGAAGTACATGCATAACTGTTTGATTGATACAGCCTTTTAGCAAATTAACCTGATTATGCCCTTCCCTTGTTCAAGTCCCTTAAATAAATCAGATCTAACTCTTTTTGCATTTACTCTGACTGTGGTTCCAGTTTGTGCAAGAGTACTGTACTGCTGTTATTTGCTGTGTATAACCTTGTTTTGCAGGGGTTCCCCAGGGTTGAGCCAGAGGAAAGCCCTGGTGGTAAGTGCAAACAGTGTGGGTACTTGTGTGTATCAGGGGTATTGTAAAAGTGATTATTGTGTATTGTTCTGGCCACTAGTAAGGAAAGAGGGGGGCTACAGTGTCCCGGAGGGCTATGCCCAGGTTAGCTTGACCACAACCAACCCTGACCTCCAGGTGGAGGCACCCATTTCAGAGCTCAGGCCCTTTAACCTGCTCCTAGCCAAGCGGGCACGGGTAGTAGCCCTTGGGATAGCGCCACCTAGGGGTTATATATATAAAGAGCTTCATCATGCCAGCTGATATTTTTGACTACTAAGTAGTCATGCTTGTTGCTAGTACCCATTAAACTACTTCTACCATTATTGGTGGCCAAGAAAAAGAAAATTACTATCTGTGTATCTAAAATTAATTATTCATTTATGCATATGTCGTGCCATTTCATCGGAGGTCACATCAAGCTGCAAAAGGTGAATAAAAATAATTTGGCTTATTCCAAAAGGAAATAATGAAGGATTTATTGCGTAATGTCTACGGGCACCTCTAAATTAGTATTCTTAAAGATCACAGCAGGCATAAAAAGGCTCAACAAAACTAATTCATGCTCGTTTACAGAAATAAATGAAAAAATTCCACATTCTATATACAGGCACCACAGGGACCAAGCTAACACTGATTAGACTAGAGGATCTAGTTCATTTTAACTTCAAAAGGAGATGAGAGACATTTAGTTCCATCTCTGGGCACATTGCTGCCAAAGGAGGGACCCTCTCTCAAAGCCGATTCCAGTAACAAAAACATTACTATAGGCCCTCCAGTGGTGGAAAGAGGAAGCTAACCTATGGGAAGGGGTTCCTTTCCCGCAAGAGTCCCATCAGTGGTTACCACAACAGATGCATCATTACTGGGGTGGGTGGCCCATCTGAGGGATCACATCATCCACGGTATGTGGTCAAGTGCAGAGTCACTTCAGCACATCAACCTTCTGGAATTTAGAGCAGTGTTACTGGCCCTACAAGCCTTCACCCCACTAGTGCAGGGAAGGATGGTACAGGTCAGAACAGACAATACCACCACAGTGTACTACATAAACAAACAGGGAGGAATGAGATCAAGCCCTCTAAGTACAGAGGCTATGAAAATATGGAGCCTGGCCTACTCTCTAGGAGTTTTCCTTCAGGCCATCCATCTGCCAGGAAAAGACAACACCCTAGCAGATGCACTGAGTTGAATCAACCAAACCCATCATGAATGGGCCCTCAACAGACAGGTGTTGGAAGCAGTTTTCAGAAGGTGGGGTACTCCAGAAATAGATCTCTTTGCATCCCACGAGAACCACCACCTGCCACAGTACTGTTGCAGGCCATCAACCCAGGGAACAGTCCCTCTGGATGCTCTGGCCTTGGGTTGGTCAGGGAAGCACCTGTATGCTTTCCCTCCTTTCTCTTTGGTGTTCAGAGTCCTGCTCAAGCTCAGATCCCAGCCAGCATCAATGATCTTGATAGCATCAGATTGGGCCAGGCAGTCATGGTACTCTCTGCTGTTCTTCATGTCTGTGGCAGAACCTATACACCTTTCCCGAAGGCACAATCTGTTAACCTCCAGTCAAGGGAGGATCCTGTGCCCAAACCACCTATCCCTCAGACTCAAAACATGGCTCTTGAGGACTTAAGAGTATGCAGGCTTGTATCTCTCAGAGAGTGTTCTGGATGTTCTCAGGGGATACAGGAAACCCTCTACATAGAAACATAGAAACATGGAAGATGACGGTAGATAAGGACCACAAGACCCATTCTATGTTTCTATGTTTCTATTTGAATCGATCCATTACCCTACCAGTCTTTTTTCACTGAACACTGTAGTTCTGGTGAGCATAGACTCCATAGTCTTGATGTCAAGAGAGCCCCGAGTTACTAGATGACTCACACTAAAGACCATAGGCAGGACAGACAGTAACTGTTTCTGACTAATGGGGATGTGGGAAAAGGAGATCCAGCATCTAAGAGGTCCATCTCATGCTGAATAGTTCAGTGTATTCAGTTGTGCTACTCCAAAGCTGGAAAAGAGCCCCCAGCAGGGCTGAGGGCCCATTCCACAAGGGGTACAGCTGCTACCATAGCAGCAGCCAGGGATGTCCCATTCATTAGTGGAGATCTGTAAAGCAGCTACTATCTGGACAACAGTGCACACCTTCACAAAGCATTATAGCCTGGACACCCAGTCCAGAAGTGATGCCAGGTTTGGCACAACAGTTCTGCAGAGTCTGCTTCCAAAGTAGGTGCTATGCCCACCTCCAAAGGTACTGCTTTGTAGACTGCAAGAGTTAGGAATATTGGAGAATTCCTGGGGTGAGAAGAAAAATTACTTACCATAGTAATCTTATTTCTTCCAAGGTATTCTCCAGTATTCATAACTCTCCCACCCTGCCTTTCCTACTAAAAACCAGTGGCCTCTGCACTCCAAGTCGAACAGCTATGTGTGAGGGTGCCACACACTGGCATATCTGTTTCTTGAGCCCTTTGGGCATTGGTTCTCCCCTTCTTCAGGTGATTCTGACATTTGGAGGGGGGGCGTTTCCCTGTAGTTGGAGGTTTATGGAATAGTTTACTGTTGTTTTTTTATTACTGTTAGATATAGTTCCTCGTGGGGCCTGTCTTTGCAGGTTTCCATGAAATCTGAAGTGTTAGAATGTAGGCAGTTGATAAGGGCAGCGTTTGAAAAGTGGCACGAGCCAATGACGATTCCATCATTAGCATACGATCTATCTCCGGGCAGTTCTATCTTAAAGGCTAACTGTAAGAGTTATGAATATTGGAGAATACCTTGGAAGAAACAAGATTACTATGGCAAGTCATTTTTCTTCTGACACAGCAACCAACACTTGTGGATTCAGGTAATGTTTTCTATTGGAGAAGTGTTTCAAGCTACCCATACAAAAAACCCACATGCTATACTGTATACAGCTGCTGACAGTTGTTGTGACCATAATCTTGCCCTTACGTAGGTATCAGTCCATTTGCAGCTGCCATCAAAAGAGAAATGCCAGTGTTAACAGTTCTGACAAAAAACTAGAAGCTTGAGTGGATGGAGCTTATGTACTGTATTCCAGTAAGATGGCCTGCTCAAACATTAACACTTGACTTTTTCAGATCCCTTCTCCTGGTATTGTCTCATAATTCCCTGATTGCAGCACTGTTGCTAGTTCATGTATTGCAGTCTTATTGATTTCCCAAAGGGCACAAGACAAGTTTAGGTCTGGTAGAAGCATGAGCCGACTACATGTCATCAGGGGCACACAGACAGCTCTAATTTTATTGGAAACCGCATTGTTGTAGTACATTGTTCTAGCAGAGCAAATCTATTTGACCTCTGTAACCTTCTCACTGACTTCTTTAATCTTAGTACTAATTGCAACTTGTGTAGTTCAATGTCTAAGACAAACTGCGAATTGGGAGATGCATTCTTGGTGATTCACCAGGAAAGGTGCAGTCTTCAATTGTGTTTGTGTGTATATTTAAAACTGGTAGTGTAATGTATTGCTATCTGGCCAACAAACCCCTCTCCAGTATATACGCATTTTGACATTGAAACTGTTTGGATGTTGGGTGAAAGGGGGTCGGGGTTAATATTTATAATGAATTGATCTCACTAGTCACCTTCCAAAAGACCAGCATGTGCAATTGTGGGGAGAGGGAAGATATACACGAATGAATACATGTTCTAAAAACTCAGACTGTGTTTGTAGGGGCCACTAGGCACTAGGGAAAAACATGTTCTAAAAGCTCCACAAGGGCGATGTAGGGGTGGGGCACAGTGCACCAAGACTTACATTTTATAAAAGCCCAGCATGGACGATGGGTGTGTGTGGGCAAACGTAGGTACCGATGAGTAAATGTTCTAAAATGACAAAATATTTCTCACAGGCCTACTCTACTGACAGCTGTTGGAGAGGATGTCAAGGCAAAGGATATCATTACCATATTTTTTTGAAGCTTTCCCAAAATTGTGCCATATTGGACCCAGATCTGTATAGAATCAAGTAAAATATGGGATGTAGAAATTCAAGCTGAATTTAATAACTGTATTATGGGTGTTCTACCAACTGGAGTGGGTCATAGAAAATACCAAGATGCATTCCGTAATATGTGTTTAGTGGCCACAAAGAGAATTACTGATGTGGTACCTACAGTCCAATAGTGGAAAACCCTTATGGCATTCATAATCAGTATGGAATGGATTACTGCCATATTACGGCTTAACTTGGACAAATTAAATGAAAAATGGGCCACCTGCCATGCTTACATGCTTCCAGGGCATCCTGTAGAATCAACTGTCATGGCCACTTAAGGTTAATTTAAATGTCAGAACCATTATCCCAAACTAAAGGATTGGCTCAAATTTTTACCTAAGCCATTCGGGTTTCCCATGGGATAATGCCATAGTTCTGCCAAAGTGGTAAACCGTAATCAGTACAACTATTATGAATGACTGCAATGAAATAATTTAGATAACAGGTAAATGAAAATTTGACACTGCAGTTTACTATATTGTAGTTCTATTTATTTTTCATGCTGAATTAACTATATTGACTGGGTTATTAGTTAAAACCAAGTTTTTCTCTTTTCTGTAGAAATGATAATAATCACTGGGAAATTAAGGCTTCATGTAATACTATGTCCAACATCTTTTTGTCAGTATAAATTGTAATGTTGCATACTTGAACTTTTCAATAAAGATGATGTTACAAAAAATGAGTACATTTTCTAAATGCCCATCATGGGCAGTTGGAGGGGGATTAGCACTAGACAGCAGGGAATAACTCACTTCAACCCCCAGCCTACTTGATCAGGGTAGGGGCTAACTAGGCACCAATGAATAAATGTTACAGAAGCCCAGCATGGGCAGTTGTGGGGTGGGAAAACCCAGGCACCATTGAATGCAAGCCCAGCATTGGCAATCTGTGTACGGTGTGGAACCACTAGGCACCAGTAAATAAATGTTCTACAAGACAAAGAACCTCAGCGTGCAAGCACCGAGGCAATGGTTACCCCAGAGGGCACTGGCCAGGAAGCCAAGTTTCAAAGAAATACAAAATCACACATACCCCAATAATGCAGAGCATCATGGGCTGTATATGCAAATCACCACAGTATATTATGCTGGTTCAACTTTGAGCAGAAATGCATCGTACCAAAGATCTCTCACACAGTTTGCAAAGGGTGCTAACAGAAGACGCATACACATTTCATTCTATCAGGACTCATCAGTGTGCCTCGTCCGTTTGACACCCCAGTGGAATGAACCAGCTACTCTAAGATGGCCTGTCTGGGTTATGTTGTGGTGAACTCAATAAAAACAAAAAACAAGCTAAAAGACAAAGAACCTCAGCATGCAAGCACCGAGGCAATGGTTACCCCAAAGGGCACTGGCCGGGAAGCCAAGTTTCAAAGAAATACAACATCACATATACCCCCATAATGCAAAGCACCATGAGCTGTATATGCAAATCACCACAGCATATTATGCTGGTTCAACTTTAAGCAGAAATGCATAGTACCAAAAGATCTCTCTTGTTCTACATGCATAGTACCAAAAGATCTCTCTTGTTCTACAAGCCCAGCATCGGCGACCGGTGTATGGTGTGGAACCACTAGGCACCAGTGAATAAATAATCTTACTTCAAGGGTATCTCTTGCAGCAGGCCATCACCAGTAGGACTAAGTCGCCAGGTGCTAGGACCACACAGAAACCTGCTTGCTAGCAGTCTACCAGAGGGGGCCGCCCACCTTTGACATCAGTCCCTGACATCAGTCAGCCCTATTAAGGTGGGTGTCCCCCACACCCTCCTCAGTTCTTTCCCGCCGTTGACCAACGTACGTCGGACCACTGATAACCACCACAGCTACAATACCTTTAATACCAAAGGCAAATACAAATAAAAGGGACAGTTTTTTTTGCAGTTAGTCTCAAAGGTGTGGAACTCACTACCATAAAACTTAATTGAAAGTAAGGAATTTGATAGATTTTAGAAAGAACTGGACAGATATTTCAAAAGTACATTAACAATGGTAAATTAAGCCCATTAGGTGTGGGAGACAGTCCAGGTGGGCACAAGCCTACATCCGTCTTACATACCGAGTGGTACTGAGTGATATAGTTGACTGCCATTTTTCCACATTTGCTGCACTTTTTTATTTTTTCGACTTTCGTAATTCTAACATTGAAATTTCGGTGTTCTCTCCTGACAGTTTATGTCTTCCCTACCTTCTTCATCATCCGACCGCTCCACGAAGTGTGCCTGCAGTGAAAAGATCCTGGACAAGGACAGCCATTCTGCCTGCTTCTTAGGCCTAGGCCCAGATTACAATGTCCAAGCCTGCGAGGCCCGTCAGAAATTCAACCTGGCTACCAGGAGACATTGCCAGAAGATCCTGGAGAACCACCTCCTTAAGCAGAAGGTTGCCTCAGTGGAACGGGAGCTGCAGGCTAAGAGTTCCTCCATTTCCCTAGCCCAGTCCTTGGGATCTTCATCCTCGAAGTCTCGGGATAAGGCTACCGGGAAACATAAGCACAGGTACAAAGATCGTGACCGACCTCAGTCTGGCTCCCACTTGTGGTCCCCTCACAAGAAGTCTTCAACTGTAAAATGGTCTTCCTCCCTTCGGGGGTCCACCTCCACGGCCCCACACACCCTAACTTCTACAGGGCTACCGGTGGCTCAGCCACCCACCTGGGTCTCTCTCATGGCCGGCGGCTCTTCGGGTCAGGGTACTTCTTATCCTGGGTGTTCGAGAGAAATGGCCACCAAATGAAAAGCTGAGCTACCAAACGAAAAGTAAGTATCAATGCAAAAAATGAGTCAAGTTCAGGCTGCTCCGGTAAAGAAACCCAAAGGACGATGGAGTATCTGATTCAAAACTCCTCTTTATTAGGTAAAAATGGACCTGCCACTCCAACAAATGCCAAACGTTTTCGAGCACTGACTCCGTGCTCTTTCTCAAGACGTACACCAATTCATGCCTTGAGAAAGAGCACAGAGTCAGTGCTCAAAAATGTTTGGCATTTGTTGTAGTAGCAGGTCCACTTTTACCTAATAAAGTGTAGTTTTGAATCGGATACCCCATTGTCTTTTTGGGTTTATTTACTGGAGCAGCCTGAATGCGACTAATTTTTTACTTCATATCCTGCACCCCAGCCCCTGTTGTTTCAGCCCTTATTCTCAGTGGGCACGCAGTCAGGTGACTCTGCCGGAGCCTCTTCAGCCAGCATGGGTGCAGTGGACACCAGTCTCCTAGCTGCCGCCCCCCTGACATCCACCCTGCTTGTGTCGGTCTCATTGTCTTGGACTGCCACTGGTTCTGTTCTGCTTCTCCATCTCAGGGGCAGACACTGCAGGATGCTGGCACGTCCTGGAGCCTGGTCTCTCCTCAGCCTTCACGCGGTGGGGGTCGCCCTCCACTCCGGTGCCATCTTCCCAGAGCTGGTGCCCATGGATCCGCCTCCAGCTCTACCCATCTGATGCCCGCTGGGCCTGTGCCTGTCCTCTCTCCGCCGCAGCTTGTAGGACCTGTGCAAGCCCACCTGTTCCTCCCGTCAAGCCTGCACCTGGCCTTCCACAGCCAGTGCCCACTGGGCCCACGCTGGCCCCTCCTCAGCCGATGACTGTTGGGCGGCCCCCGTCCTGCTGCAACCTGCTCCTGTGGAACCAGCGCCTGTCCTACCACAATCAGCATCTGTAGAACCTCAGCCAGGGTACCCTATGCAGGCATCTGCGAGTCTGGTGCCTGTCTACGCCTACCCTGCACCATGTTACCCATACCCGGCGCCCTTGGGACCTGCATTGGTCTAAAATTACCCAACACACAAGGGGCCGGTGCCGGCCCCCTTTGATTACCATGGTCTGCTCTTGACCTTGTGGTCCTTTATGCAGATACAGGTCCCCACCCTGAGGGGACCGGTCCCAGCCATACTTCAAGGGCCTCCTTTGGATCCCCTTTCCCTGGCCCCTATTTGGCCGTGCCTTAGTGCTCTGTGCACCCCCCGGGGTAGGCTTGATGCTGGCTCAGCCGGCCGCTTGGATGATCATCAGCCTGAGGATAGTGGGGATGATGATGCAGATGATGCAGACGAGAGTCTTAGCCGTGAGTGTTCCAAATCCCCCCCAGATGATCCCACTTTCATGTCCATCTTGAGGCATATTCAGGCCATTATAGGGTGGGGACAGAGGAGCAGGACCCTGAGAGGCGTCCGTTGACGATTTACCTACATCAGCCCGATGCCCCTCCTTTAGTGGTCCCCCCCCCAGTCATTGACTGCTATGAGGATGTTACCTGGGCTGCCTGGAACCACCCCCACTTGGTCCCAGCAGTGTCCAAAACCTGACAGACTGTACCACGCACTGGCTGGCAAGTCATTTTCCGGGAATAGCCCAAGGCTGAATCTGTTGTCATCAGTGCAGCAGATGACCAGACCAAGAGCTCAAAACACCTCAGCTGCCCTCTGACAGGGAGTCTCACCAGCTGGATCGGATGGACAAGCGTGCTTTCCTCTCTGCCACTCTGGCCATTCGGGTCATCAGTTATTTGGCCCATATGGTGCAATATCAGAATCTCTTATGGGACCAAGTTAGGGAGGTGGTCCTAGCCATGTCGGATGACCCTTCTAGACAGCAGACCCTCCAGGGCCTCAAAACAGGCTCGGTCATCGGTACCCATGTCCTCAGGGCTGCCTACGATATGGTTGATGCCTCTGGCCAGGCAGTGGCTGTAGGCATCTGTATGAGATGCCACTCCTGGCTATGGGTCTTGGGCTTCTCCCAGGACATCCAGTCTAATATAATGGATGCCCCTTTCAGGGGTTTCAAACTTTTTGAAGGAGATGTTCAGGATATCACCTCCAAACTCCTGGCCTCAGGACGGGATCTCAAATCTGTCCACTCCATGTACCATACCCAGTTGAAGCTGGGACAGAGGGCTCCTTTTTGCTGCTCCTCCTACAGGCAGGCCTGACCCCCTCCTAATGCTGAGGGCAAGCGCAAGGTGGGGGCAGCTCTCCCCACGCCCCCTCCTCCACCATCACCCATAGCACCTGAGGTGCAGCAGCAGCCCAAACAGTGGCTGCTTCCACCTTCTGACTCCTTGCCAGTCCCTTCCCCTCCAGTAGCACATCAGGAGGCAGTTATAGGGGGTCACTTCTCCCTTCACCTGGACAAATAGAGGGAGATAACCACAGACTACTGGGTGCTGCAACTCATCGAGCATGACCACACTCTCAAATTCATAGAGTGGCTTCCAGAAAACCCTCCGGGCAATTCCTTGCACCCTCCTGGCCACATCCCTCTCATCTGGGAGGAAATTCAGGCCTTACTTCAAAAAAAGGCCATAGGGCCAGTCCTGCAGTTTCACCAGGGAAGGGAGTTCTACTCCCACTTCTTCCTGCTCCCAAAGCAGATGGGATATTTTCTGCCCATCCTGGACTTAAGCGACTTGAACCTGTTTATAGAGTACACACAGTTCAGGATGGTCACCCTTCAGGGTTTGCTGTCTCTGCTACATCAGGGGGACTGGCTCTGCTCTCTGGATATACAGGATGCCTACCTGCATATCAAGGTCTTCACCTCCCACCAAGGCTTCCTCTATTTCTGCTTCCAGGGAGTGCACTACCAGTTCAGAGCTTTGCCCCTTGGTTTGTCCTCAGCCCCCAGGGTCTTCACCAAATGCTTGGTGGTGGTGGCAGTTGCCTTGAAATGGCAGGGGTTCTACATTTTTCCTTACCTGGATGATTAGCTGCTAGCTGCCCTGTCTATTGACCATCTCCTTCAAACTTTTACACCTGCAGCTTGTTCAAGGCTTTGGGCATCACCATAAACATGCCAAAGTCATTTATGACCCCTTGCCAGCACCTCCTGTACATAGGAGCAGTGCTGGACTTGACACAGGGGTAGGCCTTCTGACCCCCTGACAGAACAGAGCATCTGATGGACCAGGCCTGTCTTCTTTAGTCCAACCGTCATGTTCCGGTGAGGGTTTTTCTGAGGCTTCTAGGTCACATGGCTGTAGCCATTGCCACAGTTCCCCTGGCCAGGCTGCATATGAGAATCCCTCAATGGATGCTGTGGGTCCAGTGGGACCAGTGCATGGATGCCCTGGATCAACCAGTGTTGATATCTGATCCAGGCAAGAAGGTACTGTTGTGGTGGCTGGAGCCCAGCAACCTGCTTCGGCGGGTTCCCATTTGTATACCTGCCCCTCAGCAGGTTCTTACAATGAATACCTCGGGTCTTGACTTGGGGGCTCACCTGGGGATCCGCCACACTCACGGGACATGATCTGAGGTGGAGAAAGGACCTGCACATCAGTATCCTGGAAATACAAGCAGTCTTGTTCGCCCTGCAAGCCTCGCAGACTTAGCTCTCCTGGGGTCCGCTCTTGATTCAGATGGACAACATGTGTGTAGTTCATTACATAAACAAGTAAGGGGGGACTCATTCCTATCCCCTGTGCAGGGAAGCGATGAGAATCTTGTACTGGACCATTGACCACAGCCTGGAACTCTCGGCTGTCCATATTCCTGGTGACCAAAACGTCCTGGCACACAGTCTAAGCTGCTTGCGGTCCAGAGCCACTTGTAGGAACTTCTGACCTCAGTAGTTGAAGACCTATTTGACAGATAGGGTCCCCACACAACACCAAACTGCTGCTTTTCTGCTCACTAGATCCAGGACCTGGAGTTTTTCTGGTGAGACACATTGTCCCTCTCCTGGACAGGGAGGTTTCTGTATGCTTTCCCTCCCTTCCTGCTCCTTCAATGAGTTCTGATCAAACTCCAGATGGAGGGGGCTACAATGACTCTCATAGCCCCCTTCTGGCCTCGTAAAATCTGGTTTCCCTTGCTGCAGCAGCTGGCAGTGGAATGGCCGTTGTCCCTGCCCCTTTGCATAGGTTTGCTTTCCCAGGAGCAGGGCATGCTGGTCTATCCAGACCTCAGATCTCTCCATCTCTATGCATGGTTCCTGAGGACATAGTCATCGCCAGATTTGGTATATCCTCCAGAGTAGCAGATGTCCTGGTAGCAGCTAGGAAGCCCTCCACCAGAGCCACTTACTCTATGAAATGGAAGCACTTTGCTCTTTGGGTTGCATCGCACCATTTAGATCCCTTCATCTGTCCAGTGGATCAGGTCCTGGAGTACCTTCTGTCCCTTTCAGATTCGGGTTTACAGTACTCCTCTATTAAGGTACATCTCTCTGCCATCTCTGCATATCATGTACCTGAGGATGGGGGTTCAGTTGCTCAACTCGGTGTGTCTTGCACATTCATGAGGGGCATCCTGCATTTAAAGCCCCCAATCTGTGACCTGTCCCACCTTGGGACCTTAATTTTGTGTTAGAAAAGCTTACACTGCCTCCCTTTGAACTGGCCGCATCTTGCAAGCGACGCTTTCTGTCATGGAAAGCATTATTTTTAGTTGCCATTACTTCTACTCAAAGGATTTCCGAGCTTCAGGCCCTTATGTGGAGCCTTATTTGATTTTTCACAAAGACAGGATGTCTTTGCATACCAATCCTAAGTTTCTTCCTAAGGTGGTGTCAGAGTTTACTTTGAATCAATCCATCCACCTGCCTGTTTACTGTCCGGAGCATTCCAGTCAAGTGGAGGCCTTGCTCCATACCTTGGATGTGCATAAAATCTTGAGAGGCTATAGACACTGGACTAAGGACTCCCGGAAGTCTAATCAGTTGTTCATTTCATTGGCCCCGGGAAAGAGGGTATTCCAGTGTCCAAAAAGTGCTTGTCTGAATGGTTAGCCAATTGCATTGTCTTTTGTTACCAGAAGTACAGCAAGGAACTTTCTGGAGAAGTTAAAGGCCATTCCACTAGGGATATGACCACCTCAGTAGTTTGTTTCAGAAATGTGTCAGTTGCTGACGTTTGCGCTGCTGCCACCTGGAGCACTGTCCACACTTTCATCAAACATTACAGTCTGGATAGCACCTCTAGACATAGGGCCAACTTCAGCCTAGCTGTTCTTCAAGGCCTCCTTTCATAGGCTCTCGTTTCAAACAACATGAAGTCTTGCTGTATTCTGACTATTGCAGTGATCTCCAATCCTTGAACTGCCCCGGAGAACAAAGAGTTAACTTTCCATGCAAGGCATGGAACACTGAGTTCGAGCTCGGTTGAAGCCTCTGTCTGCTGTTGTTTGAACCCCAACCGTCAGATTGTTTACTCCGCCTCACTGAACAGTCGCTTCGGAGATTTCTCCTTCGCTCGGTTCAAAAAAGTCGGTTAAAGTGTCGTTTTTTCGCTCGGTTTTCAACCGAATTTCTGCATCTAACCTGTCGGTTTAAGTCTCTGTCTGTGGTACCGTGAGTACTAGATAGGTTTTCTATATTAGTTTTCTGTGTGGAACTTGTAAACATTGGATCGGTTCGGTTTGAACCGATCAGGTTTGTGTCAAAAAACTTTTGTCTTTATTAGAGTGTGGTAACCGGTCCGTATCAGTTCTAAAAAAAACAGATTTCATTACGGTTTTTTTCCAAGACCCGTAACACGGTCAGGAACCGATAGGGGTGTCTTGCCTGGTGGATTGCTGAAAAAAGGGTAAGTTTAGGTTAGGATTGGCCATGTCTGAGAAACCCAAGAAAAAAACCGGGCCCACTGGGTTTCAACACTGTAGTGTGTGTGGGGAAGCCTTTGCTAAGGCTGCCCTCCACACCACCTGTGTTTATTGTCTGGGGTTTGACCACGTCAATGCAGACTGCCAAATTTGTAAAAGTTTTCCCAAAGCTACCCTGGATAAGAGAGTAGGTAGACTGAGGGAAAGGGAGGCCGAGAAGTCCACTGACCTGGATGGCCAGCCCGGTTCGGTTCCAACCGAACCAGAAGGCGTGCCCTCTGACCAGGGTGAAACTTCTTCCGGCAAAAGGAGTTGGTTCCGGTTAAAAGAAAAAGAAGGGATAAATCATCCAGTTTGGATCCACAAGTTCTTTCTCCGACCGCTGATGAGATAGCCAAAGCGATAAGGACAGTTCAATCACTAACCTCGGTTCCGGCCGAACCGGCACCATCGGTTAGGGGCTCGGTTCAGTTGGTTCCCCCGGTTTCGGATTATACTTTAGACGAATTTTATGAACTGGAGGAGGAGGAGGAGGGAGAGTATGAAGATAATGATGACGATGGTGATTATGAAAGTCTGGATGTGCCTATTGACCCGGACATCTCCCCAGACAGACCTTCAGGTGTTTCTCCTCCTAGGCTTTCTGAGTCCCCTTCCCACTTTATGTTTTACAAAAAAGTGGCTGAAACCCTCCAGCTTCCTATGGAAGAAGCAGTAGAGGATCAGGAGGAGCCTGATTTTGTTGAGATGATGGACATCCCAGAGTCCAGGAGACTGTCTATTCCCCTCCATAAATCTTTTGGGAAACAGACATTTAAAATTTTAAAAACTCCTAATTCCATACCTCCTGTGGACAGAAGAATGGACAAGAGGTATACTCTTTCAGGCTCAGACACGGAGTTCCTTTCCCAGTAACGCAGCCATGTTGGGGTAGTGCAGGCTGCTGCCTGTGATAAGGCAAATATTCCCTTGGCTTCACCCCCAGACAAGGACTCCGGGAGGATTGATGCCATGGCAAAGAAACAGTACATGGCAGCATCTTTGGGACTGAGGCAGGCTAACTATATGGCCTACACAGCTAGATACCAGAAGTCCAGGTGGGACACTGTGATGGCTCTAGCTAAACAGGCCCCTGAACAGCTTGCCAAGGAGCTGGAGCGGGTGGCTGCGGATGGGATTGAGGCATCCAAGGTGCAATTTCATGCTGCTGTGGACTCCAATGATGTTTCATCTAGAGTCATGGCTACATCTGTGGCCCTTCACAGGATGGCTTGGCTCAGATGTACTAGCCTGTCACAGTATACCCAGGCTAAGGCCATGGATTTTCCTGTCATTGGTAATTCTCTGTTTGGGGAGTAGACAATTACATGAAGAAGATGGACCAGTACAGGACCACTTACAGGAGTGCTCAGGCCAAAGAAAGGCAAGCCACTCCTCAGAGGCAGCATTCCAGGGGCAGGGGCAGGCCTTTTCACAGGCCTTTTTACCAAGCCCAGGCCGCCTCTTCCGCTTTTGCTCAGAGGGAGTTCTTTAGAGGGAGAGGCAGACAGGGTATGAGCAGGCCTGCTTCCACCCCTCAGCCTAAAGCCCCTGCCAAGCAGACACCCTGATGGGTCTGCCCGGGGTGATTCTTTTTACACCAATTATTGTACCAGGTGAGACACACTAAGCTGAAAGCTTGTTTGCAGGTGCAACCTGGGAGCACAAGGAAGTTAAGTGACTTGCTCAGGGTCACACAGTATGCACCTAGGGGGCTGTGGGATTCAAACCCAGGTCTCCAGATTTGCAGCTCAGAGCCTTAACCCACTGCGCCATACTGCCTCCACTACCTGTAGGGAGCAGGCTGGCTTACTTTGTCCAGGACTGGAAGTCTTTAACATCAGACAAGTGGGTCCTGGAAGTAGTAAGCCACGGACTGGTTCTCAGCTTCAAAAAATTTCCCAAGATGAGAACCAGATCCTTTCCACCTACAAATCCTTCAGAGGCCCTTGCCCTAGAGGCAGAGGTTTCTTCCCTCTTGGCTCTCAGAGCCATAGAAAGGGTTCCTACCCTACACAGGGGCAAAGGATTGTACTCCAGGTACTTCCTAACCCCCAAAAAGACAGGAGAATGGCGGCCCATCCTGGATCTGAGATACCTAAATAAGCACCTTTTAAAGCCAAAATTCAAAATGGTGACTCTGGGAATAATTCTGCCCTCTCTAAGGCCAGGGGACTGGCTAGCCTCCCTGGACCTCAAGGATGCCTACTTTCACATTCCCATCAGGTGCTCCCACAGAAAGTACCTCAGGTTCGAGTTGCCCTCAGGCCACTATCAATTCAGAGCAATGCCCTTTGGTCTAACATCAGCCCCAAGGTTGTTCACAAAGTGCCTGGCAGTAGTGGTTGCTTTCCTAAGGAGAAAAAAGATCTCCATCTTTCCATACCTGGACGACTGGCTCATAGTAGGTCAGTCTCCAGACCAAGTCAAGTCACATCTTCAGATAACTCAGCAACTGCTCACTTCCTTAGGGTTCCTCCTAAACCTTTCAAAGTCAGTTCTAGAGCCAGTGCAGCTCCTCACCTTTATAGGGGTGGAGCTGGATACAATAAGAGCAAAGACCTTCCTTCCCCTGGACAGGGCAAGGACACTAATAGAACTGGCCTCTTCTTTCACCCTTCAGGTGTCTCGACCAGCAAGGCACTTCTTGCAGCTCCTGGGCCACATGGCAGCCTCTACAGCAGTGGTCCAGGGTGCAAGATTTCAGATGAGGGACATTCAGTTCCACTTGAGAACCTTCTGGTCCCAGAGAAAGGATTCCCTGACCAAACTAGTCCCAGTGACTCGAACCCTGATCCAGGCTTTGCAATGGTGGCAGGATCAGGACAATTTAAGGCAAGGAGTTCCTTTTGTCACTCAGTCTCCTTCTCTAATCCTCACCACAGACGCCTCCCTCTTGGGCTGGGGAGCCCACTTGGGGGATCTTACCACCCAAGGGCTGTGGTCACCTCAAGAATCTCTGCTTCACATCAATCTCTTGGAACTCAGAGCAGTGTTTCTGGCACTACAAGTTTTTTCCAAGTCTGTTCAGAACAAAGTAGTCCAGATCAGAACAGACAATACCACCACAATGTGGTACATCAACAAGCAAGGGGGCACTCGGTCTACGGCCTTGTGCACAGAAGCAATGAAGTTGTGGTCTCTGGCCTATTCCCTGCAAACTTCTTTCACAGCAGTTCACCTGCCAGGGAGGGACAATATCCTGGCAGATGCTCTCAGCAGGATATCTCAGGGCCACCATGAATGGTCCCTGGATCCCCTAGTTTTGAAGGTGATTTTCTCAAGATGGGGCACTCCACAGATAGATCTTTTTGCAGCCCCAGACAATCACCAACTTCCTCTCGTTTGCTGCAGACCCCCAGTGTTGGGCTCAGTCCCCCTGGATGCTCTGGTACTCAATTGGAAAGGGAAGTTCCTCTATGCTTCCCCTTCCCTCTACTGTTCAAGGTACTAGTCAAGATCAGGTCTCAACCGTGCAAAGTGATTCTGATCGCTCCAGACTGGGCCAGACAGCCCTGGTAGCCACTGTTGCTGTCCTTAGCAGTCCACCTTCCCCTGTCTCTTCCCAGGAATTACAACCTGTTGACATCCTCTCAGGGGAGGGTTTGGTATCCGAATCTCAAATCTCTCAATCTCAAGGCCTGGCTCTTGAAGAGTTAGAGTTTGCTGATCTGCACCTCTCTCAGGGTATCCTGGATATTCTAAAGGCTTCTTGAAAGCCTTCCACCAGAAAGACTTACAACTCCAAATGGAAAAGATTCACTATTTGGTGCTCTGATAAGCATATTTCTCCAGAATCTGCTGTGTTGCCTACAGTCCTGGACTATATGGTTCATCTCAATGGCTTGGGACTCAGACCAGCTACACTCAGAGTATATTTGGCAGCTGTTTCTGCTTTTTTGTCAGTAGGCAAGCCCTCTTCTCTTTCAGCCCATCCTGTATTTGGCAAATTCTTCAAGGGACTGTTGCACACCAGTCCTCCCTTCAGGGACCCTGCTCCTGCTTGGGACCTTAATGTTTGCATTGCTCAGCTTATGCAACCCCCTTTTGAGCCTTTGTCCTCTGCAGAGCTTAAGTACTTGACTTGGAAAACTGTGTTTTTGATAGCCATTACCTCTGCCAGGCACATCAGTGAATTGCAAGCCCTGTCAGTGGAGCCTGATTTCATCTCTTTCCATAGAGATAAAGTGGTCCTAAGAACTAACAGGAAGTTTCTGCCTAAGGTGGTTTCAGATTTGGACCTTAATCAGTCTATGTCTCTTCCTGTTTTCTTCACTGACCATTCCTCCTCTGGAGAGAGGAGGCTGCACAGCCTGGATGTAAAAAGGACCCTTAGCTACTACATAGAGTATACCAAGGGTCACAGGTTTGACTCCCTCCAATTGTGCCTCACTTATGGGGAGGTTGGTAAGGGGAAACCTGCCACTAAAAGATCTATTGCCAGGTGGATTGTCTCTTGTATACAATTCTGCTGTGAAAAATTGGGTAGAATCCCACCCTCAGGCCTGAGGGCTCACTCTACTAGAGGTACAGCTGCTTCCCTGGCTGCTGCCAGGGATATTCCTATCTCAGAGATTTGTCAAACAGCCACCTGGAAAACAGTCCATACTTTCACCAAGCATTACTCTCTGGATATCCAGGCTAGGAGTGATGCTCGGTTTGGCACAGCAGTACTTCAGAGCCTATTCCCAAAGTAGGTTCTGTCCCTCCTCCATGGAGGTACTGCTTGGTAATCTGCAATAGTCAGAATACAGCAAGACTTCATGTTGTTTGAAGAAAAAATTACTCACCTTAGTAATGTTGTTTCTTCTAATGGAGTCTTGCTGTATTCTGACTCCCCGCCTCCCCTCTCAGAACCTGTTTTTGGGATGTGGGTGGGCAGGAGCAGTGTTGGCACCTAGAGGTGCCCTTTTTCACCCTCCTTTATTTTGGGTATGTGTTGTGTTTTGTTTTTTGGGTTTCCTGATTTGAGTCATTGCTTCGAAACTGAAAAAACCCTTTTTATCAAATTTAGTTGCCAGTTGGCTAGTGTGAGTTTACAGTTTCCACACAGAACTCCCGGTGAGTATAGCTCGTAAAGATCTGACGGTTGGGGTTCAAACAACAGCAGACAGAGGCTTCAACCGAGCTCGAGCTCAGCGGTCCATGCCTTGCATGGAAAGTTAACTCTTTGTTCCCCGGGGCAGTTCAAGGGTTGGAGATCACTGCAATAGTCAAAATACAGGAAGACTCCATTAGAAGAAACAACATTACTAAGGTGAGTAATTTTTCCTTTTTACCTACTATCCAGACTGTCTGTAGTGCCAGAACTGCTTAGGACTCAGTCCTACTGCTGGTGGCCTGCTTCAAGAGATACTGTCGAAGTAAGATAGTACAGTTATGTAAGAATTTACCATAACAGTAGATCTTAAAGAAGATCTCTTACAGCAGGCCCTACTTTCCCCCCTTCTCCTGCCTCTCTCTCTCCTTCCATAGGGGGCGAGCCTTCTGCATATCTTTTTCTATGCTCTTAGGATACCTCGGAATCCTCTTCGTTCCCCCTTATAGCATTCTGCTTTTGGTTTCCAGTAGGAGAATTGAGGAAGGTTTGGGGTCTGCCTACCTTTATTGGATTGGCTGATGTCAGGGACTGATGGCAGAGGTGGGAGACCCCCTCTGGTAGATTACTAGCTAGAAGGTTTCCATGTGGTCCTAGCACCTGGTGGCTTAGTCCTACTGGTGATGGCCTGCTGCAAGAGATCCTCTCAAAGATCTGCTGTTACAGTAAGTTCTTATGTGACTGTACTTTTTATAAGCCCAGCACTGGTGATCAGTGTACGGTATGGAACCTCTAGGCACCAGTAAATAAATTAGAAATTCCCAGCATGGGGGACTGGTGCAGGATGGTGGTTACTCTATGCTGCACCATCCCCATTCCATCTGTGTCTTTCCTTTGCTGTCGACTACAGAACTGGGCACAGTATTCCAGAAGTGTTCTTATCATTGATCTATAGAGAGGTAGTGTTATCTCCTGCATCCTGCTATCAAAACCCTTCACAATACACCACAACATTCTAGTTGCCTGGCTATAGGCATTGTTTATTTTGTTTTAGGGGGTCAGTTATGACTACTGGTCCCTTTCCTCTGATACAGTGGCATACCTAACCCCTCCAATGCAGTATTTTGTTCTATGATTCCTACTTCCTGTGTTCGTTAACATGTACTTTTGCATTGAATTCCAGCTGCCAAAACCTTAGTATATCTCTGTAACTTTGCAGGTGACTTTTTTACTCCTTAACCCCCTACTCACTACCCACCCAGACACAGAGCTTAGTATCGTCTGCAAAGAGACACATCTTGCCCTGTATACCTTCCCCTATGTCACTTTTCAACACACTGACCAGGTCAGGTCCAAAAGTACAAATGAGAGCACTCTCGGAACTCCTTGGTGGGAAGAACACCCAACCATTGCCATGTGAAGTACACAGTTAAGCATGGGGCTTGATGTTTATGTGCTGCCCCTTTAAGAACATTCAGAACAGCCAGCCCAGTGGGGCAGAGGGTTGAGGCACTGGACACCACACCTCGCACCATGCTGGTGACCCAGGTTCGGGAACGAGCCTGGGTTGTCGGAGGTCGGCGGGGGGGAGAGGAAGTGAGCGGTTGCCGACTGGTGGCCCTCCACCTCGGGAGGGAGAACTTGGTCTCCTCGGAGCTTGGTCGCCCCCTGGTGGAGGCCGGAGTGGCTGTGTCACTCTGTGGAGTGCCGGGGATAGGCCGAGGGAGGGCGGAAGAGGCTGATACTGGAGCTGCAGTGCGCATGTGCCAGCTGCTTCTGGGGCCTTGGGTAGGACCGAACTCGGGGGCCGGGGGGGATAAAATGGAGGACATACCGGGGACCACCTAGGATGAAGCCTCCGGGCTGACTCTGGGGTTCCGCCGGGGTATGCATGGCGCTACAAGACCCCAAATGACCCCGAGTCCTGTAGGTTGGCAGACGAGCAGGAGGCCTGCCGAGGAGGATAAATAGGGTTGTAAAAAACAGAAAAAAAACCACTGTTGTTGATACAGAATGTTGCTCTGTCTGGTAGTGCTATGTGAACCCAGGGCAGTCTGGGAAACCCCTTAGTCTGAAGTAGAACCTCATGGTGTGCAGAGGTCTCCTGTGTTGAATAAAGAGTTGTCTGCCTTTACATTTTGTATCCGACTCAGTTATTCGCATGGTCCGTTGCAAGATGATGTGTGCCAGAGCAGCAAGAGATGGGCAGCCACAAACATGAAAAAGACATTTTAAATATCCAAATTCAACTGCAAAAAGAAGGCAAGAAGTAGAAGTGGCAGTACAAATAGTTCTGTTGTATTCCAAAAATTAAAATACTGTATCAGAGAACTTGGACAAATGTTGTATTCAAACCTGCACTAGTAAGATACTGTCAGTCATCAAACAATAGAGCGTAGTTATTGTAAATGGTTCTCTTTTGAAACTGGTAACAGCAAGAACTAGAAGTAATGATGTTGCAGTGCCAGAAGGTTACAGCTTAGTCATTTCCTTTGTAAAGTGGTACTCTATTTATTTTATTCATTTGTGTATTTATTTCAAAAGTTTCACCAGGAAGGACATACTGAGCAGAATAGCAGCTCATTTCAGATGCGTCCTGGGGGTGGGGGGTGGGAGTAAGGGAGGTAATGAATAATAATAATAGGAACAGAATTTACATAGCAGGTAGCACCAGAACTAAGTATAATACAAATAGATAGGCAATTAAACGCATATGTACAATTGGCTAAGATTGGTTAGTCTGTATACAGCAGCTTTGGAATATACAAATGCAGTATTAGCCACTAAATTGAAATTGCTGGAAAATAAAAAGCTGTATAAATGGGGCTTAGGCTATTGGGGAGTTTTGCCTCCCTCTGCTCAGATGTACCAAGCTAGGTGCTAATACTAATTATAAAATGAGTTTGGAAAATTCTGTATTCAAACAACATGAAGTCTTGCTATATTATGACAGATGCAGTTTGTCCCACCATTAGAACTGCTCCGGAGCTGAAAGAGTTAACTTCCATGCAGTGCATGGAACTTAGAGCGCGAGCTCAGTTAGAGAAGATCTGTTAGGGTGGTTTCAAACTGAAACCGTCAGATTCTTTACTCCGCCTCACTGAACAGTCGCTCCGGAGATTCCTCCTGCTGCTCGGTTCATTTCCTCGGTTTAAAGCGTCTTTTCTCGGTTAAATTTAACCGCGATATTATTTATTTTAACCGCAAACCGATCGGTTCGAGCTCTGTCTATGGTATCGTAAGTAATAGATAGGTTTTCTGTGTGGAACTTGTAAATGTTTATCGGTTCGGTTTGAACCGATCGAATTGTATTTAAACTTTGTTTTGAAGCCTTTTAAGGCTTGTTAGAGTGCGGTTCCCGGTTCTTATCGGTTCTAAAAAAAACGGATTTCATTTCGTTTTTTTCCACGACTCGTGACACGGTTGGGAACCGATAAGGGTGTCTTGCCTGGCACTGCCATCAAAAGGGCAAGTTTTTGGTTAGGCTGGCATTATGTCTGAGAAACCCAAAAGAAAAACCGGGCCCACTGGGTTTCAACACTGTAGTGTCTGTGGGGAAGCCTTTGCCAAGGCTGACCCACACACCACATGTGTTTATTGTCTGGGGTTTGACCACCTCAATGCAGACTGCCAGATTTGCAAGAACTTCCCTGCAGCCACCCTAGATAAGAGAGTTGGTAGGCTCAGGGAACGAGAGGCCAAAAAGTCTGCTGACCCGGATGGCCAGCCCAGTTCGGTGCCAGCCAAACCGGAGGGAGTGCCCTCTGACCAGGGCCAGGCTTCCTCGGGCAAACGTAAAGCTGACTCTGAGGAGCCAGTTCCAGCAAAGAGAACTAGAAAGTCAGCAGGTGTGGAGTCCAAAATTCCTTCTCCAACTGCTGCAGAGATAGCCAGGGCAATACAGATTGTCCAGTCACTGTCCCCGGTTCCCTCTGAACTGCCACTATCTGGCAAGAGGTCAGTTCGGTCGGTTCCACAGGTTCAGGAATATGATATAGAAGAGTTTTATGAACCAGAGGAGGGGGAGGATGATTATGATCAGTGTGAATGTGACTTTGAAAGTCTGGATGTGCCCACTGAACCGACATCTCCCCAGACAGACCTTTAGGTGAATCTCCTAGGCTTGCTTGAGTCCCTTCTCATTTTTGTTTTATAAAAAGTTGCTGAGACCTCCAGCTTCCTTTAGAGGAGGCTTTGGATGAGCAAGAGGAGCCTGACTATGTAGAGATGATGGATATCCCAGAGTCCAGGAGATTGTCCATCCCTTTACATAAATCTTTTAGGAAACAAACAATAAAAATTTTAAAGCTCCTAATTCTGTGCCTCCTGTAGATAAAAAGATGGACAGGAGGTACACTTTGTCAGGTCCTGATACAGATTTTCTTTCACAGCAATGCAGTCATGTTGGGGTAGTTCAGGCTGCAGCCTGTGATAAAGCTAATATCCCCTGGCTTCACATCCTCCTGACAAGGACTCCAGGAAGATTGACGCCATGGTCAAAAAACAATACATGGCAGCATCTTTGGGACTCAGACAAGCAAACTATATGGCTTATGTTGCGAGATACCAGAAATCTAGATGGGATACTGTCATGGCCTTAGCCAAACAGGTCCCTGGCCAGCTTGCAAAGGAGCTGGAGCAGGTGGCTCTTGATGGTATTGAGGCATCTAAGGTGCAATTCCATGCTGCTGTGGATTCTAATGATGTATCCTCTAGAGTCATGGCTACATCTGTGGCTTTTAGAGACTGGCCTGCCTCAGGTGTACTACTTTGTCACAGGATACCCAGTCTAAAGCTATGGATTTTCCTGGTGGGAAATTCTCTGTTTGGGGAGCAGACAGAGAATTATATGAAGAAAATGGATGAATATAGAACCACTTATAGGAGTGCACAAGCCAAGGAACGGCAAGCCACTCCTCAGAGGCAGCCCACCAGGGGTAGGGGCAGGCTTTTTCACAGGCCTTTTTACCAGACCCAGGCCTCCTCTTCAGCCTATGCTCAGAGGGGGTTCTTCAGAGGGAGAGGCAGACCGGGTACGAGCAGGCCTGCTCCCACCCCTCAGCCTAAAGCCCCTGCCAAACAGGCACCCTGATGGGATGCCCAGGGTCGGCTCTCCATTACCTGTGAGCAGGCTGGCTTACTTCGTCCAGGACTGGGAGTCTTTAACATCAGACAGGTGGGTCCTGGAAGTAGTGAGCCAGGGTCTGGTTCTCAGCTTCAAAAAATTTCCAAAGATGAGAGGCAGATCTTTTCCACCTGCAAACCCTTTAGAGACTCTTGCTTTGGAAACAGAAGTCTCAACCCTCCTGGCTCTCAGAGCTGTAGAAAGGGTTTCTCCCTTACACCAGGGCAAGGGTCTGTACTCCAGGTACTTCCTTACCCCAAAAAAGACAGGAGAGTGGCGGCCTATCCTGGATCTAAGATATCTGAACAAACACCTTTTAAAACCAAAATTCAAAATGGTGACTCTGGGAATGATTTTACCCTCCCTAAGGCCAGGGGACTGGCTAGCTTCCCTGGACCTCAAGGATGCCTACTTCCATGTTCTTATCAGAAGCTCCCATCGAAAGTACCTCAGATTCGAACTGCCCTCAGGCCATTATCAGTTCAGAGCAATGCCCTTCGGCCTTACCTCTGCCCCCAAGGGTGTTCACAAAATGTCTGGCAGTAGCAGTTGCTCATCTAAGAAGGCAAAAGATTGCCATTTTTCCCTACCTGGACGACTGGCTCATTGTGGGTCAGTCTCCAGACCAGGTCAAATCACACCTGCTAGTTACCCAGCAGCTGCTTACCTCTAGGTTTTCTTCTCAATCTTCCAAAGTCAGTTTTGGAACCTGTCCAGGTACTCACTTTATAGGTGCAGAACTGGACAAAGCAGGCCTGAGCCTTCCTTCCCTGGAAAGGGTAAGGACCTTGGTGGCCCTGGCCTCGCCTTCACTCTGCAGGTCTCGACCAGCAAGGCATTTCCTGCAGCTCCTAGGACACATGGCTGCTTCCATAGCTGTAGTGCAAGGAGCAAGATTTCAGATGAGGGACATTCAGTTCCATTTGAGAGCTTTCTGGTCTCAAAGAAGATCCCCTATCCAAGTTAATCCCAGTGACTCGAACCCTGATCCAGGCCCTTCAGTGGTGGCAGGATCAGAGCAATCTGAGACAAGAGGTGCCTTTCATCCCCCTGTCCCACTCCTTGACCCTTACTACAGATGCGTCCCTCTTGGGATGGGGAGCTCACATGGGCGACCTCTCCACCCTAGGGTTATGGTCCCCTCAGGAATCTCTGCTCCACATCAGTCTGTTGGAACTCAGAGCTGTTTTTCTAGCACTTCAGGTTTTTTCTGCATCTGTTCAGAATAAGGTGGTACAGGTCAGAACAGACAACACCACTACAATGTGGTACATCAACAAGCAAGGGGGCACTCGGTCTTCGGCCTTGTGCACCGAGGCGATGAAGTTGTGGTCTCTGGCTTATTCCCTGAACACTTTCCTCATAGCAGTTCACCTCCTAGGCAAGGACAGTGTCCTGGCAGATGCTCTCAGCAGGATTTCCCAGGGCCATCACGAATGGTCACTAGATCCCCTAGTACTGGGGATAGTTTTTGCCAGATGGGGCACTCCTCAGATAGATCTCTTTGCAGCCCCAGACAATCATCAACTTCCACTCTTTTGTTGCAGGCCCCCAGTGTTGGGCTCAGTCCCCCTGGATGCCTTTCTCCTCAATTGGGAAGGGAAGTTTCTCTATGTCTTTCCCCCCTTCCCTCTCCTGTTCAAGGTGCTAGTCAAAATCAGGTCTCAGTCTTGCAAGATGATCCTGATTGCTCCAGACTGGGCCAGGCAGCCCTGGTACCCACTCCTTCTGTCCTTAGCAGTCCATCTTCCCCTGTCTCTCCCCAGGAACCACAATCTGTTAACCTGTGCTCAGGGGAGAGTTTGGTATCCGAATCTCAAATCCCTCAACCTCAAGGCCTGGCTCTTGAGCAGTTAGAGTTTGCTGATCTGCAACTTTCTCAAAGTGTTCTCGAAATCTTGAAAGCTGTTAGGAAGCCTTCCACCAGGGCTACCTATAACTCCAAGTGGAAAAGGTTTTCCATATGGTGTTCTGGGAAGCATATTTCCCCGGAATCTGCTGATTTACCCACTGTATTAGATTATATGGTCCATCTTAATTCTTTGGGACTGAGACCAGCTACCCTGAAAGTGCACTTGGCAGCTGTCTCTGCTTTCATTTCAGCAGGGAAGCCCTCTTCTCTTTCTGCTCACCCTGTATTTTCCAAGTTTTTTAAGGGATTGCTTCATACCAATCCTCCATTCAGGGACCCTGCCGCTGCTTGGGATCTTAATGTTTGCATTGCTCAGCTGATGCAACCCCCCTTTGAGCCTCTATCTTCGGCAGAGCTTAAGTATTTGACTTGGAAAATTGTATTTTTAGTAGCCATCACTTCTGCCAGGCGCATAAGTGAGTTACAGGCTTTATCAGTGGAGACTGACTTTATTACCTTTCACAGGGATAAGGTAGTCCTCAGGACTAACAGGAAGTTTTTGCCTAAGGTGGTTTCGATTTCACCTTAACCAATCTATTTCACTTCCAGTGTTTTCACTGACCATTCCTCCTCTGGTGAGAGGAGGCTGCACAGCTAGATGTTAAGAGGGCCCTAAGTTACTACATAGAGCGTACCAAGGGTCACAGGTTTGACTCCCTCCAACTTTTTCTCACTTATGGTGAGGTTGGGAAAGGGAGACCTGCCACTAAGAGATCCATTGCCAGGTGGATCGTCTCTTGTATCCAATTTTGCTATCAAAAACTTGGTAAGGTTCCCCCCCTCAGGCCTGAGGGCTCACTCTACCAGAGGTACAGCTGCATCTCTAGCTGCTGCTAGAGACATTCCTATCTTGGAGATATGTCAAGCAGCTACTTGGAAAACAGTACACACTTTCACCAAGCATTACTCCCTGGATATCCAGGCCAGGAGGGATGCTCGTTTGGCACAGCCTGCATTCAGAGCTTATTCCCAAGTAGGTTCTGCCTCCTCCATGGAGGTACTGCTGTGTAGTCTGTATCTGTCATAATATAGCAAGACTTCATGTTGTTTGAAGAAAAAATTACTCACCTTAGTAATGTTGTTTCTTCTAATGGAGTCTTGCTATATTATGACTTCCCCCCCAGCCTGCCCCTCTCAGAACTTCTACTTTGGGTATGGGGTGGGCAGTCCACTGTTGGCATTTGTTGATGCTCCTTTTATGTTTGGGTGTTGTGTTTTATTTAGTTATTTTATCTTATTTTTCTGGTCCCCTGACTTGAGTATTGGTATTGGGACCAGGAAAATGTGTGAATATTTTAGTAGCCAGTTGGCTAGTGTAGGTTACAGCTTCCACACAGAGCCTTAGTGAGTTTTGCTCGTAAAGATTTGACGGTTTCGGTTTGAAACCACCCTAACAGAGCTTCTCTAACTGAGCTCGCGCTCTAAGTTCCATGCACTGCATGGAAGTTAACTCTTTCACCTCCAGAGCAGTTCTAATGGTGTGACAAACTGCATCTGTCATAATATAGCAGGACTCCATTAGAAGAAACAACATTACTAAGGTGAGTACTTTTTTCTTCTGAGTCATCAAAACAAGTCACCTGACCATGGATTAATTCCCAAGTAATCCACAGTCGGGTTGTTAGGCTACAAAATCCTGATTGAGAGCAATGTAAAGAAACCAAGTCAGATCACTCCATCAGAGAGGAATGTAAAAAACTGCAACTGTGGCATCCTCATTAGGACAAATCCACCTAGTGGAGAACTGCAACTATGGCATCCTCAGTAGGCCATTGGGCGGAATAACTATTTTATTACAAATGCATGTAGAAAGTGTTTTGTTTAACAGTTATTTAGGTAAATGTCTAAAATAAATTTGCCCATTTTTATAAACAAATCTCTCACTCCAGGGCATGAGTTTACTTGAGAATTAATCCACACCTGGGTGGGTGAAGGCATTCGGCCTGCAGCCACACGCTGCACAACACCCCAGGCGTGGATTAATTCTCAAGTAAACCCTGTCATGGGTTTATCCTTACAGGTTTCTATAGAAGTATAAAAGTCAGAAGCTTGCAGAATAGTAAGTGGCTAAATATTTGATGGCACACCAAAGGAGCAAGAAGGGGTCCCCTTAGCTTTTGAGTGGAACCTTTGTCTAGGGGCTCTGATATTTACATTTTTGGAATACAAAAGAGCTGTTTGTACTGATACTGCTGCTTCTTGCCTTCTTTTTGAGGTCTGGATTTGGGTATTTAAAAATGTCTTTATGGTTTGGTGCCAGGAGTTCTATTAGTTCACTCATTTATATTTTTAGTTATTTCCTTCCGGTTTGGGAGTGACTTTTGGACATTTTTTTTTAGTTAGTTGTTTAACCAGGTATAGCACACTAAGCTGATAGCTTTTTTACAGGAGCGACCTGGGAGCACAAGGAGGTTAAGTGACTTGCTCAAGGTCACACAGTATGCAAGTGGAAGCCGTGGGATTCAAACCCAGGTCTGGTCTGCTGGATGATCACCAGATTTGCAGCTCAGAGCCTTAGACCACTGCGCTATACTGCCTCCATTGCTCATATTGTACCTTGCTAGCTGGATCTACCCCCCCCCCCGATCTCAAGCACAGATCCAGTAATCACACCTGTAGCACTGCACCTTGACCTCCCTCTTACCTAATTTGACCCTGTTAACCACCACCCTTTGCCCTCTCGTCTTCAGCCATCTTTCCACCCATATATAAGGTTCCTTGATACTCTCAGGTCTGCTTGCTTCTTCCAGAGCTATTTGTTTTGAACTGAATCCAGTTTTCTAGTCTAGTAAATCTACTGCTTGCTAATACCCTATCCACCACCCTTGTAACACAGTCCAGTGCACTAATTCATAAGGGGTATAAAATGAATGTGTGATTTGAATTGTAATAATGTACTTCTTCTTGGCTCAGCAGAATGTTGCCACTGACCCACACCGATGATACCATCAACCCACTGGAATGGTCCCCACACCGGCTCAAATGCCATCCTGAGCTGTGTGGCAGACACCCTCACATTTTGTTTTTATGTGTAGTAGGACAGGGAGGGTGTTCTACTTGAGGCTTTATGTTAGCAAACTAGACATCCCAGAGTGCAACTTCCTTACGTGATGAGACAGTCAGTATAGCTGAGAGGTTACAGCAACAAGCTGTGAATGACATCCTATGGACCTGGGTTGGATTCCCACAACCTCCACCTGCATACTGTGTGACCATGGTGTGCCACTTCACCTCCCTTTTCTCCCTGGTTGCCACTGTAAACATGCCTAGTTCCCAGTGAGCTTTAACTTTTCAAACAACATAAAGTCTTGCTATATTATGACAGTAGCAGTTTGTCCCACCACTAGAACTGCTCCGGAGGTGAAATGGTTAATACCATTCCAAAATAGAACTTTGAGCACGAGCTCTAAGAAGCAGCTCTATCTGTGTAATTTCAAACCTGAACTGTCAGATTCTTTACTCCTCCAGTGAACAGTCGCCCGGAGATTTCTCCTACTGCTCGTTCTTACCGTTTAAATAGCTGCCGGTTCGATTCAACCGAGAATAGTTTTATTTTAACCGAAAACCGTTCGGTTCAAGCTCTGTCTGTGGTAATCGTAAGCAAATTAAAGGTTTTGTCTGTGTGGAACTTGTAGTTTATCGGTTCGGTTTTGAACCCGATCAGCTGGGTTTAAAACTTATTAACTTTAAAGTTTAACATTTTAGAGTGCGGTTCCGGTTCTTATCGGTTCTAAAAAACGGATTTTATTACGTTTTTTCAATACCCGTGACACGGTTGGGAACCGATAAGGGTGTCTTGCCTGGCACTGCCGTTTAAAGGGCAAGTTTTTCTGGTTAGGCTGGCAATATGTCTGAGAAACCCAAAAGAAAACCGGCCCACTGGGTTTCAACACTGTGATGTCTGTAGGGAAGTCTTTGCCAAGGCTGCCCACACCATATGTCTATTGTCTGGGGTTTGACCACCTCCAGTCAGACTGCCAGATATGTAAGAATTTCCTGCAGCCGCCCTGGAAAGAGATTGGGCAGGCTCAGGGAATGAGAGCCAAAAGTCCGCTGACCCGATGGACAGCCCGGTTCGGTGCCAACCGAACTGAGGGAGTGCCCTCTGACCAGGCAAGACTTCCTCGGCAAAGAAAGCTGGTTCTGAGGAACCAATTCCAGTAAAGAAAACAAGAAAGTCAGCAGGTTTGAGTCCAAAACCTTCTCCAACTGCTGCAGAGATAGCAAAGCCATACAAATTGTCCAGTCACTATCTAGGATCCGTCCCAACCGCCACTATCTGGCAAAAGGTCGGTTCGTCCGGTTCCAGTGGTTCAGGAATATGATGTTGAGGAATTTTATGAACCAGAGGAGGGGAGGATGATTATGAACAGTATGAATGTGGCTGGAAAGGTCTGGGTGTGCCCATTGAACCGGACATTTCCCCAGACAGACCTCTAGAATCTCCCCCTATGCTATCTGAGTCCCCATCTCATTTTATGTTTTACAAAAAAGTTGCTGAAACCCTAGAGCTTCCCTTGGAAGAAGCTGTGGATGAGCAAGAGGAGCCTGATTTTGTAGAAATGATGGATATTCCAGAGTCTAGGAGATTGTCTATTCATTTACATAATTCTTTTAGGAAGCAAACAATAAAAATTTTAAAAGCTCCTAATTCTGTGCCTCCTGTGGATAAAAAGATGGACAGAAGGTACACATTGTCAGGTCCTGATACAGAATTCCTTTCTCAGCAATGCAGTCATGTTGGGGTAGTTCAGGCTGCAGCCTGTGATAAAGCTAATATCCCCCTGGCTTCACATCCTCCTGACAAGGATTCCAGGAAGATTGCTACCATGGCGAAAAAACAGTATATGGCATCCTCTCTGGGACTCAGGCAAGCAAATTATATGGCTTATGTAGCTAGGTATCAGAAATCTAGATGGGATACTGTTATGGAATTAGCCAAGCAAGCCCATGGCCAGCTGGCTAGCGAACTAGAACAGGTTGCTGCTGATGGCATTGAGGCTTCTAAGGTACAGTTTCATGCTGCTGTGGATGTTAATGATGTTTCCTCTAGGGTCATGGCCACATCTGTAGCTTTTCGTAGGTTGGCCTGGCTCAGGTGTACTAGTCTGTCACAGGATTCCCAGACTAAGGCTATGGATTTTCCTGTGGTGGGAAATTCTCTGTTTGGGGAGCAGACAGAGAATTACATGAAAAAGATGGATGAATATAGGACTACTTACAAAAGTGCCCAAGCTAAGGAGCGGCAAGCCACTCCTCAGAGGCATACCCCCAGGGGTAGGGGTAGGCCTTTTCACAGGCCTTTTTACCAGACTCAGGCCTCCTCTGCCTATGCTCAGAGGGGCTTCTTCAGAGGCAGAGGCAGACGAGGGGTGGGCAGGCCTGCTCCCACCCCTCAGCCTAAAGCTCCTGCTAAGCAGGCACCCTGATGGGGTGCCCAGGGCCGATTCTCCTTTACCGGTAGGGGGCAGGCTGGCTTACTTCAGTCAGAACTGGGCTTCTTTAACCTCAGACAAGTGGGTTCTGGAAGTAGTAAGCCAGGGTCTGGTTCTCAGCTTCAAAAAGTTTCCCAAGTTGAGAACCAGACTTTTTCTACCTGCAAGTGCTTCAGAGACCCTTGCTCTGGAAGCAGAGGTCTCATCCCTGTTGGCTCTCAGAGCAGTGGAAAGGGTTCCTCCCCTGCACCAGGGCAGGGGTCTGTATTCCAGATACTTCCTTACCCCAAAAAAGACAGGAGAATGGCGGCTCATATTAGACCTCAGATATCTGAACAAGCATGTTTTGAAACCAAAGTTCAAAATGGTAACTCTGGCAATGATTTTACCCTCCCTAAGGCCAGGAGACTGGTTAGCCTCCCTGGACCTCAAGGATGCCTATTTCCACGTCCTAATCAGAAGCTCCCATCTAAAGTACCTCAGATTCGAACTACCCCCAGGTCATTACCAGTTCAGAGCAATGCCCTTCGGCCTTACCTCTGCCCCAAGGGTATTCACATAGTGTCTAGCAGTGGCAGTGGCTCACTTAAGGAGGCAAAGGATTACTGTTTTTCCCTATCTAGACGACTGGCTCATTGTAGGCCAGTCCCCAGAACAGGTAAAATCTCACCTGCAAGTTACCCAGCAGCTTCTCACCTCCCTGGGCTTTCTGCTAAATCTACCAAAGTCGGTTCTAGAACCAGTCCAGGTACTCACCTTTATAGGGGCAGAGTTGGACACAAAGCTAGCCAGAGCTTTTCTTCCCTTAGAAAGGGTGACGAATTTAGTGACTCTGGCCTCCTCCTTCACCCTGCAGTTCTCTCGACCAGCAAGACACTTTCTGCAGCTCCTGAGACACATGGCTGCATCCACAGCTGTTGTGCAGGGAGCAAGATTTCAGATGAGAGACATTCAGTTTCACTTGAGAACCTATTGGTCTCAGAGAAGAGACCCCCTTTCCAAGTTGGTCCCAGTGACTCGAACCTTGATCCAGGCCCTCCAGTGGTGGCAGGATCAGAGCAATTTAAGATTGGGGGTCCCCTTCATTCCCCCTGCTCACAGTTTGACTCTCACTACAGATGCTTCCCTTCTGGGTTGGGGAGCCCACATGGGCGGCCTTTCCACTCAGGGAGTGTGGTCCCCCCGGGAATCTCTGCTCCACATCAATTTGCTGGAACTCAGAGCTGTCTTTTTAGCTCTTCAAGCATTTTCTGCATCTGTCCACAACAAGGTGATACAAGTCAGAATAGACAACACCACAACAATGTGGTACATCAACAAGCAGGGGGGCACTCGGTCTTGACCTTGTCACGAGGCAATGAAGTTGTGGTCTCTGGCCTATTCCTGAACACTTCCTCATAGTAGTTCATCTTCCGGGAAGGACAATGTCCTAGCGGATGCTCTCAGTAGGATTTCCCGGGCCATCACGAATGGTCCCTGGATCCTCAAGTGCTGGGGATAGTCTTTGCCAGATGGGGCACCCTCAGATAGATCTTTTGCAGCCCGGACAATCACAAACTTCCTCTGTTCTGTTGCAGGCCTCCAGTGTTGGGCTCAGTCCCCCTGGATGCCCTTCTCCTGGATTGGGAGGGGAAGTTTCTTTATGCTTTCCCTCCTTCCCTCTCCTATTCAAAGTATTAGTCAAAATCAGATCTCAGCCTTGCAGGGTGATTCTGATTGCCCCGGATTGGGCCAGGCAGCCCTGGTACCCACTCCTTCTGTCACTGACAATCCATCTTCCCCTTTGCCTCCCAGGATTCACAACCTGTTAACTTAGCCCATGGAAGGGTTTGGTATCCTGACCTCAAATCCTCAACCTCAAGCCCTGGCTCTTGAGGAGTTAGAGTTTGCTGATTTACACCTCTCCTCAAGGTGTTCTGAAATCCTAAAGGCTTCCAGAAAGCCTTCCACCAGGGCTACTTATAGTTCTAAATGGAAAAGGTTTTCCATTTGGTGTGCTGGGAAAAATATTTCAGAATCTGCTGATTTGCCCATTGTATTAGATTACATGGTCCATCTTAATTCCTTGGGTCTCAGACCAGCTACCATGAGAGTCCATTTGGCAGCTGTATCTGCTTTTGTGTCAGCAGGAAAGTCATCCCTCTTTCCACTCACCCTGTGTTTTCCAAGTTTTTAAGGGATTATCTTATACTAATCCACCTTTCGGGAACCGCCCCTGCCTGGGACCTTAATGTTTGTATTGCCCAGTTAATGCAACCCCTTTGAACCTCTCTTTCTGCAGAGCTTAAGTATCTAACTTGGAAAACTGTTTTCTGGTATCTATCACTTCTGCTAGACGCATAAGTGAGTTGCAAGCCTTGTCAGTGGAAACTGACTTTATTTCTTTCCACAGGATAAGGTAGTCCTTAGGACTAATAGGAAGCTTTTACCTAAGGTGGTTTCAGATTTCCATCTTAACCAATCTATCTCCTTCCAGTATTTTTCACTGATCACTCTTTTCTGGTGAGAGGAGGTTGCACAGCCTGGATGTTAAGAGAGCTCTTAGTTACTATATAGAGCTGCACAAAGGTCACAGGTTCGAATCCCTCCAACTTTTCCTTACCTATGGTGAAGTTGGGAAAGGCAAACCTGCCACTAAGAGATCAATTGCCAGGTGGATTGTCTCTTGTATCCAATTTTGTTATCAGAAACTGGGCAGAGATCCCCCCTCTGGCTTGAGGGCTCATTCTATCAGGGGTACAGCTGCGTCTCTAGCTGCTGCCAGAGACATCCTATATTAGAGATATGCCAGGCTGCTACTTGGAAAACGGGTATATACTTACTAAGCATTACTCCCTGGATGTCCAGGCCAGGAGGGATGCTCGTTTGGCACAGCTGTTCTTCAGAGCCTATTCCCTAAGTAGGTTCTGGCTCTTCCTCCATGGAGGTACTGCTGTGTAAGTCTGTTACTGTTATAATATAGCAAGATTCTTATGTTGTTTGAAGAAAAATTACTCACCTTAGTAATGTTGTTTCTTCTAATGGAGTCTTGCTATATTATGACCTCCCCCAGCCTACCCCTCTCAGAACTTCTACTTGGGTGGGGTGCTAAGAACTTAGTGTGGGCATTATTTTATGCCTTTAGCATTTCTCCCTTTGGGAGTTTGGGGTGTGTGTTTTATTATACTGTTGTCTTATTCTCATGTTGTTAGAATTGTGTTAGTAGTTCTGGTCCCTGACTTGAGTCTTGGGTGTTGGGACCAGCAATGGTTGTTAATATTTAGGTAGCCATTTGGCTAGTGTAGGTTACAGCTTCCACACAGACCTTAGTGAGTTTTTGCTCATAAGATCTGACAGTTCAGGTTTGAAATTACACAGATAGAGCTGCTTCTAGAGCTCGTGCTCAAAGTTCTATTTTGGAATGGTATTAACCATTTCACCTCCGGAGCAGTTCTAGTGGTGGGACAAACTGCTACTGTCATAATATAGCAAGACTCCATTAGAAGAAACAACATTACTAAGGTGAGTAATTTTTTCTTCTGGTTAACCACAAATAAAAAATATAGTTTGTAAAAAAAAAAAAAAAAAGGGTCACACTTCAAAATGTGCTGCACCCTATTTTTATGTTCACCCTTGCACTTGTGCAAAGCTAGCACGTTGGTATGACAGTGGATTTTGAGAGGTGTGTCACTGCCGGTCCAATGCAGGGTAGTCTGCAAGGAGCCCAACAGTGTCAGACCAATCATCAGCCAGGCTGATCATGACTGTATTCTGGGCTTGCTCAGCGGAAACGTCATGAAGTTCAAAGAAAAAAGCTTCCTGAATCACAAGGCGGTTCATTCATTTGGTCTCCATGACCCGCCCAGCAAGCACAGATAATCAACGTCATGATCAGCCTACTGTGGTCTCCCCCAACATAAAAACAATCCTTCCTACCCTCTGCCAAGTATCCTTCCCACCTCCCATTGCGTCCCTCTTCCTTCTTAATTTTCAGTCACTGGGGTGCCCAATCCCTGATGCCGGCTAGTACCCCCCCTACCCTGCCCATTTTCACTGTACAACTCTGGGGAGCCCACCCCCGTTGCTGCCAAACATAACACCAACACTGGGGTGTCCAGTACCCATGTCAGTACCTGAAAAAAAGAACATTCCTTGTAATCTTTTTTTAATTTTTTTTAAATCCCTGTAATCCCACCGTCTTCCAAGTATCTCTCCCACATGCCCATTGCTTTACATGCCCATAGAGATTAAACTGACACTGGGGTGCCCAGTCCTCAGTGTTAGTACCTGAAATACAGAAAACGATCCCTCATAGTCTTTTTTTAGTTTTATACCCAGTCAAAAAAATAAAAGGTACATCAATGTCTGTTGCCACCGCTGCTCCTCGCTGCCATTACCCTCCCCACCTGACCCCCCGCAACTCAGCACCCCCACCCTTATTTACCCACTGGGGTTTCAACACCATAATCCTCTCTGGTCTGGAGACACATCTTCCTCTTCAGTGCTGGATGTGGAACTGAGGAAATCAGGTATGTGGTTCAATGTCTTTGAACTTTTGCTAATAACAAGGTATTTTTAATATTTTCCCAGATTTTCAACATGGTCTTTTCAGACCCCAACTCATGAACAAGGGCGATTAAATTATTAAAATCCATCCCAACAGATGATTTCGCTTTGATGCACAGAATCACCTTTCGGGTGGGACTTGAAAATTTTCTCCACCCTTGTTCATGAGGGGAGTCATAAGAAGGCTATGTTGAAAATTTGAGGTAAAAATATTAAAAAAAAAAACCAAGTTCTGAGCATACATTGAAAATTTTCAATACATACTCGTTACGTTTTCAAAATTTTGACCCCAAATTTTCAACATAGCATTTTTTTTTTCACACCACCTCAAGAACGTGACAGCTGTCATTTTTCAAATCCTGCCCAAAATGTGTTTTCACACTTATGGCATGAAATGACTGTTCGGTCAGTATTTTATAAATGACACATGTCATGCTCAGAAGGAGGGGCCATAAAAAGACTGTTGAAAATTGTAGGTCAAAATGTGAAAATAATCAAGTTCCAGAGAAACGTTGAATTGTTCCAGCCTTTTCTCATAACTTTAGTTTTGCAGATTTGAGCTCCTAATGTTCAACATATCCCGTGTGTTACCTCACCTCCTGAACATGACAGGTGTCATTTTTCAAATCCCCATGGAAACAAGTGTTTACATTCACACTGCAACATCACCTTTTGGATGGAATTTAAAAAATTCCACCTGTGTAGATCATAACTCAGGTCATAAAACGACTGTTGGAAATTTGGAGTCAAAACGTGGGAGCCCAATGAAAATTAGATATTGCCTGTCAGCAGGCGTGTCCTGGGTAAGTGCACAGAAACTTTATTTCTTAATAAATTTAACTTAAATTTAACATCAGAAATTTTTGTATAAGTAACTCGGGCTCGGGTCCCTCCATGGCCACTTGTGCAACTGTGAGTGCACCGTAGCTGGTAGAGTCAGGTGGAACTAGTTGACTGACTCCCATTGCTTCAGTTAGCTGCTTTTTGTTCTGTGTGTGTGCACACAATTGCACTTAAGACTTTTTCTAAGTTTGTGACTCAAGAAGAAATTAAAAAAATATTTTTTTTCTGAGAGTTTACTAGTCAGGCTTGACTGTAAGTGAGTGAAACTTGTCAGCTTATTATTGCTGCAGTGACCCGGGTGACTAACATACTAACATACTAAAATGCCAGCAGAATAGGCCTAATGGTCTTTCGTGTCTGCTCGTTTGGTCAGCCCCCACCCTGGGTGCTGACCTTGCTGTCCCCCTCGCCTTCTCTGGCTTCTCCCTTCCCAGTTCCGGATATTCTTGCTGCATTGGATTTTGCTTCCTGAACCCTTTCCCTGTACCTGTCCCACCCCCTCTTGAACCCCCCATTGTCTCTGCCTCCACCAGCCCCCAGGTAGTGCATTCCATGGTTTCACCACCTCCTCAGTGAAGTAGCACTTCCTCCTTTCTCCCCTGAATCTTCCCTCCAGCTTCCACCCATGCCCTCTAGTGGCCCTCCCTCCTTCCTTCAAGCACCCTCACTGTTCCTCCCCTATTTACCCTCTTCATGTACCTGAAGACCTCTATCATGTCCCCCGTCCCTTCTCTTCCAAAGTGTACATATTTAGCTCTTCGAGCCTCTCCTCATAGGTCCTGTCCCCAAGCCCCAAATCATTTTGGTGCCCTCCTCTGGACCCTCTCCAGGAGGTTAATGTCCTCTTTGCGCGGCCTCCAAAACTGCACGCAGTACTCCAGGTGCGGCCTCACCAAGCAGTTATACAGAGGGAGTATCACTTCCTCCTTCTGGAGGTGATCCCTCTAGCGATGCATCCCAGCATCCTGTTGGCCTTGGCTGCCCTCCTACAAGTCTCAGAGTTGTTCATCTTGACATCCACCACCACCCCCAGGTCCCTCTCAGCCATTGAGACTTGTAGCATTCCCCCAGGGTGTACACTTGACCTGGTTTCTGGCCCCAGGTGGAGTACCTTGCATTTCCCTGCATTAAACGTCAGCTTCCACTTTCTAGACCATCTTTCCAGAGCCTCCAGGTCCCCTGCAGGCCACTCCCTCCTCCCCATCCACCACCGCCCCAGTTTCGAGTCATCTGCAAAGAGACTCATCTCACTCCTGATTCCTGTCCTTATGTCAGATACGAGGCGTTGAACAGAAGGGGCCCAAGGACTGATCCCTGTGGGACCCCACTAATGACCCTCCTTGGGGAAGAGACTATCCCACCAACTACGACCCTCTGGGTCCGGTCCTGGAGCCAATTGTCTATCCATCGGATCATCTGGTTTCCCACCCCCATTTCTCCTAGTTTATCCAACAGGCCCACGTGAGGAACAGAGTCAAATGCCTTGCTGAAGTCTAGAAAGAGGACATCCACTGGTCTACCCAGGTCCAAGGCACTTGTCACCCAGTCATAGAACTCCACCAGGTTTGTCTGACACGATTTCCCCGGATGAATCCATGCGTCTATCGTCCAGGCACCCTGACTTATCCAGGTCCCTCAGCCTCTCTTGACAATGCCCTTCATCACCTTGCCCACCACTGATGTCAGGCTGACAGGCCTGTAGTTCTCTGCCACCTCCTTGATCCCCCTTGTGGATAGGCACTACTGCGCCACCTTCCAGTCTTGGGCACCCACCCTGTCCTCAGAGAGATGGTGAAAAGCTCTGCCAGGGGTTTCGCCAGGACATCTGCAAGTTCCTTCAGCACTCTAGGATGTAATTTATCCGCCCGTGCTTTCTCCGTCTTAAGGGAGCTGAGGGCTCTCACCTCTCTGCTGTGATTTCCACTTCCAGTACCTCTTCTCCTGCTTAGCCCTCCCCCACCTGCCAGTGATGCCCCCTCTCCCCAGACCTGCCGATTGGTAAGGGCCCCTCCTCATTATCTCTGTCTCCTCCCATGTATGATGCAGCATCCCCATTTTCCCTGGTGAAAACTGAGGTGAAGTACTCATTTAGTACCTCAGCCTGCTCCTCTGGGTCTTGTGCCCATCTCTTCCCTGATTTAATCCTGCTAATCTGCCCTTCACTCTTCGTCTTTCCCAATGTATCTAAAGAACCCTTTTTCCCTCTCCTAATTTCCCTGGCCAGGTTCTGCTCCTTCCTTGCCTTAGCCACCCTCACCACTCTAGTGGCCCTTCTAGCCATCAGCTCATACTCCCCTCGATCCTTCATACCCTTGAGCACTTGAATTTCTTATAGGCTGCTTTCTTTCCCACACCACCTCCTGACCTCCCTGGTCCACCAACAGGGTTTTGGGCCCCACCGCATTTTCGTCTTACTCTTGTATAGGTGCTGGTAGCATCCTGCACCCCTCCTGATGATTTCCCACCTACTATCAGCGTCCATGTCTGACCCAATCCCATCCAAATGCTCCTTAAGGATCCTTCCCATTTCTTAAAATCCACCCCTGAAGTCGGTTACTCCTGCCTTTGTGCAGCCTTCTACCCTCCTAGGTCCAGGCAGAACCAGACCGTGGCATGGTCACTCCCCGCCAATGGGTCCCTTACCTCCAGGCTCCCCAATCTGGTCACTGTCTGCCAGGACCACATCCAGTACCCATGCCTCCTGGTCGGTTCCCTCACCTGCTGAGTTAGGAACTGCCTTGAAAGACATCCAACAACCTCTGTTCCTGGTCACAGAGGATGTCATAGTCTCCCAGTCTGTTCTGGCATGTTTAAGTCCCCTAACACCACCACCTTTCCTCTGCCCAGTCTGCAGTGTCTCCAACATCTGCCACCAGACTGTCCTCCAGCTCCTCCGCCAGGCAGGGGTCTATACACCACTCTATTTTTACTCTCTTGCCCCCTTGTTATCAAGGTGACCCAAATCACATCCACGGTTCCTCCGCCTCCTCTACTCCCCTATGCCAATGCAGTTTTTGACTATCATTGCTACCTCCTCCCTTCCCTCCGCCCTGTCCTTCCTGGAACATAGTGTAACCCTCCAGGTTCAGGTCCCAGTCATGTCTTGCAGTGGCCCAAGTCTCAGTGACCGCTGCCACATCCACTGCCCTCAGTTAACATCGCCTGGAGCTCAGGCATTTTATTGCCCAAGCTCCTGGCATTTAGCAGGACTACCTTCCACCCTTTCCCTATAGTTCCATTTCCCCTGCTCGTGTTCCCTTGGGGATTCTGTTTTCTCCTGGTCTGCACTTTGCCAGTTGGTCTTTTCCTGCAATCCTCCTGGTCCCCAGGGGTGGAGACAGAGTCCCTCCTTATCGCATCCCCTTGACTGCCTTTCTCCCATCCCTCCCCTTCACAAGTTTAAACCCCACTTTTCACCAATGAACCTCTATTTTCAACTTAAGGATTCCCTCCTCCAAATTGAGATGTAGTCTATCTCTAGCATACAGCTCCTTATCCTCCCAGGTCTCCCCCCAATCCCCCATCAACCCATACCCTCTGGCCTCACACCACTCCCTGAGCCACTGGTTTATCTCCCTAATTTTCTTTTGTGTTCCCCACTAGCCCTTGGCAGTGGCAGGATTTCTGAGAAGGAAACTGTGCATCCTATGTCATGACAGACCCTGGCGAGCTCCCTGAATCTTGCCTGTATCTCTAGCTCGCTATTTCCCTCAATGTCATTTGTGCCCAGGTGGACCAGTATGTCTGGGGAACCCCCACAGTCCTTTGCCAGCTGATATACCTGTGCTTAGCCATGTGCACCGTTAGTCCAGGGAAGCATCTTGTTCTAACTGGCCAGGCTTCTCCTTCCTATCCCATTTGATACCCCTCGATCATAGAATCCCCAGCAGGAGCACCTGACCACTCCTTTCTCCATTTCCCCTTCCATGTCCCTCTCCTTCTACCGGCCCTTCCACCCAGCTGGCTCCTTGTTCCTCCCCTATCTGTGTGCCACATGCCACCTGCTCCTTATTTACCATGGCCACTCCTCCCTCCAATCCTATGCCTCCTCCTCCTGAGTATCCTTCTGTACCTTGTTAATTCCCCTCACTGCTCACAACTGGTCCTTCTCCCCATCTGCTAAACTAGCCTGGCTCATCCTCCCTTCCTTCCTGTCTCCATTTAGTTCCTCCTTGCTCGCCGTGCCCCCTGGCCTACCCCTCAGCTCTCTTTACTGAACTCTCCTTGTACTTCTGGTCCTTTCTTACCTTTCCTCCCAACTGGTCCTTCTCCTTGTGCTTTCCTCCTCTTCCCCTGCCCCTCCTGCCCGATTCACTGCTCCCATTCTCCTGCATTCCAGGTCCCCCTGTTCTTCCTGCTATCTGGCCCCTGCTCCTGCCCCCCACTCCCACACCCTTTCCGTCTCTAACCACCTCTGTCGTGGGCTTACATCCCCCATCCTTGAGCAGAAGAAGAGAATTGAAGCGTTACTAAGTATAAGGTCTGATCCACCTCCCTGCCTTGCTTCCTTCTGTCCAGCACTGGCTATCCGCCTACTTCCTGAGAATGTTGTCCTCCGTCCCCTTTGTGAGGGTTCCAGTTACCTGCCTGCTCTTGGTAGTGTCCTTTGGGCTCCTCTGCCAGGGTCCCTATGTGACCCTGAGTATTCTCCTGCACTCCTTTCCCTATACCCTGCCCCCAGTGCTTGGTGCAACCCTGTGGGAGATTTCAGCCCCTTCCCCAACCATACCACCCCTTCCCCCAGCTTTCTCCTCATCCCTGCAACCTCCTCCTAAGCTGTGCTAGCTGGTAGCACACTGGGCAACCACCAAACTTCCAAGCCCAGTCCAGTATCATGGCTGCTCCACACCCTGTGCACCCCACCACCCTCCCAAAGATGCCGCCCTCAGATGTGTGGTTCCATCCCTTTCAAATAGGTTTCCTGGGTGAGCCACCAGGTTCCCTATTCCAAGATACCCCTACTGCCTAATCAGGTCACCCACCAATCCTAGAGACAGTCCACTGTACACCAGTAACTCTGTTACTAGGTGCAGTATAACACATTAAACATGTAAGGAAAATCAACAACTCCTAAGCTCCTCTCTCCGCCTTAAATTCAACCCCAGTGGCTAGAACTACATGAGCTGCACCAGCAGCCTTTTCCTCCAATTGCAGGGCAGGTCTTCCCTATAAATTTGCAGACTTCTGGGAAGGAGGTTGGGGAGGTGGTCTTGGGCAGACACCTGACAAGAGAGAGTGTATCAGCCCTGTGTCTCCTCCAAGCCCTGCAGCTAAAGAACCAGGCACAAGCAAATCCCACCAAACAGGTTTTAAATCAGAAGAAATAGGCCTCTACTAGCGCAGCCTGTTACAAAGTGAAACATCCACAAAAGAGCCCCACTTACAGCCACTAAATCAGTTTACAAACATCCAGGATCCCCAGAACAATACCCTGTTAGCCCTTAGAAGCAAGAAAGAAAAGAACTAACCTACCAAGTAAAATCCACAAGAACCCTGTGAAAACAGCAGCAGCTACTGTCCTGGAACACAACTGATCCTGCCCCTTCCAGTTCTTTCTGAGAAGACAAAGCAGCTAGCACCTCAACCTGATTCAGCCCTGCCTCCACTCAATTGGCTGAGTGAGACCTGGCCAGACCATTAACACCCCTCCCCCACTATGAACTAACCTTTACAGCTAATGGAGTAAGCACAAGGAATCAAAATTCAAGTCAAAGCCCCCAAAATATGTTTGCTGCCAAAGGAAACAGTTCTCCAATTTAATCAGCTTCACTAACACCTAATCAAACTAGGCTTGAAATTAACAGATATAGGTCTCCAATTCAAATAACCATCTCCAAGCAAATCCCACCAAACAGGTTTTAAATCAGAAGAAATAGGCTCTACCAGCGCAGCCTGTTACAAAGTGAAACATCCACAAAAAGAGCCCCACTTACAGCCACTAAATCAGTTTACAAACATCCAGGATCCCCCAGAACAATACCCTGCTAGCCCCTTAGAAGCAAGAAAGAAAAGAACTAACCTACCAAGTAAAATCCACAAGAACCCTGTGAAAACAGCAGCAGCTACTGTCCTGGAACACAACTGATCCTGCCCCCTTCCAGTTCTTTCAAAATAATATAATTTAAATGCAGTATATCTTCCTGTGAGGACTACAGCTATAGCAGACAAAGGACGTAGTACAAGAAAATGTAGTTGGCGCAGCAGTCGCAGCAAAGCTGCAGTGGTTGTAGAGCAGCAAGCAGCAGGAGATGGTGAACGTACTGTAGAGTGATGCTCGGGGTACATTTGCAACACAGAATTGTGTTTTATTCCATCAGAGTCTGAAGTCTCCAGCACCAGTACGGTGTCGCTGACACCAGGTAAAAAAAGTAAAAATATCATGCAAACTACTAGTAGTGCCACTAGGTGGAAATTGTCATTGACTGCCACTGACATTACCTGTGAACATGTCCTCTTTATCCCTTGCCACTGCCACCAGTACCGCCAAGGCACCCTGCTTAGTAACCACCACTGTTCCGATCTACCACCCATTGACTGCGACTTCTAGCATACCAACTTCTGCTGCAACAGTGGCCCTGCCAGTCACGCATGCCATTGTGACTGAGACCTCTCATGCCACTGTGACCCAGACCACTCCCTCAACTGTGACTGAGATCACACTTGCCACTGTAACCATGGTGACCACCAGTACTATTATGGTGACACAGGCCACTGTTACTACTGTGGCCCCAGCCAGTTGCACAACTATTTCCAGTACTGTGCCCACCCCTACTGCGACATTTCTTATTTTACAGCCTATCTCCAGTACTGTAGAACTTGTCTGTGCAGGTGAGGAGTCGTACTCAGCTGGGTCTGAGTACTTTCAACCAGGAGATGAACTGCCCACTCGTACGTCATCTGAGGAGGCTAGATGATGAGGTGAAGTATGGGGAGTACCTTGAGAATGGTAAAGCAAGAAAGTCAGGTGGCCAAAAAACTAAGCATCTCGAGGTCGCAGTGGCAGGAGAAAGGTACATGGCTCATTCCCACCTAAAAAAAAACAAAAACTTGGCAAACTACCCTTCAGCACTTTGTTCAGCAGCCTCCATCCCAGCCTGAACAGTGAAGTGGAGAAGGGACGGGGCACCAGTGGTGCAAGTGGAAAATCTGCAGATGCGGGTCTGAAAAAGAAAGGCTAGTGGGGGCCAACAGTGTGGTGGTGGTAGTAATACTGGTGATACCATCCACATGGGTGGTGTCAGGTGTAGAAGAGCACGGTATGGCTGCATTTCATGTTACTAAAAGAAGATGACAGAAAGGCAGTGTGCACATTGTGCTGTATGACTATCAGCAGGGGAAAGTTTCTGGTAAATTTAACAACTTCTTCCTTAATGAACCACCTAAAGGTAAAGCATCCCCAGGTTTTTAAAGCATCAGGGTCTGTGCCTGTGGTTCATTCAGACCCGTCTCATGGTGATGATGCAGGCAGTGGTGTTGGTGGCATTGGCAGTGCCACAGACCATTCTGCTTCTGAAAAAAGTGCTGCTGCACCTGCTGCTACAGCTCCTTCCGCTTCAACACCAAAGAGTCCTCCATAAAAACATAGACTTTGATGGCAGATAAGGACCATTTGGCCCACCCAGTCTGCCTATTCCCCTACCTATCGGATAAGCTGCAGATTCTAGTTAACCAACAGCCTACGTCTTCCTAACCCCCACCAGAATTGCCTTATGTCTGTCCCATGCATTCTTGAATTCCCCCACTGTTTTTGACCCCGCGACCTCCTTAGGAAAACCGTTCCATGCATCCACCACCCTCTTCCTCATGTTGCCCCTGAGCCATCTCCCCTCTATCTTCAGATTGTGCCCCCTTGTTCTTGCACATCTCTTTTTCTGAAAGATGCTACCCTCTTGGACTTTGTTGAGTCCCTTGAGGTACTTGAAAGTTTTTATCATGTCCCCCCTCTCCCTCCTTTCCTCGAGGGTATACATATTAAGATCCTTTAGTCTGTCTTTGTATGGCTTCTGGTGCAGACCCTGCACCATTTTAGTTGCCCTTCTCTGGACTGCCTCCATCCTGTCTATGTCCTTGCGGAGATGGGGTCTCCAGAACTGCACGCAATACTCCAGATGGGGTCGCGCCAATTGTCTGTACAAAGGTATAACAACTTCCTATTTTCTAGCGGTGATGCCACTCCCTATACATCCCAGTATTCCCCCCCAGTCCTCCTTACTGCCTTCTTACATTGTTTATTTACCTTTAGGTCATCTGCTATGACTACTCCCAGGTCCCTTTCCATTTTTTGTTGTTGTTAGTCCCCCCCCCCATTGTGTATTGTTCCCTTGGGTTTCTGTTTCTCAGGTGCATTACTTTGCACTTCTTTGCATTGAATTTAAGCTGCCATACTTTTGACCATTCTGCCAACCTTGCCAAGTTCCTTCTCATCCTTTCCACACACCCACCCCTCCGGTATATCAACCCTGTTGCAGATCTTTGTGTCGTATGCAGAGAGGCATACTTTTCCTTCCAGTCCCTTTGCAATGTCAGTTATAAAGACATTAAAGAGGACCGATCCCAGTACTAAACCCTGCGGTACCCCGCTAGTAACCCCCTTTTCTTTGGAGTGGACTCTGTTTACTGTTACCCTCCGCGTCCTGTTGTCCAGCCAATTTTTATTACCCAGGCTACCACCCTGGGATCCACTCCCAGGCTGGCTAACTTGTTTATTAATCTTTTGTGTGGGACTGTGTCAAATGCCTTGTTAAAGTCTAAGTAAGCCATGTCCACAGCCCCTCCCTGGTCTACTACTTAGGTCACCTAATCAAAGAAATCTATTAGATTCGTCTGACATGACCTTTCTGCTGTGCCTCCATGCTGCCTTGGGTCCTGTACCCCGCTGGTCTTTAGATACTCAACAGTTCTTTCTTTCAGAAGTGATTCCATCATTTTGCCTACCACTGAGGTCAAACTAACAGGTCTGTAGTTTCCTGCCTCTGCTTTGCTCCCACTTTTGTGAAGAGGAATCACATCTGCTCTCCTCCAGTCCACAGGTACCACACCATTCTCTCATGATTTGTTAAAAAGGGTAGTCAGTGGTGTCACTAGTTCTCCCCTTAGGCCTTTTAGAATTCTTGGGTGAATCTCATCAGGCCCCATTGCTTTGTCCACCTTCAGTTTTAGGAGATCTTTCAGAACCCTTTCTTCTGTGAATGGACTGGTATCGACCCCCCATCCAGAGTGTTTCTATTGATTGGATTAGGTATCTCCCCCTCCTCTTCTTTTGTGAATGCTGAGCAGAAGTATTCGTTCAGTATCCCTGCTTTTTCACTGTCACCCTCTGCCCACTCACCCTCCCCTTTATTAAGCTGACTATCCCTCCCCTGGTCTTTCGTCACTCCCTAATGTACTTGTAAAAGGTTTTATCCCCCTTCTTAACAGAGTTGGATATCTTTTCCTTGGTTTGGGCCTTTGCTATTCTGACTGCCTTCCCTACTTCCTTCCCACACCCAGCACTCCTGCCAGGCACCAGTCTCCTGCTGTTTGCACGCCATCTGGCAAGCATGAAACATCCCCTCCCATCCATGGTCAGTGCCAATAGTGGAAGCGTTCCAGGCCAGAAGTAAGTACCAGTCATCCCATCCAACAGCTCAGCACATCACATAGCTCATAGGTGAAATGATAGCATTGGATCTGCAACTCTTTTCATTTGTGGAAGACACTGTCTGTCACAGACTTCTGCAGCACTTGTAGCCATGGTATCAGCTCCCATCACGGTTTTCATGCATTGTGGCGCCAAATATATATGAGAATGTGAGAAACAGGCCTAGTTTAGTACAGTACTAGTTATTTTTCAATTTTAGAGAATTACTCTCTCTAGCTTGGGGTTTAGAAAAGGAAAAAACTCTACAGCTTTCTGCCTGGTGTCTAATTTTAAAAAGTGTTTAGAAGTAGACTGCTCTTTTAAAGCAGCTCAGATATCTGTCTCTCTTGCTTGTAACTTCTGCAAGTGGTGGGTCACATGACCTTCCTTTAGGGAGCTTCCAAAATGGCCTCTGATTGGACTGGAAGTCTCAGGAGATTTTGAAGACTCACACCCTGTTCCAGCGGCTGAATAGCAAATAATGAAGCATGGATAATGAATAATTGGGACCCCCAAATACAAATACTCAGCAAATATTCAAAATAAGGTATTTGCACACCCCTACAATCTGGTGGAGGGTAGACCAGAGGTGAGGGAGAAAAGGTTCTACAGAGAAAAAAAGTAAGCCAGCTAATCGAGATAGTGGTAGGTCTAATGCTCATGTTGCCGATGATCAGAGTTCAAGAATGAGCTCTGGCCATCAAGGGTCGGTGGAGGGCGGAGGATTGAGCGTTCCCATTGGATGCTGTCCTCCAGGAAGGAAGAGTTCCATGTCCTGCTGCGATACTGCTGCCTGGGTTATCACAGGTGTACATTCAGCTGGGGACACCCACAGAGAGGGAGGACACCTCTTGACTCCAGTGGAGTGGCATGCTCAGTATACTTGCACCCACCTTGACGTCCATGCTGAGGTGTCCTGTGGGCGGGTAGAAACACAGAGGTAAGTACATGGTACAGTCACAGGATGGCAGCATCTGTGGCATTTCCAGACCCCCACACTTGTCTGCTACATGTGCACTCTTGACCTGGAAAATTGTAGTGATTCCCCACCTCTGTGTTCAATCAGGGGTAAAATGAATAGATGACAGTGCAGCGGCAAAATAGGAGAGTGACGGGTTGGCCATGAAGAGAGTCTGATTTGAACCTGGCTGGAGTTTGGAAGAAAAATAGAAAGTAAGAAAAAGATAACTCTATTGTAAGTAATAGAGGTGACTGGGTGGAAATAGGTGCATTTGGTCTTTGCATAAGACTGCAAAATAAACCATTTTTACCTAGGTCTTTCTCACTTAGGGGGAGGCAAAGTGTGGCAATTTCACACAGCTCTGTTGGTGGCTACTCTACTGTCTAGTTTTACAGAGCTTTCTTTAACCTCTTTCTGTTTTCACTAAAAGAAGATTTTTATGAACATTGCGATGTACAAGAAAATGTTGTGGTTCAGGACTGCCTGTGTATATAAGTTTTAGTTTTTGGAGGTATAGGTTTTCTTTCTCTAGTTGCAGCCCACCTGCTGTAACTGATTCAACAGGTTTACCTACTCTGGAGCTCCGTTAGATAAACATGAAATATGTCACCTGGAGTGTAAAAGGAGCCTGCTCCAGGGTGAAACGTTTCCAAATCCTAAGACATCTTCAACTGTTAAAATGTCAAGTGGCTTTCCTTCAGGAGACTCATTTCCTCTATGCAGAGGGGACCCTCTTCCACAGGCAAATGACTGGGCAGGTATTTGCAGCCAGGGATTCCAGGACCCAGAGGGGGGTTGTGATCCTGATTTTTAAAGGATCTAAGTTTAAATTACTGCAGAGTGTGGAGGACCCCCGGGGTCGCTACCTACTTGTAAAGGGGTACTAGAACACACTGAGATTTTTCTAGGTCATATACATGGTCCCAACATAGAGTCCCCAGAATTTTTTTCAAATCTTTTAGCCCTATTGTCCCCATATGCCTATATACCGATCATCCTGGCTGGGGATTGCAATCTAACCTTGACTCCAGATTTGGATAGGACAGGTCATAGAGCCCTGGGACTCTCCCTCGCTCCACGGAGTCTTCATGAGATGATAGACATTGGGGGGGCCTATGTGATCCTTGGAGGGCGTTACATCCCTCTGAGTGAGTATACACTTTTTACTCACCAACTCACAGGTCTTATTCCTGATTGGACTATTTTTTAATTAGCAAAAATATTTTATCAGCTGTAGTGAGTGAGGGGAGTTACCTCCAGGATATTATCGGACCACTTGCCTACTTGGCTAGAATGTAATCTTTCCCCTAATCTTCGCCAAGATAAAATATGGAAACTTAATACCCAAGTCCTTAAAGAAGATTTGGTGTTATTTAAGATTAAAGATCTTATCATCCAGTTTATGGAGCATAATGGAGGCTCCATTTCTGATATGGATAAACTTTGGTGCTGCCTTAAGTGTGTTTTGTGTGGAGAATTCATCAGAATGGCATCCACGCATAACAAAGAAACAAGGAGCTGCTCTTTGTACCCTCTTAGGTCAGATCAGGGCTCTGGAGAATAGCCCTTCTCTTGTACATTCTGAAGAAGAACAGGAGGTATTAGCATCCTTGAGACATCAATATGCAGAGAGCCTTAGGGAACAAGCCGAATATGCCCTTTTAAAAACTCATTCGACCTATATTGACAAAGGAGATAAAGTGGGGCATCTTCTTGCCCTCCGTTTAAGAAAGCAGGAAGCCTCCTGATTAGTTCTATCACTTCCTGAAATGACAACTCCCTTAAAACTTTGCCCATAGAAATAGTCCATGAATTTGAGTTGTTCTACCATCGTTTGTATAGTTCCCCTGTTAATTCCCCATCTGTTCCAGAGATTCAAGAATATCTTTCTCCTATCTCGCTCCCTCGCCTGACTCCGGCTCAGCAATCCCTCCTAAAACGTCTCATATCCCTTCAGGAAATTCTGGCTGCTATTCAATCCCTTCCTTTGGATAAGACCCCAGGGCTTGATGGATTTCCTCCTAACTTCTACAAGGCATTTGCCACAGAGCTTGCCCCGATTCTTTTAAAGGTTTACTCGTACTTTTGTGAGAAAGGCATTTCGTATCTCTCCTTATTAGAAGCTCTTATTGTGGTCTTGCCTAAGCCCGGTAAATCCATGGACAAAGTAACTAATTACCATCCCATTTCCCTAATGAATTATGATGTTAAAATCTGTGCCAAGATATTGACTAGTAGGGTTATGCAAGTATGGGAAGGATGGTCTGGAGCAAGTGAGCTTTTATGAAAGGCCAATCCTCGGTAGACCATTTAAGAAAGTTGTCCCATATTTTCTCCGTATCCAGGGAGGCCGATCGACCTGTGACTTTGGTCTCCTTGGATGCAGAAAAAGCATTCGACAGGGTGAATTGGGCCTTTCTATTTGCAGTCATGGAGAGATTCGGTTTTCCCTTATCTTTCATAAATTGGACCCAGGCACTGTATTCCCAGCCCCATGCTAAGATATGTTGTAATGGGATATTGTTGGATGGGTTTGTCCTACATTTGGTTACCCGTCAGGGATGTCCTCTCTCCCCTTATTGTTTAATCTTTATCTGTAGCCTCTGCTGTGTCTTCTTAAATCCTGGCCCCCTCATCACTGGGATTCTGGTTAGCCTGTTCAACCTAAGGATCTCCGCATATGCAGATGATATACTCTTGCATCTTTTGGACCCCACCTCTTCCATCCTTGCCGCCCTGCATATTATTCAGAAATTTGGCAGGTTTTCTAATTATAAGCTTAACATTGATGAGGCCAAAATAATGTCCTTGAACTCCAAGGTATTTCCCTCAGATCTGGCCCATCTTGGATTGGCGTAGACTGTTGAGCTTACATATTTAGGCATTGTTCTTTCCCAGAAAGCTACCTTAATGAAAAAATTAAACTTGGATGATCTGGTAAATACCATTCAACAAGACCTACATAGATGGGTTTCTCTCCCTTTATCCCTTCAAGGTAGAATTAGTATCATCAAAATGAATATCCTTCCCCGGTTGTTTTATCCCTTAAGTATGCTGAATTTTCTGCTCTCACTTAAATGGTTCAAGAAAATCCATAGTATTATTTTCACCTTCATCTGGAAAGGTAAATCCCAATGCCGGGCTTACAATCGTCTAGGGGTCCTGTAGCATTCGGGTGGACTCAGGTTACCTAATTTCTTTATTTACTATATGGCAAGTCATATTGCTAAATATGCTAAATGGCCTACTTTAGCCAATATACAAGACAATACCCAATATTTTCCTTTGTGGCTTCAAATAGAGCGGATGCAGATTGAAACTAATGGTCTGTCTCCTGACTGTTTATATTTTATTTCTCCTAAAAATCTCTCAATGCAACTTCAGCAGTCGGTTATTTATACCCCTCTGAAAGTCAATGTTCAGTTGTGTAAAGCATTACACTGTGATAATCTCACTGATGCATCCCAACCATTATGTCATAAATTCAACTTTCAGTTAGGGGCCCGCATGTTAACTCCCAAGGAGATCCCCTCTTTACAAGGGAAGAGGGTCTCTGACCTTCTTTCTGGCGGCAACTCCTTAGTAGCCAGGATTTGCTGGCCTACTTTATCACCTAGATATATTTTTAACATTTACCAGATACTGCCTTTATTGATTAGCCGATTCGGCATGGCAACCTGGACCAATGACCAGGGAGAATTTCTATACTTTTCTCTAAGTTTTTCCCCAGAGATTTCAGGTTACTGTAGTTATTGGTCTTCCATATTTCCCACTTCCAACTTTTGTTGGAATAGCATTTGGACAGATCTCTACCGTTACGTGACCAACGACAAATTGCGTCTTACTCAGATTTATATTATACATAATACATATTTTACTCCTGTGCGTCTAGCTAAGATGGGGAAATTGCCTTCCCCTTTGTGTTCAAGGTGTGGTCAGGCGGACTGATCCCTTTTTCATGTAATGTGGGAATGTCTGAAATTACTACTCTCTGTGGGAAAATTAAACAAAAGGCAGATCCCCTTTTGGTGTTGGATTAATATTTCACTCCTGAAATTTGACTTGTGGGAGACTACTCGGGTGTGTCAGTCAAAGAATGGAGGGACTATTTATCCATGATCTCGCACTCGATAAAAAGAGTGATACTTCGCCACTGGAAATATCAGCTCGAGATTTCTTACTCTGAGTGGCTTGCTGAATTACTGTTTAATTTATGACTTGAGAAGATGATAGCTAGTCTCTATACTCGTTTATAGATGTATAACAAAAAATGGGGTAAACTGCATAGTTTATTTTTGCTGAATTCCTCTCCTTGAGCTGGTTAATGGAGCTTGGATATTTTTACTTATGTTATCCTATACAGTATGCTGATACAGGGCAAGAATTAAGCCCACATGCTGATGTAAACTTCTTAGTGTCCTCTTTGGTAGAGTTACTGGATTTTTCTTTTTTTTCTTTACTGTGCCTCTCAAAAGGATGGACTGTTTTACTAATGTTTATAAACACAGTACCTCCAAATTGGGGGGGGAGGGGGTTGTATGTGTTGTCTATGTTGTTATACTTTATATGTGGGTTGTTCTGTAAATTTTGAAACTTAATAAAATATATTAAATTTCGAAAAAAAAAAAGGACTGCCTGTGTATTGAATTTGAAAGGGCTGCCTGTGTATCTGTTACAGTAAAATTGTCAGAAACAGTACTCAGCTGACTGACCTGGGAACAAGGGGTCAAATGTACCCTCATTCTGCGATAATGAGAGCTCTTTTTTTTGCTGTGGTTCAAAATCTGGTGACCTAATAATCAATTCATCAAACCTAATCAGACTAACCTTTAAATATATGTATATATTCTTTGAGGATATCTTCAGATATATCAGCAGAAAAAAAGGATAAAAATAACAAACACTAGACTCTCTTAAGTAAAATAAAAAAAAGACATGGTTGTTCAATGACAGCTGTGAAGCTGGTGTTGTTTTATCTTGCTGGATGCTAGAGAAATTATGTTGGTCCTGAACTGAGTCAATGTGCACTGCGCAGTGGGAGAAAAAGAGAAGTGGAGACTATTGGTGACGGGAGGTAAAATATATGCTCAGTTACGTTCAGCTGCTGACATCAGCAAAGTTCTTAACATCCCAGGGTCCTAGAGCATGGTCACCCAAGACCACACAGTGGCACTCTAGGAGATGTCAAGAACTTTTTTGATGTTGGTATGTGAATGCTACTGAGCCTATATATTTACCTAATACCACCAATGTTCTCCAGTTATTTTTCTACTACCATCGTCCCCCTTCAGGACTGACATCTTTTCTATATTATCGACTGAGATTGAATGACGCTGACTTCACAGATGGCATTGGACAACTGTATCCTTTTTTATTTTTAGTGTCTAGTGTTTATTTTTATCTTTTTTCTCCTGTTAGCTGTCACCTGTGTTAAGATGACCAAGGATGCTGCATCAGCATGGAAGGAGAAGAGTCCTTGGGTATCATTATTTTAAAATGTGTGTGAGAAAGCAAACACACTTTTCAGCTTTATCCATGCCAAGTGCTCCGATCTCTGGCTGTATTCTTCCATCAGAGTCAACATATTATGCCACATGTCTCTTTCTGCAAACAGTAATGTCACATTATATATAGTCTAGTGGTTTTAATGCATTTTTTTCTCTTAATTCTCTACAGAACATTCTGAGAAAAAAATTCCACTTTCCACCCTCCAAAGAAATGACAAGAGAGAGAGCAGCATTTGGCGAAATAAGAGGAACTCTTCATCTATTCAGAACTTGGTGGGTGGTGTAGGAAGGAAGTGGGCTGCAGCGTCAAATTCTGAGCGTGAAGAGGAACCGAAAGAGGTATCAGACGTTAGGACTTTTATGCAGAGAGGTGAAAGTGCTAAACATGGTGAAAATGGCAGTATTTATTTCGGCAGAATACAGTATGACTGATGTACAGTTAACCCATGATTGACTGACATCACTGGAATTGAACAAGCCTGTGACCACATCTTAACAGTGAGACATTGCCTAGCCTGACTGCCATACTTATACAAGATAAAGAAGGGTTCAGAAAGCTGAATAAAAACAGATGATTTTAGGAGATTTGCATTTGTCAGAAATGTTATTTCTGTAAACACATTAAATCCCATTGGGCAACACTGGGCTGCTGCCTTGGGAATCACATTTTTTTTGTTCTTGGACCTACAGGGAGATGTTCATGTCATAGAACTGAGGTGCAGACATGCTGTTGTCCACTGTGAATGCAGCCATTTAGCTCTACTCCCAGTTGTAGTATGAGGAGTAGCTGTGATGACCCCAATGTCACTCTGGGAATGTCCCAAAGGGATGTGTAAGCAATAAGACATGACGGGATGTGCATGGATCAGATTTTATCACATGCCCAGGGGTGTAGTGAGGCATGAGGCCACAGGTCCAATGCCTTCAGCCCCTGGAAGTGTGGTAAAATCTGTTCCATGCACACTCCTGGAGTGTCTTATTGTGCTTATAAAATGGGCTACTTTTTGTTTACTTGTTGCAGTCAGAAAAATCATGTTTTTATGTAGAATAAACATATCTGATTGTGGGAATTTATGATAAAATAGTCCTTACTCCAACTTGATAATGACGTCATTATGCACGTGCTGTAGGAACTTTGTTCTTTAGTGGCATCAGTAGTAATGGACGGTCCACTACACCCCTGTATTGCTGTGAATTTTTCCTTTTTTTTTTTTTGTTGGGATGGACGTGGGTGAGAGAGAGAGAAAACTGTCTTCTTTTTAATTTTTATTGATTAAACTGCAGCTGATGACAGTAGAAGTGATGTGGGCAGGAATTTTCTTTTTTTTTAAATTGATTAAACCACATCTGATGGCAGCACAAGTGGAGCAGGCGGAAACTGCAGAACTGCAGTCAGGAGCGAGCATGGACAAGTCTAAGTAAAAAAAAAAAGAAGACTATGGGTTTTGTTTAAACTGCTGGCAGGACGAGTAGCATGATGGGAACAGTGGGAGCAGGCGGGAAATGCCACAGACACAAGAGGAAATTGGGACGTAAGGAAATGTAATGCATATTCAGTTTAAAAAAAAAAACAACACAATAATAATGAATAGCACGATATGGGTGAGAGCCAGGGCAACTAGTGTGTAAGAGATGTAAGCTGTAAGTGTAAAAGCAACGCGACTTGTTTAAAGGAGATATGAAATGGTTTTCACATAGTTAACTTCTCTTCCATCTGCCTTTCCATGCTAGTTACGTATTCTGACATGCTTTGATGATTTTTTGATAAATAATCTAGCTTTGGGTGCCCTCAGATCTACACCAAGTTCCACTGTTCTCACCAGCTACAGCTCTTGATTTTCACATTTCTAAGACATTCTATGACATCAGAAACTCCCACTCCATGCTTTTCATCTGAATGGCCTAGAAAGGTGTTTATAGAATGTTCAGGCAGTATGAAAAGACAGAGCGGCAACTGTTGAGGAGAGAAGGATTCAGGGTTCTTAAAAAGGCAACAAAATGAGATTATTAATTTACAGTAACAAAAAAGGTCAAAACATATCAGACTACTGGGTAGCCAATAAAAGAATAACTAGAGGGCTTCTAGCGGTGTAAAAGCTGTTTCCTATCACCTTTAACAACTTAGGGGGGCATCCACACGGAGAAACGGCAGCGCAGTGTAACCAGGAACGGTTACTGTAAATGAGCAGTTTAACTTCAAGTAGCAGTGCCAGAAAACGGATTTATGTAGCATACTGAGTGAGCAAGTCAGTCCTGGGAGTGAGAAGTGATCAGGCGAGTGGTGCGCTGCGAGGGGAAGAACCGAGAGAAACTGGCAGCTTTCAGATTTAAACATCTGAGATATGTGTAGGGCTGGGCCATCTCATTTGTACGACAGTATAGCTTCCCTTGTCAGTCTTCACCATTCATTACTGCTGGGTAAGCTGCCAGAGGTGCACACCTGTACGGGAGGGGTTTTTTGTTTTCTGGGGGGAGGAGTCGGCGCCGATGGCACCGCCCACGAGGCTGATGCATTGCGTGGCGCATGCGGGTTGGTTGTTAGGCACCACAGACTCCTCCACCACCCCAGTTCTGTTTCTCCCTCTGTCGGGGTCGCACCTGCTGTGTGAGTCTCATTTATTTGCTGCATCATTGGGCCTACCCGTTCATTGACGCTATTTCCTGCTTCTCCATCCCAGTTCTGATTCACCCGACATAGTTGGATACCGGTAAGACCGTTCCTCTTATTATTATTGCCAGTGGCGCCGGGTCTTTTTCTGTGACTTGTTTGATTCTTTCCGTGTCATGTCAGGTTTGGGGGTGAAGAGAAAATTCCAAATGGGCCATGCCCCCATGCTTCGGTGCCCCTGTGGCCAGCATTTTTCTGTGACGGACTGACATGACGTTTGTCTGTGCTGCCTGGGTCCCAACCATGATATGGACAACTGCAATGCCTGTTTCTCTATGGACCACCGTGTTGTAGAAATCTGCGTGCTTAAAGTTGGCAGAGCCCTGCCAAATTTCGGAGGACAGCGTCGCTCTAGGGATGCCATGGCAAGATCTCTCAACCCTGCCTCCAGGTCCCCTCCCAGGTCTATATGGCCCAGTGAGGAGGAAACCTCCTCGGATTCCAGGCTTGCCGTCAAGGAGGTTTCTTCCACAGTGCCATAGGAACACCTTGATTTCTTGTGGGGCTGCGATGGGAGCACTGCCACGGGAGTCACCTCCTCAGAGGTACAGGCTCCCCGGTGTTGCGGCCCATGGTCGCTGGGCCCTGCACTGGCAGTCCCTCGGCGCTGCCTACCAGCACCGTCCTGGACCATGGTGCCATCCATGGTGCTGGGGGTTGGGGCAGCACTGTAGGTGGTGCCACGTCCTGCGGTGCCGTCAGTTCTCGGGCTCTCTGGGTTGCTAGTTGGGTGGTATTTGTGGTCTCCTCTTCTTCGGAGGATGACTCGCTGGCCAATCCGGACTGGTGTCCCGACTCCCTGGGGTAGGGGAACCCTCCTGGATGTGACACCAGGCGACCCAATGTAAGCCTCCTGTGCTCCCTGGAGTCTGTGGTCTCTGTGGGACCCCTTTCTGACCCCGGTGTCGGGGGGGCCCCCCGTGGTGGATAGCAGTCCCGGGGGACATGGTGTGGCAGTCTCGACTTAAGGGACCAGGGCAGCTGCCATGTCTGGTGCTGCTTTGGCCCCTTTGGTTGGGATGGGGACTTCTTCTTCTTCTGCAACCTCCCTCAGGGGGGCTTACAGGATTGGTTGTCCCCCTAGCACTGGGGTTGAGGATAGGGCAGCCTCAGAGTCCAAGGGGTTGAGAGGCTGGGATGAAGCACGGGGGCCCTCCTCCACTACCTTCCGGGGGGGGGCGTGGGGAGGAGTTGCAGTGCAGAGCCCCACTTCTCCTCCTCGGAGTCCTCAGAGGTGCCCTTGGTAGGCGGCACTGAGGATTGCCCTTCTGGATCCATGCAACCCTGGTCGCACCACAGGGGAGATTCCCCCTCAGGGCTCAACCAGGATATGTTTTCACATCTGCAGTATAAACTCACTGGGTCGACCCCCGGATCCCCTTGAGCTAGAGGATCTTCAGTGAGGTCTCAGAGCCCTGGCAGAGGCCGAGCAGTTTCAGTTAGGTGCTCTTCCCCAATTCCTCTGCCGTCAGCTCCACCTCTCCTGAGCCATGTGGGTCCTACGGGGCCCTTAACCTGAGAGACATTCAGGGCCACTGCGGCAGCCTTCCCTAAGAATGTTAGAGCCATGGATAAGCAGGTCTTTCATCTGTCTCCTCTGCCGCAGGAAGACTCTGAGCACTCGAGTTCCTCGACTTCTCGGCTGATGAAGAGGACCGTTCAGTCTACCTTTCCTCCAATGCTGATTTCACTGAATATCAGTGGTTCCTCTCAAGGTTGGTACAGGAACTCCATATATCCCACATGGTAAGATGCAATACCGAGCAGGAAACGCGCTCCTTCCTGAGCGAGTTTAGTGCACATCAACTAGTGGTACCATCCTGGCCTGTTCCCTTCCAGGAAGTGTCAATCCGCACCTGGCAGTCTCCAGCTGTCTCAGCCCCAGCCGACTGCAGGAAGAGGTATTGCACTACCCAGGAGTCTCGTGGTTCTCTGCCTCATCCGTCTTCGGGGCTAACGGTCTTAGATACTCCTTCCGGGTTTCAACACGACCGACCACCGGATCTGGATTCTGCCGAGTCCGACTGCTGAGGAAGAAGAGTTTTTCCTTCAGCTTGTGTACTGCTTTGTATCAGCTCACATCAGGCTCAACACACTGCCTACAACAGGCACCTGTGGTCGATGTTAATGCAGATGTTAGCATCTCTGCCTGATTTGGAGGAATCTAGGCAAGCCATTGCCCTCTCTGCGCAGGGTCTGGAGCTTGCAAGGCACCAAGCAAGGGCATCTTATGATGTCAGTGAGGTGGCCTCCAGACTGGCAGGGACAGCAATCTGCATCAGGAGGATGGCATGGCTTCACCTATCCAGGTTGTCACCCATTGCCCGGTGTAGGGTGATTTCCTTTGCTTTCCGGGGGACCCGTCTTTTCTCCTGCAGGGCAAGGAGGACCTTATGGGGGCATCTTCCATCCCCCCAGCCATGGGGAACACCTCCTCGGCCTGAACAGCCTTAGACCATGTATGGTCTAGCAGGGCTATGGGGTCTCCCCCTCCTGCGCTTCTCCACTGGGAGGCTGAGAGAGTCTGTTCCCTCAGGGCAGTGTCAGGTCCCCTCCGGGGAGGGGGGGGCTTGGTGCTCATCCAGCAGTAATCAATGGTAGAGACTGACAAGGGAAGATATGAAAATTACGTACCTACCGTAATTCTTGATCTTCTCTTGTACCTTCATCATTCATTACTGATTTCCACCCACCTTCCCCTCTTAGGCCTCAACTTTTGGGTGCTGCCTCCACCCTGCTCGCCTTCCCCCTCTTCGAGGCCAGTTGGGGGCAGAGTTCCCCTGGAACCTCAGGGCCCTCTGTTTCCTTCTCTAAAAAGTCACAGAGCACCCATCCTATTGGGGTGGCAAGTAGGGTCTCCACCTTGGCCTCAGAGGGAGTTCCGTGGGATTCTCATGAAGGTGCACTGTGGTGTCCTCCTTATTTGGCCCGGATGTTTCCACTTGTTTTTCATCTTCTTGCAGTGGGGACTGTGTTAGTGCATTTCATGGGAGAGGCCATAGGGATTTTCCTCCCTTTTTCTTTTTTCTCACTTCCCCTTTACCTTTAGAGCTGAGATTCTCAGCGTGGTGCACTATGTGCCCTCTTTAGCCTGGTACGGATATCCCGTGGTTCCCTTCTCCTGAAGTGGGGACTGCATCAGTGCATTCCATGGGAGAACCCGTGGGGTTTTCCTCCTCCTTTTCTGCTCCTTTGGCTTCCTCTCTCCTTGGAGATAATTCTGGACAGAGTCCTCACCTATTTAGGAGGTTTTTCCCCTTGACTAGCCATCGAGGGATAACCTGTGGAGGGTCATGCTCCAGGACTTTTTTCCCACATGTTGTTTGGGGGAGGGAAGAGGAGGCTGTCTCCACCATGGTTTTTACTTTCCAAGACCATGTCAAATTCTCTCTTCTGGACTTCGTCCAATGGTCCCTGAAGCTGGTGGGATCCTTGCTCCTGTGTCTTCATACCTTCAGGTTTTTGAGGCTATAATAAGCCAATGGTCTTTCAATCAACATGGCGGAGGGCCCTCCTTCCCCCTTCCTTCCTTACATATATTGAATCTTTCTCTTTTCTCTTTCTTCCTCTCTCTCTCTTCTTTCCTGTGTGGCCACCCAAGGGTTGGGGCCCTTGGTCACTTAGGATAAAAGTCCAATCCACTGTCCTCTGCTCGGCTCATTTCATTTTCAGTTTATATCCTTTCCTTTTCCTATCCCTCAGGTCTCTTGCCTCACCTTGGTTTTCTCTGTTCCTCTTTGTTTGCATCCTGTCCGGCAAAACAGAACTGGGGTGGAGGAGGAGAGTCTGCAGCACCTAACGGCCAACCCGTATGCATCCATGCAATCCGTCGGCCTTGTGAGTGTGCCGTCTGCCGAGCCCCAAAAAACTCCCGTACAGGTGCGCACCTCCGCAGCTTACCCATCAGTAATGAATGGTGAAGATACAAGAGAAGATTAAGAATTACTGTACGGTAGGTACATAATTTTCATTTCTTTTCTATGCTATCTGGATGCATGTTTGTTTTTGCTTGCTGGAGTACTTTTGGACTGAGTAATCAGTATCAGGGAGAGATTACAGTAAGAGAGAGTGACTGACGGAAGATGGCAGTTGACATAGAGTCTGGTAGGCAAAGAGTAAAGTGACAAAGCTGGGGTGGACTTTTTAAAAACACTTTTTTATTTTTGCTGAAAGGGGAAAAGAAAGTAAACAGCAAACTACAGAACAGTTTCCCTGATCCGCTGGAAGTCCGTGATGGGCTGCGTTAGCGAGGGGAAAGAAAATGGCGGCATTTTAAAAATCAGCGTTCTGATGGCTTCGTGATTTCGTTATAATGCGATTCTGCTTTTCTGAACTTGTTACTACCTGTGCATGGAACAGATTTCATGCACAGGTAATAACCAATCAAAAAGCAAGATTTTCTCTCCCCATATTATAAATTAAAAATAAGGATGAATTTGAGCTTGAATATTAGAGTGGGAGATGGACAGAATATACTGGGAGGAAGATGGAGTTTGCCCCATCAGAAGAAAAATACTGTAGAGTCAGTTGTCTCTCTTAAATCTTTTGGTTTACAGTTTATTTACTCAGACTAGAGCAGCCGATACAGAAACATAGAAAAATAGAATTTGTCAGCAGAAAAGGACTGCCTGGCTCACCCAGTCTGCCCAAGTGTTCCCTACCTATTACACTTCAGCAGACCGTATCTGGTCTCCACCCTCCCCTCTCCCTGCCTCTTTTCTAATATATCCCTATATTTATCCCATGCATGCTTGAAGTCCCCTACAGTTTTAGCATCCATCACGACCGCTGGCAGTCTGTTCCAAGCATCTATCACCCTTTTAGTGAAGAAATATTTCCTCACATCTCTCATGACCCCCTCTCACAGCTTCATTGAGTGCCCCCAGGTCCTGGTGCTTGTCCTCATTTGAAGGGCACTCCCCACCTGTACTGTCTTCATCTCTGTGAGGTACCTGCAGGTCTCAATCATGTCACCTGTCTTCCAGGGTGTACATGTTGAGATGGCATGGACAGGAAACAGTGCACACAGAAACAGGGCAAATGCAACTCAGTAGGCAAGTTGCCAGATAAAGAACAAATTTATTGAGCAAAATTACTCAAGGCAGGCACATACGCATATAGCCTAACACTGTTGTTGGACTGCATGAGTATGTGCCTACCTTGAGTAATTTTACTCAGTAAATGTGCTCTTTGTCTGCCAATTTGCCTACCGAGTTTCCTTTACCCTGTTTCTATCTGCACTGCTGCCCATCCTTGCCTTGTGTGTGAGTGGGGTAGTGGCCACGTTACATCAGCAAACCTGCACCGGTGTATACTATCCAATCCTTGTGTTTCTGTGTACATATTGAGATCCCTCAGCCTCTCCTTTTTTTTATCAATAAAATTTTATTGAATTAAAATGCAATACACAAAATAATGCCATAAGTAATCAACAAACACAATACAGCAATAATCATTTATGCCTCACTTAAAAGATAAAGAAACATTACTTTAGTAACTTAACAGAGACTTCTAAAAACTACACACAGTACTCATTAAATTATTAATTATAAATTATAGACGCATTACCTTAGTAATAGAGGGAAGTTACTCCACTAATCCCAGTGCTCCCAGATCTACAGGGATTCCCGTATTTTACGGGGTTTGGGGGTTAAAAACGGGGTACGGGAAGGATTTCTTACTTTTGAACAATCTATGGGAGAAATTGGCGCCGTCATGGGGAAACGTTGCTGCTGAGTGTCCCAGACGAGATTTATACAAGCCTGCCTCTTGATTGGTTCAGAAACCCAGTCATGCTCTGATCATGCACTGACTGTGGTCTCTGATTGGCTATGTGCAAATTCTTTGATGCAGTGGCTGGCCCGTGAATACTTAAACTGGCTATCCAAGCACCATTCCTTACTTTTTGCTTTGTGCCTGATTTTGCTGCCAGAGAGAGAGAGGAGAGTGCAAGGATTGTCCACAGCTAAGCTCGCCGTGGCCTGCCACCACGTGTTTTCGGCGTTCTGATCTCATCCCGAGACCGGCGACCTCACCAGCTGAATCCGATCAAGAGAATCCAGTTGAGTGAGGAGACCTGACCCGCCACCGTCCCACTGGTCCCTACTCCGTTTCAACGTCTAACTAGTACTGCAGACCAAAAGGAGATGTCTCGTTCCTCGTCCCTGAGTTGCCTGTTTTTCACTGGAGGTCTGGTCGAATCTTTAAAATAAAAGTGAAGCCAGGCAAGCATCTCCCCCCCACCCCGAGACTGGTGGTTCCGTTTCTTTTGAGTCAGCCTTTAGAGCGCAGATGCCAGCATCTTGGAACGGAGCCCGATCCCTGAGCTGCCTTCTCACCGGAAAATCTGCAAAAAAGGTAATAAAAATAATAATTTGCCTCGGGGGTTACGCTCTTCAATGTAAATTGAAATGCAGTGAAATAACTGGTTTGGGTTACCGGCTGCGTCTTCATCCTGATTTTTCTGTGCTTTACTGGTAAATAAGCTCCAGGGACATTGGGGGGAGGGGAGTGAGACTAATATCATTCTAGGCTAAATTCAAATTGCTCTCCTTAATATCTTTACCCTGAGGTCTCTCTTCAGCTGTATAGGAACTTGTTTTCAAAATGCACAATTCAATCATGGTTAGCCTGGCAGAGGAACATGAGCTTATAACAACTCTGAACACTATATCAGGCCTTGGGAATAAAATCAAATGGCATGAAAAATCTTATTTCTTGTCCCTAGTCATGACTTTAACTTTGTTTTTCAGTGGTTTATGGTGGTGCTTGTAGTATGCCCTGGTGTCATTTTTGTGCAGTTTGCTTCTTGTGTGCTATACAGTATATGGCAGCACTATGTGTTTTGTTTTACTTTTGGCTGATCTGGCACTTAAAATAATGACCAACCACCGGTGCCAAAGTATGAAATACATGTTTGTGGTGGTTTGTCCTCAGCTGCAAGTCAGTGGTGTAGCTAAGAAAATAATATTGGTGCACTAGAACACTGCATATTTTCTTTGGTTCTCCCAAGCTGTATTCACCTTTGGCTGCCTGGGACAGAGTGCACTCAGGGAGATCATGTCTGATTTTTAATTTAATGGATTAAAAAACCAAAAACAAACTTCCTTCAGTCACCAGAGTCAGGATGGGAAATAATTCAGGTGTGTGTCCTCCTGTCAATGGCCATTGGGACAGAGTAGGTCAGTTTTAATTCTTAAAGTAAATAAGAGCATTTAAAACAGCCAGAACATGTGTTGTAGTGATTTTATTGACAACTATAATGACGCCAATTGCAAAAATAAACTGGCTTGAGAACACAGGAAAATCTACAGGAAAGTCACCCAAGTTTTAAGGGGAAAATACAGGAAAAATTAGGGTCTGTTACAGGAAAATGCTTTGGCCGATCTGGGAGCACTGTAATCCTTGAACAACATTCCCCTGAAGAAATAAGTCAACATGAGAAATACAGCAGAAAAAGCAGAAGGGAAGGAGGGATCAGGTAAGTAGGGATAGATTACTTGTAGCCTAAGGGCTTACTAGGTTGGTGAAGAGAAACAATTATAAATTGTGTCCCACATGGAGCTGAATATATGAGCCTGGTCTAGCATTAAGTGAGCGAGCCTCTTCAATCTCAAAACTTCCAGGCACTTAGCCTTCCATTCATTGAAGGACAGTGCCCGCTCCTCCAGTCATATTCTGAGAGTGGAGCTACCAACTGACATTGAAAGTAGAGCAATGCTCCAACGCTGTTCTTTACTCCATATTTTTGTTTCATCAAAATGAACGACAAGACCGGTCTTTTCATTTAAATTCCCCTTTAGCCATCCAATGTCTTTTAAAAAAATCAGCAATATTGCCCCACAAAGATACCATTTTGGGACACGCCCAGAACGTATGAATCAAGTCACAATTGCCGTCTCCACATCTCAGACAGTTGGACGTAGCTCTCAATCCCATCTTGTTCATTTGAAGTGGGGTATAATAAAGGTTGTGAATGGGTTTGAATCGTATCAGTTTGGCATTGACTGTTTTAAATGTTTTAATAGAGTTTAACCAAATCTTGTTCCAACTCCAACCATTCGCATCATTGCCGAGAGTGTTAGCCCGCCACCTGATACATTGTAGAGCAGGACCATTAATGCATCCTAAGAGTAAGTCATAGAAACTAAATAGTCTGGGCCTAGCTTGAATTGTGGCCAGGAAGTTGTGAGTGTTGGGGTTAATGTCTAAGTAGGACCCATCCTCAAATGCGAGGCCTTGTCCGCTGTTAACTATGCTATTTTACAGATCCTCATCATCTGGCTGCAAATTATACTTGTGTGCTAAAGTGTCAAGAGATACTAAGGTCCTATCCTTTATTAAATTTGTAAATTTTCCTGGACATAAAGTCTCCATCACTCATTCACAGTAATGGGACTACACCGGAGGCGCTAGGACCCAGCAGAAGTCAAATATCTTCAGAGAGGCGAGGCTGAGGTAGGGCTGTGAGGGTGGCACCACATGAGCCTGGCTTATGCTGTATAGGCTACCTCGGCGTTGACCCTCCAACCGCCTCAGTTCCCTTTTTCCGGCTGTCGAGTACGCTTCAATTATGGCATTGCTCACCCATCGGGAGTCAAAACTTCACTTCTATATGACAGCAGCTATAGAGTTTCAGTATTGATTAGTTTTATCATTTTTATTATCAGTTTAAAGAAAAATATAAGTAAATAAGTTAAAAAGTAATTTTCTTCAGAGAAGTCTTCAGCCCTCCTTCATCGGAATTGACCATGAGCGGGGCAGGTGACGGTAGGGAGACTTTGCATGAAAGCTGTGTTGTCAGCAGGGCTGGGTCTGGTCCATCACCCTCTACGGGGGGGGTTCTGACTACAGGCAGTCTGGTGCTTGGGGGGATGGGCGGTCTTCCCGACAGCACAAAAAGAAGCGGTCCCATTCTCAATCCTCGTCGAGGACTCAGCACTGCTCAGCCTCGAGTTCTTCTTTGGCCTCCTGGTCAAAAAAGAAACTGTACCGCTCAAGGTTGCCTTCTGGTACACCTGTGTGTCGATCATCGGTTTCCGGTGGCAGGGGCCCGACTCCATCTCCTCCAGGGTCTCCACCAGCTTCTGTTTCTGGTGACCGGCATCCTTGACTCCGGAGTCCCTCCCCACCCCTTGGGGGGTCCTCCGGTGAACAGTTTCACCATTGGGTTGCTCTTAAGGAGCAGTGGGTTCGGCGGTTGTCCCATCTACCTGAGCTGGCGAGCTGGCATGTCCGTTGCCGGGGCCTTTGGGTCTCTCGGTATCGGACCTGCAGGCAGGGTGGTTGGGGCTTCCAAGTCATGTGCTGCCTTCTTCGGTGCAGTTGACACCGCACTCTGGTGTTTTTCCCCCTCATAGGGTTGTGGCACAGGGGTCTACACTGGTGCCTTTATCTCCTGCTGAATTTCTCAGACTTTCCTCAGCGAGTCAGGGGTTGAGAGCCTTGGGTACAGTGCTGCTGGATCCCCCTGTGCCGGCGCCCTGCCCAGTGCCACGTCCTGTGCCAGCGCCACCTGTGTTCTCGGCGCTGCCTTCTGTTCCTGCCCCAGGAGCGCCTGCGGTGCTGCATGCGACACCAGGGTTTTTGACTCCAATTTGCGGTGCTCCTCCTCCTCCTTTTCCTCCCTTTCCTATCTATACAGTCCCTTCGAGACTACTAGGAGATGATGTCGAGCCTGATCCTGATCTTCAGTTGGAGGACGACTTTGACGAGGATTCCTCCCTAGCGGTGGTGAATAAACTTTCAAACAACATGAAGTCTTGCTATATTATAGACATTAGCAGTTTGTTCCAGTGCTAGAACTGCCCTGGAGTGAAATGGTCAATACCATTCCAAAATAGAATTTTGGCACGAGAGCAGCTCTATCTGTGTCATTTCAAACTTGAACTGTCAGATTCTTTACTCCGCCTCAGTGAACAGTCGCTCCGGAGATTTCTCCTTCTGCTCGGTTCATTTCTCGGTTTTAAAAAGTGTTTTCGGTTGGATTTAACGAGAATAGTTTATTTTAACCGCCAAAACCGTTCAGTTCAAGCTCTATCTGTGGTAACCGTAAGTAAATGAAGGTTTTGTCTGTGTGGAACTTGTAAGTTATCGGTTAGGTTTTGAACCGATCAGTGGGTTTAAAACTCATTTAAAACTAAAGTTATTATTTTAGAGTGCGGTTCCGGTTCTTATCGGTTCTAAAAAGCGGATTTATTCGTTTTCCAATACCGTGACACGGTTAGGAACGATAAGGTGTCTTACCTGGCACTGCCGTTAAAGGGGCAAGTTTTTGGTTAGGCTGGCATTATGTCTGATAAACCCAAAAGAAAAACCGGGCCCACTGGGTTTCAACACTGTGATGTTTGTGGGGAAGTCTTTGCCAAGGCTGACCCACACCACATGTGTTTATTGTCTGGGGTTTGACCACCTCCAGTCAGACTGCCAGGTATGTAAGAATTTCCTGCAGCCACCCTGGAAAAAGATTGGGCAGGCTCAGGGAACGAGGAAACCAAGTCCATGACCCAGATGGCCAGCCCGGTTCCGGTGCCAACCGAACAGAGGGAGTGCCCTCTGACCAGGGCCAGACTTCCTCGGGCAAAGAAAAGCTGGTTCTGAGGAACCAATTCCAGTAAAGAAAACAAGAAAATCAGCAGGTCTGGAGTCCAAAATTCCTTCTCCAACTGCTGCAGAGATAGCAAAAGCCATACAAATTGTCCAGTCACTATCTCAGGTTCGTCCGAACCACCACTATCTGGTAAAAGGTCGGTTCGTCCGGTCCCAGTGGTTCAGGATTATGATATTGAGGAATTTTATGAACCAGAGGAGGGGAGGAGGATTATGAACAGTATGAATGTGGCTGGGAAGGTCTGGGTGCCCATTGAACCGACATCTCCCCAGACAGACCTTTAGAATCTCCCTATGCTGTCTGAGTCCCCATCTCATTTTATGTTTTATAAAAAGTTGCTGAAACCCTCCAGCTTCCTTTAGAAGAGGCTGTGGATGAGCAAGAGGAGCCTGATTTTGTAGAAATGATGGATATTCCAGAGTCTAGGAGATTGTCTATTCCTTTACATAAGTCTTTTAGGAAACAAACAATTAAAATTTTAAAAGCTCCTAATTCTGTGCCTCCTGTAGATAAAAGATGGACAGAAGGTATACATTGTCAGGCCCTGATACAGAATTCCTTTCTCAGCAATACAGTCATGTTGTGAGTAGTTCAGGCTGCTGCCTGTGATAAAGCTAATATTCCCTTGGCTTCACATCCTCCTGACAAGGATTCCAGGAAGATTGATGCCATGGCAAAAAAACAGTATATGGCAGCCTCTCTGGGACTCAGGCAAGCAAATTATATGGCTTATGTAGCTAGGTATCAGAAATCTAGATGGGATACTGTTATGCAATTGGCCAAGCAGGCCCATGGCCAGCTGGCCAGTGAACCAGAACAGGTGGCTGCTGATGGCATTGAAGCCTCTAAGGTTCAGTTTCATGCTGCTGTGGATGTTAATGATGTTTCCTCTAGGGTCATGGCCACATCTGTAGCTTTTCGTAGGTTGGCCTGGCTCAGGTGTACTAGTTTGTCACAGGATACCCAGACTAAGGCTATGGATTTTCCTGTGGTGGGAAATTCTCTGTTTGGAGAGCAGACAGAGAATTACATGAAGAAGATGGATGAATATGGGACTACTTACAAGAGTGCCCAGGCTGAGGGCGGCAAGCTACTCCTCAAAGGCATGCCCCCGGGGTAGGGTAGGCCTTTTCACAGGCCTTTCTACCAGACTCAGGCCTCCTCTGCCTATGCTCAGGGGCTTCTTCAGAGGCAAGGGCAGGCGAGGGGCAGACCTGCTCCCTCCCACCCCCAGCCTAAAGCTCCTGCGAAACAGGCACCCTGATGGGGTGCCCAGGGCCGATTCTCCTGTACCAGTGGGGGCAGGCTGGCTTACTTCAGTCAGAATTGGGCTTCTTTAACCTCAGACAAGTGGGTTCTGGAAGTAGTAAGTCAGGGTCTGGTTCTCAGCTTCAAAAGTTTCCCAAGTTGAGAAGCAGACTTTTCTACCTGCAAGTGCTTCAGAGACCCTCGCTCTGGAAACAGAGGTCTCATCCCTGTTAGCTCTCAGAGCAGTAGAAAGGGTTCATCCCCTGCATCAGGGCAGGGGTCTGTATTCCAGATACTTCCTTACCCCAAAAAAGACAGGAGAATGGCGCCCATTTTAGATCTCAGATATCTGAACAAGCATCTTTTGAAACCAAAGTTCAAAATGGTAACTCTGGCAATGATTTTACCTTCCCTAAGGCCAGGGACTGGCTAGCCTCCCTGGACCTCAAGGATACCTATTTCCATGTCCTAATCAGAAGATCCCATCAAGTACCTCAGATTGAACTGCCCTCAGGTCATTACCAGTTCAGAGCAATGCCCTTAGGCCTTACCTCTGCTCCAAGGGTATTCACAAAGTGTCTAGCAGTGGCAGTGGCCCACTTAAGGAGGCAGAGGATTGCTGTTTTTCCCTATCTAGACGACTGGCTCATTGTAGGCCAGTCAACAGAACAGGTAAAATCTCACCTGCAGGTCACCCAGCAGCTTCTCACCTCCCTGAGTTTTCTGCTAAACCTATCAAAGTCGGTTCTGGAACCAGTCCAGGTACTCACCTTTATAGGGGCAGAATTGGACACAAAGCTAGCCAGAGCCTTTCTTCCCCCAGAAAGGGTAAGGAATTTAGTGGCTCTGGCCTCTTCCTTCACTCTGCAGGTCTCTCGACCAGCAAGACACTTTCTGCAGCTCCTGGGGCACATGGCTGCATCCACAGCTGTTGTGCAGGGAGCCAGATTTCAGATGAGAGACATTCAGTTTCACTTGAGAACCTTTGGTGTCAGAGAAGACCCCTTCCAAGTTGGTCCCGTGACTCGAACCTTGATCCTAGCTCTCCAGTGGTGGCAGGATCAGAGCAATTTAAGAGCGGGGTCCCCTTCATTTCCCCTTCTCACAACTTGACTCTCACTACAGATGCTTCCCTTCTGGGTTGGGAGACCCACATGGGTGACCTTTCCACTAGGAGTTTGGTCCCCAGGAATCTTCTGCACATCAATTTGCTGGAACTCAGAGCTGTCTTTTTAGCTCTTCAAGCTTTTCTGCATCTGTCCACGACAAGGTGATACAAGTCAGAACAGACAACACCACAACAATGGTTCATCAACAAACAGGGGGCACTCGGTCTTCGGCCTTGTGCACCGAGGCAATGAAGTTGTGGTCTCTGGCCTATTCCCTGAACACTTCCCTCATAGCAGTTCATCTTCCAGGAAGGACAATGTCCTAGCGGATGCCCTCAGCAGGATTTCCCAGGGCCATCACAGTGGTCCCTGGATCCTCAAGTGCTGGGGATAGTTTTGCCAGGTGGGGCATCCCTCAGATAGATCTTTTGAAGCCCCAGACAATCACAGACTTCCTCTGTTCTGTTGCAGGCCTCCAGTGCTGGGCTCAGTTCCCTGGATGCCCTTCTTCTGGATTGGGAGGGAAGTTCCTCTATGCTTCCCTTTCTCTCCTATTCAAAGTACTAGTCAAAATCAGATCTCAGCCTTGCAGGGTGATTCTGATTGCCCGGAGGGCCAGCAGCCCTGGTACCCACTCCTTCTGTCTCTGACAGTCCATCTTCCCCTGTGCCTCCCAGGAATCACAATCTGTTGACTTGTGCCCAGGGAAGGGTTTGGTATCCGGACCTCAAATCCCTCAACCTCAAGGCCTGGCTCTTGAGGAGTTAGAGTTTGCTGATTTACACCTCTCTCAGGGTGTTCTTGAGATCCTAAAGGCTTCCAGAAAGCCTTCCACTAGGGCTACTTATAGTTCTAAATGGAAAAGGTTTTCCATTTGGTGTGCTGGGAAAATATTTCCCAGAATCTGCCTAATTGCCCATTTTGTTAGATTACATGGTACATCTTAATTCCTTGGGTCTCAGACCAGCTACCCTGAGAGTTCATTTGGCAGCTGTGTCTGCTTTTGTGTCAGCAGGAAAGTCATCCCTCTTTCCTCTCATCCTGTGTTTTCCAAGTTTTTTAAGGATTACTCCATACTAATCCTCCCTTTGGGAACCGCCCTGCTTGGGACCTTAATGTTTGCATTGCCCAGTTAATGCAACCCCTTTTGAACCTCTGTCTTCTGCAGAGCTTAAGTACCTAACTTGGAAAACTGCTTTTCTAGTGGCTATCACTTCTGCCAGACGCATAAGTGAATTGCAAGCCTTGTCAGTGGAGACTGACTTTTATTTCTTTCCACAGGGATAAGGTAGTCCTTAGGACTAATAGGAAGTTTTTGCCTAAGGTGGTTTCAGATTTCCATCTTAATCAATCTATCTCCTTCCAGTATTTTTCACTGATCACTCCTCTTCGGTGAGAGGAGGTTGCACAGCCTGGATGTTAAGAGAGCTCTTAGTTATTATATAGAGCGCACAAAGGTCACAGGTTCGAATCCTCCAACTTTTCCTTACCTATGGTGAAGTTGGGAAAGGCAAACCCGCCACTAAGAGATCAATAGCCAGGTGGATTGTCTCTTGTATCAATTTTGGTATCAGAAAGTGGGCAGAGCCCCCGGTTTGAGGCTCTTTCTACCAGGGGTACAGCTCGTCTCTAGCTGCTGCCAGAGATATCCCTTTATTAGAGATTTGCCAGGCTGCTACTTGGAAAACGGTACACACTTTACCAAGCATTACTCCCTGGATGTCCAGGCCAGGAGAGATGCTCGGTTTGGCACAGCTGTTCTTCAGAGCCTATTCCCTAAGTAGGTTCTGCCCCTCCTCCATGGAGGTACTGCTGTGTATTCTGTTAATGTATATAATATAGCAAGACTTCATGTTGTTTGAAGAAAAAATTACTCACCTTAGTAATGTTGTTTCTTCTAATGGAGTCTTGCTATATTATAGACCTCCCCCCCAACCTGCCCCTCTCAGAACCTCTACTTGGTGGGTGCGGGCAACTTAGTGTGGGCACTACTTATGTCCTGTTAGCATTTTGTCCCCTTTGGGACTTTGGGGTGTGTATGTGCACGCTGTGTGTTTTATTATACTTATGTTCCATTTTCATATTATTAGAATGGTGTTAGTATTTCTGGTCCCCTGACTCGAGTCTTGGGTGTTGGGACCATCAATGGTTGTTATTATTTAGGTAGCCATTTGGCTAGTGTAGGTTACAGCTTCCACACAGACCTTAGTGAGTTTGGCTCGAAAGATCTGACAGTTCAAGTTTGAAATGACACAGATAGAGCTGCTCTCGTGCCAAAATTCTATTTTGGAATGGTTTTGACCATTTCACTCCAGGGCAGTTCTAGAGCTGGAACAAACTGCTAATGTCTATAATATAGCAAGACTCCATTAGAAGAAACAACATTACTAAGGTGAGTAATTTTTTCTTCTCTTACCTTTCCTTTAAGTCTCTGCTTAGAAACGTAATACCACTCTCTCTCTCTCTCCAGACGTCAGAGATCGATCCTGGGAAATTGCTGCATCTGCAGTACCTGCACATTCCAGTCATTCCTGTGGAATTGACTCCCCCCATGCAACCCTCTTTTGAGACTCTTTCATAAATGATGTGGGATAATCCGGCGTTTATTCCCTCTGTGGCTAAGTCCATAGATAGGAAATATGCCCCTCCCAAGGATCAGCCTATTCTGCCCTCACAAGCTTTGCTGATGCCATAGTTGTCCTGGCAGAGAATGACAAGGCTGTTCTTCCGCAAGAATCGATGTCACATCCGTTAAACAAGGAATCTCGCAAAATTTACGCTTTTGGAAAGCGAGTCTTTGCTGCTTCCATCTTGGGTATGCACATTGCTAGCTACCAGGGAAATTTCTCTCAGTATGAGTATACACTCTGGCATTTGCCTAAGGCCACGGTAGAAGCTCTCTCAGATTCTAAAGTTTTTTGTTTTTTTTTTTCCTTATTTTTTTACATTTATTCTACTTTTTCTGGCAGGACCCTCCTGTTGGAATCAGCCCTGGTCATGGCCCCCAGGACTCCCACCTACTGCCAATTGCTGTTGCTACTCCCGGTCACCACCGGCATACCCCCCCCCGGAGGGTGGGGCCGTGGCACCTGTCTCTGGTATTCTGTGCCATGGGGTAGTATCTAGTTGGGAGAGCTTCTGGCAGCAGAGGCTAATTGAAGTCCCGGGGAGGGCTTCACAGAGACAGGGGTCCCACCATGCTTTTTTCCCTTCCCTGTAGGCTGGGGCAGAGACATGCAATGATGCCAGTGTCTGTCCTACCCCAGAGAGCGTTGATTCTGTGTCGTGTACAGGGCGTCAACCCAGCCTCCGCCAGGTGTCGCTCCTGTGCGATCGCGAGCACCCCCCTTCCTCCCGGAGAAGGAGAGCAGTCCTAGGGACACTCAATCCCTCTCCCTCCCGGCCGGCCCTCCGATGACCCGAGTCTGTTCCCGAACTCGGGTCGCCAGCGCCGCAAGCTGAACTCCAACCTCTGCAGCAGCGGGCTGGTCAACCGGATTCAAAAGTTAACACAGAGCTTCTCCAAACCATTAGCAGAGGCATTGAATCCAATAACCAGCAGCTTAAGGCTGCTATGGATGGCTTTGACACTGCCTCCAGAGCAGCAGCGGCCGGTATATGCACCTGACGCCACTCTTGGTTGCACACATCGAGATTCACAGCTGATGCCTAGCAGAGAGTTATGGCTTTGCCTTTTGATGGTATGTACCTGTTTAGTCCTCAGGTCGAGCAGGCACTAGAGGCCACACAGAAAACTAGAACGACTATCAAAACAGCCAGACCGCCATCCACAGCCCCTCAAAGGGGCAGGAACCGGCATCAGTTTCATAACTGTCAGCCCTTTCGTGGTAACGGCAGAGGGGGCTTCAACCAAAACCAGACCCCTCAGCCACAAAAGAAAACATAGCAGAAGGCACAGGGCCCAAAGCACCTAGTGCCACCCTCTGAGATTCCGGCCCAAGTCCCACCTCAGCTGTCTGAGGGGGACTCTTCATCGGCAGTAGGAGGGCGTCTGACTCAGTTTTACAGCCAGTGGAAGTCAATCACATCAGACAAGTGGGTACTCAGGATAATCTGCAAGGGGTACTCTCTAAAGCTTTCAGAAACCCCTCCGGATCACCCACCCAAATGACAGCCCAAGCTGTCTGTCTCTCAGTCAGACCTTCTTGCTTCCGAGATTCAAGGCCTTCTGAACAACAGGGCAGTAGAAGTAGTCTCGCTGGATCAGCAGAACACAGATTTCTACTCCCATTACTTCTTAGTTCCAAAGAAAACAGATGGCATGCGCCCAATTTTTCATCTCAGGAAGTTAAACAAATTCCTTTACGAGGAAAAGTTCAAGATGATATCACTCGATACCCTTCTACCTCTGATTCATCAAAATGATTAGCTGGCCTCCCTGGACATGCAGGATGCCTATCAGCATGATCTTCCTAGACTAAATCTCCATCATTCATTCACGCTAGTGGGAAAGCGCCGGAGGCGCTAGGATCAAGCAGGGGCCAACATTTTTCAGAAGGGTTGGTGCAGAGACAGGACCACGCATGCGCGGCACCATGAGACTAGCTCACGCCTGTGTATGCTGTCTCAGCTTTGAGCCTCCAACTGCCTCAGTTGCTTTACTCCCGCTGTCGAGTGCGCTTAGATGTCGACGTCTCTCGTCTGCATGAGTCAAAGTTTTCGTCTATACGACAGCAGCTTTTAGCATTTAATTTAACATTTTAGTAGTAATTTCTTATTTAATGAGCAAGAAAAGATGATTATGAAGAAGAAGAAAAAGAAATTCTCACCTGCCATCATTAGAGTCATCCTTAGATGGTAGCAGTGATGGTAGGAGGACTTCGTTTGAAAGTTGTTATGGTATAGGGGCTGTGTCCGGTCCGGCGCCCTTGATAAACTGGAGGGGGGGCTCCGACTACAGACAGTTCTGTGCTTGGGGAGGGGGAGGACAGTCCACTGAAGCATGAATCTAGCGGTTCCGCTTAACCTCGAGCTCTTCTTCCTCATTGGGGGAGGAATTGGTGCCACTCGAGGTTGCCCTCTGGTACGTTTGCATGAGGATTGTTGATCGGGAGGGGCGATAGGCCTGAACTGACTTTGGTGAGTTCCCCTTGGCCCCGCTCCTAATGGCCGCATTCTCCACTCCGGACTCCATCTCTGTCCTCGTTGGAGCTCCGGTGAGCAGTTTCACCTCTGGGCCGCTCCTGTGGAGCAGGGGGTTCGATTTCTTCCAGTTTTCCTAGCCTGTGTTCCTGATTTTGGGGCCTGGACTGGAGCCGGGTCGATTGGATCAGGATGAGCGCGGTGCCCTCTTGGTGCCTTCACCATCGTGTTGACCTCTCGTGCCTACCCCCTTCTCTTTTCTATGCAGGGGCCGGCACAGGCACCACCTTTTCCCTTCTCCCCTTCTTCTCAGGATTTTCCATTGGCATTTTCCACAATGGTGTTTGCCCTGGTGCTGTGCCCGATGCCATGGGTGATGCTGCAGGTCCAGCGCCATGGATTGGCACCATGGCGGCCACTGGTTTTGGTGTTGGTGCCGTAGGTGGCACCGCTGGTGTTTGGGTTGGCACCATGGTTCGGTACCTGGGTTGGCGCTGCATCTCAGTGCTGTGGCTCCATGGCTTGGTGCCTTGGTCGGTGCCATGGCTTGGTGCCTTGGTCAGCGCCATGGCTCGGTGCTGTGGTCGGCGCCATGGCTCAGTGCCGTGGTTGGCGCCACCACTCTGTGCGGTGCCGTGGGTGCTGTTGTTGCTGCCGTTGGTTGCTGGCACCACTGGTGGTGCTGCAGGTGTCTTGCGGTGCCGCGGGTGGCGCTGAGCGCCCGCGGGTGGTACCGAGCACCTGCTGGTGCCATGGGCACCCATGAGTGCCATGAGTACCATGGGTGCCGTGAGTTTCGTGGATGCCACTGGTGCCCTCGAGTGCCATTCTTGCCATGGGTGTCATGGGTGTTGGGGGTGCCCTCGGGTGTCATTGCTGCATGGGTGCCGAGAGTGCCTGCGGGTACTGCCATTGGTGCCCTCGGGTGTCACCTAGGTTGGCATAGGCACTGCTTGGTGCCCTCTTTTGCCATGAGTGATGCTGGTGCTGCAGGGGTGCTAGTGGGTGCTGTCTGGCAGAACTAGTGACAAATTTTCCTTCTACAGACTTCTCCGCAGAACTTGTGACAGGATGTTTTCCGCAGAATGGAGTCCTGTTCTGTGGATTATTTTTTTCCACACATCTTAGTGAGTGGCGGTCTGCGTGGGATCTTGTGACATCCAATGGTTTTCCGCTGATGGAACTCTTCTGCACTGTTCTGCCACTTTTTCTGCTCCCTAAGTGGTCCAAGCTCCTCGACATCCTTCATGGTGGCAGAGTCTCTAGTGGCTCTGACCTAGACCTCCCATAGGGGTCCTCCTGGGGTAGAAGTACATCTAGATGAGTCTCTACCTGTCCTTCTGGTCAGTAATACAGCAGATGACTCATTTTATATACTGAGGGGCACGCCCTCTCTATCATCAGAGTCCGTGATGGAAGGTCTTTTCAGTAGTTCCTCAGTGATGTTGTCCACTCTAGTATTTCAGACTGCATCCATGGACCATACACTTCTGCGTCTAGACTCTTTCAGTCCTCAAGACAATTACATCCTGTGGAATATTCTAATTCAATGGTCGGGAGCCACTCAGGCTCTTCCGCTCCTTTGATAAGGTTATATAGCCCCCTTGTGATATTGCCCCTTCGGTGGCTTCTTCAGCACAGGCCAGATGGAGGACATCTTCATCATTTCTGTATCAGGCAATCCTTGCGAAATAGCAGCCTGAAAGCCTTGTTAGGCTCGGACTAATAGAAAAAAAAAAAGGAAATTTATCACAGCATAGGGTCTAGCCGAAATTGACTGATACCACCCTTTTGGATCTGGTCAGTTTCCGCCTCAGCCCCCTGAGGTGCTCGTCTCTAGAATATGGTAAAGAGTACCTGACTTCTTCTACCCCAGGGGAGTCCGATCCAGCGGCAGTATGGGTCATCCCTTTCTCCAAGAGACATTTCTCTTATTCAGAGACATTTCCTAGATCAAGGCAACTGCCCAGTCTGTTAATCCTCCTTTTTTATCAGGCTTTCTTCTCTTGAGCAGAACCTCGCAGCAACAGAGGTGACTCTCCACCGTGTCGGAACTCAGGTTCCTACTTCCTTGCTTGCTTCAGCTTAACCGACGACGTACTCCTTTTTTGACCGAAGGTCAAGTAGGTCTTTTTTATCAGGTGGCTTCTCAAATATTCACACCTTCAGTTCCTGCGCACTGGTTCCATGCCAGTCGCTCACAAAGCTATCCTCTCCGAGCGCGTGACGGAGCTGTGATGTTTGTTTTTCAGCAAACAAACTAGAGTCCTCTCCTACTGCCTTCAGGGAAGCCAGAGTGAGTAGCGCCTCACCACATTGAGTCACTTCTGCCACTATTCAGTCACTTTCAACGAATGGGTTAGCCCTAACTTGGTCCTGCTGCATCCCTCCTCGATGCACATTTGCCTCTATTTGCCTTTGAAATCCAGCCCCTGTTTTTTTTCTGTCGGAATGTTTTTCCACAGCGGACATGCTCTCCTGTACACTTTTCCTCTCTTCCCTGAGTTCGGAGACTGCTACTACAGTTGTACACACAGGGGCAGGATAATTCCTTTCAAACAACATGAAGTCTTGCTATATTATAGACATTAGCAGTTTGATCCAGCTCTAGAACTGCCCCGGAGTGAAATGGTTAAAACCATTCCAAAATAGAATTTTGGCACGAGAGCAGCTCTATCTGTGTCATTTCAAACTTGAACTGTCAGATTCTTTACTCCGCCTCAGTGAACAGTCGCTCCGGAGATTTCTCCTTCTGCTCGGTTCATTTCTCGGTTTAAAAGTGTTTTCTCGGTTGGATTTAACCGAGAATAGTTTTATTTTAACCGCAAAACCGTTCGGTTCAAGCTCTATCTGTGGTAACCGTAAGTAAATGAAGGTTTTATCTGTGTGGAACTTGTAAGTTATCGGTTCGGTTTTGAACCGATCAGTGGGTTTAAAACTCATTTAAAACTAAAAGTTACTATTTTAGAGTGCGGTTCCCGGTTCTTATCGGTTCTAAAAAAAACGGATTTATTACGTTTTTTTCCAATACCCGTGACACGGTTAGGAACCGATAAGGGTGTCTTTCCTGGCACTGCCGTTAAAAGGGCAAGTTTTTGGTTAGGCTGGCATTATGTCTGAGAAACCCAAAAGAAAAACCGGGCCCACTGGGTTTCAACACTGTGATGTTTGTGGGGAAGTCTTTGCCAAGGCTGACCCACACACCACATGTGTTTATTGTCTGGGGTCTGACCACCTCCAGTCAGACTGCCAGGTATGTAAGAATTTCCCTGCAGCCACCCTGGAAAAAAGATTGGGCAGGCTCAGGGAACGAGAGGCCAAAAAGTCCGCTGACCCGGGATGGCCAGCCCGGTTCGGTGCCAACCGAACCAGAGGGAGTGCCCTCTGACCAGGGCCAGACTTCCTCGGGTAAAAGAAAAGTTGGTTCTGAGGAACCAATTCCAGTAAAGAAAACAAGAAAATCAGCAGGTCTGGAGTCCAAAATTCCTTCTCCAACTGCTGCAGAGATAGCAAAAGCCATGCAAATTGTCCAGTCACTGTCTCAGGGTCCGTCCGAACCACCACTATCTGGTAAAAGGTCGGTTTGTCCGGTCCCAGTGGTTCAGGATTATGATATTGAGGAATTTATGAACCAGAGGAGGGGAGGAGGATTATGAACAGTATGAATGTGGCTGGGAAGGTCTGGGTGTGCCCACTGAACCGACATCTCCCCAGACAGACCTTTAGAATCTCCCTATGCTGTCTGAGTCCCCATCTCATTTATGTTTTATAACAAAGTTGCTGAAACCCTCCAGCTTCCTTTAGAAGAGGCTGTGGATGAGCAAGAGGAGCCTGATTTTGTAGAAATGATGGATATTCCAGAGTCTAGGAGATTGTCTATTCCTTTACATAAGTCTTTTAGGAAACAAACAATTAAAATTTTAAAAGCTCTAATTCTGTGCCTCCTGTAGATAAAAGATGGACAGAAGGTATACATTGTCAGGCCCTGATACAGAATTCCTTTCTCAGCAATGCAGTCATGTTGGGGTAGTTCAGGCTGCTGCCTGTGATAAAGCTAATATTCCTTGGCTTCACATCCTCCTGACAAGGATTCCAGGAAGATTGATGCCATGGCAAAAAACAGTATATGGCAGCCTCTCTGGGACTCAGGCAAGCAAATTATATGGCTTATGTAGCTAGGTATCAGAAATCTAGATGGGATACTGTTATGCATTGGCCAAGCAGGCCCATGGCCAGCTGGCTAGTGAACCAGAACAGGTGGCTGCTGATGGCATTGAAGCCTCTAAGGTTCAGTTTCATGCTGCTGTGGATGTTAATGATGTTTCCTCTAGGGTCATGGCCACATCTGTAGCTTTCGTAGGTTGGCCTGGCTCAGGTGTACTAGTTTGTCACAGGATACCCAGACTAAGGCTATGGATTTTCCTGTGGTGGGAAATTCTCTGTTTGGAGAGCAGACAGAGAATTACATGAAGAAGATGGATGAATATAGGACTACTTACAAGAGTGCCCAGGCTAAGGAGCGGCAAGCCACTCCTCAAAGGCATGCCCCAGGGGTAGGGGTAGGCCTTTTCACAGGCCTTTCTACCAGACTCAGGCCTCCTCTGCCTATGCTCAGAGGGGCTTCTTCAGAGCAAGGGCAGACGAGGGTGGGCAGACCTGCTCCAACCCCCAGCCAAAGCTCCTGCGAAACAGGCACCCTGATGGGGTGCCCAGGGCCGGTCTCCTGTACCAGTGGGGGCAGGCTGGCTTACTTCAGTCAGAATTGGGCTTCTTTAACCTCAGACAAGTGGGTTCTGGAAGTAGTAAGCCAGGGTCTGGTTCTCAGCTTCAAAAGTTTTCCAAGTTGAGAAGCAGACTTTTCTACCTGCAAGTGCTTCAGAGAGCCGCTCTGGAAACAGAGGTCTCATCCCTGTTAGCTCTCAGAGCAGTAGAAGGGTTCCTCCCTGCATCAGGGCAGGGGTCTGTATTCAGATACTTCCTTACCCCAAAAGACAGGAGAATGGCGCCCATTTTAGATCTCAGATATCTGAACAAGCATCTTTTGAAACCAAAGTTCAAAATGGTAACTTTGGCAATGATTTTACCTTCCCTAAGGCCAGGGGACTGGCTAGCCTCCCTGGACCTCAAGGATGCCTATTTCCATGTCCTAATCAGAAGATCCCATCGAAAGTACCTCAGATTCGAACTGCCCTCAGGTCATTACCAGTTCAGAGCAATGCCCTTCGGCCTTACCTCTGCTCCAAGGGTATTCACAAAGTGTCTAGCAGTGGCAGTGGTCCACTTAAGGAGGCAGAGGATTGCTGTTTTTCCCTATCTAGACGACTGGCTCATTGTAGGCCAGTCCCCAGAACAGGTAAAATCTCACCTGCAGGTCACCCAGCAGCTTCTCACCTCCCTGGGTTTTCTGCTAAACCTACCAAAGTCGGTTCTGGAACCAGTCCAGGTACTCACCTTTATAGGGGCAGAATTGGACACAAAGCTAGCCAGAGCCTTTCTTCCCCCAGAAAGGGTAAGGAATTTAGTGGCTCTGGCCTCTTCCTTCACTCTGCAGGTCTCTCGACCAGCAAGACACTTTCTGCAGCTCCTGGGGCACATGGCTGCATCCACAGCTGTTGTGCAGGTAGCCAGATTTCAGATGAGAGACATTCAGTTTCACTTGAGAATCTTTTGGTCTCAGAGAAGAGACCCCCTTTCCAAGTTGGTCCCGGTGACTCGAACCTTGATCCTAGCTCTCCAGTGGTGGCAGGATCAGAGCAATTTAAGAGCGGGGTCCCCTCATTTCCCCTTCTCACGACTTGACTCTCACTACAGATCGTCCCTTCTGGGTTGGGGAGCCCACATGGGCGACCTTTCCACTCAGGAGTTTGGTCCCCCAGGAATCTCTGCTCCACATCAATTTGCTGGAACTCAGAGCTGTCTTTTTAGCTCTTCAAGCTTTTCTGCATCTGTCCATGACAAGGTGATACAAGTCAGAACAGACAACACCACAACAATGTGGTACATCAACAAACAGGGGCACTCGGTCTTGACCTTGTGCACCGAGGCAATGAAGTTGTGGTCTCTGGCCTATTCCCTGAACACTTCCCTTATAGCAGTTCATCTTCCAGGGAAGGACAATGTCCTAGCGGATGCCCTCAGCAGGATTTCCCAGGGCCATCACGAATGGTCCCTGGATCCTCAAGTGCTGGGGATAGTTTTTGCCAGGTGGGGCATCCTCAGATAGATCTTTTGCAGCCCCAGACAATCACAAACTTCCTCTGTTCTGTTGCAGGCCTCCAGTGTTGGGCTCAGTTCCCTGGATGCCCTTCTTCTGGATTGGGAGAAGTTCCTCTATGCTTTCCCCCTCTTCCTCCTATTCAAAGTACTAGTCAAAATCAGATCTCAGCCTTGCAGGGTGATTCTGATTGCCCGGATTGGGCCAGGCAGCCCTGGTACCCACTCCTTCTGTCTCTGACAGTCCATCTTCCCTGTGCCTCCCCAGGAATCACAATCTGTTGACTTGTGCCCAGGAAGGGTTTGGTATCCGGACCTCAAATCCTCAACCTCAAGGCCTGGCTCTTGAGGAGTTAGAGTTGCTGATTTACACCTCTCTCAGGGTGTTCTTGAGATCCTAAAGGCTTCCAGAAAGCCTTCCACTAGGGCTACTTATAGTTCTAAATGGAAAGGTTTTCCATTTGGTGTGCTGGGAAAAATATTTCCCCAGAATCTGCTGAATTGCCCATTTTGTTAGATTACATGGTACATCTTAATTCCTTGGGTCTCAGACCAGTTACCCTGAGAGTTCATTTGGCAGCTGTGTCTGCTTTTGTGTCAGCAGAAAAGTCATCCCCTCTTTCTTCTCATCCTGTGTTTTCCAAGTTTTTTAAGGGATTACTCCATACTAATCCTGCCTTTCGGGAACCAGCCCCTGCTTGGGACCTTAATGTTTGCATTGCTCAGTTAATGCAACCCCCTTTTGAACCTCTGTCTTCTGCAGAGCTTAAGTACCTAACTTGGAAAACTGTTTTTCTAGTGGCTATCACTTCTGCTAGACGCATAAGTGAATTGCAAGCCTTGTCAGTGGAGACTGACTTTATTTCTTTCCACAGGATAAGGTAGTCCTTAGGACTAATAGGAAGTTTTTGCCTAAGGTGGTTTCAGATTTCCATCTTAATCAATCTATCTCTCTTCTAGTATTTTCACTGATCACTCCTCTTCGGATGAGAGGAGGTTGCACAACCTGGATGTTAAGAGAGCTCTTAGTTATTATATAGGGCGTACCAAAGGTCACAGGTTGAATACCTCCAACTTTTCTTACCTATGGTGAAGTTGGGAAAGGCAAACCTGCCACTAAGAGAGATCAATAGCCAGGTGGATTGTCTCTTGTATCCAATTTTGTTATCAGAAGTGGGCAGAGCCCCCCCTCCCCCGGTTTGAGGGCTCATTCTACCAGGGGTACAGCTGCGTCTCTAGCTGCTGCCAGAGATATCCCTTTATTAGAGATTTGCCAGGCTGCTACTTGGAAAACGGTACACACTTTTACCAAGTATTACTCCCTGGATGTCCAGGCCAGGAGAGATGCTCGGTTTGGCACAGCTGTTCTTCAGATCCTATTCCCTATGTAGGTTCTGCCCCTCCTCCATGGAGGTACTGCTGTGTATTCTGCTAATGTCTATAATATAGCAAGACTTCATGTTGTTTGAAGAAAAAATTACTCACCTTAGTAATGTTGTTTCTTCTAATGGAGTCTTGCTATATTATAGACCTCCCCCCCAACCTGCCCCTCTCAGAACCTCTACTTGGTGGGGTGCGGGCAACTTAGTATGGGCACTACTTATGTCCTGTTAGCATTTTGTCCCCTTTGGGACTTTGGGGGTGTGTATGTGTACACGTGTGTGTGTTTTATTATATTTATGTTCCATTTTCATATTATTAGAATGGTGTTAGTATTTCTGGTCCCTGACTTGAGTCTTGGGTGTTAGGACCATCAATGGTTGTTATTATTTAGGTAGCCATTTGGCTAGTGTAGGTTACAGCTTCCACACAGACCTTAGTGAGATTGGCTCGTAAAGATCTGACAGTTCAAGTTTGAAATAACACAGATAGAGCTGCTCTCGTGCCAAAATTGTGTTTTGGAATGGTTTTAACCATTTCACTCCGGGGCAGTTCTAGAGCTGGATCAAACTGCTAATGTCTATAATATAGCAAGACTCCATTAGAAGAAACAACATTACTAAGGTGAGTAATTTTTTCTTTTGTAATATAAAGTGGGTAGGATCTGGTTCTACTAGACCACCACAATAGGCTTCTAAGTTGTACTTTGGGCTTCCATCAGGAAGGTTTCAGTGACTAAGTGAAAACCTTTCTCCTTAATAGGCTAACCCCACCTGGACCTTCTTGCTCATCAAGTAAGGGTTTCAGGTGTTCCTGGACCTGTTGCTTGCAGGTCAGCCATACTTGGTAGTGGAGGTTTTCATCTGCACTTTTCGGTGTACTCTGAACCAGTAGACTTTACCTCTTGCTTTTTCAGCTCCTGACGTCCTTTATGTTAGATTAGTACATGTCTTTGACACTATTAATTTTGGTCCTATACCAAATTGTGAGGCTGGGTTCTCGCCGCTCTCCTAGAGTGGTTGTGGCTTCTTGGTAGAGTTTCATTTTTTTGTCCATTGCAGTCGTCTGCAAAGTGGTGAGTTATCACTCAAGCACTTATCTTGTAAGCACTATATTCTAGATGCTGTTTCCATGACAGCTGTTTTTATTAGCAGGACAGTCCTTGGCCATCTTTTCTGAGTGAACCCTATCTCCTCCACCCTACTCAGGGTTGTTGGTTTTAACTCGGTACTCTCCCACTAGTGTGAATGAGTGATGGAGACTTAGTTCAGGAAGATATGGAAATTACATACTCACCGTAATTATTGTTCTTCTTGGACAGTCTCCATCACTCATTCACACGCACACCCACCATCCCCTGGGTTTATTCCTTCTCTTTCCTGGTCTTCATGATCCTATGGTTCAGGCTGTGAAGGCATTGTTCTTTGACCCTTCTTGCAAGGGCCTTCTGGGCCCTCTCAGGCTCCAAAACTCAGGATAAGTTATTTTCATTAGTTACACTGCACCTCGTCGGTTGAAAAGGTACTGAGGCGGTTGGAGGGTCAGTGCCGAGATAGCCTACACAGGCTCGAGCTAGTCTCGTGGTGCTGTGCATGCATGGTCCTGTTTTGGCTCCGACCCTTCTGAAAAATGTTGGCTCCCGCTTGGTCCTAGCGCCTCCGGTGCTATCCCACTAGTGTGAATGAGTGATGGAGACTGTCCAAGAAGATCAATAATTATGGTAAGTACATAATTTCCATTTTTCATACACCCAAACCACCACAGATACCTCAGATTTGTGGCATTGGGTCAACACTACCAGTTCAGAGCCCTGCCCTTTGGGCTATCCTCAGTGCCTCGAGTCTTTACAAAGTGCTTTGCAGTTCTTGCAGTGCATCTCAGGAAGCTCGGAATTCAGATGCTGCTGTATCTGGACGATTGGCTTCTAGCAAGTCCTTCCAGATAAGAGACTCTGGAAGCCGTGGCTATGGCTTCAAAATTCATTATGTCCATGGGGGTCCTGATAAATTTGGGAAAGTCACAGCTGGATCCCTCCCAATGGCTCCTCTTCATAGGTGCCCTTCTGGATACCTCCAGTGCAAAAGGCTTTATTCCGGAGGACAGAAGGAACGACATCCTTCAGATGGCCCACTCTATCAGAGAGAACAATTCAGTTTGAGCTCTTTCGATGCAGTGGATGTTGGGTCTCATGGCATACTCTGTGTTCACTGTGCCTCTGGCTCGTCTTCACATGAGGACTACTCAGTGGATGCTCAGCACTCAGTAGTCACCGACCATGCACCCACAGTCCTTTCACATCAAGGTGATGGAACCTCTGAAACGGTCACTCACCTGGTGGGCTAAGGAAGGCAACCTTCTGGAAGGATATCCATTCGCTCCTCTACAATCCCAAATCTCCATCACCACGGATGTGTCACTACTGGGTTGGGGAGCTCACTGCCAGGATCTCCACACCCAGGGTCGATGGAGTCAGGACGAGTCTCAGCTTCACATAAATGTTCTAGAAATGAGAGCCGTCCTGTATGCAGTCCTAGCCTTGACGGATATACTCTGTTACAATATCTTTCTCCTTCAAACGAACAACAAAGCAGTGATGTACTACATCAACAAGCAGGGCGGAGCACACTATTACCCCTTATGCAGGGAAGCAGAGAAAGTGTGGGAGTGGTGCCTGGAGCACAAAGCACTGATCCAGGTGGTCTACCTGCTGGGAGTGCAGAACGATCTGGCGGATCATCTTAGCAGAACAAAGACAGACCCTCATGAGTGGTCTCTTGACACAAATGTCATGCAATCACTGTTCGAAGAGTGGGGAACTCCAGACCTGGACCTTTTTTAATCCCCACTCAATGCAAAACTGCTTCTCTTCTGCTCCAGAAATCCAGAACCTGGTATTTTTTGTCAGGATGCATTCAGACTACGGTGGACAAGATGCTTTCTGTACTAATTTCCTCCTCTTCTCCTAGTTCAGTGGGTACTGCTTAAACTGGAGGCGCAGGTGGGCAGAATGATCCTCATCGCCCCATTCTGGCCTCGTCAGAGCTGGTTTCCATTAATCAACAGATTTTCAGAAACTTCTCCGAGACAGTTTTCACTTCATACGAACGTGTTGACCCAGGGCCCTGTGGTCCGTCCCAACCTGAAGTCCCTTCACCTCCATGCCTGGCTCCTGAAGAGACAGAGGTGAACAGGTTTAACTTTTCACGTTGGATCTCAGATACTGTGTTAGCTGCATGCAAGCCAGCTACTTGAAAAAGTTACATGGCTAAGTGGAAGCGATTCTCCATCTGGTGTGCAAAATCCTCCTGGAATCCTTTTTCCTGCCTACCAAACAAAGTCCTGGAGTATCTTGTAGACCTCTTGAACACAGGCCTGCAATATTCAACTGTTAAGGTTCACCTTTGTGCAATCTCAGCATACCATGAGCCCATACACTCTGTGTCCCTAGCTCAGCTCCCTTTGGTAAAGAGGTTCCTCAAGGACATACTGCACACTAGGCCACCGGTCAAATAACCGGTAGCTGCCTGGGACATTAATCTTGTCTTAGACATGCTCACCCATAAACCTTTCAAGCCCCAAGCCACTTGTGAGCTGAAGTTTCTGACTTGGAAGACTGCCTTCCTTGTAGCCATCACCTCCACTCGCAGTGTCTGAAATACATGCTTTGGTCACAGACCCTCCATATACTGTATTTCACAAAGACAAGATGGTTCTTAGGACCCACCCTAAGTTTCTCTCGAAGGTTGTCTCAGAATTCCATCTGAATCAGCCCTTGGTCCTTCCAGCCTACTTCGCAAACTTCCAGAATGAGGGGGAGCACACCCTGCATTCTCTGAATGTGAAGAGAGCTTTGTGGTTCTATTTAGACAGAACTAAAGAAATCTGCATATCAAAACAACTATTTGTCTCCTTCAGCATGGCCCCTATTGCTATCAGATGCATTTCAGCATGGCTAGTGGCATGCCTTCGCCAGTGCTACTCCATGGCACAGGTTAAGCTGGAAGGCAGAGTGCACGCACATTCTGTCAGAGCAGTTGTGGCATCTCTGGCAGAAATCCGGAATATGCCCATCGCGGACATCTGCAATGCTGCCGCTTGGAGCTCCATGCACACTTTCGTAAAGCACTACACTTTGGATGTCCATGTCAGGTAGCATCAGTCCTTTGGCAGGACAATCCGTAATGGACTTTTTTCCTAAGTGAGCTCCTTTCTCCTACCGCCCGTCTCAGGGGATTATTTTAGCTTGGTACACTCCCATTAGTGTGAATGAGTGGTGGAGACTTTATGTCCAGGCAGATATGGAAATTACGTACCTACCATAATTCTTGATATTCTTGGATGAAGTCTCCACCACTCGTTCTCATGCCTACCTTCCATCCCCCATATTCACTTATCTGTTTTTGGTCTTCATTTCCTCGATGGCTGGGCTATGAAGACTCTGTTGTGTTGACCCTTCTTATATGGGTCATTCAGACTATCTTATGTCTGATATTGGTTAGTTTCACTAGGTTAGTTTATGCTACACCTCCTTGGTAAAAAAGATACTGAGGCAGTTGGAAGGTCAATGCTGAAGTAGCCTATACAGCGTGAACCAGGCTCACGGTGCTGCTTCCTTGTGGCCCTACCTCGGCGCCAGCCCTCCTGAACATTATTGGCTCCAACTGAGTCCTAGCACCAGCGGCATAGTCCCATTAGTGTGAATAAGAGGTGTAGAGTTCGTCGAAGAAGATCAAGAATTACGGTAGGTACATAATTTCCATTTCTGGTTATACCTTTCATCTCCCAAATAGCGTTCTTGAAGACCCGCCTATCTGCTGTAACTTTAGGATTAAGAAGATTGGTTGTATTTTGGATCCAGTTAGATTTAGTGTAAGAAGACAGCACCATCTCTTCAAGATATAAATATTATCTGTAAGGATTTTATTTTTAAGATGTTTAACAGGTTTGGTGAAAACTAGGGATCCCAGGTAAATTGAGTTATCCCTAGCTGAGTCTGATTTCTTATCAAGCCATTCAGGATTAGTTGTGAGTCCACCTTGACTATTACACCATTTTGACATTTGATTCATTCTGCAGGAAAGAAAGTAGTAATATAGGTCTGGGGCCACGAGCCCACCCATATGTTTTGGCCTGGTTAGTCTTCACTAAGCCATTCGCCACCTTTTTTTGGCCCAGAGAAAGTTTGAAATGGAGCTCTGTATATTCATGAACCATTTTTTACTGATGTTGAAAGGTAACATGGAAAATGTGTATAGACATTTCGGTAGTATCATCATTTTCACTGAGCCCAGGCGCCCCCACATACCAAGTGGTAGGTTGTGCCATCTAGTTAGACTGTCTTGCATTGCTTTTTTAAGAAAGGTCAAGTTCTTACTAATAGTTTTGGATATTGTCTTAAATACTTCAATTCTCAGGTAGTCCAGTTTTTCGGATTCTCAATTTAGGCCCATGTCTAGGATTTCCTGTTTATTACAATAGTGATTTAGGGGCAGAAAAGCTGACTTCTCTTTATTCATTTTGTACCCAGAAAAAGAGCCAAAGTTGGAGATAATCTCTAATATTTTCTTGATGGAGGCACCTGGATCCATGACAGATAGTAATATGTTATCAGCGTAAACTGAGAGTATGTATTCTTTGCCACAGAACTCAATACTTCTAATGTCTTAGTCTGCAGAGAGTTTTCTTATCAAGTGATCTACAGTCAAGTTAAAGAGTAAAGTGGAGCTAGAGCAACCTTGCCTTGTACCTCTTTTTATACAGAAGGACTGGGATGTGATACCATTAGTAATGACTGAGGCAGAGGGTTTTTTGTAAAGTAGTTGCACCCATTTTATAAAGTCCACTGGGAAGCCATAGAGTTTCAAAACCTCAAATAAGTGAGACCACAGAACCCTATCAAATGCCTTTTCTACATTCAATTAGAACAGATCCGCTGCTGATTTTGACTTGTTGGCTACTTCCATCTGATGGAATAGTTCCCTGGTATTGTCAGCAGCAAGTCTGCCCTTGATGAAGCCTGTTTGTTTGGTTGTTTTCGATTAGCAATGGAATCATTTTCTCCAGCCTTTCAGCTAATATCTTGGCCAGTATTTTAGTATCAGTATTGATTAGGGTTATTGGTCTATAATTCTTGCAATCGTTTGGATCCTTGCCTGCTTTGTGGATCAGGGTGATGAGACCCTGAGTCGTAATAGGAAGCAGTTGACCTCTGTTGAAGGATTCCTTAAACACATCGAACAAAATGGGAGCAACTTTATCTATCAGTTTATGGTAAAAGCTAAACGAATACCCGTCTGGCCCTGGGGTCTTGTTCATTTTCAGCTTATTAATCGCATCCCTAATTTCAAACATGAAGTCTTGTTATATTATGACTATTGCAGTTTGTCCCACCATTAGAACTGCTCCGGAGGTGAAAGAGTTAACTTCCATGCAGGGCATGGAACTTAGAGCGCGAGCTCGGTTAGAAAAGCTCTGTCTGGGCTATTTCAAACTGAAACTGTCAGATTCTTTACTCCGCCTCACTGAAAGGTCGCTCCGAGATTCCTCCTATTGCTCAGTTCATTTTCTCGGTTTAAAGAGTTTTTTCGTTAAATTCAACCGCTGATTATTATTATTTTAACCGCAAACCGATCGGGTTCAAGCTCTGTCTGTGGTATTGTAAGTATAGATAGGTTTATTTCTTGTGGAACTTGTAAATGTTTATCGGTTCGGTTTGAACCGATCAGGTTGTTTTGAAACTTTATTCTGAAGCTTTTAAAAGCTTTTTAGAGTGCGGTTCCCGGTTCTTATCGGTTCTAAAAAAAGGATTTCATTACGGTTTTTTCCATGACCCGTGACACGGTTGGGAACCGATAAGGGTGTCTTGCCTGGCACTGCCAAAAAAAGGGCAAGTTTTTGGTTAGGCTGGCATTATGTCTGAGAAACCCAAAAGAAAACCGGCTCATTGGTTTCAACACTGTAGTGTTCGTGGGAAAGCTTTGCCAAGGCTGACCCACACACCACATGTGTTTATTGTCTGGGGTTTGACCACCTCAATGCAGACTGCCAGATTTGCAAGAATTTCCTGCAGCTACCCTAGATAAGAGAGTTGGTAGGCTCAGGGAACGAGAGGCCAAAAGTCCACTGACCCGATGAGCCCCGGTTCGGTGCCAACCGAACTGAGGGAGTGCCTCTGACCAGGGCCAGACTTCCTTGGCAACGTAAGCTGACTCTGAGGAGCCAGTTCCAGCAAAGAGAACTAGAAAATCAGCAGGTGTGGAGTCAAAAATTCCTTCCAACTGCTGCAGAGATAGCCAGGCAATCCAAATTGTCCAGTCACTTTCTCGTTCCGCCTCGAACCGCCACTATCTGGCAAAAGGTCGGTTTCGGCGGTTCCACTGTTCAAGAATATGATATAGAGGAGTTTTATGAACCAGAGGAGGGGAGGATGATTATGAACAGTGTGAATGTGATTTTGAAAGTCTGGATGTGCCCATTGAACCAGACATCTCCCCAGACAGACCTTTAGGAGAATCTCCCCAGGCTTTCTGAGTCCCTTCTCATTTTCTGTTTTATAAAAAGTTGTTGAACCTCCAGCTTCCTTTGGAGGAAGCTGTGGATGAGCAAGAGGAGCCTGACTTTGTAGAGATGATGGATATCCCAGAGTCCAGGAGATTGTCTATTCCTTTATAAATCCTTTAGAAACAAACAATAAAAATGTTAAAAGCTCTAATTCTGTGCCTCCTGTGGATAAAAAGATGGACAGGAGGTACACTTTGTCAGGTCCTGATACAGAATTTCTTTCACAGCAATGCAGCCATGTTAGTAGTTCAGGCTGCAGCCTGTGATAAGGCTAATATTCCCCTGGCTTCACAGCCTCCTGACAAGGACTCCAGGAAGATTGATGCCATGGCTAAAAAACAATACATGGCAGCGTCCTTGGGACTCAGACAAGCAAATTATATGGCTTATGTTGCAAGATACCAAAAATCTAGATGGGATACTGTCATGGCTTTAGCCAAACAGGTCCCTGGCCAGCTTGCCAAGGAGCTGGAGCAGGTGGCTGCTGATGGTATTGAGTCATCTAAGGTGCAATTCCATGCTGCAGTGGATTCTAATGATGTATCCTCTAGAGTCATGGCTACATCTGTGGCTTTTCATAGGTTGGCTTGGCTCAGGTGTACTAGTTTGTCACAGGATACCCAGGCTAAGGCTATGGATTTTCCTGTGGGAAATTCTGTTTGGGGAGCAGACAGAGAATTATATGAAGAAAATGGATGAATATAGAACCACTTATAGGAGTGCACAAGCCAAGGAACGGCAAGCCACTCCTCAGAGGCAGCCCCCCAGGGGTAGAGGCAGGCCTTTTCACAGGCCTTTTTACCAAACCCAGGCCTCCTCTTCAGCTTATGTTCAGAGGGGGTTCTTCAGAGGGAGAGGCAGACGGGGTACAAGCAGGCCTGCTCCTACCCCTCAGCCTAAAGCCCCTGCCAAACAGGCACCCTGATGGGATGCCCAGGGCCAGTTCTCCATTACCTGTAGGGGGCAGGCTGGCTTACTTCGTCCAGGACTGGGAGTCTTTAACATCAGACAAGTGGGTCCTGGAAGTAGTAAGCCAGGGTCTGGTTCTCAGCTTCAAAAAATTTCCAAAGATGAGATTCAGATCTTTCCACCTGCAAACCCTCTAGAAACTCTTTGTTGAAACAGAAGTCTCAACCTCCTGGCTCTCAGAGCTGTAGAAAGGGTTTCTCCCTACACCAGGGCAAGGGTCTGTACTCCAGGTACTTCCTTACCCCAAAAAGACAGGAGAGTGGCGGCCCATCCTGGACCTAAGATATCTGAACAAGCACCTTTAAAACCAAATTCAAAATGGTGACTCTGGGAATGATTTTACCCTCCATAAGGCCAGGGGACTGGCTAGCTTCCCTGGACCTCAAGGATGCCTACTTCCATGTTCTTATCAGAAGCTCCCACCGAAAGTACCTCAGATTCGAACTGCCCTCAGGCCATTATCAGTTCAGAGCAATGCCCTTCGGCCTTACCTCTGCCCCAAGGTATTCACAAAATGTCTGGCAGTAGCAGTTGCTCATTTAAGAAGGCAAAAGATTGCCATCTTTCCCTACCTAGACGACTGGCTCATTGTGGGTCAGTCTCCAGACCAGGTCAGATCACACCTGCAAGTTACCCAGCAGCTGCTTACCTCTCTGGGCTTTCTTCTCAATCTTCCAAAGTCAGTTCTGGAACCTGTCCAGGTACTCACCATTATAGGTGCAGAACTGGACACAAAGCAGGCCAGAGCCTTCCTTCCCCTAGAAAGGGTAAGGACCCTGGTGGCCCTGGCCTCGTCCTTCACTCTGCAGGTCTCTCGACCAGCAAGGCATTTCCTACAGCTCCTAGGACACATGGCTGCTTCCACAGCTGTAGTGCAAGGAGCAAGATTTCAGATGAGGGACATTCAGTTCCATTTGAGAGCCTTTTGGTCTCAAAGAAGAGATTCTCTATCCAAGTTGATCCCAGTGACTCGAACCCTGATCCAGGCCCTTCAGTGGTGGCAGGATCAGAGCAATCTGAGACAAGGGGTGCCCTTCATCCCTCTATCTCACTCCTTGACCCTTACTACAGATGCGTCCCTCTTGGGATGGGGAGCTCACATGGGCGACCTCTCCACCCAGGGATTGTGGTCCCCTCAGGAATCTCTGCTCCACATCAATCTGTTGGAACTCAGAGCTGTTTTTCTAGCACTTCAGGTTTTTTCTGCATCTGTTCAGAACAAAGTGGTACAGGTCAGAACAGACAACACCACTACAATGTGGTACATCAACAAACAAGGGGGCACTCGGTCTTCGGCCTTGTGCACCGAGGCGATGAAGTTGTGGTCTCTGGCTTATTCCCCGAACACTTCCCTCATAGCAGTTCACCTCCCAGGCAAGGACAATGTCCTGGCAGATGCTCTCAGCAGGATTTCCCAGGGCCATCACGAATGGTCACTGGATCCCCGAGTACTGGGGATAGTTTTTGCCAGATGGGGCACCCCTCAGATAGATCTTTTTGCAGCCCCAGACAATCATCAACTTCCACTTTTTTGTTGCAGGCCCCCAGTGTTGGGCTCAGTCCCCCTGGATGCCTTTCTCCTCGATTGGGAAGGGAAGTTTCTCTATGCCTCCCCCCCCTTCCCTCTCCTGTTCAAGGTGCTAGTCAAAATCAGATCTCAGCCCTGTGAGATGATCCTGATTGCTCCAGACTGGGCCAGGCAGCCCTGGTACCCACTCATTCTGTCCTTAGCAGTCCATCTTTCCCTGTGTCTCCCCAGGAACCACAATCTGTTAACCTGTGCCCAGGGGAGAGTCTGGTATCCGAATCTCAAATCCCTCAACCTCAAGGCCTGGCTCTTGAGGAGTTAGAGTTTGCTGATCTACAACTTTCTCAAGGTGTTCTCGAAATCTTGAAAGCTTCTAGGAAGCCTTCCACTAGGGCTACTCTATAACTCCAAGTGGAAAAGGTTTTCACATGGTGTTCTGGGAAGCATATTTCCGGAATCTGCTGATTTGCCCACTGTTTTGGACTATATGGTCCATCTTAATTCTTTGGGACTGAGACCAGCTACCCTGAAAGTGCATTTGGCAGCTGTCTCTGCTTTTATTTCAGCAGGGAAGCCCTCTTCTTTCTGCTCACCCTGTATTTTCCAAGTTTTTAGGATTACTTATACTAATCCACCATTCAGGGCCCCTGCCCTGCCTGGGATCTTAATTGTTGCATTGCTCAGCTGATGCAACCCCTTGAACCTCTGTCTTCGGCAGAGCTTAAGTACTTGACTTGGAAAACTGTATTTCTAGTAGCCATCACTTCTGCCAGGCGCATAAGTGAGTTACAAGCTTTGTCAGTGGAGACTGACTTTATTTCCTTTCACAGGGATAAGGTAGTCCTCAGGACTAACAGGAAGTTTTTGCCTAAGGTGGTTTCAGATTTCCACCTTAATCAATCTATTTCACTTCCAGTGTTCTTCACTGACCATTCCTCCTCTGGTGAGAGGAGGTTGCACAGCTTAGCTGTTAAGAGGGCCCTAAGTTACTACATAGAGCGTACCAAGGGTCACAGGTTTGACTCCCTCCAACTATTTCTCACTTATGGTGAGGTTGGGAAAGGGAAACCTGCCACTAAGAGATCCATTGCCTGGTGGATTGTCTCTTGATCCAATTTTGCTATCAAAAACTGGGTAAGGTTCCCCCTTCAGGCCTGAGGGCTCACTCTACCAGAGGTACAGCTGCGTCTCTGGCTGCTGCCAGAGACATCCCTATCTTAGAGATATGTCAGGCAGCTACTTGGAAAACAGTACACACTTTCACCAAGCATTACTCCCTGGATATCCAGGCCAGGAGGGATGCTCGGCTTGGCACAGCCGTGCTTCAGAGCCTATTCCCAAGTAGGTTCTGTCCTCCTCCATGGAGGTACTGCTGTGTAGTCTGTATTAGTCATAATATAGCAAGACTTCATGTTGTTTGAAGAAAAATTACTCACCTTAGTAATGTTGTTTCTTCTAATGGAGTCTTGCTATATTATGACCTCCCAGCCTGCCCTCTCAGAACTTCTACTTGGGGTATGGGGTGGCAGTCACTGTTGGCACTTATTGATGCCCTTTTATGTTTTCCTCCCTTCTTTTGGGGTGTTTGGGTGTTGTGTTTTTATTTTATTTTATCTTATCTTTTCTGGTCCCCTGACTTGAGTCTTGGTGTTGGGACCAGGAAAATGTGTTAATATCTTAGTAGCCAGTTGGCTAGTGTAGGTTACAGCTTCCACACAGAACCTTAGTGAGTTTTGCTCGTAAAGATCTGACAGTTTCGGTTTGAAATATCCCAGACAGAGCTTCTCTAACTGAGCTCGCGCTCTAAGTTCCATGCCCTGCATGGAAGTTAACTCTTTCACCTCCGGAGCAGTTCTAACGGTGGGACAAACTGCAATAGTCATAATATAGCAAGACTCCATTAGAAGAAACAACATTACTAAGGTGAGTAATTTTTTCATCACGACCTCCTTCCTCTTACTGGAGGTGCCTTCCCCCCGCACCTCAGCATCCCACTAACCATGCCCACAGCCTTGTCACACTGTTCTGCCACTTTGAGGTCCTCTGATATAACAACACCAAGCTCTCTTTCCTGTCTAGTGACTGTCAGTACCTTTATCCCATCCTATGCTCAGCACTAGGATTCGTATGCCTTAGCTGCATGATTTTGCACTTATTGGCATTGAACCCCCAACTGCCATGTCTTAGTCCATTCCCCATTTCCTGAGCTCCCTCCACATTTTCTCCACTCTTTCCTGAGTGTCCACCCTATTACAGATTTTGGTGTCATTTGCAAAAAGGCATACCTTCCCCACCATTTCTTTGCTAATGTCCCCTATGAAGACATTGAAGAGGACTGGTCCCAGAACTATACCCTGTGATACCCCGCTGGTCACGCTCCCATCCTTAGAATGATTGCAATTAACCACTACCTTCTGTCTCTTATCAGTTAACCAGTTTCTATCCCAGTTTACCACTTTGGACCCCACTTCTAGTCTAGTCAACTTCTTTATCAGCCTCCTAAAGTACTATATTGTTTCTGATGGGGTCCCTAATACTATGCATTGTCCATAGCTGGGCGGGTTGGAGCACTGTGTGGTTATGAGTCTTATGAGGAGAGATGGAGATCAGTTAGGATCTGTGGTGATACTGAAGGAAGGGAAACAAGCATTTGTCAATGCCGAATGTTTGCTTGCTGGCATTGGCATTGGTAGTGTAGGAGTTACAGAGCTGCATAATAGGAATGCCAGTGAAGTATTGAACTGAAGCCAACCCCATCACCACCCTGCAGATAGTGACAGGCATTGGGGTGTGCCTTTGGGTTGTCAGGCATAACGGCCACGCCATTTCACCACACCCTACCCTGCAGACACTAACAAGTGTCGCGGTGTGCCTTGGGGTCTTGGATCTACGCTCACCCCATTCCATCAGGAAATATGGTGGAGAGTGTATAGAGAATGGGGTGAACTTTGGGGTCAAGAGTCCACACCTCAATGCCTCTCTCAGTGGCTGCAGGTGTGGGTGGGGTGGAATGGCAGAGCATTGCAGGCGATAATCCCAAGTCACAGCCCTGATGCTCAGTCATTCCAGAAGAGGGTGGGGTTATGGTCGGAAACCCTAACGCCTCAGGCATTGTTGTATTTTCTACCCAAATTTTCAGCATGGTTTTTTGTGACCCCCACCTCATGAACAGTGGCAATATCAGTTTGTTAGCCTAAAGCTGCTTTTGCACAGCGACTATGGCATTTGTCACCACAGGTGCGAAAACACATTCAACAGGATGTGAAAATGACAGCTGTACTGTTCATGGGGAGGTGTAAATGGCAATGTTGAAAATCTGCAGTGAAAATATTTAAAAACTGGTGAAGTCACGAGTGTGTGTAGAAACTGTAACGCGTGACCCGTAATGTAATTAGTTTGAGGATTTTTACAGCAGATTGTCAACACAGGCATTTTGGGACCTCCGTCATGAACAGTGTCACTGTGATTTTCTTTATCTGTCCTGAACAATGATTTCCCACAGCGACCATGCATTTCTGTGCTGAAAGTGTGAAAACACATTTTGGCCATGTTATGAAAAATGACAGCTGTACTGTCATAAGGAAGTGTGGAAAAATGCCACTGGTGAAAATCTGGACTGAAAATATTACAAATTCATGAACTTAACGAGGGTGCATGGAAACTGCGCAATGCTCACTCGTAACACAGTCATTTTATGGACTTTTGTCACCAAATTTTCAACATAGCCATTTTAAGACCTCTGCTCATGACCAGTATCACTGTGATTTTCTTAATCTGTCCCAAACATTGCATGCGCACACCAACTGCACCATTGTGCGCTACATATGCGGAAATACATTTTGGGCAAGATGTGAAAAATGTCAGCTGTACTGCTCATAAGGAAGTGTGGTAAAATGGCAATGTTGAAAATCTGGCATGCAAATATTAAAAATATTCAAACTTGCGAGCGTGCGTAGGAACTGCGCAACGTGTGCTCCTAAAACAGTCAATTTTGGGAATTTTTTCACCAAATTTTCAACATAGCCATTTTAAGACCTCTGCTCATGAACAGTGTTCACTGTGACTTTCTTAATGTGTCCTAAACATTGATTGCACACCGATCAAGGCCATTACGCCATGCATGGGAAACACATTTTGGGCTAGATGTGAAAATAGCAGCTATACTGCTCATAAGGAGGTGTGGTAAAATGGCAATGTTGAAAATCCGGAGTGCAAATATTAAAAATTTGCGAACCTATGAGCATGCATAGGAACTGCGCAACGCACATAAAACAGTCATTTTTAGGAATTTTTTCACCAAATTGGCAACATAGACTTTTTGAGAGCACAGCTTTTGAACACTGGCACTGTCGTTTTCTTAATCGGTCCCAAAAGGTGATTTTGCACAGTGACCATGAAATCACCCTTCGGGCCTGATTAATGCCATGACAGTTCAAGAATTCATGAAGAGGGGTCCCAAAAACCCGATGCTGAAAATTTGGTGCTAAAATTCAAAAAAATGCCTGAGATATGCATCAAAGTTGAAAAAACCCTATTTATTCCATTATACAGCTTACCAGCATTTCCTCAGTTCGCGGTCGGCTTTGAAGAGTGCAGACGTGTTCCCGGTCTACCGAAGATCATCGCGCTGGACTCCGGAGGTAGTATGGGGTGAGGGAGTGTGGGGAGGCAGGGTGCGAGTGGGTGGTGCGGGTGGGGGCAGGGAGACTATGAGGACCGCTTTCTTATTTACAGGTTTTTTTCCAAGACAACGCGACTTTTGTCAAGATTGGGGTGGGCTCTCAGCGAGCAGCTGGAAGGCTGTTTTTGGGATTTGGAGCCGACAGGGGATTGGGCACTCCCTGGCCGGCAGTAATACTTTTTACCACACTGGGGTGGGCCTCCCAGCGTGGGCAATTGAAAGCTTTGTTTTTGGAGGGGCTGTGGGCCACGGGATTGGGCAACCTGCCAGCCATACAGTGCATGCGTGGGGAGCGCAATGAGCACGCAATATGCGTATGCGTGTGTGGGGGAGGGGAGCACTGCTCACTCAAGCGGTGCTCTCCTTTCAACTGTACGGCACTGCATTTTGATCGTCAAGATTATGTTTCTTGCACATGCGTGCAAGCAAACATAAAAATGGGTAGCCTGAGTTGGCCAAGCAGTTCTTATCTGCCATCAAATTCTATGTTTTTATATTGGCAGCACTGTGCCAAAAACGGTGTAGTTTGTTGTTTGATATCAAACATTTTCATAATCAGTATTGTCGGCTGTTCATAAGGACTCTCAGTTGCCATTTTCCCATTTTAACCACATTTCAGATCCTGACATTCGGATTATACAGAAGTCTGCTTGTACTGTACTACATTCCTTTTGAACTGCATCACTCTGGTGACAGTCTGCTGTTTTCTACTTTCTATACTATGCTACATTGTGTGTGTAAAAGCTTAAGTTTTTGTAGTTTCTGGCCGGAGAAAATTGATACACCAGAAATTATAAAAATGAATGCATGGCTGGAGTGTGATTTGAATTTAATACACACCCTTGCTGTGTGATGCTGGATAAAGGGAAAGGTGAAATTGTTTAACCACGAAATGCACAGTAAGCCAGAGCTTGTTTCCAGATGTGGCCTGAGAGCACAAGGAAGTTAAGTAACTTGCTCAGGGTCACACAGTATGCAAGTTGGGGGCTGCTGGGATTCAAACCCAGGTCTCCAGGTTTGCAGCTCTATGTTCTTAACCACTCCCCCGAGCTTCACTCTTGGTGTTTAAAACCCCAGAAATCCCTCACTTTGGTTTAACAACTGCAATCTCCCCTGGATTGAGCTGCCCCAGCGTATGGAATTTTATGCTAATTAAGAAATCTTAGAATGAAATTCAAAACTGTGCTGTGTGGTCACGCTCACCTCTGCACTCTAGTGGCAGATTGTTTTTTTTAATCAAGGTTTTTCTGCCCAGGGTGTATCTCAGGGGGCTGCTCCGGCCTGTCCCTGTCTCCCCTACCTAGCAACCGCATCCCTGGCTCACCAAGCCCCATATCCCCTGTGGATTGCCCTCGTGGTGGGGCCAGGGAGGGGAGGGCTGTCCTCCCCCTCCACCTGGAGACCCAGCATTCAGATTTGTGGGTCGGTGAGCCAGTGGCAGTATGGAGTAAGTGTGGGCAGGCAGGACTTCATGGAGGCTGCGACCACCATTTCCTCGTTTTCTTCCCAGTTCCCCTGCTGTGGTGTAAGTGCGCACACATAGAAGTGTGCACATGCTATGACCACAGCACCTCCCGCTGTGTTGCTTATTTCTCCACCTGAGAAGAAGCTTTACCCCAAAGTTGCTCACACTTCAGAGGCGTGACGTTTCTATTATAGCATAGATGCTGAATACTTATTTTAGTTAGTGTACGATAAACTCTGTATTGATTATGGTGTTTTATTGTTAAGCTGTGCTGTAGTGTTCCTTTTTTGGTTCCAGGGAACCGTAGACAGCCTGGTTAAAGTGTGAGCTCCCAGTTCAGGAACCGCTTTAAAACTGTAAGGGAAAAAAACACTTACTGTAAGTGGTTTATTTCTCTGTTGCTCTTGCAGTCCTTTGCTCTAGTCCCAGTTCCATTTTGTTTGGAGAACCAAGACACTTTTCTTATTGGGCTTGTTGTGTCTCTATTTTATTATTACTTAAAACTTTATCGGTTCCTGTTTATCATCAGAACCAAACTGCATTGTGGTTTTTCAGTTTCGGGACCATTTCTTAGGTGAAAAGTCTAAGAAAGGAACAAGACCCACAGGCTTTTAAATTTATACTGAGTGTTTCAGTTTCTTGGCGAAGGCAGTTTGCCACAATTTGTGTATTGGGTGCCTGGGTATAAACAACGATCTTCCCAGTTGTGATTTGTGCTTGAAGTTTTACCCAAAAATGATTAAAAAGAGGGTTATTAAACTTTTAGAAATTATGGCCTCACATCTTAACACTTTGTCGCAGAAAGGCTCAGGTAAGAGTCCAGCCCCTCAAAGTAAGCAGAAGGATAAGATAGCACAGAAACAAAGGGCATCTGAAAGGGGGAGCCATGATACCACAAAAATTAAAACAGCCACTGCGCAGGCATCAGAAATGGTGCATGCTAAGAAAAAAACATAAAGAAAAGCATGTCACTGCCCCACCTGCTGAAAAAGCAAAAGAGACACCAGTGGGCAAAGGTAACTTCCCCATCTGAAGGTATGACTAAAGCATGGCAATTTTTCCAGGCTTTCCAGGTTATGGGTGTCTGTATGACCATGCCAGCCCCCTCCCCAGGCTCCAATACCTGTAATGATGCCTGGGGGAAGGAGGCAGAATTGTATCATGATGAGGAGGAGGAAAGGGAAACCTATAAAACTGGACGGTTCCCCTGAGCAGGAGTTTGTTTCCCCTCCTTGGTCTTCAGAGGACTGTACTTCTCACTTTACTTTTGTGAAGCAACTACCAAATACCCTCAATCTCTCACCTTAGGAGCAGGCAGAGGATGAGGATGAGGTTGAATTTTTGGATGTGATGGGCTTAGCCTCAATAAAAAGATTGTTTTTGCCTATCCACAAGTCTCTAAAGAAAGCCACCTTCAAAGTCTTGTCAGCCCCCACCTCTGCTGCTGGCATTGACAAGAAAATAGAGAAAAAGTACCAGGTGGATAAACAGGGTGCTGAGTACTTATACAACCACCCTGACCATGAAGGAATGGTTCAGACTGCTGCCTGTGACAAGGCTAAGGTACACCATTCCTCTCAGCCTTCGGAGAGAGATTCCAGAAAACTGGATAATATAGTCAAACCAAAATTACACATTGTGACAGGGTAGAATAGGACCCTGTCCCATTTGTTATGGTGAAAGTGTTTAAATGCAAAGATTTTTCCTTTTCTGTCTCTTCTCTGTGTGGTTGCGCAACCAAATTTTCCTTTGAGACTTTGGACTTGATCAACCCGACAGGCTCGCAATTCTTTGCCTCTCACTGCCTCTCAGTTTTCTCTTGCTGTCTGTTTTTCTCCCTTGCATATCTGTATCTGCTAATATAAAAATATGTGCAAATCATTGTATGGAAATGTAACTGATATTGGGATCCCTTGTGTTTGGAAAATATATACCATTACTATTGAAATGTATATAACTATAGTTTGAGACTACTGCAAAAAGCTATTGGAAGCTAGAGGTTACCAGAGTTCAATTTTTAAGCCTTTTTCAAAAGCTGTGCAAAAGGGGGCCTCAACTCAAGAAGCACACTGTATTCTAGCAGCTCCTGGCTGATATTTACAAAAACAGGATGCTTGCTAAGGATGGGGGTTGAAAGGGCTTATAAGAGCTAAGCTGCAACTGCAAGAAAGATTAGAAGAAAAAGGGACACAGAGACTGAAAGAAAAACATATTTTATTTCTCCTCTGTACACAGTTATGAACAAGTTTTTTTTTTATCTTACTGCTACTGTAAATAAATATTTTTTGGTGAATTCTACAACTGCTTCAGGTTTTTTCTATGCTTCCTGACCAGTGCCTCGATGACACACATCAGCTTCTTTGCTGCTCAGACAGGCTGCTTACATGGCCTACTTTGCTCAGTACCAAAAGGAGCTTGGGAGTTCTGTAGTGACTATGAGCAAGAAAGCACCTGGGCATTTGGCTCAGGATCTGGCAGACACAGCAAAAACTGCCATGGATGCCACCAAATACCAATTTCATATGGTCTTGGATACCAGTGACAGTGCTTCCAGGATCATGACACACGCAGTGCCCCTCAAAAGGTTTGCATGGCTTAGAATTACAGACCTTTCCCATGACACTCAAACAAAAGCCATGGATTTTCCTTGTGAGGGAAAGTCTTTGTTTGGTGACAAGACAGAGACTTACATGAAAAAGGTGGATGAGTACAAAACCACCTGCAAGAGCAATGCTGAGAAGGAAAAGACATCCACTTCCCTGAGATATTACAGAAGGGGACGAAGGGGCTGTGGCTACTACCCCCATGCTTATGTGATCCAGGACTGCACCTCCTGGAGGGGCTGTTTCAGAGGTAGGGCAGAAGAGGTACCAGACATGGAGGCACCACTGCAGCTGCCAAGGCCCAAACAAAACAAATCCCTAGATACATGTGCCCAGGTCGCCCAACCATTTCCAGTGGGAGGAAGGCTAATTCACTATTTTAAGGCTTGGGAAGGTATTACCATGGACAAGTGGGTTCTGGAAATAGTGAGTCCAGGGTCTCTCTCTATAGTTCTAAAGATTTCCAAAGCTGCAGAGTCACAGAGCCTTTCCTCCTCATACCCCAGCAGAAAAACTCTTGCTGGAGTTGGATGTAAAAAAGAAGCTACTAGCAAATACAGTGAATGTAGTTCCCCCCTCTGCAAATCGGGCGGGGGCTTTATTCCACATACTTCCTGATCCACAAGAAAATTGGGGAGTGGCAACCTATTTTTAGGTCTCAGATATCAAAACAAACAATTAATGAAGGAAAAGTTCAGGATGGTAACACTGGAAATGGTAATTCCATCCTTGCAAAACAGACACTGGCTGGGGTCACTGGATCTGAAAGATGTCTACTCCCACATACCAGTAAGGCCTTCTCACAGAAAATATAATCAGATTCAAAGTGGAGGACTGCCACTACCAGTTCATAACCCTTCACTTCGGCCTTTCTTCAGCTCTCAGAGTTTTCACAAAGTGCTTGACTGTAGTGGCGGCACATTTGAGGAAGCAAGGGGTAGCAGTTCCCCTACCTAGATGATTGGTTGGTTTCAGAACAGTCCAACCAAGAGGCCAAGGTCTTTCTCTGTCTCACCCAGCACACCCTGGAGGAGTTGGGTTTCCTGATAAACCTCTGCAAGTCTCAACTAGACCCTCTACAGATGTTGGAATTTATAGGAGCAGAACTAGATACTGTTCAGGGAAAGGAATTCCTCTTTTAGGAGAGGGTGGCCAGTCTGATAAAACTGGCAAAGTCCTTCAAAACAGGGCAGTCAGGACCTGCCAGGGACTTTCTGCAGTTACTAGAACACATGGCCTGTTCCACAGCAGTGGTGCCAGGAACCAGATTTCAGATGAGAGATGTCCAGTACCACATAGGGGCCCACTGGTCCCAAAGGTGGGACCCTCTGTCAAAGTTAGTGCCCATATCAAAGTGCCTGTTAAGGGCACTGGAATGGTGGAAGGGGGAGGACAACCTATGAAAAGGCGTTCCCTTACTGCAGCAGTCACCCACAGTGATGCTTACTTCGGATGCCTTCCTCTTGTGGGGAGGCCACCTAGAGGATCTCACTGTAAGTGGGGTATGGTCCCCGCTGGAGTCTTAGGAGCATATAAACCTCCTGGAACTCAGAGTAGTGTACTTGACTTGAAAGTCTTTTCCTCCTACATCAGGGGTCAGTCAGTCCAGTGTCGTCGAGGCACAGGTTAGGAAGCATAGGAAAACCAGGAGCAGTTATAAAATTCTCAATGAGCATTTTATTATCAATAACAGTAAAATAAAAAATAAAAATTGTTCAATATAACTACTGTATTTACAAAGGAGGTGCAAACAGAGAAAACAAAGTTGTTCATTTGAGGGTATCTCTAATTCCAAGTTTAAGTCTCACAGTCTCACTCTCTAGGAAAAGTATTGCTGCTTTTTTTATGTCTTTGCCTGGGAACTCATTAAGGAGACATCCTGTTCTTGTCAGTTTCTTTGCAGGTGCAACAAATAGAACATGGTGACCCAGAACTGACCTCTTGTTGTCAGCTCTGCAAAGCAGTTTGCAAACAAGCCTGAGAGGAGCTCAAACTGCATCTCAGGTTAATCTCCTAAATTCCACATAGCTTTTTGCAATCATTTCAACAGTATAACTATATACATTTTCAAATAGAGGGATCCCATTATGACTTACAGTTTCACAGAAAGATTCACATATATTTTTACAACCACAGATATGCAAGGGGGAAGAAGAGACAGAACCAGCATGTGAAGGCAGAAAGACAGCGAGGCAGAAAATCGCGAGACCGTGATCAGTTCCTAGATGTCACAAGAACATTCGTTGCACAACCAGACAGACAAGAGACAGAAAAGGAGAGGATAGAACAGATCCTTGCATTTACCTCTTTCTGCATAACAAATGGGACAGGGTCTTATTCAACCCTGTCACATACAGATCAGGACAGATAATACTACCACTGGGTACTACATCAACAAGCAGGGAGGAACAAGATCTTCCAGACTGCACAGAAGCAATGAAGATCTGGAGTCTGGCTTATTCTCTGCGAATACAATTATATGTAGTTCACCTGCCAGGCAACACAATGTCCTGGTAGACTCTCTAAACAGAATCAGTCAAGGAAACCATGAATGGGCACTGAACAAGGAAGTGCTCTCCACGGTGTTCAGAAGGTAGGGCACACTAGAGGTGGACCTGTTCGCATCCTGGGAGAATTACCAGCTCCCCAACTTTTGCTGCAGGCCTCTCTCAGTGGGAACAGTTCCAGAGGATGCACTAGTCCTCTTTTGGACAGGGAAATTTCTTATGCATTCACTTCTTTCCTACGTCTATTGAGAGTGCTGCTGAAACTCGAGAGAGAACCGGCAACAGTGATTATAATCGCACCAGACTGGGCCAGACAGGCTTGGTACTCCCTGCTCCTGTCGCTCTCCTTCAGACTTCCAATCCTCTTTCCCCTGAGTCGCAATCTGCTGGCTCCGTCTTAGGGCAGGATTACGTTCCCAGAAACAAGAACTCATCACCTCAAAGTATGGTACTTCAAGAGCTAGAGTTCTCTGGACTAAACCACTCAGAAGAGGTTTTACATGTTCTTAAGGTTTTCAGGAAGCCAGTAACTAGGAAAACCAATGCTTCCATGTGGAAAAGATTTTCCCAGTGTAACCCCCCTACAAATTGTGGTTTACTATAATGTTTTCCTTGCTCCTAAATGCCCACTGTCCGGCTGGTGTCCTGTCTTAAGCAGTGCTTTCTACTTGTGTGAGTGCCCTTGTGAACCTCCGTGCCTGTTTTTTTAAAGAGCATAGCTAATCTGTGTTTAGAAATTGGTCTGGGCTGGGTCTGAGTGATTTAAAGCTTGCGACCGGCCAGGCAGTCTGTTATATTGCTCCATTCTGCAGTCGCTACTTGCGTAGAGGGAGCCCTCTTAGGAACTGCACTTGTTTATTGCTTATGTGCTGTCCTAGTAAAGCTAGAGAAGTTTGTCTAACCTGTTTTTATTGCAGCTCGAACATTTGAATGGGAGCCACCATGTTGGGTCCTGAACTTCCAGTATTTGAACCAATCAAACCACTGGGGACCTAAAATGGAGTTTGTCCCCAGGGGTCTTGTGGGAAGGAATTCTGTAGTTCTAAGAGCGTGGATATGTTGTTCATCCACACTCTTTGGCATGTCCCTTTCCCCTTTAAATCTTGCCGGAAGTCTTCAAGCTGGCTCCTCCCACCCACCTGAGTGGTATATACCTCGGCTGCGCCCCATGACGCCAGATTTTCCTTTCTGCTGGAAGATTCAGGTTCCCTTGTGCTACTTTTCAAGTACCGTAGGCCCTGGAGTCTAATCGACGGTTTTCATTTGCTGTCTCTAAAACTCGTAAGAGTTTAGGAATCTGATCTGAGCGCATCGGACATGGAGGACAGGTCGTCCCCCGGGTTTCGCCGGTGTCCTTGCGGACAAAAAATGTCTCGCAGCGATCCCCACCTCTCGTTCATTTACCGCTTGGGTGCCATGCATGACACCTCTACGTGCACTATCTGTCTGGCTTTCCATCCCAACGTCCTGGACGATCGCAAGGCGTGCCTACAGCTAGGGAGACCGGAGCTTCACAATCCACCGGTGAAATCGAAGGAGGTCAGGTGGGCGGTTTCCGCGGCCGCGGGATCCGCCGAGCAGCTCGAACAGATGGCGGCTTTCGAAGAGGAAGCTGCCCAAGCTTCGGCCAGCCGAAGTTTTTTCGTGCCGCTCAACCTGGGCTCCACCTTTACCGGGTCCTTTTGGGAGTTGTGCCAGTCTCTCCTTACCAAGGGTGAGGCGCCCTCGGGCTTGCACTCCTCCCGCCCCAAGAAAAGGGACAAGGACCCCAAATCATCTTCTTCTGGCCGAAGAAGACGTTCCTGGGACCGAGAGCGGTCCGATCCACAGGACCAGGCGGTCTCGGCCTCGGTCGAGATCGCTTCCTTGGCCACCGGCTTCTTGGACCTTCCATCAGGCCAAGGCACTGAGGCTGAGGATACGGCAGAACCGGCTGAGATTTCTCTCAACACGATCGAGCCGTTGTCGCTGACCCCGCTCAATGACTCTTTGGAAAGGACCCCCATCCTTTCTTTCCCTGACTGGGAGACCCATCCTGCAGGCATCACGATCAAGGGACAGGAGCCAGATCCTCGGTTTTCACCGAGTCCGGACTCTCCCGATCGACAGAGCCGTCGGTCTCGATCGAGGAGTAGGACCCCGTTGGTTGAAAAACTGAGGAAGGGTCACAAACACTCCTGGAAGAGGCGCTACCGCTGTTCTTCATCCTCCTTGGACAAGGAGAGACTTAGACAGAAGCTCCGTTGACGTTATGAGGACCTCATGTGGCAGCAGCAGCTAATTCTGACCGGTCAGAAGCCAGCTACTCTGGCCATTACTTGGCCCCAGCTTCTTCGTCCGAAACTGACTCCTCCGGTACCGCGGATTCCGGTGCTCCATCCGGCAGGACCGGCATGCATTCCTGCTCAGCCTATTCCAGTCCCCCACCAATTCTGGTGGAACCACCGCCTAAGCAGCCTCAGGGAGGGGCTCCCTCAAAGGAGGATCGGACAGATAAGGGCTTGCCCTGTCATCTGTCCATCACTGTAGTTCCTGACCGCCCTAGGTGCATTGAAGAGGACGTAGGCAAGAGACCCCTGTATCCTGACTCCACAGACTCGGATACCACTGGTCTTTACTCACACCCTGATGATGAGTTGTCAGTGACAGGCCTGGAGGAAGGTCCTTCTTCCTTCCAAGGCATCCTTTGACTCATTTCTGAGTGTACGGGTATGCCACTACAGCCTATCCAAAACAAGGCAGAATATCCTCTCACGGATATCCTTAAGAGGGGGGATACCCTGACGGAGGCCTTCCCAGTGGCCGAAGCCATTGTTGGCCTGGCCCTTGAGCTATGGCAGCGTCCTGCCTCCTGCCCGGCTCCATCTGCCCGCATGGCTCGCAAGTACACTGTGCCCATGGGGTCCTTGGCGGGCTTCACTGAGCATCCCTCGGCCGAGAGCCTTGTGACTGCCTCAGTGTTTCAGCGCACGGGAAGCTCAGCGGATACTAACCGCCCTCTGGACAAGGAGTCCAAAAATATGGACCATTCTGCCCGGAAGGTATATGCGGCCTCATCCTTGGGCCTTCGTCAGGCCAGCTCGGCTGTAATTATGGCACACTTCTTTCATGCCCTTTTGGGGTCACTAGATGAAGTCCTCCCTCATCTCCCAGCGGACATGCAGACCACGGTTAAGCAGGTCCGTGACCAGGGCCATGCTGTTGTGAAACAGAAGCTCCAGACGGCCCTGGACATTGGAGATTCTTGTGCCCATTCCTTAGCAGCCGCAGTGGCCACTCATCGCAGGGCATGGCTGAGGTTATCCTCTTTTCCTGTGGATACTCAGCACAAATTGACAGACGTGCCTTTCTTGGGTACTGACCTCTTCGGTCCCGGAGTGGCAGGTCACCTTCAGCGCATAGAGCAGTCCAGTGCCACCTTGGATGCTACCTCTGCAAAAGGTTCTTTGGGCAAGAACCAGCAGAAGCACAAAAAGAAGCCTTTTCGGCACTCTTCCCCTGCGGTCAGACAGTCCTGCTATCAGGGAGGTCAGCAGCACCAGCAGCAACAGCAGGCTCAAGCTTGGTGCCCTAGGCCCAAGCAGGGTCCCCAACAGCCCCACAAAGGAGGCCGAGGTGCTGGTCCAGGAGCCTCCTCCTCCTCTAAGCCTGCACAGTGACGGGTCGGGGGTAGCCAACCCTACTCCCATCATGCCAGTTCTGGGTCCTCCCGTGGGGGGCCGGCTCCGCCACTTTCTTTCCGCCTGGTCCGGTATCACATCGGACAGGTGGGTTCTGGAAGTGGTTGGTTGGGGATTGCCTCTAGAGTTTGAGCAGTACCCTCCTTGCTGATCCCGTGCCCCATGGGAGGAAAGGATCTCAGTTGGCGCTCAGTCGGCCCTCCGGGACGACATTGCTCAGCTCCTCCACAAGGAGGCGGTAGCTCCAGTGCCGGATCCTCCTACAGACCCAGGCTTCGTGTCCAGGTACTTCCTGGTGCCCAAGCGGACAGGGGGTTGGCGCCCCATCCTAGATCTCCACGAGCTGAATCAGTATCTCAGGTCTCGCATCTTCCGGATGGTAACTCTGAACAAGATCATACCATCTCTGGAGCGAAACATGTGGTTCTGTTCACTGGATCTACAGGACGCATTTTTTCACGTCCCAATCTGTCTGTCCCACCAGCGGTTCCTCTGCTTCAGGGTCGAAGGGACCCTGTACGAGTTCTGAGCCATGCCATTCAGCCTGTCATCGGCCCCTCGGGTCTTCACCAAATGCATTTCAGTGATGGCAGCCCATCTACAGCATCAAGGGGTTCGCATTTACCCCTATCTCGATGATTGACTCCTGGTGGGTTCCTCCTTGCAGGAGGTGGAGAGGTCCAGGGACCTGGCCCTCTGAACCTGTTCCCGGGGCAGAGCTCGACTCTCATCAAGCCAGAGCTCGGCTCCCGTCGGACAGGGCGGAGGTTCTTTCCTCCTTTGCCCAGTCATTTCTGGTTGGGCACTTGCGCCCTGACCGGGACTTCCTGCGCCTTCTGGGTTACATGGCGGCGTGCACTTCAGTGGTCCGTTGAGCCAGGTTGCACATGCGTCTCTTCCAGTGGGAGCTGGCCGATCAGTGGACTCAGCATCAGGGTCTTTTCGACCAACTGGTCACTGTCACCCAGAAGATGTGGGATGCTCTCCAATGGTGGACTGTCCCAAGTCGTCTGCAGGAAGGGATCCCATTTGTCCACCCCGAGCTGACGGTCGTCCTCATGACCGATGCCTCTCTCATGGGCTGGGGAGCCCACTTGGGGGACCACAGAGCCCACAGGTTCTGGACCCCCGAGGAGTCCTGTTGCCACATCAACCTGTTGGAGCTCAGAGAAGTCAGACTGGCACTGTCAGCTTTCACTCCTCTGCTCTGGGGTCAAGTGGTTCAAGTCCAGACGGACAATACCATGACTATGTACTACCTCAACAAACAGGGCGGCATGCACTCCCGTCTGCTATGCAAGGAGGCGCTCCGGATCTGGACCTTCATCAGCCAGTTGGAGGCGGATCTTCTTGCCATCCATGTGGCAGGAGTCTCGAACCAACTGACGAATGCTCTGAGCCACATAGGCCAGACATCCCACAAGTGGTCTCTCCATCCAGAGGTAGCTTACAGTCTGTTCTCCCATTGGGGCAAACTGTTGGTGGACCTGTTTGCCTCCAGGGAGAACACCAAGCTGAGGCTGTACCATGCCCGCCCCCCTCAGCAGGGCTCGCTGCAGGGGGATGCCTTTTCGAGGCTGTGGACCCCAGGCTTCCTCTACGCCTTACTTCCATTTCCCTTGATCCACAAGGTGTTACTCAAGGTGAGGAGGGACAAGGCGAAGGTGATTCTGGTACCCCAGATTGGCCCCACCAGTTCTGGTATCCAGATCTCCTCAGCCTCAGCTGCAGGGCCCCAGAGCAGCTTTGTACATGCCCGGACCTGATATCATTGAACCAGGGGAAGGTATTCCACCCATACCTTCAATCCCTGCACCTCACAGCCTGGTACCTGAGCAGCTAGAGTTCCAGGCTCTGGGTCTTTCCGAGGATGTCTACACCGTGGTGGAGGCATCTCGTAAGGAATCGACCAGGAAATGTTATGCTTTCAAATGGAAAAGGTTTTCCATTTGGTGTCAGGGTAAGAGTCTGGACCCCTTATCCTGCTCTGTGGCTAACATTTTAGACTACCTTTGTCTCTCCAATGGGGGTCTTCGGTCATCGACCCTTAGGGTGCACCTGGCAGCCATCTCTGCCACTGGCCCGGGCCGTCAGTCGACATTGGCACAGGAGACAGTGGTCGGGCGCTTTTCAAAGGCCTGATCACATATCCTCCGGTGCGTGAACCTCCACCTCCGTGGATCTTCTGCTGGTACTGACAAAGCTCATGGGCAAGCCATTCGAACCCATGCACAAGTGTGAGCTCTCGCATTTGTTGTGGAAGACTGCCTTCCTGGTGGCTATCACATCAGCCAGAAGGACAGGGGAGCTCCAGGCGCTCTCAGTAAACTCCCCTTACCTGGTCTTTCACAGGGACAAAGTTGTCCTGCGCCCCCACCCAAAATTCCTTCCGAAGGTGGTGTCAGAGTTTCACCTTAACCAGGTGTTGACTCTGCCGGTATATTACACTAACTACACCTCGGATGCCGAGTACAGGCTTCATACCTTGGACCTCAGACATGCTCTCTCCTACTACAAGGAGAGGACGGCGGAAATTTGGGGAGAGGTTCGCCAGCTGTTTGTCACCTATGCTGAAGCTGCTTCTGGCAGACCTGCAGCCAAGCGGACTGTTGCATGATGGATTACAGCGTGCATAGGTCTGTGTTATGAGTTGGCGGGCAAGGAGCCTCCCAGAGGGTTAAGAGCTCATTCGACTCGCCATACTGCTGCATCGGTGGCTGCTTCCAGGGATATCCCTATCCAAGAAATCTGTCGGGCTGCTACCTGGAAGTCAGCAAACACCTTTATTTCCCACTACCACATCGACCTTGAGTCATGCCGGGATGCTGGTTTTGGGGCCTCGGTTCTCCAATCTCTGTTTCCTAAGTAGGGGGTGTGCGCCTTACCTCCCTCCTCCCAGAGAACTGGTAGGAGTCTGCCAAAGCGTGTGGATGAACAACATATTCATGTTCCTAGAAAAACAGGTTACTCACCTGTAACAGTAGTTCTAGGAGTGGTATATGTTGTTCATCCACACGCACCCACCCGATCTCCCCGGCTTTAGGCAGATCACCTTGCTTCCAGTGGGCTAAGATCTGGCATCATGGGGCGGAGCCTAGGAATATACCGCCCGGGTGATGGGAGGAGCCAGCTTGAAGACTTCCGGCAAGATTTAAAGGGGAAAGGGACATGCCAAAGAGTGTGGATGAACAACATATACCACTCCTAGAACTACTGTTACAGGTGAGTAACCTGTTTTTTTTTGTAGTTTTAAGTGTTGACGCTCAAGTGGACCTGGAGGGGGGAGCCCTTGCTGTGATTGACAGTTCCCTCAGCCAACAGAACCTTTTGGATTACCAAGGAAATGTTGCAGAACTGCCTGAAGCAATGGATCAGTTAGAGTTGGAAGTTGAAGAGTGAACTGCTCGAACTTTCGAGCAGCTGCTTCCAGAAGGAGCGTAGGGCAATCGGCGGGAAGAGGCTTTGCCGGCCTGCCTGCCACATTCTCCTGCCAGTGAACTGCCTTTTGCAGAATTCGGATCTGGTTCTTATTTCCATGTTTGAGATCTGCAGAAGAAGAAAGAAAGTTGTTATCGCGACTTGCGAGTTGGACCGAAGACTTGCTCCAGAAGTGATTGGCCTGTCTGATTAGCCTTGGCTTGAAAGGTTTGCGCAGTGGAGCTGTAATTTGCAACTGGACTGTATCTGAAGTGTGGCTTAGAGAAATAAGTGATTTAAATGTGCAGACTGTGTTTCGTGGGTCACGATTTGGTTCCCCATGGCAGAATCGTTTACACCAGCTGGAGGCTTCACCAGCAGAGAATCACAAAATTTTGCAGAACTGTTCATCCTGCCTGGGCCCTGTCACCTCTGCCTAGGCCGCTACTCCCATTTGAGAGACCATCTTGGCGAAAGACCCACTTGGGGATTCGTCCCCCTGCCCAACACCGTCGAGCAGGTAGCGACCACCAGGAGGTGAGTCGTGTCGGACCTGCTTCCCCTGGCCTTTCATATCATCACCACGAGGTCTACATCTTGCCTGTCCTGTATCCTGGTCTGGGTAGTGTGAGTACAGTTCAGGGTAGCTCCCTGTAACAAAAGCAACAATCATTGTGTTACCATCTAATTTTTTCTTTTCTGGGTTAATGCAACAGACTGAGCCATCAGGCTTGCATTACAAATAACTGGGTTGTGTGCATGTCTAATTGTCTTTCTTTCTTAAGGGCCCCAACAACAGCTGCAATGCTGGCCACCCCGGACAACACTTCAGAGTAGCCTGCATGACATACTGGGTACCCAGGGTTGTTGAAATAAATTTACAGTGCATGCTGAACCAACCTGAATTAAATCAGAGTGCTAATCATTCTGCTAGATTCACACCCTTCCCTTGTTCACTTCCCCTAAATAAATTTGATTTTTCATGTTTAACCTGGCTAGTGTGCATATTATTAGTTGGGTTACAGTGGTAAGATTGTATTGTTGCATCACTGATCTTATTTTCCAGGAGGTCTCCAAGGCAGTTGCAGCAGATCCAGCCCTGGTGGTAAGTGAAAGGGGTGTGAGCATAATATTACTGCTATCTAGTGAATTTGAATGTACCATTGTATTACTGTTTAGGCCACTAGATGGTTTGATGGGTGGTCATAGTGTCCTGGAGGGCTATACCAGAGCAGTTAAGCTACCCCAATACCATTCCTCCGGGTGGAGGCAACCGTTTACAGAACTCGAGCCCCTCAACCTGTGTATTGCCATACAGGCAGGAGTAGTAGCCCTTAGAACAGTGTCACCTAGGGGTTACACCTGTGTTGTACATCCAGACAGCTCAGCACTCTTCACGAGAGCCTATCCACTGTTTTGGACTATTTGGTCCACCTGCAGTCCCAGGGCCTCTGGCCTTCAACCCTGAAGGTGTATTTGGCAGCAGTGTCAGTATATGTTTCAGCTGGCAAGGATAGAGCTCTAGCCTCACAGGCTATTTTTATGAGGTTCTTTGAAGGTGTAATTCTTTCTAGGGATTTAGTCCCTCCATAGGACCTGAATTTGTGTATTGCAGAGCTGATGGAGGTTCCGCTCATGCCTATGGTGACTGCTGCTTTGAAACATGCAACCTGGAAAACAGTTTTCCTGGTGGCACTTGCTTTGTCTAGGAGGGTGAGTGAACTCCAAGCCATTTGTATAGATCCCAGCTATATCATATTCCACAGGGACATGATAGAACTGAGAACTAATAGAAAACTCCTCCCCAAGGTGGTGTCTGAATTTCGTGTGAATCGTCAATTACTTCTAGTTTTTTTTTTTTTTTGTAAGTTGCTGCCGCTTGGTGTTTTCTGGTTTAGATAAGTGGGCTACGGCTTCTACTTCCTTATCAGTTTTTTGTGCCTGGAGGTTTCCGGGTGGTTTTTCTGTTTCTTTGATGTATGTGGCTGCGTACTTCTACATGCCGCAGTCCTCGGACTCAGGGTCGGAGGGCTGGCCCGGGGAGCTAATCGAAGCCGTGGCGAGCTTCATTAGCGGCGGCCGGCAGCTATTTTTTCAGCTTTTCCTTTGGGGAGGCGGGGTCGTGCAATGACGCCAGCGTCCGCCCCCCCCTGAGTATGCGAGTGCCGGTAGCGGTGCGACTCCTGGCCTCCGCCAGGGTCACCAGTGCTCGGACACTTCTCCCCCAGAGAAGGAGAGCAGCCGCTTAGGACGCCTATCCTTCTTCCTCGTCAAGCTCCTCCAGCGACCCTGGTCTGTTCCCCGAACCTGGTCGCCAGCGCCGCATGCAAATCCAACCAATGCGCCGACGGGCCGGCTGTTCCAGTTTTTTTACAGAGCCCTCCACTCCAGGGGAGCAGAGGCTCCACAGTCTGGATGTTAAAAGAGCTCTGTGGTACTGCTTAGTCCACACAAAGGATGTCAGGTCCATAAATTCTGTATTTGTCTCTTACGGTGAGGTAGGTCAAGGTAAACCACCTCCCTACAGCAGCCATCTTCGTCCGTCACCACCCATAGCTCTGTTAAGGCCACTTTCAAGGTGCCCAGAACCAAGACCTCTCTTGCCGAGATATCCTTCCTCTACTGAGCCCCCACCTGGTTCAACTCCCTCCCTAGCTGCATCTCCAACTTGCCAAAAATTGGCTCCTTCAAAACAGCCCTTCGGAACCATATCTTTAATACCCGCTGTTGTAGGTGCAACTAACCCCCTGTTGTAACCTGTGGTTCCCGCCTGCCTTGCCCCCTGGCTCGACAACGTCCACTGGACAGTCTCTCCCTCCCCCAGACCTATCCCTTCCCTACTAGGTCCAAACAGGGATGTTACCCACTGTCTTCTCTGAGGACCTACTATATCCATGAGTGTAACTCACAATTTTGTAACATTATGTAACCTAAGTAACATACAAACTACTACATTATGTAACCTAATTGTATCTATGTTAAATGTTCCTTCTACTGCACTTGTAATGTTATCCTCTGTTTTAATCTGCACTGTAATAACTGTCTTGATGTCTGCCCCCCCCTCCGCGTTGAGGTGCCTTTGTAAATGAGTCTCTGACTCAAAGGTTATAAACCCGATTTGTAATGAATAAATCCAAGGGAACCATTTCTCGATGGATAATAGCCTGTATTCAGTGCTGTCATGGCGAAGCTGGCAAACTTCTGCCAGAGGTGCTAATGGGGTCCATTCTACGAGGGCACTTCTGCCTCTGTGGCAGCATCCAGAGGTGTCTCCATTCAGGAAATTTGTAAAGCAGCTACCTGGAAGACAGTACATACTTTTATAAAGCACTACTGTTTGAACATTCAGTCCAGGAGAGATGCCAGGTTTGGCACTGCTGTCTTGCAGAACCTTTTCCCTAAATAGGTGCTGTACCTAGCCTCCTAAGGTACTGCTATCTATGGAGTCTGCAGCTGTTAAACATAAGTGAGGAATTCTTACCCCAGGAGTCCTTTAGCATCAGTAACTTTAGCAGTTAGCTGGCTAGGTGCAACTGCCCTAGAGGTCTACCTTTAAGAGAATTTTATTTAAATGAGCTTTGTGCAATAGCCAATCAAAAACAGGAGGGGGTGTGAGTTGAGTGAGAGCAGCCTGAAGGCTTCAGAAGTTTTTCTCTGCTGGACTGAACAACATTGCCCCAAGGTGCCTCTCAACTTTCCTTGTTGACAGTCTCCTAGGTCTTATCTGGGTAAAGTTTTCTTCATAAAATCATTTTTATAGTGTGCTGAGTGAAAGTTTTAAGTTTTGGTTAGCGCCGTGCTAATTTTATATTTTTAGCACAATCTCGCTATTTTGACTTTAATTTTATACCGCGACTGTTCAGTTCTTGTGCTTAATTTCGACGGTTCCTTCCGTTTTAAACTTAATTCTTGAAGGAACCATCGATTTAGGGTTATTTGCCTTGTTTTTTACCTCAGACCCCGCAGTCTTTACTGCGAGGTACCAATTAGGACTTCAGTCTTTGGCAGTTGCCTGGGGGTTCTCTGAGGATTGGCAATTATAGAGAAACCCATATACAATACAAAACCGGACCTAAGCTGTCTCTGTCACAGGACAGGCCAGTGGCATTTAAGCAGAAACCTGTGCGCAGTTGACCAGTATTACTGGGCTTTCTATTAAGATTGGCACTGGTACAGATCCCAGTGCTACAAAAAAAAGGCACTTTAAATTAGACAGAGTTATTTAACTGGGACAGGACTGGCCGGTGGCATTTCACAGAAACCTGCACTAGGTTCTTGAGGACCGGAACTTATTTTTTATTTATTTATTTATTTAAGTTCTTGGATTAACTATTTGAGCTCAGAGCTCTTTACATAGGTCCACGTTAGTACATTTAGAAAAAGTAGGTGATTATACAAAGGATTGAGACAAACAAGGCAATAGGATTAGAATGAGAACATTTAGGTACATTGCAAAAAATACAGCGAAAACTAAAACTGGAATAAGTAAACACAGTCAGATACATATAGGAACAGACTAAATAACTGTGCCCAACAGGGAGCCTGGTAGTTGTCAGCAACACGAGGGTGTTAGAGCATAGAAATGCTGGAGAGACGGGGTGGGGGGGTGAGCCCCAAGTGCTGGGTGTACGAGACAGAGAGAGAGAGAGATCTGTTCATCAGAAGGGCAGATGGTAGGAGATGCCTTTGCTAGGTGCTAACAATGGCAGACACATTTAGATTCCTGTATTAAATGATTCTTTAGGTTCTTTTTGAAGGTCCACAGAGTGGGCAGTCTAACAATGTTTTCATGGAGGGAGTTGGACCACAACGGGGCCCAATAGGCAAAGGACCTTTGTCCTTGAGATGTCCGACATTTTGGAGCCAGGTAGGACTGCAGTTCCGAATTTCAGGTGAGCCTGGGATTTATACTGGGAACTAGGAGTTGTTGGACCCCAGTCAGGAGCTGACCAAGGGAACTTAGTTTTGCTTTGTTTAAATTGGCACATAGCAAAGAAACCTTGATTATTATGGCTGAGGATAAATTAAAGGCTTCCGATAAGGGGCCATCTAGAAGTATTGACAATAAAAATGTAAGCAGAGGTGCTGAGGAACCCTCCAGATCCCAGCCAAAAAATAAAACTTCCAAAGATGAAGTTCCTCACAAATTAAAAAATAGTAAAAGTGATGAAAAAAGGAAGCTTGATCAAGCCACTGATGAAGTGGCTAAAAAGGAACTCTGTCAAGAAAAAAATGCTCCTGTTGCTCCTGGGAAAACCAATAGTGAGACAACAGGCAGCTTAAAGCATAAAGAAAAAATAAAACACATGCAATCAAAGTCTGCGCAGGATCTTCCATCTGTGCAAGACATGGCAAAAGCATGGCAACTGTTTCAGACCCTACAAAAGATGGGTCCTATATTTACTGGGGCTGGCAAGCACTCTTCCACAGTTCTCTCCTCTGTAGACTGTGAGGGTGTTGCAGATGATGAAGAACATTTTTATGATGCTCCTGATATGGATTTTGAGGGCCTTGAGCCTCAGGAGTCCCTGGACCCTCTATTCAGGGACCCCCCGGGTGACGAGGAGGACCCCTCCTCTATGTTTACATTTTTACAAATTATGCTAGACACCTTGGACTTCCCTGCGCAGGAGCCCAACCAGGATGTCGATAAAGACAAAGATTATAGGGAGAAGAGAGGTCTTTCAACCCCCAAAACCCTGGTCATCCCTATCTATAATGCATTCAGAAGAAATACCATGAAAGTGCTTCAAACCTCCACTTTGGTGTCAGGGGTTGACAAGTGGATTGAGAAAAAATATAGATTGTCTAGAACTGGTACCGGGTTCCTGTCTGCACACCCTAGCCATGAGAGCATAGTGCAACAGGCAGCTTGCGAGAAAGCTGGGGTCTCCTTGTCCTCCTTATCCCTGGACAAGGACTCCAAAAAAAGTGACACTTTATAGCAAAGAAAATGTATGCCACAGCCTCCCTGCCTCTCAGACTTTCTTCGTACATGGCGTATACAGCCAAATATCAGAAAGCCCTGTAGAAGTCTGTCCTGGCCATTGCCCGCAATGGGTCAGATTCTATGGTGCAGGAGATGGCAGATACGACAAAAACTGCCCTGGAAGCTACCAAATACCAATTCCACATGGCAGATGACAACAGTGATGCCGCCTCTAGGGCGAAGGCCCACGTCATTTCTCTGAGACGCTTCACCTGGCTTAGAACTACCAGTCTAACCACAGACACTCAGACCAAGGCCATGGATTTTCCTTCAGAACAAGTTGTTTGATTACAGAACCACTGACTACATGAAAAAGGTTGATGAGTACAAGGCCTCCTGGCAGAGTCACTTGTCTAAACCTAAGCCTACCGCCCCTCAGAGATCCTGTCCCAGGGGTGGTAGGGGCAGAAGTTTTTTTTCCCAGGCCTTACAGTCCTTACCCCCAATCTGCCTTTAGTCAGTACAGGGCATCTTTCAGAGGCCAGGGTAGAAGGCCAAAGAAGGGCCACCTCTACCCGGCCATCTGCCTTGCAGTCTAAGTCCTGGTGTGAGTATCCAGGTCGCCTCCCTGCTTCCGGTGAAAGGCAGACTGTCCCACTATCTTCGGAACTGGTCCATCATTACATCGGACAAGTGGGTGCTGGAGATAGTGGAGAAGGGTCTGCCACTACAATTCAAGCAGATGCCAGACCTCAAGCTTACCCAGGTGTCAAGACCTCTGTCCTCAACATAGGTTCCACTGTTGGAAATGGAGGCACAAAACCTTCTAGCTCTATGAGCAGTGGAGAGAGTCCCAGACCATGAGAGGGGCAAGGGCCTCTACTCCAGGTACTTTCTGACACAAAAGAAAACTGGGGAGTGGCGATCTTAGAGCTCAGATATTTAAACAAACATCTGAAAAAAAAACAAATTCAAAATGGGCACTCTGTCACTGGTCATACAGTCCTTACAGCAAGGAGACTGGCTAGTCTCCCTGGACTTTATTGTATTTATTTATTAAATTTTGATAACCGGGTAGGCCCGCTGGGCCCTGAGGGTCCCTTTTTCAAGGGCGAAAAGGATGCTTACTTCCACATACCCATAAGGAGGTCTCACAGAAAGTTTTTCAGGTTCAAGCTTCCTTCTGGCCACTATCAATTCGTCACAATGCCCTTCGGCTTGTCCTCAGCCCCAAGAGTCTTTACCAAGTGCCTCACAGTGGTAGCAGTACACCTCAGGAGACTGGGTGTTGCTCTCTATTCCTATCTGGATGACTGGCTCATAGTAGCAAAGTCTCTTTGCCAAGTTAAGTAGTCCCTTTCCCTTACAGAACACACTCTGGAGTCTCTGGGTTTCCTGGTAAATCTAAAGAAATCTCACCCGGAACCCACCAAGCTGCTCACCTTCATAGGTGCCCAGCTGGACACTCGGAAAGGATATGCCTTCCTCCCACAGGAAAGAATTCAGAATTTCCTTTCAGTGGCAGATTCTTTCACCTGGGGACAGCCAAGACCAGTCAGACATTTTCTCAAACTCCTAGGACACATGGCTTCAACGACTGCAGTGATCCCAGGAGTCAGGTACAGGATGTGACTCCAGCAAGCCTACCTTAGAGCTCGCTGGTCTCAGAGAAGCAACATCTTTTCAAAGCTGATACCTATGATGGAGTAGTTCTTCCAGAACCTGCTGTGGTGGAAGAACCCTGCAAATTTGTAAGCAGGAGTACCCTTCCAAGCTCCGCTACCCACAAAGGTGATCACCACAGACGCCTCCCTCTTGGGGTGGGGAGCACATCTGGACAGCGCCACAGTAAGTGACACTTGGACTCTCGAAGAGTCACAGTTGCACATAAATCTCTTGGAACTCAGAGCAATATTTCTAGCTCTCAAAGCTTTCGCTCCCAACATAAAAGGGCAAGCGGGTCAAATTCGGACAGACAACACCACTGCGACGTTTTACATAAACAAGCAGGGTGGTACCAGATCAGGAATACTTTGATCAGACGCTCTGAAGCTCTGGTATCTAGCCTTCTCCCTGGGAGTCAGCCTCTCTGCTATTCACCTCCCAGGCAAACACAATTCCCTGGCAGATGCTCTGAGTTGTATCAGTCAAGGCCAGAGCGAATGGACTCTGAACAAGCAAGTACTAGCCACTGTGTTCAGGCAGTGGGGCACAGCAGAAGTGGATCTGTTTGCCTCTCTTCTCAATTTGCATCTTCCTCAGTAGTGTTGCAGGCCCCCAGTCTTGGGAATGCTTCCCCTGGATGCATTGATCCTGGACTGGTCAGAGAGATTCTTATACGCATTCCTGCTTTCCCCTGATAGCAGGGGTATTGCTGAAACGCAGACGACAGCCTGCATCAATGATCCTGGTGGCTCCGGATTGGCCCAGGCAAGCCTAGTATCCTCTCCTTCTCTCACTGTCCTGCAGCAAGCCCATTCTCCTGCCTCCAACTCACTCTCTGCTGACCCTTCCTCAGACAGGAGTGCAGTATCCAGACATACAGTCTCTTCACCTGAAGGCCTGGTTCTTCAGGAGTTAGAGTTTCCATCCTCGTAGTACTCTGAGCAGGTCCTTAAGATACTGAGGATGACTGAAAAGCTGAACACTAAGATGACTTATGCAGCCAAATGGAAAAGATTTCCCCTTTGGTGCAAGAGCAAAAAGGTTGACCCCCTTTCAGCTTCAGATCCTCAGCTGCTGGATTACCTGGTACTCTTGCAGGTGTCAGATTTGAAACCATCTTCTCTCAAGCTACACCTGGCAGCAATTTCGGCCTACCTTCCGGTGGAAAAGAAAAAATTTGTTTTTTCCCACACCATATTTAAACAGTTTTTCAAAGGCCTCTTGCACCTTCAGGCTCCAGTCAGGGAGCCGGTTCCTCCTTGGAGCCTGAACCTCTGCATAGACAGGCTCATGAATCCACCCTTTGAGCCTATGTCCACTGCTTATATCAAGTTCGTGATTTGGAAGACAATCTTCCTGGTGTCCATTACCTCTGCCAAAAGGATTTCAGAGCTGCAGGCCCTGTGCACTGAGCCAGATCACATTATCTCACAATGATAAAGTTGACCTCAGGACAAATAGGAAATCTCTGCCAAAGGTGGTTTCAGAGTTCAACTTTAACCAGTCTATTACTCTGCTTGTCTTGTTTACTAAAAAATCCACTCCTGGTGAGCAAAAGCTCCACAGCTTGGGTGTCAAAAGAGCCATCTTTCTTTTTTTTATACTTCAAGTCTATTTAAAGCTTACATACGATTATCAGCATTATACAGACTTCAAATCAGAACTGTTCCAGTTTCATACATTAAAGACTAATAGCTGATTTCCCATATTCAGCTATACATTTTTAGAAAACTGCCATTTGTCTATGCTTCTGCCTTACGGCACTTCTCTAAGAACCCAACATGAACAGTTTCCTAAAACTTTTGTGCTAAATTTAAAGAGTTAACCTTCACTCTCTGTATCTCTTCTGAAACATTAACTTAAAATATTATACCTAAACATACAATAATACAATCTAAATCATAATATGGAAAAATGATGCAAAGTAGTACTAAATAAGATTCTGTACCAGGAATTACAAAAAGAAGAGAAGGGAAAATGAAAGCTTTCAAGGCATAGCTTCAATAGCTCATGTCCCCATTTGGCTGCTTTTTCAGTTACCTTCCTATGTGTAGAATGTATGTATCCAATTATGGAACCTAAACCCTACTTACTCATGCTACAGTGGTCAGGGACAAAGACTGATTCACCTCTACCTAACTAATCTGGTTGCTGTGTTCCTTCATAAAGCAACCATCTCATCCACCAATTTTGGTACAGTGCGGCTTGTTGCCTGAGATCAAAAGTAATTTTTTTCATCCTATGTAGGGTCTCCATTTGTTCAACCCATTCATTTAAAGTAGGAGGATCACTCATAAGCCACCGCCTTGTTACTGATTTTAATGCGGCAGCTAACATAATCAACCATAGGTACCTCTCATCCTTATTCTTAAGTTCCAAAAGAGTCATCTTTCACTACCTTGAGTATACTAGAAAGTCCAGAGGCTCTTCTACTCAGTTGTTCCTCACCTACGGGGGATGTAGGCAGAGGAAGACCAGCTACTAAGAGAACTGTTTCCCACTGGTTGGTCTCTTGTATCAGATTCTGTTATGAAACAGCTGGTCACCAACCTCCAGTGGGGCTCAGGGCCCACTCCACCAGGGGCACTGCAGCTTCGCTGGCAGCAGCAAGGGACATTCCCCTTCTGGATGTCTGTAATTCAGCTACCTGGAAATCTGTGCACACCTTTGTGAAACACTACAGTTTGGATATGCAGACCAGATCTGAAGTCAAATTTTGCAGGGCAGTTCTGCAGAGCCTCTTTCCTACGTAGGTTCTCTGCCCACCTCCCCCTCTGGGTACTGCTCGGTAGTCTGCTAAAGTTTCTGATGCTAAACGACTCCTGGGGTAAGAAGGGTAAATTACTCACCGCAGTAATCTTCTTTCTTCCAAGGGGTCCTTTAGCATTGGTAAGCCACCCTTCCTCCCCAGTTTACCTGTCAGGAGAAGGGCTCTGTTATCACATCTCTTACAAAATTTTGACTTTTTATTGATGAGTTTCTAACTCATGTTGTTGTTGTTTCTGTTTGCACTTTTGTGTACATTTGCATATTTTTTGAATCCTGTTGATCCATTTTCGGGGCATGTGCCCTTGTTTTCCTTTGAAAATATTTTGAAGCCTTTAGGCTGCTCTTACTCAGCTCACTCCTCCCCCTCCTGTTTTTGATTGGTTATTGCCCAAAGCTCATTTAAATTAAATTATCTTAAAGGCATACCTCTGAGGCAGTTGCACCTAGCCAGCTAACTGCTAAAGTTACTGATGCTAAAGGACTCCTTGGAAGAAAGAAGATTATTGCGGTGAGTAATTTTTTCTTCCTGGGGTTTGAAGAAAATATTACTCACATGTAGTAATGTTTCTTCCAAAGAGATCCCTCACTACATTTAACAATCCCATCCCTACCTCCCCTTCTAGAACCTGGGGACAAGGGCTCTCACAAGAATCAATTTCTTTTTAATAGCTTAAGCATTGTTTGTTGCATTGTTTTACAACTGATACTCTGTGATTTTTACTGTTTAAATATTGTTTTCTGCCAGAGTGTAAGTTTTTTTCCCAAAAAAACTTTTATCCCTTTATGGGTACTTCTTGTGTGTCATTTAGCTAGCTTTAGTGGCCACTGCTCACCACAGCTTGAGAAATAAATCTGCTGTTAGAGGGCAGAGGTGATTATGACCACACAACAGAGTTTTGAATTTCATTCTAAGATTCCGTCCATACTCCTGGGTTGCTCAACTTAGGGCACTGGCTGCAGTTACTAAACATAGTGAGGGTTCTCTTTGGAAGAAACAACATTACTCCAGTTGAGTCATTTTTTCTTGTGTAGCATCATACACCTCAGGTGTTTATTAAATTCTCATAAAACACTCCAGCCCATGCATTATTTTCTATATTATCAGCAACAAACCACACTGCATAGGTAGTGCCATACAGATTTTCACAGGTTAGGCTGTGGTTCCTATTTCGGTCTCTCCATATAGAATACTTCCTCTAAAAAAGGACAATTCCTATTTTCAGGGTAGGAAATTGATGTCCTTTCCTTGGGGGATATTATTTTCTTTTTAGAAAAGGTACAGCTCTTTTTCCTGTTCCAAGCAGTCCATCTCTGCAGGACCTCCATGAAAACAAGATGTGACATCAGGGCTAGCCCAGTCAGAGTAAATTTTACATACAGTCTCTTTGCCCTTCTGCATTGTCTCTCAGTTCCATCCTGGCTGCAGTAATATTCCCATCCTTCAGCTGACTTTATACCAGAAGGTGCTGCAGGCAATGCTTTTTTTCAACCTAATTTTTAATTTTTTTTAGGATCTTCTTTTAGTTTTTTAAACTAATCTATTGCCCATCAGATGCCACTACTGAATATCCAAGAGTCTTGCATTTCTGCAGAAGCAGTTTGCTTTCACCAATATTTTACAAGTCTCTGGCATATGGACTGTCATTGAGGCACAGGTTAGGAAGCATAAGAAAACCAGGAGCAGTTTCAAAATTCACAAATAGTGATTTATTATTAATAACAGTAAAATAAAAATAATAAAAATGTGTTCAGTTAAAGGAGCCTTCAGTATAAGTATTTACAATGGCAGTACAAACATAGAAAACAGAGTCTTTCTGAGTTTTTTCTTCTCAATTTCAAATCTCAGTCTCTGTCTCTGCCTTATACAGGCATTGCTGCACTTTTTATACGTCTGTGCCTGGGAAACTCTTTAAGAAAACAGCATGCTTCTCACACAATATTCTTGTAAGTTTCCAATGTTCTTGCAAGTGCAGCAAAAAGAGCAATATGGCCTAGAACTGACCTCTTGTAGTTAGCTTTGCAGAGATTTTGCATCCAGCATTCTCAGATTAACCCCTTGACTTCCAAATAGCTTTGCAATCATTTCAACAGTATGACTATATACATTTTTAAACAAAGGGATCTCGGTATCAGTCACATTTCCACAAAATGAGTCACATATATTTTTATACCTGCAGATATGCAAGGGGAAGAAAAGACAAATAGCAAGGGAAGGCAGAAAGCTTGTGAGAGGTGGAGAATTGTTAAACTGTTGGAGTGATCAGTTCCTAGGTCTCACAGGAAAAGTTGGTTGCGCAACCAGACAGAGAAGAGACAAAAAAGGAGAGGATAGAACAGATCCTTGTATTTTAACTCTTTCTGCATAACAAATGGGGCAGGGCCTTATTCAACCCTGTCACATGGGCATTGATAGATTCTTTCTCTGTGAACATGCAAGCCATGTGCTGTTCTGTAATTGCCATTTTGTCATGTGTACCTTGTTGTAAAATCCCAGGTCATGTCTGAAAATAGGCATTTATATGTCTAGTACACCTCACCCGGTTACCAAAAACAAATAAATAAATAGGGTGATTTCTGCAGTACAAGACAAAGGAAGCCTGTTTATCAGGAACGTGCAAAAAAGCAGCTGTCAACATCTAAAACTACAATGAACAACAGTTTTTTTGCCTTCTTGGACAATTCTCAGTAGAAGGGTTGTGTTAGCTTCGACCAGAGGTGGTGTTGGCTCAAGCAGGGCTCTGCTAGGGTGCCAGTATGTCGGGGCACTCAAAAGTTGAAAGAAGAAGCAGAGTTCTGCTTGAAATGCATACAAAGTATAAATACATATATGAAAAAAAGAATTTGGTTGTCACCCTTATTTCAGAGTATTCTTGGAGTTTTTTGCTGTGGAGCTGGTAAAGGGAAGCAGGCCATGGAAAGGGAAAAGGTGCACCATTTTGCTTTGTGTGCCACTACATCTATAACCAGTCCTGGTCCTGTATGTGTCCTCAACAAACTGGGCCTTTAGTTTGTTGAAGTTTTACATGTATGTTTGTGCGCACACACATACACACACACACACACACTCACATACATATATAATACATGCTTACGCAAGGAAATACCTTGTGAGGAGCAACACTTATCATAAAAATAAACAAAAACATAAGTGTCATCAGAAAAAAAAACATCAGTCCATCCAGTCTGCTTAGTTTTACACTACTGTACCCAGTGACCTATTGTCTATATGGGGTTTTCACCCTCACCTCTCCCCTTCACTCCCTACCATGCTGCTACCTCTCCTGAGTAACTATTAAGCCTTTTACTTCTGTCCCAGCCATGCTTGACCTCTTTAATGGTTTTTGTACCCACTACTTCTGCTGGTAGCCTGTTCCAAGGCTCAACCACTCTCTGTAAAATAAAACTGTCTCACATCCCTTCTGAATCTTGGTGCTTGATTCTCAAAACTGCCCGCCAAGACCAGGTAGCATCCACAGTATGTTTACAACTGCGCTGAGTCATATTTCACAGGGTCACAACCCACAAAGTTGTTTGGAAGTTCCTGGGAAAAGGGGCTGGGCCACAGTGCTATTGGCTAGTAGCTGTAGGACCAAGCACAGAGCATTACAGCCCTTGCAGAGGGGCTCACAGACCCAGGCAGGCACACAGGGTTCCTCTGGCTGGAAGCAGTCAGTAACCCCATGTGCCTGCTGACAAAAGAATCAACAGTAAATGTTGAGGGGGGCAGACCACTAGATACCATGGAAGTGGTGAGATTGGAAGGGTTGGGGCAGTGAGGAGGGGTCCACTAGATGCCAGAGAGAGACAGAAAAGTTTTGTAGGTCCAGTAGTGCCGTATGTCAGGGGTTGAGGGACGAGATGAGACATGTGAGAGGAGTCAAATGCCAACTAGAATTTGCTTCTGTGTGATAGGGATTTGGAATGGGGAAGATTAACCACTAACTACCAGGGAGTATGGAACAATGGATCGGGCTGTGGGCAGACTACATCGGATGGTTCAGATCCGTGGGTCCCAGTGTCACAGAAATGATACTGTGTACTGTAGCACTGAGTCATGTGCTAGGTTGCCATAGCCAGCCCTACATATAGCACCAGAATTCTGGTAGGTGGTATCCATGAAACAACGGTGGCATTGTGCAGTTGTACATGCAGTAGGGAGTTCAGGATCTAGTACAAGGTATCCAGTGCAATGTACCATTTGGCACTGGGTCCTGAGATCACTGAGAATTGGATCTCTCTGTTCTAGTCATGGATTTATTCTAGTGCATGTCCTTCTTGATTACATTTCTTTTGTTTAGGAAACCTTTGTTGGAACTTTGGTGAGGGGCAAACATTCCGACTGAGTGCCGCAGTTTGAAGATCAGCTAGCTAGCGCTGCCTCATTCAAACCTTTGACCCAACTTCAACTACAAATTAAAAAAAATGACTTTTTTCTCCCCATTTACATGTTAGCTGATAAGATTTTTGTTTGCACGGTACATAGGTGACTGTAATGCAGTGTGAAATTGCCTCTTTTGTGTAACTTCCTCAGGACACATTTGAAAACGAGTCTTGTGTTTGTGTGGTGTTTCCTGGTAAAACACTTTTTTTATAAATCAATAACTAAAAAAGGACAATGCTATATTTCAACTTGCAAGGTCTCCTACAGTGTTTTGGGAAGTTTGCTAATTGTGGTTCCCTCTGCTTTTCACCTGCTTGTAGGGTTGCCATTCAGCCTTAAGTTCTGCATTTTACTGGCTTCCACTTTTCATTATTCCTACTGACTGCACAATTTTAATATGAAGCAGTCAGAGAATCGTTTTAGGAGTCTTCCGTTCTAAAGATGTCGGTGGAATCAGTGATCTGACTCAACATGTCATTTGGGTAACTACAGTGGCGTCTAGTCCTTAAAGCAGCAGTGAAATGAAATTATGCACAATATTTAACCCTACCTTTTTTCCACTATAAAAGATTCCAGGTATCATCCAGTCTTGTCCACAAAGCAAAACAGCGGCACTGCTAAGAGTGTGCGGGATATAGGGGGCAGATAGCAGAGCAAACAATATCCGCACGATTCAAGCTACACCGTAAAAAAGCATATTCAGTTATAATCATAAAAAAACATACCGCCACATAGCATACCACACATCAGGCTATCGCAGAACAAAAGACCCCGACCAGATCCCCCTGATGACGCACTAGATGCGAAACCAGTCAGGTCTTTCGTTCTGATTATAACTGAATAAACCTTTTTTACAGTGCAGCTTGAGTGGTACAGATATTGTTTGCTCTGCTATCTTCCAGTTTTATTTGGTGGTAAAATTTTCTAGTTCTACCAAACTCTTGAGTATTTTATAAATGTTTGAACTGAGTTTTTTTTTCGTAAGAAAAAAACATAGCTGCCACATTTGGCTTAGAAATTTCATTGCAGAACTGGCAAGGATTAGGATTGAGAAGTTGTGCAGCATAGGAGGTACCTAGAAAGCAGATTTGACAGGTATGCTAATATTTTTTTATTAATTGTAGCTGTAACTAGTTTTTTGGGAAGACATTTTTCATTGCACTGCTGCTTTAAGTTCTGGATTTGTTTTTCCATAGAACTGATGTGTAAGCACAGATTCATTTTGAATCTGTTGAATGAAAGACTCCTGAAATACTAGATCTTACTTCGAGAGGGTTCCTGCAGTGGGTTATACCATGTAGGACTGAGCCCTCTGGTGTCAGGACTGCACGGCAAACTTTTGCTAGCAGTGTCTGGCGGGGGACCGACCACCCGACGTCACGTGATTGATGTCAGTGTGACCCTATAAGTGGGTGGTCACTATGCCCACCTTCCAGTTCTTTCCCACCGTCGATTTGCATAAGGACCTCATGGTGAACACTGCTCTAGTTGATTGCCATTTTGATAAGTATAATTCTGCCATTAATAGTTTGTTCTTCCTATTTTTTATGTCTTCTCCATTCGACCCTCCGAAGACCAAGAAGAAGTGCAAGAAGTGTGGCTTGCAGGTCCCTCATAAGGACTGCCATAAGCTCTGCCTCTTCTGCCTAGGCGTGGCCCACGACATTGAGGCCTGCCTGGATTGCAAGCCCTTCAACCAGGCCACATGCAAATGTAGGCAGCAGCCCCTAGAAGCCCATCTTTTAAAATCCAGGATGGGCTCTTTAGAGCAAGAAATGCAGAAGCTGAGGTACTCCGCTTCTTCCTCTTCTCCGGAGATTAAGAAGTAGAAGAAAGGCAATGAGAAGCACTGGGAGCAGGGTCTGGAGGACGAGAGCGACCCTTACTCAGAAACTCTGCGGGACTTAAGCCTTTGGAGAGGCCGTGCCTCAGCCACCTCTAGTGATTGTCCAGGCCTCGTTGTCCAGTTTCTCCGGTTCCTCTGCCTTTCTTAAGCCCATCAAGACGGGCCTCAAGACTGAATCCTCAGCCAGTAAGTCGCCTGCCGGGGCCTCTGGCGGACGCCCGGTCAATACTGATAAGTTGGACTCTGGTCCTTCCAGAGCACGCCTGGTTGTCGATAAGTCGGGTTCCCACCTGGAGGGAACCTGCTCGGCATCTGCTGATGAGCCAGTCGGGGGATCCACCCCCGCCTGCCTGGCTCTTCCTCCTTCAACTGATGATTTGGGCGTTAGTGACTCTGGCTCCCAACCAGTCGAAGCTCACCTGTCAAAGGCTGACGCTGACACACCTGACGTCTAGTTAAGCACTCTGACCTCCCAAGGCCAGCCCTCCCATCAGGTTTCCCCTGTCAGGGAGCCTTCCCCTCCACCTTTACTGGTTGAACCTCCTGCACCTGACCCTTTACCAGGGACAGAGGGGGAAGTGGGTCACCTGGAAGTGGTTCCTTCCTCACCCACTCCAGCGTTGGTAACCCTCCAGACCCCTGCGGATATTCCAAGTGGGGCTCTTGTGTTGGAGTTGGTACCTCTACCATCTCGTAGGGACCTTCCTACCTCATTGGGCCCTTCATCAGCCCCGATGCTAGGGATCACTACATTGGGCTCTGGGCCACTGACGTCAGGGCAATTGGCCCAGTGACCGTCGGAGCCTCCGTCAGGCCCTCCAAGTCTGACGCCATCCTTTCAGATGCCTGAGATTCAGATGCCAGGCTTCCCTGTGACATCTACAATGTCAGCTATCCTGATGCTTGGGCTTCCAATGCTGGATAACCTCCCAGGTACCTCTGTTCCACCTCCTTTGAGGCCCTTGGGGGACCTCCTTGGACCATCAGGGTATTCACCTTGTTCCACCCATGGGCTGCCCGCATTACCAAGGCCTGCCGACGTCAGTCTACCTGACATCAGACGCAATGTCAGCTCCTTTTTCCCCATGGTTTTTACCATGGATATTGGACGCCTGGCTGTGGGGCCCCTTTCCAGGCTCTAAGTTACCCCCTCATTATCCAAGGGTGGGTTACCAGTACTTCCAGCCTCCACCTCAACCTCAGCCTCAGCCTTAGCCTCAGCTGGACTTCCAGGCCATGTTCCAGACCTGGTGGCAGGAGGCCAGATCTGAGTTAGTGGTAGATTTGAACAAGAGGCTGCCGGCCCCAGTGGCAACCCCCACCCCATGCTCTTTGTCATCCGTGGGTTCTCACAGATCAGGCCGTTCCACGGCACACATTTCTGGGGCGACACGCCAGAGGCTTCTCTAACTAAGACGAAGACCTCTGAAAAGGGAGAATTCTTGGACTTGGAGGCTGATTCCTCTGACTTGTCCTCAGAAAACCTTTCAGAAATCATGCTGTCTAAGGGTAAGGAGTCTCCAAAGTCTCCTCCCGAAGACCCTTCCTTCACCAAACTCCTCCGCATCCTCCAGCAAGCCAGTGGTTGAAATGCAGAGGAGCAGGACCCAAAACACAAGCACCTTGCAGAACATTTGGACCTACTGTAGCTGAGGCATCACCTATACCAATCCCCCTGTGGATGGAGCCACATGAGGATCTCACCTCCACTATCTGGCAGATGCCTCACTCCATCCCGGCAGTCCCCAAGAAGGCAGACCAGGCTTATCATTCACCTGAGAAGTACTTGTTTGTAAGTACTGTGTCCCTTGTACTACTGTTCTGATGTCCTCTTTGTGATGAGGTACCTTTGTAAATGAGCCTCTGGCTCAAAAGTTTCTAAACTGATGTTTAACTAAATAAATAAATAAATAAATAAATGCCCCTTATCTGTGTTCCCACCTGAAGGCAGACTCTATCGTGATCAGTGCGGCTCACGACCGGACTGCAAAACCTAAGCATATGAACACCTCCCCGCCTGTAACTACTTGTCTGTGTAAAAGGACCTCCTTGTGAATGAGCTTGCTCAACAGAGTTTTCTTACAATAAACCTGAACTTACAGTAAACTTGAACTTGACAAGGAGTCAAGGCAGTTAGATCAATTCGGTCAGAAGATCTACTCCTCTTCTACATGTGCCTTACATTCATTAAACTACGTGGCACATATGATTTCATACCAGAAAGCTACCATGGCTCAACTCAAGGCCAGGCTAGAAAAGGTGGAGGACTTAGACCTTAAGGTGGAGCTCATTAAGGCCCTGAGGTTGTGTAAAATGTCTTGTAGGCATGCATTAAGAGCTACCTACGACTCTGTAGATTACGTTTCTCATTCTTCGGCTACAGCAACCTGCCTCAGGCGCCACACTAGGCTCCGTATTTCTGAACTCTCTTAGGATGTTCAGGCAGCCATACAGGATGCCCCTTTCTGAGGATCCGTCCTCTTCGGGGGGTGATACCAAAGATATCATTGTGGGCCTCCAGGATAGCGGGCAGGCCCTGAGATCTGTAAAATCCATGTACCAGCTGGGCTTTAAGCCTGAGCAGCCCTTTCGGCACTAGCAAAATTATCAAGGCAAGCAACCATTTCAAACAACATGAAGGCTTGCTGTATTGTGACTATATGCAGTTAGCCCCAGCACTTGAACTGCTCCGGAGAGGAAAGGGTTAACTGTATGTCAGGGCATAGAACGTTGAGCTCGAGCTCGGTTTTCAAACCTCTGTCTCTGGTACTTCTCAGTGTAACCGTAAGATTCTTTACTTGGCCTAACTGTGAAGTCGCTCCAGAGATTCTCTCCTTTGCTTCGGTTCAGTTATTGTAAAGTCGGTCAGTTTCAACAACCGTTTCATTATTTTTTCAGTATCAGATCTCTGTCTATGGTACAGGTAGTGTAATAGGTAGATAGTGTAGAGTTTTGGTGTAGCAATTGTTTTTTGTTCGTTTTTTTTCCGGTCGGTCCAGTTGGGAACCGAAACAATTCTTGTTCTGTAATTCTCTTTTATTCTGTGGTGTTCTGGTACCTATCGATTCCTAAAAAAAAACGAGGATTTTTTCCATTTTTTTAACCGAGCCGTGACACGGTTGGAACTGATAGGTTTGTGTTACCTAGCTTGAAGGCTGAAAAGGGTAACTTTTTAAAACTAGGCATGTCTGAGAAACCCAAAAAGAAAACCGGTCCCACTGGGTTTCAGCACTGTACCGGGTATGGGGATGCATTTGCCAAGGCTGATCCCCACCTTGTTTGTGTTTATTGTCTGGGGTTTAACCACCTCAAAGAAGACTGCCAAATCTGTAAAAACTTTCCCAAAGCCACTTTGGAAAAACGTTTAAGTAGGCTGAAGGAGAGACAGGCCGAGAAGTCCGCTGACCCGGACGGCCAGCCCGGTTTGGTTCTGACCGAACCTGAGGCGGTGCCTACTGACCTGGGCAGTACCTCCTCGGACAAATGGAGGGCCGATTCTGTGGAATCGGTTCCTGCAGAGAAAAAGCGAAAATCAGCTGGTTTGGATCCCCAGTCCCCATGTTCCAACCGCTGAAGAGATTGCTAAGGCGATCACGATTGTACAATCGCTTTGCCCGGTTCTAACTGATCCGACACTGACACAAAGATGTCGGTTCGGTTGAAAGCTTCTGCTTTGGATTATGACCCTGAAGCTTTTTATGAGGGTGACTGGGAAGGAGAGGAAGATTATGATGACAATGATTATGAGGGCCTAGATGAGCCAGTAGAGCCTGATATCTCCCCAGACAGGCCTTCTAATGTTTCTCCTCCCAGACTTTCTGAGTCCCCTTCCCATTTCTTGTTTTACAAGAAAGTGGCTGACGCTGTCCAGCTTCCAGTGGAAAAAGCTGAGCAGTATCAGGAGGAACCTGACTGTGGAAATGATGAATGTCCCAGAGTCCAAAAGGGTGTCTATCCCTCTGTATAAATCCCTGGGGAAACAGACACAAAACATTTTACAATTTCCCACATCTATACCTCCTGTGGATAAGAAAATGGACAGGAGGTATACATTGTCAGGTCCCGGGACGTAATTCCTTACCAGTCAATGCAGCCATGTTGGGGTAGTGCAAGCTGCAGCCTGTGACAAGGCTAATATTCCTTTGGCATCTCACCCTCCAGATAAGGATTCCAGGAAAGTGGATGCCATGGCTAAAAAACAATACTTGGCATCCTCTTTGGGACTCAGACAGGCTATCTATATGGCATATACAGCCAGGTACCGGAAATCTATGTGGGATACGGTTCTGGAGTTGGCTAGGAATGCCCCTCCCCAGCTAGCCAAGGAGCTGGAGCAGGTGGCTGCAGATGGTATTGAGGCATCCAAAGTCCAATTTCATGCTGCTGTGGACTCAAATGTCATGTAATCTAGAGTTATGGTTACATCTGTCTCCATGAGGAGGTTTGCTTGGCTCAGATGTACCAGTCTGTCACAGGATACCCAGACTAAGGCCATGGATTTTCCTGTTACTGGTAACTCTCTGTTTGGGGAACAAACAGAGGCTTACATGAAAAAGACGGATGAGTACAGGACCACTTACAGGAGTGCTGCAGCCAAAGAGAAGCAGATCACTCCTCAAAGGCAGCAATCTAGAGCCGGCAGGGGCAGACCTTTTCACAGGCCTTTCTACCAAGCTCAGGCTTCCTCTTCCTTTTAACAGAGGGGGTTCCTTAGGGGAAGAGGCAGAAGGGGGATGACCAGAACTCCATCCTGTACTCAGTGTAAGCCCCCTGCCAAACAGACACCCTGAGGTGTCAGTCAGGGTCGCCTCCTCAGTTCCAGTGGGGGGCAGGTTGGCTTACTATTTCCAGGTCTGGAAGTCTATTATTTCAGACAAATGGGTCCTGGAAATAGTGAGCGAGGGGCTTGCTCTCAGTTTCAAAAGGTTCCCAAAATGAGAGCAAAGTCTTTCAGTCCTCTCACTCCTTTGGAAACAGATGCCCTAGAGACAGAATTCTCCTCTTTACTGCTTCTGAGAACAGTGGAGAGGGTATCCCATCAGCACAAGGGAAAAGGACTGTATTCCAGATACTTCCTTACCCCAAAAAAAGACAGGGGAGTTTCGACCCATCCTAGATCTAAGATACCTGAACGGACATTTCATAAAGCCAAAGTTCAAAATGGTGACTCTGGGAATAATTCTTCCCTCTCTGAGACCAGGAGAATGACTAGCCTCCCTGGATCTTAAGGATGCCTACTTTCACATACCTATCAGACATTCCCACAGAAAGTACCTCAGGTACAAGTTGCCCTCAGGTCATTACCAGTTCAGAGCAATGCCTTTCGGGCTAACATCTGCTCCAAGGGTGTTCACTAAGTGTCTAGCAGTGGTGGTGGCCTTTCTCAGGAGACAAGACATCTTGGTGTTCCCTTATCTGGACGACTGGCTCATAGTGGGTCAGTCCTCAGACCAAGTCAAGTCAGCTGTAGAGGTCACTCCAAAAACTTCTGGGGTCCTTAGGATGCATTCTGAACCTAGAAAAGTCTGTTCTGGAACCAGTCCAGCTTCTCACCTTTATAGGGGTGGAGTTGGACACTATTCAGGCAAAGGCCTTTCTTCCTCTCTCTCTCTCTCTCTCTCTCTCTCTCGAGTAAAGTCCCTCACAACCCTAGCTTCTTCCTTTCGTTCACTAGTATCTCGACCAGCCAGGTACTTCCTGCGGTGGTACAGGGGGCGAGATTTCAATTGAGGGACATTCAGTTCCATCTAAGGTCCTTTTGGTCTCAGAAAAAAAGACTCTTTCCAAGTTAATTCCAGTGGCTGGTTCAGGCTCTCCAGTGGTGGCTGGAAGAGAACAACTTGAGGCAAGGTGCCCTATTCCTCAGTCAGACCCCTACAGTGATTCTCACTATGGATACTTCCCTGCTGGGATGGGAAACCCATCTGGATTAGCTCACTGCTCAGGGAACATGGTCTCAACAGAAGTCCCATCTACACATAAATCTTCTGGAACTCAAAGCTGTCTTTCTAGCCCTCCAGACATTCTTGAACAAAATTCAAAGGAAGGTGGTGCAGATCAGGACAGACAACACCACAACCATGTGGTACATAAGCAAGCGGGGGGGGGCACTCAGTCCTCGGCCTTGTGCACCGAAGCCATGAAAATATGGTCATTGGCTTACACCCTTCAAGCTTCTCTGTGCATCTCCCAGGGAAGGACAATGTATTGACAGATGCACTCAGCAGAATTTCTCAGGGTCACCACGAGTGGTCCCTGAATCCTCAAATTCTTCAGGTCATTTTCAAGAGATGGGGCACCCCAGAGATAGATCTCTTTGCAGCCCCAGACAATCATCAGTTTCCCCTGTTTTGCTGCAGACCCCCTCTCTTGGGGTCTGTTTCTCAAGATGTTCTCCTATTGGATTGGACAAACAGGTTTTTGTATGCTTTTCCTCCCTTTCCTCTAATGTTCAGAGTACTGATAAAGATCAGATCTCAGTCCTGCACAGAGATTCTAGTGGCTCCAGACTGGGCCAGGCAACGTTGGTACCCCCTGTTGTTGTCACTGTCAGTGACAATTCCAATTTGCCTCCCCAGAAGGTACAATCTTTCTGTCATCCTCTCAGGGGAGGATACTGTATCCCAACCTTCAGACTCTCAGACTTAAAGCTTGGCTTTTGAAGAGCTAGAATATGTAGGCCTGCATCTTTCCCAGTCAGTCTTGGATATCCTTAAGGTTAGTAGAAAACCTTCTACTAGGAATACTTACAATTCTAAATGGAAGAGATTTGGTTTTTGGTGTTTTCAGAGGCATATTCAACTAGATTTGGCTGACATTGCGACTGCTTTAGATTATTTGGATCATCTTAACAGTTTAGGCCTCAGGCCTACCACTCTCAGGGTTCATTTGGCAACTATCTCTGCCTTCCTTTATGCTAGCTTCCCATCCAGTATTCAAGAAATTTTTCAAAGGCCTGGTTCATATCAACCCTCCCTTTAGGGAGCCTACTCCTGTTTGGGACTTGAATATCTGTATTGCACAGCTTATGCAGCCCCCCTTCGAACCATTATCTTCAGCTGAGCTTAAGTACATGACTTGGAAAACTGTTCCTGGTAGCCTTTACTTCTGCCAGGAGAATCAGTGAATTACAGGCCTTATCAGTGGAACCTGATTTCATTTCATTTCATAGGGACAAGGTGGTCCTTCGGACCAATAGAAAGTTTCTTCCCAAGGCAATATGAGACTTTCATTTGAATCAGTCCATGTCATTGCCTGTATTTTTCACTGACCATTCTTCCTCTGGGGAGCGAAGGCTACACAGTCTTGATATGAAGAGGACCCTCAGTTACTACATAGAGCACACTAAGGCCCATAGACATGACTGTTCACAATTGTTTCTCACTTATGGAGAAGTGGGGAAAAGGTAAACCTGCCACTAAAAGAACTATCGCCAGGTGGATTGTCTCCTGAATCCAGTTCTGCTATTCGAAGCTGGAGAAAGAGCCACCCTCAGGCCTGAGGGCTCACTCCATCAGAGGCACAGCTGCTTCACTTGCAGCAGCTAGAGACATACCTTTAGTGGAAATCTGTAAAGCAGCCACCTGGAAAACTGTTCATACATTCACCAAGCATTATTCTCTCGACATTCAGTCAAGAAGTGATGCTAGGTTTGACACAGCAGTACTGCAGAGCCTGTTCCCAAAACAGGTTCTGTAGTTCCCTCAGCAAGACTTCATGTTGTGTGAAGAAAAAGTTACTCTCCATAGTAATCTTGTTTCTTTTAATGGAGTCTTGTTGTATTCTGACCTCCCTGCCTCCCCTCTTGGAACCTAGTTGTTTTGGGATATGGGTTGGCAGGATCAGTGCTGCAATCCAGAGGTGAATCTTTGCATCTCTTCTTATCAGGAGGGCTTTTATTCCTATTTTAGATGTATTGTTGTTATTCACTATCTACATGGATTCTTTTTGGGGTTCTTGACTTGAGTCTTATGCACCCAAACTTTTATTGCCTGTTGGCTTTAAGTTTAAAAACAATTTCTATAATTGATAGTATAGTGCTCGTAAGAATCTGACGGTTACACTGAGAAGTACCAGAGACAGAGATTTGAAAACTGAGCTTGAGCTCAACGTTCTATATCCCGGCATAGAGTTAACCCTTTCCTCTCCGGAGCAGTTCAAGTGCTGGGGCTAATTGCATATAGTCAGAATACAGCAAGACTCCATTAGAAGAAACAAGATCACTATGGTGAGTAATTTTTTTCTTCACAGGCATCAAAATAAGAGGAGAGCAGTGGGACCTGCGGTTACCTCTCCCCCTGCCCCCAAGAACCAACGAGCTGCAGGCGGTACCTTTCCGGCCTATTACTCCACCTCCTGACTCCTTCAGACCCCCTCCTCCTCCACCTACAAACAGTGTGGAGCCAGTGGGGGAAGATTTTCCCTCCACCACCTAGCAGAGTGGCAGGACATCATGTCGGATTCCTGGGTCATTCAGGTCATAGCAAGAGGGCACTCCATCGGGTTTCTGGAAAAACCTCCAGAATCTCCTCCAAGACGATCTCATTATCCCTCAGACCACGTAACTCTGGTAAGGGAAGAGATCCAGGCTCTACTCCAAAAATTTGCGATAGAGCCAGTTCCCTGGGCCTAGAGGGGAAAAGGGTATTACTCCCATTTCTTCCTCGTCCCCAAAAAGACAGGTGACCTTCCCCAAAAAGACAGGTGACCTGAGGCCCATCTTAGACCTCAACCATCTGAACCTTTATGTTGAATACAAAAGGTTCCACATGCTGACACTCAAGGGACTTCTGCCCCTGCTTCAGACAGACCATTGGCTCTGTGCACTGTATATGCAGGACGCGTACCTGCACATTCTGGTTTTTCTGGGCCACCGCTGCTTCCTGCAGTTTTCTTTCCAAGGGGAGCGCTTCCAGTTCAGAGCCCTCCCCTTTAGCCTTTCTTCAGCACCCAGAGTCTTTACCAAGTGCCTAGCGGTGGTGGCAGCGGCACTTCGTTGCTAAGGAGCTTATGTGTTCCCGTACCTGGACGATTGGCTCATAGCAGCCCTGTCCAGGGGCAGCCTAGAGGATTCCCTGTCCTCCACCCTGGACCTCTTTGCAGAGCTGGGTATTACCATCAGTTACCCCAAGTCGTCTCTGGTCCCATCTCAACACCTCCAATGTATTGGGGTGATACTGGACATGGTCCAGGGCAAGGCCTTCCTTCCGACGGACAGAGTGGATACTTTGCAGGAGCAGGCCAAACTGGTAGCCTCCTCCAGCCGTGCCCCAGCCAGGGTGTTGTTACACCTCCTCAGCTTGATGACTGTGGCCATTCTGACTGTACCTCTGGCCTGGCTGCACATGAGAGTCACCCAATGGTCATTACGAGTCCAGTGGGATCAGGGCACTGACGTCCTAGATCATCCTATTCTGGTGTCCAGTGCGCTCAAAAAGGACCTCTTGTGGTGGCAGAACCCTCTGAACCTGTCTCGGGAACATGGTTCAGTCCCCCTCCACCCTCTTGGACCCTCACCACAGATGCATCAGGTCTGGGTTGGGGAGCTCACCTGGGAGACCACCAAACCCAGGGAAAATGTTCCCAGTTGGAATCCTCGCTCCACATAAACATTCTGGAGATGAGGGCAGTCCTGTACACCCTTCAGGCCTTCCAGCTCCTTCTGACAGCGGGAACACTGTTGATATAGACCGACAACATGTTGGTGGTCTGGTACATCAATAAGCAAGGAGGCACCCGATCGTATTCCCTGTGCAGGGAAGCAATGTGGGTCTGGTACTGGGCAGTCCAACGTGACCTACATTTCACAGCCGTGCATGTTCCAGGAGTGCACAGCATCCTGGCGGACAGCCTTGGCCATTCCTTAGCTCTAGCTCATGAATGCGAACTATACCAGGAAGGTGCAGAAAATCTGTTCCGCCACTGGGGGTGTCCAGAGCTAGATCTTTTCGCCTCCCCATCCAACTCAAAGTTTCCCATGCTCTGCTCGCTCGTTCAAGCGCCTGGTGTTATCTGGCTAGACGCGTTATCTCTCTGTTGGACAGGGAGATACTGGTACGCCTTCCCTCCCTTTCCCATTCTGCAGAAGGTTCTGCTGAAACTTCAAGCAGAGGGGGCACAACTGTTGCTGATCACCCCCCTCTGGCCCAGGCACATTTGCTTTCTACTACTACAGCAGTTGGCTGTAAAAACCCCAGTACCTCTGCCTCTTCTGTGTGATCTGTTGACGCAGGATCAGGGCAGACTGGTGCATCCGGGCCTCAGGTCCATACACCTCTATGCATAGTTCCTTCAGACATAATTGCTAACCATTTCGGAGTCTCTGACAGGGTTGTCCAAGTTTTGGTGGAGGCTAGAAAGCCTTCCACTAGAGCTACTTATGTTATGAAATGGAAACGGTTTTCCATCTGGGTGGCTGCAAAAGAGAGGGACTCTCTTTCTTGCCCAGTGCCCCAAGTGATGGAGTACCTTTTACACCTGTCTGACTCAGGACTCAGTTATTCTTCACTTAAAGTCCAACTATCTGCTATCTCCGATTACCACTCCTTGATAGACGGGAAGATGATTTCTCAGTTGGAGGTATCCAAAACATTTCTGAGAGGGATCCTCCATCTGAAACCACCTACATGTAACCCCAACTTGGGATTTGAATTTTATGTTGGAAAAGCTTACTTTACCGCCCTTTGAACCAGCAGTGAGCTGTGAGATGTGATATCTTTCTTGGAAGGTGCTCTTTTTAGTTGCTTTTACTTCTGCTCGAAGGATCTCCAAGCTGCAGGCCCTGATGTTTAAGGAGCCTTATCTGATTTTCCTGGTCTGGTCGGCTCTGTGTAAAAATCCTAAGTTTCTTCCCAAGGTGGTTTTGAGTTCACTTTGAACCAAGCTGTTGAACTCCCTGTTTATTATCTGGCTTACTCTAACAGGGGTGAGGCGCTCTTGCACAGTCTAGATGTACACGGGATATTGTGCTACTACATCAGGAGGACCAAGGACGTCCATAAAGATGATCAACTTTTTGTTTCCTTTGCCCCCAAGACTATGGGGCCAGCAGACTCTAAGCAGTGCTTGTCCAAATGTTTGGCAAATTGCATCCATTTTTGTTACCAGAAGTATGACAAGCCTCTTCCGGGGGAGGTCAAAGGTCATTCCACCAGAGGTGTGGCTGCCTCTGCTGCTTTTTTCAGGAATGTGTCCACAGTGGAGATTTGTGCTGTAGCCACTTGGAGTTCAGTCCATACCTTCACTAAGCATTACAGTCTGGACATTGCCTCAAGGCGTAGGGTGGGTTTTGGCCTGGCCATCCTGCAGGGTCTTCTGTCATAGACCTGCTCTAGCCTTTTTGCAGACCTTCCTTCCTCCCGTGCTTCAGTTTGTCCTGATCAGGTTACTGCTTGGGACTCAGTCCTACATGTTATGACCTACTGCAGAAACCCTCTCGAAGTAAGATAGTACAGTTACGTAAGAACTTACCGTAACAGTAGATCTTCAAGAGAGGTTCCTGCAGTAGGTCATCTTTTTCCCTCCCTCCTTCCCCCAGTCTTCTGTTTGCTCTTGCAGGCCTCTTTGGATTGGGCTCCAGGGATGATACCCTTTTCTCCTATCACACTCTGTTGGGTCTCCGGCGGGAGAACCAGAAGGCGGGCACAGGGACCGCCCACTTATAGGGTCACGCTGACGTCAGTCACATGACGTCGGGTGGGCGGTCCCCCATTAGACATTGCTAGCAAAAGTTTGCCATGCGGTCCTGATGCCAGAGGGCGCAGTCCTACATGTTATGACCTACTGTATGTAACCCCTAGATGGCGCTATCCCAGGGGCTACTACCCCTGCCTGATTTGCCACTAACAGGTTGAGGGGCCTGGATCCAATGGCGGGTGCCTCCACCCAGAGGTCAGGGTTTGCAATAGTTAAACTAACTTGGTCACAGCCCTCTGGGACACTGCAACCCCTTCTTTCCCACTAGTGGCCCACACAATATATCAGAATTACCTTCACAGTATACACTTACCTCCAGGGCTGGTTCAGGCACTGGGACCTCCTGAAAAATAAGATACAGTGCAACAATCACAGTACAATACTTAACATAGAAGATACCTCAGGCAGTATAACTTTGCTGAAACAAGCAGCTCTGATTTATTTAGGGGAATATAACAAGGACAGGGGAAATCAGAGTTAATTAGCTTATCTTTACTCATCTACCTATGGCTCTGTGCAGGCCTATCCCTATCAGTTACTGTCCCTGGGTACCCAAGCCCTAGTGGCTAGTCCAAACCGTGGCAGCTGGTAGGGGCCCTTTCACACAGAGAAAAGAAAAATTAGTTAAACAGTCAGCAGTACAGTAATTCCATTTGGATTTAATGTGGCAATTCAACAGGGAGCGTCTCTGAATTAGTACTCACGACCTCCAAACAAAATAGGGTCCTTCAGTGTCAGCAGGGCTACTCTTGAGCTCCACGAGACTCCTCACACATTTATATGGCAAAAAGAAAGTACTATACCAGGCAGGCTGCTTCTCTATCCCGATCGCAATTACTGCACAATACCCGGGAGAACACACAGCAGATTCAGTTCCTGACAGACCGAGTAATTCAGCAATTTCTCCAGTCTTCTACAGGGTGAGCCTGGTTTCTACTCTTCAGATATCCTTTGATTCTCTTCACAGGACGGATTCAGTCCCTAACAAGCAGTTAACCAGCTGCAGACGGAACTCTGGACCTTACACATGTTTTTGACCAAAACTGTGCACTGAAGGAGCACGGGTTCCTTTCCCTTCACTGCCAGAGCTAAACTGAAACTCCAACAGACAAAACGGGCACTTCCTTGAGTTCCTCCCAGTTCTTGACTGATTGGCTGTCACCACAATAGACTGCTCCTGTTGGTCCAAAAGGCGCCAAGTCTAAACTACATCTCCCAGAGTCACTGCCCATACAATCCTCTTGTGGCTGGCTCAGATTATGAGTCCAAGTTCTGATTCGTCAAGGCACCATTTTAGAGCTAGCTTACCCACACTGATTGGTCCAGTTCAGCAGTTCAAAACCAGAATGGGAACTAGGCAGACACAGTTCTGACTGCAAAGAAAGCAGGTTAGACAAACTGTAATTTCATTATTACTCTAAATGATTTCTGGCAAACAGTTACATCTTTCAGATAGGTTCCTTTGCACTCCTAGTGACTGCAAAATGGAGTGAATTGCAGCAGCTCGAGTGGTACTCAAACAGAGAAGCACACAGTCCCCATACAAACTAATTATGTCTGCAAGCAGACAGCTCTTAAGAGACAGTACCAGAGGCTCTAAAAACACTCACTGATAAATGGCTTAAATGCCAAACACCATTCAGGCTTGGAGCATTCAAGCAAGCTCCTGGAAGTCTTTTGGGAACCCCCATTTGTAGGGGGGTTACACCCAGAAACCTCTCTCGAAGATCTACTGTTACGGTAAGTTCTTACGTAACTGTACTTTATTGAATTGCTTTGTAAAGAAGCATGATATTGGTTTCTTTATCTTATTTTTTATGATTAGTGATATTGCAGTATCAGGTTTTGAGTAGCACAATATTTTTGCAACAAATAAATGTGTTTAGTATCGCAAATATTTGAAACATTTTTAGATTCTAGAAAAAGAGTGAAAATCTGATTTAATGGAGGTTAGGAGTCTAAAATTAGGGTTGTGACTGGAGTGTGACACACTACAGGATCTGTGGATTTGAGAAAGTCAAGACAGTTTATCACACTATACTGCAGTATTTTGTTTTGAGCAATAATAAATCATTGTAAAAAAGCACAGTAATATGATTATCTTTGGTGGGAATTATTGTGATATATTGTGATGTTGAGCTATTGTAGCATTCCTATTTACAATAGTTTGCCAGCAGTTTTCCTAACTAATCTCATAGTTCACCAGACCCATACTTAATTAAACATACTGTAAATCAGGGAAAAGTTTAAATATCGATCAGCCTTTAGAGTGAATACTGCATCTTCAGATATAAAATCCAGCATGTAATTCTGCCATGTCCAAACTTCTTAATGGAAAACGTCCATGTCCCGTTGGGCCCCAACTCCATGTGAAGCGGGGCCTGATTAGCAAATACATAAGCAGTATTAAATTTGCCACTTACTGTTTCATATTTTATTTAAATTCATATCTGATTGATCTTCCTGGACATAAGTCTCCACCACTCATTCACACTAGTGGGATTAGCGCTGGAGGCACTAGGACCCATCAGGAGCAAACTTTTTGCTGGAGGGTCGGCGCAAGAGATGGCGCCGTGAGGCACCGGCGCCATGAGCAGCGGCTCTCGGCGGTAATGACTATCTCGCCACGCACCCTCCAACCGCCTCAGTTCCTTTTTTTCCCGCCGACGAATGCGCTTCAGTGACAACGCCGTCATTGTCGGGAGTCAAACTTCAAACTAGCGATAGTTTTCAGTTTATTTTTTGTAACATTATCACGATAGTAGTATCGCTAATTTTATTCTATTTTCGTTAAATTTTCTAATATTTTAAATTTAACTTACTTGAAGAAGTCTCGGCCTACTGGACGGAGTCGACCATGAGCAGGTCAGGTGACGGTAGGGAGACTTCGTATGAAAGCTGTTCAGTCAGCCGGGCTGGGTCCGGTCAACCTCCTTCTCCTCAGCGGGGTTCCGACAACGGTCAGTCCGATGCCCGGGGGGATGGGCGGTCCCCTCGTCGCATAAAAATAAACGGTCGCATTCTCGGCACCGCTCGCCTCGAGCTGTTCTTCGCCCACAGGTCAAAAGAGAAGGCATCACTCGAGGTCGCCTCTGGTGACGTCTGCGCGCCGACGGTCGGGTTATCGAGCTAGCTAGTCTCTTCGTGCCGCTAACTTCCGTGACCATCATCTCGATATCGAGCCCCTCCCGCCTATAGGTACGGCCCAGATGAGCAGTTTCATCAGTGGGCCGCTCTTATGGAGCCGATGGGCTCGGAGGGTTGGTTCTTCTGCCTGGCTCGGTTGCCACAGAGCCCTCGGGCTCCGCCGGCGATCTGGTAGGGCGGTTGGACCTTCCTAGTCGCGCGGCGCCTTCTTCGGTGCCAGCGACTCTGCGCTTAGGTGTTCCCCCCCCCTCACATGGCTGCGGCGCAGGGGCCACCGATGCCCTTATCTCCTGTTTTTCCTTCTCTGGCTTTCCAGGTTCTAGGCATCCCGGCGCCTTCCAGCGGGGTGCATCGGCTCTTGGCGCCCGTTTTCGGTGCCGCTGGGCCTTGCAGTGCCGTCCGCGTGCGCTGGGTCTGGCGCGCGTCGGTGCGCACGCCGCTTGATTTGGCGGCGCCGTTGGCGATGCCGCTTAGTTCAGTGGTGCGCTTAGTCTGCGGCGCTTGGTTTGCTTTCGAGCGGCGCTACTTGGTCTGGCGGCCGTCGGTGGCTGACGAGGCTCTTCGCGCCATGCCCTCCGTGGTGCCGCTTTCAACCTGCTTTGGCCTTCTCGGCGCCAGGCCCTCGGGACTCTCCTTGTTTCTCTCTATTTCCTCCTCTCCTAATTTTCACTCCTTTCCTGTCCAAACAGTCCTTCCTGGACCATCAGGAGATGATGTTGAGCCTGACCCAGACCTTCGGTTGGGTGATGAAGTGGAGGAAACAGGATCTTTCTTGCTACAGAGCCTGTGGTCGAGGACCTGTCCTTTAAGTCTCTGTTGAGGAACCAGAGATCCACTCTTTCTCCAGACTACAGACATTGATCCTGGGAAGATATTAAGACTCCAGTATCTTCATGCGTGGAGATCCCTCTGGATTTGACTCCTCCGATCCAGCCTTCCTTGAGGCGCTGTCTCCAAATGGTATGGAATAATCCTGCTCTTATTCCCTCAGTGGCTAAATCCATTGATAAAGTATTCAGCTCCCAAGGATCGTCCCATTTGGCATCCCAAGCCTTTATGGATCCTATTGTAGTCCTGGCAGAGAATGACAAGGTCGTTCTTCCTCAACTACTACAGCTCGACCTATTAACAAAGAGTCTCGTAAGATTGATACATTAGGTAAGAGAGTCTTTGCTGCCTCCACTCTAAGTATGCGTGATGCCAGTTATCAAGGCTATTTTTCTCAGTATGAGTATATCCTGTGGCACTCTATGAAAAGAATGGTTGAAGCTCTTCCAGATTCGGACTCCAAGTCAGAGCTTCTTCTGACCGTTATTAGAGGTATTGGTCCAATAACCAACAGGTCAAAGCCACCCATGGACGCTTTCGACACTGCTTCACGCTCAGCGGCGCAGGTATTTGTACTGGCCCATTCCTGGCTGCGCACTCTCTGGCTTCACGAATGATGCTCAGCAGCAGGTAATGGCGCTGCCTTTGATGGCTTCTATCTTTTGGCCCTCAGGTGGAGCAAGCCTTGGAGGCCACTCAGAAGACTAGATCGGCCATTAAGTTGGCCAGACCTCCGCCTACCCCCTCTCGGGGGCATGTGAACAGACGTCAGTTTCATAGTCGTCAGTCCTTTCGAGGCAGAGGCAGAGGAAGCTTCCATAAAAGCCAACCTGCCCAACCTCAAAAGAAGAAGCAGCAGAAAGCGCAGGGGCCTAAAGCCCCCAGCGCCACCTTATGAATTGCTGGCCCAAGTTCCATCCACATTGCCCGAGGTGGAACTTTCTCCTCCGGTGGGAGGTCGTCTGATGTACTTCTACAACCAGTGGAAGTCCATAACTTCGGACAAATGGGTCCTTCGGATAATTCGCGAGGGTTATTCTCTCAATTTCTTAGAAACCCCCCCGAATTGTCCTCCCAGACGACAACCCAGGTTGTCGGCCTCTCAGTCAGACCTCCTCACCCCGAGATCCAGGGCCTTCTAAACAACAGGGCAATAGAACTGGTGCCCCGCATCTCTGCGAAACACAGGTTCTCCCATTACTTTCTGGTTCCAAAGAAATCTGGGGAATGCCCCATTCTAGACCTCAGAAAGTTAAACAAATTTCTCCCCAGGAGAAATTCAAAATGATTCCTAGGTACCCTATTACCCTTGCTGCATCAGCACGACTGGCTGGCCTCCCTGGATATGGGACACTTACCCAGCATATCCCCCATCCCTCACACCCACATAGAGTTTCCTCAGGTTTGTAGCTTTGGGTCAGCATTATCAGTTCAGAGTCCTGCCCTTTGGGCTATCCTCAGTGCCAAGTTTTACAAAAGTGTTTGTGCAGTTCTCGCTTCGCATCTCAGGAAGATCGGACTCCGAGTGTTTCCCTACCTGGATGATTGGCTTCTAGCAGCCCTTCCAGCCAAGGGACTTTGGAAGCCGTGCAAGCGACTACCGTCTTCTTCGTCCATGGGAGTTCTGCTGAATTTGAAAAAATCACAACTGCAGCCCTCCCAGAGGCTCCTTTTCATAGGGCGCGACATCCTCTTCATGAAAGCTTTCCTTCCAGAGGACAGAAGACTCGATATCCTTCGGATGGCCCGTTACATCGGGGAGAACCAATCGGTTGCAGCTCTCTCGATGCAACGCATGTTGGGTCTCATGGCGTCCTCGGTGTTCACTGTACCCCTGGCCCGGTTGCACATGAGAACCACCCAATGGATGCTCTCCACTCAGTGGTCTCCGACCTCTCACCCCCAGTCTTATCCCATCAAGGTGACGGAGCCCCTTCGAAGGTCTCTCACCTGGTGGTCTCAAGAGAGCAATCTCCTGGAAGGTTCCCCTTTGCTCCCCGGATCATCAGATCTCCATCACCACAGGCACGAACGCTAATGGGATGGGGAGCTCACTGTCACCCTCCACACTCAAGGTGTATGGACTCAGTTCGAAACTCATCTCCACATAAATGTCCTGGAGATGAGGGGTCCTCTATGCGATCCGAGCTCTGAAGGATATCCTTTGTCACAAGAACATTCTCCTTCAAACGGACAACAAAGCTGTGATGTATTACATCAACAAGCAAGGCGGTGCCCATTCTTATCCCGTTGCAGGAAGCAATGAGGGTGTGGGAGTGGTGCTTGGAGCACAAGTCTCTGATTCAAGCGGTTTTATCTGCCAGGTATACAAAGCGACCCTAGCAGATCACTCTCAGCAGAACGGCGCAGACCCTCAGTGGTCTCTCGATCCAGCCGTGGCTTCGGTCACTGTTCAAGAGTGGGGACTCCAGACCTGGACCTTTTGCATCCCACTCAGCATAAAACTGCCTCTCTTCTGCTCCAGAAATCCAGGGCCTGGCATTTCTGTCAGGATGCGTTCAGGCTGCGGTGGACAAAACGCTTTCTTACGCCTTTCCACCGCTTCCTCTAATCCAGAGAGTACTCCTCAAGTTCGGAGTCTCAGGGGACCAAATGATTCTCATTGCTCCCTCCTGGCCTCGGCAACTATGGTTTCTACTCAACAGTATGTTGGCACCTCTCTGAGACCACTTCCTTGCAAATCCAACCTTTGACTCAGGGTTAGTTGGTCCATCCCAACCTGAAATCACTTCATCTTCATGCTTGGCTCCTGAAGAGGTAGAAGTGAATCGGTTCAATGTCTCTAGAGTCTCAGACATCCTTCGGCTGCTCGGAAGCCAGCCAACTAAAAAAGCGTCACGGCTTCCAAATGGAAACGTTTTTCTCTGAGTGGTCAGAAGTCCTCTAGAATCCCCTTTCCTGTCCTCCTGACAAGGTTCTGGAGTATCTCTTGGACTTATCAAACTCCAGGTCTCCAGTACTCCACTGTTAAAGTTCACCTTAGTGCCATCTCAGCTGCCCATGAGCCGGTTTCTTCCTTGACTCTGGCTCAGTTACCTATGGTGAAGAGATTTCTAAGGGATTCTTCATACCAGACCCCTGTTAGCGTCCAGTTGCAGCCTGGGACATTAACCTGGTACTGGACATGCTCACTTGGAAGCCTTTCAACCTCTAGCTACCTGTGAGCTAAAATTTCTTACCTGGAAGACTGCCTTCCTGGTGGCCCATTACCTCAGCCCTGGGGTCTCTGAGATACATGCCCTGGTTACGGACCCTCCGTGATACTGTATTCCATAAAGACAAGGTAGTTCTCCGTACTCATCCTAAATTTCTTCCCAAGGTTGTTTCAGAATTCCATCTAAACCAACCTCTGGTACTTCCCTCTTACTTCGCTAATTTCCAAAATGAAGGGGAACGATCTATTCATTCCTTGGATGTTAAGAGAGCCTTGCGGTTCTATTTAGATAGAACCAAGAATTTTCGCAAGACTCAGCAACTCTTTGTTTCTTTCAGCGACACCCGGCTGGGTCAACCTGTCGCTATCAGATGCATCTCATCATGGTTAGTGGCATGCCTTCGACATTGCTATTCCATGGCTCAAGTTAAATTAGAAGGTAGAGTGTACGCTCACTCTACTAGGGCGGTTGCAGCATCCCTAGCGAAATTCGCAATGTTCAATTGCAGATATCTGCAACGCCGCCACCTGGAGCTCAGTGCATACCTTCAATTAAGCATTATGCACTGGATATTTCATGCCAAGCGGCATTCCGCGTCGGCAGAACTATCCTAATAGAATTCTATCTTAGTCGCAAGGAGCTCTGGCTCTCCTGTCGCCCTTTGGGGATTATCAGCTTGGTACTCTCCCACTAGTGTGAATGAGTGGTGGAGACTATGTAATCAGAAGAATGAGAAATTACGTACCTACCAAATTCTTGATCTTCTTGGACGAGTCTCCACCACTCATCCTACGCCACCCTCCATCCCCGAGCTCACGCTGTGTTGGTCTTCACTCCCTCAAATCTATGGGCAAGTGAAGACTTCTTTGCTGACCCTTCTTACACGGGTGCGTCCGGACTATCTTATGTCCGTTTTAAGGTTAGATTTACTCTTTACGTTAGGTTAAGCTGCACCTCCTTGGTAAAAAGGTACTGAGGAGGTTGGAGGTCGTCGCGAGATAGTCATTGCGCGCCCGAGCCGCTGCTCGGCACCTGCGGTCCTCGCGGGCGCCTATCTCGCGCCGACCTCCAGCAAAAAGTTTGCCCCGATGGGTCCTAGTGCCTCCGAGCAAATCCCACTAGTGTGAATGAGTGGTGGAGACTGCGTCCAAGAAGATCAAGAATTACGGTAGGTATGTAATTTTCATATCCTGCGCCCAAGAACCCTCCCTGGCGAGCCCACAAGCACCCGCAGCTGTCCCTATGATGACGTGTCAGGCCGGGAGCAGCCAGGGCGCCTCCATGGGCTTAGCATATTGTAGGACTGTCAAACAACTCCAATTTGGAGCCTGTGTACCCCCGTGAAATATGGACGCCAGGTACAGACTGTTAGGGTGCCTGGCAGTCTGTACCTGGTATCAGTATTGCATGGACACTGGCAGACTCCAAACTGGAGCTATTTAAAGCTACCGTAGTGCATATAATCTGTATTTCAGTGGCTTTAAATAGCTCCAGTTTGGAGTCTGCCAGTGTCTGTGCAATACTTATACTGTACAGACTGCCAGGCACCCTAACAGTCTATACCTGGTGTTCGTATTTCACGGAAGTACACAGGCTTCAAACCAGAACTGTTTGACAGTCCTGCAGTATGGTAAGCCTATGGAGGTGCCCTGGCTGCTCCCCGCCTGACATGTCATCACAGGGACAGCCGCGGGTGCTTGTGGGCGCGCCAGGGAGGGTTCTTGAACTTAAAATGCTGGCAGGAGGACGCAGGATCAACCAGTTAATAATTTAAATAAAATATGAAACAGGAAGTGGCAAATTTAATGCTATTTGTGCATTTGCTAATCGGACCCTGCTTTACACAGAGGTGGGACCTGATGGGACATAGACGTTTCCCTTTAATCCTATTACAGTATTCGGGCAGCCAGGTCTTTTTTATTTATGAAAATATGGGGTACTAAAGTTATCCCTTTCCTAAATAGTGCGACCCCTCTTTTCCCAGATAAGTATCGCCCCATATCCCTCCTAGATACTTTGGACAAACTTCAGGAAAATCTGGTTCTAAAGGCGTGGATTCAGTTCACTATCCACACATAGGCAGTCTTCCTGGAGACAGTTGAGTTATCAGAATGTTTTCAAGCAAGTTCCTCCCATTACTCAGGTGGTGTATCATCTGACTCCACTCCGTGATGTTATATATTCTTTTCCATTGGAAGGGATAGATCTTATCTGTGTCAGTCTTCACCATTCATCACTACTGGGTAATAGCTCTGGAGCTAGGACCCCTCGGGAGACTTTTTTTTTCCCTCTAGGGGTGGAGTCAATGCAGGGGCGGTGCCGCCCTCGAGGACAACGTTCTACGTGGCGCTCGCGGGTTGGCAGTTAACTGCTGTTGACCCCGCCCTCGCCTCAGTTTTTCTTCTCCTGCTAGTGAGTGAGGACCTCATGAGGAAACTACTAGCAAGTCTGTGGCCTAGTTCCTGCGACCTAGTTCATACATGGTATTTGTCTCGGTTCTGTTTCACCAATTTGTTTTCTTAAAGTGACATCGAGTACTGTTTTTTGTGTTGATTTATCATTCAGTCATGCCTTGTCCCAGGAATAAGAAATCATCGAAGGTGGGGCAGTCACCTATGCGTCGGTGTCCCTGTGGCCGACTTTACTCTGTCTCGGACCAGCATGACTGCTGACTTTCCTGTCTCGGCCTGGCCCATGACATGGACAATTGTGACGCCTGCTTCTCAATGGACCGCTGAGTTCTCAAGTTGCACGCATTTAAAGTTGGCTGTGCTCCGCCGACTTTCGGGGGTGGGTTTGCAGACGGCGGCCAAGGCAAGGACATTCTTTACCCTTCCTCCGGGTCCCCTCCTGGTCCTGTACAGCCCATGGAGGAGGGGGCCTCTGCCAGTTCAGCCTTGCCTCGGTGGGGGCTCCTTCCGTGGTGCAGGAGGCCCAGTCTGACCCTCTCGGGGGCCGGGTGGGAGGCACCGCTTCGGAAATTGCTTCTTTGGACGCGAAGGTTCCCCCGGTGTTGAAATCTGGGGCCTGGGCCGACACCGTCCTCGGCACCATCTGTTGGTGCCGCCCTTGGTTCTGGTGTCACTTGCAGCACCGGGAGCCTGGGTGGCGCTGCAGACGATGCTGGGTCATCCCTCTGCGCTGTTTCTTTCTTTCTTGGGGAACCGTTTGCGGTGCCAGGGAGGAGAGTGGCCCTGTGGGAAGTGCGGAACCGAGTTTTGGGACTGTTTCTGGTTTCGCACCAAGACTGGGTCTGCGCCGTTTCTGCCCTTGGTGCTGTTCGTGGCGCCGGAGAATGGGAGCGGCGTCGGGGTCAGTTCCACCTTTGACTCCGGTGCTGTTCGCAGCGCCTGGGGAGAGGGCGGCGCCATGGTTGGGGCTGCCTTCGACTCCAGTGCTTTTCACGGTGGCGGGGAGGAGTGTGGCGCCGTGGTCAGTGCCACCTTCGACTCCAATGCTATTCGCGGCGCTGGGGGGGAGGTCGGCGTGGTGCTGTGCCTGGCTCTGGTGCCACTCACAGTGCTGGGGCTGAGGGCAGCGCGGTTCACGGTCCCGGAACTGGCAGGGATCAGGAAATTGTCTGGCATCGGACCTCTTCGTCTACCTCCTCGGAGGGGATTCGGGGTCTGATCTGGACTGGCTTCCGGATTCTTCTGAATCCTCCGGTCCCTCAGTGTCCAGCACCTCGGCCCCCACTCAGCCTCCCTCTGTGGGTCAGATGGATCCTGATGGTTCTGGGGTCAGTGGGACTGACCAGCTGGTAGTGGTCCAGGTGGCCACTCCTGTGCAGCACGAAGCCACGGGTACATCTGTCCCTTCAGTTGGGGCACCCTCCCTCCTTGGTGTGTCTGGACAGTCCAAGTTTGGGACAGCCCAGGACACCCCAGGAGGGGGAGGGTACTGCACCCTGGGTAGACTGGGGTCGGCTAAGGGTTGCCAGCTACCTATGCTGGTGATAGCGAGGAAGAGGGCCCTTTCGGAGTTGGAGGGGTCAAGGGAACAGAGTCTGATGCAGTGGCCTCTCTCTGGGACCTGACTGGTTTCTGGGAGGAGTCGCAGTGCGGACCCTCACCCTTCCCCTGAACACTCGTCAAGAGGGTCCTCCACTTTGGAGGTTGGGGCTGTCCTTCTGGGCTCACACGGTCCCGGTCACCTCACGGGGGGATTTCTTCCCACAGGCACAGTTCTAGCCATTCCGACCTGGTTGAATGGCTTTTGTCTTCTGGGACCACTGGGTTTCCCTCCCTTTTGGGAGCATCTGCTCGGTCCCCTTGCCCGGGCAGAGGCCGTGCCCCTTCTGTTAGGAGCTAGGCCTCTGTGCCTCTGCCTACTCCTCCTCCTCTCCCAGGTATTCCCGGTCCTAGGGGTCCCCTGACCTGGGAGCAGTTCAGGGCTTCAGCTGCACATTTCCCTTCCTACCTTAGTGCCATGGACGAGCAGGTGTTCCACCATGCTCCTGTACAGCCTGACACTGAATCTCCGGACTCGTCAGCTTCCTCTTCTCCCTCTTCCAAGGGAGAGGAACTTTCTGTCCATCTTTTCCCAGCAGCTGATCTCGCCTCTTATCAGCACTTCCTCTCAAGGATGTTTGATGAGCTCCACCTCCCCCCATCCTCTGAACACAATCCTGACTGGGTGACGCGTGCCTTTCTAGGCGAATACAGTGCAGCCAACCTTGCAGTTCCTGCCTGGCCTGTACCCTTCTGGGATGCATCACTCTGGCTCTGACAGTGTCCTTTTTCCACTGTTCCAGCCCAAAGGGACCTCCACCAGAGGTATTGTGCTCCCCTGGGGTCTCCAGGAACTATGCCTCACCCCTCTTTGGGCCTGACATGCCTGGATACCCCCTCTGGGCTTCGAACCCTACACTGTGACCGACCCCCAGACTCAGATATGCTACCTATGACAGGTTCTTGTGTTCCAGGCTAGGGCAACTTCTAGCCTCCATGCCTGATTTGGAGGAAACCTGGCAAGCCATCGCCCTCTCTGCTCAAGGCCTGGAGCTTGCAAGGCACCAGGCAAGGGCGTCTTACAACACCAGTGAGGTGGCCTCCGGGATTCTAGGGACAGTGATCTGCACTAGGTGGACGGCATGGCTTCGCCTATCCTGGTTGTCACCCATGACCCAGCATAGGGTGATTTCCTCTGCCTTCCGGAGAACCCATTTCTTCTCCTGTAGGGTGAGACAGCAGCTTTTGGGGCGCCTTCCATCTCCCACTGGGAGTTCCCCATCTCACCCAGACCAGCCTCAGGCCTCAACAGGCCTGTAGGGGTTCTTCCTTCTGGTGTTTCCCCCACTGGAGGCTAAGGGACTCTGTCCCATAGGGACGTATTGGGCCCCCTTTGGGGGGCTCGGTACTCACCCAATAGTGATGAATGGTGAAGACTGACACAGATAAAATATGGAAATGACTTACCTACCGTAATTCTTGATCTTCCTGGACATAAGTCTCCACCACTCATTCACACTAGTGGGATCTGCGCCGGAGGCACTAGGACCATCGGGAGCAAACTTTTTGCTGGAGGGTCGGGCGCCAGAGATGGCGCCCGATGGAGCATGGCGCGGCGGTGGCTCGTCTGCAGTAATGACTATCTCGGCGACGACCCTCCAACCGCCTCAGTTCCTTTTTTCCCGCCGTCGAGTGCGCTTCAGTGACAACGTCGCTCGCCTGTCGGGAGTCAAACTTCAAACTAGCACATAGTTTTCAGTTTATTTTTTTGTAATTTTATCTCGATAGTAGTATCGCTTAATTTTATTCTATTCCTGTTATATTTTAAAATTTAACTTATAGTAAAGAAGTCTCGGCCTACTGGGCGGAGTCGACCATGAGCAGGTCAGGTGACGGTAGGGAGACTTCATATGAAAGCTGTTCAGTCAGTCGGGCTGGGTCCGGTCAGCCCCTTCCCTCAGCGGGGTTCCGACAGCGGTCAGTCAATGCCGGGGATGGCGGTCCCCGCCAGCATAAAATAAGCGGTCACATTCTCGGCACCGTTCCGCCTCGAGCTCTTCTTCGGCCCACAGGTCAAAAAAGAGAAGGCATCACTCAAGGTCGCCCTCTGATACGTCTGCGCGTCGACGGTCGGTTATCGTACCTAGTTGCCGGTCTCCTCCTTCGGAGTCGCCAACTTCCGGTTTCCGCCGTCTTCGACATCGGAGCCCCACCCCGCCTATAGGTAGGGCTCCAGATGAGCAGTTTCATCAGTGGGCCGCTCTTATGGAGCGATGGGCTCGGAGGTTGGTTCTTCTGCCTGGCTCGGTTGCCCCGGAGCCTTCGGGCTCATCGGGCGATCAGGCAGGGCGGTTGGACCTTCCTAGTCGCGCGGCGCCTCCTTCGGTGCCAGCGACTCCGTGCTTAGGTGTTCCCCCTCACATGGCTGCGGCGCAGGGGGCCACACCGATGCCCTTATCTCCTGCTTTTTTCCCTTCTCTTGCTTTCCAGGTTCCAGGGGTGTCCTCGGCACCTTCCGCGGGGTCGCTGCGCTTGTTGGCGCCGTTTTCGGTGCCGCGGGGCTGCTGCGGCACCGTCCCTTGGCGCCCGCTGGGTCTTGCGGCACCGTCCCTGCTGCCAGGTCTCGTGGTGCCGTGTGTCTTGCGCGCTGCTGGCGCTGCGGGCCAGCGCAATGCCGCTGCGGTGCGCGTGCTATTGGCGCCATGCGCCTCCAGCGGCGCCGTTTTCGACTCCCTTTCGGCCTCCCGGTCGCGAGGGGCCCTCGGGGACTCTCCCTTTCTATCTGCTCTTTCTTCTTCTCCTATTTTTCCTCCTTTCCTGTCCAAGCAGTCCTTCCTGGACTATCAGGAGATGATGTTGAGCCTGACCCAGACCTTCGGTTGGGTGATGAAGTGGAGGAAACAGGATCCTTCACGCTACAGAGCCTGTGGTCGAGGACCTATCCTTTAAGTCTCTGTTGAGGAACCTGAGATCCACTCTTTCTCTCCAGACTACAGACATCGATCCTGGGAAAATATTAAGACTCCAGTATCTTCATGCTTGGAGATCTCTCTGGTTTGACTCCTCGATTCAACCCTCCTTCGAGACGCTGTCTCAAATGGTATGGAATAATCCTGCTCTTATTCCTTCAGTGGCTAAATCCATTGATAAGAAATATTCAGCTCCCAAGGATCGTCCCATTTTGGCATCCCAAGCCTTTGCGGATCCTATTGTAGTCCTGGCAGAGAATGACAAGGTCGTTCTTCCTCAAGCTACTACAGCTCGACCAATTAACAAAGAGTCTTGTAAAATTGATACATTAGGTAAGAGAGTCTTTGCTGCCTCCACTTTAAGTATGCGTATTGCCAGCTATCAAGGCTATTTTTCTCAGTATGAGTATATCCTGTGGCACTCTATGAAACGAATGGTTGAAGCTCTTCCAGATTCCGACTCAAGTCAGAGCTCCTTCTAACCATTATCAGAGGTATTGAGTCAATAACCAACAGGTCAAAGCCGCCATGGACGCTTCGACACTGCTTCTCGTTCAGCAGCTGCGGTGTTGTACTCACGCCATTCCTGGCTGCGTGACTTCTGGCTACGAATGATGCTCAGCAGCAGGTAATGGCGTTGCCCTTTGATGGCTCTATCTTTTGGGCCTCAGGTAGAGCAAGCCCTAGAGGCCACTCAGAAGACTAGGTCGGCCATTAGTTGGCTAGAACCCCGCCTACCCCCCTCTCGAGGCATGGAGTAGCGTCAGTTTCATAGTCGCCAGTCCTTTGAGGCAGAGGCAGAGGAAGCTTCCATAAAAAGCCAACCTGCCCAACCTCAAAAGAAGGCACAGCAGAAAGCGCAGGGGCCTAAAGCCCCCAGCGCTACCTTATGAATTGCCGGCCCCAGTTCCATCCACACTGCCCGAGATGGAACTTTCTCCTCTGGTGGGAGGTCATCTGATGTACTTCTACAATCAGTGGAAGTCCATAACCTCGGACAAATGGGTCCTTCGGATAATTCGCGAGGGTTATTCTCTCAATCTTTTGGAAAACCCCAGTTGCCTCCCCAAGCGACAACCCAGGTTGTCGACCTCTCAGTCAGACCTCCTCACCGCCGAGATCCAGGGCCTTCTAAACAACAGGGCAATAGAACTGGCGCCCCGCATCAGCGAAAACAGGGTTCTACTCCATTACTTTCTGGTTCCAAAGAAATCTGGGGATGCGCCCATTCTGGACCTCAGAAAGTTAAACAAATTCCTCCCAGGAGAAATTCAAAATGATTTCCCTAGGTACCCTGTTACCTTTGCTGCATCAGCACAACTGGCTGGCCTCCTGGATATGCAGGGACGCTACCAGCATATCCCCATCCACCGACCCATCGCAAATTCCTGAGGTTTGTAGCTCTGGGTCAGCATTATCAGTTCAGAGTCCTGCCTTTTGGGCTATCCTCGGTGCCGCAAGTTTTTACAAAGTGTTGTGCAGTTCTGCATGGCGCATCTCAGGAAGCTCGGACTCCGAGTTTTTCCCTACCTAGACGATTGGCTCTCTAGCGAGTCCTTCCAGCCAAGGGACTCTGAAGCCGCTCAAACGCCTCTCATCTTACGCCCATGGGAGTTCTGCTAAATCTGAAGAAGTCACAACTGCAGCCCTCCCAGAGGCTCCTTTTCATAGGGACTCTTCTGGACACCTCTTCCTGAAGGCTTTCCTTCAGAGGACAGAGACTCGACATCCCTTCAGATGGCCCGTTACATCGGGGAGAACCGATCGGTCACAGCTCTCTCGATGCAACGTATGTTGGGTCTCATGGCGTCCTCAGTGTTCACTGTACCCCTAGCTCGGTTACACATGAGGACCACCCAATGGATGCTCTCCGCTCAGTGGTCACGACCTCTCACCCCCAGTCTTATCCCATCAAGGTGATGGAGCCCTATGAAGGTCTCTCACCTGGTGGTCTCAGAGAAGCAATCTCCTGGAAGGATTCCCCTTTGCTCCTCTGGATCATCAGATCTCCATCACCACAGACGCATCGCTAATGGGATGGGGAGCTCACTGTCTCTCTCTCCACACTCAAGGTGTATGGACTCAGCTCGAAAGTCAGCTCCACATAAATGTCCTGGAGATGAGAGCGATCCTCTATGCGATCTGAGCGTTGAAGGATGTTCTTTGTCACAAGAACATTCTCCTTCAAATGGACAACAAAGCTGTGATGTATTACATCAACAAGCAAGGCGGTGCTCACTCTTATCCCTTTGCAGGAAGCAATGAGAGTGTGGGAGTGGTGCTGGAGCACAAGTCTCTAATTCAAGCGTATATCTGCCGGGTGTACAAAACGACTTAGCAGATCACCTCAGCAGGACGGAGCAGACCCTCATGAGTGGTCTCTCGACCCACCGTAGCTTCGGTCACTGTTCAAGAGTGGGGACTCCAGACCTGGACCTTTTGAATCCCCACTCAATGCAAAACTGCCTCTCTTCTGCTCTCCCAGAAATCCAGGGCCCGGCATTTTCTGTCAGGATGCGTTCAGGCTGCGGTGGACAACGCTTTCTTTACGCCTTTCCACCGCTTCCTTTAATTCAGAGAGTTCTCCTCAAGTTCGAGTCTCAGGGGACCAAGATGATTCTCATTGCTCCCTCCTGGCCTCGGCAACTATGGTTTCCTCTACTCAACAGTATGTCGGTAGCCTCTCCGAGACCACTTCCCTTGCAAATCAATCTTTTGACTCAGGGTTCGTTGGTCTATCCCAACCTGAGGTCACTTCACCTTGGCTCCTGAAGAGGTAGAAGTGAACTGGTTCAACGTCTCTCGTAGAGTCTCAGACGTCCTTCTGGCTGCTCGGAAGCCAGCTACCTGAAAAACTTACGCTTCTAAGTGGAAACGCTTTTCTCTCTGGTGTGCAAAGTCCTCTTGGAATCCCTTTTCCTGTCCTCCAGACAAGGTTCTGGAGTACCTTTTGGACCTATCAAACTCAGGTCTACAGTACTCCACGGTTAAAGTTCACCTTAGTGCCATTTCGGCGTTCCATGAGCCGGTTTCTTCCTTGTCTCTGGCTCAGTTACTTATGGTGAAGAGATTTCTTAAGGGAATTCTGCATACCAGACCCTCTGTTAGACGTCCGGTCGCAGCCTGGGACATTAACCTTGTGCTAGACATGCTCACTCGGAAGCCTTTCGAACCCCTAGCTACCAGTGAGCTAAAATTTCTTACCTGGAAGACAGCCTTCCTAGTGGCCATTACCTCAGCCCGCGGGGTCTCTGAGATACATGCCCTGGTTACGGACCCTCCGTATACTGTGTTCCATAAGGACAAAGTAGTTCTTCGTACTCATCCTAAATTTCTTCCCAAGGTTGTGTCAGAATTCCATCTAAACCAACCTCTGGTGCTTCCCTCTTACTTCGCGAACTTCCAAAATGAGGGAGAACGGTCTCTTCATTCCTTGGATGTTAAGAGAGCCTTGCGGTTCTACTTAGATAGAACCAAGAATTTTCGCAAGACTCAGCAATTGTTTGTTTCCTTCAGCGAGACCCGGCTGGGTCAGCCTGTCTCTATCAGATGCATCTCATCATGGTTAGTGGCATGTCTTCGACATTGCTATTCCATGGCACAGAGTTAAATGGAAGGTAGAAGTAGCTCACTCTACTAGGGCGATCGTGACATCCCTAGCGGAAGTCGCAATGTTCCAATTGCAGATATCTGCAATGCCGCCACCTGGAGCTCAGTGCATACCTTCATTAAGCATTATGCACTGGATGTTCATGCCAGGCATCATTCCGCCGGCAGAACTATCCTTAATGGACTTCTGTCCTAGACGTGTGAGCTCTGGCTCCCCTGCCGCCCTCTTGGGGGATTATCAGCTTGGTACTCTCCCACTAGTGTGAATGAGTGGTGGAGACTTATGTCCAGGAAGATATGAAAATTACGTACCTACCGTAATTCTTGATCTTCTTGGACGAGTCTCCACCACTCATTCTCACGCCCACCCTCCATCCCCCGAGCTCACCGCTGTGTTGGTCTTCACTCCCTCAGATCTTTAGGCCGTGAAGACTTCTTTGCTGACCCTTCTTACACGGGTCGTCCGGACTATCTTATGTCCGTTTTTAAAAGATTAGATTACTCTTTCGTTAGTTAGCTGCACCTCCTTGGTAAAGGTACTGAGCGGTTGGAGGGTGATCGCCGAGATAGTCATTACCGCCGCGAGCCACCGCTCACGGGCGCCATGCCTCGCTGGCGCCATCTTCAGCCGACCCTCCAGCAAAAAGTTTGCTCCCGATGGGTCCTAGTGCCTCCGGCGCAGATCCCACTAGTGTGAATGAGTGGTGGAGACTCGTCCAAGAAGATCAAGAATTACGGTAGGTACGTAATTTTCATATCTTTCTGTGTATCTTCACAATTCATCACTAAATCCACCTTCCCCCTTAGGCTTCAGTCTCTGGGCAATCCCCCTTCCCCCTGTGTGTCTCCCTGTTGTATCCAACTCCCTCCTGTCTCTCCTTTCCCTTGTGGTCAGGAGGAGGGGACCGCAGAACACGAGGAGGATTCTTTCCTGGGGGGTCTGGGGATCTCCTCTTTTCTCCCTTCCTTGCCCTTGGCTTGGTCCCCACCCCTTGAAGTCTGGGGTGGGGAGGGAGTGGGAGGTTCTTGAGACCCCCAACCCCTAATTCTATTTATTTTAAGTGTCCCCTTGGGAATACCCCTTCCTTTCTTCATTTTAGGAGATTTTTCTCTGTTTGGAGTTTTCTCCTTAGTTTGGCGGGAGGGAGGGAGGGACCCGCAACCTTGTCTCCCTGTTGACCTCTATGTCCTGTAAAAATGTTGCTCCTCTGGGGCTATCTGTAGCTTGTAATACTGTCCAGGCTTCTGCCCTTGTTGCAGTCTGAAGTGTTAAAATCTTCTCCTTTCAAGGTCCAGATCCACTTCAGTCAGGAGTGGGGTGCGTCTCTTCCCCCATTTCCTACTCTCCCTTTCACATACCTACTTCTTTTCTTCCAGAGACTGGGACCCTTTCTTCCCAATCCCTTAGGCTATCCCTCTCTTTATTTTCTGTCCTCTTTGTCGTTTATTTCTCCTTTTAGTTTTTCTATGCTTTCATTTTGTCTGTCCCTTGGGCTCCCTTGCCCCACCCCTCCATCCCTTTCTTCCTCTCTGTCCAGCGTCTCAGAACTGGGGTGAGGGTGGGTCAACAGCAGTTAACGGCCAACCCGCAAGCACCACGTAGAATGTTGGCCTCGAAGGCGGCGCCACCCCTGCATCGACTCCGCCCCGGGGGGGGGGGGAGTCTCCCGCGGGGTCCTAGCTCCGGAGCTATTACACAATAGTGATGAATGGTGAAGATACACAGAAAGATCAAGAATTATGGTAGATATGTAATTTTCATATCTCCTCCTTCATAGCTCTGCATACGTAGAATGTCTTAATGTTTTCAAGTGCTTTCTTTGGCAAATTTTGACTTGGTGAGTTTCTTTTTTTCATTCTAAAGTTGCTCCTGTGTCTTCTGACTTTGCTCCTTTGACTGCAATAGAGATGGAAAAGCAGAAACCAGACTTTTAAGTTCTGCACTTGGTGCAGGCATAAAATGTCGGCTATGGACCTGGGTGACACGTGTGTCTACTGCCTATATGATCATCATGATATTGAACATTGTAACAAGTGCAGTGTTGTACTGCTAGCATGCATCAAGGAATGGAAGGCCATGCTGGCCCTAGGTAGGACAAAAGATTGCAAATAGGTCTCAATGGCAGCCAGTTGACAGCTGCTTAGCTTGCGATGATGGAAGAAGAGGCAGCGGCGGCTGCATTTGGAACCTTGTCTGTCTCAGGGCTGTTCTGGCTGGGGCCAGCATTGGAGGGTCATGCGAGCATACAAAATTGCCAGCAGAAAAAGGCCCACAGGTCTATCAAGTCTGCCCAATTGTGCAGCTCTTAGTTTCATATCACTGCAGCTACCCCACCCCTATCCAAACCCTTCCCTTCCTTCTCTTTCCTAGTCCCCCCCCTTGTGTTCTTGTGTGTACTAACCCTTCCCTTGACTCTATCCCAACCCCACTTAAAGCTATCCAGTGTCCTTTGAGTGATTAACTCCTCTGGCAGTGGGTTCCAACCCGCCACCACTCTTTGTGAAGCAGTGCCTCCTCATCTCCCTCCTAAACCTTCCCCCTTCCAACTTCAGACTGTGCCCCCAGTGACCCTTCCCCCCTTTAAGCAGAACAATCCTCCCTCCCTGACTTTGTTTTTGCCTTTCAAGTACTTAAAGGTCTTTATTATGTCCCCTCTTACCCTTCTGTCTTCCAGCGAGTACATGTTGAGCTCTTTCAACCTTTCCTCTTATGGCAACACCCCTAGTCCCAATGTCATTTTGTAGCCCTACATTGCACCCCCTCCAGTAATCTCACATCCTTTTTGAGGTATGGGCACCAGTACTGTACACGGTACTCCAGGTATGGCCTCACTGGTGATCTATACAGTGGCAGGATGACCTCCCCCTTTCGAGAGGTGAGCCCTCTGGCAATGCACCCCAGCATCCTATTTGCCCTTGCTGCCGCCCTCCTACACTGTGCTAATACCTTCATACCCCCAGATCCCTTTCCTCCTCTGAAGCCATTACCTGCACTCCCCCCAGCCAGTTGCTGTTCCTGAGATTTCTGGCTTCAAGGTGCATGACCTTGCACTTCTTAGCGTTAAACCCCAACTGCCACTCCCTAAACCAGTGTTCGAGTTTAGCTAGATCCTCTTTGAGTGCCTGCCTCTCTTCCTCATTGTCCACTTTTGCACAAATCTAAGTGTAGTCCGCAAACAGGCTGATCTTCCTCTTGACCCCCCTCTGCAATGTCTCCAGTGAAGACATTGAACAAAACAGGGCCCAACACTGAACCCTGTGGCACCCCACTCGTTTCTGGCCTTGGCTTGGATGTCTCCTCCCTTACAACTACCCTCCGTTGTCTGCCCAGCAGCCAACTCTCAACCCACCCCACCAGTTTTTCCCCCGACCCATGTCCCTCAGCTTGCTCATTAACCTCCTGTGCGACACCGAATTGAAAGCCTTACTGAAGTCCAGATTCAGGACATCTACAGCGTGGCCTTTGTCAACCGCCCTAGTGACCCAGTCGAAGAAGTTGATCAGGTTAGTTTGGCAAGATCTTCCCCTGACAAACCCATGCTGTCTCTCATCCTGCAGACCATTGCTATCGAGAAAGATTATCAACCTCTCCTTCAGAATGGTCTCCATCAGCTTCCCACTATGGAAGTCAAGCTAACAGGTCTGTAGTTACCCAGTTGGTCCTTGGGTCCACTCTTGTGAAGGGGCACCATGTGAGCCATCCTCCAATCCCTGGGTACATTCCCCGTCTCCAAGGCAGTGTTGAACAGGTCCATCAGAGGGCCCACCAACACCTCTGCCAGTTTCTTCAGGACCCTTGGGTATACACCGTCCAGTCCTGGTGCCTTGTCCACCTGCAAGGCTTTAAGGCCCTTCAGAACTCTATCCTCTTGGATGACCCTGTCAGTTATCTCTGCCCCCCTGCCACCCTTGCCCCCTTTCCCCCGTGGTATTGGGCCATCTCTAACTTTTGTGAACACTGAGCAGAAATACTCATTGAGTGCCTCTGTCTGATCTTCCTCTTGTTCTGCCCATCCTCCCTCTCTCTTGATTCTAACAATGTCATCCCTACAACTCCTCTTCTCCCTTATGTATTTAAAGAACCTCTTTTCCCCCTCTCTAATCCCCTGAGCCAACTTCAGCTCCTTTGCTACCTTGGCTGCCCTGACTGACCTGGTTGCCTCCCTAGGTGCCTTTGTGAACACTTCTCTATCCTCCTCACGCCCAGATTTTTTTGAACTTAATGAAGGCTAGTCTTTTTTCCCCCTCACCTTCCCCTCCACCTCTTTGCTGAGCCAGCTAGTTTTTTTTTTTACCTGGACTACTTACTCTGAGATTTGGCACACGTGTTCATGGCCTCATTTAGCCCCTTTCTAATGATTGCCCACTTCTGTTCAGCATCCATCCCTGGGTTAATTTCAGCTAAATACCCCTCTAGGATGCTGCCCATTCTGGAAAAATCTGCCTTCCTGAAATCCAACACTCTTGTCCTGGTCTTGGCCAACTCCCTCCCTGTGTTGAGGAGGAACCATACTGAGCGGTGGTCGCTTCCTGCTAGAGGGTCCTGTGCTACCACATCCTGGACTTGGTCCCCATTTGTTAGCACCAAGTCTAGTATGTTCCCCTCCCAAGTAGGATTCATTACCCCTTGCACTAGGTAGCTGTCCTGGATAGCCTCCAGAAGCACATGTTCCCTAGTGTGTACTGTAGTTACTGTTTGCCAGTCAACCCCAGGTAGGTTGGAGTCTCCCACTGTAACTGTATTCCCTTTGCTACTGACCTTCCTGATTTGCTCCCCTAGCTCCCTATCCACCTCCTCACTCTGTGAGGGTGGCCTGTACACTACCACCATCCTGAGCTTCTTACCTTTGCTTGGAGCAATACCCATATGGCTTCTGGCCTCCCCTCATCCCATTCTTCCCTGGTGAACAGTATCCCCTCCCTGACATAAATAGCCACCCCCTCTCCCAGTCCCTGCAGAACACCTTAATCCCGGGATCATGAGATCCCAGTCATGGTATTGGTTGGGTCAGGTCTCTGAGATGGCAGCAGTATCTACCTCCCCCTCTGCCATCATTGCCTGGAACTCTGCCACTTTGTTTGCTAAGCTCCTTGCATTCAAGGATACTACAGTCCACCTTGTGTCCTGCCATTCCTCTTCTTGTCTCTCCCCCATCCATGTTTGTCTTGGTAACTTCCCCTCATTCTCCTCCTCCCTCTCTGGGGGGCGAGGCCTTCCGGTTTCCCCTGGAAGGTGCCTCCTCCCTGCTATCAGACTCAGCCCTTCCCCCCTCCTCAGTTTAAATCTATGTTGTTTTTAATGTACTTCTCCAGCCCCTGTGTCAATGCCTTTGTACCCTCGATGTTGAGATGCAGCCTATCCTTGGCATAAAGCCCCTTATTGTTCCATGTCTCTCCCCGCTCCCCTACTACCACGTACCCCATTTCTGCACACCAACCCTTCAGCCACCCATTAAACTCCTGTATTATTAGCTTTCTCGCTGTGCTTGCCCTAGGTACTGGCAGTACCTCGGAGAATGTCACTGGGCCTCCCACCCGATTGCAGATACCCCCCACTTCCCTGAACCTCTCCTGCACTTCTTCCACTGTACTGCCCTCTAGGTAGTTTGTTTCTAGGTGTGCAATGATATGAGGCTTGCCTCACACCTTCTCCACACATTTCTGAATGCACTGCCCTACTCTCCCCACTGTCATACCTGGCATACACTCCACCCAGGTTCAGCTCTTCCTTGCTCCCTTACCTCCCCATCTCACCCCCCCAAACATAGAATCCCCTGATACAAGTACTCACTCCCCCATCCCTTGCACTTCTCCTATGGTTTGCCCTCCTATGAGCCCCTTTTCCTCAGTGCCCTCTCCTTTCATACCCTGCCCTTTTCCCCTCTCTTCTCCTCCAGTTGCACTGCCACCTGCTCTCCTCCTCTTTCGTCCTTTCTATGCTTGCTCCCTTCCACAACCACTCCCCCACCACTACTTTTACATCCTCCCACTGTCCCCTGCATTGTGCCTCCCTCTCCCCCCCCAACATGTTTTGGCCTTCCTCCCCCTTTGTTTAGTGTGTTCATGCCAACTTGACCTACTTCCCTGCCCCTCCCACTTTTACCCCACCATCTTCCCTCTCTCCATGTACCCTCTATTCTCCATTCCCTCCTGGTCACCTGACTCTTGTTCTGTGGTGGCTTCCCCAACCTCCTGCTCTGTTTCATCAACCAGTACTGTGTCCCTGTTTGTTGTCTCCAATCTCCTGTCCTGCCTTCCCCTGAAATATCTTCCTGCCTCTGCTTACCCTGAACCTCTTTCCTACATCCTTTCTGTCTACCTGTTCCCTACCACCTGCCAACACCCCCTTTTGGCGCTCCCAGGACCCTGTGGGCTTGGCCCCCTCTGGCCGAGCACCCCCTTCCAGCCCATAGCAGCCTGGTCTGTCTTGTGATGGAGCCCTCCCTGCTGCTCTGCCCCATCTCCTCCTCATCCCCTTGTACCTGTCCCCTCTCCCTAGTTCCTGTCTCAAGCTCTCTATCTCCAGCATAAGTTGTCTGAACATCCTGCACACTGGACAACCCCCACCTTCCACCAGGTTCCCAGAAACAGTGCTGTCCCACACCCATTGCAGCTCACAACCCTTCCAGCCTCTCTGTGCCCCAATCCCAGTCATCCCTACCTCTCCATTCCCCCCCCATTCCCCCATCTACCTCCTTGCCCTGGCCTCCACATCCCCCCCGTCTCTTAGTCTCTAAATATTCCACAGCTTTTTACAATTGCATCTGTATTTCTATAAGGGCTGTAACCTGCAGCACTGCCCCAAAACTCTTACTCTCTCTCCTTCTGTAGGGATGTACAGCTTCTCTGTCCTCCTGTTGTATATGCCCTTTAGACCTAGTTACTGGCTACACCCTTTGTAATTCTGCCTATATATTAGTTAGGCTACTGCTTGTGCTGTGCTGCCTAACTGTTCCTGCCTCTTTAAGTAGATGTGGCTTGGACTTCCACTATAAAGGCAGAGCACCTGGGGGTGGTTGGAGAATGGGGGTGGGGGGGCAGCTCTTTGGTACACAGTGTCTGCAAAAACAATCAGGTAAAAAAAGACATACTTCCGTAAACTACAGGGCAAAAACACAGCTCTAGATCAACATATCCGCAAACAGATTCTCCTAGTCCTGCTCACACAAAATGGGGACTCCAACTGAATGTCTGTTAGGCACACACTTGAATTTCAACCCTCACTAATCCCTTGCTGAAATGTGATACCTGCAATTAAGGTACAAACCTCAGCCAATTTCACTCACTCACCAACCTTCCAGAAAACAGATTCTCCTAGTCCTGCTCACACAAAATGGGGACTCCAACATTTAGGGGTCATTTGTGAATGATTTCCAAGAAATGTGCGTGGCTCTCCAGACCTTCCAGGAAAGCCCCCACACACACACACACAGCAGGAAGCATCGCCATAGTGGGACCGGGAATGATCACACCTTCCCACTCATTCGGCTGCTCCTGACTGCTCGACTTTGGTCGAGCTTCATCAGGTTGAGGGAAGGTCAAGGCTCCGTGATAACCCCGCAGAGTTTGTCAACCTTGACTCCAGTCGAACAAGCAGTTGAGGTTTTTCTCAAACCAGTCAACCGGCTGCCAGAAGAAATCAATGAGGAGTCAACCTCCCAGACCCCATTTTATAAAATCTATGTAAAAATATGGTTATAAAATGTCTTAATGAATGATTTTTCAATTTATTCCCAGAATTTAAGTTCCTTTGAAAAGGCACATTTCGGTGCAAAACGTCAGGGCAGAAAAATAAATTTTTATCAGAAAGACAACTGTCTAAGAAACATTTATTTGTTCACCTCCACAACCATTTTTCACTCAGACCCCAGTACTCTCTGTCCTCACCCAGGAGGATGAGGACCATTCAGAGCCCCTGGGACCGTTTGGAACCCCTGGCCAAGTTGTTTCAAGAGCTGCCTCCACCAGTGGTTGTGCCTTCTGGACCTATTTTGGTCTTGCTGCCCGAGGAGGTGATTTGTTTGGACCCTCTGGAACACACTCATCAACACTGATCCTTGTGTCAATGGTTATGGTCGAGGTGCTGCTTGTGCTCTCACTCAAACAGGAGGCATTGCCATCGATACTCCTCGACCTCCTCATCCATGGGGAGGAGAGGCATTAATAGTGTATACATCGATGCTATGAGCAGCTCATGTGGCAGCACTGGACCACTGCAGGAAGGGGTATGGCTAAGCCCCCTGGGCTGATCGACCCTTGGCCTCCTCTGGCCATTCCTGTGCAGGTCCAGCAGACTCAGCAAACCATGGCATCTTTTTCACTTCCACGTTGAGTGAAGGCCCCTCCACCGCAGTCGTAGTTCTGGGCTCTGACTAAGGAGTCACTTCCTGCCTCTGGCTTGCCGGGTTGGCCGTCCGTGGAGATCACCCAGGACAAGCATACTCGGGTGGTCTATGGTAGAAAACAGTCGAGGGCCATCTTCAAAGACTCTTCAAACTCAAAAGTTGAATTGCTGATGGCCTCTACCAGGACTCAGTAGTTCAACCAGGAATCTGTGGAAGGTCTCTCTGCTACGTCAGTGCCAACATCCTTAGGGGCTTGGCTCTAGCTCATGCTGCAGTCCATACGTATGCCCTTGAAACCATTTCAGAAATTAAGTAAATACAGATTCCCCGATATCCTGGATAGGGACGAATCCCTGGGGGTTGTCCTCCCTGTGGCTGAAGCCACTTTGGAACCTGCTCTGAAGTTTTGACAGCATCCAGCATCCTGCCTGGCATCCTGTAACATCTTTATAGGTGACATTGCAGAGGGTCTGGAGGGAAAGGTATGCCTCTTTGCAGATGTTACAAAGATCTGTAATAGAGTTGATACACGGGGGGGGGGGTAGAAAGGATGAGAAGGACTGGCAAGGTTGGAGGAATGGTCAGACATATGGCAACTTAGATTCGATGCAAAGAAGTGCAAAGTAATGCACCTGGGAAACAAAAACCCAGGAGAAGAGTACACAATAGCAGGGGAGGTACTAACAACAACAAAAATGGAATGGGATTTGGGGTAGTCATATCAGATGATCTAAAGGTGGGTAAGCAATGTCAGAAGTCAGTGAGGAGAGCCAGGGGGATACTGGGATGCATAGGAAGGGGCATCACAAGTAGAAAAAGGGAAGTGGTTATCCCTCTGTACAGACAGTTGGTGAGACCCCATCTGGAGTACTGTGTGCAGTTTGGAGACCTCATCTCAAGGACATAGGATGGAAGCAGTCCAGAGGAGGGCAACTAAAATGGTGCAGGGTCTGCATCAGAAATCATATGAAGAGAGACTGAAAGAGCTTAATATGTATACCCTTGATGAAAGGAGGGACAGGGGGACATGATAGAAATGTTCAAGTACCTCAAGGGAATCAACAAAGTCCAGGAGGGTAGCATCTTTCAGAAAAAGAGATGTGTAAGAACAAAGGGACACAATTTAAAGATAGAGGGGGGACGGCTCAGGGGTAATGTGAGGAAATCTTTTTTCATGGAGAGAGTGGTGGATGCGTGGAACTGCCTTCCTGGGGAGGTTGTTGGGGCTAAAACAGTGGGGGAATTCAAACATGCATGGGACAGACACAAGGCAATTGTAGTGGGGGATGGCAGGAAGTAGGCTGTTGGTTAACTAGAATCTGCAGCTTATCCAGTAGGTAGGGAAATGGGCAGACTGGGTGGGCCAAGTGGTTCTTATCTGCCGTCAACGTCTATGTTTCTATGTTTCCGTACCCAGATGGTCCGTAAGTATGTGATCCCCGTGGACACACTTTTGGGGTTCTCCAGCCACCCGTTTGCGGAGGGCATGGTATCAGAATTGGCCTTCCACAAGTAAAAAGACCAGGGGGATGTGGAGAAACCACCTGACAAGGAGTAAAATAATTATTGACTACACGGCCAAGAATGTGTATGTGGTCATATCCCTAGGTCTCCGGCAGGCCAGCTATTCAATCATGATGGCTAATTCTGGCCATTCCCTGTTTGTGGTTGTTGGGCTTCTCCTCCCCCTGCTTCCAGGTGACAGGCAGCAGGCAGCACAGATGATTAGAGACCAAGGTCAATTGCTGGCTAAACACCAGCTACAGATGGCTTTGGACATAGGTGACTCTTGTGCCCATGCCATGACTTTGGTCATCACTATGCTTCGTAGGGCCTGGTTGAGACTAGTCCACCTTTACCGTGTATACTCAGCATAAATTGTGTGATGCCCCTTTCTTGGGCACTGATCTCTTTTGCCCTGGCATGGAAGAACATCTCTCTTGCATTGAGAAATCCAGTGCCACCCTGGATTCTGTGGCTTCATCCCAGAAGGACTCAAAAACACCCAAGCCTAAGAAATAGTCATTTCAGTTTTGGTCCATTCAGCCACAGCAGCATCAGTAGCAGCCCTACAAGCGCAATTCCATCACTGGCATCCAAAGCCTAAGTTCAGTGGCTAGAGGCAAAAAAAAAGGGGGATGAAGGTAGACGTGCCTCCAAGGCCCTGTCTGCTGGAGTACCCTCCAAGGCTACTAAGTGTTGGGTTGTGGAGTACCATTCTTCCCCCTGTCCAGTCCCTGTCCCAGCTCCCAATCAGGAGTGGGTTGCATCACTTCTTTCTACAATGGTCCGCTATTATCTTGGACAGGTGGGTCCTAGAAGTGGTGGTCAAGGAGTTGCCTCTGGACTTCAAGGCTCTCCTGGCTTTCTGACTCTGAGCTCCTTGAGAATTCTGAGTGCTGAAGGATACATTGTCCACACTGAGGGTTGACATAGCTCAGCTTCTAGAGTGCAGGGCAATATTTTGTGTCCCAGACACAGTAGCCACTCAGGGATATGTGTCCAGCTACTTCCTGTTTTTGAAACGGACAGGGGCTGGTGCCTTATACAGTGCTTGCACGATCTGAACAAGTTTATGCAGAAGCACGAGTTCCAGATGGTCACGCTGAATCAGATCATACCATCTTTGGAATAGGGAATGTGGTTCTGCACCCTGGGCCTGCAGGACATGTTCTTCCACATCCCAGTCCATCCGTTAATTTGCCAGTACCTTTCTTTCAGTGCAGAGCATCTACCTTTCCAGTTTCAGGTCATGCCTTTGGCCTCTCATCCACCCCAAAGGTCTTCACCAAATGCATGGTAGTTGTGGTGGGCGGCCTTCCTCCAGTGTGGGGGCATCAGGGTATATGTCTGCTTGGACAGGCTGATTGCTGGGCCATCCAAGGAAGCTGTGGAGCTTTCCAGGGATCTGGCCCTCCAGACCTGCCAAGATCATAGGAGTGGTGCAGTGCAACATGCGTGGTGCCACAGTCTTTCGAAACACCTTCTGGAGATGAGGTGCTGCCTCATTTGTACTTACCTCTCTGGGTTGAGGGCAGAAGTTGCTGGATTCTTGGCCCATCTGGCAAGGGTGCAGAGAACCTTCTGCCCCACACAGGGTACACCAAGTCTGCCATCACTCCCCCAGAGGATGCCTAGGCAGAGGTAGAGCAGTTGGACTTTGGTGGACTCTGGGAGGGAAGGGAAGTTCGGAATGGTATACATACATTCCTCAGCCTGTACCACTGCACAATTCCTTCACCGTACTGGCGGGACAGGGCAGCTGGGAGGAGGCACCCGTAGCAGTGGGAAGAGGGGAAGTTGGGGTCCTCGGAAGGAGAGGCCCCTAGGAGGGAGGAAGAGGCCCCAGCTGAGGAGGAAGCAGCTGCTGGTGGGGGGCTCTGTTGTTAGGAGGTATAGACGTGGGAGCGAGTGGAGAGGGAAGTTAAGTGCCTCTCTGGTGCTTCAGCTTGGCGGGATGGAGAACAGATCCAGAGGATTACTAGGGCAGCAGGATATGGGCAGAAGCAAAATGTCATTGTCCACCTGGGAACAAATAACCTGGCAAGGGAAAGGGTAGGGGTAGTGTAGGGAAATTTCAGGGAACTGGGGAGTGGCCTGAAGCAGGTGGCACACATGGTGGCTTTTGCTGAGGTGTTACCTGCCAGGGAGAGGACAGAGCACTCCACAACAGGCATGGTGCATGTAGGAGGGCTTTGGCTACATTGGTAATGGGGCGCCAACCCGCGAAGATTTCAGCCTGTATGGGAGAGGTGGCCTGCATCTTTCCAGAAGGGGGACCACAGTCCATACTGGGAGGTTTAAGTGCTGCTTGAATTAGCATTTAAACTAGTTAGGGGGCTATAAAAATAACTGAGGCAACAGTCCCCCCCCCCCAGATAATGAAGCAGCAGGGAGGGATGGAGGGCCCAATAGAAGTAAACTCTCCCAGGGCAGAGGTGGAAGAAGATAGGGGTGGGGACAAGGCGGATGACAAGGGGGATGTAAATCAGGAAAGCAAAAAGAATGGAGTAAAGGAGACAGGTAATGGAGAAGGTAACAAGGTAAGAGGGGTCGGGGGAACATCAGGGAACAGCACAAGCAGGAGGAAGGGAAGCAGGCAGGCAGGGAGTAAGGTATGGAGAGCCATGTGCACCAATGCAAAGAGTCTGGGAAATACAAAGCCTGGAGGCCATCATGGATTTGGTGGCCATAATGGAGTTAAGGTGCACTGTCAGCCATGACTGGGACATGGCCAAACCGGGCTACTCTACGTTCAGGAGAGACATGGCAGGGAGGAGGGAAGGAGTGGTTACACTAAACGTTAATGAGGGAATCAAGGCTACGGAAGTGTAGAAGCATCCAGAGGATGAAGAAAGGCTGGAGGTGCTGTTCATCTTCCTGGAGACAGGTTCCAGAGTTGCTATCCATACAGGAGTGGTATACAGACTTCAAACAACATGAAGTCTTGCTGCATTCTGAGTAATTGCAGTGATCTCCAACCTTTGAACTGCCCCGGAGAGGAATGAGTTAACTTTCCATGCACGGCATAGAACACTGAGCTCGAGCTCGGTTGAGCCTCTGTCTGCTGTTGTTTGAACCCCAACTGCCAGATTCTTTACTCCGCCTCACTGAACAGTCGCTCCGGAGATTTCTCCTTTGCACGGTTCAAAAAAAGTCGGTTAAAGTGTCATTTTTTCTCTCGGTTTCAACCGAATTTCTACAATCTAACCTGTCGGTTAAGTCTCTGTCTGTGGTACCGTGAGTACTAGATAGGTTTCTATATTAGTTTTGTGTGTGGAACTTGTAAACATCGGATCGGTTCGGTTTGAACCGATCAGGTTTGTGAAAAAGTTTTTTCTGATTTATTAGAGTGTGGTAACCGGTCCGTATCAGTTCTAAAAAAAACGGATTTCATTACGTTTTTTTCCAGGGCCCGTAACACGGTCAGGAACCAATAGGGGTGTCTTGCCTGGTGGATTGCCGAAAAAAGGGTAAGTTTGGTTAGGACTGGCCATGTCTGAGAAACCCAAGAAAAAAACCGGGCCCACTGGGTTTCAACACTGTAGTGTGTGTGGGGAAGCCTTTGCTAAGGCTGATCCCCACACCATCTGTGTTTATTGTCTGGGGTTTGACCACCTCGATTCAGACTGCCAGATTTGCAAAACTTTTCCCAAAGCTACCCTGGATAAGAGAGTAGCTAGACTGAGGGAAAGGGAGGCCGAGAAGTCCGCTGACCCGGATGGCCAGCCCGGTTCGGTTCCGACCAAACCAGAAGGATTGCCCTCTGACCAGGGCGAGACTTCTTCGGGCAGAAGGAGAACTGACTGAGGAGTCGGTTCTGGTTAAAAGAAAAAGAAGGGATAAGTCAGCCGGTTCGGATCCACAAGTTCTTTCTCCGACCGCTGATGAAATTGCCAAAGCGATAAGGATTGTTCAATCGCTAACTCGGTTCTGACTGAACCAGCACCATCGGTTAGGGGCTCGGTTCGGTCGGTTCCCCAGTTCCAGATTATAATTTAGAAGAATTTTATGAACCAGAGGAGGAGGAGGAGGGCGAGTATAAAGATAGTGATGATGATTATGAAAGTCTGGATGTGCCCATTGACCCGGACATCTCCCCAGACAGATCTTCAGGTGTTTCTCCTCCTAAGCTTTCTGAGTCCCCTTCCCACTTTATGTTTTACAAAATAGTGGCTGAAACCCTCCAGCTTCCTATGGAAGAAGCAGTGGAGGATCAAGAAGAGCCTGATTATGTTGAGATGATGGACATCCCAGAGTCCAGGAGATTGTCTATTCCTCCATAAGTCTTTTGGGAAACAGACATTTAAAATTTTAAAACTCCTAATTCCATACTTCCTGTGGACAGAAGAATGGACAAGAGGTATACTCTTTCAGGCTCAGATATGGAGTTCCTTTCCCGCAATGCAGCCATGTTAGTAGTGCAGGCTGCTGCCTGTGATAAGGCAAAATACCTTGGCTTCACACCCCCAGATAAGGACTGCAGGAGGATTGATGCCATGGCAAAGAAACAGTACATGGCAGCATCTTTGGGACTCAGGCAGGCTAATTATATGGCCTACACAGCTAGATACCAGAAGTCCAGGTGGGACACTGTGATGGCTCTAGCTAAACAGGTCCCTGACCAGCTTGCCAAGGAGCTGGAGCGGGTGGCTGCAGATGGGATTGAGGCATCCAAGGTGCAATTTCATGCTGCTGTGGACTCCAATGATGTTTCATCTAGAGTCATGGCTACATCTGTGGCCCTTCGAAGGATGGCTTGGCTCAGATGTACTAGCCTGTCACAGGATACCTAGACTAAGTCCATGGATTTTCCTGTCATTGGTAATTCTCTGTTTGGGGAGCAGACAGAGAACTACATGAAGAAAATGGACGAGTACAGGACCACCTACAGGAGTGCTCAGGCCAAAGAAAGGCAAGCCACTCCCCAGAGGCAGCATTCAAGGGGCAGGGGTAGGCCTTTTCATAGGCCTTTTTACCAAGCCCAGGCCTCCTCTTCTGCCTTTGCTCAGATGGGGTTCTTTAGAGGGAGAATCAGACGGGGTATGAGCAGGCCTGCTCCCACTCCTCAGCCTAAAGCCCCTGCCAAGCAGACACCCTGATGGGTCTGCCCGGGCCGATTGTCCACTACCTGTAGGGGGCAGGCTGGCTTACTTTGTCCAGGACTGGAAGTCTTTAACAACAGACAAGCGGGTCCTGGAAGTAGTAAGCCAGAGACTGGTTCTCAGCTTCAAAAAATTCCCAAAGATGAGAACCAGATCCGTTCCACCTGCAAATCCTTCAGATCGCCCTTGCCCTAGAGGCAGAGGTCTCTTCCCTCTTGGCTCTCAGAGCCATAGAAAGGGTTCCACCCTTACACAGGGGAAAAGGATTGTACTCCAGGTACTTCCTAACCCCCTAAAAGGCAGGAGAATGGCGGCCCATCCTGGATCTAAGATATTTAAACAAGCACCTTTTAAAGCCAAAATTCAAAATGGTGACTCTGGGAATAATTCTGCCCTCTCTAAGGCCAGGGGACTGGCTAGTCTCCCTGGACCTCAAGGATGCCTATTCCACATTCCCATCAGGTGCTCCCACAGAAAGTACCTCAGGTTCGAGTTGCCCTCAGGCCACTATCAATTCAGAGCAATGCCCTTTGGTCTAACATCAGCCCCAAGGGTGTTCACAAAATGCCTGGCAGTAGTGGTTGCTTTTCTAAGGAGAAAAAATTTCTCCATCTTTCCATACCTGGATGACTGGCTCATAGTGGGTCAGTCTCCAGACCAAGTCAAGTCACATCTCCAGATAACTCAGCAATTGCTCACTTCCTTAGGGTTCCTCCTAAATCTTTCAAAGTCAGTTCTGGAGCCAGTACAGCTCCTCACCTTTATAGGGGCAGAACTGGATACAATAAGGGCAAGAGCCTTCCTTCGCCTGGACAGGGCAAGGGCCCTTATGAAACTGGCCTCTTCTTTCACCCTCCAGGTGTCTCAACCAGCAAGGCACTTTCTGCAGCTCCTGGGCCACATGGCAGCCTCTACGGCAGTGGTCAAGGGAGCAAGGTTTCAAATGAGGGACATTCAGTTCCACTTAAGAGCCTTCTGGTCCCAGAGAAAGGATTCTCTGACCAAACTAGTCCCTGTGACTCGAACCCTGATCCAGGCTTTGCAATGGTGGCAGGATCAGGACAATCTAAGGCAAGGAGTTCCTTTTGTCACTCAATCTCATTCTCTAATCCTTACCACAGATGCCTCCCTCTTGGGTTGGGGAGCCCACTTGGGGGATCTGACCACCCAAGGGCTGCGGTCTCCTCAAGAATCTCTGCTTCACATCAATCTCTTGGAACTCAGAGCAGTGTTTCTGGCACTACAAGTTTTTTCCAAGTCTGTTCAGCACAAAGTAGTCCAGAACAGAACAGACAATACCACCACAATGTGGTACATTAACAAGCAAGGGGGCAATCGGTCTACGGCCTTGTGCACAGAAGCAATGCAGTTGTGGTTCCTGGCCTATTCCCTGCAAACCTCTCTGATAGCAGTGCACCTCCCAGGGAAGGACAATGTCCTGGCAGATGCTCTCAGCAGGATATCTCAGGGCCATCACGAATGGTCCCTAGATCCTCTAGTTTTGAAGGTGATTTTCTCCAGATGGGGCACTCCACAGATAGATCTTTTTGCAGCCCCAGACAATCACAAACTCCCTCTCTTTTGCTGCAGACCCCCAGTATTGGGTTCAGTCCCCCTGGATGCTCTAGTTCTCGATTGGGAAGGGAAGTTTTTGTATGCTCCCCCTTCCCTCTCCTGTTCAAGGTACTAGTCAAAATCAAGTCTCAACCCTGCAAAGTGATTCTGATTGCTCCAGACTGGGCCAGACAGCCCTGGTACCCACTGTTGCTGTCCTTAGCAGTCCACCTTCCCCTGTCTCTTCCCAGGAATTACAACCTGTTGACATCCTCTCAGGGGAGGATTTGGTACCCGAATCTCAGATATCTCAATCTCAAGGCCTGGTTCTTGAAGAGTTAGAGTTTGCTGATCTGGATCTCTCTCAAGGTGTTCTGGATATTCCAAAGGCTTCTCAAAAGCCTTCCACCAGGAAGACTTACAATTCCAAATGGAAAAGGTTCACTATTTGGTGCTCTGGTAAGCATATTTCTCCAGAGTCTGCTGGGTTGCCTGCAGTCCTGGACTATATGGTTCATCTCAATAGCTTGGGGCTCAGACCAGCTACACTCAAAGTACATTTAGCAGCTGTTTCTGCTTTTTTGTCAGTAGGTAAGCCCTCTTCTCTTTCAGCTCATCCTGTATTTTGTAAATTCTTCAAAGGATTGTTGCACACCAATCCTCCCTTCAGGGACCCTGCTCCTGCTTGGGACCTAAATGTTTGCATTGCTCAGCTAATGCAACCCCCTTTTGAGTCTTTGTCCTCAGCAGAGCTTAAGTACTTGACTTGGAAAACTGTGTTCTTGGTAGCCATTACTTCTGCCAGACGCATCAGTGAGTTACAGGCCCTGTCAGTGGAGCCTGATTTTATCTCTTTTCATAGAGATAAGGTGGTCTTAAGAACTAATAGGAATTTTTTGCCCAAGGTGGTCTCAGATTTCCACCTTAACCAATCTATGTCTCTTCCTGTTTTCTTCACTGACCATTCCTCCTCTGGAGAGAGGAGGCTGCACAGCCTGAACGTGAAAAGGGCCCTTAGCTACTACATAGAGCGCACCAAGGGTCACAGGTTTGACTCCCTCCAATTGTTCCTCACTTATGGTGTGGTTGGTAAGGGAAAACCTGCCACTAAAAGATCTATTACCAGATGGATTGTCTCTTGTATACAATTCTGCTATGAAAAATTTGGTAGGACTCCACCCTCAGGCCTGAGGGCTCACTCTACTAGAGGTACAGCTGCTTCCCTGGCTGCTGCCAGGGATATTCCTATCTTAGAGATATGTCAAGCAGCCACCTGGAAAACAGTCCATACTTTTACCAAGCATTACTCTCTGGATATCCAGGCTAGGAGTGATGCTCGGTTTGGCACAGCAGTACTTCAGAGCCTGTTCCCAAAGTAGGTTCTGTCCCTCCTCCATGGAGGTACTGCTTGGTAGTCTGCAATTAGTCAGAATACAGCAAGACTTTGTGTTGTTTGAAGAAAAAAATTACTCACCTTAGTAATGTTTCTTCTAATGGAGTCTTGCTGTATTCTGACCCTCCGCCTCCCTCTCAGAACCTGGTTTTGGGATGTGGGTTGGCAGGAGCAGTGTTGGCACCCTAGGTGCCTCCTTTCTCACCCTCTTTACTTTTTTGGGTGTGTATTGTGTTTTGTTTTGGGTTTCCTGACTTGAGTCTTTGCTTTGAAACCAAAAACCCTTTTATTAAGTTGGTTGCCAGTTGGCTGGTGTGAGTTTACAGTTTCCACACAGGGCGCCCAGTGAGTATGGCTAGTAAAGATCTGGCGGTTGGGGTTCAAACAACAGCAGACAGAGGCTCAGCGAGCTCAGCTCAGCATTCCATGCCTTGCATGGAAGTTAACTCTTTCCTCTCCGGGGCAGTTCAAAGGTTGGAGATCACTGCAATTAGTCAGAATACAGCAAGACTCCATTAGAAGAAACAACATTACTAAGGTGAGTAATTTTTTCTTCCAGCACAGGGAGAGGAGTTGAATAAGGCACTTGGGGAAGCCATCATCAGGATGGCAAGTAAGGGGAAGAGGATTGTAACTGGGGACTTTAATCTGCGAGATGTGGATTGGAGCCTTCCAACTGTAGCTTCAGTCAGCCATCCTTGACTCCCTATAAGGGACTTTTCTCAGGCAGCTAGTCAAAGGAGAATTATGCTTAACCTGAAAATCATTTTTCCCAGTAGAAGCTATTTTCTAAATACTGGTACCAGTTCTATTATTTGTCCATCTATGGGGCATATTAGTAATATCAGTGGGTGTTTCTGATTTGCAATCTTGGTGTTGAGTGCCATTTTAGAACTGTGTGATGTAGTTTCTGTTCCTCTAATTCAGAGCTCTATAGCAGAACATGGATGCACTGTGCCAACAATCCAGAAGCAAATAGAAACATAGAAGTTGACGACAGATAAGGACTGCAAGGCCCATCCAGTCTGCCGGTTTCTTTTTCTACCTTATGAATGTGCCATCGGCCTTTGCTCTGTCAATGGCCTATCTATTCATACTCATTTGTATTGCTCCCTTATGCCTCTCCCATGCCTGTTTGAAGCCCTGCACTGTATTCATATCCACCACTTCTTGAGGTAGGCCATTCCATGCATCCACCACCCTTTCTATGAAAAAGAACTTCCTCACATTACCCCTTAATCAGCCTCCCTCTAATCTCATGCTGTGTCCTCTTGTCCTGCTATTTTTCTTATATTGAAACATGTTAGACTCTTTCACCTTGTTAATGCCCTTAAGGTGTTTGAATGTTTTGATCATATCACCTCTCTCCTGCCTTTGCTCTAGGGTATACATATTGAGTTCCGTTAATCTGTCCTCATATGTTTTCTGATGCAGTCCCTGCACTATTTTGGTTGCCCTTCTCTGGATTGCCTCAATTTGGTTAATGTCCTTGTGAAGGTGTGGCCTACAGTACTGCACGCAGAACTCCAGATGGGGCCTAACCAGTGTTTTGTAAAGAGGGATTATTACCTCCCTCTTACGACTTGTGATTCCCCTACTAATACACCCCAACATCCCCCTAGCCTTACCTACTGCTTTAGTGGTCTGCTTGGATGATTTCAGGTCATCTGTGATGATGATGCCCAAGTCTCTTTCTTCCCTTGTGATTGCCAGCAACTCCTCTCCAGCCTATAGGTGGCTTCAGGGTTTCTCGTCCCTATGTGCATGATCTTGCACTTGTTTGCGTTAAACCCCAGTTGCCACTCTTTCCGACCATTTTGCCAGTTTATCCAGATCTCTTCTCATTCTGCCCACCTCATCTGGATCATCTACTCTGTTGCAGATCTTGGTGTCATCTGCAAACAGACAAACCTTACCCTCCAGTCCATCTGCAATGTCACTGATGAAGATATTGAAGAGGACTGGCCCTAGGACTGATCCCTGAGGTGCCCCATTTGTGGCTTGGTTTGATACCTTTTATTGGACCAACTTAGATGTTACAAAACAACAAAGTGCCTAAGCTTTCGAGCTAACCAAGTCCTTTGTGCCAACAATGGAAGAACTGAATAAAGGACATAAACTACATCATCCAGTTTCAAAATGGCACTTGCTACCAGTGTGTTAATCAGAAGCATTTACTAGGATATGGGAGACCAGAGGTACTTACTCCGACTTTTATTTTAACAGCAATGCCACCTGCTGGCATTACGATACATCTTCGTTCTGATAGCCAAAAAGGTCATTACAAGACTTTGGCTCTCTAGGCAGATCCTGGTTAAAGAACCTTGAAGAAAGCTAACATACGAAGTATATCATTTGGAACGGGTTTCGGCTAGAGTGAATGGCCGAGTCCCCAGTTTTGATAATCGAAGGAAAAAGTAGACTCTATATTAATTGGAACACTATCCAGACTTTATACCATGAATGTACAAAATTACTTTCAATTGATTTTGGGTGGGGGTGGGGTGGAGATGACCATGGAAGGGAGATATGGTAGATTTCATTGGGTTGACATCAGTGTACGTCTGGGCCTGGTCATAAAAGGGATTGCGGTGCTGTTTTTTTATCTTACCAGTGACCCTTCTTTTCGCAGCTATCAGAAGATCTCCCATGACACAAATGGTTGGCAATGGATTTGGACTCTATGTCTAGGACATTACTCCTCTCAATGTATCATAATTTTATACATATTTCTGTATTGCATATTGTATCCTTTTGTTATGCAAATGAACAGGCAAAATCTAATAAAAAAGTAACTAAAAAAAAAGAAAAGCATTTACTAGGATAACTACAATGCACATTCAGGTGGAACAGTAATAAAATTGTAACCAGTATTTAAAAATCAGCTTGTACAGGGAAATTGACTTGTAGGCTCAGTGCAGGTCTCCTTTAAGGAACCCATTAGGGATGGGGCAGTGCTGGACTGCATTGCAGACATCACAGTGGGCAGCCCCCTAGGTACCAGTGATCACCATACAGTGTGGTTTAATATTAAGACAGGAACAGAGGCATACCCCACGAAGACAAGGGTCCTGGACTTTAGGAGGGCAGATTTTAAAGAAATGGGAGACTGCCTCAGAAACTTCCTCATGATGGGGGTGGGGGTACTGCCAAGGGGGGTAGAGGCACAATACGAAAAAATAAGGGAGGGCATAATTAAGGGAACCAATCTCAGCATGAAGAAAGCGAGTAAAAGTAGAAGGAAAAAAGAGACTATTATGATTCTCTAAGGAAGTGGCCATGGTGGTGAAGGGAAAAAAGGGTGCCACTCAGAAGGTCTAAGAAAATGCAGAGGGAGGAAAACAGGGAGGTGGCACCTTGTCCCAAGAGGGGAAGGTGTCAAGTGGCGTGCCGCAGGGGTCAGTACTAGGCCCCATCCTTTTCATAGAAACATAGAATTTGACGGCCCACCCAGTCTGCCCATTTTCCTACCTAACAGATAAGCTGCAGATCCTAGTTAACCAACAGCTTACTTCCTCCTACACCCCACTAGGACTGCCTAATGCCTGCCCATGCATTCTTGAAGTCCCCCACTGTTCTTGACTCCACGACCTCCTCAGGGAGGCTGTTCCATGCATCCATAACCCGCTCAGTGAAAAAATACTTCCTCACATTACCTCTGAGCCGTCCCCCCTCTATCTTCAAATTGTGCCCCCTTGTTCTTGCACATCTCCTTTTCTGGAAGATGCTACCCTCTTGGACTTTGTTAATTCCTTGAGGTACTTGAAAGTTTCTATCATGTCCCTCTCTCCCTTCTTTCCTCAAGGGTATACATATTAAGCTCCTTTAGTCTTTCTTCAGATGTCTTCTGGTGCAGACCCTGCACCATTTTGGTTGCCCTCCTCTGGACAGCCTCCACTCTGTCTATGTCTTTATGGAGATGGGGTCTCCAGAACTGCACACAGTACTCAGATGGGGTCTCACCAGCTGTCTGTACAGAGGGATAACAACTTCCTGTTTTCTACTATTGATGCCTCTTCCTATGCATCCCAGTATCCCCCAGCCTTCCTTACTGCCTTCTCACATTGCTTGCCCACCTTTAGGTCATCTGATATAATTACCCCCAGGTCCCTTTCTTTTTACTGTTGTCAGTATCTCACCCCCATTGTGTACTCTTGCCCTCAGTGCTTTTTGTTTCCCAGGTGCATTACCTTGCACTTCTTTGCATTGAATCTGAGCTGCCATACATTTGACCATTCCTTCAACCTTGCCAAGTCCTTCTCATCCTTTCCACTCCATCTGGTGTATCAACCCTGTTGCAGATCTTTGTGTCATCTGCAAAGAGACATACTTTCCTTCAGTTCCTCTGCAATGTCACTTATAAAGACATTAAAAGGACTGGTCCCAGTATTGAACCCTCACGGTACCCGCTAGTAACCCTCCTTTCTTCACTGTGTACTCCATTTTACTACTACCCTTTGCGTCCTGTTGTCTAGCCAATTTTTTATCCAGGCTACCACCTTGGGACCCACTCCAAGGCTGGCTATCTTGTGTATTAATCTTTTGTGTGGGACTGTATCAAATGCCCTGCTAAAATCTAGGTAGGCCATGTCCACAGCGCCTCCCTGGTCTACTACTTTGGTCACCCAGTCAAAGAAATCTATTAGATTCGTCTGACACGACCTTCCCATCGTGAATCCAAGCTGCCTTCGGTCCTGTGCCCCACTGGCCTCTAGGTACTCAACAATTCTTTCCTTTAGAAGTGATTCCATCATTTTCCCTACCACTGAGGTCAAACTAACTGGTCTGTAGTTTCCTGCCTCTGTCCTGCTCCCACTTTTGTGAAGAGGAATCACATCTGCCCTCCTCCAGTCCTCGGGTACCACCCCATCCTCCCATGATTTGTTGAAGAGAGTAGTCAGGGGTGTCACTAGTTCTACCCTTAGTTTTTTTAGAATTCTTGGGTGAATCCCATCAGGCCCCATTGCTTTGTCCACCTTCAATTTTATTAGTTCTTTCAGAACATATTCATCAGTGACATCACTGAAGAACTGAAAGGGGAAAGTCTGCCTCTTTGCAGGTGATACGAAGCTCTGCAACATGGTGGACACACAGGAAGGGATCGCAGAAATGGAGGCAGATCTCAGGATGCTAGAGGAATGGGCCAGGAACTGGCAGTTGAGATTCAACACCAAAGAATGTAAAGTCATGCACTTGGGTAGAAGAAACCCATGCATGAAGTATGTTCTGGAGGGGCAGCTACTAGAATAAACAAAGCTGGAACGGGATCTTGGTGTCATGATCTCAAAACAATTTAAATGTAGTGAAGCAATGCAAAAAAGTGGCAATAAAGGCAAGCAGCATCCTTAGATGTACTGGTAGGGGTATTACCAGTAGGAAGAGTGATGTAATCTTCCCACTGTACAGGTTCCTGGTGAGACCTCACTTGGAATACTGTGTGCAGTTCTGAAGACCTCACCTAAAAAAAGGACATAGACTGTCTGGAAACCATGCAGAAACATGCCATCAAAATGGTGAAAGTCTGCAAAATGAAACGTACGAAGCTAGGCTCAGACAGCTAAATTTAGTCTCCCTCCAGCAGAGGAGAAACAGAGGAGACAAGACTGAGACATTTAAATTTGTTAAAAGGAAGGCCAGCCCGGTAGCGCAGAGGGCTGAGGTGCTGGATGCCTTACCTCATGTTATGCCGGTGACCTGGGTTTGGGAATGACCTCGGGTCATCGGGAGCCAATTGGGGGGCAGGATTGAGCAGCCTCGCGGCAGCTCTCTCTCCTCTCCTGGGAGGTAGTCCCCTCAGGCGCACCGCCACCGGTGGAGGTCCCGTGTTGGTCGAGGGGGCAGCACAAAGGGAGGACATCTCAATACATGGTGTGCGTGTACCTCCACGCGCGTGTGTGAGAGACGGGGTGGGAGTAAAACAGGGTAAAAAAGCCTACTAAGATATATATTAAAAAGAATTGTTAAAGGGATCAACACAGTACAAACCAGGAACCTATTCAATTAAAACAAAGCTGCACATACTAGAGGACACAACATGTGCCTGGTAGGAGGTAAATTCAGAACAAATGTTAGGAAGTACTTTTTCATGGAGCGGGTGGTGGACCCTTGGAACAGCCTTCTACCGGAGGTAGTGGCAGCCAAGACAGTCAGTGAATTCAAACAGGCATTGGATAGACGATATAGTCACCTTAGCAAGACAAATTGAAGGCGGGGGGGGGGTAGAAAACCTGGGCAGACTAGATGGACCACACGGTCTCCTTCTGCTGGCAAATTCTTATGTTCTTATGAGGCATACCAAGTAAAACAGGAAAGAAGGAAAGGCAGTGAGGGGAGCAAAGGTGCAGACAGAGTAAGTGATAGCCAAAGGGGAGGCAGTATAGTGCAGTGGTTTAGGGCTCTGAGCTGCAAATCTGGTGACATCCAGCAGACCAGACCTGGGTTTGAATGAATCCCACAGCTTCCACGTACATACTGTGTGACCCTGAGGAAGTCACTTAACTTCTCTGGGCTCCCAGGATGCTCCTGTAAAAAAGCTTTCAGCTTAGTGTGCTACTTCTGGTTAAACTAAAAAAAAAAAAAAAAAAAAGGGGTATTTGAAGGGGATAAGGCTTTCTTCAAACCCCAGGAATCCATCAGTGATGCTTTACAATAAGCATCGTCCTCCAGCCAGAGTGTAATGCCCCAGAGATAGAACTTTATGCTAATTACAAAACTTAGAATACAAGTTCATACTCTTTACTGTGGTTACGCATACCCTAGTGCTCTAATGTCAGATTTGTTTTCCTCCTGAAGAGAGCAGTTGCCCTGAAGTACAGCTCCAGCCTTCTAGTCAAAGGTTTCTGATTTTTTTGTGATAATTTCTTGTTTTCTCTAAGTTGGCAGTGTTTCCAGGCCTTCCAGGCTATGGGAAACTTTATTAATATGCCTGTCCCCCCTCCACAGGCTTAGGCTCCAGACCATCTGCCGCAGAGGAGGCTGAAATATATTACCAGGAGGGGGGAGAAGAGGAAGGTGAACTTATAGAACCAGATGGTTCACGTGAGCAAGAGTTTGGCTCCTCTTGTAGGCCTACAGAGGATTATACATCATACTCCTATAGTATATGCAACAGCTTCCCTGCTCCTTAGGCAGACAGCCTAATTAGTATGTATGGCCCGGTACCAGAAAGTGATGTGGAATATAGTGCTGGCAGTGACTGACAAAATGGAAGGTGAGGTAGCACAGGACCTGGCTGCCACAGCAAAGTCGGCGTTGGATGCCACTACATACCAGTACCACAAAGCTGTGGATACCAGTGACTTTGCTTCTTGGGTCTTAGCCCATGCAGTGGCATTGAGAAGGTTCTCCTGGTTAAGGGTAACTCCTCCTCCCCAAGACACTCAGACTAAGGCCATGGATTTCTATTTTGAGGGAAATTCATCTTTTGGTGACAAAACAGAGGCATTTATGAAAAAAATTGTTAAGTACAAGACCACTTACAAAAATAACACTGATAAGGAAGAGGCCTTCACTTTCTTCAGGCTTTATGGAAGGGGAGGCAGGGGTAAGGGCTGCTATCCAAGACTTCACACTCCATGAGTACCAACCCAAAGAGGTTACCACAGAGGCAAGAGGGGCATCAGACATGCTGCTGCAGCAGCAGTCCCCAAGCCACAGCTAAAACAAAAGCCCTGATGATTCTGCCCACTTCTCCCAACCATTGTCAGTGGGTGTGGGCGTGAGGTGGAGACTGATCTGCTACTTCCAGGAAACACAGAAACATAGAAAATGTTGGCAGATAAGGGCCTTCATCCCACCTGGTCTGCCCTATTACCACTAACAATTGCGCTCTATCATGCACCACTGGCATTAGGTTCCCCCCCCACCGACTACCAGAAATCCTCTGTGCCTCTCCCCCTCCCAAGCATGTTTAAAGCCTGTAATCATTTCTGCCCCCACCACCTCAGCTGACAGGCTGTTCCACTTGTCCACCACCCTCTCTGTAAAGAAGCACTTTCTCACGTTCCCTCTGAACCTCCCTCCCTCCAGTTTCATCTTGTGCCACCTTGTCCTTGAGCATCTTTTTCTTACCTTTGGGGTAGTTAAATGTCTCAATCATACCCCCTCTGTCCTCCAGTGAGTACATATTTAATTCCCTCAGCCTATTGTCATAGGGCTTGTGATGTAATCCCTGCACCATTTTGGATGCCCTTCTCTGAACCGCCTCCACCCTATCTATGTCCTTATGTAGATGAGGCCTCCAGAACTGGACACAGTATTCAAGATGCAGCCTCACTAATATCCCGTATAGTGGAATTATTACCTCCCTTTTTCTGCTGGTGATTCCCCTGCCTATACAGCCCAGCATCCTGTTTTTTTTTTTTTTGGTAATTGTTTAACCAGGGGTAGCACACTAAGCTGAACGGTTGTTTACAGGTGCGACCTGGGAGCACAGGGAAGTTAAGTGACTTGCTCAGGGTCACACAGTATGCAAGTGGGGGCTGTGGGATTCAAACTCGGGTCTCCAGATTTGCAGCTCAAGGCCTTAAACCACTGCGCTATACTGTTTGCCTTTCCTGCTGCCTTGTCACACTGCCTACTTACCTTGAGGTAATCGGACATGATCACCCTCAGGTCTCTTTCTTGCTTGGAGCATGCTCCCCCCCCCCCAGTTGATATGCAACTCCTGGGTTTTTGTGTCTTATGTGCATTATCTTGCACTTTTTTGTGTTGAAACCTAGCTGCCAGTCCCTTGACCAGTCCTCCAACTTCCTTAGATCTCCCCTCATTCTATCCACTCCCCCTGGTGTGTCTACCTTGTTGCAGAGCTTAGTGTCGTCAGCAAACAGGCAAATTTTCCCTTCCAGACCCTCTGCAATATCACTGATAAAGACATTGAAGAGAACTGGACCCAGCACTGATCCCTGTGGTACCCCTCTGATCACTTTCCCCTCTGCAAAGTGAATGCCATTTACCACCACCCTCTGGTTCCTATTATCCAGGCAATTCTCCACCCACTTCACTACTTTCTTTCTCACCCCCATGCTCCCTAACTTGTTTAACAGCCTGTAGCGGAGTTAGACTACACCCTCAACCGTGACTGATGGACCACTTTTCTATCTCCTTATTGCCTAGCTACCAAAACTTCTGTTGCGCAACAGTTAATGATTTTCTCTTTGCTTTTCTTCTTTTTCCCCTCTACCCTAGGTTGGCCACCTAGCGTAGCTCTTTACTGTCCCTACTAAACTTCCTACTATATCTCTCTTCATTCTTTTTTCATTTCCATCCATCCCGTCCCTGGAATTATGCCAAACACTCAGAGAGGTGTGTAACGTGCATAAGTGCATTTTGTGTACAAAGATCATGAAGACTATTTTAAATAGGAATAAACACAGTTAATAAAGCTTTTTTAAATAAAAAGAATTCAGAAGCCATATAAAACAAAATACTACATTGCTGTAAAATGGGACCTACACTTTATCACTGCTAACAAACTCGGGATCTCTGCAGAAGCTGAGAAGTTCAGGAGGTATGAAGAGATGAACAAAAGAATGTGGTATGCTTTACAAAAGTGCTTAATCACTGGGGATCAGAGATAAAGAGAGTCAATATCTGTGGAGATATACACTGTGCCTTTAACTGAACTAGGAAGTCCCCTGAAACAAAAAAGCCCTTGATTTTGAAATGACATGTTCAGACATGAAACAGACATGTAAATAGAAAGGGCTCAGTCAGGTAACCCCACCAAAAGATATAAAACCTCTTTACTGAGCACAGTTCTGTCAGTCCAGTGGGTCTCAGCCCTGAGAGAGGAGGAGAGAGGTTCTACTGTTTGCACAGACAAGCTGTTGCATGCAGATGAGAATGGTCTTAGAAGCTCTGAGATCCAGGACTATATTATGTGAGAAACTACTGATGTTAAGTAGTGATTTTCTTTGCAATTTTTTTGTTTTCATTTATTCTTTTTCAAACTTTTGAAAAATAAATATCACACCACAGTGTGTTTTAAACCTGTCCCTTCCCGATCCATCTCCCTGGTTACCCAGTCGAAGAACTCAATGAGGTTAGTCTGGCATGACCTCCCTCCCATAAAGCCATGCTGCCTTGGGTCCTATAGACCGTTGACAACCAGGTTTTCCACTATTCCTTCTTTTAGTAGTGTTTCAATTACCTTTCCCACTACTGACCGGTCTGTAGTTCCCCGCTTCCTCCCTGTTTCCACTTTTGTGTAGAGGGACCACATCAGCTCTCCTCCAGTCCTTGGGTACCTCCCCTGATTCCAATGACAGGTTAAACAGGGTAGTCAGAGGTTCTGCAAACTCTTCTCTTAGCACTTTCAGTATCCTGTGGTGCACCCCACCTGGTCCCATAACCTTATCAACTCTTATTGCCTCCAGTTCCCTGAGGACCCTTTCCTTTGGAAAGGGACCTGTGTCCATTTCCGTACCCTCCCTGCCCTTGTCACTTATTGCTGGCCCATTTCCTGCCCCCTCCTTTATAAAAACTGAGCAGAAGTATTTGTTCAGTATAGTCCTGGAGTGGGCCAGATAGGCTTGCTATTCAGTGCTCCTGCCCCTGTCTGTCAGGACTCCAGTAAATCTGCCAGTGAGATACAACTGGTTGGCAGGGCAGAGGCAGGAAACTACAGACCAGTTAGTTTGACTTCAGTGGTAGGGAAAGTGATGGAATCACTTCTGAAGGAAAGCACTGTTGAGTAGCTAGAGGCCAGTGGGGCACAGGACCAAGGCAGCATGGTTTCACAGCAGGAAGGTCATGTTAGACAAACCTAATAGATTTCTTTGACTGGGTGACCAAAGTAGTAGACCAAGGAAGGGCTGTGGATATCTCCTACCTAGATTTTAGCAAGGCATTTGACACAGTCTCACACAAAAGATTAATATACAAGTTAGCCAGCCTTGGAGTGGGTCCCAAGGTGGTAGCCTGGATAAAAAACTGGCTGGACAACAAGACGCAAAGGGTAATAGTAAACTGAGTCCACAGTGAAGAAAGGACGGTAACTAGCGGGGTACCGCAGGGTTCGGTACTGGGACCGGTCCTCTTTAATGTCTTTATAAGTGACATTGGAGAGCACCTGGAAGGAAAGGTATGTCTCTTTGCAGATGACACAAAGATCTGCAACAGGGTTGATACACAAAGTGGGGTGGAAAAAATGAAAGCGACTTGGCAAGGTTGGAGGAATGGTCAAATATGGCAGCTCAGATTCAATGCAAAGAAGTGCAAGGTAATGCATCTGGAAAACAAAAACCCAGGGGAAGTGTACACAATGGGGGGTGAGTTAATAACAACAACAAAAATCGAAAGAGACCTAGGAGTAATTATATCAGATGACCTAAAGGTGGGCAAGCAATGTGAGAAGGCTGTAAGGAGGGCTGGGGGATACTGGGATGCATAGGGAGAGGCATCAACAGTAGAAAACAGGAAGTTGTTATCCCTCTGTACAGATAGTTAGTAAGACCCCATCTGGAGTACTGCGTGCAATTTTGGAGACCCCATCTCCTCAAAGACATAGACAGAGTAGAGGCTGTTCAGAGGAGGGCAACCAAAATGGTGCAGAGTCTGCACCAGAAGACATACGAGGAGAGACTAAAGCAGCTTAATATGTATACCCTTGAGGAAAGAAGGGAGAGGGGGGACATGATAGAAACTTTAAAGTATCTCAAGGGAATTAACAAAGTACAAGAGGGTAGTATCTTTCAGAAAAGAGATGTGCAAGAACAAGGGGGCACAATTTGAAGATAGAGGGGGAGCGGCTCAGAGGTAATGTTAGAAAGTATTTTTTCACAGAGAGGGTTGTGGATGCATGGAACGGCCTTCCTGAGGAGGTTGTGGAGTCAGGAACAGTGGGAGAATTCAAGAATGCATGGGACAGGCATAAGAAAATTCTAGTGGGGGTAGGAGGAAGTAAGCTGTTGATTAACTAGAATCTGCAGTTTATCCATCAGGTAGGGAAATGGGCAGATTAGGTGGGCCACGCGGTCCTTATCTGCTGTCAAATTCTATGTTTCTGTGACTCTGTTTCAGGGCAGAATAACATTCCCACACCTCGGAACATTACGCCAGAGGGCATGGTTCTTGAGGAGTTAGATTCTGTAGACTTAATTTGTCAGAGTGTTGAATGTGCTACAGGTTTCAAGGAAAGCATGCTCCTCTAAATTGAAGAGATTTTTATAATGGTATTCTCCCAGGAAGATAATCCCAGTGTCAGCAGGACTGGCAGTAGATCTTCCAAGAATCAGTCTTCACCATTTATTCATATTCATGGTTCTGGGACTGGAGGCACTAAGACCCCGCGGGAGCAAATAGGTTTTTGCAGGGAGGGAGCCAACCTCGGCTACTGACAGTGCCTGTGCACCTCACATGGGGCTGTACTCGCCAGCCAATAACGTTTGCTGGCTCCCTCACACACATCAGTTCTGTTCTTCCTGCCATCGAGTGCACACAGCGGGAGTAACGGCGCCTCAGTTAAACCACCTTCGACCAATTTCTACTGTGTTACCACTGAAATATTTCTGCCTGTGGTGTTGGCTTTTGTTTCTTAATTTTCGGTGATGTTGAAGTCCAAGAAATTGTAGAAGGGGAAAAAGAATAAACACCGTCAGTCACCCATCATGTGTTATTGCCCCTGTGGGAAACCTATTGTGATGGTGGATCGACATCAGCAGTGCTGGACCTGCCTTGATTCGTTTCATGATATGGATTTGTGCGACCCCTGCTTCTCTAGGAACCACCACATGTTAGAGATCTGTGCGATGAAGTGGGGTCACCCGATCCCCACCTTTGGAGACAGGTGTGGCACATGTGAGGCCAAGGCACAGTCTGTAGGCCTTCCCCATGGGCCTCTTCTCAACACTTCCTTCGCTGAGGAAACACAGGGTCCTCCTCATCCTCACCTCACCAAGGCATTGGAGGCCCAGAGGAGGTGGTCTGTTAGACAACTGGCTCCTACTGAGTGGCTGACTGTGCACCCCCTCAGTCTGACTGTCCTGGGCAGCAGACATCCCCGGTGGTAAGGCCGAAGCTGTATGCTCGGTCTACGCCGATAGATACCTTGGTGTCACAGCCTGGTGCCACCCTGGCTCCTGACACCATTTGCAGTGTTGGTGCGTGAGGTGGTGTCGGCCGTAACATCTGGTCCCTTCCTAACATCGTTCGCAATGTCGGAAGAGGGACCGGCTCTGAGGTTGTACAGTGCCGGGTTACAGAAGAGGTTATGCTGGTCTCTTCCCTGAATAGCCCTTGTGGCTTTGGGGTTGGGCTCAATGATGCCTCAACGATGGGCATGGCACAGGCCATGGTGTTGTTCATAGGCTCAGTGCCACCCGCGGTGCCAGTGGTGGGGATGGACCCAGGGCCTATGTCGAACCCCCCACACAGGGCCTGGAACTGAGGGCAGTGCCAGTTATGGTGCTGGAAGTGAACCCACATTTAAGCCAGTGCCTGGCTCTGGGCCTGGTGATGGAGATAGTACCGGCTCAGAGTTGGAGGATCGCTGGGATGTGGGGTTCTCTCTGGACCAACATGCTAAGCATGCCACCAGTGAGGACTGGTGCTCTCCTGAGGGGATTGAATGGCTCTGCTGTCCTCATCCAGGCATCTCCCTGTATGGGCACCAACCTGATCGTTCCTCTTCTGTAGGTTGACCTTGTTTGAGTGGTCCAGACAGGCCCTCCCCTCAAGCGAGGTCCCCTGAGCATCTTTGTTGCCCAGGCTCAGACTCTTGAGCCTCTGGCTTTCTTGTCCCTCTTAAGCCTTTGCCACCACTGCCTGAGTTCCCAGGGATCATGGGCCCTCTGAGTCCAGTCACCTGGAGTGAACATGGAAGGGTGGCTGGTGCCTTGTTTCACTATCATAGGCGTGCTGAATGGGTTCAGTTCCAACCTGGTCCCTTGGCACCACCCTCTTCTGCATCCAATGCCTCCTATCCATCCACGTCCTTTTCACAGGGCACAGAATCATCCATAGATCTGTCCTCAGCCTGAGTACTCTCAGTAGCATAGATTCCTGGTGGACCTATTGCAGGCGCTGGATTTGTGCACCATTGTAAGCCACAGTACCATGATCTTAAAGCTGGGACTCCTTGGAGATTTCAGCGATGCCAACTCAGACATCCCTTCCTTGCCTAGGGCCTTTGAGGAATCTTCAAGGTGAGTCTAGAGGTGTCCCTTCACATACCCTCCAGCCTCGAGGGATGTCCAGCTGTGGTACTGCGCACTCGCAGGTTCTGCAGGGGTTGTGTCTCATCCTACTTTGGGGATTGATATCCTGCAAACCCTGACAGGGCCTCTGCATTCAACATGTGACTGACCGACCTGAGGCTGATTCTGCTCAGACAGAAGCCCTAGGTAGGAAGGTATTCACCCTGGATCATGCCATGATGTGCATTGCTGCACAACAGGCGCACCAGGCAGCTTACAGCAAGCACCTGTGGGCACTGCTTTTAGTGGTCAAAACTATTCTGATGCTAGATCACTAGGTGGTGTTTGACCACAGTGCTGAGTTTCAACTTGTATACTAAGATCTTCCAAGAGTCAGTTTTCACCATTGATTCATACTTATGGGCCTTGCACCAGAACAGGAGTTTTTTTTCTGTAGGGAGGAAGCTGACATCTGCTACTGACATCACCCATTCACCTCACACAGCTCATGTGGTGCTGCATGTGCTAAGCAATAACTGTCGTCCACTCCCTCACACACCTCAGTTCTGTTCTTCCTGCTGTGAAGGGCACACTATGGGAGAGAAAGTGCCTCAGTTCATTGACCATTGCCGTATTTCAGATGGAGTCACTGCTAAGCTTTTTATTTGTGGTGCCTTCTCCTTTGTTATTTTTCGTCTCAATAATAACGATACCTGAAAGAAGATAAGGGGGGCTAAGAAGATGAAGAAAGTCCTGAAGCTTCTCATCATGTGATAGACTGGTATCAACTCTGCTGGACCTGCCTTGGCTCAGGCCAAGGTATGGACACTGGGCCTTTCCCCTGGATCCCTTTCTGGTACCTCTGATCTCGAAGAAACACAGGGTCCTCATTGACCTCGCCCTGCTGAGGCATCAGAGGCCCTGCGGGGCTGGATAGCTGGCACCTTCTGGGTGGCTAGTTGTGATCCCCCTGCCATCTTTCTCTCCTGCATAACAGATGTCCCCGGTGGTGAGACCAAAGCGATACACTTGGTCTTCCCCAGTGGACACATTGGTGTCAGTGCCTGGCATACCCCCCCTGGCTCTTGGTGTCGTTCATGGTGCTGATGAGCTGGGTGGCATAAGGTGTGATGTAGGGTTCTGGTCTCTGGTGGTGGGACCGATGCTTTACGCTCGGTCTTCCCCGGTGCACACCTTGGTGTTGTGGCCTGGTGCCACCCCACCTCCTAGTGATGTTCTTGGTGCCTGTGAGTGGGGTGGCTTCAGCCATGACATCAGGTCTTTGTCACAGATGGTGAGGCCAGTGCTGTATGCTTGGTCTTCCCCAGTGGACACCTCGGTGTTGGCATTGGCTGTGACGTCAGGTCCTTTCCAGACACCGTTCATGGTGTCAGGAGACAGACTGACACCAGGGCTGTGCAGTATCAGTTGGCTATGGTGGTGATGGTCCTTTCCCCTGGTAATCCTTGTGGAACTCTCAGGAGGAATCATGCTGCCATCCAGCGATGGGCATGGCAGTGGCCATGGTGTCAGCCTGGGGCTCAACACCAGGCATAGTGCCTGTGATGATGTCACCCCTGGAGCCATACCCAGTGTCTTTAATGATGCTGGGCTAGTTCAGGATGCTTCATGACATCAGGGATGGGGATGGCCTCAGTGCCACCATTGGACCTGACATAGGGCCTGGAGTCAGGCCTGATGCCGGTACCAGAACTGAGGATGGCGCTGACCATGGTGATGGGGTGGAACCAATCTCTGGGCCATTTTTCTGCCTCACACCTGGTGCCAGAGATGATACTGGCTCTGTCTTCCCCAGTTGACACCTCGGTGTTGGCACTGGCTGTGATGTCAGGTCCTCTCCAGACACCGTTCGTGGTGTCAGAAGACAGACTGACACCAGGGCTGTGCAGTGTCAAGTTGGCTATGGTGGTGGTCCTTTCCCGTGGTAATCCTTGTGAAACTCTCAGGAGGTCAGATGGTGGCCTGGAGGGGAGTTCTCCCCAGCCTCGTGTGCTGCGCCCATTACCTGTGAGGACTGGAGCTGCCTGGAGGGGATTGTACCACCCCCAGCTGGGGGAATCTCACATGGGCGCTGACTGGGTCTTTCCTCTTTTAAAGGTGAACTTTGTTCGGGTGTCCTTGTCAGGCTCTTCCCTCAGACGATGTCTTCTGAGTATCCTTGCAGCCCAGGTATAGACTCTGGAGCCTCTGGTTCCTACTTCCCTCTTGGCCTACACCACCCCTGCCTGAATTCCAGGGATCATGGGCCCTCTCGAGCCAATCACAGGGAGTCAGTATGGAAGTGCAGCTGGTGCCTTGCACCAGTACCATAGACATGTTAACCAGGTCCAGTTCCAATCCAGCCCCCTGGCATAACCAACTTCCATGTCCAGAGCCTGCTCTCCATCAATGTCCTTTTCTGAGAGCACGGAATCCTCTTTCACATGTCCTCGGCTTCTGAGTGCACTCTGTACCAGAGATTCCTGGCGGACATGTTGCAGGCACTTGACATTGACACTGTGGCAACCTGCAGTACCATGTCCTTGCAGCTGTGACTCCTTGGAACTTTCAACAGTACCACCTGTGTTATCCCTTCCTGGCCCAGAGCTTTTGAGGAACGTTCAAGGACATTTTGAAAACATTCCTTCACAGTTCTTCCAGCACTAAGGGACATCCAGTAATGGTATTAAGCACCTGCAGGCTTTGCAGGTACACTGCTTCACCCCCACCTCAGGGACTGAGGTAATGCAGACCTCAACGGGGCCTCATCGCCTGGTGCAAAGCTGACCCTGCTCAGGCAGATGTTTTGGGCCGGAGAGTGTTTACCTTGGCTTGCACAATGACATGCATTGCTGCACATCAGGCAGTTTGCAATGAGCACTTGTTGGTGCAGTTAGGTCAGCTACTAGCTGCCATGCCTCACTTGGAGTAAGTTGTGCAAGCTGTTTGCCTTCTGCCAGGGGCCTGGAGTTGGTGAGGCACCAGACAAGAGCATCCATCATACGATGCCAGTGAAGTGGCCTCCAGGCTGGTTGGAATCAAAATATGCATTCAGCAGACAAGGTGGATTTGCCTCCCATGGCTGGTTCCTTTGACCAGGCAACAGGTGCTCAACTCCTAATTCCAAGGGGCAGACTTCTTCTCCAGTAGGGTGAGGCAGGAGCTATGGGGGTGCCCTTCTGCTCATCCATCTGACCCAGTCCAGTCTATGGTCTTATCAGACCTGTAAGGAGCTGCCCTCAGTTGTCTCCCCCCCACTCCACACACACACAGAGGGCTGAGGGTATTTGTTACCCTCAGGGTGAGACAGCTCCTGCCTTTTTTTTGTTGAGGGAATCTTGGTTCTCGGACCCATGAGTATGAATCACTAGTGAAGACTGATTCATGGAAGACATGAGAATTATGTACTTACCTTAACTGTTAATCTTCCAGAATACAGTATCTTCACTACTGATTCAGATGCCCACCCACCATCCCCTGCTGAGCTGAGAGCCAAGGCCTCAGTGGGCACTGGCAGCAGATCACTCTGCTGTCTTCTCTGCCATGATGCTCTTATGGCAGTCTTGCTTGTTTTTTGTTTTTGTTTTTTTTTGGTAAAAAAAAAAAGCAAAAGTTTGCTGGGGTCACTCATGGTACCCTCTACCACCCTCCAAAAAATTAATAAACTTGTATTTTTCCTATGGAGTGGTTAGGTGGCCCCCTTCCCTCCAATTGGTTTCCTACCTTGCTTCTCCCTGTTAGTTGCTATATGCAACATGTGCCCTGGGCAATAGTCAGTCTAACTCCTCTGAGCCTCTGGAGAGGTGTGATGCACATTGTTTTTTTTTTTGGATCGGTGTACTAGATTCACACAGGGTGCACCCCGTGGTTGCAGGGAGAAGCAGGGCATGTTCCATGGTCTTCTTTCACATTGGATTTTTTTGGGTTCATGTCCCTTTTGACTTCCCGCTGTGTTTTGGGCTTCACCCACTCTGCCTGGAGCATGCTAGAGGAGATAACCACATGTTGCCTTCCTAGGACTGTTAGTTCTGCAGCTTCTATGATCTCCATCCTTACTTCATAGAGAAAAGAGGATTATGAGTTTACTCTCGAGTTTACTAAAGTTTTATCCGGTGGCATGGAGGTATGACTTTTTGGGAGTGTAATTTTTCCATTTTGGGGCATTTTTGCCATCTCATAGCAAAGGGGTCTCGATTTGGACTTCCCCTTTGCTGTCACAGCCATTTGCTCAGGGCTGTTACCTTATCTTTACATACATCTTCCCACACTCTGTCTGGCTAGTGGTAAGAAGCTCTGGCTCTGTTTAGACCCTCTACCCATGTGCCACCTGGTAGGCCCAACCCTTAGTCTCTAAGTTGGTAGTCAGGTTCTCACTGGTCTGTTTTAATTTTCCCATATCCTTTTACTATCTCTTTGGTCTAGAAGCATCTCGTCCCCATTTTTTCTTTCCACTTTGCTTCTGTCTTGGCGAATAGAACTGAGTTGCGTGAGGGAGCTGACGATGGTTGTTGCCTAGCATGTAGCACCATGTGAGCTGCTTGAGGTGCACAGGCAGTGTCAGTGGTCAATTTCGGCTCCCTCCCCATAGAAAAAGCTCCTGCAAGGTCCTAGTGCCTCCAGCCCTAGACCCATAAATATAAATAAATGGTGAAGATATTCTGGGAGATCAACAATTATGGTAAGTATGTAAATTTAATTTCTGTAATTAACATAAAGTTCTCTAGGGCATCACACTCTGGCCGGAGAGTGATGTTTGTTGTAAGTCACATTGATGATTCCCTGAAAAGAATCTACATTACTATGGTAAGTCATTTTTTCAGGAACGTACAGTAAGTGAGAAGAGGAAAGCAAGGGGAAGGATGGCGTGGATAAGGAGGGTGGCAGGGGGAGACTGCCCAGAAAAGGATGAAGAAAAAGCAGACATCCTGAACAGGTACTTCTGCTCAGGCTTTACAGTGGAGGGAGGGAGGGAGGAACCAACAGTGTGCAGTAGGAACAAAAGAGGGTGAAGGTGGACACAAGTCCTTTTTCAGAGGAAAGAGTTCTGAAGGGTCTTGCAGCTCTGAAAGTGGACATAGCTATGGGACTGGACAGAATACACACAAGGGTACTAAAGGAACTCAGGGAGGAGCCAGCTGCCTCACTGATGGCCTTATTTAACAACTTACTTTCTGGAGAACTGGAGGAGAGTAGACATGGTCCTGCTCCATAAGAGCAGCAGCAGGGATGAGGCTACCAACTATTGGCTGGTCAGTCTCACATCTGGTGGGAAAATTAATGAAAACTCTGTTAAAAGGCTGGCCCAGTGGTGCTGAGGCGCTGGACGCCACACCTTGCGCCACACTGTTGACCCGAGTGCAAGAACAGACTTGGGTTGCTTGGGAGTCGTCGGGGTGAGAAAGGATTGAGTGTCCGTAGACCGCTTTCCTTCCTCGGGGAGGGGGGATCGCATGGTGCACTGTAGACTGGCACCCAGTGGTTGCTGGCTGTCTGCACAGGTGTGTTGCCAAGAATGGAGAAGGGCCCACGTCCAGGGCATTAAGCTACCTCTGTGGAGGTGGAGACAACCAGTCCGCCCATTGCATGGTTGTGGGCCCAGGGGTAAAAAGCAGCACAAAATCGGGAGCCAACAGGTCCATGATGACCTGACTACTGGGTTGGAGAACGAGCCCCTCCGAGGGAGGGACCAGAGCTCCCTGTCAGCATCCCCCCAAAATAATAAATAAAACTCTGTTAAAGGAAAGGTTGGTAGAGTATCCTGAATCCAGTGGGCTACAAGACCAAAGGCAGCATGGATTCACGGGAGTGGTGGGGTGGTGGTGGTCATGCCAGATGAATCTGATTGATTTCTTTGACTTGGTGAACAGGGAAATAGATTGGGGAGGGCCGTAGACATGGCCTGTTTGGACTTTAGCAAGGCCTTCAACACTGTGCTGCACCTGAGACCAATAAAGAAATGGAACATTTTAGCAGTGGGATCCAAAGTGATAAATTGGGTAATGAACTGGTTAATGGATAGGTGACAGAGGGTGATGGTTAACGGTACTCATTTTAATGAGGGAAGAGTGACATCGGGGTACAGCAGGGCTCAGTACTGGTGACATTGCAGAAGAACTGGAAGGGAAGGTAAACTTTTGCAGATGGCACCAAAATCTGCAATAGAGTGGACACCCAGGAGGGGGTTGAGAGAAAGTGTAGGGATCTTGGGAAACTTGAGGAGTGGTCAAGAGCAAGGCAGTTTGTGTTTATTGTCAAAAAGTGCAACATTTTGCACCTAGGGCATAGGAACCCAATACCTGCATATAAGATGGGGGGGGTGAGGAACTGACAGATACTAAGCAGAACAGGGACCTTGGGGTTATATCTGATGACCTCAAAGTGGCAGCGCAGTATGACAAAGCAGTGGGTAGGGCAAGTGGGATGCTGGGGTGCATAGGGAGAGGTATCTCCAGCAGGAAGAGAGAGGTGGTGTTGCCACTGTATCGCTTGCTTGTGAGACCCCACCTGGAGTACTGTGTCCAGTTCTGGAGGCTGCACCTCAGAAAGGGCATAGACAGGCAGTCCAGAGGAAGGTAACTAAAACTGTGTAGGGGTTGCATCGAAAGCCTTATGAAGAGAAACTGAGGGATCTCAACATGTACACTCTGGAAGAGGAGCATGCGAGGGGGCATAAGAGGCCTACAGATACCTCACAGGGGTGAATGGTGCAAGAAGAGAGTTTCTTTCAAATGAGAAAGAACACTAGGACCAGAGGGCATGCAATGAAGTTTGGGGGGTAGGGTGGAGTTTAAGAGGGATGTGAGGAAGTACTGCTTCACTGAAATAGTGGTGAGTACCTGGAACAGACTGCCAGTGGAGGTGAAAACAATAGGGGGGCTTCAAGCATGCATGAGATAGACATAGGGGAAGATTAGTAACTAGGCAGGAAGGAAGGAAGGGTTTCCGGAGACTAGTTAGGGTCTGCAAAAACAGACTAGGCAGGGACCATCTTGGCAGAATGGGTGGGCTAAGCAGTCCTGTTCTGTTGACTGATTCTATGTTTCTATGAGACTTGGGCCTTCTGGTCAATCCAGCCAAGTCAGAATCAGTCCCCTTACAGGTAATCAAGATGACTGGGGCAGAACTCTGCTCCCTGCGGGTCAAGGCCCACCTCTCGGCAGATCAGGCATTGGATCGTACCTACTTTGTCTGATCATTTCAGGTTGGGTGCTTGCACCCTGCTGGGACTTCCTTCAGCTGCTGGGGTAGATGGCAGCTTCTGCCAGCATGGTCCGATTGCACACTGGAGGATGCACCCCCTGCAGTGGAATTTGGACCTGCAGTGGTCCCAACACCTAGACCAGCTGGTCTTAGTGACCCAGGTGTTGTGGGATGCTATCCAGTGGTAGCTGTGCTCACAGAATGTGGAGAAGGGAATCCTGTTTGTCCACCCAGAACCGTCTGTCATGCTCACTACAGACTCATCTCTAGTGGGGTGGGGAGCTCTCCCGGGAGACCACAGAGCCCATTAGTTCTTGTCAACTAGGGAGTCCTGATACGACATTAACTTGCTGTAGCTCCATGCAGTGCATCTGGCTCTGACAGACTTTGCATTGTTGATTTGGGGTCAAGTTGTTCAGATCCAGACGGACAACATGACTACCATGTTCTTACCCCAGGAGTCCTTTAGCATCAGTAACAATAGCAGTTAGCTGGCTAGGTGCAGCTGCCCTGGAGGAATGCCTTTAAGAGAATTATTTAAATAAGCTTAGGCATTAGCCAATCAAAAGAAAAGGAAGGGAATGAGCTGAGTCAGAGCAGCCCGAAGGGCTTCAGAATTTATTCTCCGCTGACTGAGCAACATTGCCCCTGATGTGCCTCTCAACTTTTTGTTGACAGCCTCCTAATCACTTATCTTGGTAAACTTTTCCTCACAAATTTAATATTTTAGTGTGCCAAGTATGATTTTACATTTTTTTTATTGGTAGTTGTGTTTTTCCGTGCATTTGGATTATTTTTATTGCAACTGTATCATTTTAACATTATTTTTGCCACATCTGCTTCATTTTTATTTGTTTTTTTACTGCAGATGCTTAATTTCGACAGTTCTTCACTTTTTTAGTGCAGTTCATGAAGGAACTGTCGAGTTCTTGCATTTTGACTTTGTTTTTTACCTCAGACCTTGCGGGGCTTTGCCGCAATGGTAACCACTTGGTTTCCAAAAGTTTGACAGTTGTTGCTGGGTTCTCTGTGGAGGTCAGAGATCCCCAGTATTAAACAAGCCACAGGGCTGGCTTCACAGCGTTATCAGTTACCTGTGCATCTGTTGTGTTTGATACAAACTGTTGGGATAAATTAAACAGGTCACAGGGCTGGCTTCACAGCATCATCAGTCACCTGTGCATCTGGCGTGTTTGATACAAACTGTTGGGATAAATTAAACAGGTCACAGGGCTGGCTTCACAGCGTTGTCAGTTACTTGTGCATCTGTTGTGTTTGGTACAGACTATTGGTTCTCTTTCCAAATTTGGCCAGAAAAAAGAGAAAAGAAAGAATTTATATGTGGTATGACTGAGAAAAAATCAAAGGCTACTGATGTGGGGCCACCTAAATCTAGTCATAATAAAAATTCCAGGGATGATGAAGCCTCCTAGTCACAGCCAAAAAATAAAGCTTCCAAAGGAGCCAATGAAGTTCCTCATAAAATTAAAAATAATGGAGGCACTGACGAAGTGTCTGCACAAAACAGAACACATGATCCAGCTGCTGACGGAGTGGCTAAAAAGATAGTCTGTACAGAAAAAACGCTACCATTGCTCATGGGAAACCTATTAGTGAGCAATAGGCGATGTAAAACACACAGAAAAAGAAAAGAAAAAAAAAACTACGCAGGATCTCCCCTCTGCGCAGGACACAAAAGCATGGCACGTCCTCGACTCTACATAAAATGGGGTCTGTTTACTGGGGCTGCTAAGCACTCTTCCACTGTTGTCACTCCAAAGACTGTGAGGGTGCTGCAGATGATGATGATGAGTATTTTTTATGATGCCCCTGACATAAATTTGGAGGTTCTAGAACCTTACTTGTCCACTACCCTCTCTTTGAAACTTCCCCTGCTAACCAAGAGGATCCCCCTTCTATGCTTACGTTTCTCCAAAACATGTTAGACACCCTGGGCCTCCCTACTCAGGAGTTCATCCAAGGTGAAGATGAGGATTAAAGATTATAGGGAGAGAAAAGGTCTCCCACTTCCTAAAAAACTGAGCGTGTCTGTCTATAATGAAACTGCTTCAAACCCTCACTTCTGTGGCAGGGGTTGGCAAGCGGGCTGGAATTGATAAATAAATAAATATATCAATCGTTTAACAATAATGCTGAGTGCCAGTCTGTATGCCCAGCCATGAGAGTTTAGTGCAGCAGGCAACTTGTGAGACAGCTGGGGTCCCCTTGTCCTCCTTACCCCTGGACAGGGACTCAGCAAAAATAGATTTTTATAGCTAACCACAGTTGCTTGTTCAAAGCTTTTTCCTACATGGCTTTAACGGCCAAATATCAGAAAGCACTGTGGAATTCTGTCCTGGCCACTACCTGCTGGATGGTGCAGGAGCTGGTCCCCCAACCCCCGACAAAACCTGCCCCTGAAGCTATGTAATACCACTTCCTCAGGGCAGATGACAACAAGTATGCCACCTCCAGAGATATGGCCCGTGTCATCTCTCTGAGGCACTTTGCCTGGCCTAGAACTATGGTCTAGCCTCAAGACTCCCAGTTTAAGGCCATGGACTTTCCCTGTGATCAAATCATGCACCTCCTGCCCTGCGGAATTTCCTCCTGAAGAAAATAGGGGCAGAGGTTTTTTTTTGGGGTATACATATTAAACTCCTTTAGTCTCTCCTCGTATGGCTTCTCTTGCAGATCCTGCACCATTTTAGTTGCTCTCCTCTGGACTGCCTCCATCCTGTCTATGTCCTTGCAGAGATGGGGTCTCCAAAACTGTACGCAGTACTCCAGATGGGGGTCTCACCAACTGTCTGTACAGAGGGATAACAACTTCCTGTTTTCTGCTGGTGTTGCCTGTCCCTATACATCCCAGTATCCCCCCAGCCCTCCCTACTGCCTTCTCACATTGCTTGCTAACCTTAAGGTCATCTGATATGATTACCCGTCCCTTTCCATTTTGTTGTTGTTACTACCCCCCCACCCATTGTGAATCTTCCCCATGGTTTTGTTTCCCAGGTGCATTATTTTGCACTTCTGTGCATTGAATCCAAGCTGCCATACTTCTGACCATTCCTCCAACCTTGCCAAATCCCTTCTCATCCTTTCCACGCCTCCTTGAGTATCAACCCTGTTGCAGATCTTTGTGTCATCTGCAAAGAGGCATACTTTTCCTTCCGGTCCCTCTGCAATGTCATGCAGTCCTTTACAGTAGGGAGACAGGCTAGCCTCCCTTGTCCTAAAGGGCCACATTTTTTCCATATACCTATAAGGACATCTCACAGGCAGTTCCTCAGGTTTAAACTTCCTGCAGACCCACTCCGGCCCTTCAGCCTATCCTCGTCCCTAAGAGTCTTTACAAGTGACTGGAAGTGGTAGCAGCACACCTCAGAAATCTGGGCATCTCTGTCTAACCCTTTTTGCCATTTGGCTCATAGGGCCAAAATCTCCTTGTCAGGTCAGGAGCCCCCTTTTCCCTTACAGGGCTCACTCTGGAGTCTCAGGGTTCTTCATATGAGCTCAACTGGATGCCCAGAAAGGATATGTCTTCCTTCCACAGGTGAGAATTCACATTTTATCTTACTGGCAGATCCTTTCATCCAGGGACAGCAAGACCAGCCAGACACTTCCTCAGGCTATTGGGACACATGGCTTCAATGCCAGAAGTGGCTCCAGGATTAGGTACAGGATGCTACCCTGCAAGCCTACCTCAGAGTTCGCTGGTCTTAAAGAAGCAACAATTTTTCAAATCTGATACCTGGGATGGAGCAGTTCCTTCAGACTCTGCTTTGGTGGAAGACTCCTGCAAATCTGGCAGCAGGGATACCTTTCCAGGTTCCACTCCCACAAAGGTGATCACCACAGATGCCTCCCTCCCTCCTGGGTTGGGGAGCACATCTGGACAGTGCCTCAGTAAGTGGCACCTAGACTCTCCAAGAGTCGCAGTTACACATAAACCTCTTGAAACTTGAAGCAATCTTTCTAGTCTCAAAATATTGGCTCCTGGCATAAAAAGTGCAGTGTACAAATTCGAACAGGCAACACCACTGCAATGTTTTACATGCAGAAGCAGAGTGGTACTAGATCAGGACTGTTGTGTTCGGAGACTTTGAAAATCTTGTCTCTCGCCTTTGTCCTGGGAGTCAGCCTTTCAGCTATTTTCCCCCAGGCAATACAATACTCTGGCAGATGCTCTAAGTCACATCAGTCAAGGCCAGAGGGAATGGACTCTGAACAAGCAAGTGCTAGTCACAGTGTTCACGTGGCGGGGCACACCGGAAGTGGATCTGGTTGCCTCTCCCCTCAACTTCCAGCTTTCTCAGTACTGTTACAGGCCCCCAGTCCCGGGAACATTCCCCGGGATACCTTGATCCAGGATTGGTCTGGGAGGTTCCTTATGCATCTCTCCTTTTCCCCCCGATACTCAGGGTATTGCTGAAACTCAGACAACAGCCTGCTTCAGTGATGCTGGAGGCTCCGGTTTGGCCCAGGCAAGCCTGGTACCTTCTCCCTCTTTCCCTGTCCCACAGCAGGCCAATTCGTCGGCTGCCAGTTCACTCCCTGCTGACCCTTCCTCAGACAGGGGTGCTTTATCCAGACACATACACTCTTGACCTCAAGGCCTGGTTCTTGAGGAGTTAGAGTTTCCATGCTGTCAGTACTCTGAACACGTCCTTAAGATCCTGAAACTGGCTACAAAACTAAACACTAAGAAGACTTATGCAGCCAAATGGAAAAGGTTTTCCCTTTGGTGCAAGAGCAAATGGTCGATCCTCTTTCAGCTTCAGACCCTCAGCTGCTGGATTACATTTTATTTATTTTATTTTATTTAGCTTTTGTTGACCGGGTAAGTGCACTAGACAAATCCTGCCTATTTTCAGGCATGACCCGGGGAAGGGGGATACAGATGAATGCCAACTGACCTTGAACCAGATTAAGCTGTTGATTACCTGGTACATTTGCAGGCGTCAGGCTTGAAACCATCTTCCCTCAAGCTACACCTGGCTGCAATTTTAGCCTACCTTTCTGTGGGAAGGAAAAATTTTTCCCACACCATATTTAAACAGTTTTTTCAAAGGCCTCTTGCACCTTCAGCCTCCAGTCAGGGAGCCGGTTCCTCCTTGGAGCTTGAACCTCTGCATAAACAGGCTCATGAAACCACCCTTTGCGCCTATGTCCACTGCACGTATCAAGTTTATGGCTTGGAAGGCAGTCTTCCTGGGGGCATTTCCTCTGCCAGGGGGTTTTGCCTGTTGCTAGCCTTGCTTGTAGAGCAGAAAGCAGCTAACTAAAAGAAGCTACATTTTCTTATTAATTTAAAACTTATATCTCAGCAGGAGTCAGTGTCAGTTAAGATTAAGTAGACAGATAACTTTATTAGAAGTAGAAGGGGTCTTATTTAGGGTTAAAAGAAAAGAAAGAAAGTCAGTATGTGTTCTGTGCAGGGAAGGGTACTGTATCAGCTGACTTTGCTAAACCAGTAGGAGGAAAGACAGCTTACCTGGGGGTGTGATTTAGACACTAGAAAAGCAGGTGAGTCAAATTACAACTTCCTGTTGCTAGCCTTTTTCTTACTAATTGCCCTCCATCCCACCCTCCACCCCTCCACCCAAAGCCAGTTCTACTTTTATAGCCACTGGATTTGACTGTCAACAGGAACTTCCTGTTTGGCAGTAGGAAGGAAAGGATCATAGAGAAACATTGGTTTTGTCAACCCTAAAGTAAAAAAGTAGCTCACTCTCCCCTCTAGCTGCTGGTGGTCTGATATTGAGCAAGGAAGAAGGAGGCTACTGAAGAAGATAGGAAGTTGCTGTCCCAGAACAGGAAGGGTCAGAGTTGTAAGGAGAGGAGAGAATAAGCATCCAGTGAAACAGTAGAGAGGACACAAAATAAGACATGATAGGAGTGGTGCAGTGCAATGGGTGTGGGGCGGCAGTGTTCCGGGAGACATTCTGGAGGCTGCGATGCTGCCCTATTTGCAGGAACCTCTCTGGTCTGAGAGAGGAGGTTGCCCGTCTCCAGGCTGACCTAGCTAGGATTCGTGAAACCTCCTCCCCCACCCAGGGACCACCAGGGCCAATGCCACTACCTCAGAGGTTGCCAAGAAAGAGGAGAGGCTGGACCAGGGTGGGCTCAAGGAGGGAGAGGGTGGTGGAACAGAGTTGCATCCCTCCAGCTGTACCTCTCCACAATTCATTCGCTCTTCTGGTGGATAGTGGTTCCTCTATGGAGGCACCTGCAGTGGAGACCAAGGAGGATGCTGGGAACCTTCACAAAGGAGACCCACAGGAGGGTGGCATGGGACTCCACAGGGGAAGGAAACAACTCCTGGTGGGGACTCAATCATTAGGGAGGTAGAAATGGGGAGGAAGGGAGGGAGGTAAGGTGCCTTCCTGCCCACGGCTTAGAGGACAGGAAGCGAATCCTCAGGATCATGGGAGGAGCTGCACAAGGGAGGGAGATGGATGTCATTATCCACCTAGGGACAAATGACCTGGCTAGGAATGGGATCAGAGCAGTGCAAGAGGAGTTTATAGAGTTGAAGGGGCCTTGAACCAAATGCTGTCACGATAACCTTCTCGGAGGTGCTGCCTGTCTATGGCAAGGAAATGCTAGGGCACTTCTCACCAGGGAATTCAATGAGTGGTTGAAAAACTGGTGTGGAGCTCATGGTTTTGGCTTCATTGGGGACTGAGGAGCCACCTGGAGGGATGCAGACCTATACTGGTGCGATGGTCTGCATCTGTCCGAGGGAACCAGGGTCCTAGGTGAAGGTTTAATGCTTCATTGGCAAGCATTTAAACTAGCAAATGGGAGGCACTGAAAAGGAGAAATCCGAGCCTCCCCCACAAAACATGGTGATTAGTGAGGAAAACACCAAGGTACAGAGTTATTAGGGAGCAGAACAGATTTAAATGTAAAAAAGGCAAAGGCAGTAAGGACAGAAATAGGGCTAAAAGGGGTAAGGCTATCAAAAAGTGGAGGGTGATGAGTACCAATGCCCGTAGTCTGTGTAACAAGCTCCCTGAACTAGTGGCCTTGATGAAAGATGGTTGCCTGGATATTGTGGCAGTCACAGAAACATGGTACACAGAGAACCATGACTGGGATGTCAACATACCAGGATACACAATCTACAGGAGGGACAGGGAGGGTAAAGAGGAGGAGAAGTAGCTCTCTGTGTAAAGGAAGGGATCAAAGCAACAGAACTAAAGAGTAAACAGGGAGCAGATGAGGCACTTTGGGTCACCCTGGAGACAGGAAATGGCACCACAATCCGCATGGGGGTTGTATACAGACCCCCATCTCAGGGGGAGGGAATGGACAAGGAAATGATAGAAGGCTTTCTTAGAATGGCAGAAAAAGGGGAGATATTGTTGATGGGGGACCTGAATATGCCAGATGTTAACTGGAGCACCTTTGCTGCAGGCACATCCAAGAGCAGGGTCATTCTTGATGCCCTACAGGGGCATGCCTCAGACAGCTAGTATTGGAACCCACTTGGGAGGAGCAATCTTAGACCTGGTACTCTCAAATGAGAATGGAGAAAGAATCTCAGATTTAGAGGTAGGGTAGCCATCTGGAACAAGCGACCACCAAACAGTGTGGTTCACGATAAACACAGCCATACAATCAAGCCATACAAAAGCAAGAGTACTGGACTTTAGGAGGGCTGACTTTAGGAAAATGAGAGGTGCCTCAGAAAACACTAGCAAACAGGCAAGAAGGAGGGGTGGAGGAACAATGGGAGTAATCAAACAGCCATCACAGAGGCAACAAGCCTTTGTGTAAAGCAAATCAATAAAACACAACGAAGGAAAAAAATGCTATGGTTCTCAAAGAGGTGTGCAGGGAAGGATAAGGAAAAGGACAGCATTCAGAAATATAAGGAAACACAGAAGGAGCAGGACAGAGAACTTTATCAGTTAAAGCAGAAAGAGGCTGGAAGGCAGTCAGAATAGCAAAGGCCCAAACTGAGGAAAGGATAACCAATTCTGTTAAGAAGGGGATAAGACCTTTATAGGTACATTAGGGAGCGAAGAAAGACTAAAGGAGGGATACTGAAGCTTAAAAAAGGAGAGGGAATGTGGGTAGAGGGTGACAGTGAAAAAGCAGGGATACTGAATGAATATTTCTGCTCAGTAATCACAAAGGAAGAGGAGGGGGAGTTACCTAAACCAAACAAGACAAACACTCTGAAGATGGGGGTCGATACCAGTCCATTTACAGCAGAAAGGGTTCTGAAAGAACTAATAAAATTAAAGGTGGACAAAGCAATGGGGCCTAATGGGATTCACCCAAGAATTCTAAAAGAACTAAGGGTAGAACTATTGACACTACTGACTACTCTCTTTAACAAATCATGGGAGGATGGGGTGGTACCCGAGGACTGGAGGAGGGCAGATGTGATTCCTCTTCACAAAAGTTGGAGCAGGACAGAGGCAGGAAACTACAGACCAGTTAGTTTGACCTCAGTAGTAGGGAAAATGATGGAATCACTTCTGAAGGAAAGAATTGTTGAGTACCTAGAGGCCAGTGGGGCACAGGACCCAAGGCAGCATGGATTCACGATGGGAAGGTCATGTCAGACGAATCTAATAGATTTCTTTGACTGGGTGACCAAAGTAGTAGACCAGGAGGGGCTGTGGACATAGCCTACCTAGATTTTAGCAAGGCATTTGATACAGTCCCACACAAAGATTAATTCACAAGATAGCCAGCCTTGGGTGGGTCCCAAGGTGGCAGCCTGGATAAAAAATTGGCTAGACAACAGGACGCAAAGGGTAGTAGTAAATGGAATACACAGTGAAGAAAGGAGGGTTACTAGTGGGGTACCGCAGGGTTCAGTACTGGGACCTGTCCTTTTTAATGTCTTTATAAGTGACATTGCAGAGGAACTGGAAGGAAAAGTATGTCTCTTTGCAGATGACACAAAGATCTGCAACAGGGTTGATACACAAGATGGAGTGGAAAGGATGAGAAGGGACTTGGAGTTGGAGGAATGGTCAAGTGTATGGCAGCTCAGATTCAATGCAAAGAAGTGCAAGGTAATGCACATGGAAACAAAACCCAGGAAGTGTACACAAAGGGGGTGAGATACTGACAACAGTAAAAATAGAAAGGGACCTGGGGGTAATTATATCAGATGACCTAAAGGTGGGCAAGCAATGTGAGAAGGCAGTAAGGAAGGCTGGGATACTGGGATGCATAGGAAAAGGCATCAATAGTAGAAAACAGGAAGTTGTTATCCCTCTGTACAAACAGTTGGTGAGACCCCATCTGGAGTACTGTGTGCAGTTCTGGAGACCCCATCTTCGCAAAGACGTAGACAGAGTGGAGGGTGTCCAGAGGAGGGCAACCAAAATGGTGCAGGGTCTGCACCAGAAGACATACGAAGAAAGACTAAAGGAGCTTAATATGTATACCCTAGAGGAAAGGAGGGAGAGAGGGGACATGATAGAAACTTTCAAGCACCTCAAGGGAATTAACAAAGTCCAAGAGTGTAGCATCTTCCAGAAAAAGAGATGTGCAAGAACAAGGGGACACAATTTGAAGATAGTGGGGGGACGGCTCAGAGGTAATGTGAGGAAGTATTTTTTCACTGAGAGGGTTGTGGATGCATGGAACAGCCTCCCTGAGGAGGACGTGGAGTCAAGAACAGTGGGGGACTTCAAGAATGCATGGGACAGGCATAAGGCAGTCCTAGTGGGGGGTAGGAGGAAGTAAGCTGTTGGTTAACTAGGATTTGCAGCTTATCTGTTAGGTAGGAAAATGGGCAGACTAGGTGGGCCAAGCGGACCTTATCTGCCGTCAAATTCTATGTTTCTATGTTTCAGAGCTACAGGCCCTGTGCACTAAGCCAAATTACATCATTCCTCACAATGATAAAGTTGAGCTAAGGACAAATAGGAAATTTCTGCCAAAGGTGGTTTTCTGAGTTCCTCCTCAACCAGTCCATTACTCTGCCTGTCTTCTTTACTGAGAAATCCACTCCTGGTGAGCTATAGTTCCTCAGCTGGGATGTCAGATGAGCCCTCTCTTACTACATAGAGCATACTAGGCAGTCCAGAGGCCCTTCCACTCAGTTGCTCCTCACCTACGGGTATGTAGGAAGAGGAAGAGGAAGACCAGCTACTAAGATAACTTTTCCTACTGGTTGGTCTCTTGTATTAGATTCTGCTACGAGAAGGCTAGTCATCAACCTCCCATTGTGGCTCAGAGACCACTCTACTAGGGGCACTGCAGCCTAGGTGGCAGCAGCAAGGGTTATACCCCTTCTGGATGTCCGCAAAGCAGCTACCCGGAAATCTGTGCACACTTTTGTGAAACTCTACAGTTTGGATGTGCTGACCAGCTCTGACGCCAAATTTGGTAGGGCGGTTTCTGCAGAGCCTCTTTCCTGAATAGGTCCTCTGCCCACCTCCCACTTGGTACTGCTCGGTAGTCTGCTATTGTTACTAATGCTAAAGGACTCCTTGTGTAAGAAGGAAAAAATTACTCACCACAGTAATCTTCTTTCTTCCAAGGGATCCTTTAGCATCAGTAAGCTCCCACCCTTCCTCCCCAGTTCACCTGTCAGGAGAAGGGCTCTTTATCAGTTCTCTTACCAAATTTGTTTTTTTCATTAGTGAGTTTCATACTCAGGTTGTGGGTTTTCCGTTTCCAGTTTTTGTACATTTGCATGTTTCTGGAATCCTGTTGATTCATTTTCAGAGCATGTGCCCATTTTCTTTGAAAAAAGTCTGAAGCCCTTTGTCCTGCTCTCTCTCAGCTCACTCCCCTCCTGTTTTTTGATTGGCTAATGTCCAAGCTCATTTAAATAATTCTGTTAAAGGCATAACTCCAGGGCAGTTGCACCTAGCCAGCTAACTGCTGTTGTTACTGATTCTAAAGGACCCCTTGAAAGAAAGAAGATTACTGCGGTGAGTAATTTTTTCTTCTACCTGAACAGGCAGAGCAGGATGCACTCCTTTCCATTGTGTCAGGAGGCTCTCTACATCTGGATCCTCATGCACAGCCTACAAGCAGATCCCTTGGCAATCCATGGCACGGGAGAGAACAGCCAGTTGGCGGACACTCCCAGCTGACTCAGAGACTTTGCACGAGTGATCCCTAAATCAGGAGATGGTAGACTGTCTGTTCTTCCAGTGGGACATCCCTCTGGTAGACCTGTTTACCTCATGGGAGAACAGAAAACTGAGGCTGTTCTGTACCCACCACCCTCAGCATGGGACACTGTAGGGGGATGCCTTCTCCAGGTCTTGGACCCCGGGCCTTCTGAACACCTTCCCTCCTTTCCCTGTGGTTCACAAGGTAGTGATCAAGGCCCAGAAGAAGAAGGTGTGGATGATCCTAATAGCACCATACTGGCTCAAGCAGTTCAGGTATCCATATCTTCTAACCCCACGAAATCTTACTGTATTCTGACACATAAGCAGTATGGTCCAACCATAGTACTGCCCCGGAGCTGAAATAGTTAATAGAACCCATTTGTTGTGTGTGTATTCTGTCTCGGGTTTGACCTCCTGAAGGCGGACTGTGAGATATGTAAAAACTTTCCTCAGCCGACGCTGGACAGGCAAATTAACCAACTGAAGGAAAGGTTGTCTGAGAAAACTGCTGACCCAGTTACGGACAAGTCTCCATCCTCTAAAGAAACCAACAAACCAGAGGAAACACCTTCTGACAGGGGTGCTGGTTCACAGGATAAGAAACGAACCATGGAGCCTGCCACTGAACCGGCAACAGCGGCCAAGAAAAAGAGAAAGAAGAAACATGTGGTAAAGGAACTGCAACCGATAAACCCATCGGTTCTGACCACAGAGGAAATTGCTAATGCCATAAAAATTATTCAGTCTCTCGAGTCTCCTGCCGGTTCAGTTTCATGGTCCTCAGTTCAGAATCCCTTGGTTCTGCCCCCAGGTTCTGTCCCGATTCCCGGTCCTCGTGATTTTGATACTGAGGACTATGGAGATGATGATGATGATTATGATGAAGACAAGGATCTAGGGGAGCCTCTGGAACCAGACGTTCCCCCTGATTCCCAGTGCCCTGACTCCCCTGACAAGGGGTCAGAGAATCTTACCACTCTGTTTGCTTTTATGCAGCAGGTAGCACAAGCTCTGGATTTCCCCACCCAAGAGGCAGCTGAGGAGGAGAAGGAACCAGACTACGCCAAAATGATGGATGTGGCTTCAGCTAAAAAGCTTCTATTTCCCATCCATAAATCTTTTGAGAAAGCATGTCTTAAAAATCTTACAGACTCCCACATCTGTTCCTCCAGTTGACAGAAAACTGGACAGGAAGTATTGGGTGGCCAAACCTGGTGCTGAATTTCCTTTTGAGCACCCCAGCTATAAAGGGGTGGTACAGGCTGCAACCTGTGATAAAGCTGGTATACCCCTGGCTTCCCACCCACCGGATAAAGACTCCAGAAAGATGGATTCAATGGCCAGAAAGGCTTATTTAGGTTCTTCCTTGGCCATAAGACAAGCCACTTACATGGCTTATGTAGCCAGATTTCAAAAGAGCCTGTGGAGTACAGTGTCAGAAATTTCTAAAGCTTGTCCAGCACCCTTGGCTGCCAAGAGGGGCATTGAGGCATCCAAGTTTCAATTTATAATGGCTGTGGATGTCATTGATACTGCAGCCAGGTTGATGGGTACTTCTGTGTCCTTAAGGAGATTTGCATGGCTTAGGACTACCAGTCTCTCTCAGGACACAAAGACAAAATCTCTGGATTTCCTCTACAAGCCCTCAACCCTTTTTGGCAGGGACACTGGTTTACCGGGATTGAGAAAAGGCAAATTCCATTTTGTACATTGTAAAAAATGGTACTGTCACCGGTGTCTGCTAAGCCAAAATCCGGTTTTACTGGTGTTTGGTTTTGTGTATTTTATTTAACAATTTTTAACTCTGCTAACATGCATTTTAGCAATTTTGACATCCACTATTACACATCCTTCCATCCTTGTACCAATTTAAAGTTATTTTAGGAACAAGATGTGATGGCAGCAGCAACACTACAGCCCCCATCCCTAAGGTGTGATGGAAGCAGCACTACGGCCCCATCCCTAAGGTGCGATGGCAGCACCAACAGCACTACAGCCCCCATCCCTCTGGTGTGATGGCAGCAGCAACAACACTGTGTCCCTCCTCCCTCAGGTGTGATGGAAGCAGCAGCACTGCGGTCCCTATCCATTAGGTGTGATGGCAGCAGTACCACGTTCTGCATTCCTCAGGTGTGATGGCAGTATCAGCACTATGGCCCCCATCCCTCAGGTGGGACAGCAGCAGTACAATATTCCCCATCCACCAGTGGTTATGGCAGAAGCACTATGGCCACTCCACCTCTCAGGAGTGATGGCAGTAGCAACAATGCAGTCCACATCCCTCAGGGATGATGGCAGTAGTGACAGCACTATGATCCCCTTTCTTCAACACCCACACCCCACATGCACAAGTTACAAATTACTTAGTCTCTTTGCTTGTTAGAACTCAGATGTGAATTAATCTGAACCACCACCACTACTAAGGTGGACCACATTTGTTTTCCTATCATTTAACTGCCTGAATTGGATTTCTGCCAGTGACATCACTGACCAGGGTTTGGGAACAGGTTTGGGTGCTGGAAGACTCGGCCGAGAGAGGGTAGAGCTTGGTGTCCAACAACCACTGGCCTTCTCCTGGGAGGAGGAGTATATTCATAGCTCAGCATTTGCTGGCCCCAGGTGGAGGCTGGAGGCATGGCAACACATTGGCCCTCATTACAAGAGGCGTGATTTCACGTCAGCTTGTGTCTTGACATCATGTGGCCTGTCATGCTCCCACAAAAATGGAAAAACACCTGCTGGCTACCTAGAGGATGGCTTCTGGTCCCTCCATAAGCATGCAGCCCCAGACACATGTGTCTGTTCTGAACCCTGCCATGCCTGAGATATACAGGAAGCTCTTTAGGGTGATTGTCTTCTCTTGTTAGCCTCCCACAGGGATAGGAGCCCACCGACGAAGGGTTAATTCAGGTTACCTGGTAGCATGGCCATAAGGGGCAGTGGATGGTGGGGGGGACTCAGCAGCAGTGGTAGGAGGACTTGGCAGGCCTGAAGGAGTGGATGGCCAGGGGGTAGGAGGAACAAAAAAAAACTGCCTGAATTTGCTTCTTTGAAATAGTGTCATCACCTAAAAAATAATTCACAAGTGATTATTGGAAGACCTTCTAATGCATCTCACAAACATGTGGATTCCTTTTTTCCCTTGGTCTCCATGAAAAGGGTGTCTCTCAGTTTTCATGTCTGAGCTCAGATGTGAATTGAGCACCACTCTGCCCACCAGCATCATACAGCCCCTGGGGTCTTACCTTCCATGTGTCACTGAATGTGCTTTCAAATCCACTGGCCACACATAATAATAATAATAATTTTTATTTTTATTGTGCCTTTCAAAAAATCAAGGTGCAGAACAGGATTTAAAATACATCAAAATGACATATCATAAAATAATTAATGTCATCCACATAATAAATAATAAGATCAGATCGACTCAGTATCCTCCCAAATGCTTTCTCTATAAAAAGATTTCAAAGCTTTTAAAGTCCCCACCATCGTGCACTCTCTAATCCATAATAAGTACACTTAAACACGTAACATTTGCTTTTATTAAAGCAGTCTGTCAGAAAACTTTTATTGTCACAGAGACTGACACAACAGGCGGAGAGAAGGTGCAAATGATGAAATGGGCAGACTAGGTGGGCAGTCAAAGTCTGTGTTTCTATGTTTCTATCCCATTCACCTAAATAAGTAGTAAGGCAGCTTGTGCCTTGTGAACATACTTTCATTCAGACTCACTTTCAATCAAACAACTGAGGATTTTGGATCGCCCTGCTGATTATAAACTTGAATAAACTAGTTGGTAACAGTGATCCTGTGCTTAGCAATCTATATCCTAGATATTCATATGCAAAAAATACAATAAAAACCTGACTAAAGTAAAAACAAGTTTACTAAACCCATAAAATGTATCTGAACATTTATATTTACCTATACAACATCATTGCAGCCCGAGTACAACTCAAATAAATTACATGGTACCCTGAATACTGTATGATGTAGTAAACATATATTGGTATTTTTTTTTTTGTATTTTTTTGTAAACTGGTTAAACCCACTAGGCAAAACTGCCTGTTTTCAGAGGTGACCCAGGAGCACTGTGGAGGTTAAGTGCTTTACTCAGAATCACACAGTATGCAAGTGGAGGTTGTGGGAATCAAACCCAGGTCTTCCAAATGTACTCAGTTTGATCACTGTTTGTTAGCTAACCACTAGGCTATACTGCCAGCTATAACATCCATATATAATGTTTTAATATATGATTTCATTAATAGTGCACAGTACCTACATTGAACACTTTGCAACATTTTACTAAAACTGAATTATTTCCTTCTCCATCTGCTTATGTTTTCTTACACCAAAGTGGGTGTATAGTTGACACAGCACTGTAAATAGCCTGAGGTAGCACTACTGCTTGCAAGGCTAGGGACTCGGGATCAGAAGTGAATTTGGGTTGTTAGAGGTCTGGCTAGGGGAGTAGGATCGAGCACCTGGGGGGCTGCTCTCTTCCTCTAGGAACGGTGGCTTGCAGGTCCTGCTGCTTTACTGCCACCTGGGCGACCACAGGTGGTGGTGCAATGAGGCTGCAGAGCATTTGGGAAGAGTGGAAGCTAGCCAGGATCTGGAGTAGCAGCATGTCTCTATGTGCCCTACTTCTTTGAATCCCTCAGTGTTGGTGCCTCAGGGACACAGACCAGAAAACCAGTAACAATCACCCCACATCGGCTGCTGGTAGAAGGGACTCAGCCGCCCCAGATTTCATAACCAGTTTCCATGAGGGACCCACTGGGCTGCCTGACACACATTAAAGGATTGTGGAGGGGTGACCTGGGTTCCCCTCCCTTCCCACCTGGGGGGTACAACCTAGGCAGGATGGGTGCAGGCTCACAGGAGCTCCTGAGCATTACCTGGGGTAAAGCTAGGGGAGACCCAGCCTAGGGATCTCTGAAAAGTGGAGACTGATGCTGTGAGAAGGGGGCAGAGAAAGAGAAAATAAAAACATTTAAAAATATGCAGAAATCTTAGGGATTCTGTGCAGTGAAATGCAATTTCCGTGAGGCACCGGTACAAGAATTACAAATCAGCAAACCAGGCAGGATTCCGTGATTTTTACCGGTGTTACCGGTAAAAACGGAAAACCATTGTCCCTGCTCTTTGGCCATCAGACTGAGGCCTATATGAAAAAGATGGATGAATACAAAGTGGCCTACAGGAGTGCGGCTGCTAAAGAAAGAGCAGCTACCCCCCAGAAACAACAGAACAGAGGTGGGAGAGCAAGGCCTCATTATAGGCCTTTCTTCCAAACCCATGCCTTTCCGGCCTACCAACCTCAGAGGGGCTATTTCAGGGGCTGGGGTAGAAGGGACAGTGGCAGGGCTGGACTCAGTCCTCAGCCAACCCAATAAGCTAAGCAGACTCCCTGAAGAGTCTGTCAGGGTCAACTCCCCTCTCCCAGTAGGGGGCAGGCTTGTCCACTTTCTCCTGGTTTGGCAGTCCATCACCACAGACAGGTGGGTCCTGGAGGTAGTGGGCCAGGGCCTTACCCTCAGCTTCAAATTTATGCCCAAGCTGAGGTCAAGAGCCTTCAGCCCTTCCTCTCCATCAGAAGCCCAACTACTGGTGGAAGAGGTATGAAAACCATTGCAGGACAAGGTGGTAGAACCTGTACCCCTACTTCAAAAGGGGAAGGGTTTCTATTCAAGATGCTTCCTCACAATAAAGATCACAGGGGAGTAGCGACCCATTCTGGATCTCAGACAATTAAACAAATACCTGGCAAAACCAAAATTCAAAATGGTCACCCTGTCAGCCCTTCTGCCCACACTCAGACAAGGGGATTTGCTGGCATTAATATTTCTGAAAGATGCCTATTTCCATATTCCCATCAGACCATCACACTGAAAATACCTCCAGTTCAGCATCAGGCCACTACCAATTCAGGGCCATGCCCTTCGGCCTTTCCTCAGCACCAAGGGTGTTTACAAAGTGCTTTGCAGTGGTGGTGGCACACCTCGGAAGACAGGGCGTTACAGTTTTTCCCTATCTGGACAACTGGCTGGTAGTAGGCCATTCCCCTTAGCAGGTGTCAAGGTCACTAATCATGGTTCAGGAGGTCCTGCGGTCCCTAGGATTCCTACTAAACCCCAGAAAGTCAGTACTGACCCCAGTCCAGCTTCTGCATTTCATAGGGTCAGAGCTAGACACTGTGAAAGGAAAGGCTTTCCTTCCTCAAGGAAGGGTGGAAACACTGATTCAGCTGGCCAGCTCTTTCCAGCTGTCTATCCTTAGACCAGCAAGGCACTTCCTCCAACTGTTAGGCCACATGGCAGCAACAGCAGTTCCAGGGGCCAGGTTTCAAATGAGAGACATTCAGTTTCACCACAGGTCAAATTGGTCACAAAAAAGAAAACCTTTGTCCAAACTTGTGCCAGTCACCAAGTCTCTACTCCTAGCACTCCAGTGGTGGCAGGAAAAGGGAAACTTAAGACAAGGGGTACCTTTTCTGCAGCAGCTACTCTCAGTGACATTGACCACAGATGCCTCCCTTCTGGGGTGGGGAGCACACATAGGAGACCAGACAGCCCACGGGACTTGGCTCAAAAAGGAGAGTCTGCTCCACATAAATATGTTGGAGCTCAGAGCAGTACACCTGGGGACCTGTCCTTTGCCACAATGCTAAGAGGCAAGGTCGTACAGGTCAGAAAAGACAACACAACTACAATGTACTGCATAAACAAGCATGGGGGCACAAAATCCTCTCCCCTGTGCACAGAAGCCATGCTAATATGGAAGTTGGCCTATTCCCTGAATCTTTCTCTTGTGGCTGTCCATCTCCTGGGGGAAGGACAATGTCCTAGCAGATGCCCTGAGCAGGATCAATCAGAACCACCATGAATGGGCACTGAACAAGCAGGTTCTTCTAATAGTGTTCAGAAGGTGGGGGACCCCAGAGGTGGATCTCTTTGCAGCCCCAGACAGTCACCAGCTGCCACTGTTCTGTTGCAGGCCTCCTGCACTAGGCACAGTGCCAATGGATGTACTGCTGATGGATTGGACAGGGATGTTCCAGTATGCATTCCCTCTCTTTCCTAAACTCCTCAGAGTCCTGAACAAACTCAGGATACAACCAGCAACTGTGATTCTCATTGCCGCAGACTGGGCCAGGCAGCCATGGTACTCCCTACTTCTAGTCCTGTCAGTGAGCAGGCCAATATCCTTACCCAGGAGGCACAATCTGTTGATGTCCTCAAAGGGCAGAATCCTTTACCCCAACCTTCAGTCCCTCAGACTCGAGGCTTGGCTCTTGAGGACATAGAATATGCTGACCTTAGGTTATAAGAAAGAGTCATTCAGGTGCTCAGACGCTCCAGAAAGCATTCCACAAGGCAAACTTATTCTTCCAAATGGAAGAGATTCTCAATCTGGTGCCAGCAGCAGGAGATGATCAGGCTAGTTTCTCAGTAGTGCTGGATTACCTAATGCACCTTCACTCCCTTCGTCTCAAGCCCCTTAAGATGCATCTAGCAGCTGTCTCAGCTTATGTCTCAGCTGGTAAGAAGTCTTCTCTGGCTTCCAATCAGGTGTTTAGAAAATTCTTCAAAGGGCTTTTGCACTTGCACTCTCCACTCAGGAGCCCACTCCTGCATGGGATCTCAACATTTGCATTGGACAGCTGATGCAGCCACCCTTTGAACCCATGTCTTCAGCAGACCTGAAGTATGTGACATGGAAAACTGTGATCTTCAAACAACATGAAGTCTTGCTGTATTCTGACTACCTGCAGTTAGCTCTAGCCTTTAAACTGCCCCGGAGAACATAGGGTTAATTTTCTATGCATTGCATAGAAAGTTGAGCTCAAGCTCGGTTGAGGTCTCTGTCTGCAGCCCTTTGAAACCCAGCCATCAGATTCTTTACTCCGCCTCACTGAACAGTCGCTCCGGAGATTTCTCCTTCAGCTCGGTTCGAAAGTCAGTTAAAGTTGTTAGTTTTAAGCCGAATTTATTCCACATAGTCGGTTCAGTCTCTGTCTGCAGTACCATGAGTACTAGATAGGTTTTTGTCTGAATTCTGTGTGGAGGAGCCTGATTATGTGGAAGTGATGGACATCCCAGAGTCTAGGAGACTGTCATTTCCCCTTCACAAATCCTTTGGGAAGCAAACACAGAAAATCTAAAAGTCTCCCAATTCTGTACCTCCTGTTGACAGAAGGATGGACAAGAGGTATACACTATCAGGCTCAGATACAGAGTTTTTATACCAACAATGCAGCCATGTTGGGGTAGTGCAAGCTGCTGCCTGTGACAAGGCAAATATTCTCTTGGCTTCACACCCCCCAGACAAAGACTCCAGGAAGATGGATGCCATGGCAAAGAAGCAGTACATGGCATTTTCTTTGGGACTCAGGCAGGCAAACTATATGGCCTATACAGCCAGGTACCAGAAGTCCAGGTGGGACACTGTACTGGCACTGGCTAAACAGGCCTTCCCCACAGCTGGCCAAGGAGCAGGAGGAGGTGGCTGCTGATTGGATTGAGGCATCAAAGGTATAATTTCATGCTGCTGTGAACTCCAATGATGTGTCGTCAAGAGTCATGGCTACATCTGTGGCTCTTCGGAGGATGGCTTGGCTCAGATGTACTAGGCTCTCACAGGACACCCAGGCTAAGGCCATGGATTTTCCTGTGGTGGGTAATTCTCTGGGGAGCAGACAGAGAATTACATGAAGAAAATGGATGAGTACAGGACCACTTATAGGAGTGCTCAGGCCAAGGAGAGGCAGGCAGCTCCTCAAAGGCAGCAATCTAGGGGCAGGGGTAGGCCTTTTCATAGGCCTTTTTACCAAGCACAGGCCTCTTCTCCCTTTTCACAGAGGGGGGGGTCTTCAGAGGGAGAGGCAGAAGGGGATGAGCAGGGCTGCATCCACTCCTCAGCCTAAGGCCCCTGCCAAGCAGACACCTTGATGGGTCTGCCCGGGTCGACTCTTCTATTTCTGTAGGGAGCAGGCTGGCTTACTTAGTCCAGGACTAGATGTCTATTACCTCAGACAAGTGGGTCCTGGAAGTAGTAAGCCAGGGACTGGTTCTCAGCTTCAAAAAATTTCCAAAGATGAGAGCCAGATCTTTTCCACCTGCAGGTCTCTCGGAAACCCTTGCCCTAGAGGCAGAGGTTTCATATCTTCTGGCCTTAAGAGCCATAGAGAGATTTCCTACCTACACTGGGGCAAAGGTCTGTACTCCAGGTACTTCCTTACCCCAAAAAAGACAGGGGAGTGGCGACCCATCCTAGATCTAAGATACCTGAACAAACATCTTTTAAAACCAAAGTTCAAGATGGTGACTGTGGGAATAATTCTTCCCTCTCTAAGGCCAGGGGACTCGCTAGCCTCCCTGGACCTCAAAGATGACTATTTTCACATTCCCATCAGGTGCTCCCACAGAAAGTAACTCAGGTTCAAGTTGCCCTCAGGCCATTATCAGTTCAAAGCAATGCCCTCTGGTCTAATATCAGCTCCAATGGTTTTCATAAAGTGCCTGGCAGTAGCTGTTGCCTTTTTAAGAAGGCAAAAATTTTCCATTTTTCCATACCTGGATGACTGACTCATAGTGGGTCAGTCTCCAGACCAAGTCAAGTCAGACCTGCAAGTGACCCAGCAAGTGCTAACTTCTCTAGGTTTTCTTCTCAACCTTTCCAATTCAGTTCTCAGACCAGTGCAGCTTCTTACCTTTATAGGGGCAGAGCTGGATACTGTCAAAGCAAGAGCCTTTCTTCCCCTGGAAAGGGCAAGAGTTCTTATAGAACTGGCTTTTTCCTTCAGCCTTCAGGTATCCCGACCAGCAAGGCATTTCCTTCAGCTCTTGGACCACATGGCAGCTTCTACAGCAGTGGTCCAAGGGGCAAGGTTTCAGATGAGGGACATTCAGTTCCATCTGAGGGCCTTCTGGTCCCAAAGGAAGGATCCTCTTACTAAACTGATTCCACTGACTTGGACTCTGATCCAAGCTCTTCAATGGTGGCAGGATCAGGGCAATTTAAGGCAAGGGGTCCCATTTGTCACTCAGTCTCATTCGGTGGTCCTTACCATGGATGCTTCCCTTCTGGGCTGGGGAGCCCATCTGGGGGCTGTCACTGCCCAGGGACTGTGGTCCCCTCAGGAATCCCTTCTTCATATCAATCTCCTGGAACTCAGGGCAATTTTTCTGGCCCTGCAAACTTTCTTTCAGTCAGTGCAGAACAAGGTGGTTCAGGTCAGAACAGACAACACCACCACCACCACCACCATGTGGTACATCAACAAGCAGGGAGGCACTCAGTCCATGGCCTTGTGCACGGAAGCCCTGAAATCATGGTCCCTGGCTTATTCTCTGCAGACCTCTCTGATAGCAGTCCGCCTTCCAGGGAAGGACAATGTGCTAGCAGATGCACTGAGCAGGATTTCCCAGGGCCATCACAAATGGTCCCTGGACCCTCGGGTGTTGAAAGTGATTTTTTCAAGGTGGGGCACTCCAGAGATAGATCTCTTTGCAGCCCCAGACAATCACCAACTTCCTCTCTTTTGTTGCAGACCACCAGTCTTGGACTCAGTCCCTCTAGATGCTCTGATTCTGAACTAGGAAGGGACATTTCTGTATGCCTTCCTTCCCTTTCCTCTACTGTTCAAAGTTCTAGTCAAGATAAGGTCACAACCTTGCAAAGTGATCCTGATTGCTCCAGACTGGGCCAGACAGCCTTGGTATCCCCTGTTGCTGTCTTTAGCAGTCCATCTTCCTCTGTCTCTCCCCAGGAATTACAACCTGTTAACCTCCTCTCAGGGGAGGATTTGTTACCCCAATCTTTGGTCTCTTAATCTCAAGGCATGGCTCTTGAGGAGTTAGAGTATGCAGATTTACATCTGTCTCAGGGGGGTTCTGGATATTCTCAAAGCCTCTCAAAAACCCACCACCAGAAAGACCTATAACTCCAAATGGAAGAGATTCAGCATTTGGTGTTCCAAGAAGCATATTTCTCCAGAGACTGCTGAATTGCCTACAGTTCTGGATTATATGGTCCATCTGAATGGCCTAGGTCTCAGATCAGCTACTCTCAAGGTACACTTGTCAGCTGTTTCTGTTTTTCTGTCAGTAGGGAAGTCTTCCTCACTATCATCTCATCCTGTGTTCTGTAAATTTTTCTAGGGATTGCTTCATACCAATCCTCCCTTTAGGGATCCTGCCCCTGCCTGGAACTTAAATGTTTGCATTGCTTAATTTATGCAACCTCCTTTTTGAGCCTATGTCCTCAGCAGGGCTTAAGTACTTGACTTGGAAGACTGTGTTTTTGGTAGCCATTACCTCTGCCAGACGTATCAGTGAATTGCAAGCCCTGTCAGTGGAACCTGATTTTATCTCCTTTCATAGGGATAAAGATGTCCTCAGAACCAATAGAAGGTTCTTACCCAAAGTGGTTTCAGACTTCCACTTGAATCAGTCTATGTCTCTTCCTGTCTTCTTCACTGATCATTCTTCCTCAGGAGAGAGGAGGCTACACAGTTTAGATGTTAAAAGAGCCCTTAGCTACTACATAGAACATACCAAGGGTCACATGTTTGATTCCCTCCAGTTGTTCCTCACTTATGGAGAAGTAGGAAAGGGCAAACCTGCCACCAAGAGAACTATTGCCAGGTGGATTGTGTCTTGTATACAATTCTGCTATGAGAAACTGGGAAAGATTCCACCCTCAGGCCTGAGGGCTCACTCTACAAGAGGTACAGCTGCTTCCCTGGCTGCTGCCAGGGATATCCATCTCTTAGAAATTTGTCAAACAGCCACCTGGAAAACAGTCCATACCTTTACCAAGCATTACTCTATGGATATCCAGGCTAGGAGTGATGCTCGGTTTGGCACAGCAGTACTTCAGAGCCTATTCCCAGAGCAGGTTCTCTCCCTCCTCTATGGAGGTACTGCTTGGTAGTCTGCAGATAGTCAGAATACAGCAAGACTTCATGTTGTTTGAAGAAAAAATTACTCATCTTAGTAATTGTGTTTCTTCTAATGGAGTCTTGCTGTATTCTGACCTCCCTCTCTGCCTCCCCTCTCAGAACCTGGTTTTTGGGAAGTGGGTGGGCAGGTGCAGTGTTGCACCCCAGAGGTGCTTCTTACACAGCCTCCCTTTTTTGTTTGGGTGTTTTTGTTGTATTTATCCTTTTTTGGATTGGTTTTTGGTTTTGGGTTTCCTGACTTGAGTCTTCCTTGGGAATCAAAAACTCTTTGTTGCCAGTTGGCTAGAAATATTTTACAATTTCCACAAGGTGTAGATAGTGAGTTTTTGCTCATAAGAATCTGACGGCTGGGTTTCAAAGGGCTGCAGACAGAGACCTCAACCGAGCTCGAGCTCAACGTTCTATGCACTGCATAGAAAATTAATCCTATGTTCTCCGGGGCAGTTTAAAGGCTGGAGCTAACTGCAGATAGTCAGAATACAGCAAGACTCCATTAGAAGAAACACAATTACTAAAGTGAGATTTTTTTCTTTCTGGACATAAAGTCTCCACCACTCATTCACACTGATGGGACTATGCCGGAGGCGCTAGGACCCAGCGTTAGCCATAAATCTTAAGGAGGGCCGTGTTCGCTGGTGGGGCCATGAGGAAGCGGCACTAAAGGTCTTTCCGTGCCATATAGACTACCTCGGCGAGCTCCAACCAGCTCAGTTCCTTTTTTTCTCACGAAAGGCGATTCAGAGATGACGACGCTCACCCGCCGGGAGTCAAAACTTCACGTCTATACAACAGCAGCTATAGTTTTCAGTTTAGTTTAGTTTATCTTAGTTTTATTGTTTCCAGAGATAAAGTAAAAAAATAAATTTTAGAAAAATTTTCGTCAGAAGACATCTTCAGCCCTCCATCGACAGAGTTCACCATGAGTTGGGCAGGTGACAGTAGGGAGACTTCGCATGAAAGCTGTTCAGTCAGCTGGACTGGGTCTGGTCCGCCACCTTCTATGGAGGGGGGGTCCGACTATAGGCAGTCCAGTGCTCAGGGGTTATGGGCGGTCTCCCCAAAAGCACAAGAAGAAGTGGTCTCATTCTAGGCACTGCTTGACCTCGAGCTCTTCTTCGTCCTCCTTGTCGAAAAAGAAATGGCACTGCTCAAGGTCGCCTTCTGGTATGTCTGCATGTCGATTGTTGGTTGCCGGGGGCAGGGGCCAATCTCCGCTTCTTCCGGAGTCCTCTCTGGCTTCTGTCCCTGGTGCCTGGCATCCTCAATTCCAGAGCCCCTCCCTGCCTGTTGGGGGGTCCTCCAGTGAGCTGTTTCACCATTGGGTCACTCTTATGGAGCAGTGGGTGCGGAGGTTGTCCCGGCTACGTGAGCCGGCTATTCCATCGCCAGGGCCTTCAGGCCTGTCAACTTTGAACCTGCAGGTGGGGCAGTTGGGGCTTCCTAGTTGAGCGGCGCCCTCTCCGGTGCCATCGACTCTGCGTTCTGGTGTCTATCCCCCTCACATGGCTGGGGCGCAGGGGTCCACACTGGCACCTTTATCTCCTGCTGAATTTCTTTGCATCTTCTCTGTCAATCAGAGATTGGGAACTTCTGCTGCCCTTTGCTGTCTGCGGCGCTAGCCTCCCGGCGCTGGCACCGCGTCGGTGCCGACTGCACCGGCACCATATCCTGTTCCGGCACTGCACTCGGTTCTGCATCCCATTTCAGGGGTTTTCGACGCCGATTCTCTTTGCTCTTACTTTTCACTCCTTTCCTATCTATACGGTGCCTTCTGGACTGGCAGGGGATGACGTTGAACCTGATCCTGATCTTCGATAAGGGGGCGTCTTCAATGATGATTCTGCCCTGGGGCGGGGAATAAACCTCTTTCTACAGAGCCTTTGGTCGAGGACCTTTCCTTTAAGTCTCTGCTCAGAAATCTAAATTCCACTCTCTCTCCAGACTTCGCATATCGATCCTGGCATGCATGGATGCACGTTCCGGATATTCCTGTGGAATTAACCCCTCCGGTGCAGCCCTCTTTCGAGACACTCTCTCAGAAGGTGTGGGATAATCCGGCACTTATTCCCTCTGTGGCTAAGTCCATAGATAGGAAATATGTCCCTCCTAAGAATCGACCTATTCTGGCCTCTCAAGCTTTTGCTGATGCCATCGTCGTTCTGGCAGAGAATGACAAGGCTGTTCTTCCACAAGAATCCACAGCATGTCCACTAAACAAAGAATCTCACAAGATCGACACCTTGGGTAAGCAAATCTTTGCTGCTTCCACCTTATGCATGCGCATTGCTAGCTACCAGGGCTACTTCTCTCAGTATAAGTATACACTCTGGCGCTCACTCAAGGCTATGGTTGAAGCTCTTCCTGATTCGGATGTTAACTCAGAGCTCCTTCAAACCATTCCTAGAGGTATTGAATCCAATAATCAACAGCTTAAAGCTGCCATGGATGCCTTTGACACTGCCTCCAGAGCTGCAGCAGCTGGTATTTGCACTCGTCGCCACTCTTGATTGTGCACCTCAGATTTCACAAATGATGCCCAACAAAGAGTTATGGCCTTACCTCTCGATGGTACATATCTGTTTGGTCCTCAGGTTGCACAGGCACTAGAGGCCACTCAGAAAACTAAGACGGCCATCAAAACGGCTAGACCCCCTTCCACAGCCCTTCAAAGGGCCGGGAACAGGTATCAGTTTCATAACCGTCCATCTTTTCATGGTAAAGGCAGAGGAGGCTTTAACAAGAACCAAACCTCTCAGTCACAAAAGAAAATGCAGCAGAAGGCACAGGGCCCCAAAGCCCCCAGTGCCATCCTCTGAGATTCTGGCCCAGGTCCCACCTCAGCTGTCTGAGGGGGACTCTTCCTCGTCAGTAGGAGGCTGTCTGACTCAGTTTTATGACCAGTGGAAAGTGATCACATCAGACAAATGGGTGCTCAGAATAATCTGCGAGGGGTACTCCTTAAATTTGTCGGAAACCCCTCCTGGTCTTCCACCCAAACGACAGCCCAAACTGTCTGTCTCTGAGTCAGACCTTCTTGCTTCTGAGATCCAAGGCCTTCTGAACAACAGGGCAGTAGAGATAGTCCCGCTAGAACAGTGGAACACAGGTTTCTACTCCCGTTACTTTCTAGTTCCAAAGAAAACAGGTGGTATGCGCCCTATTCTCAACCTCAGAAAATTGAACAAGTTTCTTTACATGGAAAAGTTCAAGATGATATCACTTGGTACTCTTTTACCTCTAATTCATCAACACGGTTGGCTAGCCTCCCTGGACATGCAGGATGCCTTTTAACACATTCTCATACACCCAAACCACCACAAATACCTCAGATTTGTGGCATTGGGTCAGCACTACCAATTCAGAGTCCTGCCCTTTGGACTGTCCTCGGCGCCTCAACTTTTTATAAAGTGCCTTGCAGTTTTCATAGTGTATCTAAGGAAACTCGGGATTCAGGTATTCCGCTGTCTGGATGATTGACTTCTCACGAGTCCCTCCAGACAACAGATTCGAGAAGCCGTAACTACGGCTTCAAAATTCCTCACATCCATGGGAGTCCTGCTAAACTTGGGAAAGTCGCAGCTACAGCCCTCTCAGTGGCTCCTCTTCATAGGAGCCCTTCTGGATACCTCCAATGCGAGAGCCTTTCTCTGGAGGACAGAAAGAATGACAACCTGCAGATGGCCCACTCCATCAGAGAACACAGCTCGATCCGAGCTCTCTCGATGCAGTGGATGCTGGGTCTCATGGCAGCTTCTGTGTTTACCGTGCCTCTGTCTCGACTTCACATGAGAACGACTCAGTGGATGCTTAGCACTCAGTGGTCTCCAACCAGACACCCTCAGCCCTTTCGCATCAAGGTGACGGAACTGCTGAAATGGTCGCTTACCTGGTGGACTCAGGAGGACAACCTTCAGGTAAGGTATCCCTTCACCCTTCTAGATCCCCAGATCTCCATCACCATGAAAGCATCCCTTTTGGGATGGGGAGCTCACTGCCAGGATCTCCACACCCAGGGTCATTGGAGTCAGGATAAATCTCAACTTCACATAAATGTTCTGGAAATGAGAGCCGTCCTTTAAGCTGTTCTGACGTTGGAGGACGTAATGTGTCACAAGACCATTCTCCTCCAGACAGACAACAAAGTAGTGATGTACTACATCAACAAGCAGGATGGAGCACACTCTTACCCCTTGTGCAGGGAAGCGATGAGTGTGGGAATGGTGCCTGGACCACGAAGCTCTGATCCAGGCGATCTACCTGCCAGGAATCCAGAATGATCTGGTGGACCATCTCAGCAGAACGGAGAGACCTCATGAGTGGTCTCCTGATGCAATCGTCATGCAGTCACTCTTCGAAGAGTGGGGGACTCCAGACCTGGATCTTTTTGCGTCCCCAGTCAACGCAAAACTGCCCCTCTTTTGCTCCAGAGATCCAGGACCTGGCGTTTTTGTCAGGATGCATTCAGACTGCAGTGGACAAAACGCTTTCTGTACGCATTTTCTCCTCTTCCCCTAGCTCAGAGGGTGCTGCTCAAACCGGAGGCACGGGTGAGGGGGGGGGAATGATTCTCATTCTCATTGCCCTGTACTGATCTCATCAGATCTGGTTTCCATTAATCAACAGATTATCAGAAACCTCCCTGAAACCGCTTCCACTTCAGACGAACCTGCTGACCCAGGACCCTGTAGTCCATCCCAACCTGAAGTCTCTTCACCTCTCTGCCTGGCTCCTGAGGAGATAGAGGTGAACAGGCTTACTGTTTCTTGTAGGGTCTCTGATATCCTTTTAGCAGCATAAAAGCCAGCTACTCGGAAAACCTACATGGCTAAGTGGAAGCGTTTCTCTGTCTAGTGTGCAAAATCCTCCTGGAACCCCTTATCCCGCCCACCATACAAAGTACTGGAGTATCTCTTAGACCTCTCAAACACAGGCCTGGAATACTCCACCATTAAGATTCACCTTTGCACAATCTCAGCGTACCATGAGCCCATACTATCCATGTCTCTGGCTCAGCTTCCTGTGGTTAAGAAGCTTCTTAAGGGCATTCTGCATACCAGGCCACCAGTTAGACAACCAGTAGCAGTCTGAGACAGTAACCTTATGCTAGACATGCTCACCCATAAACCTTTTGAGCCCATAGCTATGTGTGACCTAAAATTTCTGACTTGGAAGATAGCCTTCCTTGTGGCCACCACTTCGTCCCCAGAGTGTCGGAAATACACGCTTTGGTCACAGATCCTCCGTATACGGCATTTCACAAAGACAAGGTGGTTCTCAGGACCCACCCCAAGTTTCTTCCCAATGTTGTCTCAGAATTTCATCTGAATCAGCCTTTGGTCCTTCCTACCTATTTTCTGAGCTTCCAGAATGGGGGAGTGTACCCTACATTCCCTGGCTGTGAAAAGAGCCTTGCGGTTTTATTTAGAACTAAGGACATCCACACTTCTAAACAACTGTTTGTCTCCTTTGGCCTTTGGCTATCCGGTGTAATTCAGCATGGCTAGTAGCATGCCTTCGTCACTGCTACTCTATGGCACAGGTCAAGCAGGAAGGCAGAGTATACGCTCATTCTATCAGAGCAGTCGCGGCCTCTCTGGCAGAAATCTGTAACGTTTCCATTGCGGACATTTGCAATGCGGCCACCTGGAGCTCCGTGCACACATTCGTAAAGCACTATGCTTTGGACGTCCATGCCAGACAGCATCAGTCCTTTGGCAGGACAATCCTTAATGGACTTCTGTCCTAAGTGAGCTCCTCTATCTCCTGCCGCCCGTCTCTTGGGATTATTTAGCTCGGTACACTGCTGTCCGTCTGAATGAGTAGTGGAGACTTTATGTCCAGGAAGATATGTAAATTACGTACCTACCGTAATTCTTGATCTTCTTGGATGAAGTCTCCACCACTGTTTCACATGTACACCTGCCATCCTCCAAGCTCACTTATCTACTCATGGTCTTCACGCCATCAATAACTGGGCTGTGAAGAACCTGTTGTGTTGACCCTTCTTATACAGGTCATTTGAAACATATAGAAACATAGAATTTGACGGCAGATAAGGACCACTTGGCCCACCCAGTCTGCCCATTTCCCTACCTAATGGATAAGCTGCAGATCCTAGTTAACCAGCAGCCTACTTTTTCCAACCCCCACCCCCTAAAATTGCCTTATGACTGTCCCATGCATGCTTGAATTCCACCACTGTTTTTGACTCCACAACCTCCTCTGGAAGGCTGTTCCATGCATCCACAACCCTCTCTGTGAAAAATACTTCTCACATTACCTGAGCCCCCATCTATCTTCAAATTGTGCCCCTTGGTCTTGCACACCTCTTTTTTGAAAGATGCTACCCTCTTGGACTTTGTTGATTCCCTTGAGGTACTTGAAAGTTTCTATCATGTCCCCCTCTCCTCCTTTCCCCGAGGCTATACATATTAAGCTCCTTAAGTCTCTCTTCATATGTCTTCCAGTGCAGACCCTGCACCATTTTAGTTGCCCTCCTCTGGACAGCTTCCATTCTGTCTATGTCTTTGCGGAGATTGGGCCTCCAGAACTGCATACAGTACTCCAGATGGGATCTCACCAGCTGTCTGTACAGAGGGATAACAACTTCCTGTTTTCTACTGGTAATGCCTCTACCTATGCATCTCAGTATCCCCCCAGCCCTCCTAACTGCCCTCTCACATTGCTTGCCCACTTTTAGGTCATCTGATATGACTATCCCCAGGTCCCTTTCCATTTTTGTTGTTGTTAGTATCTCACCTCCATTGTGTACTCTTCCCTTGGGTTTTTGTTTCCCAGGTGCATGACCTTGCACTTCTTAGCATTGAATCTAAGCTACCATACATTTGACCATTCCTCTAACCTTGCCAAGTCCCTTCTCCTCCTTTCCACCCCACCTTGTGCATCAACTCTGTTGCAGATCTTTGTGTCATCTGCAAAGAGACATACTTTTCCTTCCAGTCCCTCTGCAATGTCGCTTATAAAGACATTGAAGAGGACCAGTCCTGATACTGAACCCTGCGGTACCCCACTAGTAACCCCCCTTTCTTCAGAGTGGACTCCATTTACTATTACCCTCTGTGTCCTGTTCTCCAGCCAATTCTTTACCCAGGCTATCATCTTGGGACCCACCCCCAGGCTGGCTAACTTGTGTATTAATCTTTTGTGTGGGCCTGTGTCAAATGCCTTGCTAAAATCTAGGTAGACCGTGTCCATAGCCCCTCCTTGATCTACTACTTTGGTCACCCAGTCAAAGAAATCTATTAGATTTGTCTGGCATGAACTTCCCGCTGTGAATCCATGCTGCCTTGGGTCCTGTGCCCCTCTGGCCTCTAGGTACTCGACAGTTCTTTCCTTCAGAAGTGATTCCATCATTTTCCCTATCACTGAGGTTAAACTAACAGTCTGTAGTTTCCCGCTTCTGCCCTGCTCCCACTTTTGTGAAGTGGAATCACATCTGCCCTCCTCCAGTCCTCAGGTACCACCCCATCCTCCCATGATTTATTAAAAGGGTAGTCAGTGGTGTCACTAGTTCTACCCTTAGTTCTTTTAGAATTCTGGGATGAATCCCATCAGGCCCCATTGCTTTGTCCACTTTCAGTTTTAAGAGTTCTTTCAGAACTCTTTCTTCTGTAAATGGGCTGGTATCAACTTCTGTATCCAGAGTGTTTCTGTTGTTTGGTTTAGATACCTCCCCCTCTTCATTTGTAAATACTGAGCAAAAATATTTGTTTAGTATCTCTGCTTTTTCACCGTCACCTTCTGCCCACTCCCCCTCCCCTTTATTAAGCCTCACTATCCCTCCCTTGGTCTTCCTACGCTCCCTGATGTACCTATAAAAGGTTTTATCTCCCTTCTTAACTGAGTTGGCTGTCTTTTCCTCGGTTTGGGCCTTTGCTGTTCTGACTGCCTTCGCAGCTTCCTTTTGCTTTAACTGATACAATTCTCTATACGGCACCTTCTGTGATTCCTTGTACTTCCTGAATGCTTTCTTTTTCTCTTAAACCTTCACTGCCACCTCCTTTGAGAACCATAGTGGTTTCTTACATTGTTTTGTTTTGTTTATTTGCTTCACACAAAGGCTTGTTACCTCTGTGATGGCAGTTTTTATTATTCTCCATTGTTCTTCCACCCTTCCTTCCTGCCCATTTGCTAGTGCATTCCTTAGGCACTCACCCATTTTGGCAAAGTCAGCCCTCCTAAAGTCCAGTACTTTTGCCTTTGTATGGCTTGACTCTACAGCTGTGTTTATTGTGAGCCATACTGTTCGATGGTCGCTAGTTCCCAGATGGCTACCCACTTCTACATCTGTGATCCTGTCTCCATCTCCATTTGAGAGAACCAGGTCTAAGATTGCTCCCTCTCAAGTGGGTTCCAATACTAGTTGTCTAAGGCATGCCCCCGTAGGGCATCTAGAATAATCCCACTCTTAGTAGTGGCTGCTGCAACTGCACTCCAGTTAACATCTAGCATATTCAGATCACCCATCAGCAATATCTCCCCTTTTTCTGCCATTCTAAGTATACTTTCTATCATTTCCTTGTCCATTTCCTCCCCCTGGGGGGGGGGGGTCTGAATACAACCCCTCTGTGGATTGTGGTGCTATTGCCTGTCTCCAAGTTGACGCACAGTACTTCTTCTCCTCCCTGTTTACTCTTTTGTTCTGTTGCTTTGATTCCTTCCTTTATGTAGAGAGCTACTCCTCCTCCTCTTTTACCCTCCCTGTCCCTCCTGTAGATAGTGTATCCTGGTATGTTTATGTCCCAGTCATGGTTCTGTGTGTACCATGTTTCTGTGACTGCCATGATATCCAAATGTTCCTCCTTCATCAAGGCCACTAATTTAGGAAGCTTGTTACCCAGACTACAGGCATTGGTACTCATTGCTCTCCATTTTTTGATGGCTTTACCTTTTGGACTATCTTATGTCTGACACAGGTTAGTTTCACTAGGTTAGTTTTCACTGCACTTCCTCGGGGGGGGGGAAAAAGGTACTGAGGCAGTTGGAGGATCGATGCTGAGATAGTCTATACTGCGCGAGCCAGGCTCGCAGTGCTGCTTCCTCGAGGCCCTACCTTGGCACCAGCCCTCCTGAAGATTTTTGGCTCCTGCTGGGTCCTAGCGCCTCCAGCGTAGTCCCATCAGTGTGAATGGGTGGTGGAGACTTCATCCAAGAAGATCAAGAATTATGGTAGGTGTGTAATTTATGTTTCCTGATACAGTCAAACCTCGATTATCCGGACCTATCGGGGATAGAAAATTTGTCCGAATAATCGATCGTCTGGATAATCGAATTCACAGATCAGTGCTACAGATAGGAAGATAACTTTTTCAGGACCAGGTTGTTAGTCTGTACAAGTGAATAATCCAGATAATCGAGGTTCGACTGTAGCTATCACCTCAGCCAGAAGGATCACTGAACTACAGGACCTGTCTACAGAACTGAATTACATCTCTTTTCACAGGGACAAGGTAGTCCTGAGGACAAACAGAAAGTTTCTTCCCAAAGTAGTGTCTGATTTCCATTTAAATCAGTCTATCACCTTACCAGTCTTTTTCACTGACCATTCTAGTTCAGGGAAGTGCAGGTTGCATAGCTTGGACACAAAAACCACAACACAGTGTCAAACACAGTTTGTGGAGGAACAAAAAACTCAGTCCACTTGTTTGGACACACTAATAAACTGATATTTTAATAAACAAACAGTTAAAAACAAATTGTTACAGTACATTACAAGTAGCACCCCCTACTTCCGTCAGTGTTTCACACCGTGCTGGCACTTTTTCAAGACATGTGTTTTGAGCCCTTTTTGTGGCATTGCTCCATTGTGACTATAGTGTGGCTTCAGTTTGGTGTCTTTCATTGAACCGCCCTCTTTTTGCGCTCGTTGCATAGCTTGGATGTCAAGAGAGCTATCAGCTATTATCTTGACCCTATCAAGGGTCATAGACAGGAAAGGACCCAGTTTTTCCTAACATATGGGAGGTAGGAAAAGGAAAACCTGCCTGAAAGAGAACCATTACCTGCTGGATTGTTGCTTGTATCCAGTTTTGTTACAGCAAAGTGGGCAAGGAACCCCCTGTTGGCCTCAGGATACACTCCACAAGGGGCACAGCTGCCTCCATAGCAGCTGCAAGATATCCCTTTACTGGAAATCTGTAATGCAGCTATAATACCTGGAAAACTGTTTACACATTCATCAAACGTTACAGCCTGGATACTAAGGTCAGGAGTGATAGAACCATAGAAACATGATGGCAGAAAAGGACCGCCTGGCCTCCAAGTCTGCCCAAGGCGCTTACCAGAAAGCTAGGACTTCCTCCCACACCTACTTGTCCTTGTGGCCTCCTCTTTCTCTCATGATGCAAGGTTTGGCACAGCAGTACTGCAAAGCCTGTTTCCTAAATACGTTCTGTGCCCACCTCCAAAGGTACTACTTGGGTAGTCTGCATATGTCAGAATACAGTGAGATTTCCTGGGGTTAGAAGAAAACATTACTTACAATAGTAATCTTGTTTCTTCCAAGGGAATCTTACTGTATTCTGAGCTCCCACCCTACCTCCCCAACTAGAACCTGGGGGCACTGCCCTACAGCTCTGATTACTGTGGTGGACACCTGGGCTGTTTTTCCCTTGGGCCATCTGTGACTTGAGTCTTAGAGATGAATGCCTGTTTGTTTCATAGATGGGGGATGCTTATAGCAGGGTGGATTTATTTTTTTTTCCTCATTAAAGTTAATTATTAGATAGTTTCCTGTGCACGCTTTGTTAGAATCTGGCGGTTAGAAGGTTGTTTACCAGAGACAGTGGTTTGAAAACCGAGCTCGAGCCTAGCATTCTGTCATTTGCATAGGTTCTATTAACCATTTCAACTCTGGGGTAGTACTGTGGTGGGTCTATACTGCTTATCTGTCAGAATACAGTAAGATTCCCTTGGAAGAAACAAGGTTACTATGGTAAGTATTGTTTTTTTCTCAACCTCAGCAGCAGCCAACTTGGCAGTTTCTTCCCCACCCTGACCTTCTGACCAGACAACAGGGGCGGTCCCCCACCCAGACTTCATTCCCTACATCTCTCAGACTGGTTTGTGAGCACCTAGAGTTCCATGCTTTGGGCCTTTCAGATGATGTCCTCTATGTCATGGAAGCATTCCATAAGGAGTTGACTCACAAATGGTATGAATATAAGTGGAAGAGGTTCTCTCAGTCTGGTGCCAGGATAAGGAGCTTGATTCCCCTTATGTGCCCAGTAACAAGCATTCTTGATTACCATCACATGGTATGGTTCAATTTGGCCACTACAACTAAATCATCCCATTCCAAGGCAAAAATATGGGACTTCAGAGGAGCTGACTTTGATAAGATGGCCAACAGAGTTAAGCTAACCCTGGCAAAAAGAAATACAAGTGAGGGGGTACAGGCAAAGTGGGAAAGCATTAAGGATGTAAAACCTGAAGCAATATCCCATTGTGTTAGAGAGAAAAGGAAGTGCAAAAGAAGAAGGAAACCTCTTTGGTTCTCAAAAACAGTAGCAGAAAAAGTCAGAGCCAAAAGGCTGGCCTTCAGGAAATATAAGGGAACACAGCGGGATGAAGATAGGGAGGCATACCAGACTTCCCTAAGGGAAGCAGGGAAGGCAGGCAAAGGCCCAAACCGAGGAAACACTAGCACAAACAGTAAAAGAAGGGGACAAGACTTTCTATAGATACATTAGCGAAAGGAGAAAGTCCAGAGGGAGTATTGCTAAGATCAAAGGAGACAAGGGGACGTGTGAGGAGGAGGACCATGTAAAAGCATCTGTCCTAAATAGATACTTCTGCTCAGTATTTACTGAAGAGAAGGTAGTGCAGGGCCCACAGCTCAGCACCATGGACACAGGGGAGAGGGAGGTGAGCACTAGTCCCTTCACAAAAGAAAAGGTCCTACAAGAGCTCGATAAGCTCAGGGTGGACAAGGCAATGGGACCTGATGGTGTACATCCCAGGGTCCTAAAGGAGCTAAGGGTGGAACTAGCAGAACCATTATCAGAACTATTTAGTGAGTCTCTGAGCACAGGAGAAATCCCAGAAGACTGGAGAAGGGTTCATGTGATCCCGCTCCACAAGAGTGGTAGCAGTGAGGAGGCAGGGAACTACAGACCAGTCAATCTTACCTCAGTAGTGGGCAAGATTATGGAGGCATTTCTTAAGGAAAGGATAGTGCAACACCTGGAATCCATAGGAACACAGGATCTAAGACAGCATGGGTTTACAAAAGGAAGGTCCTGTCAAACTAATCTCATAGATTTCTTTGACTGGGTAACCAGAGTGGTGGACCAAGGGGAAGCAGTTGATGTCACCTACCTTGACTTCAGCAAAGCTTTCGATACTGTTCCACATAGAAGATTGATTAATAAGCTGGGCAGGCTCAGGGTGGGTCAGAAGTTGGTCAAGTGGGTGGCAAACTGGTTGATGGGCAGAAAACAGAGAGTATGGTAAACAGTATACAGTCAGAAGAGATGCAAGTCACAAGTGGGGTACCTCAGGGATCAGTCCTGGGGCCAGTCCTCTTCAATATCTTCATCAGTGATATTGCAGATGGACTGGAGGGTAAGGTTTGTCTGTTTGCAGATGACACCAAGATCTGCAACAGAGTAGACGATCCAGATGGGGTGGGCAGAATGAGAAGAGATCTGGATAGACTAGCAAAATGGTCAGAAGAGTGGCAACTGGGGTTTAATGCAAAGAAGTGCAAGATCATGCACATAGGGAAGAGAAAATGACCTGAAATCATCCAAGCAGACCACTAAAGCAGTAGGTAAGGCTAGAGGGATGTTAGGGTGTATTAGTAGGGGTATCACAAGTCGTAAGTGGGATGTAATAATCCCTCTTTACAAGACACTGGTTAGGCCCCATCTGGAGTACTGCGTGCAGTACTGGAGGCCACACCTTCACAAGGACATTAACCAAACTGAGGCAGTCCAGAGAAGGGCAACCAAAATGGTGCAAGGACTGCATCAGAAAACATATGAGGACAGATTAATGGAACTCAATATATATACCCTAGAGCAAAGGAGGAGGAGAGGTGATATGATCGAAACATTCAAACACCTTAAGGGCAACGCTCTTCGGATGAGACGTTAAACACGAGGTCCCATCTGCCTGGATTGGTGGTAGTTCAGGTGGATATTAAAGATCCCATGGCACTTATCGAAAGAGTAGGAATTTCCCGGTGTCCTGCCAAATTTCCCTCATTCACTAAAAATACCACCAACAGCTTAATCTGGTTCAAGGTCAGTTGCCATTCATCTGTATCCCCTTCCCCCCGGGTCGTGCCTGAAAATAGGCAGGATTTGTCTAGTGCACTTACCCGGTCAACAAAAGCTAAATAAATAAATTAACAAGGTAAGAGTCTAACATGTTTCAATATAAGAAAAATAGCAGGACAACTGGACACAACATGAGATTAGAGGGAGGCTGATTAAGGGGTAATGTGAGGAAGTTCTTTTTCACAGAAAGGTTGGTGGTTTATGCATGGGACGGCCTACCTCAGGAAGTGGTGGCTATGAATACAGTGCAGGGCTTCAAACAGGCATGGGATAGGCATAAGGGAGCAATGCAGACAAGTATGAATAGATAAGCCATTGACAGAGTAAAGGCTGATGGCACATTGTAAGGTAGAAAAGGAAACGGGCAGACTGAATGGGCCTTGCGGGCCTTATCTGCCATCAACTTCTGTGTTTCTATGATTACCTCTGGTCCCTGTCTCAGCCGCAACTATGAGCCCTGACCCTGAAGGTGCATCTAGCAGCCATCTCTGCATACCAGGCACAGGCTTGTATGCCGACGTTGGCACAGGGGAAAGTGGTCAGGCACTTTTTCAAAGGCCTGCATCACCTGTCCTCTTCGGTGCATGAACCACCACCTCCATGGGATCTACTTTTGGTGCTGGCTGTGCTCTTGGGCAGATCATTTGAGCCTATGCACAAGTGTGAGACAGCACGCTTGTCATGGAAGACTGACTTCCTGGTGGCTGTTACATCAGCCAGAAGGATCAACAAGCTTCGGGTGCTCTCAGTGGAGTCTCCTTATTTGGTCTTCCATAAGGACAAGGTGGTTCTTCGCCCCAACACGAAGTGCCTTCTGAAGGAGATGATTAACCTTTCAGTGCATTTTAACAATCCAACCACAGATGCCATTCACAGACTCCATTCTTTATACTTGTGGAAGGCTCTCTCTTATTATAAGGAGTAGGGATGCACGGATATCAAAATTTGCCCAGATAGTGGATCTGGATACCCTGTGACTACTTTTTATTTTATTTCAGGATTTATCTTTTGTACTAATGATTGTTCCTGTTCATGTTTGTGGATTTAATATTAATGTAATGTCTGTGCAACAGTGATTTTCCAATTGTAAGAGCCACAGGCGTTAATGATTTTATTATGTGTTAAAGAGCTGCAGCTTTTGCTCTGAAGAGCCACTTGCGGTTTGCGAGCCATGGAGTGAGTATTGCTGATCTAAAATCAGACATTACCGACCCTATTTATACAGCAGTGTCCAGTTGTGCTGGATAGGGTCAGAAAGTCAGAAATCCGACTGGCTCAGTTTATGGGATCGGATATCCGTGCATCCCTAATAAGGAGCATATGGCAGGAGTTCGTGGAGAGGTTCACCAGCTGTTTGCTGTCTACACTGAAACTGCTCCAGGCAGACTGACTACAAGGTGAGACTTCTGCTATAGGTTGGCTGGTAGGAGGTCGCAGTAGACATATTGCTGCCTCAGTGGCCACTTCAAGGGAGATCTCCATTGTGAAGATGTGCAGGGCTGCAACACGGTCTAAAGCACATACCTTCATCTCGCATTATAGTGTAACCCCCAGACCCCTGCCTTTTTGCAAAACGACAGGTGGCATGCTGTTGAAGCTGACAGCAGTACCTGGTGGGGACTGGGTTCAGGGAGGACTAGGTTACTCGGCACAGGGGGCCTAGGTTTGGCTACTCTGTACAGGGGCACCCAAGTAAATCCTAACACAGGAAGCAATAACTGTAATGTCCAGAACCAGGAATGGGATTCTACAGTGTTGCTTTTATTCACATCCAAACTGAACAAACAAAGCACAGACGGACCCCCACGGGGCTACATTCCTGGTAATGCAGATTAGAGATAACAGAACACTTCACATTTCCAGCCCTCAGGCTCTAAACCCACCAGGCACATAGCCGGACTTGCATGCAGCTTTGGGTACACAGCCTGACTTGTACACTACTTGGGTTTTCCCCACTAGCCCAGCTCCCCCGCCGGCCACTTGATCCGTGGTCCATTATGGGAATGAACCTGTTTTCCTGTTGGTGGCTCCCCAAACCACCTTAGAGCCTTCGACTCCTAGAGGGAATTTTCCTTCCATCCCACGTCTGGGTACTTCCCTCATCACTGGCCAAGTGCATGAGGCAAAGTAGAAATCCACAGAGCAAATCCGTAGAGGTGGACCTGGTTACTAAAGATGGGGGGGTCTCCCACCTCCAGCTCCCACAATCCATACCCGGCCATTTCTCTGGACACTAAGCAACTCTTTGAAAGCTTGGCAATGTAGATTACTGGGTAGACATATATCACATCTCCTCTACATGTCTTGACTTTCCCTTGTGCTGGACTTGAACATACTTTTACTTTTGGCTAAGCCTATTACTCTAGGCCTCCCACTACTTCAGTAGTCCAATCCCCACTTTAACACAGTTCAGGATGAAACACGGGCCCTTTAGAAAGAGCAGAATTCACCCTTCGGTTGCAGGTGCCCCACAAGCGAATCATGAAATCTTCTTGTACCCCACACATGTGGACAAAATAAGGCAGCTTCTTTCTCCAGCAGTAGCCAGGGTGTTGCCCCTGGAATAGCAGGCAAACCTTCCTGCCCCATCCCCTGAGGGATGGGGCACAGAGACCCGAATCAGCGGTCTCCACCACTTTAGAAATAGCTTACAGTGTCTCTCTTTAGGTGGAAACACACACCTTTCCCTAAATGTAGCCCTATTTCAGGGCTGAGGCTCCAAGAGCCTGAGCACAGAGCTGCTGTGCTCCTCTCACAACAATCTCCAACTCCAACTGCCTACAGACTGACTGTTCAAACCTCCCAACATTCTACTCTAACTTCCTTCTGCAGATTCCATTGTGGCTCATGCAGCTGCGATAGTTCTATGGTGATATCATCCCTCAGTCTCAGCTGAGACTGAGAACAGAGTGAGACAGTGTGAAATCCATTTAACTGGACTTTCACAAGCTGTCTTCCCTGCCTACCACTAGGTCTTACTGGGATTCTAGTAACCCTGGGTAACAAGGGGGTTACAATAGCATCAATGTAAAGAGTCATTGGGATGCTGCTTTGGGACCTTTGTCCTTCAGTCTCTGTTTGCAAAACAGGGGTGCATGCCTTGCTGCCTCCTCCCGGAGGACTGCTAGGAGTGTGCATATGTATGGATAGTAAATTGAATCCACGCCTTTAGAAATAGAGGTTACTCAACTGTAACCATAGCTCTACAACTGCTATTCAGTTCTTATCCACACCAGCCACCTGACCTCCCTGGGCACTGTAGCACCCAGATCCCTGCTTCCAGTGTGCAAGATCTGATGTCATGGAGTGGAGCTGGAGGATATGCCACCCAAGTGTTGGGAGGAGCTTAGCTTGAAGACATTCTGATGACTCCGCTGTCTCCAGGAAGATTGCCTATGTGTGGATCTGAACTGAATACCACTCACAGAGCTAGAGTTACAGGTAAATAATGTATGTATCTTCCAAGAATAAATATTCACCATTGATTCCCACTTATTAGTCTGGCCTGGAGGCACCAGAATGCTGTGGGAGCAAAGGTTTTGTCAGGGAGTCAGCTCCGGCCACTGGGCACAGTTCCTGTGCACCCTCACATGGTGCCACATGCCAGCCAATAACTGTTGCCAGCTCCCTCACTATTCTCGATTATGTTCTTCAAGCAGTTGAGTGCACACTGTGGGAGACAGCACTTCAGTTCTACCCATTGCTACTATTCTTTGTGTGTCACTGCTATTTTAAACTTGTTGCAGAGTTATTTTTGTTTATTTTCCACGGTGCCAATGTCTGATTAAAAAAAGGGGTGAAATCATCAAAGCAGGTCCAGCAGCCACACATTATGTGTCTTTGCTGCTGCTGGAAACCGATGACTGCTCCTTGAGTACTGCGTGCAGTTTTGGAGGCCACACTTAAAGAGGGACATTAACCTCTTGGAGAGGGTCCAGAGGAGGGCAACCAAAATGATTTGGGGCTTGGGGGACAGGACCTATGAGGAGAGGCTCGAATAGCTAAATATGTACACATTGGAAGAGAGAAGGGACCGGGGGGACATGATAGAGGTCTTCAGGTACATGAAGAGGGTAAATAGGGGAGGAACAGTCAGGGTGCTTTGAAGGAAGGAGGAAGGGGCCACTAGAGGGCATGGGTGGAAGCTGGAGGGGGGAAGATTCAGGGGAGAAAGGAAGAGGTGCTACTTCACTGAGAGGGTGGTGGAGCCATGGAATGCACTGCCTAGGGGGCTGGTGGAGGCAGAGACAGTGGAGGGGTTCAAGAGGGGGTGGGACAGGTACAGGGGAAGGGTTCTGGAAGCAAAATCCAATGCAGCAAGAATATCTAGAACTGGGAAGGGAGAAGCCAGAGAAGGCGAGGGGGACAGCAAGGTCAGCACCCAGGGTGGGGCTGACCAACCCAGCAGACACGAAAGACCGTTAGGCCTATTTTGCTGGCATTTTAGTATGTTAGTATGCTCTGGACTGGCATCAGACCTGCGTGGCCTGTTTTGGACCAGAGACAGACAGATGCCCTTGGCAGGAAGGCATTTTCCTCAGCAATTACTCTAGTGAGCATTTCTGCACACTAAACATATGGCGACCTATAACCATCACCTGTGGTTGCAGCTAAGCACACTTTTAGCTACACTGCAGCAGAGCGAGACAGTTGGGCAGGCCATTGACCTTCTGCTCAGGGTCTGGAGGCAGCTGGGCATCAGTCAAGGGTATCTTATGATATCAACCAGGTGACCTCCAGCTTAGCAGGAACTGCAGTCTGCATCAGGTGAATGGCATGGCCTCTTCTAACTGGCACCTTTGGCCCAGCATAAGGTGCTTAACTTGCCCTTTCGAGGGCTCATTTCTTTTCCCTGTGGTCAGGTGAGAACTATTGGGGAACCCTCTCTGACCAGTCTCAGGTGTTGCCAGACCTGTAAGGAGCCTTCTTCCCCACACAGAGGGCTGAGAGTATCTGTAACCCTCAAGGTGAACTATCTCCTCCATCAGAAAGAAGGGAAAGCTTGGTACTCAAACCCATAAGTGGGAATCAATGGGGAATATTTATTCATGGAAGATATGAAAGTTACGTACTTATCATAACTGTTGAGCTTTCAGAATATTTTCAGCATTCATTACCATACCCACTCACTTTCCCCTGCTCTGAGTCACACAGAAACATAGAATGTGATGGCAGATAAGGACCGCTTGACCCACCTAGTCTTCCCATTTCCCTACCTAGTAGATAAGCTGCAGATCCTAGTTAACCAACAGCCTACTTCCTCCTACCCCCCACTAGAATTGCCTTATGTCTGTCCCATGCACGCTTGAATTTCCCCACTGTTTTTAATGCCACGACCTCCTCAGGAAGGCTGTTCCATGCATCTACAACCCTCTCCGTGAAAAAATACTTCATCACATTACCTCTGAGCCGTCCCCCTTCTATCTTCAAATTGTGCCCCCTTGTTCTTGTACATCTCTTTTTCTGAAAGATGCTACCCTCTTGGACTGTGTTGATTCCCTTGAGGTACTTGAAAGTTTCGATCATGTCCCCTCTCTCCCTCCTTTCCCCGAGGCTATACATATTAAGCTCCTTTAGTCTTTCTTCATATGTCTTCTGGTGCAGACCCTGCACCATTTTAGTTGCTCTCCTCTGGACAGCCTCTACCCTGTCTGTGTCTTTGTGGAGATGGGGTCTCCAGAACTGCATGCAGTACTCCAGATGGGGTCTCACCGCCTGTACAGAGGGATAACAACTTCCTGTTTTCTACTGGTCATGCCTCTCCCTATGCATCCCAGTATCCCCCCAGCCCTCCTTACTGCCGTCTCACATTGCTTGCCCACCTTTAGGTCATCTGATATAACTACCCCCCAGTTCCCTTTCCATTTTTGTTGTTGTCAGTATCTCACCCCCCATTGTGTACTCTTCCCTTGGATTTTTTTCCCAGGTGCATTACTTAGCACTTCTTTGCATTGAATCTATTTGATCATTCCTCCAACCTTGCCAAGTTCCTTCTCATCCTTTCCACCCCCCCTTGTGTACTAACCCTGTTGCAGATCTTTGTGTCATCTGCAAAGAGACATACTTTTCCTTCCAGTCCCTCTGCAATGTCACTCATAAAGACATTAAAAGGGAACAGACCCAGTACTGAACCCTGCGGTACCCCACTAGTAACCCCACTTTCTTCACTGTGGACTCCGTTTACTATTACCCTCTGTGTCCTGTTGTCCAGCCAATGTTTTACCCAGGCTACTACCCTAGGACCCACTCCCAGTTTAGCTGATTTGTTTATTAATCTGTTGTGCAGGACTGTGTCAAATGCCTTGCTAAAGTCTAGGTAGGCCATTTCCATAGCCCCTCCCTGGTCTACTACTTTGGTCACCCCGTCAAAGAAATTAATTAGATTAGTCTGACATGACCTTCCTGCTGTGAATCCATGCTGCCTTTGGTGCTGTGCCCCACTGGCCTCTAGGTACTCAACAATTCTTTCCTTCAGAAATGATTCCATCGTTTTCCCTACCACTGAGGTCAAACTGACAGGTCTGTAGTTTCCTGCCTCTGTCTTGCTCCCACTTTTGTGACGGGGAATCTCATCCACCCTCCTCCAGTCCTCAGGTACCACACCATCCTCCCATGATTTGTTAAAAAGGGTAGTCAGTGGTGTTACTAGTTCTCCCATTAGTTCTTTTAGGGTTCTCTCATCTGTGGATTATGGCCTTGTCATATACGGGGCAGGCACAGACACAGCACTTAAAAGGGTCAAAACAATCCTCAACAAGGCCTGCCGCCTGGTCCTGGGAGTACACAACATGACTCACTCTTGTGACCTATACAAGGAAACTTGCTGGCTCCCACACCACCACAGACTCCAATACCAGGACTGCCTCCTTGCAAAAAAGTCCCTGATGGGGTCCATGCCTAGTGCTACTTCAGCCCTCTTTGAGCCTGCACATCCATCTAAATGCACAAAGCTACCTCCAGGGCTGTCCTAACTGTTCCTCAAATGAACCACCCTTGGCCAAAGATCCTCTCCTCATTGTCCAAATGGTTCAATGATATGCCTGCAGACCTTGCTGACTCCCCAGACTTGGCCACTTTAAAAATGGGCTTGATTTCTTCTTGCCAGCAAATCTGACTGCCAGTGTTTCTGTTAACCCACGCCTCTGACAGTGGTTCTCAGACTTCAAACACTACCCTCTCTCACTCCCACCCTCCTGTTCCACTAGTGCCCACTCCCCCACCCCACCTCCCACCACCTACTACCTCCCTTGACAAAGCCTCACCTTGGCTGCTAATGCATTTCTGCAGATTGGGAGCACCCCGTCTGAACTGTAACATGATTGTTAAACACTGGACTGCACTTAATTAGCACTGCATTAATATGTTTCTCTGCAAGTGTGGTCCTGTTTCTCCTTACTTCTTATACCCTGCTTAATGTTGTAACTGCACACTGATACCACTTGTTAGTTGATGTCTTTCTGTTCTGCAATATTTCATCACCTATAAATGTCTTGTATTCCTTGTTGACTTGGAGCCTTTGTAAACGATCCCCCGGCTCAAAGGTATTAATCCGAATTTGAAATAAATAAATAAATTCTGGGGTGAATCCCATCAGGTCCCATTGCTTTATCCACCTTCAGTTTTAGGAGTCCTTTCTTCTGTGAAAGGACTTATATCAGCCCCATATCCAGAGTGCTTCTATTGACTGGATTAGGTACCTCCCCCTCCTTTTCCTTTGTGAATACTGAGCAGAAGTATTCGTTCAGTATCCCTGCTTTTTCACTGTCCCTCTCTGCCCACCCACCCTCCCTCCTCTTTTTTCAGCCTCAGTATCCCTGCCTTAGTCTTTCTTCGCTCCCTAATATACCTATAAAAGGTTTTATCCCCTTTCTTAACCGAGTTGGCTATCTTTTCCTTGGTTTGGGCCTTTGCTAGTCTGACTGCTTTGCCCGCTTCTTTCTGTTTTAACTGGTACAGGTCTCTGTTCTGCTCCTTATGTGTTTCCTTATACTTCCTGAATGCTATCTTTCTCTCCCTAACCTTCCCTGCCACTTCTTTTGAGAACCATAGTGTTTTTTTGTCTTTCATTTTGATTTATTTGTTTCACACAAAGGCTTGTTGCCTCTGTGATGGCAGTTTTGATGTTTCCTCATTGTTGCACCACCCCACTTTCTTGTCTATTTGCTAGTGCTTTTCTGAGGAACTCTCCCATTTTGACAAAATCAGCCCTCTTGAAGTCCAGTACCTTCACTTTTGTATCGCTTGACTCTATAGCTAAGTTTATCGTGAACCACACTGTTTGGTGGTCACTTGTTCCCAGATGGCTACCCACTTCTAGATCTGAGATCCTCTCTCCGTCCCCATTAGAGAGTACCAGGTCTAAGACTGCATCCTCCCGAGTCGGTTACAACACTAGCTGTCTGAGGCATGCCCCCTGTAGGGCATCAAGAATGGCCCTGCTCTTGGATGTGGCTGTAGCAGAGGTGCTCTAGTTAACATCTGGCATATTCAGGTCCCCCATCAGCAATATCTCCCCTTTCTCTGCCATCCTAAGGATGCCTTCCATCATTTCCTTGTCTATTTCCTCCCCCTGAGACGGGGGTCTGTATACAGCCCCTGTGCAGATTGCGGTGTCATTTCCAGTCTCCAGGGTGACCCACAGTGCCTCCTCTTCTCCCTGTTTACCCTTTAGTTCCATTAATTTGATCCCTTCCCTTACATAGAGAGCTACTCCTCCTCCTCTTTTACCCTCCCTGTCCCTCCTGTAGATTGTGTACCCTGGTATGTTGACATGCCAGTCGTGGTTCTTTGTGTACCATGTTTCTGTGACTGCCACGATATCCATGCATCCCTCTTCCATCAAGGCCACCAGTTCAGGGAGCATGTTACCTAGACTACGGGCATTAGTACTCATTACCCTCCATTTTTGATGGCCCTATCCCTTTTTGCCCCATCCCTGTCCTTACTGCCTTTGTCTTTTTCTCCATTTACCCCTGCCCTTCTCCCTATCGACTGCTCTATCTTGGTGTTTACCTTACTAACTACCCTGATTTTTGGGGGTGGGGCTAGGGTTTCCCTTCTCCTTTTCAGTGCCTCTCCCCTTGGCTAGTTTTTAATGCTTGCCAATGAAGCATTTAAACCTATCACCTAGGATCGTGGTTCCCCTCCTGGGCAGATGCAGGCCATTGAGCCAGTATAGGCCTGTATCCCTCCAGGTGGAGCACCAGTCCCCAATGAAGCTAAAACTATGAGCTCTGCACCAGTTTTTCAATTACTGATTGAATCCCACGGTGTGGAGTACCCCAGACTCGCCCATGCCATAGACAGGCAGCACCTCCGAGAAGGTTACCGTGTGTACTACTTGTCTAAAACCCCTCCCCAACTCCACAAACTCCTCCTGCACTGCTTCGATCCCTTTTCCAGCCAGGTCATTTGTCCCTAGGTAGACAATGACATCCAGCTCCTTCCCCAGTGCAGCTGCTCCCACGATCCTGAGGATTCGCTCCCTGTCCCTCCAAGCCATAGCGCCAGGCAGTCACCTTACCTCCCTGTCCCTTCCCTCCCCCAGTTCTACCCTCCAAATAAAGGAGTCATCCACCAGGAATTGTTTCCTTCCCCTGTGGGGTCCCATGCCACCCTCCTGTGGGTCTCCTTTGTGGAGGTTCCTAGGATCCTCCTTGGTCTCCAATGCGGGTGGCTCCATAGAGGAACCACACTCAGGGAGGCAGTATAGCGCAGTGGTTTAAGGCTCTGAGCTGCAAATATGGAGATCTGGGTTTGAATCCTATAGCCCCCACTTGCATACTGTGTGACTCTGAGCAAGTCACTTAACTTTCCTGTACTCCCAGGTCACACCTGTAAACATTAGTGTGCCACTCCTGGTTAAGCAACTGGAAAAAAAAAACACTCTGCCAGAATGGCATATGAATTGTGGAGAGGTACAACTGGAGGGATGTGCCTCTGTTCCACCACTCTCACCCTCCCTGAGCCCACTGTGGTCCAATCACTCCTCTTTCTTGGCAACCTCTGAGGCAGCGGCGGTTGCCCTGGTGGTCCCTGGGTGGGAAAGGAGGTCCCCCGAATCCTGGCCAACTCAGCCTGGAGATGGGCAACCTCCTCCCTCAACCCAGAGATATGTCTGCAGATGAGAAAACACAGCATCCTCCAGAACGTCTCCTGGAAGACTGCTGCTTCACAGCCACTGCACCGCATGATTCCCATCATGTCTTTATTTGTGGTCCCTTAACTGTTGTTTTGTATACTTACTCTTTCCTCTTTCTGTTTAATTAATTTATATATATATATATATATATATATATTTATATTTTCCCTACTTTCCTACTGCCTCCTTGCCCTTAAAGCTCATGATCTTCTTGTTCTGGGACAGTAAGTTCCTATATTCCTCAGTAGTCTCCTTCTTACTTGCTCAGAGTCAGACCTCCAGCAGCTAGGGGGTGACGGAGAGCTACTCTTTTCCTTCTAGGATGGTGATTCTGTTGTGCCTCTGTGATCACTCCTTTCTGCTCCTAAACAGGAAGTTCCTGTTAGTCAAATCCTGTGCCTATAAAAGTAGAACTGGCTAAGGGTGCGGAAGTGGAGGGCAATATAGTCCCAGTAGAATAGTATAGTTCTAACAGCACCTCCTTCCTCTTGCTGTTCTCTGCCACAAGCCATCTAGGTCAGTTTTTAAATGCAAACACCTGGAATTCTTCTGTCTAAGCCACTCCTCCAATTAACAGTTTGTTTCTTTACCTAGCTAACTGCACAGATCACAATTCCTTCACCGTAATTCAGTTTTTTTTCTTCACCTAGCTGACTACACAGATAACAATCCCTTCACCCAACTCAGACAAACACTCTTTTTTGTTTGTTTGTTTGTTTGTTCTTACCCTAAACTGAAGTTCCCAGTAACAGAGTTTTAGTTCTTTAGTCCAGTAGAGTAGTATAGTTCTAACAGCACCTCCTTCCTCTTGCTGTTCTCTGCCACAAGCCAGGGCATCTGTGCAGCTCACCCTAAAGGTGCTGGCTAGTGAGCACCCCTAGTGCCATGGCATCTACTCAGTTGAACTCCTATGGAGAAGTAAAAAGGGAGGGGAGGGTTGGGATCCATTTCTGGGTTCCACTCCCACTAGAAAAAAAGAAAACCTTTAACTTGAGTTCAGGGTTCCTTTTCAGGCCCCTCATACTAACAAGAAAAAAGAGAGAGAAGGCAGCTCCCTTCTTCCCTTTTTTGTTCTTGTCATCCTTCTCCCTGCCTGGAGTATATCCCCTTCTTGTGGTATATCCCTGATAGTTGCTAAATGCAGTCTGTGCCTCCGGGAACTATCAAGTCTAATTCCACTTGGTGGTTGCACTGTCTGTGGAAGGGTGCTGTGTGCTGGATTGGGTCAAGTACGCTAGCTCTTCACACATACAGTACATCCTTGTGGTTGCAGGAGAAGCAGGTTATTTCCTCTGATGTCTTCTTTTCTTCTGACTAGGTCATATTACCATTTTGGTTGGTATGCCCTTTTTCTTCCCTTTTGCCAGCAGGGCTGTTAGCCCACTGCCTTAGGGGTGCCTTTGTGAGATGAGCACATCTCGACTGATTTGGGCTTTTCAGTCCTACAACTCCATATGCACCTGAGACCCCCTTTTCTTTCCCTAATGGGAAGAAAGCATATTTTAACTGACTGTTCAGTCAATACTGTATCTGGTAGCATGGGGTTTGTTTTTTTCCAGGAGTATGTGATTCGTTCCTTGTTTGGCACATCATGCAATCTCAGTTGCAAGGGGGTCTCAATTCTGGGCATCCCTCTCCTGCCTTTCTGCCAGAGCCATATGCTTCATGGCTGCTGCCTTTACAATCATTATTCATCTGCTGTCTGGCTAGTGGTGTGAGGCTGTGGCTCTATAACCAAGTACCCCTTTGTGCCACCTAGTGTGCCCGGTTTTCTCTATCCAAAGGTTGGTAGCCGGTCTTATGTTGTTGTTTATTTATTTTCTTATATCCTTTCCCTATCCCTTTTGGCTAGGAAAATTCTTAGCCCTGTCTTATTTTTCCCCACTTTGTTTCTCTATTGGCAAACAGATCTGAGCTTAGAGAGGGAGCCGGTAACAGGTATTGGATGGCACGACATGGGGGTGTGCAGGCATTGTGCCCAGTAACCTTAGCTGGCCCCCTGGCAAAAACTTTGCTCTCATGGGGTCCTGGTGCCTTTGGCCCAGACCAATAAGTGGAAATCAGTGGTGAAGATATTCTAGAAAATCAACAGTTACAGCAAGTACATACCATTCATTCCTATCCCAGGAATCCATCAGTGTATTCACAAAGTGCAATCATTCCCCAGGAATGAGCAACCCTGGAGAGTTAGAACTTCAGGCAAATAACTGAGCATTAGAATCAAGTTCAGACTCTGCTCTGTGGTCATGCTCCACCGTGCCTCCTAACGTCAGATTTATTTCTTTGCTGAAGTGAGCATTTGTACCGAAGTCCTCTCCTCACTTCTGGCTAGTTCATGATTTAATTATTTTCTTCTGAAGTCTTAAGTACAGTATTTTAGTTATTTCTTAATAACTCTGAATTAATTAGGATATTATTTGTATATTATTGTTGCTTTAGCAGTATTTTCTACCGTTTCCGATTGATTTCCAAGAACCGGATAAGACCACTATTCAGCATGCTTACTGCCTTTAGAGAACTGTGATAATTTACTAAATTTGCTTTTTCCCCCATATTTCTTTTTCTGTTTTTGTTCCTTGTACACCCCCTCCCCCTCGCGGCATGAGCATGCATGTGTGGAGGCACGCGCTTGTCACGTAACCGTACTTCTGTGTCTCCCGACCTCCAGGGTTGCCCTCTGACCTCCACTAGATGGCAGCCAAGGAGCAGGATGTCAACCTTCCCCTCCCCAGGAGAGGAGAGCAGTCCTTCGGATGCTCGATCCTCTCACTCCCCTGCCGACCCCCGGCAACCTGAAGTCGCTCCCGACCCTGGGTTGCCAGCATGGCACGAGGTGTAGCATCCAGCACTTCAACCCTCAGCATCACCAGACCGGCTAACTAAATTTGCTTTTAAAAGCTTTTAGAGGCTTTTTTGTGTAACCACTTTGCAGATTCTGTCTTTTACCGCTTAGTTCCAGTTTCAAGGGAACTGGGGTGTCAGTTGTTTAAACATTCCTCCCCTGAGGTGAAATGTACTTTAGTGATTCGGTCTAAGAACTGAACTGCATTTCTTACCACAGGGGTCCTTTAGCATCTGTAACTTTAAGCAGCTAGCTGATTGATAGTACTGCCCCGGAGGTGTGGTTTATGCTAATTAATTAGCATCAGCCAATGAGGAGAGACTACCTAAGAAGGCACCAGAATTTTTTCTCCATTGACTGAATAACACTGCCTCTGAGGTGTTCCACTCAGTTGGCCAAGAAAACAAGTTGGCTTGAACTTTTGTGGCAAAATTTCTTCATTTTACTTTTATTTTACTGTGCTGAATACAATTTAGTTGTTTTATCATGGTTCCCCTCAGTTCCAGGGAACCGTATTTATCGGTTGGTTCTGCGGTTCCCTCCTATATTTTTATTTATTTTAACCGTGTTTGTGTATTTCGACAGTTCCTTTTAAACCTTTTATCACGGTTCCCTTTTTTCCTCAGGAACCATGATTTTAAATGTTTTTTTTACATCAGACCAATACTGTTCACTTTGCTCAAAATTTTGTTCTAAAATCTTGAGGAACAGAGCAAAGAGGCTTAGAGAGATGGCTGATGGGTCCTCTTCAATCCCAAAAAGACTCAGGCTTACCGATGAGGGACCTTCAAAAAATTGTAACGGGGTGCTGATGAAAAATCCACTAGATCTAAGCCCAGAAGAGGCACTGATGAAGTGTCTTCAAGTGAAAAAAAATAATAAATAAGGTGCTGATGAAGTGCCTTCGAAACCACGAGCTTCCAAAGGGGCTGATGAAGTTCCTTCAAAAAATAAGAATAACAGGGGCACTGATGAGGTGCCTGGATCTAAAAGGAAGTCAGATTCTGCCACTGATGAAGTGGCACCTAAAAAATGTGTGTAAAGATAAACTGCCTCCTGTTCCTCCCAATAATGGAAAGGGTGATCAAGCAGAAGGAAAAAAACATAAAGAGAAGTCTAAGCACACATAGCCAGACAGCCTCCCTGATTTTCAGAAGGAGCTGCCCTTGGTTGAAGATATGGAAAAGGCCTGGCACAGTTTCCAGACCTTACAAGGCATGGGGTCTATTTTTTCTGCCCTGTCAAGCAAACAACCTCCTGAAATCCCCTCTGATGCAGGGGCTTATGGGGATGATGATGAGGAAGGTTATTATGATGCTCCAGACAATCTTTCAGGAATTAATCCTCTGGAGCCTGACATTTCCCCATATACTAATGTTGGTGCTTCCCCTTCAGATCAGGAAGAAAATTCCTTTATGCTAACTTTTCTCCAGCACCTGTTGGATACTCTGGAAATACCCTGCCAGGAGTCCAACCAGTGGGAGAAGGAGGAGGAGGAGGATGATGACTATAGGGAATTGAAAGGTCTCCCTCCTCCTAAAAAGATGGTTCTCCCTATTTATAAAGCTTTCAGGAGAAATACCATGAAGCTGTTACATACCCCATCTTCTTTACCTGGGGTTGATAAAAGAATTGTTAAGAAATACCAGCTCTTCAGAGCAGACACTGACTTTTTGACTGTCCATCCTGGGCATGAGAGAGTAGTGCAGCAAGCTGCCTGTGATAAAGCTGGAGTGCCTTTGTCTTCCTTATCTCCGGACAAAGACTGTCACTCCCCTGCCGACCCCTGGCAACCCAAGGTTGTTCCTGACCCCGGGTCGCCAGCGTGGCATGAGGTGTGGCATCCAGCACCTCAACCCTCAGTGCCACTGGGCCAGCTCACTAAATTTGCTTTTAAAAGCTTTTAGAAGCTTTTTTGTGTAACTGCTTTGCAGATTGTCTTTTACCGCTCAGTTCCAGTTTCAAGGGAACTGAGGCATCAGTTGTTTAAACTTTCTTTTCTTGAGGTGAAATGTACATTAGTGATTTGGTCTAGGAACTGAACTGCATTTCTTACCCCAGGGGTCCTTTAGCATCAGTAACTTTAAGCAGCTAGCTGACCAGGTAGTACTGCACCGAAGATGTGATTTATGATAATTAATTAGCATCGGCCAATCAGGAGAGACTTTGGAGGTGTACTGAGGAGAGACTGCCTGAGAAGGCACCAGAATTTTTTCTCCGTTGACTGAACAACACTGCCTCTGAGGTGTTCCACTCAATTGGCCAAGAAAACAAGTTTTCTTGAACTTTTGTGGTAAAATATTTTCATTTTACTGTACTGAATACAATTTAGTTGTTTTAGTTCGGTTCCTGGGAACCGCGTTTATCGGTCGGTTCTGTGATTCCTCCGCAGTTCCCTCCTTTATTTTTATTTATTTTAACTGCGTTTGTGTAGTGCGACGGTTCCTTTTAAACCTTTTACCGTGGTTCCCTTTTTTCTTCAGGAACTGTGATTTTAAGTTGTTTTTTTTTTTTAGCTTCAGACCATTACTCTTCATTTTGCTCAAAATATTGTTCTAAAACCTTGAGAAACAAAGCAAAGAGGCTTAGAGAGAGGGCTGAGGAAGGGTTCTCTTCAGTTCCCAAAAGACCCAGGCTTACTGATGAGGGACTTTTAAAAATTCTAACAGGGGTGCTGAGTAAGCATCCACTAGCTCTAAGCCCAGAAAAGGCACTGATAAAGTGTCTTCAAGAGAAAAAAATAATAAATCAGGTGCTGATGAAGTGCCTTTGAAACCAAGAGCTTCCAAAGGGGCTGATGAAGTTCCTTCAAAAAATAAAAATAATAGGGGCACTGATGAAGTGCCTGGATCTAAAAGGAAGCCAGATTCTACCACTGATGAAGTGGCACCTAAAAATGTGTGTAAAGATAAATTGTCTCCTGTTCATCCCAGTAATGGAAAGGATGATCAAGCAGAAGGTAAAAAACATAAGGAGAAGTCTAAGCACACACAGCCTGACATTCTCCCTGATTTTTAGAAGGAGCTGTCCTCGGCTGAAATGGCAAAGGCTTGAAAGGTTTCCCTCCTCCTGAAAAGATGATTCTCCCTATTTATAAAGCTTTCAGGAGAAATACCATGAAGCTGTTACAGACCCCATCTTCTTTACCTGGGGTTGATAAAAGAATTGATAAGAAATACCAGCTCTCCAGAGCAGACACTGCCTTTTTGTCTGTCCACCCTGGACATGAGAGAGTAGTGCGGCAAGCTGCCTGTGATAAAGCTGGAGTTCCCTTTGTCTTCCTTACCCTGGACAAAGACTCCAGGAAGATAGATTATGTTGCAAAGAAAGCTTATACTTCTGCTTCTTTGCTTGTCTTCCTACTTGGCATATATAGCCAAATATCAGAAGGCCTTGTGGAACTCGGTACTGGCCATCGCTTAATCAGAGTCTGAGTCTATGGTCCAGGACTTAATTGAAACCACTAAGACCGCCCTGGAAGCAACTACAGTGTTTGCTATAGTAAAGTTGATCAGTACCGCGCTACCACGCAAATTGCTTGTTAGTGGTATACATGTTATTCAATGGGTACCGCAATTGCACAATGCTTGGTATACTGCACTGTAAGTACCAGTTCCATTTGGCAGATGATAACAATGATGCTGCATCCAGAGTTATGGCCTAGGCCATATCTCTTAGAGGGTTTGCCTGGCTGAGGACCACCAATTTGACACAGGATACCGAGTCTAAAGTTCTGGACTTCCCCTGTGATTAAAATCTTCTGGTCAACTCCAGAACAGAAGAGTACATGAGAAAGGTGGATGAGTACAAGTCCATTTGCCAGTGCAATACAATTAAGCAAAGGGCTTCCACCCAAAAGTCTCAGCCTAAGACAGGCAGAGGGGGGGAGTTATTTTCCTAAGCCCTATTACCCCTACCCTCCCCCTCAGTACAGCTACTTTCAGACAAGAGGGTGTGACAGGGTAGAATAGAACCCTGTCCCATTTCTTTTGGAGAAAGTGTTTAAATGCAAGGATCTGTATTCTTTCCTTTTCCATCTCTTCTGTCTGGTTGCGCAACCAAATTTTCCTGTGAGGCTTCGGACTTGATCAACTCGAACAATCTCACAATCCTTTGCCTCTCACTGTCTCTCAGTTTTCTCTTGCTGTCTTTCTTCCTTGCATATCTATATCTGCTAATATAAAATATATGAGAATCAATATATGGAAATTAAACTGATATTGGGATCACTTTTGTTTAGAAAATATGGTGTTACTGTTGAAATGTATATATATTTATAATTTGAGATAACTGTAAAAAGCTAGCGGTTACTTGGGTGCAAATGCCTCAGCCTTTTGCAGTTGCTGTGGGGACCTCAGGAAGTTCTCAATATTCTAGCAGCTCCTGAAGTTTACAAAGAACAGGATACTTGGAAAGGATGGGGGTTGAAAAAGACTTATAAAAACAGCTAAGCTGAGCTGCAAGGGAGATTTTTTTTTACAAGAAAGATTTTATTTTTGCTTCTGTACATAGTTATTCTGAACAGGTTTATTTTATGTTATACTGCTACAATAAATAAAGTTTTGGTGATTTTTACAACTGCTCCTGGGTTTTCCCTATGTTTCCTGACCTGTGCCTCGACGACAGATGGCTTCAGCCTAAGTGGGATGTAAACTGTCTATACCCTAAGACAGGAGATTTGTGCGTGGGTACTGGACCTTGTACCAGGGAGGCACAGAGGAAGGTATGGATTCTGCAGCAGCAAGTCCAGGAGTGGTTACCAGGAGAATGGCAGCCAAACTAGCAGCAACAGAAGTCCAGTCTGAGATTGTACAATCAGCACAAGTTATGGAAAAAGAACAGTCAGTGGCAGAACCTGAAAGCCTGATGGACTTTTTCAAATAGTGGGCTATACAACAAAAAGAGACTGAGATGCAGAGAGAAAAAGAGTTTGAGCATTTAGAAGCGCAGAGGAGAGAAGAGATGCAGCGACAGGAGCAGCAGATGACAGAAGAGATGCAGCGATGGGAGCAGGGATGGCTGGATGCCTTGCAAGCTATCAAAGGCAGAGGATCCAGCACAGATCCAGAGAAGCAACAAAATGCAAGCAACTTAAAGGCCATTAAACTTACAAAGTTGTGTCCCTCAGATGATATTGAGACATACCTGACAACCTTTGAAGAGTTGCCACAGCCTGCCAATGGCCAAAGCAGCAATGGGCAATCAGGCTGGTACCCTACCTGATAGGGAAAGCCCAGCTTGTCTACAGCAGAATGGACACTGCACAGTCAGAAAACTATGACCTGGTGAAAAGCAAAATCCTGAAAAGGTACAACATCTCCAGAGAGACCTGCAGGCAGAGATTTCGATCTCTGAGGTACAACTTGGTTGACAATCCTCGAGAAGCCTTCACCCGACTCAGAGAACTCCTGATGAAGTGGATCCAACCAGAGAGCAAACAGTCCCACAGATCATCGACACATTTGCCATGGAGCAAATCAACATCTTACCTACAGATGTGCAGCTGTGGGTAAAGGAACACCGACCAGAGAATGGGAAAAAGCTGTTTCTTTGGCTGAGGACTACTAAATGGCCAGACAGATGCCACAGCAGCGAGGTAACAGCCAAGCACCGGTAAGAAACTCTTTTCCCATTTAAATTCCAAGCCTGCTAAGAACTCTGGCGGGGGTAACAAATCTGTGCCAAAAGACATTATTTGCTATAACTGTAATAAGCCAGGCCATTTTGTAAGAAACTTCCGTAATAAAGAGAGTGGCACTGGAGCAGATTTGTCCTTGGCAAACTGGGGCAAGTACCTAACAGATGTGAAGGTGGGGAATAAGACTGTAAAGGGACTCATTGATTCGGGAAGCAGACAGACCCTAGTGCTTGTTAAAATGCTGGGAAAACACAGTGCAAAGGGACCAGGTACTGGTGTCATCTGCATCCACGGGGACACTCGATACTATCCCACCACCCAAGTGACTCTGACTGTTAAGAGTGTCTCACAGCAAATGAAAATGGGGTTAGTACCAAAGTTATCTGTACCTGTAATTATTGGAAATGATTTTCCAGGATTTACTGAACTGATCAAAGAGGGAGTAAGTCCTGATGTTTCAGCAGCTGTAGTGACAAGAGCTCAGGCAAAGAAAATTTCAGATGGTGGGTACACTTTTCCTTTCAGTGATTTTGATTCGGACTTGGTTGAGCACAGCTCCAAGATCCGGAAATCCAGGAAAGAAAGACAAAGCCTGAAAAAATTGTGGTAACAAATGACTGATGGACATGAAGAGTTAAAATATGAAAATGCTGAAACTAAATTGATAACTGATTGCGACTTACTTTCAGAGCAAGCTAACAGTATTTCTCTCCAGGGTTATTTCAAGCAACTAGGGGTAAAACCAAAACAGGGTGGACCAATGTTTAAAAAATGTAATGGGTTTCTGTACAGAGTTTGGGTTAACCCTCAGACACAGGAACAGACAGGACAATTGGTTAGACCACGGAAGTATAGAACAGAATTGTTAAAGATAGCACATGATAGTTCTATAGCTGGTCACTCAGGGAGGGATCGCACCCTTGCCAGATTGCTGTATAGATTTTACTGGCTGGGAATTCATGAAGATGTTGCTACCTACTGTAATTCCTGTGCTGAGTGTCAGAAAGTAGCTCTAGTCCACTAGAAAAGACAAGGTGCCCTTGGTACCCCTATCCTTAAAGCGACTTACCACGTTCTGTGTCAAAGTGGAAGCAGCATCGTGTTCAGCCTCTTAGCCCAATGCAAGCTGAATCTCCATTCTGTTTTATTGTGTTGTACCTTGTACCCCAAAATGCCAAATTTTAGTCTCGCAAGTTTTTTTTTCTTTGTGTGCAGTTTGTGCATGCGCATTGGATTGGCATCCGCGGGTGTCGTCACTTCAGGGACGACGTCCCCACTGCACTTTCTAGCTGGCTGTTCATTCAGCATTGCGAACAGCAGCCATGGCGGTTCTTCAAACAACATGAAGTCTTGCTATATTATGACATATGCAGTTTGTCCCAACCTTAGAACTGCTCCGGAGGTGAAAGAGTTAAAGTCCATGCCAGGCATGGAACTTGGAGCTTGAGCTCGGTGAAAATTCTACCTGTTGTTCTTCAAACTTAAACTGTCAGATTCTTTACTCCGCCTCACTGAACAGTCGCTCCGGAGATTCCTCCTTCTGCTCGGTTCATTTTGTCGGTTAAAGTATAAAAGTTTTCGCTTTTTTAACCGAAATTAAACCGCAGCCGGTCGGTTCAAGCTCTATCTGTGGTATTGTAAGTACTAGATAGGTTTTACATTTTATTTCTGTGTGGAACTTGTAAACATTTTTATCGGTTCGGTTTGAACCGATCAAGTTACTTCTGTTACATTACAGTCTTTTAGAAGTGCGGTTCCCAGTTCTTATTGGTTCTAAAAAGAACGGATTTAATTACTTTTTTTTCCACGACCCGTGACACGGTTGGGAACCGATAAGGGAGTCTTGCTTGGCAGGTTGCCATAAACGGGCAAGTTTTTGGTTAGGCTGGCACTATGTCTGAGAAACCCAAAAGAAAAACCGGGCCCACTGGGTTTCAGCACTGTGTTGTATGTGGGGAAGCCTTTGCCAAGGCTGACCCCCACACCACATGTGTTTATTGTCTGGAGTTTGACCACCTCAATTCAGACTGCCAGATTTGCAAGGGTTTTCCTGCAGCTACCCTGGATAAGAGAGTTGGTAGACTCAGGGAATGGGAGGCCAAAAAGTCTGCTGACCTGGATGGCCAGCCCGGTTCGGTTTCAACCGAACCGGAGGGAGTGCCCTCTGACCAGGGCGATACTTCCTCGGGCAAAAGGACAGCTGACTCGAGTCTGTTCCAACAAAGAAATCTAGAAAATCAGCTGGTGTGGAGTCAAAATTTCCCTCTCCAACTGCTGAAGAAATAGCTAAAGCAATAAAATTGTTCAGTCCTCTCCTGGTTCCGACGAACCGGCATCATCGAAAGTAAGCTCGGTTCGTCGGTTCCTCCGGTTCAAGAGTATTATTTAGAGGAATTTTATGAACCAGAGGAGGGGAAGAGGAGTATGAGGAGAGTGAATGTGTTTTGAAAGTTTGGATGTGCCCATTGAACGGACATCTCTCAGACAGACCTTCAGGAGTGTCTCCCCTAGGCTTTCTGAGTCCCTTCTCATTTCATGTTTTATAAAAAGTGGATGACCCTCCAGCTCCCTATGGAGGAAGCTGTGAATGATCAGGAAGAGCCTGAATTTGTAGAAATGATGGATATCCCAGAGTCTAGGAGACTGTCTATTCCTCTGCATAAATCTTTTTGGAAACAGACAGTAAAGATTTTAAAAGCTCCTCACACCATACCTCCTGTTGATAAAAGAATGGACAAAAGGTATGCATTATCAGGCTCTGATACGGAGTTCCTTACACAACAATGCAGCCACATGGGGGTGGTGCAGGCTGCAGCCTGTGACAAGGCAAATGTTCCCTTAGCCTCTCACCCCCCTGACAAGGACTCCAGAAAGATAGATGCCATGGCAAAGAAACAGTACATGGCAGCTTCCTTAGGACTCAGACAGGCTAATTATATGGCTTATGTTGCTAGATATCAAAAATCCAGATGGGATACGGTTTTAGCTCTAGCAAAGCAGGTTCCTGGCCAGCTGGCAAAAGAGCTGGAGCAGGTGGCCGCTGATGGTATTGAGGCATCCAAGGTGCAATTCCATGCTGCAGTGGACTCTAATGATGTATCATCCAGAGTCATGGCTACATCTGTGGCTCTCCGTAGAATGGCTTGGCTCAGATGTACTAGCCTGTCACAGGATACCCAGACTAAGGCCATGGATTTCCCTGTTGTGGGCAACTCTCTGTTTGGGGAGCAAACAGAGAATTACATGAAGAAAATGGATGAATATAGGACCACCTATAGGAGTGCACAGGCCAAGGAAAGGCAAGTCACTCCCCAAAGGCAGCCTCCCAGGGGCAGGGGTAGGCCTTTTCATAGGCCTTTTTACCAAGCTCAGGCTTCCTCTTCAGCTTTTGCGCAGAAGGGGTTCTTTAGCGGGAGAGGCAGACAGGGTGCAGGCAGGCCTGCTTCCACCCCTCAGCCTAAAGCCCCTGCCAATAGAAAGAGTTTGCGCTTATATTGTGTGACAAGGCGGACCAGTGTTCAAGGCAGTAGCATAAGTGGCATGTAATCTCTTTTCTCATACACACTGACTGCGTGTCATGGCTGTGTTTTCTATGTGTGTGTGTGTGTGTGTGTGTGTGTGTGTGTGTGTGGGGGTCCTGCAGACATTCATGACCTTCTTAGCCTGAGTAAGCAACATAAAAACGTGAGGTGCTACATTTCATCAACACAATATTAGGTGACCACTGCAGTCGGATTGTAGGGGGACAGTAAGAGCTGTACAGAGACATGTATGCACCCGCGTAAGCTGTGGTGTGCTGCCATATGAAGTTTATCAGAGAAATTGTCAGTTCTGTTAGCACTAGAGGTCTGAAGTCCGTGAGAGGAATAATATATAGGAATGACAAATTATCTGTAAATACCACGCAGTGCTGCTGAGTCTTCCTGCACCTCCGTAGGCGAATGGGTCTGGACTGCTGCTGCGGCTGCTAGAGGGGCTGCCCACATCGCTATCACTGGAGGCATAAGGGTCATCCCGATAGGGATCCATTATGCAGCGGCTGTCAAAAACTGGCACTGTATCAGTATCAGAGTAGTCACTGTCACTGCTGGACAAAAAAATACTAGCCTCGTTGGAGTTGGAAAACTACATGCCTGCAGACGAACTTGCCATGCTGATCGCTATGCACACAAACTTTGTAACCAAGAATGGCTTGCTGCAGTCAAGAAGTGATTGCTGCAGTTTATGAATGACTATTAATCCTACTAAATGTGCCTTGGGCATGCAGGACACTAGATATTTGGGCTATGTGTTGGGAAATGGAGACGTCAAACCAGAGATTTTTAAAACAGAAGCTGTAGCTAACTGCCCTACACTGAAAACAAAGAAACATGTCGGGTCATTTTTAGGGCTGGCTGGTTATTATTGGAGATTTGTTCCCAACTTTGCTGAATTAGCTACTCCCCTCGCTGAACTCACGAAAAAAACGGTACCCAAATAATGTGTAATGGATCCCAGGGTATGATGAAACTTTTCAAGCCATAAAGGCTACATTATGTTCTGCACTTATTTTAAACAGCGCAGACTTTGAGAAACCATTTCTGCTACAGACAGATGCATCCGAGGTAGGCCTAGGTGCAGTCCTAAGCCAAAATATAGATGGGAAAAAGCAGCCTATTCTGTATATAAATTGGAAATTGCATGACAGAGAAAAAAGGTACTCCACTATCGAAAAGGAGTGTTCAGCAGCAAAGTGGTCCATGGAGTCCCTCAAATTTTATTTGCAAGGAACTGATTTTGTTCTTGTAACTGATCACAATCCTCTCTGTTGGCTTAACCAGATGAAAGATAAAAATTCCAGAATCACACGGTGGTACCAGGGCTGGATTAACCATATGGCAGAAGGCGCAATTGCCCTGGGCCCCTTTAGTTTGAGGAGCCAGTGATTTATTTATTTTTTGTTTGGTTTTTTTCTTTTTACTTTTTTTTTTTTCCGTCAACCGTTCTTTTGCCCCACTGCCTTGACCATCCAAACAGTTAGCCATTTGCAGCATTTTTGTTTCCCCATGGATGCTGTCTCTGCAGGTCAGGTCTAACCAACTGAGTTGTTCCAATATGGTCCATTCTGATTTGCACCCCCGTCCACCCTCCAGAGCAGATCTTTTCAGTTCCTCCAACCGCCCTCAGGTCCATGCATCATGCATGGTGCACGTGGTGGTCACATCACATCATGTTCACATGAAGTAAGTCCTGCTCTGATCAAGAAAATGGTGCCATGTGCCAACAGACTCCGTCCTTCTCATAGCCACCGAATCCATCCCTGTCATTGTCAACAGTAGAGAGAGAGAGAGAGAAACTGTGCCTCCGTCCTTTCACTTCTAGGCCCACTCACTCTCAGAGTGGTCAGTCATCAGGTCTCAAGGTCTGGATCCTGAAAATAAAAAGCTGAATTGTGTCAGAGAGAGAGAAAGAGAGTGTGAGACTGAGTCTGACTGTCAAGTAAGGCAGTGCAGAATGCACCCGTGGCCCGCCTGCCGCCACCTCATATGTGGTGTCAGGCTCAGTCAGACAGTAAGACTGACTGTTGAGTAGAAGCCGTCTTGTCGGTGACAAGGAGTGCGAGGCCAAAGTCAGCAGACTCAGCACTCAGGTGGACGGTCAGATCCAATTCACCACCAGGCAGTTAAATATGTTTGTATAACTTAAAAAAATAAATTCTAAATAGAATGATGTGACTGTCTTCACACTTGTGAGAACTTAGAAGAAGATGATGGATTGTACATACTAAAACTAGTTACAGGGAGTGGGAGAAATTCGGCCTCTCATTAGTGATTAATCATTGCACCAGCCAGCTTCTCTTAATCTTCCCCCAGTGCTTTGTAACTTGTTTGTCGTCATACCCAAGAGGATCATAGTATAATAGAGATGGAGTGGGAGTGAAATCTGGCCTCTCAGTGCAGGCAGCCTTCTCACAGTGTAGCCAGTATGTCCCTACCATAAATGGATGCTATGCTACCAGTAGTCTCCCCACAGCTGCTGGATACAGTAAAGCCTTTAGTCTTCCTAAGCAGCTGTATACAATCAGTGTAACCAGTAGCCTCTCCCACAGTGGCAGGATACTACAGCATGCAGCCTCCCTACAGTGGCTGGATACAATGCAGCCTGCCTGCAGTCTCCCCACAGACTAAGTGGTTTGTTGCAATATAACATATAGCCTCCCCAGAACAGCTAAATACTGTACAGCCTGCAGTCTCCACAGCTGCTGGATATAGTGCAGTCTGCCCCCCCACCCCAGTAGCTGAATAAGGTGATACTGTGCCTGCAGCTTTCCAACAGCAACTGCCAATGATGCACCCTGCAGCCTCCCTGAAGCAGCTGCCTACAATGTAGCCTGTAGCCACCCCAACAACTAGATACAGATCAGCCTGCAGCCTCCCCACAATGCCTGAATTCACTGCAGCCTGAAGTCTCCATACAGAAGCTAAATACCATGCAGCCTACAGGCACCAACAGCAGCTGGATGCAGTGTGGCCACTAGCCTGCTCACATCAGCTGGGTACAGCGCAGCCTTACTACAGAAACTAGAAGATGCAGTACAAACCGTAGCCTCTCCAGAACTGGGGGCAGCCTACTGCCTTGCCACAGCAGCTAGATACAGTACAACTAGCAGCTCCCTCCCAAAAGCAACTAGAAAGTGAAGCTGGCTACTGTGTGGTTGCAGCATCCCCAGCAGCAACTCAGTGTGAATGTACTCCAGACATCCAACTTCAAACAATAGCCTTCTATTTCCACCCCAAGAGTGGTATTCAAAGTAACTGGAAAACCCTCCAAATGCATTTTAATACATCAAAAAAACATTCAACTTTTGGGTTCCTTGGCGGCCTCCGAACCCCCGGCCTGTTGGTTAAGTAACGGGGCCCCACAATTCAAGATTGCCCAGGGCACCACAACTTGTTAATCTGGCACTGCAGCCATTTACGTTTTCTGTGATTCATAAATCTGGTAAAGAGAATAGTAATGCTGATTTTCTGTCAAGATATGGATCAGGAATTGAGGGTTTTGATGGCTGAACCTCCCCCTCCCACAAAAAAAACCTGATGTATGGGTTTGAACCGTACTTTTTGCTGTATTGTTAAAAAATGGATGCAAATGTGCTTAATGTCTGAATGCAACAAGTGTTATTAGAAAATAAAGAATTTTGGAAACCTGTTTAATAAAACAGGTTCCCTTTTAAAGAGGGGGTTATATGTGACAGGGTAGAATAGGACTCTGTCCCATTTGTTTTGGAGAAAGTGTTTAAATGCAAGGATCTGTATTCTTTCCTTTTCCGTCTCTTCTGTCTGGTTGCGCAACCAAATTTTCCTGTGAGGCTTCGGACTTGATCCACCCGAACAGTCTTGCAATCCTTTGCCTCTCACTGTCTCTCAGTTTTCTTGTGCTGTCTTTCTTCCTTGCATATCTATATCTGCTAATATAAAATATATGAGAATCAATATATGGAAATGAAACTGATATATTGGGATTACTTTTGTTTAGAAAATATGGTGTTACTGTTGAAATGTATATATATTTATAATTTGAGATAACTGTAAAAAGCTAGCGGTTACTTGGATGCAAATGCCTGAGCCTTTTGCAATTGCTGTGGGGACCTCAGGAAGTTCTCAATGTTCTAACAACTCCTGAAATTTACAGAGAACAGGATGCTTGAAAAGGATGGGGTTGAAAAAGACTTATAAAAACAGCTAAACTGAGCTGCAAGGGAGATTATTTTTACAAGAAAGATTTTATTTTTGCTTCTGTACATAGTTATTCTGAACAGGTTTATTTTATTTTACCTGTATGTTACTACTACAATAAATAAAGTTTTGGTGATATTTACAACTGCTCCAGGGTTTTCCCTATGCTTCCTGATCTGTGCCTCGACGACAGAGGGTACTATAGGTGAAGGGTCAGGAGAGGCCAGAGAAAGCCGGCCACTTCCCAGGCCCCTGCATTTCAGCCTAAGCCCTGACTTCAATGTCTTGGTTGCCTCCTGTCCACCAGTAGGGGGCAGGCTCTCCCACTACCTCCAAGCCTTGACCCACATAACTTCAGACAAGTGGGTCTTGGAGATAGTGTAAAAGGGCCTGCCTCTTCACATCAGGAAGATGCCAGCTTTAAGGGGTTCTCTGTTTTCAAAACCCCTCACTCCATCAGAAAAACTCCTGTTGGAGCTGGAGGTCAACAACCTTCTGACATCAAAGGTGGTGGAAACAATACCAGCCTTACAGAAAAACAAAGGCCTTCACTCCAGGTACTTCCTCACCCAAAAGGAAAATGGTGAGTGGCGACGTATCCTAGACCTCAGGTACCTCAACAGACACCTTTTGAAACCAAAATTTAGGGTGGTGACACTAAAAATGGTTATTCAGTCTCTGCAACAGGGAGACTGGCTAGTCTCCCTGGTTCTCAAGGATGCCTATTTTCACCTCCCTATAAGGCAATCCCACAGAAAATTCCTGAGGGTCAGGCTTCCTTCAGGGCATTACCAATTCACAGCCATGCCCTTCGTCCTAACATCTGCGCCAAGGGTGTTTACCAAATGTCTGACTGTCGTGACAGCACATCTTAGAGAACAAGGGGTCTCAGTGTATCCCTACCTGGACGATTGGCTGATAGTTGGGAAATCCCCAGCTCAGGTCCAGTAGTTCCTGTCAATCACAAAAAGCACTGAGCCCTCTTTGGAATTCCTCATAAACCTAAAGAAATCTCACTTAGAACTATCTCAGCTCCTAACATTTATAGGGGCACAGTTGGACACAAAGCACAGCAGGGCCTTTTTGCCACCAGAAAGAATTCAGAATTTCTTAGCAGTGGCAAACATTTTCACCATGGGCCATCCAGGGCCAGCCAGACACTTCCTGAAACTCCTGGAATACATGGCATCCATGACTGCTGTAGTCCCAGGAATCAGGTGCAGGATGAGGGACATACAGTATCACATCGCTCCCATTGGTCAAGAGTACTGTGTCCAAACTAATACCAGTAACACAGACTCTTCTTCAAGCCCTGTGCTGGTGGAAGCACACTACCAACCTGTCAGTAGGTGCCCCTTCCATATCTCCCGCCTACAAAAATCATCACTACAGATGCTTCCCTGCTAGGATGGGGGGCTCATCTGGACAATTCCTTTGTCAGTGGTGCCTGTACCCCGAAGGAGTTAAGGTCACACATCAATCTTCTGGAACTCGGGGCCGATTATTTAGCACTAAAATTCTTTGCTCCTCACATCAAAGGCCACTCGGTGCAAGTCCAGACGGACAACACCACTGCCATGTTCTGCATAAACAAACGGTGGCACAAAGTCAGGAGTCCTTTGTACAGAGGCCATGAAGATTTGAACCTTGGCGTATTCTCTCACGGTGACTCTACCAGCCATTCACCTTCCAGGCAAAGGCATCCTGATGGATTCCCTTAGCTGCATAAGTCAGGGACACAGCGAGTGGTGCCTAAACAAGCAGGTGCTAGCCACAGTGTTCAGGAGATGGGAGACCCCAGAAATTGATCTGTTTGCCTCCCCCCTCAATCACCAGCTTCCTCTCTTCTGCAGGCAACCAGTCCTGGGAACTCTCCCAGAAGATGCCCTGGTGTTGGATTGGTCAGGGAAGTTCCTGTATGCCTTACATCCATTTCCTCTAATTTTCAAGGTACCGCTGAAACTCAGGCTCCAACCAGCACTAATGATTCTGGTAGCCCCAGATTGGCAAAGGCTAGTTTTGTATCCCCTACTGCTAACACTTTCGCACAGCAGGCCCATTCACCTTCCCCTCAGCCACTCACTCCTGACTCTTCCCCACTCAGGGGTGACTTATCCAGACCTGCAGTCTCTTCACCTCAAAGCTTGGCTGTTGAGGAGTTAGAGTTCTCTGATTCTCAGTACTCTGAACAGGTCCTTAAGATACTGAGGATGGCAAAAAAAGTTTAACACAAAGAAGACCTATGCAGCCAAATGGAAGAGATTCTTCATCTGGTGTAAGGGCAGGAAGATTAGTCCCTTCTCAGCCTCTGACACCTGCCCTCCTCCCAACTACACTGCTTGTAGTCTGCTTAAAGTTACAGATGCTAAAGGACCCCTGGGGTAAGAAGAAAACATTACTCACCATAGTAATCTTCTTTATTCCAAGGTGTCCTTCAGCATCAGTAAGCTCCCAACCTTGCTCCCCTGACAACCTGACTACAGAGGTCTCAGCCTTTGTCTTATCTCAGATTTGCTATGTTTCCACTTGGAACTTTGTTTTAAGCAAAGTTTTTCTGGTTAGTTAAACATGCTTGTTGCATGATTTTTAGTTCCTGTTGGTTCATAACTCTGGGCATGTGCTCAATTATCTTCAAAAAAATTCTGGTACCTTCTTAGGCAGTTTCTCCTCAGCACACCCCCAAAGTCTCTCCTGATTGGCCAATGCTAGTTAATTAGCATAAACCACACCTCCGGGGCAGTACTACCTGGTCAGCTAGCTGTTTAAAGTTACTGATGCTAAAGGACACCTTGGAAGAAAGAAGATTACTACGGTGAGTCATTTTTTTCTTTTTAAGCAAGTCCTTGTTGTTTATCAACATATTGGGCTTGCAGTCAAATTAAATGTTTACATTTGGAACCAATAACTTTTCTCTTGTGGCCTTTAGTGTTTAGCATGACTGACAGAAGTAAAAAGAAGACAGGACCTACAAGCTTTAAAAATTGTGCTGGTTTTTTTTTCAGCTTCTGGCAAAGACAGACCGCCACCAGCCTTGTTTGAGGTGCCTGGGTCTAGACCATGATTTTTTGAACTGTGATCTTTGTAAGAAGTTTTGCCTTAAACACTAAAAGAAAATGGCTAAAAACAGAGATCTTATGGCTTCTCAGTCTGCCTCTACATCACCAAAAGGCTTAGATGAGGGTCCAGCCCCTCAAAATAAGCAGCAGTCCCTGTCAAATAGAACAGAAGAGAAAGATAAAGGTACTAAAGATGGTACAGAAGTCATGGTGTCTGAATGGGATAACTCTGAATCCAGCAAAAATAAGACAGCCTCTGAGCAGACACCAAAAATGGTGCCTGCTAAGAAACACAAGCATTTGTCAATGGCGAACGTTCACTTGCAGGTATTTGCAGTGGTGTTTGGTACTGGTACTGGCTTCAGAGGAGAGAAGAGGCAGCAGTGAGAGCGGCGGGTGCCGCAAGGTGGAAGCTGGACTGTAAATGGTCTCTGGACTGATCCCTGAGGTACCCCGCTGGTAACCCCCCTCTCCCCGGATTGGATCCCATTACCACCACCCTCTGCCTCCTGTCCGTCAGCCAGTTTCTAACCCAGTTTATCAGCTTGTGCCCCATGGCCAGACTACCCATCTTGTTAATCAGCCTTCTGTGTTGGACTTTGTCAAAGCTTTGCTGAAATCATGGTAGGTGGCGTCAACTGTCCCTCCTGATTTACTTCTAATGAGGCATTAGGGTTTCCAACCTTAATGCCCTACCCTGCAGAGATTGGCAGGCATTGGAGGTGTGCCTTTGGGTCATTGGCCATAATGCACGTCATTCCACCACTGCCCTACAGACACTGACTGGCATTGCGGCGTGCCTTGGGGTCTTCAGCCTAATGCTCACCCCATTCCATAATGAAATAAGCTGGGATGGGTGCGAGTATAGAGAATGGGGTGGACGTTGGGGCCTGAGACCCCAAGGCACACCCCAATGCCTGTCACCGGCTGCAGGGTGGGGGTGGAATGGTGTGAGCATTACAGTCAATGACCCCAAGACACACCCCTGACGCCTGTCAGTCTCTACAGGGTGGAGGGGGGCACTACGGTTTGAAACCCTAACGCCCTGGGTGTTTGTTGGTATTTTCACTCTAGATTTTCAACATGGGCTTTTTGGGACCCCACCTCATGAACAGTGGCACTATCTTTTCGTTACTCAATCCCGAAAGGTGATTCAAACAACATGAAGTCTTGCTATATTATGACAATTGCAGTTTGTCCCACCATTAGAACTGCTCCGGAGGTGAAAGGGTTAACTACCATTCTAAGAATGGAGTTTGGAGCGTGAGCTCGGTTAGAGAAGCTCTGTCTGGATAATTTCAAACTGAAACTGTCAGATTCTTTACTCCGCCTCACTGAACAGTCGCTCCGGAGATTTCTCCTACTGCTCGGTTCATTTCTCGGTTTAAACAGTATTTTCTCGGTTAAATTTAACCGCGACTATTATTATTTTTAACCGCAAACCAATCGGTTCAAGCTCTGTCTGTGGTATTGTAAGTATAGACAAGTTTTTATTGCTGTGTGGAACTTGTAAATGTTTATCGGTTCGGTCGAACCGATTAGGTTGGTTAAAACTTTAAAGTATAAACATTTTAAAGCTTTTAGAGTGCGGTTCCCGGTTCTTATCAGTTCTAAAAAAGACGGATTTCATTACGGTTTTTTCCATGACCCGTGACACGGTTGGGAACTGATAAGGGTGTCTTGCCTGTCACTGCCGTTAAAAGGGCAAGTTTGTTGGTTAGGCTGGCATCATGTCTGAGAAACCCAAAAGAAAAACCGGGCCCACTGGGTTTCAACACTGTAGTGTCTGTGGGGAAGCCTTTGCCAAGGCTGACCCACACACTACATGTGTTTATTGTCTGGTGATGTATCCTCTAGAGTCATGGCTACATCTGTGGCCTTTCGTAGGTTAGCTTGGCTCAGGTGTACTAACTTGTCACAGGATACCCAGACTAAGGCCATGGATTTTCCTGTGGTGAGGAATTCTCTGTTTGGGGAGCAAACAGAGAATTACATGAAGAAAATGGATGAATACAGAACAACTTATAGGAGTGCACAAGCCAAGGAGCGGCAAGCCACTCCTCAGAAACAGACCCCCAGGGGTAGAGGTAGGCCCTTTCACAGGCCTTTTTACCAAACCCAGGCTTCTGACATATGCTCAGAGGGGTTCTTCAGAGGCAGAGGCAGATGGGGAAAGTAGGTCTGCTCCCACCCCTCAGCCTAAAGCCCCTGCTAAACAGGCACCCTGATGGGGTGCCCAGGGCCGGTTCTCCACTTCCTGTAGGGGGCAGGCTGGCTTACTTCGCCCAGGACTGGGAGTCTCTAACATCAGACAAATGGGTCCTGGAAGTAGTAAGCCAGGGTCTGGTTCTCAGCTTCAAAACATTTCCAAAGATGAGAGCCAGATTTTTTCCACCTGCAAACCCTCTAGAGACCTTTACCTTAGAAACAGAGGTCTCAACCCTCCTAGCTCTCAGAGCTGTAGAAAGGGTTCCCCACACCAGGGCAAGGGTCTGTACTCCAGATATTTCCTTACCCCAAAAAAGACAGGAGAATGGCGGCCCATTTTAGACCTAAGATATCTGAACAAGCACCTTTTGAAACCAAAGTTCAAAATGGTGACTCTGGCAATGATTTTACCTTCTCTAAGGCCAGGGGACTGGCTAGCTTCCCTGGACCTCAAGGATGCCTATTTCCATGTTCTAATCAGAAGCTCCCACCGAAAGTACCTCAGATTCGAACTGCCCTCAGGTCACTACCAGTTCAAAGCAATGCCCTTGGCCTCACCTCTGCCCCAAGGGTATTCACAAAATGTCTGGCAGTAGCGTTGCTCATTTAAGAAGGCAAAGGATTGCTGGCTTTCCCTATCTAGCGACTGGCTCATTGTAGGTCAGTCTCCAGAACAGGTCAAATCTCATCTGCAAGTTACCCAGCAGCTGCTCACTCTCTGGGCTTCTTGCTCAATCTTCCAAAGTCAGTTCTGGAACCTGTTCAGGTACTCACCTTCATAGGTGCAGAATTGGACACAAAGCAGGCCAGAGCCTTCCTACCCTTAGAGAGGGTAAGGAACCTGGTGGCCCTGGCCTCCTCCTTCACTCTGCAGGTTTCTCAACCAGCAAGGCATTTCTTACAGCTCCTAGGGCACATGACTGCTTCCACAGCTGTAGTGCAAGGAGCAAGATTTCAGATGAGGGACATTCAGTTTCACTTGAGAGCCTTTTGGTCTCAGAGAAAAGATCCCTTTCAAGTTGGTCCCAGTGACTCAGACCTGATCCAGGCCCTTCAGTGGTGGCAGGATCAGAGCAATTTAAGACTGGGGTCCCTTCATTCCTCTGTCTCATTCCTTGACCCTCACTACGGATGCATCCCTTCTGGGATGGGAGCTCACATGGCGACCTCTCCACTCAGGGAGTGTGGTCCCTCAGGAATCTCTGCTCCACATCAATTTGCTGAAACTCAGAGCTGTCTTTCTAGCACTTCAAGTGTTTTCTGCATCTGTTCAGAACAAAGTGGTACAAGTCAGAACAGACAACACCACCACAATGTGGTACATCAACAAACAAGGGGGCACTCGGTCTTCGGCCTTGTGCACCGAAGCAATGAAGTTGTGGTCTCTGGCTTATTCCCTGAACACTTCCCTCATAGCAGTTCACCTCTCAGGGAAGGACAATGTCCTGGCAGATGCTCTTTCCAGGGCCATCACGAATGGTCACTGGATCCCCAAGTACTGGGGATAGTTTTTGCCAGATGGGGCACCCCTCAGATAGACCTTTTCGCAGCCCCAGACAATCATCAACTTCCACTGTTTTGTTGCAGGCCCCCAGTGATGGGCTCAGTCCTCTGGATGCCTTTCTCCTAGATTGGGAAGGAAGTTTCTATATGCTTTCCTCCTTCCTCTCCTATTCAGGTGCTAGTAAAATCAGATCCCAGCCTTGCAGGATGATTCTGATTGCTCAGATTGGGCCAGGCAGCCCTGGTACCCTCCTTCTGTCCTTAACAGTCCATCTTCCTCTGTGCCTCCCCAGGAGACACAACCTGTTATCTTGTGCCCAGGGGAGGGTTTGGTATCCGAATCTCAAATCCCTCAACCTCAAGGCCTGGCTCTTGAGGAGTTAGAGTTTGCTGACCTACACCTTTCTCAAGGTGTTCTCGACATCCTGAAGGCTTCTAGGAAGCCTTCCACTAGGGCTACTTATAATTCTAAATGGAAAAGGTTTTCCATCTGGTGCTCGAGGAAGCATATTTCCCCGGAATCTGCTGATTTGCCCATTGTTTTGGACTATATGGTCCATCTTAATTCTTTGGGCCTGAGACCAGCTACCCTGAAAGTGCATTTGGCAGCTGTCTCTGCTTTTATTTCAGCAGGAAAGCCCTCTTCCCTTTCCACTCACCCTGTATTTTCCAAGTTTTTCAAGGGATTACTTCATACTAATCCACCTTTCAGGGACCCAGCCCCTGCCTGGGATCTTAATGTTTGCATTGCTCAGTTGATGCAACCCCCTTTGAGCTTCTGTCTTCTGCAGAGCTCAAGTATTTGATTTGGAAAACTGTTTTCTAGTAGCCATCACTTCTGCCAGGCATAAGTGAGTTACAAGCCTTGTCAGTGGAGACTGACTTTATTTCCCTTTCACAGGGATAAAGTAGTCCTCAGGACTAACAGGAAGTTTTGCCTAAGGTGGTTTCAGATTTCCACCTTAATCAATCTATATCTCTTCCAGTGTTCTTCACTGACCATTCCTTCTCTGGAGAGGAGGTTGCACAGTTTAGATGTTAAGAGGGCCCTTAGTTACTATATAGAGCGTACCAAGGGTCATAGGTTGAATCCTCCAACTTTTTCTCACTTATGGTGAGGTTGGTAAAGGTAAACCTGCCACTAAGAGATCCATTGCCAGGTGGATTGTCTCTTGTATCCAATTTTGTTTTCAAAAACTGGGAAAGGTTCCCCCTTCAGGCCTGAGGGCTCACTCTACCAGAGGTACAGCTGCGTCTATAGCTGCTGCCAGAGACATCCGTATTTTAGAGATATGTCAAGCAGCTACCTGGAAAACGGTACACACTTTCACCAAGCATTACTCCTTGGATATCCAGGCCAGGAGGGATGCTAGATTTGGCACAGCCGTGCTTCAGAGCCTATTCCCTAAGTAGGTTCTGTCCCTCCTCCATGGAGGTACTGCTGAGTATTCTGCAATTGTCATAATATAGCAAGACTTCATGTTGTTTGAAGAAAAAATTACTCACCTTAGTAATGTTGTTTCTTCTAATGGAGTCTTGCTATATTATGACCTCCCCCCCCAGCCTGCCCCTCTCAGAACTTCTACTTGGGTATGGGGTGGGCAGTCCAGTCTGGGCACCGGTTATGCCCATGTAACCCCCCTGCAAATGGGGTTCCCAAAAGACTTCCAGGAGCTTGCTTGAATGCTCCAAGCCTGAATGGTGTTTGGCATTTAAGCCATTTATCAGTGAGTATTTTAGAGCCTCTGGTACTGTCTCTTTAAGAGCTGTCTGCTTGCAGACATAATTCAGTTGTATGGGGGACTGTGTGCTTCTGCTTGAGTACCACTCAAGCTGCTGTAATTCACTCCATTTTTGCAGTCACTAGGAGTGCAAAGGGAACCTCATCTGAAAGATGTAACTGTTTGCCAGAAATCATTTAGAGTAATAATGAAAATACAGTTTGTCTAACCTGTTTTCTTTGCAGTCAGAACTGTGTTTGCCTAGTTCCCATTCTAGTTTTGAACTGCTGAACTGGACCAATCAGTGTGGGTTAAGGGCTCTAAAATGGTGCCTTGGGCCGAATCAGAACTTGGACTCATAATCTGAGCCAGCCACAAGAGGATTGTATGGGCAGTGACTCTGGGAGATGTAGTTTGGACTTGGCACCTTTTTGGACCAACAGGGCAGTCTATTGTGAGTGACAGCCAATTCAGCCAAGAACTGGGAGAAACTCAAAGGAAGTGCCTGGTTTTGTCTGCTGGAGTTTCAGTTGAGCTCTGGCAGTGAAGAGGAAGGAGCCCTGTGCTTTTCGGTGTGCAGTTTTAGTCGGAAGCGTGTGTAAGGCCCAGAGTTCCGGTCTGCAGCTTGTGTAACTGCTTGTTAGGACTGAATCTGTCCTGTGAAGAGAATCAAAGGATATCTGAAGAGTAGAAACCAGGCTCACCCTGTAGAAGATTGGAGAAATTGCTGAATTGCGCTCGGTCTGTCAGGAACTGAATCTGCTGTGTGTTGTCCCAGGTATTGTGCAGTAATTGCGATTGGGATAGAGAAGCAGCCTGCCTGGTATAGTACTTTCTTTTTACCATATAAATGTGTGAGGAGGCTTGTGTAGCTCAAGTGAATCCTGCTGCCATTAAAGGACTTTCGCCTGTTACTGTTTACCATATAAATGTGTGAGGAGGCTTGTGTAGCTCAAGTGAATCCTGCTGCCATTAAAAGACTTTTGCCTGTTGCAGTTTGCCATATAAATGTATGAGGAGTCTCGTGGAGCTCAAGAGTAGCCCTGCTGACGTTGAAGGACCCTATCTTGTTTGGAGGTCGTGAGTACTAATTCAGGGCCGCTCCCTGTTGAATTGCCACATTGAATCCAAATGGAATTATTGTACTGCTGACTGTTTAACTAATTTTTCTTTTCTCTGTGTGAAAGGGCCCCACCAGCTGCCACGGTTTGGACTAGCCACTAGGGCTTGGGTACCCAGGACAGTAACTGGTAGGGATAGGCCTGTGCACAGAGCCATAGGTAGATGAGTAAAGTGATAGGCTAATTAACCTGATTTCCTGTCCTTGTTATATCCCCAAATAAATCAGAGCTGCTTGTTTCAGCAAAGTTATACTGCCTGAGGTATTTGTCTATGTTAAAGTATTGTACTGTGATTGTTGCACTGTATCTTATTTTACAGGGGTCCCAGTGCCTGAACCAGTCCTGGGGGTAAGTGTATACTGTGAAGGTAATTCTGATATATTGTGTGGGCCACTAGTGGGAAGAAAGGGGGGTTGCAGTGTCCCAGAGGGCTGTGACCAAGTTAGTTTAACTATTGCAAACCCTGACCTCTGGGTGGAGGCACCCGCCATCGGATCCAGGCCCCTCAACCTGTTAGTGGCAAATCAGGCAGGGGTAGTAGCCCCTGGGATAGCGCCATCTAGGGGTTACACCCATTATTGTTTTTCACCACTTTTGGGGTTTTGGGGTGTGGTGTTTTATTCTACCTTATTTTATTGTGTTCTGGTTCCCTGACTTGAGTCTTTGTGTTGGGACCAGGAATATGTGTTAATATTTAGGTAGCCAGTTGGCTAGTGTAGGTTACAGCTTCCACACAGAACCTTAGTGATTTTTTGCTTGTAAAGATCTGACAGTTTCAGTTTGAAATTATCCAGACAGAGCTTCTCTAACCGAGCTCGCGCTCCAAACTCCATTCTTAGAATGGTAGATAACCCTTTCACCTCCGGAGCAGTTCTAATGGTGGGACAAACTGCAATTGTCATAATATAGCAAGACTCCATTAGAAGAAACAACATTACTAAGGTGAGTAATTTTTTCTTTCATGCAGCGACTGTGTCATTCGGCGCTACAGATGCAAAAAGACCTTTTAGGCAGGATGTAAAAAAATAACAGCTATACTGTTCATGAGGTGGTGTGAAAAACTGGCAATGTTGAATATTTGGAATGAACATATAAAAATTTGCCAAAGTTACGCACCTGCATGGTGAAACTTCAACTACCGCATGTAACTCAGGCGTTTTGGGGTATTTTTGTACCAAATTTTCAACATGGCCTTTTGGGACCACACCTCATGAACAGTGACACTGTGATTCGTTAATCCAGCTCAAAGTTGATTTAGCACAGCAACTGCACCATTCTGCACCACAGTAGTGAAAACATGTTTCGAGCAGCATGTGAAAAATGACAGCTATACTGTTCATAAGGAGGTGTGGAAAATCTGGAGTGAAAATATTACAAATTGGTAAAGTTATGAGCGTGCATAGAAACTGCACAATACACGCCTGTAATGCGGTCATTTTGGGGATTTTTTCCACCAAATTTTCAACATAGGCGTTTCAAACAACACGAAGTCTTGCTGTATTCTGACAATTGCAGTTAGCTCCAGCACTTGAACTGCCCCGGAGAGTGAAGGGTTAAAATTGTATGCCGGGCATAGAACGTTGGGCTCGAGCTCGCTTGAAAAAACTCTTGTCTATAGTTCTTTGAAACCAAACCGTCAGATTCTTTACTCCGCCTCACTGAACAGTCGCTCCAGAGAGTTCTCCTTCTACTCGGTTCAAAGTTGGTTAAAGTTGTCAGTTTTAGTCCGCAATAGTTCCGTTTTTCAGTTCAGTACTCTATCTGTGGTACCGTAAGTATTCAGGATAGTTTTTGTGGAAACTGTAAAACTGTATTTTTCGGTCGGTTCGGCTGAACCGATCCTTTAGAAACATCTTGTCTGAAAAAGTTTAGAGTGTGGTTACCGGTCCATATCGGTTTTAAAAAAAAAGTGAATTGAACGTTTTTTTCCAACACCCGTAACATGGTGAGAAACCGATAGGAGTCTTGCTTGGCGGTTGCCGTTTAAAGGGTAAGTTTTGTTAGGTTGGCCATGTCTGAAAAACCCAAGAAAAAACCCGGGCCCACTGGGTTTCAACACTGCAGTGTGTGTGTGTGTGGGGGGGTCTTTGCTAAGGCTGATCCCCACACCACTTGTGTTTACTGTCTGGAGTTTGGCCACGTCGATTCAGACTGCCAAATTTGCAAGAATTTCCCTAAGTCTACTTTGGAAAAAAGGTTAGGTAGACTTAGGGATAAGGAGGCCGAGAAATCCGCTGACCCGGAAGGCCAGCCCGGTTTGGTTCCTACTGAACCAGAAGGAGTGCCCTCTGACCAGGGCGATACTTCTTCGGGCAAGAGGAGAGCCGATCCTGAGGGATCGGTTCCTACTAAAAGAAAACGCAAGGATAAATCGGCTGGTTCGGATCCAGACCTTCATGTTCCGACCGCTGAAGAGATAGCCAGAGCGATTCGGATTGCTGAATTGCTTCGTCCATTTCCGTCCAATCCGGAGCCTTCTGGCAGGGGTTTGTCGGTTGGTTCCCCAGTTCAGGATTATTCCCTGAAGATTTTTACAAACCGGAGTTTGATGGGAGGAGGATTTTGAAGAGGATGATTACGATGGTGAAAGTCTGGATGTGCCTGTGGAACCGGACATCTCCCAGACAGACCTTCTTGTGTTTCCTCCTAGGCTTTCTGAGTCCCTCTCCACTTTCTGTTTACAGAAAAGTGGCGAAACCCTCCAGCTTCCTATGGAGGAGGCTGTAGAGGATCAGGAGGAGCCTGATTTTGTTGAGATGATGGACATCCCAGAGTCTAAGAGACTGTCTATTCCCTCCATAAGTCCTTTGGGAAACAGACACAAAAATTCTAAGGTCTCCTAACTCTGTACCTCCTGTTGACAGGAGAATGGACAAGAGGTACACCTTATCAGGCTCGTCACGGAGTTCTTATATCAGCAATGCAGCCATGTTGGGGTAGTACAGGCTGCAGCCTGTGACAAGGCAAACATTCCCTTGGCTTAACCCCCCCTAGACAAAGACTCCAGGAAGATAGATGCCATGGCAAAGAAACAGTACATGGCATCTTCCTTGGGACTCAGGCAGGCTAACTATATGGCCTATACAGCCAGGTACCAGAAGTCCAGGTGGGACACTGTACTGGCGCTGGCTAAACAGGCTTTCCTCCAGCTAGCCAAGGAGCTGGAGAAGGTGGCTGCTGATGGGATCGAGGAATCAAAGGTACAATTTCATGCTGTTGTGGACTCCAATGATGTGTCATCAAGAGTCATGGCTACATCTGTGGCTCTTTGGAGAATGGCTTGGCTCAGATGTACTAGCCTTTCACAGGACACCCAGGCTAAGGCCATGGATTTCCCTGTAGTGGGTAATTCTCTGTTTGGGGGGCAGACAGAGAATTACATGAAGTACAGGACCACTTATAGGAGTGCCCAGGCCTAGGAGAGGCAGGCAACTCCTCAAAGACAGCAAGCTAGGGGTAGGGGCAGGTCTTTTCACAGGCCTTTCTACCAAGCGCAGGCCTCTTCTTCCTTTTCTCAGAGGGGGTTCTTCAGAGGGAGAGGCAGAAGGGGTATAAGCAGGGCTACATCCACCCCTCAGCCTAAGGCTCCTGCCAGGCAAACACCCTGATGTGTCAGCCCGGGTCGACTCCCCATTCCGGTAGGAGGCAGGCTGGCTTACTTTGTCCAGGACTGGATGTCTGTTACCTCAGACAAGTGGGTCCTGAGGTTGTAAGCCAGGGGCTGGTTCTCAGTTTCAAAAGTTTTCCGAAACTGAGACCCAGATCCTGTCCACCTGCAAATACATTAGAAATCCTTGCTCTAGAGGCAGAGGTTTCATCTCTACTGGCCTTAAGGGCCATAGAGAGAGTTCCTACTCCATACAGGGGCAAAGGTCTGTACTCCAGGTACTTCCTTACCCCAAAAAAGACAGGGGAGTGGCGACCCATCCTAGATCCAAGATACCTAAACAAGCACCTACTAAAGCCAAAATTCAAAATGGTGACTCTGGGAACAATTCTTCCCTCTCTGAGGCCAGGAGACTGGCTAGCCTCCCTGGACCTCAAGGATGCCTATTTTCACATTCCCATCAGGTGCTCCCACAGAAGATACCTCAGGTTCGGATTGCCCTCAGGCCATTACCAGTTCAGAGCAATGCCCTTTGGTCTAACTTCAGCTCAAGGGTGTTCACAAAGTGCCTAGCAGTAGTGGTGGCCTTTTAAGAAGAAAGGATTTCTAACTTTCCATACCTGGACGATTGGCTCTTGTGGGCCAGTCCCCAGACCAAGTCAAGTCAGATCTGCAGGTTACCCAGCAAGTTCTCACATCACTGGGGTTCCTTCTCAATCTTCCCAAGTCAATTCTCGAGCCTGTACAGCTCCTCACTTTTATAGGAGCAGAGTTGGACACGGTAAAGGCAAGAGCTTTCCTTCCTCTGGAAAGGGCAACAACCATCTCTCAGCTGGCTTCTTCCTTCCTCCCTCTGGTTTCTCGACCAGCAAGGAATTTTCTTCAGCTTTTGGGCCACATGGCAGCTTCCACGGCAGTGGTCCAAGGGACCAGGTTTTAGATGAGGGACATTCAGTTCCATCTGAGGACTTTTTGGTCCCAAAGGAAAGATCTTCTTACCATACTAGTTCCTGTTACCCAGACCTTAGTTCAGGCCCTTCAATGGTGGCAGGACCTGGACAATCTGAGGCAAGGTGTTCCATTTGTCACTCAGACTCTCACTGTGGTTCTCACCACAGATGTCTTCCTTTGGGGTGGGAGGCCCATCTGGGGCTCTCACATCCCTGGGACTGTGGTCCCCTCAGGAATCCCTTCTTCATATCAACCTCCTGGAGCTCAGGACAGTACTCCTTGCCCTGCAAGCTTTCTCTTGGTCAGTCCAGAACAAGGTGGTTCAGGTCAGGACAGACAACACTACTACCATGTGGTACATCAACAAGCAGGGAGGCACTCGGTCCACGGCCTTGTGCACGGAGGCCATGAAAATATGGTCCCTGGCTTATACCCTACAGACCTCTCTGGTTGCAGTTCACCTCCCAGGAAAGGATAATGTGCTAGCAGATGCATTGAGCAGGATTTCCCAGGGCCATCACAAATGGTCTCTGGATCCTTTGGTGTTGAAAATGATTTTCTCAAGGTGGGGCACTCCAGAGATAGATCTCTTTGCAGCCCCAGACAATCACCAGCTTCCTCTGTTTTGTTGCAGACCCCCAGTCTTGGGCTCGGTCCCTCTGGATGCCCTAATTTTGAACTGGGAAGGGAAATTTCTTTATGCCTTCCCTCCCTTCCCTCTACTGTTCAAGGTTCTAGTCAAGATAAGGTCACAACCTTGCAAAGTTATTCTGATTGCTTCAGACCGGGCCAGGCAGCCTTGGTACCCCCTGTTGCTGTCCCTAGCAGTCCATCTTCCCTTGTCTCTTCCCAGGAATTACAACCTGTTAACCTCCTCTCAGGGGAGGATTTAGTACACCAATCTTCGGTCACTCAATCTCAAGGCATGGCTCTTGAACAGTTAGAGTATGCAGACCTGCATCTGTCCCAAGGGGTTCTGGATATTCTCAAAGCCTCTCGAAAGCCTGCCACCAGAAAAACTTACAACTCCAAATGGAAAAGATTCAGCATTTGGTGTCCCAAGAAGCATATATCCCCAGACACTGCTGAGTTGTCTACAGTTCTGGATTATATGGTTCACCTTAATGGCCTAGGCCTCTAACCAGCCACTCCCAAAGTTCATTTGTCAGCTGATTCTGCTTTTCTGTCAGTGGAGGAGCCTTCCTCTCTGTCAGCTCACCCTGTATTCTGTAAATTCTTCAAAGGATTGCTTCATACCAATCCCCTTTAGGGATCCTGTTCCGCCTGGGATTTGAATGTTTGCATTGCTCAGCTTATGCAGCCCTCTTTGAGCCTATGTCCTCAGCAGAGCTCAAGTACTTGACTTGTAAAACTGTGTTTTGGTTGCTGTTACCTCTGCCAGGACGTATCAGTGAATTGCAAGCCCTGTCAGTTGAGCCTGACTTCATTTCATTCCATAGAAATAAGGTGGTCCTCAGAACCAATAGAAGGTTCTTACCCAAAGTGGTTTCTGATTTCCACTTAAACCAATCCATGTCTCTTCCTGTGTTCTTCACTGATCATACCTCCTCAGGAGAGTGGAGGCTACACAGTTTGGATGTTAAAAGAGCCCTTAGTTACTACATAGAACGTACAAAAGGTCACAGGTTTGACTCCCTCCAGTTGTTCCTCACTTATGGGGAAGTAGGTAAGGGCAAACCTACCACCAAGAGAACCATTGCCAGGTGGATTGTGTCCTGTATCCAATTCTGCAATGAGAAAGTGGGAAAAGTCTCACCCTCAGGCCTGAGGGCTCATTCCACTAGAGGTACAGCTGCATTATTGGCTGCGGCCAGGGATATTCCATTGTTAGAAATTTGCCAAGCAGCCACTTGGAAAACAGTTCATACCTTCACCAAGCATTACTTTCTGGACATCCAGGCAAGGAGTGATGCTAGGTTTGGCACATCAGTACTTTAGAGCCTATTCCCAAAGTAGGTTCTGTCCCTCCTCCTTGGAGGTACTGCTTGGTAGTCTGCGGTTGTCAGAATACAGCAAGACTTCATGTTGTTTGAAGAAAAAATTACTCACCTTAGTAATTATGTTTCTTCTAATGGAGTCTTGCTGTATTCTGACTTCCCTCCCTCCTTCCCTACCTCCCCTCTCAGAACCTGCTTTGGGAAGTGGGTGGGCAGGTGCAGTGTTGCACCCAAGGGGTGTCTTCAGCCCACTTTCTGTTGTGTTGGGTGCTTTGTGTTTGATTAGTTAAGAATTGTTATGCTTTATTGCCTGGTTTTTGGTCTTTGGGTTTCCTGACTTGAGTCTTTTAGGAATCTGAAGCCTTTTTTGCCAGTTGGCTAGTATAAATTTTACAATTTCCACATTATTTAGTCAGTGAGTTTTAGCTCATAAGAATCTGATGGTTTGATTTCAAAGTACCACAAACAGAGTTTTCAGCCGAGCTTGAGCCCAACGTTCTATGCCTGGCATAGAATTTTAACCCTTCACTCTCCGGGGCAGTTCAAGTGCTGGAGCTAGCCGCAATTGTCAGAATACAGCAATACTCCATTAGAAGAAACATAATTACTAAGGTGAGTAATTTTTTCTTTGGGACCTCCCCTTATGAACACTGGTACTGTCATTTCATTAATCAGTCCTGAAAGGCGATTCTGCACAGTGACCGTGAAATCATCTTTTGGGACTGAGTAACGAAATGACAGTGCCAATGTTCATGAGGTGGGGTCCCATAAAGGCTATGTTGATTGAACATTTGGGGCAAAACATCTAAAAAATGGCTGAGATATCAACATAAGTTGCAACCCCCTTTGACAGCCATTTTACAGTGCTTACCTTCATTCTTCGGTTCGCAGTTCAGCTTTGAAGAGTGCAGATGTGTACCGGTTCACAGAAGATGACACCATCGACCCTGTATAAGGTAAGAGGGAGGTGCGGGAGGTGAGTGCACAGCGGAGGGCGGGATGGGGAGATGGGGGACCGTTTTCTTTTTTTCAGGTATAAAAAAAAAAAAAATGTTGGGGGACCATTTTCTTTTTTGCAGGGTAAACATAACACAGACTTTGACAGCAGATAAGGACCGCTTGGCGCACCCAGCCTGGCCATTTCTAAAGGTGGGGGTATAGATATGGAGATACTGGGAGTGGGCTCCCCAGTATTTCAGAGTATTTTGGGGGTACAGATATAGGGACACTGGGAGTGGGCTTCCCAGTGTCCCTCAGTGGTGGTGCTGGATTTTTAAATTGCCAGTATGGGGATTGGGCACCCTGATGTCGGCTTTAACAGAAAGCTGCTCCGTGGCTAATGTTGAGGCGGGGTGTGGGGATTGGGAAGCAAGCACTGGGAGAGAAAGCCGCTCCACGGCTAATGTTTAAGCTTTTGGGATGGGGGTCAGAGGAGTGAAGACGGGCCGTAACTCTGGCCATATGCATTAGTGTGCACGCTAATGCACATGGTCGGAGTTTGGGCTACAGAAAGAAATGAAGCGCTCCCACTGGAGTGGTTAATTTCTTGGAAGTCCAGCCACACCATGTCAACAAAGCTGAACTGCTGTCATGACCAGAGTGCCTGGGCATTGGTGTGCACTGCCAAACCTTTTGCATCTTCAGCTGTAATTGGCATGGCAGTGACACACCTCTCATTTCCCATATTGTCCCAAGATGTTCCTTGTGCAAGCGCAAGTGAATGCAAAAAGGAAAAAAAATTCTGTTCTTTTTCCTGAAAAAGGAAAGGAGCCAACAGTTGACTTAAATGCCCTCAGCAGAGGACATGACAAAGACATAGGAATTTTTCCAGGCTTTCTAGACTATTGCAAATCTCATTAATATGTCTGCCCACCCTCCCTAGGCTCCAGTTCCATTCCATTGCCTGTTGAGGAGGATATTGAAATGCATTATGAAGAGGAGGAGGAAGGAGAACCCCTAGAACCAGATGATTCTCCTGAGCAGGAATTTGGCTCTCTTACTAGGCCTTTAGAGGACTACATCCCATTACTTCTTTGTAAGGCAGATGGTAAACACCCTCAACATCTCCTCCCATGAAACTGAGGAAGATGGAGAGGAACTGGAGTTCATGGGTATGATAGGACTAGCCTCACAAGGAGGCTGCTTCTTCCCATCCATAAATCCTCAAAAAGTCAGAACAGTCTTGTCAGCACCCACCTCAGTTGCCGGCTTTGACAAGAAAATTGAGAAAAATATCAGATGGACAGGCAGGGGCTGCTGAGTAGCTGTACTACCACCCTGCTAATGAGGGGTGTTCCAGACTGCTGCTTGTGACAAGACCAAGTGCTCCTCTCCTCTCAACCTCCTGAAGAAAATCCCAGAAACTGGATGGTATGGCCCAAAAGCATATACTGTCGTCATCTTCTCCGTCGCTCAGGTAGTCAGTTTTCTTAGCATACACAGCTCAGTACCAGAATAGAATGCAGAGTTTGACGACAGAGGTCTGACATCTGTGATATAGACAAGGTCATTTCTCACAGGTGTTCATTCATACCACTTCAGTTCAGCACTGAACCCTAAATGATCAACTTTTTATGAGAACAGAAAGATAGATTTTAAGCATCTCTAAACACAAACCAGATGGGTTAGTAAACTTTGAGTGAATACAATTAGCACTACAAACTGCTCTAACTAGGAAATGCAACATCTTTTATTCAGTCAATTAGTGATTTAATTGCTGAAGCAGCAGGCTGGGCAAGTACGATGTCATTGCTCCTGACAGGGACAGAAATATCTTCATTGTTTCTTCACTGTTTCCAGTTACTGCAGAGCACAGCAACAGATGCTGATTTAAAGAAAACCATAAAACCAAACAGCATGATATTTTCAAGAAACACTAATTATGACACATTGATGTGAATTCAAGGTAATTCAAGCTCTTTATGAAATATGTGCATTTGATCTTTAATCACCTGTACCCTCCTGTGAGGGACCCTGTCCCTCCCTCCCTGGGATTTGAATGCATATATTGCCCAGCTGATGGAGGCTCATTTCAAGCCTATGACCACTGTTGCATTGAACTATGTCACTTGGAAAACAGTACTTCTATTGGGAGTCAGTGACATCTGCTAGGAGGGTGAGTGAGCTACAAGCCTTCCAGACAGAGTCATGCTACACAAGTTTCCATAGGGACAAGGTAGTCCTGAAGGCAAACAGAAAATCCCTACCTAAAGTGGTGCTGAATTCCATCTTAATCAGTCAGTTGCCCTTCCGGTTTTCTTTACTGAAAAGTCCAGCTCAAGGGAACAAAATTGTCACTGCCTGGACATCAAAAGGGCACAGAGTTTCGACCACACAAAAGATATCAGATCCACTAACACTCTGCTGTTTGTCACTTATTGTGAAGCAGGTAAAGGCAAACCAGCTTCCAGGAGAACCATTTCTCATTGGATAGTCCCTTGCATACAGTTCTGTTATGACAAAGATGGTAAATTGCCACCCAAAGACCTTAGATCACGCTCTATATGAGTCACCTCTGCCTCTGTGGCAGCAGCAAGGGATCTCATCTACAAAATGTTTGCAAAGCAGTTACCTGGGAAACAGTACACACAGGGGTTCAGTTAATTTATTTTTTGTGGATGACAAATACTTCTATGAGTCAAAATCTGGAAGTCATTCCAATTTTATGGAAGTCAAAATACTCCCAGATCACACAATTTGAAAGTCAGTATCCGAAGAAGGTTCTGTTTATGGATGTTAATACAAATATTAGTGGTAAATACATAATTCCTTAGTTTCTGTACCTTCAGTTCTGGAAGTCATTCAGTTTAGTTTTTTATGTTTGGAAGTCAATGACTTCCTTCCCCTTTATTTTGGAAGTTTTTGCCTTATTTTTGTGAGTCAAATACTCCCAAAATGGAGTTAACTGAAGCCCTGAGTACACACCTTCTCAAAAGCATTACTATCTGGACATACAGTCCAGAAGAGATGCCAGCTTTGGTTTTACTGTCATGGCAGAACCTTTTCCCTAAATAGGTTCTGGATCCATTCTTCCAAGGTACTGCTGTGTAGTCTGTACTTTGTGAATACACTGATGGGTTCCTGGTTAGAAGAAAAATACTCATCATAGTAATGTTGTTTCTTTCTAAATACCATGTGCAAATAGCCTATTTACATCAGAAACTGCCATTATGCCATTTATTTATCTAGTGGAGAGTCTTAGCATGCTTGTTTGAGACTGTGAACATGAAACAAGTTTGCCTTTTGTGTGAAGCTGTCTTCTTTGAATTGCCGTCATTACCATTACTGTCCCGAGTTCTCCACACAGAGGTGCAGAAAGTGTGTCTTTGTTCATGGTTTTCTCAATGAACTGCAAGTGTAGTGCTTTGGTGCCGTCAGGTGGCCAAATTATGAATAGCACCTTTTCATTAATGCAGTAATCTACTGTAGTAAAAAATATCGTCTGTCTTGCGCATATCCTGAATCACTGCAGTTTCTGTGCACTACCCTGCCAAAAATCAGAAACCAATAGGAACTTTCCAGGATGTGCAATTCATATAAATAGGAAGGCAGTATAGCGCAGTGGTCTAAGGCTCTGAGCTGCAAATCTGGTGATATCCAGCAGACCAGACCTGGGTTTGAATCCAACAGCTTCCACTTGCATACTGTGTGACCCTGAGCAAGTCATTTAACCTCCTTGTGCTCCCAGGTCGCTCCTGTAAAAAAGCTTTCAGCTTAGTGTGCTATACCTGATTAAACAACTAAATAAAAAAAAAATATGTTATTTGACAAGAATCACTTAATCTGTAACAAGCATGACTACATTTTACTTGTGAGAAAAAAGACACAAAGTCTAGCTGTGGGCGTAAATGCAGCAAAATACTATTTGTCAAGAAACTGCTTATGTATCTATGCTAAAAAAAACTGTAAGTCATTGATCACATAGAATAACAATATGCATAAACTTTTTTTTTTATTTTACCAGTCAGAACTCAGTTAATCAGTAGATCAAAATCACTTTCACAGGGATGGTGATCGGATGCTGGGGACCACTGGACACCAGGAAGACTTTTATTTTATGGATCCAGGACTCAGAGGGTGGGGGGCCACTGGATACTAGAGCAGACTTTTATTTTCATGGGGTGGAGATCAGAAGGTGTGTGTGTGTGTGTGGGGGGTGTCACTGGACACCAGAGAATATAGTACTTGTACTGGGGACAGTGAGCAGGGGGTAGAGGGGAACCTCTGTACACCAGGAAGCAGGTTTTCTCCCCCAACTGCCAACTTGGCTGTTGGCTGCAGTGGCTCCGTCGGCCACTAGGGTTGCCCAGAGTAAGTTGGGCTTTTTCTCTGTGGTAACTGTGCTGTGCAAGGTGTCTTGCACTAACCCTGTTGTGCAGCTGAAATGTGCTGAATATAGCGCTGCACCTTAATTCCTCTCCCCACCCCTTCCCTTTGCCCACCACATACATTATTTTTCAGCTAACCCTTTTAGAGCGCACCACAGCTCCCTTAAAATATTGCGCGTGAGCTCAAACCCCTGGCAGATGGGGTGCTATCACTTTGCCCTTGGACAAACCTTTGAATACCTGGCCCCTGATGTCATAATACTCTGCTTGTGGCATCATAGTTGTTCATATAGCAACTGACTGTGACATCACAACAGAGAATTATAAGTAACTTCAAGTAGTGAATGAGCAACTGAGAGGCAGAGTAACTCAAAGGGATAAGGATCCTCTTTTTGTGCAAATGTCCTAAATAATACATAATAGGGAGGGGGGAATCTATAGCAGATACATGAAATATAAGTAAACTGTACCTAAATATTATTAATTTCAGAGTTTCCCTGAGGCATAAATAGCTCTTTAATAACGGAAGTAATATAATAATACATAGAAAGTATGTCATCCTACAAGGGACACTGACAGTCAAAAAGTGGTGATATAATCACAGCGCCCAGCCTGCATCAGTATTCTGTAGGGCAGTTACAAGCTAGTTGTATTTTGTGTAATTTGAATGGACAAGAAGAAAACCCTCGAGGCTTGTCATCTTTTGATCTATGCTTTGCAACTTTCATTGTTTTCTTCCCTTTTAGTACAGTAACTCACAGCAGAGTGTTGTCCTTGACAAACAGCATTTTAAAATTCAAGTGTGCCTGTATTTTTGCTAGTTTATTGGCTTTTCTGTTTTAACTTTGGGTCCTGCAGAGGTCTCGGTGTCCTGCCAGTCTCCATAAATAGTTTCAGGATGTCAAAAAGGTAAAAAAATCTGTGCTACAAGTAGAGCTGGGTGAAACTAGCAAATTCAGAATTTGTGGAATTCTGTGAAATTTCTCAGAATGTTTCAGAATTTTCTGAAATTATCGAACTATCTATAACTCGGTACGTATTGCAGCTAGAGGTCTGCAGTTTGGCATGCTTATTGTCTAATACAGGCCCTAAAAGCATGCCATTGTCATAACATTTGGATGAAGGGCAAAGAAGTTATAGGGGCTCAAAGTCTGGCAATTTAATATTAATGTGAACATTTCTCAAAATATTTCTATGCTTACGACTTAGCCACCTTTGGAGCTAGATAATTGAAAACTTAGATGCATGATTTCTTGGAAGAGTCATAGAAGCAGCTATATAGAGAAGTATTGGTTATGCAAACTGTAAGTCTTAGCTATGACCTGCCTTCAAACACGACTTCCCGGGCTCACTACTGAACCCATGTCATCCAGTTCCCCCCATCTTAGGGAACAAGAACCCCAGGATAGAATATTGGACGGGAATGGATAAATTGGACACTACCTCTAAGGAAAGGGACCTAGAAGCCTTTATAAGTGACCCTCTAAAACAATTTAGCCAATATATCAAGGCCTACAGCATGTTGGGGTGTACTGGGAGGCAGTTCGACAGCAGGAGGTAAGAGGTGATACTGCCTCTCTATAGATCACTGGTGAGGCTGCATCTGGAATAGTGTGTCCTGTTCTGGAGTCTCCACCTAAGAAAAGACAAAGGCAGGCTAGAGATAGTGCAGTATAGAGTAATAAAAACAAACATTTGTCAATGCCGAATGTTTGCTTGCTGGCATTAGCAGTGGAAGTGCAGGAGTTAGATGCAGTATAGGAATGGCACTGACGTATTGAACTGACGCCAACTCCACCCTCACTATGCAGAGATGGACAGGCATTGGGGTGTGCCTTTGGGTCATCGCCCATGATGGTCATGACATTTCACCTCACTCTTCCCTTCAGGCACTGACAAGTGTCGAGGTGTGCCTTGGGGTGTTTGGACTTTACATTCACCTCATTCCATAAGGAAATATGCTGAAATGAGCACAGTGTAGGAGAACGGGGTGAACTCTGGGGGCAAAGGGTCCAAGGCGCATACCTCTCAACCATTTGTCACTGAAATGAGGGACATGGACATTTCTGAACACTCAAAATGAGGGACAATTAGGGACAAAGATCCTCAGAATGAGGGACACATCCTCAAACATGGAGATACATGCTCAGGACCTGTGAAAACAATTGTGTTTGATTGTGAAAAGTTTATTTTTGATTTACCATCTTGAAATATTATTTATTTATTTATATATGAGTTTTACCAGGAAAGCATACTGCGCTAAAAGCTCGATTCCAGATGTGACCTGGGGGCCGAGACCCATAATTACAATACAAGGATATGTACAATAAACAGAAGATTTTGGGAAGTCAAGGCTTCCTATAGACATTTGTATAACATTAACAGACAGGGGTTCAGAAATACATTGTACAGAGTGACATGGTCATATACATTACATACACCTTTATAGTACATCAAGCAGGAGTAGAAGAATTAGTTATAACAGGAGCAGCTGGAAGAGAAATGGGCTGTAAGTAGAGGGTTGCATTGGTGTGTGTTCTGTGCATGTCTTATGGAGGCCGACAGAGCATTCCAAATCTGTGGGATACGGAAACTAAAGGCGGCCTGGCCTTTGGAAGTACGCATAAACGGGACATGCAGCAGTCTGGGATCTATATTCCTGAGTGAGTACACAGGAGGGGATTGTTTGGAGAGGGTAGAGGCCAGATGGGGGGGAGGGAGTGGGACCAGAATTTGGCAGCGAACCTAGCGTAGTATATTAGTCTGCGATCGTGGAGGGACGGCAGGGTAGTAGAGCTGTATAGGTTGCAATGGTGAGTAAATAGCGGACAATCTAGAATGAACCGGCAGAAAGAATGGAACATGGTATCTAGGCTAGCCAGAGTGGACACGGAAGCAGTGGAGTAGACTGTCGCCATAATCGAAAACAGGGAGAATAATTTTTTGGACAATGGCGAGCCTGGTTTGTGTAGGGAGGCATTTTTTGTTGCGGAATAGAGCACCTAATTTGGGGAGTAGTTTCTTATGTAGTGAGTCAATATTGAGAAGTAAAGTCTAGGTGCTGGTCTAGCCAGATGCCTAGCTATCTGAAGGAAGTACAATTGTCCAGCAGGATCCCGTCCGAGGTTTTGAAAGGGGGGCAGGGGGTTTGGCGGGAAAGTCTTTGTTGGGATCCAAATGCTTGTGATACTGTTTTTTTGGGGTTTAGGAAAAGCTGGTTAGTCCTCAACCAACCCTGGATAGCATAGAAGTCCTCTTGGAGTAGTGTTGCTACACTTTGAGCGTTAGGGCCGGAGGCATACAGGACCGTGTCATCCACATACATTTGGATGGATGAGTGGGTACATGCTGATGGGAGGTCATTTAGAAAAATGGAAAAAAGTAGTGGCCCTAGGACAGAACCTTGTGGGACACCGGTAGTGACTGGCAGGGGATTTGAAGTGTGAGAGGCCAGTGTGACTGATTGCTTCCTGTTCGCTAGATAGTCATGGAACCAGCCAATGGCCTGCTCAGAGAGCCCAGTGTTGGAGAGTTTTGAGAGAAGTAGGGAATGAGAGATGGTATCAAAAGCTTTGGCTAGATCTATGAAAATGGCCGAGGTGACGTGACCTTTGTCCATACCGGTGAGAATGTCACCAGTGACACGTAGCAGGGAGGTGGTGGTGGAGTGGGATTTGAATCCCGATTGGAACGAGTGAAGAAGGAGAGGCTTCAGGAAAGGGGTGAGCTGGGACATGACTAGCCGTTCCTGTAATTTGGCCAGGATTGGGAGCAGGGAGATGGGTCTGTAGTTTTCTGGGGAGGAGGGGGTCGCCACCCTTTGGCAGAGGTATGACTGTAGCTATCTTCCAGTCCATGGGTACCTTTCCCAGAGAGAAAGAGAGGTTGAAAAGGGCAGTGAGAGGGGCAGCTATGGCTGGGGCAGACAGGAAGAGCATCTTTGCATCCAGGGACATAGGGCACTTGCCTTTGTTTGGGTTCAGGGCCCATAGAGAGTGTAGTACTTCGGCATGGGTTACTGGGCAGAAAGAGAAGGCAGGACTTGAGGGCAGGCTTTGGGGGCATGAGCTGAGGGGGCGGGGGTTGATTTGGAAGGGAGGATAGGAGTTTGGCAGTGCAGCTGGAGAAATGAGTATTAAAAGCTTCTGCTACACAGATGGGGTCGGAGATGTGGGAGCCCAGGTCTGATAGTGTAGGAGGTGGGGGTGTAGTGGGGGGGAGAGCAGGGATTTAAGTGATTTCCAGAAATCAGTCAGGTGGTGTATGTTCTTATTAAAAGCCAATAGAAAGTATGTATTCTTTGCTTGCCTGATGGAGTTTGTGAATGCATTGCGGAGCTTTCTGTATGTGGAGAGGGTTTCCTGTGTACCTGTTCTCTTGTAAGTTTTCCAGGCATGGTCTCTGGTGTGGCAATTCCTAATTATGTCGGCAGAGATCCAGGGGAGATGGGCACCTCTAACTCTCTTTGTCCGTAGGGGGGCATGTCTGTCCCATATTTTTAGGAAGCAGGTTTTGAAACCTGCAAAAGCTGCATCGATGGAGGGAGACTTGGGTATGAAAGACCAATTTACATGTCCTAAGTCTGATAGAAGAGATGCTAAGGTGAGTGAGTTGTAGGACCTGGTGCGCAGTGTCTTTGGAGTGGGGCTGGGGCTATGCACCTTCCTAATCAGGAAGATCATGTGATGATCACTTATAGAGTTGGGTAATAGGCCTGCTCTTAGGATCCTGTGGGGGTGAGAGGTGAGAGCCCAGTCTAGTAGCGAGTGGTTCTGTGACTTGTGGTTTAGTCTTGTGGGGTCCATAATGAGTTGTGTTAGGTTCAGAGCCTTTATTTTGGTCTTCAAATGGGCTTTATCTGTGCCTAACCAATTTGAGTTAAAATTACCGGTGGTGTGTAGCTCGCCCCCGGCAGCTAGGGATTGTAGGGAGCTTAGGTGGGAGAGGATGTCCTCGCGGGGTGTCCGGGGGGGCAATATGAGCCTGCCACGTAGACAGGGGATGAGTAGGGAAGAGATAGTTTGATGAGAATAGAGTTTATGTTTGCAGGGGTTGTGGGGATGTCCACTATAGTGAAATGGTGGCTGTTTGTGATATACGTTGCCGTGCCGCCTCTACGTTTTTTACCTTGCCGTTCATGTTTGATTAAAGTGTAGCCTGGTATGGAAACTTCCGCGTCTGAATGATGGGGTTTTAACCAGGTTTCTGAGATGACCAGGATGTCAGGGCGCTGTGTTAGTGCAATAGGTTGTAGTAAAGAGATTTTGGATAAAAGGCTGCAGGTGTTTAGGTGTAAGATTCGAAGGCCTTTGGGAAAGGAGAAAGGGGATTGGGAATTTGTGTGGTTTGGACCAGGATTTACCTCTATATCCCCAGACAGGAGTAGAAGAATGGAGAGGAGGTGGATTATTTTGTCCGAGAGAGGTATGGGCGGGATGCGGAGGACTGTGTGTTAGAGATAGATTGGGGCATGACGAGTTTGGATGTGCAAGACCACATGCCTCTGGTGAAAAGATGGTGGAATGATGCTGGCACTAATATTTGCGTAGTGGCTTTTGGCCAGGGCTTGGGCAGGTGCGTGCGGGCGAGAATGGCAGGGCTGGGTGGTAACCTGAGGGGTGGGGGCAGTGGGGGTGCTCTGTTTGGGAGGATGGCGGGGGGCAGGGAGGAGAGAGTAGCCAGAAAGAGAAAAAACAGGGATGTAAACAGCAGCATCCTTGACTAATTCCTATGGGAGAAACTGTAGTGTTTTATAAATTTCTGCTTAAAAGTCTGAATTTACAGTACATTCTCTGTGTGTGCAGTACCTATTCCATGAGGGTTGGATGAGGGACAAAGCAATTTTAAAGGGTAAAATGAGGACATCCCTCGTAATCAGAGGCAGTTGAGAGGTATGCCAAGGCGCACCTCGATGCCTGTCACTGGCTGCAGGGTGGGGGTGGGGATGGGGTGGAATGGCATGAGCATTACTATCGACAATCTCCAAGTCACACCCTGATGCAATCAGTCCCTACAGGTGGGCGTTATGGTCGAAAACCCCTAGCACACAAATTTCTTAGTGTAACCCCTGCAAATGGGGGTTCCCAAAAGACTTCCAGGAGCTTGCTTGAATGCTCCAAGTCTGAATGGTGTTTGGCGTTTAAGCCATTTATCAGTGAGTGTTTTTAGAGCCTCTGGTACTGTCTCTTTAAGAGCTGTCTGCTTGAGACATAATTAGTTTGTATGGGGGGACTGTGTGCTTCTCTGCTTGAGTACTACTTGAGCTGCTGCCAATTCACTCCATTTTTGCAGTCACTAGGAGTGCAAAGGGAACCTATCTGAAAGATGTAACTGTTTGCCAGAAATCATTTAGAGTAATAATGAAAATACAGTTTGTCTAACCTGCTTTCTTTGCAGTCAGAACTGTGTTTGCCTAGTTCCCCATTCTAGTTTTGAACTGTTGAACTGGACCAATCAGTGTGGGTTAAGGTAGCTCTAAAATGGTGCCTGGGCGAATCAGAACTTGGACTCGTAATCTGAGCCAGCCACAAGAGGATTGTATGGGCAGTGACTCTGGGAGATGTAGTTTGGACTTGCGCCTTTTGGACCAACAGGGGCAGTCTATTGTGAGTGACAGCCAATCCAGCCAAGAACTGGGAGGAACTCAAAGGAAGTGCCGGTTTTGTCTGCTGGAGTTTCAGTTGAGCTCTGGCAGTGAAGAGGGAAGAGCCCTGTGCTTTCGGTGTGCAGTTTTAGTCGGAACGTGTGTAAGGCCCAGAGTTCGGTCTGCAGCTTGTGTAGCTGCTTGTTAGGCCTGAATCCGTCCTGTGAAGAGAATCAAAGGATATCTGAAGAGTAGAAACCAGGCTCACCCTGTAGAAGACTGGAGAAATTGCTGAATTGCACTCGGTCTGTCAGGAACTGAATCTGCTGTGTGTTCTCCCGGGTATTGTGCAGTAATTGCGATCGGGATAGAGAAGCAGCCTGCCTGGTATAGTACTTTCTTTTTACCATATAAATGTGTGAGGAGGCTTGTGTAGCTCAAGTGAATCCTGCTGCCATTAAAGGACTTTTGCCTGTTGCAGTTTGCCATATAAATGTGTGAGGAGTCTCGTGGAGCTCAAGAGTAGCCCTGCTGACATTGAAGGACCCTATCTTGTTTGGAGGTCGTGAGTACTAATTCAGGGTCACTCCCTGTTGAATTGCCACATTGAATCCAAATGGAATTACTGTACTGCTGACTGTTTAACTAATTTTCTTTTCTCTGTGTGAAAGGGCCCCTACCATCTGCCACGGTTGGACTAGCCACTAGGGCTTGGGTACCCAGGACAGTAACTGGTAGGGATAGGCCTTGCACAGAGCCATAGGTAGATGAGTAAAGTGATAAGCTAATTAACCTGATTTCCCTGTCCTTGTTATATCCCCTAAATAAATCAGAGCTGCTTGTTTCAGCAAAGTTATACTGCCTGAGATATTTGTCTATGTTAAAGTATTGTACTGTGATTGTTGCACTGTATCTTATTTACAGGGGTCCCAGTGCCTGAACCAGTCCTGGGGTAAGTGTATACTGTGAAGGTAATTCTGATATACTGTGTGGGCCACTAGTGGGAAGAAAGGGGTTGCTGTGTCCCAGAGGGCTGTGACCAAGTTAGTTTAACTATTGCAAACCCTGACCTCTGGGTGGAGGCACCCACCATCGGATCCAGGCCCCTCAACCTGTTAGTGGCAAATCAGGCAGGGTAGTAGCCCCTGGGATAGCGCCATCTAGGGGTTACATCTTGGAGGCACCGCTGGGATTGTGTGTCCTCTAGTGGCTATATTCTGAACCACTGTTAAGAAAAAAAAATGGGTACACGACAGAGTGGCTGTGCACTGGCTGGTGGAGTGGTGTACTGGGAGGAGATTGACCCCAAAATGCTATGCTTATCCTGGACATCCCCTGGGTATCAATACGGACACTGTACAGGAGTACTTTCCAAGGTGGAAGGTTTACAAAACCCTGTGGTGGTGGGTTGGCATGCTAATCTGCTCACCCACACTTTCCTGGCCCTAGTAGAGTTTAAGGATCACATAGATAGCTCAAAGTGCCACAGACCATTACCCCAGAGGAGCCCTCACTGCCTGGAGAGTGATAACTATGGACAGTAAAGACCCTGGGGAATGAGCCACCACCACTGTCTGAAACTTTTGAGGAGAAATTGCTAAATGGTTGCTGGGGGAAGGGAAAACTGTGGAGGACTTGAAGAAACTATTCTTGCCACCTGGGGGTGTTCCTCCCCCAACACCCTCTCCTGCTCCAGTACCCGTAATGGTGGCTGAACCAATGCAGATTCCTATTTCTGCACCTGCCATTAGTCACGACTCTTACCGAAGGTTGAGGATCTTCTCTGGCACCCTCCCACCCCCAAGGGGAGGATGACTGGGAGACCTGGATAGACTATGTTGCCCCCCAAGTGCTAGAATGGCAATGCTCGGAAGCCGAAAAGCGAAAGAGGGTTAGTGAGAGCCTCCAGGTCCTGCCCTGGCTACCATCCGTGCTAAACGGGCCAGTAACCCTGAAGCAACTGCACAGGCCTATCTTGAGGCCTTGGAGAATGTGTATGGGAGCCCAGATTCTGATGAGGACCTATGGTGGAGAGTAAGAAATGCACAACAGTACCAAGGGGAGTTGTTGTCTGTGTATGTATCTCGGCTGGAAAAATTGTTGCAAGAATGCCTCAGAAAGGGTAGTTTGCCAGCGATTGAACTGGACCGAACCAGGCTGGACAGGATCCTTAAGTCTGCCCCTTCTCAGAACTGCTGTTGCTTCAGTTACGCCTGGCAATCGACTGACTCCCCACCTCCTATGATGAGTTAATGAGAGAAATTCGAGGAGTTGAGAAAAGGCGACCCGGGAGGGACCTGCACTAATAGCTGCGGCACGACCCGAGTGACTGAGGGTGACCCATCAAGTGAAGTTCAGGGCAGAGGTTGGCAGTCAATGAGTGCTCTGACAAGGAAAAAGATATGCCACAATGGGGCGAACTGTTGAGAGAGATCCAGGAATTCAAAAACAGTCCCTTTATGAAGGCCACACCTGCAAGTACAGGCCCTGACCTATATCCGACTGCATCTGCTATGGGGGTGGGGGTACCCACCCATGTATCTCCTGCTGATAATGGCTCCAAACTCGGTTCCTTGACCATGGAAGTGGAGAAACTGACGAGATGTCTCCAAATGCTTATCACGCCGCAGACAGAGATGGCACCAAGGTTTCCAGTTAGTAATACCCCCGCCCTGGCTCCCAGTGTGGCGCCTCGGCCAGCTCAAACTCCAGAAAGTATGTTTTGCTATAATTGTGGGAAGGATGGGCACATGAAAAGGAATGCGGTCCCCAAAAGACACTGGACAAATTGCATATAGGCTACAAGGAGGCTTGGAGAACAAATCAGTGGTTAAGAGGTGCACGAAATGATCCCAGTGAGGGCACCAAAATGCTAACTCGCGGCCTTTTGTGGCAAGGTCAGTTGCCCAGGCCCCCACTACCGCCTCTCAGACTGGTCCAGAATAGTGGGTCCTCCATGGAGACCACTGTAAAGGTGAATGGAGTGTCTACAAGAGCTGTATTAGACAGTGGCTCCCAAGTGACAATTATGTTCCAGGATTGGTATCAGAAGCATTTGTCAGACGTACCCTTACAACCATTAGAAGGACTGCATGTATGGGGGTTAAGTGAGAAGGTCACCCTATTCCGGTATATCCGAATTTGGCTGTCTTTCCCCACCTCCGTGGCTGGAGTGGCCGAACAAGTAGAGACCCTAGCCTTAGTGTGTCCCCCACTGGACTGTATGATGGTGTCCCTTTGTTGATTGGAACAAATGCTCATATGTTCGGAAGGCTGGACAGTTGTGTTATGAAAACAGGGGTCAAAGACTAGTAGAGCTTTAAGAGTTCCGCTTTAATTAAGAAGGCCTATAAGACACAGAGAGATGCTGAAAAATTAGAACCAGAGGAACCGGTCGGAATTGTATGGAAGAAGGATCCTGAGTCTCTGATCCTGGCGCCAAATGCCCAGTGTACCTTACAGGGAGAGGTCCGTATCAGAAAGGATGTTAAGAATAAAATATTAATGATGGATGCACCAGGCGATGGAAAATTGCCAGAGAGACTGCTGGTCAAGCCTTAGTATTTTGCCCGCTAGAGCCCATGCTTATGCCAGAAGGGTAATGGTCCAAGTTCATAATGTGTCTGAAAGAGACATTCGAGTAAATAGAGGTTGCATCCTGGCTAATGTGCATTGTGCAGACACTGCAGTGCTACCAGCAGCAAGAGTTCGAGGAAGAATGACAGAGTAACGCCTGACTTGTTTGATTTCAGCGACTCCTGTTGCCAGCTGAATGGAAAGTGAGGATCAGTGAGAAGCTTGCCCAGAGACCAGGTGTTTTCTTTAAAGGAATGGGACGTGGGATGCGTGCAGGAGCTGAGCACAATATCCGGCTGCATGACGAAAGACCATTTCGTGAGAGGTCTTTGACGCCTGGTACCTGCTGACATAGATGATGTGAGACGGCATCTGCAAGAGATGTTAGCTGCTGGTGTAATACAAGAATCCAGAAGCCCTTATGCTTCCCCCATTGTGGTAGTGAGGAAAAAGAATGGGACAGTAAGGATGTGTGTGGATTATCGCACCTTAAACTGGCGGACTATCCCTGATCAGTACACAATGCCCCGCATTCAGGATGCTTTGGACTGCCTAAACGGGAGCAAGTGGTTCTCTGTGTTGGATCTCCGCAGTGGGTACTACCAGATCCCGATGGCCACAGAGGACCGTGAGAAGACAGCCTTTATCTGTCCGCTGGCTTCTATGAATTCATGAGGATGCCTCAAGGGATTTCAGGTGCCCCAGCCACTTTTCAGCGATTGATGGAGGCGTGCAGTGGGGACATGAACTTACTAGAGTGCCTGGTATACCTAGATGATGTTATTGTGTTTGGCAGCTCACTGGAGGAACATGAGACAGATTATTTAAGGTATTGGACCGACTGGAGGACTTTGGCCAAACTGTCCATTGATAAGTGTCAATTCTTTCAAACATCAGTAAAGTATGTGGGACACATAGTATCCACTGAGGGAATAGGGCCGACTCAAGTAAAGTTGAGGCCTTGACCAACTGCCACAGCCCAAAATCTAAAAGAACTGCAAAGATTCCTGGATTCTGTGGTTATTATCAGGTTTCATCAAGGACTATTCAAGAGTGATCCGCCTTTACTTAACCTTACTCAAGGGTATCCCCCAACTCACAAAAATACCAAAGTCAGCATCCTCAAGACTGAAAGAGTGTATTTTCATCCAGTGAAGTATTTGGGGCCAGCTGGACTCCTGATTGTGAGACTGCTTTTCATGAGATCATATATCAACTTACCCATGCTCCAGTGCTGGCCTATGCCGATCCAAGAAAACTTTACGTCCTGCACACTGATGCTAGCTTGCAAGGGTTGGGGGCTGTGTTGTACCAAGAGCACCGAGAATGGCCTGAGACCAGTGGCCTTTGCCAGTAGAAGCCTGACCCCATCCGAAAAGAACTATCTGTACATAAGTTAGAGTTCCTAGCTTTGAAGTGAGCTATTGTTGAGCAATTCCATGAGTACTTGTATGGAGCTAAAATACTAGTAAAAACTGACAATAATCCTTTGACCTATGTGCAGACCTCAGCTAAGTTGGATGCCACTGGCCATACGTGGCTTTCTGCATTATCTACATATGACTATGCTCTTGAATACCGAGCAGGTCTGAACCACATAGATGCTGATGCTCTCTCCTGGAGGCCTGTTCCCCAGAATGATTGGGTCAGATTGGCAGAACCTGACATTCGGGCACTCTGCGGAAGTTTGACAGGAAGGAACAAATGTCCACGGACGCAGTGGACTGCATGGTGGATTGCTTGGAGCCTCTGAGAATTGCATACCTGCTGCTATTGCCACTTTTCTGCAATAGACATTGGTGCACTGCCTCAGCTGGACAATGACAGTATTGGCGGCTCAACTCCACGATCCCATGATCAAAGCAGCTTTAAAAGCCCTCTGTGCAGGAAAAGATGTGTCCAAATTACGCTCCACTGATTTGAGAACTGCACTGTTATACAAAGAAGGTCCTAAGTTGAAACTGATCAATAAACTGTTATACAGAGAAACAGTAGACAGAGGGGGACAGGTAGACAAACAACAACTAGTGCTGCCCACTGCCTTTCGAGACTCAGTACTGATGTCCTTGCACAACCACATGGGGCACCTTGGTATAGACAGAACACTTGACTTGGTGAGATCTAGATTCTATTGGCCTAAGATGGGGCTGATGTGGAGCAACACATTCGAACTTGTAGTCGCTGCTTACAGAGGAAAGCTTTGCCCAGAGGGCTGCCCACCTTGTTAACATCACCACCAGTGCACCCATGGAGCTGGTCTGTATTGATTTTCTGAGTTTGGAGTCAGATCAAAGAAATATCAGTAATGTGCGGTGGTCACTGACCATTTCACGAGATATGCCCAAGCTTTCCCACCAAAGACCAGAAAGCATCCACTGTGGCCAAAGTATAGTTGAAAACTTTTTGTTCATTATGGGGCTCCACAAAGAATCCATTCTGATCAAGGGAGAGACTTTGAGAGTCATCTGATCAAAGAGATGCTTTCTCTGTGGGAGTCGCGAAGTCCAGAACCACTCCTTACCACCCCAGGGGACCCACAGCCTGAGCGTTTCAACCGCACTTTGCTAGATATGCTAGGCACCCTGCACCCAAAGGACAAGCCTAGATGGAGCCAACAAATTAGCACCCTGGTACATGCTTATAACTGCACCAAAAGTGATGCCACTGGGTTCTCCTCACCGCCTGATGTTTGGAAGAGAAGCTCGACTACCGGTAGATGTGTGTTTGGGGTCTCTCCTGATGGGGTTCAAGCTGACAACTATTTACAGTATGTGCAAAGTTAAAGGCCCAGCTAACTCATGCGTACTAACTGGCTCAAACCATGGCTGCCAAAAGAAATCTGGCCAACAAAGAAAGGTATGATAAAAGGTGAAAGCACAGGAACTCCAGGAGGAGAGCGGGTTGCTAAGAAATCTGGGACTGCATGGCAAGCACAAGATTGCTGACAGATGGCACCATCTCCCTCACATTGTAGTGGGCAAACTAGATGATCTGCCAGTGTACAAAGTAAGGCCTGAGAATAATTCAAAAGATGTAAAAACAATGCATAGAAATCATTTACTGCCCATTGGACAAATCTTGATTGAGTCTGAGCCCCCAGAAGATGCCCCCTCTGAACCAATGACTAGAGCTGCTGCTAAGAAAAGATCAAGAAGGTCTGCACCAACAGAAGCAGAGTTAAAGTGTTCCCCTCCACAAGTCCCAGTTGAGCATGACTGTCAGTCCATATCAGAAGAAAGTGAGAGTGACTTTGAATACTATCCTTACGAACTGAGTCAATTGTTTGGGGCAATCCCTAGTCAATACTGGAGACGAGCTGGGCCTTCTGGACTGTCTAAGCCCCCAGCATTCCTGAGCCAATGCTCCCAGAAAGTGAAGTGCAAAGCATCAGATCAGATGAAATGGAATCATTGTGCATGGTTGAACTGTTTGAGCTTTTGGGGAGGAAAATGATGGATTGGGCAGACTGGTGATGCACACAGAGCGAGAAGAGTATTTTGAGTGCCCTGACAGTCCACTGCCAGTGTCCAAGCTCTCCATGCGAGCCAAATGTTGTGGACTCAGAAACTGTAACTCCTGGAGCTGAAAGTGCCCCAAGTTCTAGCCTCTCTACCCCCATGGAGACTCCTGACAAGTGAGGACAATGCTGAAAATGAGGCTCAGAGTGCAGAGACTGTAACAGTTCCCCCTAGAAAGACTGGTCGAGCTGTAAAGCCTGTGGTGCACCTCAGTTATGATTCCCTTGGGAGGCCTGTGGACTTGCCTCTCAGTGTTGTCCATAAAGGAGTGTATGTGTCCCCGACCTCATTGCCCAAACTGAGCGTCAGTGCTAACTCCAAGTTACTTGTGTTGCCCTCTAAGTATGGTGCCCTTTCCCCATCCAGCCCCAAGGTAACTGATAGGGAAGGGTCCCCTCTCTTCAGGTTTCATGTACAAAAGGTAATAACTTGAGTTATGGTACAATGTGTGTGTGTAATACTGTGTAAAGAGTGACGTACTGCAATGTTTCAGAAATGTGTTCTTGGTAAAATGATATATTGACTGATGATTACATGTGAGCCTAATGCAAATGTATATGGTTGCAGTTAAAACTTATGGGGTACTTGCTTGCGCGACGTCAAGCTTTCCCAGGCCAGGAAGGGTGTAACCTCTGCAAATGGGGGTTCCCAAAAGACTTCCAGGAGCTTGCTTGAATGCTCCAAGCCTGAATGGTGTTTATGCTTAAGCCATTTATCAGTGAGTGTTTTAGAGCCTCTGGTACTGTCTCTTTAAGAGCTGTCTGCTTGCAGACATAATTAGTTTGTATGGGGGACTGTGTGCTTCTCTGCTTGAGTACCACTTGAGCTGCTGCCAATTCACTCCATTTTGCAGTCACTAGGAGTGCAAAGGAACCTGTCTGAAAGATGTAACTGTTTGCCAGAAATCATTTAGAGTAATAATAAAAATACAGTTTGTCTAACCTGCTTTCTTTGCAGTCAGAACTGTGTTTGCCTAGTTCCCATTCTAGTTTTGAACTGTTGAACTGGACCAATCAGTGTGGGTTAAGGTAGCTCTAAAATGGTGCCTTGGACGAATCAGAACTTGGACTCGTAATCTGAGCCAGCCACAAGAGGATTATATGGGCAGTGACTCTGGGAGATGTAGTTTGGACTGCGCCTTTTGGACCAACAGGGCAGTCTATTGAGTGACAGCCAATCCAGCCAAGAACTGGGAGGAACTCAAAGGAAGTGCCGGTTTTGTCTGCTGGAGTTTCAGTTGAGCTCTGGCAGTGAAGAGGAAGGAGCCCTGTGCTTTTCGATTGTGCAGTTTTAGTGGGAAACATGTGTAAGGCCCAGAGTTCCAGTCTGCATCTTGTGTAACTGCTTGTTAGGACTGAATCCGTCCTGTGAAGAGAATCAAGGATATCTGAAGAGTAGAAACCAGGCTCACCCTGTAGAAGACTGGAGAAATTGCTGAATTGCACTTGGTCTGTCAGGAACTGAATCTGCTGTGTGTTCTCCGGTATTGTGCAGTAATTGCGATCGGGATAGAGAAGCAGCCTGCCTGGTATAGTACTTTCTTTTTACCATATAAATGTGTGAGGAGGCTTGTGTAGCTCAAGTGAATCCTGCTGCCATTAAAGGACTTTTGCCTGTTGCAGTTTGCCATATAAATGTGTGAGGAGTCTCGTGGAGCTCAAGAGTAGCCCTGCTGACATTGAAGGACCCTATCTTGTTTGGAGGTCGTGAGTACTAATTCAGGGTCGCTTCCTGTGGAATTGCCACATTGAATCCAAATGGAATTAACTGTACTGCTGACTGTTTAACTAATTTTTCTTTTCTCTGTGTGAAAGGGCCCCTACCATCTGCCACGGTTTGGACTAGCCACTAGGGCTTGGGTACCCAGGGACAGTAACTGGTAGGATAGCCCTTGCACAGAGCCATAAATAGATGAGTAAAGTGATAAGCTAATTAACCTGATTTCCCCTGTCCTTGTTATATCCCCTAAATAAATCAGAGCTGCTTGTTTCAGCAAAGTTATACTGCCTGAGTATTTGTCTATGTTAAAGTATTGTACTGTGATTGTTGCACTGTATCTTATTTTACAGGGGTCCCAGTGCCTGAACCAGTCCTGGGGGTAAGTGTATACTGTGAAGGTAATTCGATATACTGTGTGGGCCACTAGTGGGAAGAAAGGGGGGTTGCAGTGTCCCAGAGGGCTGTGACCAAGTTAGTTTAACTATTGCAAACCCTGACCTCTGGGTGGAGGCACCCGCCATCGGATCCAGGCCCCTCAACCTGTTAGTGGCAAATCAGGCAGGGGTAGTAGCCCCTGGGATAGCGCCATCTATGGGTTACATTGGTATTTTTTACTCCAGGTTTTCCACATGGGCTTTTTGTGACCCCACCGCATGAACAGTGACACTATCAGTTTGTTAGGTGAAAGGTAATTTTGCACAGCGACTGCTCCATTTGGTGTCACAGGTGCGAAAACACATTTCAAACAGGATGTGAAAAGTGACAGGTGTACTGTTCATGAGGAGGTGTAAAAATGGCATTGTTGAAAATCTGGAGTGAAATATAAAAACTGGTGAAAGTCACGAGCATGTGTGAAACTGCATAGCGTACACCCGTAATGTAAGTAGTTTGGGGATTTTTTACAGTGGATTTTCAACACAGGCATTTGGGACCTTCACTCTGAACAGTGTCACTGTGATTTTCGTAATCTGCATCAACACTAATTTCACAGCGCATCGTTATTCTGTGCTGGAAGTGCCAAAACATATTTTAGCCAGGTGTGAAAATGACAGCTGTACTGCTCATAAGGAGCTGTGGAAAAGTACCAGTGTTGAAAATCTGGACTGAAAATATTACAGATTTGTGAACTTACGAGGGTGCGTGGAAACTGCGCAATTCACGCTCGTAACACAGTCATTTTATGGAATTTTGTCACCAAATTTTCAACATAGCCATTTTAAGACCTCTGCTCATGAACAGCATCACTGTGGTTTTCGTAATCTGTCCCAAACATTGATTTCGACACTGATCATGCCCATTAAGCGCTACATGCCAAAAAACACATTTTGGGTAACGTGAAAATGACAGCTATACTGCTCATATGGTGATGTGGCAAAATGACAATGTTGAAAATCTGGAGTGAAAATATTAAAAATTTTGCAAAGTTACGAGTGTGCGTAGGAATTGCACAAGGCACGCTCATAAAACAGTCATTTTGGGGAATTTTTCACCAAAGTTTCAACATAGGGTTTTGGAGGGCCTACCTCATGAACTGTGACACTGTTGTTTCGTTACTCGGTCCTGAAAGGTGGTTCCGCGCAGTGACCGCAAAATCACCTTTTGGGACTGAATAACAAAATGACAGTGACTGAGTTCCTGAGGTGGGGCCCCAAGAACCCCATGTTGAAAATTTGGTGAAAAAATTCTCAAAAATGGCCGAGATATGCACCAAAGTTGAAAAAAATCGTTTATGCTATTATACAATTTACGGCATTTCTTCAGTTACATGATCGGCTTTAGAAGAATGCAGATGTGCTCCCGTGCACCGAGATCATTGTGCTGGGTTCGGACGTAAGTATAGGACAAGGGGTGTGGAGAAGGGTGCAGAGGGTGGGCGGGTTGGGGAGGGGCGAGACAGTCAACAAGGGACCAGTTTTTTCACAGATATTGTTTTTCTTTTCAGGAAGATGGCCGGGACTTTTGCCATGCTGGGGTGGGCTCCCAGTGTAGCTGGAAGATTTTTTTGGGGGAGGGTAGTGGAGCCAGGAGATTGGGCACCCCGTCGGCCATATGGACTTTTGCCAGCTGGGTGAGCTCCCAGTGTGGCACCTAGAATCTGTTTTTGGGGGTACAGTGGAGCCAGCGAGTTGGGCACCTCCGTTGGTCATCGGGACTTTTGCCATGCTGAGGTGGGCTCCCAGCGTGGCACCTGGAAATCTGTTTAGGGGGCAGTGGAGCCAGCGGGGGATTGGGCATCCTATCGGCCATCACGGTGTGCGGGGGGAACATGAGCATGCTGAGTGCGCTTCCAGCATGCTACGTGGGATGTTGGGGGGTGAAAAAATGAGAGCTGTCTATGACAGCTGTTCACATACAGTGCTGAGTGTAGGCACTTTGCATACTGCCGACGGCAGTATGTAAATTGCTCGCCGACGGCAGTATGCAAATTGCCCACACTACACTGCTGATTGTAGCAGTCTTTGGCTTTCAGCTGTATGCCACTGTATCAGAACTGCTGTCGCAGACAGCTCGGACATTTATTGGTGCAGTGAGGCAGCGCCTGCTAGAAGGAGCAGAGCATTGGAAGTGGGGTGGCACACCTGTGAAAATTCGTACGGTGGCACTATCTGTAATGCACATGCATGCAAGCAAACATAATGGTTCAAGGTAGGCCAGCAGGGCAGATCTTAGAAGGATCGTCCTTAGGCTCTGAACATGTACTCGCTAGAGACCAAAAAGGGAGAGAGGTGATATGATAAAGACCTTCAAGTTCCTTATAAGAATGAACAATGTGGACTGTGGGGAAATATTCATTCATTCAATTACATGTTGTACTTTCATTGAGTTTTACATATCTCTTAGACTGCTATGTGCTCAATTTTGTACATATTGTAATATTTTTCAATCAGCGGTTGCTCTGTTTTAATTTCTTACTACCTTATTCTACCTGATGCTAAACTGATTCTTCTGTGGCGTTCTATGCTTTTCTGTACATTTATATTATCTGTAATATTTCCTAATTCCACTGTATTTTTGCAGTAATTGTTGTTATCCCATTCTCCCTTCCTCCAGGACTCACCTGGAAACGAGCAATATTGCTCAGTGTGCCTTTCCTGGTGAAACCTTTAAATAAATAAATAAAATTCAACAGGAATGGCATGTCAAGAACATGGAGCATGAGTGGAAACTGATGGAGGGAGATGTAGAAAGGACTTGAGGATGTTTTATTTTATAGAGAGTGGCTGAGCTGTGGAACAGCTTACAGGCAGAGGTGCTGGGTGCAAGAACCATTCAAGTTTCACACACAGATGGGACCAAAAGGCAGGGGAAGCAAGGGCAGTAACTGTGAATAGACAGTAGGTCACAGGGTTGGATAGGGTAAAACAGGGCGGACTGAATGGACTGGTGGTCTTTTCTGGTGACATATTCTATGTTTCTAGGGACGTGGATATGTTGTTCTAGCCACACTTTCTGGCAGATCGCCTTTCCCTTTAAGGGTCGCTGGAACGTCTTCAAGCTGGCTCCTCCCACCCACCTGGGTGGTAAAACCCTCGGCTCCGCCCCATGATGCCAGATCTTCCTTTCCGCTGGAAGATTCAGGTTCCCTCCTTAGCGCTCCTGCGTGTGGTAGGCCCTGGCCCTCGACTCTTCGGATTTGCTTCCAAAACTTACTTTAAAACTCATTCGAGTTTCGTCTGCTCCTTCTGTCACTTCCACAATGGAAGAGAAGACTGTTCCCGAGTTTTGCCGGTGCCCCTGTGGGCAGAAAATGTTGCGCACTGACTCTCATGCTACGTGCATGTACTGTTTGGGACATGACCATGATTCGCAGGCTTGCGATCTCTGTCGTTCCTTTCACTTGTCGGTTCTGGAAGACTGCGTTGCCCGACTTCAGCTGGGGTGACCAGAAAAACATTACCCACTGGTTAAATCCAAGGATTCCCATTGGGTGGTCTCTGCGGCTGCGGGGTCCACTTAGCAGCTTGAAAAGCTCAAGGCCTTCGAGGAGGAAGTGGCTTAGGCCGCGGCTAGTTCCGTTTCGGCCTTCATTCCGCTCCGGCTGTGTTCCACTTATTTGGCTTCCTTCAAAGAGCTGTGCCAATCTCTCTCAACTAAGGGAGCAGGCTCTTCTGGGTCGCACGTTTCGCGCTCTCGCAAGAAGGAGTCGAAGAAAGAAAAGACTCAATGTCAACGCTCTTGGGATCGGGAGCAGTCCCGCTCTCGGGAGACTCTGGTTTTTACTTCGGTCGAAATTGCGGCTGAGGCTGCTGGTTTCATGGAGACCCCATCAGACCAGTTGTCTGAGACACCTGTTGACACGGCCGAGATTTTTCTCGAACTGACCGACAGGTTGTCACCAGATGAGGCTGACAATTCTCTCTTTTGGACTCCGGTGCTTCTGGTGTCTTTGGATGGGTTGGCTCAGCCTGCTGGGTCGAACCCGCCCACTCAGGACCCTGACCTGGAGGAGCTGTGGGGGTCCCTGGCTCCTTCTGACATCCCCCGTCATCCCCACTGATGGACAAGGTTGAGGTCTTGGTTCCTCTTCTACCAGGTCGGTCAGATCTCTACATCACTGGCAATCTCACTCCCGACATCATGGTAAGCGGTGGTGCCGCTACTCTTCTTCGTCCTCCTCGGATGAGGAGAGGCTGCGACGCAAATTGTGTCGGCGCTATGAAGATTTGATGTGGCAGCAGCTGGTCTTGACACCACAGTATGAAGCTGACCCCAGTTTCTACCCCAGCTATCAAGTGGTTGTCGCCCGAACAGCCGACGTCGGCTCCTGCCACCGTCACCTCTGTGAAGGTGCCGACTTAGGCTCAGTCAGCTCGGCCGAAGTAGGTTTCTCTGCTGATTGTGGTGAAGCCACCACCCAAACAGCTGAAGTCTGGGGCCCCAACCAAGGATTCTCAGTCGGCCAAACGGTTGCCCCATTGGCTGTCGGTCACCCTCACTTCCCATCGCCCAAGGCAGGTCGAGGGTGACTCTGGTGCATGCCCGCTTAACGTGGACTCCTCGTTGCACTCATGTCCCATCAACGTGGAGTCCTCTGGGGGCCTCTCCATAGACGAGGGGACTCACCTCATTCATGGGTATTCTTTGGCTCGTTTCCAAGTCCACAGGGATGGAGCTTGAACTGGTCCAGAAACGTGTCAGGTATCCCCTAACAGAGATTCTGGACAAAGGGGACTCTCTCTGAGGCCTTCCCTGTGGCCGAGGCCATTGTTGACCGGCTCTGGATCTGTAGCAGTGTCCTGCATCTTGCCCTGTGCCCTTGGCCTGGATGGCCTGCAAATATGCAGTCCCACCGGTTCCCTTTCGAATTTTTGGAGCATCCCTCAGCTGAGGGTCTGGTGGCTGACCCCATCTTTGGTGCTTGGGCAAACGGTGTGACGCGGATAGACCGACAAAGAGTCCTGAGAAATTGGATCATTCTCAAGAAGAAGGTCTGCACTGCTTCGTTACTTGGCCTTCGTCAGGCTAGCTTGGCCATGCTGATGACACATTTTTCCCATGCCCTTTTGGGCTCCCTGGATGAGGTCATTCCTCACCTCCCAGTGGACCTTCAGACCACAGTCAAGCATGTCTGGGACCAGGGAAGGGCAGTGGTGAAACAACAACTCCAGACTGCTCTGGATATTGGTGATTCTTGTGCCCACTCGGTAGCAGCCGCAGTAGCCATGCGCCATAGGACTTGGTTGAGGATCTCGACCTTCATGGCTGACACTCAACACAAGCTGGCAGATGTCTTCCTGTTTGGGCCCAGAGTGGAGGGTCACCTCAACATACTGAGAAGTCCAGTGCCACCCTGGACTCTGTGACATCTGCCCAGAAGGACAAGGGCCCCAAGCACCAGAAGCGTAAGCCCTTTTGCTCTTCAACTCCTGTGGCCAGCCCAGCAGCAGGCTCAAACCTGGTGACCGCGGGCCAAGTCAGTGGCTTCATCGGTCAGAAAGCCTGGAGGGAAGGGACCCGATGGCCCCTCGGCCGGATCCTCTTCCTCTAAGCCTGCTTAGTGACAGGTTGAGGGGTGCCACCCTCAATCCCGTCACACCTCCCCTGGGCCCTCCCATGGGGGCCTGCTCTGCTACTTCCTTTCCACCTGGTCTGTTCTCACCACGGACCAATGGGTGCTGGAAGTGGTCAGCGGGGGCCCGCCTCTGGAATTGTAGCAGGTCCCCCCAAGCTGAGCCTGTGCCCCAGGGGAGGATCTGGTGTCCGCTGTCACTCAGTCGGCTCTCTGAGACATCGCCCAGCTCCTCCACAAAGGAGGTTGTGCGCAGAGTTGGAACCTCCTTCAGAACCAGGGTTTGTTTCCAGGTATTTCCTGGTACCAAAACAGACGGGGCTGGTGCCCCATTCTCGATCTGCACGACCTGAACAGGTTTCTCAGGTCTCGCACCTTCCCATGGTAACTCTGGCTCAGATCATACCATCCCTGGAGCATAGTAACTGGTTTTGCTCCTGGATCTTTAGGATGCATTTTTCACGTCCCGATCCATCCATCCTACTGACTGTTCCTCTGATTCCGTGCCGAGGGAACCCTCTACAAGTTCCAGGCATGCCTTTTAGCCTCTCATTAGCCCCCAGGGTCTTCATCAAATGCATGGCAGTGGTGGAGGCTTTCCTGAGGTGCCGAGCAGTCTGGGTCTATCCCTACCTGGATGACTGACTCATAGCAGGTCCATCCAGGCAGGAGGTGGAGCGGTCCAGGGATCTGACCCTCCAGACTTGCTTCAGACTTGGCCTCCTGATCAACGAGGCCAAGTCAGAACTCATGCCCTTGCAGGTGATTCAGTTCATCGGGGCAGAGCTTGACTTTTGCCGGGCCAGAGCTTGGCTCCCAGCAGATAGTGCGGTGGTTCTCTCCTCCTTTGCCCAGTCATTTCTGTTTGGGCAATCGTGCCCTGCCCTGGACTTCCTGTGCCTTCTGGGCTACATGGTAGCTTGCACCAACGTGGTCCGATGGGCCCGCTGGCATATGCGTTCCCTTCAATGGGAACTGGCCAGCCAGTGGTCTCAGCACTCAGGTCACCTCGACCAGCTGGTCACCTGACTCCGAGGATGTGGGACGGCCTCCAATGGTGGCTTGTCCCGGCTCACCAGCAGAAAGGCATCCCATTTTTCTGTCCTGAGCTGATGGTCATCCTGATGACTGGCGCCTCGCTGATGGGTTGGGTGCCCATCTGGGGAGCACAGAGCCCACGAGCTCTGGTCCCCTCAGGAGTCCCGATGTCACATCAGTCTGCTGGAGCCATGTGCAGTTCAGCTACCCCTGACTGCCTTCGCTCAGTTCATTTGGGGTCAAATGGTCCAGGTCCAGATGGACAACACCACGACCATGTACTATCTCAACAAACAGGGCAGGACACACTCCTTGCCTCTGTGCAAGGAAGCTCTCCACACATGGGCCCTTGTGCTCAGCCTGGAGGCGGATCTCCTAGCCATTCATGTGGCAGGAGCCTCGAATCAGCGGCCGATGCTCTCAGCCAGATGGGCAAGGCATCTCATGAGTGGTCACTCCACCAGGAGGTAGTACAAGACCCGTTCTCCCACTGGGGCACCCCTCAGGTGGATCTATTCACCTCCAGGGAGAATGTGCAACTGAGGTTGTTTCATGCCCGCCCCCCCCTCAGCAGGACTCAATACAGGGGGATGCCTTGTCGAGGCCATGGACTCCAGGCCTCTTCTATGCCTTCCCTCCACTTCCCATGATCCACAAGCTGCTCCTCAAGACCAGGAGGGACAAGGCACAGGTGATCCTGGTGGCCCCGGACTGGTCACGCCAATTCTGGTACACCGATCTCCTCAGCCTCAGCTCCAGGCTCCCGAGGCATCTTCCAGCATGCCTGGACCTGCTCTCCATCAATCAGGGAAGGTACTCCATCTGGACCTTCAGTCCCTGCACCTAACAGCATGGTTACTAGCGGCTAAAGTTCCAGGCTTTGAGTTTGTCCGGCAAGTCCCCACAGTTGTTGAGGCATCCTGCAAGGAACTGACCAGAAAATGCTATGCCTTCAAATGGAAGAGATTTTCCATTTGATGCCAGGGAAAGGGTTGGACCCTCGTCCTGTCCAGTGGCTTGCATTTTGGACTACCTGTGGTGCCTCTCCCAGCTGGGGCTGCGGTCGCGACCCTTAAGGTGCACCTGGCAGACATCTCTGCCTACCAGAAGCAGGCCGGTATACAGTCGGTGGTGCAGGGGAAGGTGGTCTGGTGCTTTTTCAAGGGATTAGATCACATACCCCCTCCAGTGCGTGAACCTCCACCTCAATGGGATTTACTGCTGGTTTTGATAAAGCTCATGGGCAAGCCAGTCGAACCTATGCACAAGTGTGACATGTCACATTTGTCATGGATCACCACTTTCATGGTGGCTATCACGTCAGCCAGAAGGACTGGGGAGCTCCAGGTGCTCTTGGTGGAGTCTTCTTTCTCGATCTTCCACAGGGACAAGGTTGTCCTGTGCCCCAACCCAAAATTCCTTCTGAAGGTGGTGTCAGAGTTTCACCTTAATCAGATGTTGACTCTGCCGGTGTTCTACCCCACTTACACCTCGGTGGTCGAGTTCAGGCTCCATACTTTGGACCTGAGACAAGCACTTGCCTACTACAAAGAGCATACAGCAGAAGTTCAGGGAGAGGTTCGCCAGCTGTTTGTCACCTACGCTGAAGCCGCACCTGGCAGACCTGCAGCCAAGTGGATGATTGGCAGGTGGATCACTTCTTGCAGTGATCTCTGCTATAGTTTGGCAGGTAGGGAGCCTCCTGTAGGGCTAAGGGCTCATTCCACCCGCCATACTGCTGCACTGATGGCTGCTTCTAGGGACGTCCCTATTCAGGAAATCTGCAGGGCTGCTACCTGGAAGTCAGCACACACCTTCATTTGCCATTACCACATTAACCTCGAGTCATGCTGGGATGCTGGTTTTGGGGCCTCAGTCCTCCAGTCCCCGTACGCTAAGTAGGGGGTGTGTGCCTTGCCTCCCTCCTCCCGAAGAACTGCTAGGAGTCTGCGACACAGTGTGGATAGAACAACATATCCACATCCCTAGAAAGACAGGTTCTAGGGATGTGGATATGTTGTTCAATCCACACTTCTTGACAGGTACCTTGCCACTTTAAGATTGGCTGGAAGGTCTTCAAACTGGCTCCTCTCACCCACCCGGATGGTAAAACCCTCGGCTCCGCCGCATGACACCAGATCTTCCTTACTGCTTGGAAGCTCAGGTCCCTGCTTAGCGCTCCCACGTTTTGTAGGTCTGGATTCTGAATCTTCGGATTTTTGTCCTAAAATTGTTTTAAAACTCATTCGAGTTTGGTCTTCGCCTATCACGGCTGCGATGGAAGATAAGTCCGGCCCCGGTTCCGCTGGTGCCCTTGTGGGCAGAAGATGTCCCGTGCCAACTCTCCGCCCACGTCGTTTAGTGCCTTAGGCGCACCGTGATCCACAGGCCTGTGACGTGTATCTCTCCTTTTCTCCGTCGGTGTCGGAGGACCGCGCTGCCCGACTTCAGCTAGGGCGACCGGAGAAGAGGTTCACGCAGGTCAAATTGAAGGAGGCCCATTGGGTGGTGTCCACGGCGGTGGACTCCACGGAACAGCATACGGCCCTCGAGGAGGAGGCGGCCCAGGCAGTGGCGAGCTCCTCCTCGGCCTCGGCATTTATTCCGCTTCCCCGGGTTCCTTCTATACGGCTTCCTTCTGGGAGCTTTGTCAGTCCTTCTCGACTAAAGGAGAGGGTCCTTCTGGGTCTTTTCCCGCTCGATCAAAAAAAGGGGATCACAAAGGTAAGTCCAGCGTTGACGTTCTTGGGAGCAGGAGAGGTCTTGCTCCCCGGATCGTCTCCTCTCAACTTCGGTTGAGGTTGTGGCCTGGGCCACTGGTTTCCTGGAGTCCCTGTCAGACCAGCCGGCCGAGACTCCTGTTGATGAGGCCGAGACCATTCTCGAGCCCACCGACAGGTTGTCGATCAAGGAGGCCGACATCTCTTTTCCTCAGACACTGGTACCCCCGGTGACCTCTGGGGACTTGATCCTTGAGCTGAAGTCCTCGGCCAAGGACCCTGAACTGGAGGATCAGGGGGTTTCCCCCGCTCCTTCCTTGGCCCATTGTCGATGGTCTCGGTCCCCTTCCGCATCGGGTTGGTCCCACCGACAGTGTCGGTCCTGGTCCCAGCTTCGTGGAAAGCAGTGTCGCTGCTCATCCTCTTCTTCCTCCTCAACCGAGGAGAGACTTCGACGCGAATTGCATCGACGCTTATAAGGACCTTATGTATAGCAACTTATTTTAACCGTGGTCAACCGTGCCGCTCCACCTTGGCGATTAAGTGGCTGTTGCCCGATCGGCCGAAGCCATCTCCGGCCCCCGGTTCCTTGGTCGAGGAGCTGGTTCCAGTGCCGATTGCTCGGCCAAAACCGGCTGCTCCGCCCATAGTGGTGGAAACCCCTCCTCCTCCTCAGCTGAAGACTGGGGCGCCGACCAAGTGTTCTCGGTCGGGTCAGGGTTTGCTCCATAGGTTGTCGGTCACTCTCACCCCCGATCGTCCTCAGTGAGTGGAGAGTGGCTCAGGCGGTGGGCAGCTGTTTGCAGACTCTTTGAGTCTGTGACTCCTTGCTGTATTCCCGTCCAGTCGACCTGGAATCTTTAGGGGTCTGTCGGTGAGCGAGCCCATCCTCGTTCCTGGGTATTCTTTGACTCATCTGGAAACCACCGAGATGAGCTCAACTCTGTGTAACAATGGGCCAAATACCCCTCACTGAGATCCTGGATAAGGGACTCTCCCTCAGAGCCTTCCCATGGCTGAGGCCATTGTGGGTCTGGCTCTGGAGCTCTGGCAGTGCCCGGCCTCTTGTCTTGCGCCTTCAGCCAGGATAGCCCACAAGTATACGGTCCCTACCGGCTCCCTCTCTGTTTTTTCTGAGCACCCCTCGGCTGAGGGGTTGGTAGCCAATAGTGTGTTCCGGCACTCTGGAAACACTAGGGACGTGGACAAACCCTCAGATAAAGAGTCCAAAAAGCTGGACTATTCCGGGAGGAAAGTCTACGCTGCCGCCTCCTTAGGCCTTCGTCAGGCTAGCTCGGCTGTTCTGATGGCACATTTCTCCCACGCCCTGTTGGGCTCCCTCGATGAGGTGCTTCCTCATCTCCCGGCTGACCTTCAGACCACGGTCAAGCAGATTCAGGATCAGGGAAGGACAGTGGCTAAACAACAGCTCCAGACTGCTCTGGACATCGGAGACTCTTGTGCCCGGTCAGTAGCAGCCGCAGTAGCTATGTGCCGCAGGGCTCGGTTGCGGATCTCGACCTTCACGGCGGATACCCAGCACAAGCTAGCAGATGTCTCCTTTTTGGGCACCGATTTGTTCGGGCCCGGGGTGGACGGTCAACTCCAGCGGATCGAGAGAAGTTCACGACTCCTTGAACTCGGTTGTATCTGCCCAGAAGGACAAAGGCCACCATCGGCAGCGTAAGCCCTTTCATCCCTCTGCTCCTGCAGCACGTCTGGCCCAGCAACACCAGCAGCAGTGCCAGCAGTCTCATTCTTGATGCTCCAAGGCCAAGTCCATCGCTTCCTTGGTCAGGAAGTCCGGGGGAAAAGGTCCGGGTGGCCCCTCGGCCAGTTCTTCATCCAAGCCTGCCCCGTGACCAGTTGAGGGGTGCCGCGCCCCAACTTTGTCACACCTCCCCTGGGTCCCCCCGTGGTGGGCTGGCTCAGCCACTTCCTTGCCGCCTGGTTCGTTATCACCGTGGACTGCTGGGTGCTGGAGGTGGTCAGCAGGGGCCTGCCTCTGGAATTTTAGCAGACCCCTCCCTTTTGAGCCTCTGCCCCACTGGGGGCCACCGGATCCACATCCTCTCTGTCAGCTTGTCGAGATGACGTAGCCCTGCTCCTCCAAAAGGGGGTAGTCAGCAAGGTGGTGGATCCTCCTCCTTGCCCAGGGTTTGTGTCCTGGTACTTCCTGGTCCCAAAACGGATGGGGGGCTGGCGATCCATTCTCGATCTGCACTACCTGAACAAGTTCCTAAGGCTGCGCACCTTTCGGATGGTCACTCTGGCTCAGATCATACCATCCCTGGAACTAGGCGTGTGGTTCTGTTACCTGGATCTTCAGGACGCGTTCTTTCACGTCCCAATCCGTCCATCCCATCAGTGGTTCCTCTGCTTCTGAGCAGAGGGATCCCTTTACAAGTTCTGGGCCATGCCCTTTGGCCTTTCTTCAGCTCCCAGGGTCTTCACCAAATGCATGGCAGTGGTGGCAGCATTCCTGTGGTGCCGAGGGCTCTGGCTCTTACCTGGACGATTGGATGATAGCAGCCCCCTCCAGGTTGGAGGCAGAGTGGTCCGGGGATCTGGCCCTCCGGGATTGCTCTCAACTAGGCCTCCTTATCAACTAGGCCAATTCGGAACTCATGCCTTCACAGGTGATCCAGTTCATCGAGGCGGAACTCGACTCTTTCCGAGCCAGAGCCTGGCTCCCGGCAGACAGGGCCGAGGTACTTTCCTCCTTTGCCCAGTCATTACTGGTTGGGCAATTGCGCCCTGCCCGGGACTTCCTGTGCCTCCTGGGTCTCATGGCGGCCTGCACCAGCGCGGTTCATTGGGCCTGCTGGCATATGTGCCCCTGCAATGGGGGCTGGCCCGCCAGTGGTCTCAGTGCTCAGGTCTTCTAGACCAGCCAGTCACCGTGACCCAGAAGATGTGGGACAGCCTGCAATGGTGGCTCATCCCAGCTCATCTGCAGGAGGGTATCCCATTTGTCCACCCTGAGCCGACAGTCATCTTGATGAGCAGCGCCTCTCTGATGGGCTGGAGTGTCCATCTGGGGAACACAGGGCCCTTGGCCTCTGGTCCCATCAGGAGTCCCGATGCCACATCAACCTGCTGGAGCACCGGCGGTCTGCTGCCCTGACTGCCTTCGTCCATTTGTCTGGGGTCATGTGGTCTAAGTCCAGATGGACTGCACCACGACCATGTACTATCTCAACCGACAGGGAGGGGCGACTCCTTGCCCTTGTGCAAGGAGGCTCTCCTCATATGGTCTCTCATGCTCAGCCTGGAGGTGGATCTCCTAGCCATCCACGTGGCAGGAGCCTCGTACAGTCTGACTGATGCCCTCAGCCGGATAGGCGGTGCATCTCACAAGTGGTCCCTCCTGCCGGAGGTAGTGCAAGATCTGTTCTCCCATTGGGGCACTCCTCAGGTGGACCTGTTTGCCTCCAGGGAGAATGCGAAGCTGAGGCTGTTCTATGCCAACCTCCCTCAACGGGGCTTGCTGCAGGGGGATGTCTTCTCGAGGCCATGGACACCAGGCCTCTTTTACGCCTTCCCTCTATTTCTCTTGATCCACCAGGTGCTTCTCAAGGAGAGGAGGGACAAGGCGCAGGTGATTCTGGTAGCCCCAGACTGGCTACGCCAGTTCTGGTATCCAGATCTCCTCAGCCTCAGCTCCAGGCTCCCGAGGCAGCTTCCAGCTCGCCCAGACCTGCTCTTTGTCAATGAGGGGAAGGTATTCCATCTGGACCTTCAATCCCTGCACCTGAAGGCCTGGTTCCTGTGTGGCTAGAGTTCCAGGCCTTGGGTCTTTCCGATGAGGTCCTCGATGTTGTTGAGGCATCCCGTAAGGAGTCGACCAGAAAATGTTACACCTTTAAATGGAAGAGATTCTCCATTTGGTGCCAGGGCAAGGGATGGACCCCTCGTCCTGCCCATTGGCTAACATTTTGGCGTACCTGTGGTCCCTTCTCAGCAAGAGCTTTGGTCGGCGACCCTGAAGGTGCACCAGGCAGCCATCTCTGCTTACCAGGGTGCGGGCTGGCAAGCAGTCGGTGGTGCAGGAGAAGGTGGTCTAGCATTTTCAAAGGCCTAGATCACATATCCTCCAGTCGTGAACCTCCACCTCCATGGGATTTACTGCTGGTATTGGTCAAGCTCATGGGAAAGCCATTCGAACCGATACACAGGTGTGATATCTCCCACCTGTCATGGAAGACCACCTTCTTGGTGGCTGTCATGTCAGCTAGAAGGATTGGGGTGCTCCAGGCACTTTCCATAGATTCTCCTTACCTGGTCTTCCACAGGGACAAGGTTGTCCTATGCCCCCACCGAAATTCCTTCCAAAGGTGGTGTCGGAGTTTCACCTGAATCAGGTGTTGACTCTGCGGTGTTCTACCAGTCACACCTGGAGGCCAACTACAGGCTCCATACTTTGGACCTGAGAAAGCGCTCGTCTACTATAGAGAGCTATATGGCTGAAGTTCGGTTAGAGGTTCGCCAGCTGTTTTGTAACCTAAGCTGGCTTCGCACCTGGCAGACCTGCAGCCAAGCAGACCATTGACAAGTGAATCACTTTCTGCATTGATCTCTGCTGTAGGTTGGCGGGCAAGCAGCCTCCCAGAGGACAAGAGCTCAATCTACCGCCCATACTGCTGCCTTGGTGGCTGCTTCTAGGATGTCCTATCCAGGAAATCTGCAGGGCTGCTACCTGGAAGTCAGTACACACCTTCATTCCCATTACCACATCGACCTCGAGTCACGCCAGGATGCTGGTTTGGGGCCTCAGTTCTCAGTCCCTTTTTCCTAAGTAGGGGTGCGCGCCTTGCCTCCTTCCTCCGAGGAACTGCTGAGAGTCTGCCAAGTGTGGATTGAACAACATATCCACGTCCCTAGAAATACAGGTTACTCACCTGTAACAGGAGTTCTAGGAGTGGTATATGTTGTTCATCCACCGACCTCCCATTCTTCCGGCAGGAGCACAGCCTCGCTTCCAGTGGGCTAGAGATGGCATCATGGGGGTGGAGCCGAGGTTTCCACCCAGGTAGGTAGGAGGAGCCAGCTTGAAGACCTTCGGCCATCTTAAAGTGGCAGGTACCTGCCAAGAAGTGTGGATGAACAACATATACCACTTCTAGAACTCCTGTTACAGGTGAGTAACCTGTATTTCTAGGGACGTGGATATGTTGTTCAATCCACACTGACTAGCAGGTTCCTTGCCGCTTAAATGTTGCTGGAAGGTCTGCTGGCTCCTCCTACCCACCCAGGTGGTAAAACCCTCAGCTCACCCATAACCCAGATCTTCCTTACTGCTTGAAGCTCAGGTCCCTCCTTAGCGCTCTGCATTTTAGGCCTAGATCCACACTCTTCGCTTTTACCCAAACTAATTCTAAAATTTGCAAGACTCTGTCTTCGTCTTTCCTCGCGGCTGCGATGACAAATCGACTCCTGGCTTTCGTTGTTGCCCCTGTGGGCAGAAGATGTCCCGGACTGATCCGCACTCCATGTGTGTCTACTTCCTGGGGCTTGGCCACGATTTGCAGGTTTGTGAATTGTGCAGCTCCTTCTTGGCTTCGGTATTGGAGGACCATGCTGCTCGACTACTTCTTGGGCACCCTGAGAAACGGTACCCACCAGTCAAGTCGAAGGAGGCCTGTTGGGCGGTGTCTGCAGCGGCAGGCTCCTCGGAACAGCTGGAGCAGATGATCGCCCTCAAGGAGGAGGCGGCCCAGGCCATTTCTTCTTCCTCCTCAGTCGCGGCATTTATCCCACTATCCTTGGGCTCTTCCTATACAGCTTCTTTTAAAGAACTTTGTCAGTCCCTCTCCACCAAGGGAGAAGGACCAACGGGACATTCTAGTCAGTCCAAGAAGAAGGTCTCAAAAGATAAGTCCCATCGTCAACGTTTGTGGGAGCGGGAGAGATCACCCGACTTTCGACTTCAGTTGAGGTTGCGGCTAAGGCCACTGGCTTCACGGTGTCCCCGTCAGGTCAGCCAGCTGAGACACCTGTCCACGCGGTCGAGATTTTCTCAACACGTCCGGACGGTTTGTCGACTGGAGATGCTCACAAACCTACTTCACCGGTTCCCCCGGTGGAAACCGAGGACTTGCCTGTGCCTCCTGTGCTAGAGTTCCCGGTTAAGGTCCCTGTAACGAGGGAGGAGCGGGTTTTCCCCGTCCCCTCTCAGACCCACCCTTGGAATCCCTGAAGGTCTCTGTCTCAGTCCTCTTCCAGGTCCAGCCGATCCAACCGACGTCGGCGGTCTCGGTCTCGGCACCATGGAAAGCGGCGTTGCCGCTGATCCTCTTCGTCCTCTCTGGAGGATAGGCTCTGGCACAAGTTGTTGGGCGCTCACAGAGGACTTGATATGGCAGCAGCTCTTACTGTCTGTTAACAAGCCGACTCCGCCTTCTTTTGGCCATTAAGTGGCTGCTCACCAGAGCGTCCGAAACAACCCCTTGTAGTAGTCGAGGAACCGCCACCGGCGCCGGTTGTTCTGCCGAAACCGGCTGCTCCACCCATTGTGGTGGAACCTCCACCTCCACAACCGAAGACTGGGGCCCCGACCAAGGATTCTCGGTCGGGTCAGGGCTTGCCCCATAGGTTGTCAGTCAACCTCATTCCCGATTGACCTCGGCACGTGGAGGGTAGCTCAGGCACTCGGCAGCTGTTCTCAGACTCCTCGGAGTCTGACGACGACTCCTCCTTGTTCTCCAGGCCGCTCGACCTGGAGTCTGCAGGGGGTCAGTCTGTGGATGAGAGCCTATCCTCATTTTTGGGAATGCTTCGACTCGTCTCAGAGTCTACTGGGATTAAGCTTGAACCAGTTTCAAAATGGGCCAAGTATCCCCTCACGGAGATACTGGACCAAGGGGATTCCCCTACGGAGGCCTTTCCTGTGGCCGAAGCCATTGTTGGCCCGGCCCTGGAGTTGTAGCAGCAGCCAGCATCTTGTCCCACACCTTCGGCCAGGATGGCTCGAAAGTATGTGGTCCCTACTGGTTCACTCTCCGGTTTCTCGGAGCACCCCTCTGCGGAGGGGTTAGTGACCGATAGCGTTTTCCAGCGTTCCGGGAATGCTCTGGATGTGGACAAACTGCCCGATAAGGAATCCAAAAAGTTGGACTACTCAAGGCGGAAGGTATATGCTGCTTCCTCCCTAGGTCTTCGTCAGGCTAGCTCGGCCGTTCTGATGGCATACTTTTCACACGCCCTTTTGGGCTCCCTGGATGAGGTGATTCCTCATCTCCCAGCTGACCTTCAGACGACGGTCAAGCAGGTGCGGGATCAGGGAAGGGCAGTAGCTAAACATCAGCTCCAGACTTCGTTGGACATTGCTGATTCATGTGCCCGGTCAGTAGCGGCCGCAGTGGCCATGCGCTGCAGAGCTTGTCTGCGGATCTCCACCTTCGCGGCAGATACTCAGCACAAGCTGACAGACGTTCCCTTCCTGGGTACCAACTTATTCGGGCCCAGGGTGGAGGGTCATCTCCAACGGATTGAGAAGCCCAATGCCACTTTGGACTCGGTCACGTCTTCCCAGAAGGACAAAGGCCACCAGCAGCAGCATAAGCTCTTTCGTCCTTCAGCCCCTGCAGTATGTCTGGCCCAGCAACACCAGCATCAGGGCCAGCAGGCTCACGCTTGGCACCCCAAAGCCAAGCCTGCTACTTCCTCCAGCAGGAAGCCTGGAGGAAAAGGTCCAGGAGGTTCTTCTGCCAGCCCTTCCTCCAAGCCTGCCCAGTGACGGGTTGAGGGGTGTCACCCCAAACCTCGTCACTCCTCCCAGGTTCCCCTGTGGAGGACGGCTCCACCACTTCCTTTCTGCCTGGTCCGCTATCACAATGGACCGCTGGGTGTTGGAAGTGGTAGGCAGAGTCTGCCTCTGGAATTGAGCAGTTCTCCCCATCGAGCTGTCGCTCCACAGGGGCTACAGGTTCCGCAGCCTCTCTGTCGGCTCACCGAGCCGACATTGTCTGCTCCTCCAGGAGGAGGTGATCAGCGGTGGCAGACCCCCTCCAGACCCAGGTTTGTGTCTAGGTACTTCCTGGTCCCAAGCGGATGGGGACTGGTGCCCCATTCTCGATCTACATGACCTGAACAAGTTCCTAAGGTCTCGCACCTTCAGGATGGTCACTCTGGCTCAGATCATTCCATCCTTGAAGCCAGGCATGTGGTTCTGTTCTCTGGACCTTCAGGACGTGTTTTTTCACATCCCAATCCGTCCGTCTCATCAGCGGTTCCTCCGCTTCAGAGCAGAGGGATCCCTTTATGAGTTCTGGGCCATTCCCTTCGGCCTCTCTCCAGCTCCCAGGGTCTTTGCCAAATGCAAGGCAGTGGTGACAGCATTCCTGTGGTGCTGAGGGTCTGGGTGTACCCTTACCTGGACAACTGGCTGATTGCAGCCCCTTCAGGTTGGACGTGGAGTGGTCAGGAATCTGGCCCTCAAGGTCTGCTCTCAGATTGGCCTCCTTATCAGCGAGGCCAAGTCAGAACTCATGCCATCGCAGGTGATTCCAGTTCATCGGGGCAGAGCTCAACTCTCTTCGAGCCAGAGCCCGGCTCCCGGCGGACAGGGGCGAGGTCCTTTCCTCCTTTGCCCAATCATTTCTGGCTGGGTAGTTGCGCCCTGCCCGGGACTTTCTGCACCTTCTGGGCCTCATGGCGGCCTGCACCAGCGTGTTCCATTGGGCCCACTGGCATATGCGTCCCTTGCAATGGGGGCTGGTCCACCAATGGTCACAGCGCTCCGGTCCTCTGGACCAGCCAGTGACGGTGACCCAGGAGATGTGGAATGGCCTACAGTGGTGGCTCGTTCCAGCTCATCTGCAGGGGGATCCCGTTTGTCCACCCGGCCGGCCGGTCACTCTTGACCCGATGCCTCTCTGCTGGGTTAGGGTGCCCATCTGGGGAAGCTCAGAGCCAACAGCCTCTGGTCCCCTCAGGAGTCTCGATCCCACATCAACCTGCTGCAGCTTCGAGCGGTCCGACTAGCCCTCACTGCCTTTGCTCCGTTTGTATGGCGTCAAGTGGTCCAGGTCCAGATGGACAACACCACGACCATGTACTACCTGAACCGACAGGGCGGGACGCACTCCTTTCCCCTGTGCAAGGAAGCTCTCCGCACTTGGTCTCTCATGATCAGCCTGGAGGCGGATCTTCTAGCCATCCATGTGGCAGGAGCCTCCAACAGTCTGGCCGATGCCCTCAGCCGGATAGGCGGTGCATCTCACAAGTGGTCTCTCCTGCCGGAGGTAGTACTAGATCTGTTCTCCCACTGGGGCAACCCTCAGGTGGACCTGTTCACCTCCAGGGAGAATGCGAAGCTGAGGCTGTTTCATGCCCACCTTCCTCAGCAGGGCTCGCTGCACGGGGATGCCTTCTTGAGGCCGTGGACCCCGGGCCTCTTCTACACCTTCCCTCCATTTCCCTTGATCCACTAGGTGCTTCTCAAGGTGAAGAAGGACAAGGTGCAGGTGATTCTGGTAGCCCCAGACTGGCCCCGCCAGTTCTGGTACCCAGATCTCCTCAGCTTCAGCTCCAGGCTCCCGAGGCGGCTTCCAGCCTGCCCGGACCTGATCTTAGTCAACAAGGGGAAGGTTCTCCATCCGGATTTTCATTCCCTGCACGCGACGGCCTGGTTCCTCAGCGGCTAAAGTTCTAGGCCTTAGGTCTTTCTGACAAGGTCCTCAATGTCGTTGAGACGTCCCGTAAGGAGTCGACCAGAAAATGCTATGCCTTCAAATGGAAGAGATTCTCCATTTGGTGTCAAGACAAGGGGTTGGACCCTTCTTCTTGTTTCTTGGCTAGCATTCTGGACTATGTGTGGTCCCTTTCTCAGCTAGGGCGTCGGTCGACGACCCTTGAGGTGCACCTGGCAACCATCTCTGCTTACCGGGCGTGGGCCGGAAAGCAGTCGGTGGTGCAGGAGAAGGTGGTCCGGGCACTTTTCAAGGCCTTGATCACTATCCCCTCCGGTGCGAGAACCTCCACCTCCGTGGGATCTACTGCTGGTTGGCTAAGCTCATGGGCAAGCCATTCGAACCAATGCACAGGTGTGACATCTCTCACCTGTCGTGGAAGACCGCCTTCTTGGTGGCTATTACATCAGCCAGAAGGATGGGAGAGCTCAGGCGCATTCCATCGAGTCTCCTATCTGGTCTTCCATAGGGACAAGGTTGTCCTGCGCCCCACCGAAATTTCTTCCGAAGGTGGTATTGGAGTTTCACTCAACAGGTGTTGATTTTGCCGGTGTTCTTAATCACCTCGGAGGCCGAATATAGGCTTCATACTTTGGACCCTAGAAGAGTGCTCTCTTATTATAAGGAGCGGATGGCAGAAGTTTCGGAGAGGTTCAGGGAAATTGATCTTTCTAACTGGGGTCTGGAGCTAGTATGACACAATCGAGGGCATCTTACGATGCCATTGAGGTGGCCCTAGACTGCTGAGAACCGGTTCGTATTAGGGGACAGCATATCATTTTCTCCCAGCTGCACCTTTGGCGCAGCGATGATGCTTTACTGACACTTTCGGTAGCTTACTTCTCTCCCTGGATCAAGTGAGAACTGCTAGGAAACCCACCTGCTCCTGTGCCAAAGGAGCCTGCCTGGCCCTGACTAGTCTCAGATCTTGCCAGACCTTTAGGGAGCCCCTGCTCTCAGGTGTTCTGCCCCACACAGAGGGTTGAGGGTGTCTGTTACCCTCAGGGTGAGCCAGCTCCTCCCTCAGATATGAAGGGAAGCTTGGTGCTCAGACCCATACATGTGAATCAATGGTGAAGATTGATTTTTGGAACATACAGAAGTTACGTACTTACCGTAACTGTTGCTTTTACAGGATATCTTTACCATTTATTACCACACCCACTCACCATCCTACACTCTAGCAGAGCCAGGGCCTCTGGACATCTCACCCTGATAGTGCTGGCTGGCACCATCTAGTGCCATGACATCACCCTAGTTGTGTTCCATATGGAGTAGATGTTAAAAAAAAAGAAAATAAAAAAGTTTGGGACCCATTCTTGGGTTCTACTCCCACCAAAAAAAAACAACTTAAAACTGGAGTAAAGGTTCCTTTTAGGGCCCTCATATCAACCAAATAATCAAAACAAAAAAGAAGTGAAAGAAGGTAGCTCTCTTCCTTCCTTTTCTTTCTTTTTCTCCGTCTCCCTGACCAGGGTATATCCCTTTCCTGGGGTTTATCCCTATTATTTGCTGAATGCATTTTGTGTCTCTTGGCACTCTCCAATCTAACTCCACTGTAAAGAGTGCTGTGCACTGGATTGGATCAAGTACATTAGCTCTTATACAGGGCACATCCCTGTTGTTGCAGGAGAAGTCTTGTTCTTTGATGTTTTTTTTTCTTGTGACTTGCCAGATTATTCCTTTGGTTGGTTTGCCCTTCTCTACGCCAGCTGGACTGTTAGCCCACTTACCTAGTGACCCTGGTGCTGTGTGATCTGCACTGGCTGCTGGTGAGATGGAGAATCACCTTCAAGGTGGCCTTGCTCACCTATAAGGCCCAATACAGATTGGGCCCTGTCTGTCTGAGTGATCTCCTGACTCCTGTCCACCCTGGGCACTCACTCTGCTCCACCACCGAGGGTCTCCTAGCAGTCCCTAGGGCCCGGTGAATACCTCAGGAGATCATCATTTAAGGTGGCTAGCCTGGCCCTGTGGAACTCACCCTCAAGATCCTTGAGGGAGGCCCCATCAATGAAGACATTGAAGCGGGGTCTGAAGGTGCATCTGTTTAGAGAAGCATGTCAGAATTATTAGTGAGCTTTAGGAATTAGCTGACTGCTGAAATATTTATTTTATTGAGGATTTTATTTTATAATATTGTTGCTCGTACCGCTGTCATTAACATACAGTATGTTATTGTTGTATGTTTATTTGTTTTTACCTTTGCCTGATTGTACAGCACCTAGAGCCTCCAGGATTGAGCGCTTAACAAATAAAGTTTTACTTACTTACTTACTACCCTGTGGGGTGCCTGGGGAGATGAATACATGTAGACTCCTTTGGACTGTTTGGCCATACAGCTCCACATGCTCCTGAGATTCCTTCCTTTTTTCCCACATGGGGAAAAAGGGGAGCATATTTTCATTAGCTAGTCAGTCAATTAGTCCTCTATCAGCTAGAATGGGATTTGTTTTTTCAGGTGTTTATGTGATTATTTCCTATTTTGATACATTATGCTATCTCAGATTCAAGAGGTTCCCAATTCCGGATATCCTCTTTTGCTTTTCTACCACAGCTACATTTCAGGGCTGCTGCCTTTAGGATCACTATCCATCTCCTGTCTAACTAGTGATGAGAGGCCCTGGATCCATAACCAACTACCCCTTTAGGCCACCTAGTGTGCACTTTTTATGTTTGTGCATGCACAAAGCAAACATATTGCTGTGATGCTGGATTTCAGAGGTGTGTCATTGTTGGGTCCAGCGTAGCTGAAGCTGCAGTAGGCTCGATTGTGACAGTTCAATGATCAGCGAGGCTGATCATGACACTGCTCTGCCGATTGATGGGTGGAAACTTTGTGTAATTGAAAATAGGTAGCTGCACCTATCATTCAGTGGCTACCTTCCTTCATCTGCATGACGCCACCCACCAAGCAGCTGAGCGGTGTCATTATAGGAGAAGCTGCATGACGTCATATAAGTGGAGAGCCCCGGCTCATCCTTTTGCACTGGAAATTTGACTCGGAGAGTCCAGCATAGTGCAGCGCGCCATAGCCAAGGAAGGTCAATTACATGCCCCACAGAGGCATCAACAAGTCCAAATAGTCTACCAGCTGTACCTCAACCTTACGATCCATTTTAATTTTGTACTTTCTTCAGTTAACTGCGAATATTATTGGCTGTTTTACCTGAGGACAGTAGTTGAAATTTAAACTTGCTTGACTTCTTGCCTATCATTTTTAACTTTTATTTCAACATCATCTAGATTCTTAAACAAGTCACGAGTTGGAATTCCTGTTAGCTTTGGGTCTACAGGCATACTAACAAGCTCTTCTGAAAGTCCCAGTGTTAGATAAATTTAATTAAGTCCAGCCAATGCCAATTACAGCCCAAGTTAGCCAAGAATAAATTTTTACCTGCTTCTGATCCTCCTGCAAAAATATTGAGCTCTTTGCAATTCATCCCGCCAAACAATTTGTCATCTACTGATTTCCAGCCTGTAGTAACTTTTTTGTCTTTGATCTTCCTAAGACATGTTCTGTGATCAAAGAAATCATCAGCGCCTTTGCCTGTGGTCAACCTAACTTGTAATCATGCGGCATATTTGAATCACGGACGCTCGAGTGAATATTGCCTTCCTTATCCCTTGTCGATCTGATACATCTGCTGGCTCCTGCTATTTATTTAGGAGTCAAATTAAATAGTTTTTAGGTAATAAATGTTATAAACTACTCAGTCATATTCAGGTGTACTTCTGATGCTGCTGACTAAGAACTTAATCTTTGCAGCTGGATGAAATGCTGAAAACTTTACATACTGTTACGCTTACGGCGGTACAAGTGCTGCCACTTGTACATTAGGAAAGTTTGTCTAATGCAGTCAAATGTTACACTGCAGCGGCAGTAACATGCCTAGCAAAAACTCATTCTTATGCTGCATTATGTTTATTTACTTGTGTTCAGTGTGGCAGGCTCTTATGGTTTACAAGCGCAAACAATGCATACTTTTCACTCGTGGGCCATAGAATCTTGATGTATCACATGTATGCACATGAGGGAATGTAAATTTAGTGATTAATAAAATATATCTCCCCAGATTAATAAAATGTCTTCATATATGATATCTGCATATGAAATCTTGCTAGTAAGCTTGTACTGTATTTGAATGGTGTCACACACTGGCAACTCTCACCTCCCCACCACTATTCTCCCCACAAACTCTAGCCTAATTTACGTACTGATTTTGCATCTCTTCACGATGTTGAAGTGGTTATTATGAAAGTCTGTATCTAATTTGTTTGCCCACTGCGTACTCAGTGTGTTACATTAGGCTTGTAATTTTACATCAGAAAAACAAATCAAAAATATTTCAACAGTATACAAATGTCGCTGCACCTGCCAACATCATTGCAAGATAAAGCTTTTGAATATCATAACCGTAGTCTGTATTTTGTTTCACTGTGTATATTATATACTCTGATCTAGTAAAGGTCAATTAAAAACTTGAACAACATATTTCTGTTCAGACATCTTTAACCATAGGCAACTATTTGATATTCAAATTGGTATTTAACAGCATAGGGCATCTGTACGCTTTTGCCATGCTTCCAATAATTCTCTAAGTTGCAGGTCGTCCTTTGGTCCAACAGTCTGTACCGACTGGTACCACCTTGATGAATTATGACTGGGTATGTACCTGGGAAACGTCATTTAACTATGTACTGCATGTCTCTGTGGTCACTTTCAGTCATTTCAAATAAGCGGTCTGCATGTTCATAGGATACCATAGGTGCAAGTGATCTAAACTGCTGCCATTGCTTAACTGAGTTAACCAATTGCTTGATATCTGAACCTCTAGGATCTGCTAACAATTTGCAGTTGCGAAATGGTCAGGGTCCAAATTCTGCAGAGCCTCTTGCTACTCTGCATAGGTAATGTTTGCTCGAGTAATCTGCGATTTCCTGATTACTAGCATGATATTCCATGTCATATCCCATGTAAGGGACAGTCCCCAGGATATGTTGCTTGTATTATGCTAATACTGCTCCTGTGGCAGAACCTGCATCTCCAGGGTTAGGCATGACCCAAACATGATCAGATTGTGCCAATGCCAAATTATTAGCTGAACAAGTTAAAGCGCATCCGCCCATGAGCACTAGGTTCTTAGACAAGCAGAGTTCTTTGGCTTTCACTAAGGCTGCAGAAGATAATCTTTCTTAAAATGTGTAGCTCTGGCAATGTCAAAATAATATTTGTCAGTTAGATCAGGTTGCCGCTATAAGCATCCACAATGAAGATTTTCTTTAGAGTGATTTTCTGAGGTTTGCCATAGCAAATGTGGGAGTAGTAACCTGTAGGAATTGTGATGAATCAGTCTCCACCATTCAAACAGCCAAAAGTGCTGTTTTCCATGAAAAAATGCTTTTATTTCCGTGCATGCTTCATTTGCATAACCCTGCCCTTTTTCTCGGTGCTGCAATCCCAACCATGACATCATGCAAGGAAACAAAGTTTGTAAAAGGACACTGTCAGTTTTAGCTGACTCTTTACATTGTTTGCAACTAGCTGTATCTAGCATTATTACAAGTAGAAAAATTCTAGTGATTTGATTGGCTGAAAGCAGCTCAGAGCCATGTAATCACTGACCCATATTTATACTCCTGAACTACTTACAGTCATTCAGGCCCTATAATATAAACATAAAAAAGTATTATCATGCTCCCCAATTCTGACAGAGGCTGTCATTTCAGACCTGTCACTTCACCAGCAGGCAGTAAAAGTGAAACAACATCTACACAGGATGGCAAATTATCTCTTTAGCCTACTTGTATCACAGAAAATTTCCAGAAACTTTTCTACAGACTGCACTGCTGTAAACACCACCAAAACAGGAGACTGCACTTTGATTAGGGAGACAGAAAATCAGCTATTTACTGTACCCACAATGCCTCACAATGTAAATTAGTATACAGGCTATTATATTTCTGTGGTCACTACAGAAATAGGAGACTACATCTCCCAGTAAAGAAATCTTGTCAGCTAGATACTATATGCACAGTGCCTTGTTTTGATAACAAACATATGAGAGCTTTTCTAGTTGAAGCCACTCCAGAAATATGAGACTGCACCTCACACTAAGGGAATTGGAAAACAACTTCTTATTGTACCCACAGTGCCTTGCTATGCACATCTACATATAAGAAGAAGAAGAATCAGCATTTATATAGCGCTTTTCATATACAGTATCCCAAAGCACTTTACAAGCAATGCTAGACTGGTAGTGAAGTGACTGAATGTGTGGTGGCGGCCATATTGCACATCATCACCCACACAGCCTGGATAATTGCATGAACTGGTTTATGGGAAGGAGAATGTTGGCCAGGACACCGAGAATGTTCCCTGCTCTTTGCGAAGAGTGCCCTGGGTTCTTTTACTTCCACCTGGACAGCACCAGGATGGGCAGAAGGGACCTCAGTTTAACATCTCATCTGAAGGACGACACACCCCAGCAGTATAGCACCCCCCAATACTGCACTTGGATGCCAATGATTTTTAGGTGTAAGTCCAGTCCCGATGTGGGACGAGAACCCACGACCTTCTGGTCCAGAGGCGGGTGTGCTACCAACTGAGGCACGCTGACACCTAAGAGTGTAGACACCACCACTAAAATAAGGGTCTGCACCTCTGAGCAACGAACATTTAAGTCAACTGTATAATTTACCCTGAATTCCTTGTTGCTGTATGTAAAACATTGACAGATCCCTTGCATGACATTATGCTGGGGCTGTGGCTGCACAGAGAAAACTAGAGGGCGGGCAGAAACTAAGTGCTGATAAAACATAAAAAAAACACGACAGATTTTTTTCTACAAAACAAATTGCAGCTTCATCATCTGAAGCATGGGTGTCAATGGCATACTGTGTGAAAAGGCAATGCGGAATGTCACAAAATCATTTTAAATTTAAATAACGAATAGTAATGAATGAAATGATCACTTATGTCAGTGCTCAATGGATTCTTATCACCATATGGTGCCATACCTATTAGGATGTATTCATTTTCATAGGCTTTAGGCCCACCCTTCTGAGTCATAGCGCTATACCATAATTCAACAGAGTGCTGGTACTGCTGGCTCCAAAGTTTCTTAAGAGTAAAACCTTGTCCCTGCCATATTGATACAGTTTCAAATTCACCTATTGCATCAATTGCTAAGATGCAAGCATCATCAAATGTAGATGTATAGTATACAGCAGTGGCATGGCTGTGATGGTGTGACATATAAGAGATAGGTACTCATATATTCCATTTCTTAAGATATTCTTTAGTTTTATTCTGTTTAAGATGAACTGTTTTCCCTACTTTGGCTGGCCTGGTAGTGCTGAGGGTTGAGGTGCTGACGCCCACACCTTGCGCCATGCTGGTGACCGGGTTTGGGAGCGAGCCTGGGTTGTCAGGGATTGGCAGCGGAGGGAAGAGATGAAAAAATTACTTACCATAGTAATGTTATTTCTTCTAATGGAGTCTTGCTGTATTCTGACAATATGCAGTTAGACAGACTGGTTCAACTGCCCCGGAGAATCAAGAGTTAAAACTCTATGCAAATGCATAGAACGTTGAGTTCGAGCTTGGTTTTCAAGCCACTGTCCTCAGTATGTTCTAGTAACTGATCAGATTCTATGAAGCGAACTAGATTAATATGTATGTAATGGCCAAAACTAAGCCTAAATAGGACCCCAACAGGGGCAACATGAGGAAAAAACCAAAAGGCATATAAAAGACTCAAGTCACAGATGCCCACAGAAAACCATTACAACTAATGGTTTAAACCATAAAGTTGCTGCAGAAAGCCACCCTTCCCCATGTTCTGAAGGGGAGGTAGGGTGGGAGGTCAGAATACAGCAAGACTCCATTAGAAGAAACAACATTACTATGGTAAGTAATTTTTTCTTCAAACAACATGAAGTCTTGCTGTATTCTGACAATATGCAGACTATAAAGCAGTGCCCCCAGGAGGTGGGCACAGAACCTATTTGGGTAATAGGCTCTGTAGTACTGCTGTACCAAACCTGGCATCACTCCTTACCTGAATATCCAGGCTGTAATGCTTACTAATTGTATGGACAGACTTCAGGTGGCAGCCTTACATATCTCAAGCAGGGGACTTCCTGGCAGCCAGGGAGGCCAGTGCCTCTGGTAGAGTGGGCCCTAAGACCTGCTGGTGGGTCCTTACCCAACTTACTGTAGCAGAACTGGATACAGGCCACAATCCATCTGGCTATAGTCCTTTTTGCAGCTGGCCTGCCCTGACCAACTTCACCATAAGTAAGAAAAAGCTGGGAACAATCCTTCCTGTTGTCCTCTCCATATAATAGCTAATAGCTCTTTTAATGTCCAGGCTGTGCAGTCTGTGTTCACTTGAACTAGAGTGATCTGAGAAAAATACAGGCAAAGTAATGGATTGGTTCAGATGAAAATCAGAAACCACCTTAGGGAGAAATTTCGTATTAGTTCGGAGCACAATCTTATCCCTGTGAGGTGAAATATAGTTAGGCTCCACAGACAAGGCCTGAAGCTCACTGATTCTTCTAGCAGAAATGATAGCCACTAGAAAAAGTTTTCCAAGTGTGACACTTGAGTTCTGAAGAAAACATAGGTTTGAAAGGAGGCTGCATAAGCTGACCTATACATACGTTTAGGTCCCATGCATGGGGTAGGTTCCCTATGTGGGGGATGAAGATGCAACAACACCTTGAAAAACTTTTTGAAAATTGGGTATACAGCCAGAGAAGATGCCTTCCCTGCTGAAAGATAAACAGAGACAGCAGAAAGATGTACAGTACCTTCAGGATAGATGGCTGTAAATGCAGAGACTGAAGGTGGGCCAGATAGTCCAGAAGCTCCGGTACTGCAACTTGCTGTGGATCCAAATCCTTCTTCACACCAGATGGAAAATCTTTTCCATTTAGAGGAATAGGTTTTTCTGGTAGCAGGCTTTCTGGCACTTTTCAGAATATCCAGGACAGATTGAGACAGTTGTAAATCTGCATATTCTAGATCTTCAAGAACCAAGCCCTGAGGTGAAGGGATGAAGATTGGGGCACATTATCCTGCTCTGAGAGGATGTCAGCAGGTTGTACCTCCTGGGTAGAGAAATCGGTTTGGTCACTGACAGTGACAACAGCATCGAGTACCATGGCTGTCTGGCCCAGTCTGGGGCTATGAGAATCATTGTGGCAGACTGAGACCTCAGCTTGACCAGGACTCTGGCTATCAGAGTAAAGGGAGGAAAAGCATAAATGAACCTGTTTGACCAGTCCAGAAGGAGAGCATCCAGTGGCACTGAGCCCTGGAGTGGAGGCCTGCAACAATACAGAGGTAACTGGTGATTGTCTGGGGCTGCAAAGAGATCCATCTCTGGAACCCCCCACCTCCTGAATACTGAGAGAAGGACCTGCTTGTTCAAGGTCCATTCGTGATGGACCCGGCTGATTCTGCTGAGAGCATCTGCCAGTACATTGTCCTTGCCTGGCAAGTGAACTGCTAACAGTGACATGTTGAGAGAATATGCCAGCTTCCAAATCTTCATGGATTCTGTGCACAGCAGGGAGGATCTTGTTCCCCCCTGCTTGTTGATGTAGTACATGGTGGTGGTGTTGTCTATCCTGACCTGCACCACCTTGCCCTGTAAGAGACTGGCAAACTCCTGAATAGCCAGGAGCACTGCTCTGAGCTCCAGAAGATTGATGTGCAAGAGAAACTCCTGAGGGAGCCACGTACCGTGTGCTGTGTGATCCCCCCGGTGGGCACCCCAGCCCAGGAGAGAAGCATCCGTTGTCCGCACCAGAGAGGGTACCTGAGAGAGAAAGGGAACCCCCCACTCTGAGGTTGTCCATCTCCTGCCACCACTGAAGAGATGATAGAAGGGTGGGAGATACTGGAATTAGTTTGGACAGAGAATCCTTTTTCTGAGACCAGAAGGATCTCAGGTGGAACTGAATGTCCCTCATCTGGAACCTGGCTCCCAGGACCACAGCTGTGGTGGAGGCCATGTGTCCTAGAAGCTGTAAGAAGTACCCTGCTGGCCGAGGAACTGGAACCTGAAAGGATGTTGCCAGTTCTATGAGGGTCTGTGCCTTTGCAGAAGGCAAAAAGGCCCTTGCCTGAATGGTATTCAGCTCTGCCCCTATAAAGTCTAATACCTGTACTGGGGTTAAGACAGACTTTTGATGATTTACCAAAAATCCCAGAGAAAGAAGAGTATCCTGAGTGAGTTTTAGGGCTTCTATGACCTGCTGGGGGGATTGACCCACCAACAGTCAGTCGTCCAGATGGGGTAAACTGAAACCCCTTGTCTTCTGAGGAATGCCACCACTACTGCCAGACATTTTGTAAACACTCTTGGTGCAGATGTCAGGCCGAAGGGCATAGCCCTGAATAGGTAGTGGCCTGAAGGTAGTCAAAATCTGAAGAGTATCCTGAGTGAGTTTTAGGGCTTCTGTGACCTGCTGGGGGATTGGCCCACCAACAGCCAGTCATTCAGATAGGGGTATACTGAAACCCCTTGCCTTCTGAGGAATGCCACCACTACTGCCAGACATTTTGTAAACACTCTTGGTGCAGATGTCAGGTCAAAGGGCATAGCCCTGAATTGGGAGTGGTCTGAAGGCAGTCGAAATCTGAGATATTTTCTGTGAGACTGTTTGATGGGGATGTGGAAGTAAGCATCCTTTAGGTCTAGGGATGCCAGACAGTCCCCTTGCTTGAGAGTAGGTAGAATGGTAGCCAGGGTTGTCATTTTTAATTTTGGCTTTGTATGCCTGTTTATCTGAGATCCAGAATGGGCCGCCACTCCCCATTTTTCTTTGGTGTCAGGAAGTACCTTGAATACAGTCCTTTTCCCCTGTGCTGAAGTGACACAGGTTCCACTGCCCTTGACTGAAAAAGTGTGGAAACCTCTGCCTCCAGCTGGGCTGTTTCTACAGTGCTGGAAGGTCTGAAAATTCTTGCTGACAGTTTTGGAGGCACCTTGAAAGTGAGCAAGTCCTGACCCACTATCTCCAGGACCCATTTGTCTGAAGTGATGGAATGCCAGGCCTGGAGATAGTAGATCAGCCTGCCCCCAACAGGGTAAGGGGAGGCGGCCTGAACAGAGCTTTCAGGGTGTCTGTTTCGCTGGGGTATCAGACTGGGGGGTGGTGGCGGCCCTGCCAGCACCTCTCCTTCCCTTCCCTCTAAAGAACCCCCTGGGTTGCTGATAAGAGGGAAAAGCTTGGGTCTGGTGGAAAGGCCTGGGGTAAGGTCTGCCCCTACCCCTGACCTGCTGCTTCTGAGGAGTGGCAGCTTTCTCTTTTGCTGAAGCACTCCTGTATGCCACTCTGTACTCATTAATTTTCTTCATATATGCCTCAGTCTGTTCCCCAAACAGAGAGTTCTGGACAAGAGGAGAATCCATGGCATTATTCTGTGTGTCCTGGGACAGGTTAGTACACCTGAGCCAGGAAAAACGCCTGAGGGATATAGCAGAAGCCACAGCCCTAGAAGTTGCATCATTGGAGTCCACAGCCATTGGAACTGGGACTTAGATGCTTCTACCCCCTTATTGACCAGCTCCTGAAGGTCAGCAGAAAGCTCAGGAGAGGCCTGTTTAGCTAGTTGTTCGACAGCCTCCCAAAGGGACTTTTGATACCTGGAGGCATAAGCCATATAGGAGGCTTGCCTGATACCCAGGGAAGATGCTAGGTACCCTTTCTTGGCAAGAGAATCCACCTTCCTGGAATCCTTGTCAGGGGGGGTGAGAGGCCAGAGGAGTGCCAGCTTTCTCGCAGACTGCAGTTTGAACTACCCCTACATGGCTACAATGACTAGCTAAAAAATCAGTACCATTGCCAGCCAGAAGGTACTTCCTGTCCATCTTCTTATCCAAAGGAGGGACAGAACTAGGGGTTTGAAGGATCTTTAAAGTCTGCTTCTTATGGGACTTATGAATGGGAAGCGAAAGTCCCTGGGATACTACAAGATCCATCATCTCCTTGTAATCCTCTTCCTCATCATCCTCCTGCCTGGCCTCTTGTACAGAGAGCTGCAGGGTCTCAGCCACCTGCCTCATAAAAGCAAAATGGGTGGTAGCCTCAGAGACAGGCCTAGGAGGATTCGTACTGAGGATGGTCAGGAGATCTCAGGGTCAATGAGTTCCCCTTCATCCCGTTCCTCCTCCTCCTCCTCACATTCAGAAAAGTAATACTCCTCAGGATCAGTGTGTCCTGAAGGAGTTGAACCGGTATCCGGAACCGTTGGCTGCCCAGATGGTACCTGTGATGGTTCGCCAAACCCAGATTGCAAAGACTGCACTATTCGGATGGCCTTTGCAATTTCATCCGCGGTTGGAACCGAGACTGGTTGCTTATGAGGTTCCTAAACGGAGCGTTTGGCTTTTGGGTTCAGAAGCCAACTCCGAATGTTGTTTAGTCATCGACGGTTCACCCTGGCTTGAAAGGTCGGTGGTAGGATCCGAAGGTTCGGTAGAACCGGAACCGGCCTCAGCAGTCTTGTCCATTTTTCATTTAGTTTACTGAGGCGCCTGTCTAAAGTAGACTGAGGGAAATTCTTACAAATATCACAGTCTGTTTGTAAGTGGTTAAAACCCAAATGATACAGACAAACCAAATGTGGATCAGCTTTTGCAAATTGCTCCCCACACTCAGTACAATGCTGAAACCCGGTGGGACCGGTTTTCCTCTTGGGTTTCTGTGACATAACCCTAAAATCTGGAGCTTAACCCAGTGTCTTAGTTAGGCCGGTTAAGCAAGAATCAAGTACCTACTTTATCAGTAGTGGCTTAGTTAGGCCAGGATAAAGAATTGAAGAAATAAGAAAATTGCCCCAAAGGCTTAGTTAGGCCAGGTAATAGAGAAGACAGAGTCTGAACCGGCCAATGGTTTAGCGCCAGCCAAAAATGATCCGAGAGCCCCCAGTTCTGGTCAGTACTTTGCACTGGTATCCCAATACAGTGAAAATTTAGAGAAAAAGAGAAATTTAGAAGTTCGGTCCCCTCATGGTCACAGAACCGATTGGAAACTGAACACTTACCTAACCTAGGAAACATGCACTATACTGAAGACAGCGATTTGAGAATGTACTAAATTTAAAACAACAAAGCGGTTTGAAATAAACTGACAAAACTCAGCTAGACCGAAAGCAGCGAGGAGGAATCTTCGAGGCGTCTTCACTGGTGAGCGGAGTAAAGAATCTGATTAGTTACTAGAATGTACTGAGGACAGTGGTTTGAAAACTGAGCTCGAGCTCAACGTTCTATGCATTTGCATAGAGTTTAACTCTTAGTTCACTGGGGCAGTTGAACCGGTCAGTCTAACTGCATGTTGTCAGAATACAGCAAGACTTCATGTTGTTTGAATGAGCATCCAGAGGACTGCTCTCTCTTCCAGGGAGGGTCTGGGGGCGTTCGCTCATGGTGACCTCTGGCAGCGGCTGGAGTAGCGAACGTAGCGATACGGGTGTGTGCTGCAGGGTGGAGCCACGGCAGTACGTTGCCTTGTCGGCCGGGCTCCACAAGGGTTCAAGTAACAAATACCACCCTCCTCCCATTGATAGGCGATGGTGCCTCCCACCCACCGTCCACACTCCTGGAGTCGGATTCGGCCCTCTCAGCTAGCCCCCCCTCTCTCGAGCCAGTGCTCAATACTATAAGAAAGAGTGCCCTGGACAGGGACGACCCTTCCTCGGAGAGCAGGCCCGGGGGATGCTTGGTGCTGGAGAGTAGCGAAGAGGTAGTCGGATCATGCAGGGAGGTAGAGACTGTGGCTATGGAGGACATCAGAGAGAGTTCAGTGGAGTAGGTAGGGGAGCAAAAATAGAGTTTGAAAAAAAAACTCTTTTCCTACTTGTTATTGCTGTAGCGTCTTTAATCTCAGATGTTCATACCAACAGATGTTATCTAGTTCGCCCCATCGACGCAGTGTAGTTAAATAGACCACCACACCAATTTGGCATCATTTTTACATCCACTGAATCTTTCTGAATGGCTAGTGAATACCAAATCTTGATCTTTAAGTACTGCCAATGCCACATCATGGCTGTTGGTGCTCATGTATCATATGATCATGTGTAGATAAATGGATCTTATTCAAGAAATTTTTATGTTCTCACATCTGCAAAGCGAACATGTTGTGATACTGAATTTAGGGTGTTGACACTTTCTGGTGAGTGCAGCCCAAGCTGCATTGTGCTTGACAGTGACAGTCCAATGATCAGCGAGGCTGATCATGTTGCTGCACTGTTGGTTGATGGGCAGAAACTTTGAGTAGCTGAAAAGAGGTAGCCGCACCTATCAGAAGGCAACTACCTTTCTTCATCTGCATGATACCACCCACCAACCAGCTGACTGGCATCATTATCGGAGACGTTGTGTGACGTCACGTGAGTAGGGAGCCACTGGCTCATCCTCCTGCATTAGAAACTTGTCTAGAAGAATCCTGCATGACACAGCACTCCACAGCCAAGGAAAGGTCAATTATGCGCTGCACAGATAATTGGACAATGGAGTGATGCCCTCAGCAGCCAGCACCAACACCAGCAAGTAGTGTGCAGCAGTGTCCCAGTAGATTAGAGGAGACTTTTTGATGACGATCACTATGGCTTTAAACCTGCATAAGTGAAAAAAATCAACAAAGATCAAGGAAAGCTGTTGAGAGAGAGAGAGAGAGAGCATGCAACGCGCGAGCAGCACCACTGATGCCAGCTGAGCTCTGCTGCTGCTGCTGCCACTGTCCTTTTCCTCCTGCTTCTCCTCCATCTTGCTGCAGTTCCCTCTGCTAGGAACTGTGTGGAAATGGCTTTCTGGCTCCTGGCCTGATTCACTGCAGTTTGAACCCTGAATCCCTTTGGCAGCAGGTCACCACTTTATGACCAGGCAGATTATGGTGATGAAGGCAGCTGCGCAGGGCATTGGGATTCTGCTGACCACCACCAACTTCAGCTCCATGTTTAAAAATGTAAAGAAAAAGTAGCCACTTTTGGAGGGGGGAGACCGTCAGCTTTTTGTCTAGATGTCTGTTCTTCTGCTTCTCTCCCCCTACTAACAGGGAGACCCATTCATAGCAAGCAATACAGGTTCCCGGTCCGACATGTCAACCTTTTTTAAACCAGCATGGGATGGTCCAGCAGGCTCCCTGCAGCAGCAGACGGGTGTGTTCCCACTCATGTCTGCAATGGTTGGAGGTAGCCCAGCACTGAGGACATTTGGGTCAGCCTGTGCAGGTCCCCTTCTGCCCCTAGACCTGTGTCACAGTCCCACACCTGAAACCTTAGGCACGCTTGTTGTAATTCTGGAGAGGAAAGTGATGATTCGGGGCTCACTTGTAATGAGGGACAGTACTGCAGCTGGCAACTTTGGAACTAGTAACAACTTAATATTCTCCATCCCTATAAGTTTTTGACGTTTGTCTCATTGCAGTCCTGAGTTTGAATCCCTATGGAGCACAACATTTCTGTGATCCTGCATTAGTTGTGTGTCATTCAGCTTAACTGACCCTCCTACCCCACGGAGCCACTGATCTTTCAAACCTCTGAGCTTCAACATCTAGCCTGCCTTGTGCCATTAAACTAGGGTTGGTTTGTGGTCGGGTACTCTCACATGTGTTGTTTACAGTAGCTTCAGTGGCACAGTGAGGGAGCTGAGCAGATTGGGGAGTCTGGGAAGTGTCAGCAGTATTACAATGTTGTTGCCATTCTGGGAAACTGTCAGTTGGGACAGAGCAACACAGTGCAACATCTGCTCATTACATAATTGTATTTCAATGTCCTGCACAGCCAGTATAGTGTTATGCTTGTGCAACTGTGTTAGTTTGGTTTTGGCCGTTTGCACTCTCTATTCCAGAGGAATTACCACCCTGTAGGAGTACCAAAGGCTAGGAACCCTCAGAGAGGATTCCACCCCTAGAGGTGCCATGGGATGAGTCCCGTGGCTAAAGGTACCTTAGGAATGATCCTAAGGAGAGAAGTGCTGCCGCTGGAGGAGGGGGGGAGGAGGGAGGGGCAAAGAAAAAGTGCTTCATAATGAGGCTAAGAGGAACTGCTTATATAGCTCAGGAAATGGGAGTGGCTGGCTGCTTGGCCATCGAACTCCAGGCAAAGCCTTTTCAATTCAATGTCCTGCGTAGCCAGTATAGTGTTATGCTTGTGCAACTGTGTTAGTTTGGTTTTGGCTGTTACACTCTCTATTCCAGAGGAATTACCACCCTGTAGGGGTACCAAAGGCAAGGAACCCTCAGAGAGGGTTCCACCCTAGAGGTGCCACGGGACAATTCCTGTGGCTAAAGGTACCTTAGGAATCCCCAAAAAGAAATGTAGTACAAGCATATCCCAAAAGAATGAGGTGAACGAAGCCTATAAGGAAGCAGTAACTGTGACGTAGTAGCAGTAACTGGGATGTAGCAGTAGGGAAGCATAGACAGTTTAGTAACGTAATGAGATGCTCAGTTTGATAATGTAATGAAATCCCAGGTTGTGTAGCATGATACTGATGGTTTACGTTGAGAATTAGGGAGATTCTCTAAGGAGAGAGGGAACGGCAGGGGACACCATCCACCTCCATCCAACAGCGGAACCTACCTAAAGAAACTAGGGACACTACTATGCTAGCTAACAGTTAGGACCTGAGGCAATGGAGGAGAGAAAAAAATACCTTTGAGGAGGAGATCTCTGGGGATCCAAGGCCTAGGTCACCTTCCCTCCAGGCTTGGGACATTTTATTTAGTGACGGCTCTGCAGCTGCAATTTGAAAAACCCAATTAAAGGGAGGTAGAAAATATTCCAATTTGGAGGAAGGTTCTCACTCAAACCCTCTAGCGGGAATGCCATGGAAGGTTGCAAGAAAACTCTGCAACAATATGTGCAACCAAGGCAGGAGGAGGAGAACGACAACTGCTGAGGCACTCGCTGGGCCTACCCACCCTAAACTCAAACCAGGTGAACCAGAGGCAGTCGTAGGGAGAATGCGGTGAAGATGCCTTGCTAGGGAAACCACTAAAGCCAATGGATAACCGTTATAGTGGAATACTAGAGCCAAAGGAGGTAACTTTTTGCACCCTTCACCGCTAGTCTTAAATTCTACACCAGGAGCTGCTGTCGTGTAGCAGGCAGCTAAAGCCAAGCCCAGGGCGAGAACATTCCCAGCTATGGGCCAGGTGAGAAGGATCCAGCCCCAAGTTGGACACGTTCGAGATGCGGACTAAATGTAGAGCGAGACCATCGGCTGCAGGAACCAGGAACCCTGCACCAGAATAGAATGGCTGGCATGCCCCAGAAATTGATTGATAGCTGAAAAGCTGGCGAGCTGATTTAGCACTGTGTGCTGAGATCTTAATGAGCATTGAGTGCTGAGACCTTGCAAGGTCGAATGCAGAATTGAATGCAGCAGAATCCCAGAGGCTGAAGCCAAGGGGATGGCAGTAGGCATGAAGCAGTGATTTGCGTAAGCAATGAGCAACAGTTGCGTAAGCAAGCGGGGGCCTGCAAGTAGGTCAGTAAATAGAGTAGTAATAAGTGGGCCTGCATGTAGGTTTGCATAACATAATAGCAATGAAACAGCACTGAATAGTGGGGCAAGCCAGCCAGGCATTTAAAAGCCAAATCAAGGTGACAAATACTCTGAGGATTTTGGGTGGTGAAAGCAGGATGTAAAACAAAGAATTGCCATGGGGCCATGACTTCCAAACACTTCCCAGTCCCAGAAAGTGATGGAAGGGCGAAAACCACATGCCGATATTAATGCTAGTTTAACAGCCTCAGCAGGAACTTTAGCTGACCTCAGAGTGAAACAGCAGTGTACAAACAGGGAACAGCATAGCAAGGTGCAGAGCTTGAATCAGGTGAAAACAATCAGACTTGATAGCATGGGAGCAAGTGAATTCTGTAGCAGGGAAGTAGTAATACTGGGAAGCAGAGTGAAAACAATTGAGTATGCAACATGGAGCAGCTATGGTTGAGCTGAAACACACAGCGATTGTATTTGCACTGCAGTAGGTTGAGAGTTGTGAGCAATAGTGCAATAGTAGGAGCTTAGGAGCGATATGCTAGGAGCTTGGAAACAAAAGCCCCCCCAGAAAAAAAAAAACACACACACAAACAGAGAAAACAGGGAACAAAGACAGAAGAAGCACACACACAGCCAAAGGCAAAATACAAACCAGAAGCAGGAAGAAACACAGAATCCAACAGACAAGAAGGAGCAGCCGGCGGGGGCGTAGGCCCCAACCAGCTCAGAGGACAGACGGACAGAGCCTTCGGCTGCAAAGAAAAAGTGCTTCACAATGAGGCTGAGAGGAACTGCTTATATACTGTAGGTCAGGAAGTGGAAGTGGCTGGCTGCTTGGCTATCGAACTCCAGGCAAAGCCTTTTCAATTATGGTTGTTTTCAGCTGAACTGCTGGCTATGCAGAAGCATGGCACTGTAGTGCAGTTTGTTGTTCCACCCCATCCTTTGATGAGCAACTTGGACACATCAGCAATTGTCTATTTCTAGTAACTTACAAAATCTCCTTCTTGCACTTTGCCAGTCTGACAGCACGTCACACTTTCCAACATGTTTATTTTTCATGTCTGGGAATAATTGCCATTGAATAACTGTTTGCTTAACTAATGACTCTCTTGTACAAAATTGTCTGCTTGTGTAGCAGTTAATGTATGCCAGCTGAGCTGGGTTCAACAACTCAGGCTGATGATTCATCAGCATATTTTTACTAGGGCTGTGCCAAAACTTGATGATAATTGTAGCTTTTGTAGTTGAAGCACACCAGAAATGTATTTACATCCACAGCAGTTTGTTTGCATACCATGTGATATGCTTACATATGGCTAATTGAGGTTTTGACAGCTATTGTAGGATATGCTGCTGCAACTCCTACTGGTAATAGCAGCCTAATAATAAAATCGTTTTGGAGTGGGTCTCATTTGCCTTATGGAGTTGTATAAGAAATGTCAGTCTAGGTGTGTGGCCAGTGAAATCCCCTAGACTGGGGTAACTAGTTTTATGTTCACACTTAGGCTTCCACAAAGTCAACATACTGCTGTGATACTGGACTTCAGAGGTCTGTCACTGTCGGGTTCAGTGCAGCTCATGCTGCCATGGGCTCAACTGTGACAGTCCAGTGATGGAGAGGCTGATCATGATGCTATTCTACCAGTTGATAGGCAGAAACCGTGTGCTTGAAAACCGATAGCTGCATTTGTCAGAGAGTGGCTGCCTTCCTTTATGTGCATGACGCCACCCACCAATCAGTTGAGCTACATCATTACCAGCCTACACTTTTTTTTTTTTTAAGTTGTTTAACCAGGATTAGCACACTAAGCTGAAAGCTTTTACACAGGCGCGACCTGGGAGCACAGGGAAGTTAAGTGACTTGCTTATGGTCACACAGTATGTAAGTGGAAGCTGTGGGATTCAAACCCGGGTCTGGTCTGCTGGATGTCACCAGATTTGCTGCTCAGAGCCTTAAACTACTGCGCTATACTGCCTCCCACTTGTTTCCAAGTCTCCCATTTCTGAAGATCCCCTTCTGATGTTAGTCTTTTTCTTTTGCCTTCTCCTGAAGCCTCCTGTGTACAATCAGGACCCGAACAACAGCAATGCAAGCGGCGAACTGTATGTCAATGAAAATATCAAAGCTACAGAAATTCAGAATATGCATAAGGAGCCAGAAGAACTGTGGGTCACCCTGGAAACAGGAAATGGGAGAGCCATAAGAACTGGGGTTGTTTACAGGCCCCCAGACCAGGGGGAGGACATAGACACATTACTGTTAGAAGATATACAAAACATGATCACTAAAGGGGAGGCTCTGATAATGGGAGACTTCAACATGCCAGATACAGATTGATCAATACCAGCAGGAAAATCTGCCAGAACTAGACACATGGTGGATTCCCTGCAAGGGGAGGGCCTCAAACAACTGGTACAACAACCCAAAAGAGACAGGGCTATCCTAGATCTAGTACTGACCAACAGGGAAAGGATCACAGATCTCCAGGTAGAAGGTCACCTGGGGGCCAGTGACCATCACATGGTATGGTTCAATTTGGCCACTGCAACTAAATCATCCCATTCCAAGGCAAAAATATGGGACTTCAGAGGAGCTGAATTTGATAAGATGGCCAACAGAGTTAAGGTAGCCCAGGCAAAAAGAAATACAGGTGAGGGGGTATAGGCAATGTGGGCAAGCATTAAGGATACAATACTTGAAGCAACATCATATTGTGTTATAGAGAAAAGGAAGTGCAAAAGAAGAAGGAAACCACTTTCGTTCTCAAAAACAGTAGCAGAAAAGGTCAGAGCCAAAAGGCTGGCCTTCAGGAAATATAAGGGAACACAGCGGGATGAAAATAGGGAGGCATACCAAACTTCCCTAAGGGAAGGCAGGCAGAGGCAAAGGCCCACACGAGGAAACACTAGCACAAACAGTAAAAGAAGGTGACAAGACTTTCTATAGATACATTAGTGAAAGGAGAAAGTCCAGAGAGGTGTGCTAAGATCAAAGCAGATAAGGGCATGTGAGGAGGAGGACCATGTAAAAGTATCTATCTAAATAGATACTTCTGCAATATTACTGAAGAGAAGGTAGGGCAGGGCTCACAGCTCATCACCATGGACACAGGGGGGAGGGAGGTGAGCACTACTCCCTTCACAAAAGAAAGGGTCCTACAAGAGCTCAATAAGCTCAGGGTGGACAAGGCAATGGGACCTGATGGCATACATCCCAGGGTACTAAAGGAGCTAAGGGTGGAACTAGCAGAGCCATTATCAGAACTGTTTAGTGAGTTTCTGAGCACAGGAGAGGTCCCAGAAGACTGGAGAAGGGCTCATGTGATCCCGCTCCACAAGAGTGGTAGCAGGGAACTACAGACAAGTCAGTCTTACCTCAGTAGTGGGCAAGATTATGGAGGAACTCCTTAAGGAAAGGATAGTGCAACACCTGGAATCCATAGGAGCACAGTATCCAAGACAGCTTGGGTTTACAAAAGGAAGGTCCTGTCAAACTAATCTCATAGAGTTCTTTGACTGGGAAACCAGAGTGGTGGACCAAGGGGGAGCAGTTGATGTCGCCTACCTTGACTTCAGCAAAGCTTTCGATACTGTTCCACATAGAAAATTGATTAATAAGCTGGGTAGGCTCGGGGTGGGTCAGAAGTTGGTCACCTGGGTGGCAAACTGGTTGACGGGCAGAAAACAGAATGGTGGTAAATGGTATACAGTCAGAAGAGATGCAAGTCACAAGTGGGGTACCTCAGAGATCAGTCCTGGGGCCAGTCCTCTTCAATATCTTCATCAGTGACATTGCAGATGGACTGGAGGGTAAGGTTTGTCTGTTTGCAGATGACACCAAGATCTGCAACAGAGTAGATGATCCAGATGGGTGGGCAGAATGAGAAGAGATCTGGATAAACTAGCAAAATGGTCGGAAGAGTGGCAACTGGGGTTTAATGCAAAGAAGTGCAAGATCATGCACATAGGGAGAGAAACCCTGAAAGCCACCTATAGGCTTGGAAGGAGTTGCTAACAGTCACAAGGGAAGAGACTTGAGCATCATCATCACTGATGACCTGAAATCATCTAAGCAGATCACTAAAGCAGTAGGTAAGGCTAGGGGGATGTTAGGGTGTATTAGTCGTAAGAGGGAGGTAATAATGCCTCTTTACAAGACACTGGTTAGGCCCCATCTGGAGTACTGCGTGCAGTACTGGAGGCCACACCTTCACAAGGACATTAACCAAATTGAGGCAGTCCAGAGAAGGGCAACCAAAATGGTGCACGGACTGCATCAGAAAACATATGAGGGCAGATTAATGGAGCTCAATATGTATACCCTAGAGCAAAGGAGGGAGAGAGGTGTTATGATCGAAACATTCAAACACCTTAAGGGCATTAACAAGGTGAAAGAGCCTAACATGTTTCAGTATAAGAAAAATAGCAGGACAAGAGGACACAGCACGAGATTAGAGGGAGGCCGATTAAGGGGTAATGTGAGGAAATTCTTTTTCACAGAAAGGGTGGTGGATGCATGGAACCGCCCACCTCAGGAAGTGGTGGATATGAATACAGTGCAGGGCTTCAAACAGGCATGGGATAGGCATAAGGGAGCAATACAAATGAGTATGAATAGATAGGCCATTGACACAGCAAAAGCCGATGGCACATTTATAAGGTAGAAAGAAATGGTCAGACTGGATGGGCCTTGTGGTCTTTATCTGCCATCAACTATGTTTCTATGAACCTCATACCTCTGGCCCAGAGGCAGATGTGCTACCAACTGAGCAACACTGACACCTTTAAAAAGCTTTATTTTTCATTTTACAATACTGTGCAGCCCTCTTAAATGCACGTCCTTTTTGCATAGAACAAATGTGCATTTAAGAGGGCCATGCACTTAACCAGACCAACATGTTTTCAATGGGAAAGACTGAGCCTGAGATTAATTTTTTATTTTCTTTATTTCTTTACTTAGAAAAGCATAAAAAACAAATATAATTTAAATAACATACTTTAATGTGATTAATCATTTTGTTAGTGTGTTTCTTTATTCACTTTAATTCACTGTGTTAAAAGGCAGTAGAGGCAGTATGCTCATTAAAATATTGTTCTTGGGTCATGGATATGTTGTTCATCCACACTGTTTGGCATGCCCTTTCCCTTTTAAATCTTGCGGAAGTCTTCAAGCTGGCTCCTCCACCCACCGGGTGGTATATACCTCGGCTCCGCCCCATGGCCAGATCTTCCTTTCCAGCTGGAAGATACAGGTTGCCTCCTGCGTGCTCACATACATTTCATAGGCCCTGGCTTTCAAAACTTTGGTTCTACCAAAATTAAAACTCGTTCGAGTTAGCGATTGCGCTTTGCGTCCTGGGATCATGGAGAGAAATCTTCTTGGATTTTTCCGATGTCCTTGCGCCAGAAGATGTCGTGCACTGATCCCCATCTCACGTCGTCCTACTGCCTAGGTGTCGGCATGACACCGTCCTGCAGCTATTGCTTGGCCTTCTATCTCAGTGTCCTGGATGACCACCTGGCACGTTTGAAATTGGGGAGACCGGAGAAAAGGAATCCTTGGTGAAGTCCAAGGAGGCTAGGTGGGGGTTTCTGCGTGCCATGGTTCTGCCGAACAGCTGGAACATATGAAGGCATTCAAAGAAGAAGCCGCCCACACTTCGCCAATCGGAGCTTTTCGCTCCACTCAACCTGGGCTCCACCTTGACAGGTTCCTTTAAGGAGTTGTGCCAGTCTCTCTCCACCTGGGGTGAGGCGCCCTCGGGCTCACACTCCTCCCGATCTCATAAGAGAGACAAGGAGCCTAGCACGTCTTCGTCTCGGTGAAGGCGCTCTTGGGACCGAGAGAGATCTCAGTCCCAGGAGCATGCGATCTCGACCTCAGTCGAGATTGCTTCCTTAGCCGCAGGCTTCACGGACCTTCCATCTGGCCAGATGACCGAGGATGTGGCCGATGAGGTCGAGATTGTTCTCGATCCAATCGACCCTCTGTCACCGGCCGTGGCCGACAACTCCTTGGAGAGGACTCTGGTCCTTGTGTTCCCCGATGAGGAGACCCAGCCCGCTGGTGTCCCCATCGAGGTCCCGGTTCAGGAACTCTCGGTTTCACCGATCCCTCTGGTGTCTCCCGGGTGACTGAATCAGCCTGCCCAATCTCGGTCGAGGTCTAGAGCCCCGGCCGATTGGCCAGAAGAGCCACAAAGCGCTCCAAGAGGTGGCGCCACAGGTCGTCCCTTGTCCTCCTCGGATGAGGAGAGGCTCTGACGGAAACCGTCAGGTACTACAAGGACCTTATGTGGCAACAGCTAGATTTTATCCAGGCAGAAGCCGGCTCTGCCGCCTTCCCCAGCCATTACTTGGCTCTCGCCTCCTAGGCGAAGCCAACTCCCTTGGAACTGAAGCCCTCGGTTTCCCTGCCCACCGGGGCCGGCCTGCCCTCGGTTCGGCCTATTCGGTCTCTCCACCAATAGTGGTGGAGCCACTGCCTAAGCAGCCTGTGGGAGGGCCCCTTCCAAGAGGACTGACCATGACCAGATACGGGCTTCCTGATATCTGTCAGTCACGGTCACCCCGGACCACCCTTGGCGGGTGGAGGGTGACTTGGCGGCAGGCCGCTGTACCCGACTCTCGGACTCGGATGTCACCGAGCTCCACTCTCATCCTGGGGATGATGAGTCATCCGTTGGGACAGGGATGGAGGAAGGTCCTTCCTCCTTCAAAGGGATTCTCCGTCTCATCTCTGATTCTACAGGGATGCCCCTGGAACCCATCCAGAAGAAGGCGGAGTACCCTCTCACAGACATCCTCAAGTGAGGGATACCCCGATGGAGGCCTTTTCTGTGGCCGAGGCCATTGTTGGTCCGGCACTCGAACTATGGCAGTGCCCTGCCTCATGTCCAGCACCATCTGACTGCATGGCCCGTAAGTATGCGGTGCCCATGGGGTTTCTTGCGGGGTTCACAAAGCACCCTTCGGCTGAGAGCCTGGTGACCGCCTCTGTGTTCAGGCGTACTGGCAGTTCTGCTGACACTGACCGACCCCCCCGATAAAGAGTCCAAGCTTTTGGACCATTCAGCGTGGACAGTCTGTGTGGCTTCCTCCTTAGGCCTTCGTCAAACCATTCTGCGTCATCATGGCACACTTCTCTCATGCCATTCGGGTCATTAGATGAAGTCCTCCCACACCTCCCCACTGACATGCAGACCATGGTTAAGCAGGTCTGGGATCAGGGCCGTGCTGTTGCCAAACAGCAGTTCCAGAGCCCTGGACATTAGGATTCTTGTGCCCCTTGATGAGCTACAGTTTCCTCTTGCCGGAGGCTCGGCTGAGCTCTCCTCCTTCCCAGCGGATACTCAGCGCAAGTTAGCTGATGTGCCTTTCCTTGGGACCGACTTGTTCAACCCAGGAGTGGCGGACACCCACAGCGCATAGAGCAGTCCAATGCCACCTTGGGCGCCACTTCTGCCAAGAGTTCTTCAGGCAAGAACCAGCAGAAGGAAAAGAAGATGACTTTTCGGTACTCTTCCTGTGGCTCGGCAGTCCTCCTACCAGGGAGGACAGCAGCATCAGCAGCAGGCTCAAGCTTGGCACCCTCGGCCCAAGCCTGGACCCACAACAGGCCGAGGCTCAGGTCCTGGAGCCTCTTCCTCCTCCAAGCCTGCCCAGTGACGGGGTGGGGTTGCCACCCCTATCTCCGTCATGCCAGCTCTGGGTCTTCCTGTAGGGAGCCGGCTCCACCACTTCCTTTCCACCTGGTCTGCTGTCACTAAGGACAGGTGGGTTCTCGAAGTGGTCGGTCAGGGACTGCCTCTGGAATTCGAGTAGTACCCTCCCAGCCGAGCCCGCGCTCCTCGGGAAGAACGGATTTCCACATACACCCAGGCAGCTCTTCGAGACAACATCGCTCAGCTCCTCCTCAAAGAGGCAGTAGCTCTCGTGGCAGATCCATCTGCAGACCCAGGCTTTGTCTCCAGGTACTTCCTGGTGCCCAAGCGGACGGGGGGATTGGCGCCCCATTCTAGATCTGCATGACCTGAATCAATATCTCAGGTCACGCACCTTTGATGGTCACTCTGTCCCAGATCATACCATCCTTGAGGCAAACATGTGGTTCTGTTCACTGGACCTGCAGGACATGTTCTTCGTGTCCCAATCCATCCGTCCCATCAGCAGTTCCTCTGCTTCAGGGTCGAAGGACCCTGTACAAGTTCAAGCCATGCCGTTGACCTGTCATTGTCCACAGGTCTTCACCAAAAGCATTGTAGTGGTGGCGGCCCACCTCTGGCATCGGGGAGGGTGTCAGAATTTACCCTTACACTGACGATTGGCTCCTGGCAGGTTCACCCAACAGGAGATGGAAGTCAGGGATCTGGCCCTCCAAACCTGCTCCCAACTTGGCCTCATGATCAACAAGGCCAAGTCAGAAATCGTGCCTTCCCAGGTGATGGGCTTCATCGGAGCAGAGCTCGACTCTTGTCAAGCCAGAGCTCGGCTCCTGGTGGATAGGGTGGAGGTTCTCTCCTCCTTTGCGCAATCATTTCTGGTTGGGCAATTGCGCCCTGCCCGGGACTTTCTACGCCTTCTGGGTTACATGGCGCCGTGCACCTCAGTGGTCTGTTGGACCCAGTTGCACATGTGCCCTTCCAGTGAGAGCTGGCTGCCCAGTGGACTCAGCGATACGGTCATTTCGATCAGCTGGTCACTGTAACCCAGAAGATGTGGGGTGCTCTCTGATGGTGGACTGCCACAGACCAGTTGCAGGATGGGATCCCGTTTGTTCGCCCTGAGCCGACAGTCATCCTTATGACCGATGCCTCTCTCATGGGCAGTGGAGCCCACATGGGGAACAACAGGGCCCATGGGTTCTGGACCTCCGAGGAGTCCCGATGCCACATTAACCTGTTGGAGCTCAGAGCAGTCAGACTGGCACTGTCAGCTTTCGCTCCTCAGCTCCGGGGTCAAGTGGTTCAAGTCCAGATGAACAAAACCATGACCATGTACTACCTCAACAAACAGGGCGGCACGCATTCCCTTCTGCTATGCAAGGAGGCGCTCCGCATCTGGACCCTCGTAGGCCAGTTGGAGGTGGATCTCCTAGCCATCCATGAGGCAGGAGCCTCGAATCAGCTGACGGATGCTCTCAGCCGCTTAGGCCAGACATCCCACAAGTGGTCTCTCCATCCAGAGGTAGCGTACAGCCTGTTCTCCTGTTGGGAAAACCGATGGTGGACCTGTTTACCTCAGGGAAAACACCAAGTTGAAGCTGTTTCATGCCCACCCCTTCAGCAGGGCTCGCTGCAGGCTGAGTATCTTCTCAAGGCCATGGACCCCAGGCCTCCTCTACACCTTCCCTCCATTTCCTTTGATACACAAGGTGAGGAGGGACAAGGCAAAGGTGATTCTGGTAGCCCCAGACTGGCCACGCCAGTTCTGATATCAGATCTCCTCAGTCTCAGCTACCAGGCCCCGGGCGGCTTTGTACATGCCGGACCTGATAGCTCTGAACCAGAGGAGGGTCTTCCATCTGGACCTTCAATCCCTGCACCTCACAGCCTGGTACCTGAGTGGCTAGAGTTCCAGGCATTGGGTCTTTCGAAGATGTCTACACCATGGTGGAGGCATCTAGAAAGAACTGACCAGGAAATGTTATGCCTTCAAATGGAAAAGATTTTCCATTTGGTGTCGAAAGAGGTCTGGACCCTTATCCTGTTCTGTGGCTAATATTCTCGACTACCTTTGGTCTCTCTCCAAAGGGGGTCTATGGTCTTCGACCCTTAGGGTGCACCTGGTAGCCATTTCTGCTTACCGGGCGTGGGTTGGTCAGCCGACATTGGCACAGGAGACAGTGGTCGGGCACTTTTTCAAAGGCCTGGATCACATATCCCCTCCGGTGCATGATCCTCCACCTCCGTGGGATCTAATGCTGGCACTGGCAAAGCTCATGGAAAGCCATTCAAACCAATGCACAAGTGTGAGCTGTCACACTTGTCGTGGAAGATGACCTTCCTGGTGGCTATTACGTCTGCCAGAAGGACAGGGGAGCTCCAGGCACTTTCGGTGGACTCCCATTATCTGGTCTTCCACAGGGACAAAGTTGTCTTGTGCCCCCATCCGAAATTCCTTCTGAAGGTGGTGTCAGAGTTTCACCTTAACCAGGTGTTGACTCTGCTGGTATACTACTCTAATTACACCTCGGACGTCAAGTACAGGCTCCATACTTTGGACCTGAGACGTGCTCTCTCCTATTACAAGGAGAGGACGGCGGATATTTGGGGAGAGGTTTGCCAGCTGTTTGTCACCTACGCTGAAGCTGCTTCTGGCAGACCTGCAGCGAAGTGGACTATTGCAAGATGGATTACATCATGCATAGGTCTGTGCTACGAGTTGGCGGGCAAGGAGCCTCCCAGAGGGATAAGCGCTCATTCTACCCACCATACTGCTGCATTGGTGGCTGCTTCCAGGGACTTCCCTATCCAGGAAATCTGTCAGGCTGCTACCTGGAAGTCAGCAAACACCTTCATTACCCACTACCACATTGACCTTGAGTCATGCTGGGATGCTGGTTTTGGGACCTCAGTTCTCCAATCTCTGTTCCCTAAGTAGGGGGTGTGCACCTTGCCTCCCTCCTCCCGGAGAACTGCTAGGAGTCTGCCAAACAGTGTGGATGAACAACATATCACGATCCTAGGAAAACAGGTTACTCACCTGTAACAGTAGTTCTGAGTGGTATATGTTGTTCATCCCTATGATCCTAACCTCGGCTGTGGATGCACACAATCTGGCTTCAAGCGGGCTAAGATCTGGCATCATGGGGTGGAGCAGGCTATATACCACCCAGGTGGGTGGGACAAGCCGGCTTGAAGACTTCGGCAAGATTTAAAGGGGAAAGGGACATGCCAAACAGTGTGGATGAACAACATATACCACTCCTAGAACTACTGTTACAGGTGAGTAACCTGATTTTTCTTACCCCAATGTGACAGGGCTGAATACGTCCCTGTTCCAGTTGTTATAGAGAAAGAGTTTAAATGCAAGGATCTGTTCTATTCTCTCCTGTTCTGTCTCTTCTCTGGTTGCGCAACCAAATTTTCTCGTGCGACCTAGAACTTGATCACTCCAATGGTTTCGCAGTTCTCTGCCTCTCGCTATCTCGCTACCCTCACTTGCTGTTTCTGTCTTTTCTTCCCCCTTGCATATCTGCTGGTATAAGAATATGTGAATCATTTTGTGGAAATGTAATTGATGCTGGGATCCCTTTGTTTAAAACTGTATATAGTTATAGGCCCGGATATTCAGAACAGTTGCACATGGCGCAACTGAGTTGCGCCAGCGCAAATGCAGACTTGCACCAAGGAACCATATTCAGTGGGAGCCAGTGCGCAGCACAAAATCCATTGCACTAATGCGAAACTATAATGAATGCAGGCGCAAGAGCAGGGGGCGTTCCCATGAATGTCCAGCGCAGTGGCATATTCAACTGTGAAACCATGGCGCAAGTGTGGAGCAAATCTAAGTTGCTCTGAGCTGACTTGTTCCTAGTAAAACAGGGCGCAAGCACACAGACAGCAGTTGCACCAAGGTTGGGAGTGAGAGGGAGAGATACAGGGAGACAGACACCACGAACAGACACAGAGGAGGGACAGAGAGGTGGCATGGAAGAGGGAGAGAGGGGCAGAGAGAGGAAAGGACACACACACACACACAGACACAAAACCTGTGTACCAGGGTGGCACACAGCCAGCAGCCAACCGCCCAGGGGGACGGTGGACAGCAGGGGACATGGAGAGTATGCCCGCCCTGATCGGGGCAGTGATGAGGGGTGTGAGGCAGTAGGAGGAACAGCTACGTGGCCGACAAAGAGCCCGGCGGCAGCATGCCTGACACAGGCGGTACCGTGCCCATGAGTACTGCTGGGAACCAGAGTGACACGAGATCGTGGGCCTGCACCACCTGAACAGAGCCATGCTGAGGCAGCCTTGCCGAGCTGCAGGCGTGGAGCTGCAGGCACCCACCGGACAGAGCCACGCCATGGCAGTGGTGATGCGGTGACCGGCGGCATGTGCCTGCTCACCATGGGCACCGGGCAAGGACCAACAGGGAACACCATGGGCAGCACCCAGTCGGCCTTGACCCGCCCACCACACAGGTCCCCATGGCTGTGCTGCCACATGCGTGGAATGCAGCACCAGCACACGGCGGACATACAGCACCGATGCAGGACAGCCACAGGGTGGCAGGCATGCCTGGTGTAAGTGGGGCCTTTGCCTACACATGTGTTCCCTATTGTGCACATGCACACTATGGATGGGCATAGTTCCTTGGGCCATTGCACTGGGCACCTGCCTTGACCCTCGCTATGGGTGTCCAGCTGCCAGTATGGACACTGCTGCACCAGATGCTGGGCTGGCCCCTGCGGCAGACCTTGCTTTTGGTCTCGGGCATACTTGGGGTGGTGGCGGCCCTGCAGGGCATACTGGCGGCAGAAGGGGGTGAGGGATGTCATACCAGGGCGGCTGGCCAGTGCCGTCGCTAGGGTTGCCCCTGTTACCCCTATTGGGCCTTTACCTTCAGTCCCCCCTCCCACTGCACAGTTCCTGTTCCCTGTCCCCACCCATATCCAGCCCCTGCTGTTTCTGTACATGGTTGTTCCATATATATATATATATATATATATATATATATATATAGTCTGGCATACCCGCCTGTGTCTGTGTCTGCTTTGCAGGTAGCATAAGGCCCCATGCTGCAGTGGCCCAGTGTCCGTCCATGTTGTGGGCACATGCCTTGCTTCTGTGGTTCCCTGCTGTGTGCCATGGTTGGATCCCTGTGGTGGTATCCATCCCCATGAGTAGATTGGCTGTGCATTGGGGTGCCCATGGGGTGTGTGGCGGGTGTGTGCATGGTGGTGGCTCATGTCCATGGTCAGTGGTCAGGTACTGTTCGCGCACTGTGTTTGGGTCCTCTGCCTGGCATTGTGCAGCCTGTCCCATGTGGTCCACCATGCTGCCTGCCACTCACCCTGTACAGTGCCCACTGTGTGGGCTCCCTGTGTGCCTGTGTGGCATGTGTGTGCTTGGCTGCATGGTCCTGGCTGTGGCCTGCTCTGGTCTTGGGGGGTGGGGCATGGCCAGCAGCCTGCCGGGGGGCTCCCTTGGTGGCCCTCCATTGGCCATTGGCACCTCCTGTCACCTGCTCTCCATGCCACTGTTGTGTTCTGGGGTCCAGTGTCGGGGTGCCTGTGTGTGCCCTGCTGTGCCCTACTGGTGGATGCCTCCTGTGGCCTGTCACTGTGCTGCCATGGCCCAGTCCCTGGGTCTGTTCTCTGTGCCCTGCCCCCCCGTTGCTCTGCTGCTGTGCTGCCACAAGTGCGCTGGAGCATCTCTGTGTGCGCCATGGCACACCTCTGTGCCATGGCGCAACTCTGCCATATTCAGCTGCGTTGCACTGGCACAGTTTGGCCGGTGCAACCTCTGAATATGGCTCCAGTAGCGCTGTGGCACATCGGATTTGCGCTGCACCGGGCTTTGGCACATTTCTGAATATCTGGACCATAATGTTGAAATGATTGCAAAGCTATTTGGAACTCAAGGGTTTAACCTGAAATGCAGTTTTAAGCCTTTTGCAGAGATGTAAACAAGAGGTCAATTCTGGGTCACGGTGTTCTTTTTGCTGCACCTGCTGAAACTGACAAGAACATTGTGTGAGAAGCATGTTGTTTTCTTAACGCGCTCCTGCAAAGACTTATAAAAGAGCTGCAATGTTTTGCAAAAGAGTCAGAGACAGACTGAGAAGAAAAAGGACTCCACTTTCTATGTTTGTACTGCCATTATAAATAGTTATTCTGAACAATTTTATTTTTTATTTTACTGTTAATAATAAATTGCTTGTTGCAAATTTTACAACTGCTCCTGGTTTTCCTATACTTCCTGACCTATGCCTCAACGACACCCAGGAATTCTCCTATATGTCTAAGTCTTGCAGTGAGCCTTTCAAGTAGAACTGCCTGGAGATAGAATGTTATGCTAATGATGGAACCATCATTGGCTTGTGCCACTTATTCAAATGCTGCCCTTATAAACTGCTGCATTCTAAATCCCTCAGATTTCTTTCTCCACCTGCCAAATCAAGACACCTTGAGACTTCTCCTCACAGTCGTTCCCAAGTGCTACTCCTATAATTGCAAGTATTTTCTTTCATAATTTTCATTTGCTGCTTTTATTTTCTGTTTTACTAGTAAACCGTAGTTAGAGTAGGAATTTTAAGTGTTTTTTGTGGTTTTTCAGTTCGGGATAACCGCTGAGGAACTGAAGTTTTGTTAGTTTAGTCAGAGATTTTTTACTAAAACTCCGGTAGCTTTACTTAAATTTAATTTTTTTTCTCTGTAAATAACCAATAAATTTGGTTCTTTGTCTATCTCGGTTCCGATCGGAACTTCCTCGATTCCTGAACCGAACGCAGCCGCTAAAAAAAAAAAAAGACAACTTACTTGTGATTGAGGTATTTTGGAGTTTTCTTTGAAAATGTCAGAAAATCCTAAGAAGAAAACTGGCCCCATGGGGTTTTAAAATTGTACAAAGTGTGGGGATATTTTTGCCAAGGCTGACAAACTTGACTTACGTGCTATCCCGGTGGTGCTGAGGGTTGAGGCGCTGGACGCCACATCTCGCGCCACACCGATGACCCGGGTTTGGGAGCAGACTCGGATCATCGGGGGTCGGCAGGGGAAGGATAGGATTGAGCATCCAGAGGACAGCTCTCCTATGCGTGGGGCAGGTTGCAGGGGCTGCTCGGTGACCTAGCATCCCCGGATGGAGATCGGGGGAACTACAGGTGCACCACCACGAAAGAATGGGGGTGGAGTGTGGCAGACATCTGCCGGTGCCGACGTCATTGCACGTCACACTCTAGCACAGGGACTTAAAGAGAAAACTCCCACTTCCGGGAAGGCGACGGTACCCACCCATGACCCTGGCCACATGCCCAATGTCAGACACTTCCTCCAACTCTTCCCCTGGGGACTCTGGTGCCTCTCTGTCGGGGGTCAGGAGAGCCCAGAGTCCTGACACCGATGTAACACATGGAGGACCGGTTCAGTCGGGTGGTGGAGCTGTGGAATCGAGAGTGGGATGCCTGAGAGATGCCCTGGTAGGTGGGAGCAAAAATAGAGTTAAAAAAAAAAACATGACTTATGTGTTGTCTGCCTTGGTGAGGAACATTTCTCTGTTGAGTTTGACATCTGTAAGTCTTTCCCCCAAAAGTCTCTTGAAAAACATCAGGGGAGACTTCACAAAAAGTTGGAGAATGGTGCTTCAGGCTCTGACCAGCCTTCACCCTCAAAAAATGCTATGAAACTGCTATTCCTAAGCAAGCAACCCCTGATAAGGGTGATACCTCACCCGGGAAATGAACCGGTGAACCGGTTAAATCTCCGGTTCCTTCAAAAAGACTAAAGAAAACAAAGCACACTGAACCCTCTGCTGAAAAGCCTAAGGGAACTTCTGCGGTGCCTGGCAGTTTGCCCACAGCTGAGGATATTGCCCAGGCATTCAAAGTGATTCAAATTTTACAGGGGCTGGTACCCCCCGGTTCCTAAGGCACCAGTTCAAACCCCGGTTCAGCAAACAATTTCCTCAATTCCAACCTCACTTTAGGAACGCACGGAGTATGAGGAAGAAGAGGATTATGATGAAGAAGAAGGGTAAACCATAGAACCTGAAGTTTCCCCTGATCAAGAATTTGGATCTCTACCCAGGGCATCTGAAGACTTTTCCTCCCTGTGGCAGAGTTAGGCTACACCCTTGACTGTGATTGATGGACCATTGTTCTATCTCCTTTTTTTCCTAGCCACAGTTAACGCTTTTCTCTTTGCCTTTCTTCTTCCCCCCTACCCTAGGTTGGCCACCTAGCGTAGCTCTTTACTATCCCTACTAAACTTCCTACATCTCTCTTTTCCATTTCCATCCATTCAATCCCTGGAATGATGCCAAACACCCAGAGAGGTGTTGTGTAAAGTGCATAAGTGCATTCTGAGTACAAAAAGCATGAAGGCTAATTTAAATAGGAATAAATACAGTTAATAAAGCCTATTTAAATAGAAAGGATTCAGAAGTCATGTAAAACAATAATAATGTCATGGTTAGTACAGTTATAAGAAATCCTTAAGGTATTTTCAAATATTCACACTATAGACCTGTTACTGTATAATCAATTTCTTTGACTGGGTGATCAAAGTAGTAGACCAGGGAGGGGCTGTGGACATGGCCTACCTAGACTTTAGCAAGACATTTGACACAGTCCCACACAAAAGATTAATAAACAAATTAGCCAGCCTGGGAGTGGGTCCCAGGGTGGTAGCTTGGGTAAAGCATTGGCTGGACAACAGAACACAGAATGTAACAGTAAACAGAGTCCACTCTGAAGAAAGGGGGGTTACTAGTGGGGGACCGCAGGGTTCAGTACTGGGTCCAGTCCTTTTTAAGGTCTTTATAAGGGACATTGCAGATGGACTGGAAGGAAAAGTATGCCTCTTTGCAGATAACACAAAGATCTGCAACAGGGTTGATACACAAGGGGACATGGAAGGGATGAGAAGGGACTTGGCAAGATTGCAGGAATGGTCAGAAGTATGGCAGCTTGGATTCATTGCAAAGAAGTGCAAAATAATGCACCTGGGAAACAGAAAACACAGGGAAGAGTACAGAATGGGAGGAAGTTGTAACAACAAAAGAAAATGGAAAAAGACCTGGGGGTAATCATATCAATAACCTTAAGGTTGGCAAGCAATGTGAGAAGGCAGTAGGGAGGGCTGGGAGGATACTGGGATGTATAGGGAGAGGCATCACCAACAGAAAACAGGAAGTTGTTATCCCTCTATACAGACAGTTGGTGAGACCGCATCTGGAGTACTGCATCCAATTCTGGAGACCCCATCTCCGCAAGGACATAGGATGGAGGCAGTCCAGTGAAGGGAAACTAAAATGGTACAGGGTCTGCAAGAGAAGCCATATGAGAAGAGACTAAAGGAGCTTAATATGTATACCCTAGAGGAAAGGAGGGAGAGAGGGGACATGATAGAAACTTTTAAGTACCTCAGTGGAATCAACAAAGTCCAAGAGGGTAGCATCTTTCAGAAAAAGTGATGTACAAGAACAAGGGGACACAATTTGAAGATGGAGGGGGGATGGCTCAGGGGCAATGTGAGGAAGTATTTTTTCACAGAGAGGGTGGTGGATGCATGGAACCACCTTCCTGAGGAGGTTGTGGGGTCTAAAACTGTGGGAGAATTCAAGAATGCATGGGACAGACATAAGGCAATTCTTGTGGGGGGTAGGAAGAAATAGGCTGTTGGTTAACTAGGATCTGCAGCTTATTCTGTAGGTAGGAAAATGGGCAGACTAGGTGGGCCAGCGGTCTTATCTGCTGAGAAAGTCTATGTTTCTATGAGGTTGAGTGGTATGCTTTATAAAAGTGCTTAGTCACTGTGGATCAAAGATATAGAGAGTCAGTATCTGTGGAGATATATACTGTACCTTTAACTGAACCAGAAAGTCCCCCCTTGGTTTTGAAACAACATGTCCAGACATGTAAATACAGAAAGGGCTCAGTCAGGAGGCCCACCAAAATATATAAAACCTCTTCACTAAGTTCACTTCAGTTCAGTCCAGTGGGCTCAGCCCTGAAGGAGTAGGGAGGCAGACAAGCTGTTGAATGCAGATGAGAAGGGTCTTCAGGCGCTAAGATCTAGGACTGTATTATGGGAGAAACTACTGATCTTAAGTAGTGATTTTCTTTGCAGTTGTTTTGTTTTCATTTATAGTTTTCAAACTTTTGAAAATAAATATCACACCACGGTGTGTTTTAAACCTATAAATTTGCCTCATCTGAAGTTTATTCCCACACGCTGTGACAAACTTGGTGTAAGTGAGATCATACTGGTTGTCCTGAGAAACAAGGGGGATCAATACCCAGATACTAGCCCTGGTATCCAGACATAGGGGCAAAGAGCAGGATGGTGTACCTCCAGGATCCCATGGATGCTAAGGATCTTTTGAAGGAGGAGGGGCTTACCGGTGTGCATACCAGAGCCCAAGTGAGGAGACCTGGAGAGGAGCTATTGCCTGGATTGGAGTTCGATGGAACGTGGCGGTGGACCAGCACCAGAGAGAGGCGGAGCACCACTGCCAGGTGCTGATGGAGGGTTCCCAACTGGAGGAATTCATGGTGGAAGCAGAGGACCAGGATCCATGGGTTCTAGAGGAGTAGGATCCCCTGATGGAACCTTTGTTGCCAGCCACTTTTGAGATTCCACTGTTGCCCAGTTGTCTGAGCTGCTGATACTTGGAGACGATGAGATGAAGGCCCCAGGTAAGACTGTTTCAGGACATTTGCATACTGGAGTGAAGACTACAAGCAACAGGGAAGACACCATGGTGTTTGAATGGACTTCCCATGTTTTGAACCCCTGTGATATGGTATGAAACATGTAATATTTAAAATGAATATAGCATTAAGACTGGTGCTGAGTACAGTCAGTTGAGGGTACCAGAATAGTGTAAGGGTTGAAAGGAAATCTCTGGTATGATAAAAATAAGGTTGAAAAAGAAACCCCAAAGGTTTTGGAGTTAGGAACTGGCTGGTTGATGTTCAGCATGAGAAGGTTCCTTGTCTACCAGAAAATATATGAAAGGCAAGTGGATAAATGAAATGTATGAAATGATTACAAGAAATGTATAACATAAAAGAAATGTATATTCTGTATGATATAAAATGAGGAACCTAGGGTCATGGAGGATCTAGATATGGGATGAAATCTATGATTGGGCCCTTGAGTGGAAACAATGTGTTAGAATGGGGTTAGAGCTGGGTACAACTCACCCCAGAGAAAGTTGTGGTGTAGGCCTGTATGGCTGCCCTGATAGCTAGATGGAGGAAGCTCGAAGTCAGCATAAAACTGCTGTGTATTACTTCCTGTTTTTTAATGTAATGATGAAGGTATGATAGTTGGTGCACAGGGTTTTGAAATGATGCCAAGTGATGGATTCTGAAACTATGTTAAGTGATGGGTGCTGAAACGATGCCTATTGATGGGTGCCTGATATTACATATGAAGTGTCTGAGTTGTAGTAACCAGAGTGAAATAGTTAGGGGATAGAAAGTCACTACAGACTGAAGTCCTCTGAGATCATAGATATGTACTGTGCTGAATTGTGTGATAGTTCCAGGGTAATGTTGTGAAAGTATTGTCGTACTGCAGTAACTTGATATGGTGGACAATACTAAAAATAGCTGAATTAAGGGACCCTGGGGTGAAGCTTTCATAGTGGGTGAGAAGAAGTTTCAACCAACCCCCAATCTGCTGTTTTGGTAGAATATTTATGACTGAGAGGGGGTTCTTGAAAAAAAACAGTATAGTTTTGAGAACTGTTATTTTTTCTTAAGGAGGGAGTTGTGTGACGGAATTAGGCTACACCCTCAGCTGTGACTGATGGACCACTTTTCTATCTCATTTCCTAGCAACAGTTAACACTTTCCTCTTTGTTTTTCTTCTTTTCCCCCCTACCCTAGATTGGCCACCTAGCGTAGCTCTTTACTATCCCTACTAAACTTCCTACTACTTCTCTCTTTTCATTCTTTTTCCATTTCCATCCATTTAATCCCTGGAATGATGCCAAACACCTGGAGAAGTGTTGAGTAAAGTGCATAAGTGCATTTTGTGTACAAAAAGCATGAAGGTTATTTTAAATAGGAATAAATATAGTTAATAAAGCCTTTTTAAATAAAAATGATTCAGAAGCCATATAAAACAATGATAATGTCATGATTAGTACAGTTATAAGAAATTCTTAAGGTATTTTCATAAATTCACACTATAGACCTGTTACTATATAAGGTTTTATGTATGAGGCTGAATGGTATGCTTTATAAAAGTGCTTAGTCACTGTTGATCAGAGATATCGAGTTGGTATCTGTGTAGATATACACTGTACCTTTAACTGAACCAGGAATTTCCCTGAAACAAAAGCCCCCTTGGTTTTGAAACGTGTCCAGACATGTAAGTACAGAAAGGGCTCAGTCAGGAGACCCCACCAAAATATATAAAACCTCTTCACTAAGCTCACTTCAGTTCAGTCCAGTGGGACTCAGCCCTGAGGGAGGAGGGAGGCAGACAAGCTGTTGAATGCAGATGAGAAGGGACTTAGGAGCGTAAGATCCAGGACTGTATTATGGGAGAAACTACTGATGTTAAGTAGTGATTTTCTTTGCAATTTTTTTGTTTTCATTTATTATTTTTCAAACTTTGAAAAATAAATATCACACCACAGTGTGTTTTAAACCTGTAAATTTGCCTCGTCTGAAGTTTATTCCCACATGCTGTGACACTCCCATTTCTCCTTTGTCAGGAAAATGGTTGATGCTCTGGATATAGCCACTAGTGAAGTGGTAGAAGATGAAGAGGAAGTAAAGTATTTGGAGCTTGTGGGGCTAACACCCTCCAAAAAATTGTTGTTCCCTATTAGCAAATTCTTTAAGAAACATATCTTAAAAATTCTGCAGACACCAAATTCTGTTCAGCCTCTGGATAAGAGGTCTAATAAAAAAGTACCAACTAGATATAGGGAGAGGTTGAGTTTTTGTTTACTCACCCTGACCATCAAGGTGTCATACAGACTGCAGCCTGTGACAGGGAAAAGGAGCCCTTGGCATCACCCCCCCAAGAAGGACTCTTGAAAGCTGGACAGTATGGCCTAAAATGGCTACCTGTCAGCTTCATTGGCTATCAGACAGGCCAATCATTAGACCTACACTGCACAGTATCAAAAATCACTGTGGCAGTCTGTATTAGCTATGTCTGAAAGCTCAATTTGGTCTCTGCTGATTTGGCTTAGACTGCCAGATTCAGCTTGGAGGCTGCAAAGTATCAATTTCAGATGGCAGCAGATGCTAATGACACTGCTGCTGGTGTATAGACCCTTTCTGTGGCTCTAAGAAGGTTTGCTTGGCTCGAGGCCACAAACCTCACACAGGATACCCAGACAAAAGCCATGGATTTTTGCTGTAGAAAACAACTCCTTATTTGGAGATAAGACAGAGGCCTATATGAAGAAGGTGGATGAGTACAAAGCCACCTACATGAGCAACTCTGCCAAAGAGAGAGCTTCACATTCCACCAGACCTTATGTAAGGAGAGGCGGGGTAGAGCTAGTTACAGCAGGCCTTTTTATCAGGCTCAAGCTGTCCTCCAATACCAACAGTACCCTCAGCAGACAGGGTACTTCAGAGGTAGGGGCAGAATGAGGTCTAGGTGTGGCTCCCAGGCTGGACAGCTTCAGCCCCAATCCAAGCAGAATCCCTGACTTACTTGCCACCTCCCCAATCCCTGTAGGGGGCAGACTGGCTCACTACTTCCAGGCTTGGAAAACAACCACAGACAAGTGGGTCCTGGAAGTAGTGGGTCAAGGTTTGTCCCTAAGTTTCAGATCCTTTCCACCACTAAGAACAAGGGATTTCAAACCTGCTTCAAATACAGAGAAGAAGCTGTTGGAAAAGGAGGTTCAGAGTCTGCTCTTTTCAAGGGCAGTGGAACCTTTTCCTCCTCAGCAAAGGGAAAAGGGTTTTACTCAAGGTTTTTCCTAAAGAAAAACGGGGAGTGGCGACCTATTCTAGACCTAAGGTTACTAAACAGGCACTTGCTGAAACCAAAGTCCAAAATGTTAACCTTGGCAATGAATCTACCAGCCCTTCAAAAAGGAGACTGGTTGGCCTCCTTGGCCTTAGAAGATACATCCCCATCCCCATAAGGAAGTCCCACAGAAAATACCTCAGGTTCAGACTCCCATCAGGTCATTACTAGTTCTCAACACTACCATTGAGTCTCACCTCAGCCCCAGGAGTGTTTATAAAGTGCTTAGCAGTAGTGGTAGCACATCTAAGAAGGCTAGGTGTCACAGTGTTCCCCTATCTGGATGATTGGCTGTTGGTGGGAAAATCACTGCAGCAGGTGAGGGACCACTTGCAGGTAACCAGGAGCTCCTGGAGTTCTTAGGGTTCCTAATAAACCTAAAAGTATGTCCCACAACCAGTGCATGTTCTGCAATTCATAGGGGCAGAACTAGACACCCAGAAGGGAAGGCCTTACCTGCCTTAGGACAGGGTAAGCGATATCCTGCAAATTGCTGTCTCATTCGTCTGCAGAAGCCAAAGACAGCAAGGCAGTTCCTTCAGTTACTGGGACACATGGCTACAGCAACAGGCACAGTCCTGGGTTCAAGATTCCAAATGAGGGACATACAATTCCACCTCAGGGCACATTGGTGCCAAAGGAGGGATCCTCTCTCAAAGCTGATTCCAGTAACAAGGACATTGCCGCAAGCCCTCCAGTGGTGGAAGGAAGGAGACAATCTAAAAGAAGGGGTTCCCTTCTAGAAAGAGTCTCCATCAGTGATTCTCACAACAGACGCATCACTGCTGGGGTGGGGTGCCCACCCAGGGGAGCACATCACCCATAGAATCTGGTCAAGTCACTCCAGCACATAAACCTGCTGGAACTGAGGGCATTACTACTAGCCTTGCAGGCCTTCACACCATTGGTGCAAGGCAGAGTGGCACAGGTGAGAACAGACAATACCACAACTATGAACTACATAAACAGACAGGGATGGACAAGATCCAACTCCTGTGGACAGAGGCAATGAAGATTTGGAGCTTAGCTTACTCACTCAAAGCTTCACTGCAACCTATTCATCTGCCAGGCAAGAACAACACCCTAGCAGATCAACCATGCCCATCACGAGTGTCCCTGAACAGGCAGGTGCTGGAGGTAATTTTCAGAAGGTGGGGCACCCCAGAAATAGATCTCTTTGTGTCCCATGAGAACCACCACCTGCCACAGTATTGTTGCAGACCACCAGCCAGGGGTACAATACCCCAGATGCTCTGACTCTGGACTGGTCAGGGAGGCAGCTATATGCCTTCCCTCCTTTTCCTCTGATCTTCAGGGTTCTGATCAAACTCAGATCCCAGCCAGCATCAATGATCTTGATAGCACCAGATGGGGCAAGACAGCCATGGTACTCTCTGTTGCTCTCCATGTCTGTGGAAAAGCCAATATACCTCCCTCTGAGGCACAACCTGTTAACCTCCAACCAAGGGAGGATCCTGTACCTGAACCTCACATCCCTCAGGCTCAAGGCATGGCTTTTGAGGACTTAGAGTATGCAGGTTTGCATCTCTCAGAAAGTATTCTAAATGTTTTACGAGGTTACAGGAAGCCCTGTACCAAGAACACCTATGCTTCAAAATGGAAAAGGTTTTCTATTTGGTGCTCCACCAATGATGTGATGCCAGAACAAGCAGGGATTCCAGCGTTGCTGGACTACCTTACCTATCTGCATTCTCTGGGCTTGCAGCCCACCACTTTAAAAGTCCACCTGGCTTCAGTATCTGCTTACATTTCAGCGTGAAAGGGTTCTTCTATGGCATCCGATTCTATTTCCAAAAGGTTCTTCAAGGTTTGGCACATTTGCACCTCCCCCCCACAGGGAACCAGTGCCAGCTTGGGACTTGAATGTCTACATTGCCCAGCTCATAGTCCCGCCTTTTGAGCCCCTGGCCTCAGCTCATTTGAAGTATGTTACCTGGAAAATTGTTTCTGGTAGCCATCACCTCTGTTAGAAGGATTAGTGAGCTTCAGGCTCTGTGTCGAAAAAGACTACATCTCATTCATAGGGATAAGGTAGTTTTGAGAACAAACAGGAAATTCCTTCCTAAGGTGGTTTCTGATTTCCACTTAAATCAGTCCATCACTTTGGCAGTCTTTTACATTGAACACTTTAGTTCAGGTGAGAGTTGACACCACAGTCTCGATGTCAAGAGAGCCCTGAGTTACTACATGACTCACACTAAAGATCATACGCAGGACAAGCAGCAACTGTTCCTGATTTATCGGGATGTGGGTAAAGGAAATCCAGCATCTAAAGGTCTATTTCTCACTGGATAGTTCAGTGCATCAGTTTGCTACTCAAAAGCTGGGAAGGAGCCCCCAATGCGACTGAAAGCTCATTCCACGAGGGGGACAGCTGCTACTATAGCAGCCGCCAGGGATGTTCCATTGTCAGAAATCTGTAGAGCAGCTACCTGGAGGCAGTTCACACCTTTACAAAGCATTACAGCTTGGTAACCCAGTCCAGAAGTGATGCCAGGTTTGGCATCAGCAGTCTTGCAGAACCTATTTCTGAAGTAGGTTCTGTGCCCACCTCAAAGATACTGCCTCTTAGTCTGCAAGAGTTAGGAATATTGGAGAATTCCTGGGGTAAGAAGAAACAAGCATTTATCAATGCTGAATGTTGCTTGCTTCTATGTGCTGTTTAGGTATTTGGAAGTCATCAGGTGCAAATATTGAAAATTTCGGACTTCTGGCGTGCCTAGGAATATAGCCTGCCTTATAAAACAGTCATTTTAGGAATTTTTCACAAAATTTTCAACATAGCCATTTTAAGACCTCTGCTCATGAACAGTGTCACTGTGATTTTGTTAATGTGTCCCATACATTGAGTTTGCACCGACTGTGCCATTATGCGCTACATGGGTGGAAACACGTTTTGGCAGGATGTCAAAATGACAGCTGTACTGCTCATAAGGAGGTGTGGTAAAATGGCAGTGTTGAAAATCTGGAGTGAAAATATTGAAAATTTGCGAACTTACGAGCCTGTGAAGGAACTGCGCAACGCACGCTCGTACAACAGTCATTTTTAGGAATTTTTTCACCAAATTTTCAACATAGCCATTTTAAGACCTCTGTTCATGAACAGTGTCACTGTGATTTTCTTAATTTGTCCCGTACATTGATTTCGCACATCGACTGCGCCATTCTGCGCTACATGGGCGGAAACACATTTTGGGTGAGATGTGACAAATGACAGCTGTACTACTCATAAGCAGGTATGGTAAAATGGCAATGTTGAAGCCACTGCGCAACGGACGCTCGTACAACAGTCATTTTTAGGAATTTTTTCACCAAATTTTCAACATAGCCATTTTAAGACCTCTGTTCATGAACAGTGTCACTGTGATTTTCTTAATTTGTCCTGTACATTGATTTCGCACATCGACTGCACCATTCTGCGCTACATGGGCGGAAACACATTTTGGGTGAGATGTGACAAATGACAGCTGTACTACTCATAAGCAGGTATGGTAAAATGGCAATGTTGAAGCCACTGCATAACTGCCTTTCATACAACAGTCATTTTAGGAATTTTTCACCAAATTTTCAACATAGCCATTTTAAGACCTCTGTTCATGAACAGTGTCACTGTGATTTTCTTAATTTGTCCTGTACATTGATTTCGCACATCGACTGCGCCATTCTGCGCTACATGGGCGGAAACACATTATGGGTGAGATGTGACAAATGACAGCTGTACTACTCATAAGCAGGTATGGTAAAATGGCAATGTTGAAAATCTGGAGTGAAAATATTGAAATTTCGCGAACTTACGAGTCTGCGTAGGAACTGCGCAACGCATGCTCGTAAAACAGTCATTTTTTGGAATTATTACACCAAATTTTCAACATGGGGTTTTTGGGACCCCTTCTCTTGAATGATGTCACTGTCATGGTGGTATTCTGTCCGGAAGGGTGATTTCGCAGTGACTGCACAGTCACTGCGCGAAATCACCTTTCTAGCCTGAATAACGCCATGATAGTGACATCATGAGAAGGGTCCCAAAACCATGTTAAATGATAAATCCCAAAATGCCCGAGATATGCAATAAAGTTGAAACCCCTATCTAGCCCATTATACAGCTTACGGCATTTCCTCAGTTCGCGGTCGGCTTTGAAGAGTGCAGGCGTGTTCCCAGTCCACGAAGGTAAATCGCGCGAGTCGGAGGTAAGTATGGGGTGAGGCGGAAACTGGGTGCACAGTGGGTGGGCGCGGGTTGTGGGAGGGGTCGGGAGGCGCTCCGCGGGGCAGTTTTGGTTTTCAGGTTAAAAAAAAAAAAAAGACAACGTTGGACCATTTGCCACGCTGGGGTGGGCTCCCAGCGTGCTACTTTAGGGACGTTCAGCCGGCGAGGATTGGGCACCCCCATCGGCAAAAAAAACAAAAAACTCTTGGGGGTTTGCCACGCTGGGTGGGCTCCCAGCGTGCTTTAGCACTACTGAAGCGTTCACCCGTCGGCTACATAGTGATTGCCACACTGGGTGGGCTCCAGCGTGGCACCAGCTACGAGGGACACACAGCTTAGTCGATGGGATTGGGGCACCCCGTCGGCTGCTACAATCGCGTGTGGGGCCGGTGCCTGGGGGAGCTGCGCGTGAGCAGCGTCTTATCGCTGCTCACTCACGCGTAGCTCCCCCTTTCAACTGTATGCCACTGCATTTTGGAGCGTGTCATAGACAGCTCCAAAATGCATTGGCTTACAGGGGCCGCGCCTACCAGCCCAGTGCCTGAATTGGAGAAGGAGGTGACACACCTCCGAAATCTCCGTTCATGGCACTATGTTTCTTGCACATGCGTGCAAGCAACATAAAAATGACTCACCATAGTAATCTTGTTTCTTCCAAGGTATTCTCCAATATTCGTAACTTACCCACCCTGCCTTCCCTACTAGAGCCAGTGGCCCTGCACTCCAAGCTGAATGAATAGGTGCAAAGGTGCCATATACTGCCATACTTTATCTTGTATTGTTTTTCCCCTTCTTCAGGTTATTCTGACATTCAGGGGGGTTTGTTTCCCCCAGATGGGGGGTTGTTTGGATTAGGTTAGTTTTGTTTTTATGTAGATGTTATCCTTGGTTGGGCCTTTCCTTGTAGTCTCTCCATTAAATCTAAGGGCTTTAGAATGCAGCAGTTGATAAGGGCTGCATTTGAATAAGTGGCACAAGCCAATGATCATTCTATCACTAGCATAACGTTCTATCTCCGGGCAGTCCTACTTGAAAGGCTGACTACAAGAGTTATATCATTATTGGAGAATACCCTGGAAGAAACAAGATTACTACGGTGAGTAATTTTTTCTTTCACGCCCGCTGAAAACAGGCTGTGAACTTAGCAGGTGCTAATTAAATGTTAATAGATGCATCCATGAACTATGAAAATGTGCACTTAACAGGAATGTGCACTTAACCAGAAAATGTTGCATTACAGAGATAGGAAAAAAAATCAGGAAATAGAAAAAGTGTGCATTTTTTTTTTGTGAATCAAAGTTTTATTAAAGAAATAACATGCAATAAGATTTCTATGAGTAAACTCATTACAATAACAATAATAATCTTTATTTCTATAGCATAATTCAAAAGATATCAAAGCGCTGTACAAAATATAACAATAAAACATATTAAAAAGACAAATAGAATAATAGATAGATGAGGGTATATTACAAGACAGTAAGACCATCAAGAGGCTTTGGGGACTTTGAACCTCGAGAGCGAAGCTCAAGAGGTTCCGAATGTCCCCAAAACCTCGAGATGCTCTTACTGCCATGAAATACACCCTCATCTATTTATTTTGTAACATATAAGTCATGTAAAAATTCTGCCTTTTCTGTGGGACATCCGACTTTGCGCTGTACTGACTGGCTAAAGACTCTGTATCACTCGCTCACTCGTCCCTGCCCCCTTAGCGTGTCTGTTACATTTAAATTTGGCTTTTTTGTTCTGAGACAGTAAGTCCTACCTTTCCTTTTGTCGTCCTTCAGTGAATGGAGGATGAAGCAGATAAGTCGGTGATTAAACAGAAAAACAAAGAAATACGTGACTGTCCGCAAAGTGAGGGAAACAGCCGCCATGTTTTAAAAGTTGATCTGCCCATCCCACAAAGGAAAGCTGCCAATAAGAATACATGCAGTCACTTCAGAAGCGTGGCACCTTGGCAACTGGTCTGTGGCAGGCAGACTGGGACATCGTGGTGTCATTTCTGTGATAATACTATTGTTCAGAGCTCAAATGTTGGTATTATCACCTCTGAATGATAGTATTATCAGGGAGCAACAATGGTATTATCACCTTAGCTACTGTTGTATTACCAGGATTTTTTTGTATGGGATACTATAGTATTATTTGGCCATCTCCATATATTACAAAACAAAACACAGTGCCATCCAGATTTTGCACCTCTATACCTTAAAGCGATATATTACGTAAAATCTCCAAAGGCAAGATAAAACAGATGGCTCTTTAAGGCCTTCTTAAAGCTCTCCACGGTCTGGCAGTCTCAAATCCGATGAGGTAGAGGGTTCCACAGGGTGGGGGCCGCGTACATAAAAGCTCGCGACCCCAACGTTTTCAGTCGTAGCCTGGGAACCTCTAGCAATCCCTCGTCGGCTGAGCGGAGAGGTCGGAGGGGGTGGTAAGGGATCAGGAGCTCTTGCAGGTAGCCTGGACCCTGTCCGTGTAGGGTCTTATAGGTCAGTAAACCAACCTTGAAGGTGATCTGCCATTGCACAGGCAGCCAGTGCAGTTTGTGCAGCACAGGTGTAATGTGACTCACACGAGAGACCTCCATCAACAGCCTGGCCGCTGCATTCTGCACTAGCTGCAAGTGGCACATATCAACCCCCGGAAGCCCTAGGTAGAAGGAGTTGCAGTAGTTAAGGCGCGAGGTCACAAAGGCATGGATCAGTGTTGGAAAGTCACTAGACAGAACAAGATGCTTAACCCAGGCACTATCCTCAGATGATAAAAGGAAGACTTGACTACTGCTGACACCTGTAAATGTAGTGTCAGCCCGTCATCAAGAATCACCCCCGGATTCTGCATCCATTCGGAGGACAGCAGCTGGCTACCTCTGAGCCAAAGCCCAGAGGAAAACCCTGCCACTGACCTGTCTATCCAGTGACCTGGATTCACCATCAACACCTCAGTTTTATTGAAATTCAACTTCAGTGAGCTGGCCTTTATCCAGTCCTGGATTTCTGCGAGGCAGCTATTAAAGACGGAGACTGCACTATCCTGGTCAGGCACAAAAGACAGGTAGAGCTGGGTGTCATCTGCATAGCAGTGAAACCTCAGTCCATACCATCTCACAGTGTCTACCAATGGCATATACCCCATGAACAACATTGGGACAGCACAGAGCCCTGGGGAACCCCACATGGCAGAGATAATGAGACCGAGGAATACATCCCGGACACCGCACTCTGAAACCTGCCAGTGAGGAAAGATTGAAATAATCTGAGGACCGTCCCTGACAGACCACAGATATCCCTCAGGTACTCCAGCAATCCCCCATAGTCCACGGTGTGAAAGGCTGAAGAGAGATCAAGAAGGACCAAGATGGATTGGCACTTCTGATCTCTTGCAATCAGGAGATCACTGAGCACCCGAACCAGAGCAGTCTCAGTACTATGCCTCTTCTGAAAACTGGATTGTAGAAGGTCATAGGTGTCATAGATGGTCAAATGGTTCTTCAGCTGCTGCACGACTACTTTCTCAGTCACCTTCCCTACAAAGGGAAGGTTAGAAATTAGCCTATAGTTAGCAGGGCAGTTTGGGTCAAGAGAAGATTTTTTAAGGAGTGGTGTCACCACCGCCACCTTCAAGGAGTTTGGAAACTCACCTGACTAGAGAGCACCAAACTGTCTCTGCCTGGACAGGGCCGATGGTATCAACACACCTCAATATGAGGCATGTAGGTCCCGGGTCAAAACTACAGCAAGTCAGCCGCATGCTCTGGACAATCTGCACGACATCCAAGATCTCCAATCGGTCGAAGTGTACCCAAGAAAACTGAGGGGTAGTAACCACACACCGACCACTGACAGCCCCATAGAACAAGCTGATCGGATCTCTGTCTTAATGTCGGCCACTTTATTAGCAAAGAATCAAGCAAACTCGTACACTTATCCTGTGAAAATGCTCTTCAAACTTGTAGGCAGGTTGGATTGCACAACCTTTCTACAGTTCAAAAGAGCTAAGCTGGTCAATTTTGAGCTGCAGCAATCTCCCGGACAGGAATTCTGCTTTCTTATGGAAGATTACTGATTGATAGTGCTGATAATGTTCCATCAATCTAAAGTGGTCGGCATCCAGGCCAGATCTCCACCAGCACCATTCTAGCCTTCGTCCAACTCGTCTCTGCTCCCTCAAGGTCCCATCGAACCAAGGGATGGAGGCGAAGAGTGAAAGGATGAACTCGGACAAGAGTGATAGAATCCAGAGCTCCCACCACAGCCTTGTTATAGGCCTGGACCAGATTCTGTGGACCCTTGCTTGCATCCAGCAATCTTGATAGATCTGATACTGCCAAAAGACCATCAGGGGTTACGTCCCTCAAAGGGCAGTATATGACCATCTCCACAGGGGCAGGCCTATAGGGGGAAGCCCAGAAATTGAACCTTATAGTAAGATGGTCAGACCATCCAGCTGGTTCCACCACCAAATCAGAGGCCTCCATCCCCAGGAGAAAAACCAGGTTGAGTGAGTGACCCTGATTATGGGTTGCAGAGGCAACTACCTGTGAGAAGCCCAGCGAGTTCATAAGTTGGAGGAAGTCCTGGCCAAATTCCGAGAGTTCGTCGTCGACCCAGGCACTGAAGTCGCCAAGCACCATCAACCTGGGTGACTCCAACAGCATGTCGACAACAAAGTCTACGACCTCCTGCAGGAACAATTTCTCACCCCCGGGTGCATGGTAGATGAGAATGATCCTACACCTGCAGCCACAGTACACTCAAACGATCTGGATTCCTCAACTGGCACCTCTATAAGGCCCAATTCTGTTTTAAAACAGATGGCTACACCCCCGCTCCTGCGGTCTGATCTCAAGCAATGTATCATCGAGAAACCAGCAGGAATAGCCGCCTCCAAAATTGGGCCAGCATTCTCATTCAGCCAGGTCTCAGTGATGCAAGCCAGGTCTGCTGTCCCAACAAGATCGGCTACAATGACCGTCTTGTTCTTTACAGACCTGTCACTGCACAACACCACTCGAGTCGGACGAGACTCCGGAGCCAGACTACCGGCTCTGTAACACTGGAGCCCTTGGGTATAGGGACCAGATATGGAGACCCTCGGTCTGGAACCCATTTTGCCCCAAGGCTTCTCCTGGACCTAACTACCCCAATCCGACCACCCAGCTCACCCCTCCCCCAGGGTTCAGGGCGCCCAGCCCCCTTTGCCTCCTACCCCTATTCCCAATGCCCTGCAGCACCCATAGACAAGTCAACACTACCAAAAAAAGGAAAACTAATTCACATTAATAGCTAAACATGTAACTACAATACTATCATAAAGCTCTAAGCAAAATAATGAATAACAGAAATTAAAACAGTTTAATAATAAAGATCTCTTACATAAAGAAACAAGATAAGAGAAACGAAAAGGGAAAATAGAGTAATAGCAAAGAGTCCAGAAGAAGAGGAAAAAAGATAAAGTGAAATAAAAGAAATATGAGAGAAAGAAAAAGCACTAGCCTGTGGGATCCGTATTAACGCATCTGGTTACATTGTACCTAATTACACAGGTATTCTAGAGACATACTTTGTCCTTATTTGCTGTCTTGTTTTGTTATGTTACTCGCTGTATTACTTTCTAGCTTTCTTCTGTCTTCTTTCTTGTGGGATGGAAGTTATTTTATATTTAGTTTTAATCAACAAATATTTTGAGGTTTGCTGTAGTATCTATATACTTAATTGCCTGGTTGGGAAGTGGAGGGCAAGATGTTCATATAGTTTTCTCTAAGTTGGTCCAGTGCTCAGCAATGTGTGGAGATTACTTATATTATGTCAGAGTTAATGGCGCATTCCATAACTTTTGTTACTTGGAATGTAAGAGGCCTTAATGAAAAGATTCAAAGGTATAAAGTCCTAAGGTTCCTCTAAAAACTGGAAGTTCACATAGCCTGCCTTCACAAACACACCTAAAAGTCGAGGTTCGAGGCAGTATAGCGCAGTGGTCTAAGGCTCTGAGCTGCAAATCTGGTGACATCCAGCAGACCAGACCTGGGTTTGAATCCCACAGCTTCCACTTGCATACTGTGTGACCCTGAGCAAGTCACTTAACCTCCTTGTGCTCCCAGGTCGCTCCTGTAAAAAAGCTTTCAGCTTAGTGTGCTATACCTGGTTAAACAACTAAATAAATAAAAAAAGTCAGAAGGGTTATGAATTAATGAGAAGGGAGTGGGTGGGTCACATCTTTGGTTCAGGTGATGGCTCAAAAAAGAGGGTACACTCATACTAATTAAAAGACGATTACATTTCCAAGTGTTGGGTTACTGGCTGATTGTACATGACAAATTAGATGAAAAATTAATAACACGAGCTGGTGTTCTAGGGATTATGAATTCTGGTATCATAGCCCATTTCCTTTACCAGTTCAGTTCATCCTGTTACAGTCCAACTCCTTTATTATTCTGTGGCCTATTACACCTCTCTATCTCATAGTCCCCTGTTTTGGGGACTTAATGTTTAGAGACAGAGAGTTCGAAGGAAGGGAATCGAGTTTGAAGGAAGGGAATCCTTTCTTGGGGATCCATATTCCTCTTTTTGTTCTAGCAGGGACCCTCTTCTCTGTCTTTGTCTCTCTCAAAGGTTGTATTTTCTAAGTCTCATATCTTTTGGCCTTAGAAACTGTACCTTTCAGCTCCTTAGAGCCTTTGGTCAGCCTTTTAGACTTTCAAAATCAAAGGCTTGCCTCTCCCATATTATGTCTTGGTCTTATGGGACTCATAATTCTACCCTTTGTAGTCCTTGTTTCTTCAGATGGACACCTAGGGTTAGCAATATGCTTTTCCCCAAGGCTTATAGGCTCTTTTACTGTTTCTCAGCTCAGAAAGGTGCTACCTTCCTTGCAACCCACTCCTTAGCTGGTCCTTGACATTCATGGATCAGGCTCCCTGTTGAGAGTCAGCTACCCTCAGAGCCTACCGGGTCAGTATCTTGTACACTTAATAGTGTAGGTTAAAACTGTGCAACAGGAACACTGCAGTAGGGTAGAGTGAGAGGGTGCAAAACTGCGAAAGGATGTATACGCGGTAGTGCACTCTCTCACTTTTCCCAGGTAGGGGGTGATTCCTGTGCTGGGAGATGAGGCTGGCGAGCAGCTTCCGTGGCGTGACAGGATGAGCCACAGGCAGCAAGAGAGGGAGGTGGTGCATCTGGGACCGGGTTTCGATTCCCAGTCCCAGACACAAGGAATTTTTATTTTGCACTTTGTGCGATGTTAAGTGTTAACCTCCCCCCCCCAGAGTGGGTTATTTTAGTTAGGGGGGTGTTCGGGGCAGTCCGGGGGACAGAGCCCCCCGCAAAAGAAAGACATATGCTGCTCACAATGTGTCACACTGTATTGGCAGTGTGGTATACTGCTGTGGCATCATGTCTTGTGACATTAACAACCCTGTGCCCCATCAGAGGGTGTCAGACACCTCTTTGTTAAGGCTAAGAGCCAGACAGTACTTATAACACCCTTATTTTTGACAGAGAATTCAGGGTTCTCTCTCTCTCTCTCTTTTTCCTGTCTCTCTCTCTCTCTCCTGCTGCCCAGTTGTTCTGGTCATCCTTGGCCACTTCTAAGTCCCTCCGCCCAGAATTTTATTATTCTCTGGTCAGTTTTTATTTTGTTCCTTTTATATCATATATCTCTTTTCTTTCTATCCCTTGGGCTCTCTTGCCCCAACCCTTATTTTTTTTACCCTTTCTTCCTCTCCTAGGTGAACAGAACTGAGGAGGCTAGGGGCCAGTGTCAGTTACTAGCCAGTTCATGATGCCACGTCATGTGTCTGCCTCGTGGGTAGCATCATTTCGGATGTCGGCCCCATTCCTCCAGAACTTTCAAAGGCATACACTTCTTCAGGGTCCTAGTGCCTCCGGCTAAGACCCAACAGTGATGAATGGTGAAGATATTCTGGAAGACCAAGAATTACTCTGAGTACGTAATTTTCATTTACTTACCATAAAAGTAGATCTTTGCGAGAATCTCCTCCATTGAACCACAGTTCTCCCACCCTCTTTCCTCCTTTTTTGGCTGATGGGTAGTTATCCTGCCTGCGTTTGCATGCTGGTTCTCTTCTTACACCTGAAATTGGCATATTTACTTAGGTTTTCATATCCTCTCCTGTGGGCCTGGTTTGGTCATGGTTACTCAGGTCCCTGCCAGTACAATTATCCTTCAAGCTTGTCTCCAAAGGGAGCTGATGCAAGATGGGCCCATCCAGGTTATAGTTTAGATTATTAATTTGATAGAGCGCTCTATCTCATTGCGGTATCATGCCGGGAGAGCGAACCCCAACAGCGAAACCATCACAACGACACAACCCATTCGACATCCACAGTGTTGAACAGGTTGTCGGAGCAATGTGCCAATACACAGACTCCCAGAGTTGGCCGCTGTTCCCTGAAATCTGCCCCCTCCAGAGTTGGTAATCTATAATTCAAGGGAGTACGGGGGAAAAGCCCCCCCCCGCAAACAATAAAGGATTCTGACGCTGCGGTGGTCCATCGACACTGTGCCGCAGCGATGCTTTCACCATTGGCAAAGTGGTGTCACTGTAATGTCGTTCGACAACTTTGTTGTCGATGCGACTAGTGAAAACCTCATTGCGACTCTAGGTGCTTTACAGGTAACCAGACAATATAAACAAGAAATTAAAATATCGTAAAATGTAAACAAGCACAGTAAGTTACAGTAAGTTAAAAGGAGGAAAAGCTTTATTAAATAAAAGGTCTTCAGAGACCTCTTGAATTCACTGGAAACATAGAAACATAGACTTTGTGACGAGATAAGGACCGCTGGCCCACCAGTCTGCCCATTTCCCTATCTAGTGGATAAGCTACAGATCCCAGTTAACCAAAAGCCTACTTCCTCCTACCCCCCACAAGAATTGCTTTATGTCTGTCCCATTGACTTTTACTTCCTCTAGATAGTCAAGTTTTATTGTCTTCTTGACTCACCACCAGGGCCGTGACCGACACCAGTGGAGCCGATCTGAGGACCTCACTAAACCATCCAATCAGTAGTAGCAATGGGCAGTGTATACAAAGGGCAGGGACTTAACGTGAGCTTATGACCCGCACTTACTGGGAATTCCTCATTCATGGGAATAATTGCAATCCCCAGTCCCTATCATGAATGGGGTTCAATGGATTACCTGGACCTGTTGGCCAAGGGTAAACACACACTGATATATTTAGTGTAGCATGCGTGCAGCCCTGGACATCTAAGGGCATCACAGACCTGATATTGCTCAAGTCTCGCGTGGCTGAAAGCCACTTGTCCCTCTAAGAAGTTGGAGACGACTGCACGGGGCCGCCTAACTAGTTAGCATGGCGGAGTCTCATTCATTATCGGAATTAACCAGACAAATTGCTCCAGCAACTGGGAACGGCTATGCACCACCACCAACAGAATCGAGAAAGAGCTATCAATCTGTCAGTCCTTTCCGTGTGCAGGCCGGATGAGGTTTCCCATGTTGAGTCAAATTAAGCTGCAAGCTCCACTTCTGGTGCTGCCCTTCCATCAATTCCTTTAAGTTTCAGCTTTGCAACCATACTCCCCCCGGAACCCAAAGACTTTGGTTTCCCGGAAGCTCCCCGGCGGGTCATGGGAATAACGCCGCCGGATCGCTAGTCGGCATTGTTTATAGTCAGAACTACGACAGTATCTGATTGTCTTTGAACTTCTGACTTTTGTTCTTGATTAATGAAAACATTCTTGGCAAATGCTTTCACTTTTGTTCGTCTTGCGCCGGTCCAAGAATTTAATCTGTAGTGGCACAATATGCCCCCGGTTGTCCCTCTTAATCATGGCCCCAGTTCTGAAAACCAACAAAATAGAACCGGAGTCCTATTCCATTATTCCTAGCTGAAGTATTGAAGTGACAGGCCTGCTTTGAACGCTGTAATTTTTTCAAAGTAAACACTTCAGACCCCCAGAACACTCAGTTAAGAGCATTAAGGGAGAACCAAGAGGCAGGGGCTGGTACAGACGATAGCTCACCTCGCGGCGGACCACCAGCCCAATCCCAAGATTCAACTATGAGCTTTTTAACTGCAGCAACTAACCAAAGGGGTTTCTCTGAAGAACCGAGGCAGTGAATTCCACATGGTCGGTGCCATGATGGAAAAGGCCCGGGTGCCATATGATTTCAAATGGGCCCTGGGAATTACTAGGGGGCCCTCCTTGCATGATCAGAGGGGACAAGATGGGTGGTAGGGCTGTAGGAGGTCTTACGGGTATCCAGGCCCCAGTCCATGCAGGGCTTTATAGATCAGCAACCCGACCCTGAAGGTGATCCACCACCCAATAGGAAGCCAGTGCAAAGAGTGCAGCACAGATGTAATGTAATAGGACCTCAAAAGGCCAGTCAACAGCCTGGCTGCCACATTCTGCATGAACTGTAGGTGGCGAAGAGCAGCCCCTGATAGCTCTAGGTAAAGGGCATTGCAGTAATCAAGCTGTGATGTCACAAAGGCATGGACTAGTGATGGCAGATCACCCATGAGGATCACGTGTTTAAACCTGGCGATGTTTCTAAGATGATAAAAAAAGATGATAAAAACCACTCTGGACCATGGCCGACACCTGAAATTCAAGCATTAGGGCGCTATCCAGCACAACGCCAAGATTTTTCACCTTAGAGGAGATGTGAGGCTGGAATCTCCAAGCCTAAGCTCAGTGACTCGACCAGCATGCACACCCACCCTCAGGTGACCAGGTTCCACCACCAGTACTTCCATTTTGTCTGGATTTAACCTCAACCAGTTGGCACACATCCAGTCTTGGATTTCAGCAAGGCACTGATTCAAAACTGAGAACGCACTGTGTTGTTTGGGTGCAAAAGACAGGTACAGCTGAGTATCACCAGCATAGCAAAGAAAACTCAGTCTGTACCATCTTATTGTTTAATCAGAATCTTATAATGTCCCCCAGTGGTAGCATATACACCGCGAACAACATGGGGGACAAAATGAAACCCTGTGGGACCCCACACGGCAGGGGCAGTGGTCTGGAGGAAAAAGTCCCCAAGACCACACTTTGCATCCTGCCAGTGAGTAAAGAATGGAAACAGTTGAGGACCACACCAGAAAGTCCACAACGAACCCGCAGGTGATCCAGAAGCACCTCATTTTCCACAGTGTCAAACACAGCCGAGAGCTCGAGGAGAACAAGAATGGAATGCTGTCCTGTATCCCTTACCACAAGGAGATCATTAAGCACCCAAACCAAAGCAGTCTCCATCCTGTGGGTTTTAGATGTTGTGAGTTAACAAACAGGCCTCCAGTTATAAAGCCATCACCTTCTCAATAACCTTCCCCAAAAAGGGTAGGTTAGAGACAGGTCTGTAGTTCGCCAGGCAGTCTGGGTCTAGTGACGTTTTTTTAATTTGCATTTTTTGCTCCCTGTGCACCGGGGCAGGAACTCCACCGAGCTGCCCACCCGTGAGCCCAACCACCGCCTTCCAACCCCAGGACACCCCACAGCTTGTCCCTTGTGACGGGGCCAGGAAGGGAGCTTCCACCCTCCCCGGAGCACAATCCAAATCTGGCGAGGTAGCGGCAGACCAGTGGGATGGGGGTGAGGCTTAATGAAGCCCCCAGCTGCCATTTCCCATTTTTCTGGTGACCCCCCCTCCCTGCTGACGCATGACTGTGCATGTGTGGGGGCACGCACACGCTGCAATCCCCGGCTGCTTGCCCTCCCAGCCTGCGCCACCCCAGCCCCCTCCAGAGGGCAGCCACCAGGCAGGATGAAAATCCTCCCTCCCAAGAGAGAGAGCAGTCCTCAGGCGCTGATCCTCTCTCGCCCCTGCCGACTCCTGACAGCCCGGCTCAATCCGAGACCCAGGTCGTCGGCTGGCACGAGGTGTGGTGTCCAGCACTTCAACCTCCAGCACCACCGGGCCAGCAATAGCAACATTTTTCAAGAGGGATCTCACCACTGCCTCCTTAAGTTGCTCCAGAAAGACCCCCTCACTAAAGAACACCAGACTATCCTAGCGGGCACTGGGCTGATGGACTCAATGCACCCTACAATAAGGTGTATCGGACCCAGGTCCAAACTACAGTAGGTGGGCCTCAACTCCTGGATGACCCTAACGACATCCTCGACTGCCAGCCAGTCAAAGTCAGACCAGACAAACAGAATGCCCGTGACAAACACTGGCTTGCCACTGCAAGCCCCAGTGGAGAGTGCTGACTGGATCCTAGATCTGATAGAGGAGATCTTATCAGCAAAAAAAAACAGAGCAAACTCATCATACTTAGATTGTGAAAAGACTCCAACAGACTGAAGATAAGCCAGATTACACAGCAAGTCAACAGTCCAAAAGAGCTGAGCTGGTCTGTTATTTGCTGCCGCAATCTCCCTGGATAGGAACTTTGCCTTCTTACGAGAGATTGCTGTTTGATACTCTCTATAATGAGACATCAATATAACCTTGCCCCCATCAGACCAGGATCTCTTCCAACACTGCTTCAGGCTCATTTGTAGTCTCCCATAAATGAAACTCCCTCCCACAGGGTTTACTGTCATGCACCTCTCTTCCTCATTTAAAAAAAACTCTATGAGGAAATATTCTTTCCACCTCACATGTGCAACTGTACATAACCTCGATTTTCACTGCTTGTTTCATATCTGTAACCTATTCTACTTTCCTCCTCACACAATTAGCTACCAGCCCTTGACCATCTCTAATGCCCCTCCCCATAATGACTTGTAAATATGTATATACTTTGACCGTCTCTTGATATTCTAGTTATTCTCTGTCTGATCTGTCAACAGTGATGTTGGGTGTGCCTGTGTAGCTACAGTCACCACAATACCACTAACTCCTAAAGAACTCTCATTGTATACTACCAAGACTATAGCTAGATTATAAACATGCAATATTATTAACTGCTAATATGTTTGTCAAACCAAGCCCTGTGTTCCAGGCTGTTACCTGTATTGATATTCTGCTACTCAAATAATGTTTTTGTATAGTGGAATCCTAATCTGTACACTCTATACATGTACATTCTATATCTATACTATTGTATGTATTAACTGTGGAATAATTATGTTCCTCGGGTTGCCCCATCAGTGTCAGTGGCTCAGCAGGTAGCACACTTGCCTCTGAGGCCAGGAGATCAGAAGGCTATGGGTTCTATCCCCACATTAGGCACTTGGGTTAAAATCCCAATACTGACACTGTAGTACAGTGTGAGGGGGTGCTGCACTCCTGAGGTGCTGTCTTTCGGATGAGGCATTAAACTGAGGTCCCATCTGCGTGTTCTGGTGGTAGTTCAGGTGGATGTTAACGATCTCATGGCACTTCTCGAAAAGCGTAGGGGAACATTTTATTGAAAACACGTGAACAAAACACACAGTGCAAACCATATATGATCATTTTCTAAAAACCAAAAAAGATGAAACCAAAACCCAGCCCACCAATCATCAAGCACAATACCACCACTAACCCACAGTGAAATTCATACAGATCTAAATCCCCTTCACCCTCAAGAAAATTATTTAAATTTGATAAATGCAACAAAATCTTTCCACCATAAAAACTTTTGATCTAGGATTGTGGCATAATTCATAGTCATAAATCTCCTGTATACCATTTTCACAAAGGCCTTCAAGTGTACATACCTCACCAATTTTGCTGAAGAACCACTGACATCTAGCATGCCACAAATAAAATTTCAGAACAGCAAAAACACGTGTAAGGAATGAATATCATATTTCCTTATACTAGCTGGGTATATTCCCAGTGCTATTCTTTCATAAGATACATTTGCCAGCCATTGTAAGCCCCATGCCTTAGCTAAATACATCCATAAATTACTAGAATATGTGCAGATTAAAAAATACGTAATATCTTCAACTATTGCTATACAGTCTGAGAATGGACAATATCGTTCCTCCAACACTTTGTGCTTATTGTTCCCTCTAATCTGTAGCCTACCATATGCGCTCATCCATACAATTTCCCACATTTTCACAGGGATGCGTTTTGAATTTAGGAGATGTAACACTTTAACATTATCAGCTGCAGGGCAGTGTTTAAAGACCAGATTTGTCAAAACCTGTTTCTGACATTATTTTCAAGTATAACTGGGAACAAGACAATTTAGCTGTAGCATCCTTGTCTAACTGCCACTTCCTAAGTTTCTGAATTGTGCCTTTAATAGTGGCCGGGAAATTTAAATATTTGGATTGCTGAGGAATCTCTCCCTGTCCAAACCTGGAAAAAAACCTGCAAAATTGTTTAGCAGCCATGTATTTGTTATAGCTGTGGATGGCTGCAGGGCTCATTTAACATTTTGTGAAAAAAAAGGGCATGAAAAAACCACTGAATCCACCATCCTAACACACCTTATCCTTCTGCAAATACGTGTATATCCTTTTAATGGGATTCAACCTACTTCTCCACAAAAGTTGAAAAAAGACTATATATTTTAGTCTCAGCATTAAGGGGTAAATGAAAGATCATCCCTATATATAATAACCCAGGAATGAGAAATTTCTTAATAATTGTAACCTGTTACAATTTTGATAGCTTCACCCTTCCATCTATTTACCTTAGATTCACAAACAGAGGTAGTTTCAAACAACATGAAGTCTTGCTGTATTCTGACTATTGCAGTTAGGTCCTGCCTTTCAACTGCCCGGAGAACAAAGTTAAGTTTCCATGGCCAGCATGGAACGTTCAGCGTGGGCTTGGTTGAAGCCCCTGTCTGCTGTTGTTTAAACTCCAACTTTCCGATTCTTTACTCCGCCTCACTGAACAGTCACTCCGGAGATTTCTCCTTGGCTCGGTTCAAAAAAGTCGGTTAAAGTGTCGTTTATCGCTCGGTTTCTACCGAAATTCTGCTACCGAATCTGTTGGTTTAAGTCTCTGTCTGTGGTACTGTGAGTACTAGATAGGTTTTACTTTAGTTTCTGTGTGGAACTTGTAAATTTCGGATCAGTTCGGCTGAACTGATCAGTTTATTTTAAAAAAAAAAAAGTTTGTGAATTTACTTAGAGTGTGGTAACCGGTCTGTATTGGTTCTAAAAAAAACAGATTTTATTACGTTTTTCCAAGACCAGAATACGGTCAGGAACCGATAGAGTCTTTATTCATGGATTGTCAAAAAGGGTAAGTTTTGGATAGGATTGGCCATGTCTGAGAAACCCAAGAAAAAAACCAGGCCCACTGGGTTTCAGCACTACAGTGTATGTGGGGAAGCCTTTGCTAAGGCTGATCCCCACACCACCTGTGTTTATTGTCTGGGGTTTGACCACCTCGATTCAGACTGCCAAATTTGTAAGAATTTTCCCAAAGCTATCATGGATAAGAGAGTAGGTAGACTGAGGGAAAGGGAGGCCGAGAAGTCTGCTGACCTGGATGGCCAGCCTGGTTCAGTTCCAACTGAACCAGAAGGAGTCCCTCTGACCAGAGCGAAACTTCTTGGGCAAAAGAAGAGCCAATTCTGAGGAGTCGGTTCCAGTTAAAAGGAAGAGAAAAGATAAATTGTCCGGTTTGGATCCAGAAATTCATACTCCGACCGCTGATGAGATAGCCAAAGCGATAAGAATAGTGCAATCGCTAACTTCAGTTCCGGCCGAACCGGCACCATCTGGCAGGGGCTCGGTTCGGTCGGTTCCCCCGGTTCCAGATTACACTTCAGAAGAATTTTATGAACCGGAGGAGGAGGAGGGAGAGTATGAGGTTGATGATGGTGATTATGAAAGTCTGGATGTGCCTATTGACCCGGACATCTCCCCAGAAAGACCTTCAGGTGTTTCTCCTCCTAGGCTTTCTGAGTCCCCTTCCCACTTTATGTTTTACAAAAAAGTGGCCGAAACCCTCCAGCTTTCAATGGAAGAAGCAGTAGAGGATCAGGAGGAGCCTGATCTTGTTGAAATGACGGACATCCCAGAGTCCAGGAGACTGTCTATTTCCCTCCATAAATCTTTTGGGAAATAGACAAATAAAATTCTTAAGACTCCTAACTCCATACCTCCTGTGGACAGACGAATGGACAAGAGGTGCACCCTTTCAAGCTCAGACACGGAGTTCCTTTCTCAGCAATGCAGCCATGTTGGGGTAGTGCAGTCTACTGCCTGTGATAAGGCAAATATTCCCTTGGCATCACACACCCCAGATAAGGACTCCAGGAGGATTGATACCATGGCAAAGAAGCAGTACATGGCAGCATCTTTGGGACTCAGGCAGGCTAACTATATGGCCTACAGAGCTAGATACCAGACGTTCAGATGGGACACTGTGCTGGCTCTGGCTAAACAGGCCCCTGACCAGCTTGCCAAGGAGCTGGATCAGGTGGCTGCAGATGGGACTGAGGCATCCAAGGTGCAATTTCATGCTGCTGTGGACTCCAGTGATGTTTCATCAAGAGTCATGGTTACATCTGTGGCCCTTCGGAGGATGGCTGGGCTCAGATGTATTAGCCTATCACAGGATACCCAGGCTAAGGCCATGGATTTCCCTGTCATTGCAATGTCTTTGGGGAGTAGACAGAGAACTACATGAAAAGATGGACAAGTACAGGACCACGACGGAGTGCTCAGGCCAAGAAAAGGCAAGTCACTCCTCAAAGGCAGCAGTCCAGGGGCAGGGCAGGCCTTTTCAAAGGCCTTTTACCAAGCCCAGGCCTCCTCCTCTTATGCTCAGAGGGGGTTCTTCAGAGGGAGAGGCAGGGGAATGAGCAGGCCTGCTTCCACCCCTCAGCCTAAAGCCCCTGCCAAGCAGACACCCTGATGGGTCTGCCCGGCCGATTCTCCAATACCTGTAGGGGCAGGCTGGCTTACTTTGTCCAGGACTGGAAGTCTCTGACATCAGACAAGTGGGTCCTGGAAGTAGTAAGCCAGGGACTGGTTCTCAGCTTCAAAAAATGTCCCAAGATGAGAACCAGATCCTTTCCACCTGCAAATCCTTCAGAGACCCTTGCCCTAGAGGCAGAGGTTTCTTCCCTCCTGGCTCTCAGAGCCATAGAGAGGGTTCCTACCCTACACAAGGGCAAAGGATTGTACTCCAGGTACTTCCTAACCCCCAAAAAGACAGGAGAATGGTGGTCCATCCTGGATCTAAGATATCTGAACAAGCACCTTTTAAAACCAAAGTTCAAAATGGTGATTCTGGGAATAATTCTGCCCTCTCTAAGGCCAGGAGACTGGCTAGCCTCCCTGGACCTCAAAGATGCCTATTTTCACATTCCCATCAGGTACTCCCACAGAAAGTACCTCAGGTTCGAGTTGCCCTCAGGCCACTATCAGTTCAGAGCAATGCCCTTTGGCCTAACATCAGCCCCAAGGGTGTTCACAAAGTGCTTGGCAGTAGTGGTTGCTTTCCTAAGGAGAAAAAGATCTCCATCTTTCCATACTTGGACGACTGGCTCATAGTGGGTCAGTCTCCAGACCAAGTCAAGTCACATCTGCAAATAACTCAGCAAGTGCTCACTTCCTTAGGATTCCTCCTCAACCTTCCAAAGTCAGTTCTTGAGCCAGTACAGCTCCTCACCTTCATAGGGGCGGAGCTGGATACAATAAGGGCAAGAGCCTTCCTTCCCTTGGACAGGGTAAGGACCCTTATGGAATTGGCCTCTTCATTCACCCTTCAGATGTCTCGACCAGCAAGACATTTCCTGCAGCTTCTGGGCCACATGGCAGCCTCTACAGCTGTGGTCCAGGGAGCAAGATTTCAGATGAGGGACATTCAGTTCCACTTAAGAGCCTTCTGGTCCCAAAGAAAGGATTCCCTTACCAAACTAGTCCCAGTGACTCAAACCCGGATCCAGGCTTTGCAATGGTGGCAGGATCAGGACAATTGGAGACAAGGAGTTCCCTTTGTCATTCAGTCTCCTTCAGTGATACTCACCACAGATACCTGCCTGCTGGGCTGGGGTGCCCACCTGGGGGATCTTACCACCCAATGGCTGTGGTCACCTCAAGAATCTCTGCTTCACATCAGTCTCTTGGAACTCAGAGCGGTGTTTCTGGCACTGCAAGTCTTTTCCAAATCTGTACAGAACAAGGTGGTCCAGATCAGAACAGACAATACCACCACAATGTGGTACATCAACAAGCAAGGAGGCACTCAGTCTTCGGCCTTGTGCACAGAGGCAATGACATTGTGGTCCCTGGCCTGTTCCCTGCAAACCTCTCTGATAGCAGTTCACCTCCCAGGGAAAGACAATGTCCTGGCAGATGCTCTCAGCAGGATATCCCAGGGCCATCGCGAATGGACCCTAGATCCCCTAGTTTTGAAAGTGATTTTTTTGAGATGGGGCACGCCACAGATAGATCTTTTTGCAGCCCTAGACAATCACCAACTTCCTCTCTTTTGTTGCAGATCCCCAGTCTTGGGCTCAGTCCCCCTGAATGCTCTGATCCTGAATTGGGAAGGGAAATTTCTGTATACTTTTCCCCCCTTCCCTCTCCTGTTCAAGGTGTTAGTCAAGATCAGGTCACAACCATGCAGAGTGATTCTAATTGCTCCAGACTGGACCAGACAGCCCTGGTACCCCCTGTTGCTGTCCTTAGCAGTCCACCTTCCCCTGTCTCTTCCCAGGAATTACAACCTGTTGACATCCTCTCAGGGGAGGATTTCGTATCCGAACCTCAGGTCTCTCAATCTCAAGGCATGGCTCTTGAAGAGTTAGAGTTTGCTGATCTGCACCTTTCTCAAGGGGTTCTGGATATCCTTAAGGCTTCTTGAAAGCCTTCCACCAGAAAGACTTACAACTCCAAATGGAAAAGGTTCAGTATTTGGTGCTCTAATAAGCATATTTCTACAGAATCTGCTGGGTTGCCTACAGTTCTGGACTATATGGTCCATCTTAATGGCTTAGGACTTAGGCCAGTTACACTTAAAGTGCATTTGGCAGCTGTTTCTGCCTTCTTGTCAGTAGGCAAGCCCTCTCCTCTGTCAGCCCATCCTGTGTTTTGTAAGTTCTTCAAGGGATTGCTGCACACCAGTCCCCCCTTTAGGGACCCTGCTCCTGCTTGGGACCTTAATGTTTGCATTGCTCAGCTTATGCAACCACCCCTTGAGCCTTTGTCCTCTGCAGAGCTTAAGTACATGACTTGGAAAACTGTGTTTTTGGTAGCCATTACCTCTTCCAAGTGTATCAGTGAATTGCAAGCCCTGTCAGTGGAGCCTAATTGCATCTCTTTCCATAGAGATAAAGTGGTCCTAAGAACTAACAGGAAGTTTTTGCCTATCAAATCAAATCAAATCAAAATTTATTTATAAAGCGCTTTTCAAAAAATCAAAGCGCTAGTACAAACAGAGATAAAACATCAACATGATAAATAAAGACATAAAACAAAATATTCATAAAATAAACTAATCATATGCCAGCATAAATAAATAATTTTTCAGGGATCTCTTGAATACTTCCACGGACTGGCCCTCTCTAACCTGATGAGGTAGAGAATTCCACAGGGTCGGGGCCATAAAAGAAAAAGCCCTAGCCCCAGATGATTTATAACAAACCCTGGGAATCTCTAGCAATCCCTCGCCAGTGGAGCAGGTGGGTGGAAGAGGGCGATAAGGGCAAGGAGATCTTGCAGGTAGCCTGGTCCCTGGCCATGTAAGGTCTTATAGGTCAGCAATGCGACCTTGAAGGTGATTCTCCATCGCACTGGCAGCCAGTGCAGTTCGCGCAGAGCACAGGTGTGACATGACAAGTTCTTGGTAGCCCTGTCAACAACCTAGCTGCCGCGTTCTGCACCAGCTGCAGGCGACGGAGATCAACCCCCGGCAACCCTAGATATAAAGCATTACAGTAATCAAGACGGGAAGAAACAAAAGCGTGAACCAAAACAGGAAGGTCATCATGTGGAACAAGGTGTTTTATCCAGGCGATATTCCTCAGATGGTAAAAGGAAGATCTGACAGTGGCTGACACCTGCTTTTTTAGTGTCAGCGCACTGTCGAAAATAACGCCCAGATTTCGCACCTGTTCAGAAGGTCTCAACTGGGTATCCCCTAATAAAAGATCAGAGGAGACCCCAGGAGTCAACTTCTTTACAAGATGACCCAGGTCAACGACTAGAACCTCAGTCTTGTCCGGATTTAACCTCAGCCAGTTCGCACTCATCCAATCCTGAATTTCAGCGAGACAGTTGTTGAAAGTCGAGACAGCATAATTTTGTTCAGGTGCAAAGGACATATAGAGCTGAGTATCATCTGCATAGCCTAAGGTGGTTTCAGATTTCAACCTTAACCAGTCTATGTCTCTTTGTTTTCTTCACTGACCATTCCTCCTCTGGAGAGAGGAGGCTGCACAGCTTGGATGTTAAAAGGGCCCTCAGCTATTACATAGAGCGCACCAAGGGTCACAGGTTTGAGTCCCTCCTGTTGTTTCTCACATATGGAGAGGTCAGTAAGGGCAAATCTGCCACTAAGAGATCCATTGCCAGGTGGATTGTCTCTTGTATACAATTCTGCTATGAAAAACTGGGTAGAACTCCACCATCAGGCCTGAGGGCTCGCTCTACTAGAGGTACAGCTGCTTCCCTGGGGATATTCCTATCTTAGAAGTTTGTCAAGCAGCCACCTGGAAAACAGTCCATACATTTACCAAGCATTACTCTCTGGATAGCCAGGCTACGAGTGATGCTCGGTTTGGCACAGCAGTACTTCAGAGCTTATTCCCAAAGTAGGTTCTGTCCCTCCTCCATGGAGGTACTGCTTGGTAGTTTGCAATAGTCAGAATACAGCAAGATTTCATGTTGTTTGAAGAAAAAATTACTCACCTTAGTAATGTTGTTTCTTCTAATGGAGTCTTGCTGTATTCTGATCTCCCCCCCGCCTCCCCACTCAGAACCTGGTTTTTGGGATGTGGGTGGGCAGGAGCAGTGTTGGCACCCTAGGGGTGCCCCTTTTTCACCCTCCTTTACTTTGTGTGTGTTGTGTTTTGTTTTTTGGGTTTCCTGACTTGAGTCTTTGCTTTGAAACCAAAAAACCCTTTTTAATAAATTTAGTTGCCAGTTGGCTAGTGTGAGTTTTACAGTTTCCACACAGAACTTCTAGTGAGTATTGCTCGTAAAGATCTGACGGAGTTTAAACAACAGCAGACAGGGGCTTCAACCGAGCTCGCGCTGAATGTTCCCTGCTGGCCATGGAAAGTTAACTCTTTGTTCTCTGTGGCAGTTGAAAGGCAGGACCTAACTGCAATAGTCAGAATACAGCAAGACTCCATTAGAAGAAACAACATTACTAAGGTGAGTAATTTTTTCTTCCCAGTTATAAGGACCCATATCAACCCCAGAGAAGTATACTCCTAAAATTTTTACTGGAGTAATTACCATTTTAATGTTATCAATTGGGGCCACTGTCTGCTTTTCTAAGCCTAACCCAAACCCAACACTTTTTTGAAGATTTAATTTAGCCCCAGAAACTGCCGAATATGAGCAAATCTCTGCAAGCATTGTTGAAATGCTGACTCTTGAATTAGCAAATAAACATATATCATCAACATAAGCCAAGATCCTCAGCTCATCATGTGACCTACTGACTCCTATTACGGAATTATTTTGTATAAAACTTTGAATCGGGGGATCCAAAGAAAAGATATACAGGAGGGGGCTCAGGGGGCACCCCGACACACTCTTTCAGTAATACAAATAGCCTGTCCTATTTTACCCAGCACAATAGGACTAAGGGATCCAGAAAAATATAGCATTGTTAGCCGTTTCACAAATTCCTGTGAAACGCCATAATGTCGCAAGGTTCGAAACAAAAATTCATGATTGACTCTGTCAAAAGCTTTACTCAAGTCTAATGAGATCAAAAATCCAGAATGACCGTGTTCATTATAATAGTTAACCACTTCTCTAATCAGAATAAGGGCTTGCTGAATTTTTCATCCAGGCAAACCACAGAATTGAGTGTGATGTAACCTTGTGGCAGCATATTTTTTAACTGGAGATTTAAAATACTTGACAATAATTTGAAATCAGCATTTAAAAGAGTGATTGGCCTCCAATTACTTATCTCAGACCTGTCCCCTTGTTTAAAAAGAAAAATAACCAATCCTTTAGTTTAAAGAGAGGGGACAGAGTCATGTTTTAACAAATAGTTATACACTAGTGCTAAATAGGGTGCCAGCTCAGCTGAAAAAGTTTGATATAAATCGAAAGGCAGTCCATCTAGCCCAGGAGAGGATCCAGTTTTAGACAGTGTGATGGCCTGCTGAACTTCCTCAACTGTCACCGGCCCAATTAGATCTTGGGCTCTCTGAACATCATGTGTTACTCTAATTTGAGACAGATACTGCATAATGTTAGTAGTTTTAGGTAACTCTAGATTTTGGAAGGCTCTAAAATGTTTTATTACAATTTGATATAATTCTGAAGGGTCAGAGGTCAAAATACCATTTCCAGTACGTAATACATGAAAAATGGTGGCTTCTCTTTTATTTTTACACGTTTCGAAGGGATGCATTTGTGGTGTTTTCTGAGTCCCATATAACAAATTTGCTTCGATGGATTGTGCCCTATCATATGTCCTGGCCAAATTTCCCTCATTCACTGAAAATACCACTAACAGCTTAATCTGGTTCAAGGTCAGTTGGCATTCATCTGTATCCCCCTCCCCCTGGTCATGCCTGAAAATAGGCAGGATTTGTTTTGTGCACTTACCCGGTCAACAAAAATGAAATAAATAAATAAGTATTGAAATTTAAGTAATTCTGACTTCAAACTGGATATTTGATCTGAAATGTCATCTTTTATACCGTAGGCTATTGTTATTAACCTTTGTAAGAGTGCCCTTAGTTTAAGGTATTCGAAAAAGGAGCTTTGTGCCTTCCGTTTCCCAAATTTTTGGAAGAATTCTATCATATATCTCTTAATGTCCCACCACCAAGCCCCTAAATAATCATAAAGGTCTAAAACTGATGTTCTGGCTACCAAAAGTCCTCTAATGGATTTTTATACCGCTGGATCAAAGAGCACTGAGGAATTTAGCTTCCACCGGTTGGTACGATACTGTGGAGTAGATGAATCAAAAAAAGATTCAACTAAAAGCAAATGATCCGAAAAGTCTACCAACTTAGTAGTCAATTTAATGCTGTGATGGTGTTTACTAGTAAAGATATAATTAATAGTGGAAGTATGTTACTCCTCTGAAATATAAAAGTGGGGCCTCCTGTGTTAAAATCTGCACAGTTTACCATATCAGCAGTATTAATGCATTTAAACTACATGTTAGAGTCACAATATGTTTTCTTCCCTTGTGCAAAGGTGGTCTTTGTGGCCAGGGTACAATTAAAATCTAAATACAGAAAAGTTCGGGCCTGCACCTGGGTGTTCGTCCCATGTCCACCCCCAGGTATTTATATACTTTTCCAAATTCAGGGTTTCTATTCTGCAGCCTTTATCCAAGTCATTGTTTTCAATGTGGGTTGCCTTGTTTGAATAAATTTTGCTTTCAAGGATTTGTCTTGCCCAGATGTCTTCAGTGGAAGTCTGGACAATGTGCAGTAGCTCCTTTGAGTGTTTATTGCATAAGTCATAGAACCTAAAGTCACTGATACATAGGAGATGTGATTTCCTTTTCTTTTGGGGGGGGGGATACTTGGAGCTTCTAGAATTCAGAGTGTACCCGGACCCAAGTTGTTGATAATTTGGACTAATGGTTTACAGTATGTGCAAGGCAGAGCAGGTGGTGACACATCACTCTGTTTTTGTCCCTAGAAAATACATCTTCTTGTGCTTATGACATCTGGGATGATACTATAGTATGGTTACCCCTTGTGCATGGATTTCCATCCTAGCTAAAAAGCTGTTGTGCCACAGTTCAGAGGTCATTGAATGCTGCTGTATCCTTCTGTGGTGCAACAACATTTTTTAATTAGAATAGAAACTCATGCTACCTGCTGTTTCACTTTCATTTCACCACACACACATAGCACCCATGCATTCTCTTTACACAAACTGTTATCTCATTTCATTGTTTTAAAAACACAGAAACATACCCCTCCCCAGTGTTGGTTCTGAGCAGTTGGGTGAGGCTGTTTTTTCTTCAAGGGATGCTGTCCGATGTAGGTGCTAAAACATGTCAGATCATCTTAATTGTTCCTTTAGGTCCATTTCAGGATCATTCATCTGCATGACTATGATATATTTTTTTTTAATGTCTTAATTTTATTATTATTAATATTTTAATAAAAAATTGAAAAGCGAGTGGTCTGCAAATATCTTGGCAAGCCCCATCCACGTCACAGCTGATTCTCTGCTGAAGTCCTGCAGACAAGTACTAGACTGGGTATAGTAATGACACCTCATCCCTAGAATGGGAGCTGTATGCATTATGTATTAGTGACAAAATTACATATTCCTATTGTATTGCCTCTATTAGGTACACACAACTACTGTAAGGCAGGCATCTGTTTTATGACATAAAACGAGCATGGGGGGGGTGAGGGTGCCAAAGAGCCATTTTCCAGGTTGGAAGCATTTCTTCTGCTCTCTCTTCCACGTGGCAGAATCTTTAAAAAATTAAAAGAAACTAGAAGTTTAACCTAAATTTTGTTGGCAGAACCTGATTCTCTACAATCTGCTGAATCTTCAGATACCACTTTTATTATGGGCAGAATGAAAACTCAGCAGCAGGGTCAGTTTAAAAACAAACCACTAAATAACAGCAAGGCCACAGAGACCCCGAGTGGTAGCAGCACTGAAAATGCCGAAAAGCAATCGTAACCTCCGTGGCACACTCTGCTGGAGTCCATGCAGGCCATGGACTCCAAAATCGAAAAGACATTACAGAAGTTGGAGAAACATGATGCAGCCATAATACAACTCACCGGGTCCCCGGCCGAACTGGACAAAAGGGTAGTCTCAACCCTGTCTACGGTAGCTACCATCATTAAAGAAAATGGACAACTACGAGCATGCATGGAGTCGCTGGAAATATAAGAATAGTGGGGCTTCCTGAGGGTGTTGAGGGAACAGTATTATTATCCTACCTTGTGGACTGGATGAAAGAATCATTAAATCTATCGGAAGACTTCCCCTGGATCTCACTCACTAAAAGCATATAGAGTGAACCCAAGGATTCACCCAGCATCTGCCAGGCAGCCACGCACTGTTCTACTGAAGTCTACGGGCTGTGAAATCCGGGACCAGATTCTAGCAGCAGCAAGGGCAGTTTATCCATTGGAGGTCAATGGTGCAGATGTAAAGATGTACCCAGACCTCTCATTTCAATTAACAGAAGCACTCTGGATAGGGGGTTCGATCCCAGTCCTTTCACAGAAGAAAGGGTTCTGAAAGAACTCCTAAAACTGAAGGTGGACAAAGCAATGGGGCCAGATGGAATTCACTCCAGAATTCTAAAAGAATTAAGGGGAGAACTAGTGACACCACTGACTACCCTTTTTAACAAATCATGGGAGGGTGGTGTGGTACCTGAGGACTGGAGGAAGGCAGATGTGATTCCCCTTCACAAAAGTGGTAGCAAGACAGAGGCAGGAAACTACAGACCTGTCAGTTTGACCTCTGTGGTAGGGAAAGTGATGGAATCACTTCTGAAGGAAAGACTTGTTGAGTACCTAGAGGCCAGTGGGGCACAGGACCCAAGGCAGCATGGGTTCACAGTGGGAAGGTCATGTCAGACAAATCTAATTGATTTCTTTGACTGGGTGACCAAAATAGTAGACCAGGGAGGGGCTGTGGACGTGGCCTACCTAGACTTTAGCAAGGCATTTGACACAGTCCCCCACAGAAGATTAATAATCAAATTAACCAGCCTGGGAGTAGGTCCCAGGGTGGCAGCCTGGGTAAAACATTGGCTGGACAACAGGACACAGAAGGTAATTGTAAATGGAGTCCACTCTGAAGAAAGAGGGGTTACTAGTGGGGTACCGCAGGGTTCAGTACTGGGTCCAGTCCTTTTTAATGTCTTTATAAGTGACATTGCAGAGGGACTGGAAGGAAAAGTATGCCTCTTTGCAGATGACACAAAGATCTGCAACAGGGTTGATACACAAGGAGGTGTGGAAGGATGAGAAGGGATTTGGCAAGGTTGGAGGAATGGTCAGAAGTATGGCAGCTTGGATTCAATGCAAAGAAGTGCAACATAATGCACCTGGGAAACAAAAACACAGGGGAAGATTACACAATGGGGGAGATAGTAACAACAACAAAAATGGAATGAGACCTGGGGGTAATCATATCAGATGACCTTAAGGTTAGCAAGCAATGTGAGAAGGCAGTAGGGAAGGCTGGGGGGATACTGGGATGTAAAGGGAGAGGCATCACCACCAGAAAACAGGAAGTTGGTATCCCTCTATACAGACAGTTGGTGAGATCCCATCTGGAGTACTGCATCCAGTTCTGGAGACCCCATCTCTGCAAGGACATAGACAGGATGGAGGCAGTCTAGAGGAGGGCAACTAAAATGGTGCAGGGTCTGCAAGAGAAGCCATATGAGGAGAGACTAAAGGAGCTTAATATGTATACCCTTGAGGAAAGGAGGGAGAGGGTGGACATGATAGAAACTTTTAAGTACCTCAATGGAATCAACAAAGTCCAAGAGGGCAGCATCTTTCAGAAAAAAAGATGTGCAAGAACAAGGGGGCACAATTTGAAGATAGAGGGGGGATGGCTCAGGGGCAATGTGAGGAAGTATTTTTTCACAGAGAGGGTGATGGACACATGGAATAGCCTGCCTGAGGAGGTTATTCGGTCTAAAACTGTGGGAGAATTCAAGAATGCATAGGACAGATATAAGGTAATCCTTGTAGGGGTACTAAGAAATAGGCTGTTGGTTAACTAGGATCTGCAGCTTATCCTATCGGTAGGGAAAATGGACAGACTGTGGGCCAAGTGGTCCTTATCTGCCATCAAAGTCTATGTTTCTATGTTTCAGACCCGATGTAGGGGTAAGGCCTTTGATGCTGTAAGGCACAGATTCTGTGCGTTCAGCATTATTCATTCATTCCTGCTGCCAGCCCACCTTTGGGTCATTTACGGAGGCAAGACTTGGCAGTTCTCTAATCCCCAGTACGCCGGTCGATGGACGCAGAAAACTGAGCTCGAATTTGTGGCAAAGACAGATCCTAATGCATCGCAGAGTTCAGATTCGGAAGAGGACTGCTAATCAGCAATGATACTTAAAATTTACAACAGGTTGGGACTTGCCTTTCTTTTTGCTGTTACTTCAAGTAATGGATCCTTGCTAATTTTACACAAAGACCCTGGGAGTCAACTTTTTTGAACTTTCCTGACTTTCTGTGGTGTTTGAAATGAGAACTGTTTAATTTATATGGACATGAGTTACTGGACTTGTTTGAGAAATTTTAAAATATTGTTGTTCCTATCAGTCTAACCCCTATGTCTTTTGCAATCAAGGATACATGTATGGTTTGAGTCCTGAACGTTTACTAAAGGATCCAATGGGTGTTTACTCACCTGGTAAAGGTGATTGTGTTGGTTGACATCCATGGCACTCCAGACATTACCTCATGGGTTTTAACCCACCTGATAGGCTAGTGATGCACATGACTCTAGGATCAGATTTCTACCATATCCAGGTCCCAGAAACCCCTGCTTTCCAGTTTGAATCTTCCAAAGCTGAAAGTAAGGTTAGTGACAAACAATACCAATAGGAGATAAAGAAAAAAACACCAAATTGAGATGTCTATTGAACAAATAAGCATAGCGGTAACTGTCAATTAGGACATGGGCCTTACTATTCCTGATAATACAATCTAGACTCGACCCCTAATGGGCTAACGGTGGACATCCTGGATGTCAGATGATAAGGCAAGGAAACAGTCAGTTCAGATTAATGTTGTCTACTATACCTAGTAAGCCTCACGACTACTGTGTCGGGTGGGTCGTGGAATGCCATGGATGTCAACCAACACAATCACCTTTACCACGTGAGTAAACATCCATTGTGATTGGTTGATCATTCATGGCACTCCAGACATTACCTCATGGGTAGATAAGAAGCAGTACTGTACTCGTGGGAGGGAGACAGAGTGGTCTAGGGGTAAAAGGAAGTGGTGGTGGCCGCAGAGAGGACCTGTGTTGCAAAGGTAGATTGCAATTAGTACAGATGATCTAAATGATAATGTCTGGCAAAGGTGTGGATCGAAGTCCACGTAGCTGCCTTGCAGATGTCCTCTGCTGACACATTGGCCCTCTCTTCCCAGGAGGTAGCTACCGCCCTAGTGGAGTGCACCTTGATCCCCCGAGGCAGTGTCCTTTGTTTTGCTATGTAGGCCTCCTGAATGGTTCTCTGTAACCAACCAGCAATGGTGGTTTTAGAGGCTGCATTCCCTTGTCTCTGGCCCCTCATGACTATGAACAACCTCTCTGTCTTTCGTAGAGGTTGTGTCCTAGTTATGTACGTGGATAGGGTGGTGCCTACGTCCAGGTATTGCGGGACGGCAGCGCCTCCCATTTGGGAGTCTCCCCTGAATGTGGGTAACTCGATAGTTTGCTCCCTGTGAAAGAGGGAGGAGACCTTTGGTTGAAAGGCTGGGACAGTGCGTGGCATACCCTGTGCGGAGTGAACACTGTGTAGGGTTCTCTGCAGCACAGTGCGCCTAACTCCCCGATTCTGTGGGCTGAGCATATCGCCACGAGAAAGCAGGTTTTCAGACCAACCCAGAACAAGTCTACATTTTGAAGTGGTTCGAATGGGGCCGAGCTGAGGGAGTCCAGTACCAGGGGAAGGTCCCAAGGAGCGACGGATGGGTGCACTCGAGGTCGTAGTATCTCGGCTGCCCTTAGGAAGTGCAGGGCATCTGGGTGGGCACTGGGGCTGTGGCCCCCTATGGACCCAATAGCTGCTCGGATGGCTGACAGCTGTACCCTGAGGGACGAGTGGGACAGTCCCCTATCCAGGCCTTGCTGAAGAAATAACAGGATGGTAACCATGTCAGCAAGTTCCAGGTCCATCGCTCGATCTTGGCACCACCTGGTGAACACCGACCATTGTCTGCCATAGGTAGAAGTGGTTGAAGAATGTCTGGACTGCAGCATTGTTGCAATGACTGAGTCGTGGTAACCTGCGGTTCTTAGTCTTCTCCTTTCAGGAGCCAGGCTGTGAGCTTCAGGGTTCTGGGGGCCGGGTGTAGTACTGGGCCCTGGGTCAACATGTCGGGTCGGTAGGGTAATCTGAGAGTGGCTAGTGTAATTGAAAGGATCGTGGCAAACCACATTCTCCACGGCCAGTAGGGAGTCACTAGGATGATGGTCCGTCCCGAGGAGCGGATTTTGGTGAGTACTTGAGGTAGTATGGGAATGGGTGGGAAGATGTAGGAGCGGTCCCGGAGCCAAGGTTGCGACAGAGCGTCGGTTCCCTGTGAATGACTCTCCCTGTACCTCGAGAAGTAGTCCGTGGCCCGTGTTTTGTGCCGTGGCCATGAGGTCCATGGAAATGGGTCCCCAGGTCTCCTGTATCAGCTGGAAGAGACTGGTGTGGAGATGCCACTCCCCTGGGTGGACTTGCTGTCGGCTGAGCCAGTCTGCTCCAATGTTGAGCTTTCCGGTGAGATGGACTGCGCTGAGGTGGGAGAGGTGGGACTGTGCCCAGTTGAGGACCCTTGCCGCCTCCCTCAGCATTGCTTTGCTTCTGGTGCCTCCCTGTTTGGCAATATATGCCATCGTCACTTGGTTGTCGGAGCGGATCAGCACTGATTGTCCCGAGATTGCGGACTTGAAGGCTGTTAGTGCATGGTAGACTGCCCGCATTTCCAGGACATTGATGGATAGCCTGGATTCTGTGGGGGTCCATCGGCCCTGTACCATTCTGTTGGCCAAGCAAGCACCCCAACCCTGAAGACTCACGTCCGTCTCGATGGAGACCTGGAAGGGAGCCTCCAGTGGGACTCCTTTGGTTAGGTTGGTGCAGACTGTCCACCAAGTTAGTGACTTTCTCACTGATAGTGGTAACGGGAGGGTAGTCTCCAGGTTGTGTTCGTTCGGGGATCCCCATGTGAGGATGTGTGTCTGCAGTCGCCACATGTGCCATCTGGCCCAGGGGACCAGGTCGATACAGGATGCCATGCAACCTAGTAGCTGGGCTAGGCTTGCCATAGATGCCTGATGGTTGGTGCGCACTCTGCGTGCCAGACTGATCAGGTTGAGGACCCTTGCCTTGGACGGTCTCGCCCATCCCTTTGCTGTGTCTAGGCTTGCGCCTAGATGCTCTATCTGTTGCGTTGGCGTGAGGTGGCTCTTGTCCAGGTTTACTACCCAGCCGTGCTGTTCGAGGGCCCTTAGAGCAAGGGTGGTGTGTTGGCGAGAGCTTTCCTTGGATTGCGCCCAGATCAGCCAGTCGTCGAGGTAGGGGATGATATCGAGACCCTGTTCTCGGAGTCTGGCCACTAGTACCACTGATACTTTGGTAAAGACTCTTGGAGCCGAGGAAAGCCCGAAAGGTAGTGCCTGGTATTGAAAATGCTGGCCGAGTATGTGGAATCTGAGGTACTGCCTGTGTTTCGGCCTGATGGGAATGTGAAGGTATGCGTCCTTGAGGTCTATGGACGTCAGGAAGTCGCCCACATGAATACTGCGTAATGTTGACCTCAGAGTGTCCATCTTGAACCTCTGGGGGACTATGTGCTGATTTAGGTGTTTGAGGTCCAGGATGGGGCGAAGTTCAACGTTTTTCTTTGGCACGAGGAAGAAGATGGAGTAAACTCCCAACCCCTGCTCGTGTGGTGGTACAGGCTGTATCGCCCTGTTGCTGATCAGGTTCCACAGGATCTGTTGTACCTGATGAGCCGTGGCCCTCTTTTTTGTGATGCAGCGCCCTTGTCCCAAGGAGGTCCTGTGCGAGCAGTCATTGTGGCTTACCTCGCTGACCTCTACCTCTTCCTCCGAACCTAGATCCACGGGTTCTGAAGGGTGAAGGGTGGTAGGATTGGGTGGCGGGGGTGCGTGATGAGGTGTAAGAGCCTCTACCACGAAAGGAGGTGATTTGGTGTGTGTCTCTGTGAGTTTGGTAAGATCTCTGGCCCCCCTGAAATCTCCGTCTAGCAGAGGGTAGATAGGAGTGCCTACTTTTGTTTCTAAGGAGTTCCTTGCCCTCGTCTTTCTGCTTCAGGAACTCTAACAGACCCTCACCAAAAACATGTTTACCCTTCAGGGGAAGATTTTGTAGTAAAGTTTTGGACTCATTTCGGCCTCCCACAGTTTAAGCCACAAAGCCCGTCTAGCCCTGTTTGTGATGGCTGTGGCCCTTGCGTTAAGTCTGAGAGAGTCTACCACCATATCGGCTAGATATCTTGCTGCATCAAGGGTGCACTCTAATAGTTCTGTCTCTCTAGACTTGGGGTTGGCCTGTTCCAGGAGTTCCTCTAGCCAACGTATCTGTGCCCATGCTGTATAGATGGCTGCTGTGGATGCTCTTGCCGCCATGCCCTCTGTTTTGAAAGCCTTCTTTAGCATGTCCTCGATCCTTTTGTCTGTAGGGTCCTTTAAGGAGATTGTTCCACAAGGTAGGACAGTCCTCCTGCTAAGTGCGGCCACCTGAGGATCGACCATTGGGGCGGTGCACCAGGTGCTGGCCTTGTCTTCCTGAACGGGATACATACGGTCCAGGTTTCTTTTGTTCGGCATCCGGCCTGGATCGGAGGATTGCCATTCCTTAGTGACAATGTCTTCGATCGCCGGACAGATGGAAAAACTCTCTCTAATAGTGGACCTCTGCTGGATCAGGGGGTCCAATTTGGATTCAGGTTTGCTTTCCTCCATCTCGAACCCCATGGTGGTCTTGATGATCTTAATGAGGCCTGGGACCATATCAAAGGAGCATAGTTTTGAGGCGAGCGATGGAATGGCCTGTGGCTCCAAGTCCTCTTTGTCAGAGATTGCTCCATCTTCCTTCTCCAGTAGGTCTATGTCCTCCCCGGTGTCGGGTTTGTGATTATCTGGGGTAGGCTCCATCAGATCCATGTGATCCTCGCTGGCCCCTCCCCAGACATCTTGTTCCAGAGGTTGGGTCACCGGTAATCTCTGTTGGGTGAGGGACTCCAATTTTTCCATCACCTTCAGCATAAAGTTCTGCTGACTCTCCATCATGGCTACAGTGGCCTGTTGGTTCTGTAGAAGGAAGGTGCCTGGATCCAGCCAAGATGAGCTGCTAGGGCCAGGGTTGCTTGGGCCCATGCCGCGGACTGATCCAGGGATGAGTCGTGTCGTGATGGTGGAGACATCTCGCGATTGCAGGGGGCCAGGGGCTTGGGGCAGGAGGTTGGCAGCTGCCGCCGTGCACTGACCTTGACCATCTGGGAACACAAATGATGTATGTGTTACAAAGGGTGCCAAATGGGCCATCACCGGGTGGTGGGCCCTGTTAGGCAGCGTTGAGGACACGTAGGCTTAGGATGCAGAGAGGCGAGAGATGGAGAGAGCCAGAGAGAGAGATGCGTGCTGTCCTCATATGGGGGTCGCTGTAGTGAGGGATCCACATGAAGGCTGAGATTCTGGGGATCGCTATAGAGAGGGACCCCAGTGGCAAATTGTAACTGGAGACTCATATGGGCTGCTTGAGAGAGGAACCCATATGGTTTTGACAAGAAATAACAAATTTTTTTTTTTTAACATAATGAAATGCGATCCTCACTGGCCTTGCTGTAGGTGAGGCCTGAGCTCACAACCCCAGCAACTCTGCTTAAACTGTTGCAGTATCACGTGTTAGCTGATAGCTCCGCTGGGGCTCATTCCGTGCCCTCCTTGACTGTGTGTGTGTGTGTGGGTCTGGCTGAGGCCCCATTATCTAGGGACTCCACCCTGCAGACATCTAGAGGTGAAAATGGCTCCTAGGCCGTGCCTGGGCCACTGACTGTCCGGCCCATGGAAAGCAGTGTAAGGCTGACCCTCCCTGGAATCCCAGCGAGGCTGGCTTCCACCTGTGTGGGCACCGAGGCACCAGTAGGGAAGAAAGGCCAGCGGGCCAATGCACAGGAGGGCGCAGGGATGCATGGTGCGCTATGGCCACGTTAGGCCATGGTAGAGGGCTCTGTGTGGGCCCTGGAGCCGATGCGCCACTACCTACTGGCATTCCCTTGTCTGGAGAAGAGCGGTCGCCACTGGAGGAGTGCCCAGAAGGGTTCAGTGGGTGAATTTAACAGGTGAGGGGATTCTTGTCTCTGGGGGGGAAGAGATGCCGGAAGGAGAGGCGCTGGGCCCGGCCGAGTAGGCCGCACCGTGAGAGGGACCGCGTGGGGTGGGTCGCAAGGTGACCGGAAGGAGTTTCCAAGCTCTCCTACAGCTCAGAACCTAAAACCACCGTGCTATACTGCCTTCTTGGGTGTGGGGCCAGACACGGTTAGCCAGCGTGAGCTGTCTCCGGCCTAGGGCCTAACCAGAAGGGTGAGGTTCCCAGGTTGTAGCCCCTCGTGGAGCGAAGGCCGCAAAGAGGAGGAGAGAGTCGCAACAAGGCGTCAGACGGAGAGTCTCCGCCACCGTGCCCTCCGTGGGAAACGCAAAGGCAACAAACACCAACGAAAAGAACTAAAAAACAATTAAGTACAACCAAAAGTGGTGCGTTAGCACCAGAGCTTCATCTTTAGCGTGATTGCCCCTGGCATATGCTCATCATTAGACGGGGGAACTCGGATAAACTTGCTTGCACCAGCGTGGTATATTTAAACACAAACAAGCTAACAAAAGATGCTGGGATGCTGAAAACTGCAGGCTGCTAGATTCATACATTAGGGAAGGCACACAAAGTGGGTTCCAGAGTAAGCTTACTCCCTATGTTACTAACAACACTGCCAGGCAGTACAATCCCTTAAGGAAAAAGGAACAGTCTTATTCCCCTTCAGAGTCTGTCTGAAAACCATGCTCTAGTTAACTGTATTAATTGTATTATTTAGAACTGTAATTATGCAAATTAAGAAGCCTACCTTGGTAATTAGGACAGCAGGGATCCTGGTGTGCTAGCCTGATCAGATGCAAAGTTTGAACTGGAGAGCAGGGGTTTCTGGGACCTGGATATGGTAGAAATCTGATCCTAGAGTCATGTGCATCACTAGCCTATCAGGTGGGTTAAAACCCATGAGGCAATGTCTGGAGTGCCATGGATGATCAACCAATCACAATAGAAGGTTAAAAATTGTTAAATGCAGTTGAGACTGTTTCTGCTTAAATTAGAAAATAAGGATAAGGGTTTTGTCTGTTTTTACTAATGGTTGTATCTATTGGGAATAGTTGATGATTCTGCGGTGGTGGGGAGGGATAGAGGGAATCAATGTTTACCTTAGTAAATACTGTCTAGTTATACTGGGTTTAAATACACAATCAAGTAGACTGTGTTTGTTCTCCCTTTATTTATCCCTTACAGATACCACCTTTACCTATGAAGAGGCTGGCAATTTTCAGAGATTTTTGGTTTCACTAATGGGGCTTATTGCTCGGGACTCCCCCTCCCAACTCCTTTTGTACAAGAATACAGGAACATAAAAATGTGTATACAATCCTTTACCTATTATATAACAACTATTTATTCATGCAACCTGTTTGAGAATATGTGGATATTGATTGTCTGTTTAAAAAGAAAATTAATAAACATAAAGTTAAAAAATTAAAAAATAAAACCAGCATCAGAACTCAGAAAATAGCCATTCGGATATGCAGTTTAGTAGAGTATGTGACTGCGTGTTTACTGAAATGGTGCTTTTTCCCCATCAGAATCTAAAATGGCATATGTAGGGGCTCAAAATAAACATTTTGAATAAAATATGTGGTCTGGTAGAGTACATGATGTATATGGCTTTTAGTTATGTTGTTTGTAAAAATGAGGGTTATAAGTATATAAAAAAGCAGTTTCTAGGTAGGAACTGTGAAGCTTCTTCTAGAAACTTTTATTTATTTTATTTATTGAAATGTTTCACCGGGAAGGCACGCTGAGCAACAAGTTGCTCGTCTCCCGGTGTGACCCGGGGGGTAGGGAGCAATGGGATAGAATACAGAGAAATGTTACAGTGTTGGAATACAGGTTGCTTATGTGCATACAATGAGAACAGGAGGGATTACAGGTGGATAACACTGACTAAGAGAGCAACAATTAAGTATAGTAGATATGAAGGCACATATAGCAAATTGGCAACATTTGGTGAGAGTTGGTAACACTGGAACACATATAATAACATGGCAACAGTATGTAGCACTAGATGGTAAGGTGACCCAATAGTAATTGGTAGCCATTAGCGTTACATAGACAGTCAAGATTTACAGTGATTGGAGTAAAGAGAGGAAGAATGGAAGGAGGGAACAAAAAATTGCAGAGGGTAGAATGGAAAAAGGGAAAGGAAATTTACAGAGAGACACAGACAGAACACAATTTTCGAGGCAAACAGAGATGGCAGGGTGGACTGAAGTACATATAAGAGGGGTATAGGGGTAGGTTATAAGTGTTTAATTGACAGTAGGGGTAGGCCAGTTTTAGGCTATGTTAACCGGAAAGGGGGGTAGGAGGAGAGGTAGAGTGTGGCAGGGTGATGAGAGAGAGGTATTGTAGGTGGGGGTATCCAAGGGGGAGGAGTTGAAATTCAACAGTGTCCTGTTATCCCTAGCTGGGCAGGGTGGTGGGCAGCCCTACTGGTAGGACACCGGTTATAGGCGATGAGAGTTATTTAAATATAGTGATGCGATAGAGGGGGGTGTTGGGGGAGGGATGTTGTGGGAGGGGTAAAAGAGGTCAACTATAGTAGGTGGGTAGTACCCCACCAGTATGCTGGGTGACCCTGCTTGCACAAGACAGTGACCTAGCAGTGACTGAGGGGGTGCAGTAAAAAGAGAAATAGAGGAAAGGGTGTAGAGAACAAAGGGGAGGAACACTTTAGGAGGAGGGAGAGTAGGGGACAAGGAGGAGCACGATCAGAGGGAAATAGGAGTGGTGGGGAGTAGGCATATGGTAATATGGGCTTAGGGGAGATGGCAGGGGGATTAGGGAGGGTCATGGCAGGCACAGGAAGGGCAAGGAAGTTCTTGAGGGCAGAGCTAATGGAGTAGCAAGAGGATGAGTGTCGAATTTGAGGGGGAAGTGAATTCCAGATTTTTGGGAGGCGATAAGAATAACCCGATTGGCCAATAAGGGTGAAGCAGTGTGGGACCACCAGGGTTCATGAGTTGGTAGATCTTAGGGAGTGGAAAGGAGGAGGGTGGTTGTAAAGGTAGGGGAGAGATAGGAGGGAAGTTCACCCAGCCAGTGCTTGGAGGTAAATTTTGCGCAGTGAGACAGACATTGGTTTGTCAGGGAAGGAAAGGATAGGGCATGGTAGAGATCACAATGATGAGTGCGGAGGGGGGCTTCAAGGGCAAAATGGCAAAAGGAGTTGAAGAGGGTATCTAGTCTGGCCCGGCAGTGCTTAGGTGCAGCAAAGTAGACTACGTCACAGTAGTTGGGATAGGTAGGATCATCTTCTGGACAATATCACACCTAGCTGAGGGTGGGATGCAAGCATGGCTCCTGAACAAGGCACCTAGCTTGGGACGCAATTTTTTCTGAATGGCGTCAATATGACCAGAGAAGTTCAGGTGTTGGTCCAGCCAGACACCTAAATACCTGAAGGAGGATGTGTCCTTGAGTGAAGTCCCATCAAGGGTATGGAAGGAGGGTAGAGAGGGAAACCTGGTAAGTCTCTGCCTGGTGCTGAAGGTCATAGAGACTATTTTTTGGCGTTGAGAGATAGTTAATGGTTTGCAAACCAATGCTGAACTCTGTCGAAGTCATGCTGCAAGTTGGATGCAACCTCGGTGGGGCAGGAGCCAGATGCATACAAGACTGTATCATCAACGTACATGTGAATAGAGGAGAATGGAGAGCATGTAGATGGGAGATCCTTTAGAAAAATAGAGAATAGTATGGGGCCTAACACTGATCCCTAGGGGATGCCAGTTCTTATTGGAAGGGGTGGGGAAATTGCTTCAGAGATCTTGACTGATTGAGTTCTGCCAGTGAGGTATGCCTTGAACCAATCTGTGGCTAAGAGACATAGCCCAGCTGTTGATAGGGTGTCAAGAAGAAGGGAGTGGGAGACTGTGTTGAAGGCTTTGGCCAGATCGACAAAAACGGCTGAGGTGACTTGGCCATTGTCTATTCCCATGAGGATAGAATCAGTGAACCGAGGAAGGGAGGTGGTGGTGGTGGAGTGATTTTTCCTGAAGCCAGATTGATAAGGGGTGAAGAAGGAGGAGTCACTGAGGTAAGCAATGAGCTGGGAGAGGGCTAGGTGTTCCTGAAGATTGGCAAGGGTAGGGAGAAGAGAGATGGGGTGGTAGTTGCCAGGGGAGGTTGGGTCTCCGCCTTTGGGAAGGGGAAGGACCACTGCGTGTTTTCATGGGGAAGTTACTGAGGTGGTTGAGAAAGAGAGGTTTAGGATAATAGGGAGTGGGTAGATGATGGCTGGGGCTGAGAGGGATAATAGTTTAGGGTCAAGGCCATCCGGGGAGGAGCCTTTTGAAGGGTTGATCGCTAGCAGGGCATTTAGGGTGTCATTTGGTGAGACAGTAGCAAAGGAGAAGGGGGAATCGGAGGGGGTAATTTAAAGGCAGTAGGAAAGGGGAGAGGAAGGGGAATAGTTTGGGAGGGATTGGAGTAGCTCATCCGTACAAATGGTGTAATAGGAGTTGAATTCAGTAGCTACTGCAACTGGATCTGAAACGAGGGTGGCGTTTATCTTAAGTTTAGGTGTAGGTGGACAGAATGGGGGGGTAAAGAGGGTGTGGACCACTCTCCAGAACTTGGAGGGGGAGTTGATGTTTGTCGTGAAGGCAGATTTGAAGTACTCTGTTTTGGCTAGCCTGGTAGCCTGGGTGCAGGCATAACGGAGTTTTCGGTAAATAAGAAGGTCATTTGGAAGGTGGGAGACTTTGTGCCATTTTCAGACCCAATCTCTGGCTCTGTGGCAAGCTAGTAATTCAGGGGTAATCCAGGGGAGATGATGACCTCTAACCCTGGTTTGTTTAAGGGGTGCGAAGATATTCCAATTTGCTAGGAAGATGTCTTTAGAATAGATTAGGGTTTTATCAACTGAGGAGGTGCTTGCTAGAGGGGCCCAGTCTGAGAGGGCAAGACTGTGCAGGAGAGGTTCCAGTTCTAGGGATTTGTAGGTCCATATTTGTAGGGTTTTATGTAGGGCTTTAGGGCTGTGAACTTTTCTGACCAGGAAAATCGGGTTATGGTCGCTGAGAGCGTCCAGAAGGATGCCGGAGGTGCTGATTCTATGGGGGTGGGAAGTTAGTGCCTAATCAAGTAGGGAGTGATTTTGGGTCTTGTGCTCGTCTATATGCTTACAGCCCTCATTTTTACAAATAACATAGCTGAAAGCCATACATAAAATACTCTACTAGACCACGTATTGTATTCAAAATGTTTATTTTGAGCCCCTGTGTATGCTGTTTTAGATCCTGATAGGAAACAGCACCATTTCAGTAAACACGTGCACACGCCTACTTGCCTAACGTGCGTTGATGTACTCTACCAAACTGCATATACAAATGGCTATTTTCTGAGTTCTGATGCTTGTTTTATGTCAAAAACAGATGCCTGCCTTAGCTAAGTGTACCTAAATGAGGCAATAAAATAAAATAGGAACATCTAATTTTGTCACTGCTACATAATGCAATACATACAGTTCCTGTTCTAGGGATGAGGCATCATTACTGTACCCAGTACTTGTCTGCAGGACTTCAGAGCTGCTCGCACCAGTATGCAAATGAGAGAATCAGCTGTGAAGTGGATGGGCTTGCCGAGGTATGCGTGGACTGCTCGTTTTTCCATTTTTTATAAAAAATAAATCAATAAATAAAATGAAGACTACAACAAAAGGTACATCAGTCGTACTGATGAATGATCTTGAGCTGGACCTAATGGTACAGTTAAGATAATTTGATAAGTTTTAGCAGTTACATCAGACAATGTTCTTTTAAATGATAAAAAATGACACCCATGATTTCTTGGCAAGAAAAAACAGATTTTTTTTTGTATTATAGGTTTCCAAACATATACTATACAAAATAACACATGGGCAACCATGCACAACTAGGCTGTATTTCCATCTTGGGGGTTTGATGACATTCAGGACCTCTCAAGCTTCGCTGTTGAGGTCCCTATGATGTCATCACAACCCCTCGATGTAAAGACAGCCTTGTTGTGTATAATATCCTATTATTCTCTATGTAGCCCTTATGATAGTAAAAGTGCAGGGTGGTTTGCAATATTCTTATGATTTTCTTCATGGTGCTTATCAGCTGACTGTGAAATTTATACCTTTTAAGTAATTTCGTGATCTAGCACGGAGATGCTATTTTTCTGTAATCAACCCAATACAATGCTAAGGGTGGGGTCCATTCTGCAACTTCTCATTGATGGCCTTATTCAGTATAAGCTGATTTCTGATGCCATATTTTTTTGTTGCGTTTTTGTTCATTTATTTATTTGATTCTCGGATTAACACCTTTGAGCTCGCAAGCTCGTTTGCAAAGGTTCTACCTCAGAAAAAAAAGAAAATAACATTTTGAACAGGACAAGAAAGATCAGACAATGAATAAATAAACTAAAACAGAACAGGTTGGTAGACATTATACAGCCATAATGCAAGAGTTACAGGCATACACAGATGCCAACGGCTTGTAGACATTGTCAGAAAACTATATCAGTTGTAAACATATATAAATCAATAAACAGTCATAATGCAAGAGTTACAAGCATACACAGATACCATTGTCAGAAAACTATCAGTTGTAAACATATGTAAATCAATATACATCAAACAGTGGCATGGGGCTTAAAGATAAACTGGGTAGGATGTGGAGGAACAGGAGAGAGAGGAAACCAGAGGAAGGGGAGTAGGTAAATACGAGCATGATAGGCAGAAAAAGTGTCATGGGTAGTGGATGTGATGGGGGGGGATCCACCCATAAGGTTTCGTTGATAGGGAATAGGGGAGGTGGTATAGGCTGCAGGAGAGGGAGAGATGGCCAGAGGCAGGTTGCAACATAGGATAGAGTAGGAAGGGAAGATACAGTGGAGGAGGAACAGTGGAGGTGTATCAGTGGATAAGAGGAAATTTAGTTTTAAACGGGAGGGGAAGGCAGCGAAGGAGATGAGTATAGCTGCCATAACATTTTTAGAATCTAGGTGATTCCTTTTGCAGCCTTGTAAATAAGGGCCATGCCTCAGGTGATCATTCTTGGTTAAAAAGTTGGAATAAATACAGTAAGGTGAATGCTGGATTAATAGACTGGAGTATACAAAAGTCTTGCTGTATTGTAATATAACAAAGTTAGTAGAAACATGTGTAACACATATGTAATATTTTTTCTGACAGTTTGGTCATGTCAACTACGGATTCACAATGGAACCTTCTTACATGGATCCTGGTGTTGTCTCAGGAAAACAAGTGCACTTTGGAATTGTTACGAATGTTGTTAGCTATAAAGATGAGCAGTAAGTATGTCCTTCTTTGAGATTTATATATACATTTCTGTCATTTGTGCATATTGTACAGTTTGACAACTTTAAAGCTCAAGTAAAACAAAATAATATGCTTACTATCCAAATAATTGCAATAATGAGGTTTTTCCATAGATTTCCTGTGAATTAGATTTCCTGTGCATTAAATGAGTTATTCCAAACATAATACCTAAATAAAAGTATGTGAAAGAAATGCAACACTTCACATGCCACCCAACAAAGTGCCTCATGGGTAGTATATTCAAATCACAATAAAGGAGTTTAGGTTGATTTACCTTTAAGCCGGGCTGTGTGGTACCTTTGCAGAATGTTTTTGAGCTGTTTGACACCATACAGTCCTGGCCAAATTCAAGCCAGCCTACAGTCTTCTATGGGTATTTGCATATACTACCCATGATGCTTTGTATTAAAAAGGTATATGCAATTTTGTATTTCTTTAAAACATAGCTTGATTGCCAGTGTTCTTCCAGGGTAACCCATACTTTAGTGGTTTTGCACTGTGGTTCTCGTCTTTTAAAGTAATATGTATCAAAATCATTTTATTGGTGGTGGGGGGGTTCTCCTTACAGTCACAATTGCTGTTGAAAGCAAACAATCAGCAAATTCTCAATGACAACTGGGTGCATGGAATGCCTTTAAAAGAGACACTGTAAACCCCCAAGGCCTCAAACTGTAACTTTGAAAAATAGATGGCTCACTTTTTGTTGCATTTTCTGATGTAGCTGGTTGTTTTGTACAGTATCTGTTATCATTTGCTTAATAAAGGAAAACAAAAAGACTGTCCATTGTGTTTGTATTACCACAGAAAAACTTGCTTACAGGCCTTGATCTACTCCCATTGTATCCTTCTTGAAACTTTGCCCCCCCCACACACACAAACCCACACAGGCACAGACACATGTACACTGTCCAGTCACTCTTGATGTAGTGGGAGGGGATGACCACATCTTTAGTGTCCAAACTGTTTGGGGGACTTCCTAAAGTTCTGGAAGGATGTTAGTAAGAGGACAACGAGGGGGTTCTATGTGATAATTCCGGCGATCGCTATTATTGCCAAAAACAAATTCAGCAATAAGCACTTAAAGGCGACCAGGTTAACTGTGCATTCGGGGGGCTGTGCCCCCCTGCACCCCCCTATATAAAGATTCTGAACTCCAGGGGGTGCATGTCAGGGAGGGGGACACAGCCCGGTTTTTTAAAAAAAGTAAGTCGTCGGACTTAGCAAAATATTACCTGCCCCAAGTCCCAAACCCAGGACCTGCTCCATCGGAGCCAACCACCCTACCCACCACATCACATGGTTGGCTCGTCGGAGCAGGCACACTAGAGGGTTACAACCCTCTTCCCTATCCCTCCACTTCCTGTCACTATACATCCCTTCCTGTCACCCACCCTACCCTCGCTGTCACAGTTATAGTCATCCCAGTAGCGTTGCCCATGATGATGGTGCCCTCATATGGGTCGCCGTTTTGACGGTCACCCATATGCGTTCGCTGTTATCACGGGATACCCAACGAGGGCTATAAAGCAAGTCTGTTATGATTACACTAACAGCATCAGGACAATAAGGGCTATAAAGCAGGCCTGTTATGATTACACCAACAGCATCAGGACAATGAGGGCTATATAGCAAGTCTGATATGATTACACCAACAGCATCAGGACAACGAGGGCTATAAAACAAGTCTGATATGATTACACCAATAGCAGCAGGACAACAAGGGCTATAAAGCAAGTCCAGTATGATTACACCAACAGCATCAGGACAACAAGGGCTATAAAGCAAATCTGGTGTGATTACACCAACAGCATCAGGACAATGAGGGCTATAAAGGAAGTCTGTGATGATTACACCAACAGTATCAAGACAACGAGGGCTATAAAGCAAGTCCAGTATGATTACACCAACAGCATCAGGACAACAAGGGCTATAAAGCAGGTCTGTTATGATTACACCAACAGCATCAGGACAACAAGGGCTATATAGCAAGTCCAATATGATTACACCAACAGCAGCAGGACAATAAGGGCTATAAAGCAGGCCTGTTATGATTACACCAACAGCATCAGGACAACGAGGGCTATATAGCAAATCTGATATGATTACACCAACAGCATCAGGACAACGAAGGCTATAAAGCAAGTCTGTTGTGATTACACCAACAGCATCAGGACAACGAGGGCTATAAAACAAGTCTGATATGATTACACCAACAGCAGCAGGACAACGAGGGCTATAAACGAAGTCTGATATGATTACACCAACAGCATCAGGACAACGAGGGCTATAAAGGAGGTCTGATATGATTACACCAACAGCATCAGGACAACAAGGGCTATAATGCAAGTCCAATATGATTACACCAACAGCAGCAGGACAACGAGGGCTATAAAGAAAGTCTGGTATGATTACACCAAAAGCTTCAGGATGATGAGAGCTATAAAGCAGGTCTGTTATGATTACACCAACAGCATCAAGACGAGGGCTATAAAGCAAGTCCAGTATGATTGCACCAACAACATCAAGACAACAAGGGCTATAAAGCAGGTCCAGTATGATTACACCGACAGCATCAGGACAATGAGGGGGTATAAAGCAAGTCCGGTATGATTACAGCAACAGCATCAGGACAATGAGGGCTATATAGCAAATCCGGTGTGATTACACCAACAGCATCAGGACAATGAGGGCTATAAAGCAAGTCCAGCATGATTACACCAACAGCATCAGGACAATGAGGGCTATAAAGCAAGTCCGGTATGATTACACCAACAGCATCGGGACAACGAGGGCTATAAAGCAGGTCCGGTATGATTACACCAACAGCATCGGGACAACGAGGGCTATAAAGCAAGTCCGGTAAGATTACACCAACAGCATCGGGACAACGAGGGCTATAAAGCAAGTCCGGTATGATTACACCAACAGCATCGGGACAACGAGGGCTATAAAGCAAGTCCGGTAAGATTACACCAACAGCATCGGGACAACGAGGGCTATAAAGCAAGTCCGGTATGATTACACCAACAGCATCGGGACAACGAGGGCTATAAAGCAAGTCCGGTATGATTACACCAACAGCATCGGGACAACAAGGGCTATAAAGCAGGTCCGGTATGATTACACCAACAGTATCGGGACAACAAGGGCTATAAAACAGGTCCGATATGATTACACCAGCAGCATCGGGACAATGAGGACTATAAAGCAAGTCCGGTATGATTACACCAACAGCATCAGGACAACGAAGGCTATAAAGCAAGTCTGTTATGATTACACCAACAGCATCAGGACAATGAGGGCTATAAAACAAGTCTGATATGATTACACCAACAGCAGCAGGACAACGAGGGCTATAAGGGAAGTCTGGTATGATTACACCAACAGCATCAGGACAACGAGGGCTATAAAGGAGGTCTGATATGATTACACCAACAGCATCAGGACAACAAGGGCTATAATGCAAGTCCAATATGATTACACCAACAGCAGCAGGACAACGAGGGCTATAAAGAAAGTCTGGTATGATTACACCAACAGCTTCAGGACGATGAGGGCTATAAAGCAGGTCTGTTATGATTACACCAACAGCATCAAGACGAGGGCTATAAAGCAAATCCAGTATGATTGTACCAACAACATCAAGAGAACAAGGGCTATAAAGCAGGTCCAGTATGATTACACCGACAGCATCAGGACAATGAGGGGTATAAAGCAAGTCCGGTATGATTACAGCAACAGCATCAGGACAATGAGGGCTATATAGCAAATCCGGTGTGATTACACCAACAGCATCAGGACAATGAGGGCTATAAAGCAAGTCCAGCATGATTACACCAACAGCATCAGGACAACGAGGGCTATAAAGCAAGTCCGGTATGATTACACCAACAGCATCAGGACAACAAGGGCTATAAAGCAAGTCCGGTATGATTACACCAACAGTATCAGGACAACAAGGGCTATAAAACAGGTCCGATATGATTACACCAGCAGCATCTGGACAATGAGGACTATAAAGCAAGTCCGGTATGATTACACCAACAGCATCAGGACAACGAGGGCTATAAAGCAAGTCCGGTAAGATTACACCAACAGCATCAGGAGAACAAGGGCTATAAAGCAGGTCTGGTATGATTACACCAACAGCATCAGGACAATGAAGGCTATAAAGCAAGTCCGGTATGATTACACCAACAGCATCAGGACAACGAGGGCTATAAATCAGGTCTGGTATGATTACACCAACAACATCAGGACGAGTGCTATAAAGCAGGTCCAGTATGATTACACCAACAGCATCAGGACAACGAGGGCTATAAAGCAAGGCCGGTAAGATTACACCAACAGCATCAGGACAACAAGGGCTATAAAGCAGGTCTGGTATGATTACACCAACAGTATCAGGACAACGAAGGCTCTAAAGCAAGTCTGGTATGATTACACCAACAGCATCAGGACAACGAGGGCTATAAAGCAGGTCCGGTATGATTACACCAACAACATCAGTACAACGAGGGCTATAAAGCAAATCCGGTATGATTACACCAACAGCATCAGGACAACGAGGGCTATAAAGCAAGTCCAGTATGATTACACCAACAGCATCAGGACAACGAGGGCTGTGAAGCAATTCCGGTATGATTACACCAGTAGCATCTGAGAAGAGGACAGATTGCTGGATGCAGTACTTGCCACCATTGGGTTGAGCACCCTGCCTATTTTTTAATAAGATAAATGCTACAAATGTGCTCTGGCCCCAGAATACTTTTTACTCCTCTAGTCTTTAGGAATGTTCCTCCTACTTTATGCCTTATTGGTTGAACCCTGACTTTGATTTTTACCAATAGTCCACTTAAATTCCAAAAAAAGACACTCAAAAAGATGCTCTGCAGAGTTGAATGAAGCATGTCCCCGCACTTTTGCTACACAAACGTCACAGAATGTGTGAGCATGTGGGCAGTACCGGTGTTCAACAGATGCAAACCAAATGGTTGCTTGGGCCATCAGCACAGCCAGGACACATGAGGCTGACTGCACAATGCAGTTTTGAAGAATGTGGGGAGACAAAGTTTTTGTAGCATGGTACAAGCAGGTTCAGTATGATGCCGCACTTTCTGTTTGGCCACAGAACTAATGAAAGTCTTACTGAAGCACATAACTAGTGTTCATGAATGATGTGATGTAGCAGGTGTCAACAGGGCCAATCACTAAATTATTTTATTTATTTGTACATTGGTTTACAACCTTTGAGCCAGAGGCTCGTTTCCAAAAGTACCTCGTCACAGAGAAGACAAAAACAGTACAACATTCAGTTACATCATTGTAGATACAGCTTATTACATCATAGCAGACACAGTTTTGGAAGATATATGCAGTAATTTCTATGTTATAACATGAGTATTACAGGTTTGGTATTCACAGGTTATTACAGTTATTTGGATAAGATCGAGAGATAAGCATACATTGGTTAAGTAGACAATTAGGCGCAGATACTGCTAGAGGTTGGTAAAAACAGGTGGCTACGGGACAAGGTAGGTGAATAAGTTTGGGAGGCGAGCCACTCAGGGAGTTTTGTCAATTTTGTGGAGGAGCTACTCAGAGAGTTTTGTCTGATACAGTGAGCTAGAGCACCTACGGCCAGGCACAGGCACAGCTACACATGTTGAATAGCTGACTTTGCAGCGCTGTTTTGAAATGGGAGATTGTAGGGGTATCGGTGATGGAGTTAGGGAGAGTGTTGAACCAGGAGGGGGCTCTGTAGCAGAAGGAACGTTGACCATGGGTAGTCCTGGTCCTAGGAACTAACAGGGTGGCCTTGGAGGAGCTACGAGTTTGGACTAAGGGTTGAGCTAGGTGGATAGAGGCTGTCAGTCCGGGCGAGGATAGTCCAAGGAGTGTTTTTTTAGTTATGAGGCAGGTTTGGTATAGGAGCCATTCATCTAGGTTAAGCAGCTTAGCCAAGTCATATAGCTGGCAGGTATGGGTTAGCCTGGGGGCTCCCATAATTAATCTACAGGCCTTATTCAAGGCGAATCAGATTTTATTGAGGGCAGTCGTGTCCATGGCACCATAGACTGGCAGGCCATAGTCCACAAGGGACATGATTGAGGAGGTGACTGCTAGTCGGAGGGCATCGGGGGGAGGCAGTGCTTGTAGCAGTAGAGGATACCTAGTCGTGTGTTTGTAGCTGAGGCTAGAGTATCAATGTGAACGTGGAATGTGAGGGCTGAGTCAAAGGAGACACCAAGGTACTTGTACAGGCGAACTTGATCGAGAGGATGCTTGGAGCCAGGGAGGATGCGGAGTGGGAAATTACTAGATTTGTTTTGGGGATGGGCAAAGAGCATGGCTTTGTTTTTTTTTTTAGATTGATTACAAGTCTGCGCTCTTTGAACCAGGCTTCAGCATCATTGAAGGCTAGTTGTAAGGTCTCTTGAAGGGAGATGGGGTTTCGGTGGGTGGCGAAGATGACGGTATCATCTGCGTACAGCAAGATTTTACCCGTGCAGGCTCTGGGCATGGTATTGAGGTAGAGTGAGAAGAGAAGTGGACCAAGAATGGAACCCTGGGGGACACCGGATCAGATAGGACATGTATTGGAGAGGGTCCCATTAATTTTAACATGCTGAGAGCAGTCAGACAAGTAGCTGGAGCACCAGGAGACTGAGCCGGCGGCAAAGCCGGTGCGGTTGAGGGCATCCAACAGGAGGGGGTGGGAGACAGTGTCGAAAGCCTTGGAGAGGTCAATAAACACTGCCCCCGCTAGCAAGCCAGAGTCCAGGGAGGAATGAAGAAAATTTGAGAACTCAATAAGGGCAGTGCTTGTACTGTGACCTGCACGGAATCCGTGTTGTTCATGGCAGAGGATGTTGTATTTGGTCAAGTAATCTGTAATTTGGGTAGCCACCAGTTTTCTAGGGCTTTGGAGAGGGCGGGAGGATGAGATAGCGGTAATTCCTGGCTGAGGATCTGTCACCTCCTTTGTGTATGGGCATAACTGTGGCTGTTTTCCAGGCTGAGGGGAATTGCCCCAAGCAGAGGAACTTATTGAGCAGGGTAGTTAGTGGGGCAAGGACCTGGTCCAGGACCCGGCGGAAGATACTGGGGTCAAGGGAGTCGCTGCCAATATTATTGTTCTTTAGGGCTTGAAGCAGGTGTGGCCTGGCCTCCTGGGGAGTCACCCTGCATAAGTGGAAGCTAGGATATTGAAAGTCTGGGGCAGGTAGGGTGGGACGAGGGTCAAAGAAGTCTCTAGGGAGGACTGAACTAAGGTCTGTGAAGGATATGTTGAGGAAGTTGGCTATGCGGGCAGGGTCGGTGGAGATAGAGCCTTCAGTGGTGATCTGTGAGGGGGGTGGAGAGTGCACACTCCCATTTAGTTGTTTAATGTTGTCCCAGAAAGTTCTGGCGTTCCCCCAGGAGGAGGTAAGCGTGGCCTGATAGTGATCGGCTTTTGCTTTCCTGATGGCCCATGTGCATTTGTTTCTAGTGGCATTGTAGGCATGTCTATCCGCAGCATGGCCTGTTTCAGAGGCCAGGTGCCAAAGGTGATCCCTGTGTTTGAGCAGTTGCAGCAGGGATGGGGTAATCCAGTGGGCATTATGAACTTTGGTGCGGATTGCTGTAATGGGAATGAAAATGTCACATGCTTTGTTGAAGGTTTGGGTGAAGAAGGTAAGGGCGGTATCTATATCAGGGGCATGGTGTATGGGAGACCAGTTAATTTGGGCAAGATGTTGCTTAAGGCCTTTTAGCCCACCTGGTCTGAGGTGACGACGTAGAGTGGGATGAGCCGTGGGTTTGGGAGTGGGGGTGGCCCAGCGGAAAAGGATAGGAGAGTGGTCACTAAGCTAGTCCGGAAGGACCTAGATATTATGGATTTGTTGAGGGTGGTTGGTGATGACCACATCTAGCAGGGTGCTGGTACCTTTCTTTGTGTTAACTCTGGTGGGTTGGGAGACTAGTTGGGACATGTCTATGGCTGCGAATGAGTCACGGGTGGTGTCGGCGGATGAACTGAGCCAGTTAACATTCAGGTCACCCACAAGGATTTGGTCAGCTGTGTGAGGTAGGGTTGAAAGATAATCAGTTAGCGAAGCCAGAGCCAGAGTTTGGTTTTAAGGGGGAATATAGGCAGTGGTGAGATAGAGGGGACCCCTGGAGGGGTCGGGAGTCAGTTTGAGGGTTAGTGCCTGCGCCCCATAGGCGAGAACTGGGGCAGGGAGTGTCAGTCCAGTGAGAGAGTCCCTGGTGTATATCGCAAAACCCCCCCCCTCTACCTACACGATCCTCCCGGTAGAGGGAGTACCCTGGAATAGAGACAAAGGAGTCTGGAGTGGATTTTGATAGCCAGGTTTCCACCAGCGTAATGACATCTGGCCTATGCGACGTGACCCAACATTGGAGAGAATCAAGTTTTTTCAGCAGGCTGCATAGATTCATATATGCAAAGCAGAGCCCGGGTGACCCTGTAGGAGGGTTAGAGGGAGCTGGGCCAGGGTTCGGATGAATATTGCCTGTCAGGAGTAGTAGTATAACCACAGCCCTGGCCAGGGGATGGTAGAGGATGAGCTTTCAATAAGTATGCCGTGGGGAGGTGGGGTGCTTTTGGGCACAAGGGGTGGGCAGGGTTTTCCAGGCTGTGTAAGTGAGGATGATAAGTCTCCAAAGAGTGCCTGAGGAAGTAGTAGGGAGAGGGCTGGGGTAGATGAGAGTTGGGTGTGGTTGGACTAGCTCCAGAACAATAGCAGGATCAGGTGCCATTGTGCCTGGGGGGGTATTAGGTTGGTGAGACAGTGGTGCCAGGGTGAGGATGAGGGGGAGGCATTTTAGTAAGAGGGCTAACATATTGCTAGCGGTTGAAGCCGGGTAGTAGGTTGAGGTTGTTTTGTGTCCCTCAGCAAGTGTGGATGCCACTTTGGAATAGTGGTAGTGACACGGACTCTGGTAGACAGGGTACCAGGTTAAAGATCAACTCAGGGCAGTTGGTCACAGGACCTAGATGAGAGCCGTGCTCCACGTTCTGGGGTCAGGACACAGGATATGCTTTGGACCAAAAAGGGGTGCATAATAGTGACTCCTAGTGGTTACTCGAACAGGCTCAGCGGTGATGGCAGGAGGTCCAAGCAAGGATGTAGTACAGAGGCGGGAGTGGGAGGGGGAGTGGGCAGGGTCTCTGCAGTTGAGGAGGATGAGAAGAGGGATAGGTAGTTTGGAGGAATCCAGGAAAGGAGGTCACCCAGCAAGGGCTTGGGGGTGGAAGGAAGGGAGCTCCGATGCTTCGGGCAGTCAGCCGGCTGTTTCAGGGCTGGGGAGGAGTAGCGGGCCTCTGCTGTGCACCCTCGATTGTGTCCAGCTCCAGGAGGGAGCTCCGATGCTTTGGGCAGTCAGCCGGCTGTTTCTAAGAATGGTATGATCAGAAGACTGGCTGCCTTTTCTTTAAATGTACAGTGTCAGGAAGTCAAAGGCAGGCGCAGTGGGCAGTGCAGACATTTGAAAGTTGGTGGGTGGCCGCAGTGGCAGCCAGGAGCTGGAGGGTCATAGTGACATGCTGTGGCTGTTTGTTTATTGTTGAAGTCTGGCCCAGGGGTTTGAGGCAACGGTGAGGGTGTGATATGCCGTCTTTGTTATTTGCCATCACTGTAGAATGCTAGAACATGACTGAGGGAAGAAATTCTGTGCCCTTGCCCAAGTATTCACTGAGGTAAGTCATTAGACTTCCACCATGGGGTGAGACCTCCCAGAGACCTCCCAAACTGCTTATAGTAATAAATTAATTTATTTATTTGAAAATTGATGACCAGGAGAGGCACACTGAGCCATGGCTCATTTCCTGGTGTGACCTGGGGGAAAGGGAAGGTAAATATGCTGGTTGAAAGATACTGTGCATTTAAAGAAAAGGCAGCCAGTCTTCTGATCATACCATTCACACCAACATGCTGGCATTGGATTATAAAGCATGCATTTATTTATTTACATTAATGCTGAATTAAATAAAAAGCACACAGATTTCTGTAAACATAACTGAGCCATTCAAAATGGGAGAAGGGTTGGGGTTAGTTGTTTAAATTATGCATGTTGACAGGTGGCCTAATATGGACTGCTGCTTTAGACTAGATGTATTTTCTGGGAACTGTGGGGGATTCAAGAGGCTGGGATAGACACAAGGGTCTTTTAGATCCGGGGGAAGAAATAGCAAAGTCTAGCAGCATGCTAGGCATACTGGGCAGACTGGGTGGGCCTGGTGGGCTTTTTCTGCCGTCATGTTCTATGTTTCTGTGTCTTCATATGAATAGCGATAATTTCTATACCACTTGAGATTGATGTTGAGTCTGAAATCTTGTTTGCTGTGTTCTAGTTACTTCCCTATAAGGGGGTATTATGTTTAACGTGGCAAGGTTACACATTTTAAGTGATTTACAAATTGAAGAAATTTTAAATTCATATTTTACATTACATGGGACCTTATACACCTTAGGGAAGGATTGATTACAGATGTATGAACGGAATTCTCTTTGTCTAGCAGCCCCTAAGAAGGACACATTTTTTGTAATTATGTACAACATGCTCATTACAGTGCCTTGTAATGTATTGTCTTGTCTATAAACTGAGTTAAAAAAACACACTGCTAAATAAAGCCAGTCAAAGCAGTAATAACAGAGACAGTGCATTTCTAGACAGCTTACCAGATGCTGACAAGTGCTGTAACTAAGATGTGTGTTGCCATCCTTGTCCAGAGCAAAAAAAAAAAAACTTAAAAGACATTAAACTTACAAAGCTGTGTCCCTCAGATGATACCGAAGCACACCTGATAACTTTTGAAAGGGTTGCTGGAGCTTGCCAGTGGTCAAAGCAGCAATGGGCAATCAGACTGGTACCTTACCTGACAGGTAAAGCCCCAATGTGCCTACAGCAATATGTACACTGCACAGTCAGAAAACTATGACCTTGGAAAAGAGAAATCCTGAAAAGAAATGACATCTCAAGAGAGACCTACCGGCAAAGATTCTGGTCCCTGAAGTACCACTCAGCTGACAATCCTCGAGAAGCCTTCACCCGACTCAAAGAACTCCTCATTAAATGGCTCCAACCAGAGGGCAAAACAGTCCCACAGATCACCGACATATTTCCAGTGGAGCAATTCGATCAACATCCTGCCTACAGACATGCAGTTTTGGGTAAAAGAACACCAACCAGAAAGTGGCGAAAAGGCCATTTCTGTGGCTGAGGACTATCAGATGGCCAGACAGACACCGCAGTAGCGAAGTAACAGCCAAGCACTGGTAAGACCCTCTTTTTCCCAGTTTAACTCCAGGTCAGATAAGAACTCTAGCCGTGGTAATAGATCTGCACCCAACGACTTTATTTGCTATAACTATAAATAAGCCAGGCCATATTGCAAGAAACTGCCATAAAAATGAAGACAGTAACACTGGAGCAAATTTGTCCTTAGCGAATTGGGATAAGTATTTAACAGATGTCAAGGTGGGAGATTAGACTGTGAAGGGACTTATAGAATTGGCAAGCAGACAGACCCTGGTGCGTGTTGAAGTTCTGGGAAAGAACTGTGCAAAAGGACCAGGTACTGGGGTCATCTGCATCCAGGGGGACATTTGATACTATCCCACCACCTAAGTGACTCTGACTATTGGAAATGACTTTCCAGGATTTGCTAAGTTAATCACAGAGGGAGTAAATCCTGCTGTGTCAGCAGCTGTGGTAACAAGAGCACAGGTAAAGAAAATCTCAGACACTGGGGACACTTTTGCTTGTGGTAACTTTGATGCCGACTTGTTTGAGCACAGCTGCAAGATCTGGAAGTTCAGAAAAGAAAGAATACACTTGAAAAAGCATTGGCAACAAAACTACTGATGGACATAAGGGGCTGATATATGAAAATTCTGAAACTAAACTGATAACTGATTGTGATTTTGTTTCTGAGCAAACTAACAATGTTTCAAACAACATGAAGTCTTGCTGTATTCTGACAAATGCAGTGATCACCAACCTTTGAACTGCCCTGGAGAACAAAGAGTTAACTTTCCATGCAGGGCATGGAACGCTGAGCTCGAGCTCAGTTGAAGCCTCTGTCTGCTGTTGTTTAAACCCCAACCATCAGATTCTTTACTCCGCCTCACTGAACAGTCGCTCTGGAGATTTCTCCTTCGCTCGGTTCAAAAAAGTTGTTTAAAGTGACGTTTTTTCACTCGGTTTCGACCAAATTTCTGCTACTGAACCTGTTGGTTTAAGTCTCTGTCCTTATTAGAGTGTGGTAACCGGTCCGTATCGGTTCTAAAAAAAACGGATTTCATTATGTTTTTTTCCAAGACCCGTAAAACGGTCAGGAACCGATAGCGGTGTCTTGCCTGGCGGATTGCCAAAAAAAGGGTCAGCTGTGGTTAGGATTGGCCATGTCTAAGAAACCCAAGAAAAAAACCGGGCCCACTGGGTTTCAGCACTGTAGTGTGTGTGGGAAGCCTCAAGGCTGACCCCACACCACCTGTGTTATTGTCTGGGGTTTAACCACCTCAATTCAGACTGCCAATTTGTAAAAGTTTCCCAAAGCTACCTGGATAAGTGAGTAGGTAGACTGAGGAAAGAGAGGCCGAGAAGTCCGCTGACCTGGATGGCCAGCCCGGTTCAGTTCTGACCGAACCAGAAGGAATGCCCTCTGACCAGGGTGAAACTTCTTCGGGCAAAAGGAGAACCGATTCTGAGGAGTCGGTTCCGGTTAAAAGAAAGAAAGGGGAAAAATCATCCGGTTCGGATCCACAAGTTCTTTCTCTGACTGCTGATGAAATAGCCAAAGCGATAAGGATAGTTCAATCGCTAACTTCGGTTCTGGTCGAACCGGCACCATCGGTCAGGGGCTCGGTTCGGTCGGTTCCCCCAGTTCCGGATGATACTTTAGAAGAATTTTATGAACCGGAGGAGGAGGAGGGAGAGTTTGAAGATAATGATGATGATGGTGATTATGAAAGTCTGGATGTGCCTATCGACCCGGACATCTCCCCAGACAGACCTTCAGGTGTTTCTCCTCCTAGGCTTTCTGAGTCCCCCTCCCACTTTATGTTTTACAAGAAAGTGGCTGAAACCCTCCAGTTTTCTATGGAAGAAGCAGTAGAAGATCAGGAGGAGCCTGATTTTGTTGAGATGATGGACATCCCAGAGTCCAGGAGATTGTCTATTCCCCTCCATAAATCTTTTGGGAAACAGACATTTAAAATTCTAAAAACTCCTAATTCCATACGTCCTGTGGACAGAAGAATGGACAAGAGGTATACCCTTTCAGGCTCAGACACAGAGTTCCTTTCCCAGCACTGCAGCCATGTTGGGGTAGTGCAGGCTGCTGCCTGTGATAAGGCAAATATTCCCTTGGCTTCACACCCCCCAGATAAGGACTCCAGGAGGATTGATGCCATGGCAAAGAAACAGTACATGGCAGCATCTTTGGGACTCAGGCAGGCTAACTATATGGCCTACACAGCTAGATACCAGAAGTGCAGGTGGGACACTATGCTGGCTCTAGCTAAACAGGCCCCTGACCAGCTTGCCAAGGAGCTGGAGCGGGTGGCTGCGGATGGGATTGAGGCATCCAAGGTGCAATTTCATGCTGCTGTGGACTCCAATGATGTTTCATCTAGAGTCATGGCTACATCTGTGGCCCTTCGTAGGATGGCTTGGCTCAGATGTACCTGCCTATCACAGGATACCCAGGCTAAGGCCATGGATTTTCCTGTCATTGGTAATTCTCCGTTTGGGGAGCAGACAGAGAACTACATGAAGAAGATGGATGAGTACAGGACCACCTACAGGAGTGCTCAGGCCAAAGAAAGGCAAGCCACTCCTCAGAGGCAGCATTCCAGGGGCAGGGGCAGGCCCTTTCAAAGGCCTTTTTACCAAGCCCAGGCCTCCTCTTCTGTTTATGCTCAGAGGGGGTTCTTTAGAGGGAGAGGCAGATGGGGTATGAGCAGGCCTGCTTCCACCCCTCAGCCTAAAGCCCCTGCCAAGCAGATGCCCTGATGGGTCTTCCCGTGCCGATTCTCCAATACCTGTAGGGGGCAGGCTGGCTTACTTTGTCCAGGACTGGAAGTCTTTAACATCAGACAAATGGGTCCTAGAAGTAGTAAGCCAGGGACTGGTTCTCAGCTTCAAAAAATTTCCCAAGATGAGAACCAGATCCTTTCCACCTTCAAATCCACCAGAGACCCTTGCCATAGAGGCAGAGGTTTCTTCCCTCTTGGCTCTCAGAGCCATAGAAAGGGTTCCTACCCTACACAGGGGCAAAGGATTGTACTCCAGGTACTTCCTAACCCCCCAAAAGACAGGAGAATGGCGGCCCATCCTGGGTCTAAGATATTTGAACAAGCACCTTTTAAAACCAAAGTTCAAAATGGTGACTCTGGGAATAATTCTGCCCTCTCTAAGGCCAGGGGACTGGCTAGCCTCCCTGGACCTCAAAGAAGCCTATTTTCACATTCCCATCAGGTGCTCCCACAGAAAGTACCTTAGGTTCGAGTTGCCCTCAGGCCACTATCAATTCAGAGCAATTCCCTTTGGCCTAACATCAGCCCCAAGAGTGTTCACAAAGTGCCTGGCAGTAGTGGTTGCTTCCTAAGGGGAAAAAAGATCTCCATCTTTCCATACTTGGACGACTGGCTCATAGTGGATCAGTCTCCAGACCAAGTCAAGTCACATCTTCAGATAACTCAGCAACTGCTCACTTCCTTAGGATTCATCCTATACCTTCCAAAGTCAGTTCTCAAGCCAGTACAGCTCCTCACCTTTATAGGGGCAGAGCTGAATACAATAAGAGCAAAGGCCTTCCTTCCCCTGGACAGGGCAAGGACCCTAATAGAACTGGCCTCTTCTTTCACCCTTCAGGTGTCTCGACCAGCAAGGCACTTTTGCAGCTCCTGGGCCACATGGCAGCCTCTACAGCAGTGGTCCAGGGGGCAAGATTCCAGATGAGGGACATTCAGTTCCACTTAAGAGCCTTCTGATCCCAAAGAAAGGATTCCCTTACCAAACTAGTCCCAGTGACTCGAACCATGATCCAGGCTTTGCAATGGTGGCAGGATCAGGACAATTTAAGACAGGGAGTTCCTTTTGTCACTCAGTCTCATTCACTAATCCTCACCACAGACGTCTCCCTCTTGGGCTGGGGAGCCCACTTGGGGGATCTTACCACCCAAGGGCTGTGGTCACCTCAAGAATCTCTGCTTCACATCAGTCTCTTGGAACTCTAGTGTTTCTGGCACAGTTTTTTCCAAGTCTGTACAGAGCAAGGTGGTCCAGATCAGAACAGACAATACCACCACAATTTGGTACATCAACAAGCAAGGGGCACTCGGTCTACGGCCTTGTGCACAGAAGCAATGAAGTTGTGGTCTCTGGCCTATTCCCTGCAAACCTCTCTGATAGCAGTTCACCTCCCAGGGAAGAACAATGTCCTAGCAGATGCTCTCAGCAGGATATCTTAGGGCCACCACGAATGGTCCCTAGATCCCCTAGTTTTGAAAGTGATTTTCTCCAGATGGGGCACTCCACAGATAGATCTTTTTGCAGCCCCAGACAATCACCAACTTCCTCTCTTTTGTTGCAGACCCCCAGTCTTGGGCTCAGCCCCCCTGGATGCTCTGATTCTGAATTGGGAAGGGAAGTTCCTGTATGCTTTTCCCCCCTTCCCTCTCCTGTTCAAGGTGCTAGTCAAGATCAGGTCTCAACCATGCAAAGTGATTCTGATCGCTCCAGACTGGGCCAGACAGCCCTGGTATCCACTGTTACTGTCCTTAGCAGTCCACCTTCCCCTGTCTCTTCCCAGGAATTACAACCTGTTGACATCCTCTCAGGGAAGGATTTGGTATCCGAATCTCAAATCTCTCAATCTCAAGGCCTGGCTCTTGAAGAGTTAGTGTTTGCTGATCTGCACTTCTCTCAAGGTGTTCTGGATATTCTTAAGGCTTCTCGAAAGCCTTCCACCAGAAAGACTTACAACTCCAAATGGAAAAGGTTCACTATTTGGTGCTCTGAAAAGTGTATTTCTCCAGATTCTGCTGGGTTGCCTACAGTCCTGGACTATGGCTCATCTCAATGGCTTGGGACTTAGACCAGCTACACTTAAAGTACATCTGGCAGCTATTTCTGCCTTTTTGTCAGTAGGCAAGCCCTCTCCTCTATCAGCCCATCCTGTATTTTGTAAATTCTTCAAGGGATTGCTGCACATCAATGCACCCTTTAGGGAACCTGCTAATGCTTGGGACCTTAATGTTTGGATTGCTCAGCTTATGCAACCCCCCTTTGAGCCTTTGTCCTCTGCAGAGCTTAAGTACTTGACTTAGAAAACTGTATTTTTGGTAGCCATTACCTCTGCCAGGCGCATCAGTGAATTGCAAGCCCAGTCAGTGGAGCCTGATTTCATCTCTTTCCATAGAGATAAAGTGGTCCTAAGAACTAACAGGAAGTTTTGCCTAAGGTGGTTTCAGATTTCCACCTTAATCAGTCTATGTCTCTCCCTGTTTTCTTTACTGACCATTCCTCCTCTGGGGAGAGGAGGTTGCACAGCCTGGACGTAAAAAGCGCCCTTAGCTACTACATAGAGCGCACCAAGGGTCATAGGTTTGAGTCCCTCCAGTTGTTCCTCACTTATGGAGAGGTCGGTAAGGGAAAACCTGCCACTAAAAGATCTATTGCCAGGTGGATTGTCTCTTGTATACAATTCTGCTATGAGAAATTGGGTAGAACCCCACCCTCAGGCCTGAGGGCTCACTCTACTAGAGGTACAGCTGCTTCCCTGGCTGCTGCCAGGGATATTCCTATCTTAGAAATCTGTCAAGCAGCCACCTGGAAAACAGTCCATACATTCACCAAGCATTACTCTCTGGATATCCAGGCTAGGAGTGATGCTCGGTTTGGCACAGCAGTACTTCAGAGTCTTTTCCCAAAGTAGGTTCTGTCCCTCCTCCTTGGAGGTACTGCATGGTAGTCTGCATATGTCAGAATACAGCAAGACTTCATGTTGTTTGAAGAAAAAATTACTCACCTTAGTAATGTTGTTTCTTCTAATGGAGTCTTGCTGTATTCTGACCCCCCGCCTCCCCTCTCAGAACCTGGTTTTTGGGATGTGGGTGGACAGGAGCAGTGTTGGCACCTAGAGGTGCCCCTTTCTCACCCTCCTTTATTTTGGGTGTGTGTTGTGTTTTGTTTTTTGGGTTTCCTGACTTGAGTCTTTGCTTTGAAACCAAAAACCTTTTTAACAAATTTAGTTGCCAATTGGCTAGTGTGAGTTTACAGTTTCCACACAGAACGCCTAGTGAGTATAGCTCGTAAAGATCTGATGGTTGGGGTTTAAACAACAGCAGACAGAAGCTTCAACTGAGCTTGAGCTCAGCATTCCATGCCCTGCATGGAAAGTTAACTCTTTGTTCTCCAGGGCAGTTCAAAGGTTGGTGATCACTGCATATGTCAGAATACAGCAAGACTCCATTACAAGAAACAACATTACTAAGGTGAGTAATTTTTTCTTCTTTGCAAGGCTGTTGTACAGATTTTACTGGCCTGGAATTCATGAAGATCATGTGCTGAATGTCAAAAGGTTTCTCTGCAAGGTTATTTTAAGCAGCTGGGGGTGAAATGAAAACAGGGTTTACCAATGTTTAAAAAAATGTAATTGGCTGCTGTACAGAGTTTGGACTAATCCTCAGACAGAACAGATAGAACAATTGGCCATACCAATGAAGTATACAACTGAGTTGTTACAGATAGCACATGATAGTCCTACGACTGGTCACTTGGGGAGGGACCGCACCCTTGCCAGACTGTTGTACAGATTTTACTGGCCTAGAATTCATGAAGGTGTTGCTGTCTATTGCAGTTCATGTGCTGAATGTCAAAAAGTAGATCCAGTGACAAAAAAAGACAAGGTGTTCATACCCTTGATAGATGTGCCGTTTGAGAGAATTGCAACGGATGTGGTTGGCACCTTAGACAAAAGTGAAAAGGGTAATCGATTTATTTTGGTAGTATCTGACTGTGCTACTTGATACCCAGAAGCAGTTCCAATGTGTACTGTCACAGCCCCAAAAGTGGCAGCAGAACTTTTGCCAAAATTTTCAGTAGGGTGGGCATACCTAAAGAGATTACTGATCAGGGCAGTAATTTTGGTGCTGCACTGCTGAAGGAGCTGTACTGATTACTAGGTATCACTACCATGAGAACCTCCCCTTATCACCCTCAGACAGACAGTCTTGTTGAGCATTTTAATGAAACCCTAAAACACATGGTAAAAAGATTTGTAAAAGAGGAAAGGAAAGATTGGGACCTTACCTGCTTTTTGCTTACAGAGAAGTGCCACAAGCCTCAAAAGGTTTTCACCATGTGAAATACTGAATGGCATGCAATCTAGAGGGCCACTAGATGTAATAAAAGAAACATGGAAAGATCACCCCACTCAGAAAAAAATCTATCGCATCTTATATTTGTGCCTTAAGAAAGAAACTAGCAAAATATGTTGAAATTGCCCATAGTAATCAGGGAGAGGCCCAAAACCAGCAGAAGGTGTTTTATGATCATGAGATAAAAGAAAAAGTTTTTGAGTCAGGTGAAAAGTTTTGCTACTGTTACCCCTTACAGACAATAATCTTAATGAAGTGGTAAGGGCCCTATGAAGTGCTTAGACGTACTGGCAGAGTTAACTATGAGACTGAGATCCCTGATAGGAAAAATCCTACCAAGATATACCATGCTAACCTCCTGAAGAAATGGACTGAAATAACACCAAAGGCTTTGTTAATTTTATCATAAACTTTTACAGAATATATTGATATATTGATATGGCTTATGACAAACTGGAATAGACTGTAACTACTGATGCTGTAAAGGTGCTGCAGAACTTCGTAACTTGGTAAAGACATTTAACAGTACTTTTGCCACAGTGCCAGGCCGAGCAAAAGAGGTCAAACACATAATAGTGACAGGGAATGCTTGCCCTGTCAAACAAAAGGCATACAGATCACCAGAGTGGTTAAGAGCAGACGTGGTTAAGGAAATATATATAAAAAAAAATGAAATAATTGGGTATAATATAAGAGTCGAGAAGTGCTTTGTCATCACCAATGGTGACTAAATAAAAAAGAAGGAGGTGTAAGAATCTGCCTTTATTTTAGGAATCTTAATTGTGTGAATTTGACAATTATGCTGTGCCTAGGATAGATGAATTGGTGGAAAGATTGGCAAGTGCCAAGTACATCAGTACCCTCGATTTCACCAAGGGTTACTGGCAAATTCCCCTAGCTATGGAATCCAGAGACAAAACTACATTTGCTACTCCTGTTGAATTCTATCAGTTTACCACCATACCGTTTGGTTTACATGGTGCACCAGCTGCATTCCAGTGGTACATGGATGTAAGTTTAGCTACACGCACTGGTAATTGTGCTGCTTACCTGGATGATGTCGTGGTGTACAGTCCAGACTGGAAAAGCCACCTGGAACACCTACGAGCCGTTATCCAATTTATCAAGCAAGCAGGTCTGACCATTAATCCTACCAAATGTACATTGAGCATGCAGGAAACCAGATATTTGGAATATTGTTTGGGAAATGGAGAAGTAAAGCTAGAGATGTCTAGGAATCACAAGATGGTAACTGGTACTACAGCCATTAAGTCCAAAGTGATGTGCAAATCTGGAAAAGAGAGTGTCAATGCTGATTTTCTGTGAAGATATGGCTCAGGAATTGAGTATTCTGAAGGCTGAAAAAAAATGTGTGGTTTTAAACTTAGCTGTTTGCTGTACTGGTTGTTCTGGAAAAAGGATACTGCATATGTGCAGAACTATAAAGGTTATAAGGTAATGTTAGAAGAGAATCAAAAGAAAGTTTCGGAAACCTGTTTTTTAAAAACAGGTTCTCTCTTAAAGAGGGGAGTATGTGACAGGGTTGATTAAGACCCGGTCCCATTTGTTATGCAGAAAGTATCAAAATCAAGGATTTGATCATACTCAAATCAATCTTCATTCATTACTGATGAGTCCTACTGGAGGTCAGGACCCTGCATGGAAAAAAGAGCACTGCTTCTTTAAAATTTTTGTGCTGTGTAGAGACGACATCGGGACAGTGCCACCCTTGAGGCCAGCATTCTGTGTAGCACTCACAGGTTGGCCAGTAACCGACGCTGACTCCTCCCAGCCCTCAGTTCTGCCTTTTCCGCTGTCGAGGAAGGATTCTGCATGGGAATCGCTTCAAGCAACTGCATCAGTCTAGTCCTTATTTTCTGCGTTGTCGTGAGTAGCGGTGTCATTCAACGCCTGAGGGTTTTTTGTTGTTATCCTAGCTTAATTTTGGTGCTGGGTGTCTTTTTCCTTCAGTTTGTTTGTATTAAGCTGCAGCAATGATATGTCGGGGTCGAGGCGTAGTTCTAAGTCGAAACAGTCTGGAGTTGCCCCTATGTGCTGGTGCCCCTGTGGCAACTTCATCACGATCATGGACCCCTACAGTCATTACTTTTCTTGCCTGGGTCCCTGCCATCCAGTGGATGAGTGTGATGCCTGTTTTTCAGTGGATCTCCAAACCTTGGTTGTTCATATGGTGCATTGGGGTGGGGAACCCCCGACCTTCAGCAGATGTCAATGAACTCAGGACGCCAAGGCAAGAACTTTGGGCTCCACCCGAGTCCCCCCCCCAGGCTTATATGACCCAGCAGGGTAGGGACACCCTCTGCTCTTCTTGCTGTGTCACGGGCTCCCCGTGAGGGATTGGTGGGAAGGTCATCTTCTCTCGGGGAGGTGACTGGTCATTTCTCGCAGTCCGACTCCTCCTCGGAGGATCGGACAACCCCTGAGCTGGAGTCAGAGCTATAAGCGGGCTTTCCTCAGGAGGTCCCCTCGAGACTGCACTCTCCACCAGCTTCAGCTCTCGGCACCACCTCTGGTACCAATGAGTGGAGCGGTGGATGTAGCATGCCCAAACCTTCCCCAGATGCCTCTCAGGGTGCCGGGGAGTCCAGAGTTTCAGGTGTGGCTCAGTTGGAGGTGGCCCTTGTCTCCTCCCCTGCCTCAGGGGATGGTGAGGGGCGTGACCCCGATTGAGTCTCCAACTCTTCGGACTCCACTTGGACGTCTCCGGGGCTGCTGGGGTCTCCGGTGCTGGTATCTCATCCAGGAGGCACCCAAACCCTTCTGGGATCTGTCCTGGTTCTGAGGGACCTTTGTGGCTTCCTGGGAGGGTTCCAGAGAGTGGCAGCACCGGATGGGTGCTGAGGTTGGCACCGAGTCAGTAGTCGTTGCTATGGTCAGCGCCACCTGTCTTGGTGGCGCCAATGTTGGTATCAGCTCTTCCTCGGCCACAACCAAGCCCTCCTTGAAATCTGGCTCTACCTCATTAGCCAGATCCAGCCCTACAGTAATCTGGATTCCGGCCGACGGAGAGGAGCCTTAGGGAGATCCTCTAACCTCCTCCCGGGGGGGGTCTTCTCCTTCGAGGTGGGCAAGCCCGGATTCCTCCACTGGGCCTCCTAAGAGGGACAGATCTTCTTCCCAGTAGAAGAGGGCTGGTGGACCTGTCTCTAAATGACGACCAACAAATCCTCGGGCAGTTGGGGGCATCGTCGGGGACTGTCCAGAATCGGCCTCTCTTCTGGGGAGGGGCTCTGCAGTGGGTGAGGGCAGAAACCTCCCGAGAGGTACTGCACAGTTCCAACCTCACCTACCGGGGGATTTCCCCCAAGAGCATCCCCCAGCCCACTCCTTAGGGGTTGGGCAACCTGGGGTATCACGGTCTACCAGTTTTCCCCCAATCAGGGCATATCTGGACAAACCCAAGGCTCTGGCAGAGGTACTTCCTGGTCCAGCCAGGCTGTCCCTCCTCCAGTATCTCTACCTCCCCTACCTCCTTTCCCGGGGTTTCTTAGCCCTGAAGGCCCCCTTTCTTGGGAACAGTTCAGGGCTAAGGTGGCGCTGTTCCCCTGTTCTTCAGGACTATGTCTTTTTAGACCTTCAACTTCAGCTCCGCCAAGCTCTGAATCAGACTCCCTCTCCTCTTCTGCTTCCCCAGTCCAGGAAGAGGATTCTTCATACCATTTTTGCATTGTGGGGAATCTTACATCCTACCAACGTTTCCTTTCAGAGATGATGAGGGAGCTCCATATCTCCCACCCAATCAGATGGAACCCCAATCATGCAATGCTGTCATTCCTCAGTGAGTACAGTGCTGACAGTCTACTCATCCCTCCTTGGCTGAGGCCATTACAGGAGGCTTTGCATGCCGTCTGGCTACGTCTCTCTGCCCCCTCTCCTGCCCCTAGGGACTGCATGCTCAGATACTGCACAGCAGCAGGGTCTCTGGGTGCCATGCTGCAGCCTTTCATTCAGGTCTGGGGTTCCTGGACACTCCTTTGGGACATCAGTGCTTCAGTTGGGACCGCCTCCCTGACTCAGACTTAGGTGAGCTCGATCAGTGGGGGAGGAGGGTGTTTTTTTCTACACGCCTCCTGTTGCGGATATTGGCTCATCAAGCACACCAGGTGGCCTTTGCAAGGAATGTCTGTTCCCTGTTAGGGCAAGTCCTAGCAGCACTGCCTGATGGTGAGGGAATCAGGCAAGCCATTTGCCTAACCGCCCAAGCCTGGAACTAGCAAGACACCTCTCCAGGGCAGTCTATGATGCCAATGAGGTGGCTTCCTGGTTGGTAGGATACTCAGTCTGCATTAGATGGGCTGCGTGGCTTCGTCTATCCACCCTGACCCGGCTGGGTGATGACATCACCTTTCTGGGGGGCCCACTTCTTTTCCCGTAGGGCATGGCGAGTCCTTCAGGGGCACACTCCACCTCCTGGATCCCGGGAGCATTCACCAGCCCTGTCAAGCCCTTGGGCCTAGCTGGTCCCGAATCAGCCCCCTCCTCCCAGGTCTTTTTTCTCCCCCCACGGGAAGCTGGGGGAATGTTTTTTCCCCCAGGGTTCACCTTCTTGGTGCTCTGACCCATCAGTAATGAATGGTGAAGATTGATTTGTGTAGGTATAGAAATTACGTACTTACCTTAAGTATGATCTTCACAAATATCTTCACCATTCATTGTACCCACCCACCCTCCCTATGATCAGACATTGGGTGACTCAGTCCTCCACCTGTCCCTCCAGGCCAGAGGGAATAGGAAAACAGGACTCTGCCTTGGGCAAACCCTGCGTCCAGTCTGAATGCTTTTCCACTGCTGGTGGGCTGTGAGGTTGCTCCACCACTTCTGTGGGATACCTCTGGGGTATAACCTCCTTAATTGCTTCTCTCCAACTGAGCAGCCCTCCAGACTTTAAAATCTGCTTCCTGGAGCATTCATCTTCTGGTGCTTTATTTTTCGCCTTGACTGGCGAATTTTAGGAGGATAATGGGCACACAGACCAGGGGGGAAGGTGTGGATGAAAACAGGAGATAAGAAATGACAGTCAATATGAGAGATGAGGCTCTCTCCCTCTCATTAAAAAAAATGGAAAAGGAATTTTTTTCTCAGTAAGGTCAGGTCCCCAGGCCTCTGGCTCTTCCTCTCCTGCAGCCCCGCCCCTTTTTTTTCTCCTCCCTCTTATCCAGCTTGGGTTCTTAAGTATCGAATCATCCTCGCCCCATTTAAGTGGAGTCTAGTCCTCCAGACTTTCGCAGGAGAGAGAGTCCTGTGGGGTTGTGGGGCAGGGGAGTGTCAGGGGAAAGTTGGGCCAGTTTTTCTCCTCCCATCTGTCTTCCTTCCCTGTCTCCTGTTTCTCAGTTGTTTTACTTTGCCCAAGGCTGCCCAGTGTTCTGGTCACCCCTATCTGTCCGTCTTAGTTTTCCTCTGGTCTAACTCTAGTTACCCTTTCAGCCTTATTTTGTTTTATTTCCCACCCTTCCCTATCAGTCAGGTACCCTGGCCCTCTGATAACCCCCTTTCCTGTTTCTCACCTGGTGGACAGAACTGATGGCTGGGAGGAGTCAGCGTCGGTTACTGGCCAACCCGTGAGCACAACGCAGAACGCTGGCCTTGAGGGTGATGCCATCCCGATGTCTCCACTCAGCACAAAAATTTTAACGAGACAGTGCTCTTTTTTCCATGCAGGGTCCTGACCTCCAGTAGGACCCATCAGTAATGAATGGTGAAGATATTTTGGAAGATTATAATTACGGTAAGTATGTAATTTCTATTTCTATCCTCCCCTTTTCTGTCTCTTGTCTGTCTGATTGTGCAATCGTGAAACCTAGGAACTGATCACGCTGACAGTCTCACGATTCTCCTCCTCCCACTAACTCCCAGTCTTCACTTGCTTTTTCTTGCTGTTCCTATCTTTTCTTCCCCCTTGCTTATCTCTGGTTATAAAAATATATCTAAATCTTTGTGTGAAACTGGGATCCCCTGGTTAGAAAATATGTATAGTTATATTGTTGAAATGATTGCAGAAAGCTATTTAGAACTTAGAGGGTTAGCCTTGAGATGCAGTTTGACCTGCACACGCTCATTTGCTGAGTTGTCAGCAGGAGATCATTTCTGGCACACAATGTTGTACTTCATTGCACTTGCAAGGAAAGAAATTCACAAGAACTCTAATACATTTTGTGACAAACAGGATGTCTGTTAACAAGCTCAGGATACAGAAATTAATTGCCAGGCAAAGACTTCTTATAAAAAGAGAGCAATATTTTGTTAGAGAGGGAGAGAGATTGAGATTTAGATTTAGAGCTATACTCAGATGAAGGATTTTGTTTTGGTTTGAACTACCTGTATAAAAGCTATCCTGAACAATTTTTTTTTGTTTTATTTTATTGAAAATAATAAAACACTACTTACGAATTTTATGACTTCTCCTGATTTGCCTATGTTTCCTGACCTATGCCTTGATGACAAGGTCTTCCAGGTGTCTATCAGGTTGTACCTTACCTACTGTATGTTGGACCTGGGTCCCACCAGCATTCTTTTGGGTGACACTGGCTCCAGTTACTGCTAAGATTGTTAGGTGTTCCCTACAGGAAGGTATTTTTCCCTACTAAGCTAAAAAGGGCAGTGGTGAGACCCTTCCTAGAAAAGCCATCTTTGAACCCTGAGGATCTGGTAAATTACAGACCTGTTTCAAACCTTCCTTATTTAGGACAGGTTATTGGAAAGATGGTAGCATTCCAGCTTCAGAGTCCCTTGGAAAGTTATGAGTTTTGCTAGTCTCTCCAGTCTAAATTCAGGCCTCAACATAGCACTGAGATGGCGCTTGTCAAGGTGATAAGTGATCATCTTTTGGTAAAAGACAGTCAACATTGTTCCCTCTTAGTTCTGCTAGATCTTTCCTCTGCATCTGACACATGAATCATGGGGTGTTGTTGCTTCACTTGAGGTACTATGTAAGACTCACAGGTACAATGTTGTGGTGGTTTGATTTCTACTTTTCGGGTAAATTGCAACAGGTGGTGTTAGGAAGGAAAACCTTGGAGGCTGTTGTACTTTGCTGCGGAGTGCCTCACAGATTGATCCTGGCTTCCAAGTTCTTCATTGTGTAAATGTTACCATAGGGGAAGATCATTAGGCGGTATGGTCTGAGTTTTCACTGTTACACAGATAGTGCCCAGAAATATACCTGTCCTGTGCACCTGACAGATTCTCTCCTATACATCCTGAGGCAATTAGCCAAACAATGGGAACTTTCCTATTCCTCCATTAATTGATTGACCCAGCAGATATGTTGTGCATTGGTGACACACTGAACGATGGTGGGACACATACAGCATGTTGGAACTGTATTCATAGCCTTTAACAATAATAGTTGATAATATGCTTCTAATCTAATTTATACATTTTTGGATTCTTCAGGCACATGTATCAGTTTGACTTTGGACATGTACAGTATTATCAGGCCAGGAAAGAATCTGAGGATGCCTTCATGGTTAAACTGGCAGACAGGTAAATATTAAACTTTACTGATGTACTTGTAACATTCAATAACTGCAACATTATTACCAGTTAACTTTGATTTACTATGAAGTCCGGTGATGCACTGAAAATACTGTACTGTAGCTTAGACTGGAAATGATTTCTCACCAGAATGTAAACAAACATTCAAGGGACGTGGCTATGTTGTTCTATCCACACATTCTATCAGTGTCCTTTCCCCTTTAAGATGTACCGTAAAATCTTCAAGCTGGCTTCTCCCATCCATCCTCCATCCGGGTGGTATATCCCTCAGCTCCGCTCCATGACGCAAGAACTTCCTTTCCGCTGAAAGAAACAGGTTCCCTACTTCACGCTCCCATGTTGTAGGACCTAGCACTTCTGATCCATTTGGATTACTTTCTAAACCTTTGTTACCATTTTGGTACTAGTCTTTGAGCTCCCGACCGCAGTGGATGACAAGTCTGCACCCAGATTTTGCCAGTGCCCATGCAGGCAGAAGATGTCGCGTACCGAACCCCATGGCACATGTGTCTACTGCCTGGACCATGAACACGATACCCAGGCCTGTGGCATTTGTTGGTCTATTCATGCGATGGTCCTTGAGGACCGCCTTAAGCTGGGCCACCTAGAAAAATGACATTCGTTGGTCAAATCTAAAGATGTTTGTTGGGTGGTCTCCATGACTGCGGGGTCTGCTGAGCAGCTGAAACAGCTTACGGCCTTTGAGAAGGAGGTAGCTCGGGCCTTTGCTCAGTACTCCTTGGCTTCTGCCTTTGTTCCGCTCCAGTTGTGCTCCACTTTTTCGGGCTCCTTCAAGGAGCTGTGACAGTCCCTCCCAACTAAGGGTCAGGGCCCATCTGGATCTCACAGCTCCCATTCTCACAAGGAGAAGAAGGAGTTGAAGAAAGAGAAGACCCGTCGAAGATGTTCCTGAGACCGGGAACGTTCTCAGTTTCAGGACTCCCAGGTTTTGACCATGGTCGAAACCACGGCCTTGGCCGCTGGCTTCACGGAAACTCTGTCGAGCCAGTCAGTCAAGAAGCCGACCGATGATATGGCCAAGATATTTCTCAACTCTATTGACCAGTTGTCATCCGAAGAGACCAGTAATTCTTTTTTCAGGACTCCGGTCCTGCCTGTAACCTTAGAAGGGGCTGCTCAGTCTGCTGATCAGCACCCTCCGGTTACTGACCCAGATCAGGAGGAGCCACCGCATCCCCCAGCTCCCTCCCAGATCCCCCGTCGTCACCCCCAGTGGCTGAGGTCAAGGTCTCGGTCCCCCTCCAGTGGGTCGAGCAACTTCCGCCATCATCGTCGCTCTCGCTGTCAGTGCCACGGGAAGTGGCATTGCCGCTATTCGTCGTCTTCATCCTCCTCTGGAAAAGCGCACTTCAGCACAAGTTGCGTTGGCACTGTAAAGACCTTATGTGGCAACAGTTGGTGCTGGCTGGTCTGAAGCTGACCCTGGTTTCCACACCGGCAATCACTTGGCTGTTGCCCAAGAGGCCAACACTGAATCCCGCTGTGGGGTCGGTTGAGACCGTCCCTCTCCTAGTGGAGCCGTTCCAAACTGGAGACGTCTGACTGGGACAAGCGGATTAGAGAATCTGATGGTTGCAGAAGTGCAACCAGGGACAGTGGTTTGAAAACAGAACTCGAGCCTAACATTCCACTGTTAGCATAGGTTCTATTATCCATTTCAGCTCCGGGGCAGTCCTATGATGAGACCATACTGCATTTGTCAGAATACAGTAAGATTTCCTGGGGTTTGAAATACTACTTTACGGAAAAGGTGGTGGAACCTTGGAACAGTCTGTTGGCTAAGGTGGTGAGTGCAAACACAGTCAGGGGATTCAAGCAGGTATGTGACAGAATGAAGGGAATAGTTGTCACCTGGTGTGACAAGACCAGGGAGGAGAATGGGGATAGGATGGAGGTGGGTTAGTACCCTGGAGGAACAATAGGTTCCAGGGATTATAGGGAATATGGGCAGACTGGAAGGACCTCTGGTCTTTTTCTGCCATTATGGTCTATGTTTTTCTATATTTATTGTACTATCTTGTGAGTGCTTGAGGGGGTGTACATAGTTAGCAAGGAATACTTAATTTTCTTTATTGTCTTTATGCCTCTTGTCGCTGACCAAATATAGAAATATAGAATTTGTCAGCAGATAAGGACTGCTAGGCTAACCCAGTCTGCCCATTTTTTCCCTTCCTACAGTATACTGAAGACCCTACTTGATCTCCGGCTCTTTCTCCCTCCTGCCTTCCTGTCCCTCAGATTCCCTTACACCTGTCCCGTGGATTCTTGAACCCCACCACTGTTTCTGCTCCCACCACCTCTGCTGGTAGGCTGCTCCAAGAAGCCACCATTTTTTCTGTGAAGAAGTACTTCCTTATAGCTCTCCTGAATCTACCCCCCCTCCAACTTCATAGCATGACCCCTTGTTGTTCGCCAAGGCCCCTTCCTGCCAGCCTCCCCAACTCTGTCATCTGGCTTCTCCTGGACTTAGCCCATTGCTTACTTCTCATGACTGGGTCAGTGGAGCTGCCCATCTCGTACATGTGTCAGATCCAGATTCCAGAGGAGGGGTATAGAGGCTTCAAAAGCCCAGTTTAGGATGGCGGTGGACAACAATGACACTGCAGCCAGGCAGATGGCTTCTTCTGTGTCACTCAGGAGGTTTGCTTGGTTCAGGACTACTAACCTGATCCAGGACACTCAGTCCAAGGTCTTGGACTTCCCATGTGAGCCTACCTCTCTGTTTGGGGAACAGACAGAGGCTTACATGAGGACAATGGATGCATACAAGACAGCATATAAGAGTGCTGCTGCTAAAGAAGAGGCATCTACTCCCCAAAAGCAACAAGCCAGGGAGGTAGAGGCAGGGGACACTATAGGTCATTCTTTCAGCCTCAAGCTTATCCCCAATATCAGCAGCCGAGAGGTTACCTCACAGGCAGGGGCAAAAGAGGTGGTAATCAAACTAGCACCAGCACTCAGACAGCATCACAACCCAAGCAGACACCCTGAGGTGTCTGCTCGGGCTGCCTCCCCAACCCCTGTAGGGGGCAGGCTGGCCCACTACCTCCAGGAATGGCAAACCATCACTACAGACAGGTGGGTCCTGGAGGTAGTGGGCCAAGGTCTGGCCCTCAGCTTCAAGCTCATGCCAGAGCTGAGAGCAGGGGTCTTCAGACCCCTCTCCCCATCAGAGACAGTGTTACTGGCCCGGCCCGGTGGCGCAGAGGGCTGAGGCACTGGCAACTTACCTCAAACCACGCTGGCGACCCGGGTTCGGGAACAGACTCGAGACGCTGGGGATCGGCAGGGGGAGGATAGGATTGAGTGTCCGAAGGACTGCTCTCCTATCCTGGGGTGGGATTGGGGACTGCCTTGCTAAGCAGTGGCCCCCAGTGGAGACTGAAGGCACTGCATGAGCAGCGCAATGAGGGAACTTAGAAAACCAGAAATACCGCTCGGCGGTGGCCGCTGGATGATGGCTCTGCATCCCCCGATTCCACTGGTGCCTTCAATGAGTCTCCTTCCCTCAGCAGCATCCCTGGGCCCTATTGAGAGAGTGTGCTGGGCTCCCCACCGGTACCTTCCCCCTTGGAAGAGGGGGACCCACCCAGTGAAGGGTTACGTCCAGGATATCCCAGGGACTGGCTGCGTTGTGAGGTGAGGGAGCTCGGGTAAGACCAGTGGGGATTGAGTGAGGACTTAAAGGAGCCTGAAGGAGAGGGGGTCACCGGGAGCACAGAAGGGGATAAACAAATGGGAGTGGTGACCCATACTAGATCTCAGGCACCTGAACAGGCATCTTGTAAAGCCAAAGTTCAAGATGGTGACCCTGACAACAATCCTTCCGACCTTAAGACAAGGGGACTGGTTGGCATCTCTAGACTTAAAGGATGCATATTTTCACATCCCCATAAGGCAGTCCCACAGAATATTCCTCAGATTCAGACTGCCATCAGGCCATTACCAGTTCAAGGCAATGCCTTTCGGACTTACTTCTGCTCCAAGGGTGTTCACAAAATGCTTGGCTGTGGTTGTGGCACACCTCAGGAGACAAGGAATGGTAGTCTTCCTTACCTGTACGACTGGTTAGTCATAGGGCAATCCCTCAACTGGTAAGGGAGTCTCTGGCACTTACACAGAGCTACTACAGTCATTGGGGTTCCTAGTTAACCTGAAAAAGTCAGTGCTACAGCCAGTACAGCTCCTGGAATTCATAGGAGCTGAGTTGAATTTGGTAAAAGGAAAGGCTTTTCTGCCCCAGACAAGGGCAGACAGTGTGGTACAGCTAGCAAGCACCTTCAAGCTTCAAAGCTAAGGCCAGCAAGGCACTTCCTGCAGCTATTGGGCCATATGGCAGCCTCAACAGCAACAGTGTCTGGGGCAAGGTTCCAAATGAGAGATATCCAGTATCATCTCAGACTACACTGGCATCAGAAAAGAGATTCACTATCAAAGCTGGTACCAGTCACACAAACACTCCTACAAGCGCTTCAGTGGTGGCTAGACATGGACAACCTCAGGCAAGGGGTGCCATTCCTGCAGGAAAACCCTTCCTTGGTGCTAACCACAGATACTTCCTTACTGGGGTGGGGGGCACACCTGAAGGAGCACACTGCTCATGGTACATGGCTCAAACAAGAGTCATTGCTTCACATCAGACTGCTGGAGCTCAATGCAGTCTTCCTGGCACTTCAGACATTCGCCAGCATGCTGCAGGGAAAGGTGGTGCAGGTCAGGACAGATAACACAACCACAATGTACTGCATCACCAAACAGGGAGGCACAACATCAACCCCCCTGTGCACAGAAGCCGTGAAAATCTGGAGTCTGGCGTACTCTCTGGGAATTGCCTTGTCAGCAGTCCACCTGCCTGGGAAGGACAATGGTCTGGCAGATGCTCTGAGCAGGATCAATCAGAACCACCACAAGTGGTCCCTGAACAGGTAGGTGTTACAGATTGTGTTCAAAAGGTGGGGCACTCCAGAGATAGACCTCTTCGCAGCCCCAGACAACTACCAGCTTCCTCAATTTTGCTGCAGGCCCCCAGTGAGGGGCTCAGTCCCCCTGGATACACTGATCCTGGACTGGACAGGGAAGTTTCTGTATGCCTTCCCTCCATTCCCATTGTTGCTGAGGGTCCTGAACAAGCTCAGATCCCAGCCGGCTACAATGATCCTCATTGCTCCAGACTGGGCCAGGCAGTCATGGTACCCCATTGTTCTGGTACTATCAGTTGCCAAACCAATCAGCCTCCCCCGGAAGCACAACTTGCTGACTTCTTCTCAGAGCAGGATCCTATACCCCAACCTTCAGCCTCTCAGGCTCAAGGCCTGGCTTTTGAGGACCTAGAGTATGCCAACCTGCATCTCTCTGAAGGGGTCATGGAGGTCCTTAGGGTTTCTAGAAAGCCCTCCACTAAGAAGACCTACACGTCCAAGTGGAAAAGATTCTCTATCTGGTGCCAGAACAAGAATCTGGACCACATTCAGGCGGGTTTGCCAGTTGTCCAGGATTATTTAACCCACCTTCATTCCCTTGATCTGAGACCGTCCACCCTGAAAGTGCATTTGGCAGCTGTCTCAGCTTACCTGTCAGCAGGCAAGGCATCATCTCTGGCCTTGAATCCCGTGTTCAGGAAATTCTTTAAGGGGTTGCTACACTTGCACCCCCCCACATAGGACTCCCACTGCAGTGTGGAACCTAAACATGTGTATTGCACAGCTCATGCAGCCACTTTTTGAGCCTATGTCATTAGCTGATCTCAAGTATGTAACTTGGAAGACTGTTTTTCTGGTTGCAATTACTTCGGCCAGGATTAGTGAGCTCCAGGCTTTGTTCATGGAGACTGACTATATCGCATTCCACAGGGGCAAGGAGGTCCTTAGGACCAATAATAAGTTTCTCCCTAAAGTGGTGTTGGACTTCCATGTCAGTCAGTCCATTACACTACCAGTCTTTTTCACTGACCACTCCTCTTCAGGGGAACATAGACTGCATATCCTGGAAGTAGAAAGAGTTATCACCTACTACTTGGAGCATACAAAAGGCCACAGAGGGGACAGGACCCAACTTTTCTTGACCTGTGGGGAAGTAGGAAAAGATAAACCAGCTATGAAAAGGTCCAGAGCAAGGTGAAATCGTGGCATACATCCAATTCTGTTATGCCAAAGTGGGCAAGCAGGCCCCACAGGGGCTCAGGACCCACTCCACCAGAGGAACAGCTGCATCAATAGCAGCCTGAAGAGATGTGCCTTTGTTTGTGGTCTTTTCTGTGGAGAGTTCTTGCCCAATTTGGTCTACCTTCAGAATTTATATCACTTCAGCGAATATATTCCTCACCTAAGGCCTTTATTAAAATAAATGGTCAACTATCCTCCACAATCGCTTTAACCCATGGAACCAGACAAGACTTCCCATTATCACCCCTATTATTTGCTTCATATATTGAGCCTCTAGTGGTGGCAATCAGTGCACAGCCCAACATTCAGGTTATCCCCCTAGGAGGTAGAATATTCACTGTATCATTATATGCAGATGATGTTCTCCTCACTTTAATAGAACCAGAACATTCAATTCCACCTCTGCTGGATACACTTCAGGAATTTGCCACCCTTCAAACAACATGAAGTCTTGCTGTATTCTGACATATGCTGTTAGCCCCAGCACTTGAACTGCTCCGGAGAGGAAAGAGTTAAATTCTGTGCAGGGCATAGAATGTTGAGCTTGAGCTCAGTTCAAACCTCTGTCTGCTGCACTTTGAAGTGTAACCGTCAGATTCTTTACTCTGCCTAACTGAACAGTCGCTCTGGAGATTTCTCCTCTGCCACGGTTCTCGATCGGTTAAAGTCGTCGGTTTTACCGATAAATTCTTTGTTTTTTTGGTTCAGATCCCTATCTGTGGTACAGTAAGTACGTAGGTAGTGGACTAGATTTGGAAAAACTTGTGGAAATTGTCATTTTGATATTTCAACCGGTTCGGCTGAACCGGTTGCTGTGTAGAACTTGTGTTATTTCCTTGAATTTAGTGTGGGTCCTTATCGGTTTTAAAAAAAACGTGTTTTTACGTTGTTTTCAACTACCCGTGACACGGTTAGAAACTGATAAGGGGGTCTTGCCTGGCTGAAGCCGAGTAAAGGATAAGTTTTCTGATTAATGATGGCTACATCTGAGAAACCCAAAAGAAAAACCGGGCCCACTGGGTTTCAACACTGCAGTGTGTGTGGGGAGGCCTTTGCTAAGGCTGATTCCCGCACCACTTGTGTTTATTGTCTGGGGCTTGACCACCTCGATTCAGACTGCTGAAATTTCAAGAATTTCCTTAAAGCCACCCTGGATAAAAGATTGGGCAGGCTTAGGGAAAAGGAGGCCGAGAAGTCCACTGACCCGGATCGCCAGCCCGGTTCGGTTCTGACCGAACCAGAAGGAGTGCCCTCTGACCAGGGGGAGACTCCTTCGGGCAAAAGGAGAGCCGATTCTGAGGGATCAGGTCTGTCGAAAAGAAAAGAAAAATCGTCCTGTTCATATCCAGATCTGCATCATCCGCCTGCTGAGGAAATTGCCCGAGCGATTCTCATAGTGGAATCGCTTCGTTCGGTTCCGACCGATCCGGTGCCTTCTGGCAGGCGTTCGGTTTGGTCGGTTCCTCCGGTTCAAGATTATACCCCTGAAGATTTTTATGAACCGCACCTGGAGGGAGATGATTATGATGATGATGAAGGCGATGATGATGATGGAATAGAAGGTCTGGATGAGCCCATGGAACCGGACATCTCCCCAGACAGGCCTTCTGGTGTTCCCCTCTTAGGCTTTCTGAGTCCCCTTCCCACTTTATGTTCTACAAGAAAGTGGCAGAAACCCTCCAGCTCCCTATGGAAGAAACTGTTGTGGAACAAGAGGAGCCTGACTATGTGGAGATGATGGACATCCCAGAGTCCAAAAGGTTGTCTATTCTCCTTCATAAGTTTTTTGGGAAACAGACACAAAAGTTGTTAAAAACTCAAAATTCATTACCTCCTGTGGACAGACAGATGGACAAGAGGTACATGCTGTCAGGCTCAAGTACGAGTACTTGTACCAGCAGTGCAGCCATGTTGGGGTCGTGCAGGCTGCAGCCTTTGATAAGGTTAACATTCCCTTGGCTTCACACACCCCCAGATAAAGACTCCAGGAAATTGGATGCCATGGCAAAGAAGCAGTACATGGCATCTTCTTTGGGACTCAGGCAGGCTAATTACATGGCCTTTACAGCCAGGTACCAAAAGTCCAGGTGGGACATTGTACTGGAACTGGCTAAGCAGGCCTCCCCACCTTGCCAAGGAGCTGGAGGAGGTGGCTGCTGATGAGATTGAGGCATCAAAGATCCAGTTTCATGCTGTTGTAGACTCCAATGATGTATCATCTAGAGTCATGGCTACATCTGTGGTTCTTGGGAAACTAACTTGGCTCAGGTGTACTAGCCTATCTCAGGATACCCAGGCTAAGGCTATGGATTTCCCTGTAGTTAATAATTATCTGTTTGGGGGAGCAGACAGAGAATTATATGAAAAAGATGGATGAATACAGGACAACCTATAGGAGTGCACATGCCAAGGAAAGGCAGGCAGCACCTCAAAGTCAGCAAGCTAGGGGCAGGAGCAGGCCTTTTCATAGGCCTTCTACCAAGAACAGGCCTCCTCTCCTTTTTCCCTGAGGGGGTTCTTCAGAGGGAGAGACAGAAGGGGGATGAGCAGGGCTGCATCCACCTCTCAACCTAAGGCTCTTGCCATGCAGACACCCTGATGTGTCAGCCCGGGTCGACTCCCCCATTCCTGTAGGATGCAGGCTGGCTTACTACTTCCAGGAGTGGAAGTCTGTTACCTTGGACAAGTGGGTCTTGGAGATAGTAAGCCAGGGACTGGCTCTTAGCTTCAAAAAATTCCCAAAGCTGAGAGCCAGATCTTTTCCACCTGCAAACATCTCCGAAACCATTGCCCTAGAGGCAGACATTTCATCTCTACTGGCCTTAAGTTCCATAGAGAGAGTTCCTACAATCCACAGGGGCAAAGGTCTGTACTTCAGGTACTTCCTTACCCTGAAAAAAACAGAGGAGTGGCAGCCCATCCTAGACTTAATATACCCGAACAAACATCTGTTAAAGCCAAAGTTCAAAATGGTGACTTTGGGAATAATTCTTCCCTCTCTAAGGCCAGGGGAATGGTTAGCCTCCCTGGACCTAAAAGATGCCTACTTTCACATTCCCATCAGGTGCTCCCACAGAAAGTACCTCGGGTTCAAACTGCCTTTAGACCATTACCAGTTCAGAGCAATACCCTTTGGCCTAACATCAGCTCCAAGGGTGTTCACAAAATGCCTAGTAGTAGTGGCATTCCTAAGGAGAAAAAAATATCTCCATATTCCCATACCTGGATGACTGGCTCATAGTGGGTCAGTCTCCAGACCAAGTCGTCAGATCTGAAAGTGACCCATTAAGTGCTCACTTCTCTAGGTTTCCTTCTTAGTCTTCCCAAGTCAGTTCTCAAGCCAGTGCAACTTTTGACCTTCATGGGGTAGAACTGGACACTGTCAAAGCAAGATCATTTTTCCCCTTGATAAGGGTAAGGGCCATCATAGAGTTGGCTTCTTCCGTCAACCTTCTGGTTTCTCGACCAGCAAGGCATTTCCTTCAGCTTCTGGGCCACATGGCAGCTTCCACTGCAGTGGTCCAAGGGGCCAGATTTCAGATGAGGGACATTCAGTTTCACCTGAGGGCCTTTTGGTCTCAGAAAAAAGATCCTCTAACCAAACTTATTCCAGTGACTCAGACTCTGATCCAGGCTCTTCAATGGTGGCAGGATCAGGACAATCTCAGGCAAGGGGTCATATTCATCACTCAGTCTCACTCCATGGTTCTAACCACAGATGCTTCTCTCCTGGGGTGGGGCGCTCACCTGGGGACTCTCACAGCCCAGGGAGTGTGGTCCACTCAGGAGTCTCTTCTCCATATCAGTCTTCTGGAGCTCAGGGCAGTTTACCTGGCCCTGCAAGCCTTCTCACAGTCAGTACAGAACAAGGTGGTTCAGGTCAGGACAGACAACACCACCACCATGTGGTATATCAACAAGCAGAGAGGCACTCGGTCTATGGCCTTGTGCCCGGAAGCCATGAAATTATGGTCCCTGGCTTATTCTCTACAGACCTCTCTGGTAGCAGTCCACCTTCCAGGAAAGGACAATGTGCTAGCAGATGCATTGAGCAGGATCTCCCAGGGCCATCACGAATGGTCTCTGGATCCCCTAGTGTTAAAAGTAATTTTGTTCAAGGTGGGGCACTCCAGAGATAGATCTCTTTGCAGCCCCAGACAATCACCAACTTCCTCTCTTCTGTTGCAGACCCCCAGTCTTGGGCTCAGACCCTCTGGATGCTCTAATTCTGGATTGAGAAGGGAAATCTATGTATGCCTTCCCTCCTCCTCTTCTGTTCAAGGTTCTGGTCAAGGTAAGATCACAGTCTTCCAAAGTGATCCTGATTGCTCCAGATTGGGCCAGGCAACCTTGGTATCCCCTGTTGCTGTCCCTAGCAATCCATCTTCCCCTATCTCTTCTCAGGAATCACAACCTGTTAACCTCCTCTCAGGGGAGAATCTGGTATCCTAACCTGTGGTCTCTCAATCTCAAGGCATGGCTCTTGAAGTTAGAATATGCATGTTTGCATCACTCTCAAGGGGTTCTGGACATTCTCAAAGCCTCTAGAAAACCCTCCACCAGAAAAACCTATAATTCCAAGTGGAAAAGATTCAGCATTTGGTGTTCCAAGAAGCATATAACCCCAGATACTGCTGAGTTGTCTACAGTTCTGGACTACATGATTTATCTTAATTGCCTAGGCCTCAGACCAGCTACCCTCAAGGTACACTTGTCCGCTGTTTCTGTCTTTCTGTCAGTGGGAAAGCCCTCCTCACTGGCATCTCATCCTGTTTTTTGTAAGTTTTTTAAGGGATTGCTTCATACCAATCCCCCCCCTTTAGGGATCCTACTCCTGCTTTGGACCTTAATATTTACATTGCTCAGCTTATGCAATCCCCTTTTGAGCCTCTGTCTTCAGCAGAGCTTAAGTACTTGGACTTGGAAAACTGTGTTCCTGATAGCTATTACCTCTGCCAGACATATCAGTGAATTGCAAGCTCTGTCAGTGGAGCCTGATTTTATCTCATTCCATAGAGATAAGGTTGTCCTTGGAACCAATAGGAGGTTCTTACCTAAAGTGGTTTCAGATTTTCATTTGAACCAATCCATGTCGCTCCCTGTTTTCTTCACGGATCATTCTTCTTCAGGAGAGAGAAGATTACACAGTTTAGATGTTAAAAGGGCCCTTAGCTACTTCATTGAGCGTACTAAGGCACTCAGGTTTGACTCCCTTCAGTTATTCCTCACTTATGGGGAAGTGAGGAAAGGCAAGCCTGCCACTAAGAGAACTACTGCCAGGTGGATCATCTCTTGTATACAATTCTGCAATGAGAAGCTAGGCAAAATACCACCCTCAGGCCTGAGGGCTCATTGAAACTAGGTACAGCTGCTTCCCTGGCTGCTGCCATGCCTTCACTAGCATTACTGTCTGATATCCAGGCTAGGAGTGATGCTAGGTTTGGTACAGCAGTACTGCAGAGCCTATTCCCCAAATAGGTTCAATTCCCTCCTCCATGGAGGTACTGCTTGGTAGTCTGCATATGTCAGAATACAGCAAGACTTCATGTTGTTTGAAGAAAAAATTACTCACCTTAGTAATTGTGTTTCTTCTAATGGAGTCTTGCTGCATTCTGTCCTCCCTCCCTGCCTGCCCTCTCAGAACCCGGCTTTTGGGAAGTGGGCTGGCAGGTACAGTGTTGCACCCCAGGGGTGCATTTGGGCACTCCCTCTTTTTAGAGAGGGGGAATGGGGTTTGTCTTTTGTTTTGATAGTCGTAAGTTGTTCACTACCTAGTTTTTGTTTGGGATTTCTCAACTTGAGTCTTTTGGGGGATCCAAGATATTTGGTTGCCATTTGGCTAGTAAAACTTTTACAATTTCCACATAGTGGTGTTAGTTAGTATTAGCGCGTAAGAATCTGACGGTTACACTTCAAAGTGCAGCAGACAGAGGTTTCAAACGAGCTCGAGCTCAACGTTCTATGCACTGCACATAATTTAACTCTCTCCTCTCCAGAGCAGTTCAAGTGCTGGGGCTAACTGCATATGTCAGAATATAGCAAGACTCTATTAGAAGAAACACAATTAATAAGGTGAATAATTTTATCTTTTGGGCTATAAGACTAGTGTACAAAAGATGGACATTTTGACCCTAAACATTTAACCATCACATACATTGAGGAATATGCTCCCAGCCCGTTGGAAAAGTAACAAAATCCATTATCTAGGGGTTATACTTCCACAGAATTTGATTCATCTAGAATTACTTAATTTTGAACTTATGACACAAGAAATAGAAACTCAGGGATGTGGACTAATTCACATCTTTCCTTTCTTTCTAGAATAGATGCCTTGCGCATGACTATTTCCCCCGAAGATTTTATACTTTTTTCAAACCCTCACAATAACTCTGTCCTCATATTACTTTATAGCCTGGAACAGGATTTTTTCTAGATTTATATGGGCAGGTAAACACTCTAGAATTCGATTTTTATTTCTACAGCTTCCCATAGAAAGAAGAGGCTTAAATTTACCAAACCTACTAGTATACCACAGAGCGGTCACAAGTGGGACAGTCGTGACATGGCAAAATAAAAACTATGGTGCTCCATTGAAATATATTGAATTTGTTATAAATGACTTATTTGATGTCATACCAATACTATTTGCCCCTTTAGTGACACTCCTAAAATTTAAAGACTTCTCATTTGGCACTAGTCAAACCTTAAGAAGCTGGTTCACACTATGTGCTCAACACACATTATCTTATCCATTTTATTATTTCCGACCCTTGATTAGAGACCAGGAATTCAGTCCAGCACAAATGGATTTAACTTATCATAGATGGCACAGAATGGGATTATCATTTATATTTCAGTTTCTAGATACACAGGGAGTGGTCCCTTTTGCCACACTACAAACAAGACATCAATTGCCACACCAAGACCATTTCAGGTAACTGCAGGTGAGAACATACCTAATGAGAACCCCCCCCGCCCTGTGGAACACTCTACCAAGCCCTCACCCACAGTTAGTCTCTCTTATACGAGAGGCCTATATGGGCTCAGACTTACCACATGTGATTGGATTAATTTATAAGGCCCTTAGGGAGTATTGGTCACAATCCACAATAAATATTCTTAAAACATGGAATTCGGAACTAGGTACAGACATTTCTTATGAGAAATTGCTAGAACCTATTCTTCCATCAATGAAAGTCTCACAGGCTTTTTACTGGAAGGAATACATATGAAAATGTTGAGTGCGTTATCTTAATTCTCCAGATAAACTGCTTAATTACCTGCTGACACAATATGGTGTTTATTGGAGGCAATGTGGTGAGCCATGGGCTAATACAGCACATATACTCTGGGGATGCCCAGTGCTATCTCAGTTCTGGCAAAACATTGGGAATTACTTAAAACAAATAGTTGACTCTGAGCTCAAGTTAACTCCACAATTGGCTTTATTATATACTGTATAGAGGATGATTACACGGTGCCATCCCTCCAAAGTAAATTCTATCTTTATCTAGCTGTGGCAAAAAAAGTGATTACCAGGCTGTGGTGTACCACTTCTGCCCCAACTATATCTCATTGACATTCAGTTATGAATGAAATTTATTATATTGAATGTTTCATAGCCACACAAAAGGGAAGAGCACAGCAATTTGAAGTGTCATGGAGGTCATGGGTGTTCTATATGTCACAAGTTGATGAAACATTTGTCCCATGATATTATTAAATTTGAGTATTATATATGTGGAAAAGTTCCTAAACAGTTCTTTTTCCTAAAGAGAAAAGGTAGATATAATAGATAAATGCACTTGAGAAGAAAATGTAATCTTTTTGTATAAAATTGTCACCAGATGTGATCACTGTAATTGTAATACTATACACTCTCTGCTATAAATGAATGAATATATATATATATATATGTGTGTGTGTGTGTGTATATATATATATATATATATGTGTGTGTGTGTGTGTGTGTGTGTGTGTGTATGTATATATATATATATATATATAGAGATATCCCTTTGCTGAAAATCTGCAAAGCAGCTACCTGGAAAACAGCCCACACATTTACTAAACATTACTGCCTGGATACCCAGGCTAGGAGTGATGCCAGGTTTGGCACAGCAGTCCTGTAGAGCCTGTTTCCCAAACAGGTCCTCTGCCCACCTCCAAAGGCACTGGGTGGTCTGCACTTGTTAGAATACAGTAAGGTTTCCTGGGGTTTGAAGAAAACATTACTTACCATAGTAATCTTGTTTCTTCCAAGGGACTTTTACTGTACTCTGAGCTCCTACTCTTCCTCCCCCGCTAGGACCTACAAGGCACTGCATACTTACTGTACAACTGATGTTGGAAACCTGTGGGTACCTACTGTTTTCTTGGGCATCTGTTGACTTCAGTCTTAGGAGATGCCCTCTGTTGTTTTAGAGGTGTTTGTCCCTAAAAGGGGGATTGATTGTTTTTGTTAGATTAGATTGGTTAGCTAGTTTGTTTAGCTTCTGCATGCTTCGTAAGAATCTGATGGTTGCAGGAAGTGCAACCAGAGACAGTGGTTTGAAAACCGAGCTCGAACCTTACATTCCATTATTAGCATAGGTTCTATTAACCATTTCGGCTCCGAGGCAGTCCTATGGTGAGACCACACTGCATTTGTCAGAATACAGTAAGATTCCCTTGGAAGAAACAAGATTACTATGGTAAGTAATGTTTTCTTCATGTCCCTCCTGAACCTCCCTCTTGTTAATTTCCACTCATGACCACATGCCCTCGAGTTGGTATTCAGGGCAAATAATTCCCCCCAGTTTTCCTTGTTAATTCCTTTAAAGAACTTGAAGGTCTCTGTCATATCTCCCCTCTCCGTGGTTTCCAGTGAATACATATTTAATGCCTTGAGGCGTTCCTCATAGGATCTGCTCTGCTGACCCTGAATATTTTTTTTTATTCTGCATTGTACAGTTTCTAGCCTATAACTGTGCTTTCTGAGGTGAGGGCTCAATAAAATATAAAATAATAATTTAATATAAAATACTATAGAATACAACAGCTTTAGGTAAGGTGCAGCATGAATATATAGAATAGTGGATGGGTGGCCATCCACAACAAGGCTGTGTTTCCTTTGAGGTTGTTGATGACATCTTACAGACCTTGAGAGTGAAGCTCGAAAGGTCTTCATGATGTCATTAACAACCGAAATGAAAACACAGCCTTAACTGTGGATGATAACCCATTGACTGTTTTATATAGTATATGGTCAGGGCTTATTTAGTTTTTGTATTTCTTTTTGTCTCTCAGTTGCGTATTACCTTCAGTGATGTTATCTGGTGCATCTCTCTCCAGCTTCTCCCTGCTCACCCATCTAGTGCAGCTGCTGTTTGCTCCAGCTTCTTCCCACTCCCTGTGGAGTTCTTAATTTTTAAAAGGAAATAAAAAAAGTTCACTTTTGTGACACAAAGCGGTGATAGCTCCTTGTGTCAGAATTTGCAATGTCCATTACTCAGTGCTCACTAAACTGCACCCCTATGTTTCCACAGTTTTTTCATTAAAGCCAATCAGGAGGCAGATCAAGGCTGAAAAGTTGTTGTACTATCGATGTGACATTAGAATGATAGTATAACTTTTTTGACATTTGAACTGTCCTACCTCAAGATTTGGAAACCCACCATTTTTGGAGAAAATTCCCTAACCATATACTATATAAAGGTAATTTTTCTTTCCCAATCCTGAGATGATGCCCAAATGCTAATTTAAAAGCTGAAAAACATACACAGTAATAGCAACTTGTATAGGGTTTCAAGAGCCTCAGCATTGCAAATTTCAATATTTCTTATTATTCACTTGATTTGGTGTGGGGGGGGGTTGGATGGCCTACCCAGTCGCCTGCAGCAGTCATGGTCCAGTACCTCTTCTCCCTGCACCAGCTACTGCTTGATGAAGCTTTCCTCTTGGACTTCAGGCCAGGCAGAGCTGCTCCAGGACCCGTGGGGAGGCTCCTCTTTCACTGGACTCTCACTACAGTACGCCCCTGGTGGCTGGCTAACTGATCCCTCAGTTGATACACACATGGTCATAAACCCTATGCACCTGCTCTGGCCTGTGGCTGCCTTTGCGTAAGCCACAAGTATCTGGGATTGGCCCTATAGGCCAATGGCATTAAATATAGTTACATAGCAGCAGTAATTGAAGGTCACAAGGGATCCTAGGTCCATTAAGGCTTTCCCCCATCCACTCCATAAGCATAGGCAGGATTTTGTTAGTTGAGCAGTGGCCTTCTTTCTCAATGTCGGCACTTAACAGTATAAAAAATGCTTGTGAAAAATGGCCCCATTCAAACACCATGAAGTCTTGCTATATTATAACAATAGCAGTCAGCCACTGCAGCTGAACTGCCCCGGAGAGGAAGGAGTTAACTCCAGAGGATCTGGAGTTCTACAGCGCGAGGGCGCTGTGCCAAAGCTCTATCTGGCCAGTTTCAAATGAAACTGTCAGATTCTTTACTCCGCTCCACTGAACAGTCGCTCCGAGATCAGCTCCTTCAGCTCGGTTCATTCTCGGTTCAAGCGGTATTTTGAGTTCATTTGAACTGGCAAAAGTATTTATTTTACGCATTTCGGTTAAAAGCTCTATCTGTAAACCGTAGTACAAATTTAAAGTCTGTGTGGAAATTCAATTATCGGTTCGGTTTTGAACCGATCGGTTTGCTGAGTTTAACGTTTTGAAGTGTTTGGTTGGGCTTTTAGAGTGCGTTCCGGTTCTTATCGGTTCTAAAAAACCTGGTTTTAAATAGGTTTTTCAAATACCCGTGACACGGTTAGGAACCGATAAGGGTGTCTTGCCTGGCACTGCCATCAAAAGGGCAAGTTTTTGGATAGGGCTGGCATTATGTCTGAGAAACCCAAAAAGAAAACCGGCCCACTGGGTTTCAACACTGTGATGTCTGTGGGGAAGCCTTTGCCAAGGCTGACCCACACACCACTTGTGTCTATTGTCTGGGGCTGACCACCTCCTGTCAGACTGCCAGGTGTGTAAAATTTCCTGCAGCCACCCTGGAAAAGAGATTGGGCGGCTCAGGAGCGAGAGGCCAAAAGTCCGCTGACCGGATGGCCAGCCGGTCCAGCACCCACTGGACCAGAGGGTGCCCTCTGACCAGGCGAGACTTCCTCGGCAAAAGAAAGGCTGGTTCAGATGAACCAGTCCCAGTTAAAAGACAAAGAAATCAGTAGGTTTGGAGTCCAAAATTGTCTCTCCAACTGCTTCAGAGCTAGCTAAAGCCATTCAGATTGTCCAGTCACTGTCTCAGGGACCTGTCGAACCACCAACAGTTGGTAAAGGTTGGTTCGTTCAGTTCCAGTGGTTCAGGAGTATGATGTTGAGGAATTTTATGAACCACAGGAGGGAGGAGAATTTGATCAATATATGTGTGGCTGGGAGGGTCTGGGCGTGCCCATTGAACGGACATTTCTCCAGACAGACCTTTAGAATCTCCTCCTATTCTGTCTGAGTCCCCTTCTCATTTTATGTTTTACAAAAGGTTGCAGAAACCCTCCAGCTTCCTTTAGAGGAGGCTGTGGATGAGCAAGAGAGCCTGATTATGTAGAAATGATGGATATACCAGAGTCTAGGAGGTTGTCTATTCCTTTGCATAAGTCATTTAGAAGCAAACAACAAAGATTTTAAAAATCCTCATTCTGTCCCTCCTGTAGATAAAAAATGGACAGAAGGTATACTTTGTCAGGCTCTGATACAGTCTTCCTCACTGAACAGTGTAGTCATGTAGGTGTGGTACAAGCTGCAGCCTGTGACAAGGCTAATATTCCCCTGGCCTCACATCCTCCTGATAAGGATTCCAGGAAGATTGATGCCATGGCGAAAAAACAGTATATGGCAGCTTCTTTAGGACTCAGGCAGGCAAATTATATGGCTTATGTAGCTAGATATCAGAAATCTAGATGGGACACAATATTGCAGTTAGCCAAGCAGGCCCATGGCCAGCTGGCTAGTGAGTTGGAGCAGGTGGCTGCTGATGGCATTGAAGCCTCTAAAGTTCAATTTCATACTGCTGTTGATGTTAATGATGTCTCCTCTAGGGTCATGGCCACTTCTGTAGCTTTCCGTAGGTTGGCATGGCTCAGATGCACTAATCTGTCCCAGGATACTCTGTCAAAGGCTATATATTTTCCTGTAGTGGGAAATTCTCTGTTTGGGGAACAAACAGAAAACTATATGAAAAAGATGGATGAATACAGAACTACCTACAAAAGTGCCCAGGCTAGAGGCATGCCACTCCACAAAGGCACGCTCCCAGAGTAGCGGCAGGCCTTCCACAGGCCTTTTTACCAATTTCAAGCCTCCTCTGCTTTTGCGCAGAGGGGTTTCTTCAGAGGCAGGGGTAGACGAGGCACAAGTAAACCATCCCCCTCCCCTCAGCCTAAGGCTGCTGCCAAGCAGGCACCCTGATGGGGTGCCCAGGGCCGATTCTCCTGTACCAGTGGGGGGCAGGTTGGCTTATTTCAGCCAGAACTGGCTGTCCTTAACTTCGGACAGATGGGTTCTGGAGGTAATAAGCCAGGGTCTGGTTCTCAGCTTCAAACAGTTTCCAAAGATGAGAGCCAGACATTTTCCACCTGCAAATCCTTCAGAAGCCCTTGCTTTGGAAGCAGAGGTTTCTTCTCTTCTGGACTGCAAAGCAGTGGAAAGGGTCCCTCCTTGCCATCAGGGCAAGGGGCTATATTCAAGATACTTTCTTACCCCCAAAAACAGGAGAATGGCGGCCCATTCTAGATTTAAGGTACCTGAACAAGCATCTTTGAAACCAAAGTTCAAAATGTCGACTCTGGCAATGATATTGCTTCTCTAAGGCCAGGGACTGGCTAGCTTCCCTGGACCTCAAGGATGCCTATTTTCATGTTCTGATCAGGCCTTCTCACGAAAGTACCTCAGGTTGAACTGCCCTCAGGCCACTACCAGTTCAGGGCAATGCCTTTCGCCTTACCTCTGCCAAGGGTATTCACAAAATGTCTAGCTGTGGTAGTGGCTCACTTAAGAAGGCAAGGTTGCTGTGTTTCCCTACCTGGACGACTGGCTCATTGTGGGTCAGTCTCCAGATCAGGTGAAATCCCACTTGCAAGTCACCCAGCAGCTTCTCACTTCCTGGGATTCCTGCTAAATTTACCAAAGTCAGTTCTGGAACCAGTTCAGGTCCTAACTTTCATAGGTGCAGAATTGAACACAAAGTTAGCCAGGGCATTTCTTCCCTCGGAAAGGGTAGACAGACTCATTGCCCTGGCATCCTCCTTTACCCTCAGAGTCTCGACCAGCAAGGCATTTTCTGCAACTCCTGGGGCACATGGCTGCTTCCACAGCTGTAGTGCAAGGAGCAAGATTCCAGATGAGGGACATTCAGTTCCATTTGAGGGTCTATTGGTCTCAAAGGAAGGACCCCTTTCCAAATTGGTCCCAGTGACTCAAACTCTGATCCTGGCCCTCCACTGGTGGCAGGACCAAGCAATCTAAAACAAGGGGTTCCTTCATTCCCATTTCCACTCCCTCACCCTCACCACGGATGCCTCCCTGTTAGGGTGGGGAGCTCACTTGGGCGACCTGTCCACTCAGGGAGTGTGGTCTCCTCAGGAATCTCTGCTCCACATCAATCTTTTGGAACTCAGAGCTGTCTTTTTAGCTCTTCAGGTATTTTCAGTTTCTGTCCAGAACAAAGTGGTTCAAGTCAGGACAGACAACACCACCACAATGTGGTACATCAACAAGCAAGGGGGCACTCGGTCATCAGCCTTGTGCACCAAGCAATGAAGTGTGGTCTCTGGCCTACTCCCTGAACACCTCCCTGATAGCAGTTCACCTCCCAGGGAAGGACAATGTCCTGGCGGATGCCCTCAGCAGAATTTCTCAGGGCCATCACGAATGGGCTCTGAATCCACAGGTGCTGGGGTCTGTCTTTGCCAGATGGGGCACCCCTCAGATAGATCTTTTCGCAGCCCCAGACAACCACCAACTTCCTATTTTGTTGCAGGCCTCCAGTGCTGGGCTCAGTCCCCTGGACGCCTTTCTGTTGACTGGAAGGAAGTTCCTGTATGCCTTTCCCCCTTTCCGCTTCTTTTCAGGGTACTAGTGAAAATCAGATCTCAACCCTGCAAAGTGATTCTGATTGCCCCAGATTGGGCCAGACAGCCCTGGTACCCTCTGCTTCTGTCCTTGACAGTTCACCCTGCCCTGAGCCTGCCCAGAGTCCATGACTTGCTGGCCTGTGCACAGGAGAGTGTGGTATCCGGACCCAAATCCCTCCATCTCAAGGCCTGGCTCTTGAGGAGTTAGAATTTGCTGATTTACACCTTTCTCAAGGTGTCCTGGATATTTAAAGGCTCAAGGAAGCCTTCCACTGAGCCACTTACAATTCTAAGTGGAAGAGGTTTTCCATCTGGTGCTCTGAGAGGCAGATTATTCCAGAATCCGCTGATCTTCCCATTTTATTGGACTATTTGGTCCATTTAAATTCCCTAGGTCTTAGGCCAGCTACCTTGAAGGTTCATCTGGCAGCTGTCTCTGCTTTTGTGTCAGCAGGAAGCCTGCCTCCTTTCTTCTCACCCTGTGTTTTACAAGTTTTTTAAAGGGTTACTTTATACTAACCCCTTTTGGGAACCAGCTCCTGCCTGGGACCTGAATGTTTACATTGCTCAGTTAATGCAACCTCCTTTGAGCCTCTGTCCTCAGCAGAGCTCAAGTATCTAACGGAAAACTGTTTTCCTAGTGGCTATCACTTCTGCCAGACGCATAAGTGAATTACAGGTCCTGTCAGTGGAAGAAGATTTTATTTCTTTCCACAGAGATAAGGTAGTCCTCAGGACTAATAGAAAGTTTTTGCCTAAGGTGGTTTCAGATTTCCACCTGAACCAATCCATCTCTCTCCCAGTATTTTTCACTGAGCATTCTTCCTCAGGTGAGAGGAGACTGCACAGCTTGGACGTCAAAAGAGCCTTAAGCTACTATTTGGAACACACCAAGGGTCACAGATTCGAATCCCTCCAACTCTTCCTTACTTATGGTGGAGGTTGGCAAGGAAACTCTGCCACTAAGAGGACAATTGCAAGGTGGATTGTCTCTTGTATTCAATTTTGTTACCAAAAACTAGGTAGAGAACCCCTCAGGACTGAGGCCCCCCACCAGGGGTACAGCTCGTCTCTAGCGGCTGCTAGAGACATTCCCATTCTGGAAATTTGTCAAGCTGCTACCTGGAAGACAGTTCACACTTTTACCAAGCATTATTCCCTGGATGTCCAGTCCAGGAGAGATGCTCAGTTTGGTACAGCTGTGCTTCAGAGCCTATTTCCTAAGTAGGTCCTGACCTCCTCCATGGAGGTACTGCTGTGTAATCTGCTATTGTTATAATATAGCAAGACTTCATGGTGTTTGAAGAAAAATACTCACCTTAGTAATTGCTTTTCTTCTCATGGAGTCTTGCTATATCTATAACCACCTCCTCCTGCCCCTCTCAGAACTTCTACTTGGGTAGGGGTGGCAAATTAGTGCAAGCACTGTGTCATGCCATTGTAGTTTTTTCCCTTTACCCTCTTTCTTTTAGGGTTAGGGAACTAGGTTGTTCGTTTAGGTAATATATTGGCCCCCTTCCTGGACTTGAGTCTTTGGGGGAAGGGGGGGTCCTAATGGTGCTTGTCAAGGGGGGAAAACTAATAATAATAATACCATTATTCATTGTTATTATGGTTATTGGTGTTTCTATTGTTGTTTATATTGTTGTTATTACTACTAGTAGGTAGCCATTTGGCTAGTGTAGAGCTTTCCACACAGACTTGTTGCTTAGTGTTAGCTTCGTAAAGATCTGACAGTTTCATTTGAAACTGGCCAGATAGAGCTTTGGCACAGCGCCCTCGCGCTGTAGAACTCCAGATCCTCTGGAGTTAACTCCTTCCTCTCCGGGGCAGTTCAGCTGCAGTGGCTGACTGCTATTGTTATAATATAGCAAGACTCGATGAGAAGAAAAGCAATTACTAAGGTGAGTAATTTTTTCTTATAGTCTATTGAGCACGCCCCGCACCGTTCTTGTACTGACATCACAAAACGCGCTTGTGTGGGGGCACGGCTCCGCATAAGGAAGCAGGAGCGTTTTGTTTACCTGCTCCATGGAGGTTTTTTATGAGTGTAATTTCTATAAATATAGCGAGCCAAAAATGAACTTTATGGTTGCATGGATTAAGTGCCTGGTAAGGTGCTGTTTATGTTGAGATGGAGTGAAAGTTTACAGAATAGAAACCTACTCTTTAAAAAACAAGGACTTTGTTAGTTGAGCGGTGGCCTTACTTAACAGTATTAAAAAAAACGCTTGTGAAAAACAACCCCATTATAGTCTATGGAGTGTGCCACTGTGCCGTTCTTGTACTGACATCACAGAACATGCTAGTGTGGGGGCACGGCTCCACATAAGGAAGTAGGAGCATTTTGTCTACCCGCTCCATGGAGTTTTTTTACGAGTGTAATTTCTAAAAATAGCGAGCCAAAAATTAACTTTATAGTTGCATGGATTAAGTGCCTGGTAAGGCACTGTATATGTTGAGGGGGAGTGAAAGTTTACAGAACAGAAACCTACTCTTTAAAGAACAACTATTAGATTTTGTGGAAAATTAAAGAAACCCCTGTGTGATGTAATGGACTATGTTTTCTGAACTTAGAACTGTAGCATTAAAACTGTTTGCATGAGTTGTTTTGTGAGAAAAATAGTACTTGAAGGGGCTGGCCCAGTGGCGCTGAGGGTTGAGGCGCTGGATGACACACCTCGCATCACACTGGCAACCCGGGTTTGGGAATGAGCCCGGGTTGCTGGGGGTCAGCAGGGGACGGAGAGGATCGAGTGTCCGGAAGACAGCTCTCCTCTCCTGGGAGGGACAGGGGTCCCTGTTTGGTGCTCAGCTGACCTCTGGCGGAAGCCGGAGATACAGCAAGCGCTAAGTGTAGCAAAGGAGCGGGGAGTGGCAGATGTCGGTAAGGCCTTGTTGTCAGGGAGTTAGCCACTCCCCAGAGAAAAAGGGAAAAATACCCTTCAGCTCCAGCGAAGACAGAGAACCGGAGCTTGCCCATGATTTACGGCCGCCCTCCTGGCATCCTCCCGAGCGCCGCCGCCAGAGAATTTCGGGGTGTTGGGACCCACCTTGTCCCCACCCGGGGGGTAAACCGAGGCTACATGGGCGACGGAGAACTGACCAGGTAGGAGCAAACCGTAGTGGGATGACTCCTAGGTACTCCCGAGGAGACCAGAGCTGAGGGGAGAGAGGAGGAAAAATAGAAAGTACAAAAAAAAAAAAAAAATAGTACTTGAAATGTTTAGAAATAAACAATCCTGACTGACGAAGAATTAAGTCATAATTTATTATTTTATGTATAGAGGATAGTGGATGGCCAGCAATGCAAACCACGCTTGTGTTTGTCACCAACCTCAAGAGTAGTCAGAACCCTACTGGCACTGCAGGCTTGTTGTGTACATGACTGGGCATCCACTGTTATACAGTTTCTGTTTTTTTATCATAAAAAAATACATTGTTGCCACCAAACAAACACACAAAAGGCACATCATTTTGGGAAATTTTAAAACTAATAAACCCACGCTACACCCAACTGCTAATACTCCTTGCCATGCTATTGACATTTTATTTGTAACTGCTAATAATCCTTGCCGTGCTACTGACATTTTATTTGTAACTGCTAATACTCCTTGCCATGCTACTGGCAGCTTATTTGTAACTGCTAATACTCCTTGCCGTGCTACTGACAGTTTATTTGCTTTTACAATCATTTGAAAAAAGTTTGCTTCATAAAAAAGGAAGAGCTGGGTGATGAGCGAGAGCAAGATCTGCACTTATGTGCTTCCATTTAAATCAGCACAGATTCACACAAATATGTTATAGTGCAGATTGTGCTCATGCTTGTTTCCCAGTTCCTTTCAATTTCATAGGTAAGATTCTTTTTAAATGATTTTGAAAGCAAAAGACTATCCGTGGCACTGGGGGTATTAGCAGCTAGGTGCAGGGTGGGTTTATTAGTTAAAATTAATTAAAAAAATAGAAAGTGTCTGTGATTGGGTCTATGTGTGGTGAGGGGAGACAACAATTGTGAGAAGAACAGAGCACAGGTAGCACTGAATTTTCCATTCTCATTAAAAAGTTATTACACCACAGACGAATGTAACAGCATTCTATGACCTTTGTCCTGTGGTACCAAAGCTTTTCATTTTGGATGGAAAGCCATGCAGAACAGACCCAACAGTAAACAACTATGAGGCACACAGCTTCACCATACCTCTCAACCTTTTGTCCCCCAAATGTGGAACATTGCCTGTCACAATGTGGAACAAATGGGCAAAATGTGGAACACTTAATCAAATATTTACCTGAGAAGCTCAAAACACTATTAAAATGTTGCATTTATGTTGAGAATGTCTGTTATTAATTGAATAAGTTATTTTTTCCATCATTTACTATGGATATTTGCTTTAAAATGTTGACTCTGAATGTGGAACAAGTCCTCACAATGTGGAACAGGGACCTTTTCTGAAGTAAAATGAGGAACGTTCCTCGTAATGTGGTACAGTTGAGAGGTATGAGCTTCACTGACTTAAATAATTAATATAAATAATCTGTCTGAAACACACTTTTCCAAGAAAGCAACACTGTAGCAGCTTGCTGTGTTCAGTTAGGATGGAAAGCCATGCAGAACAGACCCAACAGTAAACAAGCATTTGACAATGCCGAATGTTTGATGCTTTGCACCAATACATCCTCAGGTGTTGTTACATGGGCACTTGGGCTGAGAGTGCAAGGAATGCTGGGAATGGCGAACAGCTCTCTCACAGGATACTATGGAAACACTGAGTGTGCGGGATTCACTTCGGGGAAAAATCCATTTTTGTTTTTTTACACCTAGACAGATACAGAGAGTACTGAATAGACAGGGCATTTAGGAGAAAAATAACTGTCTTGAGGCTAGGAGAGGGTTGGTGCAGAGGATCACCATGAACAGAAGACAAATACTTGGATCTTTGCATGAAGGATGGCAGGCAAAACAGTTGAGCACAAAAAGAAGAAAGAAGAATACATGTAGGGATCTGCCAGTTGTTCTTTTTATTGAATTTCAATATATGTAACATGATAACAAGGATTAACCATGTTAAGATCTATACATCACTCAGATCATGGCAGGTCTTGGCATGTATGCAAGGGCAAAAAAGGGAGGGGTAAGGGTAGCATACAGTGGAGGGCTAGGGCATGGAGAGGAGAACATAAGTGTTATTGGAGGAGGGGTGGTAAGAAAGGAAATTAGGGAGGGGGCAGGAGAAGATTGCAAAAGTTGGTGACATCAGTATAAACACAGTTCTATAAGTGTGGGTTCACCTCTCAAATTTCATTCATAAATATAAACAACAAAAAGTTTAGAATGAATATGTATCTTTGTCAAGGTTGACTTTGTTTGCAGAATATACTTACTGGTGGAGAGAAACACAGGAATACTATTATTTGTTTTCCCTGTATTTAAAAGTTGTCACAGTAAGGAGACTAAGTTCCATACCACTAGCAAGCAGAGGAGCAGGCATGGGTTACATCTTCATTAGAGACTTGCTAGTTTAGGTCAAAGAATGGCTGTAATCGGAGACATCATCCTATAGTTTCAAACTGTCTTCAGAAGCAGAGGCAGGAAAACCCTTAAACAGTAATAAACCGAAAATATTGGCACAACACAGCTTAAACTCTCTGTAGATCTTCCCCTAATGTTCCAATGTAGTCTGGTGAGGTTGTCAGTGCTGCTCAAGATGTTTTTCCTTTAATTTTACAGGATTTTAAAGACAGGCTGTCGGTGTTGATAGCCGATCAGCTGTTTGTTGAGTGACTTCATGCAAATCACAGCAGCCCTCTCTGATTTGAGTGGCTTGGTTCTTTTGAAGTACAAGCAGCTGAAGAAGAGTTGTGTCACAGTGTGTGTGTTTGTGTGTGTCTGTGTGACAACGCACATGGCTGGGCTCTGTTTTCTGTTGGAGACACTTTTTCTACTGAAACTTAAAGTCCAGCTTCAGTTTGAATGGAAAGTTATACAGAACAGACCCAACGGCACAGTCACTGAAGGGCTCTAAAAATGGCTTACAAGGAACTCATAGTTGAAGTATCTAACTGAAACTCAGAGTCCATCAATGAAATAGTGTAGTCTAGTGTTGGCAGGGGTGAAGGAGAAGGCAGACACAAACAGACTACTGCAATAAATCCAGGTGTAACCCCCCTGCAAATGGGGGTTCCCAAAAGACTTCCAGGAGCTTGCTTGAATGCTCCAAGCCTGAATGGTGTTTGGCGTTTAAGCCATTTATCAGTAGTGTTTTAGAGCCTCTGGTACTGTCTCTTTAAGAGCTGTCTGCTTGCAGACATAATTAGTTGTATGGGGGGACTGTGTGCTTCTCTGCTTGAGTACCACCGAGCTGCTGCCAATTCACCCATTTTGCAGTCACTAGGAGTGCAAAGGGAACCTATCTGAAAGATGTAACTGTTTGCCAGAAATCATTTAGAGTAATAATGAAATTACAGTTTGTCTAACCTGCTTTCTTTGCAGTCAGAACTGTGTTTGCCTAGTTCCCCATTCTAGTTTTGAACTGCTGAACTGGACCAATCAGTGTGGGTTAAGGTAGCTCTAAAATGGTGCCTTGGACGAATCAGAACTTGGACTCGTAATCTGAGCCAGCCACAAGAGGATTGATGGGCAGTGACTCTGGGAGATGTAGTTTGGACTTCGGTGCTTTTTGGACCAACAGGGCAGTCTATTGTGAGTGACAGCCAATCCAGCCAAGAACTGGGAGGAACTCAAGGAAGTGCCGTTTTGTCTGCTGGAGTTTCAGTTGAGCTCTGGCAGTGAAGAGGAAGGAGCCCTGTGTTTTTAGGTTAATCTTGCGGTTTTAGTCGGAAACGTGTGTAAGGCCCAGAGTTCCGGTCTGCAGCTTGTAACTGCTTGTTAGGACTGAATCCGTCCTGTGAAGAGAATCAAAGGATATCTGAAGAGTAGAAACCAGGCTCACCCTGTAGAAGACTGGAGAAATTGCTGAATTGCACTGGGTCTGTCAGGAACTGAATCTGCTGTGTGTTCTCCAGGTATTGTGCAGTAATTACATTGGGATAGAGAAAGCAGCCTGCCTGGTATAGTACTTTCTGTTTACCATATAAATGTGTGAAGAGGCTTGTGTACCTCGTTAATCCTGCTGCCATTAAAGGACTTTTGCCTGTTACTGTTTACCATATAAATGTGTGAAGAGGCTTGTGTAGCTCAAGTGAATTCTGCTGCCATTAAAGGACTTTTGCCTGTTGCAGTTTGTCCTATAAATGTGTGAGGAGTCTCATGGAGCTCAAGAGTAGCCCTGCTGACGTTGAAGGACCCTATCTTGTTTGGAGGTCATGAGTACTAATTCAGGGTCTCCTGTTGAATTGCCACATTAAATCCAAATGGAATTACTGTACTGCTGACTGTTTAACTAATTTTCTTTTCTCTGTGTGAAAGGGCCCTACCAGCTGCCACGGTTTGGACTAGCCACTAGGGCTTGGGTACCCAGGGACAGTAACTGGTAGGGATAGGCCTATGCACAGAGCCATAAATAGATGAGTAAAGTGATAAGCTAATTAACCTGATTTCCCCTGTCCTTGTTATATCCCCTAAATAAATCAGAGCTGCTTGTTTCAGCAAAGTTATACTGCTTGAGGTATTTGTCTATGTTGAAGTATTGTACTGTGATTGTTGCACTGTATCTTATTTTACAGGAGGTCCCAGTGCCTGAACCAGTCCTGGGGGTAAGTGTATACTGTGAAGGTAATTCTGATATATTGTGTGGGCCACTAGTGGGAAGAAAGGGGTTGCAGTGTCCCAGAGGCTGTGACCAAGTTAGTTTAACTATTGCAAGCCCTGACCTCTGGGTGGAGGCACCACCATCGGATCAGGCCCCTCAATCTGTTAGTGGCAAATCAGGCAGGGTAGTAGCCCCTGGGATACGTCATCTAGGGGTTACACAGAGAATGCAGAGAGTTTTGAGTCATGTCCAGTCTGAAGCACTTGGGAAGAACACAGTCATCTTATCCTGTCAGTCCCCCAGTAATCCCAAAATACCTGCAGGCCTCTGCCCATGCAGTTGTGAAAGGGAAGATTGGTGCTCTAACCCATAAGTGGAATCAGTGTTGTAGAGTGATTCCTGGAAGATAATGAAAATGTCATACTTACCTTTATTGTTGATCTTTCTTAATATCTTCACTGTTGATTACCATGCCATGCCCACTATCCCCTGCTCAGACACAGCCAGGGACTGTGGACATATTCACCCTGCTAGTGCTGGCAGCACCACACACTTTTCTGTGGCATCTCCCAAGTCAAACTCCTCCTATGGGGTCTTTTTGCCTTTCTTGATATAAGAAAACAAAAGAGAGAACTTGGCACTCTCTGGAGACCCACTTTCATTAAAATAAAAAATGGGGTGAGGCTCCTTTGTGATTCTCTCACTAACCAAACAATAATAAAAATTCAAAAAAAGGGCTTTTTGTTGTGGAAGGTAGCTGTTTCCTCCCTTTTTCTTTCTTGTCCTCCTTCTCCCTGGCTCGAGTATATCCCCGCTGTGGTTATATCCCTGTTAGTTACTAAACGAGGGGGTGGCTGTGCCATATACATCAAGGAAACTCTCATGGGTCATGCATTACCAATAGACTGCCTAGGTAATGCCACCCAGGCGCTAGCCGTCAATGTTCTACTAGGGGCTCACAATAAAGCTCTAACAATTGTGTCCATCTACATACCACCTAAGGACCACATCACAGGCTTCCATAGTTTGATGGAGTACATTAGGAACCTGCCCCATAACTCCGAGATGATTTTTTGGGTGACTTCAATGTCAACTGGCATTCCTCTGAGGTAGGTTCTTTCAAGGATTCAATCTCTGCTCTCAACCTTACCCAGCTCTTTTCGTCACCAACCAGGATTAATTACAAGACAGGTACTAGTACCCTTCTCGACTGGATATTGTCTAACCGCCCAGATCATATCACAAACGTGAATGTGCTCCTGATGCATTAAACGACCACTCCCCATTATCTGTAACTGGTCAAATAAATGTAATAAACCTCCCCAAAACAATTTTTGCAGGGTGCCAAAGCGGGGTCACCTTGAACTCCTGAAACAACACCTCCGTAGCATTAACTGGTCATTACTTGTTGCCTCAAATGATATAAATATAGCTGTTGACCACTTCATCAAGAACTTTAATGAAGCATGTGATATCCATGCTCCCTTGAAAAAGATGACAATCCGAGGCATTATCAACCCCTGGATATCCGCCAACCTCATTAGTCAGATGAATCACAGAGACCACCTCTGGCACCATGCAAGGGCTACTGTCAAGCACGCAGATGTCCAAGAATATAAAACCGCCAGGAACAAGTGCACCTGGGCTATTCGTATTGCAAAACTCAAGTACCATAGGGAACAGCTTGCTAACATTTGGGATGACAGTAAAAGCTTTTGGAATAAAATAAAGATATAATAGGTAAAGACACTAAGGTTGCACCCACCATGCTCAGTATTAATAGAGGCCCCACTGTTGACTCACTGGCTACAGCCAACACATTCAGTAACGCTTTCACGGACCGGGCGGCAATCCTCCCAGACTTCTTCGAGGACTCCACTGAAGACACCAAACAGTGGGATGATGATTCGCACCCTGCTGCACCTCCACCTCATTTTTACTAAAGAGGTCCCACTGTTTATGGCCAGGAAATACCTTGTAAAGTACTAAGGAAGTCTAGGCACAGTGGTGACTTCTTAGACCTCAAATTATTTGCCCTAACTCTTCATGAAACACTGGCACCCATTGCAAAGATTCTGAACCTCTCTGAGACTGGCACAATTCCCTCAAATCTGAAACTCAGCCCTAGTTACCCCTATTCACAAAAGTGAAGATGGCACTTTACACACAAACTATAGACCTATCTCTGTTCTTCCACCTCTGTTTAAGGCGCTCGAGCGCATAGTTGCGGATCAGTTGGTGGATTACATGGAAAAATACTCGATCCAGTGGGATTCAGAAAGGGGCACCGTACCACCACAGCACTGCTAGAGTTCACTGGTTTCAGTCACCAATCTCTGGATCAAGGTAGCCTAGTGGGTGCAGCCTTCATAGACCTCAGAAAGGCCTTTGATACAATGAACCACATTCTACTCCTCAAGCAACTGTCCTCCATTGGTCTCTCCGCATATACTGTGTCCTGGTTCAAAAGCTATCTAGCAGAACACTCCCAATGGGTGAAGATAGCCAATGTCGCCTCAAACCATCAACATGTCTGCTCGGGAGTACCACAGGGCTCCACACTGGGTCCACGTCTCTTTAGCATCTTTCTTAACAATCTCCCTTGCTCCTGTCATCAACAGGTCCTCCTCTGTGCAGATGACATGGTCATTTTCAATAGCAGCACTGACCCTGAACCTCTGGAACATCAACTTCAATTCAACTTTAGGGAAGTGAAGGACTGGTTCAGGAAGCACAAGCTGATCCTGAACTACAAAAAAATGAAACTCATGTTGTTCAGCGGTGCTCGCAGCAAACACAGATCCAGTGCCCTAATGATCAGGAACTCCTCTGGTGTTCTGCTCGAACACATTCAACATTTCAATTATCCAGGGGTAACCATGGATAGCTCACTATCTTGCGCCCAGCATGTTGAGAATGCTGCCAGGTCTGTTAACATCAAAACAAGGTTACTCCACAGACATAAACATAGTCTAATGCCTGAAGCCCTTAGACTTGCAATCTGCAGCTCCATCATATCCATTGTTGATTATGGTCTGGTCATCTACAGCTCAGCTTCCACCACCTCCCTCCACAGAATATCAGTGGCACTTAATAAAACATGCCGACTTCTCACTGGAGCAGCACGCCTCATCCACGTGTGTGAACTGTATGCGCATAATCAGGTTGGCTTTAGCTAGCTTGGAGGATTCCCTATCAAACCTGCTTGCTAACTAAAAGGCACTTCTCGGGCTCCTGCCTCCTGGTGTTACAAACTTACTCAACCCTTTTGCAGCTCTCAGCACATGCGTAACTCACTCAATCAGCTTTTCTCTGTCCCAAGATGCCATACTACCCAAGGGCAATGTTTGTTTGCTTATAGAGCACCACTCTGGTTTAATGCATTGCCTAGAGATATCTCTTCTTTGCCAAAATTGGGACCATTTAAAGACACTCTTCATCAGCATCTTACAGCTAATATTTCCTACAACTGCTTTACCTGACATGGCACAACCTCAGTATTTCTGACCCAACTTAATGTTCCTACTTCCACTCCTTTCACCTCAGACCACTGTCACCTGAACTGCTCCATTTTCTGCCTCCTTTCCTCTATCATTCTCTCCACTCCACCCTCCCACCTCCACCTTCATTTCATGGTTTTATCTTCACTCTCCTGAACTTTGTTCACCTTCAACTATCTGTACCTACATGACAGAGCCTTTGGACTGCCTCCTCTTATTAGGTTTATTGGAGTTTCTTACCAAGCTGTATCTTTGATGTTAGTTGCAATGTTAAAGTCATTTTTATTACTTCCTGTTGAAACTTCTGTAATACTTTCCTTTGTATGTCTGTCACCCTTCCCACTGATGTGGAACCTTTATAAAAGAGCTGTTTTGTGCTCAAAGATATTGTAATCCAAGATTAAATAATAAAATAGTTGCTAAATACAACTTGTGCACCAGGGCCTGTCCAATCTAACTTCAATGGGCAGCTGTTCTGCACATGGAGAGGACTGCTATGCACCTTTTTACATCAGTATACTAGCTTTCACATAAGGTACATCCCTGTGGTTGCAGGAGAAGCAAATCATGTTGGTGTAATCCTTTCTGTGGCTATGTCAGACTTTTTTGGTTGGTGTACCCCTTTTTCACCTCTTGTTTCTGGGCCTGGCCCACTATTCTTAGGGGTGCCTGGGGAGATGAACACATTTTGACTCCCTTGGACTGTCCAGTCCTGCAACTTCAAATGCACCTTGGTTCCCCTTTTCTTCTTCTTTCTTTTGGATGCATACATGTATAGGGCCTATGGGCAGACTGGATGGGCCTAGCTGTCCTTATCTGCCGACAATTTCTATGTTTCTTCTCTGACGTAAGAAAGAAGGACATGTTTAACTCACAAGTTCAATCAGTTCTGTATCTAGTAGCATGGAGTCACCCCTTTTCAGGAGTCTATGTGTCCTTTTCCTATTTTTGCACAGTTTACCATCTCATTTACAAGGGGTTCCCATCCATGAGCATTCCCTCGTGCTTCTGTGAGTGCCACATGCTGAGGGTTGCTGCCCTATTTTTTTCTGGACCACAGATATCCAGTTGCCTCCCTCTGGAACTCAGTACCCTCGGTCATCAGATTAAACCCTTTGCGATTCAAATGAAGGATTATCTGCCGAATTTTAATGCATGTGTAACCCTCCTACAAATGGGGGTTCCGGAAAAGTCTTCCTTGAGCTTGCTTAAATGCTCACTGCCAGGCTGGTGTCCTGCATTTTAGCAGTTTAAATGTATTGCCAGAGAGTGCCTGTACAGCCTCTGTGCACTGTCTCTTTAAGAGCTGCCTGGATTGCAGTCATAATTAATCTGGGAGGGGGCTGAGTGTTTCTATGCTCGAGTCCTGCCCGGGCTGCCAAATAATTGCTCCATTCTGCCATCGCTATTAGCGCAGCGGGAGCTCTGTTAGAAGATGTACTTGTTTGCCGATCATTTATTAGAATAGTAATAATATTGCAGTTTGTCTAACCTGCCTTATTTGCAGCATGGACATTTCTGTTTATCTCCACCATCTTGATCCTGGACTGCTGAAATGGGCCAGTCAGTACCTTTGGGGACTCTAAAATGGAGCCTGTCCCCAGGGGCTTTGTGGGAGCAAAATTCTGTAGGAATTGTAGTTTTGGGCTTTTGGCGCCTAAATGAACCTGGAGGGGAGCCCTTGTTGTGACTGACAGAGGAATCAGCCAACCGAACCTTTGGATCCTGGGGAAAATCCCAGACAGCTTACAGTTTCAGTTCAGTTCTGAGTTGGGAAGTGAAGTAGTAACAGCTTGAGATAGTCGAGCAGCAATCCTGCATGGATTCATGCAGAACTGTGAAAGGGCTGAGTTTTGGCCTGCCTGTCTGCTTGCTCTTCCTGAGAGGGAAAATAGAGTTGATTTGGACTGAATCCGAGTTGTGAGAATGATTTAAACCACTGGACTGTGACCAGGCTTTAACCTGAAGAAGACCGAAGATTTGCTAAATGCGATCGGCCTGTCAGGATTTCCAGCCACCTCTGAACTCCCGGTTTGTGCAGAGACTCTGTAATTGCGACCGGATAGCAATCTGCCTGGTACAGTAGAATTTCTTACATGTAAATGTACTGTGTGCTGTTAGTGGGTCATGATTTGGTTCCCCACTGTGTGCTGAACTGTGTTCTGCTTGCTGGAGGCTGCATCCAGCTCCCATGGACTGAATTCGTATTCATCTCCATTGGGCCTGGGCTTTGCCACACTGGCCCAGCCAGACTACCCGCTGCACAGAGAAAGCCATCGACAAGAGACCTGCCTGGGGATCAGCCCCCTGCTCACACTTTGAATAGGAATGATGCCTCGGTGATTCGTGTGGGCCCTGCTTCTCCTGGCACTCCAGTTCAACAACCTGCTGTCTCGATTTCATCCTGCCTGTGTCCTGTATTGGGTATAATGAGTAAATATCAGGGTAGCTCCCTTCAACAACAGCTAAATCTAAAGTGTTGTCATCTGATTGATTTGTTGTCTTTTCTGTCACAAACTGATCCCTCCGGCTCTGGATTACAAATAGTGTGTGTTGTGAATGTTGCCTTCTTTTATCAGGGGCCCCACAGCTGCGATGCCAGCCTACCCTAGGCAACGATCCTGGCTAGCCCACCTTCCTTCTACCTGGGTACCCAGTCTGCGTGACTGTGTAAGGACTCTGAAGTGCATGCATGACTGTTTGTTTGATATAGCCTTTAAGCAAATCAACCTGATTACGCCCCTCCCTTGTTCAAGTCCCCTGAATAAATCAGATCTAACTCTTTTTGCATTTAGCCTTACTGTGGTTCCAGTTTGTGCCAACAGTACTGTACTGTTGCTATTTGCTGTGCATAACCTTGTTTTACAGGGGGTCTCCAGGGTTGAGCTAGAGGAACCAGCCCTGGTGGTAAGTGCAAAGAGTGTGGGTAATTGCATGGTGAATAAGGGTCATTGTGAAAGTGATTATTGTATATTGCTCAGGCCAGTAGAAGGGAAAGAGGTGGGTTACAGTGTCCTGGAGGACTGTGCCCAGGTTAGCTTGACCACTAACAACCCTGACCTCCGGGTGGAGGCACCTGTTTCAGTACCCAGGCCCCTTAACCTGCAACTAGCCATGCAGGCAAGGATAGTAGCCCTTGGGATAGTGCCACATAGGGGTTACATCTTGGAGGCACACTGCTGGGATTTTGTGTCTTCTAGTGGCCGAAGTTACAAATTATTTTCAATCATAAATGGCTACCCCAACAAAAGTGGCTGTGCACCAGTTGGTGGGGTAATGTTCGGGGCAAGAGATTGACTCCCATAATATTTTGCTAAGTAAGCAATAATACACGATGGGGTGTGCTTTATGATGTGATAACCGCACTCCTAGTGGCATAGTTAGGCACGAGGCCGAAGGCAACCGTAAAGCACAACCCTGGAGTGTATTATTGCACTTATAAAACGACCCTTTATTTTTGGAAGCCATTTTTTTTATTTTGAAACACATTTTAAATAAGTAAAAATGTAAGTGAATCTGTGCTTTTAACATAAAATAATCCTTCCGCCTATTGGTGCTAGATTAAAGTAGTGTTATACAGTGTGTGCCTCTCTGCCCACTTAAGCTTCATATTCCCCTGCCAGTCACAATAATTCACAAATGCTGTTTTCCTCATTCTAAGTACGACACATAGCTCCCTTACTTTATTTCATTCTCCTCACTCTGTAGACAAAACTAAAAGGAAGCCATAACAGAGGCTTCTCAGTTCCCTGATGCTGCAAGCGTGAGTGTGGTTCAAAACTGCCACACTCACTGACAGCATCATGAACTGCTCACTATGTCCTAAAAGCTAAACAGCAGGGTGAGTCATTTACCACTGTTTCCCTTTGTTTATATAGTATTATTGCTTACTTTCTTCATTCTGTGTTTTTTTTTCTCTGTGTTTCCCCACATTGAAGAAATAGAATGTTTATCATGGAATGTTTACCAAGGAATACAGGGATTCGAAATTCTGCTCGGTTCCACTGGCAGAATGTTCCTCTACTAACATACTGTATACACAAACAAAGGCCTTTTCTAAAGCCACAGACTCAATTATCTCACTGTCAGGGAAAGCAGAAGAGATTTCCCTGATAAGCATGGTAAAAGTAGAACGGGAATTTTTCACTGTCAGCAAGAAACAGTTGTAATGAAAACTATAAACAATACTTATTGTTTCTGATCTGTTTAAGTGTGTAAGGAGAGTGTGATGATGCAGGAAAAAAAACGTTTAATTAATTTGTTTTATTTTTTATTTAAGGTAGTTTTATTTTTAGGGCCCAGTTGAAGGTTTTTACAGTGTAAAGGTAACAGCCATGTTTGTGATGAAAATCAGTTCTGGATCTAGGGAGACTGATGGAAGATAGATCTTCCTGGACATAAGTCTCCACCACTCATTCACACTAGTGGGATTGGCGCCGGAGGCACTAAGACCCATCGGGAGCAAACTTTTTGCTGGAGGGTCGTGCGAGAGGCAGGCCCATGAGACTGCGAAGCGCCCATGAGCAGCGGCCGGCGATAATGACCATCTGGCGGCGACCCTCCAACACCAGTTCCTTTTCCCGCCGTCGAGTGCGCTTCAGTGGCGACGCCGTTTCGCTTTCGAGCTCGGGAGTCAAACTTCAACCAGCGCATGTTTTCAGTTTGTTTTTGTAACATTATCACGATAGTAGTATCGCCAGTTTTTATTCTATTTTTCGTAAAATTTTCTAATATTTAAATTTAACTTACTTGAAGAAGTCTCGGCCTACTGGACGGAGTCGACCATGAGCAGGTCAGGTGACGGTAGGGAGACTTCATTATGAAAGCTGTTCAGTCAGCGGGCTGGGTCGGTCAGCCTCCTTCTCCTGCAGGGTTCCGACTACGGTCAGTCCGATGCCGGAAGTGGCGGTCCCATGACACTCAAAAATAAGCGATGCATTCGGCGCCGTTATTTCGAAACTCTTCTTGACCCACAGGTCAAGAAGCATCACTACGGTACGCCCTCTTGTATGTCTCTGCGTCGGCGGTCGGTTATCGTTGCTAGTTGCGGTCTCCTTCTTCGATCGCCAGCTTCCGATAATCGTCGTCCTCGACACGGAGCCCCTCCGCCTATAGGTAGGGCTCCAGATGAGCAGTTTCATCAGTGGGCGCTCTTGTGGAAGCGATGGGCTCGGAGGTTGGTTCTTCTGCCTGGCTCGGTTACCTCGGAGCCCTCGGGCTCCTCCGGCGATCAGGTAGGGCGGTTGGACCTTCCTAGTCGCGCGGCGCCTTCTTCGGTGCTAGCGACTCCGTGCTTAGGTGTTTCCCCCCCTCACATGGCTGCGGCGCAGGGGGCCTCACCGATGCCCTTATCTCCTGGTATTTTTCCTTCTCTTGTTTTCCAGGTTCCGGGGCTTTTCGGCGCCTTCTGCAGGAGTCTGGGGCCGTGTCGGCGCCCGTTCCGGAGCCGCTGGGCTTTGAGCGCCGTTAGGCGGCGCCGCGTGTCGGCGCGTTGGTGGCGCCGCGTTGTCCCATGGCGCCGCAGTGAATGCCGTTAGATCGGCGGCGCCGTTAGCGGCGTCGTCTGCGATACCGTTCGCGGCGTAAATCGCCAGCGCCCGTTCAGCGGCGTCGTCCGATGGCGCCGTTAGCGGCGCTGTCGGCAGGCGTCGTCCATGGCGCCGCCGGGGGCGTTCGCGGGGCCGCGTGCCTCTTCGGCGCCGTGCGCCTCCTCGGTGCCGTCTTCAGCCCGTTTTGCCGTCTCGGCGCCGGCAGCCCTTGGGGACTCTCCTTGTTTTTCTGCCATTTCCTCCTCTCCTAATTTTCACTCCTTTCCTGTCCAAACAGTCCTTTCTGGACCATCAGGAGATGATGTTGAGCCTGACCCAGACCTTCGGTTGGGTGATGAAGTGGAGGAAACAGGATCTTTCTTTGCTACAGAGCCTGTGGTCGAGGACCTGTCCTTTAAGTCTCTGTTGAAGAACCTGGGATCCTCTTTCTCTCCAGACTACAGACATCGATCCTGGGAAGATATTAAGACTCCAGTATCTTCATGCTTGGAGATCCCTCTGATTTGACTCCTCCGATTCAGCCTTCCTTGAGCAGCTGTCTCAAATGGTATGGAATAACCTGCTCTTATTCCCTCAGTGGCTAAATCCATTGATAAAGTATTCAGCTCCCAAGGATCGTCCCATTTGGCATCCCAAACCTGCGGATCCTATTGTAGTCCTGGCAGAGAATGACAAGGTCGTTCTTCCTCAAACTACTACAGCTCGACCTATTAACAAAGAGTCTCGTAAGATTGATACATTAGGTAAGAGAGTCTTTGCCTCCCCACTCTAAGTATCGTGTTGCCAGTTATCAAGGCTATTTTTCTCAGTATGAGTATATCCTGTGGCACTCTATGAAAAGAATGGTTGAAGCTCTTCCAGATTCGATTCAAGTCAGAGCTTCTTCTGACCGTTATTAGAGGTATTGAGTCCAATAACCAACAGGTCAAAGCCGCCATGGACGCTTTCGACACTGCTTCTCGCTCAGCAGCCGTGGGATTTGTACTCGGCGCCATTCCTGGCTGCGTACTTCTGGCTTCACGAATGATGCTCAGCAGCAGGTGATGGCGCTGCCTTTTGATGGCTCCTTTCTTTTTGGCCCTCAGGTGGAGCAAGCCTTAGAGGCCACTCAGAAGACTAGATCGGCCATTAAGTTGGCCAGACCTCCGCCTGCCCCCTCTCGGGGCATGTGAACAGGCGTCAGTTTCATAGTCGTCAGTCCTTTGAGGCAGAGGCGGGAAGCTTCCATAAAGCCAACCTGCCCAACCTCAAAAGAAGCAGCAGAAAGCGCAGGGACCTAAAGCTCCCAGCGCTACCTTATAGTCGTTGGCCCAAGTTCCATCCACTCTGCCGAGGTGGAACTTTCTCCTCCGGTGGGAGGTGGTCTGATGTACTTCTACAACCAGTGGAAGTCCATAACCTCAGACAAATGGTTCTTCGGATAATTCAGAGGTTACTCTCTCAATTTCTTGGAACCCCAAGTTGTCCTCCCATCGACAACCCAGGTTGTCGGCCTCTCAATCAGACCTCCTCACGCGGAGATCCAGGGCCTTCTGAACAACAGGGCAATAGAACTGGTGCCCCGCATCTACAACACAGGTTCTACTCCCATTACTTTCTGGTTCCAAAGAAATCTGGGATCGCCCCATTCTAGACCTCAGAAAGTTAAACAAATTCCTCCCCAGGGAGAAATTCAAGATGATTTCCCTAGGTACCCTGTTACCCTTGCTGCATCAGCACGACTGGCTGGCCTCTCTGGATATGCAGGATGCTTACCAGCATATCCCGTCCACCGACCCACGCAAATTCCTCAGGTTTGTAGCTTTGGGTCAGCATTATCAGTTCAGAGTCCTGCCCTTTGGGCTATCCTCGCCAGCAGTTTTACAAAGTGTTGTGCAGTTCTCGTGGCGCATCTCAGGAAAGTCGGGACTCGAGTGTTTCCCTACCTGGACGATTGGCTTCTAGCAAGCCCTTCCGGCCAAGGGACTTTGGAAGCCGTGCAAACGACTTCTCGTCTTCTCACGTCCATGGGAGTTCTGCTGAATTTGAAAAAATCTCAACTGCAACCCCTCCCAGAGGCTCCTTTTCATAGGGACGCTTTAGACACCCTTCAGCGAAGGCTTTCCTTCCAGAGGACAGAAGACTGACATCCTTCTCAGATGGGTCTTACATCAGGGAGAACCAATCGGTTACAGCTCTCGATGCAACGATGTTGGGTCTCATGGCGCCCTCGGTCTTCACACTGTCCCTCTGGCCTGACTGCATAGAGAACCACCCAGTGGATGCTCTCCACTCAGTGGTCCCCGACCTCTCACCCCAGTCTTATCCCATCAAGGTGACGGAGCCCTTCAAGGTCTCTCACCTGGTGGTCTCAAGAGAGCAATCTCCTGGAAGGATTCCCTTTGCTCCCCGGATCATCAGATCTCCATCACCACAGATGCATCGCTAATGGGATGGGGAGCTCATCTCTCTCCTCCCACACTCAAGGTGTATGGACTAGTTCAAACTCATCTCCACATAAATGTCCTGGAGATGAGCGTCCTCATGCAATCCGAGCTCTGAAGGATGTCCTTTGTCACAAGAACATTCTCTTCAAGCGGACAACAAAGCAGTGATGTATTACATCAACAAGCAAGGCGGTGCTCATTCTTATCCCCTTTGCAGGGAAGCAATGAGGGTGTGGGAGTGGTGCTTGGAGCACAAGTCTCTGATTCAAGCGGTTTATCTGCCAGGTATACAAAACGACCTAGCAGATCACCTCAGCAGAACGGAGGCAGACCCTCACGAGTGGTCTCTCGATCCAGCCGTAGCTCGGTCCCTGTTCAAAGAGTGGGGGACTCCAGACCTGGACCTTTTTGCATCCCCACTCAACGCAAAACTGCCTCTCTTCTGCTCGAAATCCAGGGGCCTGGCATTTTCTGTCAGGATGCGTTCAGGCTGCGGTGGACAAAACGCTTTACGCCTTTCCACCACTCTCTAATCCAGAGATACCTCAAGTTCGAGTCTCAGGGATCAAGATGATTCTCATTGCTCCTTCCTGGCCTCGGCAACCATGGTTTCTCACTCAACAGTATGTTGGCAGCCTCTCGAGACCCTTCCTTTGCAAATCAGTCTTCTGACTCAGGGTTCGTTGGTCCATCCTAACCTGAAATCACTTCACCTTCATGCTTGGCTCCTGAAGATAGAAGTGAATCGGTTCAACGTCTCTCTCAGAGTCTCAGACATCCTTCTGGCTGCTCGAAGCGCCACCCAAAAACGTACGCTTCCAAATGGAAACGTTTTTCTCTCTGGTGTGCAAAATCCTCTTGGAATCCCTTTTCCTGTCCTCCTGGCAAGGTTCTGAGTATCTTTTGGACCTATCAAACTTAGGTCTTCAATACTCCACAGTTAAAGTTCACCTTAGTGCCATCTCAGCGTTCCATGAGCCGTGTTTCTTCCCTTAACTCTGGCTCAGTTACCTATGGTGAAGAGATTTCTTAGGGATTCTCCATACCAGACCCCTGTTAAGCGTCCAGTTGCAGCCTGGGACATTAACCTGGTGCTGGACATGCTCACTCGGAAGCCTTTCGAACCCTTAGCTACCTGTGAGTTAAAATTTCTTACCTGGAAGACTCCCTTCCTGGTGGCCATTACCTCAACCACGTGGGTCTCTGAGAATACATGCACTGGTTCACGGACCCTCCGTGATACCTGTATTCCATAAGGACAAGGTAGTTCTCCGTACTCATCCTAAATTTCTTCCCAAGGTTGTGTCAGAATTCCATCTGAACCAACCTCTGGTACTTCCGCTTATTCGCTAATTTCCAAAATGAAGGGAACGAGCTCTTCATTCCTTGGATGTTAAGAGCCTTGCGGTTCTATTTAGATAGAACCAAGGATGTTCGCAAGACTCAGCAACTGTTCGTTCTTTTCAGCGACACCGGCTGGGTCAACTTGTCGCTATTAGATGTATCTCTTCATGGTTAGTGGCATGCCTTCGTCATTGCTATTCCATGGCTCAAGTTAAATTAGAAGGTAGATGTCGCTCACTCTACTAGGGCGTCAGCGCATCCCTAGCGGAAATTGCAATGTTCCAATTGCAGATATATGCAACGCCGCTACCTGGAGCTCAGTGCATACTGCTATACACTTATGCACTGGATGTTCATGCCAGGCGGCATTCCGCATTCGGCAGAACCTATCCTTAATGGGCTTTATCTAGACGCCGTGAGCTCTGGCTTCCTGCCGCCTTTTGGGGATTATCAGCTTGGTACTCTCCCAATTAGTGTGAATGAGTGGTGAGACTTATGTCCAGGAAGATAGGAAAATGTGTCTACCGTAATTCTTGATCTTCTTGGACGAGTCTCCACCACTCATTCACACGCCCACCTCCATCCCCGAGCTCACTCGCTGTATTGGTCTTCACTCCTCAAATCTTTAGCCGTGAGGACTTCTTTTGCTGACCTTCTATGACGGGTCATACGGACTATCTTATGTCCGTTTTTTAATGTTGGGTTTACCCTTTTCGTTAGTTGCGCTGCACCTCCTTGGTAAAAAAGGTACTGAGGCGGTTGGAGGGTCGTCGCCGAGATGGTCATTACCGCTCGAGCCGCTGCTCGCGGCGCCGTGTCTCGCGGCGCCGTCTCTCGCGCCGACCCTCCAGCAAAAAGTTTGCTCCCGATGGGTCTTAGTGCCTCCGGCGCCAATCCCACTAGTGTGAATGAGTGGTGGAGACTCGTCCAAGAAGATCAAGAATTACGGTAGGTACGTAATTTTCCTTTCTGGTTGTAGGAGGACTGATTTGCTTATTGTGTGATGTGGTTTAGGACCAGGATGACTGTGCGTATATAGAGACTTAATGTACAGTCAGCTGATGTCTCTTGGCCATTGAGATTTCTAGATTTTCTCATGCCATTTTATAATACTGGATACACCTATGGACATTAGTAAGGACACTGTTGAAGGGGCACTTTCTAAAGTTGAATGTTTGAAAAAAGCTGTAGTGGTGGGTCGACAGGCTGATTTCTATTTTTTCCAATTATTTAACCAGGAGAGACACACTAAGCTGAAAGCTTGTTTACAGGTGCAACCTGGGAGCACAGGAAAGTTAAGTGACTTGCTCAGGGTCACACAGTATGCAAGTGGGGGCTGTGGGATTCAAACAGAGGTCTCCAGATTTGCAACTCAGAGCCTTAAACCATTTAACTGATTTAACTGACCAAACTCTCATGGCCTTGGTGGAGTGTAGCGACCCCCTGGACAGTTCAAAGGTGCCCCAAACTATCACACCAGAAGGGTTCCCAGCCGCCTGGAGGGTGACAACCAAGGGTAGCAAGGATCCCTTAGAGGATGAGCCCCCACCGTTTTCTGAGTCTTTTGAGAAGAAGTTTGCCAAGTTGTTACTGGAGGAGAGTAAAACTGTGGAGGAGTTTTAAAAATTATTCCTGCCACCTGGGAGTGTCACTTCTCCACTGTCCACACCCGCCCCAGCACCTATTCTTTCATCAACTTCTGCACCTGCCTCTGAGTCAGCCGGTAGTCATGGCACTTACCGGAAACTCAAGGTGTTCTCTGGCATCCACCCTACTCCTAATGGGGAAGTCGACCTGGAGACCTGGATAGACTCTGCTACTCTTGCGATACAGGACTGGCAATGCTCAGAGGCCAAAAAAAAGGGCCCGCCTGGGGGACAGCCTACAGGGGCCTGCCCTATGTACTTTTCACTCCCTGAGGTCCTCTGACCCTGACGACAAAGCCCAAGAGTACATAGTTGCCCTTGAAAATGTGTTTGGGGGCACGACTAGTGTTGAGGCCTTGAAGTGGAAACTTAAAGAGGTTAAACAACAGCTCTGACAATTGTTATCTGCCTACATGGATCGATTAGTGGGAATCCTACAAACCATTTTTCGGAAAGGAGCCTGGGCCTCATGTTAAGTGGACTGGGTAAGACTGGATCATATACTCTGCACTGCCCAGCACTCCAGCTGGGTGTTGCTCAAATTGCAACGGCACCAAAGGAAATTTGGTCCCTTGCCCTTCCATGTGTTGATGAAGGAGGTATGAGAAGTTGAGGAGGAGGAGGAAGGTTTTTTAGAGCCCTGCGCAGTCATAGCTGCCGCAACCCCTGCTCCAGGTGTGAGGTCAGTCGCTGTGATGGCCTGGAATTACAGGACTCACATGATGGAATCCGAGAACTAAATGCCAGCCCCGGGGTGCCCAGCAAGAGAGGAACTGCTACGGATGCTCCGCCATGGGATGAACTGCTGAGGGAGTTCAGAGAAACAAAAAACAGTCTCTTTATGAAGGCTGCTCCTGCGGGTACAGGCCCCGATCCTTATCCAACTGCATCTGCTATGGGGGTGGGGTTGCACACCCAGGCATCTCCTGCTGACAGCAACTCAAAAATTGATGACTTGACTATGGAAGTGAGAGAATTGACGAGATGTCTCCAAATGCTTGTCACACCACAGAAAAAGGTGGAACCAAAGTTTTCTGTTGGTAGTACCCCCGCCTCAGCTCCCAGTGTGATGCCTTGGCCATACCAGACCCCGGAAGGCATATTTTGCCATAATTGTGGGAAGGATGGGCACATGAAGAGAGAATGCCGGTCCCCAAAAGACTTAGATAAAGTTGTATACAGACTTCAAGGGGAGCTTTGGAAAGCGAGACCATGGCCGGGGAGCACTGAAAATGACCATAGTGCAGGATTAAGAAACCCTAACTCAAACTTCTTTGTGGCTAAATCATCTGTCCAGGCCTCTGCTACTGCCTCTCCAGACTGGTCCAGAATAGTGGGCCCTTCAATGGAGACTTCTGTGACTGTTAATGGTATCCATGCTGGGGATGTGCTTCATAGCGGGTCGCAAGTGACCATTGTATTCCAGGACTGGTATGACGAACACTTATCTGATGTGCCACTACAATCTCTGGAAGGTTTGCATGTGTGGGGCCTGAGCGATAAGTCTTATCCCTACCTAGGATATGTCCGGCTCTGGTTCTTTCCCTGCGACTGTAACTGGTGTAGATAAACAAGTAGAGACACTAGCCCTGGTGTGCCATCCTACAGGATTGTATGATGGGATTCCTTTACTCGTTGGAACCAAAGCCCACATGTTTGGAAGACTAGCGCAGTTGTGTCACAAAAAACAAGGGAAACAGACTGGGTGGGCACTGAGAATCCCAGCCCTGATAAAGAGAGCCTAAGATCTGCAAGAACGGACTGCCGAAGCCGACGGAAATGAGCCAGTGGGGACAGTGTGGAAGAAAGATCGTGATTCTCTGGTACTTCCAATGCTCAGTACACCATTCAGGGAGATTTGCATTAGAAAGGAAGTGAAAAATAAAATATTAATGTTGGATGTACTAGGTGACGGAAAGTTGCCAGAGGGATTATTGGTTAAACCCAGCATTTTGCCTGCCCGTGCCCACGCCTATGCACGACGAGTGATTGTTCAGATTCAGAATGTGTCAGATCGGGAGGTCCGGTTGAACAGAGGGTGCACCCTAGTTACAGTACACTGTGCAGACATTGCCATATCACCCAGCAACAAGTACTCTGGTGAAAAGGAAAGAGTGACCCCGGACTTATTCGACTTTGGTGATTCCCGTTGCCAGCTGAATGGACGGCTAGAATTAGCAAGAAACTTGCCCAGGGAGACCAAATGTTTTCGTTAAAAGAATGGGACGTGGGGTGTGTCCAGGGTGCAGGGCATCACATACGCCTGCATGATGACCGGCCATTTTGAGAGAGATCCCGACACCTCGCCCCAGCGGACATAGGTGATGTTAGGAGGCACCTGCAGGAAATGCTCACTGCTTGCGTTATACAAGAATCAAGGAGCCCATATGCCTCTCCCATTGTGGTTGTGCATAAGAAAAATGGGTTAGTGAGGATGTGTGTTGATTATCGAACCCTGAACCAGTGGACCATCCCAGATCAGTACACCATGCCCCGTATACAAGATGCCCTGGATTGCTTGAATGGGAGCAAATGGTTCTCAGTATTGGATCTTCACAGCGGATATTACCAGATTCCAATGGCTCTGGAGGACTGTGAGAAAACAGCCTTCATCTGTCCTTTGGGGTTCTATGAATTCCTGAGAATGCCACAGGGGATTTCAGGCACCCCGGCCACCTTTCAGCGACTGATGAAACGTGCGGTGGGAGATATGAACTTGCTAGAATGTCTAGTGTACCTAGATGATGTAATTGTGTTCGGACGCACATTAGAGGAGCATGAGACCCGACTGTTAAAAGTGCTGGACTGATTGGAAGACTTCGGCCTCAAGCTGTCCATCAACAAGTGCCAGTTTTTTCAAACCTCCGTGAAGTATGTGGGGCACATAGTATCTACAGAAGGGATAGAGACCGATTCCAGTAAGGTTGAGTCACTGACCACTTGGCCCCAGCACCTTAACTTGAAAGAACTACAATGTTTTCTGGGGTTCTGTAGCTACTACTGCAGGTTCATAAAAGACTATTCAAAGGTGATTCGCCCACTCCTGAATCTTGCCAGGGTTACCCCCCTACCAACCGTATATACAAAAAAGGGGCTGTCAAAGAATCAGAGAAAGTGTACTTCCACACAGGTGAAGCTTTTGGGCCCTGCTGGACACTCAAATGTGTTAAGCAGCCTTCCACGAAGTCATATACCAGCTCACCCACACCCCCATCCTCGCCTATGCTGACCCTACCAAGCCCTATGTGCTGCATACGGACTCTAGCCTGCAGGGCCTAGGAGCTGTGTTGTATCAAGACCATGAGGATGGTTTGAGACCGGTAGCTTTCGCCAGCAGGAGTTTGACCCATCAGAGTGAAACTATCCTGTGCACAAGCTGGAGTTCCTTGCCCTAAAATGGGCCATCGTTGACCAGTTTCATGAGTACCTCTATGGGGCAAAAATATTGGTGAAGACCGACAATAACCCATTGACCTATGTACAGACTTCAGCTAAGTTAGACGCCACCGGGCACCGGTGACTTTCTGCCTTATCAACCTATGATTATGCTGTTGAATACAGACTGGGACTGAACCATATTGATGCTGATACCCTTTCACAAAGGCCCGCTTCCAAGAGTGATTGGGTCAGGCTGTCTGAACCTGACATCCGAGTATTGTGCCAAAAGTTTGACAGTGATGAACAGATGTCTGCGGACACAGTGGACTGTCTAGTAGATTGCTTGGGCCCTCCTGATACCTGCATACCGGCTGCCTATTGCCATTTATCTGCTCTAGATATTAGTGCATTACCTCAACTGGACAATGAGAGTGTTCAGTGGGTTCAATCCCAAGATCCTATGATTCAACCTGCACTTGATGCCCTGCGTACAGGGAAAGATGTGTCGATGTTGCATTCTCCTAACTTGCGAACTGCCCTATTGCTTAAAGAAGGCCCCAGGTTGAAGTTACTCAATCAGTTGTTATACAGAGAGAGACAGTGGATCATAGTGGTCGAGTAGACAAGCAACAATTGGTCCTGCCCACGGCCTTTAAACTCTTGGTTCTGAGGTCCCTCCACGATCACATGGGGCACCTCAGTATTGATAGGACTCTCGACCTGGTACGATCTTGATTCTACTAGCCCAAGATGGGGGCTGATGTTGAGCACCATGTAAAGACCTGTAGTCGTTGCCGCCAAAGAAAAGCCCTGCCTCAGAGGGCTGCCCCCCTTGTCAATATCACTACCAGCGCCCCATGGAACTGGTCTGCATAGATTTTTTGTGTTTAGAACCTGATCAACGGAATATTGGCAATGTGTTAGTGATTATGGATCATTTCACATGGTATGCACAAGCTTTTCCAACTAAAGATCGAAAGGCCTCTACCGTGGCCAAGGTGCTAATGGAAAAATTATTCGTCCACTGTGGTGCCCCCCCAGTGGATCCACTCTGACCAAGGCAGAGACTTAGAAAGTAGACTAATCAAAGAAATGCTGTCTCTGTGGGGGGTGCTGAAGTCAAGAACTACCCCTTATCACCAGCAGGGGGACCCTCAACCAGAACATTTTAACCGCACCCTTCTAGACATGCTGGGCACTCTCCATCCAAAAGATAAGCATAAATGGAACCAGCAGATCAGCACCTTGGTACACACACACAGTTACACCAAAAATGATGCTACTGGGTTCTCCCCCTACCGTCTCATGTTCGGGAGGGAATCCCGACTGCCAGTTGATGTCTGCATTGGGGTCTCTCCAGACGGGGTCCAGGCCGAAAACTACCTGCAGTATGTACAGAAACTGAAAGCTCAATTGAACCATGCATATCAATTGGCCCAGACAATGGCCACCAAGAGAAATCTCACCAACAGAGAGAGGCACGATAAGAAAGTAAAGGCTCAAGGGCTACGGCCCAGAGACTGTGTGTTGTTGCTCAATTTGGGACTACATGGCAAGCACAAAATTGCTGATAGGTGGCACCATCTTCCTTATGTAGTAGTTGGAAAGTTGGATGATCTATCAGTGTACAATGTACGCCCAGATTATAACTCCAAAGCTGTCAAGACCATGCACCGTAACCACGTGCTGCCTATCGGCCAAGTTATTATTGAAGCTGAGCCAGCAGACATTGCCTCCCCTGGGCTGGTGACTTGTGCTGCTGCAAAACAGAGACAGAGTCAACCTACCCCAGTAGTTACAGATTTAAGGGTTCCCTCACAACAAGCCTAGAATGATAGTGACTGTCAGTCCACCGCTTATGATAGTGAGTGTGACAATGCCTATTACCCTTCCTATGAATTGAGTCAGCTATTTCGAGGTAACCCTATGATTAATTGTGGGGATGAAGCTGGGCCTTCTGGACTGCCTAACCCCCCAGCTTTGTCCTTGGAGCCAGTGCTCCTTGAAAGGGAAGTGCAAAGTATTACGTCTGAGGTTGCGGACTCTCTGTGTTTTGTGGAACTGTGTGAATTGCCCAAAGAAGGGTCTGATAGTCTGAGTCTCCCTGGTGACACACCAGAACATGAAGAACAATGTGAGAGTGTTGACAGCCCCCCTTCAGTGCTGCAAAGCCTAATTGTGCCAGAGCCTCCTCAAAATGAGCAACCTGGGCCTTCGTCAGAAGATAATAATGAGCAAAGTGTTTTGGGAACAGAGCATACAGAGCAAGTAGCTGACAGTGCTCCCGGTTTGGACATTCCCATCTGTGCAGAGGCACCCCTCATGAATGAGGAAAGCTCCAAAGTTATTGCTGAAAGTACAGAGACTGTGGCTGCTCCCCCCAGAAAGACTGGCCGAGCTGTCAAGCCAGTGCTATGCTTTAGTTATGATTCCCCTGGGAGGCCAGTGGATTTGCCTCTCAATGTGGTTCACAAAGGGGTTTATGTCTCGTCAAGCTCACTGCCCAAATTGAACCTGATGGCCAACTCCAGGTTACTTGTTCTTCTCGCTCACCAAGGTGCCCCTGCCCCATTCAGCCCCAAGTTAGCTGATAGGGAAGGGCCCCCTCTTACACTGTTTATGCCTGGTTAAATAAAGTGATTGATTGATTGATTAATGTACAAGAAGTTATTACATGAATCAGTATAGTGGTGTTCAAAGTATGTTAATCATAGTGAAATCAGTATTACCTGTATGAAACATGCATAAGTATTGTCAGTACGGATATAGTATTGTGAAGTATGTTGAAATGTATAGCAATGTGACAAGTTTATGTTAACTGATGTATCAGATAGTATTTGCATAGCATGCTAATGTCATATATGTCTCGTTTGTATTTGCATTTTCAATAGTGTGATGGTACAGACTTGACGTGGATGCCAAGTTTTCTCCAGACAGGGAAGGGTGTAACCCCCCTACAAATGGGGGTTCCCAAAAAGTCTTCCTGGAGCTTGCCTAAATTCTCACTGCCAGGCCGGTGTCCTGCGTTTTAGCAGTTTAAATGTATTGCAAGAGAGTGCCTGTATAGTCTCTGCGTACTGTCTCTTTAAGGGCTGCCTGGATTGCAGTCATAATTAATCTGGGAGGGAGCTGAGTGTTTCTATGCTCGAGTTCCACCCGGGCTGCCAAATAATCGCTCTGTTCTGCTATCGCTATTAGCGCAGCGGGAGCTCTGTTAGAAGATGTACTTGTTTGCTGATCATTTATTAGAATAGTGATAATATTGCAGTTTGTCTAACCTGCCTACTTTGCAGCATGGATATTTCTGTTTATCTCCACCATCTTGGTCCTGGACTGCTGAAATGGGCCAATCAGTACCTTTGGGGACTCTAAAATGGAGCCTGTCCCCAGGGGCTTTGTGGGAGCCAAATTCTGTAGGAATTGTAGTTTTGGGCTTTTGGCACCTAAATGAACCTGGAGGGGGAGCCCTTGTGACTGACAGAGGAATCAGCCAACCAAACCTTTTGGATCCTGGGGAAAGTCCCAGATTGCTTGCAGTTTCAGTTCAGATCTGAGTTGGGAAGTGAAGTAGTAACAGCTTGAGATAGTTGAGCAGCAATCCTGTGTGGATTCTCGCAGGAGAACTGTGAAAGGGCTGAGTTTTGGCCTGCCTGTCTGCCTGCTTTCCCTGAGAGGGAAAATAGAGTTGATTTAGACTGAATCTGAGTTGTGAGAATGATTTAAACCACTGGACTGTGACTAGGCTTTAACCGGAAGAAGACCGAAGATTTGCTGGATGCAATCAACCTGTCAGGATTTCCAGCCACCTCTGAACTCCCGGTTTGTGCAGAGACTCTGTAATTGCGACCGGATAGCAATCTGCTTGGTACAGTAGAATTTCTTACATGTAAATGTGCTGTGTGCTGTTAGTGGGTCGTGATTTGGTTCCCCACTGTGTGCTGAATTGTGTTCTGCTTGCTGGAGGCTGCATCCAGCTCCCACGGACTGAATCCGTATTCATCTCCATTGGGCCTGGGCTTTGCCACACTGGCCCAGCCAGACTACCCACTGCACAGAGAAAGCCATCAACAAGAGACCTGCCTGGGAATCAGCCCCTGGCTCATGCTTTGAACAGGAACGACGCATCTATGAGTCGTGTGGGCCCTGCTTCTCCTGGCACTCCAGTTCAACAACCTGCTGTCTCGATTTTGTCCTACCTGTGTCCTGTATTGGGTATCGTGAGTAAATATCAGGGTAGCTCCCTGCAACAACAGCTAAATCTAAAGTGTTGTCATCTGATTGCTTTGTTGCCTTTTCTGTCACGAACTGAGCCCTTCGGCTCCGGATTACAAATAGTGTGTGTTGTGCATGTTGCCTTCTTCTATCACAGGGCCCCCACCAGCTGCGATGCTGGTCTACCCTGGGCAATGATCCTGGCTAGCCCACCTTCCTCCTACCTAGGTACCCAGTGTGTGTGACTGTGTAGGGACTCTGAAGTGCATGCATGACTGTTTGATTGATATAGCCTTTAAGCAAATCAACCTGATTACACCCCTCCCTTGTTCAAGTCCCCTGAATAAATCAGATCTAACTATTTTTGCATTTAGCCTGACTGTGGTTCCAGTTTGTGCCAAAAGTACTGTACTGTTGCTATTTGCTGTGCATAACCTTGTTTTACAGGGGGTCTCCAGGGTTGAGCTAGAGGAACCAGCCCTGGTGGTAAGTGCAAAGAGTGTGGGTAATTGCATGGTGAATAAGGGTCATTGTGAAAGTGATTATTGTATGTTGCTCAGGCCAGTAGAAGGGAAAGTGGGGGGTTACAGTGTCCCGGAGGGCTGTGCCCAGGTTAGCTTGACCACTAACAACCCTGACCTCCGGGTGGAGGCACCCGTTTCAGTACCCAGGCCCCTTAACCTGCAGCTATTCATGCAGGCAGGGGTAGTAGCCCTTGGGATAATGCCACCTAGGGGTTACAGATGTGCTTGTGCCACTTAACCAGTGCAATTCAGTCACTGTTCTTTTGCTATGTTTTTGTGTTGTCACATTTGCTGTTACATTTATGTCCATTTGCACTGTTAAATCTGCACAGTTATGTTAGTTTTTTTTTTACCACTGACATATCCTATTAATAGAAACATAGAATGTGATGGAAGATAAGGACTGCTTGGCCCACCTAGTCTGCCCATTTCCCTACCTAACAGATAAGCTGCTGATCCTAGTTAACCTACAGCCTACTTCCTCCTACCTCGCACTAGAATTGCCTTATGTCTGTCCCATGTATTCTTAAATTCACCCACTCTTTTTGACTCCAAGACCTCCACAGGAAGGCTGTTCCACGCCATCTACAACCCTCTCCATGAAGAAATACTTCCTCACGTTACCTCTGAGCCGTCCCCCCCTCTATCTTCAAATTGTGCCCCCTTGGTCAAACAACATGAAGTCTTGCTGTGTTCTGACAATATGCAGTTAGCCCCAGCACTTGAACTGCTCCGGAGATGAAAGAGTTAACTCTATGCTGAGAGCATAATGTTGAGCTCGTGCTCAGTACAAACCTCTTTCTGCTGCACTTTCAAGTGTAACCGTCAGATTCTTTACTCCACCTAACTGAACAGTCGCTCCAGAGTTTCTTCTGTCGCTTTCGGTTCGCATTGTGAAAATCGTCGGTTGTAACTGCAAGTTTTATATATTTTCCTCGGTTCCGATCCCTGTCTGTGGTACAGTAAGTAGTAGTGGTAGTGGACTGTATTAAATACTGTGGAAATTGTAAAATTTAGAATTGTTCCGATCGGTTCAGCTGATCCGATCACTCTTTGGTCTGTGGTGATTCCGGTGCTTATCGGTTCCAAAAAAAGCTGTATTTAATGTTTTTTTTCCAACACTCGTAACACTGTTAGGAACCGATAAGTTTGTCTTACCTGGCCTGAAGCCGTGTAAAGGGTAAGGTTTTTTCTGATTTACTGTGGCCATGTCTGAGAAATCCAAAAGAAAAACCGGGCCCACTGGGTTTCAGCACTGTAGTGTGTGTGGGGAGGCCTTTGCTAAGGCTGACTCCCACACCACCTGTGTTTATTGTCTGGGGTTTGACCACCTCGACTCAAACTGCCAAATTTGCAAAAATTTTCCTAAGGCCACCCTAGAGAAAAGGTTGGGCAGGCTTAGGGAGAAAGAGGCCAAGAAGTCCGCTGACCCGGATGGCCAGCCCGGTTCGGTTCCAACCGAACCTGAGGGAGTACCCTCTGACCAGGGCCAGACTTCCTCGGCCAAGAGGAGAGACGACCCTGAGGGGTCGGTTCCTGCAAAAAAGAAGAAGGAAAAGTCAGCCAGTTCAGATTCAGATCCCCACCATCCAACTGCCGAGGAAATTGCCAGGGCGATTAGTATTGTGGAATCGCTCCGTTCGATTCCGACCGATCTGGCACCTCTCGGTAGGAACTCCGTTCGGTCGGTTCCCCCGGTTTCTGATTATTCTTTGGAAGAATATTATGAGCCGGAATGGGAAGGGGAAGAAGATTTTGATGATGATGAGGAAGAAGACAGCGGGGAAAGTCTGGATGAGCCCATTGAACCTGACAGCTCCCCAGACAGACCTTCAGGAGTTTCCCCTCCCAGGCTTTCTGAGTCCCCTTCCCACTTTATGTTTTACAGGAAAGTGGCTGACACCCTCCAGCTCCCTGTGGATGAAGCTGTTTAGCAGGAGGAACCTGATTTTGTGGAGATGATGGACATCCCGGGGTCCAAGAGACTGTCTATTCCCTTACACAAATCTTTTGGGAAACAGACTCACAAGCTTCTATTGACTCCAAATTCATTGCCTCCAGTGGACAAACAAATGGACAGGAGGTACATGCTGTCAGGCTCAGCTACGGAGTTCCTATACCAGCATTGGGGTAGTACAGGCTTCAGCCTGTGACAAGGCTAGCATACCCTTGACTTTTCACCCCCCCGGATAAGGACTCCAGGAAGATAGATGCTATGGCTAAGAAGCAGTACCTGGCATCTTCTCTGGGTCTCAGACAGGCTAACTACATGGCCTATGCAGCTAGATACCAGAAGTCCAGGTGGGAGTCTGTTTTGGATCTGGCTAAGCAGGCTTCCCCCCAGCTAGCCACGGAGCTGGAGGAGGTGGCAGCAGATGGGACAGAGGCATCTAAGATTCAGTTTCATGCTGCTGCTGTGGACTTGTGGACTCCAATGATGTTTCATCATGAGTCATGGCTACATCTGTCGCTCTTCGGAGGAAGGCTTGGCTCAGGTGTATCTCGCAGGATACCCAGGCTAAGGCCATGGATTTTCCTGTTGTAGGTAATTCTCTGTTTGGGGAGCAGACAGAGAACTACATGAAAAAGATGGATGAGTACAGAACCACCTATAGGAGTGCTCAAGCCAAGGAAAGGCAGTCAACTCTTCAGAAGCAGCAAGCTAGGGGCAGGGGCAGGCCTTTTCACAGGCCTTTCTACCAGGCACAGGCCTCCTCTCCTTTTTCCCAGAGGGGGTTCTTTAGAGGGAGAGGTAGGAGGGCTGCATCCACCTCTCAGCCTAAGGCTTCTACCAAGCAGACACCCTGAGGTGTCAGCCCGGGTCGACTCCCCTATCCCTATAGGAGGCAGGCTGGCTTACTACTTCCAGGTCTGGAAGTCTGTGACATCAGACAAGCGGGTCCTGGAGGTAGTAAGCCAGGGACTGACCCTCAGCTTCAAAAAGTTCCCAAAGCTGAGGGTCAGGTATTTTCCACCTGCAAACATCTCCGAAACCATTGCTCTAGAGGCAGAGATTTCCTCTCTGTTAGCTCTCAGAGCCATAGGAGAGTTCCTGCATCCCTCAGGGGCAAAGGTCTGTACTCCAGATACTTTCTTACCCCAAAAAAGACAGGGGAGTGGCGGCCCATCCTAGACCTAAGATACTTAAGCATTTACTGAAGCCAAAGTTCAAAATGGTGACTCTGGGAATAATTCTTCCCTCCAGGGGACTACCTAGCTTCCCTAGACCTCAAGGATGCCTACTTTCACATTCCCATCAGGTGCTCCCACAGAAAGTATCTCAGATTCGAACTGCCCTCAGGCCATTATCAGTTCAGGGTAATGCCTTTCGGGCTAACATCAGCACCAAGGGTCTTTACAAAATGCCTAGCAGTATTAGTAGCCTTTTTAAGGAGACAAAACATCTCTATTTTCCCATATCTTGACGGCTGGCTCATTGTGAGGCAGTCTCCAGACCAAGTCAAGTCAAATCTGCAAGTGATCCAGCAAGTGCTCACTTCTTTGGGATTCCTCCTCAGTCTTCCAAAGTCAGTTCTTGAACCAGTGCAGCTCCTCACCTTCATAGGGGTGGAGTTGGATACTGTCCAGGCAAAGGCCTTTCTTCCCTTGTCAAAGGTAAAGGCCCTTACAGACCTAGCTTCCTCATTTCATCTCCTGGTCTCTCGTCCAGCAAGACATTTTTTCCAACTACTGGGCCACATGGCAGCTGCCACTGCAGTGATTCCAGGGGTCAGGTTTTCAGATGAGGGATATCCAGTTTCACCTGAGGGCTTTTTGGTCCCAGAAAAAAGACCCTCTCACCAAACTGATTCCAGTGACTCAAACCTTGATCCATGATTTCCAGTGGTGGTTGGATCAGGACAACCTCAGACAAGGAGTCCCATTTGTCTCTCAGACTCATTCTGTGGTTCAGACCACAGATGCTTCCCTCCTGGGGTGGTGGGGCTATTTGGGAGCCCTCACAGCACAAGGAGTGTGGTCTCCTCAGGAGTCTGTCCTTCATATCAACCTTCTGGAACTCTGGGCAGTATACCTAGCCTTACAAGCTTTCACAAAGGCAGTACAAAACAAGGTGGTTCAGATGAGAACAGACAACACCGCCACCACCACCATGTGGTACATCAACAAGCAGGGAGGCACTCGGTTGACGGCCTTGTGCACAGAAGCCATGAAAGTCTGGTCTCTGGCCTATTCTCTACAGACATCCTTGATAGCAGTCCACCTTGCAGGGAAGGACAATGTGTTAGCAGATGCTTTGAGCAGGATTTCTCAGAGCCATCACAAATAGTCCCTGGATCCTCTAGTGCTAAAAGTGATATTTCTAAGATCGAGCACTCCTCAGATAGACCTTTTTGCAGCCCCAGGAAATCACCAACTTCTTCTCTTTTGTTGCAGACCCCCAGTATTGGGCTCAGTTCCCCTGGATGCTCTACTGTTGGATTGGTCAGGGAAATGTCTGTATGCCTTCCCCCCTTTCCTTTATTGTTCAGAGTTCTGGTCAAGATAAGGTCACAATCTTGCAAGGTGATCCTGATTGCGCCAGACTGTGCCAGGCAGCCTTGGTATCCTCTCTTGCTGTCTCTGGCGGTCCATCTTCCATTTGCTCTCCCCAAAAAACCCAATTTGTTAACTTCCTCTCAGGGGAGGATTTGGTATCCCAATCTTCAGTCTCTCAATCTCAGAGCTTGGCTCTTGAAGAGCTAGAATATACAAATATGTATCTGTCTCAGAGGGTTCTGGACATTTTCAAGGCTTCTCATAAACCTGCCACTAGAAAAACCTACAACTCCAAATGGAAAAGGTTTGGTATTTGGTGTTCTAGTAAACAGATATCACCAGACTCTGCTGACTTGTCTGCAGTTCTGGACTATATGGTTCATCTCAATAGTTTAGGCCTCAGACCAGCTACCCTCAAGGTGCATCTATCTGCTGTTTCTGCATTTTTATCAATGGGGAAGCCTTCTTCTCTAGCTTCCCACCCTGTGTTCTGTACATTTTTTAAGGGACTACTTCATACTAATCCCCCTTTCAAGGATCCTACCCATTTGGTATCTTAATGTTTGCATTGCTCAGCTCATGCAACCACCCTTTGAGCCTTTGGCCTCAGCAGAACTTAAGTACTTGACTTGGAAAACGGTGTTCCTGGTAGGTATTACCTCTGCCAGGTGTATCAGTGAATTGCAAGCTCTGTCAATGGAGCCTGATTTTATTTCTTTTCATAGAGATAAGGTGGTCCTTAGAACCAACAGGAAGTTCTTACCCAAAGTTGTTTCCAAATTTTCATCTGAACCAATCCATGTCCCTTCTGGTGTTTTTTCACTGATCATTCTTCTTCAGGAGAGAGAAGATTACACAATTTGGTTGTTAGAAGGTCTCTTAGCTACTACATTGAGCGCACTAAAGCACTTAGGTTTGACTGTTCTCAGTTGTTTCTCACTTATGGTGAAGTGGGAAAGGGTAAACCTGCTACTAAGAGAACTATTGCCAGGTGGATTGTCTCTTGTATACAATTCTGCTATGAAAAGCTGGGCAAGGTACCCCCCTCAGGCCTGAGGGCTCATTCGACTAGAGGTATAGCAACTTCTCTGGTGCGGCCAGAGATATTCCACTCTTAGAGATCTGTAAAGCAGCCACCTGGAAAACAGTTCATACTTTTACCAAGCATTACTCTCTGGACATCCAGGCTAGGAGTGATGCTAGGTTTTGGCAAGCAGTGCTGCAGAGCCTATTTCTAACTAGGTTCTGTACCTCCTCCTGGGGTACTGCTTGGTAGTTCAGACAGTTGTAATAGAATACAGCAAGATGTTGTTTGAAGAAAAATTACTCACCTTAGTAATTATGTTTCTTCTAATGGAGTCTTGCTGTATTCTGACCTCCCCCCCTGCCTCCCCTCTCAGAACCTGGTTTTTGGGAAGTGGGCTGGCAGGTACAGTGTTGCACCCCAGGGGTGTTTTGGCTCCCTCTCCTTTTGGAGGAGCTGGACATAGTGGATCTTCATTTGTTGTTATTTTAAAGTTATGTTAAGTTCACTACCTGAGTTTTTTGTTTTGAGGTTCTCAACTTGAGTCTTGTGGGATTCCAAAACTTTTGGTTGCCCTTATGGCTAGTGTTTTTTTACAATTTCTACACTATAGGTGTACTTAGTTAGCCTCGGCTCGTAAGAATCTGATGGTTACACTTGAAAGTGCAGCAGACAGAGGTTTGAACCGAGCATGAGCTCAACGTTCTATGCTCTCAGCATAGAGTTAACTCTTTCATCTCCGGAGCAGTTCAAGTGCTGGGGCTAACTGCATATTGTCTGAATACAGCAGGACTCCATTAGAAGAAACATAATTACTAAGGTGAGTAATTTTTTCTTCTTGCACATCTCTTTTCCTTAAAGATGCTAGCCTCTTGGACTTTGTTGAGTCCCTTGAGGTACTTGAACGTTTCTACCATGTCCCCCCTCTCCCTCCTTTCCTCGAGGCTATACATATTAAGCTCCTTTAGCCTTTCTTCATATGTTTTCTGGTGCAGACTCTTCACCATTTTGGTTGCCCTCCTCTGGACAACCTCCACCCTGTCTATTTCTTTGCGGAGATGGGATCTCCAGAACTGAACACAGTACTCCAGAAGTGGTCTTACCAACTGTCTGTACAGAGGGACAAAACCTTCCTGTTTTCTACTGGTGATGCCTCTCCTCATGCATCCCAGTATCCTCCAGCCCTCCTTACTGCCTTCTCACATTGCTTGCCCACCTTTAGGTCATCTGATATAACTACCTCCAGGTCCCTTTCCATTTTTGTTGTTGTCAGTGTCTCACCCCCCATTATGTACTCTTCCCCTGGGTTTTTGTTTCCCAGGTGCATTACTTTGCACTTCTTTGCATTGAATCTAAGCTGCCATACATTTGACCATTCTTCCAACCTTGCCAAGTCCCTTCTCATCCTTTCCATCCCACCTTGTGTATCAACCCTGTTGCAGATCTTTGTGTCGTCTGCAAAAACACATACTTTTCCTTCCAGTCCCTCTGCAGTGTCACTTATAAAGACATTAAAAAGGACCGGCCCCAGTACTGAATCCTGCGGTACCTCACTAGTAACCTCCCTTTCTTCACTGTGGACTCCGACATTGTTCTGTTATTATATTATATTATATATTATATCATATTTTTGCTGCTTTTCACATTGTACTCGTGGTACCTGGGTCGTACCTGAAAAGGGCACCTGGCACCAGTGTGCCTATCCGGTCAACAAAGAATAAATAAAACAAAGTATTTACCTGTCTTGCTAGTGGTATGAAGCTCTAGCTTTATATAGAACCAACTTCCCCTTGTGCTACCTAGTGTGCCCTGTTCTTATTCTAATTTGGCAGTCATGTTCTTCTGTTTTGTTGTTTATTTTGTTTCCTGTATACTTTTCCTATCCCTTTGGGTTAGAAAGTCTGACTCTTGTTTTTCTCCTGGCAAACAAAACTGAGGTGCATGAGGGAAGTGCCAATGGTTACTGGCTGACGCACATGGCATCCCATGAGAGGCACAAGTGCCATTATTACCCACGGTTGACTCCCTCCAAGCAACAAATTTGCTCCTGCAGGGTCCTGGTGCCCCTGACCCCAGATCCATAAGTGGTAATCAGTGGTATGGATATTCTGGAAGATCAACACTTATGGTAAGTACGCAATTTTCATTTTCTGCAGGAAATCATTTCAGGTCCTGGAAGCCAGTATACAAGAATAATCCTGCAACCTGTAACTGGTGGACCTTTCACTGCCATGCATTCAAATGACTTGGTCATACCTTTGGAGTATGCTGTCAGTTTCAATGCAGATCTAAAGCAGATGGCCACCCTGTCTAAGATAATGTACCACAGAATAGCCCGTTGGGATATATGCCTCCAGTTTAGGTCCAGAGTCTTCCCCCAACCAAGTCTCTGTAATATATATCAGGTCCAATGTGAAGTCCACAATAAAGGGCTCCATTGCCATGGCTTTGTTCTTCAACCACCTGGTATTACATAGAACTACCCTAAGAGGAGGAGCCATGTTAGCTGAAATATTAGCTGCCCATCTGTCGGAAAGCAGAGCAGCCCTAGGAATGGGTATCAGGCAGGGTGGCTACCTCTCCTGGTGTTATTCATTCCCAGGGCTCCTCCTCAGTCCCACACTTCCCATCCTGTTCACCCCTCAGTCAACCCTGAAGACAAACTTACATTGTGAGCAACAGCCCCAGACAACACCCAACTGCCTGCAACAATCGAAGACATCTGCTGAGAGGGTACAAGGGAGACCCCCAAAGGACCACAGCTGCTCTGAGGAGTAGGCTAGTAGTTGTAGTAATAAAGTTTTATTCTGAAAGGGATAGCCCAATTTAGCCAAAGCTCATTTTCAGTGGGACCCCGTAATACAAGGAGGACTAAGCATGGTCTGGCTGACAGAAGCACATAATAATTAAAACTACAACACACAGTTTGATACAATATGCACCCACAAATAAATCCACACCCACACCCACAACAAACCCACACAGTCACACTGCAGTCACACAGTTACATTCACAAAACTAAACACATCAACCACCCCAAGCACCCAAACACAAAAATAATACTATATTCTAGGGACATGGATATGTTGTTCTGTCCACACTGTCTGGCATGTCCTTTCCCCTTTAAGAATTGCTGGAGGGCCATCAGTGCAGCGGTTGGATTTCCGCTTGTGACGCCAGCGACCCAGGTTCGGGAACAGACCCAGGGTGCTGGAGGGCCAGCCGGGAAAAGAGGCCTGGGCGCGGGAAGACTGCTCACCTTCTCTGGGGAGGGGGTGGGGACCCAGTGCTTGCTGACTCCTGGCGGAGGCTTGGTGCGGCAATGCATTGTGTCCCATTGACCAAGGGGGCATAGGGCGATCGTTGTACACCTTGACATCGTGGCACACCACGCCCCTGGGGGCAAAGCGGAAAAAGTGTTCCATGGCCGACCAGATGATTTGCCTCGCCTTCCGCTGCTGCTCGAGTTCTGGATGCGCCCAGATTCACCCTCAGCAGCACCTGGGCCAAGTAGCATGTGCTTGCTGACCCTCACTGGTGCCTATCTCCCTCAGAGGAGGGGAACCCACCCGCCGAAGGGTTTCACTGGGTTTCCTTAGGGACTGCAATGTGGGGTGGTGGTGGCTGGCATTGGGGCAGGGGTGCCAGTGGGAGACCTAGGCAGCCCAAAGGAGTGGCCGACCGGGAGCAGGGAAGGTTGAAAAAATTGCTGGAAAGCCTTCAAGCTGGCTCCTCCCACCCACCCACCCGGTGATATATCCTCGGCTGAGCCCCATGATGCCAGCTTTTTCTTTCCACTGGAAGAAGCAGGTTCCCTCCTTACCGCTCCTGCGTTAAGTAGGCCCTGGTGCTTAAATCTTTGGATTTACTTTCAAAACTTAAACTCGTCAGAGTTTTGTCTTCAGTGCAATCTTTGATCGCGACTGCGATGGAGGAAAAGTCCTTGCCCAGATTTCGATGGTGCCCATGCGGGTAGAAGTTGTCGCGCACCAACCCTCACGCCACATGCATTTACTACCTGGGTCATGAGCATGATCCCCAGGCCTGCAATTTCTGCCAGTCGTTTCATGCATCGGTCATCGAGGACTGCCTTGCCTGCCTAAAGTTGGGCCGCCTGGAAAAACAGAATCCACTGGTCAAGTCTAAAGAAGCCCGTTGGGTGGTCTCCATGGCTGCGGGGTCCACCAAGCAGTTAGAGCAGCTTAAAGCCTTCAAGGAAGAAGGGGCTCGGGCCACCGATCAGTCCTCCTCAGTTTTTGTCTTTGTTCCTCTGAAGCTGGGCTCAATCTTTTCAGGCTCCTTCAAAGAGATGTGTCAGTCTCTCCCGACTAAGGGAGAGGGTCCTTCGGGTTCACTCAGCTTGCGCTCTCATAAGAAGGAGCCGAAAGATAAAGAGAAGACTCATCGTCAAAGTTACTGGGATCGAGAGCGGTCTTGGTCTCAGGAATCTCCGGTTTTGACTACAGTCCAAACCGCGGCCTTAGCCACTGGCTTCACAGTACCCCCGTCCAGTGAGATGGCCGAGATGCGGGCCGACTATCTGGCCGAGATTTTTCTAGACCCATTGTCTCTTAACGAAGCTGATAGTTCTTTATTTAGTTTAGTTCTTAATAAAAATGTGGTTGAAGAGCACAGTCAGCAAACCATGACAATGTTGTTATAATGGAGGCTTGGCTACTGGGTAATGCTAGTGATTTTGTACCATATCTAAGTTAGCAGGTGGTGTTTAAGAAATTGTGTTATATTGAAGAACAGTAGTATGATTCTTATTTCCTTTCACTTTATATGCCTATGAGATAAAATGTTGTAATAATCTTGTAATGATTTGTAATATGACTTGAAACAATGCATTTTATGTATTTAGGGGACCTCATTGTAAATGAGTTTTTAACTCACTCGAGTTTCATCCTGATTCATAAAACTTTTTTTTTATCATCATCATCACTTTATATTTCCATTGGGCACCCTTCCAGAGCTCAGGGCACCATTATAGTCCAAACAACATTAACAGATACACATAAATTCACAACATACATCATAAAATACTTATAAAATATAAACCCATGAAGAAACACATTAAAAGCAGGGACAGTAATGCTTAATACTGGGCTACGATTACCCCATTTCTATTAATAACTAGTAAAAGGGCTTTTTCCTCCTATAGACCAGAAAAGGCCTGATTAAAAAGGTGGGTTTTTAAAGTTGTTTTAAAACCTTCTACGGTCAGGCTATCTCGTATCCGACGGGGTAGAGAGTTTCACAGGGTCGGAGCCATAACAGCAAATGCTCTGCCTCCGGATGTCTTCAAACAGACCCCGGGAATCTCTAGCAGTCCCCCATTGGAGGATCGGAGTGGGCAGAAGAGACAGTAATGAGTCAGAAGGTCTTTCAGGTACTTCGGTCCCTGATGGTGTAGGGCTTTATAGGTCAGCAAAGTGACCTTGAAGGTTATCCGCCACTGTACTGGCAGCCAGTGCAGTTCACGCAGCACAGGTGTTATATGACTGGATCTAGGGGCTCCAGTAAACAACCTGGCCATCGTGTTCTGCACTAGCTGCAAGTGGTGGACATCCACCCCTGGTAGCCCTAGATAGAGGGTGTTACAGTAGTCAAGACGAATGGTGACAAAGGCATGGACCAGAGTAGGAAGAGGACCAGAGTAGGAAGATCTTCAGTCGGAACCAGGTGTTTCACCCTGGCTAAATTCCTAAGATGGTAAAAGGAAGATTTGACTATGGCCGACACCTGAGCCTTCATGGTCAAGCCCTCGTCTATAATCACACTAAGGTTACGCACCTGGTCCGAGACAATGAGCGGCATCCCCCCCAGCTTTAGACTAGAGGGTTGTCCCGCCAACGTCCCAGTCGACCTATGATCTGGGTCCACAACCAACACCTCTGTTTTTCCCGGGTTTAGCCTCAGCCAGCTGGTACTCATCCAGTCCTGAATCTCAGCCAGACAGCTGTTAAACACTGATACAGTGATATCCTCCTGGTCGGGCACAAAAGACATGTATAGACGAGAACCATCTGCATAGCAGTGAAAACTCAAACCATACTGCCTTATAATATCCCCCAATGGTAGCATGCACACTGCAAACAACATAGGAGACAACACCGAGCCCTGTGGCACCTCGCAGGGTAACTCATAGGGGGCCGAGGAATAAGTCCCCGATACCACCCTTTGAGATCTACCCTTGAGGAATGATTGAGGATCGACCTCCAGTCCACAGTGTCAAATGCTGCTGAAAGATCAAGGAGAACCACAATGATTTGGGATCTCCGATCTCTGGCCATCAGGAGATCATTTAGTACCCTTACCAGGGCTGTCTTAATGCTGTGTCTTTTTCTGAAACCCGACTAGAGAGGGTCATAGATATCGTGGCTTGTTTAATGGTCATCCAGCTGCAGAGCAACCACTTTCTAACTAAATTTACCTGTAAAAGGTAAGTTAGAGAATGGTCTGTAGTTGGCCTGGGAGTCAGGGTCTAAGGAGGGTTTTTTCAAGAGAGGCTGAACAGCTGCCCCTTTTAAGGGGTCTGGAAAGAAATCTCTTTCCAAAGAACTCCTAACTATCCCTGTCAGGACCAGGCCAATTACTTCAACACACCCTACAAGAAGGTGAGCTGGGCCCGGATCCAGACTACAGCAAGTTGGCCGCAAAGTCTGGACGATCCTCACGATATCAGTGACTGCCGGTAGGCTAAAGATAGACCAGGTTACCCGGGTGACTGTACCACTCGGTTGATCAGAGTAAGGCCCAATGGGGAGGCACTGGATGATCTCACTCCTGATGGAGGCCACCTTATCAGCAAAAAACTGCTCAAACTCATCACACTTTCCTTGTGATAGAGCACAACCAGATTGCAGACAAACTGGATTGCACAGTCTGTCCACAGTTAGGAAGAGCTGAGCCGGCCTGTTTTTCGCTGCAGCAATCTCCTTGGATAGGAACTCTGCCTTCTTATTGGAGAGTGCTGATTGGTAGATTTTATAATGATCTAGCAATCTAAGCATGTCCTCCTCCAGGTGAGTTTTCTGCCAGTGTCTCTCCAACCTTCGACCCTGTCTCTTCAACCCCCTTAGGGACCCATTAGACCATGGGGCCCCTGGGTGAAGGGTCAGGGAACGAACACAAGCCAGAGCGATGACATCCAAGGCCCCTGTTAACACCTTATTATAGGCCAGAACCATGGAGCCTGGGTCACCGCTATCAGTTGGGATTCCCGAAAGGTCCATCACTGCCATAAGACCCTCTGAGGTAACTCCCCTTAAAGGGAGGTAATGACCCATTTCCTTTAGGGCAGGCCTACTAAGGCAAGTCATAAAACTGAATCTGAGGGCATGATGGTCAGACCATCCAACAGGATCCACCACCATGTCGGTGATTTCCATCCCCAAGAGAAATACCAAGTCCAATGAGTGTCCCCCCGTATGGGTGGCAGCAGTAACTACCCATGTCAGGCCCAGTGATTCCATCAGCTGGAGAAGATTTTGCCCAAAGGGTGCGAGCTCGTTGTCCACCCAGGCATTGAAGTCACCCATAATCATCCAACTGGGGAACTTCAAGACCAACTTGGCGACAAGCTCAGTTACTTCTTGCAGGAAAACCCTCTCATCACCTGGTGGACTTTAGATGAGAAGGATCCCGCAGCCTGCACCTGCCCCCATAATACACTCAAAGGAGTTGGTAGAACCCACTGAGATCTCCCTGAAATCCAGTTCTGATCTAAAACAGATCACAACTCCCCCACAATGACGGTCCACTCTCGGGCAGTGTATAACCGAGAACCCAGCTGGCATGGCAGCCGCCAAAATCGGCCCTGCGTTTTCATCCAGCCAAGTCTCGGTAATGCAAGCCAGGTCAGCAGAGGCTACCAAATCTGCCACCAGTGCGGTCTTATTTTTAATTGACCTGGCATTGCATAACACTGCTCTAGAGGGACAGGAGCCCAAGGATGACCGCACTACCTGCCTGCACAAGTCAGAGCCCTTGGGTAATATTTTATGACTAAATATTTTACTACTACTATTACTACTATTTAGGACTCTGGTCCTACTGGTGACCACTAACGAGCAGACCCAGCATGCTGAGTCAACCTCAATGGTTACTGACCGAGACCAGGAGGAGCCTCGGTTCTCCCTGGCTCCCTCCGAGCACCCCCAGCGGTTCCCCCGGTGGTTGAGGTAGAGGTCTCAGTCTTCCTTATCCAGCAGGTCGAGTAGATCTCGATGGCAGCATTCTCTGCGCCATATGAAGCAGTGTCGCTGCTATTCATCTTCGTCCTCCTCGGCTGAGGAGAGGCTTCGGCACAAGTTGCATTGATGCTAGGAGGACCTTATGTGGCAACAGCAAGTTTTGGCCAGTCTGAAGCCATCCATGGCCTCCACAGCAGCCATCACATGACTGTCGCCCGACAGTCTGATGCTGATGCCTCCGGGATCGGTCGATACTGCCCCTCCGCCCAGTAGAGACCTTTTTGGCATGGTCTAAGCTGGCCTCTTTGCCTATTGTGGTGGAGTTGCCACCCCCGCAGTCACCGACCGGGGTTCCGACCAAGGAGTCTCAGCCAGCTAAGGGACTTCCTCACTGGCTGTTGTCACGCTCATGCCTGACAATCCGCGGTGGGTAGAGGCCGACTTGGGTGGTCTGCCACTTTATGAGGACTCTTCAGAGTCTGAGGGCTCCTCCCTGCACTCCCATCTGGTCGATGAGGAGTTAGTGTGGGGCCTCTTGATGGAGGAGGGACCCATGTCCTTCATGGGCATCCTCCGAATCTATGGGGATGCCTCTAGAGCCCATTCAGAAGTGGGCTTGCTATCTCCTCACAGACATTCTGGATAAAGGAGAATCTCCAAATGAAGGCCTTCCCAGTGGCCGAAGCCATTGTCGGCCCAGCTCTGGAGCTCTGGCAGCACCCTGCCTCCTGCCCTGTGCCTTCAGCCCAGATGGCCCACAAATACGTGGTTCCCATCAGTTTCCTGTCGGGATTTACGGAACATCCCTCGGCTGAGGGGCTGGTGACTAATTCCGTATTTCGGTGCTCGGGCCACAAGGGAGACACTGATAGGCCACTGGACAAGGAGTCCAAGAAATTGGACCTCTCAGCCAAAAAGGTCTATGCAGCCTCCTCGCTCAGTCTCCATCAGGCAGGCTCGTCCATCATTATGGCACACTTCTCCCATGCCCCCTTGGGCTGTTTGGATGAGGTAATTCCTCATCTTCCTGAGGACCTCCAGACCATGGTCAAGCAGGTCCAAGACCAGGGTCAGGCTGTGGCCAAACAGCAACTTTAAATGGCTCTGGACCTGGGGGACTCTTGTGCCCAATTGGTGGTGGCCTCGGTTACCATGCCCTGCTCAGGACTTCCTACGTCTCCTGGGTTACATGGTGGCCTGCACCACCATGGTCTGATTGGCCCAGTGGCATATATGCTCCCTTCAGTGTTAGTATGCCAGCCTATGGTCTCAGTGCAAAGCTCATTTCAATCAGCTGGTCACTGTGATCCAGAGGATGTGGGACGCTCTCCAATGGTGACTGCATTCGCTACATTTGTTCATGGTCAAGTGGTTCAAGTCCAGACAGAAAACACCACAACCATGTATTACCTCAATAGACAGGGTGGGATGCACTTCCTGCCCTTGTGCAAGGAAGCTCTCCACACCTGGACTCTCAGGTGCAGCCTGGAGGCAGACCTCCTAGCCATCCATGTGGCAGGAGCCTCCAGTCAGCTGGCAGATGCCCTCAGCCAGGTAGGCGAGGCCTCTCACGAGTGATCCCTCCATCCTGAGGTAGTTCACAGTCTGTTGTTCCAGTAAAGCACCCCTCAGGTGGATCTGTTCATCTCCAGGGAGAACGCAAAGCTGAGACTGCTTTGCACCCGCCCCCCCCCAAGCAGGGCTCATTGCAAGGGGATACCTTCTCAAAGCCATGGACCCTAGACCTCTTCTACACCTTCCCTCCACTTCCCTTGATCCACAAGGTGCTGCTCAAGATCAGGAGGGATAAGGCATAGGTAATCTTTGTGGTGCCAGACTGGCCCCACCAGTTTTGGTACCCAGATATCCTCAGCCTCAGCAACAGGCTCCTGGGGTGTCTTCCAGCACACCTGGACCTGCTCTCCATCATTCAGAGGAAGGTACTCCACCCGGACCTTCAGTCCCTGCACCTGACAGCCTGGTTCCTAAGTGACTAGAGTTCCAGGCTTTGGGTCTCTCTGAATACGTTTTCACTGTTGTGAAAGCATCTAGAAAGGAATCGATCAGATGTTATGCCTTCAAATGGAAGAGATTCTCCATTTGGTGTCAGAGCAAGGGGCTGGACCCCTTGACCTGTCCAGTGGCTGGCATTTTGGACTATCTGTGGTCTCTCTCTAAAGGGGGACTTCGGTCGATGACCCTTAAGGTGCACCTGGCAACCGGCTCTGCTTACCAGGCGTGGGCCAGTCAGCGGTCAGTGGCACAGGAGACAGTGATCTGGCACTTCTTTAAAGGTTTAGATCACATATCCCCTCCAGTGTGTGAACCACCACCACCATGGGATCTGCTGCTGGTATTGGCAAAGCTCATGGGCAAGCCATTCGAACCGATGCACAGGTGTGATATGTCACATCTGTCAATGGAAGACCACCTTCCTGGTGGCCATCACATCAGCCAGAAGGCTTGGAGAGCTCCAGGTACTCTTGCTGGAGTCTCCTTACGTGGTCTTCCACAGGGACAATGTTGTCCTGCGCCCCAACCCGAAGTTCCTCCTGAAGGTTGTGTTGGAGTGTCAACTGAACCAGGTGATGACTCTTCCGGTGTTTTTCCCGAATCACACCTCAGAGGCCGAAAACCGGCTCCATACTTTAGACCTGAGGTGAGCGCTCGCTTACTACAAAGAGCACATGGCTGGAGTTCGGGGAGAGGTTCGCCAGCTGTTTGTCACCTACGTTGAAGCTGTACCTGGCAGACCTGCAGCCAAATGGACAATTGGCAGATGGATCACTTCCTGCATTGATCTCTGCTATAGGTTGGCAGGTAGGGAGCCTCCTGGAGGGCTAAGAGCTCATTCCACCTGCCAAACTGCTGTGATGGTGGCTGCTTCTAGGGACGTCCCTATCCTGAAAATCTGCAGGGCTGCTACCTGAAAGTCAGCACACACCTTCATTTCCCATTACCACATTGACTTAGAGTCATGCCAGGATGCTGGTTTGGGGGCCTCAGTTCTCCAATCCTTATTTCCTAAGTAGGGGTATGCACCTTGCCTCCCCCCTCCCAGAGAACTGCTAGGAGTCTGCCAGATAGTGTGGATAGGACAACATATCCATGTCCCTAGAAACACAGGTTACTCACCTGTAACAGTAGTTCTAGTAGTGGTATATGTTGTTCATCCACATGGACCCACCCGACCTCCCCAGCTGCGATGCACACACCCTGCTTCCAGCAGGCAAGGTCTGGCATCATGGGGTGGAGCCGAGGGATATACCACCCAGGTGGGTGGGAGGAGCCAGCTTGAAGACTTTCCAACAGTTCTTAAAAGGGAAAGAACATGCCAGATAGTGTGGATGAACAACATATACCATTTCTAGAACTACTGTTACAGGTGAGTAACCTGTGTTTACTGTAGTAATAGCCGGCCCACCGGCACAGTGGTAGCACTACCACTCATGACACTGATGACCTAGGTTGGGGAACAAGCCTGGGCTATTGGAGGGCTGTCCAGGGGGAGGAGGGTCGAGCATCCCACAGGACACTGTCCTCCTCAGGTGAGGGAGGATATTGTGTCCCACTGCTTTACTGCCAGCTTGCTGTCCACAGATGGCAGTGCAGGGGATATGCGGATAGTAGGTGGGACCACTGGAGCATGCCCATGGGTTGACTGCCCATGGCTTTCCAGTGGCCCATCCCAATGGAAGTCCCTTGTTGGGGCCGGGGAGAAAAGTGGGAAAAGTAAGTGTACAGTACCAGGCAGATGAAGATCCTCCAGCAGCCCATTCTTGCACCAGATCCTATCTGCAACATTCCTTGGCTTGACCCACATCTTCACCTCAGCCCCAGGTGGCCAGATGACTGTGGGGAAGAAATGTCAAAATGTCTGAAGGTGTACCCAACCCCAGGGGATAAGCTTGGGGGCAGCACAGAGGTGTGTTGTGGGTGAGAGTGGGGACTGGGCCTAGGAGCAGAAACAATACTTGAAAAAATAAATTAATGAAATAATATTTTAAACAAAGCCCTGTTAAATATTTAAAGCGACCAGTATTAAAACATGCACCATAACAACATACAGTCAAAGGTGATAAACTGTCAAAGCTATAAATAAATCCATGCAATGTTTAATCCTCACATTCCCACTGTGAGGAACTGAAGTATCCAATGTTTGGATGCCCCACATACGTGTCTGAAGATGGAAATCTAGTCAAGTCCCACAAAGATGGCTCTGTGGCAGCAATGAGAAATGTCCCTTTGTTGAAGGTACTGTACAGTATGTAAAGCTGCAACATGAACTGTTGCACACATTTATAGCTGCCTAGACAAGCAGGCAAGGATGGATCGTAGGTTTGGGATTTCAGTGCTTCACAACCTAGTTCCAAAGTACAGTACTAACCTAGAACTCTTCTCCCAGGTACTACAAGGAGTCTGCAGTTAGTGTGAAATCACACATCACATTCCAGTTCTTAGAAGAAAGAGTCACTCATTGGAATAACTATTCTTCTTCTAAGGGATGGGTTGTATGGTCATACTAACTTTTCTCTACTGTACTTCTATTTCTAGGATAATTATAGGTTCTAACCCCAGGAATCCAATAATATTATTACTCTTGCAGTGCTCCTTTAAATCAGCATTGCCCCAGAGAGAGTAGAATGCTATGCTAATCATGGAATGTTTAGCTTAGGCATCTATTTTGAAACTGCCCAGTGTCAACTGCCTACATTCTACCTCAGATTTCTTCTCTGTGCTGCAAACTTCAGATGCCCTGGAGATCTCTCTCAAACGAGACAGATTCCTGTAGTGCATAGAGCAAAAATATTTAAGTATTTTTGTTTTATTTTTCATTACTGCCTAGTGTCATTGTTCTTTAGTGTTTTATACCTCATAAGTTTTAAATTTAAACTTGTTTATTGGTTCCTAGTGGTTCATTTGAACCGAGGGCAGCCAACCTTTCTTTTTATTTAATCGGATCCTTTTTTGTGGGTTCCAGTTACTTTATTCTTTAATTTTATTTAATTTTACCCACTTTTGAACCAAGGTTTATCGTTTTTTCTCAGCGGTTTCTCGGTTCCAGATCTTATCGGAACCAATAGTTTTTTTTCATTTTATCGGTTCCTGAACCGACCGTTTCTCTATTGAAACCAACTGCAAATATTTAAATTTAGACTATTTTTTGGTCGGTTACTGGTTCCTGTTTTCTATGATGTCAGACAAGCCTAAAAAGAAAACAGGACCCCCCTGGGTTCAAGAATTGCTTGAAGTGTGCAGAGGTGTTTGCCAAGGCAGACAGGCATGATCTATACTTGATTTGCCTTGGGCAACAGCACTTCAGTGAAGACTGTGATGTTTGTAAGTCTTTCCCTGTTAAGACGGTAGAGAAACGCAGGGAGAGGCTTAAAAGAAAACTAGAGGAGGGGTCCATGGGCTCTAACCAGTCCATCCCCCCTAAGACTGTGGCAGTTCCGTCCAGAGCCTCTAAATCCACCCCTGATACAAGTGAGGGCTGTGGCAAGAGAGGCAATCAACCGGCTGACTCCCCGGTGCCTGCCAAGAAATTAAAGAAAACCAAACACAATGACAACCTGACTGAAATGCCTCAAGGGGTCCCTCAGGTGCCTATTAATACTCCTTCTTCTGCTGATTTCACACATGCTTTTTACTCCAGGCTCTGCAGGGTTTGCTACCCCCTCAACAGCCTGTGATTACTACTGCTGAAAAAGCAACTGTTGCTGCCCCTCTTTTGCCTACTGCTACAGTGGCATATGAGGAGGATGACCTAGAAGAAGAGGGAATTGAACCTGAGGTGTCACCAGAACAGGATTTTGGCATCCCTACCAGACCCTCAGAGGATTTCTCTTCCCATTTTTCTTTAGTCAACTCTGGATCTCCAGACAGCTGAAGAGATCCAGGATGAAGAGGAGGCACAATACATGGAGCTGATGGGGCTGACACCCTCAAAGAGGCTCCTTTTGCCTATTTACAAATTCTTTAAGAAGGATGTTTTAGAAAACCTAAAGGCTCCCAATACAGTCACACCCACTGACAAAAAGTGTGACAAGAAGTATCAGTTAGAAAGATCTGGAGCTGAGTTTCTTTTTAGTCACCCAAACCACCGGGTATTGTACAGCAGGCTGCCTGTGAGAAAGCCAAAACTCCCTTATCCTCTCACCCCCCTGAGAAGGATTCAAGAAAGGTGGACAGCATGGCAAAAAAGGGGTACCTTTCGGCATCATTGGCAGTTCGTCAAGCCAGCTACCAGGCCTATGCAGTCCTTTATCAAAAAGCTCTCTGACAGTCAGTAGTGGACAGTGCTGAGGCTAACCCCTCTTTAACAGTGTCAGAGCTGCTAGACACAGCAAAATTGGGCTTGGAGCCTTCCAAATACCAATTTCAGATGACAGCTGACATCAGTGATACAGCTGCAAGGTGGATGGCTGGTACCATTGCTCTAAGAAGGTTGCCTGGCTGAGGGCTACCAACGTCACCCAGGAAACCCAAACTAAGGCAATGGATTTTCCTGTCGAAGGCCACTCTCTTTCTGGTGCCCAGACTGAGGCATATATGAAAAAGTAGATGAATATAAAGCTACTTTTAGGAGCAACTCGACCAGAGACAGATCCTCTACTTCAACTTCATCTTATTCTAGGAGAGGCAGGGGCAGGTCCTCTTTTAGGAAGCCTTTCTTTCAGGTACAGGCTGTTTCCCAGTAGCAGTACCAACCACAGCAGACTAGATTTTACAGAGCTAGAGTTAGAAGGGGTTCTCGGAGAGGATCCCAATCTGCTTAGCCTCAGCAGCAAGCAAAACAGAACCCCTGACTTTTCCCTTCAGGCTGCCTCTCCACATCCTGTAGGGGGCAGACTCACCCACTATTTCCAGGAATGGTTAAAAATAACCCGGGAAACAGTGACCACCAGTCATTGTAGTTTGAAATCACAGAAAGAGCAGAACCAAACCACACAAAAACATGTATCCTGGATTTTAGGGGCAGACTTTGGAAAATGGGAAGATACTTGAAAGAGGCATTAAGGGAATGGGACAGGAATCAGGGGTTGAGGAACAGTGGGCAGTATTTAAAATGGGGATTACAAGAACAACATAATTATGCATTAAGCAGGTTAGCAAGAGGAAAAGGAAGAGGAGACCATTATGGTAGCAAAGAAAGTGAAAGCCAAAAAGATTGCATTCAGGCAATACAAAAAGACACAGGCAGAAGGGGATAGGGAGAAGTACCAGGAGAAGCAAAGGGAGGCAGTGAGGTCAGTAAGGGAAGCCAAAGCTCAGACAGAAGAACACATTGCAAAATCAGTGGGTAGAGGGGACAAAACCTTTTACAGGTACATAAGTGAAAAAAGAAAGACAAAGGGAGGGATAGTGAGACTGAAGGGGGAGGATGGGGCCACGTGGAGGATGACAACAGTAAAGCTGACATATTGAACAGGTATTTCAAGCAGTCTTTACTGAGGAAGAGGAGGGTAATGGGTCTGAAGGGAGTACAAGGGTGAGAATGGTGCAGAAATGGACACAAGTCCCTTTACACGAAAGGTCCTGAAGGAACTGGAAGTAATAAGAGTTGATAAAGCAATGGGGCCAGATGGGTGCACCCAGGGTCCTTAAAGAACTAAGAGAGGTGGTGGCTGAACTCTGGCTATCCTGTTTAGCTGATCACTGGAAACAGGGAGGTACCCAAAGACTGGAGGACAGCAGATGTAGTCCCTTTATACAAAAGTGGGAACAAAGAGGAAGCAGGGAACTACAGACCAGTCAGCCTCACCTCGGTAGTGGGGAAGATCATGGAAGCACTACTAAGGAGAGATTGGTGGAACATCTGGTTGTCAATGGACTACAGGATCCAAGACAGCATGGTTTCACCAGTGGGAGGTCATGTCAGACCATCCTTGTTGAATTTTTTGACTGGGTGACTAGGGAGGTGGATCAGGGAGGGCAGTGGACATGGCCTATCTGGACTTCAGCAAGGCCTTTGACACTGTGCCACATAGAAGACTATTACACAAACTGGGGAATATGGGTGTGGGCAGGACAGTGTGGTGGGTAGGTAACTGACTGGGTGGCAGGACACAGAGGGTGGTGGTAAATGGCTGTCACCCACAGAGGGAAGAGTGACCAGTGGGTACCACAGGGATCAGTGCTGGGACCGGTCCTATTCAACATCTTCATCAGTGACATTAGCAGGACCTAGAAAGCAGAATTTCACTGTTCGCTGATGACACAAAGCTCTGTAACAGAGTAGACACACCAGAGGGTGTAGACAGAATGAGAAGGGACCTGCAGAAACTTGAAGAATGGTCAGGGGTTTGGCAGTTGAAATTCAATGCAAGGAAGTGCAAGATAATGCATATGGGGCACAAAAACCCTGGCACAATATATCAGTTGGGGGTGAGGATATAGCATGCACCAAGCAGGAAAGGGATCTTGGGGTTATCATCTCTGATGACCTCAAGGTAGGGAAACAGTGTGACAAGGCAGCAGGTAAAGCAAATAGGATGCTGGGATGTATAGGTAGGGGCACCACCAGCAGGAAAAGGGAGGTCATAATTCCGCTATACAAGAAACATAGAAACATAGAATTTGATGGCAGATAAAGACGGCTTGGCCCACCCAGTCTGCCCATTTCCCTACCTACTGGATAAGCTGCAGATCCTAGTTAACCAGCAGCCTACTTCTTCCTACCCCCACCCCCTAGAATGGCCTTATGACTGTCCCATGCATGCTTGAATTCCACCACTGTTTTTGACTCCACAACCTCCTCCAGAAGGCCGCTCCATGCATCCACAACCTCTCTGTGAAAAATACTTCCTTAAATTACCTCTGAGCAGCCTCCTCTATCTTCAAATTGTGCCCTCTTGTTCTTGCACACCTCTTTTTTGAAAGATGCTACCCTCTTGGACTTTGTTGATTCCCTTGAGGTACTTGAACGCTTTTCATGTCCCCCTCCTCCTCTTCTTTCCTCGAGGCTATACATATTAAGCTCCTTTCATCTCTTCATATGTCTTCTGGTGCAGACCCTGCACCATTTTAGTTGCCCTCCTCTGACAGCTTCCATCCTGTCTATGTCTTTGCAGAGATTGGGTCTCCAGAACTGCACGCAGTACTTCAGATGGGGTCTCACCAGCTGTCTGTACAGAGGGATAATAACTTCCTGTTTTCTACTGGTGATGCCTCTCCCTATGCATCCCAGTATCCCCCCAGCCCTCCTTGCTGCCCTCTCACATTGCTTGCCCACCTTTAGGTCATCTGATATGACGACCCCAGGTCCCTTTCCATTTTTGTTGTTGTTAGTATCTCACCCCCATTGTGTACTCTTCCCCTGGGTTTTTGTTTCCCAGGTGCATTACCTTGCACTTCTTAGCATTAAATCTAAGCTGCCATACATTTGACCATTCCTCTAACCTTGCCAAGTCCCTTCTCATCCTTTCCACCCCACCCTGTGCACCAACTTGTTGCAGATCTTTGCATCATCTGCAAGAGACATATTTTTTCCTTCCAGTCCCTCTGCAATGTCACTTATAAAGATATTGAAGAGGACTGGTCCTAATACTGAACCCTGTGGTACCCCACTAGTAACCCCCTTCTTCTGAGTGGACTCCATTTACTATTACCTCTGTGTCCTATTTTCCAGCCAATTCTTTACCCAGGCTGTCATCTTGGGACCCACTCCCAGGCTGGCTAACTTGTATATTAATCTTTTGTGTGGACTGTGTCAAATGCCTTGCTAAAGTCTAGGTAGGCCATGTCCACAGCCCCTCCCTGATCTACTACTTTGGCCACCCAGTCACAGAAATCTATCAGATTCGTCTGGCATGACCTTCCCGCTGTGAATCCATGCTGCCTAGGGTCCTGTGCCCCTCTAGCCTCTAGATACTCGACAATTCTTTCCTTCAGAAGTGATTCCATCATTTTCCCTATCACTGAGGTTAAACTAACAGGTCTGTAGTTTCCTGCTTCTGCCTTGCTCCCACTTTTGTGAAGGGGAATCACATCTGCCCTCCTCCAGTCCTCGGGTACCACCTCATCCTCCCATGATTTGTTAAAAAGGGTAGTCAGTGGTGTCACTAGTTCTACCCTTAGTTCTTTTAGAATTCTGGGATGAATCCCATCGGGCCCCATTGCTTTATCCATCTTCAGTTTTAAGAGTTCTTTCAGAACCCTTTCTTCTGTAAATGGGCTGGTATCAACTTCTGTATCCAGAGTACTTCTACTGTTTGTTTTAGGTACCTCCCCCTCTTCATTTGTAAATACTGAGCAAAAATATTTGTTTAGTATCTCTGCCTTTTCACAGTCTCCTTCTGCCCACCCTCCCTCTCCTTTATTAAGCCTCACTATCCCTCCCTTGGTCTTCCTTCGCTCCCTGATGTACCTATAAAAGGTTTTGTCCCCCTTCTTAACTGAGTTGACTATCTTTTCCTCGGTTTGGGCCTTTGCTGTTCTGACTGCCTTCCCAGCCTCCTTTGCTTTAACTGATACAGTTCTCTGTCCTGCTCCTTCTGCGATTCCTTACTTCCTGAATGCTTTCTTTTCTCTTCAACCTTCACTACCACTTCCTTTGAGAACCATAGTGGTTTCTTACATCGTTTTGTTTTGTTTATTTGCTTCACACAAAGGCTCGTTACCTCTGTAATGGCAGTTTTTATTATTCCCCATTGTTCTTCCACCCCTCCTTCCTGCCCATTTGCTGGTACATTCCTTAGGCACTCACCCATTTTGGCAAAGTCAGCCCTCCTAAAGTCCAGTACTTTTGCCTTTGTATGGCTTGATTCTATCGCTGTGTTTATTGTGAACCATACTGTTCGATGGTCGCTAGTTCCCAGATGGCTACCCACTTCTACATCTGTGATCCTCTCTCCATCTCCATTTGAGAGAACCAGGTCTAAGATTGCTCCCTCTCGAGTGGGCTCCAATACTAGTTGTCTAAGGCATGCCCCCTGTAGGGCATCTAGACAGTAGTGAGGCCCCACCTGGAGTACAGTGTACAGTTCTGAAGACCATACCTACATAAGGACATAGACAGGGTAGAGAAGGTTCGGAGGAGGGTCACAAAGATGGTGCATGGATTGCATCACAAGTCCTATGAAGACAGGTTGAAGGAACTGAACATGTACTCCCTGGAGGAGAGGAGGGGGAGAGAGGGGATATGATAGAGACATACAAGTATCTTACAGGGAGGAACAGGGTGCAGAAATACACTATTTTTAAGCGAAAAAGATGTTCCAGGACTAGAGGGTATGGGATGAAGTTGGAGGGAGGACGATTCAGAGGAAACACGAGGAAGAATTTCTTCACAGAACGGGTGGTGGACAAGGGAACACCCTGCCAGAGGAAGTGGTGGGGGCTGAAACAATCACGGGATTTAAGAATGCATGGGATAGACATAAAGGAATTCTGGAGGTCAGGGGTAAGGGGCAACAGACTTCTAGGAAAACATAAACTGAACTTACAAGCTCAAATGGGCAGACTGGGTGGGCCATAGACCCTTATCTGCCGACACTGTCTATGTATCTATGTATGTAACTACAGACAAGTGAGTCCTGGAAATAGTGAGTCAGGGTAGAAACATAGAAACATAGAATTTGACGGCAGATAAGGACCGCTTGGCCCACCCAGTCTGCCCATTTCCCTACTTAATGGATAAGCTGCAGATCCTAGTTAACCAGCAGCCTACTTCTTTCTACCCCAACCCCCTAGAATTGCCTCATGGCTGTCCCATGCATGCTTGAATTCAGTCACTGTTTTTGACTCCACAACCTCCTCCGGAGGCCATTCCATGCATCCACAACCCTCTCTGTGAAAAAATACTTCCTTACATTACCTCTGAGCCACCCCCCCTTCAAATTGTGCCCCTTGTTCTTGCACACCTCTTTTTTTGAAATATGCTACTCTCTTGGACTTTGTTGATTCCCTTGAGGTACTTGAACGTTTCTTTCATGTCTCCCCTCTCCCTCCTTTCCTCGAGGCTATACATATTAAGCTCCTTTAGCCTCTCTTCATATGTTTTCCGGTGCAGACCCTGCACCATTTTAGTTGCCCTCCTCTGGACAGCTTCCATCCTGTCTATGTCTTTGCAGAGATTGGGTCTCCAGAACTGCATGCAGTACTCCAGATGGGGTCTCACCAGCTGTCTGTACAGAGGGATAACAACTTCCTGTTTTCTACTGGTGATGCCTCTCCCTATGCATCCCAGTATCCCCCCAGCCCTCCTTGCTGCCCTTTCACATTGCTTGCCCACCTTTAAGTCATGTGATATGACTACCCCCAGGTCCCTTTCCATTTTTGTTGTTGTTAGTATCTCACCCCCATTGTGTACTCTTCCCTGGGTCTTTGTTTCCAGGTGCATTACCTTGCACTCTTAGCATTAAATCTAAGCTGCCATACATTTGACCATTCCTCTAACCTTGCCAAGTCCCTTCTCATCCTTTCCACCCCACCTTGTGCATCAACTCTGTTGCAGATCTTTGTGTCATCTGCAAAGAGACATACTTTTCCTTCCAGTCCCTCTGCAATGTCGCTTACAAAGACATTGAAGAGGACCGGTCCTGATACTGAACCCTGTGGCACCCCACTAGTAACCCCCCTTTCTTCAGAGTGGACTCCATTTACTATTACCCTCTGTGTCCTATTCTCCAGCCAGGGTCTCTCCCTTTGCTTAAAGTCCCTTCCTCCTCCAAGGTTAAAAAATTTTGCACCAGCTCCCTTCTCAGAAAGAAAACTACTGGAGCAGGAGGTACAGGCCCTACTGCTGGCAAAAGCAGTGGAGCCTATCCCCCACAACCAAAGAGGGCAAGGGTTCTATTCCAGATATTTCCTAACAACAAAAAAGAATGGAAAGTGGCGGCCTATACTAGACCTCAAATTGCTAAACAGGTACCTGGTAAAGCCCAGGTTCGAAATGGTCACAATGGCCATGAATTTGCCAACTCTGCAAAAGGAGGACTGGCTAGCCTCCTTGGATCTAAAGGACTCATATTTCCATATTCCCATAGGGGTGTCACACAGAAAGTATCTCAGGTTCAGACTCCCTCAGGTCACTACCAGTTTTTAACACTTCCCTTCATCCTTACCTTTGCACCAAGGGTCTTTACCAAGTGCATAGCAATAGTAGTGACACACCTCAGAAGACTGTGTGTCACAGTTTTTCCTTATCTGAATGATTGGCTAATCATAGGAAAATTCCACCAACAGATGTCAGACCACCTTCAGGTAACCCAGGATATGCTGCTGTCCCTGGGATTCCTTCTCAATACCAAAAAGTCAGTCCTGACCCCCTGTGCAGGTTCTGCAGTTCATAGGTGCAGAACTGAATACAGTAGTAGGACTAGCTTTTCTCCCTCAGAAAAGGGCAAAAAGCATTCAGCTTTTGGCAGGCTCATTTGCCCTGAGCAGGCCAAAGCCAGCAAAACAGTTTCTTCAACTGTTAGGGCACATGGCTGCAGCAACAAGCACAGTCATAGGTGCCAGGTTTCAAATGAGAGATATTCAGTTCCACCTCGGAGCAAACTGGTACCAAAGGCGGAACCCCCTCTCAAAGCCAGTACCAGTCACACAAACGTTACTACAGGCTCTCCAATGGTGGAGGAAACTGGAAAATTTAAGGGAAGGGGTTCCATTTCTGCAGGAGCCTCCCTCCCTGGTTCTCACAACCGATGCTTCCCTGCTTGGTTGGGGTGCTCACTTAGGGGATCACATCATCCATGGTACCTGGGAGAGTGCAGACTCACTCCTGCCCATAAACCTGCTGGAGTTAACAGCTATTTATCTGGCCCTTCAGGTTTTCTCTCATCTCATACAGGGAAAGGTGGTACAAGTCAGAACAGACAATACCACAACAATGTATTACATCAACAAACAAGGAGGGACAAGGTCCTCTCCTCTGTGTACAGAGGCAGTGAAGATATGGAGCCTTGCTTACTCTCTAAATGTCTCTCTGTAGTCAATTCATCTGCCAGGCAAGGACAACAAGTTGGCAGATGCACTGAGCAAGATAAACCAGGCCCATCATGAATGGGCATTGAACAAGCAAGTGGTGAATGCTCTATTCAGGAGGTGGGGGACCCCAAAAATAGACCTTTTTGCTTCCCACCAAAATCACCACTTACCTCTCTATTGCTGCAGGACCCCAGTGAAGGGGACAGTTCCAATGGATGCCCTGATTCTGGATTGGACAGGCAGGTACCTTTATGCCTTTCCTCCTTTTCCTCTGATACTCAGGGTGCTCATCAAGCTCAGGTCACAACCAGCTTTGATGATTCTGGTAGCCCCGGATTGTGCAAGACAGCCTTGGTACTCCCTGCTGCTGTCAATGTCTGTGAGCAAACCAGTTCACCTCTCTCAGAGGTACAATCTACTGACTTCCTTTCAGGGAAGGGTAGTGTACCCCAATCTCAGGTCTCTCAAGCTCAAGGCCTGGTTCTTGAGGACTTAGAATATGCAGATTGCCAATTCTCTGAAGCAGTTTTAGAAGTCCTTAAGGGTTACAGGAAGCCTTCCACCAAGAAAACCTATGCCTCAAAATGGAAAAGATTTTCCATTTGGTGCAGTGACAAGGGTATAGACCCAGCCCAGGCCAGGATCCCAACCCTTCTTGATTATTTGTCTCACCTGCACTCCCTGGGGTTGCAGCACTCAACTCTGAAGGTACACCTGGCTTCAGTTTCAGCATACCTTTCAGCTAGAAAGGATACCTCCCTGGCATCAAACCCTATATTCAAAAGATTCTATAAAGGGCTCTCGCCATTTGTTTCCCCCTCACAGGGAACCAGTGCCAGCATGGGACCTTAATATTTGCATTGCCCAGCTTGTGCTTCTGCCCTTTGAGCCTATGGCATCTGCAGAGCTTAAATTTCTTACTTGGAAGGTAGTTTTTCTGGTAGCAATCACTTCTGCCAGAAGGATAAGCGAGCTACAGGCCCCCTGTGTGGAAAAGGACTATGTTTCTTTCCACAGGGACAAGGTAGTGTTGAGAACTAAATAGGAAGTTCCTCCCCAAGGTGGTTTCTGACTTCCATTTGAACCAGTCTATAACACTGCCAGTTTTCTTTACTGAATACTCTAACTCAGGTGAGCGTAGATTGCACAGCTTGTATATAAAAAGAGCACTGAGTTATTACATGACTCACACCAAAGATCATAGGCAGGACAGACAACTGTTCCTCACCTATGAGGAAGTAGGTAAAGGTACTCCTGCTTCAAAGAGGACTATCTCTCGAAGGACAGTCCAGTGTATTCAGTTTTGCTACTCAAAGGTAGACAAAGTTCCTCCCCCTGGTCTTAGAGCCCACTCTACAAAGGGGCACAGCTGCCAATATTACAGCTGCCCGAGAGGTACCTCTAATGGAAATATGTAAAGCAGCTACCTGGAGGTCAGTCCACACCTTCACTAAGCATTATAGCCTGGACACCCAGTCCAGGAGTGATGCCAGATTTGGCACAGCAGCCTTGCACAATCTTTTTCCTAAATAGATTCTGGCCCACCTCCTTGAGGTACTGCTGCATAGTCTGCAAGAGTAATATTAGTGGATTCCTGGGGTTAGAAGAAAAAATGACTCACCTGTAGTAATCTTGTTTCTTCCAAAGGGATCCACTAATATTACTAATCCCTGCCCTTGCCTTCTCTTTCAGAATCAGTAACAAGAAAAATCCTCTCCACAACTAATGAGATGTATAGTTGGAGTGGCATGCCACCTGCTGGCACCTTCTAGTAATGTCTTAACTTGTTGGTTCTTTTCTAAAGGCATATCTGACTTCAGAAAAAAGGGACATTTGTTTTTATAAAATGGGCATAGCAAAATAAGAGTGATGATTGGCTAGAAAATCGGTGCCATATATGTATTACACATAGAAAAAATAAAAGGACAAGCAAACAAATCAATGTCCCTAAATAGAATGTTGACAAAAAAAATGGAATGTTCATAAATGTTAAGTTAGCCATCTTGTTTTCACGCTTAGCGAGAGCTGTACGAGCAAATAGTGAAGCAGGCAACAGCAGTACTTCTCATTATCTTCGAATAATCATTGTACCATTCAGGTATGTAAACCAGAAGCAGTTCCTGATGCAGTGTAGCTGCGACGGACAGACGTGACAGTTTCAATCTGTTCGTTCATCCGTCAACAACGCTCCAGCACTGAGATCATCCAGTAAATAAAATGTTTATTGTTATGTCAGCTGTCTTACAAACAAGTATCAGAAGTCGCGTTTAAACAGGACAAGCTATGCAAGAGATTACTGGTGCTGTCATGAAATTGCTGCATGAGATGTAGGAAAGGACGTTTTAGCCGTGTTGGTCTTTGGAAACTGGAGAGAGAGAGAGAGAGTGTGTGTGTGCGCGAGCGCGCGCTTGGGGGAGGGGTCCAGCCTGGCAGCCTGCCAAAACCATGATGTCATTTTCTTGCTGGCGGAAGGACTATTTTATCAGAAGTTCTGATAAAAAATGCCTATTGCTGCTTACTGGTGTGCTATTTTGTAGGGGCAAAATTAAAAAAAAAAAGTTTCCCATTTTATAAGTGCAATAAAACACTCCAGGGTGTGAGTTGAACAGATATTACTGCACTTCCAGGGGCTGAAGGCACTTGGCAGGGCCTTGTGCCTTACTACGCCTCTGGGCATGTGGTAATATCTGTTCAACACACACCCCGTCGTGTCTTATTGCTTACATACTAGTCCTTTGGTTAATGTTGTTATTTGCCCAGTTGGCCATTATTTTTCTGTAATTATTTAAATAGTGAGTCACATGTTGTTATGGCCTGTTTGCAAGCTTCTAAGAAATCTGAGGTAGAATGTAGGCAGATGCACAAGCTAAACATTCCATGATTAGTGTAGCATTCTATTCTCTCTGGGGTAGTGCTGATTTAAAGGAGCACTGCAAGAGTAATAAATAATATTAGTGGATCCCTTTGGAAGAAACAAGATTACTGTAGGTGAGTAATTTTTTTTCTTCTTCACTATGTAAGTAATGTAGTTTTGTTCTTATGATAAGCATTCACAAAATTCCTCCTCTTCTTAATATTTTTTACCAACTTGTAGGCAAACTGTTTTAAAACATTTTTACATTATTTTATTTCTTTGCTCATAACTCCCTATCCTCTTGAGTTTAAGGATCTGCTTCTGTTGAAATGTTGGGGATCTCGTGACCAGCAATGTGCAGATGACAGCCTTTGAAACTCCATACAGTAGCAGGGCATCATGCAGGCACAGACTTGATGCAATTAGTGTGACCATGCATCACATTCCTTAGAAGAAACAAAGTTTCTAGGGACATGGATATGTTGTTCATCCACACTCATTGGCAGGTTCCTTGCCGCTTTAAATCTTGCCGGAAGGTCTTCAAGCTGGCTCCTCCCACCCACCCGGGTGGTAAAACTCTCGGCTCCGCCCCATGATGCCAGATCTTCCTTACTGCTTGGAAGCTCAGGTTCCCTCCTTAACGCTCTGCGTTTAAGACTGGTTCCTAATTCTTCGAAAAGTTCTAGATTAAAAGGTTTTTTTTGCAAAAAGAATTCGGTCTTCTTTCCCTCGCGGCTGCGATGGATAAATCGACTCCCGGTTTCCGGAGGTGCCCTAGCGGGCAGAAGATGTCTAGGATGGATCCGCACTCCACATGCGTCTACTGCTTGGGCCTTGAGCATGACCCGCAGGCCTGCGACTTGTGCTCTTCCTTTTCCGCCTATGTCCTTGAAGACTGTGCTGCCCGATTACAACTGGGGCGCCCCAAGAAAAAAATTCCTCCAGTGAAATCTAAAGAGTCCCGGTTGGCGGTGTCCACGGCGGCGGGCTCGGTGGATCAGCTCGAGCAGATGATCACCCTCAAAGAGGAGGCTGCGCGGGCCGCTTCTACCTCGGCCTCGGCATTTGTCCCGCTCTCTTTAGGTGCCTCGTATTCGGCTTCTTTAAAGGAGCTCTGTCTGACCCTCTCTACGAAAGGTGAGGGTCCAACTTCTTCGGGTCCTTTTTCCAGGCCCAAAAAGAGCAAAAGTAAGTCTCTCCGTCGACACTCTTGGGAGCGGGAAAGATCCCCCTCCCCTTCTTGTCGACAGTCGACTTCGGTCGACCCCTCAGCTTCGGCCACTGGCTTCACGGTGTCCCCGTCAGGCCAGTAGACCGAGACTCGCGTCGACGCGGTCGAGATTTTTCTTGACCCATCAGACGGGTTGTCGGCTGGAGAAGCTGAAAATCCCCTCTCCCCGGTTCCCCGGTGGAGTTGAGGATCCCATCGGCTCGTCTGTGCCTCGGTTCTGGGGCCTTGGTGGATTCGTCCGAGCCGAAGTGCGATTCAGGCACTTCCCTGCGCCGTCCTCGGCCCTGAAGACTCTCGGTTCGGACATCCTCGTGTCCAGCCGATCCCGCCAGGCGTGTCTCAGTCTCGGCATCACACAGAAGCGCGCTGCCAGCTCTTCCTCCTCCTCCTCCTCGGACGAGGAGGCTCGCGCAAGTTGCGCCGGAGGTATGAGGAACTCATGTGGCAACAGCTCCTTTTGACCGGGAATAAGCTGACCCAGTCGTCTTCCCCGGCCATTAAGTGGCTGTCACCGGAGCGGCCGAAACAACCCCTCGTTGTAGCCGAGGAGCCTGTTCCCAGGCCGGTTGTTCGGCCAATTCCAGCTGCCCCACCGATTCTGGTGGAACCTCCGCCTCCACAGCAGTTAGTTGGGGCTCCGACCAAAAATTCTCAGTCGGCTAAGGGTTTGCCCCATAGGCTGTCTGTCACCCTCACTCCCGATAAACCTCGGCAGATGGAGGGTGGCTCAGGCCCCAGGCAGCTCTTCGAGGACTCTTCCGAGTCCGAGTATGACTCCTCCCTTTTCTCCAAGCGCATGGACTTGGAGTCCTCTGGAGGACAGTCGGTGGACGATAGCCCTTCATCCTTCTTAGGATTGCTTCGGCTCATCTCGGAGTACACCGGGATAAAGCTCGAACCCGTTTCTAAATGGGCCAGGTATCCCCTCACGGAGATTCTGGACCGAGGGGATTCTCCTACGGAGGCCTTTCCAGTGGCCGAGGCCATAGTGGGTCCAGCCTTGGAACTTTGGCAGCACCCTGCTTCCTGCCCTGCACCATCGGCCAGAATAGCCAGGAAGTATGCGGTCCCTACCGGTTCCCTGTCCGGTTTTTCGGAACACCCCTCTGCTGAGGGGTTGGTTACCGACAGCGTTTTCTGGCATGCAGGGAACGCCAGGGATGTGGACAAACCTCCCGAAAGGAATCCAAGAAATTGGATTATGCCGGGCGAAAAGTCTATGCCGCCCTCTCTTGGCCTCTGTCAGGCCAGTTCGGCCATCCTCATGGCACATTTTTCTCATGCCCTGTTGGGCTCCCTGGATGAGGTTGTCCCTCATCTTCCCGCGGATCTGCAGACTACGGTCAGGCAGGTGCGGGACCAGGGCAGGGCAGTGGCCAAACAGCAGCTCCAGACTGCTTTAGACATTGGGGACTCATGTGCCAGGTCAGTGGTGGCTGCAGTGGCCATGCGTCATCGGGCTTGGCTGAGGATATCCACCTTTACCTCGGATACCCAGCACAAGTTGGCGGATGTTCCCTTTTTGGGGACTGACCTCTTTGGCCCTGGGGTGGAAGGTCACCTGCAGAGGATCGAGAAGTCCAATGCTACCTTGGACTCAGTCTCTTCCGCTCAGAAGGACAAAGGCCGCAAGCCACAGCCTAAGCCCTTTCGTCCTTCTGCGCCCCCGGCGCACCTGGCCCAGCAACATCAGGGTCAGCAGGCTCGAGCTTGGCATCCCAAACCCAAGCCATCGGCTTCCTCCAACAGGAAGCAGGAGGAAAGGCCCAGGTGGTCCCTCGCCGTGTCTCCTCCAAGCCTGCCCAGTGACAGGCTGAGGGGTGTTGCCCCATCCCGCCACCTTACCCCTGGTTCCCCTGGGGACGGCCCGACACTGCCTTCCGCCTGGTCCGCTGTTACCATGGACAGGTGGGTACTGGAGGTGGTGGAAAAGGCCTGCCTCTAGAATTGAGCAGGCCCTCGCTTTCAGAGCCGCGCAGCTCTGGGGCCTCGAGGTCCGGTGAGCCTCACTGGTGGCTCGTCGAGCCGACATCACTCCGCCTCCTCCAGAAGGAGGTGATCAGGAGGTAGAGGACCCCCAGACCTGGGGTTTGTGTCCAGGTATTTCCTGGTTCCGAAATGGACGGGGCTGGCGACCATTCTCGACCTGCACGACCCGAACAAGTTCCTAAGGTCTCGAACCTTCAGGATGGTCACCTGGTGCAGATAATACCATCTCTGGAACACGGCGTGGTTTTGCTTTCTGGACCTACAGGACGCGTTCTTTCACGCCCCTATCCGTCCGTCACATCGAGATTCCTTCGCTGAAAGGAAGGATCCCTCTTCGAGTTCCAAGCCATGCCCTTCGGCTTATCTCTAGCTCCCAGGGTCTTCACCAAATGCATGGCAGTGGTGACAGCATTCCTGTGGCGCCGAGGGGTCCGGGTGTACCCTTACCTGGACGATTGGCTGATAGCAGCCCCCTCCAGTCAGGAGGTGGAGCGGTCCAGAGATCTGGCCCTCCAGGTCTGCTCTCAAGTCGGGCTTCTTATCAATGAGGCCAAGTCGGAACTTGAGCCGAAGCAGGTGATCCTGTTCATCGGGGCAGAGCTCATCTCTCTTCGAGCCAGAGCATGGCTCCCCATGGACAGGGCCGAGATTCTTACCTCCTTTGCCCAATCATTTCTGGTTGGGCAATCGCGCCCTGCCCGTGACTTCCTGCACCTCCTGGATCTGATGGCGGCCTGTACCAGCGTGGTCCATTGGGCATGCTGGCACATGCGCCCCCTTCAGTGGGGACTGGCCAGCCAGTGGTCACAATGCTGCGATCCTTTGGACCAGCTAGTGATAGTGACCCAGGAGATGTGGAACGCACTCCAGTGGTGGACCATTCCATCTCATCTGCAGGAGGACATCCCATTTGTCCGCCCCGAGCCAACGGTCTCTCTATCGACCGATGCCTCTCTGATGGGTTGGGGTGCCCATCTGGGGGAACAGCAAGTGCACGGCCTTTGGTCCCCGCGGGAGTCCCAATGCCACATCAACCTGCTGGAGCTCTGAGCGGTCCGCCTAGCTCTCACCGCCTTTGCTCCATTTCTCCGGGGTCAAGTGGTCCGAGTCCAGACGGACAATACCACGACCATGTACTACCTGAACTGCCAAGGCGGGACGCACTCCATGCTTCTATGCAAGGAAGCTCTCTGCATTTGGTCACTCGTGTGCAGCGTGGAGGTGGATCTCCTAGCCATTCATGTTGCAGGAGCCTCCAACACCCTGGCCGATGCCCTGAGCTGGATAGGGGCTGCATCTCACGAGTGGTCTCTCCTGCCGGAGGTAGTACAAGATCTGCTCTCCCACTGGGGCACACCTCAGGTGGATCTGTTTGCCTCAAGGGAGAATGCGAAGCTGAGGCTGTTTCATGCCCACCCCTCTCAGCAGGGCTCGCTGCACGGGGATGCCTTCTCGAGGCTCTGGACCCCGGGCCTCTTCTACGCCTTTCCCCATTTCCCTTGATTCACAAGGTGCTTCTCAAGGTGAGGAGGGACAAGGCGCAGGTGATTCTGGTAGCCCCAGACTGGCCCCGCCAGTTCTGGTACCCAGATCTCCTCAGCCTCAGCTCCAGGCTCCCGAGGCAGCTTCCAGCTCGCCCGGACCTGCTTTCAGTCAATCAGGGGAAGGTGTTCCATCCGGACCTTCAATCCCTGCACCTGACAGCCTGGTTCCTGAGTGGCTAGAGTTCCAGACCTTGGGTCTTTCCGACGAGGTCCTCATTGTTGTTGAGGCATCCCGTAAAGAGTCGACAAGAAAATGCTACGCCTTCAAATGGAAGAGATTTTCCATTTGGTGTCAGGGCAAGGGCTTGGACCCTTCCTCCTGTTCTTTGGCAAGCATTTTGGACTATTTATGGTCCCTTTCTAGTCAAGGGCTTAGGTCGACGACCCTAAAGGTGCACCTGGCAGCCATCTCTGCTTACCGGGCGCGGGCCGGGGAGCAGTCGGTGGCACAGGAGAAGGTGGTAGGGCGCTTTTTCAAAGGCCTTGATCACATTTCAGAGGCCTTGATCACATTTCCCCTCCGGTGCGAGATCCTCCACCTCCGTGGGATTTACTGCTGGTACTGGCAAAGCTCATGGGCATGCCATTCGAACCAATGCACAGGTGTGATCTCTCTCACCTGTCGTGGAAGACCGCCTTCTTGGTGGCTATCACATCAGCCAGAAGGATGGGAGAACTCCAGGTGCTCTACATTGAGTCTCCTTACCTGGTCTTCCACAGGGACAAGGTTGTCCTGTGCCCCCACCCGAAATTCCTTCCGAAGGTGGTGTCGGAGTTTCACCTTAACCAGGTGTTGACTCTGCCGGTGTTCTACCCCAATCACACCTCGGAGGCCGAATATAGGCTCCATACTTTGGACCCTAGAAGGGCGCTCGCTTATTATAAGGAGCGCACAGCTGAAATTCGGGGAGAGGTTCGCCAACTGTTTGTCACTTACGCTGAAGCCGCACCTGGCAGACCTGCAGCCAAGCGGACGATAGGCAGGTGGGTCACCTCCTGCATAGATCTCTGCTATAAGTTGGCGGGCATGGAGCCTCCCAGAGGGATAAGAGCTCATTCTACCAGTCATACTGCTGCATCGGTGGCTGCTTCCAGGGACGTCCCTATCCAGGAAATCTGCAGGGCTGCTATCTGGAAGTCAGCACACACCTTTATTACCCATTACCACACCCCACCTTGAGTCACGCCGGGATGCTGGTTTTGGGGCCTCGCTTCTCCAGTCTCTATTTCCTAAGTGGGGGGTGTGCGCCTTGCCTCCCTCCTCCCGGAGAACTGCTAGGAGTCTGTCAATAAGTGTGGATGAACAACATATCCATGTCCCTAGAAATACAGGTTACTCACCTGTAAGAGGAGTTCTAGGAATGGTATATGTTGTTCATCCACACAACCCACCCGACCTCCCCGGCTTCAATGCACAACCTGAGCTTCCAGCAGGCCAGATCTGGTGTCATGGGGTGGAGCCGAGAGTTTTACCACCCGGGTGGGTGGGAGGAGCCAGCTTGAAGACCTTCCGGCATGATTTAAAGCGGCAAGGAACCTGCCAATAAGTGTGGATGAACAGCATATACCATTCCTAGAACTCCTGTTACAGGTGAGTAACCTGTATTTGTAGGATGTGTAACCACTTCATTTTACGTACTGCAACAGTTGGTAGTTAGGTGATCAAAAAAAATCTGAAATGTGGAATAACGCAAATACTGATCCTAAAGAAACTGTAAATTGTTACAAAGGCACGTTTTGCTAACAAGTAAATAAATACTGTTGCAGCTCAGAGAAGTGGATCCGTCGAGGTTGGAGGGAACTCTTTGGATTATTAACAATCTTTGTTAATCTGGTCCTGATCTTCATCATAGAGATGGTGAAGTTTGTCAGCCAATCACTGTTCCAGGTAAATTACCTTTACAAGCTGTGGGATGACTTTTTACTAATTTGTTTGCTTTACCAGAAAAATACACTGCTTCCAATATTCTGAAATCTAGGACTTCAGAACTGAAGTTGTGGATTTTAGAACAGCAGACTTCAACCAGATGAGGGAGCTGGTCCAAGACAAATTGATGAAGGTGGACAGCATCAGAGGTGTAGAGGAAAGTTGGGGGGGGGGGCAATAAAGAGGACCATTCTTAAGGCAACAGTGTCATATCCAGGAATTGTTAATAAATGAAATGGGCACAAGAGACCAACTTGGTTCTCAGAAAGGACCAGAGAACCCGCGAGGGCCAAGAAAAAGGATTTCACCAGGTACAAGGAAAAGCAGGGGAAGGATGAATGGAGAGAGAGTGCCAAATAAACACTAGGGAAGCAAAGAGGACGGTCAGAGGGGAAAAGGCAGACATGAAACTGCATACTGCAGTGAGGTCTAAGGTGGGGGAAAACAATTCTTTAGATATGTTAAGGAAAAAGGAAGCAGGGAGGAGGTATTGTTAGGCTAAAGAGGGGGATGATACTAGAGAAGGATGAACAAAAAGCAGCCATCCTTAACGATTACTTCTGAGTTGTCTTCACAAGGGAAGGCAGTGGGCCCCTGCCTGAAAGTGGCAGCAGGGCAACTGTCAGGAGCATTCCTGAAATGAGGTAGTCAGTATTTACCAGAAAAAGGGTCCAGAAGGGTCTTGAAGCCCTAAAGGTAGATGAACCCTAAGGCCTAATGGGACGCACCCAGGGATACTCAAGGAATTGGCTAAAGAACTGACTGAACCCCTAGTAGGCTGTTCAGTAACTCAGTTCAGACAGGGGTAGATCTTCCTGGACATAAAGTCTCTCCACCACTCATTCACACTGATGGGACTACGCCAGAGGCGCTAGGACCGAGCGGGAGCCAAAAATCTTCAGGAGGGTCGGTGCCAAGGTAGGACTGCATGGAAGCAGCTCCAGGAGACCGGCTCGCGCTATATAGGCTACCTCCGTGTTAACCCGCTAACTGCCTCACTTCCTTTTTTCCCACCATCGAGTGCACTTCAGTGACGACATTGCTTGCCCAACAGGAGTCAAATCTTCATGTCTATATGACAGCAGCTTTAGTTGTTCGGTATTTGATTTACAGTATTTATTTATTTGGTTTAAAAAAAAAAGTTTTCCTTTTCTTCTACGAAAGAATGCAGAAGTTTTCTTCAGCCCGCCTACGACGGAGTCGACCATGGATGGGGCTGGTGATGGTAAGGGAGACTTCGCATAAAAGCTGTGTTTCCAGCAGGACTGGGTCTGGTCCACCGCCCTCTCTGGACTGGGGAGGGGTCTGACTATGGGCAGTCCAATGCTCAGGAAGAAGGGCAGTCCTCCAAAAGCACAAAAAGAAGTGGACCCGTTCTCGATCATCGTCGAGAACCTGCCACCACTCAGCCTTGAGTTCTTCTTCCCACCGGTCGAAGAAGAAATGGTACCGCTCGAGTTTGCCCTCTGGTATGTCTGCACATCAAGTCATCAGTAATGGGGGACAGAAGGCCGACCCGACTCCATCAGGGTCACTTGTGGCCTCTGTTCCTAGGAGCTGGCATCCTCTACTCTGTAGTCCCTCCTCGCCCTCTGGGGGCATCCTCCAGTGAGCAGTTTCATCATTTTGCTACTCTTATGGAGCAGTAGTTTCGGTGGTTGTCCCGACTTCCCGAGTTTGCGGAGTCAGCCCCGGGGCCTTTGGGTCTAGGGGCTTTGAACCAGCAGGTAGGGCGATTGCCTCAGCCTTGTCATGTGACGCCTTCTTCGGTGCCAGCAATGTTGCATTCTTGTGCTTTTCCCCTTCACATGGCTGCGGCACAGGGGCCAGCACAGGTACCATTTTCCCCCTACTCATGTTTCCAGATTTTCATCCTTGGGTGCACCAAGATTTGGGTTGGGGTCTCCGGGCACGTGTGTGGCGCTGGTTGTGGTGCCACTTTTGACTCTGGTCTTTTCGGCGCCACGTCCGGCGCTATGCCCTGTGCTGGCACCACCTTGGGTACCGGGGATTCTCGACTCCAATTCGGGGAGCACCTCCTCCTGCTCTCTTTCCTCCCTTTCCTTTATATACCATCCTTCCTGGGCTAGTAGGAAACAATATTGAGCCTGATCCTGATCTGCGATTAGGAGACAACTTTGTTGAAGATTAATCTCTTGGAGTGGGAAGTAAGCCCTCTACTTCAGTGGAGCTTCTGGTTGAGGACCTGTCTATTAAGTCTCTACCGAAGAATATGAATTCCACCCTCTCTCTCCAGACTTCAGAGGTTGATCCGGGGAAGTTGTTGCGCCTTCAAAATCTGCATGTCCCAGAGATCCCTGTGGAATTGGCTTCTCGGTACAGCCCTCTTGCGAGACTCTCTCACAAATGGTGTGGGACAATCTGGCACTTATTCCTTCCATGGCCAGATCCATAGACAGGAAGTATGCTTCCCCTATGGATTGACCAATCCTGTCGTCTCAAACTTTTGCTGATGCTATAGTGGTCTTGGCAGAAAACGACAAAGCCATTCTCCCTCAGGAGTCTACGGCTAATCTAATAAATAAAGAATCTCGTAAGATTGACACATTGGGGAAGCGAGTCTTCACCGCCGCTACCCTAGGCATGTGTATTGCTAGCTACCGTGGCTATTTCTTACAATGTGAGTATACCCTCTGGCATTCGCTAAAAGCCACTGTGGAGACTCTCCCGGAGTTGGACGTTACCTCAGAGCTTCTCCAAACTATCACTAGAGGTATTGAATCCAGTAATCGGCAAATTAAGGTTGATATGGATGTCTTTGACACTGCTTCTAGAGCAGCAGCGACTGAAATATGCACACAATGCCACTCGTGGTTACGAACCTTGGGGTTCACAAATGATGCCCAGCAAAGAGTCATGAATTTACCATATGATGGGGTTTATCTGTTTGGCCCACAGGTGGAGCAGGCAAATGAGGCCACACAGAAAACTAGGATGGCTATCAAAATGGCCAGACCGGCCCTTGCTGCCCCACAGTGGGTCGGGAACTGCTGGCAGTTTCATAATCATCAGTCCTTTCATGGTAAAGGCAGAGGAGGCTTCAACAAGAACCAAGCCCCTCAGCCACAAAAGAAAATGCAGCAGAAGGCACAGGACTCGAAAGTCTGGCCCATGTCCCACCTCAGCTGTCAGTGGGGAGTCTTCTTTGGCAGTGGGGGGGGGCATCTGACTCAGTTTTACAATAAGTGGAAGTCAGTCACTTCGGACAAATGGATTCTCAAGATAACTTTCGAGGGTTATTTTCTAAATTTTTCAGATACCCCTCCAGATCATACACCCAAGCAACAGCCTAGGTTGTCGATTACTTAGTCAAACCTTCTTGCTTCTGAGATTCAAGGCCTTCTGAACAACAGGGCAGTAGACATAGTTCTGCAGTAGCAAGGGTACACAGGTTTCTACTCCCACTACTTCCTAGTTCCAAAGAATGCAGGTGGTATGTGCCCTATTATAGACCTAAGGAAGTTAAACAAGTTTATCTTCAAGGAAAAAGTCAGGGTGATACCATTCAGTATGCTCCTACCTCTGATTCATTGAAATGATTGGCTGGCCTCCCTGGACATGCAGGATGCCTACCAAAATGTTCCCGTGCACCCAAGCCACCAAAAATATCTTCAATTTGTGGCCCTGGTCAGCACTGTCAATTCAGAGTACTGCCCTTTGGGATGTCCTCAGTGCTGTAAGTTTTTACAAAGTGCTTTGCAGTTTTCACAGTGCACCTAAGGAAACTCGGAATTCAAATCTTCCTGTATCTGGATGACTGGCTATTAGCAAGCTCCTCCAGACAAGGGACACAGGAAGCAGTGACCACAGCTTCCAGGTTGCTCACATCTATGGGAGTTTTGTTGAATCTGGAAAAATCACAACTACAGCCTTCCCAGCAACTCCTCTTCAAAGGAGCCCTCTTGGATAACTCCAGCGCAAGGGTCTTCCTTCTGGAGGGCAGGAGAAATGATATCCTCCAGATGGCTCGCTTCATCAAAGAGAATGACTCAGTTCAAGGTCTCTCGATGCATGGATGCTGGGTCTCATGGCTTCATCAGTGTTCACGGTGCCTCTTGCTTGTCTTCACGAGGCCCACTCAGTGGATGCTCAGTACTCAGTGGTCCCTGACCATACACCCGCGGTCCTTTCACATCAAGGTGACAGAACCCCTAAAATGATTGCTCACCTGGTGAACGCAAGAGGACAACCTACTGAAAGGCTTTCCCTTTGCCCCACTGGAGACACAGATCACCATCACCACAGATGCATCTCTACTCAGATGGGGAGCTCACTGTCAAGATTCAGTGGTGGATCGCCTTTAAAGTAGGTCTTCTGACTTATAAAGCCCTACACGAGTTTGGCCCTGACTACCTGAAAGAGCTCCTGGTGCCTTACCGACCGATGCGTCCACTCCGCTCCACCAACGAGGGGTTGCTAGAGATCCCGAGGGTTAGTTTAAAATCTTCTAGTGCCCGTGCTTTTATGTTTGCAGCACCTACCCTCTGGAATTCTCTACCACGTTGGATTCGAGAATGCATGATGGTGGAGGGTTTCAAAAAGGGCTTAAAGTCCTTTTTGTGGAACAAGGCATTCTCAGTTAATGTTGATGTATTTTAATTGCTCGTTGTTAATTTTAGATATATAAAGTATTGTATAGTTTTAGAATGTTTTTATCTGTAATTTATTGTAATGCACCTTGGTTTTAGAAAGGCGCAGATAAATAAAGTTTATTATTATTATAATTATTATCTCCACACCCAAGGTCTGTGGAGTCAGGACGAGTCTCAACTCCACATAAATGTCCTGAAAATGAGAGCTGTCCTGTATGCAGTCCGATCCCTGAAGGACATCCTCTGTCACAAAATAATTCTCCTTCAGACGGACAACAAAGCGGTGATGTACTGCATCAACACGCAGGGAGGGGCACACTCTTATCCCCTGTGCAGGGAAGTGACGAGAGTCTGAGAATGGTGCCTGGATCACGAAGCACTGATCCAAGCAGTCTACCTGCCTGGGGCCCAGAACGATCTAGCAGTCACCTCAGCAGAACAGAGCTGGATCCTCATAAGTGGTCTCTCGATGTAAACATGCAATCACTCTTCAAAGAGTGGGGCACACCGACCTGGATCTTTTTGTGTCCCCACTCAATGCATAACTGCCTCTATTCTGCTCCAGAAATCCAGAACCTGGTATTTTCTGTCAGGATGCATTCAGACTGTGGTGGGCAAGACACTTTCTGTATGCATTTATTCTTCTTCCCTTAATTCAGAGGGTGCTGCTCAAGCTGGAGGCACGGGTAGGGTGGGGAGGCCAGAATGATCTTCAGTGCCTCATTCTGGTCTCATCAGATTTGATTTCCATTGGTTAACAGATTATCAGAAATTCCACAGAGACAACTATCACTTCAAATGGACCTTCTGACCCAGGGCCCAATGGTCCATCTCAGCCTGAGATCTCTTCTTCTCCACACATGGCTCCTGAGAAGATAGAAGTGGGTAGATTTTATGTCTCCTTTAGAATCTCCAACATACTCCTAGTGGCGTGCAAACCAGCTGCTAGGAAAACTTACACAGCGAAGTGGAAGTGATTCTCCATATGGAGTGCAAAGCCCTCCCTGGAGCCCTTTTCTTGCCCACCAAACAAAGTCTAGTATCCACTAAACCTGTCAAATACAGGACTACAATACTCAACCGTGAAGGTCCATATCTGCACGATCTCATCTTATCACGAGGCTATACACACTGTGTCTATGGCTCAGTTACCCTTGGCTAAGAGGTTCCTTAAAGGTATACTCCACACTAGGCCAGCAGTCAGGAGACCAGTAGCCGCTTGTGATATTAACCTTGTGCTAGACATGCTCACCTGTAAACCTTTTGAGCCTCTAGCAACCTCTGAGCTGAAGTTTCTGACCTGGAAGGCCTCCTTCCTCATAGTCATTACCTCCGCTCACAGAGTGTCTGGAATATATGCCCTGATCACAGACCCTCCTTAAACAGTATTTCACAAGGACAAGGTGGTTCTCAGAACTCACCCTAAGTTTCTCCCCAAAGTAGTCTCGGAATTCCATCTGAACCAGCCCTTGGTTCTTCCGACATACTTCGCGAACTTCCAGAATGAATGGGAGCATACCCTACATTCTCTGGATGTTAAAAAGGTTTTGCGGTTCTACATAGACAGAACTAAAGCAATCCGCAAGTCAAAGTAACTCTGTCTTGTTCAGCATGGCCCGGCTGGGTCAGCCTGCTGCCATCAGGTGTATTTCGGCGTGGCTGGTGGCATGTCTCCGCCACTGCTATTCCATGGCACAGGTTAAGCTGGAAGGCAGGGTATACACATACACAGTCATGGCATCTCTGGCAGAAATACAGAATGTGCCCATTGCATACATCTGCAATGCAGCTACTTGGAGCTCCTTGGCACACTTTTGTGAAGCACTGTGATTAGGATGTCCACTCCAGACAGCATCATTCCTTTGGCAGAACAATTCTTAATGGACTCCTGTCCTAAGTGAGTTCCTCTCACCTGCCGCCTTTCTCGGGGGATTATTTTAGCTTGGTACTCTCCCATCACTGTGAATGAGTGGTGGAGACTTTATGTCCAGGAAGATATGGAAATTACATACCTACCATAATTCTTGATGTTCTTGGATGAAGTCTCCATCACTCATTCACATGCCCACCCTTCATCCCCCAAGCTCACTTATCTGTTTTTGGTCTTCACTCCCTCAATGGCTGGGCAATGAAGACTCTGTTGTGTTGACCCTTCTTATACGAGTCATTTGGACTATCTTATGTCCGGCATAGGTTAGTTTCACTAGGATTAGTTTACGCTGCACCTCCTCGTTAAAAAAGGTACTGAGGCGGTTGGAGGGTCAATGCTGAGGTAGCCTATATGGTGCAAGCTGGTCTCGGAGAGCCACTTCCACGCAGCCCTACCTCAGCGCCAGCCCTCCTGAAGATTTTTGGCTCCTGCTTGATCCTAGCGCCTCCAGCGTAGTCCCATCAGTGTGAATCAGTGGTGGAGACTTCGTCCAAGAAGATCAAGAATTACAGTAGGTACATAATCTGAAAGACTGGAGTGAAGAAGATGTAGTTCCACTACACTGGGGGGGAGGCTGCAACCTGATGGACTACCTAGGGAACTGCGATCTACAAGATAGTAAATACCATGGATTTGTAGAAAGGAGGTCTTGTCAGAGGAGCTTGGTAGTTTTCTTTTACATAGTTTAACATTAGTAAAATTGGCAAGAAATTGATTGAAGGAGAGGCAGCAGGGGGTAGTGGTTAATGTTGTCAAATCGGAAGAGAGAAATGCCAGGAGCTGGGGTGCCACAGGGGTCTGTACTGTTCTGGATCCCGTCCTGTTTACTATGTTCATCAGCAACATTGGAGAGGGCATCTAGAGCAAGTTGTGTCTCTTTACTGATGACCTAAAGCTCTATGTTAGGGAAGATAGTGACTAAGGGATCGATGAGATGCAAAGGGATCTAAAAAGGCTAGAGAGGTGGTCTAAGGTTTGGCAGTTGAAATTCAGTGCCAAAAGAATGCAAGGTTGTGCACATAAGGAAAAAAAAAACAGGACAGGGTACTGGATGGGTTAAACTGAGCACTACAGCAGAGGATAGGGGCCTGGGAGTCATCATTAGTGAGTCCCTCAAACAATCAAGCCCATGTAACAAGGCCTATATTAAGGTTAATAGGATACTGGGGTGTATCATACAGTGTATTGACAGCAGGAAAAAGGAAAGGGAAAGGAGAAATTGTTTAACCAGGAGAGGCACACTTAGTCAAAGCTTGTTTCCAAGTGTGACCTAGGAGAACAAGGAAGTTTAGTGACTTGCTCAGAGTCACACAGTATGCAAGTGGGGGCTGTGGGATTCAAACCCAGGTTTCCAGCTCAGAGCCTTAAACCACTGTACTATACTGCCTCTTCAAGGTACTATTACCTTTATATAGGTCAGTGGTGAGGCTGCACCTGGAATACTGTGCTGAGTACTAGGTTCTTCACATGAGGAAGGACAGGGACAGGATGAAGGTGGTGTAATGCAGGGTGACCAAGATGATTCAGGGCAAACAGGCCAGATCTTTTGAAGATCATCTCAAGGCACTGAGCACTGGAGACCAGGCAAGAGAGGAGGGTGCGACAGGGAAAACCAATTTTTGTTGGACTGCTGCTTTAACTGACAGATTGTTATATCGTGTACACTGTATGTTTGTAAGGTTTATGTTTAAACAAATGAGCACCATCAGTCAGCCTCATAGTTAAAGATTTACCAACCTTTGGGGCATAGTAAGCAAATGTTCGTTTGCCAGTCTTTGGTGTGCAGACTTGGTTGAAATGTGCTGCTTTCTGGTGTAGGTGAGACTTGAAGCATATAGCACTGTGTGGATCCTTGCTTTTTGGATGGTGGCCATTAGCATGTCATGTACTGGTAATAAATATTGTGTTTAATACTAAAAAAAAGACCCAGTCTTGCCATTGAGCTTCCCATTGCTGCCCTTTCTTTTTTCCCCCCTCCCACTCCACTTGATGTGCTCCCTTTGGCCCTCGTGGTTCCCCCAACCTCATCACCTGCCATCTCTGGGACTTACCGGGGGTGGGGGGCACTGATTCATCCACAGATTGCTCCTGGGTTGGGGCTGTCGGGGGGGGTCCTCAACCCCTCTTCAGTGCCACATCCAGTTTGGTGGTCCCTTTTGCCCAGCAGGTGGTGTGGGGTCTGTGAGGCTCCGCATCCTGCCACCGGTGGTATTTTTTCAATTTTTCCTTGTTCCCGAACTGCAAACAATCCGTGGAGGTGATGGCCAGACTTGTGCACATTGGAGGATGTGCTGACATCACCCATTAGGGAGTGTCCCCCACCCAGAGCTGCTGTTCCAACTGGCGCCCTGCCCATGGTCACCTAGGTGTCACTGCTGCAGCGGAGCAGTCTACCCTCCCTCCCTGAAGGAGGGAAGCATCCACTAGGACACTCAGTCATCCTCCTTCCAGACAACCTTCTGAGCGACCCAAGTTTGTCCCCGAACCTGGGTCGTCCACGTGGTGGCAGGTGAGGCATGCACACCTCTGCCCTCCATACCACCGGGACGGCCCTTTGCTGCCCTTTTGATTGGTCATGTCCACACCATTCTGATGTCACTTTAGTCATTTTCTTCTAATGATCACTGAGCCTACCCACTTCAACTGTTCCTCATCCAACCACTCTCTCGTTAACTTGTTCTCTCCTCCAATTCCCACTGTGTTCTTGAAGCAGGAACCCTTTCTTACTCATTCTGTGATCACAGGATAGTCTACAGTGTATGTAAGATCTGACATCCCAGAGTGTCTCCCTCCCTTCCCCCCCGATTATCTGTGCCTTACTTTGCTAGAAAGTAGGGGCCTGTTCCCGTCCCACTGTTCCACCTTCATTTCAAAGTTCTGGTTAGGCTCCTGCTCCAGCTATCTCACCTCCGTCCTTTCATGAGCTGTTCCCTACTTCTGCTTCCTTAGGTTCTCTGACTTCTGTGCCATACACCCCAACCCCCCAGCCAGCAAACCTTAGCAGGGATGGCTGCCACCTTCTCCTGCCTCACCCTCCTCTGGAACAATCTCCCTCTCACACTCCGCTATTCCTCCTCCCTCTTTTCTTTCAAGTTCCTGCTCCAGGAGCTCACTTCTCACTCCTGCAACTAGCCATTCCTTCCTCTATGCCCAGTTCCTCTCTGGTATGTGTAAACCTTGTATAATTCATATGACAGTGTTCATATTTTGTTAAATCTGTTTGTACTATAATACTGCCTTATTCCTATATCTTGTTTATTGTATGATGTTATATTCACTTGTATTTGTACCCCCAGTCCCATCTGGAAACTAGCTTTGGCTCAGTGTGCCTTGCTGGTGAAAATGTATAAATATATAAGCAGGAAAACATGATAGGGTCTTACTCGGTGATTAAGTAAGTAATAAGCCACGACAGGGTGTGCATTAAAGGATTTTGATGCATGCCCCAGGGGTGTGCTAAGGCACGAGGCTGAAAGCTGAGTGTCCTTACGCTCCTGAGAAGTGCATTAAATAGAGAATAATGGATGGGGAAGGGTTTGATATGATAATTTAATGCACACCCGAGTTGTGGGATGCTACATAAACCCTGAGGCGAAGCCGGTTCCATCAAAATCCATCACAGCGAGGGTGTGCATTAAATTTCATATGAAAACCCTCCCCATCTTTTATTTTTTATAATAACAGACCAGCAATTTTTCTCCAGCGGTTTGTGAGACTGTTTGGCCCTGCCCACATACAGAATGTTGGCCAATGAGGCAGCAGCATAGTTTGACTGGCATGGCTCATGAATGGCATAACAACCAGCTGGTTGTTATGGAAAATATCAACCTGGTCAGTACATTGAGAGAAATTGCTGACCAGTTATTATAATCCTTTAATGCACATCCTGGAGTGGCTTATCACACATATAAAATGGGCCACCATCATAAAATAATTAGTTTGATGTACTCTGATAGGGATTAAAACTTATTTACTATTTTCAAAAGAGTGTGCAATACATTACCTCTAAAACATCTAAAAACTGAAAAAAGTAGTCCCTATTAATGTATAAAATAAGATATGTCAGCAATAGGTTAACTAGTACAGTACTTTGCAGTAAAAGTATTAGTAGGGTTGGTTGAAAATAAATACTTTCTCTGTCCACATGTAAATTTTATCATATAAATGCACTGTAACATTTGTACATTTGTAAGACATAAGCAGTGTTTAAAACTTAATTTTCATTACACTGTAGTTATATAGTCTCATTGAAGGCAACCTTCTCTTTATTTTTGTTTTTTACTTATGTGCTGTGGTCTAGTACATAAAAGGAAAACTGCTATAGGATTGAGGTTAAAGGTTAGTAAGAAAAAAAAAACTTTAAACCTGCCAGGTTGCCTTTTTTTTTGGTGGGCAAGGAGGGTAGATTTCACCTGAAAACTCCTATATAAGATTCAAATGTACGTGCTTTTATTAACATTAGCAATGTATTTGGGTACTTTGGGGCTGCCTCTGCCTATTTAACTGTGTTTTCCCACCTTATCTTTTTGTTTATAAAGTATTACTGTATTACCTACTTTCTTCATTCTGTTTTTCCCCACATTCAAGCCATAGAATGTTTATCATGGAATGTTTACCATGGAATACAGGGATTCAAAATTCTGCTCTGTTCCACTTGTAGAATGTTACTGTCCTGACATTCTGTACACACAGACAACAGCCTGTTTTAGAGCCACAGACTCAATTATCTCACTGTCAGGGTAAGCAGAAGAGATTTCCCTGATGAGCAGGTAAAGACAGAAGAGGGATTTTTCACTGTTAGTAAAGAAACAGTTGTAATGAAAACTATAAACAATACTTAATGTTTCTAATGTGTTTATGTGTGTAAGGAGGGTGTGATGATCAGGGAAACAACATTTAATTAATTTATAGTGTATGGTAGAACGCTGTTCTGCATGGAAATCCATGCCTGGAACAGCGTTGTTTTCCTGCACTCGGTGTGTCACGATCTTGTTGTGCTGCACCGAGTACGCACTGGTGCTGCACAACAAGATCGAATACATTCACAAGATGCGCACTGAGCGGCGCATCGCAACGCGGAAGCGCATGCGTGTGGCAGAAACAGAAGTGCTTTTTTTACAAAAACGTGTTCCTGTGTTCACAGAGTACTGCGTATGGTTGCCCATACACTATAAAAGATTGTGTATGAGCAAGCATACACAAACAAGAAAGTTGTTTGATCTTGAGGTTTCCATGGTAACGGACCTCTCGAGCTACGCTCTCGAGGTCTCTGGTTACCACGGAAACCTCTCGATCACAACTGCCTTGTTGTGTATGCTCGCGCATACACAATCCTCTATGCTTTATTTTTTATTTAAGGTAGTTTTAATTTTAGAGCCCAGTTGAAAGTTTTTACAGTGTAAAGGCAGCAACCATGTTTGTGATGGAAGACCAGTTCTGGTTGCAGGGGGTCTGATGGAAGATAGTTCTGGCTGTAGGAGGACTGATTTGTTCATTGTGTGATGTGGTTTAGAACCAGGATGACTGTGCGTATAAAGAGACTTAATTTACAGTCAGCTGATGTCTCTTGGCCAATGAGATTTTATAAGACAGAAGTAGGCCTTATAGCCCATTGAGACTGTCTCCCACTCCAGTTGGGTGTATCGTTCCCTAGATGTTAAGGTCAAACAGGTACCTAATTCAAATTTAAACTTATCAAATTATGTGATGTTACCCAGGTAATGTGGTAATGTATTCCAGACTTACGGTACCCAAATTGTAAAAAAGTCCCATTTGGTGTTATATGTTCTAGATATTTTTAATTGTTTGATGTGGGACCTAAGATTTGCTGTTCTATCGTTGATGAATATGTCAAATTGATTTGTAAGCTCTGAGTTATTCAAGATTTTAAATAGTAACAAAATACCCCTCATTCTTCTATCCTCCAAACTGAACAAATTAAGTTCCCTCAATCTTTCCATGTATGATTTGTCCTTCAGTCTTGGAATCAACTTAGTGACCCTTTTGTGGGCACTCTCCAATAGATCGATATCCTTTCTAAGGTATGAGGACCAAAAAGGGGACCCATAGTCCAGATGTGGTTTTACATATGTTCTTTACAGTAGGAATATACATTGCTCATTTTTGGATAAAAAGGCTTTTTTTGATGGAGCTTATGGGTGTGGGTTGTTTTTCCGGAGCCACATACCCAGGTGAATGGTGAGGCACAAGGTACTTGCACCGAGTGCCTTCAACCACCTGGAAGTGTCGTACCGGAAAAGAAATCCACACCTTGGAGTGTCTTATTCTGCTTATAAAATTGGCAATGTCTAAAAGCTTTGGAAACAAATACTTTGTGTAAAATACAGAACAAATGTCTTTAAAAAGTTTTATTTCTTTAAAAGTAGGAAAGTGCAGATGTTCATTCTTGGGAGGAAGGATTTTTCCCTGGTATGCACCCTAATGTGCATTTCTGCACACCAGGCTCATATGGCAACCTATAACCATCACCTATGGCTGCAGCTAAGCACACTTTTAGCTACATTGCCACAGACCGGGACAGTCAGGTAGGCCTTTGATCTTTTTACCTGGGGCCTGGAGGTAGCTCAGCACTGGTTGAGGGCATCTTGCTATGTCAACGAGGTGGCCAACAGGTTGGCAGAAACTGTAGTCTACATCAGGCAGATGGCATCGCTTCACCTCCCATGACTGGCAACTTTGGCCGGGCGTAAGGTGCTTAACTCACACATTCAGGGGACTCATTTCTTCTCCCCTAGGGTCAGGCAGGAACTGTTGGGGGAACCCTCCTGCTCATGTGCCGAGCCCCCGCTTGGCCCTGACCATTTTCAGGTCTCGCAAGATCTCTAAGGAGCCCCTAGCCTCAGGTGTTCTCCTCATGCAGAGGGTTGAGGGTATCTTTACCCTCAGGGTGAGCCAGCTCCTCCCTCAGAAAGAAAGGAAGGCTTAGTGCTCTGACCCATAAGTGGGACTCAAAAGTGAAGCTTGATTCTTAGAAGATATGAAAGTTACATACATACCATAACTGTTGATCTTCCAGAATGTCTTCAGCATTGATTACCACACCCTGCCCACTATCCTCTACTCTAGGTGAGCCAGGGCCTCTGGGCAGCTTACCCTTATAGTGCTGAGTGGCACCACTTAGTGCCATGGCATCTCCCCAGTTGTACGCTCTATGGAGTAGTCAAAAAAAAAAAGAAGTTTTAGGACCGATTGTTGGATTCCTACTCCCACCAAAGAAAAACCTACAAAACTGGGGTGAGGGTTTACTTTCAGGGCGTACATACTATGCCAAAGAAAAAAAGAAAAAGGAGGAAGTGGCTCCATTCTTCCTTTTTCTTTCTTGTCCTCCTTCTCCCTGCCAGGGGTATCTACCCTATTTTTTGGTATATCCTTATTAGTTGCTAAATGCGACCTGTGTCTCAGGGCACTATTTCAATCTGACTCCATGTGACAGTAGCACTGTCTTTGAAGGAGTGCTGTACATTGGACTGGATTGGATCATGTTGCACCAGCTCTTACACAGGGTACATCCCTGTTGTTGAAAGGGAAGCAGGTCATGTTCTGATTTTTTTTCTTCTGCTTATGCCAGGTTATTCTTTGTTGGCAAACCCTTTTCTCTTCTATGCCAGTTTTGCCATTAGTTCACTACCGTTAGAGGTAACCAGGGAGATGGACACATCTTAATTTGGACTGTGCAGCCCTACAGCTCTGCATGTATCAGTGATCCCCTTTTCCTGCTGGAAAAGGGGGCATAGATTTTCAGTCAGTCCTCTGTCCGGTGGCATGAGGTTGTTTTCCAGGAGGCTGCATAATTTGCTCCTATTTTGTCACATTTGTACCATCTCAGTTGCAAGGGCGTCCCAATTCTAGGCATTCCTGTCATAGTTTCTACTGCCAGAGTCACATGTTTCAGGGCTGTTGCCTTAGATATCACTACCCATCGGCTGTCTGGCTAGTGGTGTGAGACTCTGGTGCCACCCCCAACTACCCCAGTACTACCTAGTGTGCCCCTCTCCCTATTCAGAGCTTGGCAGCTGGCTTTTATTCTGTTGCTATTTATTTTCCTATACCCTTTTCCTGTCCCTTGGGCTAGGGAATTTTGTAGTCCTCTCTTTATTTTCCTCACTTTGTTTCTCTCCTAGTGAACAGAACTGAGGTTGGTTAGGGAGCCGGCAACAGTTATTGGCTAGTGCACAACACCATGTAGGGGTGCACAGGTGTCATGCCCAATAGCCGTTGCTAGCCCCTGGTGAAAACCTTTGTTCCTATGGGGTCCTAGTGCCTCTATCTCAGACCTATAAATGGTAATCAGTCATAGATATTCTGGAAGATCAACAGTTATGGTACGTACATAATTTTCACTTCTAAAGGTGTGAATAAAGTTCACCATCCACACGCTGGCAGTTCCACTGGAATGCTGATATTAGCTGGGAATCTTTAAGTTAAGCTTCTCCCACCACTTGGCAGTGTATCCCCTGGCTCTGCCCCCCACCCCAAAGACGTCAGATCTTCTTTCTGCTGGACGGGACAGGTCTTCTCCATAGCAGCTCTGCAGCTTTCAAGGTTTCCAATAGCGCTTCAGCAAAAAACATCATCAAAAACTTCTTCAAATCAGTGGGATATACTACTGGCGGCCATTTGTAAAACTATAACTAGGAAATGGCTTCAAGCCGAACCCCCATCTTTAACAGAATGGAAGCAGACAATTAACTCCATACAAGTTATGGAGAAAATGACCTTTGATTTGCAACAGAGATTGGCAGCTTTTCTCCCTCGCTGGACAAGGTGGGAATTGTATCAAGCTGAAATTACTTGAGTATTTTATCTCTTAGTTTTTTATTTTCTCATTCATGCAATACCCCATAACACCCTTATGATGGCTAATTACCTCTTGTCTTTGTTACCTTACAGTATATGTTACCACTTGTCTGTCCCACTATATAAAAACATGGACTGGAATGTAATCTAAAGCCTTTTAGCATTTCTCTCAATTTTTCTGGGTATCAGTTGCTCTTTTAATTGGGCTGGGGCTGCAGTCTGCATCCAGGAGATTTCCCATAGTGCTCCATCCAGGATACTTCAATAAACCTGTTGTACCCTTTTGTACTCTCCCGGGTCGTTCCTGAAAATAGGCATAACATTTGTCTAGTGTACTTACCCGGTAAACAAAAACTTAATAAAAAAAAAAAATAAATGTTTATCTATTATGCTTTTTCCTTAAGTTGATACCTCGTGGCCTAAGTTAACCAGTTTATTTTTTTCTTTTTATTGGTTATCAATTTTGTACTGTGTTTAAGTGGAATGTTATGTAACGTTCTTAAGTTGTGTAAAATGTAAAGGCTGTGTTCTTGTAGAAAATGTTTTTTCAATAAACTGAACATTAAAAAAAACTTTTTCGAATCATCAGAATGCTTCAGTTGCACATCCCACGCTTCGTTGTTCTGGCTCTGCCTCATCGATGAATGATCGGCTTCAGAAAATGGAGAAAATAAAGATGTCTCGACTTCAAATTTTGTGTCACACACTGACAGATATCAAACACCAACCCCCATGTCCCTAAACCCCTGAAATGGAATCCCAGCTGCAGAGCAACTTCTTGAAAGTGTTACGCTGGTTCCAGTCAAATCAATTCTGGGCTACCACCAAGAAAACTGTATCCATGATTTTTGTACTGCCCGGAAATGAACCAAACTCTTCCCCTTCCTCTCCTTCTCTACCCTTGGTGACACGTCTCTAGATGTGGTCCACACGTTTAGATATCTTGGCGTCTGCTTGGACAGTCATCTCGACTTCTCTTCACACGTCGACTGTATCCACACCAAACTCCACCCTAAGCGGGAAATTGAATATAAGCTGGATTTTATGATAATTTTATGTGTTGATGGCTGCTGATTTTATAGTGATTTTATGTAATTGGTACAGGTGCCCTGAGCATTGGAAGGGCACCTAATATAAATAAAATTGATGATGATAAGCTAGGAGCCTTGTTTAGAAATAGACTCCCTATCTCCTGTGGTTCTCTGTGAGCTTCTTACCACAATAATCCTTCGCAGTTTGATTATGCTGCTGTGGTCTTCAGGTCCGCCCCTGCCTCCACCCTTTCCTAATCCCTCCTTCCCTCCCTTCCTCTTTTCAAACAACATGAAGTCTTGCTGTATTTTGACTATTGCAGTTAGCCCCAGCCTTTAAACTGCCCCAGAAAACAGAGGGTTAACTTTCTATGCAGAGCATAGAATGCTGAGCTCGAGCTCGGTTGAGGCCTCTGTCTGGAGCCCTTTGAAATCCAACCATCAGATTCTTATGAGCAAAAACTCACTAACTATTCTATGTGGAAATTGTAAAATTTTTACTAGCCAACTGGCAACAAAAAGCTTTGGATCCCCAAAGGAAGACTCAAGTCAGAAACCCAAAACAAAAAAAACAATCCAATTAAGAATAAATATAAAACAAACACCCACACCAAAAGAAGAGGGTGTAAAAGGAGCACCCCTGAGATGCAACACTGCACCTGCCCACCCACTTCCCAAAAACAGATTCTGAGAGGGGAGGAAGGGAGGGAGGTCAGAATACAGCAAGACTCCATTAGAAGAAACAACATTACTGAGGTGAGTATTTTTTTCTTCAAACAACATGAAGTCTTGCTGTATTCTGACTTTTGCAGACTACCAAGCAGTACCTCCATGGAGGAGGGACAGAACCTACTTTGGGTATAGGCTCTGAAGTACTGCTGTGCCGAACCGAGCATCACTCCTAGCCTGGATATCCAGAGAGTAATGCTTGGTAAAGGTATGGCCTGTTTTCCAGGTGGCTGCTTGACAAATGTCTAAGAGAGGAATATCATTGGCAGCAGCCAGGGAAGCAGCTGCACCTCTGGTGGAGTGAGCCCTTAGGCCTGAGGGTGGAATTTTTCCTAGTTTCTCATAGCAGAATTGTATACAAGATATAATCCACCTGGCAATAGTTCTCTTGGTGGCAGGTTTGCCCTTCCCCACTTCTCCATAAGTGGGGAACAGCTGGAGGGAATCAAACCTGTGACCCTTGGTACGCTCTATATAGTAGCTAAGGGCCCTTTTAAGATCTAAACTGTGTAGCCTCCTCTTTCCTGAAGAGGAATGATCAGTGAAGAAAATAGGAAGAGACATAGACTGGTTCAGGTAAAACTCTGAAACCACTTTGAGCAAGAACCCTCTATTGGTTCTAAGGACCACTTTATCCCTATGAAAGGAGATAAAATCAGGTTCCACTGACAGGGCTTGCAGTTCACTGATATGTCTGGCAGAGGTAATGGCTACTAAAAACCAAGTCAAGTACTTAAGCTCTACTGAGCACATAGGCTCAAAGGAAGGTTGCATCAATTGAGGAATACAAACATTTAAATCCCAGGCAGGGGCATGGTCTCTGAATGGAGGAATGGTATGAAGCAATCCTTCGAAAAATTTACAGAACACAGGATGAGATAATAGAGAGGAAGACTTCCCCACTGACAGAAAAGCAGAGACAGCTGACAAGTGAACTTTGAAGGTAGCTGGTCTGAGCCCTAGGCCATTAAGATGGATCATATAATCCAGAACTGTAGGAAATTCAGCAGTGTCTGGGGAAATATGCTGCTTAGAACACCAAATGCTGAATCTCTTCCATTTAGAGTTATAAGTTTTTCTAGTGGCGGGCTTTCAAGAGACTTTGAGGATGTCCAGAACCCCCCTGAGACAGATGCAGATCTGCATACTCTAACTCTTCAAGAGCCATGCCTTGAGATTGAGATCCTGAAGATTGGGGTACCAAATCCTCCCCTGAGAGGAGGTTACCAGGTGGTAATTCCTGGGAAGAGACAGGGGAAGATGGACTGCTAGGGACAGTAACAGGGGGTACCAAGGCTGTCTGGCCAAATCTTGAGCAATCAGAATCACTTTGCAAGGTTGTGACTTTATCTTGACTAAAACTTTGAACAGTAGAGGAAAGGGAGGGAAAGCATACAGAAATGTTCCTTCCCAGTTCAGAATCAGAGCATCCAGAGGGACTGTGCTCAAGACTGGGGGGTCTGCAACAAAAGAGAGGAAGTTGGTGATTGTCTGGGGCTGCAAAGAGATCTATCTCTGGAGTGCCCAACCTTGAAAAAAATCACCTTCAAGACCAGAGGGTCCAGGGACCATTTGTGATGGCCCTGTGAAATCCTGCTCAGTGCACCTGCTAGCACATTGTCCTTCCCAGAAGGTGGACTGCTATCAGAGAGGTTTGCAGGGAATAAGCCAGGGACCACAACTTCATGGCTTCTGTGCACAAGGCCGTAGACTGCGTGCCTCCCTGCTTGTTGATGTACCACATGGTGGTGGTGTTGTCTGTTCTGGCTTGAACCACCTTGTTCTGCACTGACTGAGAGAAAGCTTGCAGGGCCAGAAAAACTGCCCTGAGTTCCAGGAGATTGATATGGAGAAGAGATTCCTGAGGGGACCACAGTCCCTGGGCAGTGAGGGCCCCCAGATGGGCTCCCCAGCCCAGGAGGGAAGCATCCGTGGTAAGGACCACTGAATGAGACTGAGTGGCAAATGGGACCCCTTGCCTTAAATTGTCCTGATCCTGCTTCTGTAGCCATATAGCTGTGAATACAGAAATCTTTTGCAGCATCTTCTGGGTATTTCTCACAGAAGGTGGGATCTATCAAAACAGTAAGGTTTTATAAACCAGAATATCTATAATTAGCTCGGCGGATGGACAGGGTACCATTTAGGGCAATCCTGGTATTAGGCCAACCTTAGAAAGTGCCTTTGTAGAGACGGGCAACAGGAAGGGTCTATCCATGACCGTCAGTTTGCCATTCAGTTTGGAGGGATGATTTATCAGGTGCCACAACCATGGCAGTCAGGCAGGCATCTGTGCCTCCCTGAATAGTGATCAGTTTATTGGGAACATCTGTACAGACTCCTTCAGGAATGGTAGTGGGTTTGTATTGTGGGATCATGTGTCTTATTTGCCTTCCCTCAGGATTTTTGAGACGTGGAAGGAGTTGCCTTAGACGTTGGTTGATATCGGATATAGTGTTCATATCCTTGCCATGGACAGAGGAGGAGTACTCCTACTAGGAGGATCAAGTGCATGATAGCCATCTTGCATGGGTACCTGTAAGGAAGAAAGAAAAGGGTCAGTAGGCACTGTTCCGCCCAATGAGGTTAGGAAAAGTAATTATTCTTCTTTATACAGTTTTAACTGGATTGCATGCAACCGCTTGTCAGTAAGCTTCTTCTGTTGGAGGAGTCTAACTTGGTAGACTGCTGGACTGAGTTTGTTGATGATGTGGTAGGGTCCTTCCCACTTATTGGGGAAGGGATGGACAAGATGTGCAGATCTGAGGACCATTACCTGATCTCCGACTTGCCAATCCATTTCTTGTGCATGTTTGTCAAAGGGAATTTTGGACTACTGCTGGGCCTTGCCCATATGGTGTGCCGCATACAAATGGGTCTTGATGATGTCATCTCTGAGTTTTGTGACATAAGTATGTACAGACATTCGGTCTGCACTGAGAGTGTTCAGGTCAAACAACAGGTGTTCAGGTAATCTCATGGTTCTACCAGTCATCACTTTGAAGGGTTTCAACTGGGTGGTAGTTGGAGGAGTGCCCCTAATTGCCATAAGGAGTAAAGGCAGTAGGGAATCCCAGTAGTTGGGATTGTCCTCGATAAACTTTGAAAGCTTTTGCTTTATTCATCTGTTGGCTCTTTCTACCTGACCTGAAGACTGCGGGTGATAAGAAATGTGGAACTTCTGGTGTACACCAAGAAACTCAAGTGTTTCTCACATTAACTCACCTGTAAAGTTAGTTCCTTGGTCAGAGTCTACCTTGAGAGATAGGCCTCACCTGGAGAACAATTATTCTACCAGGACTTTTACAGTTGCCTTTGCTGTCCAATTCCGAGTAATAAAAGCCTCAACCCATTTGGGGACTAGATCGGTGACCACAAGGGCATACTTGTTGATCTTACTTTGAGAGGGTTCCTGCAGTAGGTCTTCACATATAGGACTGCGCCTCCTGGCGTCAGGTCTGCACGGCAAACTTGTAGATAGCAATCACCAGCAGGGACTGCCCCCGACGTCGGGGCGTCGTGATGTCAGCCCGACTATAAAAGGGACAGTCCCGCGCCCACTTTCCAGTTCTTTCCCACTGTTGCCTCAGTCACGTTCAGCTCGCATCAGAACAGCAATCTAACGTCCGTGTTATAGTTTTCGAAGTATTTCTTCACCTCTTGTAAAATTCATAACAACAGTTTTCTTCAATTTGATGTTTTCTTGACAGAAGAAAAGTGCTCTAAGTGCAGCGCCCAAATCCCACACGGGGATGACCCTTCCCACTGCCTCGGCACGAAGCACGATGTCCAGGAGTGTTCCATCTGCCAGGCCTTCAACCAGGCATCCAGAAACAGGTACAAGAGGTCCCTTGAGGCCCATCTATTGACCCAACGCTTGGTGTCTATGGAAAGGGAGCTCCAAAAACTCCGGAAAAGGTCATTGTCGCCGGCCCCGAAGAAAAAGAAAAGTAAAGAGAAGCGTCGGGACAGGAGTCTGTTGCCATCTGAGAGGCCAGCAACTGTGAGTACTTTTTTGGGTGCCCTGTCTGCTTCTTTGGGCCGGGCCCCTTCTCCCCTCCTGCCGAGGTGAGCAGGCAGCCAGGGGATGCCTCTTTGGAGGTGGCAATTCTGTCGACTGATCCTGCTAAGTCACCTCTTGCCTCCGGTGAAGTGCGCACGGCCTCTGCCCATCAGCCTAGTGGCGGCCTCCCAGCTGTCTCTAGCCTAGCCAGATCTGTTCTATTGGACGATGACACCCGTATGGATCTGTCCACTCTCCTGTCGGGCTCCAGTTTGGCCCCCGATGTCGGACAGAGTGAGGGACCAGTCGGCCCATTGTCTCCCAGGGTCCTCCACCCTAGATACTCGCCACCTGACCCTTTGCTGTTTGCCTAGCAAAGTCACGATCAGACCTGCCATTGGGGGCCCCTCGTCTCCCCTCACCAGGACTTCCTCCATCGCCGGAGTTCATTCCGTTGCTGACATAGGACCCGGTATGGAGCCTCCACCCCCCAGTACTTCGGGTGCGCTCCAGGTCCTGATGCCCCCTTCGGGCTCCACGGCACCTCCCCCTGCAGGTCCTTCATATGGGTTCATTCCCCAGGAACCTTCCTTCTCACCTGCGGGTGCCCCTCCGTCGGTTACTCATTATCCGACGTCGGGCCAGGTGCCTCCATCGCCAGGTTTCCCGACGCCGGGTTTTCATATGCTGGGCTTTCTGACGTCATCATTCCCGATGACGGGTTATCCTACTCCAGGACATCCCACGCCAGGCTACCCAGGGTACTCATATTATCCGTCCTGGCACTATCCTCAGTACCTGAGTTATCCGAGGTATCAACCACCACCACCTCCTCCTCCCCCTCCGGTGCCAGAACTTGAGTCCATCCCTCGTTGGTGGAAAGAGGCTAGAATGCAGCTTGTGTCAGAGTTACGATAGCTGGTGAGAGACACACCCTCGGTTACAGTGACCTCTTCACCACCTCTTGTCTCCAGAATCCCTACCTTTATTTCGGTAGGCATTACTGAACCAGACCCTTCTGTTCCTTCTGGCTGTGATTCCTCTGACACTGGTTCCAACTTGGACGGTTCGGACTCCAGATCTTCCATGGAGGTTCCTCCAAAAGACTCTCCAAAGTCCCCTCCAGAGGATCCTTCCTTTGGAGACTTGCTATGTTCAATTCAAGTGGCTGATGGTTGGCCGTCCAAAGAGGTTGATCCCCAACGAAAACGTCTTGTGAAGCACCTGGATCTGGCCACCTCGGACCCTATTCCCATTCCACCATGGATGGGACCTCATGAGGACCTAGTTACCACAGTCTGGCAACAACCGTCCTCCATTCCCACGGTATCCCGCAAAGCTGACCTATTATCCCCCGGAAGGGATTTTTCACCTGAACTCCCATCCCAAGGCTAACTCTATGGTCATCACGGCAGCTCATGACTGCTCAGCTCAGCCCAAACATCTGAGTTCTTCGCCTCCCGACAAGGACTCGCGTCAACTCGACCAGTTTGGGCACAAAATTTATTTGTTGCCTTCTTGTGCGATACGTTCCCTCAATTACGTCTCGCACATGGTTGCCTTTCAAAAAGCTTCTCTTCAAACAACATGAAGTCTTGCTATATTATGACATATGCAGTGAGTCCCAACCTTCGAACAGCTCCGGAGGTCAAAGAGTTAACTTTTCATGCCAGGCATGGAACGCTGAGCTCGAGTTTGGTTGAAACTCTGTTTGTTGTTCTTCAAACTCAAACCATCAGATTCTTTACTCCGCCTCACTGAACAGTCGCTCCGGAGATTTCTCCTTCTGCTTGGTTCATTTAGTCGGTTAAAGTATTGTTTTTCTGGGTTTTTGACCGAATTTAAACCGCAACCGGTCGGTTCAGGCTCTGTTACTAGATAGGTTTACATTAATTCTCTTCTGTGTGGAACTTGTAAACTGTTTATCGGTTCGGTTTGAACCGATCAGGTTGTTTAGAATATCTTAATCTTGTCATTTGGAGTGTGGTTACTGGTTCTTATTGGTTCTAAAAAAAACGGATTTTATTACGTTTTTTTCCACGACCCGTGACACGGTTGGGAACCGATAAGAGAGTCTTGCCTGGAGGATTGCCATAAACGGGTAAGTTTGGTTAGGACTGGCTCTATGTCTGAGAAACCCAAAAGAAAAACCGGGCCCACTGGGTTTCAACACTGCAGTGTGTGTGGGGAAGTCTTTGCCAAGGCTGACCCCCACACCACCTGTGTTTATTGTCTGGGGTTTGACCACCTCAATGCTGACTGCCAGATTTGTAAAAATTTTCCTGCAGCTACCCTGGAAAAGAGAGTTGGTAGGCTCAGGGAAAGGGAGGCCAAAAAGTCCACTGAACTGGATGGCCAGCCCGGTTCGGTTCCAACCGAACCAGAGGGAGTGCACTCTGACCAGGGCAAGACTTCCTCGGGCAAAAGGAGAGCCGACTCTGAAGGGTCAGTTCCAGCAAAAAGGACTAGGAAATCAGCTGGTGTGGAGCCAAAACTTTCCTCTCCAACCACTGAAGAGATAGCCAAAGCGATTAAAATTGTCCAGTCATTTTCCCCGGTTCCGACCGAACCGGCACCATCAGGTAAGTGCCGGTTCGGCCGGTTCCACCGGTTCAAGAGTATGATTTAGAGGAATATTATGAACCGGAGGAGGGGGAAGAGGAGTATGAGGAGAGTGAATGTGGATTTGAAAGTCTGGATGTGCCCACTGACCCAGACATCTCCCCAGACAGACCTTCAGGAGTGTCTCCTCCTAGGCTTTCTGAGTCCCCTTCTCATTTTATATTTTATAAAAAAGTGGCTGAAACCCTCCAGCTCCCTATGGAGGAAGCTGTGGATGATCAAGAGGAGCCTGACTATATGGAAATGATGGATATCTCAGAGTCTAGCAGACTGTTTATTCCCTTGCATAAATCTTTTGGGAAACAGACTTTTAAAATTCTAAAAACTCCTCACACTATACCTCCTGTGGATAAGAGAATGGACAAGAGGTACACATTGTCAGGCTCTGATACGGAGTTCCTTTCACAACAATGCAGCCATGTTGGGGTAGTGCAGGCTGCAGCCTGTGACAAGGCAAATATCCTCTTGGCCTCACACCCCCCAGACAAGGACTCCAGGAGGATTGATGCCATGGCTAAGAAACAGTACACGGCAGCATCCTTGGGACTCAGACAGGCAAATTATATGGCTTATGTTGCTAGATATCAGAAATCCAGATGGGATACTATTATGGCTCTAGCAAAACAGGTCCCTGGCCAGCTTGACAAGGAGCTGGAGCAGGTGGCTGCTGATGGTATTGAGGCATCCAAGGTGCAATTTCATGCTGCAGTGGACTCAAATGATGTGTCATCAAGAGTCGTGGCTACATCTGTGGCACTTCGCAGAATGACTTGGCTCAGATGTACTTGCCTGTCACAGGATACCCAGACAAAGGCCATGGATTTTCCTGTTGTGGGTAATTCCCTGTTTGGGGAGCAGACAGAGAATTACATGAAGAAAATGGATGAGTATAGGACCACCTATAGGAGTGCACAGGCCAAGCAAAGGCAGGCCACCTCAAAGGCAGCATCCAGGGGCAGGGGCAGGCCTTTCATAGGCCTTTTACCAAGCCCAGGCCTCCTCTTCTGCTTATGCCCAGAGGGGTCTTTAGAGGAGAGGCAGAAGGGTGCCAGCAGGCCTGTTTCCACCCCTCAGCCCAAAGCCCTGCCAAGCAGGCACCCTGATGGGGTTGCTAGGGCCGATTCTCAACTACCTGTAGGGGCAGGCTGGCTTACTTTGTCCAGGACTGGAGTCTCTGACATCAGACAAGTGGGTCCTGGAAGTAGTAAGCCAGGGACTGGTTCTCAGATTCAAAAGTTTCCAAAGATGAGAACCAGATCCTTTCCACCTTGAAATCCACCAGAGGCACTTGCCCTAGAGGCAGGTCTCTTCCTCCTGGCTCTCAGAGCTGTGGAAAGGTTCCACCCTTCACCAGGGCAAGGGTTGTACTCCAGGTACTTCCTTACCCCAAAAGACAGGAGAATGGTGGCCATCCTGGATCTCAGATACTTAAACAAGCACCTTTTAAAACCAAAATTCAAAATGGTGACTCTGGGAATTATTCTACCTCTCTAAGGCCAGGGACTGCTGCGTCCCTGGACCTCACTGATGCCTACTTCCATATTCTCATCAGAAGCTCCCATCGAAAGTACCTCAGGTTCGAGCTGCCCTCAGGCCATTACCAGTTCAGAGCAATGCCCTTTGGCCTCACCTCTGCTCCAAGGGTATTCACAAAATGCCTGCAGTAGCAGTTGCTTCTCTAAGAAGGCAAAGAATTGCCATCTTCCCTTACCTGGATGACTGGCTCATAGTGGGCCAGTCCCCAGACCAAGTCAGGTTACACCTACAGATAACTCAGCAACTGCTCACCTCTCTAGATTTCCTCCTGAATCTTTCAAAGTCAGTTCTAGAGCCTGTCCAGCTCCTCACCATCATAGGTGCAGAACTGAACACAGAGAAAGCCAGAGCCTTACTTCCTTTGGACAGGGCAAGGACCCTGGTGTCTCTGGCCTCCTCATTTACCCTGCAGGTGTCTCGACCAGCAAGGCATTTTCTACAGCTCCTGGGGCACATGACTGCTTCTACAGCAGCAGTAGTGCAGGGAGCCAGATTTCAGATGAAGGACATTCAGTTCCATTTGAGAGCCTTTTGGTCTCAAAGGAAGGACCCTCTAACCAAATTGATCCCAGTGACTCGAACCCTGATCCAGGCCCTACAGTGGTGGCAGGATCAGAGCAATCTGAGACAAGGGTTTCCTTTTGTCACTCAGTCTCACTCTTTAATCCTTACTACAGATGCATCCCTCTTGGGGTGGGGAGCTCACATGGGCAACCTCAACATCCAGGGGTTGTGGTCCCCTCAGGAATCTCTGCTCCACATCAATCTGTTGGAACTCAGAGCAGTTTTTCTAGCACTTCAAGCTTTTTCCAAATCTGTTCAGAACAAAGTTGTACAGGTCAGAACAGACAACACCACCACAATGTGGTACAGCAACAAGCAAGGGGGCACTCTGTCTACGGCCTTGTGCACCGAAGCAATGAAGTTGTGGTCTCTGGCTTATTCCCTGAACACCTCCCTAATGGCAGTTCACCTCCCAGGCAAGGACAATGTCCTGGCAGATGCTCTCAGCAGGATTTCCCAGGGCCATCACGAATGGTCACTGGACCCCCTGGTCTTGGAGGTGGTATTTGCCAGATGGGGCACCCCGCAGATAGATCTTTTTGCAGCCCCAGACAATCACCAACTTCCCCTTTTTTGCTGCAGGCCCCAAGTGTTTGGCACAGTCCCTCTGGATGCCTTAGTTCTCAATTGGGAAGGGAAGTTTCTCTATGCTGCCCCCCTTCCCTCTTCTGTTCAAAGTGCTAGTCAAAATCAGATCTCAACCCTGCAAGATGATGCTGATTGCTCCAGATTGGCCCAGACAACCCTGGTATCCACTTCTACTGTCATTAGTAGTCCATCTTCCCCTGTGTCTTCCCAGGAATCACAACCTGTTAACATGTGCTCAGGGGAGGGTTTGGTACCCAAACCTCAAATCTCTCAATCTCAAGGCCTGGCTCTTGAAGAGTTAGAGTTTGCTGGTTTACACCTCTCCCAATGTGTAATGGATATCCTGAAGGCTTCTAGAAAACCTTCCACCAGGGCTACTTATAATTCCAAATGGAAGAGGTTTTCCATATGGTGCTCTGGAAAGCATATTTCCCCAGAATCTGCTGATTTACCCACAGTCCTGGATTATATGGTCCACTTAAATACCTTGGGGCTGAGACCAGCTAACCTAAAAGTGCTTCTGGCAGCTGTGTCTGCTTTTATTTCAGCAGGTAAGCCCTCTTCTCTTTCTGCTCAACCTGTATTCTCTAAGTTTTTCAAGGGATTGCTTCACACGAACCCTCTATTCAGGGACCCTGCCCCTGCATGAGACCTTAATGTTTGCATTGCTCAGCTTATGCAACCTCCCTTTGAGCCTTTGTCTTCAGCAGAGCTTAAGTACTTGACTTGGAAGACTGTGTTTCTGGTAGCCATCACTTCTGCCAGATGCATAAGTGAATTACAAGCTTTGTCAGTGGAGCTGATTTTATCTCCTTTCATAGAGATAAGGTGGTCCTCAGGACTAACAGGAAGTTCTTGCCTAAGGTGGTTTCAGATTTCACCTTAATCAATCTATATCTCTTCCAGTGTACTTCACTGACCATTCCTCCTCTGGCGAGAGGAGGCTGCACAGCTTAGATGTGAAGAGAGCCCTTAGTTACTACATAGAGCGTACCAATGGTCACAGGTTTGACTCCCTCCAACTGTTCCTCACTTATGGTGAGGTTGGTAAAGGAACCTGCCACTAAAAGATCCATTGCCAGGTGGATTGTCTCTTGTATCCAATTTTGCTATGAAAAACTGGGTAAGGTTCCTCCCTCAGGCCTGAGGGCTCACTCTACCAGAGGTACAGCTGCTTCCCTGGCTGCTGCTAGGGACATCCCTATTCTAGAGATATATCAAGCAGCTACCTGGAAGACAGTTCATACTTTTACCAAGCATTACTCCCTGGATGTCCAGGCTAGGAGTGATGCTCGGTTTGGCACAGCTGTGCTTCAGAGCCTATTTCCTAAGTAGGTTCTGTCCCTCTTCCATGGAGGTACTGCTTTGTAGTCTGCATATGTCATAATATAGCAAGACTTCATGTTGTTTGAAGAAAAAATTACTCACCTTAGTAATGTTGTTTCTTCTATTGGAGTCCTGCTATATTATGACCTTCCCCCCTGCCTGCCCCTCTTAGAACCTCTGTTTTTGGGATGTGGGTGGGCAGTGCAGTGTTGGCACTCAGTAGGTGCCCACCTTGTTGTTTTTCACCCCTCCTTTTTTGGGGTGACTTGGTGTTGTGTTTTTCATTTTTTGGGTCTCCTGACTTGAGTCTTTGTTTTGGGACCAAAAAATGTATTCTTATGTTTAGTAGCCAGGTGGCTAGTGTAGGTTTACAGCTTCCACACAGAACCTCAGTGAGTTTAGCTCATAAAGATATGACGGTTTGAGTTTGAAGAACAACAGACAGAGTTTCAACCGAGCTCGAGCTCAGCGTTCCATGCCTGACATGGAAAGTTAACTCTTTCACCTCTGGAGCAGTTCGAAGTTTGGGACTCACTGCATATGTCATAATATAGCAAGACTCCAATAGAAGAAACAACGTTACTAAGGTGAGTAATTTTTCCTTTTGGACCTTGAACGGGACCTCCAGGATGTTCAAGATGAAACCCTGAGGAAGAAGCTCTTGGATAAAGTAAGGATGGGGAAATCCTCGTGCTGCCATGCCCTTCGGGCTACTTACAGCTCGGTGGATTCAGTGGTGAGAGCAGCTGCCACGGGGATCTGCCTCCGATGCCTCTCCCGGCTCCTTTATAGTGGGGCTGGTGCAGGATGTGCAGTCCTCTCTGTTGGATGCCCCTTTCAGGAGTTCCGTCCTCTTTGGCGGCGACACTAAAGACATCATTACTGGGCTGCAGGAGAGTGGTCGCTCCTTGAGGGACGTGCATTCCTTATGCAAGACGGGACAGAAAAAGCAACCCTTTCACCACCAAAGAAGGTGGAACAAATCCTAGGCTAAGTGCCAGTCAAGGAAACGCACACCTGAATCGGGAGCTCAAACCCCACAGTCCAGATTTCAAAAACAGGCCTCTGGGGCTAAAGATCCCCTCCCCTCGGCATCCTGACTCCTTTCCCCTACTTCTGCTACCTTCACTACATCAGGAGGAACCAGTCGGAGGGAGGTTCGGCCTCCACCTGGAAGGTTGGAGGTCCGTCACTGCAGAAAACTGGGTGCTTCAGCTCATCCAGCGAGGTCACTCAATAGAATTCAGCGAAATTCCAACCCCTCAACCTCCAGAACAGTCCTTCTATCCTTGGGATCAGGTCCCTATAGTCTCTCAAGAGAGCCAGGCACTTCTCCTAAAGAAAGCCATAGAGCCTGCCCTGTTAAGCCAAATAGGAAGGGGATTCTACTCCCACTTCTTCCTGGTTCCAAAGAAAACGGGCAACCTGAGACTGATTCTGGACCTCAGCACACTAAACATCTTCGTCAAACACAAGAAGTTTCATATGTTGACCCTTCAGGGGCTCCTTCCCCTGCTCCATCAAAACTCTTGGCTGTGCTCCCTGGACATTCAGGATGCTTATCTGCATATCCCTATCCTCCCCGCCCACCGCCTCTTTCTCTGCTTTGTTTTCCTGGAGAAACATTTCCAGTTCTGAACACTGCCATTTGGCCTTTCTTCGGCTCCCTGAGTGTTCACCAAATGTCTAGCTGTGGTGGCAGCTTTTCTGTGCCGCCAGGGCATTTATGTCTTTCCATACCTGGATGACTGGCTCCTCTCAGCACCCTCTTCTCTTTCACTCTGAGCTTGTTTGCTTTACTGGGCATTATGGTCAATTTTTCCAAGTCCCAGCTAGTACCCTCACAGAGACTCCAGTTCATTGGAGCTGTACTAGACACAGTTCAGGGCAAGGCTTTCCTGCCATCAGATTGGGCTGAGACTCTTGCTTCTCAAGCCACACTGGTGGCACAGACCTGATGGATCCCTGCACACTCGGTACTTTGTTTATTGGGTCTGATGGCGGCCATGAGAGTCACCCAATGGTCTCTTTGAGTCTAATGGGACCAGAGGATGGATGACATGAACCAAAAAGTCATGATCTCCAACAGCCTCCAGAGTTATCTACGCTGGTGGCAGGATCTCTCGAATTGTCGAAGGGGTTCCCTTTCCTTCCGACAGTTCCAACTCAAATTCTCACTATAGAAGCTTCAGATCTGGGCTGGGGTGTTCCTCTGGGGTCTCACAGGACACTGGGGTTGGTCCGATCAGGAGCTGATTCTTCACATCAGTGTTCTGGAGACCAGGGCAGTTCTTTACGCACTCCAGGCATTCCAGTCGCTGCTGGTTCCGGGATCTATCCTGGTACAGACGAACAACATGTCCACTGTCTGGTAGATAAACAACAGGGGGGAACCACATTTTACCCTCTTTGCCGAGAAGCCATGAGGGTGTGGTACTGAGCGATTCAGCAAAGCATTTATCTGACAGCAGTTCACGTCCAGGGCATCACCAACGTCCTGGCCAACAGTCTCAGTCGATCAGTGGCCCAGGCCCAGGAGTGGGAGCTAAAGTCAGAGGTAGTCGAAGACCTCTTTCTTCGATGGGGTAGGCCAGAGATGGATCTGTTCGCCTCCCCATACAACGCAAAACTACCCGTCTTTTGCTCGCTCGTTCCCGGGCATGGTGCTTTTTCGCAAGACGCGCTGTCTCTTTCATGGACAGGGAGGTTTCTGTACGTCTTTCCTCCCTTTCCTCTAATCCAGAAGGTCCTGGTGAAACTTTAGCAAGAGGGGGCGCACGCAATCCTGATTGCTCCTCTTTGGCCACGCCAAATTTGGTTCCCTCTTCTGCAACACATGGCACTGGAACCTCCAGTTCCTCTGCCCATTTCTCATGACCTTCTGACTCAGGAGCAGGGCATCCTGGTGCATCTGGGCCTTCAGTCTATCCACCATAATGCATGGCACCTGTGGACAAAGCGATTTCTCACTATGGGGTCTCTTCGCAGGTTGCGCACATTCTAGTGGAGGCCAGAAAACCCTCCACTAGATCCACTTACGCTATGAAGTGGAAGAGATTCATGACAAGGCCCAAGCAAGGAGCTGGGATCCATTTTCATGCTCGGCATCCCAGGTTCTAGAGTACCTCTCACATCTGTCTGAGGTGGGCCTTAGCTATTCCTCCATTAAGGTCCACCTCTCTGCGGTGTCGGCCTACCACCTCCTGGTGGAGGGCAAAACCTTGGCTCAACTGAAGGTTGCCAAAACCTTTTTAAAAGGCATCCTTCATTTGAAACCTCCGATCCAGAATCCTTGTCCACCCTGGGACCTGAATTTCATGCTCGAGAAGCTGACCTTACCACCGTTTGAACCAGCTTCTTCTTGCGACTTACGCTTTCTCTTCTGGAAGACTGTTTTTTGTCGCTGTTACTTCGGCCAGAAGGGTTTCTGAATTACAGGCCTTCATATGTAAAGAACCTTATTTGATTTTTCATAAGGTCCAAGTAGTCCTTCGGACTTACCCTTCTTTTCTGCCCAAAACTGTTTCAGAAACCACTTTGAACCAGAGCGTGGAATTACTGGTGTACTATCCACAGTATTTCAGCAGGGTGGAACACCTTCTGCACACGCTTGATGTGCACCGGATCCTGAGGTACTACATGAACAGGACTAAAGAGGTTAGGAAATCTAACCAACTGTTCATAGCCTTTGCCCCTCAGTGCCAGGGCAAAGCTATTTCCAAGCAGACCATCTCCCAATGGCTCGCTAACTGCATCCATTTTTCGTACACGAAATATGGGAAGTCCCTTCCGGGGGCAGTCAAAGGCCACTCTACCCATAGCGTGACAACCTCTACTGCCTTTTTCAGGAATGTGTCCACAGCAGAGATCTGTGCTGCGGCCACCTGGTCATCTGTTCACACCTTCACTAAGCATTACAGTCTGGACATTGCCTCTCAGTGCAGAACTGGCTTTGGACTTGTGGTCCTGCAAGGCCTTTTGTCGTGATTACTCTTGGCGACTTCTCCTCCTCCCGAATTAACCTATGCCTTATTTTTCTTTGGGACTGCTTTGGTATTCAGTCCTATGTGTGAAGACCTACTGCAGGAACCCTCTCGAAGTAAGATATAGCAGTTACGTAAGAACTTACTGTAACAGCAGATTTTCGAGAGAGGTTCCTGCAGTAGGTCTAGTTTCCCTGTCTCCTTCCCCTGGTTTTTGGATGCCTTTCTTTCCATCCTATCTAGTCTGCCTGGACTAGAGTGGAAGCAGGGTCTTTGGAGTTCACTGTGGTTTTCTCCCTACCTGTCTTTAGGTCTCCATTGAAAAAGAACTGGAGAGCGGTCGCGGGATCGCCCCTTTTGTAGTAGGGCTGATGTCACGATGCCCCGACGTTGGGGGCAGTCCCCACTGATGATTGCTATCTACAAGTTTGCCTTGTGGACCTAACGCCAGGCGGCGCAGTCCTATATGTGAAGACCTACTGCAGGAACCTCTCTCGAAGATCTACTGTTATGGTAAGTTCTTACGTAACTGCTATTTCCTGTTAGTTGTGGTCAGAGGGCCAATAAAATCAATCTGGATGGCAAGTCAGGGCCCTGATTGCCTCTGAGTAAGTAGTTTTGCATTTCTCTTGGCTGGAGCTGGATTGTTTTGTGCACAGATCAGGCAGTTATCAATGTAACCTCTTACATCCTTAGTAATGCCAGGCCACTAGCCCACTGACTTTAGTCTCTGGGTTGTGTTTTCCACTGCCTGATGCCTACCAGTTGGGGTGTCATGAACCTAATGAATATACTCCGATCAGTGTTAGTGGCTCAGTAGGTAGCACACTCGCTTCTGAGGCCGGGTAATCAGAGGGCTGTGGGTTCAGTTCCCACATCTAGCACTTGGGTTAATATCCCAGTATTGACACTGTAGTGCAGCATGAGAGGGGTGCTGCACTTCTGAGGTGCCATCTTTCGGATTAGATGTTAAACCAAGGTCCCATCTGCCTGGATTGGTGGTAGTTCAGGTGGATGTTAAAGATCCCATGGCACTTATCGAAAAAGAGTAGGGGGAATTTCCCCGGTGTCCTGGCCAAATTTCCCTCATTCGCTGAAAATACCACTAACAGCTTAATCTGGTTCAAGGTCAGTTGGCATTCATCTGTATACCACTCCCCCCCCGGTCATGGCTGAAAATAGGCAGGATTTGTCTAGTGCACTTACCCGGTCAACAAAAACTAAATAAATAAATAAAATAATGGCTCTGGTACTACCCGTAGTTTGTAATTTTAGATCACCAGGTTGGTACCATATCGACTTGTTTTCACTTGATAGGTGCAGTTTGTTAGCATGTTTCTTGTAGGGGCTGTTGGTCAGCAGTTGTGTTCAGTTTCTTTGTCCAGGAATCTGAAAACTTCTTTCATCTGAGGATCCAACTTTTGTGCTGTGGACAAGTCCAAGGACACAAAAGGTTCAGGTTTCTTCTTTTTCACAGCAGCTACTCGCGCAGCTGCTAGTGCTACAGGGTGAGCCATATCCCACTTGTCCCCGCCTCGAGCACCCTCTTTGGCAAGAGTGTCTGCTCGATCATTGAAACAGTGGTATGGATCAGACTTGGAATGGGCCTTTACTTTGTTTATGAACAATTTGTGCTTAAAATCTTGAATCAGAGTGTGGATGTACACAAAAAGGGACCTATATTCGACAGGCGTTTTATCAGAAGATGTGAAGAAGTTCTTCTCCCAAAATGGTAGAAATTCTGTTAGTGAACAACAGACCCAATTAAAGCCTGTGAAAATGTTGGTATCTGTAGTACTGTGGTTTATCAATTCAAAAGCGCAGGCCGCAGCTGCCAGTTCCGCATACTGAGAAGACGTAACACTGCAACATTTAGAGGCATGAACAGTGTTACCATTGGGATAGATGATGAAAACTCCAAATCCTGCTACTTGTCTCCCTGATGATACGCGGCAGAGACATCGGTAAAGACATAACACAAAGATGTGTCAGCAATGAGCTTTGGGGTAGCAGGGAGGAAGAGTCCTGGATCAGGTTACTCAGGAGGTTGGAATACATAATCATGGGGCTCTCAATGCTACAGGAGGACATGGGCCAATACTGAGGACATTTTGGCAGTGTGGACCTGTATGTCACAATCCTGGAAAAGAAAGGACCACTGAGTCAGTCTGGTATTAGATACTGAGCCATCCTTCACTCTGTGTAACAACAGAAAATGTGTGTGTGTGTGGTTAGTGTGCAGAATGATGGGTGAATACCCAATAATGTACAGAAAATACTTGACAGCCCAGTAGGTGGCCAGAAGGTGTCTTTCACAAAGACTGTACTTCTCTTCCACTGGGGACAACATCTGGGAAGAATAGGCGGTAGGCCTCAGAATATCATTGACTTTCTGAGTGAGCACTGCAGACATGGCTATGTCTGAAGTGGCAGTTTCCAAATGGAAAGGCAAAGCTGGATTGGGGTTAATCAGTGCTGGAGCTGAGGCTAAGGTCTGTTTCAATAGGGTCACAGCATTAGTGTGGATGGGACCCCAAGTCCAGGGAACATCCTTTTTCAAGAGCTCATACAGAGGGGCGGCCTTCTGTGCAAAGTCACAAATAACATCTCTGGAGTAGTTGACCATCCCCAGGAACGTCTGAGAGTAGCCACACTGGTAGGAAGTGGCAAATCTTGTAGGCCCTGGATCTTCTTCTAGGCAGAGCTTCTGCCTTGTTCTGTGATTCACAGACCAAGGAAGATAACCTCTTTCTGGCACAGTTGTGCTTTTGCGGGACTGCACTTGAGATCCGCCCTCTGTAAGAGAGTCAGTAGTTCATCAAGGAGGTCAAAGTGTTACTCCTTGGTGTGATTGCCAAGAGTAAATCATCCACATACTGCACAAGGGACTGTGGAGCAGAGAAACCCTGCAAGGTGTTCATCACGCGCAGATGGAAGAGAGAGGGGCTGTTGTGAAAACCCTGTGGGAGGCAGGCCCAAGTGTACTGGCGACCCTCAAAGGTGAAAGCAAACTTGTATTGGCTTTCAGGGGCCAGTGGCAAAGACCAAAATCCATTGGAAATATCAAGGGCGCTAAACCACTTTCAATCTGGGGTTAGCAGTTTGAGCACATCTGGTGCTGAGGCTACTGTAGGGGTGCAGCTAGGAGTGACTTGATTCGGTCTCCTGTAATCAATAGTGAGTCTCCAAGAATAGAAGTTTGTGTTGTGATTCTTCAGGCAAGTGGCACTGTTGTGGTGGCCGAGAATAAACTACTTACTTTGGTTAAGCACTTGTTTACTGCCTTTTACTTTATGTGCAGGTGAGCCATGACTGTTCAATTGTTTAGTCTCTAAGAATTGTTGGGCTTTTTCACTGGCCAAATAGGGGAATTGGTGGTCGAGACACAAGGCCTGATCACACCTTGCTGGAGAAGTGACTGGATGGTTTCTCTGAGGAATGGTAAGGCCTCTGCAGGGAAAGGATATTGACTTTGCCTGTCATGATCCGGGCCTGGGATTTCAATGATAGTATGCATTCTGCCACAATCATATTTGTGTGTTGCAAAAATATCAAGATGCTTCTGCAGGATGGGCAACAGTTCTTTGAAAAACTCATGTGTCTGAAATAGAACTATGATGTCATATTCCTTGTCCTTGACAGCAATGGCGGCAACCACGTGAGAATCAGGAATCATGACCGTATGGTATTGCCCTCTGATTTGAATCAGAAGTCGGTTGGCTAAATCTTCTACACAGCCGTGTAGCACTAGAAAATCAGTTCCCAGGATACTGGGGTGATGACGCAATACCATGAGGTTAAAGGTGTGATTCGTATCAAGCGTGCTCAACAACATGGACAGTACAATAGAGCGGTAGGTAGGCAATCTAGTGCCATCCACACCTTGTGCATTAATCCACCATCTGGTGGACCAAGAGGAATTGGCTGGATCCTTATCATGCATTACAGACACAGCTGCGCCTGTATCAAGCAATAGACTCATATGGCGGCCCCTGACCATGGCCTTAGTACAAGGCCTTCCATTTGTGTCAATAAAGATTTTGTTCGCAATATGGACTGGGGCCTGTAATTGTCAATCTGAACTGCTACTATCATCTCCATGCGGCTCCTGGAAATGTAGGCCAGCGGAGTCTTGTTTGGCCTCTTTCAGGTCCTGCACAGGATACAAGGAGGTCTGGGTAGTGGTAGTCACTGCAGTGGACAAGGCCTCAGGGTTCGGGCCTTGTGTGGCCTGGCCTGAGGATGTTCCAGTATCTCCTTGGTCTAACAGGGACTGGATTACTGGAGCTAGAGCTGCAACAGTCTGCTTTGGGATGGCATCAGCCACTGATTGGACCTTGCCCAGGAGTACACAGAGGCTGCTGTTCTCCACCACTATATCTCGATAGGAGGGGTCTTGTCAATAATTTTGATTGCCCCGGTTATCATTCTGATTGGGATTGAGGTTATTCCAGTTTTTCTGTCTATTCCTATTTCTGTTGTGGTTCCCCCACGTCTTGTAGTTCTACTTCTCGTTGGAGGGTGAGGCCTTGTTGTCCTTCCCTCCACAGTGTAGTGAGTTGTGGGCTCGCTGGTAGATTTTACCATGGCCTCCTTGACTTTTGAGCTATAATTCAGATCTCGGAGACAGAGCTGATAGACACGCTCTGTCTTCCTGAGAATATCTGCAGATTTGTCCGTTCAGGGTAAACAAACTGCAGGCTCGACCTTGTCACAGACAACTGGAATCATGTTCCAAATAAACAAGGTCTTGTACTTAGTTTGGTCAATGTCCACCTTCTCTTGCAAGAGTGTTTTGCCAGTACGGTAGGCCAGCCATAGCCTTTGGTGGTATGACACTGGACTCTCCTTAGCGGCCTGTTTAATGGGATAGGCCAACATAATGCCAACCACGCCTGGGGAGTGTGCAAAAATAAGTTCTACGGCGACATCATCAAAGGTCGCATCCATGGCTTGGTGGACTGACTCTGGGAGTTTTGACCAGAGGCCAGGGTCAACAGTCTGCCAAAGGATCTGTACCTGGTAGCCTGTCAGTAGACTGCGCATCTCACATTTGAAATGAACCTTTTCCAAATGGCAACTGAGATTGTCATTAGGGTTCATGCAGCCTGTGCTGTCAGCGATGTGCTGCACCGAGTGGACCAGCTGAAGAGGATTACTCTGAACCATGGGTCGCGTATCAGGCAAGGGATGTGGGTTGTGTGTGCCATGAAAGGCAACCTCCGCTGCAGTATCGGCCACAGAGCAGATGTGTGATGGCTTGGTGGTGGCTTCCTTTAGCATGACTTCTAAGTGCTCCTTGAAGACCCACCTTTGTTCCTCTGTCATCTCTGTCCAAGCAAGGTCAGCCGTGATCATATGATCAGTCTCCTGCTTGTCCCCTTTATTCAAGGCAGCAATTGGAGGGGCTGTTCAGCCTTGACCTCCCCCACATCATGGGGGTTGCCATTTTGGCATTGCACATGATAAGCATCATTGAGTTGATGATGGAGGGTTATGCCAGAAAAGTGTAAGGACATGCAATCTTGGGAATGGCAGGGTTGGAAACTGTCACAGTGGAGGCATGGCCAGGCACCATCTTGGCTGCTATCATGGCCAGAATTGCCATCGCCTGATGACACAAGATCGATGGGCGTGTAATGGAAACCACCCATCAGTCTGACGTGACCAGCCAGCACCTCTCGCTGATGACAGAGTTTCGCCATCTTAGTTCTACACTGGATTTGACTAACTTGCATCGCTCTGACCCACACTTTTCACAACCTCTTTCTGTAACACTCTATACGCGGCACTCAATTTGCAGTTGTCCCTAAGTTCTCTATCCTACTCAGCACTTATCCATTTGGCAGCCTCCTGCAATTCTCATTCCCATTTTGTAATGACTCATTCATATTACTCAACAAATCATTCATCTGCAACACCTACTTCTTATCCTGCTTCCACCTATCACATTCCTCTCTCAACATGCATAACTCTCTATTATTCTGTACAGAACAATGCAAAAGAGTCTCGTTCTTACTGCGCAGTGACTGAAGTTCTTCCTCTAGTCACTTCTCTTTCGTAAGACATTCAGATGCCTGCAAGCCCATCTCTTTCTTAAGAGCGGAGATTTGCAGTTCGAGGGAATGAAACCTCATCTTGTAAGGCTTCCTAAGCAGCATATAGAGCTGAGACCAACAGCCCTTTGCCATCACACCTTTTGACTATTTGTCTCGTCTCGGAGTACTGGGTTGAGATCCCCAACATGAGGTTATCGGAATGGCTTGCGTCCAGCGCAAAGTCAGTCCAGCCTCCATGGGAAGCAAGAAAGTTAGAAACCTCGAGTCTCCGATTTGCACAGATATTGGACATGGTAGAAAAGGTGTTGCAAAAAGCAAAATGGACCCATCAGTGGGTTTCCTTCTGTGTATCGATCCACCATGGTTGAACCTAACAGACAGTTAGGCGTCTGCACTCCCGCAATCCTGCAAGTCAAAACTGCCGTTGAACATGGTGAGATGGCATCAACCATGCCCAGTAACAGATAGACCTTACAAGATGCTACAGAGTGAAAAACACCGGGGAGGTGGTATGGGTGTGTACACCTACTTACAACCCACCAGGAAGGGAAAGTGCCAGCAAATAGTGAATCTCCACTAGCTTAGACCACCTGCACATGGTCACCAAAATGTAAGGTGTGGGCAAAACACATCCACACTTAGCAGGTACTTGTCGGTAGTAAGCTAGCAAAAGGAACACAGACAAGGTGCAGGTACAGTACTAAATGTTTATTACAGAAAATTAGCATTCACCCTAAAACAGGTCTTACCAGTAGACACTGGGAGCTGAGAGTTTCCCAAAATATCCCAGGGTATGAAGTGGTCTCAGAGGGAATACATGATGTACTAACTTATATACTAAGATTATTGTCATAACAACCATTACATCTGCAGGTTAATTAGATACATAAAACAAGACCTATTGGCTGAATGTTATGTGGCTCCACAGTGTTATCTAGAGATATACAAAACTGTAAAGTCAGCTAAAAACAGAAACAAAAAAGGCATACAAAACATAGGTCTAAGTGTGGTGTGTTACATAAATCTGCTTGATGGCAGTGCAAGCTATACAATGACTTTGCAGAAAAATACAAAGAATACAACATGTTCTCTTGGCTTGCTACTTGCATTACTAGCAATGAATATTGCAATTACTAATATCCCTGGTTACTTATACTTTTACAGTAAGTACCACTCTAACTATTAGGAATATCACCATAATATATGTATAGATACTGTAGATTGTCAGCGGTGCACAGTGGGTAGCCAATATGGGTGAGGGGACCAAGCCTAGCACCTTTCCCCTGGGTTGCACCTGGAAATGAGCTTTGGCTCAGCATGCCTCTCCCGGTTACCAACATTTCAAATAAATAAATGTGTCCTGCCTCTACTGCCTTGGATTGCAGCACAAGGTGAAGAGATGTGGCCTTTGTCTGCTGATGTGTCCAGTGTTGCTGGAGGATTGCACCACCAGGCTTCTCCTCAGTCAGCTGGCTGAAAGAGACCAGAAGCTTTGACCAAAAAGCCACTTGAAGGCCTCAGCTGTGACCAGGTCGGCAGCACAGCTGGTGGCTTTTGAAGAGGAGGCGGTGGCTGCTGCAGTGAGTACCTCATCGGTATTGGCGCTGCTTCTGGTTGGGACCAGCATCAGTGGGTTCTTCACGGATGGATTCTATGATTTGTGTTGGGTCTTCCAGACCTCTGGGAAGGCCCTTCTCACTACTAAAAAATAAAAGCAATGGTGGCATCAGTCATGAGACAGGGAGAGAGATCATGGTCCTGTCTCTTCCCCCTCGATTCCCCGGAGGGCTCGACTCATGTTTAGTGCTCAACTCCGGTTGAGCTCTCTTTGATCAAGGGTTTGGCCAACAGCTTCTCAGTGGCCCCATTGGGCTTGTCGACCTCAACATCGGTCGAGCAGGCCATCAAGATTTTTCTCAAGCCTGTCGTCCTGTTGTCAGAAGAGATTGTTGAGGAGTCGATCTCCCAGACTGAGGTTCTCCCGGTCCTCACTTGGGAAGATGTGGTTTCAGCAGTGTCCCATACCAACTCCACCCAGGACCTGCCTTCACCAGTTGTCATCCCTCTAAAGCAGCTGCTTTTAAATATGAATTGGCATGTGGTCTACACCGAATCACTGGAGGCTTCTCCTCAATGTCGGCTCTAGGATCGATGGTCGAGGCACTGATCATGCTCTTGATCCCGCTTGAACAGGAGGCACCACCATCTATTCTCCTTGACCTCCTTATCCTCTCTGAAGGAGAGGCACTGGCATAAGATGCAATAATGGAGCTCTTCCACTAGCAGTGGATCATTGCCCAGCAGGGTAGGGCTCTTCCCCCTGAACTGTTGGTCTCCCATCAGCCACCTTTAATGCCCACAATGGTCCACCCTCAACAGATGTCTCCAGTATCTGCCTCTCTACCCTTGCAGGTAGAGTCACCTCCACTGCAGCCCTGGGTGGGAGCCCCGACTAAGGACTCCTGTGCAGTGGCCAGCTTGCCAGGCCATCTGTTGGTGGAAATCACCCAGTCAGAAGACACTAGAATGGTCCACAGTAGCAAATGGTCAAGGGCTGTTTTCGAAGAGGACTCTGATGGGTCATCCATGTTATCCTTGAGGATTCATATGTTCAACCAGGCTTAGGTCAAGGAACTGTCCACTTACAGTATGCCATTTGGGGCTCTTCTCTGCCTTATGTCAGAGTCCATGAAAGTGTCCTTAGAACCAGTTCAAATGCGGACTAAATACCCCTTTACTGATATCCTAGACAAAGACAGTTCCCAGTGAAGGTTGCCTTTCCCACAGCTGAGGCTATATTAGGATTGGCCCTGGAGCTTTGCCAGCATCCAGCATCCTGCCCAGCACCCTCCATCCATATGGTCTGCAAGTATGCGGTCCCTGCTGGGTCCCTTTCTGGGGTTCTTGGACCACCCCTCAGCCAAGGGGTGGGTCTCGGACTCGATTTTCTGGAGGTCTGGAGGTCAAGGAGACATGGACATATCTACCAATAAGGAGTTGAAGAAGCTTGACCATGTGGTCAAGAATGTCTGTGTCACTTCCTCCTTGGGTCTGCATTAGGCCAGCTATGCTGTCCTGATGGCCAACTTTGGTCACTCCCTCTTGGGAGTGCTGTATGAAATCCTCCCTCACCTCCCTGTTGATAAGCAGTTGCTGGTGAAGCTGGTCAAGAACCAGGGTCAAGCACTGGCCAAACAACAGCACCGGACTGGCCGGTGTCCCTTTCTTGGGCACAGCCTCTTTGGCCCTGGGGTGAAAGGGCATCTCACCAGGATAGAGAAGTCCAACACCATCCTGGAACCTGTGGCTTCATCCCAGAATGACGCTAAGGCTCAGAAGCCTAAAAGTAAGACCTACCAGTATCAGGCCATTCAGCCACAGCAGCCTTGGCAGCAGCCCCAGCAAGGGCAATACCAACTCTTGCACCCGAAGGCTAAGTTCCATGGCCAGGGACCAAAAAGAGACAGAGGTAGGGAATGTGGTGCCACTCCAGTTCCAGTGGCTGGTGCCAACTCCAAAGTTGCCCAGTGATGGTCGGGGGTATCATCCTCCCACTTGTCCAGTCCTTGACCCAGCTCTCTGTGAGTGGTTGGTTACACCACTTCTGGCCACATTGTTCTGTAATCACTACTGGCAAGTGGATAATGGAGATGATAGGCAAAGGGTTGCATCTTGACTTTGAAACTCTCCCTCCTTACTGATTCTACACTCCTTGGGAGTTCTTGGTGTCGCAAGACATGTTGTCTTCCCTAATTTAGGACATTGCTCAGCTCCTTGCAAAAAGAGTTATAGCCCATGTCCCAGATGTCCTGGCAAGTTAAGAGTACCTGTCCAGGCACTTCCTGGTCACGAGAAAGATGGTGGCTGGCACCGTATACTGGATCTGCATGATCTGAACCAGTTTATGCTGAAGCATAATTTCCAGATGGCTACTTTGAGCCACATTATACCATCCTTAGAGCAGTGTATGTAGCTCTGCTCCCTGGATCTTCAGGATGCATTCTTCCACATCCCAGTCCATCTTTCCCACTGGCAGGACCTTTGTCTCCATGCAGAAAGAGTGCTCTACCAGTTCCAGGTCATATCCTTTGACCTCTCCTCTGTGCCCAGGGTCATTGCCAAGTGTAGGACAGTGGTGGCAGCATTCCTGTGGCATCAGGGTGTATCCCTACCTGGACAACTGGCTGATAGGCTGTCCAAGGAGGCCATGGAGCAGTCCAGGGAGCTGGCCCTCCAGAGTCAACTTGGACAAGTCCAAACAGGTAATCAGGTTAATTGGAGCAGAACTAGACTCCCTGCATGCCAAGGCATATCTACCTGTGAACTGGGTTCAAGACCTTACTTCCTTTTCCTGATAATTTCAGATTGGTCACTTGTGCCTTGCATAGGATTTCCTCAGGCTGCTGGGGTACATGGCATCCACCACCATCATGGTCTGTTTGGCACATTGATGGATGTGACACCTGCAATGACAGCTGGGCCACCAGTGGTCCCAGCACCTAGGTCATTTGGACCAACCGGTCTTAGTGAATCAGTTGATGTGGGATGCCATCCAGTGGTGGCTGGTTCCTCCATGTCTGGAAGAAGGAATCCCATTTGTCTGCCCAGAGCTGATAGTCACATTCATGACAGATACACGTCTGATGGGGAGGGAAGCACACCTGGGGAACTACAAAGACCATGGGTTCTAGTCACCCAGGGAGTCCTGTTACCACATCAGCCTGCTAGAGCGCTGTGCACTGTGGCTGGCTCTCATGGAATTTGTTCCTCTGGCCAGGGGTCAGGTAGTGCAGGTCCAGACGGACTACACCACAACCATGTTTTACCTGAATAGGCAGGGCAGAACTCACTCCATTTGTCTGTGCTGGGCGGCCATTTGCACCTGGACACTCGTGTGCAGCCTAGATGCAGATCTGCTGACTATACATGTCACAGGAATGAACAATCAGTAGGATGTGCTCTCAGCCTTGTTGGAGAGATGTCACATATAAAGATATGAAATTTGCTAACAGAAACAGGCCTCACGGTCTATCAAGTCTGCTCGAAGCACAGCTAGCACCCTTATATTGCAGCTACCCCACCCCTCCCCATTCACCTCCAGAAACTGCTCAGTGTTGTTTAGCCAGCCCATCTACAATGAGTGGTCCCTGCATCAGGAGTTGGTAAGCTACCCGCTCTCCTGGTGGGGCATCCCTCTGGTGGATCTGTTTGCCTCTTGGCAGAACAGAAGCTTGAGGCTGTTGTGTGCCTGTCCCCCACAGTCTCGGACTCAGCTGGGACATGCCTTCAAGAGGCTCTGGGCCTTGTGTACACCTTCCTTCCCTTCCCATTGATCCACAAGGTCATGGACAAGCTCTGGAAGGACAAGGCATGAATGATTCTGACAGCTCAGACTGACTGAAGAATTCTGGTACCTGGATCTCCTCAGCCTCAGCAGCAGGCCTCCATGGCAGGTGCCTCGTCACCTGTAGTTGTTGACCAGACAACAGGGGAAGGTCCTACACCTGGACCTTCACTCTCTGTACCTCACAGTCTAGTTCCTGAGTAGCTAGAGTTCCAGGCCTTGGGCCTGTCAGAGGAAGTGCTTGTGAAAGAGTCGACTCACTGGTGGCTATGCCAACCGATGGAAGAAGTTCTGCATTTGGTGCCAGAGCAAGGAGCTTGATCTCCTTGCCTGCCCTGTGATGAGCATCTTGGAATACCTTTTGGTCCTTTCCCAGGCAGGACTATGAGCAACGATCCTCAAGGTGCACCTGGTATCCATCATGTTTACTTCTAATAAAGACGACTATTTTATGTATTGTATTTTCATGTATTGGTAATTACTTTCTACTTTTATAATAAAAAAATATTTGTGCAGTAAAAAAGTGAGTGTTCACCTTTGCTTTTCACACTGTTAGTAAAAAAAGAATTCAATAGAATTATGTTATTGTGATATCAGAAACTGCCAACTACTTTGGAGCCCAGTGCATTTCAATAAGAAACTAAATATATTTTTCTGTCGTTTTCAAAAGAAATAGTTACTTCTTTCAGCAACACACTGTTTGCCTTTTATATGTTTGCACTAGTGTGGTACATCTGTATGATTTTACAATTTTTTTTAAACAATTGGCTTCTCTTCTGCAAATGTGAAATCTGGTTATGAAGAAAATGTCACCTGCTAAATTGTAATAAAAGATCACATGTTATCAAAAATCACAGCATTTCTGTTAAATATATAATATTTTGGTGGTAGAAAGTGTTATTTTTCTACACAAACCTGAAAACAAGTTTGCAGTTTCCCATTGAAATGCACTGCCAGCCTTGCCAGTCACACTTTTTGACATCATAATGCAAGAATTCCACTGAATTTTTTTTTACTAGTAGTTGGCAAAATACAAATAAAATGATTAAAAGATAAAGAAACAAATAAAAGCAAGCAAAATGATTACAGTGGCATCTGAAGGCCCCAAGTCTTCATTCTATAAGATATATATCCTTACTAAACCCTTGCTCATTAACAGAACATAAATTTCTGAATTACTTTTATTAAAGTAAAATTGTTCAAATCAAAAACTGATGTAATACAGTAGTCAGTAATGATTTGTCCTCGTGGACTATAGTACATTGAGGAACGCTGCTTATCTCCTTCAAACTTGCCATGCAATACAATAAATGTATCCATTTTTTTCAATTTTCATTAATGACTTTATCCAAGGATTCTCTTGTCCACATTTTATCATCTGGAATAAGATCAAAAATCTCTTTAAGGTGATTGAAGCTCCCAGTATGGGAGTTGAAATCACCAATAATAATCAGAACTGCATACGGTTATTCCTCAGTTGCATCACAAAACTTTCTTGACAATGGGTTCCTTATTTCTTCATAAGATTGACTTGGTCTTGGTGCACAATACATGTTAACCAAACAAAGCTCAAAGTCAGCAATTTCAACAATAACCACCATAATATTATTCCCAGAACATACACACTTTTTATATGTGAGCTTTGGATCAAGTCTTTATACATTTTTTAATAAAATTAAGAGGCCCCTGAGGGCCTTTCAAGTGTGCCATGTGTGTTGCCAGACTATGTACTGAAACACACTGAATGCATAATATGAGTCTCTTTTACAAATTCCATCCATTATAAATCCTGAATTTTATCCTGTATTTCAGTATTGTTCCAGGACAATATAATCAGTCCCTCTAATGTATGTTCACATATATTCCCAGTTGTTTAATTAATGTCCACCAAAAAAGATGAGTTTGAGCAAGGCTCTAGTCAGTTTGTTTTTCATCTGTGCTTAATAAATACTGATCTTCCAAGAATCAGTCTTCATCATTCATCACTGATGGGTCTTAGGCCAGAGGCAGTAGGACCACATGGGAGAATATGCCTTCAGGAGCTTCTGAAGGCGGGAAGCTGACATTGGGTACAGCACCGCTGCCAAGGTAGACATATGCTTGTGGACTGGCCAGAAACCAACATTGTCTCTCTCCTTTCCTCAGTTCTGTTTTTCCTGCCATAGAGGCAAGATCTCTGTGGGAGCATTCCATACTTATAAGTTTGCAATAGATCTGTCCATTGCTGCTACTCAACGCCATAACTTCAGTCGACGCCATGTCACCATTTCTCTATTTCCCTGTTCTTTAAGTACAGTGCTGGGTGCTTTCTCGCTGGTTTTATTATTTTCCATTGAAAAGTTCAGTCGTGTCTGGTCCAGGGCCTAAGAAGAAGACTGGCAAGTGAACAGAGTCTCCCCCATGCGTTGGTGCCCCCGTGGGAGAAATATATACTTTTGTGACTTCTATGACCACTGTTGGATCTGCCTGGGATCGGACCATGACATGGATCTCTGGGACACCTACTTCAGCATGGACCTCCATACCTTTGAGTTGCATGCAGTGAGATTGGGGCAGGAACCCCCCCAACCTTTGGAGGCCATTGTTGCACTCGGGATTCCAGGGTTAGGTCCTTGGGCTCTTCCTCTGAGTCTCTCCCCAGTGTTATACATACCGAGGAAGACTAGGCCTCCACTAGTCCTCATCTTGCTGAGATGGCAGGCCTGGAAGAGGGGTCTGTGGGACAGCCGACTTCCTCTGGGGGGGCCGGTTGCACACCCCTCCCAGTCCGGTACCCCCTCGGGGGTCCGGACACCCCAGTGGCAGCATTGCAGCTATACGCTGGGCCTGCACTGGTGGATCGCATGGTGGCACGCTCCAGTGCTACTTCAGCTCCTGGCTCTAAGGCTGGGGCCATTCAGCGGGGCAGTGCCATCCACATGGACAGGTTCCCTCCTGCTGCCATTTGTGGCACCGGGAGAGGAAGTGTCCCTGGGGTATCGCAGCTGGAGATCTCCCTAATCTCATCCTCCAACCTGGAGGGTGATAATCAGGATGATCCTGACTGGATTCCCCCTTCTGGTAAACATAGGGACATTTCTGGGCCTAGTCCTAGGTCTTCAGTGTTGGTGGGGCCTGGGACTCCTTTTCCTGGTGCCGGCTGCAGTACCACCTCCCCTTCATCCCATGGTGCCACTTGCAGTGCCAGGGATGCCTCTGGTGCTGATTCTAACACCAGAGGGGATGGCAGTGCCAGATCCAGGATTGTTTTGGGGTATGGTGCCACTTCCCATGCCAAGTTGGGTTCCAGCACCATCTGCGGCACTGAGTCCGATTCTGGCACCGTTTGCAGTGCTGAGGGTTGCACTGGTGCCTCTCATGGCACCAGGTTACCCTCACTCCCTGTCTATGGCTCCGTTTTTGCTGTTGGGCCTTCTCCAAGGGGAACAGCCTTCTCTGGTGAGGCAGGGGTTGGGAGGCCCTGGTCAGCGCTGCAGTTCATTGCCAGAAGTGACTGGGGACTGGCAGCAGTCATAGTGTAGACTTGGGTTTTCTCTCCCCTCTGGAACTGTCTGGACCTGCAGTAGGTGGGGATAGCCACTACCCTGTGGAACCTACATGACTCCAACTTCCCCACCGGGGGTTCCCCCCAAGGGCACCACCCCAATCACCGCTCTACTGTTGGGCATTCCCAGGTGGGTGAGCTGCGCAGCCCCTCCCTTCGGGCAAGGTCATTTGCCCGCTCTTGCAGCCCTGGCAGAGGACCTGGCCTGGTCTGGCATGACTCTCCTCCTCCTCCATCTCCTTCTCTGCTTCCTCCACCCCCTCTCCCAGATATTTCTGGCCCATGAGGGCCCCTGACCTGGGAACAGTTCAGGATGTCTGTGAGTGCTTTTCCCACCTACTTGAGGGCATTGGACTAGGCCGTTTGTTGGCCAGAAAACCCAGCACCACTGTGCCCTGACTCTAACTCCTCTTCTTCCCTGTCTTCCTCCTCTGAGGAAGAGGATGCTTCTCTCTATCTCTCCTCCAATGCTGACTTCATCAGTTATCAGTGCTTCCTTTCAGGGATGATAGAGGAATGGTGCTTTTCCCACTATTCTGGATGCAATCTTGCATGTTCAACACTATCCTTTCTTGGAGAGTATAGTTCTGACATAGTAGTTATACCTCCCGTGCCTGGCCGTTCATGGAGGCGTCTCAGAACATCTGGCTCTGTCCCTCCTCCCCTTTTCAAGCCCCAAGGGACTGCCAGCACAGGTACTGCACACCTCTGGGGTCTCCAGGAGCCCTGCCACACCCTACTTCTGGGGTTCAGCTCCTGGATACTCCTTCTGGACATTGCTGCCCAGAGCTCTAGTGTCCCCCCCGAGTCAGACTTAGCTGAGTTTGACCATTGGGGTCACAGAGTTTCTCAACGGTGCACGTGACATGCATTGCTGCACAACAGGTGTCCTATGGCAGACACCTGTGGGTGACGCTAGGAAAGCTCTGGGCATCTTTGCCAGACCATGAGCAACCAGACAGGCCATTTGCCTTTCTTCCCAGGGTCTAGAGCTGGTGACACACTTGGAGAGGGCATCTTGCGATGCCAACAAAGTAGCCTCTAGACTGGCAGGAACTGCAATCTGCATGAGGTGGATGGCATGGCTTTGTCCATCCACACTATCACCCTTGGCCCAACGTAGGGTGCTAGCTTTATGATACCAGGGGGCCCATTTCTTCTCCTGCAGGGCTAGCCATGAGCTTGTGGGGCAACTTCCTGCTCCCAGTCCATGGGAGCCTCCACCTGGCACCTGACCAGTCTCGGGCCTTGCCAGACCCATGCGTGACCCCTACTTCTCTGTGTTTCCCCTACAGGAGGCTGAGGGAACAACCATTTCCCTCAGCGTTTGCCAGCACCACCATCTGGTGGTGACTTGTTACTCTGACCCACCAGTGATGAATGGTGAAGACTGATTCTTGGAAGATATGAAAATTACGTATTCACTGTAATTCTTGATCTTCCAGAATGTCTTCACCATTCATCACTGCAACCCGCCCACCTTCCCCCTCAATGGCCGGGCTTCTGGGTAGTTTCTCTTCGCTTTCCTTCTGCCTTCCCCTCTTTTAAAAAAAAAAAAAAAAAGGGGGTTAGTCATCAGGAGGCAAACTCCTGAGAGGACTTGTTCCCTGTTTATGCCACTTGTGCCCCCCACCACACACACACAAAAGTTTTTTAAGGACCCTTCGTTTTGGTCCTTTGTTTTTCTAGGGGGAAGGCAATTTCTGCTGTGAGCATCTTGCCCCTTTTTTTAACACCATTTGGTAAAAAAAGGGTATATATTCTTATTATTGGCAGACCTCTTTTTGGTCCTTGTTTTTCCTTTTTCCAAAGAAACAAACAAACAAGAGCATTCATTTTGAGAGAGATACAGGGAAGAGACACACTCTTTGAACAGGCTCTACTAGCCCCCCACCAGCACATCCTTAGTAGGGAGGATCTGTGTTTTTTGTTGTTGAATTGTCTCTTCTGATCCCTCAAGGAACAGAGCTTGCCGGGAAAGCTTGCTTTTCTGTGGGCCAACTAATTTTTCAAACAGTAACCCACTTCCTTCTAGATTAGCCTCCCCGTACAGCCACCGCCTTTTTATTTTATGGCCTGCTGAACCTTTTTCTCTCTTAATTCCCATTTGGGGTTTTTCTGCAGTCTCAGAATCAAGAGAAGAGAGTTCCCTCGGAATCATTATTCCTGCCCTGCTCTTTGTGAGGCTCCTGCTCTTGGCCTTGTTCTTAGGAGTACTTTCTCTCCCTGGTTTCTAATTTCTGAGAAACTGAGCTTGTCTTAACAGCCTGAACCTTAGCTTAACCCTCAGACCTTTTGAACTGAAGGCTGGCCTTTCTCCCATATTATGTCTTGATCATATGGGACTCCTAAACCTTAGTGCTCTGTGTCTTTCTTCATTGGATGGACAACTAGGGTCGGCTACGTTTTTCCCCAGTGCTCATACAGTAGGTCATCTCATGTTACATACCCAAAGAAGTACTCCTTTCCTTGCTACCCATTCTGGGCGAGTCCCTCATTTTTCAAGAACAGTTCTTTTTCTGGGTTACTACTGTATGTCAGGGAGTGTCAGACATATCTCAGTTTGAAATGAGAGCAAGCCAGCTCTTCTGACACACTTCCTTTTCTGACCAAGAACATGGGATCCTCCTCTCGTTCTCTCTCTACTCACCCCTCTTTTTTCCTCTCTCTCCCTGGCCATCCCAGTTGTCCTGGTCATCCTTGGCCACCCTAAAGTCCCTCCGCCCAGAAATTCTCTTATTCTCACTTCTGGTCAGTTTTTATTTATTTGTTTAGTTTATATCATATATCCTTTTCCCTATCCCTTTGGCTCCCTTGCCCCACATTTTCTGTCTCCTTACCCTTCCTTCCTGTACTATGCAGACAGAACTGTGGAGGAGAGGGAGCCGGCATTGGTTACTGACTAGTCCACGAGCACCACATCATATGTCTGCCTCATGGACAGCGCCATCCCAATATTGGCTCATCTCCTTCAAAAGCTGTTGAAGGCATACACTCCCATGGGGTCCTAAGTGATGAATGGTGAAGGTATTCTAGAAGATAAAGAATTACAGTGAGTACGTAATTTTCATTTTGTATGTCAAGATTTGTAATTTTAAATGTCCAAATGGTCTAGATAAGAAGCATTTTGTAGTGTTTCATTCATAGATAACATGTCCCTGACCCATACATCTGTTTGTCCACCATTTAAGCTACCCATGTATCTGGCTATATGCCTCAAGCACACCCTTTCTTCCCAATCTTATCTTCAAAACTCTAGAGAGCGAGAAACAGACCAATTAAACAAGTAATTGCTCAAACTCATTTCTTAATATTTCCATTCCAAATATTGAAAAAAATCACTGGATCATTGGTTTTACTGGTAGTCTGACAGGGAACCAAAGTTCCATTAAACCATACTATGCATTGTTTTATCTGCTACGAGTCAATTTGAGTCATAGGGGCCCTTCCCATATCTATCTGTTTTAGAATTGTTATCCAAAAAACAGGGGAATCAATTCTAAGCTGAAGTTCAGTAAATCTCTCAAATTTATCTAGACCTGTTTGACTAACTCTAGATCAATTACTAGGACATATAGAAGAAGCCTTTCACTATCATCATGATCTATAAATGTCAGTGTTCAAGTTTATTGCAGGAAAACTCCATTGAGCAAGCTCATTCACAAGGAGGTCCTGTAAACAGGGCTCGTCCGGGATTTGAACCCGGAACCTCTCGCACCCAAAGCGAGAATCATACCCCTAGACCAACAAGCCATTCAGTGTGATTCTATCATTGCTTTCCTTCATTCCTAACTCTGTGCAAAACATTTCATGACTTCTTTTAAGGTATTACTATTTTGTCTCCTTCACATAGACGCCTCTTATTTTTAAAACTGCTGCTGTGCCTCTGAGATATTTTATATCCTTAGGAACTTGACTCAATATTTTAGGCAGCCCTTGTAACAGCTAAGCAAGTGTTTCAGTGGTCTGAAGTACTGATAATCATTTATTGACTATTCTGGTTTTGCTGCTTTAATGGGCTTGTGGCTTTATCCACCTTACGCACTTGATTAATTTGATTCGACCCAGTCTCTTGTACTGATATGTTCTTCTTTTATTTTCTCTCTTTTTTTTCATTTTCTTCCCTCTTTTATCTATAGAATGTTTTTTTCCCCCCAGTGGCTCGGGAGATTCCACTGAAGAAAATGAAAATCTTACAGGACCTGCTTTTTTGGGCTTCTTTTTTTAATAATGAGATGACTTTTTCCAGCAAGAATTTATCAGATATTAGATCCCCTTAATATCTCCTGCTTCAGTATTTAATATAGTCAAAGATTCCATCAAAAGCACATGCACCTATGGGGAAAACCAAGAGCTTTAATTGTATTTGGAGATAGATTAGCAGAGTACCTTGCATACATTTCTGAATGTATTGTCTGATTATGGATTTGTTTAAGATTTGATGATGGGGTTGGGCATAGGGGTAAGGACCAATGGGGGTCTGTCGTCTGTAGGAGGGATAAAGTATACTAAAAAAGAAAAGCTTCTCTAAAATAGTATCTGAGACTTGTAATTTACAAGTGACTTTATTTGACTGTTTTAAACTATCTTCAACATGATTATTTGAAAATACTGAATCTGTATGAGAAGAGATGTTAAACAGACTAAACAGCTCCAGTCTATTCCTTTGAGTCTCCATATTTTGGGGAAAATCAATTAAATCTTGGGGCACTGGTATCTGCAGTTCTGTTTTTTACGAGAAAAGTTAAATTAAGATTTCATATAAGAATCTATGTTTATAGAGTTAGGAGGAAAATCTATTTATATTAAATTGGTGAATTTGTATTTAATTCTGTTTCTGACATTTTTGAAAATGTTTCAGTTGTTTGTTTTGAATCAGGTGCACATTTGATACCTTTCTTCTGAATATAATATCCCTCTTTATTGTTGTTTTATTTATTTTCCCCTTTTTATGCTTACTTTTTGCTTTTGATATCTCTTCTGATGTTGTAATATTATCTGTTTCAGCCAGAGGAATATTCTTGGAATCTTCATTATTCATTTTTTATGATTGCCTTCAGTATACCCAGTATCAGGTTGATCAGTTTGAACCACAGAGCCCTTAGGAGTTTAGGTCAGTTGATCCCCACTTTCAGTTCCTTTGGACATTTTGTACTTATGTTATTGCCCTTTTTGTTTTATTTCATCCTTTATCATTTGAATGACCTTTCCACTTCTGATATTTTTACTGAGAGAAAAAGGAGAGGATTATCCTATCTTCATCAAGGATATCGCCTACATTGGGCTACACGTTTGGAGCTGCAAGCCATCAGCATCAGGACCACTAGAAAGCTTTTGCTAGCATTGTGGTCACCCACAATGATGTGCAGCATCAGTGCCTATATAATGTGGGCAGTCCCATTGCTTCTCAGTTCATTCTTCCATCGTTGACCATTCATTGGACCTGTAGAGAAACAATGACAACAGTTGTTCGCAACTTTATTGTATTCTGCCTTTGTTTTCCTTACTTAATGATATCATCCTTTTATGCTGCCATTGAAATAACCTTTATTTAGGTTTTGTACCTGTGGTTACAAGATCTACAAGGGTGACACTGACACAATTTGTGTTTGCTGTATGGACCTGTCCTACAATATAAGGCCTTTAACCTCTGCCAGGGATTCAACAAGGCCACAAGGAGATGCTGAAAGAAGGCTCTTGAAACCTTCATTGCCATTAAGGCCATGGTATCCAAGTCGGATTCTTCATCTCGCTCAACAGCTGCTTCCAGGAAGGAAACGCCATGGTGTTTGGCGATGCCTTCGCCAACATGGTCATTGAAGAGGAAAGATAAAGACAAGGAAAAGTTGTCAAAGCCCTCCTGCCATTACCACAGGTATAAGGACAAGGCTCATGCTTCACCGGTGAGGTTGGGATCTCCACTGAAGGAGGGTAAGTCCCCATTGTTGTCCTCTGTGGTGGCAACAGCTACAGGCCCCCCCCCGATTGTCGTTGAGACACCATGATCGGGGTTTGGCTCTTTCACTGGTGTACCTACTGTAGATGGTGTGCATCCTACAGGTTCTGCCCCTTCAGTGATAGTACATCCAGGCCCTTTATATGGTACCATTGACTCCCAGGTCATTCTGTTGTCGTTCTCTGAACTGTTTAGCTGACAGTTGCCATTGCTCCCACTGATGATAATGGCTGTCCCGTCAACAGGGCCACCTCTGTCGGCATTATCTTAGGTGATGGGACCCAGAAGCATGACTGTAATTCCTCCATTACAACTGCCCCCTCTGTTGCCGGCTCCAACTTTCACTCCCTTCGATATTCCAAATGAGGAGGGGGAGTATAATCTTGATCTCCTTAATATGAAGGAGGATTGGGAGGATGAAAAAAGGGAACATGATCCCTATGGGAGTGGTTTACTTTCAAGTTCTACCCCCTCCTCACATGGTGAGGATTCTTTAGTATAGACATCCAGGTCTCCTGAAGATGCCTCTTTTCAGATTTTGCTCAGAAAAATTCAGGATATAATGGGATTTGAAGCTGAGGAAGAAGACTCCAGGAAGAGAAATTTAATGGAGATATTCCTGGTCTAAAAGTCTCCACCACTCATTCACACTAATGGGACTATACCAGAGGCTCTAGGACCCCGTGGTATCCAAAAATCTTCAGGAGGGCCGGTACCGGGATAAGACCACACATGCGCGGCACTGCAAGACTAGCTCACTCCATATAGGCTATCTCGGCGTCAACCCTCCAACTGCCTCAGTTCCTTTTCTCCCGCCATCAAGTGCGCTTCGATGACAACGATGCTCGCCTGCCGGGAGTCAAGTCTTTGTCTATACGACAGCAGCTACAGCCATTCAGTATTCATTTAACTTATCATTTTTAGTGTACTTTTCTTATTTCAAAAAAAAAATGATGAAGAAGAAATTCTCAGCCTGCCATCAACAGAATCGACCTTAGATGGTAGCTGTGACAGTAGGAGGACTTCGTTTGAAAGCTGTGATGGCAGTGGGGCTGTGTCCGGTCCACTGCCCTTTGTGGGGGGGGGGGTCCGACCACGAGCAGTTCAGTGCTTGGAGGGGAGGACAGTCCGCCCTGAAGCGCAAAAGTAGTGGTTCCGGGAGCCAGCTCCACTTTACCTCAAGCTCTTCTTCCTCCTATTGGAGGAAGAAGAACTGGTACCGCTTGAGGTCACCCTCTCCAATGCGTCTGTCGCGAGGATGGAGTCAGTGGTGAGAGCAGTAGGCCTGAACCAACTCTGGTGGGTTCCTCTGTGGCTTCTCTATTAATGGCCGCAATCTTCCGACACCGGATCCTGTCTCTGTCCTCGATGGGGTTCCGGTGAGCAGTTTCATCTCTGGGTCGCTCTTTTAGAGCAGGGGGTACGGCATCTGCCCAGTTGTCCTGGCCAGTGGACCCGGTTCCAGGGCCTTCAGACCTCTGAGCTGCTGGGCTGCGGCCGGGTCGGTCGGGCCAGGATATGCACAGTGCCCTCTCCAGTGCCAATGCCATTGACACTGATTCCTCATGCCTACCCCCCTCTCCTTTTTCCTGCAGGGGCCAGCATGGGTACTGCTTTCTTTCTCCTCCTTTCATCAGGTCTATGTCTAGCAGCGGTTCTGGTATCATGTATGGTGCTGGCACCTTGTTTGGTGATGGCGCCGGGTATGGTGCTGGTGCCACGGATGGCACAGGGTCTGGTGCAGGGTCTGCCACTGTGTCTGGTGCTGGGTCTGGCACCATGTGTGTGGTGCCGAATGTGGCGTCAGTGCTACGGATGGTGCTGATCTCTTCGCCAATCCAGGTGGTGGTGTCTTCCGTGTTCCTGGTCTAGACCTGCCTTTTGGAGGTTATTCTGGGGTAGAAGTGGATCTGGATGAGTCTCTCTCTATTCTGCTTTGTTGAAGATGCAGTGGATGACTCATTTTATGGTCTGGAATGCAAGCCTTCTGTATCAGTGTGATGGAAGTTCTTCTTTCCAGTTCTTTTTCTTCAGGGATATGGGGTCCACCATAACATTTCAGTCTTCATCTGTGGACCAAGGCAGACTTCTGCGTCTTGAGTTCCTACATTCCTCAGTACGAGTACACCCTGTGGAACACATTCAATGCAATGGTTGAGAGCCTCCCAGAATCCAACACTCTGTTGCTAGGGGCTTATAGCCCAATAATCAGCTGAAAGCTTTTATGGACGCCTATGACTCTGCCTCTAGGGCAGCTGCTGCTGGCAGCATATGGTTACGGTCTCCTTGGCAGTGCTTATCTGATCGGACCTCAGGTTGAGTTCTGGGGGCCACTCAGAACAATATGACTGCCATTTAAACAACAGGTGGTGCCTGCTGCCTCTCAGAGGAACGGGACCTTTGACATTCTCATAGCAGGCAGTCCTTTCAAGGTAAAGGCATAGGTGCTTTTATCAGGAACCAACCCAGTATGGGGCACAGGGCTCCAAAGCTCCCTGTACCAACCTCTGTGGATCCAGCCCAGGTCCCACCTCAGCTGTCTGAGGGGGACGTCTCTCAGCAGTAAGAGGGGCATCTAATTCAGTTTTACAAGCACTGGAAGTTCATTACAATGGACGTATGGGTCATCAGGATTGTCCGAGAGGAAAACTCTCCCAATTTCGCAGATTTCCCCAGACCTTCCACCTATATGGCAGCCCAGTCTGTCCGCCTCTCAGTCACACTCTCTTGCTTCTGAGATACAGGGCCTATGTGTGAACTGGACAGTAGAAGTTGTTCCACAGCAGAACGGAGTTCAGGTTCCTATTTCCATTGCTTCTGGTTCCAAGATAACAGGTGTCATGTGTCATTTGTCAACCTTGGAAGATTAAACAAGTACCTGTTCAAGGAGGAGTTCACTAGAACCTCTGCATTCAAGTCTTCACTTCCTGGACATTTGGCTCCTAGCTAGCCCATCCAGGCAAGAGACATAGGAGGCAGTTGCCACAGCTTCTCAGTTGTTCTCTCCAGGGTTTTTCTGATTTGGGGATGGTGCCAGTTTCATTTTCCCAGCAGCTCCTCTTCTTAGGAGTCCTCCTGGATATCTCCAGGGTGTTGGTTTTCATTCCAGAGCATGGGAGAAACAGCATCTTCAGATGGCTTGTTTCATCATGGAAAACGACTCTTTCAAACACCATGAAGTCTTGCTATATTATAACAATAGCAGTCAGCCACTGCAGCTGAACTGCCCCGGAGAGGAAGGAGTTAACTCCAGAGGATCTGGAGTTCTACAGCGCGAGGGCGCTGTGCCCAAAGCTCTATCTGGCAGTTTCAAATGAAACTGTCAGATTCTTTACTCCGCTTCACTGAACAGTCGCTCCGGAGATCAGCTCCTTCAGCTCGGTTCATTCTCGGTTCAAGCGAGTATTTTTCGGTTCATTTGAACCGGCAAAAGTCATTATTTTTACCGCATTTCGGTTTTAAAGCTCTATCTGGTAACCGTAAGTACTAAAATTTAAGTCTGTGTGGAAAATTAATTATCGGTTCGGTTTTGAACCGATCGGTTGTTTTTTTTTTTCTGCATTTTAAAAGTGTACAGTGGGTTTTAGAGTGCGGTTCCCGGTTCTTATCGGTTCTAAAAAAAACGGAATTATAACGTTTTTTTCAAATACCCGTGACACGGTTAGGAACCGATAAGGGTGTCTTGCCTGGCACTGCCATCAAAAGGGCAAGTTTTGGTTAGGCTGGCATTATGTCTGAGAAACCCAAAAGAAAAACCGGGCCCACTGGGTTTCAACACTGTGATGTCTGTGGGGACGCCTTTGCCAAGGCTGACCCACACACCACTTGTGTTTATTGTCTGGGGGCTGACCACCTCCTGTCAGACTGCCAGGTGTGTAAAAATTTCCCTGCAGCCACCCTGGAGAAGAGATTGGGCCGGCTCAGGGAACGAGAGGCCAAAAAGTCCGCTGACCCGGATGGCCAGCCCGGTCCAGTACCCACTGGACCAGAGGGAGTGCCCTCTGACCAGGGCGAGACTTCCTCGGGCAAAAGGAAGGCTGGTTCAGAGGAACCAGTCCCAAGTAAAAAGACAAGGAAATCAGTAGGTCTGGAGTCCAAAATTGTGTCTCCAACTGCTGCAGAGATAGCTAAAGCCATTCAGATTGTCCAGTCACTGTCTCAGGGACCTGTAGAACCACCAACAGTTGGTAAAAGGTTGGTTCGTTCAGTCCCAGTGGTTCAGGATTTTGAAGTTGAGGATTTTTATGAACCACAGGAGGGGGAGGAGGAATTTGATCAATATATGTGTGGCTGGGAGGGTCTGGATGTGCCCATTGAACCGGACATTTTTCCAGACAGACCTTTAGTATCTCCTCCTATTCTGTCTGAGTCCCCTTCTTTCTTTATTTTTTACAAAAAGGTTGCAGAAACCCTCCAGCTTCCTTTAGAGGAGGCTGTGGATGAGCAAGAGGAGCCTGATTATGGGGAAATGATGGATATTCCAGAGTCTAGGAGGTTGTCTATTCCTTTGCATAAGTCATTTAGGAAGCAAACAACAAAGATTTTAAAAATCCTCATTCTGTCCCTCCTGTAGATAAAAATGGACAGAAGGTATACTTTGTCAGGCTCGGATACAGACTTCCTTACTGAGCAGTGTAGTCATGTAGGTGTGGTACAAGCTGCAGCCTGTGACAAGGCATATTCCTCTGGCCTCACATCCTCCTGATAAGGATTCCAGGAAGATTGATGCCATGGCGAAGAAACAGTATATGGCAGCTTCTTTGGGACTCAGGCAGGCAAATTATATGGCTTATGTGGCTAGATATCAGAAATCTAGGTGGGACACAGTATTGCAGTTAGCCAAGCAGGCCCATGGCCAGCTGGCTAGTGAGTTGGAACAGGTGGCTGCTGATGGCATTGAAGCCTCTAAAGTTCAATTTCATACTGCTGTTGATGTTAATGATGTTTCCTCTAGGGTCATGGCCACTTCTGTAGCCTTCCGTGGGTTGGCATGGCTCAGATGCACTAATCTGTCCCAAGATACCCAGTCAAAGGCTATGGATTTTCCTGTAGTGGGAAATTCTCTGTTTGGGAGCAAACAGAAAACTATATGAAAAGATGGATGAATACAGAACTACCTACAAAAGTGCCCAGGCTAAGGAGAAGCATGCCATGCCACAAAGGCATGCTCCCAGAGGTAGGGGCAGGCCCTTTTCCAGGCCTTTTTACCAATTTCAAGCCTCCTCTGCTGTTTCGCAGAGGGGTTTCTTCAGAGGCAGGGGTAGACGAGGCACAAGTAGACCTTCCTCCTCCCCTCAGCCTAAGGCTGCTGCTAAGCAGGCACCCTGATGGGGTGCTCAGGGCCGATTCTCCTGTACCAGTGGGGGGCAGGTTGGCCTATTTCAGCCGGAACTGGCTGTCCCTAACTACGGACAGATGGGTTCTGGAGGTAATAGGCCAGGGTCTGGTTCTCAGCTTCAAACACTTTCCAAAGATGAGAGCCAGGCATTTTCCACCTGCAAATCCTTCAGAAGCCCTTGCTTTGGAAGCAGAGGTTTCTTCTCTTCTGGACTGCAAAGCAGTGAAAGGGTTCCTCCTTGCCATCAGGGCAAGGGCTTTATTCAAGATACTTTCTTACCCCAAAAGACAGGAGAATGGCGGCCCATTCTAGATTTAAGATACTTGAACAAGCATCTGTTGAAACCAAAGTTCAAAATGTTGACTCTGGCAATGATATTGCCTTCCTAAGGCCAGGGACTGGCTAGCTTCCCTGGACCTCAAGGATGCCTATTTTCATGTTCTGATCAGACTTTCTCACGAAGTACCTCAGGTTCGAACTGCCCTCAGGCCACTACCAGTTCAGGGCAATGCCCTTGACCTTACCTCTGCGCCAAGGGTATTCACAAAATGTCTCGCTGTAGTAGTGGCTCACTTAAGAAGGCAAGGGGTTGCTGTGTTTCCCTACCTGGACGACTGGCTCATTGTGGGTCAGTCTCCAGGTCAGGTGAAATCCACTTGCAAGTCACCCAGCAGCTTCTCACTTCCTGGGATTCCTGCTAAACTTACCAAAGTCAGTTCTGGAACCAGTTCAGGTCCTAACTTTCATAGGCGCAGAATTGAACACAAGGTTAGCCGGCTTTTCTTCCCCTCGGAAAGGGTGGACAGACTCATCGCCCTGGCATCCTCCTTTACCCTGCGGGTCTCTCGACCAGCAAGGCATTTTCTGCAACTCCTCGGGCACATGGCTGCTTCCACAGCTGTCGTGCAGGGAGCAAGATTCCAGATGAGGGACATTCAGTTCCATTTGAGGGCCTATTGGTCTCAAAGGAAGGACCCCCTTACCAAGTTGGTCCCAGTTACTCAAACTCTGATCCTAGCCCTCCACTGTGGCAGGTCCAGAGCAATTTAAGACAGGAGGTTCCTTCATTCCCATTTCTCACTCCCTCACCTCACCACAGATGCCTCCCTGTTAGGGTGGGGGCTCACCTGGGCGACCTTGCCACCAGGGGTGTGGTCTCCTCAGGAATCGCTGCTCCATATCAATCTTTTGGAACTCACAGCTGTCTTTTAGCTCTTCGGGTGTTTTCAGATTCTGTCCAGAACAAAGTGGTTCAAGTCAGGACAGACAATACCACCACAATGTGGTACATCAACAAGCAAGGGCACTCGGTCTTCAGCCTTGTGCACCCAAGCAATGAAGTTGTGGTCTCTGGCTTACTCCCTGAACACCTCCCTGATAGCGGTTCATCTCCCAGGAAGGACAACAGTCCTGGCGGACGCCCTCAGCAGAATTTCTCAGGGCCATCACGAATGGGCTCTGAATCCACAAGTGCTGGGGTCTGTCTTTGCCAGATGGGGCACTCCTCAGATAGATCTTTTCACAGCCCCAGACAACCACCAACTTCCTCTTTTCTGTTGCAGGCCTCCAGTGCTGGGCTCAGTCCTCTGGACGCCTTTCTGTTGGACTGGAAAGGGAAGTTCCTGTCATGCCTTTCCCTTTCCTCTCCTTTTCAGGGTACTAGTAAAATCAGATCTCAACCTTGCAGAGTGATTCTGATTGCCCCAGATTGGGCCAGACAGCCCTGGTACCCTCTGCTCCTGTCTTGGCAGTCCACCCTGCCCTGAGCCTGCCCAGAGTCCACGACTTACTGGCCTGTGCACAGGGAGAGTGGTATCCGACCTCAAACCTCCACCTCAAGGCTTGGCTCTTGAGGAGCTAGAATTTGCTGACTTACACCTTTCTCAAGGTGTCATGGATATTTTAAAGGCTTCAAGGAAGCCTTCCACTAGGGCCACTTTATAATTCTAAGTGGAAGAGGTTTTCCATCTGGTGCTCTGAGAGGCAGATTATCCCAGAATCTGCTGATCTTCCCATTCTACTGGACTATTTGGTCCATCTGAATTCCCTAGGCCTTAGACCAGCTACCCTGAAGGTTCATCTGGCAGCTGTCTCTGCTTTTGTGTCAGCAGGGAAGCCTGCCTCCTTTCTTCTCACCCTGTGTTCTCCAAGTTTTTAAAGGGTTACTTCATACTAACCTCCTCGGGAACCAGCTCCCACCTGGGACCTGAATATTTGCATTGCTCAGTTAATGCAACCCCTTGAGCCTCTGTCTTCAGCAGAGCTCAAGTATTTAACTTGGAAAACGTTTTCCTAGTAGCTATCACCTCTGCCAGACGCATAAGTGAGTTACAGGCCCTGTCAGTGGAAGAAGATTTTATCTCTTTCCACAGAGATAAGGTAGTCCTTAGGACTAATAGAAAGTTTTTGCCTAAGGTGGTTTCTGATTTCCACCTGAATCAATCTATCTCTCTCCAGTATTTTTCACTGAGCATTCTTCCTCAGGTGAGAGGAGACTGCACAGCTTGGATGTCAAAAGAGCCTTAAGCTACTATTTAGAGCGCACCAGAGGTCATAGGTTCAATCCTCCAACTCTTTCTTACCTATGGCGAGGTTGGCAAAGGAAACCTGCCACTAAGAGAACAATTGCAAGGTGGATTGTTTCTTGTATCCAATTCTGTTATCAGAAACTGGGTAGAGTACCCCCTCAGGATTGAGGGCCCACTCCACCAGGGGTACAGCTGCGTCTCTAGCGGCTGCTAGAGACATTCCATTCTGGAGATTTGTCAAGCTGCTACCTGGAAGACAGTTCACACCTTTACCAAGCATTATTCCTGGATGTCCAGTCCAGGAGAGATGCTCAGTTTGGCACAGCTGTGCTTCAGAGCCTATTTCCTAAGTAGGTTCTGACCCTCCTCCATTGAGGTACTGCTGTGTAATCTGCTATTGTTATAATATAGCAAGACTTCATGGTGTTTGAAGAAAAAATTACTCACCTTAGTAATTGCTTTTTTTCTCATGGAGTCTTGCTATATTATAACCACCCTCCCTCCTGCCCCTCTCAGAACTTCTACTTGGGTAGGGGTGGCCAATTGGTGCAAGCACTGTGTCATGCCATTGTAGTTATCCCCTTACCCTCTTTTCCTTTGGGTTAGGGATCTAGATTGTTTCATTTAGGTTATTTATACTGCCCCCTTCCTGGACTTGAGTCTTGGGGGGAAGGTGGGGTTCATATGTGCTTGTCAAGGGTGGTAAAACGAACCATAATACCATCAATTTTTGTTATTATGGCTCTGGGTGTTTCTTTGTTGTTTATATTGTTGTTATTACTACTAGTAGGTAGCCATGGGCTAGTGTAGTTTTTCCACACAGACTTTCCGTCCTTTGATGTTAGCTTCGTAAAGATCTGACAGTTTCATTTGAAACTGCCAGATAGAGCTTTGGGCTGTAGAACTCCAGATCCTCTGGAGTTAACTCCTTCCTCTCCGGGGCAGTTCAGCTGCAGTGGCTGAGTGCTATTGTTATAATATAGCAAGACTCCATGAGAAGAAAAGCAATTACTAAGGTGAGTAATTTTTTCTTTTGGGCCCCTTTCGGTTGAGCAGATGCTGGGATTCAGGGCATCACCTGCAGCAAGCAGTGGTCTCCAACCATGCATCCACAATACTCCATACAAAATGACAGCCTCGGACAAAACCTCTCGTGGGGAGCTCACTATCAAGACCTCCACACTCAAGTGTGGAGCCAGGAGGAATGTCATCTTTTCATAAATTTCTTAGAGATGAGAGCTATCTTAGCAGCAAAATCCTGAAGGATGTCCTCTGTCACAAAGTGATCCTACTTAGGACGATGACAGAGCTGTGATGTATTACATCAGCAAGCAGGGTGGGGCCCCCCCTACCCTCTCTGCAGTAAGGCTGTGAGGTTGTGAGAGTGGTACCTCTAGCACGATGCATCAGTTCAGATATCGTACAGTCACTTTGGCGAGTGAGGCAGTTTGGATCTGCTCCTTTTGGTATCCCCTCTCAATGCAAAACTGCCTCTATCCTGCTTCAGAAATCCAGACCCTGGTTTTCCTGTCAGGATGTATTCACTGCAGTAGTCAAGATGCTCCCTGTATGTTTTCCTCCTCTTCTCTTAATTCAGAGGGTGCTGCACAAATTGTAGGCACAGGGGGGCAGGATGATTCTCATCATCCTAGACTGGCCTCAGCAGATATGATTTGCATTAACAGTCTGTCAGAAGTTCCCCCAAGGCGACTTCCTCTATGAACGGACCTCTGACACAGGGACTTTAGTCCATCCTAACCTGCATTCCCTTCATCTCCATGCCGGGCTCCTCAGGAAATGGGAGTGGGCAAGTTTTAGATTTCCCAGAGCATCGCAGATATCTTCTAAGCCGCGCATAGGCCTTTCACCAGGAGGGCTTATGTGGCTAACTGGAAACCCATCTCCATCTGTTGTGCAAGTCCTGTCTGGACCCTTCAGTTGCCCACCAAGTAAAGTGTTAGGGTGCCTCTTGGACCTGTCAAACGAAGGTCTGCATTACTCGGCAGTGAAGGTACACCTCTACATGTTCTCGATCTATCTTGAGCCAGTAGACAGCATGAAACTGGCTCAGTTACCGTTAGTCAAGTTTTACTTTTCCCTACTTCGTTAACTCCAGAATGAAGGAGAGTGCTCCCTTCATTCTCTGGAAGTTAAGAGGGTTCTGTGATTCTGCATTGACAGAATGAAGAGATACGCATCCGAGCAACTATTGTATCTTCCAGCATGCCGTGGCTGGATCAACCTGTTGCCACGAGATGTATTTCGGCTTGGTTAGTAGCATGTCTTTGGCACTACTAGTCCATGGCCCAGATCAAATTGGAAGGCCAAGTTTACACCACTGTATGTGGTTGCGGCTTTCCTAGCAGAGATTCATAATGTACCCATTGCAGACTTCTATAAGGTGGTGAGTTGGAGCTCAGTGCATACCTTTGTAAAAGCACTATGTTCTGGGTGCCCATGCCAGACAGTTCACTTTCTTCGGCAGGATAATCCTTATGGACTTCTGTCCTGCATGAGCTCTGTCTCCTACTACCCTACTCGGGGGGTGAGGGGGTTGATTTTTAGCTCGGTACTCTCCCATTAGTGTGAATGAGTGGTGGAGACTTTCAGTCCAGGAAGATATGGAAATTACTTACTTACCATAATTCTTGATTTTCTTGGACGAAGTTTCCACCACTCATTCACACACCCACCCACCATCCCCTGAGCTCTTTCTGTTTTGGTCTTCACTTCCTTGTTGTTCGGGCTGTGAAGACATTGTTGAATTGATCCTTCTTACATGGGTCATCCGGGCCTTCATATACCCGGAAGTTAGGGTTAGGTTTTCTTTCATTAGTTTATGCTGCACCTCCTCAGTCGAAAAGGTACTGAGGCAGTTGGAGGGTCGACGCTGAGCTAGCCTATGTGGCACGAGCTAGTCTAATGGCGCTGTGCATGCGTGGTCCCATCCCAGCACTGGTCCTCCTGAAGATTTTTGGCTCCCACTAGGTCCTAGTACCTCCGGCGTAGTCCCATTAGTGTGAATGAGTGGTGGAGACTTCGTCCAAGAAGATCAAGAATTAGGTAAGTACGTAATTTCAATTTTTTGGAGGTTCCTTGTATTCCACCTATTGTCATCCCTCCTATATATTGTACTGTGGAGGATACTGTTTGCTGCTTGGCAAAGGCCCATTACCTTGCCTGCATTGTCCAGAAAGGCTGATAAGCAGTATCCTGCTCCATCTGCTAAACCTTATTATGCCACACAGCAGGAAACTGATTCAGTGGTTATCATGGCTGCTCATGATCATTCTAGGGCCCCTAGACACAACAGTTCCACACCGCCTGATAAAGAATCCAGGAGGCTGACTGTTATGGGCAAAAGGACTTATGCCACTGTGTCCTTAGGCCTCAGACTAGCTAATTGTCAGGCCTATATGATTATAGCCTATGGACATCTGTCATGTCCACTATTCAGGCTTTGCCTGACAGTCCTGCCAAGGCTGATTTGCAAAAGGCTGCCTCAGCTGGTATGGATACAGGTACGCACCTGTTGTGTTCTGCATATGATGATGCCAGTTCTTTACCCAGGACTGCTGCCTCTGGCATATGCCTTCGGAAATTTTCCTGGCTATGTGTGGCTGGGTTTGCCACTGATGTACAATAGTCTGTGCCAAATGCCTCTTTTTAGAGGCTCCAGACTGTTTGGTGGGAATGTTGGACAATACTGTATGTGAGTTTCAAACCACCAGGATGACCTTATGGTCCCCAAATCTGTGACCCTTCATCAGCCCACCAGAGAGCATGGTAGGGGCTTGTTTTGTAAGCATGGTGGCTGTGTCTCCCATTAGCAGCTCCATTCTCATGGTGGAGAACTCCTCCTGGGTCCCCTCCTCCCCTGGTGCCCATGCAAAGGCATCTAAAGGTATTGATAATGACAGCACCCTTGCTGCCCTGGTGCCTGCTTACTCCTCACCTCCATTACTACCTCTTAGGGTGCCGTTGGGGGGATGGCTCTCCCTTCATCTCCCAAAGTATAGAGAGAACACAACAGACAAATTGGTCCTGGAAATAGTGAAAAGGGGCATGCTCTGGAGTTGCTGTCTACCCGTCCAGTACACCCACCACCTCCTTGTCATTATCCTCCAGTCCACTTCTCCATTCTCTAACAGAGGTTCAGTCACTTATTCAGAAGTGTGCTATTGAACCCATTCCTCCTCAAGAATGAAACAATGAGTTCTATTCTGAATACTTCCTGGTTCCCAAGTGGACAGATGATCTGTGTCCTGTACTGGAGCTGACAGACCTAAACCTGTTCATCAAATACAAAACATTTCAAATGGTGTCTCTTCAGGCTCTTGTCCCCCCACTGCAAAAGGTGGATTGGCTGTGTGTCCTGGACATAAAGCATGCATACTTTCATACCAAGATTTACAAATGCAACAGGCAGTTCCTCTGCTTCATGTTTGAGGGCAGCCATTATCAGTTCAGAGTTTTGCCCATTGGCTTATCTGCAGCACCATGGGTATTTAACAAATGCTTAGCAGTTGTGGCAGTGGCCCTCAATAGGGAAGGGCTTTATGTCTTCCTGTGTCTGACTGACTGACTCCTAAAGGCCCTATCCAGGAAAGGGATTCTTGTTACAGCGTCGAACAAGACTCTGTCCCATTTGTTATGCAGAAAGAGTTAAATGCAAGGTTGTGCTCTATCCTCTCTTCTTCTGTCTCTTTGTCTGGTTGCACAGCCAAATGTTCTCGTGAGACCTAGGTACTGATCAGTCTGATGGTCTTGTGATTCTCCACCTCTCGCCATCTCTCTGTCTTCACTTGCTGTTTCTGTCTTTGCTTCCCCCTTGCATATCTGCGGTTGTAAAAATATATGTAAATCGTTGTGTAAAACTGTAAGTGATGCTGGGATCCCTTGGTTTGAAACTATATATAGCTAAGATTGTTGAAATAATGCAAAAAGCTGTTTGGAACTCAAGGGGTTAACCTGAAATGCAGTTTGAGCTTGTCTCAGACTTGTTTGCAAACTCTTTTGCATAGCTGTCAGCAGGGGGCCAGCTTGGGGCATTTTTCTGTTTGCAAAGAAACTGGCAAGAACATTTTGCGTTTTACAACCACAGATATGTAAGGGGGAAGCAAAGACAGAAACAGCAAGTGAAGGCAGAGAGATAGCGAGAGGCGGAGAATTGCGAGACCGTCAGAGTGATCAGTTCCTAGGTCTCACGAGAACATTTGGTTGCGCAACCAGACAGACAAGAGACAGAAAAGGAGCAGCTCAACAGATCCTTGCATTTAACTCCTTCTGCATAACAAATAGGACATGGTCTTATTCAAACATGTCACAAGTCTCTACACATTGTCCACATCGAGACAATTGTTTGAGGAACTGGATGTCACAATAAACATACCAAAATCCATACTCATTCCTTGTCAGCACCTCTAAAGTATTGGTGCAGTGCTGGACATGGCGGTGGGCAGTGCCTTCCTGCTTATGGACAGCACAGAGGCCATTATAGTGTATGGAGATCCCTTGTTTCACGTGGAATTCCATCACAGTCAAAATGTTATTGTACCACAGTTCAAAGTTCATGGAACATGGTTACACCACACTATGGTACAACAATATCTTGGCTGTTTTTCTGAGCTCACGAGACAGCTCTTCCAGTAATGAAAAAATTGCTGCGCACACATCTCAGTATTCAAACAGTCAGTACTGCGACAGGATGGCGGTGGTAGTTTTTTCAAAGCTGGCTGAGGAACGCTTGAAATTTGTTGACGAGCGGCAGAATAAGCACACAAAATGTAAAACTGCAAATTATCTGAAAGTGATCACCTCCTGTCTAAGTGACATGGGTGAATCCCGCCTACTGTCTCTTCTCATTATTTCAGGTTTGTTTGTTTGCCATGGTATTTAAACAAGGGGTCTCCATACACTGTACAAAATACTGGCTGGGCTACTGTGCCCAACCAGCCTGTGCTGCCACCTCAGGGTTCTGATTCCATCGGACCTCTCAAGCTTCACTCTTGAGGTCAAATGGAATCAGAACCCTTTGGTGGCAGCACAGGCTAGTTGTACACAGTAGCCTAGCCAGTATTCTCTGTGTTGCCCAGACTCAGCTGATACACAGAAGTCATGTGTCAGCTTGGATGATGTTGCATCTGCTGGGACTGATGGCATGATTCCCTTTGCCCATCTCCATATGTGCATACCACTTTGCACTCTTTGGGTACAGTGGGATCAGCTGTTGGATAGGTTGAAACAAATGGTCCTTGTCATGTCCCTCTCTGCCATGCTCCAATATGATAGATGGACTGCCTGAACCTGTTACAGGGTGTTCCATTACTTTCCTTGACTTCCATGCAAATCCTCACAATGGATGCCTCAGGATCCAGCTGGGGTGCCCATCTCAGGTTATATCAGACATTGGTAAGACCCAGTCTGGAGTATTGTGTCCAGTTCTGGAGTCAGCACCTCAATAAGGACATAGACAGGGTGGAGGCAGTTCAGTCCAGCCCTACCAGGAGAGGCAGAGGGATTTTAATATGTACACCCTGGAAAAGAGGGGACATGATAGAAACCTACGAGTATGTCATGCAGGTGAACAGGGAGCAGGAGGGAAGTCTCTTTCAAATGAGGAAGAACACCATGACCAGAGGACATGCAATGAAGCCGGGGGGGGGGGGTTAAGATGGATGTGAGGAAATACTACTTCAGTGAAAGAGTGGTAGATGCCTGGAGTAGACTGCCTACAGACCTGGTGGAGGTGAAAACAATAGGGGACTTCAAGCATGTGTAGGGTTGGCATAGGGGAATATCAGTAAATAGGCAGGGAGGAGGGAGGGCCACCAGAGACCAGTTAGAGGCTGCAGAAACAGACTAGGTAGGGACCATCTTGGCAGGCCAGGTTGGCTAAGCAGTCCTTTTCTGATGACAGATTCTGTTTCCATGTTTAGACCTAGGGTTCCTAGACTGGTCTGTCCTCGATGAAGATAGAACAGTCACTTACCATAACATTAGACCTTTGAGAGACTGTCCTCCATTGTGCCACAGTGCACCCACACTCCTTCCCCTTTAGTGAGGTTTAAGCTGGCAGGTTTATCCACTGCCTTGTAGGTGTCCATGAATGCCTTACATTTACAGTGTTTTCCAGTTCCGTGCCACTCCTTGTGTGCCTGGTACTGGTCTTGTCTTTTGTTTCCTCCCAGTAAGGTACCCTCTGAGTTTGTCTCTGGTAGGGAACTGAGGGAGCGGTGGGGCCACCCACATTATATAGGCACCAGCATTGCACATCATCATGAGTGGCCCCTGGCTAGCAGAGTTTCAGAGTGATCCTGACACTGACAACATACAGTTCCAAAGGTGTGGCCTCGTGTAGGAGATTCTCTCGAAGATCTACTGCTGTGATAAGTAACTTCTACCGTACACCAAATCTATCTACCAGGAGTTTGCTAGGCAAAACAACAAAATGCTTTATTATTTAGTTCAGACCGTAATATGGTAGAGTTAATCAACCAATAAAACATAGCAGCATAACATAAGTTATGTTTGTGCTCAAAGACTGTTAAATATATAAAGTTCACAATCTCTGATTGAGGTGTTAAAGTCACTGTGTCACCTTTATAGTTTTTAAAATTGTTCTCATATATTTAGAATTCTTTAGTGACGATCATTGAGAATCTTGTAGGTTAAAATGTCTGTTAATTCGGAAGTTCGCCCAACATGAAGCTCCCAAAAACAAGTTCCTTGGATCAAGTGGAAGTGATAATAACATGTGTTACTTTTTTCTGAAGAGTGGAACAGTCTCCAAATTAGACAATGTCTGACTGGCTGTACTCTATGACCAGGTATTTGAAATCATCAGGACTGCATTTCTGTAGCTTTGTAGAGGTCCTGTAAAAAGTAGCAGTTTTCAGTGATAACCAAACAAAATTATATGTAACTATATGGCAGGATTCTTTTAAAATAATAAAGAGACCGCTATAAGAGTAAAATATAACATAACCTTCTGAAATAGTTGACAGCAGACAGAAACACCTTTAGCAGAAGTGATAAAAAAGTAAAAAACTTAACTTAAATAGTTTATCTTCATTTGGTCATATAAAACGAGCTGGCTGTTGAAAAACAGATTGTTTATAACACAAAATTCAACTTTTTCACAGACTTACTCAAAACTGTTCAATTTCAACTACATCTATTTTTTACGCTAGTTAGGAAAGCAGAAGGAAAATGAAAATATATGCTTTCCTACAGGTTGACTCAAATTTTTGAACTGTCAGCCACTATGTCTGGATGCTGCCAAGATGTAATCTATAGGAAAGAACAGTTGAAGGAGAGAGCTCTCCCATTCCTGGCTAAATGGCTTCTGGAGGTGTTGGGACTGGAGCCGGGTACCATTCTTGTGATATAGCATGCCCACTGGTTCCCAGGCAAGAGGCCTAAACAAAAAAACATTGGCCCAGATATTCAGACTGCGCTGGGCTGTGGCGCAAGCATTGGTGCAGTGCTACTGGGCTGCGCTGGGGCCAGGACCAGGCAATATTCAACAGTGATGTGCCATGGTGCAGCACCATTGAATATGGCAAGGTCGGCGCTCAAACTGCACAAGACACAGTGGCACTGCACTGGCGCAAGCCACAGAAAAGGAGCACGGGGATGTGCCAGCGCAAGTGCAGTTGCACTAGACGCATCACCCGCGATATTCAGCAGGGGGCATGCAAATGAGGCCATAAGATATGCAAGGTGCAAATGGGGCCATTTGCATGTCATTATGGCCCCATTTGTATGCCTTGTGCAGGGCAGTCTGGCGACTTGTGCCTGGCGCCCTGCACAGCATGACGGTTCAGTGGGATCCTTGGAGTATCTCGCTGGAGTCACGACGCTGCACTGTTCACCACACAAGCCCTGGTAGTTCAGTGGCCTCCCCAAGTCCTCAACAGGTCGATCAGCCCATTTTCAGGCTGCGGTCTTCCGCACCCGAGTCCTCGAGGAATGTCAATGATCATCTCTCGGTCTAGTGGATTTCTCCCGCCCCCAGCCGTGATCGTGGTAAATTCATAAGGAACAGCCCTGGTGATCCAGTGGCACCCATCCCTCCACCCACGAAACCCCTTGCCCACCCGCTCCTCCCCATCATCGGTGGGCAGCTGCAGTGCCCGCCACCATCCGGTTGCCCACTGAATGATGGGTACAGTATGGACTGTAAGCCCATTGGTCCCCAGTGTGAACCAATAGGCTTGCAGGACATACTGTTCTAAACAGTCCCAAATATGTGAGTGAAGTCATGCACATAATTGGGACTGTCTAGCTCTGGCTATGCACTGCAAGCCTATTGGTCCTCACTGGGGACCAATGGGCTTCCCAACCTACTAACCTGCCATTGGCGGGCAGCCAGGTGGTATGCGGGTGGGTTGCAGCCACCCGTCGATGATGGGGGGGGAGTGTGGTGGGCAAGGGGTTCGGTGTGGGTGGGAGTGGTGGTGGGGGGTGCCACTGGATCACCAGGGCTGTTCCTTACGGAGCATTACCATGATTGCAGCTAGGGGCAGGGGGAGTTCCACTAGACCACCAGGGATAGTCATTTGATGTTACTCGGGGACTCGGGTAGGAGGGGAGACCACTTGGCCACTGGGGATGGGCTGTCATTACAATATTCAGGGACACGGGGGGACCACTTGCCCGCTAGGGCTTGTTTGGTAGTCACTGCAGTGATCGCGGCTACGGGGAGGGGGACTTGACCACCAGGGTGTGTGTGTGCTTGCCAATGGTGTTCTGGGTGGGCAGGTGGCCTCTCACGGCTGGGCTGCTGTGTTGCACCCTGCAATACTGCAGCCCACCTGTGGGTGGCCAGGAGTTGAGCCATCTTTTCTGGGGCTCACCTTTGAGCCCCCCTATTCTGTGCAATGCAGGGTTGTGCCAGCATATGCGCTGCACATCCCGGGCTGAATATCAGGATGTGCTGCATATGCATGGGCACGCCCCCTGCATCTGCATCGCATACATTATCATTGCGCCCCAGTGCATTGGGATTTGCGCTGCGCCGGGCAGCCTTCTCAATATCCCGCCAGGGTGCAAAGCGTGGTTGCGCCAGTGCATCTCTGTTGCACCAGGCACAACCCCTTTGAATACCCCAGCCATAGAATGTGTTGGCAGAAAAGGACTGTGATGTGGCTGGCCCATCGGTGCAGCGGTTGGATTTCCGCTTGCGACGCCGGCGACCTGGGTTCGGGAACGGATCTGGGTCGTCGGAGGACCGGCCGGGGGGAATAGGATCGAGCATCCGATGGGCTCTCTTATTCCGGGGGCGTGGGTTAGCCTCGGTCGTTGGAGACCCTGGTGGAACCGGGGTTCCATGCAACTAGCGCTCAACAAGGGGATGGAGGCGGGCGGACGCTGGGCGCTATTGCACGCCCCCGCCTCTGGGGAGAAACCGGCGGAAAAGATGGAGGCAGGACCACTGATTAATGAAGCCCTCCTGGAAACCTCACATAGCCGCCGCCGCTGCAGGACCGACTAGTTACAGTTCCGGGGCCGCGTGGGTATCCCGTGACCCGCCCTCGAAGCGGGATGACTGAGGGTCCTCAGCAGCAATCGACGGTGGTAGAGGTCTCCGGGGGCTGTGACCAGGGTGGACGGCTTCGGTGGTCCTGCCAAGGAGAAAGAGAAAATAAAAAAAAAAAAGAAAAGGACTGTGACAGGGTGGAATAGGACCCTGTCCCAGTTGTTATGGAAAGAGTTTGAATGCAGGGATCTATTCTGTTCTCCCTTTTTCTGCCTCTTCTCTGTCTGGTTGCACAACCAAATTTTCCTGTGAGGCCTAGGATTTGATCACCCTGACAGTCTCGCAATTCTTTGCCTCTCACTGTTTCTCAGTTTTCCCTTGCTGTTCTGTCTTTTTCCTCCCCTGCATATCTGCTGATATAAAAATATATGCAAATTATTCTGTGGAAATGTAACTGATATTGGGATCCTGTTGTTTAGAAATTATATAGTGTTAATTTTTGAACTGTATATAATTATATTTTGAGATGATTGTAAAAAGCTATTGGAAACTCAAGGGGTTACCTGAGTACAGTTTTTAAGCCTTTTGCAGAAGAGCTGTGGAAAAGGGGCCTAAGCTCAGGCACAATGTGTTCCTGCCAGTACCTGCCTGCCTGCCTGAAACATACAAGAACACTTTGGAAGATGCTTGTTAAGAATGGGGGGTTGGAAGGACTTATAAGACAGAGCTGCAATTGCCTGTAAGTTGGACACACAGAGATTGAAGGAAAACTCTGAGGAATCTGCTGTTTATTCTTCCTTTGTAAATAGTTATTCTGAATACGTTTATTTTTTAATGTTACTGCTAGTACAAATAAATATTTTTGGTGAATTCTACAACTGATCCTGGTTTTCCTATGCTTCCTGACCTGTGCCTCGACGACAAGGACCAGTAGGCCCATCTAATCTGCTGTATTTTCCCTGCCTTTTACTATACCGTGAACCCTATTTGGTCACAGGTGTCCCTCCTTCCTCCCTTATGTCAGCTTATTATATCCATGTGCCCATCCCACACATGCTTGATGCTCCTCGTTGTCTTCACTCCCACTACCTCTTCTGGCAGGCTGTTCCATGTGTCCACCACCCTTATGTGAAGATGTATTTCCTCACATCCATCTTAAACATCCCCCCTTAAGCATCATAGCATGCCCTCATGTTCTGGTGCTCCTCCTTCTGTGAAAGAGACTCCCCTCCTGCACCTTGTTGACCCCCACGGATACTTGCAGGTCTCGGTCATGTCCCCTCTCACTCTTCTCTGCTCCTGGGAGTACTTGTTGAGCTCCCACAGCCTCTTTTTATGTGGTTTCTCATGCAACCATTGCATCATTTTTCTAGCCATCCTCTGGGCTGCCTCTACCTTGTCAAGGCATGAACCTACAGAGAGAACTACCCCCCCACATTTCCTGATAACATTTTTCTATTACCAGGCCCAGGTAAAGGTACTGCAGGTGGCTCTGAGACAGGGAGTCATAAAATGTCAGAATGAGCTGGTGCATTTTTTTTTCTGACTATAGCAGGCACCTTCAGCAACAGAGATAGGATGTTCAGGATGTTAAGCATACCCATCACCAACATCAGTGGCAGTTTGCTCACCTCTACCCCTCCTGTCATGTAATCTGCCACTGGGGCCGACCCCCACAAGATGTTCACCAAACTGTCATTGGCAGCAACATTTGTTGAGATTGAGCTGGTTTCTGAGGAGGGTCACCCTGGGCAAAGAAAACTGGGCCCACAATTGTTACTTGTCGCTGCTTCTGTCTTGGGATTGGCAGTACCAACAGTAATTAGTACTTTTATGCTTGATTAGCAGTGTACAACCAGACTTTAGAATGTCCCAGTGCCTATATGAGTGCCTTAAGGGAGAGATAGGTAGAAAGGCTTGTTGTGGCAGTAAGCAGGCCTGGTTGCCATATTTGTTACAGCCTTCCCGATGGTTTGTCACAGGGTTTGTATGCAATTTCCTGCCCTCTTCTCCCCCAATTAATTGTAGAATTTCTCTCCCTCGCGGGTCTTGGAAGTCCACTCTAAGACTCAACAGTAGCACTACGCATGGACTGTGATGGCTAAAGGCGGTAAGACATGGGATTTGTAGGGACTTGTGACAGAGTTGTGTAAGACTCTGGCCCATTTGTTATACAGAGACAGTTAAAAACAAGGATCTTTTCTGTCACTTGTCTGTGTCTTGCTTATCTGAGTGCACAATCAAATTTTCCTTGTGGCACCTAGGAATTGGCCACTTTGATGGTCCCACAATTTCCCCCATTATCGCCCTTCCTTCACTTGCTGTTTTAATTCTTTCTTTCTCCACTTGCTTCTCTGTGATTAAAATGATATATGAATCTTGATGTGAAACTGAGATCCCTTGGTTTGCAATGGTATACAATTATATTATTGAAATTATTACAGACAGCTACTTGGGTTTGCTAGATAAGTTAGCAGTTTGGAACACAAGGGGTTGACTTTCTCAAGCTTGTTAACATAATTGTCAGCACAAAAATCAGCCCTGGGACAGGATGTCTTAATTGGCTACACCTGCTAAGAAGACTAATGTACTCTTCAGGCTGGTCATAGGAAGGCCAATGAAAAGTATTGTTGCATTTTTAACTTACACGAACAGGATGCAGAATTTAATTGTCAAGGAAGAACATCTTATAAACAGAGAGCAATGTTTTGTTTCATTAGAGGAAGAGCTTTAGATTTTAAAGAAACTCTCAGATAAAGGACTGTTTTTATGTTTGTACTGCATTTAAAAAGAGCTCTCCTGTACAATTTAATTGTTGTTATTGTACTGTTATTGATAATAAAATGCTACTTGTGAATTTTATAACTTTACTTGGTTAGCCTATGCTTCCAGACCTATATGCCTGTTCCACAGGATTGCTCTTAACTTACTGATGTCTAGGCACACAGATCTGGGGTAGACTAACCACCAGACCCAGTTGGCTCATCACGGACATTTTATTTATTTATTGAAATGTTTCACCAGGAAGGGCACACTGAACAACAAGTTGCTTATCTCACGGTGTGTCCTGGGGGAGAGGGTATAAGGGACTAAAGATACATACATACATTTTGAGAGATACATACAATACATACATACATTTTGATAGATAGATACATACAATACATACAAGTTGTGCTCATGCATCTAGTGGCATCGAGTAGGCCCCTTCTGGCTAGGACACCTCTCTGAGCTGCAGGAGTGGCTTCAGCAAGAACTCATGTTCACTGCTTGTTAAGAGCAACTCTGTTTGAGAGTTGCATGGTGATGTCTAGCCAAATCACAGATAAAGTTATCTATTTTGACCATGTGCTTTCCCTGGCAAATTAAACTGTTTTCAGCAGAAACTGTTTACTCATTGTTACCAAAAAGGTTATATTTTTTTCATGTGCTTACTCACCTACAGTACTTCAAATAGCATAGCTGCGAATTTATGTATGACAAATTTTCTGGTTACTTATTATGATGGTGAAAGGGTCATGTTGGTCCTTGGAGTTTCCACCAAACAAATTGGGGACTGTGAGTTCCGTGGAGCTCTGGTGGGAGCATAAAGGATTCTGTTTGGGAGGAAAATTATATGTTTTTATGGTATGTCATTACCTTTTTCACCTGTAGTGCATAGGGGTTGTGGGGAAGGGGCAAACTTGGGGACTATGGGTTTTACTGATTTTCTTGGAGGATATCTTCCTCTGTTGAGCCACATCATGGAACTATTATCAGTTGGCGTCAGGACCACCTGGGAATTTTTGCTGGCTGGGGCCACCCATATCAGCATGCCTTGTCAGCACCTATATAACATGGGCATCCCTGGCATGCCTTAGTTTGTTCTCCCGCCATCAACTGCTCGTTGTCCACCGCTGCTGAGGATCACCATCGAACTTTGGAAACTTTCACTAACACTGCTACTTCTCAAGTTTGTTATGCTGCTGCCAAAAGACAAGGAACTACTGTTTCAATACTGCTGTTGTGGTGACACTCAAATCTACAAAGGCAATGACCACTCTTTTTGCATTTGTTGACTTAGCACAGACCACTATGTAAAAGCATGCTGTATTTGCCAGGACTTTAACCATGCAAACAGAAGATGCCATAAGAAGGCTTTGGAGAATCATCTAAAGCTGAAAGAAACAGACTGCATTGAAGACGGCATGGCCATCATCAACTGCCTCCATTCTAGGTTCACCATTGACACTGTGGTCAATGGGGTTCATTGCTGAATCAATTAAAGAGGACCAATCCACCAAGTTGGCAGAAAAACACTGCGAGTTGGAGAAGAAGCAGCACTGAGATAAGACCACTTCCACAGATCATTCACACTCTCCTCTGAAAAGAGGTAAGCCCTCTGAAAAAGACAGGTCCAAGGTTAAGGCCTCAGGTCCTACTGCCCCCCCAACTGTCTCTCAGATGCCAAGGTCAGGGTTTGGCACTGGCTTGCCTGCCCCATTGGGGGATTCATAACCCATACCGCTGTTGGGCATAATCCCGTAGATGGTTCAGTCATCATTGTTGACCCTTTTTGGCTGCTTGCCACCCGACTCCTTTATGAAATGATGTCAGAGTTGTTTAAGTACCTAATGCTACTTCTGGCAGTGTCACCACCTCCATTGGTGCCCTCAGTGATGCCGTCATCAACTTTATCATCAGTGCAGCAGCACAGAGTCCCCACCACCATGCCAGGCCTAGAACAGCCTCAGTTGATGGTGCAACCATCGATGGTTCCTCCATTATTTTCTCATCCTGTCAACCCTCTCCCAATGACAATCAATGTCAACAGTGAATTAGAATAAAATCCAGAATATAGGAAGAGGAGGAGGACGAGGCCATGAATGAAGAAGTAGTTGATGTGGTAGGCCCTCGCTCTACTCTATCTTTCTGCTCAGAAGTAAATGTGAAAAACACTCCTCATTCACTCCCTGAGAATGCTTCCTTCAATGCTCTCCTCAGCCTGGTTCAGACTAAACTGGATTTTGATGCAGAGGAGGAGGATTCTTCCAAGAAGAACCTTTATGAGTTCTTGGAGGTGTCTGCCTCCCCCTACCATCATCATCCTACCTGTACACTTAGCATTAGAGGATGCTTCCTTGGCTGTGTGGCATAGACCTCCTCCATTGTCAACTGTGCCTAGAAGGGCAGATAAACAATATCCTGCACCTACAGCTAAGCCTTAGTACTCACCCTGGAACAAACTCAAGAGTCATAATGGCTGCTCATGATAGATTAAAGGCACCCAAGCACATAAGTGCTCTTCCTCCTGATAAGGAGTCGAGGAAACTGTACGTGATGGGGAAGAGGACATTTTCTTCTGCTTCCGTTGGACTGAGGATTGCTAATTATCAGGCATACATGATAAAATATTAAAATTGCATATAAAAGACAATGGCTTCCTTGGCTGATAAAATGCCAGACAGCCCTGACAAGACATTGGCTCAGCAGACAGTTTGCAATGGACAGGAAGCCAGAAGGCACTTGCTCTGATCTGCTTATGATGCCTCAGATGCTGCGGTCTATGCTACAGCTTCAGTCATTTGTCTTCGCCACCATTCTTGACTGCACGTGGCTGGCTTTTCCTCTTATGTGCGACAACCAGTACTAAATGCCCAATTCTGAGGAAAGCAACTTTTTGTATCAGATGTGGAGAATGCTTTGCGGTATCTACAATCCTCAAAAATGCCACTGAGATCTCTTCATACTCTGACCCTAAGCCCCATGGTAGGGGTTGGGGTTCTTTTCAGTAGCTTTATGCATGTCCAGGCTGCGGCTATTCATGAGATCAGGGATGTAGTTCTCAGAGACTAAGCCTTCCATTTCCCAGGCCACAATCCTGCCTTCCAGTACCCATGCCAGACTTAGGTCAGACCATTACCAGCGCCCTGCCACCCCTGGTGCTTTCTGACTCCCTTCCCCCTCTTATGGGCTTGGTGGTAGGCTGAATCCCCCTCTTCCTATAAACGTGGTGGGAGATTACAACTGATGCTTGGATCCTGGAATTAGTTCAGCTAGAACATGCCCTAGAGTTCCTTTCTGTTCTTACCCTTCCCCCCTTTTGCCAAATAGATACCCCCCAGGACATGTTGCTTTTCTGCTGGAGGAGGTTCAAACCTTCCTCCACAAGAGGGCTGTAGAGCCTGTCCCAGTTTCAGAACAAAACCTGAGCTATTACTTCCTGGTACCAAAATGGACCGGGGATTTAAGGCCCTTATTAGACCTTTGAGGACTAAATCTATTTATTGAATACAAAATGTTTCAGATGGTCTCTCTGCAGTCCCTTCCTTTTATTCAAAGGGGACTGGATGGTTGCTATGGATATGAAGGACGCATATCTTTATGTCAAGATTCACAAGTCTGATTGAAACTACCTGTGTTTCATGCTCTAGGGCTTGCACTATCGGCTTCATGTGCTGCCCTTTGGTTTGTCTTCTGCACTGCCTGACTTTACCAAGTGCTTTGCTATAGTGGCAGCTTCCCTCCGCAGAGAAGGCTTCTATGTCTTTCTATACATGGATGACTAGCTTCTGAAAGCTCTTTCATGAGAGGCAATAGTCTATACCCTGTTTCGGACCAAAAGCTGTTTGACCAGTTGTATATCCTGGTCAGTGAGCCAAAGTCGGTCCTCACCCCACGCCAATGCCATCAATATATAGGGGCTGTCTTGGACATGGGTCTGGTCAAGCATTTCTGCCCTCAGACCCTACTACTGCTCATTGGCCTCATGGCAGCTGCTATACTGACTGTTCATCTGGCTTGACTGCATGTGAGGATCCCACAGTGGTTCTTCTGGCCACACTGGACACAGCATTACAACAAATTGGAGAATTTTATACCAGTGACTCATCCACAATATCACTCACTCCCTGCTCTGGTGGTAGCTCCAACCTTGAGAAGGGATCCCAATTTCAACATCCTTCCCTTCTCCTGGTGATCATAGCAGAGGCCTCAGATTCAGGCTTGGGTGCCAATCTGGGTCCCTTCAGAATTCAAGGTCAGTAGACACCTTAGGATATGGTCTTGCACAGCAGCAGTCTGGAGATGAGGTGCTGTGCATGGCCTGCAGGCATTCTCTGCCCTCCTTCTAGTACATTAGCTGTTGATCCATACAGACAGTATTTCAGTGATATATTACATCAACCAACAGGGTGGGATCCATTTGTACCCTCTCTGCAGAGAGGTGATGAGAGTTTGGCACTGGGTGGTAGAACACAACATGTTTCTATTCACTGTTTTCCTCCCTGGTACCATTAAAGCCCTAGTGGATTGCCTAAATCAGTCCTGAGTGATGTGCCGCAGGTGGGAGCTGTTAGACTGTGTCATAAGCATCCTCTTCATAAAATGGGGTTGCTCAGGTGTAAGTTTGTTTGCGTCTCCATGCAGTGCAAAAGTGCCACATTCCTGTTTGCTCACTCTAGGGCATGGCGTTTTCTGGCGAGACACATTATCCATCTCCTGGAAGCGGAGGTTCATGTATTCCTTTGCCCCATTCCCTCTAATATAGAAAATTCTCATCAAGCTAAGGGCTGAGCCGGCCAGCCTAATTCTGGTGGCCGTATACTGGCCCAGACAAATCTGGTTCCCTCTGCTTCAGTAATTGGCAGTGGAATCCCTGTCTCACTCCCCCTGTGAGCAAGACTTCTGAAACAGGAGCAGGGTGTGCTGGTGCATCTGGATCTCTGGTCCCTGCACCTTCATGCCTGGTTCTTGAGGATATAGAGCTCTGTTGGCTTCAGTTTCCCTGTCGGTTGCTGCTCTTCTGTTAGCGGCTAGAAAGCTATGAGGTATGCCTATTCACAAAAATAGCAACATTTTTCAGTTTGTTGTGCTGCTCATAATCTGGATTCCTTTATGTGTCCAGTTAATCAAGTGCTGGACTATACGAATGTATGAAGAAGCCAGCAGAAGAAGGCCATTTAGTCTATTCTGCTTGTATTGCAGTGTCCACAGCCTGAGCAACTAACCCTGCCTCTCCCACTCCTCCCATCCTTTCCATCCTCCCCACTCTTGACCCTTGTCTTCCTCCAATGTCTAACCCAGCCTCTCTTGAAGCTGCCCCCCCTTCAACAAGACCACTTGCTCAGGCAGCGCATTCCAACTGACCATGATCCTCTCCATGAAGAAGTCCTTACTGACCTCCCTCCTAAACCCCCCCAGCTTAAGACTGTGTTCCCTTGTGTGATAGCCACCATGTAGCTTGAAGAGACCCTCCTTACCCACCCTATTATCCCTTTCAAGTACTTGCAGGTCCCAATCATGTCCTCCTCCTCCCTCCAGTACTCCAGGGAGTAAATGTTCAGTGCCCTCAACCTCTGATTGTATGCCTTACCCTGCTGACCTGCGATCATCTTTTGCAGCCCTCCTCTGGACTGTCTCCAGCAGTTTAATGTACTTTTTGAGGTGTGGCACCAGTGCTGACCTCCATACTCTAGGTGTGGCCTCGCCAGTGACCTGTACAGGGGCAGTATAACCTCCTCTCTCCTACTTCTTATACCCCTAACTATACATCTGAATATCTGGTTTGCCCTTGCTGCTGCTTTCTTGCACTGTGTGGAGTGCTTCAGGTTGCTAGTGATTATCGCTCCCAGGTTGTTCTCCTCCTCCTCTGTTGGAGATACCCAGACCCCTCTCAGGTAGTACTGCGTCCTGGGATTCTTAGCTCCAGTTTGCATAACTTTGCATTCAAACCCCAGGAAATCTTACTGTATTCTGACTTATGCAGTATGGACTCACCATAGGACTGCTCGGAGCCGAAATGGTTAATAGAACCTATGCAAATGATGGAATGCTAGGCTCGAGCTCGGTTTTCAAATCACTGTCCCTGGTAAACAGCTTCTAAACCGTCAGATTCTTCACTCCGCTTGCCTCAGTAAGACATCTCCGGAGACCTTTCCTTCATTGCTTGAAGAAACTTTATTTTTCTCGGTTTATTCACTAGTAAACTTTATTTTATTGGTATTCCTTTCACTGTCCTTGGTTTTCAGGTAGTAATTGTTTAGATTTTAGTTTAGGGGTAAATAGTAGTTTTTCTTCACGGTTCCTCAACCGAGAAGAAACTGACAGTTTCCCTTTTTGTTTCATTTGTATTTTAAAAGTTTAAATATCTGTTCTGACTCGGTATAGTCGGTTAATTTTATTTTAATTTTACTGGGATAACTCCTGGTTTGTGGGTCAAATTCAACCGGGGTAACTCCTGGGCTTGTTGTTATTTAAAATTCCAGAGTAACTCCTGGTTTTTGTAGCCGGTTTCTATAACCGAAAAAAAAAAAAAAAAAAAGAAAGAAAGAATAGTTTACTTTTTGTGTGCTATCTGGGTTATGTCACAGAAACCAAAAAGAAGAACAGGACCCACTGGTTTCCAGCACTATTCTGAGTGCGGGAAACTATCTGCAAAAGCAGATCCACATTGTATTTGCTTGTTCTGTCTGGGGACTGACCACTTACAGACAGACTGTGAAATCTGTGCTAATTTTCCTCAGTCTACCGTTGACAGAAGGTTAAAAAGAATGGCTGAAAAGGCTGCTAACCTGGCCATTGAGCAATTGGATGAAGCGGAGGGGCTGCCCAGTGAGAGGGGCGATAGCTCTGTTAAAAAATGAACTGCAGATAAGGCTGCTGAACCGGCCGTCGTGGCTAAAAAGAAGAAAAAAGAAAAGCAGTAGGAACCGCAACCGAAACCAACTGCAGTTCCTTTGGCTGAAGAGATCGCTAATGCGATTAGAATTATTCAGTCTCTTCAGTCCCCAGTTCCGGTTGGTAAGCAACCGGTTCCTCAAACTCCCGGTTCACAGGCAATCCCCGGTTTAATAGACCACAGTGGGGAGCCTTTTGGGGATACTGAATTTGGTGATGAGCCCGACGATGAAGATGATAAGGGAACAGAGGATTTCACCTCCTATTTTGCTTTTATGAAGCAAGTGGCTCAGTCTCTCAACCTCCCATCCCAAGAATCTATAGAGGATGAGGAGGAGGAGGACTACAAAGAAATGATGGATGTCCCACCATCAAAAAGGTTGCTGCTCCCACTACATAAATCTTTAAGAAAGCAGACCATGAAGGTCCTGCAGAATCCCACTTCAGTCCCACCTACAGATAGAAAGGTGGACAGGAAGTACTGGGTGGCAAAGACTGGGGCTGATTTTCTCTTTGGACACCCCAGCCATGAAGGTGTGGTACAGGCTGCAGCTTGTGACAAAGCTGGCATCCCTCTGGCCTCCCACCCTCCAGAGAAAGATTCTAGGGGGGTGGACTCCATTGCCAAGAAAGTTTACCTGGGATCTTCCCTGGCTATTAAGCAGGCATCTTATATGGCCTATATGGCCAGGTACCAAATAAATATGTGGTCCATGGTGCTAGAGATTGCTAAGGCAGCCCCTTCTCCCGTGGCTGTTGACCTGGAGGAAGCTGCAAAAAGGGGCATTGAAGCTTCGAAAACACAGTTCAGGATGGCAGTGGATGCCAATGACACTGCCTCCATACAAATGGCATCTGCTGTGTCACTAAGGAGGTTCATTTGGCTCTGAACCACCAACCTCACACAGGACACTCAGAACAAAGCAATGGACTTCTCTTGTGACCCTGTGTCTCTGTTTGGGGAACAAACAGAGGCATACATGAAAAAAATGGAAGAGTACAAGGCTGCTTACAAAAGTGCAGCAGCTAAGGAGAGAGCTGCCAACCCCCAGAAGCACCATACAAGGGATGGCAGGGGTAGAACTCCTTACAGGCCTTTTTTTCCAGCCTCAAGTTTTTCTCCAGTACCAGCCTAGGGGATACTTAAGAGGCAGGGGCAGGAGGTGCAGTGGCCTCACTAGCCCCAGTGTCCAGCCAGTAGCACAGTCCAAACAGACACCCAGAGAGGACTGTCCTGGTCACCTCCCCAATTCCAGTAGAGGGCGGGCTGGCCCACTATTTCCAGGAGTGGGAAAATATCACCACAGCCAAGTGGGTCCTGGAAGTAGTGGACCAAGGACTTGTCCTCAGCTTCAAGGCAATGCCAAAGATGAGGTCAAGGGCTTTCAAACCATCTCCCCATTGGAAACAGCCTTGCTGGAATCAGAGGTTTCAAACCTCCTCCTGCTTATGGCAATGGAACCAGTTCCTCCCAACCGGTTGGGAAAGGGACTGTCTTCAAGATACTTCCTCACAGTAAGAAAACAGGGGAGTGGCGACCCATTCTGGACCTCAGATATTTAAACTAGAATCTGGCAAAACCAATTCAAGCTGGGTACTCTGGCTACCATACTACCTTCTCTAAGACAGGGAGACTGGCTAGCATCCCTGGATCTGAAAGATGCCTACCTTCATATCCCAATCAGAAGGTCGCACAGAAAATACCTCAGGTTCAGGTTACCCTCAGGGCACTACCAGTTCAGGGCAATGCCTTTCGGCCTCACATCCACTCCAAGAGTGTTCATAAAATGCCTGGCCGTAGTAGTGGCACACCTAAAGGGACAAGAGGTGTCAGTATTCCCCTACCTGGATGACTAGCTCATAGTGGGCCAATCATACCAGCAAGTAAAATAGGCTTTGTCAATAACATAAAACACTTTCCTCTCTGGGGTTCTTGGTGAACCACAAAAAGTCAGTTCTGGAACCAGTTCAACTGCTCAGATTCAAAGGGGCAGAACTGGAAACAAAAAAAGGGATGGCTTACCTGCCTCAAGACAGGGTGGACAACCTTACCCAGGTAGCAGATTCCTTCAAACTTCATGTCTCCAGGCCAACAAGGCACTTCCTGCAATTGTTAGGCCACATGGCAGCTTCCACAGCAACTGTGTCAGGGGCCAGGTTCCAAATGAGGGACATTCAATTTCACTTAAGGGAATACTGGTCCCAAAGAAAGGACTCTCTTTCAAAGTTGGTTCCAGTCACAGTCACTTTTCTCCAAGCCCTGCAGTGCTGGCAAGAAAAGAGCAATCTCAGACAAGGAGTGCCCTTCCTGCAGCAGATCCCCTCTCTGGTACTCACGACAGATGCATCCCTCCTAGGGTGGGGAGCACATCTGGGGGACCACACTGCTCATTGTACATGGAAAAGGCAAGAATCTCTTCTCCACGTAAATCTTTTGGAACTCAGAGCAGTTCTGCTGGTTCTTCAATCTTTCACCAGTCAGGTCAAAGGAAAGGTGGTCCATGTTAGAACAGACAACACAACCACCATGTACTACATAAACAAGCAAGGGGGACAAGGTTAACTCCCCTATGCACAGAGGCAGTGAAAATCTGGGCCTTGGCATACTCCCTGAATGTTTCTGTCTCAGCTGTCCATCTTCCAGGCAAGGACAATGTCTTGGCAGACGCCCTCAGCAGGATAAATCAGAACCACCACGAGTGGTCACTGCACAAACAGGTCTTGCAGACCATTTTCAGGAGATGGGGCACCCCAGAGCTGGATCTGTTCGCAGCCCCAGACAATCACCAGCCCCCAGAATATTGCTGCAGACCCCCCATCAAGGGCACAATTCTTCTGGATGCACTTCTGCTGGACTGGAAAGGAAGGTTCCTGTATGCTTTTCCTCCTTTCCCTCTGTTGCTGAAAGTACTAAACAAACTCAGGCTTCAGCCAGCCTTAATGATTCTCATTGCCCCAAATTGGGCCAGGCAGCCTTGGTACTCCATGCTCCTATCATTATCAGTAGCCAAGTCAATCAGTCTCCCCAGGAAGTACAACCTATTGTCATCCTCACAGGGCAGGATCATGTATCCCAACCTACTATCCCTCAGACTCAAAGCATGGCTCTTGAAGACTTAGAGTATGCAGCTTTGCACCTCTCAGAAGGAGTTATGGATATACTGAGAGTTTTCAGAAAGCCTTCTACCAAGAAAACCTATGCCTCTAAATGGAAAATATTTTCTTTTTGGTGTCAGGGTAAGGGCTTGGACCATGCCCAGGCTAATCTCTCTATAGGCCTGGACTATATGGCCCATTTGCATTCCACAGGTTTAAGTATTTCCACCCTGAGAGTGCACTTGGCAGCTGTTTCAGCTTATTTATCAGCAGGTAAGGCATCTTCTTTGCCTTCGAAGCCAGTGTTCAAGAAAATGTTTAAGGAGTTATTACACTTGCATCCACCACATGGGGAACCGACCCCCATGTAGGATCTGAATATCTGCATTGCTCAGCTTATGCAGCCCCCTTTTGAGCCCATGTCTACAGCAGATCTCAAATATGTGACTTGGAAAATAGTATTTCTGGTAGCCATTACCTCTGCCACAAGGATCAGTGAGCTCCAGGCACTGTCTACAGAGCCTGGTTATACTGCTGTCCGTAGAGACAAAATAGTTCTGAGGACTAACAGAAAATTTTTGCCCCAGGTGGTATCAGATTTCCACCTTAACAAGTCTATTACCATGCCAGTTTTCTTCACAGACCATTCCACCTCAGGTGAGCGAAGGCTGCACAGCCTGGATGTGAAAAGAGCAGTCAGCTACTATCTTGACCACACAAAGGGTCACAGACAGGATCAAGCCCAATTTTTCCTCACTTATGGAGAGATGGGGAAAGGAAAGCCTGCCACAAAACGATCAATTGCTCGATGGATTGTAGCCTGTATTCAGTTTTGGCAAGGTGAGTAAGCAACCACCTGCGGGCCTCAGGGCCCATTCAACCAGGGGTACTGCAGCTTCTCTAGCAGTTGCTAGAGATATCCCTCTAGTGGACATTTGCAAAGCTGCAACCTGGAAAACAGTCCACACATTCACCAAACATTATTGTTTAGATGTCCAGGCCAGAGGTGATGCCAGGTTTGGCACAGCAGTCCTGCAGATCTTGTTTCCTAAATAGGTTATAGGCCCACCTCCAAAGGCACTGCTTGGTAATCTGCATAAGTCAGAATACAGTAAGATTTCCTGAGGTTTGAAGAAAAAATTACTCACCATAGTAATCTTGTTTCTTCTAAGGGAATCTTACTGTATTCTGAGCTCCCTCCCTTCCTCCTCTGCAAAAACCTACGGTCATGGCACTACAGCTGTGTTATAGTTGTTGCAAACCTGGGGGTATCTGAAGTTCTTGTTTTTGGGCATCTGTGACTTGAGTCTTAGTGATGCCACTTTGGAAGTTTCTCTCCTAAAGAAAGGGTAATTCCCTTATTTTTTCATTTACTCTTGTCTGGGAGAGTTGTTATTATTATTATGATGATGATTATTATTCTTAGCTTTATACTGTAGTAGTAGGAAACTGCTTAGTGCATGCTTTGTTAAGAATCTGACAGTTTAGAAGCTGTTTACCGGGGACAGTGATCTGAAAACTGAGCTTGAGCCTAGCATTCCATAATTTGCATAGGTTCTATTAATCATTTTGGCTCCGGGGCAGTCCTATAGTGAGACTGTACTGCATAAGTCAGAATACAGTAAGATTCCCTTAGAAGAAACAAGATTACTAAGGTGAGTCATTTTTTCTTTCTTGGCATTGAAACCAAGCTGCCAGATCCCAGACCACCTCTCAAGCTTTTTCAGATCGTCCTGTAGGTCCTGTACCCCTTCAGCTGTGTCCACCCTCCCACAGAGCTTGGTCTTGTCTGTGAAAAGGCACATTTTGCTCTTAATGCCATCCCTAGTGTCATTGATGAAGACATTGAACAACACTGGTCCCAGCACCAAGCCCTGCAGGACCTCACTGGTGACCTCTCTGGTGCTAGATATCTCTTCCCCCACTACCACTCTCTGGGTTCTGTCCCTCAGCCAGGTATAGAGTCAAAGGCTTTGCTGAAATCCAGATAGAGGATGTCTATCGCTAGGCCCCTGTCTGCTGTCTTAGTGACCCAGTCAAAGAAGTCTATCAGATTTGTTTGACACGATTTCCCTCCTATAAACCTGGGCTGCATTGCATCCTGGAGACCATGCATCTCTAGATATTCTACCCACCTTTCCTTAAGTTTGGTGTCCATGAGCTTCTACACAATTTAGGTTAGACTGACTGCTCTGTAATTCCCTGGGTCATCCTTAAGGCCACTTTTGCGGAGGGGCACCATTTGTGTCAGTCTCCAGTCTTGTGACACCATGCCGGACTCCATTGAACTATTGAAGAGGCCCATCTGTGGCCATCCAAGCTCCTCTGCTTGTTCCCTCACTACCCTTGGATGTACTCTGGTGATTTATCTACCTTCAATGCTAGCAGACCCTCCCTCACTCTGTCCTCCTTTATCACTGCCTCTGTGATTCCCTCCTCCCCACTCCTCTTCTCTCTTCTGAAGGCCTGGTTAGACCTCCTGGTGAAGACAGAACAAAAGTATTCATTTAGTATTCTGCTTTTCCCCCATTCTTCTCCACCAACTCCTTTCTTAAACACAACATTCCCATCCTTCTTATCCCTTTTCTCACTTATATGGCCAAAAAAAGCCTTCTCCCCCTTCTTAATTCTTTCAGCTGTCTTCAGTTCCTTCTGTGTCTTAGCCCATCAGATGTTCTTACTTGTCACACTAGCTAACCTTAGGCAGTTCTCCCTATCCACTTCTCTCTCTTTGTCTTCCTGAATTTCCTATAGGCTAGCCTCTTTTACCTTACTGCCTGGGTAACCCCAGAACTGAGCCAGCTGGGTACTTTGGACCTCAAGTTCTTCCTCCTGAGCCTAATGCACTCCTCTGTGGCATCTTGTCAGCGCCACCTTCATCGATTTGACAAAGGTGTTCAACACTGTCAACCACTCCCTGCTATTTGAACAATTATCTTGCCATGGCCTCTCAGATGACGCCACACGTTGGTTCCAAAGCTACCTTAGCGACTGAACCAAACAGGTCAGAGTTGGTGAGTCCCTCTCACCCTCCTGTGCGATTCACTTTGAAGTTCCCCAAGGGTCCATCTTGGGTCCCTTGCTTTTCAATATTTTTCTGAACAATCTCCCTGCATCATGCCCTAATAGGCTCCTGTTATATGCAGACGATGCAGTTATTTTCACCTCCCACCCTGACCCCTCCTTCCTACAACTGCAACTGCAAACTAGCTTTACGCAAGTGGAGACATGGTTTAAATCTCAAAAACTCATACTAAATCACAAAAAACTAAAACAATGATGTTTCATGGCATCCATAACAAACATAAAAACAAATGTCCATCTATCACAAACAGTGAAGAGACATTGCTTGAACATGTTCAACTGTTTAAATACATGGGGGTTACCCTCGACAGCACCTTGTCTTACTCTGAACACATTGAGAGCATTGCCAAGATTGTGAACACCTGCATAGGACTTCTCTTTAAGACATAGGAGCTGCCTCACCAGTGAAGTCCTAAGCATTGCCGTTCAGAGCTCTGTTATATCAATAATCGACTATGGGCTTGTGATCTACAGCTCTGCCACTGATACTGCACTTCGACACATAGCCATTGCCCTTAACAAGGCATGTCATCTACTGACCTCTGCTCCACGCCTCTCACATACCTGTGACATCTACAGGCAAGCAAACTGGCTCCAACTCCCCGGCAGACTCAAGTACCAGACCTGTATGCTAGCAAAAAAGATTACCTTAAATATCCTACCCTCAAGGGTTCAATCCTTACTGGCCCCCCAGCTGTGGCCTCCACCTAACCAGGAGCTCAGAATATCTTACTTTTTCTGTTCCACGCTGCCGCACTACCCAAGGACAACACTCCTTTACATACAGAGCCTCATCCTGGTACAACTCTCTTCAACCTGCTGTTACCAATGATACTACCCTGGGCACTTTCAAGTGCTACCTGCATCAGCACCTTGTCACAATGGCCTCCTGTGAATGTTTCTCCTAACTAAACTTACTGTCCTTCCCATCTAATTCCCCCCCAAGTCCCTCCCACCTTTACCCCCACTATCTCCTATCTCCTCCCTTTTTATTTCTCCACTATTATCTATATTCTCTCCCCATAGCATACTCTACATGTATCTACCATCTCTCCTAGCAGTTTCTAATTTATTCTAGTGAACCATATTACAACTGTGTTTTTTTATTGTACATATGTTCTTGAATAATATACACAAATTACTGTAACTTAACATACATACTGTGAGTCACTGCACATATTACAGTAATTCCATATTAAAGCTTTAATGTACCTGACAAAGCCTATGGCTGCTTGAAACGACTGTACTTGTTATTGTCCTCACTACGTTCTGTGTTGTTTACCTGACGTGGAACCTTTGTAAAAGAGCATTGGCTCAAAGGTGTCTTCTGAAATAATAATAAACTAAATAAACAAAATTATTTCTTTCTTAATGATGGACCACCTTTGGTCCACCCCCAATATGTGCATTGATGTCAGCCAGGTTCCTCCTTAGCACATTGCCCATCTTATTTATTTATTTATTTATTTATTTAGTTATTTAATTAGTTTGTTAGTTCAAAAGTTTTACCAGGAGAGACATAGTGAGCTGCTACTAGCTTGTTTCCAGATGTGTCCTGGGGGAAGGGGGATGTGGAGAGTATTATACAGCCTATTCAATATCATAGAATCATAGAATCCTGCCGGCAGAAAAGGAACATTCGGCCCATCCAGTCTGCCCAACAGAGATAGCTCACCCCCTATATAACATGATGAACATATCAAAAACATTTACACTAAATACAATTGAGATAATATAGGCAAGGGTATTACTCTTTTAAGTACAGAACAGTGAAAAAGAATGAGGGAAACAGACTGACAAGAAAAATTATTGGGGTGGGGGTGAGAACATTATGTGATAATAGAGGCAGTGAGTCATGGACAGTTGCAGGTGGAAGTTGAAAAATCACAAAGAGACTTAAAAGAGGAAGTGTAAGAAGCAGAGTGAATTAAAAGGGGAAGAGAGGACCAGAGTTCAGGAACGCGATAAGTGAAAGCAGACTGATCAGCAGAAGGTCTTCTAGAAGGTACAGAGAGGGAATGAGAAGTATTTTTTTGGAGTGGGTAGCAGAAAGCAAGTGGAGAGGATAAGAGGGATGAAAGATACTGTAGGAGTGAAGGGAACCAAACCAGAATGTAGAAATAAAGGAGGCACAATGGGATAGGCGCCTAGCATAAAGAGAGGGAAGAGAAAGGGCAGAGTACAGTGAACAATGGTGGGTATGAGGGGAACAATCTAATGCAAAATGACAGAAAGATTGGAAAAAGGGGGTCCAGTCTGGCAAGGGAAGATTTGGAAGCTTCACTATAGACTATGTCACCATAATCAAAAACAGTATCTTTGTAAAGTCCACCCTCCTAAAATCCAAGATTTTGGTCATAGTCTGGATGCTTTCCCTGCCCATATCCACCTGGGACCACACTGTGCGATGGTCACCCCACCCAGGGTCTCTCTGACCATTAAGTCCCGTATGTGTCCCCATTTTTCCCCATTCATGAGTACCAGATCAAGGATTGCCTCCTCCCTGGTTGGTTCTGTGATGCCCTGAGTCAGGAACCCACTCTGCAACCCTTCCTGGATCACCTGACTCCTTGCACATGTTGTGAATGTTACACTCCAGTCTACCTTGGGCAGGTGGAATTCCCCCCAATATTAGCACCTCTCCTTTCCCTACAGCCTCCAGTATTTCTGAGGTCAGTTCCATGTCCCTCTTCTCATCCTGGTTGGGTGGTCTATATACCACCCCACTTTATCTTTCTCCCTCTTTTGGACCATAACCTACAATGCCTCCACCTTTCCCTCCTAAGACTCCTCCCTTATGCAAGTTATTCCCTCCCTGATGTAAACTGACACCCCTCCCCCTTCCCTGCTGCCCTTATCCTCATGTATAGTTAATATCCAGGGATTGCGAGGTCTCAGTCATGGTGTGGTGTGGCCCAACTTTCGGTCACTGCCACTATGTCCGCCCTCCCCTCTGCTAATAGCGCCTGCAGGTCATCCATCTTGTTTCCAAGACTCCACACATTTTGAGATACCACCCTCCTCCTAGCATCTGACCCTTCTTCCCTCCCCTCCTTTCTTTTTTTCACATTTCCCCCCTCTATGTGGCCCCTTCTTGTGAACTTTTCCTCATCCCCTCCACCCTTTGCTAACCTTTCCTCACTCCCTCCACCTCTTCTCTGAAGAACTCTTCCACCAGTGTGGGAGAGGGGAGATCCATTGACTACCTCTTGCCCCTTAAGGGCTGGGACCTGGTGTATTTCTCTATAAAAGTCTGCTTGGCCACGGTTTCGACTTTTCATGCCTTCACAGTCAGTCAATCAATCAATCAATCTTTATTTAGCCAGGTGAAACTCCATTGAGTAGGCTCATTTTCAAGGAGGGCCTGGTAGGTACAGAATAAACAATACAGTAGCACAATATAACACATAGAACAAATGGGCATAGTAATACAATACATAGCAATAAAAACAAGGTACCAGGATAATCAATGAGGCCCGGTCGTAAGGTGAAGCCTCATCCCAGTAAACAGTACAGCAGAGAGGTGGAAGCAAGTCAGCACCAATGTGCCAAACCAGTGATTTTAGACACTGATAGCTCTAGTAGAGCAGAGTTAATACTAGCGACGGTGCAAGCTGGGGGCTCAGCAGCAAGTAGAAAGCAAGGATGAATCCAGGAACATGGCTTAGGGTAATTCTAATGAGAGGATAGAAAGTGTAGAGGGTTGACTGTAAGAATAGCAATGTATGGCTACAGTTCAGTGACAGGGAGGGCATTGACAAGGCTCCGAGAAGTATCTCGAATAGAGTGACTTGAATTCTGCAAACCAATAGGATGCATCAATTTTCTGGATTTCTGGATGTTCTACAGCTGGGCAGCACATAGCTGAAGGAGGCTCTGCCAAAATGGGAAAAGACTTTAGGCACAGCTAGTGAGATGTACGAATGGCTTCTCAAGACATAGTTTCATAAGGTGCAGGAGGGCAGACAGTCAGAAATGTAGGAGGGTAGCATCTTGTATATAGATCTATAGGTCCATTGTATAGTGTTCCTTTGCCTCCTGAATGTAAATGAGGTCCATTCTACCATGGAATAGAGTACACAGTGATGGGTATTATATGCCGCACCTGAGATGAAATGTAATGCCCTATGATAAAGGGTGTCAAGCTTAGATAGGGCGTTTTTTGGGACTTGGCCATACAGGAAGTCTGTATAGTCCAAGATAGCTAGGAACAGAAGGCAAGACAGTGACCCAGTTCCAGTTTCCTGTAGGTTCCTCAGAGGTGTTTGCCTCTTACACCTCCAGTCCATGATCTGGTTCCAGTGTGGGCCTCAGAGGTTGCCAAGAAAGAGGAGTGGTTGGACCACAGTGAGCTCAGGGAAGGTGAGGGTGGTGGAACAGAGGCGCATCCCTCCAGTTGTACCTCTCCGTAATTTCTATGCCATTCTGGAAAAGTGTGGTTCCTCTATGGAGGCACCCACAGTGAAGACCAAGGAGGATGCTGGGAGGGTGGCATGGGACCCCACAGGGTAAGGAAACAACTCCTGGTGGGGGACTCCATTGTTAGGAAGGTAGAACTGGGGGAGGAAGGGGAGAGGGAGGTAAGGTGCCTGCCTGGGACCATGGCTTGGAGGGACAGGGAGTGAATCCTCAGGATCGCAGGAGCAGCTGCACAGGGAAGGGAGCTGGATGTCATTGTCCACCTAGGGACAAATGACCTGGCTAAGAAAGGGATCAGAGTAGTGCAAGAAGCGGTTGTGGAGATGGGGAGGGGCCTTAGACAAATAGCACACACGGTAACCTTCTTGGAGGTGCTGCCTGTCTATGGCACGGGTGAGGCTAGGGTGCTCCACACCACAGGATTCAATCAGTGGTTGAAAAACTGGTGCAGAGCTCAGGGATTTGGCTTCATTGGGGACTGGGAGTCCACCTGGAGGGATGCAGGCCTATACTGGCATGATGGTCTGCATCTGTCCAGGAGGGGAACCAGAATCCTAGGTGATAGGTTTAAATACATCATTGGCAAGCATTTAAACTAGCCAAGGGGAAAGGCACTGGAAAGGAGCAGGGAAATCCTACCCCCCAAAAAAATCAGGGTACTAAGTGAAGTAGACACCAACACAGAGATGTCGGTAGGGAGAAGCTCAGGGGTAAATGGAGAAAGTGACAAATACAATAAGGACAGGGATGGGGCAAAAAGGGGTAAGGCCATCAAGAAATGGAGGGTAATGAGTACCAATGCCTGTAGTCTGGGCAACAAGCTCCCTGAACTGGTGGCCTTGATGGAAGAGAGATACCTGGATATCATAGCAGTCACAGAAACATGGTACACAGAGAACCATGACTAGGATGTTAACATACCAGGGTACACAACCTACAGGAGAAACAGGGAGGGCAGAAGAGGGGGGGAGTAGCTCTCTGTGTAAGGGAAGGGATAAAAGCAACTGAAAAAACGAGTAAACAGGGAGGAGAGGAGGCACTGTGGATCACCTTAGAGACTGGAAATGGCACCACAGTCCACACAGGGGTTGTATATAGACCCCTATGTCAGGGGAGGAATGGACAAGGATATGATAGAAGGCATACTTAGGTGGCAGAGAAAGGGAGATACTGTTGATGGGGACCTAGTATGCCAGATGTTAACTGGAGCACCTTTGCTGCAGCCACATCCAAAAGCAGGGCCATTCTTGATGCCCTTCAGGTGGCATGCCTCAGACAGCTAGTTGTGGAACCTACTCATGAGGGAGCAATCTTAGACCTCATACTCTCAAATGGGGACAGTGAGAGGATCTGAGATCTAGAAGTGGGTAGCCATTTGGGAACAAGTGACCACCAAACAGTGTGGTTCACGATAAACTCAGCTACAGAGTCAAGCCATACAAAAGTGAGAATTCTGGACTTCAGGAGGGCTGACTTTGGCAAAATGGGAGAGTGCCTTAGAAAAGCACTAGCAAACAGGCTAGAAGGAGGGGTGGAGCAACAATGGGGAAATATCAAAACTGCCATCACAGAGGCAACAAGCCTTTGTGTGAAGCAAATAAACAAATCAAAATGAAAGAAAAGCCACTATGGTTCTCAAAAGAGGTGGTGGTGAAGGTTAGGGAAAAGATAGCATTTAGGAAGTATAAGGAAACACAGAAGGAGCAGGACAGAGAACTGTACCAGTTAAGGCAGAAGGAAGCAGGGAGGGTAGTCAGAATAGCAAAGGCACAAACTGAGGAAAGATAGCCAACTCGGTTAAGAAGGGGGATACAACCTTATAGGTATATCAGGGACGTAGAAAGACAAAGGGAGGGATAGTGAGGCTGAATAGAATGGATGGTGGGTGGGCAGAGAGTGACAGTGAAAAAGCAGGGATACTGAATGAATACTTCTGTTCAGTATTCACAAAAGAGGAAGTGGGGGAGGTGCCTAATCCAATTAACAGAAGCACTCTGGAGAGAGTGGTCGATCTCAGTCATTTCATAGAAGAAAGGGTTCTGAAAGAACTCCTAAAACTGAAGGTGGACAAAGCAATGGGGGACAGATGGAATTCACCCCAGAATTCTAAAAGAATTAAGCAGAGAACTAGTTACACCACTGACTACCTTTTTTGACAAATCATGGGAGGATGATGTGGTACCTGAGGACTGGAAGAAGGCTGATGTGATTCCCCTTCACAAAAGTGGGACCAAGACAGAGGCAGGAAACTACAGACCTGTCAGTTTGACCTCTGTGGTAGGGAAAGTGATGGAATCACTTCTGAAGGAAAGAATTGTTGAGTACCTAGAGGCCAGTGGGGCACAGGACCCCAGGCAGCATGGGTTCACAGCAGGAAGGTCATGTCAGACAAATCTAATTGGTTTCTTTGACTGGGTGACCAAAGTAGTAGACCAGGGAGGGGGCTGTGGACATGGCCTACCTAGACTATAGCAAGGCATTTGACACAGTCCCACACAAAAGATTAGTAGTCAAATGAACCAGCCTGGGAGTGGGTCCCAGGGTGATAGCCTGGGTAAAACATTGGCTGAACAACAGGACACAGAAGATAATTGTAAATGGAGTCCACTCTGAAGAAAGAGGGGATACCAGTGGGGTACCACAGGGTTCAGTACTGGGTCCAGTCCTTTTTTAATGTCTTTATAAGTGACATTGCAGAAGAACTGGAAGGAAAAGTATGTCACTTTGTAGATGACACAAAGATCTGCAACATGGTTGATACACAAGGAGGCATGGAAAGGATGAGAAGGGACTTGGCAAGGTTTGGAGGAATGGTCAGAAGTATGGCAGCTTGGATTCAATGCAAAGAAGTGCAAAGTAATGCACCTGGGAGACAAAAACCCAGGGGAAGATTACACAATAGGGGGAGGTAGTAACAACAACAAAAATGGAAAGGGACCCGGGGGTAATCATATCAGATGACCTTAAGGTTGGCAAGCAATGTGAGAAGGTGGTAGGGAGGGCTGGGGGTATACTGGGATGTATAGGGAGAGGTATCACCAGCAGAAAATGGGAAGTTGTTATCCCCCTGTACAGACAGTTGGTGAGACCCCATCTGGAGTACTGCTTTCAGTTCTGGATACCCCATCTCCACAAGGACATAGACAGGATGGAGGCAGTTCAGAGGAGGGCAACTAAAATGGTGCAGGGTCTGCAAGAGAAGCCATACGAGGAGAGACTAAAGGAGCTTAATATGTATACCTTTGAGGAAAGGAGGGAGAGCGGGGACATGATAGAAACGTTTAAGTACCTCAGTGGAATCAACAAAGTCCAAGACGGTAGCATCTTTCAGAAAAGAATGTGCAAGAACAAGGGGACACAATTTGAAGATAGAGGGGAAATGGCTCAGGGGCAATGTGACAAAGTATTTTTTCACAGAGAGGGTGGTGGATGCATGGAACAGCCTTCCTGAGGAGGTTGTAGGGTCTAAAACTGTGGGAGAATTCAAGAATGCATGGGACAGACATAAGGCAATTTTAGTGGGGGGTAGGAAGAAATAGGCTGTTGGTTAAATAGGATTTGCAGCTTATCCTCTAGGTAGGCGGTCCTTATCTACCGTCAAAGTCTGTTTCTATGAATTTTATTTGGCCCTCAACACCTTGACTGTGTCTCCCTTCGAACCTGCCTCTACATGTGAGTGTGACAGGGTTGAATAAGGATCTGTCCCATTTGTTATGCAGAAAGAGTTGAATGCAAAGGTCTGTTCTATCCTCTCCTTTTCTGTCTCTTGTCTGTCTGGTTGTGCAACCAAATTTTCTTGTGAGACCTAGGAACTGATCACTCTGAAGGTTTCACAATTCTCCAACTCTCGCTATCTCTCTGCGTTCCCTTGCTGTTCTGTCTTTTCTTCCCCTTTGCATATCTATGGTTATAAAAAATATATGTGAATCTTTATGTGGAAATGTAACTGATACTGGGATCCCTTTGTTTAAAACTGTATATAGTCATACTGTTGGAATGATTGTAAAAAGCTATTTGGAACTCAAGAGGTTAACCTGAGATGCATTTTTTAAGCCTTTTGCAGAGCTGTAAACAAGAGATCAGTTATGGGTTACTATGTACTTTTTGTTGCACCTACGAGGAATGAAACTTACAAGAACATTATGTAAACTTAAAAGAACATTCTGTGAGAAGCAGGATGTCAATGAGGCAAAGACGTGTTATAAAAGGACCAGCAATGCTTTTGCTAGAAAGGCAAGGAGAGTGAGAGACTGAAACTAGGAATTAAGAGATACCCTCAGAAGAAGGACTTTGTTTTCTCTGTTTGTACTGCCCTTGTAAATAGTTATACTGAATAATTTTTATTTTTTATTTTGCTGTTATGGAGAAAAATAAAACGCCATTTGCGAATTTTGAAACTGATCCTGGTTTTCCTATGCTTCCTGACCTGTGCCTTGATGACAAAGAGCTGCACTTCTTCTCCTGGAAGACACTGTTCCTAGTGCTATGGCATCTGCTTGACGCATGTTGGAGTTGCAGGCCCTGGTTACAGACCTTCCTTTTCTTATTTTTCACAAGGAGAGAGGCACATTACATACTAATCCTCGTTTTTTTCAGGAGGTCATGTCTGAGAGAACACTAAATCAGACCATTGACCTTCCTATTTATTTTGTGACATCCGTGAATAGTAGGGAATGTCATTTACATATGCTAGACATCTTTAGGATGTTGTGTTCGTACTTGGATCGTACTAAGGACTGAGGAAAATCTACTGAACTGTTTGTGACGTTTGCTCCCCAGAAGCTGGCCTCCCCCTTTGTAAGCAAGACCTATCCAAATAGTTGGTCAGTTGTATTTCTTTCGGTTACCAGAAGTGCAGTAAGCAGTTTCCTGGTCCTTTCCATACTCACTCCACCTGTGGGGTGGCTACTTCAGTTGTTTGTTTCCACAGTGTGTCGCTGCTGACATACATGCTGCTGCCACTTGGAGAACTGTTCATAAGTTTAGTAAACATTACAATCTGGACTTTGAATCTCAAAGCCATGCCAGGCTTTGGTCTTACTGTTCTACAAGGCCTCCTTACTCAGGGTCCTTCAAACACCATGAAGTCTTGCTATATTATGACTATATGCAGTCAGCCACTGCAGCTGAACTGCCCCAGAGAGGAAAGAGTTAACTCCAGAGAGTCTGGAGTTCCACAGCGCGAGGGTGCTATACCAAAGCTCTATCTGGCCAGTTTCAAATGAAACTGTCAGATTCTTTACTCCGCTTCACTGAACAGTCGCTCCGGAGATCAGCTCCTTCACATCGGTTCATTTCTCGGTTCAAGCGAGTATTTTCGGTTCATTTGAACCGGCAAAAAGTATTTATTTTACACGCATTTGGTTAAAAGCTCTATCTGGTAAACCGTAAGTAGAAAATTTAAAGTCTGTGTGGAAATTCAATTATCGGTTCGGTTTTGAACGATCGGTTTGCTTAATTTAACGTTTTAAAGTGTTGGTTGGGCTTTTAGAGTGCGGTTCCCGGTTCTTATCGGTTCTAAAAACCTTGTTTTAAAATAGGTTTTCAAATACCCGTGACACGGTTAGGAACCGATAAGAGTGTCTTCCTAGCACTGCCATCAAAAGAGCAAGTTTTGGTTAGGCTGGCATTATGTCTGAGAAACCCAAAAGAAAAACCGGGCCCACTGGGTTTCAACACTGTGATGTCTGTGGGAAGCCTTTGCCAAGGCTGACCCACACACCACTTGTGTTTATTGTCTGGGGGCTGACCACCTCCTGTCAGACTGCCAGGTGTGTAAAATTTTCCCTGCAGCCACCCTGGAAAAGAGATTGGGCCGGCTCAGGGAACGAGAGGCCAAGAAGTCCACTGACCCAGATGGCCAGCCGGTCCAGTACCCACTGGACCAGGAGAGTGCCTCTGACCAGGCGAGACTTCCTCGGGCAAAGGAAGGCTGGTTCAGGGAACCAGTCTCAGTGAAAAGACAAAGAAATCAGTAGGTTTGGAGTCCAAAATTGTCTCTCAACTGCTGCAGAAATAGCTAAAGCCATACAGATTGTCCAGTCACTGTCTTAGGGTCCTGCGAACCACCTACAGTTGGTAAAGGTTGGTTCGTTCAGTGCCAGTGGTTCAGGAGTATGATGTTGAGGAATTTTATGAACCACAGGAGGGGGAGGAGGAATATGATCATTACATGTGTGGCTGGGAGGGTCTGGACGTGCCCATTGAACCGGACATTTCTCCAGACAGACCTTTAGAATCTCCTCTTATTCTGTCTGAGTCCCCTTCTCATTTTATGTTTTACAAAAAGGTTGCAGAAACCCTCCAGCTTCCTTTAGAGGAAGCTGTGGATGAGCAAGAGGAGCCTGATTATGTAGAAATGATGGATATACCAGAGTCTAGGAGGTTGTCTATTCCTTTCCATAAGTCATTTAGGAAGCAAACAACAAAGATTTTAAAAAATCCTCATTCTGTCCCTCCTGTAGATAAAAAAATGGACAGGAGATATACCTTGTCAGGCTCTGATACAGACTTCCTCACTGAGCAGTGTAGTCATGTGGGTGTGGTACAAGCTGCAGCCTGTGACAAGGCTAATATTCCTCTGGCCTCACATCCTCCTGACAAAGTTCCAGGAAGATTGATGCCATGGCGAAAAAACAGTATATGGCAGCTTCTTTGGGACTCAGGCAGGCAAATTATATGGCTTATGTGGCTAGATATCAGAAATCTAGGTGGGACACAGTATTGCAGTTAGCCAAGCAGGCCCATGGCCAGCTGGCTAGTGAGTTAGAACAGGTGGCTGCTGATGGCATTGAAGCCTCTAAAGTTCAATTTCATACTGCTGTTGATGTTAATGATGTTTCCTCTAGGGTCATGGCCACTTCTGTAGCTTTCCGTAGGTTGGCATGGCTCAGATGCACTAATCTGTCCCAAGATACTCAGTCAAAGGCTATGGATTTTCCTGTTGTGGGTAATTCTCTGTTTGGGAACAAACAGAAAACTATATGAAAAGATGGATGAATACAGAACTACCTACAAAAGTACCCAGGCTAAGGAGGGCATGCCACTCCACAGAGGCATGCTGCCAGGGGTAGGGGCAGGCCTTTCACAGGCCTTTTACCAATTTCAGGCCTCCTCTGCATTTGCACAGAGGGTTTCTTTAGAGCAGAGGTGAGCGGGGCACAAGTAAACTGTCCCCTCCCCTCAGCCTAAGGCTACTGCCAAGCAGGCACCCTGATGGGGTGCCCAGGCCAGTCTCCTGTACCAGTGGGGGCAGGTTGGTTTATTTCAGCCAGAACTGGGTGTCCCTAACCTCGGACAGGTGGGTTCTGGAGGTAATAGGCAGAGGTCTGGTTCTCAACTCAAACAGTTTTCGAAGATGAGAGCCAGACATTTCCTACAAATCCTTCAGAAGCCCTTGCTTTGGAAGCAGAGGTTTCTTCTCTTTTGGACTGCAAAGCAGTAGAAAGGGTCCCTCCGTGCCGTCAGGGCAAGGGCTGTACTCAAGATACTTTCTTACCCCAAAAGACAGGAGAATGGCGGCCCATTTTAGATTTAAGGTACCTGAACAAGCATCTTTTGAAACCAAAGTTCAAAATGTTAACTCTGACAATGATTTTGCCCTCCCTGAGGCCAGGGACTGGTTAGCTTCCTGGACCTCAAGGATGCCTATTTTCATGTTCTGATCAGGCCTTCTCACGAAAGTACCTCAGGTTCGAACTACCCTCAGGCCACTACCAGTTCAGGGCAATGCTCTTGACCTTACCTCTGCGCCAAGGGTATTCACGAAATGTCTAGCTGTGGTAGTGGCTCATTTAAGAAGGCAAGGATTGCTGTGTTTCCCTACCTGGACGACTGGCTCATAGTGGGTCAGTCCCCAGATTAGGTAAAATCCCACTTGCAAGTCACCCAGCAGCTTCTCACTTCCTGGGATTCCTGCTGAATTTACCAAAGTCAGTTCTCGAACCAGTTCAGGTACTAACTTTCATAGGTGCAGAATTGAACAAAAAGTTAGCCAGGGCATTTCTCCTCGAAAAGGGTAGACAGACTCATTGCCCTGGCATCCTCCTTTACCTCTGGGTCTCTCGACCAGCAAGGCATTTTCTGCAACTCCTAGGGCACATGGCTGCTTCCACAGCTGTAGTGCAAGGAGCAAGATTCCAGATGAGGGACATTCAGTTCCATTTGAGGGCCTATTGGTCTCAAAGGAGGGACCCCTTTCCAAATTGGTTCCAGTGACCCAAACCCTGATCCTGGCCTTACACTGGTGGGAGGATCAAAGCAATCTAAAACAAGGGTTCCTTTCATTCCGTTTCCCACCCTCACCCTCACCACGGATGCTTCCTGTTAGGGTGGGAGCTCACTAGGCGACCTGTCCACTCAGGAGTGTGGTCTCCCAGGAATCTCTGCTCCACATCAATCTTTGGAACTCAGAGCTGTCTTTTAGCTCTTCAGGCGTTTTCAGCTTCTGTCCAGAACAAAGTAGTTCAAGTCAGGACAGACAACACCACAACAATGTGGTACATCAACAAGCAAGGGGCACTCGGTCATCAGCCTTGTGTACGCGAAACAATGAAGTTGTGGTCTCTGGCTTACTCCTGAACACCTCCTTGATAGCAGTTCACCTTCCAGGGAAGGACAATGTCCTGGCGGATGCCCTCAGCAGGATTTCTCAGGGCCATCACGAATGGGCTCTGAATCCTCAGGTGCTGGGGTCAGTCTTTGCCAGGCAGGGCACCCTCAGATAGATCTTTCGCAGCCCCAGACAACCACTAACTTCCTCTGTTTGTTGCAGGCCTCCAGTGCTGGGATCAGTCCCCTGGCGCCTTTCAGTTGGATTGGATAGGGAAGTTCCTGTATGCCTTTCCCCTTTCCCTTCTTTTCAGGGTACTAGTAAAATCAGATCTCAGCCCTGCAAGGGATTCTGATTGCTCCAGATTGGGCCAGACAGCCCTGGTACCCACTGCTTCTGTCCTTGACAGTCCACCCTGCCTGAGCTTGCCCAGAGTCCACGACTTACTGGCCTGTGCGCAGGGGAAAGTGTGTATCCGGACCTCAAATCCCTCCATCTCAAGGCATGGCTCTTGAGGAGTTAGAATTGCTGACTTACACCTTTCTCAAGGTGTTTTGATATTTTAAAGGCTTCAGGAAGCCTTCCACTAAGGCCACTTACAATTCTAAGTGGAAAAGGTTTTCCATCTGGTGCTCTGAGAAGCAGATTATCCCAGAATCTGCTGATCTGCCCATTTTACTGGACTATTTGGTCCATTTAAATTCCTTAGGCCTTAGGCCAGCTACCTTAAAGGTTCATCTGGCAGCTGTCTCTGCTTTTCTGTCAGCAGGGAAGCCTGCTTCCTTTCTTCTCACCCTGTGCTTTCCAAGTTTTTTAAAGGGTTACTTCACACCAACCCTCCTTTTCGAGAACCAGCTCCCGCCTGGGACCTGAATGTTTGCATTGCTCAGTTAATGCAACCCCCCTTTGAGCCTCTGTCCTCAGCGGAGCTCAAGTTTCTGACTTGGAAAACTGTTTTCCTAGTGGCTATCACTTCTGCCAGACGCATAAGTGAACTACAGGCCCTGTCAGTGGAAGAAGATTTTATCTCTTTCCACAGAGATAAGGTAGTCCTCAGGACTAACAGAAAGTTTTTGCCTAAAGTGGTTTCAGATTTCCACCTGAACCAATCCATCTCTCTTCCAGTATTTTTCACTGAGCATTCTTCCTCAGGTGAGAGGAGACTGCACAGCTTGGACGTCAAAAGAGCCTTAAGCTACTATTTGGAACGCACCAAGGGTCACAGGTTCAAATCCCTCCAACTCTTCCTTACCTATGGCGAGGTTGGCAAAGGGAAACCTGCCACTAAGAGGACAATTGCAAGGTGGATTGTCTCTTGTATCCAATTTATCAAAAACTAGGTAGAGAACCCCTCAGGACTGAGGGCTCACTCCAGGGGTACAGCTGCATCTCTAGCGGCTGCTAGAGATATTCCCATTCTGGAAATCTGTCAAGCTGCTACTTGGAAAACAGTTCACACTTTACCAAAGCATTATTCCCTGGATATTCAGTCCAGGAGAGATGCTTCGTTTGGCACAGCTGTGCTTCAGAGCCCTATTTCCTAAGTAGGTTCTGACCCTCCTCCATGGAGGTACTGCTGTGTAATCTGCATATAGTCATAATATAGCAAGACTTCATGGTGTTTGAAGAAAAATTACTCACCTTAGTAATTGCTTTTCTTCTCATGGAGTCTTGCTTATGACCACCTCCCTCCTGCCCTCTCAGAACTTCTACTTGGGTAGGGTGAAATTAGTGCAAGCACTGTGTCATGCCATTTTAGTTCTTCCCTTCACCCCCTTTATTTAGGGTTAGGGAATTAGGTATTTCTGTTTTAAGTAATATGTTGGCCCCCTTCCTGGACTTGAGTCTTTGGGGGAAGGGGGGGGTCTAATAGTGCTTGTTAGGGAGAAACTAATAATACTATTATTCATTGTTATTATTATTATTGCTGTTTATATTGTGTTTATATTGTTGTTATTCCTACTAGTAGGTAGCCACTTGGCTAATGTAGAGTTTTCCACACAGACTTGTTGCTTAGAGTTAGCCTCGTAAAGATCTGACAGTTTCATTTGAAACTGGCCAGATAGAGCTTTGGTATAGCGCCCTCGCGCTGTGGAACTCCAGACTCTCTGGAGTTAACTCTTTCCTCTCCGGGGCAGTTCAGCTGCAGTGGCTGACTGCATATAGTCATAATATAGCAAGACTCCATGAGAAGAAAAGCAATTACTAAGGTGAGTAATTTTTTCTTCGATCCTTCCATCCTCTCTCAGTGCTTTGGTATTGCTTGGGAATCATTCCATGATGTTGCTCAGTGGAGGGAGATATCCTCAAAAAGACAGGACACTTACTTACCTTAACAGCAGATCTTTGAGAGAATCTTCTCCATTGAGCCACAGCTCTCCCTCCCACCTTCCACCCTTGTGGGGTGGCGGGTGCGTTCCATTCTCCAGGCAGTTGAACATGTAGGCTGACTGCAAGAGTTAATAATATTGAAGAATACCTTGGAAGAAACAAGATTACTAAGGTAAGTAATATTTTCTTCAAACAACATGAAGTCTTGCTATATTATGACAATTGCAGTTTGTCCTACCATTAGAACTGCTCCGGAGGTGAAAGAGTTAACTCCATTCCATTAATGGAACTTAGAGCACGAGCTCTAAAGAGAAGCTCTGTCTGTGTAGTGTCAAACCTAAACTGTCAGATTCTTTACTCCGCCTCACTGAACAGTCACTCCGGAGATTTCTCCTACTGCTCGGTTCATTTCTCAGTTTAAACAGTGTTTTCTCGGTTCGATTCAACCGAGAATAGTTTTATTTTAACCGCAAAACCGATCGGTTCAAGCTCTGTCTGTGGTATCGTAAGTAATTCATATTTTAATTCTGTGTGGAACTTGTAAGTTTTATCGGTTCGGTTTTGAACCGATCAGCTTGAGTTAAAACTTAAAGTTTTAAACTTGAGATTTTAGAGTGCAGTTCCGGTTCTTATCGGTTCTAAAAGCAGATTTCATTACGGTTTTTCAATACCCGTGACACGGTTAGGAACCGATAAGGGTGTCTGCCTGGCACTGCCGCTAAAGGGCAAGTTTTTCTGGTTAGGCTGGCATTATGTCTGAGAAACCCAAAAGAAAACCGGGCCACTGGGTTTCAACACTGTGATGTCTGTGGGAAGTCTTTGCCAAGGCTGACCCACACACCACATGTGTTTATTGTCTGAGGTTTGACCACCTCCATTCAGACTGCCAGATTTGTAAGAATTCCTGCAGCCACCCTGGAAAGAGATTGGGCAGGCTCAGGGGCGAGAGGCCAAAAGTCCGCTGACCGGATGGCCAGCCGGTTGGTGCCAACCGAACGGAGGAGTGCCCTCTGACCAGGCGAGACTTCCTCAGGCAAACGAAAAGCTGGCTCGGATGAACCAGTTCCAGTAAAGAGAACAAGAAAGTCAGCAGGTTTGGAGCCCAAAATTCTTACTCCAACTGCTGCAGAGATAGCAAGAGCTATTCAGATTGTCCAGTCACTTTCTCCGGTTCCGTCCGAACCGCCACTATCTGTAAAGGTCGGTTCGGTCGGTTCCATCGGTTCAGGAATATGATGTTGAGGAGTTTTATGAACCAGAGGAGGGAGGATGATTATGAACAGTATGAATGTGACTTAGAGGGTCTGGTGTGCCCATTGAACCGGACATCTCCCCAGACAGACCTTTAGAATCTCCCTCATGCTTTCTGGAGTCCCTCTCATTTTATGTTTTACAAAAGTTGTTGAACCCTCCAGCTTCCTTTGGAGGAAGCTGTGGATGAGCAAGAGGAGCCTGATTTTGTAGAAATGATGGATATACCAGAGTCTAGGAGATTGTCTATTCCTTTGCATAAGTCATTTAGGAAACAAACAATAAAAATCTTAAAACTCCTAATTCTGTGCCTCCTGTAGATAAAAAGATGGACAGAGGTACCACTGTCAGGTCTGATACAGAATTCCTTTCTCAGCAATGCAGTCATGTTGGGGTAGTTCAGGCTGCAGCCTGTGATAAAGCTAATATTCCCTGGCTTCACATCCTCCTGACAAGGATTCCAGGAAGATTGATGCCATGGCAAAAACAGTACATGGCAGCATCCTTGGGACTCAGGCAAGCAAATTATATGGCTATGTAGCAAGGTATCAGAAATCTAGATGGGATACTGTTATGGATTTAGCCAAACAAGCCCTGGCCAGCTTGCTAGTGAGCTGGAGCAGGTGGCTGCCGATGGCATTGAGGCTTCTAAGGTGCAGTTTCATGCTGCTGTGGATTTTAATGATGTTTCCTCTAGAGTCATGGCCATATCTGTAGCTTTTCGTAGGTTGGCCTGGCTAAGGTGTACCAGCTTGTCACAGGATACCCAGACTAAGGCTATGGATTTTCCTGTGGTGGGAAATTCTCTGTTTGGGGAGCAGACAGAGAATTATATGAAGAAGATGGATGAATATAGGACTACCTATAAAATTGCCCAAGCCAAGGAGCGGCAAGCCACTCCTCTGAGGCACATCCCCAGGGGTAGGGGTAGGCCTTTCCACAGGCCTTTTTACCAAACCCAGGCCTCCTCTGCTTATGCTCAGAGGGGGTTCTTCAGAGGCAGAGGCAGACGGGCGTGGGCAGGCCTGCCCGACCCTCAGCCCAAAGCACCTGCCAAGCAGGCACCTGATGGGTGCCCAGGGCGATTCTCCTTTACCAGTAGGGGCAGGTTGGCTTACTTCAGTCAGAACTGGGTGTCTTTAACTTCAGACAAGTGGGTTCTGGAAGTAGTAAGCCAGGGTCTGATTCTCAACTAAAAAGTTCCCAAAGATGAGAATCAGGTCTTTTCCACCTGCAAACTCTTTGAGACCTTTACTCTAAAAAGCAGAGGTCTCAACCTTGTTAGCTCTCAGAGTGGTGAAAGGGTTCCTCCCACTACACCAGGGCAGGGTCTGTGCTCCAGATACTTCCTTACCCCAAAAAAGACAGGAGAATGGCGGCCCATTTTAGACCTCAGATATCTGAACAAGCATGTTTTGAAACCAAAGTTCAGAATGGTAACTCTGGCAATGATTTTACCCTCTCTAAGGCCAGGGGACTGGCTAGCTTCCCTGGACCTCAAGGATGCCTATTTTCACGTCTAATCAGAGCTCCCACTGAGTACTCAGATTGAACTGCCCTCAAGTCACTACCAGTTCAGAACAATGTCCTTGACCTTACCTCTGCCCCAAAGTTATCCACAAAATGTCTGGCAGTAGCAGTGGCTCATAAGGAGGCAAAGTTGCTGTTTGCCTATCTGGACGACTGGCTCATTGTGGCCAGTCCCCAGAAGAGTAAAATCTCACCTGCAAGTCACCCAGCAGCTTCTCACTCCCTGGGCTTCCTGCTAAATCTACAAAGTGGGTTCTGGAACCAGTTCAGGTACTCACCTTCATAGGTGCAGAATTGGACACAAATCTGGCCAGAGCTTTCTTCCCTTAGAGGGTAAGAACTTGGTGGCTCTGGCCTCCTCCTCACTCTGCAGGTCTCTCGACCAGCAAGACACTTTTGCAGCTCCTGGGGCACAGGCTGCGTCCACAACTGTAGTGCAGGGCAAGATTTCAGATGAGAGACATTCAGTTTCCTTGAGAGCCTATTGGTCTCAGAGAAAGACCCCCTTTCAAGTTGGTCCCAGTGACCAGACATGATCCAGGCCCTCCAGTGGTGGCAGGATCAGAGCAATTTAAGACTGAGGGGTCCCCTTCGTTCCCTTTCTCACACTTTGACCCTCACTACGGATGCTTCCCTCCTGGAGTGGGGAGCCCACATGGGACCTCTCCACTCAGGAGTGTGGTCCCTCCAGGAATCTCTGCTCCACATCAATTTGCTGGAACTCAGAGCTGTCTTTTAGCTTCAAGCGTTTTCTGCTTCTGTCCTGAACAAAGTGGTACAAGTCAGAACAGACAATACCACAACAGTGTGTACATCAACAAGCAGGGGGGCACTCGGTCTTGACGCTTGTGCACCAAGGCAATGAGTTGTGGTCTCTGGCCTATTCCTGAACACTTCACTCATAGCAGTTCACCTTCCAGGAAGGACAATGTCTAGCAGATGCTCTCAGCAGGATTTCTCAGGGCCATCACGAATCGTCTCTGGATCCTCAAGTACTGGGGATAGTCTTTGCCAGATGGGGCACCCTCAGATGAATCTTTTGCAGCCCCAGACAATCACCAACCACTGTTCTGTTGCCAGACCCCAGTGTTGGGCTCAGTCCCCCTGGGCCTTCTCCTGGATTGGGAAGGAAGTTTCTTTATGCTTTCCCCCCCTCCCTCCCTATTCAAGGTGTTGGTAAAATCAGATCCCAGCCTTGGGGTGATTCTGAGTGCCCCAGATTGAGCCAGGCAGCCCTGGTACCCTCCTTCTGTCCTGACAGTCCATCTCCCCTGTGTCTCCCCAGGGATCACAACCTATTAACCTGTGCCCAGGGAGAGTTTGATATCGAACCTCAAATCCTCAACCTCAAGGCCTGGCTCTTGAGGGTTAGAATTACTGACCTTCACCTCTCTCAGGGTGTTCTTGAAATCCTAAAGGCTTCTAGGAAGCCTTCCACTAGAAACTACTTATAATTCTAAGTAGGAAGGTTCTCCATTTGGTGTTCTGGAAACATATTTCCATGAGAATCTGCTGATTTGCCCATTGTGTTGAGACTACATGGTCCATCTTAATTCTTTGGGCCTGAGACCAGCTACCCTGAGAGTTCATTTGGCAGCTGTCTCTGCTTTTTATCTATTCAGGAAAGCCATCCTCTCTTCCGCTCACCCTGTATTTTCAAGTTTTTAAGGGATTACTTCATACTAATCCACCTTTTAGGGATCCGGCCCTGCCTGGGTAATGTTTGCATTGCCCAGTTAATGCAACCCCTTTTCGAACCTCTGTTTTCTGCAGAGCTTAAGTATCTAACTTGGAAAACTGTTTTCCTAGTAGCTATCACTTCTGCTAGGCAGCATAAGTGAGTTGCAAGCCTTGTCAGTAGAAACTGACTTTGTTTCTTTCAGGGGATAAGGTAGTCCTCAGGACTAACAGGAGATTTTGCCTAAGGTGGTTTCAGATTTTCATCTTAACCAATCTGTCTCCCTTCCAGTGTTTTCACTGAACATTCCTCTTCTGGTGAGAGGAAGTTGCACAGTTTGGAACGTTGAGAGGGCCTAAGTTACTATAGAGCGTGCAAGGGTCACAGGTTGAATCCCTCACTTTTTCTCACTTATGGTGAGGGTGGGAAGGAAACCTGCCACTAAGAGATCAAGTTGCCAGGTGGATTGTCCTTGTATCAATTTTGTTATCAGAAACTGGAGAGATACCCTCTGGCTTGAGGGCTCTTTCTACGGAGGCACAGCGTCTCTAGCTGCTGCCAGAGACATCCCTATATTGGAAATATGTCAAGCTTCTACTTGAAGCGGTACACACTTTCACCCAGCATTACTCCCTGGATGTCCAGGCTAGGAGAGATGCTGGTTTAGCCAGCTATGCATCAGAGCCTATTCCTAAGTAGGTTCTGTCCCTCCTCCATGGAGGTACTGCTGTGTAGTCTGCAATTGTCATAATATAGCAAGACTTCATGTTGTTTGAAGAAAAATTACTCACCTTAGTAATGTTGTTTCTTCTAATGGAATCTTGCTATATTATGACCTCCCAACCTGCCCTCTCAAAACTTCTACTTGGGTATGGGGTGGGCAGCCTAGTGTGGGCACTATTTTATGCCCTTTTATTGTTTTCACCTTCTTGGGGTTTGGGGTGTGGTGTTTTTCATTTTTTCCTTATATTTCTCTCATATTGTTAAATTATACTATTAGTTCTGGTCCCCTGACTTGAGTCTTTGGTGTTGGGACCAGCAATGGGTATTAATATTTAGGTAGCCAGTTGGCTGAGTGTGGTTACAGCTTCACAGACCTTAGTGAGTTTTTGCTCGTAAAAGATCTGACAGTTTAGGTTTGAAACTACAGACAGAGCTTCTCTTTAGAGCTCGTGCTCTAAGTTCCATTCATGGAATGGAGTTAACTCTTTCACCTCCGGAGCAGTTCTAATGGTAGGACAAACTGCAATTGTCATAATATAGCAAGACTCCATTAGAAGAAACAACATTACTAAGGTGAGTAATTTTTTCTTATGGGTCTGGCTGGAGGCACTAGGACACTGCAGGAGCAAACTTTTTGCCAGGGAACTGGCCACAGCTATTGAGCATGGTGCCTGTGCATCCCTACTTGGTGCCACGCATCAGTCAATAACTGTTACCAGTGGACTTCCGGTTCCACCATGGAGCAGACAAGAGCTTAGGAACGCACCTCCGCTTACCAGGGACAAAGTTACCCTTTTCCTTAAACTTTTAAAAGCAAAAATGGCTAAAGAAGGTCGTAGGAGAGAGCAGGGACCATCTCTGTCAAGTAATTTAAGTAAATCACAGAGGAAAGACTTTACCAGGGAAGAAATACAATCGCATAGTTCCACCACGCAGCAGAAGCTGCTCACGTAGCAGCACGAGAGGCTCCAGTTACGACACAGAGGCGAGACAGATCTCTTATCTCGCACAAAGATGCGAAAATATACTGCAGGAGATTACGTGGTTCTCGTGCTGAGATCAAGGAGAGTTTCAATCCCTGGCAGTGTAAATCTCTAACATTATTACAAAGATTAATGCAGCAGAAGGCAAATTAAAAGTTCTGGAAGAGAACAACATGCACCTTTCTAATGCAGTGGAAGTGCTATTCCAACAGGCCCAGGCCCTGCAAAGTAAGTGCATCGATCTAGAGGGATGCTCAAGGCGCAGCAATCTCAGGCTATATGGGCTCGCTGAAGGGGCTGAGGAACCTCCAATGACAGCATTCTTAGAAAACCTACTGAAAGATGTATTAGAGCTACCACCTAATTATGCCTTATCTATCGAAAGGGCCCACTGCTCACTGGGCCAGAAACCATCTGAAGAGACAGCCCGTCCTCGGTTAATAATCTTCAAGTTAAGTAGTTATAAAACTAAAGAAGACATTTTTCATAGGGCCTGGGGTAAGAAGGAGTTGACGTACCTTTCATCCAGAATATCCCTTGACCATGATTATGCCCCAGAAGTGCAGCAAGCAAGGCAGCTATATGTACCGGTACTGAAAGCGCTGAGAGCTAAGGGTATAAGATTCCAAACTCCGTTCCACGCGAAGCTGCGTGTGTTCTGGGAAGGGCCCTCAATGTATCTTTCTCCTGTAAGCGCTGGACGAGCTTCAGAAGAAGGCATTCCCTATTCCCCTACGGATGCAGCGAGATTGCATAAACAAGAGATTTCTTGGGGTTTCTCGCAGACCGCCAAATGGACTTGGGAGACTGGCAACTCTGAGGAAAGTAGGAGAGGCCCTGGGGCGGCTGCAGCGAGTACGTGAGCTTCATACCTCTGACGACTCCTCTCCAGGCCAGTACCTGAGGAGGAGGAAGAAACTGAAATAAGTTTGGCCTGAGATGGGAGCATATCCCGTGGTGACGATGCATAGACCGGCAAAGCACTACTTGCGCCATGAGGGCCTATTAGACTTAAAGATTGGGGAATCTTATCTTTAATAGTCTGCACTGAGTTGCCTTACAAGACCACCACTGGTGAAGGTTAAATTATACTTATTTGACCTTCCGATATACAAGTTTGAAAAGGAAGGGTATTTCAAACCTTTAATAATTAAGTGTTGAAACCTAAACCGTCCCTGGGGGAGCAACGAGGCATATCTTTGTTTATACACGACCTTGTTGTATGTTCCTCTGAATGTGTAAGGAGTTGAGGTGACTCTGTGGCGAACTTACCTCTTGAATTTACTCCTTTGGAGTTATTCGCTGAAGAGGCTCTTTTAATTCAGGGCATTCCTCCTCTTCAACCCCTACCTCGTAGCCCACCCTTTTGACTTTTTTGAGGTTAGGGCTAGGGATCCTAGATTTTGGATCCCCTACCTTGGAAGCCACGTGTTTTAAAATAACAATAAGTTGTTGTTGCAATTAGTGTAGTATAGAGCTTTAGTTAACAAAGGTATAGATTTGTTGTGGTAGACTATCTTACTACTTTCCCTTTTTATTACCTTCTCTATCTGATCCTTTTGCTTCCCAGCCCTCTTATATTTGCTTCCAGTAAATAGACACTGTTTCACTTCCTAATAGGTCCCTGTAGGTTTTGGAACCAGGCAGTACTTGGGTGAAAGTAAGGGATACTGGTGGAGGAAGGTGAGAAATACCTGGGTTAGGTCAGAGGAAGAGTCCCTGCCGCGTTAGAAATGGCAGCTAAACCTACCACCTTTTGCTCCTTCAATGTAAACGGGTTGACTAACTCAATAAAGCGTAGCAAAATACTCTCCTTCCTCAAGAGGGTGAGGCGACGTTCTGTTTTGCAAAAGCATCTCTCATTGTGAACATCAGAGATTGGGAAAATTTGGTTTGGCGCTTGGCGTGTGCAACTTATGGAAGGGGAAGGCGCAGGGGGGTGGCGGTGCTTGTCCCAGAGAAGACGCCCTTTGAGCAAATAGCACAGCTGACAGATGGAGAAGGGTGCTATGCCTTTCTGAAGGGGCATCTCTTTGGGCGGGTACTAACTCTGGCATCGATTTATGTCCCCCCTGGCTCTGATTTTCAGACATACCGTCAAATTTTTTTAAGATTACAGGAGTGGGCAGAGGGGGAGGTAATTATTGGTAGTGATCTAAACGTGGTCTTGAACCCGAGGCTGGACTCTTCCTCTGCGGTTCCCCGCCGCAACCAGGTTTGTATAAAAAAGGTTGGGAAGCTGCTTGCAGAACTGGGATTGGGGGATGGATGGCGCCTTACCCATGTAAAGCAAAGAAACTACACCTTTTTTTCGGCTCCGCACCAGTCCCACTCACGACTGGACTACATTTTACTCCCAGTAGAGCTAGTTGGTCAAATAAAAGATAGCTGGATAGGGGATAGATCACTGTCAGACCACGCACCAGTCTTTTGCCAACTTCACCTAGGGGACTTTGTCAAACGTACATTTGGAGATTAAATACGTCCCTGCTTCAGGACCCAGAGGTGAAAAAGGCGGTTAGTGATACAATAACCAGGCAGTGGCTGACAATGACTCCCCAGAGATACGGCGACTGCTTTGGGATACTTGTAAGGCTATAGTGCGAGGAGTAATTTGTTACTATATGCCTTTGAAAAAGCAACGAGAAACCCAAAAACAAAGTTGAAGGGGAGATAGATAATTGTGAGTCCCAGCTAAAGAGTAAGTATAGCATAGAGACCTTCAGAAGCTTAGCAAACTTAAGGCTGACCTTAACAAGTTGTTGGAATACCAGGTGGAGCAGAGGGTCTTGTACCTTAAACAAAAGTACTATGAGGAGGCCCAAGAGCCACGCTGCATAATGGCTGCTTACGATCCCAGAGAGTGAGAGCATGGATTTCAACCTTGATACACCCCAGCTCTAGGCAGAAATTACATCAGACCCGGTAATAGTAGAGGCCTTCAGAGAATTCTACACCTCATTATATGCGCCTCCCCTCCACACCCAGCAAGAGAACAACATATCTGAATACTTGGAGCATATTTCACTGCCTCATTGGCCACCAAGCTAAAGTAGACCTGTTAACCCCTATTAATGGAAAAGAGATGCAAAGAGAAGTCACGAGACTGAAGGCTTCTAAATGCCCAGGTACAGATGGGCTGCCGGGGGAGTTTTATAAGCATTTTAAAAATCAGATCATACCACTCCTACTTAGGGTCTATAATGGGACCTTGCAAACCGATGAAATGCCACCAACTTCATGGGAGCAGGCCATCATATCAGTTATACCTAAGCAAGGGAAAAACCCTACGCTCTGTCCTTCGTACCGGCCCATCCCCATACTAAATACAGATTACAAAATGTTCATGTCAGTTCTATTTAGCATTATGCAGAATGTAATTTCTAGCCTGATTAATCTTGATCAGGCAGGACTTCATCGAATCGTCAGGCACAGGACAACCTCAGAGAACTACTCACCTAATTGACTATTTGGGTCTTGCTGGACACCCTCCATCTTTCTCAGTCTTGGCCTTGAAAAAGCGTTTGATAAAGTCCTATGGCCTTTTCTTAGTGCAGTACTTGAGCAAATTTGGTCTCCCGTCCAGTTTATTGATGTCATTTTTAAAATATACCGTACACCAAAAGGATACATTAGAGTGAATGGCCATGTCTCCCCTTCCTTCCCATTATGCAGAGGTACACGTCAGGGTTGTCCGCTGTCACCCATCCTCTTTGGTTTATATCTTGAACCTTTAGCCCAAAGTATCAGAGAGAATTTAAATATAAAGGGAATAAACATAAATGGGGACGAACATAAGCTTGCACTGTATGCAGACGACATCTTGCTATACATCACAGAACCTGAGTCATCTATCCCATATTTATTTCAACATATAAAGGAATTCTCAGAACTTTCCGGGTACGTCTTGAATACCCATAAAACAGAGGCCATTACTTTTAATTATTCCCCTTCTCAATTCTTAAGAAATAAATACCCATTAAACTGGGACCTCCCGTCTATGAAATGTCTGGGAATAATGTTATCACCTAGCAACTCTCAACTATACAACTTAAATTTACCCCCTTTAACAAAACAAATACAAACAGATATTGAAAGGTGGTCTGTGCTCCCTCTCCCTCTGTATAGCCGAATTCAATCTATTAAGATGAACGTGTTGCGAGGTTCTTATTTTTGTTTCAATGTGTGCCCTGCTTAATTTCAAAGAGATTGGTGGCCTGGCAAAGGATGCTTTTGAAATTTATATGGGCAGGAAAACGCCCTAGGATTAGAAAACAAACTCTCTATCTCTCGAAGGAGGAGGAGGGGTTTGGTGTCCCTTGTTTGGAGGGGTATTGGGTGGTGACTCAACTGAGGGTCTCTTTATTACTACAACATCCCACTTACCAGGCTAGTTGGAAGTCCATGGATCTAGCTACCCCCTGTTCTCCCTCCCTCTGGTCACAGATGTTTGCACCAGCTACATCAGTAAGTAGCTCATCTCCATTGTATTTGGGCACCGTAGCAGCTCTGGTGGGTTGCAGACGAGGGTATCTGCGTGGAACTACTAAGGTATATCTCTGGAAATGCCAGGCTTGGTCCCTGAGCTCGTCTCATACACCTGCTCATGGGAACCCATGGTTTAAGCGACTTCAGAGACGGGGATGTTGGGCTCCGTGGCAGTTAATGAAAGGGGAGCAGATCCTGACGTTTGAAGAATGCTTCGGAAAGTTTGGTTGGGTGCAGGGAGACTTGATATTCTACTACCAGATCAGAGATTAAATAACAAAATGCTTACGTAAATCTTTTTTAGATTCGGGGGGGATACCCCAACCAATGGTGTTTGAAGGGATTTGGGGGATGGAGAGGGGGGAATGAGCAATCTCTATATTTTACAAAGCTTTCATTATGGATTTACATTGCTCTACCACATATATAAAAGAGAAATGGGAAAAGGATCTTGGGTTAAGCCTACATAAAGAAAGATATTTATTGTCTATAAGGAATACTTGGTCTACCTCCTCCTCTCTGGGGTGGTGTGAATTTTTATGGAAACTAAGAAGCAGGTACTTCCAAGTAACGGAGCAGGTGTCTAAGTGGAATCCAGAGATCTCGCCACTATGCTGGCGGAAATGTGGTAATCATGGGGCATCTCAAGCTCATATTTTTTGGCGTTGCCCTATGCTCAATCAATACTGGAGCAATATCCAAACCCAATTACAGAAAATTTTTAATATTGAGGTTCCTATGGGACTGGAACATATAATTCTGGGCCTATACCCCCTGGAGGTTGTAGGTAAAGAGGCGAAGTACCTTTGGAATATTTTGGTGGCGGCGGCTTATGCAAGGTGATTTCAAGAAGTGGCTCTCCCCAGTCACCTACTGAGACAGAGTGGAGGGACCTAGTAAACAATGTCAAAATTTATGAGAGGATTTCCTTCTAGCTAACTCTGATGGCTTCACAGTTTGTAAACGATGGGCAAGATGGGAACTGCTTAGTTAGGAATCTTGAGGATTGATCTTTTTGATCTTATCCTTTGGCAACTAGGTGCTGGCCTTGATTTCATCCTTACCCTGGGTTGAATATAGTCCCCCGTCCCTAATTGCGGCCCTGTCCTTGTTCCTCCCTTTTTCCTTTAGCTCCCAGCTGTTTAAACTACCTTTGTAACTAGGGCGTAGTCTATAATTTTTCCTTTTTTCTTTGTTTGAATTTTAAGGATGATGGAAATGCACAGGTACTATGATGGTGTCTAAAAATGATGTAGTACCAGTTGAAATTGTTAGCAATGATTAGAGATCTAGTGGACCTCTTAAGGTCTTTATATAGGTATGTATAAAATAATGATGCTGAAATAATATAAACTTTGTACTGGAATCTGATGATTCCAATAAAAACGAAGTATAAAAAAAAAAATAACTGTTACCAGTGCCCTCCCTAACCACAGATCTTCCTGGACTAAAAGTCTCCACCACTCATTCACACTAGTAGGGACTAAGGCGGAGGCACTAGGACCCAGCGGGAGCCAAAAATCTTCAGGAGGGTCGGCTCTGAGATAGGACTGTGCATGCGTGGCTCCACGAGGCTGGCTCATGCCGTATAGGCTATCTCGGCGTTGACCCTTCAACCGTCTCAGTTCCTTTTTTCCTGATATCGAGTGCACTTCAGTGATGACGTCGCTCACCTGCCAGGAGTCAAATCTTCATGTCTATACAACACCAGCTTTAGTTGTTCAGTATTTAATTTTGTTTTAGTGTTTTAGTAGTAGTATTAAAAAAAAAAGTTTGTTTTTAATTTCAGTGAAGTAATGAATAAACAAGTCTTTTTCAGCCCGCCACTATGAACAGTGACGGTGACAGTAGGGAGACTTCACTTGAAAGCTGTTTTGGCAGCGGGGCTGGGTCTGGTCCACTGCCCTCTTCAGAGGGGGAAGGTCTAACCACGGGCAGTCCGGTGCTCGGGAGGAAGGGCAGTCTTTCCGAAATCACAAAAAGAAGCGGGCCCGATCCCGATGGCTCATCCGGTGAATAAAGAGTCTCACAAAATAGACACCGTGGGGAAGCGTGTGTTTGCTGCTGCTAGCCTGGGCATACGTATAGCTAGTTACCAGGGCCATTTCTTTCAGTATTTGTATACCATCTGGCATTCTCTCAAGGCAACGGTCGAGAGCCTCCCGGAGTTGGACACTAATTCAGAGCTTTTGCAGACCATTACCAGATGCATAGAGTCCAATAATCTGCAACTGAAAGCTGCCATGGGCACCTTTGACACTGCCTTTAGGGCAGCAGCAAACAGAGTTTGTACCTGACGACATTCCTGGCTAAGGACTTCGGGCTTCACAAATGATGCTCAACAAAGGGCCATGAATTTCCCCTTTGACGGTGTTGATCTGTTTGTCCCTCAAGTGAAACAGGCACTGGAGGCCTCTCAGAAGACCAGGACTGCTATCAAGACTGCCAGATTGGCCCCTGGAACCCCTGAGAGGGATGGGAGCTGCCAACAGTTTCACAACTGGCAGTCCTTTCCGGGTAAAGGCCAAGGAGCTTTTAGCAAGAACCAAACCCCTCAGCTGCAAAAAAAAAAAAAAAAAAAATGCAGCGGAAGGCACATGCCCCAAAGGCACCCAGTGCCACCCTCTGAAAACTCTACCCATGTCCCACCTCAGCTGCCCGAGGGGGACTCCTCTTCAGCAGTAGGGGGTCGTCTGACTCAGTTTTACAACCAGTGGAAATCTGTCACAACAGATAAATGAGTCCTCAGGATAATTCGAAAGGGATACTCTCAATTTCTCAAACACTCCCCCGGATCGACCACTCAAACGACAACCCAAGCTTTCTACCTCTCAGTCAGACCTCCTTGCTTCTGAGATTCAGGGCCTTCTGAACAACAGGGCAGTAGAAGTGGTTCCACAGGCAGAACAGAACACAGGTTTCTACTCCCACTACTTCCTAGTTCTAAAGAAAACAGGCGGTATGCACCCTATTCTGGACCTAAGAAAGTTGAACAAATACTTGTTCAAAGAAAAGTTCAAGATGATCTCCCTTGGAAAACTTCTGCCTCTCATTCACTAAAATGACTGGTTGGCATCTCTGGACATGCAGATCACCTACCAGCACATTTCAGTGCACCCAAGCCACCACAAGTAGCTGCGTTTGTGGCTCTAGGTCAGCACTATCAGTTCAGAGTCCTGCCCTTTGGGCGCTACTCGGCGTCACAAGTCTTTACAAAGTGCTTTGCTGTACTCGTAGCGCATCCCAAAAAACTCAGCATTCAGGTGTACCCCTACCTGGACGATTGGCTCCTAGTGAGCCCCTCCAGGCAGGGGGCACAGGAAGCAGTCTCCACAGCTTCCAAGTTCCTCACATCCATGGGAGTGCTTCAGAACCTGAAAAAATCGTAGCTTCAGCCCTCCCAACAGCTTGTCTTCATATTGGGCTCTTCTGGACACCTCCAGGACAAGAACTTTCCTTCCAGAGGACAGAAAGAACGACATTCTTCAGATGGCTCACTTCATCAAGGAGAACAACTCGGTTCGAGCTCTCTCGATACAGCGGATGCTAGGTCTCATGGCATCATCCATTTTTACTGTGCCTCTAGCCCGCTTACACATGAGAACCATTCAGTGGATGCTCAGCATTGAGTGGTCTCCAACCACTCATCCAAAGTCCTTTCTCATCAAGGTGACAGAGCCTCTAATGAGGTCCCTCACCTGGTGAACCCAGGAGGACAATCCTATACAAGGTTTTCCCTTTGCCCCTCTGGAGACGCTGATCACCATTACCACACATGTGTCTCTGACCGGTTGGGGAGCTCACTGTCAGGATCTCCACATCCAGGGTTGGTGGAGCCAGGAGGAGTCCCATTTACACATAAATGTCCTGGAGATGAGAGCTGTTTTGTATGCTGTCTGAGCCCTAAAGGATGTCCTTTGTCGTGAAGTGATACTCCTTCAGACGGACAAGACAATGATGTACTACATCAATAAACAGGGCAGAGCGCACTTTTACCCTCTGTTCAGAGAAGTCATGAGAGTGTGGGAGTGGTGTCTCAAGCACAAGGTCCTGATCCAGGCAGTCTGTCTACCGGGAGTCCAGAATGACCTGGTGGACCATCTCAGTAGAACGGAGGTAGATCCTCACGAGTGGTCTCTCGGCCCAAACGTCGTGCAGTCACTTCTCGAAGAATGGGGCACTCTGGACCTGAACCTTTTTTGAGTCCCCACTCAACGCAAAACTGCCTCTATTCTGCTCCAGAAATCCAGAACCTGGCACTTTCTGTCAGAATGCATTCAGACTACAGCGGACTAGGCACTTTCTGTATGTATTTCTTCCTCTTCCCTTAATTCAGAGGGTGCTCCTCAAATTGGAGGCATGGGGGGCAGCATGATTCTCATCTCCCCATACTGGTCTCGTCAGATATGGTTTCTGTTGATCAACAGACTGTTGGAGGTCCCTCCGAAACAACTTCCCCTACAGACAGACCTTCTGACACAAGGTCCAGTGGTCCATCCCAACCTGCGTTCCCTTCATCTCCATGCCTGGCTCCTGAAGAGATAGAAGTGGGCAGGTTTAACGTCTCTCAAAGAATCTCAGAAATCCTCTTAGCTGCCTGTAAGCCATCCACTAGGAAGACTTACATGGCAAAGTGGAAGCGGTTCTCCATATGGTGCGCAAAGTCTGCCCTGGACTCCTTTGTTTGCCCACCTGGTAAGGTATTTGAGTACCTTCTGGACCTGTCAAATGCAGGTCTACAATACTCAACAGCGAAGGTGCACCACTGCACAATTTCTGCCTATCATGAGTCAGTGCAGAATACGTCAGTGGCTCAGTTACCCCTAGTTAAGAGATTCCTTAAAGGCATCCTACACACTAGGCCGCCAGTCAGGAAACCAGTGGCTGCGTGGGATATCAATCTTGTGTTAGACATGCCCACCCGTAAACCTTTTGAGCCTATAGCAACCTGTGGCTTGAAGTTTCTGACCTGGAAGGCATCCTTTCTAGTGGCCATTACTTCCACTCGCAGGATCTCTGAAATATATGCTCTGGTTACAGACCCTATACACAGTATTTCACAAGGACAAAGTGGTTCTCAGAACTCACCCTAAATTCCTACCCAACGTGGTGTCAGAATTTCACCTTAACCAGTCCTTGGTCCTTCCAACCTAGTTTGCCAGTTTCCAGAATGAAGGGAAATGCACCCTTCACACCCTTCAAGAGGATTTCTAGGATTCTACATCAACAGAACGAAAGAGATTCGCAAATCCAAACAACTCTGTATCGTTCAACATGACCCGGCTGGGTCAGCCTTTTGCCATCAGATGCATTTCAGCATGATTAGTAGCATGTATTTGCCATTGCTACTCGATGGTGCAGGTCAAGCTAGAAGGCCAAGTGTACACCCACTCTACCAGAGCAGTCGCGGCATCCCTGATGGAGATTTGGAATGTGCCCATTGCAGACATCTGTAATGCAGCCACTTGGAGCTCTGTGCACATTTTCATAAAGCACTATACCTTGGATGTCCATGCCAGATAGCATCCTTCTTTTGGCAGGACGATCTTTGATGGACTTCTGTCCTAAGTGAGCTCCTTTGTCCTGCCACCCTGCTCGGGGGATTGTTTTTCAGCTCGGTACTCTCCCACTAGTGTGAATGAGTGGTGGAGACTTTTAGTCCAGGAAGATATGAAAATGATGTACCTACCATAATTCTTAATCTTCTTGGATGAAGTCTCCACCACTCATTCACACTCCCACCCATGATCCCCTGATCTCACTCATCCTGTTTCTGATCTTCACTCCCTCGTTGGCTGGGCTGTGAAGGCACTGTTGAGTCGACCCTTCTTATACTGGTCATACGGACTATCTTATGTCTGGGTTAGATTAGTTTCCTAGATTAGTTTACGCTGCACCTCCTCGGTAAAAAAGGTACTGAGGCGGTTGGAGGGTCAACGCTGAGATAGCCTATACAGCGTGGTCAGCCATGCCGAGGACCACACATACACAAATCTATCTTGGAAGCCCACCCTCCTGAAGATTTTTGGCTCCCGCTTGGTCCTACCACCTCCGGTGGAGTCCCTAGTAGTGTGAATGAGTGGTGGAGACTTCGTCCAAGAAGATCAAGAATTACGGTAGGTACGTAATTTTCATTTCTGTTCTTTCTGCTGTTGTGTGCACACCCTAGGAGTAGAGCTCCTGAATTCAACTCATCGCCACTTTTCTTACTGTGTCAGTGCTATTTCTAAACTTTTTGCAGTGTCATTTTTGTTTTTTATTTTCCACAATGCTGAAGTCTGACAAAAAAGGACAAAATCATCGAAAAAAGTCAGAAAGTTACCCATAATATGTCGTTGCCCCTGTGTGAAACTGATGGCATGTGCATTGACTTTATTCTTCAATGAATGTGTGCAACTCCAATTTCTCAATGGACTGCTGCACCCTAGAGAACTGCGCATTGAAGTGGGGTAGTCCGATCCCCACCTTCAGAGGTAGGCATTGCACACATGCGTCCAAGGTCAGGTCCTTAGGTCATTTCCCTCAACCTTTTCTTGGGACCTTTGATTCCGTGGAAGTATGGAGATTTTCCATGAATTAATCTTTACCATTTATTACTGGTGTGTACCAGTCAGAGGCACAGGACCCCCGCGAGAGCATGTAGCTTTAAGATTTTAGAGGAGGGCAGCCAACTAGCTGGTGCACAACACTACATGCGGTGGTGTGCAGGCACTGTGCCCAGTAGTTCTGGCCGTCCCACCAGGCAAAAAGCTTTGCTCCCAGAGGGTCCTAGTGCCTCCGGCTGTGACCCATGACTGGTAATCAGTGGTGAACCTAGGAACATAGGAATTGTGTCAGCAGATGGGGACTGCATGATCCATCTAGTCTGCCAGTGTTTCTGTCCCCCTCCCTATTTAGACTGCGCCCTGATGTGTCCACAATGTCTGTCCCATGCAAACTGGTGTATTGTCTTGGATTCCACCACCTCCTGAGGTAGGCTGTTCCATGGGTCTATTACCCTTTCTGTAAAGAAGTACTTCCTGAGGTTGCTCTTGAACCTGCCTCCCACCAGACGTATGTTGTACCCCCTTGTATGCGCATCCCTGTTTTGCTGGAAGAGGTTTCCTGCTTATGTTGTGTTGATCCCCGTAACATACTTAAAAGTTTCGGTCATATCCCCTCTTTTTCTTCTCTGCTCAAGGGTGTACAGATTTAATTCCCTGAGTCTTGCCTCATATGGCTCACGATGAAGTCCATGCACCATCTTTGCAGCCCTTCTCTGTACTGACTCCAGGTAGTCTATGCCTTTTTTGAGATGGGACCTCCAAAACTGACCACGGTACTCTAAATGTAGCCTCACCAAGGACCTGTAGAGAGGAATGATAACCTCGCTCTTTCTACTTGTAATTTTGCCTTTTCACACTGTTTTCCAACCTTTAAGTCATCCGCGATGACTACTCCGAGGTCTCTTTCTGTCTTCGTCTCCTCTAACTGATGCCCTCCCAGTGTGTACTTTATCCCTGGGTTTCTTTTTCCTATATAAGTATGTAAGTTGTTATCCCTCTGTATAGACAGTTGGTGAGACCTCATCTGGAGTACATCCAGTTCTGGAGACCCCATCTCTGCAAGGACATAGGATGGAGACAGTCTAGAGGAGGGCAACTAAAATGGTGCAGGGTCTGCAACAGAAGCCATATGAGGAGAGACTAAAGGAGCTTAATATGTATACCCTTGAGGAAAGGAGGGGGGGGACATGATAGAAACTTTTAATTACCTCAAGGGAATCAACAAAGTCCAAGAGGGTAGCATCTTTCAGAAAAAGAGATGTGTAAGAACAAGGGATACAATTTGAAGACGGGGGAATGGCTCAGGGGTAATGTGAGGAAGGATTTTTTCACAGAGAGGGTGGTGAACACATGGAGTGCCCTTCCTGCGGAGGTTGTGGGGTTAAAAACAGTGGGGGAATTCAAGACTTCATGGGACAGACATAAGGCAATTCTTGTGGGGGGGTAGGAAGAAATAGGCTGTTGGTTAACTAGGATCTGCAGCTTATCCAGTAAGTAGGGAAATGGGAAGACTAGATGGGTCAAGCGGTCCTTATCTGCCATCACAGTCTATGTTTCTATGTTTCTATATGCATAACCTTGCACTTCTTGGCATTAAACTTCAACTGCCAATCCCTGGACCATTCCTTGAGTTTTTTCAGGTCTGCTTCCTTACCTTTTGCTCCCTCCTGCTTGTCAACTCTGTTGCAGAGGTTTGTGTCATCTGCAAACAGGCAAACCTCCCCCTTCAAGTCGTTTGCAATATCCCCGATAAATATGTTAAAGAGTATAGGTCCCAGCACAGACCCCTGTCGAACGCCTCTGGTCACTTTGCCTTCCCTTGATAATGATCCATTGACAAGCATTCTGCATCCTGTCTTGCAGCCAGTTGGTGATGCAGTTCACTATTGCCATAGGACATTGAGCTTGAGCTTGGTTCAAACCTCTGTCTGCTGCACTTTCAAGTGTAACTGTCAGATTCTTACGAGCTAACACTAACTAACTACCCCCACTATGTGGAAATTGTAAAAATTCACTAGCCAAAAGGCAACCAAATATTTTGGATCCCCAAAAGACTCAAGTTGAGAAATCCAAAACAAAAACTAGGTAGTGAACAAAGGTAATTATCAAAACATTAAATAACTCACTCCCCCTGACTAAGGAGGGGAGAGTGCTAAGTACACCCCTGAGGTGCAACACTGCGCCTACCAGCCCACTTCCCAAAAAACAGGTTCTGAGGCTGCATGCAGCTGAGATTTAAGGTCCTTAAATGTGATGCATGTCGGACAGTGCCCCACTCTAAGGATAAAAATCCTTGCCAAACAGTGTGCCACAGCAATATTCTTGCTACAATGGATTCATGAATGGACTGAAGATATTCTGGAAGATCAATAGTTAGCGTAAGTACATAACTTTCATTTTTACTTCCATGCTCGTAAGGTGGAAGAAATTTCGAAATTGCACTACCACCAGTTGGTGTAATAAAACACCTTCAAGCATATGTGATGCTCGCTACCTATATATTTTTTTCATCTGCAGTTGAGTACAACCTTGAGTGTGGGCCATTCTGTTTACAGTGAAATTAAGTACAGTGTGTTCACTCTGGCCTCAAGAAAAGTCCCAAGCCCTGACCTCACAGAGACTTTTATAAAAGATTTTGGGATATTATCCGTGAACCCTTGGCTAACATGATGCCAAGACCCTTGCAAGTGGTTCCCTGCCCCTTTCTCTTAACTTGGCCACCATCCCAGTCCTCCCCAAACCCATTCACTACAGTTTTTACCACCCCATTTCCCTGCTAGTTGCAGACTACAAGGTCATAGCCAAAAGCATTGCCAGCACAGTGGAGGCCATACTAGCAGACTTGATCCATAATGACCTGTACGGATTCATGAAGGGACTGAAGGCTAAGAATTGCATCTGCAGAACTGTTAACAACATGTGGCATTAGGCAAGGAGAAAGGGCCTTTGATCCTGTCTCCTGGCCCTGCATGCCAAGAAGGCCTTTGAGCAGGTTGAGTGGCCCTTCATGTTTGCAGCTCTGCAAAACTTTAACTTTGGTCTCTGTACATGTTCTTGGATATCTCTGGGGGAGGAAATGGACAAAGAAATGTTAGAAAGCATCCTTAGAATGTCAGGAAAAGGGGAGATTTTGTTGATGGGGGACCTGAATATGCCAGACGTTAACTGGAGCACATGTGCTGCAGCTACATGCAAGAGCAGGGTCATTCTCGATGCCCTGCAGGGGGCATGCCTCAGACAGCTAGTGTTGGAACCCACTCAGGAGGGAGCAATCTTAGACCTGGTACTCTCAAGTGGAGAGGGTGAGAGGATCACAGATTTAGAAGTGGGTAGCCATCTGGGAACTAGCGACCACTGAACAGTGTAGTTCACGATAAACACATCTGTAGAGTCAAGCCATACAAAGACAAAAATACTGGACTTTAGGAGGGCTGATTTTGTAAAATTGGGTGTGTGCCTAAGGAATGCACTAGCATATGGGCATGAAGGAAGGGTAGAAGAACAATGAGAGAAAATCAAAACTGCCATCACAGAGGCAACAAGGCTTTGTGTGAAGCAAATAAACAAAACAAAATGAAGTAAAAAACAACTATGGTTCTGAAAAGAGGTGGCAGGAAAGGTTAGGGAGAAAAAGATAGCATTCAGGAAGGATAAGGAATCACAGAATGAGCAGAACAAAGAACTGTACCAGTTAAAGAAGAAGGAAGCAGGCAAGGCAGTCAGAATAGCAAAGGCCCAAACGAAGGAAAAGATAGCCAACTCTGCTAAGAAGGGGGATAAAACCTTTTATAGGTACATCAGGGAGCGAAGGAAGACTAAGAAAGGGATAGTGAGGCTTAACAAAGGGAAGGGGAGGTGGGCAGAGCATGACAGTGGAAAAACAGAGATACTGAACGAATACTTTTGCTCAGTATTCACAAAAGAAGAAGAGGAGGAGGTACCTAAACCAAGCAGTAGAAGCACTCTGGACAGGGGGGTCGATAGCAGTTAATTCACAGAAGAAAGGGTCCTGAGAGAACTCCTAAAACTCAGGGTGGACAAAGCAATGGGGCCTGACAGGATTCACCCCAGAATTCTAAAAGAACTAAGGAGAGACCTAGTGACATCACTGACTACCCTTTTTAACAAATTATGGGAGGATGGTGTGGTACCTCAGGACTGGAGGAGGGCAGATGTGATTCCTCTTCACAAAACTGGGAGCAAGGCAGAGGCAGTGAACTACAGACCTGTTAATTTAACTTCAGTGGTAGGGAAAATGATGGAATCACTTCTGAAAGAAAGAATTGTTGAGTACCTAGAGGCCAGTGGGGCACATGACCCGAGGCAGTATGGATTCACAGCAGGAAGGTCATGTCAGACGAATCTAATAAATTTCTTTGACTGGGTGACCAAAGTAGTAGACCAGGGAGGGGCTATAGATATGGCCTACCTAGATTTTAGCAAGGCATTTGACACAGTCCACACAAAAGATTAATAAACAAGTTAGCCGCCCTGGGAGTGGGTCCCAGGGTGATAGCCTGGGTAACAAATTGGCTAACCAACAGGACACAGAGGGTAATAGTAAACAGAGTACACTCTGAAGAAAGTGTGGATGCTAGTGGGGTACTGCAGGGTTCAGTACTGGGACCGGTCCTCTTTAATGTCTTTATAGGAGACATTACAGAGGGGCTGGAAGGAAAAGTATGCCTCTTTGCAGGTGATACAAAAATCTGCAACAGGTTGGCACACAAGAGGGGTGGAAAGGATGAGAAGGGACTGGCAAGGTTGGAGGAATGGTCAAAAGTATGGCAGCTTAGATTCAATGCAAAAAAGTGCAAAGTAATGCACCTGGGAAACAAAAATCCAGGGGAAGAGTACACAATGGGGGGGGGGGAGGCACTAACAATGACAAAAATGGAAAGGGACCTTAGGATAGTCATATCAGATGACCTTGAGGTAGGCAAACAATGTGAGAAGGCAATAAGGAGGGCTGGAGGGATACTGGGATACATAGAGAGAGGCATCACCAGTGGAAAATAGGAAGTTGTTATCCCTCTGTACAGGCAGCTGGTGAGACCCCATTTGTAGTACTGCATGCAGTTCTGTGGACTCCATCTCCACAAGGGCATAGACAGGATGGAGGCGGTCCAGAGGAGAGCAACTAAAATGGTGCAGTGTCTGCAACAGAAGCCATATGAGGAGAGACTGAAAGAGCTTAATAGGTATACCCTTGAGGAAAGAAGGGAGGGGGGAACCATGATAGAAACTTTCAAGTACCTCAAGGGAGTCAACAAAGTCCAAGATGGGAGCATCTTTGAGAGAAGGAGATGTGCAAGAACAGGGGGGCACAGTTTGAAGATAGAGGGAGGATGGCTCAGGGGCAACATCAGAAAGTATTTTTTCACAGAGAGGGTGGTGGACGCATGGAACCACCTTCCTGAGTAGGTCGTGGGGTCAAACACAGTGGGGGAATTCAAGAATGCATGGGACAGACAAAAGGCAATTATAGTGAAGGGTAGGAGGAAGTAGGCTGTTGGTTAAGTAGAATCTGCAGCTTATCCAATACGTAGGGAATGGGCAGACTAGGTGGGCCAAGCGGTCCTTATCGGCCATCAAGTCCATGTTTCTATGAGCTTTGTATTTGCAAATGAAATCTCAAATTACAACTAATAAAAAAGAATTCCCAGAGTTTCTCCTTGTCCTGGGGTGCATGCCAGGGATGTCCCCTCCTCCGTTTCTCTGTATCCTGACAGTGGAGCCAATGGTGACGGCTATTCAAACGTATGATAATAATGGTGGGGGGAAAGAGTACAGCATTTATTTGCAGATGAAATCCTCCTGTACCTGAAAGATTCCTTGTTGGCAATCCCAGCTCTCAATTCCCTTTTTAGTAGATATGACCCCTATCAGGGCATAGGATAAATTGGTATAAGTGTGAGTGGATGCCTATGGGTCATGTCAATGTTGCCCCTATTCAAGCAACAGGGGTTCTTTTGAAACCAGCAACTTACATCAAATGCATAGAGGTTATCTTAAGAAAACAAATATCCCTTTTATGGGAAGCCAACCTCCACCCACTGTTGCAAAAGGTAAAGGGGGACTGAGAAGACTGGAGGTTCCTGCCACTAACTCTTATTGGCAGGGTTAATACTGCTAAGTTATGTATCTTACCAAAATTCCTGTATTTGTTCCCAAGTTCTCCCAGTATGTGTCTCTAACCTTTACTTTAAAATCCTACAAGAAAGGCTGGACCAGTGGTGCTGTGGCTTGAGGCAGTGGGTACCACACCATCCACCACATCAGCGACCCAGGTTTGGGAATGGAGTAGGATCACTTAGGGATCAGCCAGGGGGAAGAAGTTGGCAGCTGTCCTCCTTTGGGGAGGGGGGGGACAGAGAGAGCCACTTCTTGCCTGACACCCAGCGGAGGCTACGCGGTACAGCAACAGCAGCCACTTCTTGGAGGGCAGGGTGCAGGTGTGGAACATGTACAATGTTTTCACACTATGCGCCCACACCATAAATGCATTGTAAACTCAGGGGTGGGAGAAAATCAGAACAACACCCCGCAAGCAGCAGAACAATGGCTGGAGAACTCACAGGGCCAACTTCACCACCTGTGGCACCCACTTACACATAGTGGTAAGTAAATAAGGCCTCATCCTTTCACAATAGAAATCAAGGATGCAGGAAAAGAAATGAGCCTTACAATAACCACTGCTGCCAAGGCAAGGGGCAGTGATCAAGAAGGCTTCAGCACCAGTACAGATGCTGACAAACCCAGCTCCTGCTCAAAGTGACCTGGGGTCAGGCACCATCAGCTGTCTGCCCTGTCCTTCCTCAACCTCTGGGTCAGAGACTGCCTAACGTAAAGTAGATCTTCCAGGAATGTATTGTCTCCATTTATTCACACTAATGGGTCTGTGCTGGAGGCACTAATACCCCATGGGAGCCAGAAATTTTCAGAAGGGCTTGTGCCAAGGCAGGCCATGTGCATGCACAGGGCCACGAGAGTGTCCCTCGGCACCTGGCTTACCTTGGCACCAGCCCCTAATTGCCTTAGTTCCTTTTTCCCCACCGTTGAGTGCACTTCAGTGACGTCTCTCACCCTTCGGAAATCAGAACTTCACATCTAAAGGACAGCCGCTTTCAATTTGTTTCAGTTTTTTAGTTGTCTAAAGCTAGAATTTATTAATCTTCCCCAAATCAATCTTCACCATTCATTACTGATGGATCCTACCGGTGGTCAGGACCCTGCATGGAAAAAAGAACACTGCCTCTTTAAAATTTTTGTGCTGGGTAGAGCCTATGTTGGGTCAGTGCTGCCCTTGAGGCCAGCGTTCTGTATGGTGCTCGCAGGTTGGCCAGTAACTGATGCCAACTCCTCCCAGCCCCCAGTTCTGTCTTTTCTGTCATCGAGGAAGGATCCTGCCGGGAATCTCTGCAGCTACTGTGTCACTGCCTAAGCCTGAGTCCCTGTGGTACCGTGAGTACCGGCATCGCTCGGTGCCAGAAGGGTTTTTCTTTTTTTATATACTCCCTTTTGTTTTTTATTTGGCACTGGGTGTCCTTTTATCTTAAGTTTGTTTTGTTTTAGCTGCGGCAATGGGATGTCGTGGCCCGGGCGTCGATCTAAATCAAGACGGTTGGGAATTTACCCCATGCATCGTGCTCCTGCGGCGACTTCATTTCAGTTATGGACCTCCCATGACCATTGCTGCTCTTGCCTGGGTTCCCGCCATCAAATGGACGAGTGTAACGCCTACTTTTCAATGGACCTTCGTACATTGGTTGTCTGCGCGATGGGATAGGGAAGCTCCAACTTTTGGAGGGCGTCTAAGAACTTGGGATGCCAAGGCAAGAACTTTGGGCTCCACCTCTGAGCCCTCCCCTGGGTCTATACGACCCAGTGGGGCAAGAACCCCCTTGCCCCTTGCCTTGCTGGGGCAAGGGGTCCCCGCGAGGGGTTGATGGGGAGGTTGTCTTCCTCCAGGAAGACGACTGATCACCCCTCACAGTCAGACTCCTCCATGGAGGACCGGACAACCCCCGAGGTGGAGTCAGGGCTATATACGGGCTCTCCTTGGGAGGTCCCTTCAAGACTGCACGCTCCTCTGTCACCAGTTCTTGGTGCGGCCCCCACTGCTGATGAGCGGGGTGGAGTGGGTGATGCATCCAGGCTTCCCTCTGATGCCCTTCTGGGTACCAGGGAGTTCAGGGTTCGGGGAGTGGCCCAGTTGAAGGTTGCCCTAGTCTCATCCCCCAACTCAGGGGACGATGATGGGGGCGATCCTGACTGTCCCCAACTCCTCGGACTTTGCTCGGATGTTTCCGGGGCCATTGGAGTCTCCAGGACTGGTGTCTCGGCTGGAGGATGGTGCCATCATTGGCGTCGCTACTCCAGAACCCTCGGAGACCACTTTCAATTCTGGGGAACCCCTGCGGGTTCCTCTGAGGGGTTCAGAGAGTGGCTGTGCTGTACCCTGCACTATCTTTTGGCATGGTATTGTGGTTGGCGTCGAGTCTGTGGCTGGCACCATTTCCCTTGGTGGTGCTGGTGCCATTTCGACCGCTGCCAAGACTGGGCCCTCCTTGACTGCTGGTTTTGCTTCATTGACTGGGTCCGGACCCCTTGCAATCTGGATCCCGTCCGACGAGGACAAGCCTCAGGGGAACCCCCTAACTTCCTCTGGGGTGGGGGGGTCTTCTCCCTCAAGAGGGGCAAGTCCAGATTCTTCCACTGATCCTCCTAAGAGGAACAGATCTTCTTCTCGGGAGAAGGGGGCTGATGGGACTGGCGCTGGGTGACGGCCCCCATGTTCCCATGGCATTGGGAGCTGTCTCCTAGGGCTGTCTAGGTCAGCCGCTCTCCTGGGGAGAGGCTCTTCAGTTGGTGGGGCCTCCCAAGGGGCACTGCATGGCTCTAGCCTCACCATCAGGGGGGTTTCCCTCAGGAACAACCCCCGGTCTGCCCTTTAGAAGTTGGGCGCACTGGGGAGGAAGGGTTAGCCAGTTCTCCACCTAATCAGGGCACTTCTGTACAACCTCAAGGGTCAGACAGAGGTCCTTCCTGGCCCGGCCAGGGTGTCCCTCCTCCTCCAATCACTCTGCCACCTCCGGAGTTTCTTAGCTCCAAAGGCCCCTCACATGGGAACAATTCAGGGCTGTGGTGGTGCTGTTCCATCACTATTTTAGGGCCTTCTCCGAGGTCATTTTCAGACCTCAAACATCTGTGCCACCGAGCTCTGAATCGGACTCCCTCTCCTCTTTGGCTTCCTCCATAGTGGAAGAGGACTCTTCACGTCACTTCTCCGCTGTGAGGGATCTTATATCCTACCAACGCTTTGTCATTGAGGCACAGGTCAGGAACCATAGGAAAACCAGAAGCAATTGTAAAATTTGCAACTAGTGATTTACTATTAATAACAGTAAAATAAAATAAAACAATTATTCAGAATACCTATTTACAATGGCAGTATAAACAGAGAAAGTCCATATGGGTTTCTTTTCAATTTCCAATCTCAGTCTCTCTCAGTCTCTGTGTCTCTCTTGCAAGAAATTGGAGCTCTTTTTTGTAAGTCTTTGCAGCCCCTGCTCGTTAACAGACATCCTGTTTTTCTTGAAATGTCCTTGTCAATTTCAGCAGGTGCAGCAAAAATAACATAGTGACCCAGAACTGAGCTCTTGTTTACAGCTTTTCTGAGTTTGTATCCCAGCTTCTCAGTTTAACACCCTGAATTTCAAATAGCGGATCTACATCAATTGAGCGAATACATTACAGCGAATGCATTTTGAGCTATAACAAATTTCAGCACTGCACATTTCAGCGACTGAATTAACATAAGCTGACAATTATCAGCTAACAAGTGTGGTTCGGGTATTCAGCAACTACCTGCACAACACGCTCCATCAGGTCGCAGTACCTCCTATGGCTGCCGCTTGCTGCTACCACGGACACAAAGTGAGCCATGCTCAGCCTGGGAACCATGCCATCTCAAACCCCAGGAAATCTTACTGTATTCTGACTTCTGCAGTATGATCTCACCATAGGACTGCCCCGGAACCGAAATGGTCAGTAGAACCTATGCAAATGATGGAATGCTAGGCTGGAGCTCGGTTTTCAAATCACTGTCCCTGGTAAACAGCTTCTAATCTGTCAGATTCTTTACTCCGCTTGCCTTAGTAAAACGTCTCCGGAGAGCTCTCCGTCATCGCTTGAAGAAACTTTATTTTTCTCGGTTTTATCACTAGTAAAGTTTATTTTATTGGTATTCCTTTCACTGTCCTAGGTTTTCAGATAGTAATTGTTTAGATTTTATATATTTTAGGGTAAGTAGTCGTTTTTCTTCTCGGTTCCTTAACTGGGAAGAAACCGCCGATCTACTTATATTTTTTCTTGGTGTTTTATGTATTATTAATTAATTTTATTTCCGACTCAGTATAGTCTGTTAGATTTGCTTAGTTTAACCGGGGTAATTCCTGGTTTTTGTGGGTCTTTTAACCGCTCTAACCCCTGGGCTTGTTTATATTTAAAAACTTCAGGGTAATTCCTGTTTTTTTCTTACTGGTTTTACAACTGCAAAAAAAAAAAGAATTTAATTTAGTGTGTGGTATCTGGGTTTTGTCACAGAAGACTAAAAAACGAACAGGACCCACAGGTTTCCAGCACTGTACCGAGTGCGGGGAACTTTTTGCCAAAGCAGATCCACACTTTATTTGTTTGTTCTGTCTGGGGTCTGACCAACTTCAGACAGACTGTGAAATCTGTGCCAATTTCCCTCACTGTACCATTGAAAGACAGCAGAAAAGACTAAGGGAAAAAATGGCTGAAAATGCTGCTAATTCAGCTGGTGAGCAACCAGTTGAACCGGAGGGGCTGCCCTGTGACAGGGGTGATAGCTCCGCTAAGAAAAGAACCGCTGATAAGGCTGCTGAACTGGCTGTTGTGGCTAAAAAGAAAAGAAAAGCACCAGGAACTGCAACTTAAATCAACCGTGGTTCCTTTTGCTGAAGAAATCGCTAACGCGATTAGGATTATTCACTCTTTACAGTCTCCGGTCCTGGTTGATCCACAACCAGTTCCAAAAACTCCCGGTTCACATGCCTCCAGTTTAATAGACCAAGGTGGGGATCCTTTTGACACTGGTTACGGTGATGAACCAGATGATGAGGATGAGGATGAGGATTATGGTGATCTCATAGAACCAGACATCTCTCCTGATCTACATAGACCAGATTCCCCTGATAAGGGCAATGAGGATTTTACTTCTTACTTTGCTTTTATGAAGCAAGTTGCTCAGTCTCTTGACCTCCCATCCTAAAAATCAGTAGAGGATGAGGAGGAAGAGGACTACAAGGAAATGATGGACGTCCCACCATCTAAAAGGTTGCTCCTTCCATTACACAAGTTCCTAAGAAAGCAGACCATGAAGGTCCTGCAGGCCCCCACTTCTGTCCCTCCTATAGACAAAAAGGTGGACAGAAAATATTGGGTGGCTAAGACTGGTGCTGATTTCCTTTTTGGACACCCCAGCCATGAAGGTGTGGTGCAGGCTGCAGCTTGTGACAAAGCTGGCATCACTCTGGCCTCACATCCTCCAGAAAAATATTCTAGGGGGATAGACTCTTTGGCCAAGAAGGTTTATCTTGGATCTTCCCTGACTATTAGGCAGGCTTCCTATATGGCGTGTATAGCCAGGTACCACAAAAATATGTGGTCCACAGTTCTGGAGATAGCCAAAGCAGTTCCTCCTCCCATAGCTGTTGATCTGGAGGAAGCTGCTAAGAGGGGCAATGAAGCCTCAAAAACAGAGTTCAGGATGCTAGTGACACTGCATCCGGACAGATGGCTTTAGCTGTGTCTTTAAGGAGGTTTGCATGGCTTAGAACCACCAACCTCACACAAGACACTCAAAACAAAGCTATGGATTTTCCTTGTGACCCTGTGTCTCTGTTTGGAGAGCAAACCGAGGCATATATGAAGAAAATGGATGACTATAAAGCTGCTTACAAAAGCGCAGCAGTCAAGGAGAGAGCCGCCAACCCCCAGGAACACCATCCAAGGGGTGGCAGGGGTAGAACTCCCTATAGGCCCTTTTTTTCAGCCTCAAGTTTTTCCCCAGTATCAGCGCAGGGGATACTTCAGGGGTAGGGGTAGAAGGGGCAGTGGCTGCACTAGCCCCACTGTCCAGCCAGTAGCACAGTCAAAGCAGACACCCTGAGGGGATTGTCTGGGTCGCCTCCCCATGCCCAGTAGGGGGCAGGTTGGCCTACTACTTCCAGGAATGGAAATCCATGACCACAGACAGGTGGGTCCTGGAAGTAGTGGGCCAAGGACTTGCCCTCAGCTTCAAGGTTGAGGTCAAGAGCTTTCAAGCCATCTTCCCCATCAGAAACAGCCCTGCTGGAATCAGAGGTTTCAAACCTCCTTGTGTTCAAGGCAGTAAAATCAGCACCTCCCAGACAGCTGGGGAAGGGGCTGTATTCAAGATACTTCCTCACAGTGAGAAAAACAGGGGAGTGGTGACCCATTCTGGATCTCAGGTACTTAAAACAACCACCTGACAAAACCAAAATTCAAGATGGTCACTCTGGCTACAGTACTGCCTTGTCTAAGGCAGGAAGACTGGCTAGCATCATTGGATCTCAAGGATGCATACTTCCATATCCCAATCAGAAAATCACACAGAAAGTATCTCAGGTTCAGGTTACCCTCAAGCCACTACCAGTTCAGAGCAATGCCTTTCGGGCTCACATCCGCCCCAAGAGTTTTCGCAAAGTGTCTGGCAGTGGTTGTGGCCCACCTAAGGTGACAAGGGGTGTCAGTTTTTCCCTACCTGAACAATTGGCTCATAGTAGGCCAGTCCCCCCAGCAAGTCAGTGAGGTATTGTCATTAACACAAGACATTCTATCCTCGCTGGGGTTCCTGGTGAACCACAAAAAGTCTGTTCTGGAACCAGTTCAGCTCCTCAAATTTATAGGGGCAGAACTAGACACAAGGAAAGAGATAGCTTACGTGCCTCAGGACAGAGTGGACAGCCTTATCCAGGTAGCCAAATCTTTCAAACTGCATGTTTCAAGGCCAGCAAGGCACTTCCTTCAGTTGCTCGGCCACATGGCAGCCTCCACAGCAACTGTGTCAGGGGCCAGGTTCCAAATGAGGGACATTCAATTTCACTTGAGAAAACACTGGTGCCAAAGAAAGGATTCCCTTTCAAAGATGGTCCCAGTCACAGTCACTTTCCTTCAAGCCCTGCAGTGGTGGCAGGAAAGAAGCAATCTCAGGCAGGGGTTCCCTTCCTGCAGCAGTCCCCTTCTCTGATACTTACAACAGGTGCGTCCTATCTGGGGTGGGGTGCACATCTAGGGGACCTAACTACTCATGGTACATGGGAAAAGCAGGAATCTCTTCTGCACATAAATCTTCTAGAGCTCAGAGCAGTTCTATTGTCTCTTCAATTTTCCCTATTCAAGTCAAAGGGAAGGTGGTTCAGGTCAGAACAGACAAAACAACCACAATATATTACATAAACAAGCAGGGGGAACAAGGTCAACTCCTCTATGTACAGAGGCAATGAAAATTTGAGCCTTGGCCTACTCCTTGAATGTTTCCCTCATAGCTGTCCACCTTCCAGGCAAGGACAATGTTTTGGCAGATGCCCTCAGCAGAATAAACCAGAACCACCACGAGTGGTCACTGAACAAGCAGGTGTTACAGACCATATTCAGGAGATGGGGCACCCCAGAGGTGGATCTGTTTGCAGCCCCAGACAACCACCAGCTCCCACAATACTGTTGCAGGCCCCCTATCAAGGGCACAATCCCCCTGGATGCACTGCTGTTGGAATGGACAGGGAGATTCCTGTATGCCTTCCTCCTTTTCCCTTATTACTGAAAGTATTAAACAAACTCAGGCTCCAACCAGCATCAATGATTCTCATTGCCCCCCAGGTTGGGCCAGGCAACCTTGGTACTCCATGCTCCTATCACTGTCTGTAGCCAAACAAATCAGCCTTCCCAGGAGGTACAACCTGCTCTCATCCTCTCAGGGCAGGATCATTTATCCCAACCTTCTATCCCTCAGACTCTAGGCATGGCTTTTGAAGACTTAGAGTATGCAGGTAGCCTGTGATGTGGGCGCGTGGAGAAGGGTGCCATCTGTAATGGCGACACCTTCAGGGCGAAATCCTGAATGGCGATGGGGAGGTAGAGGCGACTGGATGTGGGGGTGGCGAGTGGGTGACAGGATGTCACTATATGTACACGTATGTAGGGGGCGAGCCGGCGCGTGGGCTGGGAGGGGCGGAGGGATGTAGGGATGGCGCTGCAGTGGGTTGATGAGCTGCGTCAGGGCTTGGCCTGCGGCTGGGGTAGGTGAGTGCCAGGTTGGTCGGGTGCTGGTGCGATTTTATTGCACAGCCCGAACCTTTATTTTCTTGCTTTCAACCCCTGACATGCACCCCTGGGTTGAGAATCCTTTAGTGGGGTGTACTGGGAGTGAAGCCCCCCCACAGAAAGCATGAAAATCTAAGTCCCCGGCGCCATTGTTCTGTGCGCCGAGGGTGTCGGAGTGCCGAAAAGGTTTTCGCCACTCTGACTTCGTGATAACGGCAGTTGCCTTTAGGCAGTCACCGTTATCACATGGAACCGAGTATGCAGGTTTACATCTCTCAGAAGGGGTTATGGACATACTGAGAGTTTCCAGGAAACCTTCTACCAAGAAAACTTATGCTTCTACATGGAAGAGGTTTTCTTTCTGGTGCCAGGGTAAGGGTTTGGACCATGCCCAGGCTAGTCTTTCTATAGTCCTGGACTGTATGGCCCATTTGCATTCTATGGGTTTAACTATTGCCACATTAAGAGTGCACCTGGGTTTCAGCTTACTTATCAGCAGGTAAGGCTTCCTCATTGGCCTTGAAGCCAGTGTTTAAAAGGTTTTTTAAGGGATTATTACACTTGCACCCACCACACAGGGAACATACTCCTATGTGGGATTTGAATATTTGCATTGCTCAGCTTATGCAGCCCCCTTTTGAACCCATGTCTACAGCAGATCTCAAATATGTGACTTGGAAAACAATGTTCCTGGTAGCTATTACCTCTGCCAGAAGGATCAGTGAGCGCCAGGCATTGTCCACAGAGCAAGGTTATATTGCTGTCCACAGGGACAAAATAGTTTTCAGAACTAACAGAACATTTCTGCCCAAGGTGGTATCAGATTTTCACCTTAACTAGTCTATTACCTTGCCAGTTTTCTTTACTGACCACTCCACTTCAGGCGAGCATAGGTTACACAGCCTGGATGTAAAAAGGGCAGTCAGCTACCATCTGGACCATACTAAGGGTCACAGGAAGGATCAGACCCAGCTCTTCCTCACTTATGGAGAGGCGGGAAAAGGTAAACCTGACACCAAACGATCCATTGCCAGGTGGATCATAGCTTGTATTCAGTTCTGTTATGGCAAGGTGGGAAAGCAACCACCTGCAGGCCTCAGGGCCCACTCTACCAGGGGTACTGCAGCCTCTCTAGCAGCTGCTAGAGATATCCCCCTAGTGGACATCTGCAAAGCTGCAACTTGGAAAACAGTCCACACATTCACCAAACATTACTGTTTGGATGTCCAGACCAGAGGCGATGCCAGGTTTGGCACAGCAGTCCTGCAGAGCCTGTTCCCTAAATAGGTTCTAGGCCCACCTCCAAAGGCACTGCTTGGCAATCTGCACAAGTCAGAATACAGTAAGATTTCCTGGGGTTTGAAGAAAAAATACTCACCTTAGTAATCTTGTATCTTCTGAGAGAATCTTACTGTATTCTGAGCTCCTTCCCTTCCTCACCTACTGAAACCTAAGGTCACTGCACTACTGCTGTGGTAGAGTTGGTGCAAACCTGGGGGTATCTAGAGTTCTTGTTTTTTGGGGCATCTGTGACTTGAGTCTTAGTGACGCCATTAAAGGAAAAATGTTTTCTAATGAGGGAGGTAAACCCCATATTGATGTTCTTCCCCCACTTTTATTTGGGAGGGGAGTTATAGGTCTATTGTTATTATTGCTATTAGTATTATCATTATTTATAGTAGTAGAAAACTGCTTAGAGCAGGCTTCATAAGAATCTGACAGTTTAGAAGCTGTTTACCAGGGACAGTGATTTGAAAACCGAGCCCCAGCCTAGCATTCCATCATTTGCATAGATTCTATTGACCATTTCGGCTCCAGGGCAGTCCTATGGTGAGACCATACTGCATAAGTCAGAATACAGTAAGATTCCCTTAGAAGAAACAAGATTACTAAGGTGAGTAATTTTTTCTTATTGCACTGCTGCACCTGTTCCTCATCACACACAGGTGCAATACGGCTCATGTACATCTCTCCATGTAACAGCTCTGCCCCCTGCAGTTTCTCATGGGGCCAGCCCCAGACCTCTCATCTTTAGGATTACACCACGCTGCACATAGACCCTGGGTAAGCTACATCTGTGGGATCACCATACTGTCCATTCGCTATAATGTGACGGTCACCCTTATTGTATTCACCCACATGTACTCACTCAAATTGCATTGCTCAATTGACGTGCTACCCAAATAGCTTTTTGCAATAATTTCAACAGTATAACTATATACATTTCAACAATAAAACTATATACATTTCTAAACAAAGGGATCCAAGTATCAGTTACATTTCTACATAATGATTCACATATATTTTTATACCACAGATATGTAAGGGGGAAGAAAAGACAGAACAGCAAGAAAAGGTTGAGAGATAGCGAGAGGTAGAGAATTGCAAGACTGTCAGGATGATAAAGTCCTAGGTCTCATGAGAAAATTTGGTTGTGCAACCAGACAGAGAAGAGGCAGGAAAGGAGAGACTAGAACGGCTCCTTGCATTTAACTCTTTCTGCATAACAAATGGGACAGGGCCTTATTCAACCCTGTCACATACCCCCTTCCTTAAAAGGGAACCTGTTTTACAAAAACAGGTTTCCAAAACTTTCTAGTAATTCTCATCTAACATGAGCATATAACATTTGCAGTTCTGTGCATATGCAGCATAGCAAACAGAGAAGTTTCAACTCACATTTTTTCAACCTTCGCAGCTCTCAATTCCTGATCCATATCTTGACAGAAAATCAGTATTGACATTCTCTTTCCCAGATTTGTGCATCACTTTAAATTTAAATGGCTGTAATGCCAGATACCTCCATGTAATTCTAGAATTTTTATCCTTCATTTGGTTAAGCCAACAGAGAGGGTTATGATCTGTTACATGTACAAAGTCAGCTCCTAGTAAGTAAAACTTAAGGACTCCATTGCCCACTTTGCTGCAAGACCTTCCTTTTCAATGGTGGAGTGCCTTTTTTCTCTGTCATGTAACTTCCTACTAATACAGAGAATAGGATGTTCCGTCCCATCTATATTTTGACTCAGGACTGCACTTAGACCTACCTCTGATGCATCTGTTTGTAACAAAAATGGTTTCTCAAAGTCTGGGCTTCTTAAAACAGGAGCTGAACATAATGTAGCCTTAATGGCCCGAAAAGCTTTGTCACACTCTGGGGTCCATTTCACATTATTCGGGCACCATTTTTTCGTGAGTTCAGTGGGGGAAGTAGCTAACTCTGCAAAGTTGGGAATAAATCTCTGATAATAACCAACCAGCCCTAAAAATGACCTGGCATGTTTCTTTGTTTTAGGGAGAGGGCTGTTGGCTACAGCTTCTATCTTAGAAACTTCTGGCTTTACTTCTCCATTTCCAAAAACATAGGCCAAATATCTGGTTTCCTGCATGCCCAATGCACACTTGGTAAGATTAATTGTCAGACCTGCCTTTTTGATCAATTGGATGACTGCTCGTAGGTGTTCCAGGTGGCTTTTCCAGTCTGGACTGTACACCACGACATCATCCAGGTATGCAGCACAATAGCCAGTATGAGGGGATAAAATAACATCTATGTAGCATTGGAATGTAATAGGTGCACCGTGTAAACCAAACAGCATGGTGGTGAACTGATAGAATCCTATAGGAGTGGCAAATACAGTTTTGTCTCTGGATTCTTTAGCTAGCGGGATTTGCCAGTAACCCATTGTGACATAAAGGGTACTGATATACTTAGCATTTCCTGATCTGTCCATCAAATCACCTATTCTGGGCACAGGATAACTGTCAAATTCTGACACTTGATTAAAGATTCATAAAATCAAGGCAGATTCTTACACTCCCTTCTTTTTTGTTTACAGTCACCATTGGTGATGACCAAGTATTTTTTGACTCTTCTATGATACCCAGTTCTTTAATTTTTTTGTATTTCCTTAACCACGTCTGCTCTTAATCACACTGGTAATCTGTATGTCTTTTGCCTAATAGGGCGAGCATTCTTTGTTACTATTACGTGCTCGACCCCTTTTGCTCAGACTGGTACTCTGGTAAAAGTACTGCTAAATGTCTTTAGCAAGTTATGAATTTCTGCGGTTTGTTCAGAGGTTAAGGAAACATTCACCTTTACAGCATCAGCACTAACAGTTTGTTCCAGTCTATCATAAGCTACATCAAAATCTTCTTTATCAGTTTCTGGTAAAACTAGCAAAACAGCTTTTGATGTTTTTTCAACCCATTTTCTTGAGGAGGTTAGCTTGGTATATCTTAATAGGATTTTTCTTACCAGAGGTCTCAGTCTCATAGTTAACTGTGTCAGTATGTCTAAGGACGTTGCCACTTCATTAACAGTTTATTTTTATTTATTTATGTCTTTGGTAACCGGGTAGGTGCACTGATCCAAAAAGGACCATTTTCAGTCATGACCTGGGCCACAAAGGTGGCAACAACAGTAACAGATACAAATAGTACATACAAAATGAAATACAAAGCACATCCGTTCAGGTAGCGGTGTAGGGTCTACAATAAATGGACATGGTTATACAAGGTATATAGTACAAGTGCAGAGACAAAAGACAAAAGATAATTGCAGCTGGTATAGATTACAAACAATAACAGTGTATAATTACAATAGTTTGGTGTGAACCAATTGTAGCAACCATAAGCTGTGCAATTCTAGAAACAGTTCAGCACGTTTGTAGAAAAACAAATGAAATAAGAAAGGGAGAAACGAGAGGTAGAACATGTTAGGCTGAGTTGGAGGTAAGGGGATGCAAATACAAGACATTGTGCAAATTCACACACGGCAACAACTCTCACAGTGTATGTCTCTAGAACAGAGATAGGGAGAAAAGTGGAGGGGAGGCAGAGGGACATACAAGGTGTGGGGGAGGGACTGGGAGGAAAAAGGTAGGGGTAGTTAAGGGGTGAGTAGGGAGGACAGGAAGGGGGCAGACAATGGATGGGACTAAGTGTTGTTTGTTGATGTGAGGGCAATAGGTGATGAATGCTCTAATGGCTATGCGTGGTGCAGCACCGTTTATTTTCTGTAGTGGGTAACAGTAGCAAGACCTTATCACCTGGCTCAAAAACTTTTTCTTTTACCCCATAGTCATGATACACCTTCTGCTGGTTTTGGACCTGTTCCTGATTACTATGGGCAATTTCAACTTATTTTGCAAGCTTCTTTCTCAGGGCACACAACTGATGTAATTGTTTCTGATGAGGGTTATCGTCCCATGTTTCTTTTATTACATCTAGTGACCCTCTAGGTTGTCTACCATACAGCATTTCAAATGGTGAAAAACCTGTTGATGCCTGTGGCACTTGTCTGTAAGCAAAAAGCAGGTAAGGTAAGTATTGGTCCCAGTCTTTCCCTTCCCCATTTACAAACCTTTTTAACATGTGTTTTAGGGTTTGATTAAAACACTCAACAAGACCATCTGTCTGAGGGTGATAAGGGGAGGTTCTTATGGCAGTGATACCTAGTAGTCGGTAAACCTCCTTCAGTAATGCAGCACCAAAATTACTACCCTGATCAGTAATAATCTCTTTTGGTATGCCCACCCTGCTGAATAGTTTGGCAAGCTCTGCTGCCGCTTTTGGGTTTGTGACAGTACGGATTGGAACTGCCTCTGGGTATTGAGTAGCATAGTCACATACTACCAAAATTAACTGATTACCTTTTTTACTTTTGTCTAAGGGGCCAATCACATCCATTACAATTCTCTAAAAAGGCACATCTATCAAGGGTAGGGGCAGCAGGGGCACTTTGTCTTTTTCAGTCACTGGGGCTACTTTCTGACACTCAGCACAGGAACTGCTATAGATAGCAGCATCTTCATGAATTCCAGGCCAGTAAAATCTGTACAGCAATCTGGCAAGGGTGCGATCCCTCCCCGAATGACCAACCATGGGATTATTATGTGCTATCTGTAACAACTCAGAGCTATTCTTTTGTGGTATAACTAATTGTTCTATCTGGTCCTGTGTCTGAGATTTAACCCCAACTCTGTACAGTAGCCCATTACATTTTTTAAACATAGGTTCACCCTGTTTTGGTTTCACCCCCCAGCTGCTTAAAATAACCCTGGAGAGAGACATTGCTAGCTTGTTCTGAAAGAAAATCACAATCAGGGATCAGTTTAGTTTCAGCATTTTCATATGTTAATCTCTTATATCCATCAGTCTTTTGTTGCCACTGTTTCTTCAGGTGTCGTCTTTCTTTCCTGGACTTCCAGATCTTGGAGCTGTGCTCAAACAAGTCCGAATCAAAATCAGCAAAAGGAAAAGACTCCCCACGATCTGAAATTTTCTTTGCCTGAGCTCTTGTCACCACAGCTGCTGAAACATCAGGATTTAATCCCTCTTTGATTAACTTAGTCCTGGAAAGTCATTCCCAACAATCACAGGTACAGATAACTTGGGTACTACCCCCACTTTCATTTGGTGGAACACCCCATTAATAGAGTCACTTGGCTGGTGGGATAGTATTGAGTGTCCCCGCAGATGCAGATGACACCAATACCTGGTCCTTTTGGACATTGTTTTCCCAGCTCTTCAGTATGCACTAGGGTCTGTCTGCTTCCCAAGTCTATAAGTCCCTTCACAGTCTTATCTCCCACCTTCATATATGTTAAGTACTTGTCCCAATTTGCTAAGGACAAATCTGCTCCAGTATCACTCTTCTTCCTACAGCAATTTCTTGCAGTATGACCTGGCTTATTACAATTATAGCTAATAAAGTCTTTGGGTGCAGATTTCTTACCCCCACCAGAGTTCTTATCAGACTTGGAGTTTAAGTGAGAAAAATAGGGTCTTACCCGTGCTTGGCTGCTACCTCACTGCTGTGGCATCTGTCTGGCCATTTGGTAGTCTTCAGCCAAAGAAACAGCTTTTTCCCCATTTTCTGGTTGGTGTTCTTTCACCCAAAGCTGCATATCTGTAGGCAGGATGATGAATTGCTCCATTGCAAATGTGTCGATGATCTGTGGGACTGTTTTGCTCTCTGGTTGGAACCATTTTATCAGGAGTTCTCTGAGTCAGGTGAAGGCTTCTCAAGGATGGTCTTCTAAACACAAATGCCAACTTGTAACCACTGAAATCCTGCTGATTTAATGACAGATATCCTCCTGACACTGAAATACAGTAACGCACCCCAGCCAGCCACCCTGCTTCTTGAGAGAGAGAGACACACATATTGTACCGGTGCCCAATCTGTGACCCCTCAGGCAGCCACAGCCACCCTGCTTCTTGAGAGTGAGAGAGAGAGAGAGAGAGAGACATTGAACCGGTGCCCATTCTATGAACCCTCAGTCAACTACAGCCACTCCTTGAGAGTGAGAGAGAGTTGTACTTCAGAGATCGAAATTTCTACCTTTAGGTCTCTCCTGAGATGTCATACCTTTTCAGGATTTCACTTTCCACCAGGTCATAGTTTTATGACTGCAGTGTACATATTGCTGTAGGCAAGTTGAGCTTTCCCTGTCAGGTAGGGTACCAGTCTGATTGTCCATTGCTGCTTTGGCCACTGGTAGGCTGTAGCAACCCTTTCAAAAGTTGTCAAGTATGCTTCAGTATCATCCGAGGGACACAACTTTGTATGTTTAACGTATTTTAAGTTGTCTGTCCTGTTGCTCTGCTGGACCAGTGCCAGATCCCCCAGCTTTGATAACTTGCAAGGCATCCATCCATTGCTGCATCTCTTCTCTTCTCTTCTTTGCTGCTCCTGTTGCTGCATCTCTTCTTTTCTCTGATGTTCAAGTTGTTGCAGTTCTTCTTTTCTCTGTGCTTCTAAACATGGAATCTCTTTTTCTCTCTGCTGTGTCTCCTCCCTTCTCTGTTTCTCCATCTCTTTTTGTTGTATAGCCCACCATCTGAAAAAGGCAGCCAGGCTTTCAGGTTCTGTCACTGCTTGATCTTTTTCCATAACTGGTGCTGGCTGTGCAGTCTAAGCTTGCACTTCAGTCTCTGGTAGTTTGGCTGCCATTCTTCTGGTAATCACTCCTGGACTTGCAGCTGCAGAATCCATAGATTTCTGCTATGCTTCCCTGGTACTAGGTCTAGTCCCACGCACAAACTTCTGGCTTAGAGTATGCATGGTGTAAATCCCACTTTTTATACAATCTGTCATTGAGGCACAGGTCAGGAAGCATAGGAAAACCAGAGGCAGTTGTAAAATTCACAGCTAGTGATTTATTATTAAAAACAGTAAAAAAAAAAAAATTGTTCAGAATAACTATTTACAATGGCAGTATACACAGAGAAAGTCCATCTGGGATTCTTCTCAGTTTCCAATCTCAGTCTTTCTCAGTCTCTGTGTCTGTCTTGCAAGAAATTGCAACTCTTTTTTATGTCTTTGCAGCCCCTGCTCGTTAACAGACATTCGGTTTTTCCTAAAATGTCCTTGTCAGTTTAGCAAAAAGAACTGAGCTCTTGTTTACAGCATCTAAGAGTTTGCACCCCACCTTCTCAGTTTAACCCCCTGAATTCCAAATGGCTTTTTGCAATAATCTCAACTGCATAACTATATACATTTCAACAGTAAAACTATATACATTTCTAAACAAAAGGGATCCCAGTATCAGTTACATTTCCACATAATGATTCACATATATTTTAATACCACAGATATGTAAGGGGGAAGAAAAGACAGACCAGCAAGAGAAGGTAGAGAGACGGCAAGAGGCAGAGAATTGCAAGATCGTCAGGGTGATAAAGTCCTAGGTCTCAAAATTTGGTTGTGCAACTAGACAGAGTAGAGACAGGAAAGAAGAGAATAGAACAGATCCTTGCATTTACCTCCTTCTGCATAACAATTAAGACAGGGCCTTATTCAACCCTGTCACACACTTATTTAAGGAGATGATGAGGGAGCTCCATTTTACCCACCCAGTTGGACTAAACCCTGATCGTGCGACGTTGTCATTCCTAGGGGAGTACAGCGCTGACAGATTGGTCATCCCTCCTTGGCCGAGGCCATTGCAGGAGGCATTATAAGCCATCTGGCTATGTCCCACCACCCCTTCGCCTGCCCCTTGGGACTGTGTGCGCAGGTACTGCATGGCAGCGTGGTCTCCAGGTGCCATGCCGCAGCCTTCTAAAGGTCTGGGTTTCCTGGACACCCCATCGGGGTGTCAATGTCTCAGTCTGGCCCCCCTGACATGGACTCAGCAGCATTTGATTGATGGGGGAGGAGGGTGTTTTCTTTTGCTCCCCTCCTGTTGCAGATGTTAGCTCATCAGGCACATCAGGTGACCTATACAAGGCTCATCTGCTCTCTACTAGGACAAGTCCTAGCACTGCTGCCTGATGGTGAGGGAACCAGGCAAGCCATTTGCCTGACCACCCAAATCCTGGAGCTAGCAACACACCTCTCCAGGGCAGTCTCCAACGCTCTTGAGGTTGCTTCTGGGCTGGTAGGATACTCAGTCTGCATTAGGCGAACTGCATGGCTTTGCCTGTCTAGGTTGTCACCCCTGGCTGTGCGTAGGGTGATATCCTCACCTTTCCGGGGGGCTCGCTTGTTTTCCCACAGGGCACGGCAGGTTGTTCAGGGGCACCCTCCCCCTCCCGGATCCCGGGAGTGTTCGTCAGCCCTGACAAGTCCTTGGACCTAGCCAGGCCTGAATTGGCCCCCTCCTCCCATGTTCTCCCCCACGGGAGGCTGGGGGGGCACTCTTTCCCCCCAGGGTTCACCATCTTGGCACTTGGATCCATCAGTAATGAATGGTGAAGACTGATGTGGGAAAGATATGGAAATTATGTACTTACTGTAATTATGATCTTCCCAAATATCTTCACCATTCATTATGCCCACCCACCGTCCCTAGTGCCAGACATTGGGCAGCTCGGCCGTTTTACCTCTGCTTCCCCTTCATATGAGGGGGCAGGAATAGGAGAAAAAGGGACTCACTCGTGGGCAAACCCTGTGTCCAGTCTGGATGCTGTATCACATTGTTGGTGAGCTATGAGGTTGTCCCACCACTATTGTGCAGTATTCCCTGCAATCCAGTCTCCTTAATAGATTCTTTTTCAGCTCTGAGCAGTCCTCTGAACATTTTGGTTTTTTTACCAGGAGAGACACTAAGCTGAAAGCTTGTCTACAGGTGCGACCTGGGAGCACAAGGAAGTTAAGTGACTTGCTCAGGGTCACACAGTATGCAAGTGTGGGCTGTGGGATTCAAACCCAGGTCTCCAGATTTGCAGCTCAGAGCCTTAAACCACTGCACTATACTGCCCTGGAGTGATCTTCTGACGAACCTCAGAAGGATAGTGGGCACACAACACAGGAGAGAAAGTATGGAGGAAGAACAGTAGGTAAGAACTGAACTTCCTGGAATTTAAGGGAGCTGGCATTGTTTTCTTGTTGCGGAGCGAGCTGCAACTTATAAAAAAAAAAGAAGAAAGGAAAGGAAAGGACTTCTTCAGTAGGGACATGTCTCCAGGCTCTGGCTCATCCTCCCCTGCATTCCCTGTTCCGCTCCCCCCATCCTCGTTCCTAAGTTGACTTGGGCTGTGGGTCCTGGATCAGCTCCTTTGCCTCTTTTTCAGTGGAATCTAATCCATGCGGAATTGTTCTGGAGAGGAGAGTCCATTGTGGATATGGGGAGGGGGAGTGTCGGGGGAGAGTTGAGCCAGTTTTTCCTTTCTTTTCTGCTACCTGCCTTGCTTCTTTTCTCTCCTGTCCCTCAGTTTATTCTCCCTAGGGCTGCCCAGTGTTCTGGTCACGCCCTGCCTGTAGTTTGGTTATCCCTCTAGTCTATCCCTTTTCTCCTTATCGGCTTTATTTATTTCCCAGCCTTCCCTATCATTCGGGCACCCTGGCCCTCTGCTGTACCCAGCTTTTCTTGTTTCTCACCTGGCGGGACAGAACTGAGGGCTGGGAGGAGTCGACGTCAGTGTTACAGGGTAGAATAGGTCCCTGTCCCATTTGTTATGAAGAAAGTGTTTAAATGCAAGGATCTTCCCTTTTCTGTCTCTTCTCTGGTTGCGCAACCAAATTTTCCTGTGAAACGTTGGACTTGATCAACCCGACAAGTCTCACAATTCTTCGCCTCTCACTGTCTCTCAGTTCTCTTGCTGTCTGTCTTTTCCTCCCTTGCATATATGCTAATATAAATGTATGTGCAAATCATTGTATGAAAATGTAACTAATAGGATCACTTTTGTTTAGAAAATATGTAGTGTTACTGTTGAAATATATATAATTATATTTTGCGATGATTGCAGAAGGCTATTGTAAACTCCCAGAGGTTACTTGAGTGCAAATCTTCCAGCCTTTTGCAAAAGCTGCAAAAGGGGGCCTCAAGAAGCACACTGTATTCTAGCAGCTCCTGCCTGATATTTACAGGGACAGGATGTTTGTTTAGAGTTGGGGTTGGAAAGACTTATAAGGGAGCTGAGCTGCAATTGCAATTGCTAGATTAGAAGAAAAAGGGACACAGAGACTGAAGGAAAACTTTATTTTATGTTGCCTTTGTAAATAGTTATACTGAACAAGTTTATTTTATGATACTGCTAGTGTAAATAATTTTTGGTGAATTTGACAACTGTTCCTGGTTTTCTCATGCTTCCTGACCTGTGCCTCGATGACAATCGGTTACTGGCCAACCCAAGAGCACCACGCAGAACGCTGGCCTCGAGGGCAGCACCGTCCCAACATTGGCTCCACCCAGCACAAAAATGTGATCTTTTTTCCATGCAGAGTCCTGACCTCCGGTAGGACCCATCAGTAATGAATGGTGAAGATATTTGCGAAGATCATAATTACAGTAAGTATGTAATTTCCGTTTCTTGTATCAGTTTAGTGATTTTATGAATAATTTTCTGTCAGTTTTCTCTCAGCCCTGCCAAGCCTCGTCAGGACGTCTCTGCAGGATTACGGTAGGGAACCTTCCTGGTGCCATGTTTTGCCCAGCGCCCGTATTGGCCCGGTGCCATGTTTGACCCAGAACCATGTTTGGCCTGGTGCTTTGTTTGTTCCAGTACCATATTTGGGCTGGCATCATGTTATTCAAACAACATGAAGTCTTGCTATATTATAGACATTAGCAGTTTGATCCAGCTCTAGAACTGCTCCGGAGTGAAATGGTTAAAACCATTCCAAAATAGAATTTTGGCACGAGAGCAGCTCTATCTGTGTCATTTCAAACTTGAACTGTCAGATTCTTTACTCCGCCTCAGTGAACAGTCGCTCCGGAGATTTCTCCTTCTGCTCGGTTCATTTCTCGGTTTAAAAAGTGTTTTCTTGGTTGGATTTAACCGAGAATAGTTTTATTTTAACCGCAAAACCGTTCGGTTCAAGCTCTATCTGTGGTAACCGTAAGTAAATGAAGGTTTTGTCTGTGTGGAACTTGTAAGTTATCGGTTCGGTTTTGAACCGATCAGTGGGTTTAAAACTCATTTAAAACTAAAAGTTACTATTTTAGAGTGCGGTTCCCTGTTCTTATCGGTTCTAAAAAACGGATTTATTACGTTTTTTTCCAATACCCGTGACACGGTTAGGAACCGATAAGGGTGTCTTGCCTGGCACTGCCGTTAAAAGGGCAAGTTTTTGGTTAGGCTGGCATTATGTCTGAGAAACCCAAAAGAAAAACCGGGCCCACTGGGTTTCAACACTGTGATGTTTGTGGGGAAGTCTTTGCCAAGGCTGACCCACACACCATATGTTTATTGTCTGGGGTTTGACCACCTCCAGTCAGACTGCCAGGTATGTAAGAATTTCCCTGCAGCCACCCTGGAAAAAGATTGGGCAGGCTCAGGGAGCGAGAGGCCAAAAGTCCGCTGACCGGATGGCCAGCCCGGTTCAGTGCCAACCAGACCAGAGGGAGTGCCCTCTGACCAGGCCAGACTTCCTCGGCAAAGAAAAGCTGGTTCTGAGGAACCAATTCCAGTAAAGAAAACAAGAAAATCAGCAGGTCTGGAGTCCAAAATTCCTTCTCCAACTGCTGCAGAGATAGCAAAAGCCATACAAATTGTCCAGTCACTGTCTCAGGGTCCATCCGAACCACCACTATCTGGTAAAAGGTCGGTTCGTCCGGTCCCAGTGGTTCAGGATTATGATATTGAGGAATTTTATGAACCAGAGGAGGGGGAGGAGGATTATGAACAGTATGAATGTGGCTGGGAAGGTCTGGGTGTGCCCATTGAACGGACATCTCCCCAGACAGACCTTAGAATCTCCCCTGTGCTGTCTGAGTCCCCATCTCATTTTATGTTTTATAAAAAGTTGCTGAAACCCTCCAGCTTCCTTTAGAAGAGGCTATGGATGAGCAAGAGGAGCCTGATTTTGTAGAAATGATGGATATTCCAGAGTCTAGGAGATTGTCTATTCCTTTACATAAGTCTTTTAGGAAACAAACAATTAAAATTTTAAAGCTCCTAATTCTGTGCCTCCTGTAGATAAAAGATGGACAGAAGGTATACATTGTCAGGCCCTGATACAGAATTCCTTTCTCAGCAATGCAGTCATGTAGGTAGTTCAGGCTGCTGCCTGTGATAAAGCTAATATTCTCTTGGCTTCACATCCTCCTGACAAGGATTCCAGGAAGATTGATGCCATGGCAAAAAACAGTATATGGCAGCCTCTCTGGGACTCAGGCAAGCAAATAACGTCTTATGTAGCTAGGTATCAGAAATCTAGATGGGATATTGTTATGCAATTGGCCAAGCAGGCCCATGGCCAGCTGGCTAGTGAACTAGAACAGGTGGCTGCTGATGGCATTAAGCCTCTAAGGTTCAGTTTCATGCTGTGGATGTTAATGATGTTTCCTCTAGGGTCATGGCCACATCTGTAGCTTTTGTAGGTTGGCCTGGCTCAGGTGTACTAGTTTGTCACAGGATACCCAGACTAAGGCTATGGATTTTCCTGGTGGGAAATTCTCTGTTTGGAGAGCAGACAGAAAATTACATGAAGAAGATGGATGAATATAGGACTACTTACAAGAGTGCCCAGGCTAAGGAGCTGCAAGCCACTCCTCAAAGGCATGCCCCAGGGTAGGGGTAGGCCTTTTCACAGGCCTTCTACTATACTCAGGCCTCCTCTGCCTATGTTCAGAGGGGCTTCTTCAGAGGCAGGGGCAGGCGAGGGGTGGGCAGACCTGCTCCCACCCCCAGCCTAAAGCTCCTCAGAAACAGGCACCCTGATGGGGTGCCCAGGGTCGGTCTCCTGTACCAGTGGGGGCAGGCTGGCTTACTTCAGTCAGAATTGGGCTTCTTAACCTCAGACAAGTGGGTTCTGGAAGTAGTAAGCCATGGTCTGGTTCCTCAGCTTCAAAAGTTTCCCAAGTTGAGAAGCAGACTTTTCTACCTGCAAGTGCTTCAGAGACCCTCGCTCTGGAAACAGAGGTCTCATCCTGTTAGCTCTCAGAGCAGTAGAAAGGGTTCCTCCCTGCATCAGGGCAGGGTCTGTATTCAGATACTTCTTACCCAAAAAGACAGGAGAATGGCGGCCCATTTTAGATCTTAGATATCTGGACAAGCATCTTTTGAAACCAAAGTTCAAAATGGTAACTCTGGCAATGATTTTACTTCCTAAGGCCAGGGACTGGCTAGCCTCCTGGACCTCAAGGATGCCTATTTCCATGTCTTAATCAGAAGATCCCATCGAAAGTACCTCAGATTCGAACTGCCCTCAGGTCATTACCAGTTCAGAGCAATGCCCTTGGCCTTACCTCTGCTCCAAGGGTATTCACAAAGTGTCTAGCAGTGGCAGTGGCCCCTTAAGGAGGCAGAGGATTGCTGTTTTCCCTGTCTAGATGACTGGCTCATTGTAGGCCAGTCCCAGAACAGGTAAATCTCACCTGCAGGTCACCCAGCAGCTTCTCACCTCCCTGGGTTTTCTGCTAAACCTGCCAAAGTCGGTTCTGGAACCAGTCCAGGTACTCACCTTTATAGGGGCAGAATTGGACACAAAGCTAGCCAGAGCCTTTCTTCCCCCAGAAAGGGTAAGGAATTTAGTGGCTCTGGCCTCTTCCTTCACTCTGCAGGTCTCTCGACCAGCAAGACACTTTCTACAGCTCCTGGGGCACATGGCTGCATCCACAGCTGTTGTGCAGGGAGCCAGATTTTAGATGAGAGACATTCAGTTTCACTTGAGATCCTTTTGGTCTCAGAGAAGACCCCCTTTCAAGTTGGTCCCAGTGACTCGAACCTTGATCCTAGCTCTCCAGTGGTGGCAGGATCAGAGCAATTAAGAGCGGGGGTCCCCTTCATTTCCCCTTCTCACGACTTGACTCTCTCTACAGATGCTTCCCTTCTGGGTTGGGGAGCCCACATGGGCGACCTTTCCACTCAGGGAGTTTGGTCCCCCAGGAATCTCTGCTCCACATCAATTTGCTGGAACTCAGAGCTGTCTTTTAGCTCTTCAAGCTTTTCTGCATCTGTCCACGACAAGGTGATACAAGTCAGAACAGACAACACCACAACAATGTGGTACATCAACAAACAGGGGGCACTCGGTCTTGACCTTGTGCACCGAGGCAATGAAGTTGTGGTCTCTGGCCTATTCCTGAACACTTCCCTCATAGCAGTTCATCTTCCAGGAAGGACAATGTCCTAGCGGATGCCCTCAGCAGGATTTCCCAGGGCCATCACGAATGGTCCCTGGATCCTCAAGTGCTGGGGATAGTTTTGCCAGGTGGGGCATCCCTCAGATAGATCTTTCTGCAGCCCCAGACAATCACAAACTTCCTCTGTTCTGTTGCAGGCCTCCAGTGCTGGGCTCAGTTCCCCTGGATGCCCTTCTTTTGGATTGGGAGGGGAAGTTCCTCTATGCTTCCCCCCCTTTCCTCTCCTATTCAAAGTACTAGTCAAAATCAGATCTCAGCCTTGCAGGGTGATTCTGATTGCCCCAGATTGGGCCAGGCAGCCCTGGTACCCACTCCTTCTGTCTCTGACATTCCATCTTCCCCTGTGCCTCCCCAGGAATCACAATCTGTTGACTTGTGTCCTGGGAAGGGTTTGGTATCCGGACCTCAAATCCCTCAACCTCAAGGCCTGGCTCTTGAGGGTTAGAGTTTGCTGATTTACACCTCTCTCAGGGTGTTCTTGAGATCCTAAAGGCTTCCAGAAAGCCTTCCACTAGAAGCTACTTATAGTTCTAAATGAAAAGGTTTTCCATTTGGTGTGCTGGAAAAATATTTCCCAGAATCTGCTGAATTGCCCATTTTGTTAGATTACATGGTACATCTTAATTCCTTGGGTCTCAGACCAGCTACCCTGAGAGTTCATTTGGCAGCTGTGTCTGCTTTTTGTTCAACAGGAAAGTCATCCCCTCTTTCCTCTCATCCTGTGTTTTCCAGTTTTTAAGGATTACTCCATACTAATCCTCCTTTCGGAACTGGCCCTGCTTGGGACCTTAATGTTTGCATTGCCCAGTTAATGCAACCCCTTTGAACCTCTGTCTTCTGCAGAGCTTAAGTACCTAACTTGGAAAACTGTTTTTCTAGTGGCTATCACTTCTGCCAGACGCATAAGTGAATTGAAGCCTTGTCAGTGGAGACTGACTTTATTTCTTCCACAGGGATAAGGTAGTCCTTAGGACTAATAGGAAGTTTTGCCTAAGGTGGTTTCAGATTTCCATCTTAATCAATCTATCTCCTTCCAGTATTTTTCACTGATCACTCCTCTTGGTGAGAGGAGGTTGCACAACCTGGATGTTAAGAGAGCTCTTAGTTATTATATAGAGTGTACCAAGGTCACAGGTTCGAATCCCTCCAACTTTTCCTTACCTATGGTGAAGTTGGGAAGGCAAACCTGCCACTAAGAGATCAATAGCCAGGTGGTTGTCTCTTGTATCCAATTTTGTTATCAGAAGTGGCGAGCCCCAGTTTGAGGCTCATTCTACCAGGGGTACAGCTGCGTCTGCTGCTGCCAGAGATATCCTTTATTAGAGATTTGCCAGGCTGCTACTTGAAACGGTACACCTTTACCAAGCATTACTCCCTGGATGTCCAGGCCAGGAGAGATGCTCGGTTTGGCACAGCTGTTTTCAGAGCCTATTCCTAAGTAGGTTCTGCCCTCCTCCATGGAGGTACTGCTGTGTATTCTGCTAATGTCTATAATATAGCAAGACTTCATGTTGTTTGAAGAAAAAATTACTCACCTTAGTAATGTTGTTTCTTCTAATGGAGTCTTGCTATATTATAGACCTCCCCCAACCTGCCCCTCTCAGAACCTCTACTTGGTGGGGTGCGGGCAACTTAGTGTGGGCACTACTTATGTCCTGTTAGCATTTTGTCCCCTTTGGGACTTTGGGGGTGTGTATGTGTACGCATGTGTGTGCTTTATTATACTTATGTTCCATTTTCATATTATTAGAATGGTGTTAGTATTTCTGGTCCCCTGACTTGAGTCTTGGGTGTTGGGACCATCAATGGTTGTTATTATTTAGGTAGCCATTTGGCTAGTGTAGGTTACAGCTTCCACACAGACCTTAGTGAGTTTGGCTCGTAAAGATCTGACAGTTCAAGTTTGAAATGACACAGATAGATCTGCTGTCGTGCCAAAATTCTATTTTGGAATGGTTTTAACCATTTCACTCCGGAGCAGTTCTAGAGCTGGATCAAATTGCTAATGTCTATAATATAGCAAGACTCCATTAGAAGAAACAACATTACTAAGGTGAGTAATTTTTTCTTCTGGTGCCATGTTGGCCAGGCGCTGTGTTTAGCCCGGCGTCGTGTTGCCTCAGTGCCATGGTTGGCAGGCTGCTCCTGTAGCTGGGATCGTGTCCGGCCCGCTTTCTCATGAGGGAAGGGTTCTGACCATGCATGATCCTGTGCTCGTGGGGAGGGCAGTCCTCTGGAGCACAAAGGAATGGGCCAGTTCCCGATTCCAGTTGGGTTCTAGGTGCTGCTCAGCCTCGAGTTCTTCTCTTGCCTTAGGGTCAGGGAGAAACGGTCTCATTCGAGGTTGCTCTTGGGAAGTCTTCCACACGACCCTTAGTTCCAGGGGCCATGGCCTTTCGGTGTGGTCCATGTCGCTTTAGGTCTTGGTGAAGGGACACTGAGACCGCTGGCCTGGAATCCCCCCACTGTCATTTGGGGGGGCCCCAGTGGGCAGTCTTCCCTAGGCAGCTCTTCGGAGCAGCGGGTGTAGCATCAGGCTGGAGTGTTGCTGCTTGTGGGTCTGGTCCTGGGCCCTTGAAAGATGGTTGCACTGAGCCTGTAGACAAGGCCCCCCAAGCCAGGTAGAGCGTTGGCTCCGGCAATAGCCTTCTGCCCTTGCCGGTGACTACACTGCCAACTCCTGCCCCGCTGGTGGCACCCCCACCTTATGCCTCTTGGTGGGACCAGCCAGGTACCACTGCCAGTCACTTCGATGCTGGCTGGGTCTCCGGTGCTGCATCTGTGATGGGTTGGGTCTTTCAAAGCCTGACCTGGCACCACTTCTAGCACTGGTCCTGGTGCCGTGTGCCGGGTTGACCCCTCTTTGGTGTCATGTGGCCTCAAGCCAGCGTCAGGTCGTTGAGATCTCCTGGTGTCATTCTCTGCCCTCCCTGGCCCTTGCAGCCTAGGTGACTGCCAGTTCTGGTACTCAAGGTGTTTTTTTTTTGTTGGCATTGGGGGGATCACAGCACTGGGAACCTCCGGGTGCCAGTTTGATTCCTCCTAGCAGTGTCCCCCCGACTTCTTTTTTTGGTGTCATTCGATGCCAGGTCAGTGCCAGGGATCCCCTAACACTGTATCTAGTCCTCCTGGTGCTGCCTTTTATGATGCTGGCCCCTGATGCTGTGTGTTTTCTGTCTGCACTGTTTTTCAGATGCCATGTGTCTAGTGCCCCATGTGGTGTTCGGTGCCTAGGGTCTGGTGCCATTTCTGGTGCTGTGAGTCCGGCGCCATGTCCAGCACCTGGTCCAATGCCTGTGTCCAGTGCCAGTGTCCAGTGCCTGTGTCCAGCACCTGTGTCCTGCGCCAGTTTCTGGTTCATTGTCCAGTGCTGTATCTGGCACCTGGTCCAGCACCGTGTCTGGCACCTAGCCTGGCGTCATTGTCCTGTGCCTGTGTTCAGCTCCTGTGTCTGGCACCTGTGTCGAGCACCTGTGTTCGGTGCCAGTGTCTAGCATTGGTGTCTGGTGCCAGTGTCTGGTGCCAGTGTCCGGCACCTGTGTCCAGCACTGGTGGCCGGTACCACTCTTTGATGCCTATGTTTGGCACCTGTGTTTGGCACCTGGGTCCAGCGCCAGGTCTGGCATTAGGTCTGGTGCCGGGTCTACACTACCCTAGTACCGTCTCTGGAGCTCTCCTCTGGCATCCTGTCTGGCACCCAGTCGATGCTAGAAGTTCTCAGTTAAAGGTACCTCACTCCTGGAACATGGGCTTCTTCTCTAGTCCAGTAATCTGCCAGCAGTCTGTTTCTCACTGGCAAGTGAGCTCGGCGAATCAGGGGCTCAGTTTTTGTCCAATTTTGTGAGATCACTATTCAGTGAGTGGGGAACTCCAGTTGTAGACTCTGCTTGAGCTTCCTCGAGTTGGCTCCAGAAGGCCAAGACATAACTTTTCCTGCTAGAATATATTTAGACTGCCATGTCTATCTTTCCAAGCCCCCCTAGTGCTGGTAATATTGCTCTAACTGGATGTGCATTGGGACAAAATATCTCTGGTGGCACCCTGTTGGCCTTGGCAGATATAGTTTCTCTGTAGGCAGGCTATCAATCAGCTAACAGAGGACCTTTATTTTCAGGTTGGATGTGTCTCAGAGTCTTCTACTCCATCCCAACCTGCACTTCCTTCACCTTCAGACCTGACTCCTTCAGAGATGGAGATTGTTAGCAACAAGGTGTTTCAGAGAGTTCCTGCAATACATTTTTCTGCCCGTAAGCCTCCACTAGAAAGTCCTACACAACCAAATGGAAAGGTTTTTCTACCCGGTGCTCTGAAATTTGCATGAAACCCCTTCTGGGGCCCACCTTACTAAGTTCTGGAGTTCTTGCAGGACCTTTCTGATACTAGTTTGCAGTATTCCACAATCAAGTTTCTTTTGTGTGTTATGTCTGCATGCCATGATCCTTTTGGTACCCTCTACCTCGCTCAACTGCTTTTTTTTTTTAACTGGTTCTTTTAGGGCATTTCTACACATGAGGCCCTTGTTTGGAAGCTGGTGGTTGCTGGGATATAAACATTGTGTTAGGTTTGCTTATTCGCAAGTCCTTCAGCATTTTCCGACTTGTGAGCTAAGTTTTTACTTGGAAAGCAACTCTCTAGTGGCTATCTCTTCTGATTACAGTGTGTCTGAAATCCATCTCCTGATTTTAGATCCTCCTTATTCTGTTTCCCACAGAAACAAGGTAGTTCCTTCCTAAGTGGCATCGCAGATCTTACTTCGAGGGGGCTCTTGGAAACATAGAAACAGACTCTGACAGCAGATAAGGACCACTTGGCCCACCCAGTCTGCCCATTTCCCTACCTAAGGGATAAGCTGCAGATCCTAGCTTTACCAACAGCCTTCTTCCTCCTACCTCCCACTAGAGTTGCCTTATGTCTGTTCCATGCATTCTTAAATTCCCCCACTGTTTTTGACCCCACGACCTCTTCAGGAAGGCCCTTCCATGCGCCCACCAACCTCTCCGTGAAAAAATACTTCCTCACGTTGCCCCTGAGTCATCCCCCCCTCTGTCTTCAAACTGTGCCCCCTTGTTCTTGCACATCTGTTTTTATGAAGCATGCTATCCTCTTGGACTTTGCTGAGTCCCTTGAGGTAGTTGAAAGTTTCTATCATGTCCCCCTTCTCCCTCCTTTCCTCGAGGGTATACATATTAAGCTCTTTTTGTCTCTCTTCATATGGCTTCTGATGCAGACCTTGCACCATTTTAGTTGCCCTTCTCTGGACTGCCTCCATCCTGTCTATGTCCTTGCTGAGATGGGGTCTCCAGAACTGCATGCAGTACTCCAGATGGGGTCTCATCAACTGTCTGTGCAGAGGGATAACAACTTCCTGTTTTCTACTGATGATGCCTCTCCCTATGCATCCCAGTATCCTTCCAGCCCTCCTTACTGCCTTCTCACATTGCTTGCCTACCTTTAGGTCATCTGATATGACTACCCCCAGGGTCCTTTCTATTTTGTTGTTGTTAATACCCCCGTTGTGTACTCTTCCCTTGGGTTTTTGTTTCCCAGGTGCATTACTTTGCACTTCTTTGCATTGAATCTAAGCTGCTATACTTTTGACCATTCCTCCAACCTTGCCAAGTCCCTTCTCGTCCTTTCCACCCCCCTTGTGTATCAACCCTGTTGCAGGTCTTTGTGTTGTCTGCGAAGAGGCATACTTTTCCTTCCAGTCCCTCTGCAATATCACCTATAAAAACATTCAAGAGGATCGGTCCCAGTACTGAACCCTGAAGTACCCCACTAGTAACCTCCCCTTTCTTTGGAGTTGACTCCATTTCCCTCTTTGTCCTGTTGTCCATCCAATTATTTACCCAGGTTACCACCCTAGGACCCACTCCCAGGCTGGCTAACTTGTTTATTAATCTTTTGTGTGAACTGTGTCAAATGTCTTGCTAATGTCTAGGTAGGCCACGTCCACAGCCCCTTCCTGGTCTATTACTTTGGTCACCCAGTCAAAGAAATCTATTAGATTCATCTGATATGACCTTCTCACTGTGAATCCATGCTGCCTTGGGTCCTGTTCCCCGCTGGCCTCTAGGTACTCAACAATTCTTTCTTTCAGAAGTGACTTGGTTATTTTCAAACAACATGAAGTCTTGCTGTATTCTGACTATTGCAGTTAGCGCCAGCACTTGAACTGCCCCAAAGAGAGAAGAGTTAAAATTCTATGCAAGGCATAGGACGTTGAGCTTGAGCTCGGTTGAAAACTCTGTCTGCAGCACTTTGAAACCCAACTGTCAGATTCTTTACTCCGCCTCACTGAACAGTCGCTCTGGAGATTTTCTCATTTGCTCGGTTCAGAAAGTCAGTTAAAGTTGAGGGTTAGTCCAATATTATTCCTCAATTACAGCAGTTCCGTTTTGTCAGTTCAGGACTCTGTCTACGGTACTGTAAGTACTTAGGTAGTTCTTTTGTAGAAATTGTAAAAACTGTATTTTTCAGTCGGTTCAGCTGAACCGATTCTTTAGATCTTTTGTGGGGACCACTTATAAGAGTGCCTGGGCAGAGGAGAGGCAGGCAACTCCTCAAAGGCAGCAAGCTAGGGGCAGGGGCAGGCCATTTCACAGGCCTTTCTACCAAGCGCAGGCCTCTTCTTCCTTTTCTCAGAGAAGGTTCTTTAGAGGGAGAGGCAGAAGGGGGATGAGCAGGGCTGCATCCACCCCTCAGCCTAAGGCTCCTGCCAAGCAGACACCCTGATGTGTCAGCCTGGGTTGACTCCCCCATTCCGGTAGGAGGCAGGCTGGCTTACTTTGTCCAGGACTGGATGTCTGTTACCTCAGACAAGTGGGTCCTGGAGGTAGTAAGCTAGGGACTGGTACTCAGTTTAAAAAATTTTCCGAAAATGAGACCCAGATCCTTTCCACCTGCAAATTTATCAGAAACCCTTGCTCTAGAGGCAGAGGTTTCATCTCTGCTGGCCTTAAGAGCCATAGAGAGAGTTTCTACCCCATACAGGGGCAAAGGTCTGTACTCCAGGTACTTCCTTACCCCCAAAAAGACAGGGGAGTGGTGACCTATCCTAGACTTGAGATACCTGAACAAGTATCTTTTAAAGCCAAAATTCAAAATGGTGACTCTGGGAACAGTTCTTCCATCTCTAAGGCCAGGAGACTGGCTAGCCTCCCTGGACCTCATGGATGCCTATTTTCACATTCCCATCAGGTGCTCCCACAGAAAGTACCTCAGGTTCAAATTGCCCTCAGGCCATTACCAGTTCAGAGCAATGCCCTTTTGCCTAACTTCAGCCCCAAGGGTGTTCGCAAAGTGCCTAGCAGCAGTGGTGGCTTTTTAAGAAGAAAAAGGATTTTAATCTTTCTATATCTGGATGATTGGCTCCTTGTGGGCCAGTCCCCAGACCAAGTCAATTCAGATCTGCAGGTGACCCAACAAGTTCTCACTTCCATGGGTTTCCTTCTCAATCTTCCCAAGTCAGTTCTCGAGCCTGTACAGCTTCTCACTTTTATAGGAGCAGAGCTGGACACGGTCAAGGCAAGAGCTTTCCTTCCTCTGGAAAGGGCAACAGCCATCTCACAGCTGGCCTCTTCCTTCCTTCCTCCCTCTGGTCTCTCGACCAGCAAGGCATTTTCTTCAGCTTTTGGGCCACATGGCAGCTTCCATAGCAGCGGTCCAAGGGGCCGGGTTTCAGATGAGGGACATTCAGTTCCATCTGAGAGCTTTTTGGTCCCAAAGGAAAGATCCTCTTACCAAACTAGTCCCGGTTACTCAGACCCTTATCCAGGCCCTTCATTGGTGGCAGAGTCTGGACAATCTGAGGCAGGGAGTTCCATTTGTCACTCAGAGTCACTCTGTGGTCCTTACCACAGATGCTTCCCTATTGGGGTGGGGAGCCCATCTAGGGGCTCTCACAGCCCAGGGACTGTGGTCCCCTCAGGAATCCCTTCTTCATATCAACCTCCTGGAGCTCAGGGCAGTATTTCTGGCCCTGCAAGCTTTCTCTCAGTCAGTACAGAACAAGGTAGTTCAATTCAGGACAGACAACACTACCACCAGGTGGTACGTCAACAAGCAGGGAGGCACTCGGTCTACGGCTTTGTGCATGGAAGCCATGAAAATATGGTCCCCGGCTTATTCTCTACAAACCTCTCTGGTGGCAATCCACCTCCCAGGAAAGGACAATGTGCTAGCAGATGCACTGAGTAGGATTTCTCAGGGCCATCACGAATGGTCCCTGGACCCTCTGGTGCTGAAAGTGATTTTTTCAAGGTGGGGCACTCCAGAGATAGATCTCTTTGCAGCCCCAGACAATCACCAACTTCCTCTGTTTTGTTGCAGACCCCCAGTTTTGGGCTCAGTCCCTCTGGATGCTCTGATTTTGAACTGGGAAGGGAAATTTCTATATGCCTTCTCTCCCTTTCCTATACTGTTCAAGGTTCTAGTCAAGGTAAGGTCACAACCATGCAAAGTGATTCGGATTGCTCCAGACTGGGCCAGGCAGCCATGGTACCCTCTGTTGCTGTCTCTAGCAGTCCATCTTCCCCTGTCTCTTCCCAGGAATTACAACCTGTTAACCTCTTCTCAGGGGAGGATTTGGTACCCCAGTCTTCGGTCTCTCAATCTCAAGGCATGGCTCTTGAACTGTTAGAATATGCAAATTTGCATCTGTCCCAAGGGGTTGTGGACATTCTCAAAGCTTCTCGAAAGCCTGCCACCAGAAAAACTTAGAACTCCAAATGGAAAAGATTCAGCATTTGGTGTTCCAAGAAGCATATATCCCCAGGCACTGCTGAATTGCCTACAGTTCTGAATTATATGGTTCACCTTAATGGCCTAGGCCTCAGACCAGCTACTCTCAAAGTATATTTGTCAGCTGTTTCTGCTTTCCTGTCATAGGGGAAGTCTTCCTCCCTGTCATCTCACTCTGTATTCTGTAAATTTTTCAAAGGATTGCTTCATACCAATCCCCCTTTAGGGATTATGTTCCTGCCTGGGATTTGAATGTTTGCATTGCTCAGCTTATGTAACCCCCTTTTGAGCCTATGTCCTCAGCAGAGCTCAAGTTCTTGACTTGGAAAACTGTGTTTTTGGTTGCTGTTACCTCTGCCAGACGTATCAGTGAATTTCAAGCCTGTCAGTTGAACCTGACTTCATTTCATTCCATAGAGATAAGGTGGTCCTTTGAACCAATAGAAGGTTCTTACCCAAAGTGGTTTCTGATTTCCATTTAAACCAGTCTATGTCTCTTCCTGTGTTCTTCACTGATCATACTTCCTCAGGAGAGCAGAGGTTGCACACTTTAAATGTTAAAAGAGCTCTTAGTTACTACATGGAATGTACAAAGGGTCACAGGTTTGACTCTCTACAGTTGTTCCTCACTTATGGGGAAGTAGGTAAGGGCAAACCTGCCACCAAGAGAACTATTGCCAGGTGGATTGTGTCCTGTATCCAATTCTGCTATGAGAAACTGGGAAAAATTCCACCCTCAGGCCTGAGGGCTCATTCCACTAGAGGTACAGCTGCATCTCTGGCTGCGGTCAGGGATATTCCTTTGTTAGAAATTTGCCAAGCAGCCACCTGGAAAACAGTTCATACCTTCACCAAGCATTACTCTCTGGATATCCAGGCTAGGAGTGATGCTAGGTTTGGCACAGCAGTACTTCAGAGCCTATTCCCAAAGTAGGTTCTGTCCTTCCTCCTTGGAGGTACTGCTTGGTAGTCTGCAATAGTCAGAATACAGCAAGACTTCATGTTGTTTGAAGAAAAAATTACTCACCTTAGTAATTATGTTTTTTCTAATGGAGTCTTGCTGTATTCTGACCTCCCTCCCTGCCTCCCCTCTCAGAACCTGTTTTGGGAAGTGGGTAGGCAGATGCAGTGTTGCACCCAAGGGGTGTTTTCAGCCCACTTTCTGTTGTTTTTGGGTGCTTTGTGTTTGATTAGTTAAGAATTTTTATGCTTATTACCTGGTTTTTGGTTTTTGGGTTTCCTGACTTGAGTCTTTTAGGAATTAAAAACCTTTGTTGCCAGTTGGCTAGTAGAAATTTTACAATTTCCACATTTATTAAGTCAGTGAGTTTTAGCTCATAAGAATCTGATGGTTGGGTTTCAAAGTGCTGCAGACAGAGTTTTCAACCGAGCTCGAGCTCAACGTTCTATGCCGTGCATAGAATTTTAACCCTTCTCTCTCCGGGGCAGTTCAAGTGCTGGAGCTAACTGCAATAGTCAGAATACAGCAAGACTCCATTAGAAGAAACATAATTACTAAGGTGAGTAATTTTTTCTTCCCTACCACTGAGGTCAAACTAACAGGTCTGTAGTTTCCTGCCTCTGCTTTGCTCCCACTTTTGTGAAGGGGAATCACATCCGCCCTCCTCCAGTCCTCCAGTACCACACAACCCTCCCATGGTTTGTTAAAAAGGGTACTCTGGTGCTACTAGTTTTCCCCTTAGTTCTTTTAGAATTCTGGGGTGAATCCTGTCAGGCCCCATTGCTTTTTCCACTTTCAGTTTTAGGAGTTCTTTCAGGACCCTTTCTTCTGTAAATGGACTGGTATCGCTCCCCCCCCCCATCCAATGTGCTTCAATTATTTGGTTTAGGTACCGCCCCCTCTTCTTTTGTGAATACTGAGCAGAAGCATTTGTTCAGTATCTCTGCTTAGTCACTGTCACCCTCTTCCCACCCCTCCCTTTATTAAGCCGCACAATCCCTCCCCTGGTCTTTCTTCGCACCCTAATGTACCTATAAAAGGTTTTATCCCCCTTCTTAACTGAGTTGGCTATCTTTTCCTTGGTTTGGGCCTTTGCTATTCTGACTGCCTTCCCCGCTTCCTTCTGCTTTAACTGGTACAGTTCTCTGTCCTGCTCCTTCTGTGTTTCCTTATACTGTACTTCCTGAATGCTGTCTTTTGTTCCCTTACCTTCCCCGCCACCTCTTTTGAGAACCATAGTGTTTTTTCCTTTGTTTTGTTTATTTGCTTCGCACTAAAGCTTGTTGCCTCTGTGATGGCAGCTTTGATTTTCCCTCATTGTTTCTCCACCCCACCTTCTTGCCTGTTTGCTAGTGTTTTTCTTAGCACTCCCCCATTTTTCCAAAGTCAGCCCTCCTAAAGTCCAATACCCTCACCTTTGTGTGACTTGACTCTATTGCTGTGTTTATTGTGAACCACACTGTTTAGTGGTTGCTTGTTCCCAGATGACTACCCACTTCTAAATCTAATATCCTCTCTCCATCCCTGTTTGAGAGTACCCAGTCTAAGACTGCTCCCTCCCGAGTGGGTTCTGACACTAGCTGTCTGAGGCATGCCCCCCGTAGGGCATCGAGAATTACCCTGCTCTTGGATGTGGCTGCAGCAAACATGCTCCAGTTAACATCTGGCATATTCAGGTCCCCCATCAACAGTATCTCCCCCTTTTCTGCCATTCTAAGGATGCCTTCTATCATTTTCTTGTCCATTTCCTTCCCCCTGAGACGGGGGTCTGTATACAACCACCATACGGATTGTGGTGCTATTTCCTGTCTCCATGGTGACCCATAGTGCCTCCTCTCCTCCCTGTTTCCCTTTTAGTTCCATTGCCTTGATCCCTTCCCTTACATAGAGAGCTACTCCTCCTGTTTTACCCTCCCTGTCCCTCCTGTAGATTGTGTACCCTGGAATGTCGACATCCCAGTCTTGGTTCTCTGTGTACCATGTTTCTGTGACTGCCATGATATCCAGGTGTCCCTCTTCCATCAATGCCACTAGTTCAGGGAGCTTGTCACCTAGACTACATGCACTGGTACTCATCACCTTCCATTTTTTGATAGCCTTACCCCTTTTAGCGCCATCCCTGTCCTTGCTGCCTTTGCCTTTTTCTCCACTGACCACTGTCCTGCTCTCTATTGACTTCTCTACCTTAGTGTTGCAGCAGGCAACATCAGTAGGACTGAAGTGGCCAGGCACCAGGACCACACGGAAAACTTCTAGCTAGCAGTCTGTCACGGGGGACTGCACCCACCGACATCAGCACACTGACGTCCGCCTATCCTATAAAGGGGGTGGTCCTCGAGACCTTCCTCAGTTCTTTTTCACCATCGATCTGCACAAGACGGACCTACACAGATATGTGCTTCAGTTGACCGCCATTTTGCTCGCGTTTACCCGCAGTTTCTTTCTTTCTTTTTCTAGCAGTATTAACATTGATTTTTGGTGTTTCCTCCATCAGGTTTATGTCTTCTTCTACAGCCTTATCTTCTGACCAGCCAAGCGGTGAGCAGATACCCACCAAAGATGGTCTTGCTTCCTGCCTGCTGTGCTTAGGTCCCAACCATGACACCGAGGCCTGCCAGCACTGCCAGCACTTCAACCAGGCCACACAGAGACGCCTTTTCAAGACCCTCGAAAGCTACGTGCTAAAGCAGACATTGGCTGCAATGGAGAAGGAGCTTCAGGCCAAAAGCTCTTCAACTTCCCGTGCTCAGTTGTCTGGGGCATTTTCTTCTTCCCAGAAGGAGAAGAAGTCCAGTGGGAAACATAAGCACTGGTACAAGCACCTGGACCATCCTCGGTCAGCCTCTTGCTTGCCGCACAGACTGGCTTCCGTCTCTGGATCTTCCTTCCGCTGGGGGTCCTTCCTCAGCAGCCCTCACTCCCTCCGGGCTGCCAGTGGTACAGCCGCCCACCCTCATCTCCATTATAGGCGGTGGCTCTTCAGGGCAGCAGACTTTGTCGCTTTCCTCCCAGCCTCTGACACTCAGGCCCTTCGCTCACAGGGGTCCTCAGCCAGGCAGCTCCACCTTGGTTTGAGCCTCCGGTGGGCGGGTCTTTACTCTTTGCCTCCCCGTCAAGGCATTGCCTTCGTCGGTCCCCAACTCTGGGGCCAGCACTAGCCCTTCCAGGCATCACCCAGAGCAAGCACTCACCTCTTCTTTTACACCGGTGATGCCTCTGCCCTTGCCTTGGGGAATTCCCCCCTTAGGCTTCATCCTCGTCTCTGGGGCCAATGTTGGCTGTTTCAACTGACCAACACCACCAGCCTTTGCCTCTCAGTCCAGTGCCGGCCACACTGACGCCTCAACCGTTGACTTCTCAGCCATCGTAGCCTCAGTCCCTGCCTGCGCCACAACTGACGCCCGCTGGCCTTTCTAGGGCTCCCCAGCTGGCACTTGGTGGACCTACGCTAGGGTACCCTATGCCAGCTGCTCCACCGATGTATCTGTACCCTCCACCTCAGTATTCTTATCCACCCAGTAATTCTCCTCCACCGGTGGATTATAATGCCTTATTTTCGGCCTGGTGGACCTTCATGCAGAACAAGGATGCACCAAGGCAGCCTTCTTCTCCTCGTCCTCCATGGGACCCCCCTCCTCGGGATTTAGACTGGGCAGGACCTAGCAAATCCCGTATCAGAGGGTCTTTTGGGGGTCATATGAGGAACTCTGACCAGCATATTGATGACCATCGCCCTCAGACGCCGGTCCCTCACAGTGATCAGTCATGGGACGATTCCTCCTCCTCTTCCTCCTCTGAGTCATTGGAGGATTTGAAGGGCACTTCTGATGGTCAGGATCCTCCTATGGAGGCCCCTTAGTCTCCCCCTGATGATCCCTCTTTTCTTGATGTGATGCGCCATATCCAACCCCTTATGGGATGGAAGACAGAGAAGCTTGACCCAGAGCTCCGTTGCCCTGCTATATACCTCCAGAAGAAGGAGACCCTTCCTTTGGTGGTGCCTCCTTTAATTGAGTTGTATGATGACGTTACTAAGGGGACTTGGAACAATCCTTCTTCCACCCTGGCTTTGGCCAAAAATGCAGACCACCTTTACCATGCGCAAGTGGGCAAGCCCTTCTTTGATAAGCACCCCACAATAGACTCATCATGAATGCAGCGCATGACCGTATTAAGAAGCCCTAACATCTCAGTACCCACCCCCTGACAAGGAGTCTCACCAACTGGACCACTGTGCAAGCGAGTTTATGTCTCTGCCACACTAGCCATTCCAGCAATTAACTATTTGGCCCATAAGGTACTGTACTGGATCAGGCGAGGGATCTGGTCGAAACCCTCCCTGAGGACTCTACTAAAACGCAGTTGGCCCAACTCCTAAAATCAGGCTTGGATGTGGGCAACCATGTATTGAGGGTGGCATATGACACTGCTGATGCCTCTGAGGGTGGGGCAGCAGCAGGCATCTGCCTTCACCGCCATTCTTGGCTCAGGGTATCGGGCTTTGCGCCTGACATACAGGCTAAAATAATAGATCCCCTTTTCAGGGTTCTGCCCTGTTCTGGGGAGATGCCCAGGATATCATCTCCTGCCTTGAGGAGTCTGGCAAGGCCTTGAGGTCAGCACATTCACTCTATCGGTCCCAACCACAGTCTTCCCAACATCAGTCCTTTCACCGTTACCCTCACCAGCCTTCCAAGGTATAGCAGTCAAAAGGACCCTTTAAGCACAAGGCAAATGTCCCACCAGCCAGTGGAGCTGCCCCTAGGGCCCCCAGAGCGCTCACAGCTGCTGTGCCCACCCCTGGATCCACTGTCTGACCCTCCCCCCCAGCAGAGGCCTTGGGGAGGCGATTGGGGGTCGGTTCTCTCTTTACCTCGACAGGTGGCGAGCAGTAACCTTAGATCAATGGGTGCTGCAGATTACTAAAAGAGATCACACCCTCAAATTTCTGGATCCCCCTCTGGAAAGTCATTCCTTGCTCTCCCACTGTCCTCAGGTCCACATCTCCCTCATCTCGGAGGAGATTCAGGCACTTCTGCACAAGACGGTCATAGAGCCTGTCCCTCTGGCTCAAAGAGGAAAAGGGTTCTACTCACACTTCTTCCTTGTCCCCAAGAAGACAGGGGACCTGAGGCCAATCCTGGACCACGGCCACTTGATCCTGTACGCAGAATACAAGCACTTCAGAATAGTCACCCTCCAGGGACTGTTGCCCCTCCTTCATTAGGGGGACTTGCTCTGTTCCCTTGACATGCAGGATGCCTGTCATCATATCCAGGTCTTCCCAGTGCACCACCACTTCCTCCGTTTTTGTTTCAGAGGGACCACTTTCATTTCAGGGCCCTTCCTTTTGGCCTTTCCTCATCACCTCAGGTCTTTACCAAGTGTCTGGTGGTGGTGGCTGCGGTCCTGAGGAGACAGGGCTTTTATGTGTTCCCTTACCTGGATGACTGGCTGCTGACAGCCCCATCCAGGGACCTCTTGCTGCAGACCCTGGAAGGCACCTTTTGACTTTTCCAGGCTCTAGGGATCACAGTCAACCTGCCAAAGTCTTGTCTCTTTCCAGGCCAATGCCTTCAGTATATTGGGGTGGTCCTGGACTTGTCTCAGGGCAAAGTCTTCCTACTGAGAGAAAGGGCAGAGTGCTTGATAGCACAGGCCCGGCTAGTATCCTTCAGCCATCAGATACCAGCCAGAGAGTTCCTCCATCTGTTGGGGTGCAGCGGTTATAGCCACAGTTCCTTTGGCCCATCTACATATGAGGATTCCCCCAATGGACTCTTCGGGTCCAATGGAACCAACACACCAATGACCTAGACCAGCCGGTGATGGTCTCTGACACAATGCGGAGGACCTTGGAGTGGTGTCAGAACTCTGCGACTCCTGCAAGGGGTTCCCTTCCCAGCTGTGTCCTCTCAGCAGATTCTCACTACAGACACCTCAGGTCTGGGCTGAGGTGCCCACCTAGCCAACCATCAGACCCAGGGGACCTGGGCTGACTTGGAGCAGCATCTCGACATCAGTGTACTGAAGATGCAGGCAGTCCTTTATGCTCTGCAGGCCTTCCAGACACACATTCTTCCCAGCCCACTGCTGGTGTAGGTGGACATGTCTGTAATAATAATAATAACACTTTATTTATTGTGTGCCTTTCAAATATATAAAGTGTCTGTAGTATACTACATCAACAAACAGGGGGGCACTCATTCCTACCCTCTTTGCTGGGAGGCAATGAGAGTCTGGTACTGGGCTATCATCATCGAGCATGACCTGGACCTCTCAGCCGTCCATGTTCCTTGCAGCCAGAATGCCTTGGCCAGGTCTAAGCCAGTCCAAGTTGAGGGCTCACGAGTGGGAACTCCTGTGCTCAGTAGTCAAAGATCTCTTCGACAGGTGGGGACACCCAGACTTGGACCTCTTTGTGTCCCCACTCAATGCAAAACTGCTGCTTTACTGCTTACTCATCCAGGGCCTGGAGTTTTCTGGCATGACACATTGTCCCTTTCCTGGAAAGGGAGGTTCCTTTATGCCTTTCCTCCCTTCCTGCTCCTGCAGAGGGTCCTCCTCAAGCTTCAGTCAGAGGGGGCTGAAATGATTTTCATAGCTCCCTACTGGCCATGTCAGATTTGGTTCCCTTTGCTGCAGCAGCTGGCAGTGGAACCTCCAGCTCCCTTGCCTCTGTGCACCAGCTTGCTCTGACAGGAGCAGGGCCTCCTGGTCCATCCCAACCCTCGTTCCTACATCTTCATGCGTGGCTCCTGCAGACTTAGCTGTCACCCACTTTAGGGTTTCTTCCAGGGTTGCTGATGTCCTGGTGCCTGCCATAAAACCTTCCATTAGAGCCACCTATGCCATGAAGTGGAAGCGCTTCTCCCTATGGGCTGATGCTCGCCACCTGGATCCCTTCACCTGTCCAGCTAATCTTATTCTGGAGTACCTCCTCTCCCTTTTGGATTTGGGCCTGGGGTACTCCATTCTTAAAGTGCAACTTTCCACCATCTCTGCATACCATGCACCTATTGAGGGCAAAGCTGTTGCCCAGTTGGAAGTATCCCACACATTCTTGCAGGGTATCTTGCATTTGAAACCTCCCTTTTGGGACCCTGTCCCTCCATGGGACCTTCGTTTTATGTTGGAAAAGCTCACTCTGCCTCCCTTTGAGCCAGCCGTGAGTTGCGAGCTACACTTTCTGTCATGGAAAGCATTGTTTCTGGTTGTTGTTACTTCTGCTTAGAGGATTTCCGAGCTTCAGGCTCTGATGTGTAAAGAGCCTTACATGGTTTTTCACAAAGCTAGTGTGTCTTTACGTACTAATCCTAAGTTTCTGCCTAAGGTGGTGTCTGAGTTCAAACTAAATCAGTCCATCCATCTACCAGTTTATTTCTCCGAGTATTCTAATCAGGGGGAGGCCTTACTGCATACTTCACAGGGTTCATAGACGTTCATAGGGTGCTCCATTATTACAGAAATCACACCCAGCCCGTTAGAAAAACTGATCAGTTGTTTGTCTCGTTTGCCCCTAAGACAGAAGGGGCACCTGTTTCTAAACAGTGTTTGTCTAAATGGTTGGCAAATTGCATTGTGTACTGTTACCATAAGTACAACAAGCCTTTGCTTGAGACGGTTAAGGGTCACTCCACCAGAGGTATGGCTGCCTCTACCGCCTGTTTCAGGAATGTGTCTGCTGCAGACATCTGTGCAGCTGCCACTTGGAGCTCTGTTTACACCTTTGTCCGTCACTACAATCTGGACATTACCTCCAGATGCAGTGCCAGTTTCGGTGTAGCTGTGCTTTCATGAACAGTCTGCTGTTTCCTTCTGCCTCCTCCCGGCTGACTCTCAGTCAGTCTTGGTACTGCTTGGGACTCAGTCCTAGCAGTGTTGCCTGCTGCAAGAGCCCCCTCAAAGTAAAATAGTACAGTCACGTGAGAACTTCTTCGCATTTATCGTAACTTTCCTTGGCTCTGAGGAATTGCCTCAGTTCTCCATGTTTACCTTTTGCGCTGGGGTCTCCGGCGGGAGAAGTGAGGTAGGTCTGGGGGACTGCTCCCTTTTTAGGATAGGCTGACGTCGGCGGGGCGCCCCGTGATAAACTGCTCGCTAGAAGTTTTCCATGTGGTCATGGCACCTGGCAGCTTCAGTCCTACCATTGTTGTCTACTGCAAGATCTCCTCTCTAAGATTTACTGTTACAGTAAGTTCTTACGTAACTACTTTCTGTCTCTCTCTCAATTGGCCACTGTGCTGCTTACCTACTATGCTAGCTTCCAGAATGATGGAAAGCTCTTTCTTTACATTCTCTGATCGTTCAGGGGGTCCTCATTTCTCACCTAGACAGAACTAGGATTTCAAGCAATCCATACAGCTTTTGGCCTCTTTTGCTTCGGTTGAAGACTGTGGGCAGGACTGAGGGAAGCACTTTGCTGGTAAGTTTGTGACTGTTTGTACTTGGCTGAGTCTGTACCTTAAGTGCAGGCTCATATTTCAGGGGATTCATGTGGTTTGAAATTGAGGGATTTTCCTAACTGCCATGCAGTGGGCAGGACTGAGGGAGTTAGTTTGCTGGTAAGTTTGTGATTGTTGGTTTGCACTTGGCTGAGTCTGCACCTTAAGTGCAGGATCATATTTCAGGGGGTTAGTGTGGTTTGAAATTGAGGGCTTTTCGTAAGTGCCATTCAGTGGGCAGGACTGAGGGAATCAGTGTGCTGGTAAGTTTATAACTGTTTGTTTGTACTTGGCTGAGTCTGTACCTTAAGTGCACGCTCATATCTCAGGGGATTAGTGTGGTTTGAAATTGAGGGCTTTACCTAACTGCCATTCAGTGGGCAGTGACAGCAACACTTTTGAACATTTGAACCGGGCGCTTTAAATTCGGTTCAGTGGAAAGGAGCTGCACTAGTGGGAAGCAGGCAGGCAGAGAGGAAGTAGCCTGCATCCCACCTTGACGAGCGTGGGGGGAGGAGTGTGGAGCCAGTGCCAGAGGACTTCTTGGCTGATTACTTTCGAACACAGCTGGTGGTGTAAAGATGCAAGCTTATACAATGAGGGTGGCCTGTATCTGTCCGAGAAGGGGACCTCGGCCCTTAGTGAGAAGTTTCAAAGCTTCATTATACAATGGCAAAAAAAATATTGTGCTCTGATTGGTCAGTCTGAGACTGGACCCATGATGTTATCCCAGTACAACATCACGGGTCTAGTCCCAGCACACACAAGACCGTTTCAAATGTTATACGAATCATGCCACAGCCCATGTCCAAGTTGCCCACACTTGGCATGGTTGCTGTGGCTTTTGCCAATACTTGCTCATTTTTTTTTTTAATAAATCACTCCTTCCAACAGGCACTAAAAAGTCCAGCACACCCACCATGAATTAAAACTGTCCACTTTAACAGTACCACAGTATACCTTTCCTATCTAGCTTCGCATTTTAAGACATATTTTAAACAAACTAACCTGCCATTAATGCGATCGCCCTCAACACTCGTCACTCATTTCCCAACCCAAACACAGTAAGCATGTGACACAGCGCTTCGGTAAAACTCAAAATAGATACATCATTTCTTCACTTTTTTCCTCTCAAACACACCATGACTCTAGTGAAGCAAGAAAACACTCCACGGACAGAACACTGTGGCAGCGCAAAAGAAATAATTTTTTCACACCCTCACAAATCCACTCCATTTCCAACTTGTCACAGCTGTCCCGCCGAAACCTCTGCTGGAACAATCAGTCACCAAATAAAGCGGGAGCAGAGGGGCGGTTCGGGGGCTAGAGAATTAATCTGCAACACTGGCAACGCAAAAGAAATAATTTCTTCACTCCCTCACATATCCGATCCATCTTCAAAGTGGGAGCAGCGGGGGATTCGCGGGCTAGAGAATTAATCTGCAACGATGCACAGTGTGACAATGGCACCAGCGGTTGGAGTACAAGCAGCCACCAAATAAAGCGGGAGCAGCGGGGGATTCGGGCTAGAGAATTAATCTGCAACGATGCACAGTGTGACAACAGCACCAGCGGTTGGAGTACGCAAGTGAGATCTGCGGGGGTGATGAAATAAAACTTACTGAAGAAGCCACTGTAAACAGCATCAGAACTAGAAACAAAATAAAAATGAAAACATAGAAGGAAAAACGAAGTGGCTTAACAACAATACAGCTGAATACCACAAAATCAACAAGGCACAGTTACTGCAAGGACTGAGTACTGCAAAGCTATAATTACAATGCTACAGCTCTACCCACTGGCCAGATCAATACGGTACCATCTAGTGTCCAAAAGAAAAACTGCACTTTTTTTAAAACAGATACTTCCACACACAAAATGATTAAAAACCCGCCAAATATATATTTTTCTACTTTTTATTTAATATAAAAACAAGAGCCATTGTATAATAGCAATAATGCACTCGAGGGTGTGTGTTGTGCTGGGATAACGTCACTTCTGGGTGATTGATGCACTCGGCCTGCGGCCTCATGCCTAATCACCCCAGGCGTGACGTTATCCCAGCACAACACACACCCTGTCGTGCATTATTGCTTAAACAGTGAACATTTACACTGGCCAAGGGGGAAGAGCCAGGAGGGTCAAGGGCCTTAGAAACACCCCCCATGGGAACATGCAGGAACATAAGTTGACAATAGTAAAAGCTGAATCAGGCAGAGAGGGGCATGCAGGCGAAGCGTGTATAAGAGGCAATATGGGGAGGGGGAGAGCACATATGAAAGCAAACTGGTGTGGGGGGAAGAGGCAAGGGAGTGAGAACAGGAACAGAGGAAGGGAAGACTGTAAACAATGGAAGGTCATGTTAACAAATGCCTGCAGCCTGGGAAATAAGGTTCCAGACCTGGAGGCCTTGTTGGTGGAAGCAGACCTTGACTTAGCAGTAATAACAGAGACATGGTACTCTGATAATCATGGCTGGGGCATCAATGTACCTGGTTATACAGGAGGGGTAGAGAGGGTAAGAAGGGTGGGGGGTGGCCCTGTACATCAGAGATGGTATAAAAGCTGCAGAAGTTCAGGGAAGACAGGGGGAGGCCCAGGCAATGTGGGTCACCCTTGAGCCAGGTAACACCACAGCAGTACACACAGGGGTGATCTATAGACCTCTGGCAAAGAGGGATGAGGTAGATAGGGAACTAATGGAGGACATACATGACATGGCAGCTAAAGGTGAAATCCTGCTACTAGGGGATTTCAATATGCCGGACGTGGATTTGTGGCTGCTTCAGCCAGAAGCACAAGTCATCCTGGAATTCCTGCAGGGGTTAGGTCTCAGGCAGCTGGTGCATGAATCAACCAGGGACAAGTCAGTTCTGGACCTGGTATAGACCAATGGGAACAGAGTCAAAGGAGTACAGGTGGAAGGGCAGCTGGGGTCCAGCAACCACCACATGGTGTGGTTCAGCATGGATACAGGGACCCAAGTGAGCCACATAAGGGCAAAAGTATTAGATTTTAGGAGGGTGGATTTTACTGAAATGGCTAGATGCATAAGAACACTCTTGGGGAAGGAAAAGGTAATGGGGGGTGGAGGAACAGTGGGGGAAACTGAAGGAAGCCGTAGCGGAGATAACAAACCAATGCATTAGGATAATGGCCAAAGGGAACAGAAGAAGGAAACTACTATAGTTTTCTAAAGAGGTTGGAGACAAAGTAAGGGCTAAAAGACTGAACTTCAAAAAATATAGGGAGGCCCAAAGGAAGGAGGACAGGTAGGTGTACATTGAATGTCTAAGGGAAGCAGGGAAAGCTGTAAGAAGAGCTAAGGCACAAACAGCGGAGAGTTTAGCACGGACGGTGAAAAAAGGGGACAAGACATTCTATAGATACGTCAGCGACATAAGAAAAAATGGGGGAAGGGGATAGTGAGGCTTAGAGGGGAGGCAGGAGAGTGTGAGGAGGGGGATCGAGACAAGGCAGAGATACTGAACAAATACTTCTGCTCAGTATTCACTAAGGAGGAGGGTCAAGGACCGCAGTTGGGTAGCAGAGGCAGTGGGGGGTGGGCACCAGTCCATTCACAGTGCAGAGAGTTCTGGAAGAACTCACAAAACTGAAGGTGGATAAAGTCATGAGGCCAGACAGAGTACACCCAAGGATATTAAGGGAGCCACAAAGAGAACTTGCAGCACCTCTGGCTGCCCTGTACAGAGTCACTCGACACAGGAGTGGTTCCAGAGGACTTGAGAAGGGCGCATGTAGTACCACTGCACAAAAGTGACAGTAGGGAGGAGGCAGGGAACTACAGGCCAGTCAGCCTCACCTCAGTAGTGGGGAAGATCACGGAGACACTGCTGAAAGAAAGGATAGCAGCACACCTGGAATCCAGGGGAGCCCAGGACCTGAGGCAACACTGATTTACAGCAGGGAGATCGTGTCAAACAAATCTGATAGATTTTTTTGTTTGGGTGACAAGGGAAGTGAATCAGGGAGGGGCAGTAAGCATCACCTAGCTACAGTGAAGCCCACCAGGATGAAGCGCAGCACTACAGAATTCTGTAGTAGAGTTACTGCAGTAAAAATGCAGTTTCAATGGGAGTTAATCCCTTTTGTCTTGCAGCAAACCTGTGACACTGTGCTTCATCCTGATGGGCTTCACTGTAGATTTCAGCAAAGCCTTCGACACCGTCCCACATAGAATGCTGGTTAACAAGATGGGAAGTCTGGGCATGGGACAAAAGGTGATACACTGGGTTAAAAACTGGCTGACAGACAAGAGGCAGAGGGTGGTGGTAAATGGGATCCAATCCAGGGAAAGAGGGGTGACCAGTAGAGCACCACAGGGACCAGTACTGGGACCAGTCCTGTTCAATGTCTTCATTAGTGATATTGCAGAGGGGCTGGAAGGAATGGTCTGCCTATTTGCAGATGACACCAAGATCTGCAACAGGGTGGGTACTCCAGAAGGGGGTCCAGAAAATGAAGAGGGACCTGGAGAAGCTTGAAAGATGATTGGAGACATGGCAACTGAGGTTAGGAGGCAGTATAGTGCAGTGGTTTAAGGCTCTGAGCTGCAAACCTGGAGACCTGGGTTTGAATCCCACAGCCCCCACTTGCATACTGTGTGACCCTGAGCAAGTCACTTAACTTCCTTGTGCTCTCAGGTTGCACCTGTAAACAAGCTTTCAGCTTAGTGTGTCTCTCCTGGTAAAACAAAAGTAAAAAAAAACGTTAAGAAGTGTAAAATAATGCATCTGGGTAGAGGAATCCCTGGGGGAAAGCTACAGGATGGGGGGGGAGCTGACTGTCATTAAAGAGGAAAGGGACCTAGGGGTTATCATCTCTGATGACCTCAAGGTATCAAAGCAATGCGCAAAGGCTGCAGGGAGGGCCAGTGGCATGCTGGGGTGCATAGGCAGGGTATCACTAGCAGGAGGAGGGAGGTGGTGATGCCATTGCATAAAACATTGGTAGGGCCTCACCTGGAGTACTGCATGCAGTTCTGGAGGCCCCACCTATAAGGACATAAACAAGGTGGAGGCTATCCAGAGAAAGGCAACAAAGATGGTGCTGGGCTTGCAACACAAAACATATGAGGAGAGACTAGGGGACCTCAGTATCTACTCACTGGAAGAGAGGAGAGAGCGGGTGACATGATATAAACTTTCAAATACTTCAAGGGCATAAACAAGGTGCAGGTGGGGGACCTTTTCCGAAGGAGAACTAGTACTAGAACAAGGGTCCACGATATGAAATTGGAGGGAGGTAGATTAAGGGGTAATGTGAGGATGTTTTTCTACACAGAGAGGGTAGTCAACACTTTTAGTAGCCTGCCACAAGAGGTAGTGGGGGCAAGCACAGTAAAGGGGTTTAAGCATCCCTGGGACAGGCACGGAGAACCTTGAGAGGGGAGGGAGTGATGAAAAGCCATTGATCACATAGGGTCAGTGGTAACATACACTGCATAGGGCCTACGGGCAGACTAGATGGGCCTAGTGGTCCTTATCTGCTGGCAATTTCTGTGTTTCTATGTTTCTAAGAGTCAGCCTCCTCCAGTTGTGCGCATTTCAACCTAGGTGATGAGCTGTTTGCTCCTCTGCTATGCCATGACATAGGTCATGCTGAAAGGTCTGTTACACTCCAACTCCACTACTGCAGTTTTCATGTCTCTAGCAAGAGTTCACCCTGCACCTGTCGGTGATACATTGCAAAGCTGTAACTGGGATCGTAGTACACATTTTGTTACACACTGTGTCCTGCATATCTCAGTCAGGCAGTTTGCCACTTGGCAGGACTGTCCTGAAAAGACTTCTTCCAGAGTGAGTTTTTCACTCCTACTACCCTACCCTAGGCATTCTTTCTCAGCTTGGTACTCTGTCCCATTAGTGTGAATAAATGGTGAAAATACATACCTGAAAGATTTGAAAATTACGTACTTACCATAATTCTTGATCTTCTAGGAATATCTTCACCATTTATTCACACGCCCACCCACCATCCCCCGAGCTGACTTCCTTGGGGTTTTACTCTTTCCCTTGTTCAATGCTTGCTCTGTAAAGACACTGTCTACTCATACACTGAACATGCTTACACAGGTCACCAGGGCTCATCTGCACCTCCTTAGAAAAAAAAGGAACTGAGGCAGTTAGGGGCTGGTGCTGAGGTAAGCCAGGCGTCGCAATCTGCTCTCGCAGCACCATGCATGCATACGGCTTGCCTCAGCGCCAGCCATGTTGAAATATTCTGGCTCCCACAGGGTCCTAGTGCATCCAGCACAGACCCATTAGTGTGAATAAATGGTGAAGATATTCCTAGAAGATCAAGAATTATGGTGAGTGTGGAATTTTCATTTTCTACCCAAGTCAGATGTCATGACCAACTGATGGGTGTTCAAGATCATCAGTCATGCTCTTCAGCTCAATTTTTTGTCATAGCTGCCCCGCTTAATCAGACTTCCAAACGGCGTATACTCTCCAGACCACCTTTTGGTATTCGGAGAAGAGGTGTCTTCTAACCCCAGTAATGCTCAGGATATTCATAACTTTGTGCAGTGAGCCTGGAGGGTTGGACTGCCCGGAGAGATGGGACACATGCAAACGATGGAATTATTTGCACGTGAGCATCTTTTAGATACTGCCTGTACCAACTGTAGTGTTCTAACCTCTTTAGATTTTTCTCTCCGCCTGAAAGTCTGGTCTCTCAGAGTTTCTGTCACCCTCTTTCGCGTGAAGAAAGATACAAAATCTTCAAAAACCATAAGTATACTTAATTTCTTTACTGCCTCTACTGATTGTCAGTTTAGATCTAGTTTATTATTAAAAAGTAGATTGTTTTCTCGGTTCCTCGCGGTTCGGCATAACCGTGAGGGATCCGAGTTAGTTTAAGTTATTTAGGTTCTCTGACTAAAGAACCTATTTTATTTTCCCTAAATTTTGGTCCTTACAAAGTTTATTTGTAACTATTTTTATCAGTTACAGAACCGCTGACCCGGTTCATTTTTTCATCTCCTAGTTCAGTTCCTCTGGTTCCTATCGGTTCCGGAACCAACTACAAAAAAATTAAAAAGAGAAAGAAAAACTGTTTAAATAACCACAACAGTCTTTATTATTTAGCGGTTGGTGGTTTTTCTCTTTGGCTTTCACCATGGCAGAGAAACCTAAAAAGAGAACCGGGGAGCCCGGGTTTAAAAACTGTTTAAAGTGTGGAGATGTGTTTGCTAAGGCAGACAAGCACACCTTATGTATAACTTGTCTGGGTTTCGAACATCTGGACCAGGAATGTGAAAATATGTAAAACTTTTCCAGATAAAACTGTGGAAAAGTGCCTTGAATGGCTCAATAAGAAGTTTCCTAGGGGTCCCTCAGTGTCTGACCAGCTGACACCCCAGTCTGTTGTGGCTGAACCCACAAGTGCTACTACCCCTGCCCCTGATATGGGCAAAAAAGGGGCAAAAAGAGGAAAAGAACCGGCTAACTTTCCGGTTCCCTCAAAGAAGGCAAAGAAACTTAAACGTGCAGAACCCTCTCCTGTTAACCCAGGGACTTCTGCACAGGTGTCTGCAATGCCTTCAGCTCAAGAGATAGCTCAGGCATTCAAAATTATTCAGGCTCTGCAGAGCATCATCCCTCAGCCTCCTGCCCCTTCACAGGGTCCCCAGGTTGCTAATACTGTGTTGCCCTCTGTACCGGAGCAACTATTTTTTGAAGAGGATGATGAGCCTTATGAGGAGGACGAACCTATCCCTCCAGAGGTGTCCCCTGAGCAGGATTTTGGTTCACCTCCCAGGGGGGTCTGAGGATTTTTCCTCCCACTTTTCCTTTGTAAGGAAAATGGCAGATGCCCTAGATATCGCCACAACAGAGCAAGTGGAGGATGAGGAGGAAATTGAGTACCTGAATATGATGGGTTTAACACCCACAAAGGCCCTCCTCCTCCCAGTATATACATTTTTTAAGAAGGATGCTCTGAAGCTTCTGCAGACCCCTAATTCTATTCCTCCCATCGACAGGAGAATAGACAAGAAGTACCAGTTGGATAGGGAGGGAGCTGACTTCCTCTTCTCCCATCCAGATCACCAAGGGGTAATACAACAGGCAGCCTGTGATAAGGCTAAGGTCCCTCTGTCCTCACATCCACCGGACAAGGACTCCAGAAAATTGGACAGTAGGGTCAAAAAAGGCTATTTGTCAGCCTCACTGGCCATGAGACAGGCTACCTTCCAGGCTTATGCTGCCCAGTATCAGAAATCCCTGTGGCAGTCGGTACTGGCAATGTCCATGAAAGCCTCCTCACCCTTATCAGATGACCTGGCTGAAACTGCCAGTTCTAGGGACATGGATATGTTGTTCAATCCACACTTACTGGCAGGTTCCTTGCCGCTTTAAATCTTGTCGGAAGGTCTTCAAGCTGGCTCTTCCCACCCTCCCGGGTGGTAAAACTCTCGGCTCCACCCCATGACGCCAGATCTTCCTTACCACTTGGAAGCTCAGGTTCCCTCTTTTGTGCTCTGCGTTTTAGGCCTGGATCCAAATTATTTTAAAAATTTACAAGACTTCGGTCTTTATCTTCCCTCGCAGCTGCGATGGACAAATCGACTCCCGGATTTCGTCGGAGCCCCTGTGGGCAGAAAATGTCCCGGACCGATCTGCACTCCATGTGCGTTTACTGCCTGGGGCTTGGCCACGATTCGCAGGCCTGCGACTTGTGCAAGGCCTTTTCGGCCACGGTCTTAGAGGATCGCGCTGCCAGATTGCAACTTGGGCACCCGAGAACGTTATCCTCCGGTCAAGTCGAAGGAGGCTCACATGCTGTCATCGGCTGCGGGCTTGGCTGAACAGCTCGAACAGATGATCGCCCTCTAGGAGGAAGCGGCCCAGGCTGCATCATCTTCTTCGGTCATGGCATTTATCCTGCTCTCCTTGAGCTCCTCCTACACGGCTTCGTTCAAGGAACTTTGCCAATCCCTCTCCAACGAGGGAGAGGGGCCATCGGGACATTCCTCTCGGTCCAAAAAGAAGGACTCTAAGGGTAAGTCCCACCGTCGACGTTTGTGGGAGTGGGAGAGGTCCCCTTCCCCAGATAGTCGACACTCGACTTCGGTCAAGGTTGCAGCTAAGGCTGCTGGCTTCACGGTGTCCCCGTCAGGTCAGCTGGCTGAGACACCCATCGATGCAGTCGAGATTTTTCTCGACCCGTCGGACGGGCTGTCGACTGGAGAAGCCAACAACCCTTCTTCACCGGTTCCCCTGGTGGAAACCGAGGACTTGGCTGTGCTTCCTGTGCTGGAGTCCCCGGTTAAAGTCCCTAAACTGAGGGAGGAGCGGGTTTCCCCAACCCCCTCTCAGACCCACCCTCGGAAACACTGAAGGTCTCGGTCTCGGTCTCGGACCTCTTCCAGGTCCAGCCGATCCCACCGACATCGGTGGTCTCGGTCTCGGCACTGTGGAAAGCGGCCGCGCCACTCATCCTCGTCATCTTCCTCTTTGGAGGATAGGCTCCGGCCCAAATTGCGTTGGTGCTACGAGGATCTAATGTAGCAGCAGCTCCTTTTGACTGAGAATAAGCCGACACCACACCTCCCCGGCCATTAAGTGGCTGTCACCAGAAGCGGCGAAACAACCCTCATTGTAGTCGAGGCGAAGCCGGCACCGGTTGTTGACGGCGGCTGCGCCACCCACTGTGGTGGAACCCCTGCCTCCACAACCTAAAACTGGGGCCCTGACCAAGGATTCTCGGTCAGGTCAGGGCTTGCCCCATCGGTTGTCGGTCATCCTCACTCCCGATCGACCTCGGCAGGTGGAGGGTGGCTCAGGCGCTCGGCAGCTGTTCGCAGACTCCTCGGAGTCTGACGTCGATGACTCCTTGTTCTACAGGCTTATGCTGCCCAGTATCAGAAATCCTTGTGGCAGTCGGTACTGGCAATGTCCATGAAAGCCTCCTCACCTTTATCAGATGACCTGGCTGAAACTGCCAGGTTTGGGCTGGAGGCGGCTAATTACCAGTTCCAGATGGCTGCTGATTCGAGTGACACTGCAGCTAGATGGATGGCTAACACAGTGGCTCAGAGGAGGTTTGCTTGGCTTAGGGCTACAAACCTCACTCAGGATACCCAATCAAAGGCCCTGGATTTTCCATTAGAGGGAAATTCTCTTTTTGGGGAGTCCATGGTGGCCTATATGAAGAAGGTGGATGAATATAAGGCTACTTATAGAAGTAACTCTGCAAGAGACAGAGCTTCTTCATCCACCAGGCCCTATGGAAGGGGGGACAGAGGTTGGTCTTTCATGACAAGACCTTTTTTCCAGACAGTAGCCGTGCCTCAATACCAGCAGTACCCCCTACAGGGCTACTCTAGGGGTAGGGGTAGAAGGGGCTCTAGGCGAGGGTCTCAGATACAACCTCAGCCCCAGCCTAAACAGAACCCCTGAGATGCAGGCCTCCTTCTCCCTACCTGTCGGAGGCAGACTGTCCCATTTCCTCCATCTTTGGTCAACCATCACCACAGATGAGTGGGTGTTGGAGGTAGTGGGCAAAGGTTTGTCTCTGGACTTCAGATTTCTTCCTCTAAAAAAGTCCAGGGTTTTCATCTCTCCTCCCCTAGCAGAAACTTCACTGCTAGAGGCAGAGGTTCAAAAGTTGGTACAGCTCAGCGCAGTGGAACCAGTTCCTACAACCATGAGAGGCAGAGGTTTTTACTCCAGATACTTCCTAACAACAAAGAAAAATGGGGAGTGGCAGCCAATTTTGGATCTCAGAGCTTTAAACAAGCACCTGAAAAAACCAAAGTTCAAAATGGTAACTTTGTCTGGGATTTTGCCAACAATCCAAAAAGGGGACTGGCTGGCATCTCTGAACTTGCAAGACGCCTATTTTCACATACCCATAAAAGAATCTTCAAACACCATGAAGTCTTGCTATATTATAACAATAGCAGTCAGCCACTGCAGCTGAACTGCCCCGGAGAGGAAGGAGTTAACTCCAGAAGATCTGGAGTTCTACAGCGCGAGGGCGCTGTGCCCAAAGCTCTATCTGGCAGTTTCAAATGAAACTGTCAGATTCTTTACTCAGCTTCACTGAACAGTCGCCCGAGATCAGCTCCTTCAGCTCGGTTCATTCTCGGTTCAAGCGAGTATTTTTCGTTCATTTGAACCGCAAAAGTTATTATTTTACCGCATTTCGGTTTTAAAGCTCTATCTGGTAACGTAAGTACTAAAATTTAAGTCTGTGTGGAAAATTAATTATCGGTTCGGTTTTGAACCGATCGGTTGAATTTTCTGCATTTTAAAAGTGTACAGTGGGTTTTAGAGTGCGGTTCCAGTTCTTATCGGTTCTAAAAAACGGAATTATAACGGTTTTTCAATACCCGTGACATGGTTAGGAACCGATAAAGGGTGTCTTCTGGCACTGCCATCAAAGGGCAAGTTTTGGTTAGGCTGGCATTATGTCTGAGAAACCCAAAGAAAACCGGGCCCACTGGGTTTCAACACTGTGATGTCTGTGGGGACGCCTTTGCCAAGGCTGACCCACACCACTCGTATTTATTGTCTGAGGGCTGACCACCTCCTGTCAGACTGCCAGGTGTGTAAAAATTTCCCTGCAGCCACCCTGGAGAAGCGATTGGGCGGCTCCAGGGGCGAGAAAACCAAAAGTCCGCTGACCGGATGGCCAGCCGGTCCAGTACCACCGGACCAGAGGAGTGCTCCCTCTGACCAGGGGCGAGACTTCCTCGGCAAAGGAAGGCTGGTTCAGAGGAACCAGTCCCAAGTAAAAGACAAGAAATCAGTAGGTCTGAGTCCAAAATTGTGTCTCCAACTGCTGCAGAGATAGCTAAAGCCATTCAGATTGTCCAGTCACTGTCTCAAGGATCTGTAGAACCACCAACAGCTGGTAAAAGGTTGGTTAGTTCAGTCCCAGTGGTTCAGGATTTTGAAGTTGAGGATTTTATGAACCACAGGAGGGAGGAGGAATTTGATCAATATATGTGTGGCTGGGGGGTCTGGACGTGCCCATTGAACGGACATTTCTCCAGACAGACCTTTAGAATCTCCTCCTATTCTGTCTGAGTCCCTTCTTTCTTTATTTTTACAAAAGGTTGCAGAAACCCTCCAGCTTCCTTTAGAGGCTGTGGATGAGCAAGAGGAGCCTGATTATGTGGAAATGATGGATATTCCAGAGTCTAGGAGGTTGTCTATTCCTTTGCATAAGTCATTTAGGAAGCAAACAACAAAGATTTTAAAAATCCTCATTCTGTCCCTCCTGTAGATAAAAAATGGACAGAAGGTATACTTTGTCAAGCTGGATACAGACTTCCTTCCTTACTGAACAGTGTAGTCATGTAGGTGTGGTACAAGCTGCAGCTAATGACAGAGCTAATATTCTCTGGCCTCACATCCTCCTGATAAGGATTCCAGGAAGATTGATGCCATGGCGAAGAAACAGTATATGGCAGCTTCTTTGGGACTCAGGCAGGCAAATTATATGGCTTATGTAGCTAGATATCAGAAATCTAGGTGGGACACAGTATTGCAGTTAGCCAAGCAGGCCCATGGCCAGCTGGCTAGTGAGTTGGAACAGGTGGCTGCTGATGGCATTGAAGCCTCTAAAGTTCAATTTCATACTGCTGTTGATGTTAATGATGTTTCTTCTAGGGTCATGGCCACTTCTGTAGCTTCCGTAGGTTGGCATGGCTCAGATGCACTAATCTGTCCCAAGATACCCAGTCAAAGGCTATGGATTTTCCTGCAGTGGAAATTCTCTTTTGAGAACAAACAGAAAACTATATGAAAAGATGGATGAATACAGAACTACCTACAAAGTGCCAGGCTAAGGAGAAGCATGCCATGCCACAAGGCATGCTCCCAGAGAAGTGAGAGCAGGCCCTTTTCCAGCCTTTTTACAATTTCAAGCCTCCTCTGCTGTCTCGCAGAGGGGTTTCTTCAGAGGCAGGGGTAGACGTGGCACAAGTAGACCGTCCCCCTCCCCTCAGCCTAAGGCTGCTGCTAAGCAGGCACCCTGATGGGGTGTCCAGGGCCGATTCTCCTGTACCAGTGGGGGGCAGGTTGGCCTATTTCAGCCGGAACTGGCTGTCCCTAACTACGGACAGATGGGTTCTGGAGGTAATAGGCCAGGGTCTGGTTCTCCGCTTTAAACACTTTCCAAAGATGAGAGCCAGGCATTTTCCACCTGCAAACCCTTCAGAAGCCCTTGCTTTGGAAGCAGAGGTTTCTGCTCTGCTGGACTACAAAGCAGTGGAAAGGGTTCCTCCTTGCCATCAGGGCAAGGGGCTTTATTCAAGATACTTTCTTACCCCAAAAAAGACAGGAGAATGGCGGCCCATTCTAGATTTAAGATACTTGAACAAGCATCTGTTGAAACCAAAGTTCAAAATGTTGACTCTGGCAATGATATTGCCTTTCCTAAGGCCAGGGGACTGGCTAGCTTCCCTGGACCTCAAGGATGCCTATTTTCATGTTCTGATCAGGCCTTCACACGAAAGTACCTCAGGTTGAACTGCCCTCAGGCCACTACCAGTTCAGGGCAAGCCCTTACCCACCTCTGCGCCAAGGGTATTCACAAAATGTCTCAGCCAGTAGTGGCTCACTTAAGAAGGCAAGGTGTTGCTGTGTTTCCCTACCTGGACGACTGGCTCATTGTGGGTCAGTCTCCAGGTCAGGTGAAATCCACTTGCAAGTCACCTAGCAGCTTCTCACTTCCTGGGATTCTACTAAACTTGCAAAGTCAGTTCTGGAACCAGTTCAGGTCCTAACTTTCATAGGCGCAGAATTGAACACAAGGTTAGCCAGAGCTTTTCTTCCCTCGGAAAGGGTGGACAGACTCATCGCCCTGGCATCCTCCTTTACCCTGCGGGTCTCTCGACCAACAAGGCATTTTGCAACTCCCGGGCACATGGCTGCTTCCACAGCTGTCGTGCAGGAGCAAGATTCAGATGAGGACATTCAGTTCCATTTGAGGGCCTATTGGTCTCAAAGGAAGGACCCCTACCAAGCTGGTCCCAGTTACTCAAACTCTGATCCTAGCCCTCCACTGGTGGCAGGTCCAGAGCAATTTAAGACAGGGGTTCCTTCATTCCCATTTCTCACTCCCTCACCCTCACCACGGATGCCTCCCTGTTAGGGTGGGGGGCTCACCTGGGTGACCTTGCCACTCAGGGGGTATGGTCTCCTCAGGAGTCTCTGCTCCACATCAGTCTTTTGGAACTCAGAGCTGTCTTTTTAGCTCTTCGGGTGTTTTCAGATTCTGTCCAGAACAAAGTGGTTCAAGTCAGGACAGACAATACCACCACAATGTGGTACATCAACAAGCAAGGGGGCACTCGGTCTTCAGCCTTGTGCACCCGAAGCAATGAAGTTGTGGTCTCCTGCTTACTCCCTGAACACCTCCCTGATAGCGGTTCATCTCCCAGGGAAGGACAATGTCTCGGACGCCCGCAGCAGAATTTCTCAGGGCCATCACGAATGGGCTCTGAATCCACAAGTGCTGGGGTCTGTCTTTGCCAGATGGGGCACTCCTCAGATAGATCTTTTCGCAGCCCCAGACAACCACCAACTTCCTCTTTTCTGTTGCAGGCCTCCAGTTCTGGGCTCAGTCCCTCTGGACGCCTTTCTGTTGGACTGGAAAGGGAAGTTCCTGTATGCCTTCCCCCCTTTCCTCTCCTTTTCAGGGTACTAGTAAAAATCAGATCTCAACCTTGCAGAGTGATTCTGATTGCCCCAGATTGGGCCAGACAGCCCTGGTACCCTCTGCTCCTGTCCTTGGCAGTCCACCCTGCCCTGAGCCTGCCCAGAGTCACGACTTACTGGCCTGTGCACAGGAGAGGTGTGGTATCGGACCTCAAATCCCTCCACCTCAAGGCTTGGCTCTTGAGGAGCTAAATTGCTGACTTACACCTTTCTCAAGGTGTCATGGATATTTAAAAGGCTTCAAGGAAGCCTTCCACTAGAACCACTTATAATTCTAAGTGGAAGAGGTTTTCCATCTGGTGCTCTGAGAGGCAGATTATCCCAGAATCTGCTGATCTTCCCATTCTACTGGACTATTTGGTCCATCTGAATTCCCTAGGCCTTAGACCAGCTACCCTGAAGGTTCATCTGGCAGCTGTCTCTGCTTTTGTGTCAGCAGGGAAGCCTGCCTCCCTTTCTTCTCACCCGGTGTTCTCCAAGTTTTTTAAAGGGTTACTTCATACTAACCCTCCTTTTCGGGAACCAGCTCCCGCCTGGGACCTGAATATTTGCATTGCTCAGTTAATGCAACCCCTCTTTGAGCCTCTGTCTTCTGCAGAGCTCAAGTATTTAACTTGGAAAACCGTTTTCCTAGTAGCTATCACCTCTGCCAGACGCATAAGTGAGCTACAGGCCCTGTCAGTGGAAGAAGATTTTATCTCTTTCCACAGAGATAAGGTAGTCCTAGGACTAATAGAGATTTTGCCTAAGGTGGTTTCTGATTTCCACCTGAATCAATCTATCTCTCTCCCAGTATTTCACTGAGCATTCTTCCTCAGGTGAGAGGAGACTGCACAGCTTGGATGTCAAAAGAGCCTTAGCTACTATTTAGAGCCGCACCGGAGGTCATAGGTTCGAATCCCTCAACTCTTTCTTACCTATGGCGAGGGTTGGCAAGGAAACCTGCCACTAAGAGAACAATTGCAAGGTGGATTGTTTCTTGTATCAATTCTGTTATCAGAAACTGGGTGAAAGTACCCCCCTCAGGATTGAGGGCCCTCCACCAGGGGTACAGCTGCGTCTCTAGCGGCTGCTAGAGACATCCCCATTCTGGAGATTTGTCAAGCTGCTACCTGGAAGACAGTTCACACCTTTACCAAGCTGGATGTCCAGTCCAGGAGAGATGCTCGGTTTGGCACAGCTGTGCTTCAGAGCCTATTTCCTAAGTAGGTTCTGACCCTCCTCCATGGAGGTACTGCTGTGTAATCTGCTATTGTTATAATATAGCAAGACTTCATGGTGTTTGAAGAAAAAATTACTCACCTTAGTAATTGCTTTTCTTCTCATGGAGTCTTGCTATATTATAACCACCCTCCCTCCTGCCCCTCTCAGAACTTCTACTTGGGTAGGGGTGGCGAATTGGTGCAAGCACTGTGTCATGCCATTGTAGTTTTTCCTTACCCTCTTTTCCTTTGGGTTGGGATCTAGATTGTTTTATTTAGGTTATTTATATTGCCCCTTCCTGGACTTGAGTCTTTGGGGAAGGGGTTCATAAGTGCTTGTCAAGGGTGGTAAAACGAACCATAATACCATCAATTTTTGTTATTATGGCTCTGAGTGTTTCTTTGTTCTTTATATTGTTGTTATTACTACTAGTAGGTAGCCATGGGCTAGTGTAGTTTTTTCCACACAGACTTTCCGTCCTTTGATGTTAGCTTCATAAAGATCTGACAGTTTCATTTGAAACTGCCAGATAGAGCTTTGGGCACAGCGCCCTCGCGCTGTAGAACTCTAGATCTTCTGGAGTTAACTCCTTCCTCTCCGGGGCAGTTCAGCTGCAGTGGCTGACTGCTATTGTTATAATATAGCAAGACTCCATGAGAAGAAAAGCAATTACTAAGGTGAGTAATTTTTTCTTTCAGAAGATATCTCAGATTCAGACTCCCATCAGGTCATTATCAGTTTGCAACCCTGCCCTTCGGCCTTTCCTCGGCACCAGGGGTTTTTACAAAATGTCTAGCAGTTGTGGTGACATTTCTTCAAAGACAGGTAGTGACTGTCTTCCCATATCTGGACGACTGGCTGGTGTTGGGCAAATCACCAGAACAGGTCAGAACTTCCCTAAAGCTCACTCAGGATATTTTGGAGTCCTTGGGCTTCATAATAAACCAGAAAAAATGTGTCTTAACCCCTACACAGATTTTACAGTTCATAGGGACAGAAATCAGTACTCTACAGGCCAGGGCCTTTTTGCCACTGGACAGGGTGCAAAACCTTCAGTCCATAGCAAATTCCTTCAAGTTGCACAGGCAAAAAACAGCCAGGCAATTCCCTGCAGCTCTTGGGTCTATGGCTGCATCCACAGGCACAGTGCAGGGTTCCAGGTTTCACATGAGAGACATCCAGTTACATCTCAGGAATCATTGGAGTCAAAAAAAAAGACCCCTTTTCAAAACTTATTCCAGTGACAAGGGCACTGTTACAAGCCCTTTTGTGGTGGAAAAAGGAATCCAATCTAAGGCAAGGAGTCCCTTTTCAGAAGGAGAATCCTTCGCTAGTCCTCACAACAGATGCATCCCTTCTCGGCTGGGGCACCCATCTGGGGGAGCACACAACTCAGGTACCTGGACAGAAGCAGAGTCCCTTCAGCATATAAACTTGCTGGAACTCAGAGCAGTGTGTCTGTCACTAAAAGTTTTCTCTACACTGGTGATGGGCAAGGTGATACAAGTCAGAACAGACAATACCACCACTATGTACTACATAAACTAGCAGGGAGGCACCAGATCAGGCCCCCTATGCACAGAAGCCATGAAAATTTGGACTCTGGCATGTTCCTTAAAGGTGTCCTTGCAAGCAATCCATCTGCCAGGAAAGGACAGTACCTTGGCAGACGCACTGAGTCGAATCAACCAGTCCCATCACGAATGGACATCAACAAGCAGGTGGTACAGGTAATTTTCAGGAGGTGGGGCACTCCAGAGATAGACTTGTTTGCATCCCACCAGAACCACCAGTTGCCTCAGTATTGCTGCAGACCACCGGCCCAGGGCACAATCCCTCTGGATGCCCTGGTGCTGGACTGGTCAGGCAAGTTCCTTTATGCCTTTCCCACTTTTCCTCTGGTCTTCAGAGTACTACTGAAGCTCAAATCCCTCTCAGCTTCTCTGATCTTGATAGCTCCAGATTGGCCCAGGCAGCCGTGGTACTCTCTTCTGCTCTCCATGTCAGTGAGCAAACCAATAAGTTTGCCTCTCAGGTACAATCTCCTGACCTCCAATCAAGGAACATTGTTGTACCGAAATCTCAAGTCCCTCCACCTCAAGGCATGGCTCTTCAGGAATTAGAGTATGTAGACTTAAACCTTTCTGAAGCTGTTTTAACTATCCCGAAAGGTTATAGGAAGCCCTCCACTAAGAAAACATATTCTTCTAAGTGGAAGAGATTTTCCTTTTGGTGCTCTGGTAGGAATTTCACCTCAAATGATACAGGAGTCTCAGTGGTGTTGGATTATCTGACTCATTTACATTCACAAGGTCTACAACCCAGTTCTCTAAAGGTTCATCTTGCAGCAGTGTCTGCATATCTTTCTTCTAGGACAAAGGTGTCAGTAGCATCAGATCCCATTTTCAAAATGCTTTTTAAAGGCCTGAGCATTTGCATCCTCCTCACAGGGCACCAGTGTCCACTTGGGATCTTAATATATGTATAGCCAAATTAATGGGGGCTCCTTTCGAGCCCATGGCTACAGCCCATCTAAAGTATGTTACCTGGAAAAACAGTTTTTCTGGTAGCAGTTACCTCAGCAAGAAGAATCAGCGAGCTCCAGGCTCTCTGTCTTGACCAGGACTACATCTCCTTTCACAGAGATAAGGTAGTCCTCAAAACAAACAGACAATTCCTTCCCAAGGTTGTTTCAGACTTCCATCTGAATCAATCAATTACTCTACCTGTCTTTTTCCCAGACCATGTGAGCTCTGGTGAAAGAAGACTCCACAGTCTGGATGTGAAAAGAGCTCTCAGCTATTACATGACAGCTACAAAGGGTCAGAGGCAAGACAAAAAACAACTTTTCCTTACATATGGGGATGTCTGAATGGGCAAACCAGCCTCAAAAAGATCCATTTCTCGATGGATTGTCCAGTGTATTCAATTCTGCTACACTAAAGCAGGTAGGGAGCCCCCAGCTGGGCTGAGGGCACACTCAACAAGAGGAACAGCTGCTAGTCTTGCAGCTGCTAGGGAGGTTCCATTATTGGATATTTGTAAAGCAGCTACCTGGAAATCAGTACACACCTTTACAAGGCATTAAAAATTGGATGTTTTATCCAGAAGTGATGCCAGGTTTGGCACAGCAGTCCTGCAAAGTCTGTTTCCAAAATAAGTTTTGTGCCCACCTCCAGTAGTACTGCTTGGTAGTCTGCACAAAGTTATGAATATCCTGAGCATTACTGGGGTTAGAAGAAAAAATTACTTACCATAGTAATCTTCTTTCTTCCCAGTGATGCTCAGATATTCATAACTCCCTTCCATCCTCCCCTTCCAGAACTTCAGCCTCTGCACTCTGCATGCTAATGCCACATAGCCTTACCCTTCTTGGTGCATTTCTCTATACCGAATAGAATTTAAACAGAGTTTTCTGTTTCTCTTAATCATTTTCTCATGCTGTTTGGTGAACACCATTGTTTATTTGATATAATTCCTCCTTAGGATTTTTTTTTGGTTAATTCTCTTTATTAGGGTAACTCTTAAAAAAAAAAAAGGATTAACTGTCTAATGCCTGACTACCAGGCTTCTTACAAATCTAAAGAGGTTAGAACACTACAGTTGGTAGAGGCAGTATTTGAAAGATGCTCACGTGCAAAGAATTCCATCATTTGCATGTGTTCCATCTCAACGGGCAGTCCAACCCTGCAGGCTCACTGCACAAAGTTATAAATATCTGAGCATCACTGGGAAGAAAGATTACTATAGTAAGTAATTTTTTCTTCTCTCCCTCAACAGCAAGCAAGCAAGCTCATAGTTCCATTGAAGTCAGCAGAAGATATCTGTCCAGATATTTTCTGGTTACAAAAAAGAACGGTGGCTGGCACCCTATCCTACATCTATGTAGTCTGCACCACCATCTATAATACGCCAGAAATTCAGCATGATAACATTAGGTCAGGTGACTCCCATCATTTAAAATGGGGGACTTGTTCTGCTTCCTGAAGCTAAGTGATTCATACTTTCACATCCTGTTCAGGCATTCCCATCACTGTTTCCTGTGATTACAGTTGGAGAACATCCTATACCAGTTTATAAAGATGCCATGCAGCCTCTCTATAGCACCTCAGGTGCTTACCAAAGTTCTAGACGTGGTGGCAGCCTACCTTCATCAATGGAGAATCCATATTGTTCCCTGTCTGGATGATTGGCTAATTTGAGGCCAGACACCCTTGAAGTCTCAGTCAGCTCACCAGGTGGCCATGGAGATCTTCAAACTAGGGTTCATTCTAAACATGGAGAAGTTGTTGCTGGTCCCATCACTATGTGTGGAGTTTATTGAATCGCAGCTAGACTCTAGAAGGGCTTTGAGCTTGGCTGTCATCACAGTGCACTCCAGAACTGATGGCATGTGCCTGCAGCTTCAATCATTGTGACTGGCACCCGGCTAGAGAGTTCTTTTGATGGCATCCACAGCCCATGTTGCCCAGTAGACAGAACTTTGATACATTGCTTTCTGTGGGAGCTGAAAGTGCAGTGAGCCCAGAATTTGTTGCCCTTGTTCCAGCCAGTCATAGTATCTCATCCCTTGACCAAGGCTATATCCCTGTGGCTGGCTTCCAAGGATGTGTTAGAGGGGGTGTCATACGTCTAGCCAAATGCAATGCTGGTCCTAATGACATGTGCCTCCCACCTGGGTTGAAGAATGCACCTGTGGGACTTGCGGGCACATGGGCTTTGGACCCCTCAAGAGCAGCAGTCCAACTTCAGAGTACTCAAGCTGAGAGCAATCAATCTGGCATTGCAAACATTCTCCTTGACAGTGGCTGGTTATCCAGTCCATATTTACATGGGCAACACCACAGCCTTGTTATATGTGAACAAACAGGGGACAGCTCGTTCTTACAGACTGTGGGAGGAAGCTCTGGAGATAAGGTCACTGAGGATCTACAACGCCGATTCGATAGAAAATCTGTCAACTGCCATCACAATGATGGCACTATGTCGACCGCAGTTGCGGTCAATATTGTATCATTGGAAAAGTAACGTGTTTATTATTATCAATTATGGTGTCCATACAATAAGAAAGACATCTTAAGAATTGAAAAAATTCAAAGAAAAATTACAAAATGTATGCAGTAGATGTGCACAGTCCTTAAATTATGAACAAAGACTGGACACATTTGGATAAATGTCTCTTGAAAAAAGAAGACTCAGGGGTGGCCTTATGCTTACTAGAGATATTAAAAATGATGAAAACTTAATGTTTGAAATTGGCATAGATTTCAAGCAGATAAACATTAACAAGAGGACATCTACTTCAAATAAAAAGACAACATTTTAATACAAAAAAAAGAGGATATTTTTTCTCTCAGAGAATTATAAATCCATGGAATTCACTACCTACAGATATTGTCATCAATAAAACCAAGAATGTCTTTAAAAAACACCTAGACAACTACTTATTACATGACCATTCCCTTGGGTATTATGGGTGACTGATAGGGGGTGTTCATGGGCTTTGGCCTTACACTCCTTCCAACTTTCTTAGTCATTTATGGCTGTGCCCCTTGCACCCCCATATTTTATTTTATACAACTCCAAGTCAGAGCTGATTCGGGGAGGGGGATGCAAGACCCAGGGAAGCTGTGCCAGGGTGCTGAGCGGACTTTACAACGATCTGTCATTGTTTTCGCCATTGACAACATTGCTGTAAAGTTTTCGCTGCGGCATTGGCATACGGGTCACTGGCATCCATTTTCACTGCCTCTTTGTTTGCCATATGTCTTGCTGGTGTACAACATATTGGTCAACAGCCTCAGCCAGCTGCCTGAGAGATGTGTCCCATGATTGGTCTCTGCACCAGGAAGTTCTTTGCCGTCTCTTTTGATGTGGAGGGACCCCCACATTGACCTAATAGCATCCTAGGAGAATCGCAACTGTCATTCTTCTGTGCTCCTCCCTTGTATCTGGGCACAATTCAGGGCAGGGCATTTGCACTGAAATGGACTGGTGAATTCCTTCCTGCCATTTTCCCCCTGTCTCCCAAGGTCTTACTAAATATGCACCTCAAAGGAGCTTGGCTGATTTTTATAGCTCCAGCATAGCAACACCAATTCTGGTATCAGGACTTTCTTTGCCTTAATGTTGAGCATCCCATCAGGCTCCCGCTCTGGCTGGACACACTGTCTTGTTCCAAGGTGACGATTCAACACACTGACCTCAAGTCCTTACATCTTATGGCCAGGTTCCTGAGAGGCTTGAGTTTGCATCCCTCGGTGTTTTGGAGGAGGTTCTTAAGGTGTAGCAGGCTTCTCATAAAGTCTTCTGCTCAATGGGCCTATGCTTTTAAATTGAAGAGTTTCATGGTATGGTTGCTGGAACTTAGACTCACACCCATGAAGTGTCCAGTCAGTTCCATACTCAACTACCTGTGGACTCTGTCCACCACATGCCTATGCGCAACATTTTTTTAAAGTGCATTTGGCTGCCATCTTGGCATACAGAACTGAATTAGGATTCTCCTCCTTAACATCAGAGGAAGTGGTCACCCAGTTTTTCAAGGGCCTTGACCAAATTTCATACCTCTTCACGAGCCTTGTCCTGCATGGGACCTGGGCCTGGTCCTGTTCAAGCCCATGGAGATACCTTCTGAGCCACAGACAACATGCAACCTTGGTTTCATGTCCTGGAAAGTGTTTTTTTTTTTTTTTTTGTGTTTGCTATCACCTCATCCAGAAGGGTCAGTGAGCTGCAGGCTGTCTCGACTGACTCAGCCTATATGGGTTTCCACAAGAACAAGGTTGTGCTACACACCAACAGGAAGTTCCGGCCAAAAGTAGTTTCTGAGTTCCATCTAAACCCATCCTTAGAGCTGCCAATCTGTTTTTCCAGGCCTCATGCTAGCCCTGCTGAGTGAAGGCTACATCAATTGGATTTTGGGCATGCCAGCCTCTTCTGTGATCAGAGAATGGAGGAATTTAGGTTCGCCCTTCTTAGTTATTTGTGACCCACTCTGTGTAGTCCTAAGGTCATCTCACTACCAAGCACACCATCACTTGATAGGTTGTTTCTTGTATTAAAAGATTCATTTGCCTCACATACGCCCTCTGAAAGAATCTGTGCACATTCTACCCAGCATATGGCTACTTCTGCAGCCACTGCCAGGGCATCCCTGTCAGTAAGATATGCTGGTTTGAGGCCGGCCCATTGGTGTGGAGGGCTAAAGCATCATGCCTTACCTCCTGTCATGACGGCAACCCATGTTTGCGGTGCAAGTGGGTTGCCAGGGGTCGGCTGGGGAGGGAGAGGATCGAGCATCTGGAGGACAGCTCTCCTCTCCCGGGGAGGAAGAATTGACAGTCCCACCAAATGACTGCCCCCAGGTGGAGGTCTGAGGGCAGAATGGGTTGGGAATGCCAACAAAAGGGTGGGTACTGCGGCACTCCACAGCATGCACACACCTCCACTTACGCACACTAACGTGTCACAACCCAGGAATGGGCAGAAAATGGCAGGAAAACACCCCACAGCAGTGGGATGAAGGTCGACCCCCTGCAGGCTTCGCAGTGGTGGCTGGTCAGCCAGGTCCTGTGGCCAGGACGGCAATGAGGAGGAGGTAAGATCCTGGAGGAGTTGGGTGACAGGACTGGGAGGGGTCGACAGGATGGGGGCCACCTGAGGAAGTCAGGAGAATAAAGTACAAATGAAAAAAAAAGATATGCTGGTCTGCTTTCTATGCATCCCCACACTTTTCACAACTCATTACAGTGTAGATGTCCATACAAGGAGGGATGCTCCATCCTAGTCTCTCGTCAGTTTAGCTGAGGGCATAGACCCCTTCAGCTGGAGTACTGCTAGTAGTCTGCACAAGTGTGTTTAAGTAGAAGAAATCCAGGTAGTTGTAAGACAAAACTATTCACCTTTAAATTATTGTTTCACTAGTGGTATTCTTGCTATAGTCACACTGTCCCATATGTCCTCCCCTGACTACTAGCCCTTATTGGTTACGTATTGGCATGGCCTCATGTTTCCTGCAGTTCTTGTAGAAATATCTAAGCATGAAAGATTGAGGGTGCAAGATGTATAGGAAGAGCTGAAGATCTTCCAAGAATCAGTCTTCACCGATTCCCACTTACTGGTCTGGACCCAGATATATTAGAACCCCAGAGGAGCACATTTTTGTAGGGAGGGGAGTCAGCATCAGCAACTGAATATGGTGAGTGAGTGAGTGAGTAATAGGTTATTGTTCTGCATTTTGCCATTACAATTTGTCACATTAAAAAGAGTTTCACACAATAGTTTTAGAAATATACAAAACAGACATAGATTGACAATATAGTCAGTTAAAACACCTTCACGTTAACATTTACACAGTTACATTTTCAGTTATAAGTAGTACAAGTGAACAAGTAGCCATTTAAAAATATCTTTTGAGGGAAAGAAAAGGATTATTAGTAAATAAGTCTTTGAAATTGAAGAAAACATTTCCCATATTCTCTTTTATGGTTAAATCAGTAGATATATAATTGAATGTATCATACTAGAGGTCCCTATTAATTGGAAGCTCCTGGCAAGAGTGGCTCTGAAGGTAGTTAAAAAAGCTTTTCTGTGTGGCAGTCCAAAATTAAATCCCCACCTTAACTAAAAATTTGTTATATTAGAATAAAGAGGACCTTATACAGATCAACTTTTTATAGTTGGAAGTAAGGTATTCTTGATTACTGTACTCCATTACTAGTTTTGTTTATGATTATACTATTTGCCAGCAGATTAGGCCTTACGGTCTATCGAGTCTGCTCGAACCTCAGATCCCTAGTTGGGTGCCGAGGCCCTCCCCTCCCTTGTGCTCCAGAAACCCCTATCATCCATCCCCACCCCCCTGGGACAGGCCATCATCTGATACATCCACTTTCTGTGTCTGTCCCACCCTCTCTTGAAGCCCTCCACTGTGGATCTCTGAACCAGCTTGCCAGGCAGCGCATTCCAAGGGTCCACCACCCTCTCAGTGAAAAACCTCCTCCTCTTTTCCCCCCTCACCCTTCCTTCTTCCAACTTCAAACCATGCCCTCTGGTAATACCTCCCTGCTTTAGTCTAAAGATCCCCTCCATGTTTACCCTATTTATTACCTTGAGGTACTTGAGACCTCAATCATGTGCCCCCTGTCTCTCCTCTCCTCCAATGAAAACAGGCAGAGCTCCTCAAGTCTGTCCTCATACGTCAAATCCCCTAGCCCTCGTATCATCTTAGTTGCCCTCCTCTGTACCTCTCCAGGAGCTGTATGTCCCTCTTCAAGTGGTCTCCAGTACTGCACACAGTACTTAAGGTGTGATCTAACCAGTCCATTGTACAGCGGCAAAATCACTTCCTTGCTCCTAGAGGTGATCCCCCTTACGATGCATCCCAACATCCTGTTTGCCTTGCTAGCCGGTCTCCTGCACTGCTCAGAGTTATTCATACATGCATCCACCATGACCTCTAGGTCTTTTTCCCTTATTGAGGCCTCCAGTGCCTCCCTCCCAGGGTGTACCTGTGTTTAGGTTTCCCGCCCAAGATGCAACACCTTGCACTTGGTGGTATTGAACTTAATTTCCATGTGTGAGCCCAGCTTTCCAGGTGTCCAGGTCCCTTGCAGGCCAACCTCCCTCTTCTCCCTCAACTACTGCTCCCATCTTGGAGACATCACCGAAGAGACTTGTTTCACACCCTATACCCTCTCTGATGTCAGATATGTATGCATTAAACAGGATCGGACCCAGGACCGAGCCCTGCGGTACCCCACTACCAACCTCTCTAGGGTTCGAGAGCTCCCCACAGACCACTACTCTCTGGGTGCATCCAGCTAGCCAGTTTTCAATCCATCTGACCATCAAAGGGCCTACTCCTAACCCCATCAGTTTCTCAACCAGACCATTGTGGGGGACAGAGTCAAACGCCTTGCTGAAGTCCAAGAATAATACATCCACAGGCTTTCCCCTGTCCAGTTCTGATGTTACCCATTCGTAGAACTCCACAAGATTGGTTTGACATGATCTCCCTGGTACAAACCCATGTTGCCGACTATCCAGACCTCCCACCTCCTCCAAGTACACCCCCAATCGTTCCTTTAGTATACTCTCCATTAATTTTCCCACCACTGAGGTCAAACTGATGGGTCTATAGTTACCTGGTACTTCCCTTGACCCCCCCTTTATGGATTGGCACCACATGTGCCTCTCACCAGTCCCTAGGTACCCTCCCTGTCTCAAGTGACCTGTTGAAGAGCTCCGCTAGGGGTGCAGCCAGTATGTCTGCCAATTCCCATAGTACTATATTGTATTAATAGATATAACTCTAGATTTGTGAGGATATCCTCATTTTCAGAGTTAAATAATAAATCAAGAATAAATCTGGTAGGGATGAATAAAGATCCAATAAATGTACTTAAAAACTTTTTTTGTGGGGTTTTGTACCATGGACAACGAAGTATGACGTGTAGAAGATCCTCTTCTTCATGTAATGTACAGTTGCAATAGGTTGCTACAGAGCTATCCTTACTATATCTGGCTTCTAACAAGTTACTCGGAAAAGCTTCAAACTTGTATAGGGTAAGTATATCCCTCTGTTCAGGAATTTGTACAGTGTCCAAATAGAATTTTAGAGAGTGTTCTATAGTATCATGAATCAACCACTTTGAAACGTTCAACTTTTTATAGCATCGAGGTCATCTTGTTTGGATCTTTGCTGAATTTTGTTTGTTATAATTTTAGTGTACTGTATGTCAAATTTGAATTGCTATTCCAATCTGTCCACCTGCTGAGATATGTACAATTATGTTCACTCAACAATTTGTTTCATTTATAAAGCTAATTATCTTTGTGATGTAGGGCAGATATCTTTTTTTTTTTTTTTTTAAGGCAATTAGCAATGAGATTTTGTTTTTGATTGGCTGCGATTTTAATCCAAAAGTTAATTACTCTTGCCTGAGCTAAGTGTTTAAAACTGGCTAGTCCAAGTTGGGTTCTAACAAGCATAATGGGAGTACCGAAAGGAACTCTGAGCATCTGCTTGTACAGTGTATTCAAGATAGAATTGAGTTTAGTGGTATTCACAGTTCCTCATATTTCCACAGCATATATTACTTGATTAATTAATTTTGAATTTATGGTTTTGATCATAAGAGAACTAGTCCTACCGTAATATGTACAGCTGAATCTTTTTAAGGCAGCAGCAGTGGCTTGCATTTTACTTGTACACCTTTCTATATGTTTATTACATTTTGTATTGTTAGAGAAAAACACATGCAGGTAGGGGATTCATTTACAAAATCTAATTGTTTACCTGCTAGAATTGGTTTTCTATATATTTTTTTACTGCCCAGAACCAATATTTTAGTTTTATTTGTATAAGGAATTACATTGTTTTTTGCATAGTATATCTAGTTTTTCCGAAGCCTTTTGCAGACCAAGTTTACTTGCTGAAATAATTGCCAGATCATCTGCATGGGCTGATACTGGTATTTGTTGGTCATGAATCTTAGGAGAATGGAAGGAAGCATTATTTAGCTTAATTATTATTTCATTAATATACATGTTAAAGAGGGTCGGTGCAAGCACACAACCCTGCCTAACACCCATAGTGATATCTATTTTTTGGGTGAGAAGACCTGAGTTGCTGTATTTAATTTTCTCCCATGTGCCTATATACAGTCTTTTTATTAATATTAACAGATTAATATGTACTCTTAGCTCCTTCATTTATTTCCCATAAAAGAGATCTTATGATGGAATTGTACACTGCCAAGAAGTCCACAAAAGCAATGGATAATTTTAGTTTTTTTGATTTTGCAATACTTCTCAATTAGGTGGTCAAGAATAAAGGTATGTGTTGTAGTCCCAGTATCGTTTCTGAAGCCTGCTTGAAGTACTGACAGTATCTCATTTTGATCCAGCCAATTTAATAATCTATTTAATATTACTTTAGCAAAGATTTTGGACATATTGTCTGTTAAACTGATAGGTCTATAATTGGCCCGGATTGCCATGATCTCTTTTCTAATGAATGGGCACTACATTGTTGCCCTTTCAGGTTTGAGAAATGAAAACGTACGAAACAGTTTTATTAAAGATGTCTGTGAGAATTCCAGACCACCATTCTGAGTCTAGAAGATAGAAATCAATAGGTATGTTGTCAGGTCCAGGGTCTTTTTTCCTCTTCAAGCCTGTTATGGCTTCAATGACCTCCTGTACAGGGAACCACTTGAAGTGTTCATTCAATTCTGTATCCCCAGTGCTACTGAGTATGGTGCCCGCACACCCCCACATGGTGTTGCACGCCAGCCAATAACCATTGCTGACTCTCTCTCTCTCTCACCTCAGTTCTGTTCTTCCCCTCTGTTGAGTGCATACCATGGGAGTGACAGTGCCTCATTTTCTTCACTTTTTCCAAGTGCACCACCACTTTAGTATACTTTCATAGTACCTTTTCTCTTTATTATTTTCTTTCCATGATGCTGAAGTCCGAGAAGAAAGGGACTAAGTCATCAAACAAAGTCTGACAGCCTTCCATTGTGCATGGATGCCCCTGCAGGAAGCCCAAGACTGCTCTGGACCATCATCAATGCTGTGTGACCTGCCTTGGCTCAGATCATGATATAGATGTGTGTGACAGCTGCTTCTCTATGGACCGCCATACTTAAGAAATCTGTTAATGGGGGGGGGGGTCCTCCGATCCCAACCCTTGGAGGCAGGAGTTGCACATGTGTGGCCAAGCCACAGACATTAGGCCTTTCCCCTGGGCCTCTTCCTGGGACTTCTAGTTCCTTGGAAGCACAGGGTCCTCCTCAACCTCACTGTGCTGAGGCATCGGAAGCCTTGGTGGTTGGGTCTGGTGGATGGCCGGCTCATTCTGGGCAGCTGGCTGAGAACCCACCACAGTCTGTCTGCCTTTAGCAGCTGATGTTCCCAGTGGTGAGGCTGAAGCTGTATGTTCAGTCTATACCAGTGTCATCTTCTGGCATTACGAGTGCTGTTGTCACTGTTCGCAGGCAGGGTGATTCGGATGGCACCGGGGGCAGTGCCAGGCTTCCCTCTGACACTGTTCGGTGTCAGAGGAGGGGCCAGCATTGGGGCTGTTGTTCATCCTGTTGCTGAAGTGGAGGTTGCTAGTCCCCTGGTGCTGCAAGTGACACCAAGGGGGATGACAAAGTCATATGTGGTGACGGCTATGGTGTCGGTCCTGGGCCAGGCTCCAGGGACAATGCCACTGTCAGTGTCATCCCTGGGGTTGTCCCTAACCCTTTTGCTGTTCATGGCATTGGGTGGGGGATGACTCTAGGATCGATGCCAGAGCCAACACCAAGGGTGGTGCCAGCCATGCTGATGGGAATAAACCCATCTCCAAGGACATCGTCGACCCTGAGCCAATGCCAGGGGAGGCACTGACTTGGGGTCTGATGGCAGCCTGCAGGCAGAGTTCTCCCTGGGGCCAGTGGATGACACCAACATCAGTGAGGACCAAGGCCTCCCTCTGAGGACTGTACAACTTCGTTCTCACCTGGTGCCTCTCATGGCTGGCCTGCCACTCAATACCTCTGATGTATGAGAACCCCTTTTGGGTGACTGCCAGGCCCTCCTTCAGACAAGGCACCCTGCATAGTCCCGTAGTCCCAGGTAGAGGCCCTCAAGATCATAAGTTTCATTGCTTCTGGGGCCTCCCCCCTTTTTGGAGAGGTTGCCAGTGAGTGGCCATTAAGGTCTCCTCCTGGATTCATCTTATCCACTTCAGACTCTCCCTTCACCATTATCCTCTTTCCCTTCCCTCCCTGCCCCCATTCCACCTTCAGTATCTCTTCTTCTCCATTAACCACCTGCTTCCCTTACTTCTCCTTATGGAGTTTGATGTTGAATCCAGCCCTGGCCCAGTCCACACCTTTCTCGCCGATCTTCCCAAAGATCTTCGGGTGCCCCATATTAACATCCATAGTCTCCTCCCCAAAACTGACTTGCTTCAACCTCTTACCATCTCCCTCCATCCAGATGTCCTTATTGTATCTGAATCCTGGCTCTCTCACAAAATTCCAGACTCTGCCATCTCCATCCCTGATTTCACTATCACCAGACAAGATCACTCTAAAAAAGGTGGTGGCATTGCTATCTACCTTGCCACCTCTATTCAGTCCTCCACTGACCTTTCAGTGTCCTCTCCTGCAGCCTATGAACTCATTGTACTTAAATTCTTCCTCCCTTACTCTCTCCCAGTCTGTGTGGCTGGTGTCTACTGCTGCCCTGGTTTATCTCCTTCTCTTATTACTGAACTCCTGTCTATTATTACTGTACTCGCCTCCTCTGGGGATCTCCTCATCCTGGGTGACTTCAGTATTAACTAGTCCTTCCCCACCCAACTCAAAATTCTGTCAAAACATAAAGTCCATGCATCTTACACAACTTATCTCCACCCCAACCCTGCTAAACCTGAATTCCCACAACCAGTCCCTCCTGGACTGGGTCCTCATCAACTATCCACACTGAATCATTGATGCTGGCACTCTTCCTGATGTGCTCAGTGACCACCATATGGTTTATGGTGTGCGCAAAATTCACCGCCCTAAATCTCCCTCTAAAACTATCCAAATCTGATCTTTCAGGTCTCTTGACCTATCCTCCCTCCATGATGACCTACAGTCCACTGTCTGGTCCCCAATCTCCAATGCCACTGACATAAACACTGCCCTTGAGTACTTCCATATCAGATTTATTCAGATATGGGATCAGCATGCCCCCTATGCAAAACCAGGGTCAGAGGCTCCCACCTCCCCTGGGTCTCAACTGAACTCCTGGCCTGCCAGCGTGCTCGTGACCTGGCTTGGAAATCCTTTAAAGCCTCAGGTTCCCCTGCAGAGGTACCGCTCCTTGAGAAATTCTTGCACCAGGGTCACAAGGTTGGCCAAAGTTGAGTTTTTCACCTCTTCTTTCCAAATAAATTTAAGTCACCCTCAAAATTCTGGAAAGTCATCCAAGACCTTTCTCCCCCTCCTTCCCAGCCCCCACTCTAAATTTAGGGTCCTTCTCAACCTCAGACCTGTCATCTGTGGCTGCTGCCTTCAACTCTTATTTCACCACCTGTGTGCCCTCCTATCCTCCTCCCTCCCTCAATCGACTTCCTCCCTTCCTCTCCCCCATCTCCTCCTTTCTTCTTCTCACCTGTATCTTCTTTCCCCACTCTGAAAGCCCTCCTAGCCCTCAACCCTTGCCATACCAGTAGCCCTGATGGGCTTGACCCCTTCAGTTGCTGCTCCTCTTGCCACCTTACTAAACCTCTCCTTCTCTCTGGCCTCAGTTCCTTCATCCTGGAAGCACGCTACCGTCATCCCCCTTCACAAAGGTGGTGACTCCTCTTCTCCTGGAAACTTCCATCCTATCCCTCCTCCTACCCTCTCCAAACTCCAAGAACACATAGTTCTATCTCAACTCTCTCTCCCTTCCTTGACTCCTCATCCTTCTTTACCCCTTTCCAGTCTGGCTTTCAAAAACTCCACTGCATCACCTCATCCCTCTTCCAGCTTACAGAGTCCACACATTTGGCCATGGACAAGGGCCCTCTCACTGCCTCCGTTTTCATTGATCTTGCTAAAGCATTCAATACTGTCTCTCATTCTCTCCTCATTCACAAACTCGGTTCAGCTGGACTTTCTGTCCCCGCCACCCAATGGCTCAGCTCCTACCTCACAGGTAGAACCTAATCTGTGAGGCTTGGTAATACCATGTCCCCTTCCCTCCCACTTACCACTGGCATCCCCCAAGGCTCTGTTCTTGATCCACTCCTATTTTCCATTTTTCTTAATGACCTCCCCTCTGCCTGCTCATGTGCGTCCATACACATGTACACAGGTGACACCACCCTTTTTGTCTCTGATTCTTCACCAGCTGAGCTTATGGCCAAGCTTCAGCCCAATTTTGACTCTGTCCAACGATGGTTCTAGTCTACTCAGCTATTACTTAATGCCAAAAAGATGGTTTCTGTGTGCTCTGGCACTACACCTAGGCTGTCCCAATTCTTGTCCCTCCCTTCTTTCCACACCCTTGATTGTGTCCCTATAGGAGATGTGCCTACTTTCAAGTACTTGGGCATCTGGCTTGACCATCACCTCCAGTTCTCCCAGCATATAGAAAAAAGTCATAATAAACTCCATCCTAAACTAGGTGCCCTTTATAGGCATGAAAGCTGCATTCCCTTCCCTGCCCGCTGTGCCATCCTTACTAAGATGAATCTCCCCATCTTTGATTATGGAAATCTTGTCTATGCCCTTAAAGCCACCATGACCAGACTGGGCCCTCTTTTCCACTCCTTCTGCTGCTTCACCTTCAACAGCCCTTCCCGTACCTACCACTGTATCCTCTACTCTTTCCTTTCTCTCCCTTTCCTTGAGGATTACCTTCTGTCCCACGTTGCCACAGTCACCTCAGAATTCTGGCTATCCTCTCTACCCCCTATCTTGACTCCCTACTCTCTTCTGCCACTCCTTCCTCCTGTTCTCTTCATAACACTGGGTTTCGTTCACTCAACCCCCCCCCACCTGAAAAACTCTTGCTGGCCAATCTGCTTTCTTTTCCGCTTCCTAAATTCTGAATTCCTCCCTTTAAACGTTCGCTGTAATTCTCAAATCCTCCTTCATTTCTCTTCTCCATGCTCCCACCTCCCCCTTGTGCCATTGTCATTAATGTGTCAGGCCACTACTTCTCTCTGCTGCAGATTGCAATTGTGCTGTAACTGCTGTCATTGTTATCGTGCACTTATCTGTATCATCACTAACTGCAGACAAAGTTTATTGCACTTATATTTATGTTATTATACTATGGCTAATTTGATGCAACTGTGTTCACACAATGTACTGTATTTACCTGTTTTCCTCTGTAATATTTCAAAATGTACTCTCTATATGCTTCATTGTTTGTGCAATTCTCTATTTACATTGTACCCACTTCCCCTTTCCCCCAGGACACATCTAGAAATAAGCTATTTGAGCTCAGTATGTTATTCCTGGTGAAAAGCTTTTAGTAAATAAATAAATAAAGTAGGAGCAACACAGGGCATTTGTTGGTGTCTTAGACAGCTTTCATAGGGACTCTGACAGGGCCCAGTTTAGGCCCTTTTCCCCAATCACTAGCAACCCCTGTGATCAGTGCCTTATCTCAATCGACATCCTCCTCAGAGAACAATGAATCATCCTTCCACCTGTCTTTGGCTACTGAGCATGCTGTGTATCAGCGAGTCTTGGTGGAGATGCTCCAGGCACTTGACCTAGGTTCTTACACAAGCTGTGATCCAGCAGCCCTGCCACTGGGAATTCTTGGGGTTCCCAATGATGACACATTTGTCATCCATCCATAACCTAGACCTTTCAAGGAGGCATCAAGGGCAGTGTGGAGGCATCACTCTCTTGTCCACACACCCAAGGAACCTCCTCATGTGTGGTATTGTGCACCTACAGTGTCTGCAGGTGCAGTACTCCGCCTCTCTTCAGGACTTGAGTTACTGCAGTCCCATTAGGGCCTTGTCACCTCAAAAGTCGGGGTTTATGCTTAAAATTAATTTATTGGCCTGGGGCATAGTGCAAACTGGCTTGGGCCAGTGCAGTTTCCTGCTGACTTGCCTGTTGGGGCTAGTGTAAAAAAAAAAAAAACACCCATCCCAGCCCCCACCCTCCCACCCATGTCCCCTTAGTCAGCAGCTCACCAAATGTTCAAAGTTTGCAAATAAAATCCTTAAAAGTACACCACTGGTATTATCTTAACAGTCTCACCACTGGCCCAAATGCCGGCAATCTCTCTCAAGTGTTACTACAAAGCACAACTGGGAGAGGTTGCCGATGTTCAGGCCCTGCGCTGAGACAGTTAAGATACTATAGAAGGCATGCTTCATTAAAGATTTTATTCGCATACTTTAGGGCTTTTGGTGAGTTGCTGACCAAGAGGACATAGGGAGGGAGGATGGTGGGGCGGAGATGGATAGGGAGGATTTATTTTTACATTAGTTGTGACAGTTAGATGGTGGCTGGATGAGAAGGTGAGTGGAGGGTTTGTGCCAGCTGCCATCAGGGACTAGTGTGGGGTTGAGGTGCTCTGGGGATAGGGGTTGCCACGGGATACTTGGGAGATCTTATGGGGAAGGGGAGAAGGAGTTGGCATTGGACACCACTGGGAACTTATCAGGAAAGGAAAGGGTGCCACTGGACACCAGGGAAGCTTATCAGGAAGGAAGAGAGAGAGGTTACAACTGAATGCCAGGGAGAAATTATGTTGAAGGGGAAAGAGAGGAGGTGAGGGCACCACTGCCCAGTGGACACCAAAGTGAACTTATGGGAGAGGGAGGGGGTGCCACTGGACACCAAAGAGAGCTTATTGGGAAGAGGAAAGGGGGGTGTCAGTAAGGGCTTATGAGGAAGGGGAGAGTGAGGGAGTACGAATGGAAAACAGGGAGTAATTGGAAAGAGGTGGGGAGAGGGAGTCCTTCCCCCCATGAAATCCCCATTATAGTTTGGCCCAGTGTAAATCTTGGGGGGGGCAGTGCAAATTGGTACCACTTTCCTAGCTGAGCCAGTGCAAAAAAAAGTTAAGCATGACCCCTGCATGGGATCGACCTTCAGAAGCAGACTCCACTCAGATGGATGCCCTTCACAGGAAGGTTTTTACCTCATCACATGCCCTCATTTGAATCTACACACCAGGCACATCTGACAACCTTCAGTCATTGCCTATGGTTGCAGCTAGTTCAGCTCTTAGATGCCATGTTTCAAAGTGAGTGAGTCCGTCAGGCAAGCCATTTGGCCTTTCTGCTTTGGGTCTGGAGGTAGCTTGGCACCAGTACAATGCCAGTGAAGTGGCCTCCACTAGCAGGAACTGCGGTCTGCCTCAGATGGATAGCAACTTTGGCTCGATGTGAGGTACTTAAAGAGGACAGGAAATTAACAATGCTACTTGTCCTACGAAATGTGTCCTGCCATTATTACTTAGCTTGTTAGTTTGACTATTAGCTGAAAGGAAATGTTACTTTTTATTTTTATATTAAGAAATTCATTGATTTTTTTACAAAATGTCCGTTACTGGAGCCGCTTCCCTAACCTTTCCGGTATTCACTCAGGAGAAGTGAGCGTGCCAGGTTTGTCATGACGTGCCTGTTCATGTTGTGGCACCACCTGCTGCACTCGAGCCAGGCACTCAGTATTCTTTCAAAGCTGTCAAACAGTGTCATCATCATTTTATTGTTTAGCTAAAAAGCTGTTACAATTAACATACATCTCACACAGATCATATACATTATAAATTATTCAACAGTTATTCCTAAAATATAAAATTCAGATAATCTAGATCTTAAAGAAAAGACCATCTGTAATAACAGATATTCAAACAACATGAAGTCTTGCTATATTATGACAATTGCAGTGAGTCCCCATCTTCGAACTGCCCCGGAGGTGAAATAGTTAACTTTCCATGCAAGCATGGAACTCTGAGCTCAAGCTCAGTTAGAAGGCTCTGTCTGCTGATCTTCAAATGTAAACTGTCAGATTCTTTACTCCGCCTCACTGAACAGTCACTCCGGAGATTTCTCCTGCTGCTCGGTTCATTTTGTCGGTTTAAAAGTATTATTTTATCGGTTTTCAACTGAAATTATACCGCAACCGGTCGGTTCAAGCTCTGTCTGTGCTAATGTAAGTAATAGATAGGTTTTACATTCGTTTTCTCTGTGTGGAACTTGTAAACATTTATCGGTTCGGTTGAACCGATCAGATTGTGTTTTAAAATTGCTAGTCCTTTTTTAGAGTGCGGTTCCCGGTTCTTATCGGTTCTAAAAAAAAAGGATTTCATTACGGTTTTTTCCACGACCCGTGACACGGTTGGGAACCGATAAGAGAGTCTTGCTTGGCGGATTGCCATAAACGGGCAAGTTTGGTTAGGCTGGCATTATGTCTGAGAACCCCAAAAGAAAAACCGGGCCCACTGGGTTTCAGCGCTGTAGTGTCTGTGGGGAAGCCTTTGCTAAGGCTGACCCTCACACCACCTGTGTCTATTGTCTGGGGTTTGACCACCTCAGTGCAGACTGCCAGATTTGTAAGAATTTCCCTGCTGCCACCATAGAAAAGAGAGTTGGTAGGCTCAGGGAAAGGGAGGCCAAAAAGTCCGCTGACCGGATGGCCGGCCAGTTCGGTTCAACGAACCAGAGGAGTCCCTCTGACCAGGGTGATACTTCCTCGGCAAGCGAAGAACTAGCTCTGAGGAGCCAGTTCCTGCAAAAGGACTAGAAAGTCAGCTGGTGTGGAGCCAAAGTTCTCTCTCAACCGCTGAAGAAATAGCTAAAGCAATCCAAATTGTCCAGTCTCTTTCCTCGGTTCCGACTGAACCGGCACCATCAGGGAGGCGCTCGGTTCGGCCGGTTCCACCGGTTCAAGATTATGATTTTGAGGAATTTTATGAACCGTGGGAGGGGGAAGAGTATGAGGAGAGTGAATATGGCTTTGAAGACCTGGATGTGCCCATTGAACCGGACACCTCTCCAGACAGACCCTTAGGGGTTTCTCCTCCAAGGCTCTCTGAGTCCCCTTCTCATTTTTTGTTTTATAAGAAGGTTGCTGAAACTCTCCAGCTCCCTGTTGAGGAAGCTGTTGATGACCAAGAGGAGCCTGATTATGTAGAAATGATGGATATTCCAGAATCTAAGAGACTGTCTATTCCTCTGCATAAATCTTTCGGGAGCAGACAGTAAAATTTAAAAACTCCTCACACTATACCTCCTGTAGATAAAAGGATGGACAAGAGGTATACTTTATCAGGCTCTGATACGGAGTTCCTCACACAGCAATGCAGCCATGTGGGAGTAGTGCAGGCTGCAGCCTGTGACAAACAAAATATTCCCCTAGCTTCACACCCTCCTGAGAAGGACTCAGGAAGATTGATGCTATGGCAAAGAAACAGTACATGGCAGCATCCTTGGGACTCAGACAGGCAAATTATATGGCTTATGCTGCTAGATACAGAAATCCAGATGGGATACTGTGCTGGCTCTAGCAAAACAAGTCCCTGACCAGCTGGCCAGAGAGCTGGAACAGGTGGCTAGAGATGGTATTGAGGCATCTAAGGTGCAATTTCATGCTGCAGTAGACTCTAATGATGTGTCATCAAGAGTCATGGCTACATCTGTGGCACTTTGCAGAATGGCTTGGCTCAGATGTACTACCCTGTCACAGGATACCCAGTCTAAGGCCATGGATTTTCCTGTTGTGGGCAACTGTCTGTTTGGGGAGCAAACAGAGAATTACATGAAGAAAATGGATGAATACAGGACCACCTATAGGAGTGCACAGGCCAAGGAAAGGCAGGTCACTCCTCAGAAGCAGCTTCCCAAGGACAGGGGCAGGCCTTTTCATAGGCCTTTTTACCAATCCCAAGCCTCCTCTTCTGCTTATGCCCAGAGGGGGTTCTTTAGAGGAGAGGCAGGCGGGGTTCAAGCAGGCCTGCTTCCACCCCTCAACCTAAAGCCCCTGCAAGCAGGCACCCTGATGGGGTAGCCAGGGCGATTCTTCTCTACCTGTAGGGGCAGGCTGCTTACTTTGTCCAGGACTGGAAGTCTCTAACGTCAGACAAGTGGGTCCTGGAAGTAGTAAGCCAGGGACTGGTTCTCAGCTTCAAAAAATTTGCAAAGATGAGAACCAGATCTTTTCCACCTGCATCCCCATCAGAGGGACTTGCCCTAGAGGCAGAGGTCTCTACCCTCCTCGCTCTCAGAGCCGTGGAAAGGGTTCCACCCCTACACCAGGGCAAAGGTTTGTACTCCAGGTACTTCCTTACCCCAAAAAAAGACAGGAGAATGGCGGCCCATCCTGGATCTCAGATACTTAAACAAGCACCTTTTAAAACCAAAGTTCAAAATGGTGACCCTGGGAATTATTTTACCCTCTCTAAGGCCAGGGGACTGGCTAGCGTCCCTGGACCTCAAGGATGCCTACTTCCATATTCTCATCAGAAGCTCCCATCGAAAGTACCTCAGGTCCGAGCTGCCCTCAGGCCATTACCAGTTCAGAGCAATGCCCTTTGGCCTCACCTCTGCTCCAAGGGTATTCACCAAATGCCTGGCAGTAGCAGTTGCATGCCTAAGAAGGCAAAAAAATTGCCATCTTTCCTTACCTGGACGATTGGCTCATAATAGGCCAGTCACCAGAACAGGTCAGCTTACACCTTCAGGTAACTCAGCAACTGCTTACCTCCCTAGGTTTCCTTCTGAATCTCTCAAAGTCAGTTCTAGAGCCTGTCCAGCTCCTAACCTTCATAGGCACAGAACTGAACACACGGGAAGCCAGGGCCTTCCTCCCTTTGGACAGGGCAAAGACCCTGGTCTCCCTGGCCTCCTCATTCACCCTGCAGGTCTCTCGACCAGCAAGGCATTTTCTGCAGCTCCTAGGACACATGGCTGCTTCCACAGCAGTAGTGAAGGAGCAAGATTTCAGATGAGGGACATTCAGTTCCATTTGAGAGCTTTTTGGTCTCAAAGGATCCTCTTACCAAGTTGATCCCAGTAACTCGAACCCTGATCCAAGCCCTACAGTGGTGGCAGGATCAGAGCAACCTGAGACAAGGAGTTCCTTTTGTCAATCAGTCTCACTCCTTAATCCTTACTACGGATGCATCCCTCTTGGGGTGGGGGGCTCACATGGGCGACCTCACTGCCCAGGGACTGTAGTCCCCCCAAGAAACTCTGCTCCACATCAACCTGTTGGAGCTCAGAGCAGTTTTTCTAGCACTTCAAGCTTTCTCCAAATCTGTTCAGAACAAAATTGTACAGGTCAGAACAGACAACACCACTACAATGTGGTACATCAACAAGCAAGGGGGCACTCGGTCTACGGCCTTGTGCACCGAAGCCATGAAGTTGTGGTCTCTGGCTTACTCCCTGAACACCTCCCTTACGGCAGTTCACCTCCCAGGCAAGGACAATGTCCTGGCAGATGCTCTCAGCAGAATTTCTCAGGGCCATCACGAATGGTCCCTGGATCCCCTGGTTCTGGGAGTGGTATTTGCCAGATGGGGCACCCCGCAGATAGATCTTTTTGCAGCCCCAGACAATCACCAACTTCCTCTCTTTTGCTGCAGGCCCCCAGTCTTGGGCTCAGTCCCTCTGGATGCCTTAGTCCTCAGTTGGGAAGGGAAGTTTCTCTATGCCTTCCCTCCCTTTCCTCTCCTGTTCAAAGTGCTAGTCAAAATCAGATCCCAATCCTGCACGGTCATTCTGATTGCCCGGGTTGGGCCAGACAACCCTGGTATCCACTCCTACTGTCCTTAGCAGTCCATCCTCCCCTGTGCCTTCCCAGGAATCACAATCTGTTAACCTGTGCCCAGGGAAGGGTTTGGTACCCGAATCTCAAATCTCTCAATCTCAAGGCCTGGTTCTTGAGGAGTTAGAGTTTACTGACTTACACCTTTCACAAGGTGTAATGGATATATTGAAGGCTTCTAGGAAGCCTTCCACCAGGGCTACTTACAACTCCAAATGGAAAAGGTTTTCCATATGGTGCTCAGAAAAGTATATTTCCCCAGACTCTGCTGGTTTACCCACAGTCCTGGATTATTTGGTCCATCTGAACACTTTGGGGCTGAGACCAGCTACCCTGAAAGTGCATTTGGCAGCTGTGTCTGCTTTTATTTCGGCTGGTAAATCCTCTTCTTTTGCAACTCACCCTGTATTTTCCAAGTTTTTTAAGGGATTGCTTCACACCAACCCTCCATTCAGGGATCCTGCCCCTGCCTGGGATCTTAATGGTTGTATTGCTCAGCTTATGCAACCCCCCTTTGAGCCTTTGTCTTCCGCTGAGCTTAAGTACTTGACTTGGAAAACTGTGTTTCTAGTAGCCATCACCTCTGCCAGACGCATAAGTGAATTACAAGCTTTGTCAGTGGAGCCGGATTTTATCTCCTTTCACAGAGATAAGGTAGTCCTCCGGACTAATAGAAAGTTTCTGTCTAAGGTGGTTTCAGATTTCCACCTTAATCAGTCTATATCTCTTCCAGTGTACTTCACTGACCATTCTTCCTCTGGTGAGAGGAGGCTGCACAGCTTAGATGTGAAGAGAGCCCTTAGTTACTACATAGAGCGTACCAAGGGTCACAGGTTTGACCCCTTCCAACTGTTCCTCACTTATGGTGAGGTTGGTAAGGAAGCCTGCCACTAAAGATCCATTGCCAGGTGGATTGTCTCTTGTATCCAATTCTGTTATGAAAAACTGGGTAAGGTTCCTCCCTCAGGCTTGAGGGCTCACTCTACCAGAGGTACAGCTGCTTCTCTGACTGCTGCCAGAGACATCCCTATTTTAGAGATATGTCAAGCAGCTACTTGGAAAACAGTTCACACTTTTACCAAGCATTACTCCCTGGACATCTAGGCTCGGAGTGATGCTCGGTTTGGCACAGCTGTCCTTCAGAGCCTATTCCCTAAGTAGGTTCTGTCCCTCCTCCATGGGGTACTGCTGTATGATCTGCAATGTCATAATAAGGCAAGACTTCATGTTGTTGGAAGAAAAATTACTCACCTTAGTAATGTTGTTTTTCTAATGGAGTCTTGCTATATTATGACCTCTCTCCTGCCCCTCTCAGAACCTCTGTTTTGGGATGTGGGTGGGCATTACAATGTTGCGCTTTCTTTATGCCACTTTGTTGTTTCATCCTTCCTTTGGGGTGAATTGGTGTTGTATTTTCATTTCTTTTGGGTGTCATGACTTGAGTCTTTGTTGGAGACCAAGGTGTGTGTTTCAAACAACATGAAGTCTTGCTATATTATAGACATTAGCAGTTTGTTCCAGCTCTAGAATTGCCCGGGTGAAATGGTTAAAACCATTCCAAAACAGATTTTGGCACGAGAGCAGCTCTATCTGTGTCATTTCAAACTTGAACTGTCAGATTCTTTACTCCGCCTCAGTGAACAGTCGCTCCGGAGATTTCTCCTTCTGCTCGGTTCATTTCTCGGTTTAAAAAGTGTTTTCTCGGTTGGATTAACCGAGAATAGTTTTATTTTAACCGCAAAACCGTTCGGTTCAAGCTCTATCTGTGGTAACCGTAAGTAAATGAAGGTTTTGTCTGTGTGGAACTTGTAAGTTATTGGTTCGGTTTTGAACCGATCAGTGGGTTTAAAACTCATTTAAAACTAAAAGTTACTATTTTAGAGTGCGGTTCCGGTTCTTATCGGTTCTAAAAAAAAAGCAGTTTATTCGTTTTTTCCAATACCAATGACACGGTTAGGAACGATAAGGGTGTCTTCTGCTGTACTGCCGTTAAAGGGCAAGTTTTTGGTTAGGCTGGCATTATGTCTAGAAACCCAAAAGAAAAACCCGGCCCACTGGGTTTCAACACTGTGATGTTTGTGGGAAGTCTTTGCCAAGGCTGACCCACCCTGTGTTTATTGTCTGGGGTTTGACCACCTCCAGTCAGACTGCCAGGTATGTAAAATTTCCCTGCAGCCACCCTGGAAAAAAGATTGGGCAGGCTCAGGGAACGAGAGGCCAAAAAGTCCGCTGACCCGGATGGCCAGCCCGGTTCGGTGCCAACCGAACCAGAGGAAGTGCTCTCTGACCAGGGCCAGACTTCCTCGGCCAAAAGAAAAGCTGGTTCTGAGGAACCAATTCCAGTAAAGAAAACAAGAAAATCAGCAGGTCTGGAGTCCAAAATTCCTTCTCCAACTGCTGCAGAGATAGCAAAAGCCATACAAATTGTCCAGTCACTGTCTCAGGGTCCGTCTGAACCACCACTATCTGGTAAAAGGTCGGTTCGTCGGTCCCAGTGGTTCAGGATTATGATATTGAGGAATTTTATGAACCAGAGGAGGAGGAGGATTATGAACAGTATGAATGTGGCTGGGAAGGTCTGGGTGTGCCCATTGAACCGGACATCTCCCAGACAGACCTTTAGAATCTCCCCTATGCTGTCTGAGTCCCCATCTCATTTTATGTTTTATAAAAAGTTGCTGAAACCTCCAGCTTCCTTTAGAAGAGGCTGCGGATGAGCAAGAGGAGCCTGATTTTATAGAAATGATGGATATTCCAGAGTCTAGGAGATTGTCTATTCCTTTACATAAGTCTTTTAGAAACAAACAATTTAAATTTTAAAAGCTCCTAATTCTGTGCCTCCTGTAGATAAAAAGATGGACAGAGCGGTATACATTGTCAGGCCCTGATACAGAATTTCTTTCTCAGCAATGCAGTCATGTTGAGTAGTTCAGGCTGCTGCCTGTGATAAAGCTAATATTCCTTGGCTTCACATCCTCCTGACAAGGATTCTAGGAAGATTGATGCCATGGAAAAAATAGTATATGCAGCCTTCTCTGGGACTCAGTAAGCAAATTATATGCTTATGAAGCAGGTATGAGAAATCTAGATGGGATACTGTTATGCAATTGGCCAAGCAGGCCCATGGCCAGCTGGCTAGTGAACTAGAACAGGTGGCTGCTGATGGCATTGAAGCCTCTAAGGTTCAGTTTCATGCTGCTGTGGATGTTAATGATATTTCCTCTAGGGTCATGGCCACATCTGTAGCTTTTCGTAGGTTGGCCTGGCTCAGGTGTACTAGTTTGTCACAGGATACCCAGACTAAGGCTATGGATTTTCCTGTGGTGGGAAATTCTCTGTTTGGAGAGCAGACAGAGAATTACATGAAGAAGATGGATGAATATAGGACTACTTACAGAGTGCCCAGGCTAAGGAGGCGGCAAGCCACTCCTCAAAGGCGCCTCCCTCAGGGTAGGGGTGGCCTTTTCACAGGCCTTTCTACCAGACTCAGGCCTCTTCTACCTATGCTCAGAGGGGCTTCTTTCAGAGGCAGGGGGCAGACGAGGGGTGGGCAGACCTGCTCCCACCCTGCAGCCTAAAGCCTCTGTGAAACAGGCACCCTGATGGGGTGCCCAGGTCCGATTCTCCTGTACCAGTGGGGGCAGGCTGGCTTACTTCAGTCCAGAATTGGGCTTCTTAACCTCAGACAAGTGGGTTCTGGAAGTAGTAGCCAGGTCTGGTTCTCAGCTTCAAAAGTTTCCCAAGTTGAGAAGCAGACTTTTCTACCTGCAAGTGCTTCAGAGACCCTCGCTCTGGAAACAGAGGTCTCATCCCTGTTAGCTCTCAGAGCAGTAGAAAGGTTCCTCCTGCATCAGGGCAGGGGTCTGTATTCCAGATACTTCCTTACCCCAAAAAGACAGGAGAATGGCGGCTCATTTTAGATCTCGGATATCTGAACAAGCATCTTTGAAACCAAAGTTCAAAATGGTAACTCTGGCAATGATTTTACTTTCCTAAGGCCAGGGACTGGCTAGCCTCCTGGACCTCAAGGATGCCTATTTCCATGTCCTAATCAGAAGATCCCATCGAAAGTACCTCAGATTGAACTGCCTCAGGTCATTACCAGTTCAGAGCAATGCCCTTGGCCTTACCTCTGCTCAAGGGTATTCACAAAGTGTCTAGCAGTGGCAGTGGCCACTTAAAGAGGCAGAGGATTGCTGTTTTTCCCTATCTAGATGACTGGCTCATTGTAGGCCAGTCCCCAGAACAGGTAAAATCTCACCTGCAGGTCACCCAGCAGCTTCTCACCTCCCTGGGTTTTCTGCTAAACCTACCAAAGTCGGTTCTGGAACCAGTCCAGGTACTCACCTTATAGGGGCAGAATTGGACACAAAGCTAGCCAGAGCCTTTCTTCCTCCAGAAAGGGTAAGGGATTTAGTGGCTCTGGCCTCTTCTTCACTCTGCAGGTCTCTCGACCAGCAAGACACTTTCTGCAGCTCCTGGGGCACATGGCTGCATCCACAGCTGTTGTGCAGGGAGCCAGATTTCAGATGAGAGACATTCAGTTTCACTTGAGAACCTTTTGGTCTCAGAGAGAGACCCCCTTTCCAAGTTGGTCCCAGTGACTGAACCTTGATCCAGTACTGTGAGGAAGGGTGGGCGTGGTGGTGGTCTGGCATCAAGAACCTTCAGGGGGGCACTTTTCAACTGAAGCTCATTTGTTTATTAACTTGCGCTATTGCTTTTTTAAAAATTTATTTTGGCTTGATAAACTGTAATTATGTCTGGCTGTTAGCAGGCGCATCTGTGGACCAAAGACCAGCAGGTTGGGTTGGGGGGTCACATGAGCTGCAGGCAAATAATCATGTGGTGTGGTGTTGCTGCGATGAGAAGAAAGAAACTGTGGGTGGGCCAGTGCCGCAATAGTATAAAAGTATGGGCGGTGTATGTAGCATGGAGGCAGTTAAACTTGGAGTCGGAGACAATGTTATTGTTGACAGTAGAGCCTAGAAATGAAGTATCTAGCAGGCAGCAAAAAGCGATAGAGTATATGTAGAGAGAGAAGATTGGGAGAGATGATAGAGAAGACAAGAGAAATCCATCCTGAAGATTTTTAAGCAAAGCAATGTAGCGCATCACTGTAGTAGTCCGTCTACAGTATGTGCAAGTCCATCCCAGCCATCTCCCATGTATTTGTGTGATTCTGTATTCTGTATTGTTTTAAAATGAAAATTAATTCTTCAAATCTGTTTACTGTTTAGTTTGTTGTGTAGGTTTAAAAGTATTATTTTATCGGTTTTCAACTGAAATTATACCGCAACCGGTCGGTTCAAGCTCTGTCTGTGCTAATGTAAGTAATAGATAGGTTTTACATTCGTTTTCTCTGTGTGGAACTTGTAAACATTTATCGGTTCGGTTGAACTGATCAGATTGTGTTTTAAAATTGCTAGTCCTTTTTTAGAGTGCGGTTCCCGGTTCTTATCGGTTCTAAAAAAAACGGATTTCATTACGGTTTTTTCCACGACCCGTGACATGGTTGGGAACCGATAAGAGAGTCTTGCTTGGCGGATTGCCATAAACGGGCAAGTTTGGTTAGGCTGGCATTATGTCTGAGAACCCCAAAAGAAAAACCGGGCCCACTGGGTTTCAGCACTGTAGTGTCTGTGGGGAAGCCTTTGCTAAGGCTGACCCTCACACCACCTGTGTCTATTGTCTGGGGTTTGACCACCTCAGTGCAGACTGCCAGATTTGTAAGAATTTCCCTGCTGCCACCATAGAAAAGAGAGTTGGTAGGCTCAGGGAAAGGGAGGCCAAAAAGTCCGCTGACCCGGATGGCCGGCCCGGTTCGGTTCCAACCGAACCAGAGGGAGTGCCCTCTGACCAGGGTGATACTTCCTCGGGCAAACGAAGAACTAGCTCTGAGGAGCCAGTTCCTGCAAAAAGGACTAGAAAGTCAACTGGTGTGGAGCCAAAAGTTCTCTCTCCAACCGCTGAAGAAATAGCTAAAGCAATCCAAATTGTCCAGTCTCTTTCCCCGGTTCCGACTGAACCGGCACCATCAGGGAGGCGCTCGGTTTGGCCGGTTCCACCGGTTCAAGATTATGATTTTGAGGAATTTTATGAACCATGGGAGGGGGAAGAGTATGAGGAGAGTGAATATGGCTTTGAAGACCTGGATGTGCCCATTGAACCGGACACCTCTCCAGACAGACCCTTAGGGTTTCTCCTCCAAGGCTCTCTGAGTCCCTTCTCATTTTTGTTTTATAAGAAGGTTGTTGAACTCTCCAGCTCCCTGTTGAGGAAGCTGTTGATGACCAAGAGGAGCCTGATTATGTAGAAATGATGGATATTCCAGAATCTAAGAGACTGTCTATTCCTCTGCATAAATCTTTTCGAAGCAGACAGTAAAGTTTTAAAACTCCTCACACTATACCTCCTGTAGATAAAAGGATGGACAAGAGGTATACTTTATCAGGCTCTGATACGGAGTTCCTCACACAGCAATGCAGCCATGTGGGAGTAGTGCAGGCTGCAGCCTGTGACAAGGCAAATATTCCCCTAGCTTCACACCCTCCTGAGAAGGACTCCAGGAAGATTGATGCTATGGCAAAGAAACAGTACATGGCAGCATCCTTGGGACTCAGACAGGCAAATTATATGGCTTATGCTGCTAGATACCAGAAATCCAGATGGGATACTGTGCTGGCTCTAGCAAAACAAGTCCCTGACCAGCTGGCCAGAGAGCTGGAACAGGTGGCTAGAGATGGTATTGAGGCATCTAAGGTGCAATTTCATGCTGCAGTAGACTCTAATGATGTGTCATCAAGAGTCATGGCTACATCTGTGGCACTTCGCAGAATGGCTTGGCTCAGATGTACTACTCTGTCACAGGATACCCACTCTAAGGCCATGGATTTTCCTGTTATGGGCAACTGTCTGTTTGGGGAGCAAACAGAGAATTACATGAAGAAAATGGATGAATACAGGACCACCTATAGGAGTGCACAGGCCAAGGAAAGGCAGGTCACTCCTCAGAAGCAGCTTCCCAAGGACAGGGGCAGGCCTTTTCATAGGCCTTTTTACCAATCCCAAGCCTCCTCTTCTGCTTATGCCCAGAGGGGGTTCTTTAGAGGGAGAGGCAGACGGGGTTCAAGCAGGCCTGCTTCCACCCCTCAACCTAAAGCCCCTGCCAAGCAGGCACCCTGATGGGGTAGCCAGGGCCGATTCTTCTCTACCTGTAGGGGACAGGCTGGCTTACTTTGTCCAGGACTGGAAGTCTCTAACGTCAGACAAGTGGGTCCTGGAAGTAGTAAGCCAGGGACTGGTTCTCAGCTTCAAAAAATTTGCAAAGATGAGAACCAGATCTTTTCCACCTGCATCCCCATCAGAGGGACTTGCCCTAGAGGCAGAGGTCTCTACCTCCTCGCTCTCAGAGCCGTGGAAAGGTTCCACCTACACCAGGGCAAAGGTTTGTACCCAGGTACTTCCTTACCCCAAAAAGACAGGATAATGGCGCCCATCCTGGATCTCAGATACTTAAACAAGCACCTTTTAAAACCAAAGTTCAAAATGGTGACCCTGGGAATTATTTTACCCTCTCTAAGGCCAGGGGACTGGCTAACGTCCCTGGACCTCAAGGATGCCTATCCATTTCTCATCAGAAGCTCCCATCAAAGTACCTCAGGTCCGAGCTGCCCTCAGGCCATTCACAGTTCAGAGCAATGCCCTTGGCCTCACCTCTGCTCCAAGGGTATTCACCAAATGCCTGGCAGTAGCAGTTGCATGCCTAAGAAGGCAAAAAATTGCCATCTTTCCTTACCTGGACGATTGGCTCATAATAGGCCAGTCACCAGAACAGGTCAGCTTACACCTTCAGGTAACTCAGCAACTGCTTACCTCCCTAGGTTTCCTTCTGAATCTCTCAAAGTCAGTTCTAGAGCCTGTCCAGCTCCTAACCTTCATAGGCACAGAACTGAACACACGGGAAGCCAGGGCCTTCCTCCCTTTGGACAGGGCAAAGACCCTGGTCTCCCTGGCCTCCTCATTCACCCTGCAGGTCTCTCGACCAGCAAGACATTTTCTGCAGCTCCTAGGACACATGGCTGCTTCCACAGCAGTAGTGAAGGAGCAAGATTTCAGATGAGGGACATTCAGTTCCATTTGAGAGCTTTTTTGGTCTCAAAGAAAGGATCCTCTTACCAAGTTGATCCCAGTAACTCGAACCCTGATCCAAGCCCTACAGTGGTGGCAGGATCAGAGCAACCTGAGACAAGGAGTTCCTTTTGTCAATCAGTCTCACTCCTTAATCCTTACTACGGATGCATCCCTCTTGGGGTGGGGGGCTCACATGGGCGACCTCACTGCCCAGGGACTGTAGTCCCCCCAAGAAACTCTGCTCCACATCAACCTGTTGGAGCTCAGAGCAGTTTTTCTAGCACTTCAAGCTTTCTCCAAATCTGTTCAGAACAAAATTGTACAGGTCAGAACAGACAACACCACTACAATGTGGTACATCAACAAGCAAGGGGGCACTCGGTCTACAGCCTTGTGCACCGAAGCCATGAAGTTGTGGTCTCTGGCTTACTCCCTGAACACCTCCCTTATGGCAGTTCACCTCCCAGGCAAGGACAATGTCCTGGCAGATGCTCTCAGCAGAATTTCTCAGGGCCATCACGAATGGTCCCTGGATCCCCTGGTTCTGGGAGTGGTATTTGCCAGATGGGGCACCCCGCAGATAGATCTTTTTTGCAGCCCCAGACAATCACCAACTTCCCCTCTTTTGCTGCAGGCCCCCAGTCTTGGGCTCAGTCCCTCTGGATGCCTTAGTCCTCAGTTGGGAAGGGAAGTTTCTCTATGCCTTCCCTCCCTTTCCTCTCCTGTTCAAAGTGCTAGTCAAAATCAGATCCCAATCCTGCACGGTCATTCTGATTGCCCCGGGTTGGGCCAGACAACCCTGGTATCCACTCCTACTGTCCTTAGCAGTCCATCCTCCCCTGTGCCTTCCCAGGAATCACAATCTGTTAACCTGTGCCCAGGGAAGGGTTTGGTACCCGAATCTCAAATCTCTCAATCTCAAGGCCTGGTTCTTGAGGAGTTAGAGTTTACTGACTTACACCTTTCACAAGGTGTAATGGATATATTGAAGGCTTCTAGGAAGCCTTCCACCAGGGCTACTTACAACTCCAAATGGAAAAGGTTTTCCATATGGTGCTCAGAAAAGTATATTTCCCCAGACTCTGCTGGTTTACCCACAGTCCTGGATTATTTGGTCCATCTGAACACTTTGGGACTGAGACCAGCTACCCTGAAAGTGCATTTGGCAGCTGTGTCTGCTTTTATTTCGGCTGGTAAATCCTCTTCTTTGCAACTCACCCTGTATTTTCCAAGTTTTTAAGGGATTGCTTCACAAACCCTCCATTCAGGGATCCTGCCCCTGCCTGGATCTTAATGGTTGTATTGCTCAGCTTATGCAACCCCCCTTTGAGCCTTTGTCTTCCGCTGAGCTTAAGTACTTGACTTGGAAAACTGTGTTTCTAATAGCCATCACCTCTGCCAGACGCATAAGTGAATTACAAGCTTTGTCAGTGGAGCCGGATTTTATCTCCTTTCACAGAGATAAGGTAGTCCTCCGGACTAATAGAAAGTTTCTGCCTAAGGTGGTTTCAGATTTCCACCTTAATCAGTCTATATCTCTTCCAGTGTACTTCACTGACCATTCTTCCTCTGGTGAGAGGAGGCTGCACAGCTTAGATGTGAAGAGAGCCCTTAGTTACTACATAGGAGCGTACCAAGGGTCACAGGTTTGACCCCCTCCAACTGTTCCTCACTTATGGTGAGGTTGGTAAAGGGAAGCCTGCCACTAAAAGATCCATTGCCAGGTGGATTGTCTCTTGTATCCAATTCTGTTACGAAAAACTGGGTAAGGTTCCTCCCTCAGGCTTGAGGGCTCACTCTACCAGAGGTACAGCTGCTTCTCTGACTGCTGCCAGAGACATCCCTATTTTAGAGATATGTCAAGCAGCTACTTGGAAAACAGTTCACACTTTTACCAAGCATTACTCCCTGGATATCTAGGCTCGGAGTGATGCTCGGTTTGGCACAGCTGTCCTTCAGAGCCTATTCCCTAAGTAGGTTCTGTCCCTCCTCCATGGGGGTACTGCTGTGTAGTCTGCAATTGTCATAATAAGGCAAGACTTCATGTTGTTGGAAGAAAAAATTACTCACCTTAGTAATGTTGTTTTTTCTAATGGAGTCTTGCTATATTATGACCTCTCTCCCTGCCTGCCCCTCTCAGAACCTCTGTTTTGGGATGTGGGTGGGCATTACAGTGTTGGCGCTTTCTTTATGCCACTTTGTTGTTTCATCCTTCCTTTGGGGTGAATTGGTGTTGTATTTTTCATTTCTTTTGGGTGTCATGACTTGAGTCTTTGTTGGAGACCAAGAAGTGTGTGTTTCAAACAACATGAAGTCTTGCTATATTATAGACATTAGCAGTTTGTTCCAGCTCTAGAATTGCCCCGGAGTGAAATGGTTAAAACCATTCCAAAACAGATTTTGGCACGAGAGCAGCTCTATCTGTGTCATTTCAAACTTGAACTGTCAGATTCTTTACTCCGCCTCAGTGAACAGTCGCTCCGGAGATTTCTCCTTCTGCTCGGTTCATTTCTCGGTTTAAAAAGTGTTTTCTCGGTTGGATTTAACCGAGAATAATTTTATTTTAACAGCAAAACCGTTCGGTTCAAGCTCTATCTGTGGTAACCGTAAGTAAATGAAGGTTTTGTCTGTGTGGAACTTGTAAGTTATCGGTTCGGTTTTGAACCGATCAGTGGGTTTAAAACTCATTTAAAACTAAAAGTTACTATTTTAGAGTGCGGTTCCCGGTTCTTATCGGTTCTAAAAAAAACGGATTTATTACGTTTTTTTCCAATACCCGTGACACGGTTAGGAACCGATAAGGGTGTCTTGCCTGGCACTGCCGTTAAAAGGGCAAGTTTTTGGTTAGGCTGGCATTATGTCTGAGAAACCCAAAAGAAAAACCGGGCCCACTGGGTTTCAACACTGTGATGTTTGTGGGGAAGTCTTTGCCAAGGCTGACCCACACACCACATGTGTGTTTATTGTCTGGGGTTTGACCACCTCCAGTCAGACTGCCAGGTATGAAGAATTTCCTGCAGCCACCCTGGAAAAAGATTGGGCAGGCTCAGGGAACAGAGGCAAAAAGTCTGCTGACCCGGATGGCCAGCCCGGTTCGGTGCCAACCGAACCAGAGGGAGTGCCCTCTGACCAGGACCAGACTTCCTCGGGCAAAAGAAAAGCTGGTTCTGAGGAACCAATTCCAGTAAAGAAAACAAGAAAATCAGCAGGTCTGGAGTCCAATATTCCTTCTCCAACTGCTGCAGAGATAGTAAAAGCCATACAAATTGTCCAGTCACTGTCTCAGGGTCCGTCTGAACCACCACTATCTGGTAAAAGGTCGGTTCGTCCGGTCCCAGTGGTTCAGGATTATGATATTGAGGAATTTTATGAACCAGAGGAGGGAGGAGGTATGAACAGTATGAATGTGGCTGGAAGGTCTGGGTGTGCCCATTGAACCGGACATCTCCCTGGACAGACCTTTAGAATCTCCCTATGCTGTCTGAGTCCCCATCTCATTTTATGTTTTATAAAAAAGTTGCTGAAACCCTCCAGCTTCCTTTAGAAGAGGCTGCGGATGAGCAAGAGGAGCCTGTTTTGTAGAAATGATGGATATTCCAGAGTCTAGGAGATTGTCTATTCCTTTACATAAGTCTTTTAGGAAACAAACAATTTAAATTTTAAAAGCTCCTAATTCTGTGCCTCCTGTAGATAAAAAGATGGACAGACGGTATACATTGTCAGGCCCTGATACAGAATTTCTTTCTCAGCAATGCAGTCATGTTGGGGTAGTTCAGGCTGCTGCCTGTGATAAAGCTAATATTCCCTTGGCTTCACATCCTCCTGACAAGGATTCTAGGAAGATTGATGCCATGGCAAAAAAACAGTATATGGCAGCCTCTCTGGGACTCAGGCAAGCAAATTATATGGCTTATGTAGCTAGGTATGAGAAATCTAGATGGGATACTGTTATGCAATTGGCCAAGCAGGCCCATGGCCAGCTGGCTAGTGAACTAGAACAGGTGGCTGCTGATGGCATTGAAGCCTCTAAGGTTCAGTTTCATGCTGCTGTGGATGTTAATGATATTTCCTCTAGGTCATGGCCACATCTGTAGCTTTTCGTAGGTTGGCCTGGCTCAGGTGTATAGTTTGTCACAGGATACCCAGACTAAGGCTATGGATTTTCCTGTGGTGGGAAATTCTCTGTTTGGAGAGCAGACAGAGAATTACATGAAGAAGATGGATGAATATAGGACTACTTACAAGAGTGCCCAGGCTGAGGCGGCAAGCCACTCCTCAAGGCATGCCCCAGGGGTAGGGTGAGGCCTTTTCACAGGCCTTTCTACCAGACTCAGGCCTCTTCTGCCTATGCTCAGAGGGGCTTCTTCAGAGGCAGGGGCAGATGAGGGGTGGCGAGACCTGCTCCCACCCTGCAGCCAAAGCTCCTGCGAAACAGGCACCCTGATGGGGTGCCCAGGTCGATCTCCTGTACCAGTGGGGGCAGGCTGGCTTACTTCAGTCAGAATTGGGCTTCTTTAACCTCAGACAAGTGGGTTCTGGAAGTAGTAAGTCAGGGTCTGGTTCTCAGCTTCAAAAGTTTCCCAAGTTGAGAAGCAGACTTTTCTACCTGCAAGTGCTTCAGAGACCCTCGCTCTGGAAACAGAGGTCTCATCCCTGTTAGCTCTCAGAGCAGTAGAAAGGTTCCTCCTGCATCAGGGCAGGGGTCTGTATTCAGATACTTCCTTACCCCAAAAAGACAGGAGAATGGCGGCTCATTTTAGATCTCGGATATCTGAACAAGCATCTTTTGAAACCAAGTTCAAAATGGTAACTCTGGCATGATTTTACCTTCCCTAAGGCCAGGGGACTGGCTAGCCTCCTGGACCTCAAGGATGCCTATTTCCATGTCCTAATCAGAAGATCCCATCAAAGTACCTCAGATTCGAACTGCCCTCAGGTCATTACCAGTTCAGAGCAATGCCCTTCGGCCTTACCTCTGCTCCAAGGGTATTCACAAAGTGTCTAGCAGTGGCAGTGGCCCACTTAAAGAGGCAGAGAGGATTGCTGTTTTTCCTATTCTAGACGACTGGCTCATTGTAGGCCAGTCCCCAGAACAGGTAAAATCTCACCTGCAGGTCACCCAGCAGCTTCTCACCTCCCTGGGTTTTCTGCTAAACCTACCAAAGTCAGTTCTGGAACCAGTCCAGGTACTCACCTTTATAGGGGCAGAATTGGACACAAAGCTAGCCAGAGCCTTTCTTCCTCCAGAAAGGGTAAGGGATTTAGTGGCTCTGGCCTCTTCCTTCACTCTGCAGGTCTCTCGACCAGCAAGACACTTTCTGCAGCTCCTGGGGCACATGGCTGCATCCACAGCTGTTGTGCAGGGAGCCAGATTTCAGATGAGAGACATTCAGTTTCACTTGAGAACCTTTTGGTCTCAGAGAAGAGACCCCCTTTCCAAGTTGGTCCCAGTGACTCGAACCTTGATCCAGTACCGTAGGAAGGGTGGGGCGGGTGGTGGTCTGGCACTGGGCGCAACCTTCAGGGGGGGGGGCGCAATTTTCAACTGAAGCTCATTTGTTTATTAACTTGCGCTACTGCTTTTTTAAAATTTATTTTGGCTTGATAAACTGTAATTATGTCTGGCTGTTAGCAGGGGCGCATCTGTGGACCAAAGACCAGCAGGTTGGGTTGGGGGGGGGTCACATGAGCTGCAGGCAAATAATCATGTGGTGTGGTGTTGCTGCGATGAGAAAGAAAGAGAAACTGTGGGTGGGCCAGTGCCACCCAATAGTATAAAAGGTATGGGCGGTGTATGTAGCATGGAGAGGCAGTTAAACTTGGAGTCGGAGACAATGTTATTGTTGACAGTAGAGCCTAGAAATGAAGTATCTAGCAGGCAGCAAAAAAAAGCGATAGAGTATATGTAGAGAGAGAAGATTGGGAGAGATGATAGAGAAGACAAGAGAAATCCATCCTGAAGATTTTTAAGCAAAGCAATGTAGCGCATCACTGTAGTAGTCCGTCTACAGTATGTGCAAGTCCATCCCAGCCATCTCCCATGTATTTGTATGATTCTGTATTCCGTATTGTTTTAAAATGAAAATTAATTCTTCAAATCTGTTTACTGTTTAGTTTGTTGTGTCTATGTGACAGTGTCAATGAATGAGGTGTGAGTGTGTTGTATGTATTGCATGGCTGTGGCAGTGTCGGTGCTACTGGGGGAGGGATTCTTGATTGGAATTTGAAAAACGCACTGCACTTCAGTGATCGGGAGGAAGGATTGGATCTGATTTTTAATCTGATTTTGGGACTGGGCCAAGGGACCCACGGCCCAGGCCTGACTCAGGTGTGATAAGATGACTTAGTACTTCATGGGACTGGGATGGGAGTGAAGACGTTCACGCCTTCCAATCTGCTGCTTGTGTGCTGACTTATTGCCATGGTGTGGGCAGGCCACAGGCACCCTCACTCCAGCCCACCACATTGTTTTCTCTCATCTTGACCCGCATTCCTCCTGCACTTCAATTCCACACCAAGGAGGCTCCCCCAGTCCCACCCCATGCTGTTTCCTTCTACTCCATGCAGGCGGGTGGTGGAGGGACGGCACAGACAGACCCAGTCAGAGCAAAGCCTGCAGTCAGACCAAAGTCATATTGCGACTCCATTGCACTACACTGACTAGTCTCCCTCAAGGTGGTTGGTACATGCTTTTTTTCTTTATTGTACATCCGCTGGGCCTGGATGCCAGGTTACAGACACTGTGCAGACTGTGGTCTCTGAATGACTGGTTGCATGACCCCTGAAGATGGAAACGGGTTAGAAATCATCTCTAGCAACAGTCACATACAGAAGTAGCTGTGTTGTAGTATTCCGTTTTCAGAGGATTCCTCAGTAAGTGCACATGTATTTCTTATGTCTCAATTTTGAAGATATAGGAAATTCCTATATCTTCAAATGGAGACATAAGAAAATATGTGTACTGTGTTTTCCTAAGCCCAATTATCTCATTCAAATGTTTAGTATGCTGAAAAATAGTTTGTCACTCTTACCCATGAATGCTACAAGAATCATGCATCTGCAGTGCATTGCTTTTAATAAAGAATCAAACTAACCTCCCCAATAGATTGACACATTTCCAGGGACCACGCCCCAACCTAGACCTCAAAAACATAGCTGCAATGCGCCCTACTTAAAGTAAACTGTAAAGAAAATAAAAAAAATACTGCCTATCTAAATGTGCTTCTAGCCAGCCTGAGTCTCCTGGCTCAGTTGGTAGCACATCCACTTATGGACCAGAAGGTTGTGAACTCTGCCCATGTTGGGATTGGACTTGCACCTAAAATGCTGGCATCAGAGTGCAGTAGTAGGGGGTACTGAACTGCTGGGGTGTGCTGTCCTTTGGATGAGACGTTAAACTGAGGTCCCTTCTACCTATCCCGGTGTTGTCCTGGTGGGTGTCCAGGAGGAAGTTAAAGAACCAAGGGGCACTCTTTGCAAAGAGCAGTAGACATTCCCGGTGTCCTGGCTAATTCCCTTCCCATAAACCAGTTCATGCAATTGTCCAGGCTGTGTGGGTGCTGATGTGCGATATGGCCACCACCACACATTTAGTCACTTCACTACTAGTCTAGCATTGCGCTAAAGCACTTTGGGATACACTGTATATGAAAAGTGCTATATAAATGCTGATTCTTCCCACACCTCAGATTCATGGCAGGAAAATTTAGGGACTTACCATGTAGCAAAAGTGTTTTTTTTTTTTCTTCAAGAAAAGCCCCAAACCTCACCACAGAGCTGGAGCATGTAAACCCTCCAGAGCTTCTGGGTCTTTTCGGGGGGGGCACAAAATTTGTCTCTTGCCCAGGGCACCCAAATGCCTTCCTACGGCTCTGGCTTGATCCTAGCTCTCCAGTGGTGGCAGGATCAGAGCAATTTAAGAGCGGGGATCCCCTTCATTTCCCCTTCTCACGACTTGACTCTCACTACAGTTGCTTCCCTTCTGGGTTGGGGAGCCCACATGGGCGACCTTTCCACTCAGGGAGTTTGGTCCCCCCAGGAATCTCTGCTCCACATCAATTTGCTGGAACTCAGAGCTGTCTTTTAGCTCTTCAAGCTTTTCTGCATCTGTCCACGACAAGGTGATACAAGTCAGAACAGACAACACCACAACAATGTGGTACATCAACAAACAGGGGCACTCGGTATTCGCCTTGTGCACCGAGGCAATGAAGTTGTGGTCTCTGGCCTGTTCCTGAACACTTCCTCATAGCAGTTCATCTTCCAGGGAAGGACAATGTCCTAGCGGATGCCCTCAGTAGGATTTCCCAGGCCATCACAATGGTCCCTGGATCCTCAAGTGCTGGGATAGTTTTGCCAGGTTGGGCATCCCTCAGATAGATCTTTTGCAGCCCCAGACAATCACAAACTTCCTCTGTTCTGTTGCAGGCCTCCAGTGCTGGGCTCAGTTCCCTGGATGCCCTTCTTCTGGATTGGGAGGAAGTTCTCTATGCTTTCCCTTCCTCTCCTATTCAAAGTACTAGTCAAAATCAGATCTCAGCCTTGCAGGGTGATTCTGATTGCCCGGATTGGGCCAGGCAGCCCTGGTACCCACTCCTTCTGTCTCTGACAGTCCATCTTCCCTGTGCCTCCCCAGGAATCACAACCTGTTGACTTGTGCCGGGGAAGGTTTGGTATCCGGACCTCAAATCCTCAACCTCAAGGCCTGGCTCTTGAGGAGTTAGAGTTTGCTGATTTACACCTCTCTCAGGGTGTTCTTGAGATCCTAAAGGCTTCCAGAAAGCCTTCCACTAGGGCTACTTATAGTTCTAAATGGAAAAGGTTTTCCATTTGGTGTGCTGGGAAAAATATTTCCCCAGAATCTGCTGAATTGCCCATTTTGTTAGATTACATGGTACATCTTAATTCCTTGGGTCTCAGACCAGCTACCCTGAGAGTTCATTTGGCAGCTGTGTCTGCTTTTGTGTCAGCAGGAAAGTCATCCCTCTTTCCTCTCATCCTGTGTTTTCCAAGTTTTTAAGGATTACTCCATACTAATCCTCCCTTTTGGGAACCGCCCCTGCTTGGGACCTTAATGTTTGCATTGCCCAGTTAATGCAACCCCTTTGAACCTCTGTCTTCTGCAGAGCTTAAGTACCTAACTTGAAAACTGTTTTTCTAGTGGCTATCACTTCTGCCAGACGCATAAGTGAATTGGTAAGCCTTGTCAGTGGAGACTGACTTTATTTCTTTCCATGTATAAGGTAGTCCTTAGGACTAATAGGAAGTTTTTGCCTAGGTGGTTTCAGATTTCCATCTTAATCAATCTATCTCCTTCCAGTATTTTTCACTGATCACCTCTCTGGTGAGAGGAGGTTGCACAGCCTGGATGTTAAGAGAGCTCTTAGTTATTATATAGAGTTGCAGAGGTCACAGGTTTAATCCCTCCAACTTTTCCTTACCTATGGTGAAGTTGGGAAAGGCAAACCTGCCACTAAGAGATCAATAGCCAGGTGGATTGTCTCTTTGATCCAACTTTGTTATCAGAGTGGGCAGAGCCCCCGGTTTGAGGGCTCATTCTACCAGGGGTACAGCTGCCTCTAGCTGCTGCCAGAGATATCCCTTTATTAGAGATTTGCCAGGCTGCTACTTGGAAAATGGTACACACTTTACCAAGCATTACTCCCTGGATGTCCAGGCCAGGAGAGATGCTCGGTTTGGCACAGCTGTTCTTCAGAGCCTATTCCCAAGTAGGTTCTGGCCCTCCTCCGTGGAGGTACTGCTGTGTATTCTGCTAATGTCTATAATATAGCAAGACTTCATGTTGTTTGAAGAAAAAATTACTCACCTTAGTAATGTTGTTTCTTCTAATGGAGTCTTGCTATATTATAGACCTCCCCCCCAACCTGTCCCTCTCAGAACCTCTACTTGGTGGGGTGTGGGCAACTTAGTGTAGGCACTACTTATGTCCTGTTAGCATTTTGTCCCCTTTGGGACTTTGGGGGTGTGTATGTGTACGCGTGTGTGTGTTTTATTATACTTATGTTCCATTTTCATATTATTAGAATGGTGTTAGTATTTCTGGTCCCCTGACTTGAGTCTTGGGTGTTGGGACCATCAATGGTTGTTATTATTTAGGTAGCCATTTGGCTAGTGTAGGTTACAGCTCCACATAGACCTTAATGAGTTTGGCTCATAAAGATCTGACAGTTCAAGTTTGAAATGACACAGATAGAGCTGCTCTCGTGCCAAAATTCTATTTTGGAATGGTTTTAACCATTTCACTCCGGGGCAGTTCTAGAGCTGGAACAAACTGCCAATGTCTATAATGTAGCAAGACTCCATTAGAAGAAACAACATTACTAAGGTAAGTAATTTTTTCTTATGTTAGTAGCCAGTTGGCTAGTGTAGATTTACAGCTTCCGCACAGAGCCTTAGTGAGTTTTTGCTCGTAAAGATCTGACAGTTTACGTTTGAAGATCAGCAGACAGAGCCTTCTAACCGAGCTCGCGCTCAGAGTTCCATGCTTGCATGGAAAGTTAACTATTTCACCTCCGGGGCAGTTCGAAGATGGGGACTCACTGCAATTGTCATAATATAGCAAGACTCCATTAGAAGAAACAACATTACTAAGGTGAGTAATTTTTTCTTCCATGACAGTATCACCAATATATTAAACACTAACATTTTTACACAATTCTAATCTTTTTCTTTATATTAATTACTTGGAAGTATTTGGCTACCCTTGTGATAATCCACACATCTTCAGTATTGATTATATTAGTTAAAAGACCTTTGTCTGTTTGATAGACGTCACTTATAAATGGAGACAGGCAATATGCTCTAAGCTTCGAGTACCAAGGGCAATACCACAGCACATGTTCCAGATCTTCGATACCCCCCCGATTACAGTCACACATTCCCGAGGATATTCCTTCTTTCCTATATCTAAATAACAATACATTACTTGTAAACTGTTCAAATTTGTAATTGGAGAATATAGACCTGAGTTTAGGATCTGTAAGGATCTCTAAGTATGGTTTAAAGCCAAAAGAAAAATTGTTTTGTACAAACCACTTTGAGTATTTAAATGTGGATATCTGCTGCAGGTCGTTATCATTCCAATAATTTTTGATTTTATTGGATACATATTTTTTGTATTTATTACTCAGTGAGATCCCTTGATCCACCGCACTTTTTAAATTCTGAAGTTTATGATCTTATCTGTGTAAGTCTTCACCATTCATCACTATTTGGGTACCTGCCGGAAGTCAGAGCCCACGGGAGCTTCTTTTTTTTTGCATGGGCGAGTGACGATGCTTCACCTCGAGGCCCATCGCACAAACGGGCGCTCAGGCTGGATGTCAACTGTCGCCGGTGCTGCCCCCTCGCTAGTTCTTTTGTCTCCGCCAGAGGTTGGACCTCATGTGGAGCTTCGTGAAATTGTTCTGCAACATACACCTGTGGCCTGGTGCAACCTAGTTTCGTTCGGCCCTTGCAAGTCGGAAAAAAGTACTCGTCAGTTCTGTTCGCCACTGATCGACACCGCTGATTGCTCGTAAGATTGTTCCTTTTATTATTCTATTCAGTGACGTCGAGTACTGTTTTTTCATTGTTTTCACTGGTAGATCATGTCTGGTTCAGGGGGGAAAAAGTCGTCTAGGGCAGGGTGGCCTCCTATGTGTCGGTGCCCCTGCGGCCATCAGTACTCCATCATGGACCAGCATGATTGGTGTCTCTCCTGCCTTTGCTCGTCCCACGATACGGGTAACTGCAATGCCTGCTTCTCCTTGGACTGCCAAGTTGTTGAGTTGTGCGCGTTGAAAGTAGGGTGTGCGCTGCCGACTTTCGGGGGTGGGTGCGCAGTCATAAGGCCAAGGCATGGATGCTTGACCCTTCCTCCAGGTCCCCTCCCAGTTCTATATGGACCTTGGAGGATGGGGCCGCTGCCTCTTCTAGCCTTGCCATGGCAGGGGCCTCCGTGGTGCAGGAGGTCCGGTCTGCCCTTTCAGGGGCAGGAGGCATCGCTTGGCAATGCCTCCTCGGGGGCGAGGGCTCCCTGGTGTCACATCCTGAGGCCCGCAGGCCTGAGCTGGCACTGGTCTTGACGCTGTCCACCGGCATTGTTTGTGCCTCTCGAAGCGCCGCGGCACCGTGGTCTGCGCTGGGCCGTCTCTCGGTGCTGTTTCCGCTGCATAGCACTGAAGACTGGAGCGGTTCCGTGGGAAGTGTATCTCTTGTTTCTGGGGCTGTTTCTGGTTTTGGCACCATTCGCAGTGCTGGGGCTGGGAACGGCGCCGGGGAGGGGAGCAGTGCCATGGTCGGCCCGTATCTGCCTCTGGCATGGTTTGCAGCACCGGGGAGGAGTTGGACACCATTGTCGGTGCCGTCTCTGGCTCCAGTGCTGTTCATGGTGCCGGGAAGGGGGCAGCACCATGGCTGGCGCCGACTCTGGCTTTGGTGCCGTGGTTGGCGCTGCCTCCGGACTCAGGTGCTGTTTACAGCACCGGGGGGGGAGTGTGGCTCTGACCGCAGTGCCGAGGCTGAGGTTGGCACCTCTCACGACCCAGGAACAGGCAGGAGTCGGAGAGTGGTCTGGCATTGGGCCTCATTTTCCACCTCCTTGGAGGGGGATTCTGGGTCTGATCTAGACTGGCTTCTGGACTCCTCATAGTCTTCTAACCCCTTGGTGGTCACCTCTATCACCCCCACTCGGCCTCCCTCTGAGGGGCAGGCAACTCTTCTGGACTCTGGGGTCAATGGCACTGAACAGCTAGCGGCAGTCCAGGTGGCCGCCGCTGCGCAGCCTGGAGTCGGGGGATTGTCTGTCCCTTCAGCTGGGAAACCCCATTCTTTGGTGTGCCTGGACAGTCCGACTTTGGGACTGCCCGGAGCACCCATGGGAGGGGAGGGTGCTGCACCCTGGGTGGTTTCCTTGGAGTCCACTCAGAGTTGCCAGCTGCCTAGGCTGGTGGTTACATGGAAGAGGGCTCTTTCAAAGTCCAAAGGGTCGAGGGGCCTGACTTCTGTGTGGCGGCATCTCACTGGGACCCACCCGGGTTTGGGGAGGAGCCACAGTAGGTTTCAAGGGGCTGCGTACCAAAGCCCATTTTTATATCCTAACCAGAACCAATCCTCTTTTTCTGTGAGTCATTGTTTTGCCAGAGTGTTCTCTGTTAGTTTGGTTAATCTTATCCAATAATTTTACAGGATTCCACATCTACTTTTATGTTTGTGAGACCTAACTCTGATCTTATATATGCTTCTGGACAGGAATGGCCTAATTTCAGAATGTTCTGAAAGAGCCTAAATATAGGGGACATGAATGCACTAATATGTTCGATTTCCCACACTTCAGCCCCGTATAATAATTTTGCCTCAAATTTGGCTTTGATGACATTAATAAGGGGTATAACAGTCCTTCTTCCAAATTTCACATTAAATCTTACTAAGCCTGCCAGAGTTCTTTTCAGCTTATCTGTTAATAAATCCTTATGTGCATTCCATCTGGTGTTACCATGAAACATAATTCCTAAGTACAAATATTTGTCCACTACCTCAATTTTTTCTTCCCCCAGAAACCATACACCATTTGTTTTTCTACTATTATCAAATATAACTATTTTTGTTTTATTTAGATTAATTTTCAACTTCAGTTGTTTAGACCTTTGCTGGATGTAATTCAATTTTGTCTGTAATCCCTTTTTTAATCAGGGACATCAAAATGATATCATCTGCGCATGCCAAGATTGAACATGGCGTTGTTTTATTCTTTGGAGAATCTGAATTTAAGAAATCTACATCTGACAACATTTTCTCCAAATATAAAGAAAACAAAAGCGGGGCCAAAACGCACCCCTGTCTCACACCTCTGTTGATATTAAATGAGGTTGATAGATGGCCCATAGTCCCTCGTCTTATTTTGGCCCAAGTCCCCGAGTGTAATTCTGCAATAAATTTTAACAAGTGACTGAGTAATACCTCTTTCTATCGTTAATGTCCATAGAGTGCTTCTCTAAAATGTAATCAAATGCTGAAGAGTAGTCTATGAAAACAGCAAAGACCTTTTGTTTCCCAATTTTCATATATCTTTCTGTGATATGTCTTAGTACATATATATTATCACATGTTGAAAAATTTGACCTGAAACCAGCTTGGTAATTAGACAATCCTCTGGTTTTTCTAATTTCTGCTTTTAGCCTTTCCAAGAGTATTCTACTAAATATTTTCAAATTTACATCTAATAAGCTTATGGATCGGTACATAGCTGGCTTGTACAAATCTGCTTTTTTATGGATGGGGATCAAATTAGCTCCCTTCCATGAGGCCGGGTATGTATTGGCCATTATACACTTATTAAAGAAAATAGTTAAGAACCTTCCCCATAATTTTGGGGCAGAGAGATATGCTTCAGCAGGGATTCCGTCTGGACCTGCTGCCTTGTGTTTTTTAAGAGAGTATATGGCCAGATATACCTCATCCTTCAAACAGTGTCAATGAAGCAACCTTGTAGTCTGATACTACTGTGATGGTTACCAGCACTGTACAACAGAGACAGGCAGCAGTGGACATTTCTGAGCTATACAACAGTGCCCATCTCCAGTCACTGTAAGATCTGTCTTTAAACAAACAAAAAAAAAACACATCCTGCCAGAGACTAACAGATTAACTGCAGAAGCTGGTTGTTAAAAAAAAATGTAGGCAGCCCTCTGTCTTGTGTCGCACTTCTATTACTGGTGGCCCCCCCCCCGTACCAACACACTGAAGGCTACAGAATTTGTATGTTGCGGTAGGGTCATATGCTGCACTTAGATGCTGATGGGTATTGATCATCTCCGGAGTGGTTTATCATTTGGGGCTCAATCAACACTGCAGTTTCCACCCGCCAGCTTGCCAATTCACTAATTTACTTTGCATTTTCACTTTTCTCCCCTCTGCTGTCACCTGTCAGAAAGTCTGATATATAAGGTGATTTTTTTTTTAACAACACTCACACCTAGTGTGTCTCTCAGTTTACATTTGTCCTGGGATACAGGCAGGCTACTTTGCTTCAGATGTTCAAAAGAGTTTTGTACCTGCGTTCACAGAAAGCAAATGGGGTGCATTGCAGAGTGGGTGGCTGACTCATGATTCCAAACAGCAAGTTCAAGCAAAAGTAGTGAACTCCAGTAACCTGTGCTGAAATGAGAAGTTCCTCTAGGTGATGTCCAATATAAGCCAAGTTTTTTATTGGCAGATAACAAAATAGCAAAAGAAAAATATTTGCAAAATATCATTCCAGGTCACAATCCATTTCTTTCACAGCCCCAGCTCTTCGGCATTAAAGGACGAAGCGCTGGGGCGGTGAGTACAGTAGTGAAAGAAATGGATTCTGACCAGGAATGATATTTTGCTAGTATTTTTTTTCTGCTATTTTATCTGGCAATAAAAACTTTGTTTATATTGGACATCACCTGGAAGAATTCCTCATTTCAGCACTTATTGCTGGAGCTCACTACATTCGCCCTGGGATGCATTCAGGCTACTTTGCTTCTGAATCTGCAAGAGAGATCAGTTGGCTTGGATCTGACTAGTTTGCTTAGTGGAGTGTTTTTATGGTGATCAGACACGGGCATGATTAGGTAGATTTTTTTTTTACTTTTTAACAAGCCCTCAACTCTCTCTCTCTCTCTCTCTCTCTCTCTCTCTGTTAAGATATCGACTGGTATGCAAGCTAGTTACATTCAGGGATCGTGCTGGTGATCGGACACCAGCTTACAGGAGCTGCAGCAGGATATACAGTATGTGACAAGTAATGAAAGGCAGCTCAGTGAGAAGACGAGGTGTACTGGATGAAATAATGCCGTATACAATAAACAGCAGAAATAACTACATGGCAAGTAGGAGATTTAGCCAACGCACACAGCACATTCCTCAGTAGTCAGTTCTAAGTGTGTGCAAAGCAGGGCAGCAGCAGCTTCGAAGTGAAACGCGTTTACTATGCTGTTAGGCTACAGAAAACCTGATACTGAAGTATGTGCGTTGACTAACTTTCTTACTTGCCATATAGTTATTCCTGCTGTTTATTGTATCAGGCTTCAGTGTTTGTTTTATTATTATTGTATTATTATTTGTATTATTTTGTTGGCCTTCAGAAGGCTTGAGTACCTTTTCTTTACCTCAGCCTTCTGAACATTTGCGCTACCGCCATTAAGCTGTTTTTGGCAGCTGGGCTTACACTTCTTCAGTTGTGTTTTCACGCACTTGCTTTTGAGTACCAGCGGGTGCCACAAGAGCATATAATTTTTACGCAACTGTGTATTATTTTTACATAACTGCATATAATTTTTGACACAACTGCCTACAATTATGACGCAGCTGCATATAAATTTTGATACAACTGCATGAGCGTGTGTGCAAGCAGCATAGTGAATGCACGCAATTGCATTACCATGCACACAAGTTCACGCATATGTGTGATTAGCATGTTAACGTCTTATAGGATCTCTCAGAGCAAGCACAATATTTAATTTCTCTAGTTCTGTTACTGTACTACAGAGTTCATAATTATAAACAGAACTGTCATTTTGGCACCATGGCTTATTGGAGACCATTTCCTCTGCATGTAAATCAAGACTTAGGAAATGGGATGTCACATATAACAACATTTGTCACTATGCATCCTCCTGTCATCGGTTGAAACACCACTGTCTCCTTTATTCCGATCTGGGATGGCTTCCTCCTCACGCATTAAGGTTTTAATGTTATGGCTCTGTCATTGACAATATTGTCAGGTTACAAATACCCAAGCCCCTGGCTGGTCTGTTCCTAAATCAGACACCCGGCTACTGTTTACGGTCTGCTAACAATGCCTCTGTCCACATCCCCAGACATAATACATCCAAAGGTGCAAGTGCTTTTGCGTGTCACGCTTCTCAATACTGGAACTCCCTCCCACTAACCTTACGCCAATCCCTATCCCACGCCTCTTATAAGGTAGGGTTACATAACCATCTCATCTCCTCTGGCAAATGCTCCTGTTTCAAACCACCCAAGCCCACTCATTTTTCTCTAACCTCCTCTCATCTTGCCTCTTCTGACCTGCCTCCAAACACACAGCACTTTTCCCCCTCCAGTCTGTTCCACCTTGCTTATCCTAATGCTTCTTATCCCTCACCTTCTCTCCTTCCTAACTCTATTCTGCCCTCCTACCTCTATTCTTCCTTACCCCATCCCTTCCTCAACTCTCCTATTATCTATCCCTCAAGACTGCTATGTTTGGCTTGCTCATTTGCTTTTCTCCACAACCATAACTATGTGCTCTAGCCTATGTTAATGCACTTTATAAAATGGGTAAAAAATATATTGGAGCCTGATTGGCTGAAACAGGTTTTCAGCCATGTCCTTATCATGCCATATCCATTCAATGAGCACTACTTCTGGCACCCTCAGCCCCATAACATAAAAATATCAATGTGTCACCTTCACCAGTAATCCAAAATCTTCCACAGTGAGCAGTTTCACAGTACAAAGACGACCACGATATCAGAAGGCTTTCTAGTACTGTAGTGGAAGTGTACCCTCCCCTTCAAAGAACACACATACAAAACAAACTCTTTCTCTGTAAAGTACACACATAATAGGATCCCAAAGAAGTGAAAAATTAAACTTGTCACCTGTACTGCATCAGATATAAAAGGAAGCTCTCATGAACGAAATGAAGTGCTGACCTGTACTTCTCCATTTTAAAACAAATTTTGAGAAACAGACCATAGCGGGTGCTGCAAATAAACATTTCAAATCATGATAGAAACCCGCTCCTTCAATCTATATTTCAACGGCTGTTTTTTATTTTCTTTCAAGGAAAATGTGAGCCACTCAGTACGGAGGCTCCTGAGGGTCACGCTCGCTCCAAGGAAAGCCGGTGAAACACTCACAAGCACTGAAAACAATACATATATGCTTACAAAAAATATCCTAACACTAAATAAAATAGCCTGTCTTTTGATGCTGCTGCTGGTACTTTTGGGGGGGGGGGGGTGGCAGAGGGTCCTAAAACAGTTATCAAACCAAGAAACTACATTAATATTGGGACTACTTTTTCAGTATTTCAGTTCTTTAACCTTTTTTATTATATTTGTAACTATTTTTTTTTTTTTTTTTTAATAATTTCTTGGGGAGGGGCCCATTTTATAAGTGCAATAAGACACTCTGGGGTGTGGGTTATGACTTGATAAGAGCACTTCCCAAGTGCTAAAGGCACTCTGCGCAAGTGCCTTGTGCCTCATAATGCACCTGGGGCGTGCTCTTACCAGGCCATAACCCTCACCTCGTTGTGTCTTATTGCTGTCGTTAAGTGTATACATTTTGACAGTGTTATGTATTTACCTTGCCTGTTTATTTTTTCACACCTGCTTTGTATTTTCATTTGCCTACTAGTCTAAACTGTAAGCAATGTTTATCTGTATTGTTGTTCAACAACATGAAGTCTTGCTCTATTCTGACAATTGCAGTGATTCCCAACCTTTGAACTGCCCCGAAGAACTAAGGCTTAACTTTCCATGCAGGGCATGGAACACTGAGCTCGAGCTCGGTTGAAGTCTCTGTCTGGAGTGTTTTAAACTCAAACCGTCAGATTCTTTAGTCTGCCTCACTGAACGGTCGCTCCGGAGATTTCTCCTTCAGCTCGGTTCGAAGTCGGTTAAAGTTTTCAGTTTTTCATCAGTTTAAACCGAAAAAAAGTATCTGCATAACGGTTCAGTCTCTATCTGTGGTGCCTTGAGTACTAGATAGGAATTGTTCTTTATTTCTGTGTGGAACTTGTAAAAGTGCGGTCGGTTTGGCTGAACCGACCATTTGACTGTGAATTTTGCTATATTTAGTGTGTGGTTACCGGTTCTTATCAGTTCTAAAAAAAAACGTGTTTTAACCGTTTTCTTCCCATACCCGTGACACAGTTAGGAACCGATAAGGGAGTCTTGCCTGGCGGTTGCGGAAAAAAGGGTACATTTGGTTAGGCTGGCCATGTCTGAGAAACCCAAGAAAAAAACCTGGCCCACTGGGTTTCAACACTGCAGTGAGTGTGGGGAGGTCTTTGCCAAGGCCGATCCCCACACCACCTGTGTTTATTGTCTGGGGTTTGACCACCTCAATTCAGACTGCCAAATATGTAAAATGTTCCCAAATCTACCCTTGAGAAGAGATTAGGTAGATTGAGGGAAAAGGAGGCTGAGAAGTCCACTGACCCAGATGGCCAGCCCGGTTCGGTTTTGACCGAACCAGAAGGAGTGCCCTCTGACCAGGGTGATACTTCTTCGGGCAAAAAGAGAGCCGATTCTGAGGGATTGGTTCCAACAAAAAAGGAAGCGCAAAGATAAATCGACCGGTTCAGATCCAGAGGTTCATGTTCCGACCACCGAAGAGATAGCCAGGGCGATTCAGATTGTGGAATCGCTCCGTCCGGTTCTGACCGATCCAGCTTCTTCTGGCAGGGGTTCAGTTCGGTTGGTTTCCCCGGTTCAAGAGTATACCCTTGAAGAATTTTATGAACCGGCGTTTGAAGAGGAAGGAGAATTTGAGGATTATGATGCAAGTGAAGGTCTGGATGTGCCTGTGGAACCGGACATCTCCCCAGACAGACCATCAGGTGTTTCCCCTCCTAGGCTTTCTGAGTCCCCTTCCCATTTTATGTTTTACAGGAAAGTGGCTGAAACCCTCCAGCTTCCTATGGAAGAGGCTGTGGAAGATCAAGAAGAGCCTGATTATGTAGAGATGATGGATATCCCAGAGTCCAGGAGACTGTCTATTCCCCTCCATAAATCTTTTGGGAAACAGTCACAAAAATCTTAAAGTCTCCTAACACTATACCTCCTGTGGATAAAAGAATGGACAAGAGGTATACACTCTTAGGCTCAGACACAGAGTTCTTATATCAGAAATGCAGCCATCTTGGGGTAGTGCAGGCTGCTGTCTGTGACAAGGCAAATATTCCCTTGGCTTCACACCCTCCTGACAAGGACTCCAGGAAGATTGATGCCATGGCAAAGAAGCAGTACATGGCATCTTCTTTGGAACTCAGGCAGGCAAATTACATGGCCTATACAGCCAGGTACCAGAAGTCCAGGTGGGACACTGTACTGGCACTGACCGCTTGACCTCCCCAGCTAGCCAAGAAGCTGGGCGGTGGCTGCAGATGGGATTGAGGCATCTAAAGTGCAATTTCATGCTGCTGTGGACTCTAATGATGTTTCGTCAAGAGTTATGGCTACATCTGTGGCTCTTCGGAGGATGGCTTTGCTCAGATGTACTAGCCTCTCGCAGGACACCCAGGCTAAGGCTATGGATTTTCCTGTAGTGGGTAATTCTCTGTTTGGGGAGCAGACAGAGAATTACATGAAGAAGATGGAGGAGTACAGGACCACTTACAGGAGTGCTCAGGCCAAGGAAAGGTAGGCAACTCCTCAAAGGCAGCAGTCTAGGGGCAGGGCAGGCCTTTTCAAAGGCCTTTTTACCAAGCACATGCCTCTTCTTCCTTTTCGCAGAGGGGGTTCTAAAGAGGGAGAGGCAGAAGGGGGAATGAGCAGGCCTGCATCCACCCCTCAGCCTAAAGCCCCTGCCAAGCAGACACCCTGATGGGTCTGCCCGGGTCGACTCTCCTATTCCAGTAGGGGGCAGGCTGGCTTACTTTGTCCAGGACTGGACATCTATTACAACAGACAAGTGGGTCCTGGAAGTAGTAAGCCAGGGACTGGTTCTCAACTTCAAAAAATTTCCAAAGATGAGAGCCAGATCTTTTCCACCTGCAAATCTTTCAGAAACCCTTGCCCTAGAGGCAGAGGTTTCTTCTCCTAGCTTTAAGAGCTATAGAGAGAGCAAGTACCTACTCCTGGGCACAGCAAGCAAAGGACTGTACTCCAGGCACGCCCAGACCCCCAAAGACAGGGGAGTGGCGACCCATCCTAGACCTAAGATACCTGAACAAACATCTTTTAAAACCAAAGTTCAAGATGGTAACTCTGGGAATAATCCTTCCCTCTCTAAGGCCAGGGGACTGGTTAGCCTCCCTGGACCTCAAAGATGCCTACTTTCACATTCCCATCAGGTGCTCCCACAGAAAATACCTCAGGTTCGAGTTGCCCTCAGGCCACTATCAGTTCAGAGCAATGCCCTTTGGCCTAACCTCAGCTCCAAGGGTTTTCTCAAAGTGCCTGGCAGTAGTAGTTGCCTTTCTAAGAAGACAAAAGATTTCCATATTTCCTTATCTGGACAATTGGCTATTAGTGGGTCAGTCTCCAGACCAAGTCAAGTCTCACCTGCAAGTGACCCAGCAAGTGCTCACTTCTCTAGGATTTCTTCTCAACCTTCCCAAGTCAGTTCTCTAACCAGTTCAGCTCCTTACCTTTATAGGGGCAGAACTGGACGTACTCAGAGCAAGGGCCTTTCTTCCTCTAGAAAGGGCAAGGGCTCTTATGGAACTAGCCTCTTCCTTCAGCCTTCAGGTATCTCGACCAGCAAGGCATTTCCTCCAGTTCTTGGGCCACATGGCAGCTTCAACAGCAGTGGTCCAAGGGGCAAGATTCCAGATGAGGGATATTCAGTTCCACCTGAGAACTTACTGGTCTCAGAGAAAGGACTCCCTTACCAAACTGATTCCAATGACTCCGACCTTGATCCAGGCCCTCCAGTGGTGGCAGGATCAGGACAATTTAAGGCAAGGTGTTCCTTTTGTTGCTCAGCCTTGTTCAGTGGTCCTTACCACGGATGCTTCTCTTCTGGGCTGGGGAGCCCACCTGGGATCCCTCACTGCCCAGGGCCTGTGGTTCCCCCAAGAATCCCTTCTCCACATCAATCTTCTAGAGCTCAGGGCAGTTTTTCTAGCTCTAAAAAGCATTCTCACAGACAGTTCAGAACAAGGTGGTTCAAGTCAGAACAGACAACACTACCACCATGTGGTACGTCAACAAGCAGGGAGGCACTCAGTCCACGGCCTTGTACACAGAAGCCATGAAGTTGTGGTCCCTGGCTTATTCCCTGCAAGCCTCTCTTGTAGCAGTTCACCTTCCAGGCAAGGACAATGTGCTAGCAGATGCACTGAGCAGGATTTCTCAGGGCCATCACGAATGATCCCTGGACCCTCAGGCGTTGAAAGTGATTTTTTCAAGGTGGAGCACTCCAGAGATATATCTCTTTGCAGCCCCAGACAATCACCAATTCCCTCTCTTTTGTTGCATACCACCAGTCTTGGGCTCAGTCCCCCTGGCTGCCCTGATTCTGAATTGGGAAGGGAAGTTTCTGTATGCCTTTCCCCCCTTCCCACTCCTGTTCAAAGTTTTAGTCAAAATAAGGTCTCAACCTTGCAAGGTGATTCTGGTTGCTCCAGATTGGGCCTGACAGCCCTGGTACCCCCTGTTGCTGTCCCTAGCAGTCCATCTTCCCCTGTCTCTTCCCAGGAATTACAACCTATTAACATCCTCTCAGGAGAGAATTTGGTACCCCAATCTTCAGTCCCTCAATCTCAAGGCATGGCTCTTGAAGAGTTAGAGTTTGCAGATCTGCATCTTTCCCAAGGGGTTCTGGACATCCTCAAGGCTTCACGAAAGCCCTCCACCAAAAAGTCTTACAACTCCAAATGGAAAAGATTCAGCATTTGGCATTCTAAGAAGAATATTTCTCCAGACACTGCTGAATTGCCTATGGTTCTGTATTATATCGTCCATCTCAATGGCCTAGGCCTCAGACCAGCTACTCTCAAGGTACACTTGTCAGCTGTTTCTGCATTTTTGTCTGTGGGGAAGCCTTCCTCACTATCTTCCCATCCTGTGTTCTGTAAATTTTATAAAGTTGTTTCACACCAATCCCCTTTTAGAGACCCTGACCCTCGTGAGAGATCTGAATGTTCGCATTGCTCAGCTTATACAACCCCTTTGAGCCTATGTCTTCAGGAGAGCTTAAGTACTTGACTTGGAAAACTGTGTTCTTGATAGCCATTACCTCTGCCAGGCGTATCAGTGAATTGCAAGCCCTGTCAGTGGAACCTGATTTTATCTTCTTTCATAGGGATAAAGTGGTCCTTAGAACCAGTAGAAGGTTCTTGCCCAAAGTGGTTTCAGACTTCCATTTAAACCAGTCTATGTGTCTCCCTGTTTTCTTCACTGATCATTCTTCCTCAGGAGAGAGGAGGCTACACAGTTTAGATGTCAAAAGAGCCCTTAGTTACTACATAGAGCGTACCAAGAGTCACAGGTTTGACTCCCTCCAGTTGTTCCTCACTTATGGAGAAGTGGGAAAGGGCAAACCTGCCACCAAAAGATCTATTGCCAGGTGGATTCTTTCTTGTATACAATTCTGCTATGAAAAACTGGGAAAAACTCCACCCGCAGGCCTGAGGGCTCATTCCATAAGAGAGTACAGCTGCTTCCTGGCTGCGGCCAGAGATATTCCTCTCCTAGAAATTTGTCAAGTAGCCTCCTGGAAACAGTCCCATACCTTTGCAAGCATTACTCCCTGGATATCCAGGCTAGGAGTGATGCTCAGTTCTTTGTAGTACTTCAGAGCCTATTCCCAAAGTAGGTTCTGTCCTCCTCCTTGAGGAACTGCTTGGTAGTTTGTATTGTTGTGAATACAGCAAGACTTCATGTTGTTTGAAGAAAAATTACTCACCTTAGTAATTATATTTCTTGTAATGGAGTCTTGCTGTATTCTGACCTCCCTCCTCCCTGCCTCCCCTCTCAGAACCTGTTTTTGGGAAGTGGGTGGGCAGGTGCAGTGTTGCACCCCAGGGGTGTATTTGCTGGCACCCTCCTCCCTTTTGTTTGGGTGCTTACTTATTATTGTTATTTTTTTAAGCACATTGAGTTTAGTTTTTGGGTTTCCTGACTTGAGTCTTCCTTGGGGATCCAAACTTTCTGCCAGTTGGCTAGTAGAATTTTTACAATTTCCACATATAATTTTTAGTTTAGTTGGGCTCGTAAGAATCTGATGGTTTGAGTTTAAAACACTCCAGACAGAGACTTCAACCGAGCTCGAGCTCTGCGTTCCATGCCCTGCATGGAAAGTTAACCCTTAGTTCTCCGGGGCAGTTCAAAGGTTGGGAATCACTGCAATTGTCAGAATACAGCAAGTCTCCATTAGAAGAAATATAATTACTAAGGTGAGTAATTTTTTCTTCAGTACCCTCACGGGTCGTGCCTGAAAATAGTCATTGCTATGGCTAGTGCACCTACCCGTTAAAAAAAAAACTAAATACAAATAAATAAATTTGTAGCTGTCCACTGCCCTTATCCACAAATTAATTTCTGTCCTCCTCCCACTCTTCCATTTTCTATACTATTTATAGATCGCATCTTTAGGTTTTGTTGTCTCACCCTGCTTTCTTTTTATCTCATATATAATATTCTGTAATGTAATTTAATAATGAAAAGTTATTTTCACATAGTATTATACTGTAATGAAGAATGTATTTGCATATTGTATTTTATTGTATCTGAACTTTGTAATCCCTTTGTTGTATCTGTACCACCTGTCCCCGGTCGCATCTGAAACAAGCTTCTGATCAATGTGCCTTTCCTGGTTACCAAATTTTAAATAATTAATTATGAAAAGGTGTAAGACCTGCAAAAGGGTGATGAGGCCCTCCCCCATGGGTCCCTATTTCCCTCATTGTGTTGCCCAGCACAATATTTCTCTAACGGTTCCCCCCAGTTGGTCCTCCGAGCTGGGGAGGGGGGCACATGGCTTTCAAATGGCAGTGGCAAAGCAGAATTGCGGAAATCACTTTTGTTGCTCCTTAGCAAGCTTTTGAGCCCTGAAGTCTTGCAGACACCCCCACCCTAAACCAGCCCCTCAGGTCAGGGGGGCCCCACACAGGCATGTCCAGGTGCGTCACAGCGAGAAGAGGCCACGGAGACAGATGTGCAGGCAGACCCCAGTCCTACCTACTTAATGGGTTAGGATGTCAAGGATCTTGGGGAAACTCCTGACCTTAACAAATTGTTCACTGATGAGAGGATGTCCCCTCTGAAGAGGAGGAGGAAGAGGAGTGGACGGAACCCAGGTCAAGGATTCTTATACCTCTCCTGTTTGACAAGTCCTTGTCTTTTTTGATAGCTGAGGTATATACTGCAGGTCCCTACAGCTCAAGGTGCAGCAGTCTGTAGAGACAGTGGACGTTAATCCGGTTCAGTCTGTGTTCTCTTCTGCTCCAAAAATATTTTACAAGCTTTATTCACTGTGACCAGTTTATTGAACGAGAATGGGCAGGTGTGGATCAGAGAAAGTATCTCACAAAACTGAAGACACAGCTATTTCCATTTTTAGAGGAAAAATACCACAGGTGGGAAGCCCCTCCTCTGGCGGACAAGGTTGTGTATAATTCAGTCAAGCACACCACTATCCCTATCAAGGCTCTCTGGCCTTATCAGATTCCATGACAAATGAGTGGATGCCGCATTTAGGCAGGCCTTTGCTTTCGTATATCCTGTGCTTCCTTTGTTGTTGCCAGAGCCTTAAACTTGTGGGTCACTACTCTGGGCAGCTTCTTCCCACTGGATCTGGAAGGGGCGAGCATTTTGCAATTGTTTGCCATGGCCTCTACCTTTCTCAGTGATTCTACAGTGGAGAACTTGCGCACTATGGCCTGTTTGGTCTACCACATTGTGTCAGCCATTCGGGGGTGTATGGCTTAGGCACTGAACCGCTTATCAAGCTTCAAAGTCTAAGCTTTTAATCATCCCTTGGAGGGAGGGCTGTTGTTTGGTTCTGGCCTGGATGCTTTCTTAAAGGATCTCCAGGACAAGAAGGGCCATCTTCCAGTATAAAAACAACAGCTTAACAGTAACTCACCTCAGAGGGGTCCCGGTAACGACTGGCATGGGCAGTTTCATGGAGATTTTCTTCCTTTTTGGAACTTCGGCAACCAGAGGAATAGAGGAGCCTACTCAGGTAACAATGGTTACAGTAATAAAGGGGCCTTGGTCAGATGCCATGCAGGAGACCCAAGCCAAAAGCCTGGTACCTCACAATGAGGGTACACGGGCCTATCCCTGCCCCACTTCCCTTCGTGGAAGACTAGAGGATTTTTACTCATGATGGGCCCAAACTACATCAGACGCATGGGTTCTGGAAATTCTAGCACTGGGCTATGTGATAGAATTCTCAGCAGTTCCCTCAAGGGGGCACTTTTTACCACCCCTTGTCTCCAAGGATGCTGCAAAGAGACAGGCAGAGTTAGAAACTCTGAATCACCTCATTTAGATCGAGGCAATAACACCTGTTCCGCCAAGCCAGCAGGGTTAGGGATTCTGCTCAGTCTATTTTGTAGTTCTCAAAAAGATGGGGAGCTTCAGGCCCATTTTGAATTTGAAGCATCTGAACAGGATTGTGTGCCACACAACTTTGAAGATGGAGTCCCTGAGGTCAATCATTAGTGTTGGTCAGCCAGGGGATTTCCTAGCATCAATAGATCTGATAGATGCCTTCCCTCACATTCCCATCTATCAGACTCACCAGAAGTATCTAAGGTTCTTGATACTGGGCTGACATTTCCAGTACAGGGCACTTCCCTTTGGTCTTGCAACAGCTCCCAGGGTCTTCTCTAAGGTGCTGATAGTCCTGGTGGCTCACCTTCGAAAAGAAGGGAATCACATCTATCCGTATCTGAATGATCTGCTTATTCATGCACCAACGTTGTGCTTGGAGGGAAATCAGTGTACAGGTCTCAGGAGATGCTCAGATCCTACTGCAGGGTGGTAAACCAGGAGAAAAGCACTCTTGAACCATCTCAGACATTGGAGCACCTGGTGGCAGTCTTCAGCTCAAAACGAGGGAAGGTTTTTCCTATTGTCATCCCAGAAAGAGACGCTCTCTTGAAAGAAGTTTAGTGGCTCAGAGCTCAGCCATTGTCCTCAGCGTTCTACACATCCTGTGTCTCACGGTGGCAGCAATTAATCTAGTTCTATGTCATATGTGAGCCCAGCAAATGGGATTGCTGGCAGCATGGGATCTGATGTTGGAAGATCATCAGGCCAGAATCTCCCAATCTTCCCCTTGTCAGTCTTCACCATTCATTACTGCTGGTTGTAAGCCAGAGGCGCACACCCGCCTTGAGAGTCTTTTTTTTTTTGGAGGGAGGAGTCGGCGCTTGCGGCACCACCTATGTGGCTGACGCACTGCGTGAAGCATGTGGGTTGGCCGTTAGGTGCCATAGACTCCTCCTCCATCCCTGTTCTGTTTCTCCTGCCATCGAGGTTGCACCTGCTGCGTGAGTTCCGAATAGTTGCTGTGAAATTAGGCCTTTGTCTTTCAATGCCACTTTCTTCTCTATCCTGGTTCAAGTTCATCAGACACCATTGAAGACTCTGGTAAGACATTTGTGGCACTGGTGATCAGGATGGCACCACAGGTGGTGCCGTGTCCCATAGCAGCGCCACTCATGGTGCTGCTGTCAGGGTCTCTCCCAGGGTCACTAGCCTGGAGGTCCACCTGGCCACCTTCTCTTTGGAGGGGAATGACTCTGAGGTAGATTCGGAATGGCAGTCTGACTCTCCGGAGTCGGAGAGCCCTGTGGGACGCGGCGCCAGGCTGCCCAGCGTCCCTATCCCTGAGTCCCCGGAGCCTGTTGCCAGGGAGGATCCTTTGGCTGGGGATGGCCATGGATCCCTTGGGGGCGACGGCTCAGGGGCTCGGGGCGGGGTACCCTCCCCTGGGGAGGTCCAGGCAGCTGCCATCTCTGGTGCTGCTGTGACCCTCCGGGGGGTGGGGGCCCTCACTCCTGCAGCCTCCTTCGGGGGGCCTATGGGTTTGGGGGAACCCACCTCTCTGGGACCAAGGAAGAGGGCTACCTCTGAGTCCGAGGGGTTGAGAGGTCGAGGCGAGGTGCGGCAGTCCCCTTCCACCACCCTGTGGGGGGTGGGGAGGAGTTGCAGTGCTGAGCCCTGCCTTTCCCCTTAAGGTTTCGGAGGCACCTTTAGTTGGCAGTGCAGAAGGTTGCCATTCTGGACACATGCAACCCCAGGTGCGTCATAGGGGAGACTCCCTTTCAGGGCTCTTCCGGGGTTTGCCTTCCCAGAATCAACCTTCACAATCCGGTATAGTCTCAGGGCCCCCTCATACGGTGGGATCAGTCCCTGAATCTCAGAGCCCTGGCAGAGGTCGGGCACTCTCAGTGCAGTGCCCATCACCCATCCCTCTGCAGACACCTCCTCCTCTCCCGGGCCATATGGGTCCTGCGGGGCCCTTAACCTGGAGATGTTCAGAGTCACTGTGGCGGCCTTTCCTTCCTGCATTAGGGCCATGGATGAACGGGTCTTCCACCTGTTTCCCCCCCCCCCCCGCTGCAGGAGTCCTCTGGACATTCGAGCTCCTCGTCCTCCTCATTTCCCTCTTCTGAGGGAGAGGAACACTCTGTCCACCTGTCCTCTGACACTGATTTCACTGAATATCAGCAATTCCTTTTAAGGCTGGTACAGGAGCTTCGCATATTTCACATTCTGAGGACCAATACCGAGCAGGAGATGCCTTCATTCCTTAGTGAATTTAGTGCTCACCACCTAGTGGTGCCCTTCTGGCCCTTCCCCTTCCAGGAGGCGTCTATCCACACCTGGCAGTCTCCAGCCACCCCTTCTCCAGCCCTGGCAGACTGCAGGAGATGGTATTGTGCCCCACAGGAGTCTGTCTTCATAGGGCCTGACATCTCTAGACACTCACTCTGGACTTCGGCCCCTGGTGCACAACCGACCCCTGGATCCAGATTCTGCAGAATTCAACTGGTGGGGACGAAGGGTTTTCTCTTCGGCTCATGCATTAATGTGCATAAGTTCACATCAGGCACACCACGCTGCCTATAACAAGCATCTGTGCTTGTTGTTAGCTCAAGTACTAGCATCTTTGCCTGATACGGAGCAATCTAGACAAGTCATTGCCCTCTCTGCTCAGAGTCTGGAGCTTGCAAGGCACCATGCAAGGGCATCTTGCGATGCCAGTGAGGTGGCTTGCAGACTGGCGGGGACAGTGATCTGCATTAGGCGGACAGTGTGGCTTTGTCTATCCAGATTGTCACCCATTGCCCAGCATAGGGTGATCTCCTCCACTTTCCGGGGGACCCGCCTTTTTTCCTTGCAGGGCAAGGAGGATTCTTCAGGGGCACCCTCTGTCCCCCTGGCCACCTTCTCGTCCTGAGCAGTCTTAGACCTTGCTCAGACTAGTATGGCTAGGGTCTCCCCCTCCTCCGTCTCTTCTGCAGGAGGCTGAAGGATCTGTTCCCTCAGGGATGTGCCAGGTCCCCTCTGGGAGGCTTGGTACTCACCCAGCAGTAATGAATGGTGAATATTGACAAGGGGAAGATATGAAAATCATGTACCTACCGTAATTCTTGATCTTCTCTTGTATCTTCACCATTCATTACTGAATCCAACCCACCATCCCCTCATGGGCCTCAATTCTTGGGTGTCACCTCCACCCTGCTTGCCCCTCCCACTCCTTGAGGCCAGTTAGGGTCTGAGTCTCTCTAGTACCTCAGAGCTCTCTGTTCCTTATCTAAAGTCGCGGAGCGTTCACTCTGGAGCATGGCGAATAGGGTCTTCACCCTGAACCCTCTGCGGGAACTCCCTCTGATTCTGTTTACAGTTACTAGGGTTTCCCCCACTTGGGGCTTGAATAATCCTCTGGCTTATGTCACCCTCTAGCTGTCATTGCTCTATTGCGTCCTAAGAGAGTCTGTGGGAGTTTTCTCCCTCTCTGTCTTATAGCACAGTTGTCCCGTGGTCCTCTCCTTCAGAAGTGGGGACTGCACCAGTACTTCCGTGGGAAAACCCCTGCAGATTTCTTTCCCTACGCCTAAGTCAGGACTTACTTCTCTTCTGAGCAGGACTGTTACCCCCCCCGGGACAGTCTATGAGACCTAGGCTGTAAGGTTTAGTAATGTTTTGGATAAAGGGGGGTGAGGAAGGGTCTGCCTCAACCAAGTATAGCAAGACCATTAATCCCCTTCGGACCTTGGTTCAATAACCTCTTATCTGGCGGGATCCTTGCTCCCATGTCTTCAAATCCCACAGTGATTCGAAACACTCAAGCCAGTGGTCTTCCAGGTTACTGCGGCAGACAGCCCTCTCCTCCTCTCTTTACCTTTACCTCCTTCTCTTCTTCTTTTCCTTCTGTCCTGTGCCTTCTCCTTTCTCCAAAACTGCCCAAGGATTGGGGCCTTATGGCCACTTAGGGTAGGGTTCTCTTTTCCTGTTCTTTATTCGACTTTTACCTTTTTCAGTTTATATACTTTCCTTTTTCTTTCCTTTGGCTCTCTTGCCTCACCCTGTTTCTGTAGAAGCTGTCTTTCTGCCTCTCTGGCTATCACAGAACTGGGTTGGAAGAGGAGTCTTCGGCGCCTAACGGCCAACCCGCATGCTTCACGCAGTGCGTCAGCTGCGTAGGCGGTGCCACAGGCACTGACTCCTCCCTCCCCCGGAAAAAAAGCTCCCAGTGGTGAGTACGCACCTCCGGCTTACACCCAACATTAATGAAATGGTGAAAATACAAGAGAAGATCAAGAATTACAGTAGATACATAATTTTCATTTTCACTCAGTTATGTCACTTCCTGAGTTGGTGGGTGAGTGTGCAACATCTGAGCAAGGAGTTCCACTGGAATTTTTGCCAGAACTGATTCTAACAATGGATGCCAATCTGCACAGTTGGGGGGGTAGTCCTGGATCAACTACCCACTCAGGGAACTTGGTCAGTCCATGAACAACATCTCCATATAAATGTTCTGGAAATGAGGGCAGTCAGCCTAGCTGTTCTCCATTTTCAAAATCTGCTGCAGTCAAGTGTGGTGAAAATAAGGTCAGACAACGCCATCATTGTAGCATAGATAGACAATCAAGGCAGCCCAGAAGAGCAGGGAGATGCTAGAAGAAGCCTCCGATCTTCTCAGGTAGGCAGAGGAGAATCTTCTCTCTCTGACAGCAGTCCATCTGGCAGGGGAGCTGAACATTCAAGCAGACTGGGTAAGCCGCACAAATGTTCGCCCAGGGAAGTGGAAGTTGATCCCGGAGGTGTTCGACCTCCAGTGCAATAGGTTCAGCCTGGCCTAAAGTCAATCTGTCCACCTCCAGCTAGTGTCCAGTCTCCAAGGTTTTTCAGCCATTATCGGTGTTCACAGTGGTAGGAGTGGGCCTTCAGCAGAGCATATGCATTCCGTCCACTGCCTCTTCTCCCCAGGGTCATACAAAAGATAAGACATTCAAGAGGAAGCTCTCTTCTAATAGCTCCGGAGTGACCAAAAGACCTTGGTCCTTGGATCTAGTGAACCTAGCTCAGCAAGCACCTTTTCACCTTCCAGGGCAAGCAGACCTTCTATCTTAGGGTCCCATTATGCACCCAAACCCAGGGGTGAGGCAACTCGTGTCCTGGCTCCTGAAAGGAGGAGACTCCTAAAATGAGGCTCTTTTAGGAAAGTAGTGAATACTCTAATGGTTGCAAGGAGATTTTCTACCTTCGCAGTTTATGCCTGTGTATTGTCCACCTTTTCGGCATGGGCCAGGCAGGAGGAGCTACGGCCTTCCAATACTTCAGTTCCACAGATCTTGGACTTAGTGCAGGAAGGCATGGAGAAGGGTTTGGTTCTGAGCACTCTGAGGGCCACGTCTTTGCCCTCGGAGCATCTTTGGGGATCCCTCTGAGACTAGCAGAGAGGTCATTTGTTTTCTATGTGCGGTTAGCAAGAGTCGACCTGTCTTCCAATCCCCGGTTCTTTCATGGGATTGAAATGTGGTTTTGAATGCTCTTTGTAAGGAGCCTTTCAAACCACTGTCATTCATTCTGCTGGATGGGATGTCTTACATGGTGTGATTTCGGATTGCTGTGTGCTCAACTAGGAGGACTGGTGAGCTCCAGACTTTGTCCCACAAAGAACCGTACCTTATTATGCATAAGGCCAAGGTGGTACTCAGAACAGTACCATCATTCATCCCAAAATGCCCACAGCCTTCCATGTGAATCAGGAAATATATGTCTTCCATCTTTCAATCTGCAATCATTTCACCCAAAGGAGAAGATGTTGCACACGTCAGATTTGTGACAGGCTGCTAGGACATACCTCAAATGGATGGCTGTGTTCCGTAAATCAGATAGCCCATTTGTTCTCTTCGGAGCAGCCAAATATGGTCAAAAACCTCAAAGGCCATCCTATGTAGGTGGGTGAGGGCCTGCATTACTAAAACCTATGTCGCAGAAAAGAAGAGGCCTCCAACTCTGATCAAAGCTCACTCCACCAGGGGTATGGCTACTTCCTGGGTGGAGAGGGGCGAAGCATCTGTTTTAGAACTATGCAAGGAAACACTACAAATTGGATGTTCAGAGCTCTGCTGGTGCAGCCTTTGGTTGCAGGGTACTAAAGGCAGCAGTTCATAGGCAATCTATTACAGTATTGTTTTCTAACATATGAGATAATATTCTCTCACCTCCCAGTTGTTCTGGGTATTGCTTCTTAGAACCCAGTGGTTATGACTTCCCATTGACAATGTGGAGTGCTACAGAAAGAAGAAATTTACTTCATACTTACCATAATTTCCTTTTCTGTTAGCTCCAACATTGTCAATGGGACCCACCCCCTGTTGGAGAAGATTATCTGGTATGCCAGTGGGGGATGTCTGTTGTTTAATTAAAACCTCTATTATGACTTTTGGACATCCTGTATTTTATTCTGCTGTATTGTTTTTCTTAAAAAATATATATTAAAGATTTCTCAATCGGACTGTGATCGCACATCTTAACAGGTTCAGTTGTAACTCTCTATGCTTGTTTTCTTATTACAGGTAGTTATAACGGTATACAATTTTGATTGCCAGAGTTAATCATTGCGCCGTACGGGACGAGTCAGTTTGGCCACCGGCCTTTTCAAACAACATGAAGTCTTGCTGTATTCTGACTATTGCAGTTAGGTCCTGCCTTTCAACTGCCCCGTAGAACAAAGGGTTAACTTTTCTATGCCTTGCATAGAACGTTCATCATGAGTTCGGTTGAGGCCCCTGTCTGTTGTTGTTCAAACTGCAACCATCAGATTCTTTACTCCGCCTCACTGAACAGTCACTCCGGAGATTTTTCCTGCTGCTCGGTTCAAAGGTCGGTTGAAGTGGCGGTTTTCAGTCGGTTTCTACTGAATTGTTGTTTCCGCAGTCGGTTCAAGTCTCTGTCTGTGGTACTGTGAGTACTAGATAGGTTTTTGTTCTGTTTTCTGTGAGGAACTTGTAAACTGTGGATCGGTTCGGTTGAACTGATCAATTTGAAGTAAAAACTTGTGCTTTACTTTAGAGTGTGGTTACCGGTCCATATCGGTTCTAAAAAAAACGGGTTTTACGTACGTTTATTTCCAAGACCCGTGACATGATCAGGAACCGACAGGCGGTCTTTGCCTGTGGATTGACCAAAAAGTGCGTTTTTTGGTTGGTTGTACATGTCTAGAAACCCCCAAAAAACCAGGCCCACTGGGTTTCAACACTGCAGTGTGTCTGGGGAGGTCTTTGCTAAGGCTGATCCCCACAACACCTGTGTTTATTGTCTGGGGTTTGACCACCTCGATTCAGACTGCCAAATTTGCAAGAATTTTCCCAAATGTACCCTGGAAAAGAGATTAGGTAGACTGAGGGAAAGGGAGGCCGAGAAGTCCGCTGACCCAGATGGCCAGCCCGGTTCGGTTCCGACCGAACCAGAAGGAGTGCCCTCTGACCAGGGTGATACTTCTTCGGGCAAAAGGAGAGCCAATTCCGAGGAATCGGTTCCGACAAAATGAAAAAGAAAAGACAAATCGAGTGGTTCGGACCCAGAATCTCATACTCTGATCGCCGATGAGATAGCCAAAGTGATTAGGATTGTGCAATTGCTTAGTTCAGTTCCGACCGAACCGGCACCATCTGGCAGGAGCTCGGTTCGGTCGGTTCCCCCGGTTCCGGATTATACTTTGGAAGAATTTTATGAACCGGAGTTTGAGGAGGAGGGAGACTATGAGGATGATTATGGTGATGGTGAAAGTCTGGATGTGCCTATTGACCTGGACATCTCCCCAGACAGACGTTCAGGTGTTTCTCCTCCTAGGCTTTCTGAGTCCCCTTCACACTACATGTTATACAGAAAGGTGGCTGATACCCTCCAGCTTCCTGTGGAGGAAGCAGTAGAGGATCAGGAAGAGCCTGATTATGTTGAGATGATGGACATCCCAGAGTCCAGGAGACTGTCTATTTCCCTCCACAAATCTTTTGGGAAACAGACACAAAAAATTCTTAAGTCTCTTAATTCTATACCTCCTGTGGACAGACGAATGGACAAGAGGTACACTCTCTCTCGGGCTCAGACATGCCTTTTTCAGCAATGCAGCCATGTTGGGGTTGTACAGGCTGCTGCCTGTGATAAGGCAAGCATTCCCTTGGCATCACACCCCCCAGACAAGGACTCCAGGAAGATTGATGCCATGACAAAGAAACAATACACGGCAGCATTTCTGGGACTCAGGCAGGCTAACTATATGGCCTATACAGCCAGGTACCAGAAGTCCAGGTGGGACACTGTACTGGCACTGACTAAACAGACTCCCGCCCAGCTTGCCAACGAGCTGGAGCAGGTGGCTGCAGATGGGATTGAGGCATCGAAAGTACAGTTTCATGTTGCTGTGGACCCCAATGATGTGTCATCAAGAGTCATGGCTACATCTGTGGCTCTTCAGAGAATGGCTTGGCTCAGGTGTACTAGCCTCTCACAGGATACCCAGGCTAAGGCCATGGATTTTCCTGTAGTTGGTAATTCTCTGTTTGGGGAGCAGACAGAGAATTACATGAAGAAAATGGACGAATACAGGACCACTTACAGGAGTGCTCAGGCCAAAGAAAGGCAAGCAACTCCTCAAAGGCAGCAGTCCAGGGGCAGGGGCAGGCCTTTCCAAAGGTCTTTTTACCAAGCTCAGGCCTTCTCTTCTTCCTTTTTGCAGAGGGATTCTTTAGAGGGAGAGGCAGAAGGGGGATGAGCAGGCTTGCATCCACCCCTCAGCCTAAAGCCCCTGCCAAGCAGACACGCTGATGGGTCTGCCCGGGTCGATTCTTCTATACCAGTAGGGGGCAGGCTGGCTTACTTTGTCCAGGACTGGATGTCTCTTACATCAGACAAGTGGGTCCTGGAAGTAGTAAGCCAGGGACTGGTTCTTGGCTTCAAAAAATGTCCAAAGATGAGAGCCAGATCTTTTCCACCTACAAATCTCTCAGAGACCCTTGCCCTAGAGGCAGAGGTTTCTTCTCTCCTAACTCTCAGAGCTATAGAGAGAGTTCCCACCCTACACAGGGGCAAAAGATTGTACTCCAGGTACTTCCTAACCCCAAGAAGACAGGAGAGGGCGGCCCATCCTGGACCTAAGATATCTGAACAAACATCTGTTAAAGCCAAAATTCAAAATGGTAACTCTGGGAATTATCCTTCCCTCTCTAAGGTCAGGGGACTGGCTAGCCTCCCTGGACCTCAAAGATGCCTACTTTCACATTCCCATCAGGTGCTCCCACAGAAAGTACCTCAGGTTTGAGTTGCCCTCAGGCCACTGTCAATTCAGAACAATGCCCTTTGGCCTAACATCAGCCCCAAGGGTCTTCACAAAGTGCCTGGCAGTAGTTGTTGCCTTCCAAAGAAGACAAAAGATTTCCATTTTCCCATACTTGGATAACTGGCTCATAGTAGGTCAGTCTACAGACCAAGTCAAGTCACATCTGCAAGTGACTCAGCAAGTGCTCACTTCTTTAGGATTCCTTCTCAACCTACCAAAGCCAGTTCTCGAACCAGTGCAGCTGCTCACCTTCATAGGTGCAGAACTGGATACGGTAAAAGCAAGAGCCTTCCTTCCCCTGGAAAGGGCAAGGACCCTTATGGAACTGATCTCTTCATTCACCCTTCAGATGTCTCGACTAGCAAGGCATTTCCTTCAGCTACTGGGCCACATGGCAGCCTCCACAGCAGTGGTCCAGGGAGCAAGATTCCAAATGAGGGACATTCGGTTCTACTTAAGAGCCTTTTGGTCCCAAAGAAAGGATTCCCTTACCAAACTAATCCCAGTGACTCGAACCCTGATCCAAGCCTTGCCATGGTGGCAGGATCAGGACAATTTGAGACAAGGGGTTCCATTTGTCACTCAGTCTCATTCAGTGATACTCACCACAGATGCTTCTCTGCTGGGCTGGGGGGCCCATTTGGGGGATCTTACCACCCAGGGACTGTGGTCACCTCAGGAATCTCTGCTTCACATCAATCTCTTGGAACTCAGAGCAATGTTTCTGGCACTGCAAGCTTTTTCCAAATCTGTACAGAACAAGGTGGTTCAGGTCAGAACAGACAACACCGCCACCATGTGGTACATCAATAAGCAAGGAGGCACTCGGTATACAGCCTTGTGCACAGAAGCAATGAAGTTGTGGTCCCTGGCCTATTCCCTCCAAACCTCTCTGATAGCAGTTCACCTCCCAGGGAAGGACAATGTCCCAGCAGATGCACTGAGCAGAATATCCAAGGGCCATCACAAATGGGCCCTAGATCCTCTGGTTTTGAAAGTGATTTTCTCAAGATGGGGCACTCCAGAGATAGATCTTTCTGCAGCCCCAGACAATCACCAACTTCCTCTCTTTTGTTGCAGAACCCCAGTCTTGGGCTCAGTCCCCCTGGATGCTCTGATTCTGAACTGGGAAGGGAAATTTCTGTATGCTTTCCCCCCTTCCCTCTCCTGTTCAGTGTGTTAGTCAAGATAAGGTCACAACCATGCAAAGAGATTCTGATTGCTCCAGACTGGGCCAGACAGCCATGGTATCCCTTGTTGCTGTCCCTAACAGTCCACCTTCCCCTGTCTCTTCCCAGGAATTACAACTTGTTAACATCCTCTCAGGGGAGAATTTGATACCCGAATCTTCAATCTCTCAATCTCAAGGCTTGGCTCTTGAAGAGCTAGAGTTTGCAGATCTGCATCTTTCCCAAGGGGTTCTGGATATCCTTAAGGCTTCTCAAAAGCATTCCACCAGAAAGACTTACAACTCCAAATGGAAAAGATTCAGCATTTGGTGTTCTAAGAAGAATATTTCTCCAGACTCTGCTGAATTGCCTACGGTTCTGGATTATATGGTCCATCTTAATGGCCTAGGCCTCAGACCAGCTACCCTCAAGGTACACTTGGCAGCTGTTTCTGCTTTTCTGTCAGTAGGCAAGTCTTCCTCTCTGTCATCCCATCCAGTATTCTGTAAGTTTTTTCAAGGGATTGCTTCACACCAATCCCCCTTTAGGGATCCTGCTCCTGCTTGGGATCTTAATGTTTGCATTGCTCAGCTTATGCAACCCCCCCCCCTTTGAGCCTTTGTCCTCAGCAGAGCTTAAGTACTTGACTTGGAAAACTGTGTTTTTGGTAGCTGTTACTTCTGCCAGACGTATCAGTGAATTGCAAGCCCTGTCAGTGGAATCTGATTTCATCTCTTTTCACATAGATAAAGTGGTCCTTAGTACTAACAGAAAGTTCTTACCTAAAGTGGTTTCAGATTTCCACTTCAACCAGTCTATATCTCTCCCTGTTTTCTTCACTGACCATTCCTCCTCTGGAGAGAGGAGGCTACACAGTTTGGGATGTTAAAAGAGCCCTTAGCTACTACATAGAGTGTACCAAGGGTCACAGGTTTGAATCCCTCCAGTTGTTCCTCACTTATGGAGAAGTTGGTAAAGGCAAACCTACCACTAAGAGATCTGCCAGGTGGATTGTTTCTTGTATACAATTCTGCTATGAAAAACTGGGTAGAACTCCACCCTCAGGCCTGGGGGCTCATTCCACAAGAGGTACAGCTGCTTCCCTGGCTGCTGCCAGGGATATTTTTCTCTTAGAAATATGTTAAGCAGCCACCTGGAAAACAGTCCATACTTTCACCAAGCATTACTCTCTGGATATCCAGGCTAGGAGTGATGCTTAGTTTGGCACAGCAGCACTCAGAGCCTATTCCCAAAGTAGGTTCTGTCCCTCCTCCATGGAGGTACTGCTTGGTAGTCTGCAATAGTCAGAATACAGCAAGACTTCATGTTGTTTGAAGAAAAAATTACTCACCTTAGTAATTATGTTTCTTCTAGTGGAGTCTTGCTGTATTCTGACCTCCCCGCCTCCCTCTCAGAACCTAGTTTTTGGGATGTGGGTGGGCAGGAGCAGTGTTGGCACCCTAGGGGTGTCCTTTTTACACTCTCTTTTTTGTTTGGGTGGAATGTTGTGTTTTGGATGTGTTTTTGTTTTTGGGTTTCCTGACTTGAGTCTTCCTTTGAAACCAAAAACATTATATATTTGCCAGTTGGCTAGTAAAAATTTTACAGTTTCCACACAGAACACCTAGTGAGTTTTTGCTCGTAAAGATCTGACAGTTGCAGTTTGAACAACAACAGACAGGGGCTTCAACCGAGCGCGTGATGAACATTCTATGCAAGGCATAGAAAAATTAACCCTTTGTTCTCGGGGCAGTTGAAGGGGAGGATCTAACTGCAATAGTCAGAATACAGCAAGATTGTTGTGTGAGGGTATCTTGCTGACAGGAAGGCACTAATCGCAGCTGTGGTGAGAGCTTTTAGCTGACTGTTTTGTGAGGGCACAGTTTAGGCCCAACCCCTTCCCACCCCTCACCCCACCCACCCCTGGAAATAGTTCCTTTATACCTGAGGTTCTGACATCATTTCCTCAACAGTGCAAGGTGCATATCACTGTCATATCCTCTCTAGCACACTGCACTGACAATATAAGCATACACATTGTATAATATATATATTTCTATATAACCAATCACACACACGCGTGCACACACACACACGCACACAAAAACAAACAAAAAATAAAAGTAGATAAACATGTGGGGAGTAGTGCAATGTAATGGCTGTGGGGCAGCAGTCTTCCAGGAGTCTTTCTGGAGGCTGAGATGCTGCCCTATTTGCAAACAACTCTCTGCCCTGAGGGAGGAAGTTGCCTGTCTTCAGGCCGCACTGGACAGTAGTAAGGAAACCTTCCCCCAGGCCACACTGGACAGTAGGAAGGGAACCTCCCTCATCTAGGGAGCACTAGCGCCACCACCATTACCGCAGAGGTTGCGAAGAAAGCACAGCAGTTGGACCACAGTGGGCTCACGGAGGGTGAGGATGGTGGAACAGAGGCACATCCAGTCAATTGTTCCACTCCACAATCCATACACCATTCTGGGGGAGCATAGCTCCCCTATGGATGCACCCGTAGAGAAGACTGATGACAGCTGTCACAAGGGAGGCCCACAGGAAGGAGGCAGAGGACACCACAGGAAAGGAAGCAGCTCCTGGTGGGGGACTCAATTATTAGGGGTATAGAACTGGGGGGAGCTGGGAAAACTGAAGTAAGGTGCCTGCCTGGTGCCATGGCTTGGAGGGACGGGAAGCGCATCCTCAGGATCACGAGAACAGCTGCAAGGGAGTCTGAGCTGGATGTAATTGTCCACCTAGGGACAAATGACTTGGCTCATCATGAAATCAGAGCGGTGCAGGAGGACATTGCAGAGTTGGGGAGGGGCCTAAGACAAGTGGCACACACAGTATCCTTCTCAGAGGTGCTGCCTGTCAAAGGCATGGGGGAGGCAAGGGTAATTAGCACCATGCAGTTTAATGAATGATTAAAAAAATGGTGCGGAGCACAGGGGTTTGGCTTCATTGGGGACTGGGGTTCCACCTGGAGGGACTCCAGCCTATACTGGCAGGATGGTCTGCATCTGTCCAGGAAGGGAACAAGTCTTTTGAACAATCGGTTTAAATGCTTCATTGGCAAGCTTTTAAACTAGTCAAAGGGGGAGGCACTGACAAGCAGCAGGAAAATCCCAGCCTCTCCCTACAAAACAGGGTACTAAATGAAAAAAGACCAAGGTAGAATGGTCAGTGGGGGATGCTGCAACAGAAGGTAAAGCCATCAAAAAATGGAGAGCAATGAGTACCAATGCCTGTAGTCTGGGTAACAAGCTTCCTGAATTAGTGGCCTTGATGGAGGAAGAACATCTGGATATCATGGCAGTCACAGAAACATGGTAGACACAAAACCATGACTGGGACATAAACATACCAGGATACACTATCTACAGGAGGGACAGGGAGGGTAAAAGAGGAGGAGGAGTAGCTCTTTACATAAGGGAAGGAATAAAAGCAACAGAACAAAAGGGTAAACAGGGTGGAGGAGAAGAAGCACTGTGGGTAAATTTGGAGAAAGGCAATGGCACACAATCCGCACATGGGTTGTATGCAGACCCCCTTCTCAGGGGGAGGAAATGGACAAGGAAATGATAGAAAGTATACTTAGAATGGCAGAAAAAGGGGAGATATTGCTGATGGGTGATCTGAATATGCCAGATGTTAACTGGAGTGCAGTTGCAGCAGCCACTTTGAAGAGTGGAGTTATTCTAGATGCCCTACAGGGGGCATGCCTTAGACAACTAGTATTGGAGCCCACTCGAGAGGGAACAATATTAGACTTGATACTCTCAAATGGAGATGGAGAGAGGATCACAGATGTAGAAGTGGGTAGCCATCTGGGAACTAGCGACCATCGAACAGTATGGTTCACAATAAACACAGCAATAGAGTCAAGCCATACAAAGACAAAAGTACCGGACTTTAGGAGGGCTGACTTTGCCAAAATGGGTGAGTGCCTAAGGAATGCACTAGCAAATGGGCAGGAAGGAGGGGTGGAAGAACAATAGGGAATAATAAAACTGCCATCACAGAGGTAACGAGCCTTTGTGTGAAGCAAATAAACAAAACAAAATGATGTAAGAAACCACTATGGTTCTCAAAGGAAGTGTCAGTGAAGGTTCAAGAGAAAAAGAAAGCATTCAGGAAGTACAAGGAATCGCAGAAGAAGCAGGACAGGGAACTGTATCAGTTAAAGCAAAAGGAGGCTGGGAGGCAGTCAGAACAGCAAAGGCCCAAACTGAGGAAAAGATAGCCAACTCAGTTAAGAGGGGATAAAAACCTTTTCTAGGTACACCAGGGTGAAGGAAGACCAAGGGAGGGATAGTGAGGCTTAATAAAGGGGAGGAGGGTGGGCAGAGGGAGACTGTGAACGGCAGAGATACTAAACAAATATTTTGCTCAGTATTTACAAATGAAGAGGGGAGGTACATAAAACAAACAGTAGAAACACTCTGGATACAGAAGTTGATACCAGCCCATTTACAGAAGAAAGGGTTCTGAAAGAACTCTTAAAACTGAAGGTGGACAAAGCAATGGGGCCTGATGGGATTCATCCCAGAATTCTAAAAGAACTAAGGGTAGAACTAGTGACACCACTGACTACCTTTTTAACAAATCATAGGAGGATGGGGTGGTACCTGAGGACTGGAGGAGGGCAGATGTGATTCCCCCTTCACAAAAGTGGGAGCAAGGCAGAAGCAGGAAACTACAGACCTGTTAGTTTAACCTCAGTGATAGGGAAAATGATGGAATCACTTCTGAAGGAAAGAATTGTCGAGTATCTAGAGGCCAGAGGGGCACAGGACCCTAGGCAGCATGGATTCACAGCGGGAAGGTCATGCCAGACGAATCTGATAGATTTCTTTGACTGGGTGACCAAAGTAGTAGATCAGGGAGGGGCTGTGGACATGGCCTACCTAGACTTTAGCAAGGCATTTGACACAGTCCCACACAAAAGATTAATATACAAGTTAGCCAGCCTGGGAGTGGGTCCCAAGATGACAGCCTGGGTAAAGAATTGGCTGGAGAATAGGACACAGAGAGTAATAGTAAATGGAGTCCACTCAGAAGAAAGGAGGGTTACTAGTGGGGTACCGCAGGGTTCAGCATTAGGACCGGTCCTCTTCAATGTCTTTATAAGCGACATTGCAGAAGGACTGGAAGGAAAAGTATGTCTCTTTGCAGATGACACAAAGATCTGCAACAGAGTTGATGCACAGGGTGGGGTGGAAAGGATGAGAAGGGACTTGGCAAGGTTAGAGGAATGGTCAAATGTATGGCAGCTTAGATTCAATGCTAAGAAGTGCAGATAATGCACCTGGGAAACAAAACCCAGGAAGAGTACACAATGGGGGTGAGATACTAACAACAACAAAAATGGAAAGGGACCTGGGGGTAGTCATATCAGATGACCTAAAGGTGGGCAAGCAATGTGAGAGGACAGCAAGGAGGGTGGGGGATACTGGGATGCATAGGAGAGGCATCACCAGTAGAAAACAGGAAGTTATTATCCCTCTGTACAGACAGCTGGTGAGACCCCATCTGGAGTACTGTGTGCAGTTCTGGAGACCCAGTCTCCGCAAAGACATAGACAGGATGGAAGCTGTCCAGAGTTGGGCAACTAAAATGGTGCAGGTCTGCACCGGAAGACATATGAAGAGAGAGACAAAGGAGCTAATATGTATAGCCTCGAGGAAAGGAGGAGAGGGGACATGATAGAAACGTCTCAAGTACCTCAAGGGAATCAACAAAGTCCAAGAGGGTAGCATCTTTCAAAAAGAGGTGTGCAAGAACAACAGGGCACAATTTGAAGATGGGGGGCAGCTCAGAGGTAATTCAAGGAGTATTTTTTCACAGAGGGTTGTGGATGCATGGGCAGCCTTCGGAGGAGGTTGTGGAGTCAAAATCAGTGGTGGAATTCAAGCATGCATGGGACAGTCATAAGGCAATTCTGGGGGGTGGGAGTAGGAAGAAGTAGGCTGCTGGTTAACTAGGATCTGCAGCTTATCCAGTAGGTAGAGAAATGGGCAGACTGGGTGGGCCAAGCGGTCCTTATCTGCCGTCAAATTCTATGTTTCTAAGACTCCACTAGAAGAAACATAATTACTAAGGTGAGCAATTTTTTTCTTCCATAAAGAAAATCAATTCAACCAAACCAAGAGTCAGATGTGTGTGTGTGTGGGGGGGTGCTCTTTCAAAATCCATCAGCAAGGTCAGGTAGTTTCTATTAACAATTAGATGGTACAGTGTATTCAAGTTTTCAGTTTTTTGTTTTGTCACTTATCAAATGGACATTGTAGTAGTTAAGTTTATTGAGGCACTGCAAGGTCAGTAGTGACTGGGGAGTTGCTGCTGCTTGGAATCCTCATATGCCCAACATTCTAAAGCTTGGGCTGTGCCATTCCCCTGGTAGGGGTGCACTATATCCAGTGGTTATGACTTGCCATTGATGACACTGGAGCTAACAGAAAAGGAAATTATGGTAAGTATGAAGTAAATTTCTTCCTATGCAGAGCTGTCAGCAGGAAGCCAGCTTCGGACACTGTTCTATTTGCAAGCCTGCTGTGCAATGAAACTGACAAAAACACAGATACATTTTGTGAGAAACAGGATGTCTCCTTAATGTGCTCAGGATGAAGAAGTTAATTATCACGCAAAGACTTGTTATAAAAAGAGCAGCAGTATTTTGCTAGAGAGATTTCTTGAAAACTGGAAAGAAACCCTTAGATGAAGGACTTTTGTTTTCTCTGTTTGTACTGCCTTTGTATTTAGCTATCCTGAACAATTTTTTTTAATTTTTATTGTAAGGGGCACTTTATAAATAACATTTTGATTGATTGATGTTGATAATAATAAAACACTACTTGTGAATTTTATAACAGCTCCTATTTTCCCTATGCTTCCTGACCTATGCCTCGATGACAGTTGGTATGCCCATTTTCTTTACTTATGCCAGCTGGAATTACAGCTCACTACCCTTAGGGATGCCTAGGAAGATGAGCAAATCTCGATTCCTTTGGACAGTTATTCCAACAACTCGGAGGCCTACATGACTGATCTAATGGTTGGCATGTGAGCAAGTAGCTGCTGCACTTCCCCCTCTGTGGTCTGAGCCATGCTCCGCAAGCAGTGAGAATGTTTGGGGATATATTGTTGTACTGGGCCCACAACATATGAAGAAGAGCTCCAGAAAAAAGATGATAAATCCTTATTGAGCTTTGGTATCATGACATCCAAAAAAGATACAAAAAAATCTGGCGTCCTCTTCTAAACTGAGAAATTTGAGCTTACATATATCAAAAAACAAAAGTACCACACTATCATTTGAAACAGCATCAGAGACTGCCACAACTTCAGCAAACCTGTTTCCAGTTTTTCTGCATCGAAAAAAAAAAAAGTATGAAGGTAAAAGAATCAACATCTCCTGCCTCCGCTGTGACAGCTGAACTGCCTGCTAGTGCCTGAATTATCTACCTGTGTTGTAATGGCTGAAACACCTGGCATTCCCAAACTGACTCAAAGACAAAAGATAAAACTGATTTAAATGAAAGACTGTAACATTACATTGGTGGCAGAAACAGTAGGTGAAAATGGAAAAGAGCTGAGAGCTGAAGATATTAAGGATAAGTTAACTGAATGCGCAAACCAGAAAGCAAAACCGAAATAGTTTTTTAAACTGATGAATAATGATTTGGAGGAAGATGGCAGAGGCGGGAAGGAACCCAAACAGATGCCAGAGGCAACTCAAATTGACAGAACCAAACTGGAGAATGGAGAAATGACTGGAAACAGCATATCCCAGGAGGAAGAACTGGAACATTTTTTTTAGACCAAGATGGGAGAAGATGCTCTATCAGAAGGATTGTCAAGAAGAGAAATTCTTATGTCCCAACAAGGGGCACAGTCTCCCATTATAATCCTTGAGATGAGTACTGCTAGTCAGACTGGGGAACATATTGAACTAATGCAAAAAGGAAAAAAACTGTAACTAACATGAAAAACTTGACAGAGGTTCTGAGTGGTAATATACTAAACCTTGAGTCTGAGTTAAAAAAACAAGCCAAAATAAAAGCAGCAAAACAAACAATAGAGGAAGTTAATCATGACAAACCGCCAAGCTGGGCAAATAGTCTATTTTGACAAGTGAACAATTTAGCACAGAAACTGGAACTGCTTGTTGGATTGCAATATAAATTTTAAATTTATTTTACATACCCAAAACTTGATCAAAGAAAATGCCGAACTTAAATCAGAGGTAAAACAATTGCAACACACTGTAAACCAACTAGCTGATGCTAATCAACCAATTGCACACCAATTAAACCAGCTGAAAAAAATCTAATAATGATTTAAAAAACAAATTAATGGATTTTGAGACCTGGGCCAGAAGGAAAAATATATGAATACTAGATGTGCCCAATTCCTGGGACAGCACAAGGAGTTTGTGGGACACAGTTAAACAAACTGCAGCTGCCTGTTTAGACACTGATCCCAATGAGATAACTTTTGAGATAGATAGAGTACATAGAGGGCTTAAAACAAGAGCAGACAAAGCTGCCCCACGAAGAACAATTATCCTGACATTCTTAAAATTGGGTGACAAGAACACCCTCATGGCAACAAGCGTGTGTGTGTGTGTGTGTATGTATATATATATATATATATATATATATACATATATACATACATACACCTGTATATATATATATATATATATATATATAAAAAATACAACTAATGGGCTCAAACATATTGATCTACAATGATTTACCACCAGAACTGGTGCAGGAAAGGAAAAAGTATAACTTTATCAAGAATATACTATGGTTAAATAATATTAGAGCCACCAACATATTTCCTGCAAAGCTGAGAGTTATGATCAAGGATATGAGATATGTGTATGAAAATCCACGGGATGCTTTGAAAGATCTCCAGGAACTGCTACCCCAGATTTTTCATTAAGGAACTGAACTTTAAAAAGAGTCAAGAAAAGTTAATGTAGCAAAACTTTTATAGAGATTGCTTGCGGGGGGAGGGGGACCTTTTCAGCAGCATGCAAATGAGCGGGAACAACAGCTGTTTTGAACTGCACTGTGTTACAACTTGTTACGATGTTTATGTTTGTTAAATATTATACACTTTTTTCCTAGGTGTGTGTGTTGAGTAAGGGGGAGGGTTATTAACTGGAATGTATATAAAAGGAAGAATATGTGCAAAGATGCGTCTAAGAAAGTTAATCTTGTTTCAACAAGGGTTAGTACATTACAATACACCAGAATGTGATGGCTAATCAATATTGAATTAAAGTGGCATCACTAAATGTTAATGAGATCAACTCCCCAGTCAAAAGTCAAGAATTTTGACGTATATTGAAAAAAAAAAAAGCAATGCAAACTTTATTTGCTTACAAGAAACTCCTTTGGAGAAAAAAAGAAATGTTAAAAATTAAAAAGAACTGGATGTCACATATGTTATTTAACATAGGGACAAAAAAAAAGTTGAGGAGTTGTGATAATTATTAAAAAAGGGACTGATGTTAAACTTTTGGAAGCATTTAAGAATCCCAATGGGATAATTTTACTTAGCAAATTACTAATAAATAGGTTTAAAGTAATAATTAGTTCAGTACAAACCCCCTTTGTAAACTATGATTTATTTTTAGCTACCATTATAGAAGGATTGTATAAACTCATGGCAAAAAATATAATAATAGCAGGAGACTTTAATGGGTTGATCAACTCCCATCTGGATAAATCAACTCCAGTAACAAGTGGAAATAAAAATATTGCTAATAAGTTAACTTTTTGGAATTTGAAAACCTGGTGGATAGTTGGAGATACTTAAACAAGAATATTCATATTTTGGTAAGGAAAATAAAACCTTTTCTCAGTTGGACTATATATTACTCTCCAAAGAACTAGTTAAACAAATATTACTAGTAGATATAAACTCAATAATAATATCTGACCATGGATTAATAAATTTAACTATTAAGATAGTAAACCTTGCTAGGATAATTAATAGACAATTGTATTTTAATAATGTTCTATTGAAAGAATGTGACTTTATTCCTTTTATTAAAAATGCAATTCATGAGTTTTGGTTCTATAATTATGAAGGACATTTCCCAATAAGTAATCTATGGGATGCTTTCAAGGCTACAATAAGGGGGCAATAATAACATACCATATTAAAGTAAATAAAATTTAAAAACAAAAACGTAATACAATTGATCAGGGTTGGGATATTCAGACTGCACCAGGCTGTGGCGCAAGCCTGGGTGCAGCACAACTGGGATGTGCCAGGGCGCTGGCAGGGTGATATTCAATGGTGCTGCACCATGGCTCAGCACCATTGAATATCGCTCCATGGCCACCCACATAGCGCATGGTGCAGTGGTACTGCAGCAGCGCAGTGGCCAGAGAGGGGCAGGGGGATGCGCTAGTGCAGGTGCCATTGCGTTAGGTGCATCAACCGCGATATTCAGCAGTGGACATACAGATGGGGCCATAATGCATGCAAGTTACAACTGGGGCCATTTGTATGTCATTATGGCCCCATTTGCATGCAGGTGCGCCGATCCCTGGTGACTTGCGCCTGGCGCCCTGCCAGGCTGCAGCCATCGAGGACTGATGCCCCTTGCACAAGTGGCAAAGTGCCCCAATGCCTAATCGCAGGCATAGGTTGCAAAACATAATATTTCAATATCCCTGATGGTCCAGTGGACCACTCGCAGCCCAATTGTGGGCAGAAGTATAAAAATAAAGATTAAATCCCATCCCTGGTGGTTCAGTGGACCGCTCACAGCCAGATTGCGGAAAGAAGTATAAATGTAGCGATTAAATCCCATCCCTGGTGGTCCAGCGGTACCCCCTTCCCCACCCTTCCACTGAGCCTTGCCACCCCACTCCTCCCCGGTCAGCGGTGGGCGGCAGCTCCCCACACACAAGCTGCCCAGCCGCCCACCAACTGACTGTGTACAGTACAGCTGTACACCCATTGGTCCACAGCGTGGGTCAATGGGCATGCAGACTGTGCCATACTACACAGTCCAGAATATCTTATACTTCTGCCCACAATCGGGCTGCGAGCGGTCCACTGAACCACCAGGGATGGGATTTCATCTTTACTTTTATACTTCTGCCCACGATCGGGCTGCGAGCGGTCCACTGGACAACCAGGGATATAGGACATTTATGATTCAATACATGTGCCCACAATCAGGCTGGAAGTGGTCCACTGGACCACCAGGGATATAGGAATATTATTTATTGAAACCTATTCCCGCAATCGGGTGGGGGGGTGCTACCAAGACGGATAGTGCCGCCGGAGCTGAGGTGGTCACCCACAACTGGCAGCTGCCGTGTTGTGCCCTGCAATATGGCAGCTCACCTGTGGGTGGCCAGATGTTGCTCCACATTTTTTTGGATCAACTCTGTGCGGCGCAGGTAGGGGTTGTGCCTGCATCTGCTCAGCACATCCTGGGCTGAATGTGCGGAGTATGCATGGGCACGCCCCTGTCTTGCCGCATACATTACTGATGCACCCCGGCTTATCGAGATTTGTGCCAATGCATCGCCCCTTTTGAATATCATGTTGGGCGCATCAGTGGTTGCGATGAAGAATCTGTGTCGCGCTACAACCCTTCTGAATATCCCACCCCAAAACTTAAAAAGACTCAATCTATTAATATTACAAGATTATAATTCATGTGTAGAAGAATGAAATGCTGCTAAATTACAAAAACAAGATAAAATAAATCAAGAAACATTAAATGCCTGTAAAATGACAAAGAATGCTAAGTATTTCCACATGGATAAAACTGGGAAGTTTCTACTCTAGCTAACCTTTTTACATACTGTTATTCCAAAGAACGTAATATTATTACAACAATAAAAGATGAACAAGGTTATAATATAACAAAACATAAAGAAATTGCAGTAGTATTTAAAAACTACTATAAAATATATACCAAAATAAAATAGAAGTAAATTCACGACAACTAAAAGTGTTTATAGAAAGAGCAAATCTGAAGCAAATTCAATTCTCAGAACTTTTCTTTTTACAAAAAGAAATTATAGAAACAATAAAGTCACTCCCTAGAAATAAAACCCTGGGATTAGATGGTCTAACCAATTAATTCTTACAAGCCTTTGCAGAAGAAATAACTCCCTGGTTTTATCAACTCATAGAAGAACTAATAGGAAAAAGTTTTAAGATTCCAAAATCTATGCAACAGGCTAAGATAGTTCTAATCCATAAAGAAGGGAAGCAGAAAGAATTGCCAGAGAGCTATCGCCCTATATCAGTTCTTAAATCAGCCTCTAAATTACTTACTAAATTAGTTAATAGAATACAGATATCTTTACACAAACTTATGCATAAAAATCAATATGGTTTTATAAAAGGTCATTCCATCCCCAGGCAACTAGTAGAGTTCAGGCAATCTACTATTTGATCAATTCATCTCAGCAGTTTAAAAATGACACACATTATGCCATAATGCTTGATGCAAGGAAGTATTTGATGTGATTGATAGGGCTTATATGTTAGAAATATTGAAAGCATGGAATCTTCCTACTTTTTTGATATCAATAATACAGCAAATATACCAAGAAACCACTGTTAAATTTCAGATTAATGCCCACTTAACAGAATATTGTATAATGCTTAATGGTGTCCAACAAGGGTGTCCACTCTTCTCCACTATTTTCATTTTATGCTTAGAGTCTTTCTTGCAAATTGTTATGTCCAACCAGGAAATTCAAGGATTATCATTTCATGGTGAGCAAATGAAAATGAGTGTCTTTGCAGAAGATATTCTATTGGTCCTGAAAAATATAAACATCTCTTTAAAAACTTTTCTGCACAAAGTTGAAATATTTTCATCTTTATCAGGCTACAAACTAAATAGGAATAAATCTGCAATTATGAAAATTTCTAATAACAACCCATAGTTGCGAGAAGAATTTAGTAAGGACTTTAAAATTGAGCCTATAATTAAATATGTAAGCAGTAAGACATGATGGGGTGTGCATTAGACAGTTCTAATACACGGCTAGGGGGACATAGTGAGGCACGAGGCCATAGGCAGAGTGCGTCCAGTCCCCTAGCCGTGCATTAGAACTGTCTAATGCATAGCTCCAGAGTGGCTTATTGCGCTTATAAAAATGGGCCTGTGTATTCTAAATGGGGTTTCTAGATTTAGCTGTGCATTAGACACATCTAATGCATGGCTAACAACCAATCAGATTGCTTGAAATCCTTTGCCCATTTTATAAATTGATATTTGGCCTTGTAAGAAAATATCAGAAAACTCAAAGGAGATTAAAAATAAATTTCAGGAACAAAACATACATAAATGGAGGGATTTAGTGGTAGATAGAGAATTTATTTCATACCCACAGTTAAAAACAAAAGACAAATCTAATAGATTTCTTTGACTGGGTGACCAAAGTAGTAGACCAGGGAGGGGCTGTGGACATGGCCTACCTAGACTTTAGCAAGGCATTTGACACAGTCCCACACAAAAGATTGATAGTCAAATTAACCAGCCTGGGAATGGGTCCCAGGGTGGTAGCCTGGGTAAAACATTGGCTGGACAACAGGACACAGAAGGTAATTGTAAATGGAGTCCACTCTGAAGAAAGGGCGGTTACTAGTGGGGTACCGCAGGGTTCAGTATTGGGTCCAGTCCTTTTTAATGTCTTCATCAGTGACATTGCAGAGGGACTGGAAGGAAAAGTATGCCTTTTTGCAGATGACACAAAGATCTGCAACAGGGTTGATACACAAGGAGGCGTGGAAAGGATGAAAAGGGACTTGGCAAGGTTGGAGGAATGGTCAGACGTATGGCAGCTAGGATTCAATGCAAAAGTGCAAAATAATGCACCTGGAAACAAGAACCCAGGGAAGAATACACAATGGGTGGGAGGTAGTAACAACAACAAAACAGGAAAGGGACCTGGGGTAATCATATCAGATGACCTTAAGGTTAGCAAGCAATGTGAGAAGGCAGTAGGAGGGCCGGGGTATACTGGGATGTATAGGAGAGGCATCAGCAGCAGAAAACAGGAAGTTGTTATCCTCTGTACAGACAGTTGGTGAGACCCCATCTGGAATACTGTGTCCAGTTCTGGAGACCCCATCTCCGCAAGGACATAGACAGGATAGAGGCAGTCCAGAGGAGGGCAACTAAAATGGTGCAGGGTCTGCAAGAGAAGCCGTGATGAGGAGAGACTAAAGGAGCTTAATATGTATACCCTTGAGGAAAGAAGGAGAGGGGACATGATAGAAACTTTCAAGTACCTCAAGGGAATCAACAAAGTCCAAGAGGGTAGCATCTTTCAGAAAAAGAGACTTGCAAGAACAAGGGACACAATTTAAAGATAGAAGGAGGGTGGTTCAGGGCAATGTGAAGTATTATTTCACAGAGAGGTAGTGGATGCATGGAACAGCCTTCCTGAGAGATGTGGGGTCTAAAACTGTGGGAGGAATTCAAGAATGCATGGGACAGACATAAGACAATTCTTGTGGGGGGCAGGAAGATAAAGGCTGTTGGTTAACTAGGATCTGCGGCCTATCCTGTAGGTAGGGAAATGGGCAGACTAGATGGGCCTAGCGGTCCTTATCTGCCATCAAAGTCTATGTTTCTATGTTTCTATGATCAATTATAAAATAACACAAGTTAATTATTATACAATATATTATACATTTAAAAAGGTTTCTAAGATTTTCAAAACAGATATAAAGGACAGCAAAAAGTATGAAAAATCATAACAGCATCAAAAAAGGAACTGAGAAACGTTTGTCTAGTATATACAACCAAATAGGCCCAAAATATACAAATAATAAAGTCAATATAAACAAGAAATGGAATCAATTGATAGAATTGGAACTGACACAACAACAGTGGATACATCTCAGAAAACAAGCAAACAAAATATATGTCTCAGCTAAAAATAAAACAATACAATGGGAAATAATAGAAAAAGCATACTCTACATTTTTAGAATGAACACTACATATAATGACACCTGTTGGCATCAGTGTGGACATAGGGGAACTCTGTATCACTGTCTATGGTCGTGCCCCCAAATACTTACTTGGTAGACCAAAGTAAAGGGTATTCTAGAAACAATACTAGGAACAGATATACCATTAGAAGCTGACTTATTTCTGTTTAACAACTTTAATGAGCTGTTCCAGAATTGAATTATTTTCCTTAGCAATATTAGCTTTAAAAAGATTAATATTAAATAATTGGAATAATAAACTTTTAATATTTGAAATAAATAAATGATGGAATACCTTTAATGAAACCATGTCATTCCAAAAAAATAATATTTACATTAGATGGGACAGTGGATGATATATTTGGCAATACTGTGTACTTGGAAACAACTTCAAGACCATCTCTCAGACTATTGAAGTAGATGTTTAGATTCTTAGAGGTATACTACGATTATCACTATTACTATACCATATTATTATTATTATTATAAAACATTGCTAAAAATATTATATTAATAGATTCCTAGCATAAAATAGGTGTGGGAAGGGAGGGGGTACAAGTGTACATTAAAAGGTATGAGATCTATATAAAGTACATACAGCATATAAATATATAAAATGAATACTAAATGATACCTGTTTATGTGATGGAAAATGCTGTTATGCTACTGTTGATAGCTGTATGGATTTTTTTTAACACAGCTGCTGTTTCTGTGCCCCCCTCCCGACAGCCCCTTCTGCCTGACCCCCAGCTCCGTCCCCCAGAATTACCAGGGCTTACCTTATGCCCGGCCCAGGAGTGGTGCCTGTGGGGAATCTGTCGTCATCCTACCACCGGGGATTTTTCTCCTTTTTGCCCCTTTTGGGCCTGCGCACCGTGCAATGGGTGCAGCAGCTGTTTTCAGCTCTGCGGAGGCAACCAAGCACCCTGGGCGCAGGCGATCCCCTCTAGCTGTGCCATTTGCAGCACAGACCCCCCACCCTGAGGAAGGAGAGCTATGACACTCAATCCTTGCCTCATCTGCTGGACCCCGAGCGACCCGAGTCCATTCCCGAACCCGAGCTCGCCGGCGTGGCACAAGGTGTGGCATCCAGCGCCTCAACCCTCAGCACCACCGGGTCGATGGCTATATGGATTTATTGATGGACATGTCATATATGTTTGAAAAATAAAATATTATAAAAAAAAGTTAGTCCAACAACTCCACATGCACCTAGAAATCCCCATTTCTCTAGCAAGGGTGAAAAGGGAAATATTAACCAATTTTCCAGTTAGTCTTCTATCTGGTAGCATGGGGTTAGTTTTCCCAGGAGTTCATGGGCCGGAACTTCAAAGCGCCTACGCAAACTGCTGTAATGGCAGCTTGCACTGAGTGCGGTGCACCCGAGACCCTGCGCCCGAATTTCTATTTTAAAGGGTCCCAACGCCAAAGTCCAGCGACTTGCGGCAAAGGGGGTGCTGTGCCTAACATATGGCGCACCCACCCGGAATGCCGCAACAGCAGCGAGGAGTCCGCATGACCCATGGACAGGGGCTGGTAATTGGGCACGGCCCCCCCAACACCACCGCATCACCAGCACCTGCGCCGCAACACACACCAGTACTCTGGTGGGCTAGTGCCCCCCCCCGCATCTAGTGCCCATCTCAGCATGCCCACCCCCTACTGTACCCCGATCCGGTGACCGGCACAGCCCTCCACACGCCACCTCGGCCGGCAGCCGAATGAGTTGTCAGTGCATGTACTGTATACTGTATACAGTACACGCAATGACAGCGCATTTGGCAGCTGGCTGTGGTGGCATGTGGAGGTGCCAGTCGCCGGATCAGGGTACGGGAGGGGGGTGGGAGTGCTGAGATGGGTACTACCTCAGGAGTTGGCAAGATGCACAGACGTGGGTGTTGGGGATCGTGACGGGGTGAGGGGGGACCACTGGACCACCAGGGATTGCCCAGCTGGGATGGATCGGAGCAGGCCACACAGTGGCATGTACAGGATGACCTCCCAGGAGCCATCTAAGTACCGTTAGACCAGCCCCTTGCTGGTCTAAGGGTACTTGGCACTTGGTTCCTGGGGGGGTCTTTCAAAATCTGGATCCGAGGGCTGTGGCAGTCTGGGTCTGCCACAAGCCCCCTAGCGCCATGCCGCAGCCACTTTCATGGCACAAGGCTGGCGCTAGCACACTTTGGTGCAGGCAGCCTGCTGGGTGACATAGGCTGCCTTTGAAATTCGCACTTGGCGCAGCCCTTGGTGCAAGGTGCCCTTGCGTCAGACCTGTTCGACACAAGCACCTTGCGTCAATCTAAGGTCTTTGAAAATCTGGCCCCATGTGTCTCATTCCTAATATTCCTGGACTTAAAGTCTTCACCATTTATTCATACTTCTGGGTTCAGGTTGGAGGCACTAGTACCCTGTGGGAGCCAAAAATCTCCAGGAGGGCCGGCACCAAGGTACAGTAGGACTGTGCATGCATGGCACTGTGAGACTAGCTTGCGCCATATGGGCTATCTCAGCGTCGACCCTCCAACTGCTTCAGTTCCTTTTTTTCCGCTGTGAAGTGCGCTTCAGTTACTACATTGCTCACCTCCCAGGAGTCAAGTCTCATGTCTATACAACAACAACGTTTAGTTTTATTCAGTTTTAGTGTTTATTTTTTTCTGCAGTAAAGAAAAAAAGTTTTATTATTTTTCTTCAGCCCTACTGATTGAAGGAGTCAACCATGGATGGAGATGGTGACAGTAGGGACTCTCCGTTGGAAGGCTGCTCTGGCAGCTGGGCTGTGTCCAGTCACATCCGACCATGGGCAGTCCAGTGTTCGTGAAGGAGGGCAAATGTCCCTTAGACACAAAAAAGAAGCAGGCCCATTTCTGATCCAGATCTGGAACCCAGCACCGCTCTGCCTCGAGTTCTTCTTCCCATTTGGAAGAAGAAGAAATGGTACCGCTTGAGGTCACCCTCTGGTGTGTCTGCCAAGAGGTTTTCGATGGTCGAGAGCGGTAGGCCATCTCTGGTTCTGACTGATTCCCCAATGGCTTCAACGCATGATTGCTCTGATTCTCAACAACGGAGCCCACTCTGTCTTCCTGTGTGGTTTCTGGGGGGGGCAGTTTCTTCATTGGGACACTCTTGTAGAGCAGTGGGCACAGTGTCTGTCCTGTATGCCCTGTCCCACTGATCTGGTTTCAGGGCCCTCAGGCCTCAGATCCACAGTTGAGTGTGCATTTGGATGGTAACTGAATCTTTTCCTTTGCCGGTGCTGACGCCTCCAATGCGGGTTCCATGTGCCTTCCCCCCTCTTGCTGTTTCCTCGCAGGGGCCAGCACAGGTACCATTCCCTTCCCTTTCTTTTTCTTCTTAGTCTGCACTGGGTTTTCAGGTGGTGACAGCCTTGGCACCATGCCTGGTGCCGTCTCCACATGGAGCGATACCAGGTTCCACAGTGCCATATGCGGCGCCGTAGTCCGTGGTGTCGAGTGCGGTGCTGTAGTCTGCGGTGTCAGGTGTGATGCAGGGGTCCACCATGCTAGGTGTGGCATCAGCTGCAGCATCGGGATCTTTGGAGCTGGGTTTGGTGCCGGGATCTGTGGCAATGGGTCTGTTGCCTATTCCGATTTCCCCTGTTTAGCCTTTTCCCAGACCAAGGAAGGGCCTACTATGGGCAGTCCCTGCTCCCTCTGATGGTTACTTAGAGCAGGACGAATCTAACCCCGATTCGCTGCCTTCTGAACAGGGTGATGAGGATTCCTTCTACAGTTTAGAAAATAAACCTGCACCCCCATTAAAGGCTCCAGTAGAGGACCTCTCATTCCAGTCACTGCTTAGGAATAGGAGCACAACCCTGGTTTACAGACTTCCTCTGTGGACCCAGGTAGACTTATGCACCTGAAGTGGCTTCACATTTCAAATATTCCAGTGAACCTTGCGCCTCCAGTCCCTCCACCCTTTGAAACATTGTCTGAGGTGGTGTGGGCCAGGCCCACTTTTATTCCTTCTGTTTGCAAAACCATAGATGAGAAGTATATCCCTCCTAGGAACAGGCCTATTCTAGCCTCACAACCCTTCACAGATGCGCTGGTTGTCCTTGCTGAGAATGACAAAGCTGTTCTTCCACAAGAAGTATCAGCATGCCCTATCAATAAGGAGTCCCATAAAATAGATACCATGGGAAAAAGAGCTTTCGCAGCCGCAGCTCTGGGAATGCGTATCACTAGCTATCAAGGACACTATTCACAGCATGAATATGTCCTGTGGGCCTCACTCAAATCTTTGGTGGAAGGCCTTCCAGAATCTGACTCCAGGATGGAACTTTTGCAGACTGTTATCAGGGGTACAGAATGCAATAGACATCAGCTTAAGGCTTCCATGGATGCTTACAATACAGCATCCAGGGTGGCATCTGCTGGAATCTGTATTAGGAGATATTCCCAGCTTAGGACATTGGGGTTTTCCTCAGATGCACAACAACAGGTAATGAATGTTCCCTTTGATGGTACACATCTGTTTGGCCCACAAGTAGAACAAGATCTGGAGGCCGCGCAAAAAAAAAAAAAAAAAAAAGGACTGCCATTAAAACAGCCAGGGTGGCTCCTTCAGCACCTCAGAGAGGTAGTCAGTTTTTGTATAACAAGCAACCCTTTCAAGGCAGAGGCCAAGGAGCCCCGAACAGAAACTAGCCTCCTCAGCTGCAAAAGAAAAAGCAACAGAAGGCTCAAGGGCCAAAAGTGGCCAGTGCCACCCTCAATCTCACCTCAGCTGCCCAAGGTGGACTTTTTCATGGCACTGGGAGGTCATCTGACTTATTTTTATGACCAATGGAAGTCGATCACTACAGACAAGTGGGTCCTCATGATTGTCCACGAGGGATACTCTCTCAAATTTGCAAAGATTCCCCCAGACCTTCCACCCAAGCGACAGCACAGTCTGTCAACTGCTCAGTCAGACCTTCTCACTTCCGAAATAATGGGCCTCCTAAAGAACAGGGAAGTAGAAGTAGTTTCCTGGGCAGAACAAGACACAGGTTTCCACTCCCATTACTTTCTGGTTCCGAAAAAGACAAGGTGTGTACACCCCATTCTGGACCCCCAAGCTTAACAAGTTCTTGTTCCAAGAGAAGTTCAAGATGATCTCCTTGGGGACATGTCTGCCACTTCTCCAACAACATGACTGGTTGGTGTCATAAAACATGCAAGATGCCTACCAGCACATTCCAGTACACCCAGATCACCACAAGTACCTTTGTTTGTTTGTGGCCCTGGGTCAACATTACCAGTTCAGAGTCCTGCCCTTTGGGCTCTCCTCAGTGCCTCGAGTCTTTACCAAGTGTTTTGCAGTTCTTGCTGCACACCTTTGAAAGCTAGGCATTCATAGGTCCATATAGCTAGACGATTGGCTTTTGGTAAGTCTGTCAAGGCAGGAGACACAGGAATGAGTGTCCACAGCATCTCAGTTCCTCACCTCCATGGAAATCTTGCTGAATCTGGAAAAGTCACAGCTTCAGCCCTCCCAGCAGCTCTTCACCATAGGAGCTCTTTTGGATACTACAAAAGCAAGGGTTTTTCTTCCAGAGGACAGGAGGAATGACATTCTCCAAATGGCTCGCTTCATCAGAGAGAACAACCCTGTAAGAGCTCACTTGATGCAACAGATGTTAGGCCTCATGCCTCCTCCATCTTAACAGTACCTCTAGCTCGATTTCACATAAGGACTACTCAGTGGATGCTCAACATACAATGAACCCCTGTAACACACCCGTAGTCTCATTGTATACAAATGACAGAACCACTGCGGAGATCACTGGGGTGGTGAATACAAGAGGACAACCTACTACAAGGGCTGCCCTTTTCCCTATGGGAATCTCAGATCACCATCACCACAGATGCATCCCTACTTGGCTGGGGGGCTCACTGCCAGGATCTTCACACACAGGGAATGTGGACCCAGGAGGAGTCTCATCTTCACATAAATGTTCTAAAGATGAGGGGGAACCACCCACGTAGGAGGAGGAGGAGCATCATGGCGGGTAGAGTAAAAACACTGAGTGCTTGCGCTGCAGATCCCCTCCAGAGTTCCCACATTAGGCTGCTGATTCTTTTATGAAGACACAGTATGAACTTAAATTCCTCCCCTGAAACTTCAGAGGACGAGCTTGACAAAAAGAATGCCAAACTGTTTCTTGATTTTGAAATTATGACACCCAGGAAAGAGGGGAAGCGTTCAGTGGCCAAAGTGAAACCTAAACCAGGTAAATCTACCTGTTCGTTCATGACGACTAGAAAGTCAAACACCATGGTGGCAAAATCAGAAGACTTAAAAGGGGCTTCCGAGATGCCAGTTCCTTTAGTCAGCAAAATGAGACTGGGGCTTTTTCCCATGCTTTTTGCAAAGTAAGACAGCAACTGTTAAAACTGACCTGGAGGTGCTGAGTGAGTCGGATGAGAGTGGACTCGACGAGGTCCAGTTTAAAACACAGGACGAGTGTGCTGGAATACCTCAAGATTCAGCAAGCTTAGACCAATCTTCTAAGGAAACTCCAGACGCTAACCAACCTGAAGGAGTCTTGCAAAAAAAGACGACATTTCCATTGGAAGAGGGAATTCCAGATGGAGCGTACGGCAGTGCAGGCGAGGAAAAGGAGAAAGTGGAACAAATTCACGGAGACCCTTTAACAACTATGGGGGTAAGAAATTTCAATTCTTATTGTTCTCTGGAACCTGTTGCTGCAAAAGTTTCAAATGATCAAATAAATGAACTTCGTATTTCTGTTGTTACATCAGAAAGTCCAGACACTCAAAGAGTGTGGCTGAAGCAATCAGCAGAAGGTAGTGGGCCAGATTCTGAACAAATAAACCTTAAAAGGAATTATCTAGAAAACATAAGCGCAAATGATAATACTGGGAAGGGGAAGTCTGAAGAGCCACCAAAATGAGCTAAAACCTTATTTCAACAAATGAGTCAGTTAACACAACAGATGGCTTTTTTACTTTCACAACAGACTAACTTAGAAAAATATTTTATTGAGACCCAGAACTTGATAAAAGAAAATGCAGAATTGAAACAAGAACTGGTGCAAATAAGATCAACGCTTGAACACATTCAAAGTGAAAATTCACCAGTTATGGAGAAAATCCTTGAGTTGGAAAAAGCAAATGGTGATATAAAAGAAAAATTGTTAGATTATGAGACTTGATCACGAAGGAAAAATAAAAGATTAATTGGTGTTCCTGAGGCATTGGATAACGATAAGATATTGACCAAATCATTCAACCAAATCGCAGCTCCCTACCTTGAAACTGACCTGAGTAATTTAACATTTGAAATTGATCATATACACAGAGGGCTGCACCAGAAACCTGATGAGACTGCTCCACCTAGACCAATTATAATAAAATTCATGAAGTCAAAAGACAAAGAAACATTAATGGCAACAGTATATAAAAAAAGAGGTTAAATGTGTTGGGTGCCTCAGTATCAATTTACAATGATCTTCCACCTGAACTTGTTCAAGCTAGAAAAAAATATGACTGGGTTAGGAACAAATTATGGTTACAAGGAGTTAAAACCTCAATGTTTTTTCCAGCGAAGTTGAAAATAGTAATTAATGGTACTCGCCATATTTATGACTCTGTTGAAGCCACGGTTAAGGATTTAAAAACCAAATTACCTAAAGTTTTTGATTAAACCTCATGGTGGAAGCGGCATGCTAGCCTGATGTGTGTGTGTGGGGGGGGGAATGAAGCAGCGATTCTCACTTTTTTAGGGATGTTCTTACAAATGTCACAATGTCTTTTTCCTTCATGGCTTACCAGAATTATAGCATTTCAAATATTGTTACAACATTTCTTTGCAGGTACCTGGTGGCAGAAGGCTAATGTTTATGTTAAGGGGAGAGATACAGTGGTTGATGGAATTAAGTTTTTTGTTAGATTTGGGCGAATAGTTTGTTGTGGAGAATATTATTATATAAATGAGGACCAACTTTTATTAGTAAACATGAAGAGAACCATCTGTGTCTTATTTTCATATATCAGGTTTATAGACTTCCCATTTTGGTTTTTCAAATATAGAGGGGAAAATGATGCAGCTTAAAGATAATATTAAAATGGTTTCCCTGAATGTCAATGGAGTTCATTCTCCAATAAAAAGGGCCAGATTATTAACTTGTTTTAAAAAACAGGAGGCTCAAATTATGTTTATTCAGGAAACTCGCTTGTTGAATCAAGAAATTCTTAAATTCAAAAGGAAATGGATCCCACTTGCATTTTTTAGTTCAGGTACTAAAAAGAATAGAGTGATTGCAATTCTGATCAGGAAAAATGTATTGTTTGACTTAATTGATCAATATAGTGATAATGAAAGTAGAATAATGATAAAGATCCAAATACATAATAGTGAGATTGTTTTAGGGTCATTATATGCCCCATTTGATCACTATGCTGCTTTTTTAGCAAAAATATCAGAAGGATTACAGTATTTACAAGCTTCGGGCATAGTCTTGGTGGGGGACATTAATGCTTTAAATATTCCTAATTTGGATAAGAATACACCATCTTCAACAGGAAATATTGCAATCTCCAATAAATTGTTTTTCTTTTATAATCAAGAACAAATAGTAGATATATGAAGATCAATTTACCCACAAGATATTAGATATACCCATTTGACAAAAAAAAAACCAAAAAACAACTTTCTCAAGAACAGATTTTTTCCCGGTATCAAAAAATTTGGTTTCCAACATTATTAAAGCTGGCATTGATTCGATATTCATTTCTGATCACGGATTAATTTCTATGGAAATCCTAATAGAAAATAAATACCGTCATAGAGTACTTAATTGGATGTTTAATAATGACCTTTTGAAAGATAAGGATTTTAGGGATCCAATAAAAAATTAAATAAAAGAATACTGGTTCTACAACTTTACAGGTCAAACAACAATTCTTAAATTATGAGATGCTTTCAAGGCATATTTAAGGGCAATAATAATATCCCATTAAATTAAAATAAGTCAATTTAGTGAAAAAAATGAAAGAGAGGTGGATAAAAAAACTCAAAGAACTGGATAAGCTTCTTATATCCGATTATGAAAGATATAAAAATGATTGGTTCTTATATAAAACAAAAAAACTCAATTTAATACAGCAAGAAAATAAAAAACTTTTCTATGCAATAAAGAAGACCAGGTATTATAATACGGATAAATCAGGGAAAGTACTTTCCAACTTATTAAGGAAGGAAAACCAAAAAAAATTATAACATCTATGAAGGACCCCTCAGGTAATATAAAATAACTCTGATATACATATAACATAAATAATACGTAATTACTATAAAACAATTTATCAAAATAATTTCATTCCGGATCCCAAATTGGCATCAGACTTTTTTCCTAAAGTTAATTTTCCTAGACTCCAGGTTTTGTTTTCCAATCTCATTAACAGATATTGTCCAAATGATAAAATCATTACCAAAAAATAAATCTCTGGGTTTAGACGGACTAACTAATGAGTTTTATCAGGTTTTTGGAGAAGAGATAGCGCCTTGGATTAGTAGGATGGTTGAGGAGTTATTAGACCCTAATAATATATTACCAGAATTAATGAATCTTGCTAAAGTGATCTTAATATTAAAGGAAAATAAACCTTCAGAATCCCTGGATAGTTACAGACCTATTTCCATCTTAAATTCTGATTATAAGCTTATAGCAAAATTGATAAACAATTTAATACAACCATATGTAACATCTATTATTCATAAAAACCAGTATGGTTTTGTAAAAGGGAGAATGATTTAACAAGCAAATAAAAAAATCCAGGTAGTGATTCAATTAATAAATACAAATCTTTTATATAAAAAAGATTCTTATTACGCCATTGCTGTTGATGCCAGTAAAGTGTTTGATTTAATAAACTGAAATTATATATTTGATACTTTAAAAGCTTTTAAGTTTCCAAAAGAAATAATACTTCTAATAAAACAATTGTATAGATCCACAATTGTTAAATTCCAAGTGAATAGATATTTAACACTGGATTTTCATATGCTTAATGAAGTTAGGCAAGGTTGTCCCTTATCTCCCATAATTTTCATATTAGGATTGGGACCCTGTTTACATGTAATTAGAAATAACCCTATAATAGAAAGAATTAAATTAGACCAGGAATATTTGAAACTCAACGTATTTGCAGATGATATTTTTTAATAAAAAATTTGAATGCTTCTTTGGAAGCGTTCTTACACGTTATTAATGATTATTCTCTTATTGCAGGTTACAAATTAAATAGGAACAAACCTGTTATATTAAAATTATCCAAACATAAAAATTATGAATATAGTAAATTAACCAGTGATTTTTCTATACAAAATTCAGTCAAATATTTGGATATCTATCTATCTCCATACATGCAAAGAAATGTCAAAATTAATTTCAATAATGCAAAAATTAAAATTGTCAATTTATTGAATAATTGGCAGAACCTTTCACTTTCACTGTAGGGAAGGATCGACACATTAAAAATGATGGCTATGCCACATTACATTTATGTTTAACAAAACATTTTGGGTTCCCCGGCAAGACAATGGTTTGAGGACCTAAAGCGGATATTTTCTAAATTTTTATGGTGAGGTGGGAAACCTAGAATTGAATGGAAAACTTTAGTGATATCATGAGATTGGGGTGGTCTAGGATGCCCCGACCCGCAGACGTATTGGGAAACTCATGTTTCTTCGATAATATATCAGTGGTGTTTTAATATGTACGAGGATTATTTGTTACATCAATCTCTTCTGAATAGGTGTGAGAATACTTTTTATACTCTCCAAAATGCTTTTTTTGATAAAGCAATTTTCAAATCTAACATTTTTCCTTTTTCCACATGGCCATCTTTCTTACATAAATTTACTGTGAAACTAAGGAAGTTGGCTATACCTTGGTTATTCTTACGAATATATCCAAATACTTATTTATGGGGAACAGGTAACCCTCAGGTACTAAAGACACTCCAAAAGAATAAATGGAGTTTCAAACAACATGAAGTCTTGCTGTATTCTGACAATTGCAGTGATTCCCAACCTTTGAACTGCTCCGGAGAACAAAGAGTTAACTTTCTATGCAGGGCATAGAATGCTGAGCTCGAGCTTGGTTGAAGTCTCTGTCTGGAGTGATTCAAACCTAAACTGTCAGATTCTTTACTCCGCCTCACTGAACGGTCGCTCCGGAGATTTCTCCTTCAGCTCGGTTCGAAATTCGGTTAAAGTTTCAGTTTTCATCGGTTTTTAAACTGAAAAAGTATCCGCATAGTCAGTTCAGTCTCTGTCTGTGGTGCCGTGAGTACTAGATAGGAATTGTTCTGTTTTTTTCTCTGTGGAACTTGTAAAAGTTTGGCTCAGTTCGGCTGAAAAAGCCATTTGATGTGAAATTTGTGTGTTTTACTTAGTGTGTGGTTACCAGTTCTTATCAGTTCTAAAAAAAAAAATGTTTTGAGATGTTTTTTTCCAACACCCGTGACACGGTTAGGAACTGATAAGGGAGTCTTGCCTGGCGGTTGCCGATAAAAGGCTAAGTTTGGTTAGGTTGGCCATGTCTGAGAAACCCAAGAAAAAACCAGGCCCACTGGGTTTCAACACTGCAGTGAGTGTGGGGAGGTCTTTGCTAAGGCCGATCCCCACACCACCTGTGTTTATTGTCTGGTGTTTGACCACCTCGATTCAGACTGCCAAATATGTAAAAACTTTCCCAAATCTACCCTTGAGAAGAGATTAGGTAGACTGAGGGAAAAGGAGTCCGGGAAGTCCGCTGACCTGGATGGCCAGCCCGGCTCAGTTTTGGCTGAACCAGAAGGAGTGCCCTCTGACCAGGGCGATACTCCTTCGGGCAAAAGGAGAGCCAATTCCGAGGGATCAGTTCCAACAAAAAGAAAACACAAAGACAAATCGACCGGTTCGGATCAGAGGTTCATGTTCCGACTGCCGAAGAGATAGCCAGAGCGATTCAGACTGTGGAATCGCTCCATCTGGTTCCCACCGATCCGCCCTTCAGGCAGGAGTTCGGTCGGTTGGTTCCCCAGTTCAAGATTATACCCTTGAAGATTTTTATGAACCGAAATTTGAAGAGGAAGGGAATTTGAGGATGATGATGTAAGTGAGGGTCTGGATGTGCCTGTGGAACCGACATCTCCCAGACAGACCTTCAGGTGTTTCCTCCTAGGCTTTTGAGTCCCCTTCTCACTTTATGTTTTACAGAAAGGTGGCTGAAACCCTCCAGCTTCCTATGGAGGAGGCTGTGGAAGATCAAGAGGAGCCTGATTATGTAGAGATGATGGACATCCCAGAGTCCAGGAGACTGTCTATTCCCCTCCATAAATCTTTTGGGAAACAGACACAAAAAATCCTAAAGTCTCCTAACACTGTACCTCCTGTGGCTAGAAGAATGGACAAGAGGTATACACTTTCAGGCTCAGACATGGAGTTCTTATATCAGCAATGCAGCCATGTTGGGGTAGTGCAGGCTGATGCCTGTGACAAGGCAAATATTCCCTTGGCTTCACCCCCCCCGACAAGGACTCCAGGAAGATTGATGCCATGGCAAAGAAGTAGTACATGGCATCTTCTTTGGGACTCAGGCAGGCGAATTACATGGCCTATACAGCCAGGTACCAGAAGTCCAGGTGGGACACTGTACTGGCACTGGCTAAACAGGCCTCCCCCCAGCTAGCCAAGGAGCTGGAGGCGGTGGCTGCAGATGGGACTGAGGCATCTAAGGTTCAGTTTCATGCTGCTGTGGACTATAATGATGTGTCATCAAGAGTCATGGCTACATCTGTGGCTCTTCGAAGGATGGCTTTGCTCAGATGTACTAGCCTCTCGCAGGACACCCAGGCTAAGGCCATGGATTTTCCTGTAGTGGGTAATTCTCTGTTTGGAGATCAGACAGAGAATTACATGAAGAAAATGGCTGAGTACAGGACCACTTACAGGAGTGCTCAGGCCAAGGAAAGGCAGGCAACTCCTCAAAGGCAGCAGTCTAGGGGAAGGGGCAGGCCTTTTCAAAGGCCTTTTTACCAAGCACAGGTCTCTTCTTCCTTTTCTCAGAGGGGGTTCTTCAGAGGGAGAGGCAGAAGGGGGATGAGCAGGCCTGCATCCACTCCTCAGCCTAAAGCCCCTGCCAAGCAGACACCCTGATGGGCCTGCCTGGGTTGACTCTCCTATCCCAGTAGGGGGCAGGCTGGCTTACTTTGTCCAGGACTGGATGTCTATTACATCAGATAAGTGGGTCCTGGAAGTAGTAAACCAGGGACTGGTTCTCAGCTTCAAAAAATTTACAAAGATGAGAGCCATATTTTTTTCCACCTGCAAATCTCTCGGAAACCCTTGCCTTAGAGGCAGAGGTTTCTTCTCTCCTAGCTTTAAGAGCCATAGAGAGAGTACCTACCCTACACTGGGGCAAAGGACTGTACTCCAGGTACTTCCAGACCCCCAAAAAGACAGGGAGTGGTGACCCATCCTAGACTTAAGATATCTAAACAAAAATCTTTTAAAACCAAAGTTCAAGATGATAACTCTGGGAATAATCCTTCCCTCTCTAAGGCCAGGGGACTGGCTAGCCTCCCTGAACCTCAAAGATGCCTACTTTCACATTCCCATCAGGTGCTCCCACAGAAAGTACCTCAGGTTCAGGTTGCCCTCAGGCCATTATCAGTTCAGAGCAATGCCCTTTGGCCTAACCTCAGCCCCAAGGGTTTTCACAAAGTGCCTGGCAGTAGTAGTTGCCTTTCTAAGAAGGCAAAAGATTTCCATATTTCCTTATCTGGACGACACATTAGGTGGGTCAGTATCCAGACCAAGTCAAGTCTCACCTGCAAGTGACCCAGCAAGTGCTCACTTCTCTAGGATTTCTTCTCAACCTTCCCAAGTCAGTTCTTGAACCGGTCCAGCTTCTTACCTTTATAGGGGCAGAACTGGACACACTCAGAGCAAGAGCCTTTCTTCCTCTAGAAAAGGCAAGGGTTCTTATGGAACTAGCTTCTTCCTTCGCCTTCGGGTATCTCGACCAGCAAGGCATTTCCTCCAGCTCTTGGGCCATATGGCAGCTTCAACAGCAGTGGTCCAAGGGGCAAGATTTCAGATGAGGGATATTCAGTTCCACCTGAGAGCTTTCTGGTCTCAGAGGAAGGATTCCTTTACCAAACTGATCCCAGTGACTCTGACCTTGATCCAAGCCCTCCAATGGTGGCAGGATCAGGACAATTTAAGACAAGGTGGTCCCTTTGTTACTCAGCCTTGTTCAGTGATCCTTACCATGGATGCTTCTCTCCTGGGCTGGGGAGCCCATTTGGGGTCCCTAGCTGCCCAGGGGCTGTGGTCCCCCCAAGAATCCCTTTTCCACATCAATCTTCTAGAGCTCAGAGCAGTTTTTCTGGCTCTAAAAGCTTTCTCACAGTCAGTATAGAACAAGGTGGTTCAAGTCAGAACAGACAACACCACCACCACGTAGTACATCAACAAGCAGGGAAGCACTCGGTCCACGGCCTTGTGCACAGAAGCTATGAAATTGTGGTCCCTGGCTTATTCCCTGCAAACCTCTCTTGTAGCAGTTCACCTTCCAGGCAAGGACAATGTGCTAGCAGATGCACTGAGTAGGATCTCTCAGGGCCATCACAAATGGTCCCTGTACCCTCAGGTGTTGAAAGTGATTTTTTCAAGGTGGGGCACTCCAGAGATAGATCTCTTTGCAGCCCCAGACAATCACCAAATCCCTCTCTTTTGTTGCAGACCTCCATTCCTGGGCTCAGTCCCTCTGGACGCCCTGATCCTGAATTGGGAAGGGAAGTTTCTGTATGCCTTCCCCCCTTCCCACTCCTGTTCAAAGTTTTGGTGAAAATAAGGTCTCAATCTTGCAAGGTGATTCTGATTGCTCCAGATTGGGCCAGACAGCCCTGGTACCCCCTGTTGCTGTCCCTAGCAGTCCATCTTCCCCTGTTCCTTCCCAGGAATTACAACCTGTTAACATCCTCTCAGGGAAGGATTTGGTACCCCAGTCTTCAGTCTCTCAATCTCAAAGCATGGCTGTTGAAGAGTTAGAGTTTGCAGATCTGCATCTTTCCCAAGGGGTTCTGGATATCCTCAAGGCTTCTCGAAATCCCTCCACCAGAAAGACTTAGAACTCCAAATGGAAAAGATTCAGCATTTGGTGTTCTAAGAAGCATATTTCTCCAGACACTGCTGGATTGCCTACCATTCTGGATTATGCGGTCCATCTTAATGGCCTAGGCCTCAGTCCAGTTACTCTCAAAGTACACTTGTCAGCTGTTTCTGCGTTTTTGTCGGTGGGGAAGTCTTCCTCACTATCTTAAAATCCTGTGTTCTGTAAATTTTTTAAAGGATTGCTTCACACCAATCCTCCTTTTAGAGACCCTGCCCCTGCCTGGGTTTTGAATGTTTGCATTGCTCAGTTTATGCAATCCCCTTTTGAGCCTATGTCTTCAGCAGAGCTTAAGTACTTTACTTGGAAAACTGTGTTCCTGGTACCCATTACCTCTGCCAGGTGTATCAGTGAATTGCAAGCCCTGTCAGTGGAACCTGATTTTATCTCATTTCACAGGGATAAAGTGGTCCTTAGAACCAATAGAAGGTTCTTGCCCAAAGTGGTTTCAGACTTCCATTTAAACCAGTCTATGTCTCTCCCTATTTTCTTCACTGATCATTCTTCCTCAGGAGAGAGGAGGCTACACAGTTTAAATGTCAAAAGAGCCCTTAGTTACTACATAGAGCATACCAAGGGTCACAGGTTTGACTCCCTCCAGTTGATCCTCACTTATGGAGAAGTGGAAAAGGGCAAACCTGCCAACAAAAGATCTATTGCCGGGTGGATTGTGTCTTGTATACAATTCTGCTATGAAAAACTGGGAAAAACTCCACCCTCAGGCCTGAGGGCTCATTCCACAAGAGGTACAGCTGCTTCCCTGGCTGCTGTCAAGAATATTCCTCTTAGAAATTTGTCAAGCAGCCACTTGGAAAACAGTCCATACCTTTACCAAGCATTACTCTCTGGATATCCAGGCTAGGAGTGATGCTAGGTTTGGCACAGCAGTACTTCAGAGCCTATTCCCAAAGTAGGTTCTGTCCCTTCTCCTTAGAGATACTGCTTGGTAGTCTGCAATTGTCAGAATACAGCAAGACTTCATGTTGTTTGAAGAAAAAATTACTTACCTTAGTAATTATGTTTCTTCTAATGGAGTCTTGCTGTATTCTGACCTTCCTCCCTGCCTCCCCTCTCAGAACCTGTTTTTGGGAAGTGGGTGGGCAGGTGCAGTGTTGCACGCCAGGGGTGTCTTTACTCCACTCCTGTTGTGTTGGGTGATTTGTATTTTGTTTAATTAAGAGTTTTTTGAGTTCTTGTTACCTGGTTTTGGTTCTTTGAGTTTTCCTGACTTGAGTCTTTTGGGGAATCCAAAGTCTTTGTTGCCAGTTGGCTACTAGGAGTTTTTACAATTTTCATATTTAGTCAATGAGTTTTAGCTCGTAAGAATCTGACGGTTTTGGTTTGAAAGGACACAGACAGAGTTTTTAACCGAGCTGGGTGCTGATTTATTATTGTTATTTATAGTAGATTGGTTTTTTGGTTTTTGGGTTTCCTGACTTGAGTCTTCCTTGGGAATCCAAAACTTTTTTCAGCCAGTTGGCTAGTAAGAATGTTTACAATTTCCACATATCATTTTTATGTTTGCTTGCACGCATGTGCAAGAAACATAGTGCCTTCATCGGAGATTTCGGAGGTGTGTCACCTCCTCCTCCAATTCAGTCAGTGGGCTGGCAGGCGCGGCCCCTGTAAGCCAATGCATTTTGGAGCTGTCTATGACACGCTCCAAAATGCAGTGGCATACAGTTGAAAAGGGGAGCTACGCTTGAGTGAGCACCGATAAGATATCGGCTGCTCACGCACAGCCCCCCCCCATGCACAGACAGACGTGCGCGCCCTCTACTGTATAGCCGACGGGGTGCCCAATCCCCGTCGGCTGAGCTGCATCCTCCCCAGTTGCTGAGCTGCGTCTCCCACCCTCCCAGTTGTAGGTGCCACGCTGGGAGCCCACCCCAGAGTGGCAAGCACTGTAGTCCTTTGGCGGTGGGGTGCCCAATCCCTGTTGGCTGAATGCCCCCAAGTCCTTGTGCCATGCTGGGAGCCCACCCCAGTGTGGCAAATCGTTCCCGACGACTTTTTTTTTTTTTTTAAACTTGTAAATAAAACTGTTCCCAAGCGCCTCCCAACCTCCCACAACCCGCACTCACCCACTGCACACCCAGCCTCCCCACACCCCCACCCCATACTTACCTCCGGACTCCGGCATGACAATCTTCGTGGACCGGAACATGTCTGCACTCTTCAAAGCCGACCCTGAACTGAGAAATGCCGGTAAGCTGTATAATGGGTTACATAGGGTTTCAACTTTATTGCATATCTCGGGCATTTTAGGATTTTGTCAAATTTAACATGTGGTTTTGGACCTCTTCTCATGAATTATGTCACTGTCATGAGCGTTGGCCGCAGGGTGATTTCGCGCAGTGACTGTGAAATCACCCTTCGGGCCTGAATACCACTATGACAGTGACATCATTCATGAGAAGGGTCCAAAAACCCCATGTTGAAAATTTGGTGCCAAAATTCCAAAAAATGACTGTTTAACGAGGGTGCGATGCGCAGTTCCTACGCAGGCTCGTAAGTTCGCGAAATTTCAATATTTTCACTCCAGATTTTCAACATTGCCATTTTACCACACCTTTTTATGAGTAGTACAGCTGTCATTTTTCACATCTGACCCAAAATGTGTTTCCGCCCATGTAGCACAGAATGGCGCAGTCGGTGCGCGAAATCAATGTACGGGACAAATTAAGAAAATCACAGTGACACTGTTCATGAGCAGATGTGTTAAAATGGCTATGTTGAAAATTTGGTGAAAAAATTCCTAAAAATGACTGTTTTACGAACGTGCGTTGAGCAGTTCCTACGCACGCTAGTAAGGTCATGAATTTTCAATATTTTCACTCCAGATTTCCAACATTGCCATTTTATCACACCTTCTTATGAGTAGTACAGCTGCCATTTTTCACATCTCACCCAAAATGTGTTTCCGCCCATGTAGCACAGAATGGCGCAGTCGGTGTGCGAAATCAATGTACGGGACAAATTAAGAAAATCACAGTGACACTGTTCATGAGCTCAGGTGTTAAAATGGCTATGTTGAAAATTTGGTGAAAAAATTCCTAAAATGACTGTTTTCACGGTGTCGTTGCACAGTTCCTCGCCTTGCGCTCGTAAGGTGCTGGAAATTTTTCAATATTTTTCCTCCAGATTTCCACATTGCCATTTTATCACACCTTCTTATGAGTAGTACAGCTGCCATTTTTCACATCTCACCCAAAATGTGTTTCCGCTCATGTAGCACAGAATGGCGCAGTCGGTGTGCGAAATCAATGTACGGGACAAATTAAGAAAATCACAGTGACACTGTTCATGAGCTCAGGTATTAAAATGGCTATGTTGAAAATGTGGTGAAAAAATTCCAAAAAATGACTGTTTTACAAGCGTGCGTTATATACAGTTCCTACGCACACTCGTAAGTTCATGACTTTGTAATATTTTCAGTCCAGATTTTCACCAGTGGCATTTTTCACACTTCATTATGAACAGTACAGCTGTCATTTTCACAACATGGCTGAAGTGTGTTTTCACACTTTCAGCGCTGAGATGCATGGTCGCTGTGGGAAATCATTGTTCGGCACAGATAAAGAAAATCACAGTGACACTGTTCATGATCGGAGGCACCAAAATGCCTGAGTTGCTAATCTGCTGTAAAATATCCCCAACCTAATTATATTACGGGTGTGCGTTGCACAGTTTCTATGTACGCTCATGACTTCACCATTTTTTTTAAATATTTTTACTGCAACATTGCCATTTTTTACACCTCCCCATGAACAGTACAGCTGTCACTTTTTACATCCTGTTCGGAATGTTTTTGCACCTGTGGTGCTAAATGCCGTAGTCGCTGTGCATAAGCAGCTTTTGGCTAACAAACTGATATTCCCCCTGTTCATGAGGTGGGGTCACAAAAAAAATGTTGAAAATTTGGAGTGAAAATACCAACGAATGCCTGAGGTATTAGGGTTTCCAACCATAACGCCCAACCCTGTAGAGAATGACAGGCATCAGGGGTGTGACTTGGGATTCTTGCCTGTAATGCTCATACCATTCCACACCCTGCAGCCAGTGAGAGGCATCGAGGTATGCCTTGGACTCTTCAGCCCCAAAGTTCACCTCATTCTCCTATATCGCACCCATCTCACGCATTTCCTAATGAAATGGGGTGCGCATAAGGGCCAAAGACCCCAAGGAACACCGTGACACTTGTCAGTGTCTGCAGGGTGGGGTGTGGTGAAATGGTGAGGCCGTTATGCCTGACGACCCAAATGCACACCCCAATGCCTGTCACTCTCTGCAGGGTGGTGGTGGGGTTGGCTTCAGTTCAGTACTTCACTGCCATTCCTATTACACAGCTCTGTAACTTCTACATTACCACTGCCAATGCCAGCAAGCAAACATTCGGCATTGACAAATGCTTGTTAGTTTAGTTGGGCTTGTAAGAATCTGACGGTTTAGGTTTGAATCACTCCAGACAGAGACCTCAACCGAGCTCGAGCTCAACATTCTATGCCCTGCATAGAAAGTTAACTCTTTGTTCTCCGGGGAAGTTCAAAGGTTGGGAATCACTGCAATTGTCAGAATACAGCAATACTCCATTAGAAGAAACATAATTACTAAGGTGAGTAATTTTTTCGTTTGGGACGATCGGATGGTTGGAGGCAAATTCCCTTCATATCAGCAATTAAGTAATGAAAGTATATCCAATCCTTTAAATAGCTTAACATACTACGCTATTAGGAGTAGTTTCAAGAAACTCTCCTGTTTCTTCAGTAACCATAGGCAGGATTACAGTAAGGTCATAAAGGATCATATTGCTTTATTAAAAAAAAGAAACAAACAAATTATTAGCTGGATGTCATGCCTCTTTATGTTCAAAGAAGAGCCCTAGTATGAACAAATCGAATTCTAAATGGAATAAAAAAGCAGACATAAATATATCTCATAATCATTGGGAATTTTTGTGAGTTAAAGGGAATAAGATATATGCCTTGGCAAAAAATAAAACAATACAGAGGAAAATAATTGACAGAGCATATTTAACACCTTCTCAGATTTTTAAAATGAATAGTAGTTATTCAAAATTATGTTGGCATGATTTTAACCAAGAGGTTAATCTTTTTCATTGTTTATGATCATGTCCTTTTATTAATAATGGGTGGTGGAAGGTTAACAAATTTTTGGAAGATCTTTTTAAGAATCAGATCCCTTTTTCGCAGGATATCTTTTTGTTTAATAATACCACTTCATTAGCATTAAATGAAGTAAATAATATAATTTTTGCCTTGGCTACCATGGCTATGAAGAGATATATTCTAGCCAATAGGAAAAATAACCAAATTACTGAATTCAATTTATTCAACTGGTGGCATATTCTTAGAGAAACACTTTTGTTAGAGGAGTTAATGTATAGTGTTGATGACACATTAGATGATATCTATGGAATTAAATGGCAAGTAGTATTGGATAACATGTCACCATTGATGAAACTAGTTTAAGACTTAAAATATGTATATAAATAAGTTGGTCTAACTGTAAACTATTTAAATTAATTCACCCAAATCAAGAAATTATAAGTAAGGGTGGAGGGAGGGCAATTTCTGTTAAGTATTCGCTTGTTTTTTTTCTTATTTTTGTATCGTGGAAAACTGATAAATACTATATTGTATTATATATAATTGTGTGAAATTATGATTGTAATGGAGTTTTTAATTATGCATAAATAAAAATTATGATTATAAAAAAAAATGTTCTAGAAATGAGAGCAGTCCTGTACGCCATCAGAGTCCTGGAAGAGGTTGTCAGTTAGAAGGTAATCCTTCTTCAGATGGACCACAAAGCAGTAATGTACTACATGAACAAGTAGGGTGGAGCACACTCCTATCCTCTATGCAGAGAAACCATGAGAGAATGGGATTGGTGCCTTGAGCATGGCGTTCTAATCTAGGCAGTTTACCTGCCGGGAGCTCAGAACGATCTGACGGATCAACTCAGCAAGGCAGAAGCAGATCCTCACAAGTGGTCACTTGCAACAGGCATGCTATCGCTCTTCAACAAATGGGGCAGTCCAGAGCTGGTTCTTTTTGCGTCCTACTCAATGCAAAACTGCCTCTGTTCTGCTCAAGAAATCCAGCACCTGGCATTTTCTGTCAGGATGCATTCAGGTTGCTGTGGACAAGATGTTTTCTGTATGCATTTCCTCCTCTTCCACTAATTCAGAGGGTACTGATCAAGCTGGAAGCACAAAGTGTCAAGATGATTCTCATTGCACCATGCTGGCCTCAACAGATATGGCTTCCCTTGCTCAACAAGTTATCAGAGGCCCCTCTGAAACAACTACCTTTGTGAATCCCTTGTCCATCCCAGCCTGCGCTCCCTTCATCTCCATGCCTGGCTCCTGAGGAGATAGAGGTGAGTAGATTTAACATTTCTCAAAGGATCACAGACATTCTCTTGGCAGCTTGCAAGCCTTCCACCAGGAAGACTTACATGGCTAAATGGATTCATTTTTCAGAATTGTGTACTAAGGTCTATTTAGACCCTTTTTAGTGTCCTCCAGATAAAGTTCTGTAGTACCTGTTAGACCGCTCAGATGCAGGATCGTAACACTCATTTGTCAAAGTACACCTCTGCATGCTCTCTGCCTATCATGAGCCAGTCCAGAACATGTCTCTGGCTTAGGTACCTCTTTTCAAAAGATTCCTTAAAGGTATTCTGCACAGAAGGCCCCCGGTTAGAAAGCCGGTTGCTGCATGGGATAATAATCTTGTGCTAGATTTGCTCACTCGCAAACTCTTTGAGCCTCTAGCCATGTGTGATTTAAAGTTTCTTACCTGGAAGACCACCTTTCTGGTGTCCATCACTTCTGCTCGCATGGTCTCTGAAATACATGCATTAGTCATAGACCCTCTGTATACCGTCTTTCATAAAGACAAGCTGGTTCTCCATATTTACCCTAAATTCCTACCCAAAGTGGTTTCAGAGTTCCACCTCAGCATAGAAATATAGCAAAATAGACTTTGACGGCAGATAAGGACTGCTTGGCCCATCCAGTCTGCCCATTTCCCTACCTATTGGATAAGCTGCAGATCCTAGTTAACCAACGGCCTACTTCTTCCTGACCCCCACCAGAATTGCCTTATGTCTGTCCCATGCATTATTGAATTCAACCAGCCCTTGGTTCTCCCCATGTACTTCTCTAACTTCGAAAATGAAGGAGAATGCACCCTTCATTCTCTGTATGTTAAAAGGGCTCTATGATTCTACCTTGATAGAACCGGGGATATCCGTAACCTTTAGCACGGCCCAGATGGGTCAGCCAGTATCCATGAAATGTATCTCTGCTGGGATAATGACATGCTTGCGCCATTGTTACTCTATTGCCAGGTTAAGTTGGAAGGCTAGGTGCATGCCCACTCTATTAGAGTGGTTTCTGCATCCCTGGAAGAGATTAGCTCTGTCCCCATTGCTGACATTTGCAAAGTGGCTACTTGGAGCTCAGTGCGCAGTTTTGTAAAGCACTGCACTCTGGATGCCCATGCCGGACAGCATGCTTACTTTGGCGGGGCAATCCTTTGTGGACTTCTGTCCTGAGTGAGCTCTGTCTCCTACCACCCTGCTTGAGGGAATGGTTTTCACTTGGTACTCTAACCCAGAAGTATGAATAAATGGTGAAGACTCTAAGTCCAGGAAGATATCAAAATGACATACTTGCCATAATTCTTGATCTTCTTGGACAAGTCTTCACCATTTATTCATACGTCCACCCACCATCCCCCGGGATCACTCAATCTGTTTCTGGTCTTCACTCCCTTGGTTGGCTTGGGCTGTGAAGACATTGTTTAAACAGACCCTTCTTATATGGGTCAGAAGGGCTATTTTATGCCCTTCTTAGGTTAGGTGCTTCTTAGGTTATGTTACAATGCACTTCCTCAGTAAAAAAAAAAAGGTACTGAGGTGGTTGGAGGGTCGACGCTGATATAGCCTATACAGTGTGAGCTAGTCTCGCGGCGCTGCACATGCACGGTCCTGCCAGCCCTCCTGAAGATTTTTGGCCATAGGGTCCTAGCACTTGATTCCAGAAATATGAATAAATGGTGAAGGCTTGTCCAAGAAGATCAAGAATAACGGTAAGCATGTCATTTTAATTTATGGCACATTATGTCATATCAGTTACGGGGTCCAATTCTGGGCATCCCCTTTTTTCTCTTCTGTAGAGCTACATGCTTCAGGGCTTCTGCCTTTAAGATCATGATCCACATATGTCTGGTTAGTGGTGTGAAGCTCTAGTTCTATACTCAGCCACACCTCTGTGCCACCTCTATCTAAAGGTTGGTAGTTGAGTTTAACTTTTGTCATTTATTGGTATTCATTTAATTTTGTTTTCATTTTTTTATTTTTTAACAGATAAGCAGATGGGAATAACTGAGCCTTTTCATATCGACCAGTGTACATAAAACATATTCCTATTTCTTTCCCTATCCCTTTGGACTAGAAAACATCTTTGCCCTTTCTCTTCCCCCACTTTGTTTCTCTCCTGGCAACAGAACTGACATGAGTGAGGAAGCCAGCAATGGCTGTTGGCTGGTGTGTGATGTCACGTGGGGATGCACAGGCATCATGCTCAGTAGATGATGCCAGCTCCCTCACTGCCGAACATTTGCACCTGCGGGTCCTGGTGTCTCCAGCCCTAGACCCGTAAGTGGTAATTGCAGAGCAAAAGAAACTTGGGCCACTACAGTACTGACTCGAAGCAGAATGTCCACAAATAGATCACCATCCAATCGGGTTTATTGAAGAACAGTGCAGTACACAGTGTGGTTCACACAAAATCCTAATGATAAATCAAAAAGCAATGGGAAAGTGAGTAAAAATGGTGCTTCACAGTGCCAAATGGTAAATCTGAAAAATGGGGAAGTGAATAAAAACAGTGCCTCACGCCAAATGGTCTCAGACGCCCTGACACTTCATGTGTAGAGCTTCATCAGGGGTCCATATTTGTGGACGTTCTGGTTCTTTGGAAGTGAGTGCTGCAGTGGCCATACCACATTATCTCTGGTGCTGCATGTTTCTTTTGCTCTGCAGTTGATTTGGTTGGGGGCGGGCTGTCCGATGTAGCACCACAGACTACTCAGAGCATGGAACCCGTTCTGTTTTCCACAAATGGAAATCAGTGGTAAAAATATTCTGGAAGATCAACAATTATGCTAAGCAGGTAATTTTTATTTGTAGCCTGTGGGCTTTCTGAGGACTTTGTGCTTGCTCAGATAACTGCACAAGTGAGACTTAAGGAGTACCAGTAGTGAAACAGTAGTAACAGTAACTTTGCCTTCAACTTCCCATCTTCCATGCATAAATGGGATTCTTTCTAACCCATGGTTTTGGGAACCACATCAAAGCAAGATACTGCATCTCATGGGCCATCCTGCCACCTGTTTGATACAATATTTCAAATTATTAGAAACGTAAATAATTACTCAAATCTACAGTGCCAGATGAAAACTCTGAGAAAGAAAAATAGTGAAATGAAAGGAATTAGTTTTCCTTTTTTTTGTTGTTGTTGACACATTGAGATTTAAAAAAAAATGTGCATCAAAGTAGTGATTACTGTTCTGAGGGTGTGACATAATGACTGTTCATTTGGCTAATCACAGTGATTACATTTTAGCCTGAGCAGTTCTTGGACACATAATCTAAGAAAGCTGACTTGATTCACTGCTGGTCTGCTGGACAATGTTTTTTTGGGGGGTGACATTTAACTTGATTCTTTTATTGCAAAATGTGAAACAGAAAAAGTTCATTAAATTCATTGTGTTTTTTTTTTTATCTTTGAAGGTGGTAGCAGTGGGGCTGATGACCGAGATAGGAGATCATGTGGTCAAACCCTTCTTGGTTTCGCTGTTTAACAGTCTACTGCAACCCTTGATGATATTTCTTCTGAACCTCCTCTCCAGCACCAGGAATCTCATGAATCCTTTTATCGATGTCCTGAGGGGTATTGCTCTGCAGATAGCTGTAGTGCTAAGAGCCTTCAGACTAGTAGAAGTTAACATTAAGTCAAGGGGATCTGTTGTTCAGGATGTGTAGAAAGCAAACATTTGGTACCTGTCGCTGACAAATAACTAATCAGGTGGTTAGAAACAGCCAGTCTGGTACCACAGTGCTCATGTGCTGGCATGTTGACCCTCCAAACTTCAAGGAATATGTTGCCCCTCTGGATTCCGAAGGGGCTGTGTTTTGTTTACAGCTTGTTTTCCTAATGAAGAACCAACTGAGTTGCAACAGCTTGTTCACAGTGATAGCCTACTTCAACCAAAATGGAAGAACAGAATCTAACAGAAATCAAGTGACTTTCTTAAAGCTCATGGTGGCTTAAAATAGTTTTATTGTTATTGTTACAAATACCTTACATGATCTTGGCCAATCAGCATTGAGAACCAAAGCACCTCCTATCCTGCGCATAGTTGGTGACTCTTGTAGGAGCTTCAGGGGAATATTTCATTTTAGCAGTGCAGCGGAAGAGTGTTGCTTTAATTAATTAATTTATTTTTTAATAAAAAATGAAAGTGAAATGTCTTATAAATCACTGCAGGAAACACAAGTGATTTATAACATAATTATACGTTTATTGTGGGATGCCTCTTATAGAAAAATAATATCCTTTCATGCAGTTTGGATTGTCACAATCATGTAGCTTCATTTTGCAGTCCTCTTATCCAAACAGTGCAAAAGGACGTTATTTGATGAAAGGCACACTACACATATAAACAAATGAACGTACTAGAAACAAAACACTAGTTTTGTTAGCAAAATGGTGGCCATACTTACCATAGGGTAGAGTTGCTGTGGCTTTCGTTATGTCCTTCCTTATCTGTCAAGCCCAATACAGTCTGATGATTCAGTTTTAGTTACTGACCTCTAGTTATTTCAGGTACTAGCCAAGGGTGTTACCAGAGAAGAGTGGCGCACACTGGGAAGGGGGCAGGGGTTGCTGCGTAGGCGGCTAGTCAGGTAAGTGTCAAAGGAAACAAGAACACAGCACTTGTAGACAGAGGCTTTGGATGCTTGTCTGGGCCACTGTTACGACAATAAATCACCTTTGCATTGCAAATTACTGCTTGAGTTTCTCTGTCCACGAGTGCTGTGTTCCTGTTTCCTTTGATAATAGTTAAGGGTGTGCAGAGACCAAACAGTATTTACCAAATACCACGAATAGTATCCTGAATAAGGTGCTATTCATATTCAGGAAGTACTGTTTGCTCCTAATTGAATAATAGAGAAAAACTACAAAAACATTCTTCCCCTCTACCCTTGCTTCTCTTACTCTCCCACATAGCCATTAAACATTTACTGCTGCCACCCCCCAGTACCCCCTCCTCCCCCCTCCCCCCCGCACCTACACAATGTGTAAATACAATTTTTCATCCCCAGTAGATGACTGTCACAACTCGAACGCCTCCACAGTCAGCCGCCTTCTAATGAATGAATGTGCCTCTCTGTAGTAGTAAAATCAGCTGTTCACATGATCAGCTGGTTTTACTATTCGAGAAAGAATGAGAGCATATTCATTTATTAGAAGGTGGCCAGCTGTGAAGTAGGATGGGTTGTGCTGGTCGCCTTTTTGGAGTGCTACTTGGGTGCAGGGGGGAGTAGAGGATACTGGTGCTGCTAAGGTGGGGAGATGGGGGAGAGACTTGGGGTATATTACTGTATAGTGTAAACCAATGCTTTTTGTTAAACAACACAGCGGTTGGCCATGGAGGTGGGCAGGTTGTGCTGGTATTTCACTGCGGGACAAAACAATTACATATTACATAATGTGTGGGTGCTGGGGTGGGAGGCGGGATCGGGTTGCAGACAATGGATGGTGAGAGAGGAGGTAAATGTTTCAGGGCTGGGTGGGAGAATGAGATAAGTAAGGGGTGCTCTTGTAGTTTTTTTTTTAAGTTGAGATAGTTCCTGTACATCTGAACACCAAATATTTGGCCACAGAATATACTGGAAAAGATTCTGACACAGCTCTACTACTAGCCCTTTCCAAAAAGTTTTTTCCAAAAGAATTTTTCCCACATACATCGGAAACTGTTGTCCTGTCTTCTGCAGAAGAATTTTCTTTTGCATCTGCCTTTAGGAGTGTAAACTCACTGGCCTGTCAGTGGAGTGGTAACGTGACCACTCATGAAGCTGGTGACCCATGTTCATGAGTGAGCTCAGGGTACAGGTGGGGAGCTGGCTGAGGGAATAAGGATTGCACGTCTCCAGGCAGCTGTTTTCCTTCAGTGTGGGAGAGTATCTGTGTCCTGTCTTGTGACCACTATCGAGCAGAGGCTAGGTGGTATCACAGCTAGGACCAGCAGGGCAAGGACACTACTGGCATGTTGCACACCTCAGTGTGCACATCACTGCATGCCAGTTCCCTTTGAGTCCAAAATGGAGCAAATCATCCCCAGCTTCCCAGGAGGAGGCAGCCCCCCACAGGCTCTCGTATTACTGACCTGGCACCCCACCCACTATGTCTCATCCTAGGTAATTTGGTAGCAGAGTAAACTTGGGAAAATTGGTCACTGAGCTGGGAGGGGTGCTGTCCAGAGGCAGGTGGATCGGACGGGGTCAGAGGAGGGATAACTACAGTACCTAGATGTAAAAAATTGTGTAAACTCACAGATGAAGCATGTCCTCATGGTTTTTATTTCTGCCCTGAGTGAAATGAGTCAGGATGTTTCTTTATTAAGATACAGGTAAACTGCAGTGCACTTTACAGAGATGTTTAGGAAGTAAATGATTAAAACTGGCACTCCTGTGCAATACTGTTGGGGTGTTCTGTCCTTCGGATGAGGCATTAAGCCAAGGTCTCTTCTACTTATCTCTGGTGCTGATCTGATGGATGTTCAAGTGGAAATAAAGAACTCATACCACTTTTGTTATGAGTAGGGGATCCTCTCAAGTATCCTGGCCAACATGTCCCATCCAGTAAAATTGGTTCTGGCAATTGTCCATGGCTCTGTGTGGGTGTTAAGTGGAATGATTTCACAAAATATTCAGGTCACTGCATTAGCAGTCCATCTCATTGCTCGTAAAGCACTTTGAGATGCAATGTGTATGAAAAGCGCTGCCTATACCAACAGATAGATTCTCTCAATGGGTGTCTTCCAAGGGGTGCCACGAGCAACAGAAACAATCCTGTTACAAGTCATGTGTAGCGTCATCCTTTTGTGACCATTCAGCCTCATCGTCTAATTTTTCTAGGCCTCTGGATTTGGATGTTGTACATGAGATACCATCGTCCCAATTAACCTGCCCACTGTCATCCTCCATGATGGGGTGGGGGCTATCTCTGGTTCCCCCACTTCATTTCTTCTTGTACTTTCATCTTCAGTTCCTCAGTTTCCAGAGGGCATGGTGTTGAATAAGCAATTAGCAGTTTGACACAAGGATGATTGCTCTGCATGGTGCTGGCATTGGTACTGCTGTCTGCTCGCCCCAGTCCTCTTCTTGGTGCTTGTGTCAGTACTGTCCGCAGTAGTGATTGTTCCTCGTGTCCTCCACTTTGTTGGGTGATTAATTTGAATATAATGCTGATCACTCAGACATGGAGACATAGGATTATGGCAAAAGCCTTCTTTTGTTTTTTGTAACTTGTGTTTATTTAGATATATACATCTATATATATATATATATATAGATATATTTTGCCTTGTTGACATGCAGGCAGGCTTCTCGCCCCACCCCCCCCGACTGACTTTCTCCTCCCCCCCAGGAACATACCTGACTGCAGGTCCTACAGGCTAGGAGAGGGAGGGCTGTCCTCCCTCCCAGTACATTATCCAGATGGCGGTCGGCACCTCCCAGCTGATGATGCCAGTTGGGGAGAAACACATGGGGCTTCATGAGCCCACACTGCCTTTTTTCTTGTTCTGGTCCCGCTCATCCCCACTGCAGAAAGGAAGTAGTGTGGGCCTTGTGGAGGCACACACACGCACTACGGCATACTGGCAGTACCTCCCCATATGTGTCGCCCCAGCCTGCACTACCACCAGGCTTCCACCTGGTGGCAGTCAACAGTGAGGTTGACAAGCTCTCCCCCTCAGAGGAAGAGCAGTCCAGCAGATGCTCAATCCTCTTCCCCAACAGTCAACCCCCAGCAACCCGAGTGCATTCCCGATCCCAGGGCCACAGGGAAATTCACCGGCTCCCCCGCTGTCTCCCGAGTGACCCTGTCGGTCACCCTGACGATCGATAGGCCAAGGAAGGCGTAAGCACTCCAAGAAAAGGTGATGTCGCTATTCGTCTTTGTCCTCCTTGGATGAGGGGAGGCTTCGGTGGGTAAACTCCGCCGATGCTGCAAAGACCTTATGTGGCAACAGCTGCTTTTGTCTGGTCAGAAACCAGCCACGGTTTTCACACCAGCCATTACTTGGCTCTCACTTTCTAGGCCAAAGCCGACTCCATTGGAATCGACTAAAATGATTCCCCCGCCCGCGGAGCCGGTGAAACTCGCCCGGTTCAGCCAAAATTGACCTCTCCACCGATAGTGGTGGAGCCGCCAGCTAAACAGCCTTTGGAAGGGGCTCCATTGACAGGATCTCAGACTATTCTTGGTCTTCCTCACAGGCTATCAGTCACCCTCACACCTGATCACCACAGGCGTGGACAGGGGGACCTCGGTGGTCAGCCAGTTTATCCGGATACTTTGGATTCTGATGACTCCGACCTACACTCTCATCTGGTAGATGATGAGTTGGTGGGCAGTCTCTCTACGGAGGAGGATCGTTCGTCCTTCTTGGGGATTCTTTGCCAGATCTTTGAATCCACGGGGATGCCTCTGGAGCCTGTCCAGAAATGGGCGGAGTACCCTCTTACGGACATCCTTAAGAGAGTGGATACTCTGATGGAAGTCTTTCCAGTGGCCAAGGCCATTGTTGGTCTGGCTTTGAAGCTTTGGCAGCACCCTGCCTCCTGCCCTGTGCCATCTGCCTGGATGGCCCGCAAGTAAGCGGTGCCCATTGGGTCCCTCTCGGGGTTCACGGAACATCCCTCTGTGGAGGGTCTGGTGACCGCCTCCATGCTCAGATGCACAGGCAGCTTGGCAGATACGGAGAGACCTCCAGACAAGGAATCCAAAAAATTGGACCACTCTGCCAGGAAGGTCTATGCCACCTCATTGCTAGGCCTCCATCAGGCAAGCTTGGCAATCATCATGGTGCATTTCTCCCACATCCTTCTGGTCTCTTTGGATGAGGTCCTCCCTCACCTCCCTGTGGACCTCCAGACTAAGGTCTGCAGGCCCAGGACCAGGGTTGAGCTGTTGCCAAGCAGCAACTCCACATGGCCCTGGATCTCGGGGACTCATGCACCCATTCGGTGGCAGCCGTGGTTGCCATGCACCACAGGGCTTAGTTGAGGTTCTCCACCTTCACGGCAGATACCCAGTACAAGTTTACCAATGTTCTCTTCCTGGGCATCGATCTCTTCGGCCCAGGTCTGGACAGTCACCTACAATGGATCGAGCAGTCCAGTGCCACCTTGGACTCAGCTACTTCTGCTCAGAAGGACGCTCAAGGCGCCAAGAAGCAGAAGAAGAAAAAGCCATTTCAGCACCCTGTTCCTGTGGCCAAGCAGCCCTCCTTCCAGGGTGGGCAACAACAACAGCAGGGACAGGCTTGGTGCCCTCTGCCCAAGTCCGGGCCTCCAGCGGCCTGCAGACAGGGTGGTTGGGGTTCAGGCAATTTCCAATCTGGACCCTCTTCCTCCAAGCCTGCTCACTGATGGGATAGGGGCTGCCACCCCTATTCCCATCACACCAGCTCTGGGTCCTCCCGTGTGGGGCAGACTCTGCCACATTCTTTCTGTCTGGTCCGCTGTTACCATGGACAGGTGGTTTCTAGAAGTGGTTGGCCAGGGTCTGCCTCTGGAATTCAAGCAGTACCCTCCCAGCTGAGCCCATGCCCCACGGGAGGAAAGGGTATCAGTTCACACTCGGTCATCTCTGAGAGACAACATAGCCCAACCCCTCCTCAAGGAGGTGGTGGCCCGAGTGACAGATCCCCGAGTTGTCCCAGGGTTCGTTTCCAGGTACTACCTGGTCTTGATGCGGATGGAGGGCTGGCACCCCATTCTAGATCTGCACAACCTAAATCAGTTTTTCAGGCCACCCACCTTCAGGATGGTAACTCTGTCCCAGATCATACCATCCCTGGAGCAGGACATGTGTTTCTGCTCACTGGATCTCCAGGATGCGCTTTTCCACATCCCAATCCATCCATCTCATCAGTGGTTCCTCCACTTCTGAGCAGAGGGAGCCCTTTGCAAGTTCTGAGCCATGCCATTCGGCCTGTCATTGGCCCCATTGGTCTTCACCAAATGCATTGCAGTGGTGGCAGCCCACCTCAGGCGTCGAGGGGTCAGAGTCTATCCCTATCTCGATGATTGGCTCTTCGCGGGTTCCATCCAGCAAAAGGTGGAGAGGTCCAGGGATCTGGCCCTCCATACCTGCACTCAGCTTGGCCTATTGATCAACGAGGCCAAGTCAGAGCTCATGCCTTCGCAGATGATATGCTTTATCGGGGCAAAACTCGACTCCTGCCAAGCCATAGCCCAGCTCCTGGCGGACAGGGAGGAGGTTCTCTCCTCCTCTGCCCAATCATTTCTGGTTGGGCACTTGTGCCCTGCCTGGGACTTTCTGCACCTTCTAGGGTACATGGCGGCCTGCACCACTGTGGTCTGCTGGGCCCAGTGGCATATGCACCCCCTTCAGTGGGAGATGGCCGCCCAGTGGACTCAGCACCATGATCATTTCGACCAGCTGATCACTGTGACCCAGAAGATGTGGGACACCCTCCACTGGTGGACTGTCCCAAATCATCTGCAAGAAGGGATCCCATTTGTCCGCCTCGAGCTGACGGTCATCCTCACAACCGATGCCTCTCTCACGGGCTGGGGAACCCACATGGGGAACCACAGAGCTCACATGTTCTGGATCCCTAAGGAATCCCAATACCATATCAACCTGCTGGAGCTCGGAGCGGTCAGACTGGTGCTGTCTGCATTTGCTCAGCTCCTTCGGGGTCAAGTGGTTCAAGTCCAGACAGACAATACCACGACCATGTACTATCTCAACAGACAGGGCGACACACACTCCCGGCTGCTGTGCATAGAAGGGCTCCACATCTGGACCCTCATGAGCCAACTGGCGGCAGATCTCCTGGCCATCCATGTGGCAGGAGCCTCAAATCAACTGGCAGATGCTCTCAGCCACATAGGCGAGACATCCCACTAGTGGTCTCTCCATCCAGAGGTAGCTCACAGCCTGTTCTCCCACTGGGGTGAACCATTGGTGAATCTCTTTGCCTCCCAGGAAAACACCAAACTGAGGCTGTTTCATGCCTGCACCCCCCCCAGCTGGGCACGCTGCAAGGGGATGCCTTCTCGAGGCCATGGACCCCAGGCCTCTTCTATGCCCCTCAAAGGGCGGGAACAGGTGTTAGTTTCATAACTGTCAGTCCTTTCGTGGTAAAGGCAGAGGAAGCTTTAACAGAAATCAAACTCCTCAGCCACAAAAGAAAGCGCAGCACAAGGCACATGGCTCCAAAGTGCCCGGTGCCACCCTCTGAGTATCCAGCCCAGGTCCCACCTCAGCTGTACGAGGGGGATTCTTCCTAAGCAGTAGGAGGGCATCTGACTCAGTTTTATGACCAGTGTAAGTTGATAACCTCAGACAAATGGGAACTCAGGATAATCCACGAGGGGTACTCTCTCAATCTGTAGGAAATCCCTCCGGATCATCCACCCAAACGACAGCCCAAGCTGTCTGTCTCTCAGTCAGACCTTCTTGCTTCCAAGATCCAAGGCCTTCTGAACAACAGAGCACTAGAAGTAGTTCCACTGGAGCAGCAGAACACAGGTTTCTACTCCCATTACTTTCTAGTTCCAGAGAAGACAGGCGGCATGTGCCCTATTCTCGACCTCAGAAAGTTAATCAAGTTCCTTTACAAGGAAAATTTCAAGATGATATCACTCGGTACTCTCTTACCCCTGATTCATCAACATGATTGGTTAGCTTCCCTGGACATGCAGGATGCCTATCAACAGATTCTCATACACCCAAACTACCACAAATACATAAGATTCGTGGCTTTGGGTCAGCACTACCAATTCAGAGTCCTGCCATTTGGGCTATTTTACGTGCCTCAAGTTTTTACAAAGTGCTGTGCAGTTCTCGTGGCGCATCTGAGGAAAATCGGAATTCAAGTGTTCTCATAACTGGATGATTGGCGTCTTGCAAGCCCCTCCAGACAAGAGACTCTAGAAGCCGTGGACATGGCCTCAAACTTCTTCACATCCATGGGAGTTCTGCTGAACTTGAAAAAGTTGCAAATACAGCCCTCCCAGAAGCTCCTCTTCATAGGAGCCCTTCTGGACACCTCCTACACAAAAGCCTTCCTTCTGGAGGACGGAAGGAGCGATATCCTCCAGATGGCCTGCTTCATCAGAGAAAACAGCTCAGTCTGAGCTCTCTCGGTGCAGCGGATGCTGGGTCTCATGGCATCCTCAGTTTTCACTGTGCCTCTGACTCGTCTTCATATGAGAACTACTTAGTGGATGCTCAGCACTCAGTGGTCGCCAACCACCCACAGGTGCAATGTCACTACATCTGCCTCATGGGAGGCACCAGCACCAACATCAATCCCCTCCTAGGCTGCAAAGATGTTGCTCCCACTAGGTCATAGTGCCTCCGGCTTAGACCCATAAGTGTGACTGAATGGTGAAGATATTCTGGAAGGTCAAGAATTACTGTTGAGTATGTAGTTTTCATTTTGTGTTCCCCCTAAAAGCTCTCTCCTCCTGTTAGGCTATCCTTTGGGCATATCCCCATTGCTGCCTTGCAGTTTTCATCCCTTCCATGCCTCTAGCTTCTGCTGAGCATGACTGTGTGCTGCGGACATGATGCACTTGCTACTTTAGTGTCTGACAAGGGAAGATGTAGGATTGTTGCTCTGTAATTCCTTCCCTGTTGCACTGTGTGCCTTTTTTCTGTATTAGCTTTGGAGCCTTGGTTTCTCATTTCTCTTTGCTTTCTCACTCTGGTGGAGTGGCAAGACGATAGTATTTGTACTCCCTGACTCTGTCCAATCACACCTGCTGTCTGCTTCTCTGGGACATTTATGGGATTCATACCCTGCTAATTTCTTGTCTATTGGAGCACATACTTTCTTAATTGTACAGATGTCCCCCAGGCCTCAGTGTACTAGCCTGAGCTATATTCCAGGGCTCCTTCCCAGTCCCTCACCATCTCCCTGCACAGGTGGCTGAGTCAGGCTCTAGCTCTGATATCCCCTACCCTTGTGCCATCCTTAGGCCCAACACTTAGCTCTACTAAGTTGGTAGTCAGGTTTTATTTTGTTATAATAACTGGGTCTTGCTTTTTTCCCAGCAAAAGAGGACAAACAGGCTGCATTGTCTGTACTTGTATGAAAAAATAATAATAGTTTTTTCCCATAGGGAAACCCAGTTATAATTCGCCGTTATAACTAACCCGTGGTTTATAACGGCGAGCACGCACTGATTTTCCCTTGTTCTCCGCACACGCCAGCTGCAGCTGTTCCCTTAGTGCCGGCTGCCTTCCTTATGCCACAGACTGACTTCTTTACCGCCACTCGGATTTGGCAATAAGTATTTAAAATAAAATCACTGGGCTAAAAATGTTGTGAACAAAGCATTTCACCAATGAAAACAAACAACAAAAAAAAGGTGTATTTTTGTTATCAGCGGTCACATCCAACTGCGCTGAACCCTCCACAACCGGACCAGACCATGGAGGCACATGAATGTTTTATTTTTTTATTCTATACAATTGCTGTAGTGAAAAAACAATACCTAGCAATTATATAAAATAAAACATGGGGCTGTGTGTAAAACTCGAATTTTACACACACCCTTGGGGCTGGATGCTTAAATAATGCCCTTGAGCTTCGCTGTCAGGGTTTACATAGCATCCAAGCCCTCGGGTGCGTGTAACATTCTCGTTAAGTACACAACCCCATGTATTATTCTATATGTTATTTTTATATCCTATACTATTTTCCTATCCCTTTGGGCTAGTAGTCTGTAGCCCTCTGTGTCTCTCTTTTCTCTTCTACTTTTTCCTCACAGAACTGGTGGGAGGGGAGCTGGAATCGGTTACTGGCTGGCTAATGGGCATGACATCACTACATCAGCCTTATGGGTGCCAGCGCTTATGTTGGTCCCCTCCTTAAGCTGCAAAATACTTTTCTCCCATGTGGTCCTAGCTCCTCTGGCTTAGACCATTAGTGTGACTGAATGGTGAAGATATTCTGGAAGATCAAGAATTACAGTGAGTACGTAATTTTAATTTGTGCCCCTTTCCAGCTTGCTCTGGAGAACACTAGTCTGGCAGCCAGGAATATATTGTATTCAGTGCTTCAAGTACCCCATGTAATGGACAAAAAATATTTGGCACTAAAGCTCAAATCAGGTACAGCCAATAACTGAAGTTACCATTATTATGTCCACAAACAATAAGTCTAGAGCGCCTAAAGAGGTATCTGTGAAACCACCTGACGTGAGTCATGCAAGATTGATATAATGAGGAAAAGGGTCTTTTCTTCAGTCACAGTGTGCCTCCAAGTTGTGAATTAATAGTCCTATGAGGCAAAATATGACTGTTTGCTTTGATCCAAACTGAAAACCCTTACTGAAAAGTTGCCAGAGTATGTGGTGAAGCAGGTATTGCCAGATGTTATCACTCAGGACTCTGAGTCCAGTAACCATTAAATTTGAGCTGCCTTAGCAGATCTTCCAAGAATCAGTCTTCACCATTCATTACTTCATGGGTCTGTGCCAGAGGCGCTAGGACCCCCACGGGAGCATATAGCTTTAAAAATATAGAGCTAGGGGACCTACATCGGGGACGGTGCCGCCAACGAGGTGGATGCATAATGTGGTGTCGTGGGCCAGCCAGTAACCAACGCCAGACCCCTTTCAGTACTGTTGTTCCCACTGTTGAGGTCATACTCCATGGGATCATTCACCATTTTGTTTCTGCACCATCAGGTCGTCAGCGGCTTGATGCTGTATCTCTTCTTTCTTTTACTTTTTCTGGCACCGCTCTCTATCCTGTTTATTTTTTTACAGTGCCAGGCTGTATTTTTGCTATTTTTTATTATTTTGAGTCTTGTTCTGTCTGGTTTTCAGGGGCCTAAAAAGCAGAAGTCAAAGAAGAAGATGGATACACCACTATGCATCAGTGACCCATGGGAGAAATATGTCCATCGAGGACCGGCATGACTGTTGTTGGATCTGCCTTAGAGCTCAACATGACATGGACCATTGCAACACCTGCTTCTTGATGGATTTCTCCACAGTCAGGATTCGTGCAATGAAGTGGGGTCGCTCACCCCCTACATTTGGAGGCAGATATTGCATGAGAGACTCCAAGATAAGGTCCCTGGTCTTTTACCCTGAGCCCCTGCTCATTATTATATGTATTAAGGGAGACCAGGCCTCTTCCAGTCCTCATCTCGCCGAGATGGAAAGCTGGGGGGAGGGATCTGTGAGACAGGCAACTCCTTCAGAGGGGGTCAGTTGCACACCCCTTCCAGTCCATGGTCCCTTTGGGGTCACAGTCCAGCACCTCTTTGGCTCCTGGCACTAAGGCCGGTGCCAGTGAGTGAGGCAGTGCTGCCAGCATGGCTGGGTCCCCTCCTGATGCTGCTTGCGGCGCTGGAAGAGGGAAGGCACCTGGAGTTAGTGGCCCAGTGGAGATCTTCTGGATCTCATCCCCTGAGTAGTCTGATGATGTGGAGGATGAGGAACGGGATGATCCTGACTAGCTTCTAGGCACTGATGATGAAAGTGGCCTTTCTGGGTCTAGTTCTATGGCTTCATTGACTTTGGTGGCAGTGTCTCTTGTTGTTTCTCAGTCCAGTGCTGGTCACAGTACCATCCCTCTTCTGTCTTCTGGCACCACCCATGGTGCTAGGGATGGCCACGGTGCCAATTCTGGCACTGGAAAGGGGATCAGTGCCAGACGCAGCAGCGGGCAGGGTTCAGGCACCACCCTAGGTTTCAGGTCAGGTTCCAGTGCTGCCTTCTGTGCGCAGACCTGACTCTGGTGCTATCCATGGTGCCAAGGGGAGTTCTGCTACCACTTGCATTGCTGGCCCCTCCTCAGCTCTGACTTTTGATGCTAAGTTCATTGCTAGGCCTAGCCCAAGGGACAGAGCCCATTCTGGTGAGGTTGGGACTGTTAGATCTTGATTGGCACCTCACTCCATGTCCAGTCATAGGTTGGGTTAAGGGCCACTCCATGGGACTTCTATGGCTCCAGTCTCCCCTTCTGGGGGTTCCCCCAAAGAGCACCACCTGGATCATTCCGTTATGCTGAGCACTGTCAGGTAGATGAGTTTGTCAGCATCCCATGGACCCATCACCTGTATGCTCTCATAGCCCTGGTAGAGGACCTGACCTTGTCCGCCATGTCCCTTTTCAAACCCCAGGAAATCTTACTGTATTCTGACTTTTGCAGTATAGTCTCACCATAGGACTGCCCCGGAGTTGAAATGGTTACTAGAACCTATGCAAATGATGGAATGCTAGGATCAAGCTCAGTTTTCAAATCACTGTCCCTGGTAAACAACTCTAAACCATCAGATTCTTTACTCACTTGCCACAGTCAGATGTCTCTGGAGAGCTCTCCTTCATCTCCTGTAGGAACTTTATTTTCTTGTTTTTTCCTTCAGTAAATTTATTTTATTTAGTATTCTTATCACTGTCTTTGGTTTACAGGTAGTAATTGCTTAGATTTTAGTTGTATAGGGGTAAGTAGTTGTTTTTCTCCCCAGTTAATTAACCGTGGGGGGACCGACAGTTCCCTATATTTTCTTTGTGCTTTATTTCTAATTTAGTTAGAACTTATTCTGACTCGGTATAGTCTGTTAGTTAGACAGTTTTTACCGGAGTAATTCCCGGTTAGTGGGTATGTCTTTAAACTGGGGTAACTCCTGGTTTGTGATTATTTAAAAAGAATTTCAGGGTAACTCCTGGTTTCTTGTTTTCCGGTGTAACAACTGAAAAAAAAAAAAATATTTGTTTAAGGTTTCTTTTGATTTTGCTTATGTCACAGAAACCTAAAAAGAGAACAGGACCCACGGGTTTCCAGCACTGTATGGAGTGCGTTGAACGTTTTGCTAAAGCAGATTCTCACTTGATCTGCTTGTTCTGTCTGGGGTTTGACCACCTTCAGACAGACTGTGGAATTTGTTCTAATTTCCCTTAGTCCACTATCAAAAGAGTGGCAGTATAACGCAGTGGTCTAAGGCTCTGAGCTGCAAATCTGGTGACATCCAGCAGACCAGACCTGGGGTTTGAATCCCACAGCTTCCACTTGCATACTGTGTGACCCTGAGCAAGTCACTTAACCTCCTTGTGCTCCCAGGTTGCTCCTGTAAAAAAGCTTTCAGCTTAGTGTGCTATACCTGGTTAAACAACTAAATAAAAAAAAAAAAAAGGTTAAAGAGGCTAAGGGAAAAAATGTCAGAAAAGGCTGCCAATCCGGCCATTGAACAACCTACTGAACAGGAGGGGCTGCCCTGTGACAGGGGCGATAGTTCCACTAAGAAAAGAACCACAGATAAGGCTGCTGAACCGGCCATCGCGGTTGAAAAGAAAAGCACCAGGAACCGAAACCGGTACCAACTGCAGTTCCTTCTGCTGAGGAGATTGCGAACATGATCAGGATCATTCAGTCACTGCAGTCTCTGGTTCCGGTTGATAAACAGCCGGTTCCGCAAACTCCCAGTTCACAGGCTCTTGGTTTAACAGACCAAAGTGGGGAGCCTTTTGAGGATACTGGGCTTAGTGAAGAACCCGAAGAGGAATATGAGGATGAGGAGTATGGGGACCCCATAGAACCAGATATTTCCCCTGATCCTCACAGGCACGATTCCCCTGATAAAGGAAATGAAGATTTTACTTCTTACTTTGCTTTCATGAAGCAAGTAGCCCAGTCTCTCAACCTCCCATCCCAGGAATCTTTGGAGGATGAGGAGGAAGAGGACTATAAAGAAATGATGGATGTTCATCCATCAAAAAGGTTTCTTCTCCCATTTCACAAGTCTTTAAAGAAGCAGACCATGAAGATTTTACAGACCCCTACTTCTGTCCCTCCTACTGATAAAAAAGTGGACAGAAAATATTGGGTGGATAAGAATGGGGCTGAATTCTTGTTTGGTCACCCCGGTTATGAAGGTGTAGTGCAGGCTGCAGCTTGTGATAAAGCTGGCATCCCTCTGGCCTCCCACCCTCCTGAGAAAGACTCCAGGAGAATGGATTCTATAGCCAAGAAGGTTTACTTAGGATCCTCCCTGGCTATTAGGCAGGCATCCTATATGGCCTATTTAGCCAGGTATCAAAAGAGTGTGTGGTCCACTGTGTTAGAAATTGACAAATCAGTTCCTCCTCCTATGGCTGCTGACCTGGAGGAAGCTGTTAAACGGGGCATTTAAGCCTCAACGATTCAGTTTAGGATGGCAGTGGATTCAAATGACATTGCATCCAGGCAGATGCTTCAGTAGTATCTCTGAGAAGGTTTGCACAGCTTAGAACTACCAACCTCTCACAAGACACCCAAAACAAAGCCATGGATTTTCCCTGTGACCCTGTGTCTTTGTTTGGAGAACAGAGTCATATATGAAGAAAATGGATGACTACAAAGCTGCTTATAAAAGTGCAGCAGTCAAGGAGAGAGCTATGAACCCCCAGAAACACCATCCTAGGGGTGGCAGGGGTAAAACTCCATACAGGCCATTTTTTCAGCCTCAGGTTTTTCCCCAATACCAACCCAGGGGATACTTGAGGGGCAGGGGCAGGAGGGGCAGTGGTTGCACTAGCCCCACTATCCAGTCAGTAACACAATCCAAGCAGACTCCCTGAGGAGACTGTCCAGGTCACCTCCCCAAAACCAGTAGGGGGCAGACTGGCCCACTATTTCTAGGAATGGAAAAACATCACCACAGACAAGTGGGTCCTGGAAGTAGTGGTCCAGGGACTTGTCCTCAGCTTGAAGACCAGACCAAGGCTGAGGTTAAGGGCCTTCAAGCCCTCTTCCCCATCAAAAACAATCCTACTGGAAATGGAAGTTTCAACCCTTTTGCTGCTACAGGCAGTTGAATCAGTTCCTTACATTCAGAAAGAAAAGGGTCTGTATTCACGATACTTCCTTACAATAAAGAAAACAGGGGAGTGGTGTCCCATTCTGGGTCTCAGATTCTTAAATAAACATCTGGCAAAACAAAAATTCAAAATGGTTACATTGGCTAGCATATTACCTACCCTGAGACAGGGAGACTGGCTAACATCTCTGGATCTAAAGGATGCCTACTTTCACATTCCAATCAGAAGGTCACACAGAAAGTACCTAAGATTCAGGCTGCCATCAGGTCATTACCAATTCAAAGCAAGGCCCTTCGAGCTGACATCTGCACCAAGGGTGTTCACAAAATGCCTAGCTGTTGTAGTGGCACACCTAAGGCGACAAGGGGTGTCAGTGTTCTCCTACCTGGACGACTGGCACATTGTGGGCCAGTCATACCAGCAAGTAAAGGAGGCATTGTCTTTAACACAGGACACCCTGTCCTCCCTGGAGTTCTTAGTGTAACCCCTCACCCCTGCCTTTTTGCTAAAACAACAGGTGGCATGCTGTTGAAGCTGACAGCAGTACCTGGTGGGGACCTGGGTTCGGGGAGGATGAGGTTACTCGGCACAGGAGAGCCTTGGTTTGGCTACTCTGCACAGGGGCACCCAAGTAAATCCAAACACAGGAAGCAATAACTGTAATGTCCAGAACCAGGAATGGGATTCTTCAGTGTGGTTTTTATTCACATACTAGCTGAACAAAACAAAGCATAGACGGACCCCCATGGGGCTACATTTCCTGGTAATGCAGATTAGAGACTACAAAACGGTCCATTTGAGGAATGAACCAATTATACTGTTTTCAGGCTCTGGACCCACCAGGCACACAGCCCGGACTTGCACTCAGCTTTAGGTACACAGCCCAACTGACCTGGCTCCCCCGCCAGCCACTTGATCCACGGTCCATTGGAAGAATGAACCAATTATCCTGTCGTGGCTCCCCACACCACTTAGAGTCTGCAACTCCTAGAGAGAATTCTTCCTTACTTGTTATGACTCCCCATCTCACAAAGAGAATTTTTCTTTACACTTGTTGTGGCTCCCCACACCACTTAGAGTCCGTGACTCCTAGAGAGATTTTCCCTTTTGCAACCCCACGTCTGGGTACTTCCCCCATCACTGGCCAAGTGCATGAGGCAAAGTAGCAACCATAGCAGAAATCCGTAGAGGTGGACCTGGTTACTAAAGATGGGGGTTTGCCCACCTCCAGCTCCCACAGCCCATACCCGGCCATTTCCCTGGGAAAACTGAACTTCTGAATGTAGATTAAAGGGTAGATGATCTGGGTGCATCTCCTCCACATATTACTTGAATCACACAACACTCTAGCATTTGACACTACTTCACTTGTTTGGCCCAGCCCTATAGGCTTCCCAAAATGTAGCTAAATCCCTAGATTTCCACACATTTCCCAGGGTGAAGAAAACATTTTGCCCTCTTAGTCAGAGCAGACACTCACCCTTTAGTTGCAGGTGCCCCACAGGCGACTCACAAATCTTCCAGCCTTCAAAATAAATGCTGAACTGAACTGGCAGCTTTTCTTCCTCTTGGCAGAATTAAGGGGTTTGCCCCAGGAATCTGCATGGGGATCTTTACATCACCCCCCCTGGAGGGTGGGGGCACTGAGACCTGAACAGCGGTCTCCACCACTTGAGCACACCTTCACTTACTGAAGACAAACTGGACACTGACTACTACACTTTTGAAAACTCCCAACGTTCTATCTAACTTCCTCTGCTGCAGATTCCAATGTGGCTTATGCAGCTACGAAAGTTCTATTGGTGATGTCATCCCTCAGTCTCAGCTGAGACTGAGAACAGAGTGAGACAGTGTGAAACCCATTTAACTGGAGTTTCACAAGCTGCCTTCCCTGCCTACCACTAGGTCTTACTGGGATTCTAGTAACCCGGGGTAACAAGGGGGTTACATTAGTGAACCACAAAAAGTCTATTCTAGAATTTGTTCAGTTGCTCATTCATAGGGACAGAACTGGATACAACAGGAATGGCCTACCTCCTGCAAGGCACTTTCTGCAATTACTGGGTCACATGGCAGCCTCTACAGCAGTTGTTCCAGGAGCCAGGTTCCAGATGAGAGACATCCAATTTCATCTAAGGGAATCCTGGTCACAAAAAGAGAGATTCCCTATAAAAACTGGTCCCAGTCACAGTCACCCTTCTTCAAGCTCTGCAGTGGTGGCAGGAAAGAAAAACCTCAGACAAGAGGTTCTCTTCCTGCAGCAGGTCCCTTCTCTAGTGCTGATGACAGATGCATCCCTCCTAGGGTGGGGAGCACATCTGGGAGATCACACTGCTCATGGCACATGAGGAAAACAGGAATCTCTCCTGCATATCAGTCTGTTAGAGCTAAGGGCAGTTCTTGTGGCACTTCAGTCGTTTGCCAGTCAGGTAAGGGGGGAAGGTAGTACAAGTCAGAACAGACAATACAACCACCATGTACTACATAAACAAGCAAGAGGACACAGAAACAATGAGAATTTGATTCCTGGCATATTCCCTAAAGGTGTCTCTCTCAGCTGTTCACTTTCCAGTCAAGGACAATGTCCTGGTGGATGCCCTCAGCAGAATAAACCAGAACCACCATGAGTGGTCACTGAACAAACAGGTCTTGCAGACCATTTTCAGGCGATGAGGCACCCCAGAGGTGGATCTGTGTGCAGCCCCAGACAATCAGCAGCTCCCAGAATATTGCTGCAGGCCTCCCAACAAGGGCACAATTCCTCTGGATGCACTTCTGTTGGACTGGACGGGAAGGTTCCTGTATGCCCCCCCCTTCCGTCTGTTGCTGAAAGTACTGAACAAGCTCAGGCTTCAGTCAGCCTCAATGATTCTCGTTGTCCCAGATTGGGCCAGACAGCCTTGGTACTCCATGCTCCTATCAGTGTCAGTAGCCAAGCCAATCCAGTCTTCCCAGGAGGTACAACCTTTATCTTCCTCACAGGGCAGAATCATGTATCCCAACTTGTTATCCCTCAGACTCAAAGCATGGCTGTTGAGGACCTAGAATATGCAGATTTACAACTCTCATGGGGTGTCATGGATATACTGAGAGTTTCCAGAAAGCCTTCTACTAAGAAAACCTACGCCTCTAAATGGAAAAGATTTTCCTTTTGGTGTCAGGTTAAAGGCTTGGACTATGCCCAAGCTAGCATTTCTATAGTCCTGGACTATATGGCCCATTTGCACTCCACAGGTTTAACTACTTCCACCCTGAGGGTGCACTTGGCGTCTGTTTCAGCTTATTTATCAGCAGGTAAGGCTTCTTCTTCTTTAGCCTCTCAACCAGTATTCAAAAAATGATGTGAGGGTTTATTACATTTTCACCCACCACACAGAGTGCCCACCCCCCATGTCTTCAGCAGACCTCAAATATGTGACTTGGAAAACAATGTTTCTGGTCGCCATTACTTCTGCCAGAAGGATCAGTGAACTCCAGGCACTGTCTACAGAGCCTGGTTACATTGCAGTCCATAGAGACAAGGTAGTTCTGAGAACTAACAGAAAGTTTTTGCCAAAGGTGGTATCAGATTTCCACCTCAACCAGTATATTACTCTGCCAGTTTTCTTCGTAGATCATTCCACTTCAGGTAAGCATAGGCTGCACAGCCTGGATGTGAAAAGGGCAGTCCGCTACCATCTTGACCACACAAAGGGTCACAGACAGGATCAAACCCAGCTCTTCCTTACTTATGGAGAGGTGGGAAAGGAAAACCTGCCACAAAATGATCCATGGCTAGATGGATTGTAGCCTGTATTCAGTTCTGTTATAGCACGGTGGGTAAGGAACCACCTGCAGGCCTCAGGGCCCATTCAACTAGGGTTACTGCCGCCTCTCTCTAGCAGATGCTAGAGATATTCCCCTAGTGGATATTTGCAAAGCTTCAACCTGGAAAACAGTCCACACTTTCACAAAACATTACTGTTTGGATGTCCAGGCCAGAGGTGATGCCAGGTTTGGCACAGCAGTCCTGCAGAGCCTATTTCCTAAATAGGTTATAGGCCCATCTCCAAAGGCACTGCTTGGTAATCAGCATAAGTCAGAATACAGTAAGATTCCCTGGGGTTTGAAGAAAAAATTGCTCACCTTAGTAATCTTGTTTCTTCTAAGGGAATCTTACTGTATTCTGAGCTCCCTCCCGTCCTCCCCTGCTAGAAACCTATGGTCAATATATATAGATATAGATATAGATATATAGATATATAGATATATATATATACATACATACACACATATATACATATATATATATATATATACACACACACACACACACACACATATATATATATATATATATATACACACACACACACATATATATACATATATATATATATATAACACACACACATATATATATAAATATATATATACACACACATATATATTAATATATATATATATATATATATATATACATACACACACACATATATATTATAGCACGGTAGTACCACTATGATAGGGTTCAGGAGCCATTTCCATGTTAAACCCAAAATTTTGCACCTTAATAACTTTGCAACTGTTTGATGGATTTGCATGAAATTTGGAATGTGTGATCAAGACCCATAGGCCTTGGGATCTACCAAGTTTTGTACTGATCGGATATACGGTTGTGGAGTTATTAAGCACGATCTGTGCGCGCGTTTACGCTTTTCTGGAATTCTACGGTCGCGCCTACAGGTCGTACGGTTTGCGTGACCAGCCCAAAATCTTCAGGGAACATGTGGCCATGGTCCCTGATGTGCCTTTCGAAGATTTCGTGAAAAAATATTAAACGGTTCAAAAGTTATTCAAAAAACAGTTTCCCATTATAAGTCAATGGGAAAAAGTTAACAAAAAGTTCAACACTTTCGCAAATGCATTTTTACTTTCGCAAATGAGCCTGTTAGTTTCACAAATCGGCCATTTTGTTTTCAGTTGGTGATCAGAAAAATGGTTGGCATTTAAATTTGGGACCCTCTAGCAACCCATTTTTTTTTGTATTCACCTAGTCGTGCCCTGAGGATGCTTGCACATGTCTTTATTTGTTGTAAAACACCCCAGAAATATGTTTTTCAAATTGGAAAAAGTACTTTCAAAATTACTTTTGCCTTACTTAAAGTGTCGCAAATTTTTGTAAAAGCTGCAAATTGCGACAGTAATTTTCTAGTCTGTGGGAAAATGACAGCAATTCTTTGGCACTGCACTGCAAAATAACTGCTGGGAGTTTTGGGCTGAAATTTGAGGAACGTAGCTGACATCTCACAGATGTGCCTTTCAGTGTTGTATTGAAAAAATATTACATGGCGGCAAAGTTATGGCACTCCAAAGTTGACAGTTTTTCCCATAGGATAACATTATGGCGCCCAACGCATTACAGGAATCCTTTGGCACCCTGCTGCAAAATAACGGTTTGGTCTTTTTTCCTGAAATTTGAAGGGAAGACAGCCAACAGCCCACAGATGTGCTTTTCAGTGGTTTGGTGAAAAAACATTACAGGGAGGCAAAGTTATGGTGCTCCAAACTTTTCTTTTTTCCATAGGATAACATTACGGCGTTCGCCGCGCCTTTCAGGGCCCATATCTCGGAAACGGTGTGAGATACGGACTTTTCGTCAGAAAACTTCTTAGCCCCCTAATGGGGCTAAGATACAAATTAGCCAGGACAGTTGTAAATAATATGACTTTTAAATTTTTTTTCTACGTCGTACGGTTCCTGAGATATAATGTATTTAGCATTCTAAGATCTCATTTTCTGCGCCGATACTCATTATTTTGCATACATTATTTGTACTCACTGTCTTTCTCAATGCAGGTTTTGGGGAAAACCAGCCTGTGTGCTTACATTACTGTTACTGTTGCCCTTTCCGCTATGGATCCGCATCGCTTCACTTACCATTGACGCCTGCGCCACCATATGCGTTATCCTCGTGCTTTCATACTTGTGCTTATGCTTTCTGTTATTTTTGCCATTTCTGTCTACAGTACTGTTTATCTTACTGTTTCACTTTACATCACCATGCCCATTGACATTTCTGTTTGCAGGCACCATGTTACTATGTGACAACACATCACGCCGCAGACCATTCCCCGCCTACTCACCATGTGCTACCTTTCTGTTCTCATTCGTGCTTGTGTTACCATGTGCGCCACTGTTAGCATTTCTGTTTGCTGCTGTCCTGTTAGTATGCCATCGGGCCTCAAGGCCCACCGCCACATTACATTCACTATTTTGCTATCATTCTCAAAAGAAGTGATTAGAGGCAAAATTCTGCTTTAATGTTGTTATTAGGCCTGCCAGCAGAGTTGAAAATTCCTGTCTCACAAGTGCGATTGGGATCATGGGTCCTAACTCGCCCATTCTCTCTATACTCTGCTGCTTTACATGTCAGGTGAGAGTTAGGCTGACGATCTCAATGCACACCCCAATGCCGTTGGGGGTGGCGGGGTCCAAGGGGGTTTTCAACCCTAACAGCTAATTTCCTCTACTTTTGTCGCTAGAACAACCCTAACTAATGCATTAAACGGAGTTTTTGCCCTTAAATATATATATATATATATATATATATATATATATATATATATATATATATATATATACACAGTATATATATTTCTTGTTTTGGGGCATCTGTGACCTGAGTCTTTAGGATTGCCAAATTTGAAGCTCTTTAACAGAAGGGGTAATTCTCTAAAATCTTTTTCCCTTCAATTCTTATTAAGGATTGTTTTTGTTATTGCTATTATTATTATTGTTGTCATCACTCCATTAGTTGGAAACTGCTTAGTGCATGCTTCGTAAGAATCTGATGGTTTAGAGTTGTTTACCAGGGACAGTGATTTGAAAACCGAGCTCTAGCCTAGCATTTCATCATTTGCAGAGGTTCTATTAACCATTTTGGCTCCGGGGCATTCCTATGGTGAGACTATACTGCATAAGTCAGAATACAGTAAGATTCCCTTAGAAGAAACAAGATTACCAACGTGAGTAATTTTTTCTTCTTCCTCCTCCATTGCCTTCTCCTCTTGCTCTTCCTCTGCATTTAAGGTCCTACAAAGCCCTTGACCTAGTTCAGGACAGTGGTGAATGCCTTTTCCACCTACCTCAGGGTGCTAGACCAGGCTATTTTTCAGCCTGATTGGGTATTTCCACAGTTTGGAGACAACGCTCCTGTAAGTAAGGCTGGTACAGCTACAGGGTGGCCACCCCAGAAAACACAACACATCCAAAATCAGCTGCACTCGGAGAAAGAATGAATGTCCACAACAGCCATTGCAAGTCCACTGAGGTCCTTTATTAATGGTACACTTTTTTCCGGCAACTTGAATTCACTGAGCAAACACAGCCCAGCACTTCGCCTCCCACTGAGGCTTCTAAAGGACCTCAGTGGATTTCCAATGGCTGTTGTGGACATTCATTCTTTTTCTGAGTGCAGTTGATTTTGGATGTATTTTCCAGCCTGAGACATCAGCACCACCACCCCCTGAATCCAGCTCCTCGTCATCCTCATCTGCCTTCTCTGAGGAAGGGAACTCATCCCTTCATCTCTGTTTAGATGCTGAGTTCCCTCGTTCTCACCCCAGGAATTCTTTAGCATCTATTGACAGAAGCAGTTTGCCAGCTGGGTTCAGCTGCCCCGGAGAGGAGGAGTCAATGCGAATGAGGAAAGCATGGGCCAATCAGGATACAGTTAGAGTAGAGTGCTGCCTGCAGTCAGCCTGAAGGACCTCAGAACTTTTTCTCCGCTGACCTGGCAACACTGCCCTGGAGCTCTTCTCTTCAGAGATCTTACTGAGCCATTTTCTTTCTTTTTGAGTGCTGCTTTAAGGTATTTTGTATATTTTCTTCATTTTATCTATTTTTACCGCATCTGCGCTGGGTTCCACGCAGTTGCTGGATTTTTTGTATTTTCCCGCTTCAGCGTTTTTTTCTGAAGTAAAATTTGCCTGCGTGCATGATAAATTGCGTCATTTTTATTTAATGTGTTAGTTTTTAGTATTTATCGGTGGTTTTTAACGCTTTTGTGGTAAAATCATTGATCTGTTTTTTTTTGCGCGTGTGTGCATTTTTCCATTGTGCACCAGCGCAAATTCTTGGAACACTTTTTTCTCTGTTTCAATTCAAAATGATTAATATTTGAAGGGTAATCCCCTCTCTTCTGAGGTGAGACTCTCTTATTTGCTGTGCAGTGGGCTTTGTTAACAAGAGGTGAGGAGGTGGTTCTGTTTTTTCCTCTTTGTGAAAAAAAAAATCTCAAAGTTGATTTTGATTTGTTTAAGCTTTGGCCTAACTATTATTATCCGGGCTTTCAGTCTACCCCCAAAGCGCTGAGGAGGGTACCTCAAGTTAACACAAAAGAAATGACAAGTCCCCTTGGGACTTCTAGTATTACAAGTCTGGTTCTGTAGTAGTTGTTTCTCTGTCCAAGCCTTTAATTTGAAAATAGGCAGGGTGTCCTCTTCCCTGCACAGAGATAGAGATTAATCTCCTCTAACCCTTCCTCCTGAAGGACTTAGGGAGACATCAGGGGTTGATAAAATTATGCCCTCTGCAACTGAATTTCTGAGAGTTTGGCAATTATTCCAGACTTTGTTTTTCTGGGCATTTCTTGGCTCCTTCGGGTCCGAGTATTCCTCTCCTTGTTAATCCTTACACCCAAGGATATTATTGTTATGATTATTATTAGTAATTTAGGAGAGGATTTTCCTTCATGAACTCCTCTTGGGGTCCACTAATTCCAGCCGGTCACCCTGCGGTTGATTCAGGTTATGGTAGAATGAGACATGTATACATATATTCATCCGGTGGACTCCCTGGACTTTCCCCTCCAGGGTGACACCGATAAAGAGGTGGAGGACGATGACTTCATAGATCTGGTGGTTGCTCTCCTCCAAAGAAGCTGACAACTCTCTGAAGACTCCTACAGGTAGGTTCTGGAAACCCCTCCTCCTCTTCCGGGGTTGACAGAAGCATTCAGATGAATTACCAGCTCAGTAAGCGTTCTGCTGTTTTTATCTGTACACTTTTAGATTAAAGAGAGTTAGTGCAAACAGCGGCCTGCTTCTTAGCCTCGTGCTACTGTCTGCTTTCCCTCCAGAGATAGACATTAGATAATCATATACCATGTGTAAGAAATTTTACATAATGCCTTTAACCTTTGTAGTATATGCTATTATATATTAAGAGTGTTTGATGTATACTATCCTTGCCATAGTGTGGCATCTCTTGAGCACTGTTCACAAGGAGGTTTGCTGGTATACCCAAGTGGCATTTAGTAGCACTATGCTCTCATAGTGAGTCATAATGTTACAGCTTCTAGAGTCTTGGCATAGGTCATTTCCCTCAGGCTTGCCTGTCTGAAAAGTTCCAGCCTTTTGGGTCATGCTTTGGTGCAAATTTTGGTTGGTCTTTATGTCAAACTGAAGCTGACAGGCACGTATGGACGAGTTTAACTCTCCTAGTACTCACTTAAATATAAGCATTCCTTCCCCAGAAGTCTCACTGGGGGGCTTCGGATAGGTATTATTCTCCCTTTAACCCTTTTTTCCTACGCCAACACATTAGGAAATTTCCAAATGTGAAGTTTTCAAGGGGTTTAGGCAGGAATGCTTTTTCATTCCTGATAATCCCTTTTTTCTTCAGTTATTTTTCTTCTTGGTTCAAGTTTTAACCCCTTCTTTGGTTGGTTAAAAAATAAATAAATAAATAAATAAAATAAAGGGAGATAGATATATGCAGATATTAATATTTAAATATATATACAGTATATGTATGTGAATGATAAGTAAATAAATATCTAAAGTTCACCTCCAAATGCTGCATTCTCTGTTGTTCTTCAGTAGCATATCAGCAATGGTAACTAGAGCACCAGAACCTCGTGAGGGTCAAAGTCGTGAAAGGGTTCCCTCCTGCTTGGGAGTTGGACCTTTTTTCCCAGGCTATTACCTGAATCTTAGAGGAAAATAGGGAACAGCAAATCATTATAAATTTTCACAACCTGGGGTCAGTATGCCTCCTTGACTCAGGTCTTTCTTTTGCAAATGTAGGGAATTTTTCTTGTCTCCTTCAATACATTCTATGTTCTCAGTTCCTTAGTACAGGGTTTTTTCTCAGGCAGTTTTATTCCATGCCATTTAGACTGCCTCCAGAGTGTTCTCGGATACTGAGTAAAAATCAGGCTGTTCTCCAGGTATCTGGGTAGGTTGGTGGTTCTCCCCTGAATACAGAGAATCTCTGGTTTCCCTTATCAGAGGCTTGGCTGACCTTAGCCAGTTCCCCTTGACTTTGGTTTTCAAGCCCTAAGTCTGACATTTTGTTTCCTACAGCCTCGAGGGTTCTTTGTACCTACTAGAAAAAAGTCCCCTAACTATTTAAATCTCGGCAACTTTTAGGGGGCAATGCTCATCTCTTGTCAGGTGAAGCTCTTTCCCTGCATGGGGTGCATAATTTTGTCATTAAAGTCCCAGGGGCTAGGCCTCTATATTAGATTCCAAATAAGAGAATTTTTCATGAAGCTTGAACCCTGTTACAAGCTGGACTGGTGTAAGGAAACAGTGAACTTCACACCTCTCCCCTTTAAATCTTCGGTACAGAGGCTTCCTTCCGGTTGGCGCTCCCTTTCGGGGGGTTCCATCATTGGGTCTTGGTTTCTGAGAGAGTCCTTCTCTTTTCAGTCCCTGGAATCTCAGAGCATCTCTATCAGGCCTGTATTTTTTCAGTCTAGAGGCCATTTAATTTGATATCCCTGCCCTGTATCACACTAATGAGCATTTGGGACACAGGGCTTCCAATCTCTCCGCAATAGCTATGAGTTGTGCTCTCTAGATGGCTTCTTTGGAGGTGTCTTAGTCACTCATCCATCTGTCGGGCAAGGACAAAACTTTGGCAGGGCCACCACAAGTGGGCCATTTGGCAGATCCTCTAAGCCGCAATAGTCAGGGCCACCACCGCAAGTGAGCCCTCAGCACACCAGTCCTAGCCACATAATTCAGGGGAAAGGTCAGGTCCAGATCTGAATTTTCGCCTCCAGCCCAAACCTCCAGTTTTTTCCTTTTTTCCTGTTGCAGGCCCCAGCTCGGGGTTCCACCTAACGGATTTTCTTATCTCAAGACTGGCCTTAGAAGTTCTCTCTCTCCTTACATCCCTTGTTTCCTAAGTACCTCTCTAGTTAAGGCATCAGCCACCATGATCCCGGTGGCTCTAGACAACCTTGGTACTTTCTGAAAAATCAGAAGTAGTGTTTTCTCAGCTCCCAGTCTTTTCTTCTCAAGGCCTGGTTCCTGAGAGGCTAGATATCCTGGAGTCTCTGTATCCAAACAAGGCCTGGAACGTCTATGGAAAAAAAAAAGAGGTTTTAGTATCATGAAAACCTCAGTTTTTCTAGGGGAAGTGGCTTTTCCCCTGGGTACAAGGACAAGAGCCTAGAGTTTTTTTCAATCCTCTTTCCTCTCATGACTGGATTGTTTAGTTCATTTCCGGGCATTACAATCTTGGACTTTGAACTGGTTTGGTCTTTGTGATTTGTTTCCTGTAAAAGGATAAAGGTTTTTATTTTCCTTCCAACAGTGGGACAGTAGGCCTTTTTTCTTTGGGAGTACACCTAACGGTTACTCGGATTCTTTTTCCGTCAGGCAAGAGAAATCTGTCTTTTCTCAGATCATTTCAAAGAATTCCGCAAAGGGCCATCTTCACTTCCAGACCCTTCTAGGTACCGGAGTTTTTTCCATGGAACACAAACCTCTGTAAGTTCAGTTTCATGGGGTGTCCCTTTGAATCTGTGGAACTTCTGTCCTGAAGCGAGTAACATCGAAGGCAATTTTTCTGCTTGTTTTCCTCTGTCAGACATTTTTCAGAGTTTCAGGTTGTTCTCTTAGGCCTTATCCTCTCAGTGCCTTTATGAACAATTTAGTCTTCTGGACGGATAGAAAATCTTTTTCCCCAAGTGTTCTACCATTTCCTTCATCAATCCTTTTTCTCTGCCTGTACTGCTCTCAGGCAAGTCCTGTCTAGGCTATCTCAACCTGCTTGGAAGGGGCATGAATTAGTCCTGCCGGTCTGCGTCAGCAGTCCTAGCAGTTCAGGTTCTGTCATTATCATACTTTCCTTTCCTGCGTTTTTGCAGAAAAGGAGAAACCAGTGACCAAGAGTATTTTCTCACGAGACTATTTTCCACTATTTCGGGTCTGCTTCAGTAAAGCTGACATTCAACCCTTCTCATGCTTAGGGCCTACTTACTGGAGACCAGCTGCCTCTTGGGCAGTGTTCAAGGGTATATCCTCACCAGAAGTGTGCAGACCACTTATTTGAAATTTGCTTTTCACATTCAATAAGATCTTTCTTGGATGTGTAGTCTGATAGGATGCCAATCTTGGCAGGATGGTACTTCAGAGCATCTTCTTAAAATAGGTTTCTGTGCCCTCCTCCCAACTACACTGCTTTGAAGTCTGCTTCAGTCAATAGATGCTAAAGAATTCCTGGGGTGAGAAGAAACAATTACTCACCGAAGTAATATTACTTCTTCCAGGGTATTCTTTAGCATTATTGATACTCCCACCCTTCCTCCACTGGAAACCTTGTCTAAAGGCTCTGCTAGAGATTTAGCCAAATTCTGACGACTGGTCTTTCGCTCGTAAGGATTTAAAAAAAAAAAGTTAGCGGGTTGGAATATATAGTGGGTTATTGCTAACAGTTTTTGTGCCCCTAGTGGGCACAGTTTTTGCTCTTTTTCAGCTTCTAAATGCATTCTGAGTTCCTTCAGGCTGACTGCAGGCAGCACTCTACTCTAACTGTATCCTGATTGGCCAATTCCGTCCTCATTTGCATTGACTCCTCCTCTCCGGGGCAGCTAAACCCAGCTGGCATACTGTTTCTGTCAATAATGCTAAAGAATACCCTGGAAGAAGTAATATTACTTCAGTGAGTAATTGTTTCTTACCAGCAGTTCTTTGCAGAGATGATGAGGAAACTGTAAATTGACCATTTTTCATGCTGCAGTCCTGCTCGTCTCATGTCCTTTTTATAGGGAGTACAGTCATGACTACACAGTCATACCTTCGTGGACTAGTCCTTTTGCAAAGGCATCTAGAAATGTCTGGCTCTGTACCTCTGCCCCCTCTCCAGCCCCAAGGGGCATCTAGTGCAGGTACTTCACACCCATAGGGTCTCCAGGAGCCATGCCATACCCCACTTCTGGTATCCCTCTCCTGGACACCCCCTCTGATCATAGGCTCCTAGTGCGTGACTGTTCCCCAGAGTCTGACTCTGCACAGTTTGATGTCTGGGGTTGAAGAGTCTTCTTGTGGTATGCACCATTTCTTGCATATTGCCATATCAAGCGCACCAGGCATCCTATGGCAGGCACCCGTCAGTGATGCTGGGACAGCTCCTGGCATCCATGCCGAACAGTGAGGTAACCAGACAGGCCATACGCCTTTCTGCTTATGGCCTGGAGCTGGCAAGACACCAGGCAAGGACATCCTATGACACCAGTGAGGGAGCCTCCAGGTTGGTATGAACTGCACTCTGCATTAGGCGGACGGTGTGGCTTTATCTCTTCCGATTCTAACCATTAGCCCGACATAGGGTGATTGTCTCATGATTCCAGGGGGCCCACTTCTCCCACGGGGCCAGATGTGAGCTTGAATGGTGCCTTCCTGCTCCTGGGCCACAGAAGCTTCCGCCTGCTCCTGACCATAAGGAGCCCCCACCTCTTTGTGTTTTCCTTGTGGGACCTCACTTGAGGGGCAGCTCTCGGTCCTCTCCGGGGGGATCATGGGCCCAGTCTGCCTCCCGCTCTGCTCAGGTGACCTCGGTCACTTCCGAGCAGAATTGAAGCGCTGGGCCGAACATCTACTCCCCCTCTAGGAGGCACAATCCTGCATTGGGTGGGGAGAGGGGCCACCCTGCTGGGTTTGCTCGACTGTGCCCACAGCCCTGCCAGGGATGCCCAACCTTTGAACTCCAGCTTGGAGGTGGACGCTCTGCCTCCAGCCTTATGATGAATAGGAGGAGGAGGAAGAGCATTTTAAAACCTAGTGTTCCTCCCTGGTGAACAGGGGGGTTAACTTTTGGCCTGTCAGGCAATGTCTCCTGTCAGACCCCTCTTGTTGATGAAGGTTAAAAATCCCTCTCCTTATAATGTGGTCCAGATCTCTGGACTAGCACCTCTTTTCAGGCTTTCCTAAAAAAATTAAATAAAATGTTTCACAAGAGGGTGGAAGCAGTTGTAAGCCACCCTGGTCCACAGGGTTTCTGGAGCATGGGGGTATGGTTTTCCATACTCTCACTTCATCTCCTTCTCCTCCTACCTCTTTCGTCTCTTTCTTTTTTTTTTTCCCTTCCTTCCTTCCTTCTTTCTTTCCTTCCTTCCTTCCTCTCTCTCTCCCCCTAGCCTGCCCATAAGTTGGGGCCCACATCCCAGAACCAACTAGGCTCCAACCTCTCAAAAACCTCTCTTCTCTGGTCAGTTTATTCCTTTTTGAGTTTATATCCTTTCCTTTTGCTTTTCCATTTGCTTTTCCTTGGGCTCCCTTACCCCACCATCCTCCCTTGTTTTCTCTATTCCTGTTTTCCTCTCCAGAGAGCATAACTGAGGTAGTGGAAGGGACGGTTGGTTACTGGCCAACCTGCAAGCACCACTCAATACGTCGGCCTCGAGGATGACGTCATCCTCGACGTCAACCCTCCTCCTAGATCAGAAAAGCTTTTTAAGCTAAAAAGCTTCCCACAGGGTCCTAGCACCTCTGGCATAGTACCCACCAGTGATGAATGGTGAAGATATACAGGAAGATCAAGAATTACGATATGTACATAATTTTCATTTTTATGGCCCCTGGGGGTGTTCATGCAGGCTTCTTTTATTGCTTCTGATCTGTTGAAATTTTCCCAGAATATCTCTGGGAATGATGTCAGTTGTATAGGGACCTTGTATCTGTCAAATCTTTGCCTTTGTGTGCCGGCCTGGTGGCGTTGAGGGCTGAGGTGCTGGATGCCTTACCTCAAGCCACGCCAGCGACCCGTGTTCGGGAACGAGCACTGGTCGTCGGGAGTCGGCAGGGAGGAGAAGGATTGAGCATCCATGAGACTGCTCTCCTCTGGGGTGGGGGGAATTCAGTTGTTGGCGCTACACTGGCTCCTAGCAGCTGCTGGGGGGCAGTGCACCAACGCTGCAGCTAAGGGGAGGAGATGAGGCTGATGCTTGGAGACAGCACGTGCGGAAGCATGCGCACTCTCACCGCAGGCGTCATTGCATGCCCCACCTCCACACACAAGGGAGTAAAGCGGAAAATAGCCCTGGAAGAATGAAGTTATCCCCGCAGTGCCACCCCCGAGAAGGTACCTCCCTGACATTGATCCTTTGGGGTGGGTCGAGTCGCTCCCCACCACTCTACCATGAAGGTTAAGTCGTGGGTGCATAAGGGAGGGGGGCTGACCTTCAGGGGTTGGCACTGGGGTGACAACTGATGACAGGCTTGCAGCCGGGAGCTCCGGAAGAAATACCATACAAAAAAAAATAAAAAATCTTTGCCTTTCAAACAACATGAAGTCTTGCTGTATTCTGACAATTTGCAGTTAGCTCCAGCTCTTGAACTGCCCCGAAGAGTGAAGGATTAAATTCTATGCCAGGCATAGAACGTTGGGCTCGAGCTCGGTTGAAAACTCTGTCTGTGTCCTTTCAAACCCAAATCGTCAGATTCTTTACTCCGCCTCACTGAACAGTCGCTCTGGAGATTTCTCCTTCTGCTCAGTTCTTTGCGGTTAAAGTTTCGATTTTAGTCCGATTTTCATTCCGTTTTTCAGTTCGAGACTCTGTCTGTGGTACCGTAAGTACTTAGATTAGTAGCTGTTGTGTGGAAATTGTGAAAATGTTTCTGATCGGTTCGGCTGAACCAATCTTATAGTAAGATCTTGAAAAGGAAAAAGTTAGTGTGTGGTTACCGGTTTGTATCGGTTTTAAAAAAAAAAACGTAATTTTAACATTTTTTTCCAACACCTGTGACATGGTGTGAAACCGATAGGGGAGTCTTGCCTGGCGGTTGCCATATAAAGGGTAAGTTGGTTAGGTTGGCCATGTCTGAGAAACCCAAGAAAAAAACCGAGCCCACTGGGTTTCAACACTGCAGTGTGTGTGGGGAGGTCTTTGCTAAGGCTGATCCCCACACCACCTGTGTTTACTGTCTGGGGTTTGACCACCTCAATTCAGACTGCCACATTTGTAAGAATTTCCCTAAGTCTACCCTGGAGAAATAGTTAGGTAGACTTAGGGATAAGGAGGCCGAGAAATCCGCTGACCCGGAAGGCCAGACCGGTTTGGTTCTTACCGAACCAGAAGGAGTGCCTTCTGACCAGGGCGATACTTCTTCGGGCAAGAGGAGAGCCGATCCTGAGGGATCGGTTCCTACAAAAAGAAAACGAAAGGATAAATCGGCTGGTTCGGATCCAGAGCTGCATGTTCCGACCGCCGAAGAAATAGCCAAAGCGATTCGGATTGTGGAATCGCTTCGTCTGGTTCCCACCGATCCGGCGCATTCTGGCAGAGGTTCGGTTCAGTCGGTTCCCCCGGTTCAGGATTATTCCCCTGAAGATTTTTACGAACCGGAGTTTGATGAGGAGGGGGATTTTGAAGAGGATGATTTCGACGGTGAAAGTCTGGATGTGCCTGTGAAACCGGACATCTCCCCAGACAGACCTTCTGGTGTTTCCCCTCCTAGGCTTTCTGAGTCCCTTCCCCACTTTCTGTTCTACAGAAAAGCGGCTCAAACCCTCCAGCTTCCTATTGAGGAGGCTGTAGAGGATCAGGAGGAGCCTGACTTCATAGAGATGATGGACATCCCAGAGTCTAAGAGACTGTCTATTCCCCTTCATAGGTCATTTGGGAAACAGACACAAAAAATTCTTAGGTCTCCCAACTCTGTACCTCCTGTTGACAAGAGAATGGACAAGAGGTACACCTTGTCAGGCTCGGATATGGAATTTCTTTACCAACAATGCAGCCATGTTGGGGTAGTGCAGGCTGCTGCTCGTGACAAGACAAACATCCCCTTGGCTTCACAGCCCCCAGACAAAGATTCCAGGAAGATAGGTGCCATGGCAAAGAAACAGTATTTGGCATCATCTTTGGGACTCAGGCAGGCTAATTATATGGCTATACAGCCAGGTACCAGAAGTCCAGGTGGGACACTGTACTTGCACTGGCTAAACAGGCTTCCCCACAGCTAGCCAAGGAGCTGGAGGTGGTGGCTGCTGATGGGATTGAGGTATCAAAGGTGCAATTTCATGCTGCTGTGGATTCCAATGATGTGTCATCAAGAGTCATGGCTACATCTATGGCTCTTCGGAGAATGGTCTGGCTCAGATGTACTAGCCTTTCGCAGAACATCCAGGCAAAGGCCATGGATTTCCCTGTAGTGGGTAATTCTCTGTCTGGGGAACAGACAGAGAATTACATTAAGAAAATGGATGAGTACAGGACCACTTATAGGAGTGCCCAGGCCAAGGAGAGGCAGGCAACTCCTCAGAGGCAGCACACTAGGGGTAGGGGCAGGCCTTTTCACAGGCCTTTCTACCAGGCACAGGCCTCCTCTTCCTTTTCTCTGAGGGGGTTATTCAGAGGGAGAGGCAAAGGGGGATGAGCAGGGCTGCATCCACCCCTCAGCCTAAGGCTCCTGCCAAGCAGACACCCTGACATGTCAGCCCGGGTCGACTCCCCCATTCCAGTAGGAAGCAGGCTGGCTTACTTTGTCCTGGACTGGATGTCTGTTACCCTAGACAAGTGGGTCCTGGAGGTTGTAAGCCAGGGGCTAGTTCTCAGTTTCAAAAGTTTTCCGAAACTGAGACCCAGATCCTTTCCACCTGCAAATACTTCAGAAACCCTTGCTCTAGAGGCAGAGGTTTTGTCTCTACTGGCTTTAAAGGCCATAGAGAGAGTTCCTACTCCATACAGGGGCAAAGGTCTGTACTCCATGTACTTCCTTACCCCGAAAAAGACAGGAGAGTGGTGACCCATCCTAGATTTAAGATACCTAAACAAGCACCTAGTAAAGCCAAAATTCAAGATGGTGACTCTGGGAACAATTCTTACCTCTCTGAGGCCAGGAGACTGGCTAGCTTCCCTCGACCTCAAGGATGCCTATTTTCACATTCCCATCAGGTGCGCCCACAGAAGGTACCTCAGGTTCTAATTGCCCTCATGCCATTATCAGTTCAGAGCAATGCCCTTCAGTCTAACCTCAGCTCCAAGGGTGTTTACAAAGTGCCTAGCAGTAGAGGTGGCCTTTTTAAGAAGGAAAAGAATCTCTATTTTTCCATATCTGGATGATTGGCTTCTGGTGGGCCAGTCTTCAGACCAAGTCAAGTCAGATCTGCAGGTTACCCAGAAAGTTCTCACTTCCCTGGGGTTCCTTCTCAGTCTTCCCAAGTCAGTTCTTGAACCAGTACAGCTCCTCATTTTTATAGGAGCAGAGCTGGACACCCTCAAGGCAAGAGCCTCCCTTCCTTTGGAAAGGGCAACTGCCATCTCTCAGCTGGCCTCTTCCTTTCTCCCTCTGGTTTCTCGACCAGCAAGGCATTTTCTGCAGCTTCTGAGCCACATGGCAGCTTCCACAGCAGTGGTCCAAGGGGCCAGGTTTCAGATGAGGGACATTCAATTCCATCTGAGAACCTTTTGGTCCCAAAGGAAAGATCCTCTTACCAAGCTAGTTCCTGTTACTCAGACCTTAATTCAGGCCCTTCAGTGGTGGCAGGACCTGGACAATCTGAGGCAGGGTGTTCCATTTGTCTCTCAGACTCACTCTGTGGTTCTTACCACAGATGCTTCCCTTTTGGGGTAGGGAGCCCATCTGGGGGCTCTCACTGCCCAGGGACTGTGGTCCTCTCAGGAATCCCTTCTTCACATCAACCTTCTGTAGCTCAGGGCAGTACTTCTTGCCCTACAAGTTTTCTCTCAGTCAGTACAGAACAAGGTGGTTCAGGTCAGGACGGACAACACTACCACCATGTGGTGCATCAACAAGTAGGGAGGCACTCAGTCCATGGCCTTGTGCACAGATGCCATGAAATTATGGTCCCTGGCTTATTCCCTACAGACCTCTCTGGTAGCAGTCCACCTCCCAGGAAAGGAGAATGTGCTATCAGATGCATTGAGCAGGATTTCCCAGGGCCATCACGAATGGTCTCTGGATCCTTTGGTATTGAAGGTGATTTTCTCAAGGTGGGGCACTCCAGAGATAGATCTCTTTGCAGCCCCAGACAATCACCAACTTCCTCTGTTTTGTTGCAGACCCCAGTCTTGGGCTCAGTCCCTCTGGATGCTCTGATTTTGAACTGGGAAGGTAAATTTCTTTATGCCTTCCCTCCCTTCCCTCTACTGTTCAAGGTTCTAGTCAAGGTACGGTCACAACCTTGCAAAGTGATTCTGATTGCTCCAGACTGGGCCAGGCAGCCTTGGTACCCCCTGTTGCTGTCCCTAGCAGTCCATCTTCCCCTGTCTCTTCCCAGGAATTACAACCTGTTAACTTCCTCTCAGGGGAGGATTTGGTACCCCAATCTTCGGTCACTCAATCTCAAGGCATGGCTCTTGAAGAGTTAGAGTATGCAGACTTGCATCTGTCCCAAGGGGTTCTGGATATTCTCAAATCTTCTCAAAAGCCTGTCACCAGAAAAACTTACAACTCCAAATGGAAAAGGTTCAGCATTTGGTGTTCCAAGAAGCATATATCCCCAGACACTGCTGAGTTGTCTATAGTCCTGGATTATATGGTTCACCTTAATGGCCTAGGCCTCAAACCAGCTACTCTCAAAGTTCATTTGTCAGCTGTTTCTGCTTTCCTGTTAGTGGGGAAGTCTTCCTCTCTGTCATCTCACCCTGTATTCTGTAAATTTTTCAAAGGATTGCTTCATGCCAATCCCTCTTTTAGGGATCCTGATCCTGCCTGGGATTTGAATATTTGCATTGCTCAGCTTATGCAACCCCCCTTTGAGCCTATGTCCTCAGCAGAGCTCAAGTACTTGACTTGGAAAACTGTTTTTGGTTGCTGTTACCTCTGCCAGACATATCAGTGAATTGCCAGCTCTATCAGTGGAGCCTGACTTTATCTCTTTCCATAGAGATAAGATGGTCCTTAGAACCAATAGAAGGTTCCTACCTAAAGTGGTTTCTGATTGCCACATAAACCAATCTATGTCTCTTCCCATGTTCTTCACTGATCACATCTCCTCAGGGGAACGGAGGCTACACAGTTTAGATGTTAAAAGTGCCCTTAGTTACTACATAGAACGTACAAAGGGTCACAGGTTTGACTTCCTCCAGTTGTTCCTCACTTTTGGGGAAGTAGGTAAGTGAAAACCTGCCACCAAGAGAACCATTGCCAGGTGGATTGTGTCCTGTATTCAATTCTGCTATGAAAAACTGCACCCTCAGGCCTGAGGGCTCATTCCACTAGAGGTACAGCTGCATCTCTGGCTGCAGCTAGGGATATCCCCTTGTTAGAAATCTGTCAAGCAGCCACCTGGAAAACAGTTCATACCTTCACCAAGCATTACTTTCTGGATATCCAGGCTAGGAGTGATGCTAGGTTTGGCACAGCAGTACTTCAGATCCTGTTCCCAAAGTAGGTTCTGTCCCTCCTCCTTGGAGGTACTGCATGGTAGTCTGCAAATTGTCAGAATACAGCAAGACTTCATGTTGTTTGAAGAAAAAATTACTCACCTTAGTAATTGTATTTCTTCTAATGGAGTCTTGCTGTATTCTGACCTCCTTCCCTGCCTCCCCTCTCAGAACCTGCTTTTGGGAAGTGGGTGGGCAGGTGCAGTGTTGCACCCCAGGGGTGTCTTTACTCCATTCCTGTTGTGTTGGGTGATTTGTATTTTGTTTAATTAAGAGTTTTTTTAGTTCTTATTACCTGGTTTTGGTTCTTTGAGTTTCCTGACTTGAGTCTTTTGGGGAATCCAAAGTCTTTGTTGCCAGTTGGCTACTAGGAGTTTTTACAATTTCCATATTTAGTCAATGAGTTTTAGCTCGTAAGAATCTGACGGTTTTGGTTTGAAAGGACACAGACAGAGTTTTCAACCGAGCTCGAGCCCAACGTTCTATGCCTGGCATAGAATTTTACCCTTCACTCTCCGGGGCAGTTCAAGAGCTGGAGCTAACTGCAAATTATCAGAATACAGCAAGACTCCATCATTAGAAGAAATACAATTACTAAGGTGAGTAATTTTTTCTTGCCACTGTACTGTGTTATGTTCCAAGCTTGATCCTGGCTTCAATTTGTTGTTTGCTGAGTATGTGCTTTTGGCTAATTGTACTGTTTGTTGTCACCTGATTTATCCTTTGTATTCACTGTTGTTTTCCCACCCATTGTATGTAACCTCCTGGGTCATGCCTTAAAATAGGCAGCCTTGCTGTCTAGCGCACCTACCCAGTCAACAAAAATTATATAAATAAAGACATTTAATGGTGTATCGGCTTTATTATCACCTAGTTACATCACTTTGCAAAGAAAATTGCCACACTTTCACAATACTAATAGTTGCCACTTATAGAAATCTGACTTTCATGAGCAGTTGCAGTTAGACGTTATGACTAAATTACAACTAGAAGTGCTAGGTCTAACTGACATAAATGCCAGAGGCATTCGGTGAAGATTCCAACAGATCAAAGGCTACAAAAGAAGCCTGCATGGCCACCCCCGGGGGACATAAAACTGGCAGGGAAAGTAAAAAAAATATATTTTCACAAACGGAGGGAACATGACAACAGGGACCACCACAGAAACAAAAACCCACTGCACAACATGTGTTGTCATAATTTTTCATGTAGTTTTCCTTTAAAGAGTCTGATGAGGAGTCGGCCCGGTAGTGCTGAGGGTTGAGGCACTGGACGCCACGCCTCACGCCACGCTGGCGACCTGGGTTTGGGAATGAGCCAGGGACGTTGGGGGTCAGCAGGGGGGGAAAGGATTGAGCATCCAGAGGACTGCTCTACTTTCCCTGGTGTGGGGGATTAGGCTAGCTGCTATTTTGGGGGCCCCTAGCAGTTGCTGGAGGTCACAGCAACCAGCAGCTCGCAAAGAAGGGGAGAGCTGCAGTGGACATCTTACTAGTGTGCACAGAAGCACGCACTGCATGCACACTATGTGCAGGACATCATTGCATGTCCAAGTTCAGGGGAACAAGCCAAGGAAAAATCCCTGCTAGGCGAAGGTGGGGACCAGGGACCACTGCCCAATGCCAAGTATGTTGGCTGCCTTCAGTGCTCCTTACACTCCCTGGATGCCTGTTCAGATTTCAGAAAGGTTTTTGGAGGAGAATGGCAGTCCTGCCCCAGGGGGCTTAAGTCTGGGGGAACAGGCACCAGGAGAAGTGGAAATGGAGCTGGGCCAACCGGACGGCAGGACTAAGCCTTCAGGCGAGGTGGGATGGAGGTGAGTTGAGAGTCCCTACTGGAGAGAGTCTGGGGGTCAGCATCAGGAGTGATAAACAGAGTTTAAAAAAAAAAAAAAAGTCTGATGAAATGAGAATGACACTTATGACTTCCAGGCCAGCTCTCTATAACCCACAAAGGGGTAAAAGACACAGCTCTCTTCACAACAAGCTGTCCTTTGGTGGTAGGTGCAAGAGAGCCCAAACTAATAAATCCCAGCCTTCCCAGCCCAGAAGAAAGCACTGTCGAAGACACAGGTGCCAAAAGCAGTCAGTGCCACCATCTGAAGCTCTGGCCCCAGGTCTGCTTCAGCTGCCAGAGGTAGACTACGCCTTCCCAGTAGGGATGCCTAATCCAGATTTACTGTTGGTGGAAATCCATGTTGCTAGACAAGTGGGTTCTAAGGATCATCTGAGAAGGGTACTCCATGAAATTGGAACCCCCTGGACAATCCTCACAGAAGGCAGCTCCCCTTGTCATCTCACATTTCACAGCTTCTGGCACAGGAGATTACAGGCCTTCTGAGAAACAGAGCAGTGGAAGTAGTGCCAGAGTCAGAATGCAACACAAGGTTCTACTCCCACTACTTCCTAGTACCAAAGAATTCAGGAAGCGTGCACCGCATTCTTGACTTCAGAAATCTGAACAAATGCAGTGTAACCTCTATTATCCACCAGCTTAACCTCCTGTACCTTTCTCTCTCTATGGAAATTCCCTCTATTATCTGCCACCCTCTGTATCTGACATCTGCCAGCACTTCCAGTTTACAGGCTGAATCTTTCTCATGATGTTCTCCCCTCTATTATCCACCGTGTCACAGGCACTGACACAGTGCATTATGGTGATTATTTTTTTGTTTTTGTAAATGTCTTGGCAGGCTCTAGTCTTCAAGCTAATCCCCTTCATTGTTCCAGATGGCCAAGTGTGATTTAACAGTTATTCAAGAGTTGCAGTTGCCTGGCACCTGGCAGTGCAAGGTGGGGACCCTACAGAAGACTCAATGCGAGTCATTATCACCCCATTGTTAGGGTTTCCAACTAATGTTTAAGCTGTGATCAGGGTTGAAGTGCTGTTAAGTCACTAACTCCCAGGGTTCTAAGTTTGTGTCTCCATACATGTAACGCCACTGTCCCTTGTTTTCCTACATTTTGAGTGTCAGTGTCCAACATTTCACTGACAAAATGTTAAGATGAATTCAGTTTACCATGCAGGTGGTGGTTTTTTTCCCAGCATCCCCACAGTCACTCACTCTTCCTTCCCAATTTCCCAGTTTTGTACTTTCCCTGGACACCACTGCAAGCCAATAAGAGAGCAGAATTTGTATGCTAAGATGAAATTTATCATTATAAATATTGACAAATAGATGTCCATCACTGATTAATGTCGATTGATAATAATAAATTAACTTTATTTGATTCTAATAGTCATACCCTGTTTTTAAGTAATTTTTTACCAAACTGTACACAAAGAAACTGAATAAGTAGTGCCTTACTGTAACCTTTTGCTAATGTTTCCTTATTTTACCAATGCAACATTGCACACCTCTATTATCCAGCATCCTCAATTATCCACCAAAACATTGGCACACCAAAGTTGGCGGATAATAGAGGGTGGACTGTACATAGATTGAGAAAATTTCAGAATGATTTGAGATCCTTGCTACCTTACCTGAAACATCAGGATTGGCTAGCATCACTGGTTATGCAGGATGCATACCAGCCCATACTGGTGCACCCAACCACCACAAGTAACTCGGGTTCTGCAAGGAAGAGCAACATAACCAGTTCAGAGTCCTACCCCTTGGGCTTTCCTTGGCACAGCAGGTCTTTTTAAAGTGCTTTGCAGTACTCACAGTGCACCTTAAAAAGCTAGAACTCCAAGTCTTCCTGTATCTGGACGATTGGCTAATTTCAACTCATCCAGACAGGAGACAGAGCAGGCAGTAGCCACTGCTTCTTGGTTCCTCGCATCCATGGGAGTCCTGCTGAGCTCCCCAAAGTGTCAGCTGGAGCCCTTCCAGGGGCTGGCAGTATAGACTAGAGGTTAGAGTAACGAGCTGTGAATGAGCTTGATACATCCAGCAGACCAGACCTTGGTTTGATTCTCACAACCTCCACTTGCATACTGTGTGACTCTGAGCAAGTCACTTAACTGCCCAGTGCTCCCGTCACCCTTGAAAACAGGCACTTGTGCCTAGTGGGCCTTACCCGTTACCCAAAGACTAAAATAAAATAAACTGTTGTTCGTAGGAACTGTTCTGGACATGACCAGTGCTCTGGCCTTCCTTTCAGACAGCAGACTATGGGCAGTCTTGCAGAAGGCTGCTACATCATGGAATGCAAGACTGTGCCATCCCATGCCATGCAATGCACGCTGGGCCTAATAGCCTCTATTGTGTTCACAGTGCCTCTAGCAAGGCTGCACATGAGGACAACTCAATAGATGCTCAGTACCCAGTGGTCACAGGCATCACATCCTCAAAACTATCCTATTCAGGTGGCCAGACCCCTGGTGAGGACCCTGATGTGGTGGTTAGTGGAGGACATCTGTCTCCTGGGCTTCCTCTTCTTCAAACAAGAGGTGACTCTCACCATGGATGCCTCTCTGCTGGGGTGAGGGGTCAGCTGCCAGGGTCTCCAGACACAAGGTGCCCAGGACTCATCATAAACACATCTCCACATCAATTTGCTGGAGATGCATCAGTTCTGTACTGTCTGAAAGCCCTAATGGACTTTGTCAGCTGAAAGACAGCTCTCTCTCCAGACAGACAACAACTCTGTCATGTACTATATCAACAAGAAAAGAGAAGTACAATCTTACCCTCTGTGCATGGATGCAATGAGACTGTAAGAATGGTGCCTGGAGCAGGGGATCTTGCTCAAAGCAATGTATCTGCCAGGTGTCCATAACACCCTGGCAGATGAATTAAGTCGAACAGAGGTAGATACTCACTAGTTGTCACTAGCATCAGATGTCATTAGATCACCATTTGACAGGTGGGGCACCCCCCGGTGTGAGCCTTTTTGCATCCCCACTCAACGCCAAGCTGCCTTGAGTCTGCTCCAGAAATCCAGGACATAGTGTTTTCTGCCAGGGTGCCTTCAGACTGCCATGGCAGAATTTGTTTCAAACAACATGAAGTCTTTCTATATTATGACTATTGCAGTTTGCCCCAGCCTTAGAACTGCTCCGGAGGTGAAAGAGTTAACTTCCATGCAGAGCATGGAGCTTAGAGCGCGAGCTCGGTTCAGAAGCTCAGTTTGGCTGGTTTCAAACCGAAACCGTCAGATTCTTTACTCCGCCTCACTGAACAGTCGCTCCGGAGATTCCTCCTGTTGCTCGGTTCATTTCTTCGGTTTAAAGTGCTATTTCTCGGTTAAATTTAACCGCGATCTCATTATTTTAACCGCAAAACCGATCGGTTCAGGCTCTGTCTATGGTAATCGTAAGTAATAGATAGGGTTTTTCTGTGTGGAACTTGTAAAGTATTATCGGTTCGGTTGAACCGATCGAGTTGTATTTAAATATAAGTTTAAAGCCTTTTAAGGCTTTTTAAAGTGTGGTTCCTGGTTCTTATCGGTTCTAAAAAAAACGGATTTCATTACGGTTTTTTCCACGACCCGTGACACGGTTTGGAACCGATAAGGGTGTCTTGCCTGGCACTGCCATCAAAAGGGCAAGTTGGTTGGTTAGGCTGGCATCATGTCTGAGAAACCCAAAAGAAAAACCGGGCCCACTGGGTTTCAACACTGTAGTGTCTGTGGGAAGCCTTTGCCAAGGCTGACCCACTACATGTGTCTGTGTCTGGGTTTGACCACCTCAATTCAGACTGCCAGATTTGTAAAATTTCCCTGCAGCCACCCTGGACAAGAGTGGGCAGGCTCAGAGGACAGAGGCCAAAAGTCCGTTGATCCGGATGGCCAGCCAGGTTCGGTGCCAACCGAACCGGAGGAGAACCCTCTGACCAGGGCGAGACTTCCTCGGGCAACGAAAAGCTGGCTCTGAGGAGCCAGTTCCAGCAAGAAACCTAAAAATCAGCAGGTTTGGGTCAAAATTCCTTCTCCAACTGCTGCTGAGATAACAAGAGCAATACAGATTGTCAGTCCCTGTCCCAGTTCCCTCCGGTGCGCCACTGTCTGGCAAAAGGTCGGTTCGGTCGGTTCAGTGGTTCAGGATTATGATATAGAAGAGTTTTATGAACCAGAGGAGGGGATGAGGATTATGATCAGTGTGAATGTGACTTTGAAAGTCTGGATGTGCCCATTGAACGGACATCTCCCCAGACAGACCTTCAGGTGAGTCTCCCCAGGCTTTCTGAGTCCCCTTCTTATTTTTGTTTTATAAAAAGTTGCTGAGACCCTCCAGCTTCCTTAGAGGAGGCTTTGGATGAGCAAAGGAGCCTGACTATGTGGAGATGATGGATATCCCAGAGTCCAGGAGGTTGTCCATCCCTTTACATAAATCTTTTAGAAAACAAACAATAAAAATGTTAAAAGCTCCTAATTCTGTGCCTCCTGTGGATAAAAAGATGGACAGGAGGTACACTTTGTCAGGTCCTGATACAGATTTTCTTTCACAGCAATGCAGTCATGTTGGGGTAGTTCAGGCTGCAGCCTGTGATAAAGCTAATATTCCACTGGCTTCACATCCTCCTGACAAGGATTCCAGGAAGATTGATGCCATGGCCAAAAACAATACATGGCAGCATCCTTGGGACTCAGACAAGCTAACTATATGGCTTATGTTGCAAGATACAGAAATCTAGATGGGATACTGTCATGGCCTTAGCCAAACAGGTCCTGGCCAGCTCGAAAGGAGTTGGAGCAGGTGGCTCTTGATGGTATTGAGGCATCTAAGGTGCAATTCCATGCTGCAGTGGATTCTAACGATGTATCCTCTAGAGTCATGGCTACATCTGTGGCTTTTGAGATTGGCCTGGCTCAGGTGTACTACTTTGTCTCGGATACCCAGTCTAAGGCTATGGATTTTGCTGTGGTGGGAAATTCTCTGTTTGGGGAGCAGACAGAGAATTATATGAAGAAAATGGATGAATATAGAACCACTTACAGGAGTGCACAAGCCAAGGAACAGCAAGCCACTCCTCATAGGCAGCCCCCCAGGGGTAGGAGTAGGCCTTTTCACAGGCCTTTTGACCAGACTCAAGCCCCTCTTCTTCAGCCTATGTACAGAGGGGGTTCTTCAGAGGGAGAGGCAGACGGGGTTCGAGCAGGCCTGCTCCCACCCCTCAGCCTAAAGCTCCTGCCAAACAGGCACCCTGATGGGATGCCCAGGGTCGGCTCTCCACCACCTGTAGGGGGCAGGTTGGCTCACTTCGTCCGGGACTGGCAGTCTTTAACTTCAGACAGGTGGGTCATGGAAGTAGTGAGCCAGGGTCTGGTTCTCAGCTTCAAGAAATTTCCAAAGATGAGAGCCAGATCTTTTCCACCTACAAACCCTTTAGAGACTCTTGCTTTGGAAACAGAAGTCTCAACCCTCCTGGCTCTCAGAACTGTAGAAAAGGTTTCTCCCCTTCACCAGAGCAAGGGTCTGTACTCCAGGTACTTCCTTACCCCAAAAAAGACAGTAGAGTGGCGGCCTATCCTGGATCTAAGATATCTAAACAAGCACCTTTTAAAGCCAAAGTTCAAAATGGTGACACTGGGAATGATTTTATCCTCCCTAAGGCCAGGGGACTGGCTAGCCTCCCTGGACCTCAAAGATGCCTACTTCCATGTTCTTATCAGAAGCTCCCATCGAAAGTACCTCAGATTCGAATTGCACTCAGGCCATTATCAGTTCAGAGCAATGCCCTTCGGCCTCACTTCTGCCCCAAGGGTGTTCACAAAGTGTCTGGCAGTAGCAGTCACTCCACAGAAGGCAAAGATTGCCATTTTCCCTACCTGGACGACTGGCTCATTGTGGGTCAGTCTCCAGACCGAGTCAAATCACACCTGCTAGTTACCCAGCAGCTGCTTACCTCTCTGGGATTTCTTCTCAATCTTCCAAAGTCAGTTTTGGAACCTGTCCAGGTACTCACTTTTATAGGCGCAGAACTGGATACAAAGCAGGCCAGAGCCTTACTTCCCTTGGAAAGGGTAAGGACCTTAGTGGCCCTGGCCGCCTCCTTCACTCTGCAGGTCTCTCAACCAGCAAGGCATTTCCTGCAGCTCCTAGGGCACATGGCTGCCTCCACAGCTGTGGTGCAAGGAGCAAGATTTCAGATGAGGGACATTCAGTTCCATTTGAGAGCTTTCTGGTCTCAAAGAAGAGATCCTCTATCCAAATTAATCCCAGTGACGTGAACCCTGATCCAGGCCCTTCAGTGGTGGCAGGATCAGAGCAATCTGAGACAGGGGGTGCCTTTCATCCCTCTGTCCCATTCCTTGGCCCTTACTACAGATGCATCCCTCTTGGGATGGGGAGCTCACATGGGTGACCTCTCCGCCCAGGGATTATGGTCCCCTCAGGAATCTCTGCTCCACATCAATCTGTTGGAACTCAGAGCTGTTTTTCTAGCACTTCAGGTTTTCTCTGCATCTGTTCAGAACAAGGTGGTACAGATCAGAACAGACAACACCACTACAATGTGGTACATCAACAAACAAGGGGGCACTCAGTCTTCAGCCTTGTGCACCGAGGCAATAAAGTTGTGGTCTCTGGCTTACTCCCTGAACACTTCCCTCATAGCAGTTCACCTCCCAGGCAAGGACAATGTCCTGGCAGATGCCCTCAGCAGGTTTTCCCAGGGCCATCACGAATGGTCACTGGATCCCCTAGTACCGAGGATAGTGTTTGCCAGATGGGGCACTCCTCAGATAGATCTTTTCGCAGCCCCAGACAATTATCAACTTCCACTGTTTTGTTGCAGGCCCCCAGTGTTGGGCTCAGTTCCCTTGGATGCCTTTCTCCTCGATTGGGAAGGGAAGTTTCTTTATGCCTTCCCTCTCCTGTTCAAAGTACTAGTCAAAATCAGGTCTCAGCCTTGCAAAATGATCCTGATTGCTCCAGACTGGGCCAGGCAGCCCTGGTACCCTCCTTCTGTCCTTAGCAGTCCATCTTCCCCTGTGTTTCCCCAGGAATCACAATCTGTTAACCTGTGCTCAGGGGAGAGTTTGGTATCCGAATCTCAAATCCCTCAACCTCAAGGCTTGGCTCTTGAGCAGTTAGAGTTTGTTGATTTGCAACTTTCTCAAAGTGTTCTCGAAATCCTGAAGGCTGCTAGGAAGCCTTCCACCAGGGCTACCTATAACTCCAAGTGGAAAAGGTTTTGCATATGGTGTTCTGGGAAGCATGTTTCCCCAGAATCTGCTGATCTACCCACTGTATTGGACTACATGGTCCATCTTAATTCTTTGGGACTGAGACCAGCCACCCTGAAAGTGCACTTGGCTGCTGTCTCTGCCTTCATTTCAGCAGGGAAGCCCTCTTCTCTTTCTGCTCATCCTGTATTTTCCAAGTTTTTTTAAAGGATTGCTTCACACCCCCTGGGGGGGAAATGCTACAAGTCTCGATGGCTGAGAGGGACCTGGGGGTGGTGGTGGCTGTCAAGATGAACAACTCTGAGACTTGTAGGAGGGCAGCAGCCAAAGCCAACAGGATGCTGGGATGCATCATGAGGATCACCTCAGAGAGGGAAGTGATACTCCTCTGTTATAACTGCTTGTGAGGCCGCACCTTGAGTACTCGTGCAGTTTTGGAGCCACATACTTAAGAGGGACATTAACCTCCTGGAGAGGGTCCAGAGGAGGGCAACCAAAATGATTTGGGGCTTGGGGACAGGACCTATGAGAAGAGGCTCGAAGAGCTAAATATGTACACATTGGAAGAAGAAGGGACGGGGGACATGATAGAGATCTTCAGGTACATGAAGAGGGTAAATAGGGGAGGAACAGTCAGGGTGCTTCAAGGAAGGAGGAAGGGGCCACTAGAGGGCATGGGTGGAAGCTGGAGGAAGATTCAGGGGAGAAAGGAGGTGGCTACTTCACTGAGGAGGGTGGTGGAGCCATGGAATGCACTGCCAGGGGGCTGGTGGAGCAGAGACAGTGTAGGTGTTCAAGAGGGGTGGGACAGGTACAGGGAAGGGTTCTGGAAGCAAAATCCAATGCAGCAAGAATATCTGGAACTGGGAAGGGAGAAGCCAGAAAAGGCGAGGGGGACAGCAAGGTCAGCACCCAGGGTGGGGGATGACCAAACGAGCAGACACGAAAGACCGTTAGGCCTATTCTGCTGGCATTTTAGTATGTTAGTACACCAATCCTCCATTCAGAGACCCTGCCCCGGCTTGGGATCTTAATGTATGCATTGCTCAGCTAATGCAACCCCCCTTTGAGCCTCTGTCTTCGGCAGAGCTTAAGTATTTGACTTGGAAAACTGTATTTCTGGTAGCCATCACTTCTGCCAGGCGTATAAGTGAGTTACAGGCTTTATCAGTAGAAACTGACTTTATTTCCTTTCACAGGGATAAAGTGGTCCTCAGGACTAACAGGAAGTTTTGCCTAAGGTGGTTTCAGATTTCCACCTTAACCAATCTATTTCACTTCCAGTGTTCTTCACTGACCATTCCTCCTCTGGTGAGAGGAGGCTACTGCCTCAGATGTTAGAGGCCCTAAGTTACTACATAGAAGCGTGCCAAAGGGTCACAGGTTTGACTCCTCCAACTGTTTCTCACTTATGGTGAGGTTGGGAAAGGAGACCTGCCACCAAGAGATCCATTGCCAGGTGGATCGTTTCTTGTATCCAATTTTGCTATCAAAAGCTGGGTAAGGTTCCCCCCTCAGCCTGAGGGCTCACTCTACCAGAGGTACAGCTGCATCTCTAGCTGCTGCTAGAGACATCCTATCTTGGAGATATGTCAGGCAGCTACTTGGAAGACAGTACACACTTTCACCAAGCATTACTCCCTGGATATTCAAGCCAGGAGGGATGCTCGGTTTGGCACAGCCGTGCTTCAGAGCCTATTCCCTAAGTAGGTTCTGTCCCTCCTCCATGGAGGTACTGCTGTGTAGTCTGCAATATTCATAATATAGCAACACTTCATGTTGTTTGAAGAAAAAATTACTCACCTTAGTAATGTTGTTTCTTCTAATGGAGTCTTGCTATATTATGACCTCCCCACCAGCCTGCCCCTCTCAGAACTCCTACTTTGGGGTATGGGGTGGGTAGTCCTCTGTTGGCATTTATTGATGCCCTCTTTCATGTTTGGGTGTTGTGTTTATTTAGTTATTCTATCTTAATTTTCTGGTCCACTGACTTGAGTCTTTGTGTTGGGACCAGCAAAATGTGTTAATATATTAGTGGCCAGTTGGCTGAGTGTAGGTTACAGCTTCACACAGAACCTTAGTGAGTTTTTGCTCATAAAGATCTGACGGTTTCGGTTTGAAACCAGCCAAACAGAGCTTCTGAACCGAGCTAGCGCTCTAAGCTCCATACTCTGCATGGAAGTTAACTCTTTCACCTCCGGAGCAGTTCTAAGGCTGGGGAAAACTGCAATAGTCATAATATAGTAAGACTCCATTAGAAGAAACAACATTACTAAGGTGAGTAATTTTTTCTTCTGTATGGATTCCCTCCAGTTCCTATCATCCAGAGAGTGTTTTTCAGATTGGAGGCACATGTGGACAGGATGATCCTAGTGGCCCCCTGCTTCCCATAGCAAATATGGTTTCCACCGCTGAATCTACTTTATGTCAGGAAGCCAAGGGTTCTGCCACTCCAGACAGATGTATTGACTCAGGGGCAGCTAGTCCATCCCAACCTGCACTCTTTCCATTCAGGCTTTGCTCCTGAAGAGATAGACATGAACAGGTTCAAGGTATCTCAAAGGGTCTCTGAAATACTTTTGGCTACATGTAAACCTTCCACTAGGAAGACATACACAGCCAAGTAGAAAAGGTTTTCCATCTGGTGCTCCATACCCCCCCCCATAGACTCTTTTGGGTGTCCACCTGAAAAGATTTTGGAGTACTTATTGGACCTTTCTGATGCTGACCTGCACTGCAGTATTCTACAGTTAAGGTCCACCTATGTGCTGTGTAGAGAATACTGGTGGTGCAACCATAAACAACCAGCCCATGCTGCCAGAGAGGGGTTCTAATTAAATCAGGCCTCAGAAGCAAAGCTCATGAGGTCCAGTGTAGTCAGAAACCCAAGTTGGCAGCACAAGCTGGTTGGACATGTGGTTACCGAACTAGTGTGTGTGTGTGTCAGTGTTAGAACTGCTAAGTCACTGGTGGGAGTTGCAGGTCAGTTCCACTTTCACACTCACTCTCACCCAGCGGCACGGTGGTTTTGTTTATTTATTTATTTATTTGCTTTTGTTTATCAGGTAAGCACACTAAACAACCAAGTGCCTATTTTCAGGTGCGACCCGGGAGGATTACAGTTGTACATACAAGAGCATCAGGCAGAACAGGGTGCATACAGAGCATCAGAACATAGATTACATCAAGAGTTGCATCATGAACATAAAAACAAACAAAAAAATAATGTGTGCACATTGGTTCTGGGCACAGGTGGCCACAGGTTTCTGATCAGCCGATATGTTGTTGCACCACAATAGGGTACAGCCACATTCCATGAACTTTGAACTGTGGTACAACAACATTTCAGCATGGATGGAAATCCATAAGCAGCAAGGACCTACTATACACTGTATCAGCATACCATGAACCTGTAGGTTCCCCTCTTTCTGGCAGAGTTGCCACTGTTTAAGAGGTTCTTCAGGTGTATTCTGGCATACCAGGGCATTATATTCCAGCCAAACCACATTGGGGCCTCAAACTCTGCATGGCCATGCAGTGTTTTCAGTCAGTCTGCTGCCCATTGGCTTGCTTTAGCTCTATGTCTCTATGGAGTGTTTCTTATTTCTAGTGGCACATTTCAAAGAACTGTGATTCCACTCCTGTTTGTGTCTTCTGTTCTCAGTCTTTGCAGATTGTGTGAGAGTTTCTTTGGCACCATGTACTCCTGCTTAAAGCAGAACCAGTCTAAATGTTCATTGTGATTTGCATTTACATCTAATTAGAAACGTAGAATTTGATGGCAGATAAGGACCGCTTGGCCCACCTAGTCTGCCCATTATGGGAATATGTGTGATTTTGTATTTCTGTATACCTAAGAACCAAATTACTTCCTGTTTCTTTCTCTCCATGAAGTTAGCTACTGTGAGGCGATTTTGAAAATCCAGTTGTAGAAATGAAAGGAAAATATACCTAAAATTCACTTATCTGCACAGCAGGCTAAATCTAAATGTATCTGGAGTTTTAACAGAGGGGGCAGTTCAGGTAGTTCACACCTTCTTGGAAACCAGGACAATGCTTCTTAATCTGTCAAGCCTCAGATATTTTGAAATCAAAGACTGAAGTTCTGGAGCTCCTCAGGGCTGCTTTCCAGTTCCTTTTGTGAAGCTTCAGAGGAGATTTCCTAGTGGATGTTCAGTGATAACTGCTCACAAGCACAGGGTGGCAGCTAGTCACTGTTGTGATATAAGCAACACCTCCGTAGATGTCTGCTTCCCATTTTCTTTATGTGTCCAAAAGTGCCAGTGAGATTCAGTTGTTCATCATGGGGTGTGGAGCCCACTGCCAGGAGTTCAGAGCCAATAATGCTAGCCTCCCTGAGACCACAATCACAATATAAACCTTTTCATAACGTGAGCATCGCTGTCAATCTTTCAAGTCCTAGAGAATATGATTTTAAGTTAGTTGGCTCTGCTAGAGCTAGGCAACAATGTTTAAGTTCAGGCCACTCATAAGTCGGAGTGAACAATGTACTAGTTGACAATTTTACCCACACAGCAGATCCTCATTAGTGGTCTGTAGAGGACAATGTAATGCAGTCCCTTTTAGACAATGGCTGAGCTGGAAATGGACCAATTTTGCTTCCATCCAGATCCATACAGCCTCATGCTGGTCTAAGTAAATCTAATAACCCCTACTTCGACTGAGGGTGACCAAGGGCCCAGTAGACTTCCTCTGTGGCCTCCTTTGCTGCCATAGTTCTAGGGTCAACTTTTATATCCAAGCCTTCAGCCTCTGCATTTGAAAGCTGGGCTTCAGAAGTGATAGAAGTTGCCAGGTTCAGAGTGTCAGATTGTGTAGTGCATGTCTTGTTGGCAATAAGAAACTCTTCCACCAGAAAGGACCTGCAGGCATGCTACAAAGTGGTCTGTCAAAAATAGGCTAGTCAGTCTACTGCACTTAACTGGATAAATCAAAGCAGAAATAAAATACGTGACATCAAAGTCAGAATTTCTCCAAGACCACCATGTATAGTCGAATCAGTTCATACAGCGCAAACATTTACAGGACTGCAAAAATGGAAGCCACCAGACTTTGTTATGGCATATTCAACCATAAAAATGACCGTGTCATTTATGGAAAGAGTAGCACCTTCGGTACTTGAATTGTGTTGGGCAGGCACCTTGTCTTCTTTGCTTTCATTCACACATTTCAGAGGGGGCACTCTAGTTTTACTGAGGCAGCTTTTGGGTGCAGAATGCTGTAATCCCTTGTCAGAAGATAAAAGAAAACAGAATCATTAGGAATGATGTTCTCCCTCCTTTCATGAAAAAATGGTGCCTGGGTGTCTGTGACTACAGCCAGGAGAGTAACTGAGCTACAGTTTGTTTGCATTGACCCTAACCATTTAGTTTTCTTTAAAGAAAAGGTAGTCCTTAACATCATCCAAGGTTCCTGCCTGAAGATCTTCCTGGACATAAAGTCTCCACCACTCATTCACACTGATCCCAGGAGGGATAGCATGAAGAGGAAAGGGAGGAAAGTGCACAGGAGGGGGTGCTCCTTGAATTGGAGTTAAGAAACCCAGTACCCGAGGTGGTGCCAGTGTCAGAAATGGCACTGGATGCGGCACTGTGGACAGCGGCACATGTGGCACTTTCAAGACTGGTGTTGAAGGCGGCACTGCAGCCAGCACCGCATGGGTGCTTGGGGACCCCAACCCAAACTCCAGGGCACCAAAGGATGAAGATCTGAGAACATGAAAAGGAGAAGAACTTGAGGCTGAGCGGTGCCGGGTTCCTGATGAATATTAGGAATGGGCCCACTTCTTTTTGTGCCTTCGGGAAGACCGCCCTTCCTCCCGAGCACCAGACTGCCCATAGTCAAACCCCCCTCCCAATAGAGGGCAGTGAACCGGATCCAGCCCTGCTGAAATTACAGCTTTCATGAGAAGTCTTCCTACCATCACCAGCTCCGCTCATGGTCAACTCCATCAAAGACGGGCTGAAGAAGACTTCTCTGTTCTTTCTTGATGAAGAAACCTTTTTATTTAAATAATAAACTAAGAATATACTAAACTAAATCAATACTGAGCATCTATTCTGCTGTCATATAGACGTGAAGATTTGACTCCTGGTGGGCGAGCGACATCGTCATTAAAGCGCACTCGACAGTGGGGAAAAAAGTAACTGAAGTGGTTGGAGAGTTGATGCCCAGATAGCCTATATGGTGTCAGCCTGTCTTGCAGCACTGCACATGTGCGGTCCTACCTCGGTGCTGGCCCTCCTGAAGATTTTTGGCTCCTGCTAGGTCCTAGCACCTCCAGCGTAGTTCCCCATCAGTGTGAATAAGTGGTGGAGACTTCGTCCAAGAAGATCAAGAATTACAGTAGTTACGTAATTTTCATTTTCTGATCTTTTTATTCTATTTGGCTGCTTTTGTTGTCTTCATTTTTTCCTTAAGGTCCAGTGCAAATAGAAATACAATAAAGTAACCTCTGGTCATCTTCATGGCAAGAGGTCACTTTGTTTTTTTCATTATTGTGATTGCAGTCATTTGGGAGGGAAGTCATATAGTTGTTCGCTGCATTTGGTGATTCTTTTCCAGTAGCCTGGGACCAGAAATAACCTGTCCTGTTGGTCAGTCTCATGTTTTTTCCACTGGTATGTCTTTGCCTCTCTCCATGTCCTTTAAGGACTGGGGATGTTGGCACCTCTGTGGTAACTTCTAGGTCCATCCCCTTTACAGAAGTATGCTGGCTGGTTGTTATTTGGGCATTCACCAACGCTTTCACTTCTCTCTCCATTCTCGTAGGGACACAGATTTTGGTTTTGTTGTTTGGAACAGTTTATTCTCTTAATTTGTATAATAAAGGTACCTACCACACAACTGGAGTGCCAGGTGGAGACGGTGATGAAGATGAGGTAACAAACACAGAAGGGCAGTGCATTTCACAAAGAACATATGACTTAGAATGCCGATAGCACACTTAAAAGGAGTTTATTTCAAAAACATAAGGGAGCAGGTCACAGAAACATAAGTACCGAAGTACTAGTGTGGATAAACTCCTGTTTTTTCTGTGCTAGTAGTACTTGTGTTTTTATGACCTGTTGCCTTACTCTTTTTTTAAGTAAACCCTTTAGAGTCTAAAATCCACATACCAGGCTGTGTATCTCTGTGGTCTGTGCTGCCCTTCTTCATTGTTAACATATTCTCTAAACTGACATACTGTAGTTTTCTCCCTCCTTTCTGTGATGCAGCTTGTAGTCTCTGATAGTCTATGGCTAGGGTCAAATCCACAGTTGGCTGAAAAAGTTGCATACTTGCAGTGGTGTTTCTTTTAATGTATTCATCTACAGCTACACATGCCCCACTCTTCCTCCCCAACTGGTCCTTTTAGGAGTGTTTGTCTGAGTAAAGCTCACTTTTATAAGAAAGATTTAGTGGTTTTAGGGAACTGGATGTGAGAGACGAGGGGGGGGGCATAGTGCATGTGAAGCAGTTCAGATTCTGTTGAACAACTCCAAGTTTGGTTCTTTGAACCAGAATTCTGCTCACGTGTGGTGATGCATGAATCCCAGTAGAAACCTTGTTATAACTTTTTCTTCCAGTCCTTTATTAAAATATTCAGGAAATCTGTTAGTAAAAGGTGCATAAAATGTTGCAGAATAGATCTTAAATGTGTCAAAGCACCATTTGTAGTATTACACATTTAGGTATGTTATGCTTTGCATTTTCATAATCATTTTATTTCTGTGTTTTAGAAACTATGTAAGTCATAACCCATGACAAGCTGTATGGTAATGCAAAAACAGTGCACACCCCAGGTGTGAAGAGGTACAGGGCATTAACATAGAGTGTCTTTACATCCCTAGAAAGTGCATTGATTTACAACATATCCTGGAGTGGGTTACTGCATGTATAAAATGGCTTTCAGATGTTTAATAAATAAAATTTTCGACTTTAGAGATTTAAAACATGACTGTACATCGGCATAAAATCAATGCACAGTCATGTGATTGTTCTCAGCCAATCAGGTTTATTTGCTTTTCAGAGTCATTTTAAAATTGTCTTTAACACTTCCTTTGCATATATATGTTTAAGGCCTTTGTGTAGCTAACTAATTTTCTGTTATCATACTTTTTCGTATTCTATTTTAATGGTCCATTAGCTTTAGCATTCACAGGAGCTGAAGAACAGACAGTTTTTAGTATGGTTTTACTGTGATGTATCAGAGAATTTGTGTAAACAATATACAATGCATATATACATATACAAATATATTTAATTTCCGTTAATTTATAATATTAAAATTTGTAAATGCCATACATATGTTTACATCAGTATGCATGTTATTTTTTTTTAAACAAACAATTCAAAGTTTTTTATATATTAATATTTGTGTAATCGACTTGCTTGTCCTTCTGCTCAGTTGCCTTTTTATCATGTTCAGAAAGCTTTTCTACACCACACTGGAGCATTTTGTTTTATAAAGAATAGTTCACAAAGTTGTGTTACAGAGAAAGCTGCCAAATACACAACCTTCTTGCTTGTATTTATCACACCTGTTTCATGTATTTTATTATGACTCAAAGGTGTGTTAGAAAGTCACTGTAACTGCACATCTGAAAGATCAGCAATAACAGAGTGCTTTATGTATCTGTTTGTGACAAGTTGGACTATGGTAGATGGAGAAGCAACATGCTGGGTTTAAAGTTCACAGAAGAAAATGTACTTTTATTGCTCCAAATGTAAGTTATTGCTCCAGAAAAGCATAATCAGTCAGTTCAACTTCTCCAGCCTGGTCAGGTAACATAAAGGTTAACACAAAAAGTTATTTCAGGCTAACTTGACAAAAGGAATCTTTGAACCACCTAGGTGGGCCAGCAGTTTTTTCAATATACAGTCTCAAAGCAAACGGTTTGTGGGCCAGCAGTTTTGAATGCACAGACTCAAATAAAACACAAACAGTTTTCCCTTTTAGCCTTATATGCAGGCTGTTATCAGCAGTACATTCCACTCACTGTTTTTGGCCCAGCTGGCCAGGGTGATCCTTTACCTCAGAACTCTCTGCTCTAGAAATGGTCTTTTTCTCAGCAGCAGGTTTCAACTTCTCTCCAAAGGATCTCTCCAACAGTTAACCATTCTCCTTGGCTTTCTGCTCTGGTTCCTGTCTGACATTTCACCCTCCATCTTGCAGAGTTCTCTGTCTAGGAGTATCTCCTCCCTGCAGCAGTTTCCAGCTTCTAACTGACTCCTTGCTGGATTCTCCCTGCCTTTCAACAATCCCTCTAATCAGCAACACCTGGGAAGGCACCCTTCCCCTTGCTTGTTCATGTTGCATTCCCCGCACTTCCTCATCCTCAGCCAAGGTTTTAACCTCTTGTTTCCCAGGGCAGTGTTTACACTGTCATATACCTCCCCTCTTTGTGCGAAGGTGCAGTTGGTCGGCCCCTGACCATTCCCCTCCCAGGACAGGAAGTTCACGTTTCCATTCTGGGTCCCGGCCCGGTGGTGCACCATAAAGGAAAATGGCTGGAGGACCAGGAACCACTTGGCGATGCAGAGGTTGTCATCCTTCATCACCTGTAGCCACCTCAGAGGGGTATGATCTGTGACTAGGATAAACTGCCGGCCATGCAGGTAGTAGCAGAGGGTATCCACAGCCCACTTGACTGCGAGACACTCTTTCTCTATCACCACATAGTTTTTCTCCCGAGCAAAGAGTTTCCGACTGAGGTAGAGGATAGGATGTTCCTCCCCCTCAAACTCCTGGGAGAACATGGCTCCTAGCCCTACTTCAGAGGCATCTGTCTGCAGGATAAAGGTCCTATTGAAGTCAGGACTGCGTAACACTGCCTGTTTCCACAGTGTTGCTTTGAGTTGTGTGAAGGCCTAGTCACACTCCATTGACCATTGGACCTTACTGGGGGCAGATTTCTGGATGAGGTCTATAAGGGGGCTGGCAAGGGTGGAGAAGTGCAGTATGAACCTGTGGTAATACCCTGCCAATACTAAGAAGGCCCTCACCTGAGTTTTTGTGGTGGGTATTGGGCACTTGGCTACAGCTTGGACCTTACTGACCAAGGGTCTCACCTGTCCATTGCCTATACAGTACCCTAAGTACTTTGTTTCAGCTTTGCCCAAAGCACACTTTGCTAGATTGGCCATCAGCCTTGCTTCTTGTAAGGACTGTAGTACGGCTGCCACCTTGGATATGTGGGACTCCCAATCAATGCTGCGGATCACCATGTCATCTAGGTAAGCAGCTGCATAGTGGGCATGGGTTCATAGCAAGCGATTCATGAGCCTTTGAAAAGTTGCAGGCGCCCCATGTAAGTCAAAAGGCATGGTACGGAACTGGTATAGCCCAAAGGGGGTAGCAAATGCTGTCTTTTCCCGAGACTCCGGGGTCAAAGGGATTTTCCAGTACCCTTTCATTAGGTCTAAAGTCATGATGTATTTGGCTTCCCCTAGTCTATCCAACAGTTCATCTACCCGGAGCTTGGGGTAGGCATCGAACTTCGAGAGGGCATTGACCCTGCGAAAATCAATACAGAAGCGGATAGCCCCACTTTCTTTTGGTACTAACACTATGGGGCTACACCAATCACTGCTGGATTCCTCAATCACCCTGTACTCTAGCATGTCCTGCAACTCCTTAACAGTGTCTCGTATGGCTTCTGTCAAGCGATACGGTCGCTGCAGCGCCTTCTCCTCTGGCTCTGTTTCTATATGATGAGCTATCATATGGGTTGTCCCTGGGAGGAAGGAGAAAACATCCAAAAACTGGCTTACCAACTCTCCTAGTTGCTGTTTCTGTTTGTGAGACAGCTGTTCTTCCATTGGGACTTGTATCCCCGGATTCTCATCCGGCACTTGGGGTCCCAGATCCACTATTTCTGGTTCAGGGGAAATCAACAGGCTATCCCTCTGGTTCCAGAATTTCAGCAAATTGACATGGTAGATTTGGGTCTCTTTTTGCCTCTGTGGCTGGCAAACTTTATAGTCAACTGGGCCCACCCTCTGGGTAACTTCGTAAGGCCCCTTCCACTTGGCTAGAAGCTTGTTCTGGCTGCTCGGCAACAAAACTAGTACCTGATCCCCTGGTTTATATTCCCTCAACTGGGCTCCTTGATTATAGTAGTACTGTTGTCTTTGTTGAACCTTCACCAGATTCTCTCGGGCAAATTTCCCCACCCGATCTAATCTTTCCCTCAATTGCAGCACATATTGCACCACATTTTCAGTCTTGGGGTTTGGTTTCTCCCACATCTCCTTTACTACATAAAGAACACCTCATGCTCAGCACCCATAGAGGAGTTCAAAAGGAACAAACCCTGTAGAAGCTTGAGGGACTTCCCACATTGTGAACATCAGTAAGAGAAGTAACTTGTCCCAGTCCCTGACCTCAGTGGTTATGAACTTTCGAAGCATCGTTTTAAGGGTTTTGTTGAATCGCTCCATGAGGTCATCCATCTGGGGATGGTAGATAGAGGTCCTTATGGAGCTGATTCCCAATAAAGTACAAACCTCCTGAGTCAGGCGAGACATGAAGTTAGTTCCCTGGTCAGTCAACATTTTCTTCGGTATTCCCATATGACTAAAGACCTTTAATAGTTCCCCGGCTACAATTTTGGCTGAAATGTTTCGTAACAGGATGGCCTCGGGGTACCGGGTAGCATAGTCTACAATCACCAGAATGTATTGATACCCCCCTGCACTTTTTCAAGGGTGCCACTATATTAACCCCAATCCAGTCAAATGGTGTCTCCATAACAGGTAAGGGCACTAAAGGGGCACTTGGACTGTTCTTTGGAGCTACTAACTGGCACTCGGAACAAGATGCACAATAATCTTTAACATGTTGATAGATACCCGGCCAAAAGAATTGGGGTAACAGTCAGGCTAGTGTATTCTCTACCTCACAGTGCCCTGCCACAGGAATAGAGTGGGCGAGGCCTAGTAATTCCCTCTGAAAGACTTGAGGGATTAGCGACTGATGCCAGGTGTCCCCGTCTGGGCCTCCTTACTAACTTGATACAGGATCCCCCCCTTATAATTCAAAATGAGGATAGCATGCTGCCCTATTCTCGTCTACCACTTCTCCTTCCCTGACAGCCAACTGGGTGTATACCCGGCTGAGTATACCATTGGCCCGTTGTTCTTTGGCAATGTCTGGGCAGTGCTTTAACACATCTTGCTCTGATAAGGACGGCCCTCCGGGACTTTGGTTAGGTGGGTCAGTGTTAGGGTCAAGCTGTGGGTCTGGACCAACTTTTGCCTTTGCTTCACCTCCCTCCTGTGCACCTGCCCCTTCGGGACCCCTTTTCTTTGTTGCCCTATGTTCTCACTTAGATTTGTGCGTTCTCATCTGGGAGTTAAAAATCCCTGGGTTCAGAAAGGGAAAAACTTCTCCCAGCTGCAGGTGACGGGCCCCCACTCCCTTCATGACCCTGAGAATGCGTAATTACCAAAGATAAGGCTGCTTTCCATAAGACATCAAACCATTTCCAATCTTTCCCCAGTAACACCGGATGGGGTAGCCCTGGGGCAACCCCCACCTTTATAGTCTCTGTTTGGGTCCCCAGAGTAAGTGTAACCATATCACCAGGGTAAGCCCTTACATCCCTATGCACACATAAGATAGGGACGGGGTTCTGGTCCTGCCAGCATCGGGAGTTCACAAGGGCCACCCTGACTAGGGTCTGGCGGCTTCCTGAGTCCACCAGATCCTCCATCTCTATCACTTCTACCTTGACAGGGACCACAAAATCTTGGAATTCAGAGCCCCCACCCCCACTGTGCAGTGAATACATCTGTAAACATGCAGTCTATGAAGGTACAGTCCATATGGGGGCAGTTCTTTGCAAAGTGACCCTTCTGTCCACATGAGAAACATGCCCCTGTGTCTCAGCTATGGGGTGAGCCTCCGGGTTTAGGCAGTGGGTCCTCAGGAAATGTCTCCCTGGGCTGCTGGGCTGTCGTCTTTCCCAGAGTCTGACCCTTATTTGGCCTATAACCTCCCTCCCTACATGCTCAAGGTCCTTTCACAGTTCAAGCCAATATTCCTTCAGTCTGGCTCCCGGGACAATTGCCCATCTTCCTAGGTGGCCTTGTAAGCTGGGTCATGGGGCAGGAGGAGAGTTCAGGATCCAGCACTTGTTCTGAGATCTGCATGGCCTCTGCTAGCATGGTGATCTTCTGTTTGTGGACCCAGCTCTGAATTCCTGGGGGCAGAATGTTCAGAAATTGTTCCAAGATGATTAACTCGGCCACCTCGGGGCCACTGCGTCCTTCGGGTTTTAGCCAATGCCAACATAGGTCCTGCAATTGTTGTCCACTGCTCTAGGCTGTGCATCTGCTGCAAATTTGAAGCTCCAGAACCTCTGTCGATAACTTTCTAAATTGATGCCTAGGTGGTCCAGGATTGCCGCTTTCACCTCTGTGTACTCTCCAGCTATGGTACTGTCCATTGCTCGATAGGCTACTTGGGCTTACCCGGTCAGACAGGGGGCAAGGCAGATAGCCCATTGGAGTCTGGACCATCCAGCAGCTTCCGCCACTCACTCAAACGTTACCAGGAAGGCCTCGGGATCATCCTCGGATGTCATTTTGGTTAGCACGTCGTTCATCCTAGTATCCCCTGGCCCCACAATAGCCAGACCAGCCTCACCAGTAGGATCTTGGTGTGGCTGTTGCACCAGGGACAGCAGGAGCTGCTGCTGTTGTTGCCCCAGCTGTATAAGAAACTGCTGTTGTGCCTCCTGTTGGGCTTGCTGTTCTTGTTGGGCCCGCTGTTGCGCCTCCTGATGCTGCTGAGCCAGCTGGGTGAGAACCTGTTGTTGCTGAGCCTGTTGTGCTTGTTACGCCTGCTGTTGTGCCTCCTGTTGTGCTTGATGAGCCCGTTGTTGCGCCTCCTGCTGCTGCTGTGCCAGCTACCTGAAAGCCTGTTGTTGTTGTTCAGCGAGGAACTTCAGCAATTTCTCCATATCCATTTTTCCAGAATGTAACTAGTCCTGCTCACTCCACCAGGGTTTCACATCCCACTTCTAAAACCATGTGCGACAAGCTGGCCTATGGTAGATTGAGAGGCAACACGCTGGGTTTAAAGTTCACAGAAGAAAATGTACTTTTCAAACAACATGAAGTCTTTCTGTATTCTGACATATGCAGTTAGCCCTAGCACTTAAACTGTTCCGGAGAGGAAAGAGTTAAATTCCATGCAGAGCACAGAACATTGAGCTCGAGCTCGGTTCAAATCTCTGTCTGCTGCCTTTGAAGTGTAACCCTCAGATTCTTTACTCCGCCTAACTGAACAGTCGCTCCGGAGATTTCTCCTCTGCTCATGGTGCTCGGTCAGTTTAAAGTTGTCAGTTTACCAATTCTTTCATTGTTTTTTCGGTTCAGATCTCTGTCTGTGGTACAGTAAGTGCTTAGGTAGTGGACTAGCTTTAAAAACTTTGTGGAAATTGTAATTTGAAATATTTTAACCGGTTCAGCTGAACTGGTTGCTGTGTAGAGGGTGTATTCTTATCTTTTCTTTAGGATTTAGTGTGTGGTACCGGTCCTTATCGGTTTTAAAAAAAAGCATGTTTTTTTAAAATACCCATAACATGGTTAGAAACCGATAAGGGGGTCTTGCCTGGCTGAAGCCGAGTAAAGGGTAAGTTTTTTCTGTTAGTATGGCTACATCTGAGAAACCCAAAAGAAAAACCGGGCCCACTGGGTTTCAACACTGCAATGTGTGTGGGGAGGCCTTTGCTAAGGCTGATCCTCACACCACTTGTGTTTATTGTCTGGGGGTTTGACCACCTCAATTCAGACTGCCACATTTGCAAGAATTTCCCTAAAGCCACCCTGGATAAAAAATTGGGCAGGCTTAGGGAAAAGGTCGAGAAGTCCACTGACCCGGATGGCCAGCCCGGTTTGGTTCCGACGAGCGAGAAGGAGTGCCCTCTGACCAGGCGATACTCCAGACAAAGGAGAGCCGATTCTGAGGATCGGTTTGGTCAAAAAGAAAAGACAAATCGGCTGGTTCGGATCCAGAACCGCATCATCCGACCGCCGAGGAAATTGCCCGAGTGATTAGCATAGTTGAATTGCTTCGTCCGGTTCTGACCAATCCGGTGCCTTTTGGCAGGCGTTTTCAGTTTGGTCGGTTCCTCCGGTTCAAGATTATGCCCCTGAAGTTTTTATGAACCAGATTTGGAGGGGGATGATGATTACGATGATGATGGTGATGATGGAGTAGAAGGTCTGGATTAGCCCATAGAACCGGACATCTCCCCAGACAGGCCTTCTGGTGTTTCCCCTCCTAGGCTTTGAGTCCCCTTCCCACTTTATGTTCTATAGGAAAGTGGCAGAAACCTTCCAGCTCCCTTTGGAAGAAGTTGTTGAGGAGCAAGAGGAGCCTTACTACGTGGAGATGATGGACATCCCAGAGTCCAAGAGGTTGTCTATTCCCCTTCATAAGTCTTTTGGGAAACGGACACAAAAGTTGTTAAAAACTCCAAATTCTTTACCTCCTGTGGACAGAAGGATGGACAAGAGGTATATGCTGTCAGGCTCAGGTACGGAGTACTTGTACCGGCAATGCAGCCATGTTAGGGTCATGCAGACTGCAGTACATGGCATCTTCTTTGGGACTCAGGCAGGCTAATTACATGGCCTATACAGCCAGGTACCAGAAGTCCAGGTGGGACACTGTACTGGAACTGACTAAGCAGGCCTCCCCCCAGCTTGCCAAGGAGCTGGAGGAGGTGGCTGCTGATGGGATTGAGGCATCGAAGATCCAGTTTCATGCTGCTGTAGACTCCAATGATGTGTCATCTAGAGTCATGGCTGCATCTGTGGCTCTTCAGAGACTAGCTTGGCTCAGATGTACTAACCTATCTCAGGATACCTAGACTAAGGCTATGGATTTCCCTGTGGTTAATAATTCTCTGTTTGGGGAGCAGACAGAGAATTATGTGAAAAAGATGGATGAATACAGGACCACCTACAGGAGTGCACAGGCCAAGGAAAGGCAGGCAACTCCTCAGAGGCAGCAAGCTAGGGGCAGGCCTTTTCATAGGCCTTTTCACCAAGTACAGGCCTCCTCTCCTTTTTCCCAGAGGGGGCTCTTCAGAGGGAGAGGCAGAAGGGGGATGAGCAGGGCTGCATCCTCCTCTCAGCCTAAGGCTTCTGCCAAGCAGACACCCTGATGTCAGCCCGGGTCAACTCCCCAATTCCTGTAGGAAGCAGGCTGGCTTGCTACTTCCAGGACTGAAAGTCTGTTACCTCAGACAAGTGGGTCCTGGAGGTAGTAAGCCAGGGACTGGCCCTCAGCTTCAAAAAATTCCCAAAGCTGAGGGCCAGGTCTTTTCCACATGCAAACATCTCTGAAACCATTGCCCTAGAGGCAGAGGTTTCATCTCTACTGGCCTTAAGGGCCATAGAGAGAGTTCCTACAATTCACAGGGGCAAAGGTCTGAACTCCAGATACTTCCTTATCTCAAAAAAACAGGGGCGTGGCCCATCCTAAACTTAAGATACCTGAACAAACATCTACTAAAGCCAAAGTTCAAAAAGGTGATTCTGGGAATAATCCTTCCCTCTCTAAGCCAGGGGACTGGCTAGCCTCCCTGGACTTAAAGGATGCCTACTTTCACATTCCCATCAGATGCTCCCACAGAAAGTACCTCAGGTTCAAACTACCTTCAGGCCATTACCAGTTCAAAGCAATGCCCTTCGGCCTAACATCAGCTCCAAGGGTGTTCACAAAATGCCTAGCAGTAGTAGTGGCATTCTTAAGGAGAAAAAATATGTCCATATTCCCATACCTGTACGACTGGCTCATTGTGGGTCAATCTTCAGACCAAGTCAAGTCAGATCTGCAAGTGGCCCAGCAAGTGCTCATTTCTCTAGGATTCCTTCTCAATCTTCCCAAGTCAGTTCTCGAGCCAGTACTACTTCTGACCTTCATAGGGATAGAACTGGATACTGTCAAGGCAAGAGCATTTCTCCCCCTGGTAAGGGTAAGGGCCGTCATAGAGCTGGCTTCTTTCTTCCACCTTCTGGTTTCTCGACCAGCAAGGCACTTCCTTCAGCTTCTGGGTCCCATGGAAGCTTCCACTGCAGTGGTCCAAGGGGCCAGATTTCAGATGAGGGACATTCAGTTTCACCTGAGGGCCTTTTGGTCTCAGAAAAAAGATACTCTAACCAAACTTATTCCAGTGACTCAGACCCTGATCCAGGCTCTTCAATGGTGGCAGGATCAGGACAATCTCAGGCAAGGGGTCCCATTCATCACTCAGTCTCATTCTGTGGTTCTAACCACAGATGCTTCTCTCCTGGGGTGGGGAGCACACCTGGGGACTCTCACAGCCCAGGGAGTGTGGTCCACTCAGGAGTCTCTTCTCCATATCAATCTCCTGGAGCTCAGGGCAGTTTACCTGGCCCTGCAAGCCTTCTTGGAATGAGTACAGAACAAGGTGGCTCAGGTCAGAACAGACAACACCACCACCATGTGGTATATAAACAAGCAGGGAGGCACTCGGTCTACGACCTTGTGCACAGAAGCAATGAAATTGTGGTCCCTGGCTTATTCTCTACAGACCTCTCTGGTAGAAGTCCACCTCCCAGAAAAAGACAATGTGCTAGCAGATGGATTGAGCAGGATTTCTCAGGGCCATCACGAATGATCCCTGCATACCCCAGTGTTAAAAGTGATTTTTCCAAGGTGGGGCACTCCAGAGATAGATCTCTTTGCAGCCCCAGACAATCACCAACTCCCTCTCTTCTTTTGCAGACCCCCAGTCTTGGGCTCAGTCCCTCTGGATGCTCTGATTCTGGATTGGGAAGGGACATTTCTGTATGCCTTCCCTCCTTTTCCTCTACTGTTCATGGTCCTGGTCAAGATAAGGGCATAATCTTGCAAAGTAATCCTGATTGCTTCAGAATGGGCCAGGCAGCCTTGGTACCCCCGTTGCTGTTCCTAGCGGTCCATCTTCCCCTATCTCTTCCCAGGAATCACAACCTGTTAACCTCTTCTCAGGGGGGATCTGGTATCCCAACCTTCGGTCTCTCAATCTCAAGGCATGGGTCTTGAAGAGTTAGAGTACACAGGTTTGCACCTCTCTCAAGGGGTTCTGGACATTCTCAAAGCCTCTAGAAAACCTGCCACCAGAAAAACTTATAACTCCAAATGGAAAAGATTCAGCATCTGGTTCTCCAAGAAGCATATATCCCCAGATACTGCTGACTTGTCTACAGTTCTGGACTACATGGTTCATCTTAATGGCCTAGGCCTCAGACCACCTACCCTCAAAGTACACTTGTCAGCTGTTTCTGCTTTTCTGTCAGTGGGAAAGCTCTCCTCACTGGCATCTCATCCTGTTTTCTGTAAATTTTTCAAGGGATTGCTTCATACCAATGCTCCCCCTTTAGGGATCCTACTCCTACTTGGGACCTTAATATTTGCATTGCTCAGCTTATGCAACCCCCTTTGAGCCTTTGTCTTCATCAGAGCTTAAGTACTTGACTTGGAAAACTGTGTTCCTGGTAGCTATTACCTCTGCCAGACGTATCAGAGAATTACAAGCTCTGTCAGTGGAGCCTGATTTTATTTCATCCCATAGAGATAAAGTGGTCCTTAGAACCAATAGAAGGTTCTTACCCAAAGTGGTTTCAGATTTTCATCTGAACCAATCCATGTCCCTCCCTGTTTTCTTCACTGATTATTCTTCTTCAGGAGAGAGAAGATTACACAGTTTGGATTTTAAAAGAGCCCTTAGCTACTACATTGAGTGTACTAAGGCACTCAAGTTTGACTCCCTTCAGTTGTTCCTCACCTATGGGGAAGTGAGAAAGGGCAAACCTGCCACCAAGAGAACTATTGCCAGGTGGATTGTCTCTTGTATGCAATTCTGCTATGAAAAGCTAGGCAGAATACCACCCTCAGGCCTGTGGACTCATTCGACTAGAGGTACAGCTGCTTCTCTGGCTGCTGCCAGGGATATACCCTTACTAGAGATATGCAAAGCAGCCACCTGGAAAACAGTCCATACATTCACCAAGCATTACTCTCTGGATATCCAGGCTAGGAGTGATGCTCAGTTTGGTACAGCAGTACTGCAGAGCCTATTCCCAAAATAGGTTTGAATCTCTCCTCCATGGAGGTACTGCCTGGTAGTCTGCCTATGTCAGAATACAGCAAGACTTCATGTTGTTTGAAGAAAAAATTACTCACCTTAGTAATTGTGTTTCTTCTAATGGAATCTTGCTGTATTCTGACCTCCTTATCTGCCTCCCCTCTCAGAATCTAGTTTTTGAGAAGTGGGTGGGCAGGTGCAGTGTTGCACCTCAGGGGTGTACTTGGCACTCCCCCTTTTTTTATCAGGGGGATTGGGTTGTTGTTATAATTTGGTAATTATTTGTTCACTACCTACGTTTTGTTTTGGATTTCTCAACTTGAGTCTTTTGGGGATCCAAAATATTTGGTTGCCTTTTGGCTAGTAAAAATCTTTACAATTTCCACTTAGTGGGAGTAGTTAGTACCAGCTCATAAGAATCTGCCGGTTACACTTCAAAGTGCAGCAGACAGAGGTTTGAACCAAGCTCGAGCTCAATGTTCTATGCTCTGCATAGAATTTAACTCTTTCCTCTCCGGAGCAGTTCAAGTGCTGGGGCTAACTGCATATGTCAGAATACAGCAAGACTCCATTAGAAGAAACACAATTACTAAGGTGAGTAATTTTTTCTTATTGCTCCAAATGTAAGTTATTGCTAAAGAAAAGTATAATCAGTCAATTCAACTTCTCCAGCCTTGTCAGGTAACATAAAGTTTAACACAAACCAGTTATTTCAGGCTGACTTGACAAAAGGAATCTTTGAACCACCTAGGTGGGCCAGCAGTTTTTTCAATATACAGTCTCAAACAAAACACACGGTTTGTGGGCCAGCAGTTTTGAATGCACAGTCTCAAATAAAACACAAGCAGTTTTCCCTTTTAGCCTTATTTGCAGGCTGTTATCAGCAGTACGTTCCACTCCCTGTTTTTGGCCCAGCTGGCTAGGCTGATACTTTATCTCAGGACTCTCTGCTCTAGAAATGGTCTCTTTCTTGGCAGCAGGTTTCAACTTCTTCCCAAAGGCTCTCTCCAACAATTAACCATTCTCCTTGGCTTTCTGCCTGGTTCCTGTCTTACATTCCTTCCTCCATCTTGCAGGGTTCTCTGCCTAGGAGTATCTTCTCCCTGCAGCAGTTTCCAGTTTCTAACTGACTCCTTGCTGGATTCTCCCTGCCTTTCAACAATCCCTCTAATCAGCAGCACCTGGGGAGGCACCCCCCCGCCTGTTCATGTTGCATTCCCTGCATTTCCTCTTCCTCAGCCAAGGTGTTAACCGCTTATTTCCCAGGGTAGTGTTTACACTGTCACACCGTTACACATATTTTACTTTTTATTTTAATGACTATTTTCATAATTTTATATTTTTATAATAACCCTTGAAAATTGACATTTGTTGCTGAAGGGCTCTCATGGCACACAAATAAGTAATCATAACACAGGCATATATAGTATATGGTTAGGGCTTATTGTGGAAGTAAATCAGTGGCTTTCAAATTCTTGTTGTAGGAGAGTTCAAAGGTCAAAAATGTTGCTGAACTATTGTTCTGACGTCACATTGATAGTACTGTACAACACTTTTTTTTGCCTTGTCCTGCAACCTGATTGGAGGAAATTAAACTCTTCACAAAAAAAGATCTGAGAAAAATGGCGGCGGCACTTAACAAGTAGTCTGGTGAGCGCTTCATAGAAAGTTTGGACATGGACAGCCATAGTTGGCTGTGTTTGCTTTCAATCTGATCAGTTTTTCTATATTTTTTTTTAATAACTGCTGCTGTTTATGGTCATGAGGTGGGGTTCCAGAGAATGGCGAGGGCTGGGATCTCTGGAATTGGCAACAGAGCAAGTCTCCAGCGAGGACTGGGAGCAAGCGGGACCGTGATCACAAGGTATGAAATTTGTGAAATGATTTTTTTTCAAAACTTGGGGGAACCATATACTATATAAAACAGTGGATGGATGACCATCCACAACTAAGACTGTGCTTCCATCTCAGGCATTTGATGACATCAGTGAGACCTCTCGAGCTTTGCTCTTGAGGTCTCTATGATGTCATCAGCACCCTTGATGGAAACACAGCCTTGTTCAAACAACATGAAGTCTTGCTATATTATAGACATTAGCAGTTTGATCCAGCTCTAGAACTGCCCCGGAGTGAAATGGTTAAAACCATTCCAAAATAGAATTTTGGCACGAGAGCAGCTCTATCTGTATCATTTCAAACTTGAACTGTCAGATTCTTTACTCCGCCTCAGTGAACAGTCGCTCCGGAGATTTCTCCTTCTGCTCGGTTCATTTCTCGGTTTAAAAGTGTTTTCTCAGTTGGATTTAACGAGAATAGTTTTATTTAACCATAAAACCGTTTGGTTCAAGCTCTATCTGTGGTAACCGTAAGTAAATGAAGGTTTTTCTGTTATGGAACTTGTAAGTTATCGGTTCGGTTTTAACCGATCAGTGGGTTTAAAACTCATTTAAAACTAAAAGTTACTATTTTAAGTGCGGTTCCCGGTTCTTATCGGTTCTAAAAAAGCGGATTTAATACGGTTTCCAATACCCGTGACACGGTAGGGAACCGATAAGGTGTCTTACCTGGCACTGCCGTTAAAGGGCAAGTTTTGGTTAGGCTGGCATTATGTCTAGAAACCCAAAGAAAAACCAGGCACTGGGTTTCAACACTGTGATGTTTGTGGGAAGTCTTTGCCAAGGCTGACCCACCCTGTGTTTATTGTCTGAGGTTTGACCACCTCCAGTCAGACTGCCAGGTATGTAAAATTTCCCTGCAGCCACCCTGGAAAAAAGATTGGGCAGGCTCAGGGAGCGAGAGGCCAAAAGTCCGCTGACCGAATGGCCAGCCCGTTCGGTGCCAACAACCAGAGGGAGTGCCCTCTGACCAGGGCCAGACTTCCTCGGCAACAGAAAGCTGGTTCTGAGGAACCAATTCCAGTAAAGAAAACAAGAAAATCAGCAGGTCTGGAGTCCAAAATTCCTTCTCCAACTGCTGCAGAGATAGCAAAAGCCATACAAATTGTCCAGTCACTGTCTCAGGGTCCGTCTGAACCACCACTATCTGATAAAGGTCGGTTCGTCCGGTCCCAGTGGTTCAGGATTATGATATGAGAATTTTATGAACCAGAGGAGGGAGGAGATTATGAACAGTATGAATGTGGCTGGGAAGGTCTGGGTGTGCCCATTGAACGGACATCTCCCAGACAGACCTTTAGAATCTCCCCTATGCTGTCTGAGTCCCATCTCATTTTATGTTTTATAAAAAAGTTGCTGAAACCCTCCAGCTTCCTTTAGAAGAGGCTGTGCATGAGCAAGAGGAGCCTGATTTTGTAGAAATGATGGATATTCCAGAGTCTAGGAGATTGTCTATTCCTTTACATAAGTCTTTTAGGAAACAAACAATTAAAATTTTAAAAGCTCCTAATTCTGTGCCTCCTGTAGATAAAAAGATGGACAGAAGGTATACATTGTCAGGCCCTGATACAGAATTCCTTTCTCAGCAATGCAGTCATGTTGGGGTAGTTCAGGTTGCTGCCTGTGATAAAGCTAATATTCCCTTGGCTTCACATCCTCCTGACAAGGATTCCAGGAAGATTGATGCCATGGCAAAAAAACAGTATATGGCAGCCTCTCTGGGACTCAGGCAAGCAAATTTTATGGCTTATGTAGCTAGGTATCAGAAATCTAGATGGGATACTGTTATGCAATTGGCCAGCAGGCCCATGGCCAGCTGGCTAGTGAACTAGAACAGGTGGCTGCTGATGGCATTGAAGCTCTAAGGTTCAGTTTCATGCTGCTGTGGATGTTAATGATGTTTCCTCTAGGGTCATGGCCACATCTGTAGCTTTTAGTAGGTTGGCCTGGCTCAGGTGTACTAGTTTGTCACAGGATACCCAGACTAAGGCTATGGATTTTCCTGTGATGGGAAATTCTCTGTTTGGAGAGCAGACAGAGAATTACATGAAAGATGGATGAATATGGGACTACTTACAAAGTGCCCAAGCTAGGGTGGCAAGCCACTCCTCAAAGGCATGCCCCAGGGGTAGGGTGAGCCTTTTCACAGGCCTTTCTATCAGACTCAGGCCTCCTCTGCCTATGCTCAGAGGGGCTTCTTCAGAAGGCAGGGGCAGGCGAGGGGTGGGCAGACCTGCTCCAACCCCCCCAGCCTAAACCTCCTGCGAAACAGGCACCCTGATGGGGTGCCAGGGCCGATTCTCCTGTACCAGTGGGGGGCAGGCTGGCTTACTTCAGTCAGAATTGGGCTTCTTTAACCTCAGACAAGTGGGTTCTGGAAGTAGTAAGCCAGGGTCTGGTTCTCAGCTTCAAAAAGTTTCAGAGTTGAGAAGCAGACTTTTTCTACCTGCAAGTGCTTCAGAGACCCTCGCTCTGGAAACAGAGGTCTCATCCTGTTAGCTCTCAGAGCAGTAGAAAGGGTTCCTCCCTGCATCAGGGCAGGGTCTATATTCAGATACTTCCTTACCCCAAAAGACAGGAGAATGGCGGCCCATTTTAGATCTCAGATATCTGAACAAGCATCTTTTGAAACCAAAGTTCAAAATGGTAACTCTGGCAATGATTTTACCTTCCTAAGGCCAGGGGACTGGCTAGCCTCCCTGGACCTCAAGGATGCCTATTTCCATGTCCTAATCAGAAGATCCCATCGAAAGTACCTCAGATTGAACTGCTCTCAGGTCATTACCAGTTCAAAGCAATGCCCTTGACCTACCTCTGCTCAAGGGTATTCACAAAGTGTCTAGCAGGGCAGTGGCCTACTTAAGGAGGCAGAGGATTGCTGTTTTTCCTATCTAGACGACTGGCTCATTGTAGGCCAGTCCCCAGAACAGGTCAAATCTCACCTGCAGGTCACCCAGCAGCTTCTCACCTCCCTGGGTTTCTGCTAAACCTACCAAAGTCGGTTCTGGAACCAGTCCAGGTACTCACCTTTATAGGGGCAATTGGACACAAAGCTAGCCAGAGCCTTTCTTCCCCAGAAAGGGTGAGCGAATTTAGTGGCTCTGGCCTTCCTTCACTCTGCAGGTCTCTCGACCAGCAAGACACTTTCTGCAGCTCCTGGTGCACATGGATGCATCCACAGCTGTTGTGCAGGGAGCCAGATTTCAGATGAGAGAGACATTCAGTTTCACTTGAGAACCTTTTGGTCTCAGAGAAGAGACCCCCTTTCCAAGTTGGTCCCAGCGACTCGAACCTTGATCCTAGCTCTCCAGTGGTGGCAGGATCAGAGCAATTTAAAGCGGGGTCCCTTCATTTCCCCTTCTCACGACTTGACTCTCACTACAGATGCTTCCCTTCTGGGTTGGGAGCCCACATGGGCGACCTTTCCACTCAGGAGTTTGGTCCCCAGGAATCTCTGCTCCACATCAATTTGCTGGAACTCAGAGCTGTCTTTTTAGCTCTTCAAGCTTTTCTGCATCTGTCCACGACAAGGTGATACAAGTCAGAACAGACAACACCACAATAATGTGGTACATCAACAAACAGGGGCACTCAGTCTTCGGCCTTGTGCACCGAGGCAATGAAGTTGTGGTCTCTGGCCTATTCCTGAACACTTCCCTCATAGCAGTTCATCTTCCAGGAAGGACAATGTCCTAGCGGATGCCCTCAGCAGGATTTCCAGGGCCATCACAAATGGTCCCTGGATCCTCAAGTGCTGTGGATAGTTTTTGCCAGGTGGGGCATCCCTCAGATAGATCTTTTTGCAGCCCCAGACAATCACAAACTTCCTCTGTTCTGTTGCAGGCCTCCAGTGCTGGGCTCAGTTCCCCTGGATGCCCTTCTTCTGGATTGGGAGGGGAAGTTCCTCTATGCTTCCCCCCTTTCCTCTCCTATTCAAAGTACTAGTCAAAATCAGATCTCAGCCTTGCAGGGTGATTCTGATTGCCCGGATGGGCCAGGCAGCCCTGGTACCCACTCCTTCTGTCTCTGACAGTCCATCTTCCCTGTGCCTCCCCAGGAATCACAATCTGTTGACTTGTGCCCAGGGAAGGGTTTGGTATCGGACCTCAAATCCCTCAACCTCAAGGCCTGGCTCTTGAGGAGTTAGAGTTGCTGATTTACACCTCTCTCAGGGTGTTCTTGAGATCCTAAAGGCTTCCAGAAAGCCTTCCACTAGAGCTACTTATAGTTCTAAATGGAAAAGGTTTTCCATTTGGTGTGCTAGGAAAAATATTTCCCAGAATCTGCTGAATTGCCCATTTTGTTAGATTACATGGTACATCTTAATTCCTTGGGTCTCAGACCAGCTACCTGAGAGTTCATTTGGCAGCTGTGTCTGCTTTTCTGTCAGCAGGAAAGTCATCCCCTCTGTCCTCTCATCCTGTGTTTTCCAAGTTTTTTAAGGGATTACTCCATACTAATCCTCCCTTTCGGGAACCGGCCCCTGCTTGGGACCTTAATGTTTGCATTGCCCAGTTAATGCAACCCCCTTTTGAACCTCTGTCTTCTGCAGAGCTTAAGTACCTAACTTGGAAAACTGTTTTTCTAGTGGCTATCACTTCTGCCAGACGCATAAGTGAATTGCAAGCCTTGTCAGTGGAGACTGACTTTATTTCTTTCCACAGGGATAAGGTAGTCCTTAGGACTAATAGGAAGTTTTTGCCTAAGGTGGTTTCAGATTTCCATCTTAATCAATCTATCTCCCTTCCAGTATTTTTCACTGATCACTCCTCTTCGGGTGAGAGGAGGTTGCACAGCCTGGATGTTAAGAGAGCTCTTAGTTATTATATAGAAGCGTACCAAAGGTCTGAGTTGAATCCTCAACTTTTCCTTACCTATGGTGAAGTTGGGAAAGGCAAACCTGCCACTAAGAGATCAATAGCCAGGTGGATTGTCTCTTGTATCCAATTTTGTTATCAGAAAGTGGGCAGAGCCCCCGGTTTGAGGGCTCATTCTACCAGGGTACAGCTCGTCTCTAGCTGCTGCCAGAGATATCCTTTATTAGAGATTTGCCAGGCTGCTACTTGGAAAGCGGTACACTTTACCAAGCATTACTCCTGGATGTCCAGGCCAGAAGAGATGCTCGGTTTGGCACAGCTGTTCTTCAGAGCCTATTCCTAAGTAGGTTCTGCCCTCCTCCATGGAGGTACTGCTGTGTATTCTGCTAATGTCTATAATATAGCAAGACTTCATGTTGTTTGAAGAAAAAATTACTCACCTTAGTAATGTTGTTTCTTCTAATGGAGTCTTGCTATATTATAGACCTCCCCAACCTGCCCCTCTCAGAACCTCTACTTGGTGGGGTTCGGGCAACTTAGTGTGGGCACTACTTATGTCCTGTTAGCATTTTGTCCCCTTTGGGACTTTGGGGGTGTGTATGTGTACGCGTGTGTGTGTTTTATTATACTTATGTTCCTTTTTCATATTATTAGAATGGTGTTAGTATTTCTGGTCCCCTGACTTGAGTCTTGGGTGTTGGGACCATTAATGGTTGTTATTATTTAGGTAGCCATTTGGCTAGTGTAGGTTATAGCTTCCACACAGACCTTAGTGAGTTTGGCTCATAAAGATCTGACAGTTCAAGTTTGAAATGACACAGATAGAGCTGCTCTCGTGCCAAAATTCTATTTTGGAATGGTTTTAACCATTTCACTCCGGGGCGGTTCTAGAGCTGGATCAAACTGCTAATGTCTATAATATAGCAAGACTCCATTAGAAGAAACAACATTACTAAGGTGAGTATTTTTTTCTTGTGGATGGTCACCCATCCACTATTCTATATATTATGTTTTTTGTTTGCTTTTTTCCCATATTAATATTTAGTGTGTAGTTACCCACTTTTTGCTAGTATTGAGTATTCACAAATGAATATATATGATACTGCTTGTTATGAATGTGCTAATGTATGTATGTAACCTCTACGAATGCTTGTATTTTGGTCAATGTGTTTATATTACATATGAGCTTTGTTTTTTTACTAATGTGCTATATATGTTATCTATATGAATGCATGTATTTTGACTTATTCGTTTACATTATATATTGTATGTGAACATTTTGTATAAGTTCAGCCCTTTGGTGCTGCAATAAAGCTACCTATTATTGCACTAGTATCTTTTGGCCATTTCAAAAAATTATCTTATGATGTTTTATATTGCTTGCAATTATATTTTGAAAGCAGTAACATTTGAACTGTTACTCAAAGAAACTTACATTTTTTAAATGAAAATGTGGAGTCCGATCAACATGTACAGAGCCTAACAATATAGTTCTGTGTCGCTTCATGTCTATACATGCCAATATAATATGTTGCTAAAAATGACAGTATTTGAAAAATTTAGTGAAAGATTCTATGTTTTTTTTTTAATCAATACAAAATATTTTATGTTTTCTTATATTGAAATATGGTCTTGCTAATATCTTATGGATATATTTACTTAGCTGATGCCAAGCTTTTGTTTAAAAAAAAACAAAACTTTCCAGACCTATTGGTTCTAAAGTCATCACAATTTAAAGAAATTATCTTTTGAAAGGTCTATCTTTGGAATTCTTGAGGTTGGAAACGTAATTTTTTTAGTGAATGCTTGAAGTCCAGCTATTAAGAATTAGCTTGGATAATACTGTTTTTTTTTGTGTGTGTTGATACTATATGTATCATTATTATTTGAACCTGCTTGTTTAGTATATAATCAGTACATGTTTTGTAGTGGTTACGCAGCCTAAAAACAGCTAATACATAGTCAATACTATTTTTTGTAGTGATAGACTCTTTTGATACTATTTGTTTTGTATCGATCCATAAAATTACGATGGTTTAAAAAAATTTAATATTTTTCCACTTTTTCTGGATTTTGGTATTACTGAAATTATTTAATTAGTAACTGTGTAGTTTTCAACATAATTTTTATTTATCTTATGACCTTAATCACGTTGCAAACTTTTCAGTCTCCACCCCCCAGCAGTACCAAATCTTCCTTGCTTTCACAGGTTCCACCTGTGAAAGTATTGGAAGAGAATATAATATGGGGACAGTGTCATCTCAGGTTTTTCTTTTTTCTTTACTTATTTTTTTAATATACTCTCATTTTGCGGTAAGTTCACAAACCACTCTAGCTTTACTCTTGCAAGTTTTGAAGTCATCACAAACCTAGGGTGTGTAAAAAAGTATTTATTTATTTTACAATATTTGTCCTGGAAAGACAGACTAAGCTGAGGTTTGTTTCCAGCTGCATCCTGGGAGCACAGGGAAGTTAAGTGACTTGCTTATGATCACACAATATGCAAGTGGTGGCTACAGGATTCAAATCCAGTTCTCCAGGTTTGCAGCTCAGTGTTCGTAAGCACTATGCCATACTGCCTCCCAAAATACCTTCTTATACACGGCCCCCAAATGTTTTTCTAAAATTTCACAAGAAATAAAAGTATGAGAGAATGGTAAGTATATAAAATACTAGCTAAATTGTATCTCCTTATTCTGCTTTTATCAGACCCATCTCTGGGATGTTGAAGGATCTTTTTTTTCTGTTATAATTTTTGTTCTGCTCCTCATCCAATGTGACTCCTACATTACCTCTGTTTTGCCTGCACAGTTTTTGACTGTGCATTTATACTTGTCATGGTTTTGACCAGATACCATTTCTTAAGCAGCTTGTGTACACTGGCTGCTCCTCTTGCATGCTTGCTTCATTATCTGTCACCTGACCAAATCCTCTGCTGTTCCCTCTAGTGCTCCAAAACCTTCCCAATAGTGGTGGGGTCTTATCTGACCCACCATGCGTTCATTCAGCAGAGGCAGCCATTTTCTCCCTTTACTTTCTCCCACCATCGAATCCCTGTTCAGATGTGACCCAACGTTTTGCCCTATAGGTGGAGGAGGAAGAACATTATGTGCTCATCCACAGTGTTAATGATGCCACCACTCCAGCCACAGAAGACATTGTTACAGTGTGCACTCTGGCTGCTGACCCCTGAAATCAGTGCTCAATGCTTCTGAATTAAATCCTGGACCCCACCAGCCTGGGGCAGGGAGTCAGAATTGGGATTCAATCCAGGGTCTATCTACATGGCAATGCAGCATACTACCATTGGGCCAGTTGTATGCCACTATTTAAAAAAAACTGACAAGCAGAGCCACTATGACATTCTTTTGACCACCACAAGTCAACTATATAGAGGATAATATATGGGCAGCCATTCACAAGAAGCCTGTGTCTGCATCAAGAGTTTTCTATGGCACCCAGGAACATGGAGAGCAAAGCTCCAGGTGGCTTACCCAACTGGGTGCTCCTCTGTCACCTGACCAAATCCTCTGCTGTTCCCTCTAGTGCTCCAAAACCTTCCCAATAATGGTGGGGGTCTCATCTGACCCACCATGCATTCATTCAGCAGGGGCAGCCATTTTCTCCCTTTACTTTCTCCCACCATCTTCTGTACCCCAGGACATGGCTTTGCTCCTGCCCCATCCCCTCACCTGACGACCACCAGGCAAATCTCCAGGTGGCAGCCCCCTGACCAGGTGCTCCCTGCCTCATGTGGATCTTCTATCCCCCGGGATGCAGCTTTGCTCCTGTTGCTGTCCCCTCACCTGCTGACCACCAGCTGAACCTCCAGGTGGCTGCCCCTGACTGAGCACTCCCCGACTGAAGCAGATCTTCTATCCCTTGGGATGCAGCTTTGCTCTTGCTGCCATCCCCATACCTGCTGACTGCCAGCCAAATCTCCAAGTGGCTTTCCCTGACCAGGTGCTCCCTGCCTGAAGTGGATCTTCTGTACCCCGGGTCACGGCTTTTCTCCTGCCACAGTCCCCTCTCCTGCCAACTGCCAGCCGAATCTCCAGGTATGGTCTTTCAAGCTGCCTTCTACCGCTCTGTTCCCAGTGCCAATTTCAGTCCCTGATTGGACAGAACTCCAGCCACTAGGATCCTGTTGCCTTCTCCAGGACTGCAGCTCCTTGCCTTTCTGTCCTGACTTGTTGGCTTGATTGTAGTTTTTTTTTTGCTTTATTTCTCTACACCTTCCTATTCCATTCTTTTTGTACCTCTTAATATCTCTCTTCTCACTCCAGGAATTCTTCAGCATGTATTGACAGGTGCAGTATGCCAGCTGGGTTAAGCTGCCCCAGAGTGGTGGAGTCAATGCAAATGAGAACGGCATTGGCCCATCAGGATAGAGAGAGGAGAGTGCTGCCTGCAGTTAGCCTGAATGACCTCAGAACTTTTTCTCCACTGAACTGGCAACACTGTCCCAGAGCTCTCTCTCTTCAGAGACCTTCGAGTGAGATATTTCTTACTTTTCAGTGCTGCCTTTGAGGTATTTTGATTGTGTGATAAGGAATAGAGGTTACATTTAAGTTAAGTGTGAATTAAGCAGGGAAGGAAAATGGGGCATTATGGGGGGAATCACACTGAGGGGTGGAAGGGCACGAATAAGGGTGGTGGGAGGCATTAGAACAGTGGATGGAGTGGGGGCACCATGGAATGAGGGTGGCAGGCACAGGGAGGATAGTAGGATGCAATGTTGTGGGGTGGCTGTTTGGATGAATATACTGTGGAAACTGGGAGGTTGTTCAATTTGTTACAGGCTGAGGAGACTGGAAGAGGAGGTACAGGGGCTCTGGAGGGAGCTGGAGAGAGTGAGGGGGGCTGGGGCAGGAGGGACCTTGGAGAGGAGTAGCTGGGAGAAGTAGAGGAGGAACAACAAGGCTAAATCCCATGAGGATGTGGGGGGTGGAGGTGAGGAGAGCAGAGGGGAAATAAGTAGAGGGAAGGCTCAGGGCAGGTGAAGGAGGAGATGGGAACCACTGCGGAGGTAGCAAGTAATAGATTTGCAGTGTTGGCACTGGAGGTGGTAGTGGAAGTGTTGGAGATGGGAAAGGGAGGAGAAGGATAATGAAGGCCCAGGAGTCAGGCTGATAAAGGAAGAAGGGGGGAGGGGAAGAGCAGGGTAGAGGTAGAGGTGGAAATGGGGGGAAGATGTAGGAGTCACAAATGGTGTGGATAGAGGTAATAAGGAGCAGGGCAGTGTGGACTCTGGAAATGTGGACAGTGAAAACAGGAGGAGGGGGTTACAGGACAAGAAGATGAGGCACTAGTGCTGGGGATTCTATACTGAAAGGGGTCAGATGGGGTGGAAGGGGAGAAAGGCACAGTCACAGCTGGGTGGAGGCTCTTCTGGGGTTAACAGCGGGCTGGGTGGGGCAGGCACTTCTCAAGTGCACATGGAGAGGGAGAGAGAAACCTCACATAGTGATGCACATGGGTACAAGCAACTTGGTGGGGGAGACAGTAAAGGTGGTAAAGGGAGGTTCGAGGAGTTGGGTAGGCAGTATGAGGAGGTGAGGGAGTTGGTAGTGTTCTCTGAGGTACTCCCAGTACCATGTGCGAGTACAGTGAGGAAAAAAAGGATAGAGGAGTTCAATGAGTAGCTGAGGGACTGGTGCCATACCAGGGAGTATGGATTAGTGTCATACTGGGGCAGGACCTGGAGCAATAGTATCCTATGTGCAGGGGACAGGTTACATTTGAGCGGGGAGGGGAAGGGAGTACTAAAATGGGGAATAGAGGGGTATATATCAACAAAGGTGGATTTAAACTAGGAGGAGGGGTGGCGAGGGGGCTGCTGATAAGAAAGGGGTCCAGAAAAGGGAGTCCAGTGAGCTCACCCCCTCTAGTTATGGGTAAAGGCAGTGGGGAAGTGGCACAGGGAGGGATGGGGAGAATAGGGGTAGGGAAGGGGAGGAGACAGGCTGGAGGCTGGTCTTACTGAATATAAGAAGCTTAAGGAATAGAACAGTGGAGTTATAGGCTCTCTTGGTGGTGGAGAGGGTGGACATTGCAGCCATCATGGAAACGTGGGCCACCCAGTACCAGGACTGGGATATGATGATTCTGGGGTTCAGGTTATTTAGAAAGGATGGGGCTAAGGAGAATGGGGAGGTGGCAATTTATGTAAGGGAAGGGGTAAAGTGTGTACAGGAGGAAGGGAGGAGGGGAGGATAGAAGCACTATGGATGCAGTTCCCAGATGCAAAGAATGGGACACTGAGAATGGGGGTGGTGTACATGCCACCAGCTCAGGGGATTGACCTGGATAGGGAATTAGCTGAACAAATTAGGAGGGTCTGCAGGAAGGGGAGCACAGTGGTGGTGGAGAATGTCAACCTACCGGGGGTCAAGTGGGGCACCCCATCCACCACGAGTGCAAGGGAGTGGGTCCTGCTAGAAGCATTTCAAGACAGCTTTCTGACACAGCTGGTCCAGGGGCCAACTCAGTTAGAAAGGACTCTGGACCGTGTACTGGATAACAGGGAAGCTGTAAGGAATTTGGAAGTGGAGGAACTACTGGCTGAGAGTTTCCACTATTCGGTGTGGTTCATGCTCAACATGGGGAGGGAAACAGGGGGCACGGGTACAAGGGTGATTGAGTTTAGGGGGCAGACTTTAAGAATATGGGGGAAATTTTGGGCAGGCACCTGGCAGGAATGCAACCTCACATGGATGCAAACCAGAAATGGGACATCATAACGGAAGGCCTGGCAGAGGCAACAGAGTCTTACACTAGGAAAAAAAGCAAGAAGGGAAGGGCAAAGAAACCCAGTTGACTGACACAGGAGGTTATGGAAAGGGTGAGGGCCAAGAGGGCAGCATTTCGAAAGTGCAGGAAATCGAGGAGGGTTGAAGATAAGGATACATGCATGGAGAAGTCCAAGAAGGTTACCAGACTGGTCAGGGCAGCTAAGGCATCCAGGGAGCTGAGACTGGTGCAGGGAATTAAAAGTGGAGAAAAAGGCTTCTTCCACTATATCAGAGAGAGAAGAAAGAGCAAGGATCAGCTGGTGAGGATTAAGAAGGATGGGGGTGGGTGGAGAAAGGGGCAGAGCAGACAGAGGCACTGAACAAATACTTCTGCTCTGTATTTATGCAACAGATGGGGGCAGATACACCAAGTGAGGGGGGGCTTGGGTGGAGGGGACGACAGATGTAGGGATTACAGAGAGTAGGGTACTAGATGGGTTGAGGGCATTAATCATCATCATCAACAATTTTATTGTATGGTTAACAAAACCTTCACAATTAATTACACAAATGCATAAAATCACGTAAAAATAGGAAATAAAACATTACTACTTCATGCTACATAACTTAACATAAAATCAATCATATGCGCTCCTTTGTACAGCCATGGCCCAAAAGGTTAAGCCTCAGAATTTATATGATAGGGCTATCCTATATAATAGGATTCTGAAATTCATATATGTGTGCTTAGTCAATTATATAACTGTAATTTTTCCCCAAACTTGTTTAATTTCAGTGAAATAGTTAGGCAGCCTTTTTATTGTCCGTTCATCTTCTGTATGTATCAGAATATCCATAAGCACTGACTTTTCAACATGGTAGAGGTTATCTATGTAAGTACCCAGCCATAACAATCGTTGCCTGTCATACCATCTACAGACCCATAGGACATGATAGAGATCTTCCCGATCTTCACTACCACAATCACATTCCCCCAAACTGATACCTGTTTTTTTATATCTATAATCTAGGACTTTACTTGGGAACTGTTTAAATTTGTAGATCATAAAGTTAGCACGGGCACAGGAATCTGTAAGGATATCCAAGTATTTTTTATACCCATGTTTATAATTATGGGTCGTAAATCATTTGGAGTAGCGAGATTCCCTGATTTCCATATGGTCACCTTTATTCCAAATGTTGCTAATTCTTTTATTTATGTACTTTTTATATTTAGATCTTATTTGTATACCTTGTTCCACAGATTTTTTTAAATGCCTGAAGTTGTACTTTCTTAAAATAAGGCAGAGAGTATTCAGCCAGAAGCCTGATTTATATCCTATGTCTTGCCAGTATTCTTTTTCTTGCAGACATTTGTTTGCAAGTGTTTTTTCATTGAGGTTTGTCACCCTAATCCAATAATTTACTTTCCTGGATTCGATAACAGTGTTTATATTAACCATACCCAATTCTGACCGAATATAGAATGCAGGACAGGAATGTCCAAGCCTCAGAGTATATATTAATGATTTATACAGTGTGTCTATTTATACCGTTAGTCTATTACTCATGTTACATTCCAAAATCTCGCATCCATAAAGAAATTGTGTTTCTATTTTGGATTGTATCACTTTGATTAAGGATTTTATGGACATACCTCCATATTTGCAGTTGAATTTATATAATCCTGCCATATTCTTCCTTATCCCTTCTTTCATTTGTTCCATATGGGCAGTCCACTTGCAATTCTGCTGAATAGTTATACCCAAATATACATACTTAGGCACCACTTCAACCTTATCTAGTCCTATCAACCAGGTTCCACTATTCTTGTTTTTACCCATACACATGACCTTAGTTTTATTCATATTGATTTGTAACTTCAATTTCTTTGATTCTTTATACATAAAATTTAGTTTTTTTTGCAGACCTGATTTGGTTAAGGACAAAACCAGAATATCATCTACGTAGGCCAGGAGTGGGCAGGGGAAGTCCCTAATTTTGGGGGAATCCCCCTTCATTTCCACGCTCTGTTTCAACATATTATCTATGTATACGGTGAATAGTAGCGGAGCAAGGATATAGCCTTATCTTACCCCTCGGTTGCATTCAAATTCGTTGGATAACTGGCCCTTGGGCCCAATTCTTATTTTAGACCAGGTATTCCAATACAACTGGGCAATTATACGTATAATATTAGGGTCTATGCCTCTATCCAATAGAGTCTGCCATAGCAAGCCTCTTGAAATGCTACTGAAAGCAGTGCTATAATCTATAAAACACACACATAAGTTCTGACCCCTTATTTTAGCATATTTTTCTGTTAAATAGTTTAAAACAAAAAATATTATCCAATGTGGATAAACCATATCTAAAGCCAATTTGATATGGATTTTTTTTTAAATCAACAATTTTATTGTATGGTTAACAAAACATTCACAATTACAAAAATGCATAAAATCACATAAAAATAGGAAATAAAACATTACTAATTCATGCTGCATAGCTTGACATAAAATCAGTCTTATGCACTTCTTTGTACAGCCATGGCCCAAAAGGTTAAGCCTCAGAATTTATATGATAGGGCTATCCTATATTGTAGGATTCTGAAATTCATATATATGTGCTTAGTCAATTATATAATTGTAATTTTTCTCCGAACTTTTTTAATTTCAGTGAAATAATTAGCCAGCCTTTTTATTGTCCATTCATCTTCTGTATGTATCAGAATGTCCACAAGTACTGACTTTTCAACACGGTAGAGGTTATCTATGTAAGTACCCAGCCATAGCAATCGTTGCCTGTCATACCATCTACAGACCCATAGGACATGATAGAGATCTTCCCGATCTCCACTACCACAATCACATTCCCCCAAACTGATACCTGTTTTTTTATATCTATAATCTAGGACTTTATTTGGGAACTGTTCGAATTTGTAGATCATAAAGTTAGCACGGGCACAGGAATCTGTAAGGATATCCAAGTATTTTTTATATCCATGTTTATAATTATGGGTCGCAAATCATTTGGAGTAGCGAGATTCCCTGATTTCCATAAGGTTGCCTTTATTCCAAATGTTGCTAATTCTTTTATTTATGTACTTTTTATATTTAGAACTTATTTGTATACCTTGTTCCACAGATTTTATTAAATGCCCAAAGTTGTACTTTCTTAAAATAAGGCAGAGAGTATTCAGCCAGAAGCCTGATTTATATCCCGTGTCTTGCCAGTATTCTTTTTCTTGCAGACATTTGTTTGCAAGTGTTTTTTCATTGAGGTTTGCCACCCTAATCCAATAATTTACTTTCCTGGATTTGATAACAGCAATTATATTAACCATACCCAATTCTGTCTGAATATAGGATGCAGGACAGGAATGTCCAAGCCTCAGTGTATATCTTAATGATTTATACAGTGGGGACATTAGTCTGTTACTCGTGTTAGATTTCCAAATCTCACATCCATAAAGATATTGGGCCAGATATTCAAAAGGGTTGCGCCATGCTCAATAGGGTTGCATCTGCTCAAGTCCGAAATTGCTCCATTCTGCGATATTCAGCAGGAGACAGTTGCGCCACTGAAAACATGCTGAGCAACAGCGCAATGCAAATGAATGCATTCTGAACTGGAGGGGGAGGAACCATGCATAAACTGCACAGCCCGATATTCAGCGGGCTGTGCAGAGATGTGAAGTCGACCTAACCCTCGCCTGCACAACTTTGAGCCAAAAAAAAGGATCAGTCGAGGGCCACCCACAGGTGAGCTGCCGCATTGCAGGGTGCAACACAGCAGCTGCCACCTGTGGCTGGCCCTCAACCCACTCTCTGTGCCCCCCTGCGCAGCTCGATTCGCGGGCAAAAGTGAAAAATCCCCCCACCACCCCCACTGGCCGATCGCGGGCATAGCTTAAATCCCCCACCAGCCTGATCGCGGGCAGCAATGTGTCTCCCCTGAACATATCCCTGGTGGTCCAGTGGACCGATAAGCCCGAGCAGCGGGCTGGAGTAGTATAAGACACACCCCCAACATATCCCTGGTGGTCCAGTGGACCGATAAGCCAGTCGCGGGCTGGGTAATATAGACATACACCCCCGAACACATCACAGTGACCTGAGTGTCCCCACCCCACCCACTCATGAAGCCCCACCACCCGCCTCCTCAGCCGGCGGGCGGCTGCATCCCACCCGCCTGCCACCCCGCCACCCACCGATTGACTGTTCGGTAGGGCTGCACGCCCATTGGTGCAGCAGAGCCACGGGCGGCAGCCCATACCGCATAAGGCAGTCCAGTTTTTGTGAATGAATACACGGATGTGTATCACAGGACTGGAAATGGCCCATGTGGTGCCCATCCACAAAATTGGCCCAAAGGATGAACCAGGAAACTATAGGCCAGTGAGCCTCACATCAATCGTGGGAAAGCTCATGGAGACCATACTAAAAAAGAGGCTAGTGAGCTTCTTAGAGGAAAATGCTCTCCAGGATGGTCAACAGCATGGGTTTATAGCGGGCAGATCCTGCCAGACAAACATTGTAGAGTACTACAACTGGATGATGTGGGAACTGGACAAGGGCCATGCAATGGATGTCCTGTATTTGGACTTAAGCAAGGCCTTTGAGTCACTGCCACATGGGAGGTTGGGGGGAGAACTGGAATATGTAGGGGCAGGACCAAAAATGGTGAAATAGATCACAAGCTGGCTAAAGGAAAGGCAGCAAAGGGTGGTGGTGGTGGGGGAACCTCTCGTCACCAAGAAGGGTGACAAGTGGGGTACCACAGGGATCGGTACTGGGACCGGTGCTGTTTGGGATTTTTATTGCAGATATCTCACATGGGATCTGGAGCAAGATCAGCCTGTTTGCAGATGATACCAAGATAGGAGCTGTGGTTGATGATGCGGAGGGATGGAAGGGGTTGCAGGAGGATCTGACTAAGCTTCAGGAGTGAGCAGAAACATGGCAGTTGGGGTTCATTGCCAGTAAGTGCAATGTTATGCACTTCAGAGCCAGGAACCAGGGGAGGGATTATCACTTGAATGGGGTACAGTTGGGGAGCTCCATAGAGGAGAAGGATCTAGAAGTGATAATTACAGGGAGGGAGCATGAGCAACTCTGCTCAATGCAGAAAGGCGGCAACAAAAGTCAACAAAATGCTGGGGTGTATTGCAAGAGGGATCTCCTCCAGAAAGAGGGAGGTTATCCTGCGCCTGTATAAGTCATTGGTCAGGCCCCACCTGGAGTACTGCATGCAGTACTGGTGCCCATTCCTGAAGAAGGGCATCATATTGTTGAAGGGGGTGCAGTGAAGTGCCACAAAGATGATCCAGGGATTGGAGAGCAAGCCCTATGAGGACCGGCTGGGAGAGCTGAATATGTATTCACTGGAGGAAAGGAGGGATGGGGGGGGGACATGACTGAGACTTTTAAGTATCCGAAGGAGATAAACAAGACCAACACAGAAGGGATTTTTCAGATGAGAAGGGGAGGGACATGAGAGGGCATGGACTGAGCTTGGAGGGGGGAAGATTCAAGAGGGAGATGAGTAGACATTTTTTCACAGAAAGAGTGGTGGACAAATGGAACACCTTACCAGACGAGACAGTGTCCTGTAACATGGTGGGCAGTTTCAAGGGGGTTGGGACGGTAAGGGGAACAGATACTGGGAAGGAGGGGGCAGGAGGGGCAGCTGCATGATGTGGGGCTAGCTGCACACTCCAGCAGACTCGATAAACCATGAGGCCTGTTTCTGCTGGCAAGTTCGTATGTTCATATTTACTTCATTTTTACCATTTTTAACACGGCTGCATTTGGTTCCATGCAGTTGCAGGATTTTTACAGTTTTTCCTGCTTTGGCATTTTTTCCTAAGGTAAAAGTTTACCACATGTCAAACTGCGTCGTTTTTATTTTATTCAATAGTATGTAGTCTGTAAGCTTGTAATTTTACTGCATTTGCATCAAAATCAGTGTTTTTATTCGTGCTTAAGCGTTAATTTTTTCCACGCATTAGCGCTATTTCCTGGAACCACTTTTCTCTACATTTAATACAATATAACATCATTTAAAGGGTAATTCCCCTCTTTTCTCTGGAGTAAAACCATTTATAGTGCAGTGGGCTACTGTTGGCAAGAGGTGTGGCAGTGGTTACTGTTTCTCCTTTCTACTATTGTAAAAAAAAAAAAAACTCAAAAGTTTAATTTCAATTGGCTTAGCTTTTTGGCCACTCATTATCAGGCCTCTCAGTCTGCCTCCTCCTTCTCTAAAAGTGCTGAGGAGGGCACCTCAGGTCAACACAAAAGTTTTAATAAGTCCTCTAAGGACTCTAATGAAAATAAATCTGATAAAAGTAACAATTCTAGTCAAGCCTCTAAAAGACAAAGTGAGCGGGGTTCAGACCCTGTCCCTGCTAAAAACCTAAGAAAGATAACAACACTGCTACCCCTCCCCCCCAAAAAGGCCTAGGGAGACAGTGGTTGATAAAGATATGCCCTCTGCAAATGAAATAGCTAAAGCTTGGCATTTATATCAGACTATACAATCTATGAGCAATATGTTCTCGGCTCCTTCGGGGCCTTGTACTCCTTTCCATGACTCTACTTATGCCCAAGGCTTTTATTATGAAGGAGAGGATGATGATGACTAACTGCCACAGGGTGACCCACTAGACCCAGATGGACACCCTGGGGATGAGTTAAATGATGACAATGATAACGTTTCTTCTTTTACATTTCTTAAACAGATGGTAGACACCCTGGAACTTCCTCTCTAGGATGACACCAATCAAGAGATGGAGGAGGACTATGTTGAAATGATAGGTCATACTCCTCCAAAGAAATTGATCTTGCCTGTACAGTACATAATACATTGAAGAAAGCAATTTTTAAAATTCAGGAAACCCTTCATCTGCCGGAGTGGACAGAAAGATTGCGAGGAAATACCAGCTCGGTAAGTGTACTGCTGATTTTCTCTATACACATCCAGACCCCAAAGGGGTGGTGCAGGCAGCAGCCTGTGACAAAGCCAATGTGCCACTGTCTGCTCTCCCTCCAGAGAAAGACTAAAAAAAAAAAAACTGGATTCTATGGGTAAGAAATCATATACTACTGCTTCTTTTCTGTTACGCTTGTCTACTTACATGGTATACACAGCTAGATATCAGAGAGCTTTACTGAAATCTATCCTTGCAATAGTGCAACATGGGGGAGACACTATGCTCAGGGATGTCACTGAGACCATGAAGCAGGCCATAGAAGCTACTAAGTATCCGTTTCACATGGTCGTAGATAATAACGACACAGGCTGGAGGGTCATGCACAGGCCATTTCTGTCAGGCAGTTTGCTTGGTTGAGAACTACCAGTGTCACTCAAGCTATCCAATCACAAGCTATGGATTTTCCTTGTGAGAACAACTCCCTTTTCGGGGACCAAACTGAGGCTTACATGAAAAGAATGGATGAGTTCAAAATTACTTACAAGAGTAACTCGGCCAAAGAAAAACCCTCTTCCTCCCAGAAGTCTCAGAGCAGGGGGCAGGGGCAGGGGTTATTTTCTTAGGACATTCTTTCCTATGCCAGTGTCTATGGATTTTTCCCAAATGAGTTTTTTTCAGAGGCAGAGGTAGGAGAGGTCAGAGGAGAGCCAACCCCTCTCCTGTTACCTCTTCTCAGTCCAGACATCAGTCATCCTGACTCCTTTTTGGTCACCTCCCTTCTCCCTGTAGGGGGCAGGCTCTCCCGCTACCTCCATCACTGGCGTCAAATCACCTCAGACAAATGGGTGTTAGAGGTAGTGGAACAGGGCCTCTCTCTTCAGTTTAAAAAATGTCCCTTCCTTCTCAGTCCCAATCCCTTGAAACCTCTCACCTCAAAAGAAAAACAGCTGTTGGAATTAGAGGTCAAGAACCTCTTGGAGGACAAAGCCATAGGAAGAGTACCAATAACCATAAAGAAAAACAGAGAGTGGTAGCCTATTCTGGACCCAAGGTACCTGAACAAGCACCTGCTGAAACCAAAGTTCAAGATGGTAACCTTGACTCGGGTCATTCATTCTCTAAAGCAAGGGGACTGGTTAGTCTTCCTGGATCTAAAGGATGCCTACTTTTATGTTCCAATAAGGCAATCGCATAGAAAATTCCTCAGATTCAGGCTGCCCTCAGGCCACTACCAGTTTGCAGCCACGCCTTTCAGGCTAACATCCACTCCCAGGGTGTTCACCAAGTGTCTGGCAGTGGTGGCAGCTCATTTCAGAAGACAAGGAATCTCAGTTTTTCCCTACCTGGACGATTGGCTGATCATGGCCAGTTCTCCTCAGGCTGTCTCAGATGCCCTAAGCCTGACAAAACACACTCTACAGTCTTTGAGCTTCATTATCAACAAAGAAAAATCTCAGTTCCAGCCTACCTAAATCCTGCAATTCATAGGGGCAGAGCTCAACACACGGCAGGGGAAGGCTTTCCTTCCCGCAGACAGAATTCAGAATTTTCTCACTCTGATAAATTTGTTAAGTCTAGGCAGCTGAGACCAGCCAGACACTTCCTCAGACTATTTGGCCACATGGCCTCAATGACAGCAATAGTCCCAGGTGCCAGATTCCAGATGAGGGACATTCATGCCACCTCAGATCTCACTGGTCCCAGAAAAAAAGACTCCTTCACAAAGCTAGTACCAGTCACAAAAACCTTTCTTCGGACTCTGGACTGGTGGAATGAAACAGAAAATCTTAGGGTAGGGGTTCCTTTTCAGATTCAGCAACCCTCTCAAGTCCTGATTAGGGATGCTTTCCTTCTAGGTTGGGGTGCTCACCTAGGGGGACCTGTCCATAAGTGGCACTTGGTCGCCCAGAGTCTACACTCCACATCAATCTCTTGGAACTCACAGCAGTGTTCCTGGCCCTCAAGGCTTTCACCTCACAGCTCAGAGGACAGTCTCTCCAAATAAGGACAGATAATACAACTGCTATGTTCTACATCAACAATCAGGGGCACAAGGCCAAGCAAACCCTGCACAGAGGCAATGAGGAATTGTTCCCTGGCCTATTCCTTGGACATGTCTCTGTCGGCCATCCATCTTCCAGGCAAGGACACCACTCTGGTGGATGCACTAAGCTGCATCAGGTAGGGCCACCATGAGTGGACCCTCAACAAATAGGTCCTGGCCACAGTTTTCAGAAGGTGGAGGGTTCCAGATCTGGACTTATTTGTGTCCAGCCTCAACCACCAGTTACCTCAGTACTGCTGCAGACCCCCAATGTTGGGGACCATCCCAGTGGATGCTCTGACCCTGGACTGGACAGGGAGGTTTTTCTGTGCCTTCCCCCCTTTCCTCTGATTTACAGGGTCCTTCTCAAACTTAGGGCTCAGCCAGCCACTGTGATTCTGGTGGCTCCGAATTGGGCGAGATGACCTTGGTACTCCCTGCTCCTCTCCCTGTCAGTCAGGAAGCCCATCAGACTGCCCTCATCCCACAGTCTTCTGACTCTTCGTCAGACAGAAATAGCATTCCCCAAAATCAAGTCTCTTCATCTCAAAGCATGGTTCTTGAGGAGCTAGAATTTTTCGAATCCCAGTAATCTGAGCAGGTCATGAAGATTCTGCGAATGGCTAAGAAACCAAGCACTAGGAAAACTCATGCTTCCAAGTAGAAGAGGTTCTCACTGTGGTGCAAGGATAAGGACATAGAGCCCTTGCAGGCTTCTCCTCCTATCTTGCTGGATTATCTAGTACACCTGCAGGTGGAATGCCTGAAAGCTTTGTCCTTAAGAGTACATCTGGTGGCCATCTCGGCCTATCTTTCCACTAGAAAAGAGAAATCCATCATCTCATAGCCTGTTTTCAAAAAGTTTTTCAAAGGACTGCTGCACCTCCAGCCCCCTCTGAGGGAACTGGTTCCCCCTTGGGACTTGAACCTCTGTATAGCCAAGCTCATGTAGCCTCCTTTTGAGCCCATGGCTACCGCTGATCTCAAGTTTGTACCTGGAAGACTGTCTTTCTAGTGGCCATTACCTCCGCCAGATGGATTTCGGAGTTGCAGACTCTTTGTACAGACCTTAATTACATCATTCCCCACAAGGACAAAGTAGTCCTTAGGACGAATAGGAAATTTCTGCCCAAAGTGATCTCTGAATTCCACCTGAACCAGTCTATTTCCTTGAAAGTTATTTTCACAGACAAGTCTACTCCAGGGGAGCGCAAGCTGCATAGCCTGGACATCAAAAGAGCCATCTTACTACTTAGACCATACTAAGCAGTTCAGAGACTCACACACTCCGCTCTTTCTCACCTATGGTGAAATGGGCAAAAGGAAACCGGTGACGAAGAGATCCATTTCCAGCTGGATTGTCTCTTGTATCCAGTTCTGTTACAGCAAAGCTGGTAAGCAACCCCCTCTCAAGCTCAGAGCCCACTCTATTTGGGGCACCGCTGCCTCTGTGGCAGCCTCAAGAGACATTCCTTTGCTTGAAATTTGCAAAGCAGCTACTTGGAAAACAATTTACACATTCACAAAGCATTACTGCTTGGATGTGCAGTCCAGATTTGATGCCAAATTTGGCAGAGTGGTGCTACAGAGCCTGTGTCCTAAGTCGGTTTCTGTGCCTGCCTTCCAACTGTACTGCTTTGTAGTCTGCACCTGTCAATACAGTTGAAGAATTCCTGGGGTGAGAAGAAAAACTTACTCACCGTAGTAATGTTATTTCTTCCAAGTGATTCTTTGCATTATTGACACTCCCACCCATCCTCCCCTGTGAAACCTGTCTGGGGATGGCTCTGTTATGGTGTGTTTATATTTTTGTATTCCTCACCTTCTGTACCCTCTCCCAGGTTGCCCTGAAAAAAGGGACTGCATGGTCTCAATGGGCTTACCCAGTTACCAAAAATCCAAATAAATAAATGGCGTGTAGCCAAATTTGCTAAGTTTTACTGATTTTCTTATTGATTTGTTTCTCAATAGTGATTTGGAATTTTCAGTTTGTTTTTACTAACAGTGTTTGCCTCTCTTGGGCACGGTTTTGCTCTTTTCAGCTTCGAAACAGTTCTGAGGTCCTTCAGACTGACTACAGGCAGCACTCTCCTCTCTCTGTATCTTGATTGACCAATGCCTTTCTCATTTGCATTGACTCCACCTCTCCTAGGCAGCTTAACCCAGCTGGCATACCGCACCTGTCAATAATGCTGAAGAATCCCATGGAAGAAATAACAATACTATGGTGAGTAATTTTTATGTTTGCTTGCACGCATGTGCAAGAAACATAGTGCCATCATCCAAGTTTTCGGAGGTGTGGCAGCCCTCTTCCAATTCAGTCAGTGTGTTTGCAGGCGCGGCCGCAGTTCTCCAATGGCTGCTGGAGCTGTCTATGATAGCAGTCGAAAATGCAGTGGAGTACAGTTGAAAGGGGGAGCTATGCTTCAGTGAGCAGCGATAAGATATCGCCTGTTCATGCGCGCTTCCCCTACACACACACACACGCACGCATACTGCATGCTCGCCCCCCCATGCGCACACTGTGTGGCCGACGGGGGTGCCCAATCCCCTGTCAGCTGTGTTGCGCTCCCCCCCAAACAGAGTTCCACATGCCATGCTGGGTGCCCACCCCAGCGTGGGTACACATCGTATAGCTGACAGGGGTGCCCAATCCCCCGTCGGCTCCAGTGTCCCCCCTCAGACAGGACAGGGTGCCACGCTGGGAGCCCACCCCAGCGTGGCAACATATGATATCACCATTGGGGGTGCCCAGTCCCCCATTGGCTCCACCCCCCCAAACAGCCGTCCTTGTGCCATGCTGGAAGCCCACCCCAGCGTGGCAAACATCCCGCGTCGTCGTCCTTTTTAAAAAAAAAAACAAACCCTGAAACACAAAAACGGTCCCTCGCTGTCTCTGCGCCCACCCACTGTGCACCCTGCCTCCCCACACCCCCCTCACCCCATACTTACCTCCGGACTCCGGCGCGACAATCTTCGGCGGACCGGGAACACGTCTGCACTCTTCAAAGCCGACTGCGAACTGAGAAAATGCCGGTAAGCTGTATAATGGGATAGATAGGGTTTTTTCAACTTTGCAGCATATCTCAGGCATTTTTTGGAATTTTTGCACCAAATTTTCAACATGGGGTTTTTGGGAACCCTTCCTCATGAATGCTCTCACTGTCATGGCATTAATCGGGCCCGAAGGGTGATTTTGCAGTCACTGCACAAAATCATCTTTCGGGACCGAGTAACAAAATGACACTGCCACTGTTTGTAAGGTGGCTCAAAAAGCCTATGTTGAAAATTTGGTGGAAAGATTCCTAAATGACTGTTTTATTTAGCGCAAGTGCTATGCAGTTCTACGCATACTCGTAAGTTTGTGGAATTTTCAATATTTTCACTCCAGATTTTCAACATTGACATTTTATTACACTTCCTTATGAGCAGTACAGCTGTCATTTTTCATATTTTGCCCAAAACATGTTTCCGCCCATGTAGTGCACAATGGCGCAGTCAGTGTGCAAAATCAATGTATGGGACACATTAAGAAAATCACAGTGATACTGTTCATGAGCAGAAGTCTTAAAATGGCTATGTTGAAAATTTGTGAAAATTCCTAAGAATGACTGTTTTACGAGCGCGCGTTGTGCAGTTCCTACACAAGCTCGTAAGTTTGCGAATTTTCAATATTTTCACTCCAGATTTTCAACATTACCATTTTATTACACTTCCTTATGAGCAGTACAGCTGCCATTTTTCACATGTCGCCCAAAATGTGTTTCCAAGACATGTAGTGTACAATGGCAGTCGGTGTGTGTGAAAGCAATGTTTGGGATAGATTAAGAAAATCACAGTTACACTGTTCATGAGCAGAGGTCTTAAAATGGCTATGTTGAAAATTTGGTGACAAAAGTCCATAAAATGACTGTGTTATGAGTGAGCATTACGCAGTTTCCACGCACCCTCGTAAGTTCATGGCTTTGTAATATTTTCAGTCCAGATTTTCACCAGTGGCATTTTTCCACACTTCCTTATGAACAGTACAGCTGTCATTTTCACAACATGGCCGAAATGTGTTTTCACACTTTCAGCACAGAGATGCGTGGTCGCTGTGGGAAATCATTGTTCGGGACAGATAAAGAAAATCACAGTTTTTACACCTCCCCATGAACAGTACAGCTGTCATTTTTCACATCCTGTTCGGAATGTGTTTTGCACCTGTGGTGCTAAATGTCAGAGTCGCTGTGCATAAGCAGCTTTGGCTAACAAACTGATATTGCCACTGTTCATGAGGTGGGGTCACAAAACCATGTTGAAAATTGGGAGGAAAATACCAACGAATGCCTGAGGTGTTAGGGTTTCAACCATAATGCCCCACCCTGTAGAGAATGACAGGCATCAGGGTGTGACTTGGGATTCTTGCCTGTAATGCTCATACCATTCCACACCCTGCAGCCAGTGAGAGGCATCGAGGTATGCCTTGGACTCTGTGGCCCCAAAGGTCACCCCATTCTCCTATTCCGCACCCATCTCACCGTATTTCCTGATGGAATGGGGTGCGCATAAGGGCCAAAGACCCCAAGGCACACCGTGACACTTGTCAGTGTCTGCAGGGTAGGGTGTGGTGAAATGGCGTGGCCGTTATGCCTGACGACCCAAAGGCGCACCCCAATGCCTGTCACTCTCTGCAGGGTGGTGGTGGGGTTGGCTTCAGTTCAGTACTTCACTGCCATTCCTGTTATGCAGCTCTGTAACTTCTACACTACCAATGCCAATGCCAGCAAGCAAACATTCGGCATTGACAAATGCTTGTTTCTTACTGCTGTTGTGCAAATTGTTAAAGTAGTGTTGTGTAAGGAATGATCTGTCTTCGAGGGTGGAGCTCTTGAAGCAGGAAATACCATTAGGACTGAAGCCGTCAGGCATCAGGACCACATGGAAAACTTGTAGCTAGCAGTCTGAGGCAGGGGACCACCCCTGACGTGGGCTCCGCCTGATGTCAGACGTGGTATAAAGGGGGCGGTCCCGTGGCGCCACCTCAGTTCTTTTCCCACCATCGACCCACGTACTTCGGCTCCATGGACACCTCTCTTAGCAGTTGACAGCCTTCGAACATTAGAATCGGCCGTTATCCCTTAGAACTTCAATCAATCGCCTTGTTTACGTTGTCACCCTCATCACCATGGCGAAAGTCAAAGTGTGCCTGCGGGAAGCAGATGATGGCCACGTGGCCTGCCTACTCTGCCTAGGCCTAGAACACTAACCCATCACCTGCACACATTGCCAGAAATGTAACCAAAAGACTCGTGCCAGGAATGCGCATGCCCTCAAGACATTCCTCCTGGAGAAGAAACTTGCGGCCATGCAGCGAGGATCAGGCACCTCATCCTCTCCCGCCAGGGGTTCCCCACCCAAGGCCAGGTCTTCAGGGGGGAAGCATCACCACAAGGATAAGGATCGGGCCAGGTCTGAATCCCACCCCAAGTCGCCAGCGAAGCAGGCGTCGTCTTCAGCTTCTTCTAGTAAGAGATCTGGTTCAGTTCCGGCCCAGCCATCTGAACCCTCCCATTCGACTAAGTCCGCTCCCGCCTTTTCCCAGGGCAAACACTGGGAGTCGACCTCACCAGGGACACCACTCTTCCTTGGCTCATCGACCTCTCAGATCCTCAGGGTCAACCCAGGAAAGCCTGCCCTGGGCCTCGGACATGCCCTGCTCTTCGGAGAAGTGAAAAAGGGCAGAAGAACCCTCTAGTAGGCAGGAGGTTATCTGGGCTCGGACGCCCCCGCTCAAGCTAAGGTGTGCCCTTCTTCAGACAAGTGCAAGCCCAGCTGGTCACCTACCCCATCGTCCTGCTCCCCGATGCTAGACATGGGGCGGTCACCGGATGAGGACCAGCCATCCGCCCCTCTTCTGAGGGACCAGACGCCTGATAAGGCCACACCAGATGTCCCTCCAGATGAGAGCAATATCAGGCACCAGACTCCTGATGTCAGGGTCCCAGACCCAACACCCATCGGGCCAGAACCCCAGATGCCTGCTCCTAAGGACCTGATGCCCAGTTCCTCAGACCCGGCGCCGGCCCCTGCATGTGTCCCGGTTGCAGAAATTGCCAACCTGTTCACCACTTGGTGGAATACTGTGAAAGGGGACCTCCTATACTGTCCCCCAGACAGGGTCCCTCCATTACCACCCACAGGTCCCCCATCCCCCCAGAGCCTCAGGGGAATCAGGGTGAGCACCCAAGTCCACATCCCAAGGGGAAGAGGTGGAAAAGACCTTCATCTCCATCTCCTTCCTCTCCTCCTCCTACATCCTCCTTGGATGAGGATGACGAGGATTCTGATTTTGTGGACAGGGAATTCCTTCCCCCCTCCCCGGAACCTATGGACTCTCCTAGGTCCCCTCTGGATCGTCCCTCCTTCTTGGACATCATTCGGCACGTTCAGTCCATATATGAGTGGGACACAAAGGACCTGGACCCAGAGTGCAAACGCCTGGACAAGTTTCTAGGGGAGAAGGAGCCCAAGCCCTTGGTGATCCCACCATTTGTGGAGCCATTCCAGGATGTTACACGCCTAACCTGGAAGACTCCACCCTCCATTCTGGTGGTCCCTAGGAAAGCAGACAGACTCTACAATCCACCTAAGTCTGATCCTTTCCTAGCAGAACAGCCTAAGGCCAATTCACTGGTCCTCACAGCTGCTCACGGCAGGGGGTCTCAACCCAAACATTTGAGTTCCCAACCCCACAACCCCGTCTCTAAGAAGTTTGATTCATGGGGTTTCGAGGTCTTCTCCTCAGCAACTGGGGCCATCAGGTCATTGAACTTTATGGCCCATATGATCACGTATCAACAGTCTCTGTAGAGTAAGACTGTGGACCTCATGGAAGCTCTGCCTGACTCCGAGGCCAAACAAGAGATCCTAGCCTGCGCCCAGTCAGGTCTGGATGTGGACAAGCACACTCTCTGGTGTTCCCATGATGCTGTAGACATGGCCTCCAGGGTAGCCACATCCAGAATTTGTATGAGATGACAGTCTTGGCTCAGGCTCACGGGGTTCCAGCCAGACTTGCAGGAGTCCAACCTGGATTCCCCTTTTCAGGGTCCTGTTTTGTTCGGCCTCGAAGTCGAACAAATGGTGAAACAACTGCAGTAGTCAGGGAGAGTGGTGTCCGATGTCCACCGGATGTACAAAACCCAACCTCAAGAACCCCACCGATGTCCTTTTCATAGGGGTCAAGGGTAGGCGCAGGTGCGCAAGCAGTCCCACAGCAAAGGATTCAAGAGGTGTGGGCACCCTGCCCCCCAGGGTTCCCAGGGCCCCAAGCAGCCCAAACTTCCTAGGGCCCAGACCCCCACTACCCCCTCAGCCTGTCTTCCTCTGCCACCCTCCTCCCCTAGCGGACAGGCAGAGTGAGAGGTAGGAGGGCGGTTTGCGCTTTACCCACTCGAATGGTCCAGTATCACAGCAGACCAATGGGTGCTGGATACCATTCAGAAAGGGTACACGACAGAGTTCACTTCATCCTACCGGACAACCCCCACCCCCCATGTCCTGTTGTCCACCAGATCACAGCCTTCTCCTAGAAGCAGAGATCCAACAGCTCCTAGAGAAAAGAGCCATTCAAAGGGTCCCACAGGCCCAGAAAGGGAGAGGTTAATACTCCTGTTTCTTCCTCGTCCCAAAGAAAACAGGAGACCTTTATCCCATTCTGGACCTGAGTCAGCTCAACCTCTCAGTGAAGTACCAGAGGTTTCAAATGGTCACCCTGGCAAGCCTCTTCCCCCTGCTTCAGCAAGGGGACTGGCTGTGCTCCCTAGATATGGAGGACGCCTACATGCATATCAAGGTCCTGAAGTCCCACAGAAAGTTTCTGCAATTCAGCTTCAGAGACGAGCACTACCAGGTCAGGGTTCTACCCTTTGGCCTTTCCTCAGCCCCCAGGGTCATCACCAAATGCCTAGCGGTGGTAGCAGTGGCTCTCCGCAGGAGAGACCTCTTCATCTACCCCTACCTGGATGATTGTCTCCTCTTTGCACGGTCGGAGGAGGAGCTCCTAATCACCCTAAGAGAGACGCAGGCTCTGTTTTCCTCCCTGGGCATTACGGTAAATTGGCCGAAGTCGCACTCCTGGCTGACACAACAGCTGCAATTCATTGGAGCTATCCTGGACACCAGACAGGGGAGAGGATTTCTGCCTCCAGACAGGGCAGAGTGCCTTCTGGGTATGGCCAGAGGGCTCCAAAGAACCCCCCCCGCCCGGGTGGTACTGCAGTTGTTGGGACACATGATGGCAGCCATCGCCACAGTTCCCTTAGCCAGACTCCATATGAGGACTCTTCAATACCACCTCAGGGTGCAGTGGGACCAATCGGTGGACGATCTGGATCTCCGAATCCAGATCTCTCGAGCTGTTCATCATTCTCTGGAATGGTGGCTCCACCAGGACAGTCTAGAGGGAGGAGTTGCTTTCTGGAGACCCCAACCTCTTCAGACTCTAACCACAGATGCCTCTCTGTCAGATTGGGGGCTCATTTAGGGGATCACAGGACCTGGGGGTCTTGGTCTATCACAGAGAGCTCTCTACATATCAATGTTCTGGAAATTATAGTGGTATTGAATGCGCTAACTGCATTCAGAGACCAGCTTTCACCAGGTCCTTTTCTGGTGCAGACAGACAATACACCAGTAGTCTTCTACATCAACAAACAAGGGGTGACTCACTCATATCCCCTTTGCAGGGAGGCAATGAGAGTATAGGACTGGGCAGTAGAACACCAATTGGACCTCATCGCAGTTCATCTGCCAGGGATCCAGAATGTTCTCGCTGACAGTCTCAGTTGCTCTGCCTCTCAGAACCACGAGTGGGAACTGCTGGGCCATTCAGAGTTGGACCTCTTTGCGTCCCCGTGCAATGCCAAACTGCACAACTTTTGCTCGCTCGCTCCAGGGCCTGGTGTTTTTCTGGTGAAACACATTGTCCCTCTCTTGGACAGGGAAGTTCCTGTACGCCTTCCCTCCTTTTCCCCTCATTCAGAGAGTACTGCCCAAATTGCAGTCAGAGGGAGTCAGAATGATTCTGGTAGCTCCTCTATGGCCTCGTCAGTTCTGGTATCCATTGCGCCAGCAACTGTCCCTGGAACCTCCAGTTCAGTTGCCACTCACCACCCACTTGCTCTCACAAGAACAGGGGACTCTCATTCATCCTGCTCTTCAGTCTCTTCACCTGCATGCGTGGCTCCTACAGTGCTAGTGGAAGGGAGGCTAGGAGTGTCAAGCAGGGTGGCTGAAATTCTGGTTGCAACAAGGAAGCCTTCCACCAGAGCCACGTATGCTCTGAAATGGAAACGCTTCTGTCTATGGGCTTTGGCCCGTGCCTTAAATCTCTTGGGTTGTCTGGCTAGGCACAAGCTAGAGTATCTCCATCACCTCCTGGACTTAGGATTGAGTTACTCATCTATCATGGTGCACATGTGTGTGGTCTCCGCATATCATGACCCGATAGGAGACAAATTTCTGGCACAGCTTAATGCCTGCAAAACCTTCCTTCGAGGGGTATTACACATCAGGCCTCCCAAGAGGGACATCGTTCCTCCTTGGGATCTTCTTTTTGTACTGGAGAAGCTCACCCTTCCTCCCTTCGAGCTGGCAGCTTCTTGAGAGCTATGCTTCTTTTCATGGAAGACCCTCCTCTTGGTAGCCATTACCTCTGCTCGAAGGGTTTCTGAACTCCAGGTTCTGATGTGTAAAGAACCTTATATAGTGTTTCACAGGGACATGGTGAATCTGCGCACGAACCCTAAGTTTATGCCGAAGGTGGTGTCCGTACTGACCCTTAACCAGGACATCAACCTTCCAGTATACTATCCAGAATTTACTAACCAAGGTGAAGCACTGTTGCACACCTTGGATGTTCACCGTATTTTGAGGTATTGCTTCCACAGGACTCGGTCCTCAAGACAGTCGGATCAGTTGTTCATCTCTTTCTCTAAGCGAATGCTGGGAGTTCCTGTTTCTAAGTAGACAATAGCCCGTTGTCTAGTACAGTGTATCTCGTTCTGTTATCAGCACCATGACAGACCTCTTCCAGGTGCTATTAGGGGCCATTCCACCAGAGCAGTGGCATCTTCCTTTGTGGCCCTCAAGAACGTCTCTTCAACCTACGTTTGTGCTGCTGCCACGTGGACTCAGTCCACACCTTCGTCAGGCACTACAGCCTGGACATTGCATCCAGAAGGAGAGCAGGTTTTGGACTAGCAATCCTGCAGGGCCTTCTCTCATAGATACTTTTCATTAGCTGTTTTTCAGCATATTTATCACCACCCAGTCAGACCTGGGCCTATCCTTGGGTACTGCTTGGGACTCAGTCCTAATGGTATTACCTGCTGCAAGAGCTCCACCCTCGAAGACAGATAGTACAGTTACGTAAGAACTTACTGTAACAGTAGATCTTTGAGAGGAGTTCTTGCAGCAGGTGGCTTTCCCACCCTCCATCCCCCAGGATAGTTTTTGTAGGGGATCTTATCACCAGACTATGGTGAGGAATTCCTGCTCGGTTCTCCAAGTTTGTTTCTAGACGGGTCTCCCGTGGGAGAATTGAGGTGGCGCAAGGGGAACGTCCCCTTTATACCATGTCTGACGTCGGGTGGAGCCGACATCGGGGGCAGTCCCCTGCCTCAGACTGCTAGCCACAAGTTTTCTGTGGGGTCCTGATGCCTGACGGCTTCAGCACCTAATGGCATTACCTATTGCAAGAGCTCCTCTCGAAATCTACTGTTACGGTAAGTTCTTACGTAACTGTACTTTATAGTGATTTCACCCTTTTTTTATTATTTAGAGCTGTTATCTTTTGCCTTAGTCTTAAATTTCTCCTTACTTTCTCTCCTCCTCAGTCTGTTCCCCCCCAAAGCTAGCCACTAAAGGCCCTCCTACCAATTCACACTTGCCCCTTTTTCCTCCAACCCTTGCTGTTTTCTTGTCTCTTTTTCTCCGTCTACTCTCCTCCCACTGATTGCCCATATTAACCACCTCCTTTGCCTCTTTCTTTCTTTCTTTCTCCAGGTGGCTTCCCCTGACTGGGTTTCCCTCCAGAAGCGGATATTCTGTCCCCCAGGATGCGGCTTTGCTCCTGCCGCCATCCCCTTACCTGCCGATCACCAGCCGAATCTCCAGGTATGGCCTCTTGAGCTGCCTTCTACCACTCTCTTCCCTGCGCCAGTTTCAGTCCCTGATTGGACAGCGCTCCAGCCACTAGGATTCCCATTGGCTGGTGCCTTAAGCCTTCTCCAGGACTATAGCTCCCTGCCTTTTTGGCCCGACTTGTTGGCTTGATTTTTGATTTTTCTCTTGCCCCCGCCCCTAACAGTCTTTAAATACATTTCCTCCCAGTCAGTTCCACCATCCCCCTCTGTACTCTGTCTGATTGGCTGCTTCATAAGGCAGCCTTTAACTCTTAAAGGCGCACTCCCTCTTTCAAGCCTTCTATCTCTTTAGGCACCTCTCCATGCCTATTGACACCTCGTTCCAGCCAGTTTTTCTCCACCTTCCCTCTGCCCCGTGTTTGCCTATCCCATGCCTGTTTGAAGCCCTGCACTGTATTTATATCCACCACTTCCTTAGGTAAGCTGTTCCATGCATCCACCTCCCTTTCTGTGAAAAAGAACTTCCTCACATTATCCCTTAATCGGCCTCCCTCTAATCTCATGCTGTGTCCTCCTGTCCTGCTATTTTTCTTATATTGAAACATGTTAGACTCTTTCACTTTATTAATGCCCTTAAGACGTTTAAATGTTTTGATCATATCACCTCTCTCCCTCCTTTGCTCTAGGGTATACATATTGAGCTCTATTAATCTGTCCTCATATGTTTTCTGATGCAGTCCCTGCACCATTTTGGTTGCTCTTCTCTGGGACTGCCTCCATTTTGTTAATGTCTTTGTGCAGGTGCAACCACCAGTACTGCATGCAGTACTCCAGATGGGGCCTAACCAGTGTCTTGTAAAGAGGGATTATTATCTCCCTCTTACGACTTGCGATATCCCTACTAATACACCCCAACATCCCTCTAGGTTTGCCTACTGCTTTAGTGGTCTGCTTGGATAATTTCAGGTCATCTGTGATGATGATGATGCCCAAGTCTCTTTCTTCCCTTGTGATTGCCAGTAACTCCCCTCCCATCCTATAGGTGGCTTCAGGGTTTCGCTTCCCTATGTGCATGATCTTGCACTTCTTTGCGTTAAACCCCAGTTGCCACTCTTCTGACCATTTTGACAGTTTATCCAGATTTCTTCTCATTCTGCCCACCCCACCTGGATCATCTACTCTGTTGCAGATCTTGGTGTCATCTGCAAACAGACAAACCTTACCCTCCAGTCCATCTGCAATGTCACTGATAAAGATATTGAAGAGGACTGGCTCCAGGACTGATCCCTGAGGTACTCCACCTGTGACTTACAGCTCTTCTGACTGTATACCATTTATCACCACTCTCTGTTTTCTGCCCGCCAACCAGTTTGACACCCAGTTGATCAGCTTCTGCTCCACCCTGAGCCTACCCAGCTTATTAATCAATCTTCTATGTGGAACAGTATCGAAAGCTTTGCTGAAGCCAAGGTAGGCAACATCAACTGCACCCCCTTGGTCCACCACACTGGTTACCCAGTCAAAGAAATCTATGAGATTAGTTTGACAGGACCATCCTGTTGTAAACCCATGCTGTCTTGGATCCTGTGCTCTTATGGATTCCAGGTGTTGCACTATCCTTTCCTTAAGGAGTGCCTCCATAATCTTGCCCACTACTGAGGTAAGACTGACTGGTCTGTAGTTCCCTGCCTCCTCTCTGCTACCACTCTTGTGGAGTGGGATCACATGAGCCCTTCTCCAGTCTTCTGGAATCTCTTCTGTGCTCAGAGACTCACTAAATCTAGGTAGGCCACATCCACTGCTCCTCCCTGATCCAATTAAGCAATAACGCATGACAGGGCATTGGTTGTACTAAGTTTACTCCAGTCAGGGGCATTGCAAGGCATGAGGCGAAGTTGAGTGGGGTGACAAAGGGCACCCCTAGGAGGCATACACCATGAGTGGTCCAGCCCCTAGCCTTAGTGTCTGCTGATCTTCACTGACTGCTGCACACAGCACTGAAATAGTGGTTGGCTAATAGAAAGCTCCTAGCCAGCAACAATCAGAAGCAACAGCTCAGACACAAAGGGCAGACCTAGGAGGCATATGCCAAGTGCAGTCCAGACCCTAGCCTTACTGTCTGCTGAGCTTCACTGATCTTCACTGACTGGGAGAGGAACCCATCACGGAGGGAAGGCAGACTCCAACAGGTGCAAAAGCAGGGATTCCTTGACAGCAGCTCTACCTGGTGAATCCCCTTTGGAGTGCACAGTCTGGGCTTCTTTCTCCGCTGAGGTGGCTTCTCTCCTCGTTCACTCTGCTCAGACCCAACCAGCGGCGGCTCTCTCAGCATAAGGAGCAGATGGAACACTTACCCAGAATTCCTGACTGCTCTATGTAAATCAGCATTTGTACTGTTTTAGCCACTACTGAAATAGTGGTCAGCTAATAGAAAGCTCTCAGCCAGAAGCAACAGCTCAAACACAGAGGGCACCATTAGGAGGCGTATGCCAAGAGCGGTCCAACACCTAGCCTTATTGTCTACTGATCTTCAGTGATCTTCACTGGCTGCTGTGCCCACTACTGAAATAGTGGTCAGCTAATAGAAAGCTCTCAGCTGGAAGCAACAGCTCAAACACAGAGGGCACCATTAGGAGGCGTATGCCAAGAGCGGTCCAGCCCCTAGCCTTATTGTCTACTGAGCTTCAATGATCTTCACTGACTGCTGTGCTCACTACTGAAATAGTGGTCAGCTAATAGAAAGCTCTCAGTCTGAAGCAGCCAGAAGCAACAGCTCAGACACAGAGGGCAACCCTAGGAGGCATATGCCAAGTGCGGTCCAGCCCCTAGCCTTACTATCTGTTAAGCTTCACTGATCTTCATTGACTGGGAGAGAGACCAATCACGGGGGGAAGGCAGATTCCAACAGGTACAGAAGCAGGGATTCCTTGACAGCAGTTCTACCTAAGTGAATCCCCCTTGCAGTGCACAGTTCAGGCTCCTTTCTTCGCTGAGGCAGCTTCTCTCCTCACTTTCTGGCTCTGCTCAGACCCAGGCAGTGGCTGCTCTCTCAGCATAAGGAAGTATGTTAAGCAGCATTTATACTGCTGTACCCACTACTGAAACAGTGGTTGACTAATAGAAAGCTCTCAGCCGGAAGCAGCAGCTCAGACACTAAGGGCACCCCTAGGAGGCATACACCAAGAGTGGTCCAGCCAATAGCCTTACTGTCTGCTGAGCTTCACTGACTGCTGTACCCACTACTGAAAAATAGAGGTCGGCTAATTGTGCTGTTATGTGGCAGACCTTAACAAACTGATTGTTTTTTCAGCAGAAAGGAGAAACAAAGGTTCTGGAAAAGACCGTATAGGCAAAATGGGGTGGGGGTGGGTAGCAATATATGTCAGGGAAGATATCAAAGCTTCAGAAATCAAGGGGACCAAAGACAGCACCAAGACACTATGGATAACCATCGGTGCAGGGGAAAAGGCCCCTATACGGGTGGGGGCAATGTACAGGCTCCCATCACAAAATGAGGGAAAGGACAAGGAACTACTAGAAGCCATTCTAATGATGACTCACAAAGGCGCGCACCTGCTCATAGGAGACTTTAACCTACCAGACTTAAACTGGACCTCCTATACAGCCACAACAGGGAAAAGTAAATAATTCCTTGTAATGCTTATTGTTTTAAGAATGTGCTGGGGAGGCCAAAAGATAGTCAGGCAGTACTCCCCCACCAAGCTCAGGGAATTGCACCCTTTTGACTGCCCTTACCTATCAGTGGAGACCTACAAGCATTGTCAATCCCTTGGAATCACTAGGAGGCACAGAAAGAAGGGGAGAACTAGGCCTGGTGGGGGAATGGAAAGGGGGGGACAAATTGGGGTGGTAGGAACCAGGCGATGCCCTGGGGTGAAATGGTGCTAGGACAGGGGTAATCCCTGTCTTGTTCCCATACCCAAGGGCTCAACAGTTGATGCTGGACAGGAGTCGAGGTCTTCCTCAGCATCTCATCCAACCCGGGTGGTGTTATGTAATGCCAGGTCCATCAAGAATAAGACAGCTATTATAGCTGATCTTGTTGAAATGGTGGATCTGGCATGTATCACCGAGACATGGCTGGATGAAAATGCAGGCCCAGTATTGGCTTCTGCAGTTCCAGCTGGGTTCTCAGTGATTCACTGCCCGAGGCTGGATCGTAGGGGTGGGGGTGTAGCCATCTTTTTTTAAGACCGAACTGGCCTTTGTGGATGTTCCACTGGGCCAGATCCTTTGAGTGTATCATGGGTGAGGGTGTAGGTTGCAGGATACTCCTCATTTACTGTCCACCAGGTGATGGGGGATTATTCCTGCAGATGATTGCGGACTTCATCGTTGACATGGTATTGGAGTCTCCCAGATGGATAATTCAAGGGGGACTTCAGTGCCTGGGTTGACAATAAACTCTCGCAATTTGGTCAAAATCTCCTCCATCTAATGACAATGCTGGGCCTTACACCTCTTCTACCCATATAGGGGGTCACTCATTGGATCTGCTGTTCCTCCTGGGGATAGAGATCTCTGACTTGGGGGTGGAACCAGTCAGTTCGTCTGACCATCACTCTATAGGGTTCAGTTTCAGGGCCCCACCAAATGGACCTGCCCCTTTGGAGATGGTCCGGTACCACCCTTTAAGGGGAGTTACCCCAGATGGTCTGTCAGTGGTTCTGGACCTATTGGGATTGCTGAGTGAAAGCACAAGCCCAGGGGACCTTGTACTAGCCTATAATAAGGCAGTGGGAGATGCCCTGGACTCGATTGCTCCTGTTCGTGTTCGAACACTTACTCTTCACTCAAGGTCCCCTTGGTATGATGGGTCCTTGAAGGAGCTGAAACGAGTCAGTCGAAGGTTGGAGAGAGTATGGCGGAAGTCCGGCCTGGATGCTGACAGGCTTAGATTGATGAAACATTATAAGGGCTATCGATCAGAAATCACTCGTAAGAAGGCAGAGTTCCTGTCCAGGGAGATTTCTGCTACGCAGAATCGACAGGCTCTACTTTTCTGAACCGTTGCCAGATTGTGTAATCCAATCTGTCTCCAGTCCGGAAGAGCTTTTTCACAAATTATGTGTGATGAGCTAGCTCAGTTTTTTGCAGATAAGGTTGCTAGCATCAGGTCCGGAATTGACCCTACTCTCTCTCTATGAGGGGTTGCGGAGGTCGACGGGAGGTGGTGAGCACCTGGTCTGTCTGGACGGACTTCAGCCGACTGGAATTCATGGACATTGTGAAGATCGTCCAGACTGCGCCCAACCTGTTGTAGTTTGGATCCGGGCCCTACCACCCTTTAGTGGGATGTGTAGATGTTATCTGTCCAGTCCTAGCTGAAATTGTATGGAGATCCTTGGAGAGGGGCTCTTTCCAGACCCCCTAAAGGAGGCGGTCATTCAACCACTCTTTACAAAACCCTCCTTGGATCCTGACAAACCAGCTAACTACTGACCTGTCTCTAACCTTCCCTGGATGATCACCTTGTAACTCACAATGTCTATGAAAATCTTCAGTCTGGGTTTAGGAAAAGGCATAGCACAGAGACTGCCCTTGTTCGGGTACTAAATGATCTCCTAATGGCAAGAGATTGAAAGGCTCATACCATCTTGGCCCTTCTCGATTTCTCAGCAGCTTTTGACACGGTGGACCATGGAGTGCTATTGGAGACCCTGCAGTTCCTTTGTGGACTGTCGAGTACAGTCCTCAAATGGTTTTGATCATTCCTTGCAGGCAGGTCTCAGAGGGTGGTCACTGGAATTTATTTCTCTGATGCCCTTCCCCTGTCTTGCGGGGTGCCACAGGGCTCCATATTGGTGCCCATGTTATTCGCAGTGTACATGCTGCCATTGGGAGATATCATCAGATGATATGGCCTGAGTTTTCACTGCTATGCAGATGATACTCAGCTGTGTATGTCCTTTGTGCCCAGACAGGTTGATGCCGTCTGTGCTAAACAATTGCGTCTCCTAGATCAAAGACTGGATGAGCTCCAGTTGGCTGAGACTGAATCCAGATAAGACTGAGGTGTTGGTTGTGGACCCGGGTCACCCGGGGGTGGGGTTTGGGGCTGGGCACACTTTGGGCCTGTGGCTTGTTAGTATCCAGCTCACTACCTCAGATAGGGTAAGGAACCTGGGTGTTATTTTTGACAATGGCTTGACCCTGAAATTTCAGGTGTCAGCTGTAGTTAAATCCTCATTTTACCATCTGAGGAATATCGCCCAGGTGAAATGCCTGGTTCTGCCGGGTGACCTTCCGACATTTGTCCATGCCTTCATTACTACCCGTGTTGACTACTGCAGTGCCCTCTACCTAGGGCTGTCTGGGGTTGATATCCACCACTTGCAGCTGGTGCAGAATGCTGCAGCCAGGCTGTTGACTGGTACTTCTAGGTCCAGTTACATTATGCCTGTGCTGCACAGACTGCACTGGCTGTCAGTTCAGTGGTGGATCACCTACAAGGTAGGCTTGCTTACCTTTAAAGCCCTATACAAACAGGGACCCGACTACCTGAAAGATCTCTTGACTCCCTACTCCCCCAATCGTCCTCTCTGATCTGCCGATGAGAGATTGCTAGAGATTCCCAGGGTTCACCTAAAATCTTCTGGAGCTCGTGCTTTTCCTTTTGCAGCACCAACCCTGTGGAATTCTCTACCTTGTCGGTTAAGAGAATGCCTGATGGTTAGCAGTTTTAAAACTATGTTAAAAACGTATTTATTTGTATTGGCTTTTCCAGATTGATTGACTGATTTTAAAAATTTATATTGTTGACTGTTTTATGCACTTGTGGTTTATACTATGAAAGCGCCTTGATTTAAAAGGCACTATATAAATAAAGATTTACCTACTTTACTTACTTTACTTACCTACTTCAAGGGGCGGGGCTGACACAGCTAGTGAACACACCAACGAGACAGGATGCAGTCCTCAACCTTGTAGTAACAAACAGTACAAGGGTAACAGATGTGAGACTGGGAGCACACCTAGGCAACAGTGGCCATCGATCAACCTGGTTTACAATAAACAGACAGGACAATACCTCACACACCAAGACAAAAATACTAAACTTCAGGAATGCAAACTTTAGGGAAATGAGGTCTGCCTTTACAACACTTCACCAGAATATGCCAAACAAAAATGTAGAGGAGTGCTGGTAAGCACTGAAGGATACACTAACCAGGGTAACAGAAAAATACTCAACAGTAATCATGAAAGCAAAATCCAGGTGGAAACCACTGTGGTTCACAAAGGAAGTGGCATTAGCAGTAAAGGCAAAAAAAAAAGAAAGCCTTCTAAAAATAAAAGGTAACACACACAGAAAATGACAGAGAAGAATACAGGATCAAGCTAGAGGAGGCGGGGCAAAAATAAAGGATTGCTGATGGTATAAAAGGTGAAAACAAAACATTCTTCAGGTATATCAGTGAAAGGAGAACGGGGGGGGGGGTTGTCAGACTGAAAACCACAGACGGTCAGCACGTGGAAAAGGATAAGGACAAAGCGGAGGTTTTAATCACTTTTTTCTGTTCAGTGTTTACACAAGAAGATAATGGAAATGGTCCATCTTATTTATTTATTGAAATGTTTCACCAGGAAGGCACACTGAGCAAAAAGATGCTCGTCTCATGGTGCGACCTGGGGGTTGGGGGTTTACAGAGGAGAGCAACTGTATACATTTGTACAAGGCAACAAAATTACACAAATGAAATGACATGACGGTACATAAGTATAATACCACGGAAACATGAAGTAGGAGCAACATAGGAAACATTGCAACAAGGAGTTATCCACATTGTTACATGGAGTGAGAAAGGAATTGTACAAAGAATTATAATGACAAAGGGTGTAAAGTATATCAACATACATGTCAGCTACTATCTATGGTAGCGTGGTGGACAGAGTCAGGCTAGAAGTGCAGTGGGTGGTAAGTGCAGAGGTTGGTGGATATATGCCAGCATTTGTAGCCGTAGGTAAAGCCACTGGTCAGGCCACATAGGATCTGGGATAGGGCAGTGGGGGGAGGAAGAGAGAAGGAAGACAAGAGGAGGAGGGGACGGGGAGGTCAGTGACACTGGCAGTTTACAGCATAGTAGTTTGTCAGGGCAGAGGAGATGGAATACCTACAGTAGGAGGAGTGATGAACTTGTGCTGACAGGTCATTCCAGAGCCTCAGAAGGTGGTAGGAGAAGGCCGATTGGCAAGCAGTGGTCCGGCGGTGAGGGATTACTAACAGCTGAGAGTCAGTAGATCTAAGGGCATGAGAGGGGGTTGGGGTGGGAGATAAGGAGGAGGTGTAGTAAGGCGGAAGGGACCCGAGCCAGAGGTTTGAAGCAAATTTAGCACAGCTGAGTAGGCGCCGGCTGTCAAGGAAGGGGAAGGCCAGCACATGGTAAAGCTGCAGTGGTGGGTGTGAGGGGAGGCACTGAGAGCAAAGTGGCAGAAAGCATTGAAGAGGGGGTCCAGTCTGGATAGAGTCAACTTAGGAGCAGCACTGTAGACTACATCACAGTAGTTGAACGTAGGTAATATCATTTTCTGCACAATTTCACATCTCACCGGTAGGGGGAGGTAACTGTGGTTTCTGTAGAGAGCGCCGAGCTTAGGGTGCAGTTTTTTCAGGATAGTATCCACATGAGCTGAGAAGGATAGATGTTGGTCAAGCCAGACGCCAAGGTACCTGAAAGTTGACACGTCCTCGAGGACAGTCCGGTCAAGGATGTGGAAGTTCAGTGGAGTAGTAAGCCTGGATAGTCTCTGCCTAGTGCCGAAGGTCATGGATACTGTCTTCTTGGCATTAAGGGAGAGTTTGTGGGAGGTAAACCAGTGCTGAACTTTGGTGAAATCAGCCTGAAGACTGGTAGTACCCTCCTCAGGGGTATGGCCAGAGGAAAAGAGGACGGTGTTATCTGCATACATGTAAATTGAGGTAGTTGAGCAGGCAACAGGCAGGTTGTTTAGGAGGATGGAAAAGAGGATAGGGTTGAGTACTGAGCCTTGGGGGACACCAGTAGATATAGGGAGTGGGGGAGAGGTGGAACCAGCAGTTTTTACGGATTGAGTTCTCCCTTCCAGGTAGGCTCTGAACCAGCTGGTGACAGGCATGGATAGGCCGGCTTCAGAGAGACAGAATAGCAGCAGGGGGTCGGACACAGTATCGAAAGCTTTGGCTAGGTCAACAAAGATGGCTGCAGTAATGAGACCTTTGTCCATCCCCGAGAGGACTGTGTTGGAGAATCGTAGGAGGAAGGTGGTGGTAGAGTGGTTCTTTCTAAATCCAAACTGGTGGGGGGGTGAAGAAGTTAGATTCTGAGAGGATGTTGGAAAGTTGAGGGAACATGAGGTGCTCCTGGAGTTTTGCTAGGGCGGGAAGGGGGGAGTTAGGGCAGTAGTTGGCTGCAGAGGTAGGGTCTCCTCCTTTGGGAAGTGGAAGGACTACGGCGTGTTTCCACTCCGCAGGAACGGATTTAGTGGCAAACGGCAGGTTTAGTAGGGCAGCTAGCAGAGCTGCAATGGCAGAGGCAGATAGGTAGAGGAGTTTGGGGTCTAAAAAAGTAATGGGGAAAGGAGACAGTCTTGCTTAGTACCTCTGAGCAAATTAAATGTATGGGATAAGGTAGAATTGGTAAGAAATTTAGCGGATGGAAAAGTATAAAGAAGTTTTATACAAGAACAAAAATGGTCACCAATAATTAGGTGGGATAGTACAGAATACAGGTATTGCCATTCCAAAGAATCAAAAGCTTTTTAAAATCAACAGCTATAGCTGCTGCTGGAGACTTAAGATGTGTCGCTTTATGTATTAGATTAAGTACTGCGCGAAGATGGTCAGAATCTAATCTACCTCTGACAAATCCCATCTGGGATTAGTGAACCAAATGGAAATAAAGGGCTTGAGTTGGGAGGCTAAAAGCTCAGCATATATTTTACTGTCAATATTTAACAATGATATGGGTGATAGTTGGAAGGAAGGGTGACATCTTTATCTTTTTCAGGAAGTACTGTGATAATTGCTTCTGTAATGGTATAGGGGAGGTTACTAGAGAGTGTTGCTTCTTCAAACACCCTACAGAGCAAGGGACAATATAAATCAGCTAAAGGTTTATAAAATTCTGCAGTGAATCCATCACTGCTGGGAGCCTTCCTTGATTTTAAAGACATTAAAACTTGATGTACCTCTTCCGTTGTAAATGGTTGTTCTAATAAACCTGATACTTCAGATGGGAGACATGGAAGACTTAAAAAAAACGTTTAATGGATGTTTGATTAGAGTGAAATTGGGAGGTATGCAACTGTTTATAAAAGGTAGTCATGATTCAGTTAACGGAGGAGTCATCAGCATGAACGCGACCAGATACAACCTGCAGGCCAGCAATAAAACGTTCCATTTGTTGGAATCGAAGTCGATAAGCTCGGAGTTTACCACCTTTTTCACCCCCTTCCCAATATTTATGTTTGATCCAAAGGATAGCAATTTCTGTTTTATGGGAAATTAAGTAATTTATTTCCATTCGGAGTTGAAGAATTTCATAATGTAAAGGGGAGTTATAATCAGGATAGGGTGAAGCTGCATATTGCGCTTCTTTATTTTTAAGTGCTTTTTCAAGCTTGTTAAGGTGATGTTCTCTCATTTTCCTTCTGTGGGCAGCATATAGAGGATTGTGTATGAGCAATCATACACAACAAAGCAGTTGTATGATCAAGAGGTTTCTGTGGTAACCAGAGACCTCAAGAGCGCAGCTCGAGAGGTCCATTACCATGGAAACCTCCAGATCTTACAACTGCCTTGTTTGTGTATGGTTGCTCATACACAATCTTTTATAGTGTACTGGCAACCATAAGTAGCACTCTGTGATCCCCCAAACAAGTCTCCCAGAAAAAATAAGGCTTACTTTGGCAGCTGTATCAGCACCGCTTACTTCCTCGTTGCCGTGGGCCGCTCAATTGCGCATGCGTGAATGCATTCGATCTTGTTGTGCTGCACTGGTGATGTACTCGGTGCAGCACAACAAGATCGTGACGCAGCGAGTGCAGCACAACAGTGCTGTTCCAGGCATAGATTTCCATGCGGAACAGTGTTCTACCATACACTATAACTATTTTACCATGCGAAGTGTCCTTTAGGGGCTCCCATGTTGTCCCCACAGTGGTATCTGCAGGATCATTTATAGAAAGAAATTAATTTCTGATATCTCACGTTGAGTCAAGGATAAAAATTCAGGGTCTTTAAATAAAAGGGGATCCAGGCACCAAGAGGGAGATTGAAGGGGAAGAGAACCCTGTAATAGATGTAATTTAACAGGGGAATGATCAGAGATAAGCAAGGGTAGTGTAGTACAATCAATCTCATTTTGTATAATTGTGGGTGAAGCTAACCAATAATCAATTCTACTATAGGATTGGTGAACTGATGAATAATATGTATATTCTAACCCCAGGAATCCACTAATATTATTACTTCTTGCAGTGCTTCTTTAAGCCAGCACTGCCCTGGAGCCAAATGGAATGCTGTGCTAATGGCAGAATCTTTAGCTTGTGCATTCAATTAAAAAACTGCCCAGTGTAACTACCTACATTCTAACCTCAGATTTCTTCTCTTCCCTGCAAAGTTACATGCCCTGGAGATCTTCTCTCTATCAAGAGCGATTCCTGAAGTGTATTGAACAAAAAAAGTAAGTATTTTTGTTTAATTTTTCATTTACTGCGTAGTGTAATTGTTATTTTAGCTTTTTACCTCATAGTTTAATTTAACGTTATTTTTTCCGGTTCCTCACGGTTCTTGTGAACCGAGAGGCAACCGATTCTTCTTCTTCTGAATCAGAACCTTTTTTAAAGGTTCCAATTACATATTTCTGTGTTTTCTGTAAAAATTTATCACTTTTGAACCAATTTTTCTCGGTTCCCTGAGCTGTTTCTTGGTTCTGGATCTGATCGGAAACTACAGATTTGGGTTTTTCTCGGTTACTGAACTGACCGCAAATAGTTAACTTGCCTTTATTTTTGTTGGTTCCTGGTTCCTGTTTTCTTTTAAATGTCAGAGAAACCTAAAAAGAACACAGGACCTCCTGGGTTTAAAAATTGTTTAAAGTACTCTGAAGTGTTTGCTAAGGCAGACAAACATGATTTATGTTTGCTCTGCCTTGGGCAACAGCATTTTTCTGCTGACTGTAAAATTTGTAAGTCTTTCCCTGAAAAAAAAACAGTGGAAAAATGTAAGAAAAGGTTAAAAAGAAAGTTGGAAGAGGAGTCCATGGGCTCTAACCAGTCCATCCCCTCCAAGTCCTTGGCTATTCCTTCCAGAGCCTCAAAAACTATCCCTGAGATGGGTGAGTGCTCTGGCAAGAGAGGCAATGAGCTGTCTGACTCTCCAGTGCCTGCCAAAAAACTCAGGAAGACAAAGCACACTGACACCCTGGCTAAAATGCCTCAAAGGGTCCCTCAGGTGCCTGTTCCTGCTCCTTCACCTGCTGAGCTAACCCAGGCTCTGGCTTTACTACAAGTGCTGCAGGGTTTACTACCCCTAAGCAGCCTGTGACTACTCCAGTTGAAAAAAAAATATATTTTTGTACCTCCTTTACCTACTGACACAATGGAATTTGAGGAGGATGATCAGGCAGAAGAGGGTATTGAACCCAAGGTCTCACCAGAACAGGACTTTGGAGAAACCCTCCTCACACTCCTTGTCTCATCACCTGTTGATGGCCACTGTTTCTGGTGTCCCTCCATTGACAGAGTGTCCTTTAAACACTTCTTCGTTAACGTGGGCTCATACCCTCTCGTCGATGACACTTTCCAGTGCTTTGAATGCAGTTCAAATAGTAACTGCTCCATCAGCGGAGGCTTAGACCCTCTCATCGATGATGCTTTCCAGTGTTTTACATGCAGTTAAATATACTGCTGCTCCGTCAATGGGGGCTCCTCTCCCATCGACAACATCTGACAGTTTAAGTGAAAATAACTCATTTTCCCTTGCTGGCCTGTCAATGAGACCCTGCATTCCTCAGGGGAAATCTATGGCTTATGCCTTATTGACTGCCTCTCACAGGTGGCTTCTTATAGGGGTCAGGTGGACAGAGATTGGGACCCTGGTTTTTACCACCCAGGGGCGAGACCTGCTCATACTACACATCCCATTTCTTCTATCATCCACTTGTTTCCCAACATGCCCACCTTCTCACCCCACCTCCTTCCCAGGAAAGGGACCTCACCAACGTAGTTCGACAGGGCTTGCATGCCATGTGGCATTCTCAGCCCTGTGAAGAGCTGGATGATCCTAGCCAATCTCCTCCCCTCCTTCACCTAAAAGATTTCATAGTGACAGGAATACCATGCCACTGTGATCTCTTCCTCCATTCATAGAGGACTATTTGTCAGATGACCAAAATTTGCTGCCTGATTTCGCCGGTGATCTTGACGATGAAGAGTTTCAAGATCTGGATTTTCCTAATCCTGAATCCCCCTGTTCTGAAATCTCTTCTCTGGATGAGGATCTGCTTCTCCCTTTGGCAGCCCCACCCCCAGACAACCTGACCTTTAGTGAGATGATGGCTCAAATCCAAAAGGTTGTGGGATTCTCCACTACTGAACATGACAAACAACGTAAGGATATGGCAGAATATCTTGAATTACCTTAGGAGCCTGTCTTAGTGGTTCCCCCACTAATACCAACTTACCAGAATGCCATGCTGGCTGCTTGGCATCAGCCTTCAGCTATTACAGCTGTTCCCCACAAAGCAGGTCATCTATATCAGGCTCCTCTGGACCACCCCTTTCTGTCTAGTATTCCAGAGGCAGATTCTGTGGTCTTTACTGCCGCTCATGCCCGTACCAAAAAACCCAAGCACATGAGCTCCTTACCCCCGATAGATAAGGAATACTGAAGAACTGACTATCTGGGGAAAAAGATCTTTTCCTCAGGTGCTATGACTATCAGAATCCTGAATTACATAGGTCATATGATTAAATATCAGCATACCCTTGGGTCCTCTGCCATTGAGCTTATCAATAAACTCCCTCCCTCACAAGACAGGGATAAATTATTGGCTACAACGACAACTAGTAATTCTATCTCCTGTCACCTTCTCAGGTCAGTATATGATGCCATAGATACCTCAGCCTGACTATCAGCCACTGGTATCACTCTACGTTGCCATGCCTGGCTTCGCGTTTCAGGCTTTGCACCTGATATACAAGATAAAGTAGCTAATGCCCCCTTTAATGGGTCCAAGCTGTTCGGGCCAGGTACTCAAACTTTACTGGATGACTTACAGGCATCAGGCAGAACCCTCCATACGGTGCATGGCATGTATCATACTCCAGCTACAACCTATCGTACTCAGCACTCCTCTTATTCCAAAAGAGGTGGAAAATACAGAGGTAATAATAAAGGCGGCTTTAGAAGTCGTGCTCAATCCACCAGAGGTAACACCTCTACCACCTGGGGTGCCCGCTCCCACCCTTGCAGTGGTGCTGCGCATCCCGCCTCCCAGGACTCACTACGGCTTTCCCCCCGCCTCCACAGCCAGGCCTTGGAGGCTGTGGGGGGGGGGTCATTTTGCCCTCCATCTAGAGGCCTGGCAAATGATCACTTCTGACATTTGGGTACTTCAGATTATACAGAAGGGTCATACTCTGGAGTTTCTCTCCACCCCATGCCCTTGCCCTCCAAGGAAGATTCATTATCCTCCAGATCATATACCCATCTTACAGGTGGAATTGATGGCCCTTTTGACCAAACAGGCCGTTGTACCGGTGCCCCTTCAGGAACATCAAACGGGGATTTTATTCCCACTTCTTTCTGGTGCCCAAACAAATGGGAGACCTCAGAACAATACTAGATCTCAGACAACTGAATCTTTACATTCAGTACAAATGTTTCCGCATGATCACCCTACCTGTCATCATGCCGATCCCGAAACAGGGAGATTGGCTTTGCGCCCTAGACATGAAGGATGCCTACCTTCATATTCCCATCCACCCTGCCCACCACTAATTTTTGTGCTTCCACCTACTGAGTCAAAATTACCAGTTTCGAACACTCCCTTTTGGCCTCTCATCAGTTCCCAGAGTGTTCATCAAGTGCCTAGCGGTGGTAGCAGCAGCCTTACGAAGAGAAGAGCACTTCATCTTTCCATATCTAGACGATTGGCTAATAAAAGCAGACTCCAAAGTAGCTCTGCTTGCCTCTCTAGATGCTACCTTGAAACTGTTCACAGATCTGAGAATCACTGTCAGTTGGCCAAAGTCCAGTCCAAATCTGACACAGTCTCTCCAGTACATTGGAGCTGTTCTAGATACAGTTACAGCTCGGGGCTTACCTCCCGTCTGCCCAGCAGGACACGCTTATAGCTCTGGCACTATATATACAGACTCAGAAAATAGTCACAGCCAGACAAATGCTGCACCCTCTGGGTCACATGTCCGCTGCCATCCCTTTGGTGGCATTCGCCCATCTCCACGAGACCTGTCCAATAGACTCTTCAGAATCAGTGGTTCCAAAAAACAGGACAGTTCGAAGACAAAATACAGGTCATTCTGTCTCTGAAGTCTACCCTGACATGGTGGACAATCAGAATCAATCTGAATCAAGGAATGCCTTTCCAGTCCCCATCTCCCACGCAGATGTTGACCATGGATGCTTCTCTGCAGGGCTAGGGAGTGCACTTTGGTCCTTATCAGACCCAAGGCCAATGGCCCGCTTCTCCCCATCTGTCTCATATCAATCTCTTAGAGATGAAAGTGGTCCATCTAGCCTTCCAGGCGTTTCGGTCCTACCTTGAGCCAGGATTGTTACTGATCCAATCAGACAACACTGCAGTAGTGTTCTACCTCAACAAGCAAGGGGGTATGAAGTCTCGTACCCTATGCAGAGAAAACCTTGCAGTTTGGCACAAAGCCATATGGCAACACTTTGACGCTAACAGCTGTTCACCTACCAGGACACTGCAACCAGTCAGTCGACCGGCTGAGTTGCCAGTCCACAACTCATGAATGGACACTTCACGAGCAAGTGCTTCAATAAATCTTCCACTTATGGAGCACTCCACAGATGGATCTGTTTGCCTCCCCAGTGAATTACCATCTTCCCAGGTATATTTCCATTATCTCAAACAGAAAGGGGTGATCTATAGATACCCTGTCCCAACCCTGGACAGGTCTCTTCTTATATGCTTCCCCCCCCGTCCCTCTCCTGCAACGGACTCTACTGAAACTACAGTTAGAACTGGCCGTGATGATTCTCATAGCCCCAGTGTGGCCTCGCCAGATGTGGTTTCCTCTACTCCTACAACTGTCAGTATGGGACCCAGTCCTGTTGCTGATCAGACCAGACTTCTTCACTCAGTGTTACAGGTCTCTCCTACACCCCAACCTGAAGGCTCTACACCTTCATGCTTGGCTCCTGAGGACGCTTTCATAACTCGCTTACAAGTGTCCTCTCCTGTTGCCAATATCCCCTTGGCCTCCCATAAGCCAGCAACAAAAGCAACATACAATTCCAAATGGAAATGCTTTTTCATATGGTCAGCTTCTCGATCTTTGGACCCTTACTCTTGTCCACTGACGAAGGTTCTGGACTACCTGGCCTCACTCTCTGAGTCCCGTCTAAGTTATTCTTCCACTAAAATTCACTTGGTGGCCATCTCTGCTTTCCATGAGCCTCTGGATGGCAGGTTACTGTACCAACATCATCTAGCTAAGATGATTTTAAAGGAATGTTACATATTAAACCTCCTATTAGAAGACCCACTTCTCCATGGGTTCTCAATTTTATGGTAGAAAAATTGAACCTTGAGCCTTTTGAGCCAGCTGCCACTTGTGAACTCTGTTTTCTTTCATGGAAAACCCTATTTCTGGTGGCTATCACTTCCGCTTAATGTATTTCTGAGCTCCATGCCCTCATGTGTAGGGAATCTTACTTGATTTTTGACAAAGACTGGGTGGTCCTTCATACCAACTCTTCCTTCCTTCCTAAAGTAGTCTCCAAGCATACTTTAAATCAGTCCTTGGAGCTTCTGGGCTACTAGAAAGACTACTCCAATCAGGGTGACCATCTACTACATACTTTAGATGTCCACCGTATACTATGCTACTATACTAATCGGACACAATCGATTAGAAAGACGTCTCAACTGTTCGTCTCTTTTGCTCGGGTCATGAGGTCCTCCCAGTTGCAACACGTACTCTTTCATCCTGGTTGGCGCATTGTATTTCATTTTGTTACAAAAAATACGACAAGCCTTTACCTGGACCTGTCCAAGCCCACTCCACTAGAGCTATGGCCACCACTGTGGCTTGCTTTAAGGGAGCCTCCATTTCAGATACCTGCAGTGCAGCTACCTGGTCCATGATTCATACATTCACAAGGCAATACAATCTGGATATTGCCTCATGAAGTAGGACGGCCTTTGGCCACGCAGTCCTACAAGGTCTCTTACCATAACTGTCCTCCCACATGGGCATTACTGCTTGGGATTCATCCCAAAAGTAATACCTACTGCAAGAGACCACTCCGTGGAAAATAGTACAGTTACATAAAAACTTACCGTAACAGTAGATCTTTGAGGAGTGTCTCTTGCAGTAGGTTTGTTCCCACCCTCCATCCCCCTCCTTCTCTAAGAGAGCAAGTTCTGGTCCAATGACTAGGGTTGGGACTCCTTCGGTACCTCAGCTTCCCCTCGGTCCTCGCTTTGTGAGCTGAATCTGGCAGGGGAACTGAGGATACCAGGGACCGCTCACACTTATATAGGAAACAGGAAGCTGATGTCATGTGTGGGTGGTCCCTGGTGAAAAACTGCTAGAAGAGCTGCCATGCACCACAGCGACCTCTGCTGGATATCCAAAAGTATTACCTACTGCAAGAGACACTCCTCAAAGATCTACTATTATGGTAAGTTTTTACATAACTGTACCTTCTAGGAGTGGTATATGTTGTTCATCCACAAGGACCCACCCGATCTCCCCAGCTTTGATGCATACACTCTGCTTCCAGCAACCAAGATCTGGTGTCATGAGGTGGAGCCATGGGATATACTGTACCACCCGGGTGGGTGGGAGGAGCCAGATTGAAGACTTTCCAGCAATTCTTAAAGGGGAAAGGACATGCCAGATAGTGTGGTTGAACAACATATGCCACTCCTAGAACTATTGTTACAGGTGAGTAACCTGTATTTTCATGCCTGACATAGGAAATACTGGGAAAATTAAAACTGTAATAACTTTTGAATGGATTAAAATGTTTTCAGCAAACCTTTAAAAGGCACATCTGTGAGGCAACGTCTTTTTACCCTGAAAATTTCAGACCACAACCTAAAGCCATTTCTGAGACCCAGGTGGACAAAGAAATGGCAAAAACATGGATTTTTTTTTTGTTTTTTATGTATTTTAGAAACCACATAATGGAACTGCACACAAATTAACATGTCATGAGACCTACACCTAGAGATTATGTGTGCCAAATTCCATGCAAAGCCGTCAAATGGTTCCAAAGTTATTAAGGTTCAAAAATGCAGGCTTAACATAGAAGTTACCTTTCACCCTAACTATACTGGCACTATCTCACCAGTATGATTGATATATATAATATTATACTGGCGCAGCTGCGCCAGTATAGTTAGGGTTGAGTAGGCAGTTTAATGTTAAACCCCATATTTTGCACCTTAATAACTTTGCAACCGTTCAACAGATTTGCATGAATTTGGAATGTGTAGTCTCAAATGGTAGATCCCTTGATTTCTATCACAAAAATTGGTCAACAAAAGCCCACTCACCAACATGTATATACTTTATAGGGATTTGGCTTCTTTTTAAGTTATACTTGTATTAGAGAGAGCAGGAGGTCAGGCCACGCTCTGCAACAAATATAAAAAAGGGCATAGGAGGACAGTAAAATACAAGTATAACTTAAAACGAAGCCAAATCCCTATAAAGTATATACATGTTTACCAAGAGAAGAGCTATTCATTGAATATCAGTCGAAGGAAATTTGACTTGAGAGCTGTCCTATGCAGAATCAGAACAAACAAAAATTAAGAGCTATAGAATCCAGAATTACAGGCAGATAGTATCCAAGAATATATGGGGATATCGGAGTGTGGATATATGGTCTTTGATATATAGATGCAGTTTCACACTGAAGAAGGATTTTTCCGAAACGTTTGTGTTATAGGAACTTTATCTGGATATACTAGTGTCAATAAATAATATTTGTTTGAGACATTTTGGTGAGTGGGCCTTTTGTTGACCATTTTTTGTGATAGGAGTTTGTTAGCATTGAATTAGTCCAGGCTCCTCCCTGAATAAATACTATTATTTTTTCCGAGGCTGGCTGAGCTGGATCAAGGTTCCTTTTAGATCCCTTGATTTGCCAAGTTGCGTTTTGATCAGACTTGCGGTTTTCGTGCAGTGAAGCTCCAAAAAACACATTTTTTGCTTTTTTTGCTGCTTTTTGCCCATCATGCTGCAGCCACACTATTTGGTATTTTGGTCTGACATGTTCAGGGTAGAAAGAGGTTTGGGCAAAGAACAACCCAGCATTGGTTTGGTGAAAAAATATTAATCCATTCCAAAGTTACTTAATTTTGAAGTTTTGGGTTCGGAGCATGCTCAGTTCAGTCTAAGATTTACGTGTATGTTTGGGAAAGGAGATTGGGCTCGCGATCAAGGATTTTGTCACCTTTCGAAAGGGGGTTTATAAAATCTCCATTCGTGAGGAAAAATTCCCCTTTTGCGAGCCACCATCTTGTTTTCATTTTTTTCCTCCAAACAAAATGTTGCAGCTTGCCCCATGGCTGACTTCTTTTGCAAATGAAGCATGGGTTTTGTTCAGGGTGACACCCTCTACAAACCCATGCCTTTGGTTTCCTTCATTTTGGCCAAAAAATGTCCATTTTAAACTTTGAAATTCTTCGTTCATGACTCGCTTCCAGTCCTCTTTCTCAAGCTGACAAAATCCCTTTTCGTGAGCCGATCCCCTTTTGCGAGGTAACAAAATCCTTGATAGCGACTTAGGTAACAGATGGCCCTATCTCGTGAACAAGGATCGGCTCACAAAAGGGGATTCTATCAGCTTGCAAAGGGGATCAGCTTGCGAAAGGGGATTTTGCCAGCTCGTGAAAGGGGATTGGTTTTGAATCCTTTCACGAGCTGGACAAAATCCCTTTGTGAGATGACAAAATCCCCTTTTCTCACCCCAGGAATTATTTAGCATCTATTGACAGATGCAGTATGCCTGCTGGGTTCAGCTGCCCTGGAGAGGAGGAGTCAATGCAAATGAGGAAGGCATTGGCCAATCAGGATAGAGATAGAGTAGAGTGCTGCCTGCAATCAGCCTGAGGAACCTCAGAACTTTTTCTCCGCTGAACTGGCAACACTGCCCCAGAGCTCTCCTCTTCAGAGACCTTCCTGTGCAGTTGCGGTTTCTTTTCATATTTTTTCTGCTTTGGCGGTTTTTCTGAGGTAAAAGTTGCTTGCGTGCACGATAAATTGTGTCGTTTTTACTTCAATTGTTAACTTTCAGTATTTTTCAGTGTTTTTTTTACCACTTTTGCATTAAAATCATTGAATTGGTTTTTCACGCTTGTGCGCTAATTTCTGTTGTGCAACTGTGTGAATTTCTGGAACCCTCTTTTTCTTTCTTATATAAGTTTTAATATATTTGAAGGGTAATCCCCACTTTTCTGAGGAGACACCTTTTGTTTGACTGTGCAGTGGGCTTCTGTTGGCAAGAGGTGTGGAGGTGGTTTCTGTTCTTTTCCACTGTTGTGGAAAGAAAATATCTTTTTAACTCTAGTACGGTTAATTTTGACTTGGTTAGCTTTGGCCTACCCCTTTACCATGGCCTCTCAGTCTACCTCCTCCTCCTCTAAAAGCGCTGAGTAGGGTACCTCAAGTCAACACAAAAGTAATGACAAGTCCTCTAGGGACTCCAGTGAAACTAAGTCTGGTAGAAGTAAAAATTCTAGCCAAGCCTCTAAAAGAACTTCAGAGCAGGTTTCTGAGCCTGCCCCTACAAAAAAGTCTAAGAAAGATAATAACACTACTGTCCCTCATCCCGAAAGGCATTTGGAGACAACATTAGCTAATAAAAATGTGCCCTCTGCAGATGATTTAGCAGGAGCTTGACATTTATATCAGACTTTACAATCTATGGGCGATATTTTCTCAGCTCCTGTGGGATCAAATGATTCTCTCCTTGAGGACCCCTATGCCCAGGGTTTTTATTTTGATGAGGGAGAGGATCATGTTGGCGAATCGCCTCATGGGGACCCTCTTATTCCTGACAGCCACCCTGGGGTTGGTGTTAATGATGATGCTGATACAAGTGAAGAAGTCTCTTCATTTTTTACAGTTTTAAAACAGATGGTGAATAGCCTGGACCTGCCTCTCCAGGATGACACCGATCAGGAGATGGAAGATGACTACTTGGAGATGATGGGCATTTCTCCTCTAAGAGGCTCATTCTCCCAATCCACAACACTTTGAAGAGAAGTACTTTTAGGGTTCTGGAAACCCCCTCAACTTCTACCGGGGTAGACAGAAGGATTGAGAAGAAATACCAGCTCGGTAAGTCTACTGTCTTTATACACATCCAGATCACAGAGGGGTAGTTCAGACAGCGGCCTGTGACAAAGATAATGTGTCGCTATCTGTGCTCCCACCGGAAAAAGACTCTAGAAAAATAGATCTTATGGGTAAGAAATCTTATGCTACCACCTCTCTCTCTCTTGCTGCGCATATCTTCCTTCATGGCATACACAGCTAGATATCAGAGGGCTCTATTAAAAACTGTGCTGGCCATAGTGCAACTTGGGGGACACTATGCTCAGAGGTGTTTCCGAAACTGTTAAACGAGCCGTGGAAGCCACAAAGTACCAGTTTCACATGGCCATAGATAATAATGACACAGCCTCGAGGGTCATGGCTCAGGCTATTTCTCTCAGATGTTTTGCTTGGTTAAGAACTACTAGTCTTACCCAGGATGTCCAAGCCCAGGCATTAGACTCCCCCTTTGAGAATAACTCTCTCTTTGGGGATCATACTGAAGTCTATATGAAAAGAATGGACGAGTTCAAACACACGTACAAGAGCAATTCAGCAAAAGAAAAGCCCCTTCCCTCTCAGAGAGCTTACCACAGAGGGGTTGGGGGCAGGGGTTATTTCCCTAGACATTCTTCCCCATGCCATATAACATGGATTTCTCTCAGATGAGAGTTTTTTTCAGCGATAGGAGCAGGAGGGATCAAAGAAGCACTAACTCCACTCTTGTTACTTCTACTCAGTCTAGACAGCAGTCTTCCTGACTCCTTGCTGGTTGCCTACCCTCTCCCCATGGGGGGTAGGCTCTCACACTGCCTTCATTGTTGGCGTCACATCACTTCAGACAAGTGGGTTATGGAGGTAGTGGAGCAGGGCCTATCCCTTCAGTTTGAAACATTCCTCCTTCTCCACAGACACTTACAACCAAGACCTTCCTCCCCTGCAGAACAATTACTGCAGGAGGTAGAGGTCAAGAATCTCATGAGGGCCAAGGCCGTGGAGTGAGTGCCACTTTCCCAATGGGGAAAGGGTCTTTATTCCAGATATTTCCTGGCCCTAAAGATAATGGGGGAATGGTGACCTATTCTGGACCTAAGGTACCTGAACAAGCACCTGACGAAACCAAAGTTCAAAGTGGTTACCTTGACTCAGGTCATACACTCACTAAAGCAAGGGGACTGGCTAGTCTCCCTGGATCTGAGGGACGCCTACTTTCATGTGCCAATAAGACAATCCCACAGAAAGTTCTTCAGATTCCATCTGCCTTCTGGGCATTATCAGTTCACAGCTATGCCTTTCGGGCTCACTTCCAGAGTATTCACCAAGTGCCTGGCAGTGGTTGCAGCTCATCTCAGAAGACAGAGAATCTCAGTCTATCCCTACCTGGACGATTGGCTGATTGTGGCCAACTTGTCCCAGTCTGTTTCAGAGGCCCTAATTTGGACAAGACATATCCTAGAGTCCCTGGGCTTCCTTATCAATGAAAAAAGTCGTATTTTCAGCCTACCCAAATTCTACAGTTCATAGGGGCAGAGCTCAGCACCCTGCAGGGAAAGGCCTTCCTCCCTTCAGACAGGGTCGTCTCTTTCCTTTCTCTGCTAAACTCATTCAGTCCAGGCCAACCAAGACCAGCCAGACATTTCCTCAAACTTCTCGGTCATATGGCCTCAATGACTGTGGTAGTGCCAGGGGCCAGATTCCAGATGAGGGACATTCAGTTTTACCTCAGGTTTCATTGGTCCCGGAGAAGAGACCCCTTTACAAAGCTCGTCCCAGTCACAGAGACTTTTCTTCAATCCATGGACTGACAGAAAGATGCAGACAATCTCAGGGTTGGTGTATCTTTTTTAACTCCCCAACCTTCCCAAATTTTGACTACCAATGCTTCCCTCCTTGGATGGGGGGCCCATCTGGGTGACTTGTCCATAAGCGGGACTTGGACACCAAGGGAATCTTCCTTTTACATCAATCTTCTGGAACTCAGAGCTGTGCTCCTCACCATCAAGGCCTTCGCTGCTCAGCTCAGGGGTCAGTCTGTGCAAGTAAGGACAGACAACACGACAGCCATGTTCTACATCAACAAACAGAGAGGAACTCGATCAACCAAACTGCATGGAAGCCATGAGGATTTGGTCCCTTGCCTATTCCCTGGACATGTCTCTGTTGGCCATCCATCTTCCGGGCAAGGACAACATTTTGGCAGATGCCCTAAGCCACATCAGTCAGGGCCGCCATGAGTGGACCCTCAACAAGCAAGTCCTTCACACAGTGTTCAGAAGATGGGGTGTCCCAGATCTGGATCTGTTCACATCCAGTCTGAACCATTAATTACCTCTGTTGCAGGCCCCCAATTCTGGGGACTATTCCCACGGATGCATTGACCTAGATTGGATGGGGGGATGCATTGACCTAGATTGGATGGGGAGGTTCCTTTATGCATTCCCTCCCTTTCCTCTTCTGTACAGAGTACTTCACAAGTTAAGGGAACAACCGGCCACCATGATCTTGATGGCTTCTGACTGGGTGAGACAGCCACGGTATTCCCTACTCCTGTCCTTGTCGGTCAAGAAATCCATCAGACTTCCTTTGTGCCTCAGCCTTCTGACTCTTCCTCAGGCCGGAGTGGTGTTCCCCAACATCCAGTCCCTTCACCTCAAAGCCTGGTACTTGAGGAGTTAGAATTCCCAGACTCTTTGTGTTCAGAACAAATACTGAATGTTTTACGGATGGCTAAAAAACCCAGCATAAGGAAAACTTATGCCTCCAAGTGGAGACGTTTTTCTTTCTGGTACAAGGATAAAGGCGTAGACCCTTTATAGGCTTCTTCTCCTTCCTTATTGGATTACTTGGTTCATCTTCAGGCAGAAGGTCTAAAGGCATCTTCTTTAAAATTCACTTAGCGGCCATTTCAGCCTACCTTTCCGTAGGTAAAGAGAAATCACTTATTTCTCAACCCATTTTCAAGAGGTTTTTCAAGGGACTTCTTCACCTGCACCCCCCTGTAAGGGAACCTGTTCCCCCATGGGACCTTAACCTCTGTATAGCCAAGCTCATGGATCCTCCTTTTGAACCTATGGCTATGGTTGACTTGAAATTCGTTACCTGGCAGACTATCTTCCTAGTGGCCATTACCTTTGCCAGGCAGATGTCAGAGTTGCAGGCCCTGTGTACAGATCCTAACTACATCATTCCCCATAAGGACAAGGTTGTCCTGAGGACGAATAGGAAGTCCCTTCCCAAGGTGGTCTCGGAGTTCCATCTTAATCAGTCCATCTCTCTGCTGGTGCTGTTCTCAGATAAGTCCTCCCTAGGTGAATGCAAACTGCACAGTCTGGATGTGAAGAGAGCCCTTTCTTTCTACTTAGACTGAACGAAGCAGTTCAAAGAGGGATAATCCCAGCTTTTTCTCACCTTCGGTGAGGTGGGCAGGTGAAAACCGGTGACCAAGAGAACCATTTCCCGTTGGATCATTTCTTGTATTCAGTTCTGTTACAACAAGGCAGGCAGACTGCCCCCTCTTGGGCTCAGAGCTCACTCTACCAGAGAAACAGCTGCTTCAGTGGCAGCTTCCAGGGATATCCCGTTGCTGGAAGTTTGTAGAGCAGCTACTTGGAAATCGGTCCACACTTTCACCAAGCATTATTGCTTGGATGTGCAGTCCCGTTAAGATGCGAAGTTCAGCAGGGCAGTGCTACAGTGCCTTTTTCCTAAATAGGTTTCTGTGCCATCCTCCCAACTGCACTGCTTTGAAGTCTGCATCTGCCAATAGATGCTAAAGAATTCCTGGGGTGAGAAGAAACAATTATTCACCAAAGTAATATTACTTTTTCCAGGGTATTCTTTAGCATTATTGACACTCCCACCCTTCCTCCCCTGGAAACCTTGTCTAAGGGCTCTGTTAGGGGATTTAGCCATACTTGCTAACTGGTATTGATCTGAGTGAGAAAAAGTTTTCACAATAGTGGATTAGAATAGATAGTTTGTGTGTTGTTGACAGTTTTTTTGCCCCTGTTGGGCACAGTTTTTGCTTTTTTTCAGCTCCAAAATTCGTTCTGAGGTCCCTCAGGCTGACTGCAGGCAACACTCTACTCTATCTCTATCCTGATTGGCCAATGCCTTCCTCATTTGCATTAACTCCTCCTCTCCGGGGCAGCTGAACCCAGCTAGCATACTGCATCTGTCAATATTGCTAAAGAATACCCTGGAAGAAGTAATAATACTTCGGTGAGTAATTGTTTCTTGCAAGCTGATCCACTTTCGCGAGGTAATAAAATCCTTGTTCGCGACTTAGGGACCAGATGGCCCTATCTCACGAACAAGGATCGGCTTGCGAAGAAGTTTCAATCAACTCAGAAAGAGTTTTGTCAGCAGAAGGCGAAAGGATTGTTTTTTAATTCCTGCGTTGTGAGCCTAAAAATCCCTGTTTGTGAGGTGTCAAAATCCCCTTTCGCAAGTCAATCCCCTTTCGCGAGCTGACAAAATCCCCTTTCACGACTTGCAGACCAGATGGCCAAAATCTGACAATAAAGGATTTATCCCGAACGGTGATTTTGACAGCTCGTGAACAGGGATTTTGCCATCTCACTATCTAGGAATTTAAAAACTTTGCCAGTGCATTGTAAATAAATGGTTTGGTCTTTTGGCTTGACATTTGCAGGTATAAAGTGGGTGTCCCAGAGATGTGAATTATGCTGTTTAGGTGTACAAAAGCTAATTGGTGCCTTAGATATGCCATCACGAAGTTGAGATTTTTCCCATAGGATAACATTGTGGTGCACACAGCGACTTTCGGTGCCCGTATCTCGGAAATGATACGTGATATGGATTTTTTGCTACCCACAGTAGACTGAGCACGCATGGAGGTTTTGAAGTCATGATTACTACTGCAGTAGAATTGTTTTCATAGCTTGTACGGTTAGTGAGATATTGGCAAATTAGTGTTAAAAGGGTTCCTTTTCAGCCATATAGGGCTACTGTATGGTTCTGTTGTTATGTGTAAGTGGGAGCACAGAACTGGAGGGCACATGCTCCCACAGATGCATATCGTTGTGCACAAATGGATAGCTTGGTGGGAGCATGGGGCCAGGAGGGCCCGCGCTCCCACCAACACAAACCAGTTACATTACACTTTCTCAAAAAGTAAGGAAATTCATTGCAAAAAACCTCGTTAATGTATCAGTTAGGGTTGAAGCAACAAAAGTGGTGAAATGAGATGTTAGGGTTGAGCCCCTAACCCCCACCCCATCCTCCACACACCAACAGGCATGGTGTGCCATGGGGTCGTTAGGCCTAACTCTCACCCATTCTCCAACTGCTGTACCATGTCAGCCTCTTACACATGGAATGGGGTGAGAGCTGGGCTCACGACCCCATGGCACACCCTGATGCCTGTTGGGTGTGGGAGGATGGGGATGGGGTGGTAGGGGAGTTAGGGCACAACCCTAACATCTCATTTCCTACTCTTGTCGCTCAACCCTAACTGATGCATTAACAAATTTTTTTGCAATGACATATGTATATTGTGTGTGTGTAAATATATATATATATATATATATATATATATATATATACACATACACACACACATATAGTCTTTGCAAAAACTCCATTAATGCATCAGTTAGGGTGAATACCACAGTGACAAAAGCAGGAAAATGAGATATGATGGTTTCCGTAAAGCCCTACCCCAGGGTTCAATCCCATACCTACCCCATCTTCCTTTTCACCTTCATTATTCTCAACAGCCACTGAGGTGTCATTAGGTCATCATGCCCAACTGTTACCCCATTCCACGTGTAAACAATCTTACATGCTACAGTATAGACAATGGGGTGAGAGTTAGGCCTGGTGATGCAATGGCACACCCCAGTGCCTGTTGTGTGGAGGGTGGGGGATGGGTAGGGTGGGGTGGAACCGTGGGGGTCGGGCATTATGTTTGAAAACACTAATGCCTCGTTTCCCTGCTTTTGTCGCTGTGTTATTCACCCAAACTGATGCATTAATGGAGTTTTTTGCAAAGAATTTCCTTTCTTTTTCAGATAGTATAATTGCATCCTCATTTTACTATGGGAGCACACGGTCCTTCAGACCCTGCGCTCCCATCCCTCCATCCAGATAGTACAACAGTGTCCATATGTCACGGTGGGACCATCCCTCCATCCAGATAGTACAACAGTGTCCATATGTGATGATGGGAAAGGACCCTGCACTCCCATCCCTCCACAGATGCACATATATATGTAGCTGTGGAAACACAGGGGTCTCCGGCCCCTGTGTTTACACACATAAATTTACCAGCAGGCATAGACAGATAGTAACAAATGGTCATGACTATGCCATCTGAAATTATTTTTACCCCAGATGTTCAAGTTAACCCTCTTAGCACCTCACCACATGTACCCAGTACAGCAAATTTGTCAAATTGCCGTCAAAATGTAATTCCACCAACTGTAACACTGTTTTTGTGCCACAGTTGCAGGAAAACATTTTTAGTAGGATTTGAAAAGTGACAGCTGTACTATTCATGAGGTGGTGTGAAAAAATGGCAATGTTGAAAATCTGGAGTGAAAATAGGAAAAATTGGAGAAGTTACGAGCGTGCGTAGAAACTGCACAACACATGCTCATGACATAGCCATTTTCTGGAATGTTTTTGCCAGATTTTCAACACTGGCATTTTGGGACCTCCCCTTATGAGCTGTGCAACTGTGATATAATAACCAGCTTCCTCTTTTCCCATAGGGAAACCGTGGCATAATTTGCCGTTATAAAGGAGTGTTTATAATGGCAAACACGCGTATGGTTTCCCTTGCTGTGCGCATCCTCACGCAGCAGCGCCACCACTTAAGACCGCTGACCACTTCCATCTCTCCCAAAACAGCACCGCCACCGCCAGAAGAACTCGGCGGTAAGTCCTCCCCACACACACACACACACACAGTGAAAACCTCACAAACCAGGACAAAAACAAAATGTTTTAAAATACGGCAATTCAAATCGGCACCTGAGAAGCCACATGGCTTTTTATTTTATGTAATTGCTGAGGTGAAAAGGAAACCAGTAATTATATAAAATAAAATATGGGTCGGATAACCAACTCATTTATACACTCTCGTTGTGGGATGTTAATAAGCCCTCTGGCTTCGCCTTGGGTTATTTTTAGCATCCCACAACTCGTGTGTGTAAAATCTCGTTACTCACCCTGACCCATACTTTATTCTCTATTTTGTTAATCCATCCCAAAAGTTGATTTCGCACAACGACCATACCATTATGGCTACAGCTGCAAAAACATGTTCCGGGCAGGATATGCAACATGACAGCTGTACTGTTCATAAGGAAGTGTGAAAAATGGCAATGTGTAAACTCTGAGGTGAAAATATTAAAAATTGGCACAGTTATGAGTGTGCGTAGAAACTGCGCAAAGCATGCTCGTAATGTAGTCATTTTAGGGAATTTCTTCACCAGATTTGCAACATGGTCTTTTTGGGACCCCACCTCATGAACAGTGGCACTGTCATTTTGTGAATTGGTCCCAAAAGGTGATTCCATACAGTGACCGCACAATCACCTTTTGGGACTGAGAAACAAAATGATAGTGCCAGTGTTCATGAGGTGGGGTTCCAAGAACCCCATATTGAAAATTTGGTGCATAAATTCCTAAAATTAGCCGAGATAGCAACATAAGTTGAAAGCCCCCCATTGACTCCCATTATATGGCTTGCCGTGATTCCTCAGATTGCAGTTTACATAGATACATAGACAGTGTCGGCAGATAAGGGCCTATGGCCCACCCAGTCTGCCCATTTGAGCTTGTAAGTTCAGTTTATGTTTTTCTAGAAGTCTGTTGCCCCTTACCCCTGACCTCCAGAATTCCTTTATGTCTATCCCATGCATTCTTAAATCCCGTGATTGTTTCAGCCCCCACCACTTCCTCTGGCAGGGTGTTCCACTTGTCCACCACCCGTTCTGTGAAGAAATTCTTCCTCATGTTTCCTCTGAATCGTCCTCCCTCCAACTTCATCCCATGCCCTCTAGTCCCGGTACATCTTTTTCGCTTAAAAATAGTGTATTCCTGCACCCTGTTCCTCCCTGTAAGATACTTGTATGTCTCTATCATATCCCCTCTCTCCCTCCTCTCCTCCAGGGAGTACATGTTCAGTTCCTTCAACCTGTCTTCATAAGACTTGTGATGCAATCCATGCACCATCTTTGTTGCCCTCCTCCGAACCTTCTCTACCCTGTCTATGTCCTTACGTAGTATGGTCTCCAGAACTGTACACTGTACTCCAGGTGGGGCCTCACTAGTGTCTTGTAGCAGCAGAATTATGACCTCCCTTTCCTGCTGGTGATGCCCCTGCCTATACATCCCAGCATCCTATTTGCTTTACCTGCTGCCTTGTCACACTGTTTCCCTACCTTGAGGTCATCAGAGTTGATAACCCCAAGATCCCTTTCCTGTTTGGTGCATGCTATATCCTCACCCCCCAACTGATATATTGTGCCAGGGTTTTTGTGCCCATATGCATTATCTTGCACTTCTTTGCATTGAATTTCAACTGCCAAACCCCTGACCATTCTTCAAGTTTCTGCAGGTCCCTTCTCATTCTGTCTACACCCTCTGGTGTGTCTACTCTGTTACAGAGCTTTGTGTCATCAGCGAACAGTGAAATTCTGCCTTCTAGGTCCTGCGCAATGTCACTGATGAAGATGTTGAATAGGACTGGTCCCAGCACTGATCCTTATGGTACCCCACTGGTCACTCTTCCCTTTGTGGAGTGACAGCCATTTACCACCACCCTCTGTGTCCTGCCACCCAGCCAGTTACCTACCCACCACACTACTGTCCTGCCCACACCCGTATTCCCCAGTTTGTGTAGTAGTCTTCTATGTGGCACAGTGTCAAAGGCCTTGCTGAAGTCCAGATAGGCCACGTCCACTGCCCTCCCCTGATCCACCTCCCTAGTCACCCAGTCAAAAATTCCAACTAGGTTGGTCTGACATGACCTCCCCTGGTGAAACCATGCTGCCTTGGGTCCTGTAGTCCATTGACAACCAGATGTTCCACCAGTCTCTCCTTCAGTAGTGCTTCCATGATCTTCCCACTACCGAGGTGAGGCTGACTGGTCTGTAGTTCCCTGCTTCCTCTTTGTTCCGCTTTTGTATAAGGGGACTACATCTGCTGTCCTCCAGTCTTTGGATACCTCCTGTTTCCAGTGATCGCTAAACAGGATAGCCAGAGGTTCAGCCACCACCTCTCTTAGTTCTTTAAGGACCCTGGGTGCACCCCATCTGGCCCCATTGCTTTATCAACTCTTATTACTTCCAGTTCCTTCAGGACCTTTTCGTAAAGGGACTTGTGTCCATTTCTGCACCATTCTCACCCCTTGTACTCCCTTCAGACCCATTACCTCCTCTTCCTCAGTAAAGACTGAGCAGAAATACCTGTTCAATATGTCAGCTTTACTGTTGTCATCCTCCACGCAGCCCCCATCCTCCCCTTCAGTCTCACTATCCTCCCTTTGTCTTTTTTACTTATGTACCTGTAAAAGGTTTTGTCCTCTACCCACTGGTTTTGCAATGTGTTCTTCTGTCTGAGCTTTGGCTTCCTTACTGACCTCCCTGCCTCCCTTTGCTTCTCCTGGTACTTCTCCCTATCCTCTTCTGCCTGTGTCTTTGTATTGCCTGAATGCAGTCTTTTGGCTTTCACTTTTGCTACCTCTTTGGAAACCATAATGGTCTCTCTTCCTTTTCCTGTTGCTAACCTGCTTAATGCATAATTCTGTTGTTCTTGTAATCCCCATTTTAAATACTGCCCACTGTTCCTCAACCCTGATTCCTGTCCCATTCTCCTTAATGCCTCTTTCAAGTATCTCCCCATTTTCCCAAAGTCTGCCCCCTAAAATCCAGGATACGTGTTTTTTGTGGTTTGGTTCTGCTCTTTCTGTGATTTCAAACCACAATGACTGGTGGTCACTGTTTCCCAGGTGCTCCCCACTGTTACTCCCATCACACTGTCCCTGTTTGTGAGCACAAGGTCCAGTATTGCCTTCTGCCGAGTTGGTTCCATGACCAGTTGCTTGAGGAAGACACCCTGAAGGAGTCCAGGATAAATCTGTTTCTAGTTGATGCTGCTGCTGGGATGCTCCAGTCCACGCCTGGAATATTGAAGTCTCCAACCAGTACTATCACTCCTTGTCTGCCATCCTTTGGATGGCTAGCATCAGCTCCCTATCTGTTTCTTCCTCCTGGGCTGGTGGTCTATAGACCACACTGTGCAGATGGCTGTCCCATTTTCCTTTCCAGCTTAACCCACAGTATCTCTCCCATTTTGTTCCTCCTGGATCTCTGTGGCCTTATGTCATTTTTCACATACAGTGCCACCTCCTCCTTTCTGCCTGCTCTGTCTCTTCTGAATATGTTGTAGCCAGATATGGCCATCTCCCAGTTGTGGTTATCATTACATCAGGTTTCAGTGATGGCCACAATGTCCAGGTCTGACTGCACCATGACAGCCTCCAGATCTTCCATCTTGTTGCTAAGGCTCCTGGCATTTGCACACATGGCTTTCCATGATTTGACCTCCCTAGACCGTTTCACTGTTCTACTCAGCCCCTTTCTTGGTTGTCCTTTATCCCTGGTTCTCCTTACTGTCTGCCCTTCTGCTGAATTTTGCCCCTTTTCTGCCTATCCACCTCTTGGGCACTAATCTCCATCTTTGCACACTGCTTTGAAGAGATAGCCACCCTCTGGTTCACTGGTTCCACTGCTAGCTGTGGGGGTGAGCAAGTAGGTACCCTCCTTTGCTGGCCTGCCACCCCCTTTACTAGTTTAAATGCTTGTCAATGTAGCATTTAAACTTATCATTGAGTGCTTGATTCCCCTCCAGGATGGATGCAGGCGTCAGGCTTGAACAAACCTCCATCCCTCCAGGTGGGTCCCCAGTCACCGATGAATCCAAACCCTTTCTCACAGCACCAGTTCTTCAACCATGAGTTAAAGTTCCTGGTGCATGCACTCCATGCTCTCCTTGCCTCTCACAGGTAGTACCTCTGAGAAAGTGACAGAATTAGCTACTTGCTTGAGACCCTCCCCAATTTCCTAAACTCTTCCTGAACTTCCTTTGGCTCCCCATTTTCCAGGTCATTAGTACCTAGGTGGATAATGACATCCAGCTCACCCTCCCGTCTTGCCTTCCCAGTGATCCCCAGGATCTTCCGTCCATCCCTCCATGCCGTGACACCTGGTAGGCACCTCACCTCCCTGTCCTCCCCCTCTTGTGTTCCTAGCTGGATCCCTCTTATGATGGTGTCCCCCACCAGGATTCACTTCCTCCTCCTCTGGGGTCCACTGCTTTCCCACTGAGGTCACCTCCTTGGCTAACCTCCACATCCTTTCCTTCCACTTCTCTGGTACTTATTTGGTTGTCCCCATTTGCCAATGTGGCATATGAGTTCTTGAGTGGAATAGGATCTGGGATGTCTCTGCCTGACCGCCTAACCCTCTCTGAGCCCACTGTCATCCAAGTGCTTCTTGTTCTCGGCATCCTTGAGGAAGTTGCATTGACTGGGTGGTCTCTGGATAGGGTGATGGTACTCCTGACCCAGTTTACTTCCGCCTGAGTCTGGCTACCCCATCCCCAGTCCAGAGAGATGCATGCACATAGGGCAGCACCCAAGTGTCCAGAAGGTCTGCCTGAATATGGCTGCCCACAGCCACTGCATTGCACCACTCCCCACATTATACTGCAATTATACTGCTATTCCACTACTTGTCTGCTACTGAAGCTCTCCTAGTTCCCTTTTTATTAATTTACTGTCCTAAAAATCCTGCTACTGATCCTCAGATAATTTTCTTAAAAAATAAATAAATAAATAAATGAGTCAAAAGACTTACTGAGGGGGCTTCTTCCCTTATGCCCCTCCTACTTCACACCCCTTACTACACCCTGTGTTTAGCTCCTGTCAATCAGATTTAACAGGGCATATAATTAAGAGTTGGGGGAAGGGGAGGAGGGGGTGAAAATTTTGCAGCAATTAAAGACAGCACAGAATTACACCACCACTACGTTTTAAATTTTCAACAGCCCAAAAACAATTCTAAGTAAAGACAACAAAAAAAGTACAGTGTCACTAAAAGCCCACAATCTAAGTTTGAAAGAAAAATAGCAATTGCCAGTTACTCTAAAGCACTGAATTGAATATGTTTCCTTCCTTCCCCTTCTGGCTTCTTCTGAGAAAATAAAACTCTACTTGCTACCTCAACTCTGACTAAGCTTCACCTCCAGTTATCACGTAGCTGAGGTCAGAGGCCAGACAATTAACACCCTTCACCCAACTACAGGGCAGTCAGACAAGCCAAGATAAAATTTTGCAGCAATTAAAGACAGCACAGAATTACACCACCACCGCGTTTTAAATTTTCAACAGCCAAAAAACAATTCTAAGTAAAGACAACAAAGAAAGTACAGTGTCACTAAAAGCCCACAATCTAAGTTTGAAAGAAAAATAGCAATTGCCTGTTACTCTAAAGCACTGAATTGAATATGTTTCCTTCCTTCCCCTTCTGGCTTCTTCTGAGAAAATAAAACTCTGCTTGCTACCTCAACTCGGACTTAGCCCCACCTCCAGTTATCACGTAGCTGAGGTCAGAGGCCAGACAATTAACACCCTTCACCCAACTACAGGGCAGTCAGACAAGCCAAGATAAAATTTTGCAGCAATTAAAGACAGCACAGAATTACACCACAACCACGTTATAAATGTTCAAAAGCCAAAAAACAATTCTAGGTAAAGACAACAAAGAAAGTACAGTGTCACTAAAAGCCCACAATCTAAGTTTGAAAGAAAAATACCAATTACCAGTTACTCTAAAGCACTGAATTGAATATGTTTCCTTCCTTCCCCTTCTGGCTTCTTCTGAGAAAATAAAACTCTACTTGCTACCTCAACTCTGACTAAGCCCCACCTCCAGTTATCACGTAGCTGAGGTCAGAGGCCAGACAATTAACACCCTTCACCCAACTACAGGGCAGTCAGACAAGCCAAGATAAAATTTTGCAGCAATTAAAGACAGCACAGAATTACACCACCACCACGTTTTAAATTTTCAACAGCCAAAAAACAATTCTAAGTAAAGACAACAAAGAAAGTACAGTGTCACTAAAGGCCCACAATCTAAGTTTGAAAGAAAAATAGCAATTGCCTGTTACTCTAAGCACTGAATTGAATATGTTTCCTTCCTTCCCCTTCTGGCTTCTTCTGACGTCATGCATATTCATTGAATGGCTCAATGTGGCCTTTTTGGGACTCCACCTCATGAACACTGGTGGTAAAATTTTGTTACTCTGTCCCAAAAGGTGATTTCATGCAGCGAATGCGAAATCACCTTCTGGGCCCAGTTAACAAAATGACAGTCACAGTATTCATAAGGTGGGGTCCCAGAAAGGCCATGATTCAAGTTTAGTGAAAAAATTCCAAAAAATGGCACAGGTATGAACATAAGTTCAAAACGCCATTGAAATACATTATACGCCACTTACCTTGATTCCTCAATTCACGGTTTAGCTTTGAAGAGTGCAGACGTGTATTGATCCACAGAAGATGACAGCCTTTGACCTCTGGTGGTAAGTATAGGGTAAGGGGTGGGATTGGGTGGTAGGTTGTGGGAGGGCCAAGATGGGGAGAGGGGGCAGTGGAGATGACAAAGGACTGTTTTCTTTTTTTCAGGTTAAAAAAAGAGAAATACTTCGGAGGACTGTTTTCCTTTTTTACAGGATATAAAACTAAATACATATTTCAGAACACTGGGGATGGGATTCTCGGTGTCCCACACTACGGGGGGGGGCATGTCATGACAACACAGGGATTGGGCTACCTGATGTCAGCACTATCAATTAAACAATGAGCTGCAAGGATGGGGGTAGGGCATCCGACACCGACGGTGGGCATTCTGGTGTTGGATTCTATAATTTAAAAAAAAAAGGAAATAAAGCCAATCGGATGGTGAAGGGTACCACTAGACACCAGGGACTAAAATAAACATTACCGGTTGGCAATGAGGGTGGGGGCGTCACTAGACACCAGGGAATAAATCTTTTATTCAGGGGGACAGTGATTGTGGAGTGAGGAGTGCCACTAGACACCAGGGCAAGGTGGCTCATATTGCAGTCTGCAGCAGGAGTTCAGCTGCAGCTGCATAACTCAAGAAAATCCATGGTTCTCATACAGAGAACACAGCAGAAGGCTCTTCTCTCTAAGCGGGTCCCCAGAAAAAGTATTTCTGGTCCTAATCGTGAGACACAGACACCAGAATCTAGCCAAATGGGTCCTGTTTACCTAGGTTTTGATGTTTGTTTTTTCAAATGACAATTTTTTTTATGTATTTTCCATGTTTTTAGTTGGTGGAAGAAAAAAAACAAGATGGCGGGTCATGAACAAGAATTTTTCCTTCACAAAAAAGGATTTCTCCACCATAGAAAAAGAACTGATCTCACGAGAGCGAATCTTTTTTTGTGAGGTCAGTCCTTGGTCAAAAATGTTATCCCTCTTATTTGGACTGGAGAATTCTCACTGAAAACAATGGGAACTTAAAAACTGAATAACTTTGCAACAGATTAATATTTTTTCACCAAACAAAGCACACCAGTTCTGATACCTTAGATGGTCCTGCAATAAAAAAATCACACCAAAATTCCATACCATCTGGACGCAAGGCAATGAGGAAAGAACTTCAAAAAATGGCACCTTTTAAGGTTTTTGCACTATCTGAATCTCAGAATTCGTACATCTGACCAAAACAAAACTTGCCATATCAAGAGATCTTCCCCACGGGGCAGAGCATACCAAATTTTGTGGAACTCTATTGATCGGTTGCAAAGTTATTTTAAGGTTTAACATTACTATATAAACTCTAACCTATAGCATGCTTACAATGGTATTTTGAAGCCAAGAGTGGTGGCCATCTTATTTTCTTGAGAACAAACTCAATTAGAAGATGTACTATATAAAATACTCAGTTTGTGATGTTCTAGAAAATGTTATCGCCAAATAACACTGGAAGATGTCTGAAATCTTTTACAGCAAAAAAAATAGCAGGGTCAAGTTTTTGACACAGTTTTATTGCACTGCTGCTTTAATGACCTTTCTGTTCTGCAGTGACAAGAACTGGACGCAGTGCTCCAGGTATAGCTGAAGAAAGGCCTTGTACAGAGGAAGGGTCATCTCCCTCAGCTGGATCCTGGTCCCCCTCCGAATACATCCCACCACTGCATTTGTGCTCTTGACTGCGGCAGCACATTGCCTGTCGGGCTTCAGTTTGTGAACCACAGTTACCACAAGATCCTTTTCTTCAGTTGTGCCTTTCACTGCTGCACTGCACAGGGTGTACAATATGCATGACCCAGATTCCTCGCCCCTAGTGGTGTGGCATCCTGTACTTCTCCACATAAGTGCTAAGTCCCCATTTCTCTGCCCATGCCCGTAACTGTGTGCTGGTCCCTCTGCAGGGAATCCATTTCTTCTGTTGTGCTAACTTAATGTGTTAATTTAGGATCATCGGCAAACTTCAGCAGTTTGCCGATGACTCCCACCTCCAGCTCATTAATAAGGCAGTATAATGTAGTAGTTAAAAGTGCTGAGCTGCAAATCTGGAGAACTGGGTTTGAATCCCACCGCCACCCCTTGCATACTGTGTGACCGTGAGCAAGTCACTTAACTTCCCTGTGCTCCCAGGATGTACTTGGAAACTAGCCTCAGCTTAGTGTGCCTTTCCTGGCCAAAAATATTAAAAAAATACTAAACATGTAAGTGAACTGCAGACTCACCACAAACCCTTGTGATACTTTACTCAGTACAGCCTTCCACTCTTAATGGTGACCATCCACCAGCACCGTCTGCTTCCTACCTGTCAATTTGTTATCCACATCCTAGACACATTGTCAGCTCTACATCATGCTACCTTCTCCATGAGTTTTCCAAGTGGTGCCATGTTAAAGGCTTTCCTGAAGTTCACATGGACTACATCCACCACCTGACTCCTATCCATGTCCCTAGTTACCTCCTCAAAGAAAGCACTCTGATTATCTTGAAAGGATAACTCTTTTGTGAAACCATGTTGTTAGACAACAGCTTATTTTTAATCATGTTTTAAGCCACCATATTTCTTATAACTGACTTAAACATTTTATCAAGCCAAGAGGTAAGGCTCACAGTTCAGTAGTTACCTTGGTCTGACCTTGCCCTATTCTTGAATAGGGGGATGATGTGTGCTGTTTTCCAGTCTTCTGGCACTACACCCTTTCTGTAAGGAGTTCTGAGTACATTAGTGTGGGTCCAGCCAAAACCTCTTTTAACTCCACTAATATCCTTGGGCATATACCACTGGGACCCTAGGATTTTCCAGGGTTTACACCCTCTAGATACTTACCAAGTAAATCTTGTGCAGTTGGAATGGTCTCCTTTTTGTCTTGCTCCTCCTCCATAAGTTTTCTCCCCCAGTTGGCAAGACCCCGTGACTTCCTGGCTGAATACAGACACATACTGTAGTAGTTAGTCAGTGCCTTTGCTAAACCTCTGCATCTTTCTATGGTTACTGCCTTTCCCCAGTGATCAATGGGCCCATCTGATCCCTGACTCCACTTTTGTTCGTTCCTTATGTATTGGAAAATGATTTATTATTCCCTTTGAATTTATTATCTTTGTCAGGCTGCGACAAAATTAATGTTTTGTGCAGATGAACCTCCCCTTTAAGACAGGAGGTTGAATTACACTACCTGTCAAAAGTTTTAGAACACCCCATTTTTCCAGTTTTTAATGAAATTTAAGCAATTCAAGTCCAGTGAATAACCTGAAATGGTACAAAGGTAAGCGGTAAACTGCTAGAGGTTAAAAAAAAGTTTAGATTAGCAAAAACTGTTGTAGAGAAATTGCAAAGAAAGCCAAGGTGTCAGTGAGTACAGTTTCCTACACCATCAAAAGGCACTTGGAAACTGGAGGAAAACTCTGACAGGAAGAGGTCTGGCAGACCCAAAGCCACAACAGAATCAGAAGACAAGTTTCGGAGAGTCAACAGCTTGCGTGATAGGCGGCTCACAGGACAACAGCACAGAGTTACTGGCACCCTGAACCAAAAGGGCTACCACAGCATTTTGCAGTGCCATGCAATACCCTCTGGTCTACGTCTAGTTGGTCAGGGGTTCATCCTACAGCAAGATAATGACCCAAAACATACCTCCAGGCTATGTCAGAACTACCATCGAGGAAAAGAACAAGACGGTAGGCTTCAAATCATGGAATGGCCAGCACAGTCTCCAGACTTAAACCCCATCGAGCTGGTTTGGGATGAACTGGACAGAAGGGTGAAAGCAAACCAACCAAGAAGTGCAACACATTTGTGGAACTTCTTGCAACAGTGTTGGGAAGAACTTCCAACAATATTTGATGTCCATTGTAGGAAGAATGCACGATAGTGTGTTCAGTGTTACAGTATATCTGCAAAAGGTGGCTACTTTGATGAGTCAAAATTTAGATTAAATTTTGTTAAACAAAATGATTCTATGATTTCTTTTTTATCTCCAATTGTTTATTTGTTCTATGCTTTAATTTCAGAGTACATTGAGACATTAACCTGTGTAAATTTCAATAAAAACTGGAAAATTGGGGGTGTTCTAAAACTTTTGACTGGTAGTGTATGTGTGTTGTGCTTTTTTTCCTGTGACACATGTCTTCAGATGTTCTACATTTTCAGAATTTGATAGTATCCACCTCCATCAACATCGGTGCAAAGGGTAAGGTATCTACACCATCCAGTTGCTGGAGATACTTCTCTTCAGACTGACACCGATCCAGCAGCAGCAAGAAAGCGACTGCACTCTTGTAAAAAAAAAAATCACGAATGATTGACTAGGAAACTGACGGTATATTCCAAAGACTTTATTACAGCAAAAAATTGCTAAGTAAATATGAAAAATCATACCATATGCAACCATAATCAGAGAGATACCAGATCCATGGTCCCAGTGTCCCAGTGCTTCGCTCAAACAGAGCTTTGCCAGGTGGCGGACCCCTGGATTGTACCCACTCTATTTATACCCATCATAGCCTTGTCAGTCCAAACATGGAGGAACTGACTTACATAATGAAAAAAGTTGCTATTGACAGTGATACCTGCCAGGGCTCAAACAAATAAACCCATTGAGAATTATATAATATAATATCAAAACATGGTTTCACATAATTTAGGTAAGGAGAAAAGCATATGAGAGAGACCATTTATGCACAGTAAATAAATATTTCATTTCATAGGTATGTCAAGTATATTCTAACTGTAACTTTAACAATCAATTAGCACTTGCAAACACCATGTCTCAGCTTCCAATTCTTAATCCTTTCGAAGTAAGAAATGGGGCGTGAGGCGGGACAGAGTTTAATGTAGATGAACCTCCCCTTTAAGACAGGAGGTTGAATCTTGTGCAGTGTGCCGTTTTCTCTTTTCCTGTGACATGTGTTCCCAGTGGGTCTACATTTCAGAATTCAATAGTATCCTCCTCAATCAGCATCAGTCCAAAGGGTGAGGTATCTACACCATCCAGTTTTCGGAGATACTTCTCTTCAGACAGACGCCGAACCAGCTGTGTTTCTTTTCTATGCCCATCTTGCATTTCCCTCAGTGTAGGATCTGTACTATGTTTCTGATGCTCTTCAATCTGTGGGAGTTCCCCTGAAATTAACAAGTCATTACCATCTGCACTAGTGGAGTTCTTCTTGTTATAAATCTGTTCATAATCAGCAGCCATACCTCTTTGGTTTGGATTACTATCACCATAAAGTGTGTCATCTTCTAAAGGGTCATCTACTATCACTTCTATCTCCTCCTCAGATTCTGATGCTCTGTGTAACTGGAATTCATTCTCTTTATCTTGTTGCTCTGGTTGACTACCTACTGGCTCTTCTTCCTTTTCCCCTACTATATTGGTCTTGAATGCCACTAGTTGCTGATCAGCTGTGATGCAAGTGTCTACAGAAATTATGTCCTGTTCAAACCACACAGTCTTGCACTCAGAACTATCAGTCATCTTACCATTGGTGAGAATGGGCTTTGCATTAATTTCTGCATCAACTGCTGGGACAGCTGCTGTAGCTTCTTCCAGGATTTTAATGCTATGCTCAGAAACAATATCTGGCTTGCTTACATTACTGGAAGTAATGGCATTTCGTTTGACCTCATGTTGCAGGTCGGCAGTCATAGCATTATTTGACCTGATTTCCTTTTTTGCAGGACTACTTGATAAAATGTTATCACTGATGATGTTCTCTCCAGAGCTGCTGTATCCTTCATTCTGATAGGACAGTTCTTCAACACAGGCAGATTGTTTCCTGGTTTTAACCTGTGCAATTAGATGAAATGTTTTATGAATAAATACCCTTGGAAGAACTATAAAATTGTTGATGCAACCTTGGCATCAGTTTAAACAGGCATAGTATAATGCTACTGATCCATAACAACACACTGGCAGCAAGCATTGGTTTTATCAGTGAATTGATCTAGAAGGAAGTGCTGCAATTCTAGTTCCTTTACCAAAGATGTTGAGGGAAATGTATTTAGGCCACAGCAGAAATATATTTTTCAGTTTGCAAAGTCTAGCACTTAGTTTCTTTGAGCAGCTGGTGGAATAAAATGATATTATTGAAAACTAAAGAGATTTACACTATATTTTACTGGAATACTCTGTTATAGCTCTAACAAGAGTTTATTTTAAAGGTTTGCATGGGAAAATGTGTGGTATAAACTATGCATGCAAATAAGTTATTTATCTTTAGTGAGGAGACGGGACCATAACTGATGTGTGGAGAATCCAGGAGTGAGTTATGAAGGTCCTGCCCCCTCACAAAAGAAGATAAATGGCATATTTTGAGTCTGGCCATTGTGTACCCCCTATATACGTCACAAAGTGAAAGCTACCCTCAGCATGCATGATACAGCCTGTAACCTTCTGAAGCAAGTTCCTGCTGAGCAGTACAGTGTTTCCACTGCATGGCACAGCTGCCCATTTCTGAACTTTACCTGCACCCAACTGTGAAAAATGTGGGAAAACATTTGGGAGACAGTAACATAATAATTTAAGATGGGAAAGGGCTGTAGACCCATCAGCCCCCAACTTCATAAACACAGATTAGTAAGTACAGTATGCTGTGCAACCACTAATACATAGGTATGCCCCACCCACTCTGCTACCTTGCAATTCCCTTTGTAATCAGAAATGTGCCTAGGCTTACCTGGAAGGCCTATAATGTGTTCATATGCACTATCTACTGGTAGACTGTTCCATATGTTCACTCTCTCTGGGAGAACATGTGCCTCCTAACGTTACTCCTTTATTTACCACCTCAGAGACTCTGGGCATGTTCCAGTGATTTGTGGAGCACTCCACATTAAACCTTTTTTCATCAGTCTGACCTTGCTGATACTCTTGAGCATGCAGGAGGCTGAGAACATGCCTCCTTTCATCTTCCTCCTCTACAGGGTGAACATGTTGAGGGTAAACTATTAGAAAAGCGAGCACTCACGTCTCCATTAATGGGGGACAACCAGGGTGTATTTTCCCAAAACATCCTGCTTTACTGGATAAAGAGCAAAAGGTGGACAACACCAAGTAAAGATCTCTCCCCTGCTCAGTGACCAGCATCAACAGTTTCACACCTCACATGCTTTTTCAAGGTATGAAGAAGCATGAGAAGCGTGAAACTTTTCCTGCTGATTGTTGAGCAGGGGAGAGAGGTCTTTACTTGCTGTTGTCCGTCTTTTGCACTTTATCCAATAAAGCAGGACATTTTGGGAAAATACATCCTGGTCTACCTCCATTATTGGAGACGTGATTGCTCACATTCTTAGTAGTTTACCAGGGATGTTTTAAGCTCTGTAGCACCTGGATTCACTGGGAGATGCTGCTCTAGTCTTGATCCTGAACATATGAGGAGCATCTAGCCTCACATAGCTTTTCTCCCTCCCTCTCTCTCCCCTGATCATTTCAGTGCCCCTGCATTAAACCTTCTCCATTGCCTCAATTCCCTATTTGAGTTGAGGGGTCCGGAACAGCATACGGTACTTCAAGTGGTTCCATGTCAACAGAGCGCGTGAATATGAGCAAACGTCTAATGAGCGACTGCAGAAAAGCGAAGCACAAAACGGCAACACCATATCACAGCGATACCCGAATTGGCAATTTTGCAGCTCATATCTGGAGCTGAAAACTGTAGTCCAATCAATGAGCAATCGGTCTGTCTTTCATGCGGGGGGCTCCACCTGCCATCCTCCCCCCATTGCTAAGATTCCTACTCCAAGTTGCTGTTTGATACTTGGGGAATTTAACATGTTCGTGGGCCCCATTAATGCTGTTCGCTGTTCTGTGCTAGTCGCTATTAATGCAGTTGCACATATGCAGTCACCCAATTGTACTCGCTGTAATAACATCGCTGTTATTACGTGATACCATTTCAAGTTGGGTCTCACCAGGGTCTTGTAATGTGGCAGGATTATGTCCCCTGTTTTGCTGGTCACATTCCTTTTCCTGCACCTCAGCACTGTGCCATCCACTTGACAGTGCCACACACTGCTTGTCATGCTTCAGCCCTTTGTCTATTCTGCCCTCAGGTCCTATTCCTCTATTACTGCAGGTAAAGGAGTGCTACACAGTGCATAGGTCTTACCTCTATGTTTACTCCTTAAGTGTAGCACCATGCATTTGATCACACTGAGTCTGAAACCTCAGGGTTCAGAGCAGTCATCTAGCTTGCTCAGATCCTTCTGACGTTTGACTCCTTCCTCAAGGAAGTCCACTACCTTGGATGGCTTAGAGTCATTAGTGTACTTAAACAGCTTGCTGGAGACCCCAGTATCCAGATTGTTGATGAAAATGCTGAACAGCAGCTGGGACTGCACTGATATCAGAGTGATTCCACCGAGTACCCCTCTCCAATTGGAGTAGTGCCCATTCACCTTAACCCTCTATTTTCTGTCTGAAAAGCAGTTAGCAATCCACCTTGTGCATGCCTGTTGTATACTGCCCTGCTGTAGCCTGAAGCTTGCATTGGGACAGTGCCAACAGCCTTGCTGTACAGCCCTGCCTGTCTGCTTTTGTGGTTCCTCCCTCAAAGACAGTGATCAGTGGGGTTTGTCATGATCTACCCCTTATAAAGCCATGTTGAGAGGAGTCAAGAACACTGGCTTTAGCCAAATGCTCCATTATTCTATCCTTTTTAATGGATTCCAGCTCCCTGTCCAGCACTGATGTAAGACTGACTGTCCTATAACTGCCTGTCTCCAACTGTACCCCCTCCTTAGGGATGAGGACCACGCTGGTCAAGTTCCAGTGACTTTTGAATGTTTGTGGTGTTTATAACTGTTCTTTTAACTCCACTATGACTCTGGGTGGTCCCGTTTGCCCCTTGTGGCATACCTGGCTTGCACTTCACCATGTAGTCCGCTACTAGGGTGGGTGAGATGTCTGCAGGCTACATTATGGCTACTCAGACACACACACAGAACAGGTCCGAAGAAATGGAGTCATTGGGTGCTACTATGAAAGTTAAAGCTGCAATCTGCAGCTGATACAAGAACAAAAACTGTGCACTGAAGTAATTTGCTGCAAAAGATAGTAAATGTATTTGATGATTTAAAAGTTGCCCAAGAGTATAAGAAGTACTCAGGCACTGTGTATACAAAGGCTTCATCAGTGGGCAGTGGAACACTCTTAATTCCCCCTTTAAATACTTTTATCTCAAAATGGCATGCATTTAAAGAGTCCCCTGATGCTGTTATAGCTACTCAGATCAAATGTAATAGTTCAACAAAAATTAGATTATGTTTCATATCTTTAATTCTCACTGTTATTTCTCTTTCATGGTCACCCCTTGTGCCCACCGGCATGCCACTCCTCTGAGCATCACTGTTGCCTACACAGACACACACTCCACTCCCCCACTGACACCAGGCACCTACAAGACCTTCAATTTTCATCTGGCAACCCACGGGGCAAATTCGTTCCTACTGGGGGCCTCTTCTGGGCTGGGGGAGGAGTACCTGTTCTGTCTTTACATCCTCTGTGGCCAGCTTGCCCCTCTCAGTGGCCTCCCCTGGCCTAGAGGAGGGAGCACCTATATATCTTAATGCTGGCTAGTGGGGTCCTAATGGTGTGCTGGAAGATTACTGGCATGGGTGTGACATGGACCATAATGTAGCATGCCAGTGTGGCATGTTTACCATTTTCTCCTTCCTTTCCACCTCTCTGATGACTCACACACTAGCAGCAAGTATTGAGGGGTGGGGCTGTTGGCATGTGGTCACTCATGCTGTTTATAGAAACTCCACCATGCCACCACCAGGAGCTGCTAGCTGAGCAGAGCAATGAGCACCTTCATCCCAGAGAAGAGAATCCGGTAGATGCTCTGAGCCTTCCCTGCTGGCCTCCGCTCCTTATGTCCCAGACTCAGAACATGAACTTGGGTCACCAGTGTGCCAGAGCAATCATCCATCACTTGGCACCATGGAGCTGGACCCTTCTTTCTTTACTATTAAGGACATTTACATAAAAATAATCTCTGCCCTATCTGCTCTGGCTGCTTGTCTTTGCCTGACATCACAGTTCTGTTTAAAGAGGAACATTCATGAACAGTGCTTATTATAGCTTGCATATCCATGAAAAGATCTTTTACACAAGGTACTTAGCTGATGTGTAGCTGTCAGCAGTCCACAGATATTGATGATTAAGTTTGCCCCATATCGATACTGCACTGGTATAATTTTTAGAACTTTGTGTCGCCCCGACCATCAAGCTGTGCCTGACTACAATGTGATTAGCTATAGCTTGCTCATCAGTGACATCACAATGTTCTACAAATGGTGGAAACATTGTAATGATATGGGACAGATGTAATCATCAATATCTCTGGACTGCTTCCAGCTGCAAGTAAACCCCACACCTGATTTACAAGAGCTTTTCACGGTCTTTCAAATTATGATGGGCATGCTTCAAGACTGTTCCCATTAAAGACATCAGACTCTGATGCTGTGGAGATCATTGTGGTGTCACAAACAGGATTATAGTATATGGTTAGGGCTTATTGTTCACAGAATTCAAGCAGCTCAGAAACCTTGTTGTACACATTCTAAAGCTGTTGTACACATTGTAAAAACCTTGTGCATGTTCTGTCATTAATTGCAGCTGAATTCCCTCACACTGACTCCTGCTGCCTAGTTTCACTTCTCTGCTCACTGTACCTCAGCATTACGGTAACTGTGGTAAAAAAAAAAAAGACTTGTTAGCCACATTTGTTTTTTTAAACCATACACTATAACAAATAAAATACACAACTCGCCTTGTGTTTCCATCTAGGGGGTTGAGATACCAGCATGAACCTCTTGAGCTTCGCTCTCAAGGTCCATATGCTGGTATCTCAACTCTTCGATGGAAGTACAGGCTCATTGTGTATGGGTGCCCATACATTATTCCTTACATGATGTCAGATGAAGACAAGTAGCAGAGAAGATATAGTCTATGGGACAGTGATCTGACTTTCATGCAACTGTCCTTATTACTAAACAAAGAAGGGAGACAATTCCAGAAAATATATGAAATATAAACTAGGTAGTGTCTAAATCTTATTCAAAATTTTCCCAGTTTGTCTCAGCAGCTCCTCAATGCTCATATAATTCATTTCAAGAACAAAAGATAAAAACAGGGCAAATACTTTTTCTTCTTTTACATGTTACTATAAATTTATTTCAGTAGTGTAACAGAGAATGTTAGTCCAAGAGTAAAGATCGTGAGAAGTAAAAAAAGCAGTAGTGCACTTCCCAAATTTCTGTTGAAAGCGTTGCATGTGGGTGGGTGAAAGAAAAGGAAGTGTAACACCCACAATTCAAAAAAGAAAAAAAATCAGTATGAAATAAAACAAAGTGAAAAAAATAATTCCAGTTGTTCTCAGAGTAAGGCTCCATTCTTATAGAGCTTGATCCCACCTCTGACTGTTCCCAAAGCAGAGCATTACCCTAGGCGGAAACATAGAAACATAGACTTTGATGGCAGATAAGGACCGCTTGGCCCATCTAGTCTGCCCATTTCCCTACCGACAGGATAGGCCGTAGATCCTAGTTAACCAACAGCCTATTTCTTCCTACCCCCCACAAGAATTGCCTTATGTCTGTCCCATGCATTCTTGAATTTTCCCACAGTTTTAGACCCCACAACCTCCTCAGGAAGGCTGTTCCATGCATCCACTACCCTCTCTGTGAAATAATACTTCTCACATTGCCCCTGAACCGCCCTCCTTCTATCTTTAAATTGTGTCCCCTTGTTCTTGCAAGTTTCTTTTTCGAAAGATGCTACCCTCTTGGACTTTGTTGATTCCACTGAGGTACTTAAAGTTTCTATCATGTCCCCCCTCTCCCTTCTTTCCTCAAGGGTATACATATTAAGCTCCTTTAGTCTCTCCTCATACGGCATCTCTTGCAGACCCTGCAACATTTCAGTTGCCTCCTCTGACTACCTCTATCCTGTCTATGTCCTTATGGAGATGGGGTCTCCAGAACTGGACACAGTACTCCAGATGGGGTCTCACCAACTGTCTGTACAGAGGGATAACAACTGCCTGTTTTCTGCTGCTGATGCCTCTCCTATACATCCCAGTATACCCCAGCCCTCCCTACTGCCTTCTCACATTGCTTACTAACCTTAAGGTCATCTGATATGATTACCCCAGGTCCCTTTCCTTTTTGTTGTTGTTACTACCTCCCACCCATTGTGTATTCTTCCCTGGGTTCTTGTTTCCCAGGTGCATTATTTTGCACTCTTTGCATTGAATCCTAGCTGCCATACTTCTGACCATTCCTCCAACCTTGCCAAGTCCCTTTTCATCCTTTCCATGTCTCCTTGTGTATCAACCCTGTTGCAGATCTTTGTGTCATCTGCAAAAAGGCATACTTTTCCTTCCAGTCCCTCTGCAATGTCACTGATGAAGACATTAAAAAGGACTGGACCCAATACTGAACCCTGCGGTACCCCACTAGTAACCTCTCTTTCTTCAGAGTGGACTCCATTTACAATTACCTTCTGTGTCCTGTTGTGCAGCCAATGTTTTACCCAGACTACCACCCTGGGACCCACTCCCAGGCTAGTTAATTTGACTATTAATCTTTGTGTGGACTGTGTCAAATGCCTTGCTAAAGTCTAGGTAGGCCATGTCCACAGCCCTCTCTGGTCTACTACTTTGGTCACCCAATCAAAGAAATCTATTAGATTCTGCCTGACATGACCTTCCGCTGTGAACCCATGCTGCCTTGGGTCCTGTGCTCCACTGGCCTCTAGGTACTCAACTATTCTTTCCTTCAGAAGTGACTCCATCACTTTCCCTACCACAGAGGTCAGACTGACAGGTCTGTAGTTTCCTGCCTCTGTCTTGGTCCCACTTTTGTGAAGGGGAATCACATCCGCCTTCCTCCAGTCCACGGGGACCACACCATCCTCCCATGATTTATTAAAAAGAGTAGCCAGTGGTTTCACTAGTTCCTCCCTTAATTCTTTTAGAATTCTGGGGTGAATTCCATCAGGACCCATTGCTTTGTCCACCTTCAGTTTTAGGAGTTCTTGCAGAACCCTTTCTTCTGTGAAAGGACTGGGATCGACCCCCCTATCAAGAGTGCTTCTGTTAATTGGATTAGGCACTTCCCCCTCCTCTTTTGTGAATACTGAGCAGAAATATTCGTTCAGTATCCCTGCTTTTTCACTGTCCCCCTCTGCCCACCCACCGTTCATTCTATTCAGCCTCACTATCCCTCCCTTTGTCTTTCTACGCTCGCTGATGTACCTATAAAAGGTTTTATCCCCAGTATTCCAGTTTTCATTCAGAAATATAAAAGCACATAAAAAGGCAAAGATGATGTGTGTAAGGCAATAATAATGACTGCCTCTAAAATTGTAACGGTGTCAAACAGAACCCTCTAGCAAACGGAGAATAAAGAATCTGCAGACTAAACAAACTCTTGCCAGATCCAATATGGCTGCTGCCAAGCTCGTGTAGGTCACAGCGACATATGGCGCAGTCCTCCATGTCCCAGATTGCCACGGACCATTACTGCACATGCATGAGTAGTTTGGCATGCGTAACCTCACTTCCCCTGCAGTTGCAGTGAAGTCACGATGCTCATTGAGCTCTGGCAGCCATCTTTGGGCACAGTGGAATGTTCCACCATGAGCTAGTGAGCATGCGCCGACTTCACCGCAACTACAGGAGTGAAGTCACGCATGCGTGAGTACTTGCACGTATGCACTAATGTTCAGCTGCCATCTTGGACAGGGCAGACTGTGACATTTTCTGCCGTGGCCTCCATGAGTGACAACAGGAAAAGTAGTGTGCCTACGGGGGGAGGGCGCACTGATTTGGAGTTACGGAAGCAAGTAGTACAACTCCAAATTTATGCTTCAGTATCTGCTTTTTTCCCAGTTACAGCAAGACAGCTGCAGGCTCTGCCCACTGCAGTCATAAAATAGAAGGTGGGAAGCTGGTATAAGTAAGCAGGAAAGAAAGAGACAAATCCTCATGCATACAAAATGGGTAGAAGCAGACAGATAAAAGGAGAAGCCTGGGCCAGCCTGGGAGTGGGTCCTAGGGTGGTAGCCTGGGTAAAACACTGGTTGGACAACAGGACACAGCGGGTAATAGTAAATGGAGTCCAGAGTGAAGAATGGGGGGTTACTAGTGGTGTACCGCAGGGTTCAGTACTGGGGCCGGTCCTTTTTAATGTGTTTATAAGTGACATTGCAGAGGGACTGGAAGGGAAAGTATGTCTCTTTGCAGATGACACAAAGATCTGCAACAGGGTTGATACACAAGGGGTGGGAAAGGATGAAAAGGGACTTGGCAAGGTTGGAGGAATGGTCAAATGTATGGCAGCTTAGATTCAATGCAATGAAACAAAACCCAGGGGAAGAGTACACAATGGGGGGTGAGATACTGACAACAACAAAAATGGAAAGGGACCTGGGGGTAGTCATATCAGATGACCTAAAGGGGGCCAGCAATGTGAGAAGGCAGTAAGGAGGGCTGGAGGGATACTGGGATGCATAGGGAGAGGCATCACCAGTAGAAAACAGGAAGTTGTTGGCCCTCTGTACAGACAGTTGGTAAGACCACATCTGGAGTACTGTGTACAGTTCTGGAGACCCCATCTCTGCAAAGACATAGACAGGGTGGAGGCTGTTCAGAGGAAGGCAACCAAAATGATGCAGGGTCTGCATCAGAAGACATATGAAGAAAGACTAAAGGAATTAAAGATGTATAGCCTTGAGGAAAGGAGGGAGAGGGAGGACATGATAGAAACTTTCAAATACCTCAAGGGAATCAACAAAGTCCAAGAGGGTAGCATCTTTTACAAAAGAGATGTACAAAACAAGGGGCACAATTTGAAGATAGAGGGGGAAGGCTCAGAGGTAATGTGAGGAAGTATTTCTTCACAGAGAGGGTTGTGGATACATGGAACAGCCTTCCTGAGTAGGTCGTAGGCTCAAAAACAGTGGGGGAATTCAAGAATGCATGGGACAGACATAAAGCAATTCTAGTGGTGGGTAGGAGGAAGTAGGCTGTTGGTTAACTAGGATCTGCAGCTTATCCGTTAGGTAGGGAAATGGGCAGACTAGGTGGGCCAAGTGGTCCTTATCTGCCGTCAAATTCTATGTTTCTATGAGAATTACAGTAACAATTTACAAAAAAAATATGTTGTGCAGCAGTGTTTTGTTTTGCGTGTGTGTGTGTGTAGTCCTAGTGTGTTCTTTCCTTTTGTTTGCTGTTGAGATTTTTTTTTTCCTAAATTTGCCTACTTGTGTTGTGGGCCCTGGGTATTTACATGCCTATTTCCTTTACTGCCTGCCCCATGTGGCAGGGATGTATTGGAAACCATTGCTTCAGTGAGTGCTAGCTTACTATCCAGTTTACAAAAGTAGAATTGTGCTGGTAAGTGCCTCTGTTTATCCACTGGGCAAACACCCCAGGGATAATTGAGTGGGCTGTTGTTTAAAGGGACACTATCAGGTTTTTTAGCTTTAAAAAAAAACAGAAAAAAAACACCGTTATGTGGTGCTTGTTGGCAGCATTTCTTTCAAATATGCTACACTGTGCCCAGGATTGTCATAACATGCCTAGTGGTCTGACTTTCTGACTGCCTCCCAATGCAGATTCATGTCCATGTGTTGAAGATGGCACTGAGGCACTGGTAAACTCATGCATGTGTGAGTACTTCATTTTATATGCAGATTGAGATAAATGCAGTTAGTGATAGACTCAAGTCTCCTGAATGGTGTAAAAGTTAAACTTTAAATCGAGTGCTCGGTCATACTAAGACATGGATTTGAAAAACTAAAGCCATGACTTCAAGCATGCCCCACTAGCGTTGATGCTGATGCGCATGCCTGGAGTCATGGCTTTAGTTTTCAAAACCATTTCTTAGTATGTTCAAGCACTCATTTTGAAGTTTCATTAACTTTACAACATTCAGGATATTTGAGTCTATCACTAACTGCATTTATCTCAGTCTGCATATAAAACAAAGTAATCATGCATGCACAAGTTTAGAAACATAGAAATATAGACAATGATGGCAGAAAAAGACCAGAGGTCCATCCAGTTTGCTCAAGTTCCCTATAATCCCTGGAACCTATTGTTCTTCCAGGGTACTAACCCCCCCCGTCATCTCTGTATTCTCCTCCCTGGTCCTGTTGCTCCTGGTGTCCACTATTGTCTTCATTATATCTCAGCCCTGTTTGAATCCCCTGACTGTTTTTCACACACCACCTCAACCAACAGACTGTTTCAAGGTTCCAACACCATTTCCATAAAGTAGTACTTCCTCACATCCCTCCTGAACCTACCTCCTGTTAATTTTCATTCGTGTCCATGTGACCATGAATTGGCATTCAGGTCAAATACTGTAGTTCCCCATAGTTCACTTTGTTAATTCCTTTAAGGAACTTGAAGGTCTCTATCATATCTCTCCTCTCTGTTCTGGTCTCCAGTGAGTACATATTTAGTGCCTTGAGATGCTTCTCATAGGATCTGCCCTGCTGGCCCTGAATCATTTTTGTTACTGCTGCACTGCGCTGCACTGTCTGCAACCTATCCTTATGCTTTCTGAGGTGAGGACTCAAGAACTGGGTGCAGTACTCTAGGTGAGGCCTTACCAAGGATTTGTAGAGGGGAAGTCTTATCTCTTTTCTTCTGCTATCAGTACCCCTCCTGATACATCCCAGCATTCTGTTAGCCTTGCTATAGGCCTTGTTGAACTGACTTGATTGCTTAAATGAGTTGCTAATGATAACTCGCAGTTCCCGCTCCTCATCTATAGTGCTAAGTCTCTCTCCTCCCATCCGGTACTCTGTCTTGGGGTTCTTCTTCCCTAGGTGCATTACCTTGCACTTTTTAGCATTGAATTTTAACTGCCAGGCCTTTGACCATCCCTCTAGCTTTTGTAGGTCTCTCCACATTTCCCTTATTCCCTCATCACTATCCACCTTCCCACATAGTTTTGTAGCATCTGCGAAGAGACACAACCTGCCCTGGATTCCATCTCCAGTGTCACTAATGAACATGTTGAAGAGGACTGGACCCAGGACTGATCCCTGTGGAACACCCACTCATAACCTCTCTCTCCTCTGATTTATCCCCATTGACCACCATCCTCTGCTGACTCCTCTCTAGTCAGCTATGCACCTAGTTCACTATGGGTTTAACTGCACCCAGGTCTTCCATCTTCTTGAGCAATCGTTTGTGAGGTAGTGAGTCAAAAGCCTTGCTGAAGTCAAAGTAAAGCAGCTCCACAGCATGGCTCTTGTCTAATTCCTTTGTCACCCAGCCAAAGAAAACTATCAGATTAGTCTGATAAGAGTTCACATCAGCATTGGGAGGGGGTCAGAATGTCAGGCCACTCGTAATAGTATTTTGAATGAAATTTCATTCATAAGGACATTTTATTACAGTTGTGGGCACAGTGTGGCATATCTGAAAGAAATGCCATCAACAGGCACCACAGAAAGGTACTTATGAAAAAAATCTAAAAAAGCTGACAGTGTCCTTTTAAGGAAACAGCACAAGTCTTCACTAATGATATCACTGATAACTTGGGTTCATTTGTCTGCCTTTTTATGGCTGTGTGTAGTTTGATGAAAAGAAACACTTTTCAAACAAAGCTATCACTTTTTCTGGCTAGACCTAGACACACACCTAGCATTGAATTTTAACTTCAGTGGGGCTGGCAGTATAGCCTAGAGGTTAGAGTAATGAGCTGTGAATGAGCTTGATACATTCAGCAGACTGGGTTGATTCCCACAACCTCCACTTGCATACTGTGTGACTCTGAGCAAATCACTTAATCTCTCCAGTGCTCCCAGGTCACCCCTGAAAACAGGCACTTGTGCGTAGTGGGCCTTACCAGGTTAACAAAGGCTAAAATAAAAAATAAATAAAAATACTGTATTCAAAAGAGTCATCTATTTGAGGCCAGAGCAACAGGCAATTAACAGCACAGTGCTGCTTTGTACAAGACAGTAAGCCAGTGCTTCCTGAATCAGTGGTCTCTGATGCATCACCATGATATGGGACATGAGGGATTGTAGAACAAGAAAGGCAATAAAAAAATAAGCATGGAGATCGCAGGGGGCATAAAATTGGTGGGCAAATTTAGAAAAAAAAATCTTAACAGCAAACAAAGGAAAGGACACACAAGAACTACACACACAAATCAAAGCACTCTGCACAACATATGTTTTGTACATTTTGACTTTAGTTCTCCTTGAAATCCATAAAGGAAAGCCTGGAAGGAAAGGAAAATCAAATATTAAATGCAGTGACAAATTAAAATTAATATTCATGTATGGCATAATGGATTCCAAATCAAAACAGTTTTATTAAATTAAATCGAAGAAAGGGAACCAAATCATGCTGGTTATAAAGACCTTAAAGTAAAAGTGTCTTCAATGCGTATATCCACTGTTCCTCCCTCTTGGTGCTGGGTGGAAACTACAAATTCTGATTTTGCAAATATTTTGTGAAATTTCACAGAATTTAACAACATTTTTTTTCAATTCTGACTTTGGTGAAATCCAAATCCTCTGAATATGTTCTGCAAATTTTAACCCTGTTCTGCCCAGTTTTCTCATTGAATTGTGAAATGATACACATGAACTGCAGAATGACAGTTCTGTGGAATTCCATTCTACAGTTTGGTACAATCTGTAAAAACTTGCAATCATCCCATAGCTCTACAGGTAACAGAGTGATCAGTTCTATGGAATACCATTTTGCACTTTAGTACATCAGTCTGCAATATATACATTCATTCTGCTGTTCTAAGTTAGAATTTTGCAAAGGTTTCCAAAGCTCATTCTAAAATTTTGTGGAAGAGAAATTCCGACTTTCACTGCAATTCTACCACTGGAATTTTATTTTTGTATAGCAGTGCTGCCTTTGTGATAGTTTTGACAGATGCTGAAAATACTTTCCTTGATAAGCAAACCTACATGGACTTTGGAAACGGGAAGTCTATAGCGACTGCTGGTAAGGATGTCAATAGAATCTTCCAGGAATCAATTTTCTCCATAGATTCCCACTAATGGGTCTGAGCCAGAGGTGCTATGACACAGCAGGAGCTGCAGCTTTTCTGGTGGGGGTTCGTGGCATGAGAAGGCCTTGCACACTCATCACCACTGGTGCCTACTGGTATACAGTGGCACCAGCCCCCAACCACCTCAGTAACTTTTCTGACATCAAGTGCACAGCATATCTAATACTCTCCTCATCAGGGCCAGAACTTCATCATCTATATGATGACAGTGTTCAGTTCTTTGGTTTAGTTTTAAAATAAATTAGAGTTTGTTATTTCTGTGTCAGTTTAGTTCTACACACAAAAAAGTTAACATTTTTCTCTAAGCTCTACCCCCAAAAATAATCAACACCTTGGAAGATAGGGAGCCTGAACTGGCTAGTTCTTTAGGCAACAGGGCTGTGTCTAGCCACCACTCCTCTCTGGGTGAGTGCTCTGGCAATGGGCAGTCCAGAAAAGCCCTCCTGGAGTCACAAAAGAAAATAGTTCAGATCTTGTACATGCTCAGCATCAGTTCGGCCTTGATCTCTTCAAGCAAAAAATAGAAGAGAAAGAAAGGTACCAGTTGAGGTGACCCTCTGGTCATTCTGCTCAGAAACATTTGACTCCTGTAGATCTGGGTCCTCACTCTTGTCTCTGACCATAGTAGGGTCCATGGGGCCTACAGGCTCATTGTCTCCACCCCAGAGTCTCTCCTTGTCCCATAGGGAGGTTTTTGGTGAGCAGTTTGGCCATTGGGCAGCTTTTATGGAGCAGTGGTTTCGGCATATAAGTATGAAGACACTGTTGATGGTGCCGGTGCCACACACTTCAGGGGCAGCAGTCCTGGCACCGTCCTTAGTGATGCATGACATAGGCTGACGTTGACTCTGGCACAGAGCCCTGCCTTTGTGCTAGGGTCATTGTTGGTATGACCCCTTGTGCTGACTCCACCTGTGATGTCATTGCCAATCCCTCCAGGGATGGGGTTGTGCTCTTCGGGGCTACCTCACTGCCACCTTGGTGTTGCCTTTGGTGCTGTATGAGCCCTTGGTGCTGGGGCTGGTCCATTCTGAGTCAACCCGTGCTTATCCTTGGTGCCACTGTTGATGCTGTTCCTGGGACTCCACTCAGGGACTATGTTGCAGATGTTGCCGAGGCCATGGCCAGTGCTGTCACCGATTAGGGTCCCCTTCTACCCTCTGGGGATAGAAGAAGATGCAGACCTCACCATTACACATGAGGACAAGGATGGCAATGTCCGTTGCACAGAGAACCCTGCCCAGTTTCCGTTATTGTTCCTCAAGTGGATCTCTCCTTTAAAGCTCTGTTTAAAAACATGCACAGCACTTTAAATTTTGAGACCACAGCTATAGAACAGGCAAGGTGCCTCCAGCTGAATTTCCTAAATGGCCTCATATCTCCATAGCTATCATTCCTCAGATCCAACCAGCCCTAGAGACTCTCTCAGAAGTAGCTTGAAGGACGCCTGCTACTGTGGCAGCTGTCCCCAAACAGGCGGATGGAAAATATGTGACTCCTAAGTCTAACCCCACGTATTTCATTCCTCCTATAGCTGATGCCATTGTTGTTCTGGCTGAGAATGAACACACCATAGTGCCCAAGGAAGTCACAGCACACCCCTTTAGGAGTCACACAAAGTGGACACCGTGTGCATGTAGGTCTATGCCTTGGCTATGCTGGGCATGAGGCTAGCTTGCTATCAAGGCCATTTTTCCAAGTATGAGTACGTCTTCTGGTGCAAACTTAAGTCATTGGTAGAAGCTCTGTCAGACACAGAGGCTAAGCAAAAAATGCTGCTGACGGTGAAACAAGGCATCAAATCCAGCAGGAACTGTTCTGGACATGAACTGGCCCCCGGTACTATCTTCTAGACAGCAGTGTGTGAGCAGTCTTGCAGATGGCATGTTTCATTCAGGAATGCAGGTCAGTACCAGCTCATTACATGCAGTGCATGATGGAACTCATGACATCCTTGGTGTTAACAATCCCCCTAGAAAGACTGCACATGAGAACAACTCAGTGGATGCTCAGTGTCCAGTGATTTCAAGCACTGCACCCTCAAAACTATCTCATTCAGGTGACCAAGCCTCTAATGATGTCTCTGCTATTGTGTTCTGTGGAAGAAAACCTCTTCTAGGGTTTTCTCTTCTTCTCACTGGAGCCAGAGGTGACTCTTACCATGGATGCCTCCTTACTAGAGTGGGGAGCCTACTGTTACGGTCTCCAGACACAAGGAGTTTGGGACTCATCAGAAACGCAAGTCCACAACAATGTGCGTGAGATGCATGCAGTTCTTTATGGCCTGCAAGCCCTATCAGACTTAGCCAAATCACTGGCTACCTCATGACAGACAACAAATCTGTCATGTACTATGTCAACAGACAAGTAGGAGCACACTCTGTGGGGGGGGGGCAGTGAGAGAGTGGGAATGATGCCTGGAGTTGTGGATCCTGCTCCAGGCCATTTATCTACTAGGAGACCAGAACACTGTAACAGAAGAGCTCAGTCGAACAGCAGCAGATCCTCACCAGTAAACACTAGCACTAGACATCATGAGATCACTAGCTGAAACTGGGGAACCCAGAATATGCACCTTTTTGCATTCCCACTCAATGCTAAACTGCCTCGTTGCTGCTCCAAAAATTCAGGACCTGCCATTTTCTGTCAGGATGCATTCAGACTGCAGTTGCACAATCTATTTCTGTACACATATTCACTCCAATACCTCTTAGAGAGTACTGTTCAATCTGGAGGCACACAGGGGCAAGATGATTGCTAGTCGCCCCCTGCTGGTCTCATCAGATATGGTTTCCTCTGGTGAATTGACTTTCAAGTCAGCAGACTGAGGGTTCTGCCACTCTGGGTGGACTTGCAGACCCAGCCCAGGGCTATCTAGTCCACCCTAACTTGTTCTCCCTTCACCTTTAAGCTTGGCTCCTGAAGAAATAGAAGTGAACAGGTCCAAAGTATTGCCATGGGTCTTTGGAATACTGTTTTCTCTTTGTAAACATTCCACCAAAAAGGCATACACAGCCAAGTGGAAATGTATTTCCATCTGGGGTTCCAAAACCCCCATGAACCCCTTTAGGTGTCCACCTGAAAAGGTTTTGGAATACCTACTGGATATTCCTGATGCAGGACTGCAATATTCCACAGTCAAAGTCTATTTATCCACTAATCAGTGGATGTGTGCCTACTCTACTCACTAATCTACAGCATTTCCTATAATCAGTTCCTCAAACTGAGGAGGACCTGCTCCACCTTGGAGTAATTTGAAGTCCAAACATTGGATCTCAAGGACAGAGGCCTCCAAAGAGGATACCAGGCCATGCTCCTGGACCAGGCCTGTGCAAAAGCTTGCTATAAAATAATAAGCAATCTTCTGAATCCCAAACCTAAAATTATGATGGATACTAATGCTGTGTCCTTTGTGGTAGAGTACAATTTTGTTTCTTCCAGAATTGTCTCTATTATGAAAATACATTTGCCTATTGTAAAAAGTGGCACTGCTCCAGTTCAAACCATAGAGGCTTAACTAAGAAATTCCTTTAGAAGAGGCAAAAATATTGGTGGTATCTTCTCCAATAATCACTATAGACCTCTCCTTTTAGAACCTCTGATTTGGCTTCTATCTAAACAGATTGGCTTTTACAAGTGTGGTAGGTGTACATCATTTGATGTAGGTTTGCGTGTTCAGGAAAGTATATCAAGTTCCTACTAGAATGAATTGTATCAGTCAAACAATTTATCAGTTGTAAGACCTCTTTTGTCATTTTTGTCTTCTCATGCTGCTGGCTGCCCAAAGCTTTATGAGGGCTGTGCAATTCTGCCTCTAAAAACAGGTATCCAAGAAAACTTCATATATATATATCGCTAATGGCTGTCTGGCTTCCCAGTTGGGCTTACACTGGACTGAGGCTCACAGTTCTAAACCTTCTGAGGTCTGATTCCTGGTAACTGACCTCGTAACCCCAATTCCAGAACAGAAGACCATGTCAAAACTCTGCTGCAGAGGGGAGCATGTTGGGATGTACACCTTGAAAAGGCTCTCAACTGAAGGTCTGTAGGACAAATCTGATTTGATCCCCCATCTGTGGTTTAATTTCATAATATTATTTTGATTTGGAATCAAGTAATGCCATATATGAATGTAACTTTAAATATGTCACTGTATTTAATATTTGCTTTTTCTTTCTTTTCAGGCTGTCCGCCATGGATTTAAACTGTCTGGCTCTGCCCATTTTCGACATATTAGGGTTTATCTTTCTTTGTAGCTCACCTAGTCCAGCTTCCTTCCTCCCTTTTTGTATTCTGCAGTTTCTTTTATCTCCATTGACATGATGGATTCATATGATGCTACCTAGGAGGAAGCTCCTATTATTGCCATGTACACAACACCTTTTCCCTTTTTATGACTGTTTTCATACAGCATTTCTAAATGAAAACTGGAATTTTCCTTATGGAATACTCTCCTTTAGGAGCAGACAGAGGTGGGATCTAGCTCTGTATGAATGCATTTTTACTTTAGGAACATTGGCATTATATCATCTTTACTTATATTTTTATATTGGGTGTTTTTTTATATTGATTTTTTTTTTCCAAGTGGTGGGCTTTAAAACTTGCTTTTTGTTCCCTCACCGAGATGTGATGCTTTCTACAGAGGTTTAGAGAGTATACTACCACCTTTTTATTTCGCACTGTCTTCTCTCTTGGACAAATATGTTCTGTTATACTATTTGAAATAAATTTATAATAAAATGTAAAAGAAGAAAACCATTTCCTCTTTTAGTCTCCTTAATCCTTGAAATGTATTATTACATGACAGTTAAATGCATGTCTCTTTAAGATGCAACTATTTCTTTTATTGACCAGAAAAGAAGGGCTATGAACTATTTTCCTGTTTTCAGCTTTGCCTCAGGTTTGGGGGTCAGAAGTACTGATTGTTGAATGAGGTTAAGCTGTTGGTTTAGTGAATTGGGACGGTTGGACAGAACACTGGGAAGTTCACCCACTCTTTTCGATAAGTGCCATGGGGTCTTTAACATCCACCTTGAACAATCAAAAGAAGAAGCAGATGGGACCTGTTTACTGTCTCAACTGAGGGACAGCACCTCACGTTACTGTGTCCCCCAAACACCATGCTGGTGCATCACTATGGTTGCTAATGGTTACCTGTATCGAAGGGGAGGTTACCCTCTAGCATCACTTCCTACAGCACCTTTGTTGGAGGTCTCCCATGTGACTACAAGCCAGGTCTGACCCTGCTTAGCTTCTGGGATCTAACAGGATGAGGTTCCAAGGTGGAAAAGCTGCAGGCAGAGGAGTGGTTCAGTGTGTCTTATAGCCCTTGTTGCAAAGCTTTTGTGTGTGAAGTAAAAGGGGACATCTTGACTTCTCGTGCTTTCAGGCAACTTCTTTTGACCATCCAATAAATGCATTATCTTTTGCTACAAATGACCTTGAATGTGCCAATTTTGTGTTTAGCGTCTTCCCCTGATGCATGTTCTGGCTCCATCTCCTGAGGCCCTTCCATGAACACTGAAGCAAAACATTCATTCTGCATCTCATCATCACCTCCGGCTCTCTAACATGTTCCTCCTGCATTCCCTGGTTTTTCATGCCCAATATCCTGTTTCCCCTTTCACCTTCCATTTATGTACTGTCATGAGGCTTTGGTGTTCTTCCTAGCCTCTACTGTAGCCTAGTCTCCTGCCCCAATTGGCTTTTTTTAAATTCTACAGTGGTCTTGCACTCCTTCAGTGGTGCTCTGTACTTCCCTCTGGCTTGGAGGAAACCTGTCTAATTTCGGCAGTCATTGGAAGTTTTGTTCAGTATCGGTTGCCTTAGGTGAAACCAGCACAGTCCAGCACACTCACACAGAGACATAGGTATCATCTAACAATCACAAGAGGCTGAACCTGGACATCAGGGGCTTAATTTTCAAAGGTTGATGCAGAGATAGCGTCAAGCCTTGTATCAACCCCATTCTTTGGCGCTGCTGCGCCATACTCCTTCCGTGCAACTTCACCCGATTTTAGTACATCGGGCACAGTTGCAACACTTCCCACACTTCATGGCCGCTTGCACCAAGTATTTGGTGCAAGCCCCATAAAACAGGTCTGCAGCATGCTGCAAGTTAGACTGAGGGGGAGCTAGTCTATCTTTGCAATATTTGGTGCACAGGAATGAAAACTCTGATCGAGGCCAAGAGAATGCCGCAAGCCATGTGCACCGTATCATCGGCACACCTAGGGCTTCCAGCATTTTCGGGCTTTTGAAAATCAAGCCCCAAAAGTTTACTTCAAGTTAATTAAAGTGATACATTCATAAACAAACAAACCAATGGAGAGACTGCAAGAATGCTGTAGTCAAATGGCAAGGCTCTCTAGAGGGTATGTCTGCCTTTGTTTTGCACCTTGTGACTTAACACTGTATGCCTTGCACTTTGACTGCAGCATTCTTGCACTTTATGCATGGAGATGTTTGTTTATGAATTTTGCACTTTAAGTTGAAGTAAACTTTTGATAAGCAAGTTCAGTCTCATGGTGATTATTACATACTATATACAGTATATCTGTTTATTAGTGCTCTGAACTGTGTTAGTTTTCTTGTATTGGTTCAACCAGCTTCACTAAACTCATGAGTTTTTCCTGTGTGGCCCACTCCTTGTATTTTGCATCAGTTGTCATAGGTCCCTGTTTAGCCAAGGGGTCGTTTCCTGACAATTTTGCTCTTACTGCTTACAGGGATGCTGACTTTTGCAGCTGTATCAAGCACCTTCATCAACAAACCCACTTGTTCTGTGCTACCAGCCTTAAGCAGCTGCTCAAGACCTGTGGCCTCAGGTTGTTAATCTTGGCAAAGTCTAATTTTCTGGCAGTCCAGGACCTGGGGCTGAGACCTGGCTAGTCTTCCCTGTCACCATGGAGAAAGTTACCCAATTGTGTTCACTATCTCCCACCAGTTTCTCAATGTTCACACTGGAGATGACCCCATCTCCACTAATGCGGACAAAGTTAAGGGTGGTCTCAAACCTTACTCACTATTAAAGATGCTCTTCTAGGAAGCAGTCCTCAAAGGTAGACAGGTACCCTGTCTCACCTCTGCCATTAGTCCTCTCAAGATGCCAGTCTATATTCAGGAGAGTGAAGCCCCTAGGATCACCTTTGCATCTAATTTGGCTCCATTTATAATTTCCCATCCAGCAGGACATCATTCTCTACTAGGTTATTTGGGGGCCTGTACAACTGCACCCACAGGGGGACTCTTTGCTACTCTTTTCCCCTACTGTAGCTCAACCCAGACAGACTCTGTGGCATCATTTGCCACCCTAATGCTTCCTTGTCCTCCACTGTAACTCCTTTTTCTTACAAAGAGAGTCCACGTATTCTCTTTCCTGTCAGAGCTATCTCTTTGGAATAGGTCTTTTCCCCCTATCCTGGTGTCTCAATAATCTTCTTCACCCTGCTAGGTATCTGTGAGTGCCATTAAGTCCTGGCCTTCGAAGTGCATTAGGCCCTCAAGCTTGCCATTTTGCTGGGTGCACTTCTCATGTTGACCTGTATGTACATGAGGATAGTTGCCCCCCCCCGTGCTTCCTTACTCCCCTCCCAGTCTCCCCTCCTGGTGCTCCCTGCTCTGCTCTCCTTTCCTTGGTGATTCCCTACATCTGTCTCCTGCCCTTGGGGATTCTTGCAGCTGCCTTATGCTCTTAATTTAAACTCCTTGACTGGCTTGCATAGCCCCTGGCCAATACGCCCACTCCTTGCTAGTATGAAGATTTTTTTTTCTTGTAAGTGGAGTAGATGAACTTTGGAATTACCAGTATCCCTTGCCCATTCAATTCAGTCCTGCACCTTCCTCCCACCCCTACCTCTTTGCTGTACCTTAAAACAATTTTTCCAGGGCACGTAATGCCTTCCCACATCATTATGCGGCCCCATCCTCTGAGGGGTTGGGGGGCATCTCTGTCATGCTGGACCATTGTTTCTGCTTTAGCTGTCAGCAAGGGGTTGCCCTGATCTCATTATAATAATGATGGGGACTGGTGTGCCTCAGGGCTGTGTCTTTGAGACCACTCTGTTCCCCGTCTCCCTTCTTGATCTACTCCACACATATTTACATGCATGTGAAAGTCACAGTACTTTTCATCAGTGGCTCCGATATCCTAGAAACATAGAAACATAGAATCTAATTGCAGATAAGGACCACTTGGCCCACCTAGTCTGCCCATTTCCCTACCTAATGGATAAGCTGCAGATCCTAGTTAACCACAGCCTACTTCCTCCAAGGGAGGGATAGTGAGGCTTAATAAAAGGGAGGGAGGGTGGACAGAGGGTGACTGTGAAAAGGCAGAGATACTAAACAAATATTTTTGCTCAGTATTTACAAAGGAAGAGGGGGAGGTACCTAAAACAAACAGTAGAAACACTCTGGATACAGAAGTTGATACCAGCCCATTTACAGAAGAAAGGGTTCTGAAAGAGCTCTTAAAACTGAAGGTGGACAAAGCAATGGGGCCTGATGGGATTCATCCCAGAATTCTAAAAGAACTAAGAGTAGAACTAGTGACACCACTGACTACCCTCTTTAACAAATCATGGGAGGATGGGGTGGTACCCGAGGACTGGAGGAGGGCAGATGTGATTCCCCTTCACAAAAGTGGGAGCAAGGCAGAAGCAGGAAACTACAGACCTGTTAGTTTAACCTCAGTGGTAGGGAAATGATGGAATCACTTGAAGGAAAGAATTGTTGAGTAACTAGAGGCCAGAGGGGCAGGGACCCAAGGCAGCATGGATTCACAGTGGGACGGTCATGCCAGACAAATCTGATAGATTTCTTGACTGGGTGACCAAAGTAGTTGATCAGGGTGGGGCTGTGGACATGGCTACCTAGACTTTAGCAAGGCATTTGACACAGTCCCACACAAAAGATTAATATACAAGTTAGCCAGCCTGGGAGTGGGTCCCAAGATGACAGCCTGGGTAAAGAATTGGCTGGAGAATAGGACACAGAGAGTAATAGTAAATGGAGTCCACTTGAAAAAAAGGGGTTAGTAGTGGGCACCGTGAGAATTCAGTATTAGGACTGGGTCCTCTTCAATGTCTTTATAAGCTACATTGCAGAGGGACTGGAAGGAAAGTATGTCTCTTTGCAGATGAACAGAGATCTGCAACAGAGTTGATGCACAAGGTGGGGGAAAGGATGAGAAGGGACTTGGCAAGGTTAGAGGAATGGTCAAATGTATGGCAGCTTAGATTCAATGCTAAGAAGTGCAAGGTAATGTACCTGGGAAACAAAACCCAGGGGAAGAGTACACAATGGGAGGTGAAACACTAGTAACAACAAAAATGGAAAAGGACTTGGGGTAGTCATATCAGATGACCTAAAGGTGGGCAAGCAATGTGAGAGGACAGCAAGGAGGGTTGGGGATACTGGGATGCATAGGGAGAGGCATCACCAGTAGAAAACAAGAAGTTATTATCCTCTGTACAGACAGCTGGTGAGACCCCATCTGGAGTACTGCATGCAGTTCTGGAGACCCAATCTCCGCAAAGACATAGACAGGATGGAAGCTGTCCAGAGGAGGGCAACTAAAATGGTGCAGGGTCTGCACCAGAAGACATATGAAGAGAGACTTAATGAGCTTAATATGTATAGCCTCGAGGAAAGGAGGGAGAGGGGGGACATGATAGAAACTTTCAAGTACCTCAAGGGAATCAACAAAGTCCAAGAGGGTAGCATCTTTAAAAAAAAAATGGTGTGCAAGAACAAGGGACACAATTTGAAGATAGAAGGGGGCAGCTCAGAGGTAATTTAAGGAAGTATTTTTACAGAGAGGTTGTGGATGTATGGAATGGCCTTCAGAGGAGGTTGTGGAGTCAAAAAGCAGTGGTGAATTCAAGCATGCATGGGACAGTCATAGGCAATTCTACGAGGTGGGGTAGGAAGAAGTAGGCTGCTGGTTAACTAGGATCTGCAGCTTATCCATCAGGTAAGGAATGGGCAGACTGGGTGGGCTAAGCGGTCCTTATCTGCCGTCAAATTCTATGTTTCTATGTTTCTATGTTACCCCACTAGAATCGCCGTATGTCTGTCCCATGCATTCTTGAATTCCCCCACTGTTTTTGACTCTACGACCTCCTCAGGAAGGCTGTTCCATGCATCTACAACCCTCTCTGTGAAGAAATACTTCCTCACATTACCGCTGAACTGCCCCCCATCTTCAAATTGTGCCCCCTTATTCTTGCACATCTTTTTTTCTGAAAGATGCTACCCTCTCGGACTTTGTTCATTCCCTTGAGGTATTTGAAAGTTTCTATCATGTCCCCCTCTCCCTCCTTTCCTTGAGGCTATACATCTTAAGCTCATTTAATCTTTCTTCATATGTCTTCTGGTGCAGACCCTGCACCATTTTGGTTGCCCTCATCTGGACAACCTCCACCCTGTCAATGTCTTTGCACAGATAGGGTCTCCAGAACTGTGCACAGTACTCCAGATGTGGTCTTACCAACTGCCTGTACAAAGGGCCAACAACTTCCTGTTTTCTACTGGTGACGCCTCTCCCTGTGCATCCCAGTATCCCCCCAACCCTCCTTACTGCCTTGTCACTTTGCTGGCCCGCCTTTAGGTCATCTGATATGACTACCCCAGGTCCCTTTCCATTTTTGTTATTGTCAGTATCTCACCCCCCCATTGTGTACTCTTCCCCTGGGTTTTTGTTTCCCAGGTGCATTACTTTGCACTTCTTTGCATTGAATCTAAGCTACCATACATTTGATCATTTCTCCAACCTTGCCAAGTCCCTTTTCATCCTTTCCACTCCACCTTGTGTATCAACCCTGTTGCAGATCTTTGTATCATCTGCATCCTAGTACTTCAGACGCAAATATAAATACTTCAGTAACAGTGGTGGTTTTATTCTAACCAACATACAAATGTAAGAACATATAACAAAACCAGCAGAAAAAGGCCATTAGGTCTATCAAGTCTGTTCATATTGCAGGGTCCTCGGCATCAGCTACTGACCCTACCTCCCCTCCTCAATCAGCCTTTCCCCTCTGTCACCCCCCTCTTGACCCTTATTTTTCCCCTTAACTGTATTCCAGCCTCTCTTGATGCTGCCTACCATTTTCAGTGAAATCACCTGTTTAGGAAGCCCATTGAAACCTGCCACCACCCTCTCCGTGAAGAAGTGGCTCCTCACATTTAATCACTGTGATTGCTTTGTATAAGTTCTCTTCTTCCTTTACCTGTCATCCTGCCTCCTCTTTCCAATCTCCTCTCCCACCCCTCCCTACGTCTTGCCTCCTCACCATTTTCCCTTTCCACTTTTCCCTCTACCTCCTCCTTTCTCCTCTTCCATAACCCGCTATACATACACCCTCTCACTGCCCTACCAGGGCCCAGTGCACCCTCTCCCCCTCTCCCTCTCCTCCTCCTCCCATGCCCACTATGCCCACCCCTCTCACCTTGCTTCCCTGCTTCCCCAGCCTCTCCCTCCCTCCCTCCCCTTGTGTTCCCACTCTTCCTTAAGTAGGCTCTAGCACTCCTCCTTACTATCCCTCCCCATCCCCACTATCTTCCTGCTTCACTGCACTTGCTGCCCCACATTTCAGCACTTCTTTTGACTACGACTGCTGAACTGAAACTACAGTTTTCTCTTAAGCTTGCTACTTTGTTAGTTCATGTGATTGTAATCTACTTTGTATTGTTACTCATGTTATTGTAACTACCATACTTGTTGAACCTCCCCCTTTCAACGCGGGACCTTTGTAAATGAACCTCTGGTTCAAAGGTTATTGTAATCCTAATATTCAATAAATAAAATAATGTAAATAGTTTTTTCCTAATCCTCCCCCTTTTAACTTCAGACTGTGTCCTCTCATGTTTTAATTCCCACTGAGCTTGAAGAGACCCACCATGTCCACCCTATTTATTCCTTTCAAATACTTGAAGGTCTCAATTGTGTCCCTTCTCTCTCTTTCTCTCCTCTCCTCTCCACAAAGGAGCACATGTTCTGGGCCTCACCAGAGGAGAAAGGTGGATGTGAGCGCATGTGATTCCCCTTCACAAAAGTGGGAGCAAGGCAGAGGCAGGAAGCTACAGACCTGTTAGCTTGACCTCAGTGGTAGGGAAAGTGATGGAATTACTTCTGAAAGAAAGAATGGTTGAGTACCTAGAGGCCAGCAGGGTCACAGGACCCAAGGCAGCATGGATTCTTAGCAGGAAGGTCATGTCAGATGAATCTAATAGAGTTCTTTGACTGGGTGAACAAAGTAGTAGACCAGGGAGGGGCTGTGGACATGGCCTACCTAGACTTTAGCAAGGCATTTGACATAGTCCCACACAAAAGATTAATAAACAAGTTAACCAGCCTGGGAGTGGATCCCAGGGTGGTAACTTGGGTAACAAACTGACTGGACAACAGGATGCAGAGGGTAATAGTAAATGGAGTACATGCTGGAGAAAGGATGGTTACTAGTGGGGTACCACAGGGTTCAGTACTGGGATCGGTCCTCTTTAATGTCTTTATAGAAAACATTGCAAAGGGGCCGGAAGGAAAATTATGCCTCTTTGCAAACGACACAGAGATCTGCAACAGGGTTGATACACAAGAGGGGTGGAAAGGATGAGAAGGGACTTGGCAAGGTTGGAGGAATGGTCAAAAGTATGGCAGCTTAGATTCAATGCAAACAAGTGCAAAGTAATGCATCTGGGAAACAAAAACCCAAGGGAAGAGTACACGATGGAGGAGAGGTACTAACAACAACAAAAAATGGAAAGGGACCTGGGGGTATTCATATCAGATGACCTTAAGGTAGGCAAGCAATGTGAGAAGACAGTAAGGAAGGCTGGGGGGATACTGGGATTCATAGGGAGAGGCATCACCAGTAGAAAACAGGAAGTTGTTGTCTTTCTGTACAGACAGTTGGTGAGACCCCATCTGGAGTACTGCGCGCAGTTCTGGAGACCCCACCTCTGCAAAGACATAGACAGAATGGAGGCATTCCAGAGGAGGGCAACTAAAATGGTACAGGGTCTGCAGCAGAAGCCATATGAAGAGAGACTAAAAGAGCTTAATGTGTACGCCCTTGGAGAAAGGAGGGGGAGGGGGGACATGATAGAAACTTTCAAGTTCCTCTAGGGAATCAAGGGAGAGTGGGGGGGTTGGCGAACAGGGGAGGATGAACAAGCGGGCTCATCGTATCGGGGTAGTCAGGTCCAGAAGGTGCCCTGGGGTGAAATGGAATCCAGATCGAGGTTTACCTTGCCTGGTATCCATACCCAAGGGCACTTCTGATTACAATAGGCAGACAGGCTCGACAACCCCCTAAGTTCGTCCAACTCGGACGGTGCTATGCAATGCCAGGTCTGTTAGGAATAAGACCGCCATTATTGCCAATCTTGTTGGTTCGGCTGATCTGGCTTGCATCACCGAGACCTGGCTGGATGAAAATTCAGGCCCTATATTGGAGGCCATGATTCCGGCCGGGTACTCGGTGATACACCACCCGAGATTGGACCACAGGGCCGGGGGGGTTGCGGTCTGTTTTGAGACTGAATTGGGTCTCACGAATGTAGTAGTAGGTGAGGTTGGGTCCTTTGAGTGCACAGTCATAGCAGGTGTAGGTGTTTGAATTGTGCTCATCTACCGTCCACCCTGAGATGGGAAACGTTTCTTACAGGAAGTAGCAGACTTCCTCGTCGACATGTCGTTTGAGTCACCCAGACTGATGGTTATGGGTGATTTCAACGCCTGGGTCGATGATGAACTCTCTAATTTCGGTAATCACTTCCTCCAATTGATGTCTTCTTTGGGCCTCACACAGGTGGTTTCCACTGCTACGCATAAATCTGGACACTCCTTAGACTTAGTCTTCCTTCTAGGGATCGACGCATCTGACATGGGGGTGGAACCAGTCGCCTGATCTGATCACTACACCGTGAGGTTCAATTTTTGCACCCCCCTGAGAAGACCAGCCCCTGTAGAGATGGTCAGGTACCGCCCATTACGGAATGTTACTCCACAAGGTCTAGTGGCGGTCCTTGACCTATCATCCTTCGTGTCGGTGAGCAATAGTCCAGAAGCACTGGTGCTGGCCTATAATAAGGCCATCATGACGGCCTTGGATTCTATTGCTCCTGTTCGTGAGCACCCCCTATCCCTTCACCCCGGATCTCCGTGGTTTGACAGGACCTTGAGGGAGATGCGGAGACAGGGGCAAAGGTTAGAGCGTCGCTGTCGCAAGTCCGCCCTTGATGCCTACCACTCTACATTGATAGAACATTATGTTAGCTATCAATCTGCAATCACCCATAAGAAGGCAGAATTCCTGTCCAGAGAGATTGCAGTTGCTCAGAATCGACTGGCTCAGCAGTTTCGAACTGTAGACAGACTGTGCAACCCAGCCTGCCTGCAAGTTCGGAAAGCTTTTTTGCAAGTAGAGTGCGATGAGCTCACTCTATACTTTGCAACTAAAGTGGCTGACATCAGGGCGAACCTGTGTCCGGCAACCTCTAAGGGTGATGCTATTGGACAGCGTGGGATCACAGTGTCCCAATTCTCCTGGAGTTCCTTTCGTCGACTTGAGTTCGTGGACATTATGAGGATCGTCCATATTATGCATCCCACAAGTTGTGGTTTGGATCCCGGACCGACTCCTCTCATTTTGGGCTGTTCTGATATCATCGGTCTGGTCCTGGCGCAAATAGTCTGGTGCTCCTTGGAGTCAGGTGAGTTTCCTTGCTCCCTGAAAGAGGCAGTGGTGACTCCTCTTTTGAAGAAAGTTTCCTTGGACCCAGACTGTTTTTCAAACTATTGGCCTATCTCTAACCTCCCCTTTATCGGGAAGGTTATTGAGAAGGTTGTAGCTGTTCAATTGGATGACCATTTAACCATCCATAATGTCTATGAATCCTTCCAATCTAGCTTCCGGAAAAGACACAGCACTGAGACTGCTCTGGTTCAGGTGTTAAATGATCTTCTGATGGTGAGGGATCAGAAGAGATGCTCTATTCTTGTTCTTCTTGATCTCTCTGCAGCTTTTGACACTGTGGACCACATGGTGTTATTAGCTCGCCTGAGGCAAATTTATGGAATGTCTGGAACCATTCTTCAATGGTTCACGTCATTCCTCACTGGGAGATCACAAAGAGTTGTGTCGGGGATTTTTTCCTCTGACCCAATTTCTTTGTTGTGTGGAGTGCCTCAGGGATCTGTGCTGTCAGCCATGTTGTTTGCAGTGTATATGCTGCCCCTCGGAAGTATCATAAGATGATATGGGCTAAGGTTTCACTGCAATGCAGATGATACCCAGCTATATCTGTCCTTTGCACCCGACCAGGATGGAGCTCTCTCGGTGTTTAACAACTGTCTGGGGGAGATCCAAGACTGGATGGGTTCTAGTTGGCTAAAGTTGAACTCGGAGAAAACAGAGGTTCTGGTAGTGGACCCAGGTGGTTGGATTGAGAGGCCGTGTACTAGCACACCATCCGGAATTTTCCTTGGTGGTGTGTCTCTCCCGTCCTCAGAATGGGTGCGTAACCTTGGGTTTATTCTTGATGACAGGCTGACTCTTAAATCCCAGGTGTCAGCCATTGTCAAGACTTCCTTTTATCATCTTAGGAACATTGCCAGGGTTAGGCACCTTGTTCCTTCTGACTCCTTGCCAACGTTGGTCCACGCTTTTGTATCTTCGCGCCTGGACTACTGCAACGCCCTTTACTTTGGGCTTTCTGGGGTTGAAATCCGTCGCCTACAGCTGGTGCAGAATGCTGCAGCCCGGGTGTTGACTGGGACAAGTAGGTCCTGTCATATCACTCCCGTGCTGCGCGAACTGCACTGGCTTCCTATACGGTGGTGGATCACCTTTCAAGTCATTTTATTGACTTTCAAAGCCCTTCACGATCAGGGTCCAGCCTATCTGAAAGACCTCCTGGTCCCTTACTGCCCTGACCGATCACTCTGCTCGGCCGACATGGGGTTGTTAGAGTTTCCAAGAGTGAGTCTAAAATCCTCTGGCAGCAGGGCGTTTTCACATGCTGCACCCATTCTTTGGAATTCTCTACCATGCCGGTTACGGCACTGCAACTCCGTGGAGTTATTCAAGAAAGATCTGAAAACGAATTTATGGAATATGGCCTTCTCAGATAATTAAGTTATTTTATTATGTTTGGATTTTATTATAAATTTGTTATTATGATGATATGCTGATCTTTTTATGGATGTTTTTATGACTTTTATTTAGAGTTTTGAACTTGTTTTTAAAACTGTTCAGCACCTTGATATACTGAAAGGTGCTATACAAATGAAATTATTATTATTATTAACAAAGTCCAGGAGGGTAGCATCTTTCAGAAAAAGAGATATGCAAGAACAAGGGGGCAAAATCTGAAGAAAGAAGGGGGATGGATCAGGGGCAACATGAGGAAATATTTTTTCACGGAGACAGTGGTGGATGCATGGAACTGCCTTCCTGAGGTGGTTGTGGGTTAAAAACAGTGGGGGAATTCAAGAATGCATGGTACAGACATAAGGCAATTATAGTAGGGGGTAGGAGGAAGTAGGCTGTTGGTTAAGTAGTCTCTGCAGCTTATCGAATAGGTAGGGAAATGGCCAAATTAGGTGGGCCAAGCAGTCTTTATCTGCTGCCAAAGTCTATGTTTCTATGTTCCTCCAACCTTTCCTCATAATCCTACCCTTCTGGCCCCTGATCACCTTAGCTGCCCACCTTGGACTGTCTCCAGCAGGTTAATGTTCTTTTTCAGGTATGGGCACCAGTGCTGTATGCTGTACTCTAGATGGGGCCTCATCAATGACCTGTACAAGGGCAGTATTACCTCCTCCCTCCTACTGCTAATCCCCCTGGCAATACAGTCCAACATTTTATTTGCCTTTGCTGTTGCTTTCCTACATTGCATGGAGTGCTTCGGGTAACTAGTGATCATCACCTTCAGGTCCTTCTTCTCAGATGTAAATATCCGAGCCCCACCCAGGCTGTGCTCAGTCCTTAGGTTTTTAGCTTTAATATGCATTAACTTGCATTGAAGCCAAGTTTGCCAAATCATGGACCACCTCTCTAGCTTTTCCAGATCTTCCCTTAGGTCTTGTACACCTTCTGCTGTGTCCAACATTCCACAGAGGTTGGTGTTGTCTGCAGACAGGCAAATTTTGTCCTTAATGCATTCCCAATATCATTGATGAAGTCATTGAAAAGCACGGCTCAGAGCTCTGGGCACTATGGGACCCCACTGATGACATTCCTGCTGCTGCAGAGTGCAACTCCCACTACCATGCTCTGGATTCTACCCCTCAGCCAGTTTTCCACCCACCCAGTCAAATTGTCCCCAACCCCAAGATCCACCAACTTCCTGATAAACCTCTTGTAAGGTACAGAGTCAAAGGCCTTGCTGAAGTCCAGGTAAAGGATGTCCACCGCTCAGTCCCTGTCCAATGTTTTAGTGGCCCTATCAAAGAAGTCAGTAAGATTTGTTTGACACCATCTCCCTCCCATAAACCTGTGTTGCCACTCATCCTGGAGACCATTCTCTTCCAGATAATCTGCTAACGCCTAGCCCGCAAACCCTTGACTAATAGATCGTCCCCCAGAGGGTACCTCCTGTGGCTGGTCCCACTGACCCTAGCCCTGGCCGGAGAAGTTGAACCTAATCCCGGCCCCACCCTCCACACCTCCACAATTCCTCAAGAATGGCGGCTGGGTAAGGGGTTAAAGGTTGCTCATCTCAATATTCGTAGTCTGCTTCCCAGCCTGGATGAGCTTGTCGCATGGGTCACACTCTACAAGCCCGACATCCTTGGTATAACGGAGACCTGGCTCAAGCCCTCAATCCCTGACTCAGCTTGTGCACTGCCAGGTTATGAGCACATACGATTGGACAGGTCTCGCAATAAGAGGGGTGGGGGCATCCTGATTTACTACAGAAGTCACCTCAAAGTGTCCCTGGTGACTCACCAGACATCCCCCCAGTCTCCCTGTGAGCTGCTGCATGTCGTGATACTCCTCAGAAATGCTAAGAAATTACATGTAGTATGCACCTATAACCCCCCTAAGGGAGGGCTCCAGGGTCTCACCCACCTCCTGGACACTGTTGGCCCCAGTATTGGTGACAATGAGCTCCTAATCCTGGGTGACATGAATCTAAACTGGAATGGTGGTAACACTAAACAGTTCAAACCCCTACTTGCCAGTCTATCCCTAATGCAACTCGTGCAGAAGCCCACCTGACGGTCAGCTAATGGAGCCTCCAGCTTCCTACTGGACTGGATTCTGTCAAATCGCCCTGATAGGATTTCCTCCGTAGAGACCCTATCCGACTCCATCTCAGATCACTCCCTGATCTTCTGTGTGTGGAAAATCCTCTCCCCTAAGATACCTCACAAAATCATCCATGTCAGGAACTTTGCCAGGCTTGATCAGGATGCGTTTATGGAGGACCTAAGGCTCATGGACTGGTCAGGGGTGTATAGTGCCCCTGACCCCTCCACAGCTTTAACACAGTTTCTCAACTCCTTCGGGGCTCTGCAAGACAGGCATGCCCCAACCATCTGATGGAGGGTCAGGGGGACAGCCACAAAATGGCTGCACAGGAGCCTCCTTGCCCTTATGCTGGCGAGGGACAAGTGCTAGGCCCGCTTCAAATGCTCCCTTGACCAGACCCTGCTACAACAATACAGACAACTCAGAAACTAGTGTAAAAAGGCTATTAGGGTTGCCAGAAGTGACTTCTGCAAGTCCGCCCTCCTCAGCTCTGCAAATGACCCTAGAAGGTTCTGGAGAAACATAAAGGCCTTGGTCAGCGGTTCCTCCAACTCTGGAGTAACTGACATGTTAATAGGAGGAATCTCCTGCAACAACCCACAGACCATTGCAAATGCCCTCAACTCCCACTTCACTGACCTACCCACTCTCTCCCTACACAGCTCAGCTGACAGGAGTACCAACTGTCCCTCACCCCTGGACTGGCTGGAGTCTGACCCCTCCAGACTTCCCTTTGCCCTAAGGGCTGTGTCGGGCAGGGAGATGCTGACTCTCCTCTTTAGTCTCTCTCAGTACTCTAGCACCGGCCTAGACAATCTTGAGCCCAAGCTTCTGAAACTAGGAGCCCCCCATATCGTCTTCCCGGTGGCTCACATTATCAACCTGTCTCTTGCCATGGGGGAGATTCCCAATATCTGGAAGGTCACCAGGGTAGTCCCTGTATTAAAGCAGGGCAACCCTAAAGTCCCTGATAACTACTGGCCTATCCCCATACTACCGGCCATCAGTAAACTACTCGAAAAGGTAGTTGCTGTACAACTCTCTGAATACATTCAAGCATATGAGCTGTTGTCCCCTGCCCAGCACGGTTTTCGTAAAGGGCACAGCACAACTACGGCCCTGATCTCTGTCTCATCCAGTATTAGAACAGCCATGGACCAGGGGTTACTCTCTGGGGCAGTGTTCATCGACCTGTCCAAGGCCTTTGACCTTGTTGACCATGACCTGCTTTGCACCCAGATGAGGTCCTTTGGCTTGTCCCCGTCAGTTCTGAAATGGCTAACTGACTACCTGCATGGTAGAGTACAGCTGACCAAATTCCATAAAATCCTCTCAGATTCCCTTCCCGTGACCTCAGGTGTTCCTCAGGGCTCGATTCTGGGACCCCTTCTCTTCTTTCTCTTTATTAACCATCTTCCCAGCATAGTAACCAAATGTCGGGTCACCCTGTATGCGGATGACCTGGTCATCCTGGCCCACTCCCGGGATACTGCCACCCTTAATCTCCATCTATCTGAGGACTTCAAAAACATTCAGGCCTGGCTAACCCAACAGAAGTTGGTCCTCAACCTGAAAAAAACACAGGCTATGTTATTTGGCTCAACAGCCAAGATATGTGCCTCCCCAATCCCGCTGTGAATCAATTGTGCTGATGGTACCTCACTTCTCACTGTAACCTCCCTCAAATACCTTGGGGTGACGCTCGACCCACAACTGAACATGGGGAGCCATATTCTCAATGCCTGCAGAGCCGTGAACTGTAAGCTGGGACTGGCCTACAGGGCCAAATACAACCTAACTCCTGCCGCTCATCTGGCACTTGCTAGGGGTGTACTACTCCCTTCCCTCAACTATGGCCTCCACCTTTTTGCTCAACCTTGAAAGCCCTCCTCACCCGATGGCACACAACGTACAACAATATTTGTCGTTTCGCTCTGGCAGCCCCCCGCCTTACCCATCATTGTGAACTCTATGACAAGCTTGGTTGGCTTTCCCCGACCAATCACTTAAACTTTGGACTAGGGTGCTTTGTGAGTAAGGTGATCAGTACTGGCTCCCCTATGGAGCTAGCTCAGCTCCTCTCTCCTGCTGACCACTCCTCCTACTCCCTCAGGTCCCATGGTCCTGGGATACTAAAAGTACCCCCAATCCGCACCCTTATGGGGAACAGGGACTTCACAGTATGGGCTCCCAGGCTCTGGAATTCCTTTCCTGAGCTGGTTCACTCCGCCCCCCCCACCCGTGTCTCCGGAAATCCCTGTGGGAGCACCTAAAGCTGGCTTTGCATTGCGAGTGCCCTTAGCCACCCCTGCTCCATGCCCTAGGTACTGTAACTTCTCAGCACTCTCCCACATGGAACACTTACCGAATGACGTGATTGCTGACCTCGAGCCATCCCTTCCTAAGTACTTGCCTATGCTACTTGTAGGCTCAATGCTACTGATTGCTTGCTCATTATGTACCTTATCTTTGTCTGTTTATATCTACTGTTGCTTCTCCTGTCTGTATGCTCTGCTGACTCAATGTATTAAGTTGCAGTATTGTACCAGTTCACCTGCTACGCTGTTACAATGAGATCTGTAACACTCATTGTACTAAGTTACGATATTGCACTTATTCACCTGTAATGATGTGGTCTGTAATACCTGGTGTAATGATGTTGTCTGTAATACTTGTTGTACTCTCCCGGGTCGTTTCTGAAAATAGGCATACAACTTGTCTAGTGTACTTACCCAGTAAACAAAACCTAAATAAATAAATAAATAAACCTTTCCTTAAGTATGGTATCCATGAGGTTGTACATGATTGAGGTCAGACTGACTGGTTTGTACTGTAGTTCCCCGGTTCATCATTGGGACCACTCTTATGGAGGGGTATTATATGTGCCATTCCCAGTCTTGCGGTACCACATCTGACTCCAGTGAACCATTGAACAGGTCAAACAAGGGACCTGCAAGTTCCCCATCCAGCTTCCTCAACGTCATTGGGAGTATATCACCCAGAACTGGGGATTTATGTACCCCTAATGCTAGCAACCCTTTCCTCACCCTATCCACTTCAATCAAAACATCCATTTGCCTTCCCCCATCTCTTCTCCTTTCCCCTAGTGACACCAGTTGATCTCTTTACCGGGTGAAGACCGAACAGAAGTACTCATTCAGTACTTCTGACTTGCCCCCATTCTTGTCTACCCACCCACTCCCTTTCCTGAGCCTAACAATCCCATCTTTCTTGTCCCTTCCCCCCCCTTTTAATTCCCTCAGTTAGCTACAGTTCCTTCTGAGCTTTAGCCCTACAGACTACCCTACCTGCAACATTAGCCATCTCCCTGTCTTCCTCCCTCTGGGTCTTCCTAAACCTCTTGTAGGTGGACCTCTTATCCCTTACTGCCTGAGCGACCTCTGTGCAAAACAAGCTTGGTACTTTGGCCCTATAGTTTTTCTCTTTGAGCCTAAAGCACTCCCTTGTGGCTACCATTATTCCCTTCTTGATGATGGATCACTGTTGGTCCACCCCATATCCACTCACATGCTTGCCAGGTGACTCCTTAGCAGCTCAAACATATTTCTGAAGTCTACTTTTCTAAAATCCAGGATTTTAGTCTTAGTGGATGCCTCTTCGCTGCCCATGTCCAACTGGAAAAAAACTGTGTGGTGGCCACTTTCACCTAGAGGCTCCTCTACCTTTATATCCTGAACACGATACCTGTTTGTCAGCACCAGATCAAGGATTTCCCTTTCCCTCATGGGTTCTGTGATGCCCTGTGTTAGGAATCCACTTTGCAACATATCTAGGATTACCTCAGTCCTGGCACAGGTCATGGCTGGTACACTCCAATCGACCTTGGGCTAGTTAGTCTTCCACTATTACTACCTCTCCCTTCCCTGCAGCAGTCTTTATTTGCAAGTCCAATTTCCTGTGTCTTTCTTCCTCCTCCTGATTGGGTGGTCTGTAAACCAGCCCAACTTTACCTTCTTCTCTGTGTTGGACAATAAGGGAATCCACATTGCTTCCACCCTCTCCTCTTCTAACTACTCCCTTGTACAAGTTATACCCTCCCTGATGTAATATGTCAGCCCTCCCCCTTTTCCTACCTCCCTGTCTGTCCTGTGTAATTTAAACCCAGGGGCTGAGAGGTCCCAGTCATGGTTAGGTGGATAGCACATTCTGCAGTCACTGAAAAGTCACCAAGTCCTTTGACACCAAGCCTCAATTGTGAAATATCCTGCTCTCACTATCCTAAAGACTCTTGATGGTTTCCGTTTGGAGTAGGTCATTTCCTTTAAAAACTTTAGGATCTGGCTGGACCAGAACATGGATTTCTACAATCATGTCAACTCTGTCTCCACCCAGCTCAGTACCCTTTACTAGAGCAAGGCCTATATTCTCCCCACTGCCCCACTGGGAGTTCATATGAAAAATCAGCCTTCCTGTCTTTGACTGTAGGGAAGTCATTTGCAGTAGTGCTCTCAGAATGTCCCTGGCTACACTAGACACCCTTTGATTGCCTTTACCCAGTTGCCACTGAACTGCCCCCTTACACCCACCACTGTGACGTGTATAGTTGCTTGGGAAGGCTGTCTTGAGGAGAGTCTCATTCATGCAACTCCCCTCTTCCATAAATGCTGGTAAATAACCTTCTCTGCTACCTTTCTTATCTCCTTACACCTTCAAACCCTTCCCCTCACTCCCTGGGAAATGCTGTTCAGTGCATATTCCTAACCCCCAGATTATATTCCTAACCCCCAGATGCAAGAATTTTATAGAGCAGAAGTTTACAACTATAAAATCACTTACCTGTAGAACAACTTCCCACCCAATCTGAGGTCCTTCTCCTACCATTTTGTCCTCAAAATGCAACTATGTGAGCCGGTTAGAGCTTGCTGCAGCTGTAACTAGATGCCTCAAATGATTTCTTCTTGAACTAAACTATGACCGTGCTTGGCTTCCCTAACTGCACGTTTTTTTATTGATCAATAACCTGTACATATACTCTGCTGTGGTTTCCATGCTGACCTCTGTTGCTACGTATTGTATTGGTCTATTGCACAGCATACTAATTCACACCTGGTTATGAAGCAGTGGAGGGGCAGACGTGCTAAACCTAGAGTCTCTTCCAACCCTGCATTACTATGTACTAGGCTTTGTCGATCTCTGCTAGTTAATTATGATGATAGCTGCACTGTCCACTTCTCTTGGCTGTTGCATGTTACGCTGCACTGACTTGTTGTTCAAATGGTACAGTGATATCAGTTTATAGTTTGTTCTGTAGGCCAGACTTTGTATTGTACTGCATTGCCTATGCTTTTGTCTTGTATCAGTAGTCAGTCTTGTTAGGAGAAAATGCATTGGAATTAAATTACACTGTATTTTCTTATTTTGATTTTTGTATCAATACACCCGCCCATAAGTAATTAGAAATAAAACTGTTTGCTACTCGGCATAAAAAATTGTAAATAAATAAATAAATGATATTGCCCCCCCCACCCGTATATTGGTCTTGGCCAGAATAAAAAATGGAGGCAGCATAACGTAGTGGTTAGGAACACTTTGCTGCAAAAATGGTAAACTGGGTTTGAATCCCACAGCCATCACTTGCATACTCTGTGACCCTGAGCAAGTCACTTAACTTCCTTGTGCTCCCAGGCCACACCTGGAAACAAACCTTGGCTTAGTGTGTCTTTCCTGGCCAAAAATTGTAAAATAAAAACAATTACATAAATAAATAAATAATTTAAATAGCTACTCTCCAATTTTCAGGGACCTGCCAATGTGTGCTCCTATACATTGTCACCCATGGTAAGTTTTTAAATTTAGGGCTGGGGTGGCAAACTGTGCTTGGTAGTAGCAGGCCCATGTTCATGAAGGACATAGCATAGGTGGCATTGATGTTCGAGGAAAGGATTGCATTAGAGCATCCTTTGCAAACCCCACTCAGACCATGATATCTTTAAAGCTCCTCTATTGATGAAGACTGTCCCCAATTAAGGAGCTTAAGGGGGTGATGGGCAATGAACAGGGCACACTGATCCGGGGGGGGGGGATTTAATTTTATGCAAGCCAAGACTGATCGGAGGCAGGGGGTAGCAATATCATGAAGATCTGAGAACTTATATTTATAATGGCTGAGTTGGGACTGACAGTGCAGTGCAAAGAAGATCCCACCTTCAAGGTAAGGACAGAAGAAGCAGAAGGAATGGAATAGTTAGGATAAAGAAGGAGGGAGAGGATGGGCAGAAAAGGGTGAAGATCAGGCGAAGGCATTAAATAAGTACTTTTGCTCAGTCTTCTCCAGGGAAGTGGATGGGCCCATGCCACAGGAGAGGATATGGGGGAACCTTTAGGGAGTGGGAAAGGAGTATGAGGGAGAGATTGGGACAGAGTCTTACAGGGACTAAGGGAACTGTGGGTGGACAAGGCAACTGGCCCAGATGGGGTGCACCCGAAGTTCCTGAGGGAGCTGGCGGGGGGAATAGCAGCCCCACTGCCAGAACTGCTTAACACCTCGCTGGAGAAGGGGTGTGTGCCACAGGACTGGAGGATAGCACATGTGATACCTCTCCACAAGAGTGGTCCCAGGGATGAGCCGGATAATTGCATGCCAGTTAGCCTAACCTCCATCATGGGAAAGTTAATGGATACCATTCTAAAAGAAAGGCTGGTGTCTTTCATTGAGGAGAATGGTCTCCAGGATGACAGGCAGCATAGGTTTGTTAGGGGGATATCTTTTCAAACCAACATGACAGGCTTCTTTAACTGGGTTATGAGGTAACTGGACAGGGGACATGCAGTGGACATCCTATACCTGAACTTCAGCAAGACGTTCGATTCAGTGCCACATGGCATAGTGATCAGCAAGCTGGGGGACCTGAGACTAGGGACAAAATGCTGGCCGGGTCAAGAACTGGCTAAGGGACAGGAACTAGAGAGTGGTGGTGGGGGGGAACTGTCCAAACCTAGGCCTGTAACCAGTGGGGTCCCACAAGGCTCAGTACTCGGGCCTATGCTGTTCAACATATTTATATGTGACATAGCAGAGGGGGTCGATAGTAAACTCTGCCTTTTTGCAGATGATACTAAACTCTGTTGGAGGGTGGACACAGAGGAGGGGAGATAGGATTTAAGGGAGGACCTTGCTTCTCTCAAGAAATAGTCGGGCACCTGGCAGTTGGGTTTCAATGCTGAGAAATGTAAGGTAATGCACCTGGGAGTCAGAAACCCAAGGGCTAGTTATTGGCTGGGAGGAACACAGGTGGCAGTATCAGAAGAGAAAAAGAACGTTGGAGTGATGGTCAGGGGTGATATGAAACACATCGCACAGTGCAGTAAGGCTTCAGTCAAAACAAATAAAATGCTGGGCTGCACCGCTGGGGGAGTCACCTCTCGGAGGGAGGAAGTTTTTCTGCTGCTGTACAGGTCACTGGTGAGACTACACCTGAAATACTGTGTTCAGTTCTGATGCCCATACCTAAAGAAGGATATCAAACTACTGGAGGGGGGTGCAGCGGAGGGCTACCGAAATTGATCCAGGGCATGGGGGCAGATCATATGAGGAGAGGCTGAGGGAGCTAAACATGTACTCCCTGGAGGACAGGAAAAAGGGGGGGGGGTATGATCAAAACCTTCAAGTACCTTAAGGGCATAAACAGGGTTGATACAGAGGGCATCTTTAACTTAAGAAAGGAAGGTGCAACAATGGGGCATAGCCTGACACTGATGGGGGGTAGATTAAGAAAGGAAATGAGGAGGCACTTTTTCACTGACAAGGTGATAAAGGAGTGGAATGAGTTGCTGGAGGAGGTAGTGGCGGCATAGACGGTGGCCAGTTTCAAGGGGGGGGTGGGACAGGGTGACAAAGAAAATTAGGATGGGATGAGGCATCACTGGGAACTGGAAGGGGGAGGGAATTGGGATGGTGGTGGATGACTCCAAGAGGAGTAGGGGAGGGGGGCAGCTCCAGGGAATTAAATAAGCTACGCAATTGAGCAGACTTGATTAATCATTACAGCCTGTTTCTGCTGGCAAATTCATATGTTCGTATTGTCATATGTCCAAACTGAATGCAGGACCACATAAAGAATTCTTTTGAGGGACAGGGATGGGAAGTGGGGGTGAAAGATTACGATTTGGACTGGGTATAGTGTGTGAACATTTTGGGGGTGCAAAATTATTGAATGCAAAGTTTCAGCTTCACCAGCAAAATAATAAGCTTTAACAGCTTCTAGTGCATGTCTGAAAAGCCATTTTGTCTGATAACATGCAAAAACTCTGAAGGATGCTGGAGAGGTGTTCACATGCAGCACTGAGCCCATGCACCAGTGCATCTGAAGAACTGGTCTTACTGTAAAATGTTAATGAGTTAGGCTGATTGTTTAACAAATTCTGTTGCAGGAGATCCATTCTACACCATATTTTGCAATGTAATTCTTCTATCAGCAGATGCCTGGCACTCCTGTAGGAAGATCAGCAAAGCACTGAAACAGCATTTATTCTTGTGTCCCATCTGAATGCCTGCAGAAATGGAGCCAGTCAGCATGAAAGGGCTTACATGAAATAAACTTAGTATTTGTGCTGAATACTTTGCTCTGCTCTATTTTACTTTATTTTTCAGTAGGGTGCCTGAGAAACAGCAGTGTAGTTATGTGCACTCATGTAAAGGTACACCAAGTGTATTGCATGTCTGTGTTCTATTTTGTCACTCAGAAATTACCCTTATCCCAGTCATTTGATATTTAATGTAGTTAAGGATGTTTGGATATGTGAGTTTTGCTGTAGCTTATCTTGTCCCGCTGCTCTATTCCAGAACATGCTTGGAAATAAGAATACATTTTTTCAGAGTACTATTTCCTGGAAACATATTTTAATCAAAAGAATATGTTACACTCTAATAATAATTATTATTAGTATATTGTAACATTTGGATTGTTATTGTTTCTAACAGGGAGATAGTGACATCCAGACCACAATTCGTAATGCTGTTGCACTGATGTGAGAGTGATGGTGTCATGAGTTGGGATGTTGTTGCTGGTGGCTTTTGTTTTCAACATTTCTGAGTCTGACTTTTTCCTCCTTGTACTGTGACTTTCTCTCTGGTCCTGCCCCTTTCTGATATAGGTAATTTACTTTAAATGGCGGTAAAATCCCATCTTTCCATCAACTCACCCAACTGACCACTCCCCTTCCATCACAATTATCAATTTTATTTAAACAACATGCTGGAGTGTTTAGAACTGCGGGGTTGGAATTGACTTCATCAGATTCCATTCAATTTTTCAAAAATAGGATTTTCAGAATTGCTGGTCAAAAATACAATTAGCCAATAAGTATCAGAATCGGATTTTTAGCTCCACATCTGAGCCACTTTATCGCATTCCTGCCACCTTGCTCATACTACCCTATAATCTCCCCCTACTCCACTTGCACAACATAAAATGGGTTGGGAAACCAGATGATCAGATGGATAGGCAATTGGCTCCAGGACCGGACCCAGAGGGCCATAGTTGGTGGGATAGTCTCATCCCCAAGGAGGGTCATTAGTGGGGTCCCACAGGGATCAGTCCTTGGGCCCCTTCTGTTCAACGCCACGTATCTGACATATAGGACAGGAATCAGGAGTGAGATGAGTCTCTTTGCAGATGACTCAAACTGGGGCGGTGGTGGATGGGGAGGAGGGAGGGTGGCCCTGCAGGGGACCTGGAGGCTCTGGAAAGATGGTCTAGAAAGTGGAAGCTGGGGTTCAATGCAGGGAAATGCAAGGTACTCCACCTGGGGGCCAGAAACCCAGGCCAAGTGTACACCCGGGGGGGGGGAATACTACAAGTCTCAATGGCTGAAAGGGACCTGGGGGTGGTGGTGGATGTCAAGATGAACAACTCTGAGACTCGTAGGAGGGCAGCAGCCAAGGCCAACAGGATGCTGGGATGCATCGCTAGGGGGATCACCTCCAGAAGGAGGGAAGTGATACTCCCTCTGTATAACTGCTTGGTGAGGCCGCACCTGGAGTACTGCGTGCAGTTTTAGAGGCTACACTTAAAGAGGGACATTAACCTCCTGGAGAGGGTCCAGAGGAGGGCAACCAAAATGATTTGGGGCTTGGGGGACAGGACCTATGAGGAGAGGCTCGAAGAGCTAAATATGTACACATTGGAAGAGAGAAGGGACCGGGGGGACATGATAGAGGTCTTCAGGTACATGAAGAGGGTAAATAGGGAGGAACAGTGAGGGTGCTTCGAAGGAAGGAGGAAGGGCCACTAGAGGGCATGGGTGGAAGCTGGAGGGGAAGATTCAGGGAGAAAGGAGGAGGTGCTACTCACTGAGAGGGTGGTGGAGCGATGGAATGCACTACCTAGGGGGCTGTGGAGCAGAGACAGTGGAGGGGTTCAAGAGGGGTGGGACAGGTACAGGGAAGGGTTCTGGAAGCAAAATCCAATGCAGCAAGAATATCCGGAACTGGGAAGGGAGAAGCCAGAGAAGGCGAGGGGAACAGCAAGGTCAGCACCCAGGGTGGGGGCTGACCAAACGAGCAGACACGAAAGACTGTTAGGCCTATTCTGCTGGTATGTTAGTATGTAAAATCATCCCCTTTCTGCCCACTCTTGTAGTACTCCAGTCTCTGACTCCCACTCTCTTCTCCCATGCATGCCGTAGGTTGCCAGACTGGTGCAGTCAATCACTCTGTGTAGTCAAAGCATTGTGCTTCTGCTTCTACTTGTGGTGTGCTAAGTCCCCCCAAAAAGTCAGACTCAGACTGGCCCACTAGGATAGCTGGAAATTTTCAAGTGCCCCTCCCCCTGTTGGGGCTTGTTTCCGCCTTCTAAACTCTGAAAATCCATACAAGCCCCACCGTGCTTCCCTAAAGAGCCCTGCTTCCTGAAGATAGCCACTTCCCGAAGCAGCCTGATCCGCACTGGCGGGTCACTGAGAGGAACTCCGCAGGTACGTCCGGCACATAGCCCAGCTTCTCTGGTGCTAATCCGAAACCCTTGCTAAATTACTGGTGCCTTTTTGGGCTGCCTGGAGGGAAAAGCCTAAACAAAGAATTTTAAGTTTCGGTGCCCTTTTTTCTGGCTGAGCTGCCATGCATTGAGCCTGCCACTGACTTGACTACCTGGACTAAGACTTCTGGCTTCAGCAATTATCTGCCTTTGAATTAATTCAATGTTTTTGAAGTGGATTAAGGTTTTCTTTTTTAAAGTGGATTAAGGTTTTTCTTTTTAAAGTGGTCTAACATTAAATGCAGTAACACTCTCCCCGGATATACTTGCTAAAATCTGATCTGCCAGCAAGTGATCTTAGCTTTAAGATACATGCATTTAGAGTAACCATTGACACAGACATATTTATTTAGACCAAGGTGAAATTACTGAAGCATAATTAATTGTATCTGTTCCTGCTAAATCCAGCTGAAGTTGAGACATAGCCCCTGGTTCACTTGGTCCCTGCTCCTCCTCCTCTCCCTGAGAGCAGAACAGCTTAGGCACATGAGCAGGTAGGGGCGAGGTGAGCTTGAAGCAAGGAGTTTAGGTGCTGAGGGGAGGAGAAGTGATGAATGTTCGCCAGGAGGGAATTCCACAATGTTGGTATGCAGTAACTGAAAGTAGCCTGACCAGTAGTAGAGGACCTAAGTGGGACTGTGAGTGAATGAGAATCCAAGTTTCGGAGAGAGTAGGCTAGGGTGAAGGGGTTTCCCAGGGCAGCAGAGAGGTAGGAGGGGAGGTGCTGGGACCAAAACTTGGAAGGAATTTTGGCGCAGTGGGATTGCCTGTGATTATAAAGTGAGGAAAGGCCCATATATTGGTACAGGGCACAATGGTGTGAGGAGTAGGGGCAATTCAGTGCAGAGCGGCAGAAGGAATGAAAAAGAGGGTCCAGCCTGGCTAGGGTCGACTTGGGGCCGGCACTGTAGACTATGTCGCCATAGTCTAAAACAGGGAGAATCATTTCAAGCAACATGAAGTCTTGCTGTATTCTAACTATTGCAGTGATATCCAACCTTTGAACTGCCCCAGAGAGGAAAGAATTAACTTTCCATGCAAGGCATGGAACGCTGAGCTCGAGCTTGGTTGAGACTCTGTCTGTTGTTGTTTGAACCCAAACCATCAGATTCTTTACTCTGCCTCACTGAACAGTCACTCCGGAGATTTCTCCTTTGCTCGGTTCAATTTAGTCAGTTAAAGTGTCATTTTTTCTTGGTTTCAACCAAATTTATTCCATCTAACCTGTCGGTTCAGTCTCTGTCTGTGGTACAGTGAGTACTAGATAGGTTTATTATTGTTTGCTTCTGTGTGGAACTTGTAAACGTAGAATTGGTTTGGTTTGAACCGATCAGGTTTGTTTAAAAGTTTTTTTTTTTTTTCTACTTTTAGAGTGTGGTAACTGGTCATATCGGTTCTAAAAATAGTTCATTACGTTTTCCACACGACCCGTGCTACGGTCAGGAACGACAAGGGTGTCTTGCCTGGCAGATTGCCAAAAAGGGTAAGTTTGTTAGGACTGGCCATGTCTGAGCAACCCAAGAAAAAAACCGGGCCCACTGGGTTTCAACACTCTAGTGTGTGTGTGGGGAAGCCGTTGCTAAGGCTGACCCCCACACCACCTGTGTTTATTGTCTGGAGTTTGACTACCTTGATTCAGATTGCCAGATTTGCAAAAATTTTCTCTCAGCTACCATGAAAAAGAGAGTAGGTAGGCTGAGGGAAAGGGAGGCCAAAAAGTCTGCTGATCCGGATGGCCAGCCCGGTTTGGTTCCAACCGAACCAGAAGGAATGCCCTCTGACCAGGGCGAAACTTCTTTGGGCAAAAGGAGAACCGACTATGAGGAGTCAGTTCCGGTTAAAAGAAAAAGAAGGGATAAGTCAGCTGGTTTGGATCCACAAGTTCTTTCTCCAATCGCTGATGAAATAGCCAAAGCGATAAGGATTATTTAGTCTCTAACCATCGGTTAGGGGCTCGGTTCGGTCGGTTCCCCCGGTTCCGGATTATAATTTAGAGGATTTTTATGGACCGGAGGAGGAGGAAGGAGAGTATGAGGATAGTGATGGTGATTATGAAAGTCTGGATGTGCCCATTGACCCGGACATCTCCCCAGACAGACCTTCAGGGGTTTCTCCTCCTAGGCTTTCTGAGTCCCCTTCCCATTTTATGTTTTACAAAAAAGTGGCTGAAACTCTTCAGCTTCCTGTGGAAGAAGCTGTAGAGGATCAGGAGGAGCCTGATTATGTTGAGATGATGGATATCCCAGAGTCCAGGAGGCTGTCTATTCCCCTTCATAAGTCTTTTGGGAAACAGACAACAACAATTTTAAAGCCTCCTAATTCTATACCTCCTGTGGACAAGAGGTATACTCTTTCAGGCTCAGATACGGAGTTCCTTTCCCAGCAATGCAGCCATGTTGGGGTAGTGCAGGCTGCTGCCTGTGATAAGGTAAATATACCCTTGGCTTCACACACCCCAGATAAGGACTCCAGGAGGATTTTTGCCATGGCAAAGAAACAGTACATGGCAGCATCTTTGGGACTCAGGCAGGCTAATTATATGGCCTATACAGCTAGATACCAGAAGTCTAGATGGGACACTGTAATGGTTCTAGCTAAACAGGTCCCTGGCCAGCTTGCCAAGGAGCTGGAGCAGGTGGCTGCAGATGGTATTGAGGCATCCAAGGTGCAATTTCATGCTTCAGTGGACTCCAATGATGTTTCGTCTAGAGTCATGGCTACATCTGTGGCCCTTCATAGGATGGCTTGGCTCAGGTGTACTAGCCTCTCAGGATACCCAGACTAAGGCCATGGATTTTCCTGTTATGGGTAATTCTCTGTTTGGGGAGCAAACAGAGAACTACATGAAGAAAATGGATGAATACAGGACCACCTATAGGAGTGCTCATGCCAAGGAAAGGCAAGCCACTCCCCAGAGGCAGCAATCCGGGGGCAGGGGCAGGCCTTTTCATAGTCCTTTTTACCAAGCCCAGGCCTCCTCTTCCATCTTTGCCCAGAGGGGGTTCTTCAGAGGGAGAGGCAGATGGGGTACAAGCAGGCCTGCTACCACCCCTCAGCCTAAAGCCCCTGCCAAACAGGCACCCTGATGGGTTTGCCCAGGCCGACTCTCCACTACCTGTAGGGGGCAGGCTGGCTTACTTTGTCCAAGACTGGAAGTGTTTAACATCAGACAAATGGGTCCTGGAAGTAGTAAGCCAGGGACTGGTTCTCAGCTTCAAAAAATTTCCCAAGATGAGAACCAGATCCTTTCCACCTGCAAATCCTTCAGAGGCCCTTGCCCTAGAGGCAGAGGTCTTTTCCCTCTTGGCTCTGAGAGCCATCGAAAGGGTTACACCCCTACACAAGGGAAAAGGATTGTACTCCAGGTACTTCCTAACTCCCAAAAAGACAGGAGAATGGCGGCCCATCCTGGATCTCAGATATTTAAACAAGCACCTTTTAAAGCCAAAGTTTAAAATGGTGACTCTGGGAATAATTCTGCCCTCTCTAAGGCCAGGAGACTGGCTAGTTTCCCTGGACCTCAAGGATGCCTATTTCACATTCTCATCAGAAGCTCCCACAGAAAGTACCTCAGGTTCGAGAGCTGCCTCAGGCCACTATCAATTCAGAGCAATGCCTTTGGCTAACTTCAGCTCCAAGGGTGTTCACAAAATGCCTGGCAGTAGTGGTTGCTTTCCTAAGGAGAAAAAAGATCTCCATCTTTCCATACCTGGACGACTGGCTCATAGTAGGTCAGTCTCCAGACCAAGTCAAGTCACACCTACAGATAACTCAGCAACTGCTCACTTCTCTAGGATTCCTTCTGAATCTTTCAAAGTCAGTTTTGTAGCCAGTGCAGCTCCTCACCTTCATAAGGGCAAAGCTGGATACAATAAAGGCATGAGCCTTCCTTCCCCTGGACAGGGCAAGGACCCTTCTTACACTGGCCTCTTCATTCACCCTCCAGGTGTCTCGATCAGCAAGGCATTTTCTGCAGCTCCTGGGCCACATGGCCGCCTCTACAGCAGTGGTCCAGGGAGCAAGATTTCAAATGAGGGACATTCAGTTCCACTTAAGAGCCTTCTGGTCTCAGAAAAAGGATTCTTTGACCAAGCTAATCCCAGTGACTCGAACCCTGATCCAGGCCTTGCAGTGGTGGCAGGATCAGGACAACTTAAGACAAGGAGTCCCCTTCATCACTCAATCTCATTCTTTGCTCTTTACCACAGATACTTCCCTCTTGGGCTGCAGAGCCCACTTGGGGGATCTAACCACCCAAGGGTTGTGGTCACCTCAAGAATCTCTGCTTCACATCAATCTCTTGGAACTCAGAGCAGTGTTTCTAGCACTTCATGTTTTTTCCAAATCTGTTCAGAACAAAGTAGTTCAGATCAGGACAGACAATACCACCACAATGTGGTACATCAACAAGCAGGGGGGCACTCAGTCTATGGCCTTGTGCACAGAGACAGTGAAGTTGTGGTCTCTGGCCTATTCCCTGAACACCTCTCTGATAGCAGTGCACCTCCCAGGGAAGGACAATGTCCTGGCAGATGCTCTCAGCAAGATTTCCCAGGGCCATCACGAATGGTCCCTGGATCCCCTGATTTTGAAAGTGATCTTCTCCAGATGGGGCACCCCACAGATAGACCTTTTTGCTGCTCCAGACAATCACCAACTTCCTCTTTTTTTGCTGCAGGCCCCCATTGTTGGGCTCAGTCCCGCTGGATGCCCTAGTTCTCAATTGGGAAGGGAAGTTCCTGTATGCTTTCCCCCCTTCCCTCTCCTGTTCAAGGAACTAGTCAAAATCAGGCCTCAGCCCTGCAAAGTGATTCTGATTGCTCCAGACTGGGCCAGACAGCCCTGGTACCCTCTCTTGTTGTCCTTAGTAGTCCACCTTCCCCTGTCTCTTCCCAGGAATTACAACCTGTTAACATGTTCTCAGGGGAGGGTTTGGTATCCGAATCTCAAATCTCTTAATCTCAAGGCCTGGCTCTTGAAGAGTTAAAGTTTGCTGATTTGCATCTCTCTCAAGGTGTTCTGGATATTTTAAAGCCTTCCACCAGAAAGACCTACAATTCCAAGTGGAAAAGATTTACTATATGGTGCTCTGGGAAGCATATTTCTCCAGAGTCTGCTGGCTTGCCCACAGTCCGTGAATATATGGTTCATCTCAATAGATTGGGACTCAGACCAGCTACACTAAGAGTGCATCTGGCAGCTGTCTCTGCCTTCTTGTCAGCAGGCAGGCACTCTTCCCTTTCAGCTCATCCTGTATTCTGTAAATTTTTCAAGGGATTGCTGCATACCAATCCTCCCTTCAGGGACCCTGCCCCTGCTTGGAACCTTACTGTTTGCATTGCTCAGCTTATGCAACCCCCTTTTGAGCCTTTGTCTTCAGCAGAGCTTAAGTGCTTGGCTTGGAAAACTGTGTTTTTGGTAGCCATTACTTCTGCCAGACCTATAAGTGAGTTACAGGCCCTGTCAGTGGAGCCTGATTTTATCTCTTTCCATAGAGATAAGGTGGTCCTCAGGACTAATAGGACATTTTTGCCTAAGGTGGTTTCAGATTTCCACCTTAACCAGTCTATGTCTCTTCCTGTTTTCTTCACTGACCATTCCTCCTCTGAGGAGAGTAGGCTGCACAGCGTGGATGTGAAAAGGGCCCTTAGCTACTACATAGAGCGCACCAAGGGTCACAGGTTTGACTCCCTCCAACTGTTCCTCACTTATGGTGAGGCTGGTAAGGGAAAACCTGCCACTAAGAGATCTATTGCCAGGTGGATTGTCTCTTTCATATAATTTTGCTATGAAAAATTAGGTAGGATCCCACCCTCAGGCCTGAGGGCTCACTCTACCAGAGGTACAGCTGCTTCCCTGGCTGCTGTCAGGGATATTCCTGTCTTAGAGATTTGTCAATCAGCCACCTGGAAAACAGTACATACTTTCACCAAGCATTACTCTCTGGATATCCAGGCTAGGAGTGGTGCTCAGTTTGGCACAGCCGTGCTTCAGAACCTGTTCCCGAAGTAGGTTCTGTCCCTCCTCCATAGAGGTACTGCTTGGTAGTCTGCAATAGTCAGAATACAGCAAGACTTCATGTTGTTTGAAGAAAAAATCACTCACCTTAGTAATGTTGTTTCTTCTAATGGAGTCTTGCTGTATTCTGACCTCCCCCCTGCCTCCCCTCTCAGAACCTGGGTTTTGGAATGTGTGTGGGCAGGAACAGTGTTGGCACCCTAGAGGTGCCCCCCTTTCTCACCCTCTTATTTTTGGGTACGTGTTGTGTTCTGTTTGTTGGGTTTCCTGACTTGAGTCTTTGCCTTGGAACCAAAAAAACTTTTTATTAGATTTAGTTGCCAGTTGGCTAGCGTAAGTTTACAGTTTCCACACAGGACACCTAGTGAGTTTAGCTCGTAAAGATCTGACGGTCTGGGTTCAAACAACAACAGACAGAGTCTTAACCGAGCTCGAGCTCAGCGTTCCATGCCTTGCATGGAAAGTTAACTCTTTCCTCTCCAGGGCAGTTCAAAGGTTGGATATCACTGCAATAGTCAGAATACAGCAAGACTCCATTAGAAGAAACAACATTACTAAGGTGAGTAATTTTTCCTTCCTGCACAATGGCCCTCCGAGCAGGTGTAGGGATGCAGTCACAGTTCTGGAAAAGTACACCAAGCCTGGGATGAAGCTTCTTAAGTAGTGAGTCGATATGTGTGGAAAAGTTGAGGTGCTGGTCCAACCATACTCTGAGGTATCTGAATGAGGTACAGGATTCCAGTGGTGTCCCTTCCAGGGTGCAGAATGTGATTGGAGAGGGGAACCTAGAAAGTCTCTGCCTAGTGCCAAAGGTTAGAGAGACTGTTTTCTTGGCATCGAGGAGGAGATGATTTGAGTGAAGTCAGTGCTGGACTGAGATAAAATCTTGCCGTAGTCGGGTCATGACCTCTGAGGATGAGGGGCCGGATGCATACAGCACAGTGTCATCCACATACATATGGATTGAGGTGTGCGGGCAGGCAGAGGACAGGTCATTCAGGAAGATCGAGAACAGGAGTGGGCCTAGGACAGAACCTTGCGGTATGCTGGAGGTGACCAGAAGAGGAGCCAAAGTGGAGGAACTGATACGCATGGATTGGGACCTGCCAGCAAGGTATGAATGGAACCAGGAGATGGCCCTACTGGAAAGACCAGCGTTGGTGAGTTTGGCTAGGAGTAGAGAGTGAGTGACTGTGTCGAATTCCTTGGCCAGGTCAATGAAAATGGCTGCTGTGATGTGGCCAGCATCCATCCCAGTAAGGATGGAGTCAGTAAGCCTGAGAAGGGAGGTAGTGGTGGAGTGGGATTTCCTGAAGCCGGACTGGTAGGGCGAGAAAAAAAGAGATGGAGTCCAGAAAATGAGCTTACTCAATGATGTAACTGCCTGGTTAAAAAAAGTTTGATTGATTGATTGATTATTGAACTCTCTACATGAGTGGCAAAAAACCCTTCCTGCTCTATTGCAACTAACAGGTTTTTTTGCTAACCAGCTGTCTGTGTGGGCATCTGAATAACATGTTATTTGCATGTATATTAATATGTGCTCCAGAACCACTCATTGTTGGGTAAGAGTGGTTTCACATGACATGCATTCTGTTTATGAGAGCACTGCAAAATGAAGCCGAGTCGTTCTGGTATTAGCATAACTCAAGTGAAACCACTATTAGCCAACAATGAATGGTGATGGGCGGGCATAATAATATATTGTAGATCTGCGCACACACAACTCAAATCGCACCAAAAAAATCCTTTATCTGTTTTGCTGTGACTGGTGCTTTACTGAAAATGGTAAAACTGTGAAAAGTAGCAGTTTATTGACTCTTACCAGAAAATGCACTGTGCCATTTTGGTACTGTTATGCTGTTCTTTTAGTCACCACTGTGCTCATCAGTTACTCCAGCTGCTGGCTTAAACATACTGTGGTGGACAAAATGGTTTAATAATATTTTTATTTATTTAGATATGGAACACAGTCGTGTCCAGGCAAACTGGCGGTCTACTGAAAACACTAAGAATGTTTACAACTGGTGGTTATTTAAAACCGCAAATGTTACCTGTAACTAAATAAATTAAAAAATGGATTAAAATAATTTTATCCACTGCAATATAAGTGATCCAGCAATCGGAGTAAGTGACAAGCATAACAGTGACTAACAGAAAAGTATAACAGTTCCAAAATGGCACAATGCTTTTGCTGGCAAGATGTTTGCAGTTTTCAATAAACTTCTACTGTTCCACCATTTTACCATTTTCAGTAAAGTGCTGGTCACTGCAACACAGTGAAAATACTTTTTTTTAACACTGACTTGTGTTGTGTATGCAAATCTAGAATAAAAACACTAAAACTGTTTACAACAGGTGGTTAACTGGATTTAATGGTTCAAGCTTGGTGTTACCTTTTTTTAAAATAAATATTAGAATTTTATGGGTTATGACTAGAGTGGCGAGAGATTATTTGCCTCTAGTGCACGAAACCCTCTTCACCACATAAGAGTGTTTCACACACAAAGCAAAGGAAGAAAGTGATTGGTTAATGTACTGTTTAGGATCTGTAATATAAAATATATCAAAAAAATGCTAAAAGTTGAATGGTGGAGAGTCAGTTTCACCTGTTTTAATGTTATCTCAGCACAGTCTCTCCGATGAAATTAATGCACACAAAACAGCTTACTTACAGTTGTAAATACATAAATGGATCAGTTTTATAATCCCAAAATGGCACTTCAGGACAAGTCTTGCTGGGGTAATGTCACTTCTCATGTAGTTGAAGGTGCTCGGCCTATGGCCTCCTTCCTCACAAAGCACTCAAGGAGTAATGTTATCCCAGCATGACACATGCCCTGGCTTATCTTCCTGCTTAAAGGGCAAAAGATGCCTCCAGGAGAACTCTGAACGGCATACTATCTATAGGGATGTAAGTTTGTCATGGCAGTCATACACATCTTTGATTCCATGACGTTTAATCTTTATTCAGGACTTCGATGACTTTCACTGGTGTCATCAGAATGTAGCAATGATGACAGTGCCACAACATTTACTACTATTTCCTAATGATTTCATGAACAAACAATGAGTCATTAAAACCTCATCCATGACAAACTTACATCCATAACTATTTAGATACAATTCAGTTTATAGTTCACTTTACTGCTATAGTTCTCCTCTCCATTATTTTTTTACTGAGATCATTTGGATGACACAAGATGCCTGTTCCTTCAGAGTTCATCTTTTCCAGTTACTTATACACCACTTGAGGTCATAATACTCTGCTTGTGACATCACAGTCATTCCCATGGCAACAGTTTGTGATGTAACAACATAGGATTATGTCTTTAAATATGAAATGAACTGCAGGGACAGTTTGGGCCATATATTCAAAAATTAGCACAGTCACTAACCTGGGTTTGCATGAGTGCTCCCAGCTGGGCCATATTCAGAGGGCATGGGAGTGCCCACCCCAAACCTAGCACTGCCAAGGGACTAAAATACCGCTGTGCCTATGCAAATAAGGGGTCCTCACATGCATCTCAGCATGATGGAATATTCAAAGGTTTGTAGTGGTAGTAAACAGCCCACTCTTAGCTGGATAGCACAACTTGCTATCTGTCTGAATATCGCTGCAGCCGGGGGGTAGGGCAAGAGCAGCACAAATATTTGCACCGTGCGTGCCCCATTTTGTAAATATGGGGTCCTTGAACTATAAGGGACAAATATCCTATTTTGATCAAACATCCTCAGTAAAAAATAGGGGGAGGAGTCATCTGTAGAAGAAAGATGAATTGCAAGCTGAATTGTGTCTAAATGTTGCATTTACCAAAGTTTTATTAAGGTTTTGGCAGCAATTAAATATTGCACATGTTGTTCAGAAATAATTTTTAAATGCCATTTTTCTAGTAAAAGTAATCTAACATAGTTTATTGATTTGTAGTAAATTTCTTGTGAATGTAAGAGTGTTGCCTCAGGGTGGTAGCAGTAGGGCAGGGTGCATGGGGATGGATAGTGTGAGTTAGAACCCTATATGGACACTAGGGGCCCGATTTTAAAAGAGCCCTTAGAGGGATGCAAGTTGCATCACTCTGAGGGTTGCAACAAACCCTGGGTGTGCCAGGGACCCTGCATCTGATTTTATAAAATACAGGGTCCCAGCCTCAAACTCCCTGGGTTTGCCACAAGTCTCTAGCTGTGCCAAAAGGTTGGTGCATCTGCTGACATTGCCGCAGGGATCCGCACCCAAACCTGGTCGCAACACTAGAGGGGCTGGGATGGTGAGTGGGGAGAAACAGCATGCCAAGAGGGTGCCAGGGGCACAAGGGGCATGGGAGGTGGCAGTGGGGGTGTTGAGATAGTCGTGCATCAGCCGAGTGATTTTGCACCTGGCAGGGTGCATAATCAGTATATAGCAATATGTACACAATACATCTTTCAGGCTCCAGCAGCCCCCACTGATCCCTGGATTCTCCTGGCATAGCTGATTGGTTTCCCTGGTGGTCTAGCCCCCATAAGTCTCGATCTCCCCAGCACACGTGGTATTGTCTCTGGTGGTCTAGTGGCTCCCTCGCCCACCCCATCAGGTAGTGTCCCACCACCATGCTCCCCCCACATCCCAAATTGGAGCTGGCTACCAGCTCAGCCCTCCTCTCGCTGCCACGGATGGTCACCAACTGAGCTCTCAATGAACGCCTAGCCCATTGAATGACAGTAGCTGTCAGTCAATGAGTGCATACTGCATACAGTGCACGCTTGTTGACAGATCAGTTGGCAGCCAGCCGTGATGATAAGAGCAGGGCTGTGTTGGTCACTGGCTCTAATTTGGGATAGGTGGGAGTGGTGTGGTGGGACACTACCTGACGGGGTTGGGGGGTAGGGGGCCACTAGACCACCAGGGACAGTTATTACATTGTTATTGGGGGAGATTGAGAATTGGGTGTGGCTAGACCACCAGGGAGGTTAAAGCAGTATACTAGGGGGAAATTGAGGATCAGGGGGGCTGCTAGACCACCAGGGAAGTTATCTTTATTGTACATATTACTGCTCACTGGGCATGGACCCCCCCGGGTGCAACATCACTGCGGCTGATGCACAGCTGTCCCCTGACACCCCCATTGCCACCTCCCATGCCTCTAGTGCACCTGTAATATCCCTTCCCACTGGCACAAGCCACTTAGACCACTTCCTGGCTGATCTAAGTAGTGCCCCTTGCTGCATCCATGGCAGGGATTGTAAAATCCCAAAAAAGGGGATCTTGCAGCCCCACCATGGCGCAAGCCCCCTTGTGACCTGGTGCACTGGGTTGTTTGATGCAATCCTGCCAAAAGGGGGCTTTGGCACAGAAGTGTCTAGATCTGACACAGGCTGCATTGTAAAATCACTTTTGACACAAGTTGTGACGCAAGTTACCTCTTGCGTCAAAGTCTTAATGCAAGCAAGCCGTGTCTATCTAACTGCTTTTAAGATGGGGCCCAAGGCCTCAGGTTTGTTAGGGTTTCATAGGCAGACTGGATGGACTGATGGTCTTTTTCTGCCATCGTTGTCATTGTCTATTGTTAAGGTGCCAGAACCACTCACTGCTGGTTTGTGGTTTTCTCTCACACTATGACTACATGAAAAGATACTCTTACAGGCATAAGGGCACTGTAGTTTGCTTATAAATGTAAACATAAGAACATTAGGAGGTATATCTAGTACATCATGTGGCACCTGGCAGAATTTCCTGTTAGCACTACCTAATGCAATAAGCAGCCACACAAACTGAAATACGAGCCACACTACCATCCAGACAGTACAGCACAGTGACACAAGTACGGCTAGTTTGTGACAACCAGTTGTCTACAGACTCACCAGCTGGAACCACCTTAAGCTCTTTTAAGGCAGCAGAGGACAGAAGAGGGAAAACAGAGACATAAGTAGAAAGGCATGCCATCAGCACCAAAATAACAAGCCGCTCAAGCATGTAATAAAACAGCTTTACTGTCAAAAGGAAATCATAATTAAAAAATGAATAAATAATTCTGAGCATATTGCAGGAGTGGAGAGTGAAACATTTTCTTCATTTGTAGCTCCCCGCCCCCCATCCACAGGCTTAATGTGTTAACTACAGCATAGTGGCAAAAACAACTTGAATCTTTTTCTATGTTGAATATCAGAAATAAAACCTCCATTTTTACCTCTTGTTTCTCGGTAAATAGTCATACAAAACATAAAGTGGAATTTTATTTTTCAAATAGGAGAAGAATCTCTAGACTCACCATATACTTTCTTGGTTATGCATATTGTATAATCCCAAGCATTAAAGAACTGCTGTTCCCCTAAAATCAGCTTAAGTTGTTACAAAGAAGCACTTACTGTTGAAAAAGTAGCCGATGTCTCCAGAAAAATATTTGACTTCATAAGATGTAAACCAAAACAGCTCACTATATTTGATATCTTTTTTATTTCCCTTTAATCAAGTCTGTATTACACAGGGCATTTGGCTCTGTTCCTTAGACTGGCAAAGTTAGGCAAGGCACCTTTATTTCTATAACATCCTTTCCCAAAGGCTCAGGGCGTTTTACAATAAAAGCAACTACAAACTCTCAGTTAAAACAGGCAGCATATAAAATCATAATTAACAGTGATTAAAATTCAGGGGAAAAGCCTCAGTAAAGAGGAAGGTTTTTAAATTAGACTTAAAGGCCTCTACCGTGTGGGCAGATCTACTGTAATATATTCAGGCAAGGCATTCCATAAAGTGGGTGCTGCCACACAGAATGCTCTGTCTCCAGATTGGTGAAGTTTAGAAGTAGGAACAGAAAGAAGGCCAGCATCGGAAGAGTGGAGTGAGTGAGTTGGGTGGTAGGGAACTAGGAGGTCTTTTAAGTAGTCTGGTCCCAAACTGTGTAGGGCCTTGAAACTTATCAAGCATATCCTGAAGGTTATGGGCCACCACTTAGGCAGCTAGTGCAGTGCATGCAGCACCAGTATAATATGGTCCCTACTAGAGGAGCCAGCAGTCAGCCAGGCTACAGCATTATGGACTAGCTGCAGGCATTGCAACAAACCTCAACATAACTCTAGGCATAGGGCATTGCAAAATTGAGTCTAAAGGTGACAAAGGCATGTGCTATCATTGCCATGTCAGCAGGGGCTAGATGCTGTTTAATCCTGGCAATGTTACAAAGGTGGTTAAAGCCAGACCAGACAACTGCCAACACCTGTTGATCAAGTGTCAACTTGCTGTCCAGGATGACCCCAAGATTATTAATTTTTTTCCATACAGGTTTTTATCTTACTACATCGGGGGTGGCTGCATCAGCCCGATCCCCAGACCCCAGACTGGCTTGCCACCTTTCCTGTTAAGCGCCTGTTTAGAAGTCTCCCCACAAGTTCCCCTCTCATGGCAGTGCCGAGGAGGGAGGGCCATCCTCCCCCAGTACAGTACATCTAGTCCAAGACGGACCTGGTCACTCACTGAGTGGCAGCTCGGGTGTGGAGATGGCTGGGCCAGGCTTCATGAAGCCCCCCTGATGTTCATTTTCCACTTTTTCTGTCCCATCCCTCCTGGGGAGTGCAGGACTCCTGCATGGAGGCACATCCACCCTACGTTCCCCACAGTTCCCTCTCATACTTTTGCCTCTTTGACCTGCTCTACCTGCAGGCCTGCACCTGGGGGTAGCCAAGGCCAGGACAACAAGCCACCCCTCTCTGGGAGAGAAGAGCAGTTCCTCAGTTGTTCAGTCCTCTCTCTCCCCAGTCAACCGCGAACAACCCAAGTTTGTTCCTGAACCTGGGTCATTGGCATGGCTGGAAGTAAAGTGCTTTGCAGCTCCTCAGCCTTCCACACCACTGAGCCAGCCTGACCCCAAGATTCTTAACTGCATCTAGAGCTCTGGGTGTCTGACTGCCCAGTAAAGGACACAAGGTCAGACCACTCATCATAGCTGGGCCCTGCCTACCAGGCTCGACAATCATGGCCTCTGTCTTACCTGGGTTAAGACATAGCCAGTTTGAGGACATCCAGTCATGAATTTCAGTCAAACAGCTTTCCAGCACTAAGACCACATCAAACCCACCAGAAGTTCCAGACAGGTAAAGCAGGGTATCATCTGCATAGCAGTAAAACTCAACGCCATTCCATCTAAAGCTCTCACCCAAAGGCAACACATACACTGAAAACAACACAGGAGCAAGTATTGAGCCTTGAGGAACACCACAAGGGAGCGTTGAGGGCCTGGAAAGGAAATTTCCCAGGGTCACCTGCTGGGTTCTCCCAAGTAAGTAGGACTCAAACTAGTGCAATACAGTGTTGGGGAGTCCCACATAGTTCCTCAGGTGATCCAGAAATGGTCCGCGGTCAACAGTGTCAAATGCCGCTGAGAATTCCAACAGAACCAAGATGGTACAAAGCTCCCAATCCCTTGCCATGAGGAGAACATTTGTAACTCTGAAGAGGACAGTCTTAGTGCTGTGGCGCACCCGAAAACCCAACTAGAGAAATCTGTTCCTTTGGCTTCAGGGTTCCTCACTCTCTGAAAATATAGGGCGGTGGCAATGGTGATCGGGTCAAGTGGTGCGTTATTTTTTGGGACCTCCTATATGCACTGTACATGTGCATAAGTAGCTTTTAAGTAACATATAGTGTGCTGGTATTAAATGGGTAGTATTGCAATAAAGGATGTCAATAAAAGACAATTTTGGAGGATTTTATAAAAAAATGATAAAAATATAGGGTGGTGGCAAAAAAAATATAGGGTGGTGGTAAAAAATATAGAGCGGTGGTAAAAAAATATAGGGTGGTGGCCCACCGCCCTAAAACAATGAATGGGGAACACTGGGCTAGTTCCCCACCTGAAGTAATAATCTTCTGTCCTTGGTAATAATAAATGAGGGAAATATGAATACACACAGAATGAAATATAAGTAAGCAACAACACACAACAGGGTGTACACTAAAATGAATTATAAAATGGCAAGAAAAATCTAGAAATTTAATTGACTGAGAGACGTCACCTGACCATGCATTAAATCTCTAGAAACGCATGGTCAGATGTCGAATCTCATTTACCTCCCCCCAAAAAACCTACTTAGAGACATTTTACAAGTATAATAAGCCCCTCCAGAGTGTGCATCCTAGGATTTTAATGTACTTCCCATGGGTGTAAGGCAAGCACAACCAGTGCTGAACTTGTTTTACAGTAAAACAAATGTTAAACAGCAAACCATTTTATCAGCACAATAACACACTACAGGGTGTGCATGCAGGCATTTTAATGCACTTCCCAGGAGTGTAAGGTACTCAGCTATGCTTTCTGCCTCATATCCCTTGGGCATGCATTAAAAAGGTCTAATGCACAGTCATGTGACATTTTTCAGCCAGTCAAGACTGTGGATTTTCCAGTGCCCTTTTATAAGAGGGAAATATTTTATTTAGTTTTTGTTGACCGGGAAGGAGGACTAGATAATGTTTTGCCTATTTTCAGCCTCATCCTGGGGAAGGGGGATACAGATGGATGCCAACTGAAACTGAACCAGATTTTAAGCTGTTGGTGGTATTTTTTGGTGAATGGAGGAAATTTGGCCAGGACACCGGGGAAATTCCCCTACTGTATTGTTGCCAGTAGGGGGAAATGCTGTGCCTGCAGGATGGCAGATAGTGCACAGCCTTTCATGAAGCAAGATGTGCTGCTGTTCGCTTCAGAGGAGACTTCTATACAAGTAACGATTTCCACTGAGACTGCTGTGCCTTGCATGCAGGAGGCACAGATACCTTCAATTGTTGTTCCGGATTCCTATCATCAGGAGATTGCTGGTACATCACCAGTTCAGGAGAAGGCATCCAAAACTGTTTCAACTACTTCTGTGCAAGTACCAGTTTCTGATTCTGTGGAAACGCTACATTTTTCTCCCGATTTTCTGCCAATTGGATCTCCTAAGGACTTACTTTCTCAACCGGAACTTCCGGGTATCGTGGTGGAATGCCATGAGGCTGGAGATTCTGCTCTTCCTATTGCTGCGACTTGCTCCACATCGCAAATGGTACGCCGACAATTTGGTCTTCTGAATGACTCTGAGGCCTTTCAGCGAGATTGGTCAGCTGATGAGACTCTTTCAAAATCAGGTTGGAAACGTACAGCCTCGGGACAATGGATTCCGGATCCTGATTGGGATGATGTTCGACCTTCTACTTCAACAAAGCATGCCACCGTGACTACTAAACTGAGCTCAGGTACCGGACAAAATTTATTTCACGAGGCCTCATCTACTGATGTGCATATGTTAAAGGATCGTGCTGCAGCCTTGTCTGGACCAAGCACATCCTCGGTGGGGGATTACCAGAGGGAAGCGGGTTCTGAGATAGGCTCTGAAAAGTGTAATTTTGGGAAAAATCATTGTATCCCTATGGCAGACTTATTTAAAAATAAACTTGAGCAAGCACCTAGATAGAATGCTGTTAGGCTACGATATAAGGGAGGACTTTCTACACACCCTGATCGATATTATGTTGCTAATCAACTTTTGAAGGGCTCTATGCATTTTTCCCCTTCCGATATATATGCTTTGATTCATATCTCAGGGAAAGACTCTTTGGATATAAGTTTTAAACTTAGCAGTAGTTTAAAAAAATTCTGGGAAAAGTACTCTATTCTTAAAGCTACCCCTCTATGGACCTCCTTTCTTGCAATCCCTCTTACAAGGCCACAGATTAGGTATGTTTCTATAATGTTTCGCAACGAAGGTGTTAATGTCAGTGATATTTATCACTGGTTACAAAGTCATTGCGACATCTTTGGCCCTCCTGAAGCTCTCCTTGATTTGGAAGGCATTTGGACCGGAGGGTGGAAATTTAAAGTGAAATTGTTTCAGATTAATTCAGATATTATTCATTTACCAAATATTTTTTTTCTGGGAAAGGATAGAGGGGTTTGCTTTTATAGTGGACAACCGAGGGCTTGCTATAAATGTGGGTCAAAAACTCATATCGGCAGCGCTTGTGACATGTTAAAGTGCTCCTTATGTGGAGGCTATGGTCATTCAGTAGATTTATGTGAAAATATTTTTCAATGTAACCTATGCGATGAGATAGGACATGCATTTATCAATGTCCTTGGGCCAAGTGCAATAGAACTGAAGGATGGAACCAGGATGATTTAGTCAACAAAGCCCAGGAAAGAAAAAGGAATTCTATTTTTTCTACCTCCTCTGTTCCACAGGATGAAACAGATCCTGCTACAGAATTATTTCTTCCCCAGAATACTGAAACTACACCTTCTAAAGATGGGCCTCCCCTACCCCCAGAACAGATTCAGGATATTGTTCTTTCTCCTGATACTGTTTCAGTAATTCCTCCCTCTGTGCAGGGACAACCTGATGGTACTTCCATGCCTCCTCCCTTATTTGAGACTATTAAAAGTCTCAGGTTTACTAGGTCCTCTCTTAGATACCATGCTCCGTGCCCTATACCAACGGAGAATCTTTTTTCTCCTCTACAAGACAAAATGGGTGATTCTGATCTAGAATCTGATGCCTCTCATAGGTCTGAGCTGGTAACAGAGGATGAGGATAATAAATCCACTGAAATATCCAAAGAAAAAAGGGGAAAAAAAGGAAAAAACTTAAAGCTAGTAATAGCTTAAAAGGAGGGCCTTGACCTTCTTTCACCTTAGATGGCTACATTAAGGATTGGGTCTTTTAATGTTTGTAGCTTGAAAGCTTATAAAAAACAAGTTTCTGCATTTTCATTTTTGACTCCCTTGATGTAGACATCCTTTTTTTTACAAGAAACACGTTTATCCTCTCTTTATAATATCGAACAAGTAAAGAGACGATGGCATTGGGGTCCTTCTTTTTGGACTTTTGGATTGGATTCTGCTGATGGGAATTGGCATTCTATTTAAGTCCACTAAGTTTCATATTTCTAGACTCATAGACATCCGACCTGGCCAAGCTTTGATTCTTGATTGTACACTTGGGGATTTTTCCTTCCGTCTTATTAATTTGTATGCTCCACAAATTAAAACTGCTAGGATTGAATTATTTGAAGACATTAAGCCCTTTTTATATACAAAAATGCATGTTATTTGGGAAGGTGACTTTAATTGTACTGTGGATACTAAATTTTCAAGTGATGTACAGAAAAAAATGTATTGTGACTCTCATGCCTTAAAACATTATTTCTGAAGCTAGTTTACAAGATGCTTATAGACTTATACATAAAATTGATAGTGGAGCTACATATCATAGGCACATTTATGCTATCCGTATTGACATGGTTTTTGTTTCTAAATATCTTATACCTATTTTTTGTATATCCAAACCTACGGAATTTTCAGAACATGAGCTTTTATTTTGTACTTTGAGTTTATCTGTTGTTCCTCCAAAAATATTCTCTGCTCTCCTACGATGGTGTTTAAATATGTCTCTTTTGAATTCCCCTGATTGTGTCTCTCAAATACAGATTTTTTTTGAGGCTTGGCACTCTACTATGTGCTTTTATGACAATCTTTTTGATTGGTGGCTTGATACAAAATTGAAATTAAAACATCTTTTGCTTACCTTTGGTAAACAAAATAAATTCTAATTATTTACGCTATTTAATGCTCAGGAATCAATTATATTAATTAATGTCCTTCCCTCCATGTGAAAGTTTGAAATTCAAGTCCTAGATTTCTGAACTTAAAAAGCAAATGAAGGACTATCAGTATGATAGGGCTAAATCATTGGAAGTAGAGTTCAGATATGGGATGAAGAGCACACCAGCATCTGATCCATATGCCGCATGTAAACAGCGACTGGATAAAACTTTAATGACCAGCCTTTGTAAACCAGATGGTACTGTAGTATCTACTGATTTGGAAATGCTGTCTGTGGTACAACAATTTATTGGTACTACTTTTAGTACCCCCTCTGATTCTAATTCTACCCTTTTACATGGGTTTTCTACACCTTTTCCTCAAATGGCAGATTCTATGTCACTTTGTTTACTGCAACCTATTTCTTCACAAGAAGTAGAAGAGGTAATAAAACAACTTACTACAGGTACATCTCCCAGACTTATGGCATCCCTAACGGTTTTTATAAAAAAATTATTTCCTAGATGTATTATTTTTTGCCCTTAGTTTTCAACTCTATGTTAACCTCACAATCACCTGTTTTTGGATTTAACACCTCTCTTCTTCATTTCTTGTATAAATCTGGAGATAAAACCCTACTCTCTAACTGGAGACCTCTTAGTCTTCTGAATAGTGATTATAAAATTTTGGCCAAAATTATTAATAATCGGTTGTTAACAGTTGCTGATTCTCTTATTCATCCAGCTCAGACCTGTGCAATCCCCAATCAAAAAAATTCAGCATAATTTATATCTACTAAGGGAACTATTTGAGGCAAGTACCATGCACAATATTTCAGGATATGTGGTAGCTTTGGACCAAGCCAAAGCTTTTGATCGGGTTCAACATTAATATCTCTTTCCTGTATTATTGCGTTATGGTATTCCCAGACAATTTGTAAACTGGATCATTATGTTATATACCAATACTACCATTATCCCTTCAGTTAATGGGCTTTTGGGACTGATGTTCCACTTGCTATGGGAGTCAGACAGGGCTGTCCTTTGTATACTTTTGCTCTCGATCCTGTTATTAGACAAATACAATGGGATCAGAGTATTATTGGTCTAGCTCCTTCCCCACATTACCACTTGAAAAGATTACTGCTTATGCTGATGATGTTACATTGCTTGTCCAAGATGTTTCTCCTTTGGAACGGGCTTTAGAAGTTTTTTAAAGTTATGGTTCGTTTTCTGGGGCAGGTCTTAATACAGGAAAAAGTCTTATTTTTTCCTTGGACAATACGTGGATTGATTCTCTGGATAGTTTAGGGATTCCTTTAGTTTCTACCCCTCACAAAATCCTGGGTGTTTGTTTTGGTCCACTAATTTGGCTACATATAATTGGGAACGACAGTTACAGATTGGTGAAACTAAAATTAATATGTGGAAATGTTGGAAGTTTGGGAAGAGAAAACGGGTTACGATAGTGAAAACAATTTTGTTGCCTGTCTTTCTTTACTTAAGTTATGTATAGCCCCCTCCAGTTAATTTAGAAACTCAAATTTTTAGTTTATTTTTTCAAACGATATGGGGTAATAGATTAAATCCCGTGAAATGGGAAATTACTTATTTACCTATTAAAAAAGGAGGTTTAAATATGATTAACCCTATTGTTTTTTTTTATCACTCCCTTTATTTCTTCAATTCTTTTAATTATATCTGGACCTTTGCCACCATGTCATGGCAACTATGATCTCAATTTCTTTGGTCTCGTTATTTTATAAAATGGACTCTTCTCCCTCCTAAAATATTGTCTTCTGATTCTCTTCCTGTTTATGGAATATCTTCTATTAAAAAAATGTAACAATGGAAAGTTTCCTTTACTAAATTAATGTCTGTAGAAAGGAAGTCCTTTTATTTCTATATTGTCTATGATGTTCAGCAAATTTATCTTCTTTTTCCTGATTGTGTTCCTACCAAAATGATATTTGCTCTACACAAACTAACAGATTTTAGGCTTCCTGTTCATCTCTGGGATGTTGTATGGCTCTCTGTTCAGGGGCGGTTGGGAGTTAGGGGAAATCTGAAATATAAACCTCAAGCAGATAGGTATTTTCCTAGACTTACATGTCCTAATGTAGAAGAAAGTATGCTTCATTTTTTTTATTATCTGTCCTCATAGCCAGCTATTTTGGCATGATGCTGCACTACATTGGAATATACCTTTTTTGTCCCTTATTTCTTGTCATACTTTAATTTTGGGTGATTATACAAGAATATGGAGGACTTACAATAAGAGCACATTGAATGTATTTTTTGCTTATGCTCAATATTTTTTATGGCAGGCACACTGTCAGTATGTACTACAACAACAACAAGTATTGAATGCTACTATTATCTCTCAAATTGAAGCAGGATTATTATGTGTCAAAGAAAATGATTTTCATAGATTTTCACGAGATAAAGTGGATGATTTGTGGAAACATTTTTTTATTTGATTTCTTACTAATTTTCTGTTTTATTCTTTCGTTATGTCTTGTACAGAACACCTGATTTCTTGTATGTATTTTGGTGAATTCTGATGAATTTTGATTTTTTTTGTGATGTTATGATTCTTTTTCAATAAACTTCCCCTACTCTTTGGTAGGGGAAGCTACTGGACCATGGCTTCGTTCTCGGAGTGTGTTCAGTGTGCTGGTGCACCTGCAGGAGGACAGAGCTCCGCTTCTGCAGGTCCAGCTGTGGAGCCTATCTTGCCTAAGTCTGAGTTTGTTGATGCTGTGGATATGGATGTTTCACCTGCCCTTACTTTGGATGGTACGGATTCTGGCTTTCTGCCTGCAGAGGGACTATGGCTCAAGAAACTCCTTACTGCTAACCGGCAGCATGTTCTGGCATTGCTAGCTGAGTAAAATGATTTGCAACAAAGTTCTGCCTCTGATGTTACTGACTGTGCTGAGCCTTGTAGGATTCTTGTGCCTGAACTGTGCGGTCGATCTACGGTTCTGTCTCAAACCTCTGCGCTCTTGTTATCTCCTACAGCAGTGAGTCACCCACCTGCTGTTTCCCTCTCTGATGCATTTGCATCAGACGAATGCTGCTCGCATGACTCAGCGGCTGTTGGGATTCCGGCTTTACCTACTGTCATTCCCCAGTCTACCTGTTCGAATACTGCTGCTGTGACTTTAGTTCCTGTTCCTGCAGTTTCCCTGACTGTAACTGCTTGCTCGCTTCGGCCTGCTGTTGTGTCTGCTATGGCCCCTGTACCACCGGAGGTAACCTCACCAGCTTCACCCAGAGTGACGGGCCTCACTCGTTCCTTGGAACTCTCGCTTCAGGGTGAGGGCTGGAAGCCTGGAAAGGAAGGCCATTGGGTGCATGATCCAGCGCATAGTCCGATTCCCGGACTGCACAACTACTCTGACCCTTTGGAATTTGATAAAAGGGAGTCTACCTCCGTGCCTGTTCCTTTCGCTACTGACTCAGATTTGGATCTCCACGCTGCGGATGTGCAGCCTCCCGCTGTGGAGCTATGTTCATCAGACAAGATGCCACTTCTCTCGGCCTCTTCCTCGGCTGATGAGGGAACTAGCACTAAACTCCCTACTTGGGGGGATTGTATAGAAACTGCCTCCCCCCCCACCCTGATGTGCCTCCAGACCCCAGAGATTGTGTGAAAGCAAGCTGGGAAGAATTTCGGAAGAAGGACACATTCAGTGGACAACCTCCTCCATTGCAGAGGAGGAATGCTATTCGCCTCCAGTATCTTGGCAGTTTGTCGCTTGCCCCTGATCGCATTATGTAGGGAAGACCCTTATAAAGGGTTCTTTGTTTTTTTTTCTAATGAAGTATTCATATTTCAGGTAACACCTTATTTGACATTAGCTTTAAAACCCCTCAGAGCCTGGACTGGTTTTGGACCAAGTATGAGACTCTGCGGTATACTGCTCTCTGGTTACCCTTTTGGGCTATCCCTCTTACTTGTCCTGCTGTAAAAGTTGTTATGATTTTATTTCAAAATGAGAATGGGGCTGTACATGATATCACACACTGGTTACAACAGAGCTGTGAGATTTTGGGAGTACCGCAACCTAGTTTTGACTCCAAGCATTTTTGGACTGGTGATTGGAAATTTAGGGTGCAGCTGAGGCATAATAATACAGGCCCCTTCCATTTGCCGAATAGCCTATTTTTAGGCAGGGAGCAGGGTCAATGTTTTTATGTGGGTCAAATCAGGACCTGCTTTAAATGCAGGTCTGGCTTGCTTTTAAGTACTGCATGTGATAGATTGCATTGCTCCTTATGTCTAGAAGTATGGCAGCTTGGATTCAATGCAAAGAAGTGCAAAATAATGCACCTGGGAAACAAAAACCCAGGGGAAGATTACACAATGGGGGGAGGTAGTATCAACAACAACAATGGAAAGGGACCTGGGGGTAATCATATCAGATGACCTTAAGGGTGGCAAGCAATGTGAGAAGGTGGTAGGGAGGGCTGGGGGATACTGGGATGTATAGGGAGAGGCATCACCAGCAGAAAACAGGAAGTTGTTATCCCTCTGTACAGACAGTTGGTGAGACCCCATCTGGGGTACTGCACCCAGTTCTGGAGACCCCATCTCCTCAAGGACATAGACAGGATGGAGGCAGTTCAGAGAAGGGCAACTAAAATGGTGCAGGGTCTGCAAAAGAAGCCATACGAGGAGAGACTAAAGGAGCTTAATATGTATACCCTTGAGGAAAGGGGGGGCATGATAGAAATGTTTAAGTACCTCAGTGGAATCAACAAAGTCCAAGAGGGTAGCATCTTTCAGAAAAAGAGATGTGCAAGAACAAGTGGACACGATTGGAAGATAGAGGGGGGGGACAGCTCAGTGGCAATATGAGGAAGTATTTTTTCACAGAGAGGGTGGTAGACACATGGAACAGCCTTCCTGAGGAGGTTGTGGGGTCTAAAACTGTGGGAGAATTCAAGAATGCATGGGACAGACATAAGGCAATTTTTTGTGGGGGGTAGGAAGAAATAGGCTGTTGGTTAAATAGGTTCTGCAGCTTATCCTCTAGGTAGGAAAATGGGCAGACTAGGTGGGCCAAGTGTTCCTTATCTGCCGTCAAAGTCTATGTTTCTTTCTTTTGGGCATGCTAGTCAGGATTGTACTAACGAGTTTAAATGTAACCTGTGTGATGAGCCTGGACATGACCTTCATATTTGCCCTTGGGCTACTCATAACTGGACTGATTGTCCTAATCAAGATTCCCTCCTTGTTGAGGCTCAAAAGAAGGATATAGCTGCTTCCAAATCTACCCCTGCTGCTGCAGAGATGGTCCCTGATCTCCCCTCTCCTGTACCTGACACGGTGCTCGTGGAGCCTCCTAGGTCTCCCTTCCCCCCGGGGCGTCTGCCTTGGATCTTGCACCGGCAGTTCCACTGCACCCTGAGTCTGGTCTTCCTCTCCTGGTACCTACTGATGTAGATCTGGCTGCTGCAGTACCTACTGGGGTGGCGGAGGACAAACTGGTAATGCCACCTCCTGATTTAAGTGTTAAGGTGAAGAAAAGGGCACAGAAACAGCTTAAAACCAGGTCTAAATTGGCTAAGACTTCTTCCCCTGGTGCAGGGGTGCCCCTAAGTAATAAATTTGCTGTCCTCACTGGTAAATCCCAATCTTCGGACCTAGGGGGTGACAACTCTGATACCTCTTCTCAGACGGTCCTGTCTTCTGAATCTGAGGGTGATAGGTCTAGGGATGCTGGTCCTCTGATCAGACCTCAGAAGCCTGGTGTTTGACTTCGTCATGGCACTAGGTCTGGGAAGATTACCTGATAGCTCCCTTCTCTTTTGTTCGAGTGCCTTCCTCTTTAACACATCCAGAAACAAATGACTTGATACCTTTTATTGGACCAACATGGATGTTACAGAAAAGAACAAAGTGCTTTAGCTTTCGAACCAACCAGGTCCTTCTTCAGAAGCTTTGTGGCAGTTTTTTCAAATATCCCATACCATTAACACCAGATTATATAGAAAAAGCAGAAATAATTCTCATTGGTTTAACATATACATTTAAAACATAATAGAAGATTACGTCAGAGAAGCTAATTAACACCAGTATGCCTTTAACTGAGGAACCTCAGAAGGGCAAAGGTTATCAAGAATTCTCTACAGCCAGAGAGTTCTTGTCACATACATTTTTATGTTGCTTGCACGCATGTGCAAGAAACATAGTGCCATCATCGGAGATTTCGGAGGTGTGTCACCTCCTCCTCCAATTCAGGCAGTGTGCTGGGAGGCGCGGCCCTAGTAATGCATTTTGGGAGCTGTCTATGACACGCTCCAAAATGCAGTGGCAGTTGAAGGGGAGCTACACTTCAGTGAGCAGAGATAAGAAGCCCACTGGAAGCGTAGCTCCCCCCTACATGCAGGCGCACGCCAGACCTACCGCGTAGCCGACGGGTGCCCAATCACTGCTGACTGAGCTGCTGTCGCCGCCCCTCCCCCAGTTAGGTGCCACGCTGGGAGCCCATCCCAGCGCGGCAATGAGTCCTTTAGCGACGGGGTGCCTAATCCCCATCGGCTGAACGCCTCATCAGCTTTTGTGCCATGCTGGGAGCCCACCCCAGCATGGCAAACCATCCCACAATGTCTTTTTTTGTTTTAACCTGAAAACGAAAACGTCCCGCATGAGCTGCCTCCGACCCCCTCCCACAACCTGCACCCACCCACTGCGCACCCAGCCTCCCCCACGCCACCACATACTTACTCCGGACCCGCGCCGACGCATCTTCGTGGACCGGGAACACGCCTCGCACTCTTCAAAGCCGACTCGCGAACTGAGGAAATGCCGATAAGCTGTATAATGGCCTAGATAGGGGGTTTCAACTTTGTTGCATATCTCAGGCATTTTTGGAATTTTGCACCAAATTTTCAACATGGGGTTTTGGGACCCTTCATGAATGATGTCACTGTCATGTAGGTTATTCGTCTAAGGGTGATTTCAGGCAGTGACTGGCAAATCACCCTTTGGGCCTGAATACCACCATGACAGTGACATCATTCATGAGAAGGGGTCCCAAAAACCCCATGTTGAAAATTTGGTGCAAAAATTCCAAAAAATGACTGTTTTACGAGCGTGCGTTGTGCAGTTCCTACTCAGGCTCGTAAGTTCGCAAATTTCAATATTTTCTCTCCAGATTTTCAACATTGCCATTGTACCACACCTTCTTATGAGTAGTACAGCTGTCATTTTTCACATCTCACCTAAAATGTTTCCTACCAGGTAGCGTAGAATGGCTTAGCCGGTAAAGCAAATCAATGTACGGACAATTAAGAAAATCACAGTGACACTGTTCATGAGTAGAGGTCTTAAAATGACTATGTTGAAAATTTGGTGAAAAATTCTAAAATGACTGTTTTACGAGCGCATGCTATGCAGTTCCCACGCAGGCTCGTAAGTTCACAAATTTTCAATATTTTCACTCCAGATTTTCAACATTGCCATTTTACCACACCTCCTTATGAGCAGTATAGCTGTCATTTTTCACATCCTGCTCAAAACATGTTTCCACCCATGTAGCGCACAATGGCTCAGTCGTGTGCAAACTCAATGTATGGGACGATTAACAAAATCACAGTGACACTGTTCATGAGCAGAGGTCTTAAAATGGCTATGTTGAAAATTTGGTGAAAAAATTCCCAAAAATGACTGTTTTACGAGCGTGCGTTGCGCAGTTCCTACGCACGCTTGTAAGTTCGCAAATTTTCAATATTTGCATTCCAATGACTTCCAAATACCTAAACAGCACATAGAAGCAAGCAACATTTGGCATTGACAAATGCTTGTTAAATGTGTCAGTATGCCAAGAAAGCATTCTAGTGATAAAAAAAAAACAAAAAAAAACCTTGGAGTGGCATTCTCTCTAATACATGTAAGATGAGCTTACAACTTACATTCCAATAGTCCTGGTATATTAAAGGACAGATAATGAGAGACAAAATCCTGAAATTAGGTATAACTGCAAGTTGAAAACAAGCCTCAAATTAACTTACACATATAAACATGATGCATGAAAGTATCACTTGTAAGTGTAAGTGCCAAATAAAAAAATACTTGTCAAGGACCCCCAGGAAAACAAGACCATGAGCCTGATAAGTGCAGATTTCAACACAGAGTCTGTGTATAACAAAAATGCACAGAATCAGTCTAAGTAATCTAAATGAAAACCCAAAGGAATTACGCCTTTTATGAACCCCAAAGTAAATGAGATATGCATCTTAATATGAGCAGTTAAAAATGTGACAGTGTGTAATCCAACCACTGACAACTAATAGAAGGAAATAAATGTACACTATATGTGAAAACTAAGTGTCCTAGCCACATAACAATTGCCCCATGCCACGCTTCACCCACACATATGTGTGTACATACACCACACACACACACACACACACACACACACACACACACACACACACACCTGCACACCCCACACAACTACAACACACAACAAATATAGCAAACACATTCCACACACACCACACACAACAAACAAAACACACACACACCATACCCACAACACACAAAAACACAACACACACCAAAAACACACAAAACACACACATACTGTACATACATACATCAGTATACACACACACACACACACACACACTCAAACGCACTCACCACAGTGTTAAGGTGAGAAGTCAACAATGTAGATAGCCATAAACTTACAAAATCAAAGGCCTGCTGAAGAACTGAAGTGTTTATGTCCATCTTTTAAAGTAAAGGTCTGTGTAAGTTTAAGTGGGATAATGTGTCATGTAACCAACATCAATGTTCAATCCATCTGCCACCATATTGAGAAGTAAAATAAGTCTAATTTCAGAAGCCTGCTCTCTGTTGTGTACTGTTGAAATGTTCTTTAAGACCATCACAGACATATCTGAGATTGAGGGTCATCCTGGGAGAAGTGCTGGGCTACTGGTTTCTCAATCATCTTGTGATTAATAGAATGTCTGTGTGAATTCATTCTAGTGTGGAGTTGTTGGCTTGTCTCCCCCACATAACCTGTGCGAGGACATTTCTTGCAATGGATAAAATAGACCACATTACTTGATGTACAGGTATAATTCCCCTGTATCCTGAATAGTCTGTTCTGTGATGTAACCACACAGTCTGAAGTGGAAATAAGTTACATGTCTTACATGTGCGTTGATGACAGGGTCGTGTACCATATGATGTCATGGTATTCTGTTCTGGTTCAGGCTGACTCCTAATAATCAGGCTGGCTAAATTAGGTGGTTGTTTAAAAGATAGTAGTGGTAGTTTTTGAAAAATACAGTTAAGGGTTTCATCCTCACTAATTATTGGATGGAGATCCTTAATAATCTTACGTAGGAGTTCAAGGTCAGGATGGTATGTGACTACTAAGGGTATTCTGTTGGTAGTCATCTGTTCCTTATATTGCAGTAGCTGTTCTCTTGGGACCTGTGTTGCACATTCCACTGCTCTGTCAATTTCTCTGGACGAGTGTCCCTGCTCAATAAAGGTGTTTTTCAACATTGCCAGATGTGTGTCTCTGTCTTTCTCATTTGAACAGAGGCGGTGATACCGAAGTGCTTGACTATATATAACAGATTTCTTTGTGTGGCTCGGGTGATTACTTTTCTTGTGTAAGTATCTCTGTCTGTCTGTTGGTTTCCTGTAAAGACAGGTATGTAGGGTACCATCCTTAATAGTGACAGTGGTATCCAGAAAATGTACACTTGTGGCAGAATATTCTAGAGAAAGCTTTCTAGTTGGGTGGAGGTTATTAAGTTCCTGGTGAAAATCTTTAAGTGTGTCAGTGCCCTCTGTCCAAATTATAAACAAATCATCAATGTAACGGAAATAAGCGAGTAGTTTATGTGTACAGTGCCTTAGAAAATCCTCCTCCAAATTTGCCATCAAAAGATTAGCATACTGAAGAGCCATCCTGGTTCCCATTGCGGTTCCCATAGTTTGAACATAATGTTTACCACTGAAGCTGAAGTTATGATGTGTCAGAATGAATTCAGTGAGTTTACCCACAACTCCAGGGTCAATGTTGGGGTCCAGTTCTTTGTCATGCAGGTATTTGAGGCAGGCTGAAATGCCATCAGTGTGTGGAATATTAGTGTAGAGGGAGGTTACATCCATCGTGGCTAAAAGGGTATCAGGTGGTAAGTCCTTAAAACCAGAAAGTTTATGCAGGAAGTGAGCAGTGTCCTTGATGTAACTATCCCTTTGTATAACCAGCGGTTTGAAAATAGCTTCTACAAACCCTGATATCCCCTCTGTCAGGGTGCCATTACCAGAGACTATGGGTCTACCAGGATTACCAGGCTTATGTATTTTAGAAAGCATGTAGAATGTCCCTGGCTTAGGTTCACTGGGGATGAGGTCCTTTAGTTTGTGTTGGACATACTCTGGAAATGTTTCAATTAACTTCTGTAGTTCTCTTTTATATTCTGTAGTTGTCACTTCTCAGTACTTGTAGTAAGTAAGGTCACTTAGCTGCCTGTTGGCTTGTGAATGTAATCTTCCGATTCAATATCACCACTGCCGAGCCTTTATCAGCTTTTTTTTATGACAATGTTATGGTTTGATTTTAGTGTTTGTATAGCCCTCCTTTCCAATGCAGAGAGGTTGTAGCGGCCTGTTTCTGCCTATTAAGAATCTCACCAGTAACTTCTCTCATAAAGCAATTAATGTATTTGTCCAGTTTCTTGTTACGGCCACTTGATGGGGTAAACTCACATGGTTTCTTTTCTTAGCCATAATATTTTACTGTTTGTGATTTCTTCCTGTCTGTGATGTCTCTCTGCCATGAAAAATTACCTGAGTCTCAATTCATGGAAGTATTCCTCCATTTCACCACAAAACTGTATTCTGTCCAGTGGTTTAGTTGGGCAGAAATTGAGGCCCTTAGAAAGTACATTTAATTCCCCAGTAGTCAGTGTGTGGGTGGACAAATTAACAACTGAAAGGTGCCCATCTGTGTGGCTTAGTTGTTCAGTCACTCTGTTCTGTTCTTCATGGTTGTTAGGAAGTATAGTAAGTTGAAGGGCATCTAACTTCCTGTTTTTAATTAGCATGGCTTTTCTTAAGGTTCTTTAACACATGGCATTTCCAGTTAGACTGAGCATTGCTACTTTAAATGCCAATAGTGTGAAAAATGCTCGTCGTCGACCGCTGACATTTTCTTTGTTGCAGGATTTGTTGTGTGATAGTTGTCTTCTCCAGGATACCCGACTAAACACCCTGTCCTTAGTGTCCTTGGCAAAACAACTTTGGTGTTGGGGCCCTCCTTTTTTTTCTTTTGGGGTAGACACTTGTGATGGTGTTGGGATTTTGTTTAGTGGGGATGATTTTCAGATTACTAAATTGGTTGAGATATTCTTTGGGGGGGCCCTTCTTTTAGATTTTACTTATCTGCACTCTTTTTGGAAATCGATTAATGTTTATGCACCTGTTACTAAGAAAGGTAGGGTTGACCGCTTCACATCTATCAAACTGTACTTGTTTATGACTAGGCATGTCATTTGGGGGGGGTGATTTTAATTGTGTAGTTTCTCGAAGTGACCGGGGAGCACATACAGGTAAGGATTTCTGTGACACCACCTGTCTTACTCATATTCTTACTGTAAATGGACTACAGGACACTTATCGGATGTGTCACACGCAGGGTGGACATACTTTTTTTAAAAGCCATCTTTCTACCAGGATTGATTTTCTTTTTGCTGCTGCAGTTGCCCAAGTTGTTCATGTAAGAACTGTCCCTGCTGAAACATCGGATCATGTAGCATTGATGACTACTTTGGAGGTGGGACCTCATGCTTCCACCGGGAGGGGATATTGGAAGTTTAATGTTACTTTGCTGGACAATGCACTTTTTGTTCACAGGGTTCATGAACTTCTAAAAGCACGTATGACTATAGCTGGGCTTACAGATAATTTATGCACGTGGTGGGTAGACACTAAGTGAGAATTATAGTACCTTGCTACCTCCTGCTCCAAAATGACTAGTTATGCACTATAAGAAGTATCTGGCCTTGAGGTCCCATTTGGAAACACTGTATTCCGCTATTAATTCACAATGGCTTAATCTCACTTACCAAGTTCAAGTAGTGAAGAAAGATATGGAGGCTCTACAGTACTCCAGAGCAGCCTCTCTCTTGCATGAACGTAGGGTTTGTTATATAGATACATACAGTAGATACATAGACAGTGTCAGCAGATAAGGGCCTATGGCCCACCCAGTCTGCCCATTTGAGCTTATGTTTATGTTTTCCTAGAAGTCTGTTGCCCCTTACCCCAGACCTCCAGAATTCCTTTATGTGTATCCCATGCATTCTTAAATCCCGTGATTGTTTCAGCCCCCACCACTTCCTCTGGCAGGGTGTTCCACTTGTCCACCACCCATTCTGTGAAGAAATTCTTCCTCATGTTTCCTCTGAATCGTCCTCCCTCCAACTTCATCCCATGCCCTCTAGTCCTGGAACATCTTTTTCGCTTAAAAATAGTGTATTCCTGCACCCTGTTCCTCCCTGTAAGATACTTGTATGTCTCTATCATATCCCCTCTCTCCCTCCTCTCCTCCAGGGAGTACATGTTCAGTTCTTTCAACCTGTCTTCATAGGACTTGTGATGCAATACATGCACCATCTTTGTTGCCCTCCTCTGAACCTTCTGTACCCTGTCTATGTCCTTACGTAGGTATGGTCTCCAGAACTGTATGCTGTACTCCAGGTGGGGCCTCACTAGTGTCTTGTATAGTGGAATTATGACCTCCCTTTTCCTGCTGGTGACGCCCCTGCCCATACATCCCAGCATCCTATTTGCTTTACCTGCTGTCTTGTCACACTGTTTCCCTACCTTGAGGTCATCAGAGATGATAACCCCAAGATCCCTTTCCTGCTTGGTGCATCCTGGTAAAAAGGGTTTTGGGGATGCTTTCACCTGTTGTACTAAGAGGGCTTCTGATCGTGTTTTGTCTTAGGTTATGGGACCTGATAGTACTATTCGCACTACCATGCCTGACATTTTGCAGACAGTTACAGACTATTTTACTGGCTTGTATTCTGCCCCTTCTTTGGATGACTGCAGTATTCAGCAATTTCTTTCATCGTTTTCCCATCCAAACTGTCCTGATGTTTCCCTTCATCCCCTACTTGCCCCAATCAGTAGTGATGAGGTGGCACGGGAGATTTCTCATCTGAAGAATGATACTGCCCCTGGTATTGATGGTTTGCCATCGGAGTTTTATAAAACCTGCAGTTCTCTTCTATGTGACATTCTTGCGACCGTTTTTAACTGGTGTTTATTGAATCAGGTTGTTGATTTTCATTTCTGTATTTCCATACAAATTCTGCTCTTTAAGAAGGGAGAGAGACAGGACCTTTGTAATTGGAGACCATTAAGTCTCTTAAACAGTGATTTAAAGATTTTAATGAAAATCCTGACCTCTAGATTATTGCAAATTGCCCCTTCCCTGATTTTTTTAAATCAAACTTGTTCCATTCCTGGTAGAACCATAGATCATAATCTACTGCTGATTAGAGAATTGGTGGAACAAGGGAAGGCTAATGATATCACTGGGTTTCTCATGTCTTTTGATCAAGAAAAAGCTTTTGATTGGGTCTCTCATCAATTTATGTTTCGGGTATTGAGCTCTTGTGGCATCCCTGATGCATTTATTTCTTGGCTTGCTTTGTTGTATAGCCATGCTTCTGCCCTGCCCCTAATTAATGGTTACTTGGGTTCATACATCCCTCTTTGTAGGGGAGTTCGGCAGGATTGCCCCATGAGCCCCCTTCTTTATGTTTTTTGTTTAGACCCCTTGTTGAGGGTCATACATCAGGATTCCTTCATTTCAGGGATTCGACCTCAACATTCCTCTGGTCTGTGCTAATGTTTCAGCATATGCTGATGATGTGCGTGTATTTGTTGCTGATGCCCCCTCAGGTCACAAGGTGGTACAGCATTTTCTTACCTACTCAGTTGTAGCTGGGGCTTCATTGAACAAATCCAAGAGTTTTTTGTATTCCTTAGGTTCATTTCCTATTGCTGTTTCCCATATACAAGGTATTGCCTTTCAGCAAGATCCCATTAAAATGTTGGGTATTTCATTTGGGAAGGGGGATAATGCATTTCTGAACTGGAGTGAAAAGCTTGAGATTGCCAAACATGTTGCTATATGGAAAGTCTGGCAACAGTATAAGAAAGCTAAGGTTGCGCTGGTTAAGACATTTTTGCTCCCTATTTTTTTACACCTCAGTGTTGTTTATCCTTTGCCCCTCACTTTGGAAACTACCCTTCTTAGTTGTTTTTCCAGGTCATATGGGGAAGCCGATTAAGAGGGACGTATTGTATCTCCCTCTTGCACAGGTGGTCTAAATTGTATTAATCCTGCTACATTCTATTTTAGTGTGTTTTTTTCATCAAAATATTGTTGATTTGGCTAGACCACAGCCTGCTGTATGGGTCCTTTATGCAGATTCTTAGCTTGGTCTATTACATAGTCTATGGCATTCGCTGACGGGAAAGCCTTTATTGGTTTCCTCCTTTTACTGTATTTTTATGGCCCACTGTTAAAAAATTGAATAAATGGAAATTGTGCCCGTCGCAGGTGTTGTCCAAACCTAGTAAATCTATCTGTGTTTGCAATCTCAAGCTCATTCTATTTCCCCTGTTTTCAAAGGTATCCCTGATCATCATTATGACCGTGTGCTTCTTTGTTTGACTGATAAACTAATCCCCCCCTACAATATGGGATGTCCTGTGTCTTAGTAGACATGGTAGACTTCAGGTTAAAGGTAATGCCAAACATAAGATGGTTGCTGAAAAGATGTGTCCTAGGCTGACTTGTGTGGCTCAAGAAGAGTCCATGGATAATTTTTCTATTCAGTGTCATTTTGTACAGACCTTTTGGCATGACCTCTCTGTACACTGGACTGCTGGATGTTGGCAAGTTGTTACTTATGCTGAAGTTGTAGGTGGTTTCTTCTTGTGCCATACTAATTTTGATGACGGAGTGGTGAGGTTTCTCTTTGCACTGATTACATTTCATTTATGGCAAGCCAGAGGTAAATTTGTCTTACAGCAGGTTTATTTGCTACCTTCCTGTATCATTGACAAGATTGAATATGATTTATGTCGTCAATGTTGTTTTGAACAACGTCATTTGTTTTATGACATATGGTATGCTCGTTGGAAGACTATTCCTTTTATGAAGGACAAGATAGGATGATTTGCTTTTTCTCCCACTGGTTGTGGGCTGTTTTATGAATTCTCGTCCTGTTCTTACTCCGAGTTCTTTTTTTTTTGTTCGTTCTCTATCGGGTCATTATTTTCTTTTGCTCATACTGTATTTTGTATGTTTTCTGCTGTTTTCTTTTTTTATTTCTATGAATGGTCACTGTTGCTGTATTCTTTTTGATTGTATACTTATTGTTCTGTTCCTTTAATAAAGTCTTCCCCTACTCTTTTTGAAAAGTGCCATGGGATCTTTAACAGCCACCTGAACTACCACCAGAACAGGCAGATGGGACCTCGGTTTAATGTCTCATCTGAAACACGGCACCTCAGGAGTGCAGCACCCCCCTCATGCTGCACTACAGTGTCAGTATTGGGATTTAACACAAGTGCCTGGTGTGGGGCTAGAACCCACAGCCTTCTGATCTTCTGGCCTCAGAGGCTAGTGTGCAACCTGCTGAGCCACTGACACTGACATGCAAGAGATATCATTAGCAGCATTAGGCCAGACTGTAAGATCTTACAGAGAGAGCACAAGAAGGATACTCATATGAGTGTGCAAGCCCCACATATTAATGCCCAGCTACCATGAATAATAGGGTATTCAGTGTTTGGATTGACAGATCAGTCTGCCTTGTGTCACCAACGATGCAGCTGTTCCTCCATCCCCATGCCGGCTTGCTTCATTCTGACTGTATAGGACTTACAGTGCAGGTCCACTGTGGGGTACAGTGTAGGAGGGGGTTGACTGAACTAGCTGTATTTATCTACTACTGCCTCCCAAATACAAGGATTAGAGTTCAGGGGACCCCTACTTAAAGGGGAACTCAAGTGCAAATTTACAAAAAAAATATGTTGTGCAGAGTGTTCTGATTTGTAGGTGTAGTCCTCGAGTGTCCTTCCCTATGTTTGCTGCAAGAAGCTTTTTTGTTTTTATTTGTCGACTAGTTTTATGGCTCCTAGGATCTCCATTGAAGAAGACTAAAGAGGGCATAGAAAGGCTATAGACAACAAGAGCGTGGGTGATTGAGGAAGAAGGAAAGTTTAACCTACTGAGTGAATACTTCTGCTCTGTATTCACAGTGGAGGAAGAATGCCCTTTTTTCAGTGTTCAACAAAGCTGAAAGAGAGGAACAGAGCAGGGAGAAGCTGGAGACGGAGTAAATTATAGGGTACAGTGTTCTTAAAGGGTTGAGGGAGCTGAAAATGAATAAGGTACAGATCATACAGTTTATAGGCTGTAGTAGAGCCCAAAAACTCAGGCAAAGTATTTACATAAAGGTGTCCAGTCAAAACCACAACAGCAAATACATGCGGTCATAACAGTGCTGCATGGTTTCAGAGTTAGTATATCTAATCTAGCATGGTTTTGGACCATGCAGCACAGTTATTAACTGGGCTGTTTTTGACCACATGGTCTTGACATAGTGCCATTTATAAAGGGACAAAAGAAAGTAGCTGAAGCAGAGAACTCATTCACAAAATCTGCATGCTAGCAGAGGAGAGAGGAGAGGAGAGAAAAGAGAAAGGGGTGGGGGTTGAGTGGAAGAGAGAAAAAGAATAACAGATGGTTAAAAGCAATTTTTTATTGGCTCAGCCACAGCCAGCAAATGGCATCAAAACCAAAACCCCTGCTATATTGGAGAAAAACTAGCCAAAAATGACCCCAAATGGGGGCAGAGAGGAAAAAAAGGAAATGGAGGAAAGAAAAAAGGGGGGAGAGCAGGGGGAGAGAGAAATGTAGAAGAGTTAAAAGTAATCTCATCCATACTGACCAATGGCAATCAAAAATCTCCCTGCTTGTCAAGTGAAAGGAGAGATCTACAAATGTCTCAAGCCAGGATGAAGCGCAGACATGCTGCAGAATATTACAGAACACTACAATTTACTGCAGGGGCCATTGTAAGTCAATGGCAATTAAGCCCTTTTGTAATGCATGATTTTGTGACATGTCATTATTGCAAGTTGCTGTGTTTCATTGTGGCTGACACATCTGTAAATGGTGCTAGAGAAACCAAAAGGTCCTAAAAGCTCATGAAAAAGTGATAGATGAACTGAAAATCATCATAGGCTAAAGGAAAAAGGCCCCAAGCTAAAGAGAACATGTTGGGCTGAACTTTGGAAGAGATAGCAGTGCTGGCTCCAGGTCACATAACATTCCAAGAGATATATGTACAGTATGTGTGTATATATATATATGTATATATATATATATATATATATATATATATAGATAGATAGATAGATAGATAGATATAGATATAAAATGGAATCTGAGAAAGAAAAAATGCAGAGTTAGGACAATCAAGTTCAAAGGAAGGGTATGATATCAACACAGTCATTTAAACCACATTGTTTAAGGGCCTGTAGTGTATAGATTTATCTTTCCTCCTTCTGTAGGAGAACCTTAACTCTGTCACCACCTCTGGGGTTGACTGGAACCCGTTCCAAACCCATAAAAGTTAAATGTCTAGGGTCACGCTCATGGTGAATTGCAAAATGCTCACCCAAAGTTGTGTCAAAGGTGGCTGTACAAACAGACCTAACATATTCCTGGATCCTTTTGTGTAAAAGATGTACAGTCCTACTCATGTAAACGAGTGAGCAGCTGCACAGCAATACAATAAACCACAAATGGAGTATCCAACAATTTTGCCAGTTGTTGGATGGATAAATTTGTTATCTGTGGTGCAATGTGCACACGTACTGCAGCGGCAACAACAAACATTTTCTACAAGTGAGGTGGGAGCCACTGAAGTCCAGCTGGACATTCGGTTGGGATTTTATGATAATAGCTGTGGGGTGACATGTCTTCTAAATTGGTGCCACAATGATATGTAATTCTGGGGATGCATTACCCACATTCTTAGATCTTTATCTGCATCCAAGATATGCCACTGCTTCCTGACAATCTTCAAAACCAATGGGGCCAGGTGATTGTACTCAAAAGTAACCCCAGTATGTAAATCTCTTTGTTTTACTTTATGTGTGAGAAGACCAGATCTCGGAAGGGATCTAGCTTTCAATCTGGCTTCTTCAATTAATTCCTTAGAATACCCTTTGCTCAAAAAGTGATCACTCAGTTCTTCAGACGGGGCGTCATATAGGGTTACAGTGGAACAGTTATGTCTAATTCTAACAAACTGCCCATAGGGAATGGCCCTTATAGTATGGAAAGGGTGAGCACTTTGGGCAAGTAAAACAGAATTCCCTGAGGATGGTTTCCTGTACCTAGAAAATTGAACAGATCCAGGAACACAATGGTACATCTATAGTTGAAGTGAACTAAAGGTTCAACTAATTTCTATTAAAGAGGGACTATGGTCACAAATTACTGGCATCAATAAATTCAGAATATGGATCACTATAGCCCCAATCACTCTCATGCCAAAACTGAGATCCCTAAGTTTCTTTGTTTAAAAGTTACTAATCATTTTATAGCCCTATATTCTCTGTTCAAAAAAGCCAGTTTCAATGAAGAGGTGCTGATGATGTCATCTCCTGAACAAACAGTCTAGCACTCTCTGTCAGCAAGCTTACAGGACCGTCTTCTCCAAAGTTTACAAACTATGTACAAATGGTTTTCTCCAATAAAACAGGCAGTACCATTCAATAAACATTGCTTTAAAACCTATGTGTGTTTCAGGTTTTGTAACAAAGCTGACAATATTTTATCTGGGTGCAGACTGGATATCTCTGATGTGGTGGAAGGCTGAGATCATTCACACCTATCAGTCAATTGAGGTGATTTCTCAGGATGACACTTTAAATCAAATATTCCATCACCCTGTAAATGGGAGTGGGAGAGGTAGTACTGTTTTGAAACCTTTCTATGCAGTAGCCAACTCAATGCTTAATCACTCACTCAATCAATCAATATTTTATTCATCATCAAAGTGTGAATGAATGGGATACTCAGTTGAGCACAGCTCATTTTCACTTTCCTCATTGACAAGCTATTACTTGATCTGTATTCAGGCTCATCTGTGTTGTACTTCACATTACAATGATTGTTTTACCAGGGCGAACACTTCCACCCTTAGTAGGAATTAACACATATAGGGCCCCTATTAAAACCTATTGTGAAGCAGACACTTACAAACAGCAATGCAGTTACCAACATTGCAATAATTGTAGCAGTACAACTTCCAAACAGGTACTGCAGAGTAACACTTCACATGGTATCAGCAGTCTGGAGGCATGCTGACTCAGCATCCTGCAACTCTGGCCAAATTACCCAAACCAAAAAGGCATTAAAATACAAATTTGTCAACTTTGTTACAAAACCTGAAACACATAGATTCCATAGCACAGTTTTTAGAATGCTGCTGTCTGTTTTACTTGTCAAAACCATTGCAGAATGATCTTTTAACTTTGGAGAAACAGGTCCTATAGGCTTGCTGACAGGTCTAAACTGTGAGTTCAGAAGATGACATCATCAGCACTGCTTCACTGAAACTGGCTTTTTTGAACAGGTACTGAAATCAGGGTTACAAAATAGCCCATAACTTTAAAATGAAGTAACATGGAAACCTAATGTTTGGTACGAGCTTTATTGGGGGTATGCTTATTATAATTCTGCAATGTAGCACTTTTGACCAAAGTCCCTCTTTAAGAAAGTCAATGAATTATTCAGCCAGTGTTACACTGCCATCCTAAACCTTTAGGATGTCATCAATATGCCTGCCCCACATTACGATACCTATAAAAATCATTGTTATGAAGCCCTATCCACCTTTTCTGAGACTCTCATTTCTGTTTTAATTGACCAAGATGAGGAACTGCATAGATCATTGCCAGACAAAATGAAAAAATACCAAAACTAAGCTTCTGGCTCTTAAAGATGCATCAAATTTCAAGACTTATTGCTTGACTATACAAAAAAAGCTTACTGCACCTGAGACAACAATTGCTAAATGCAAAAGGCATAAGCTGAGGAGAGATCAAAACAACTACAAGAATAATCAAATTTGTACCTGGGAGAGACCTCAGAGGTCCTATAGCCATAGACATACTAGATCCAAATCTAGATCTGGTAGGAATGCATAACGAGGAAGCTGTCACTCTAATAAATGCAGCCCATGCACATCAGGAACAGGACAAGGTGCACAACAAAGTAAAAAATCTGTTTCTGATCAGGACCAAATTGTCAATATAAAGAAAAAACAAAGTCAAAAGAAAAACTAGATGAGGCAGGAGTGCTAGAGGAAGGAACTCGAGGACCACAGTGGAATCTGAGGAATCAGACTCAGTGTTAAACATTTCATCCATTAATTTAACAGAAGAACCGATTAAGGTTCTAAGTAAAGGCTTGACTTTCATTCCAACTCCATGTCCTAACAGTTTTGATTTTAATATCGATATTTAAAAGTTCTTCCGGAAACTGAATTTGAAAAAATTATTTTCTAGTGCAAATACCATGCAAGGACAGAACAATGTCGTAGCTGCTAACACCAACATCATTAATGATTTGGACTTGGATGCTGCGGTGAGGCTTATGGAAGAAAACATACCAGCAACATATGATTCAGTTGCTGCTGATTATTCGTGGGACACTACTGAAGGTACATCTCCACCTATTGGCATGTATTCTGTGATGAATAAAATGTCGAGAAAAACTAATTTTCAACAACCCTCAACCTTTTGCCCATCAGCCACTACTTCAGCACCTTTACAGATGTATCAGAAGTTGGTCTTGAAAGACATTCAGGAACTGGTATCTTCCAGATGGTCACTAATACATCATAATCTCACTATATCCGAACAACTAGCAGTATAGGAATTGATGAAGAATGACCTTATTGATATTAAACCAGTGGACAAGGGAGGTCTTGTCATTTTGTACTAATTAAAATATGCAAGTGAGATTGAGAAAAAGCTAAAGGTTGAGATGGATTATAGGTGGCTACCAGGGGACCCTACATCTCATTTCAAGAAAATACACACTTTTTTGCATGATATCCATGGCCTTGGTATGATTAGTACTCCAGAGAGTGACTTTATGCTGACACAACATCCTCTCGTGCCAACAATATATGTTCTTCCTAAGGTTCATAAAGGAAAAATAAATCCTCTGGACTGCCCCATAATATTGGGGCAGGGATCATTAACTGCAAATATGTCAGTGTTTGTCAATTGTTACTGGCAAAAATCGGACCCTGGCCTACAAGGTCATACTAAGGACTCCATGGACATTTTATCCCAGTTAAGCAATTTGGTTTGGGGTAATTGCTATGTTTGGGTTCCTGTTGACATTACTTCTCTTTACACTTCTATCAATCGTGAACATGGTATTGCTGCTGTTAGACACAATTGCTCTACCAATCCTTTAGCACAGGTCTTCCTCAACCAATTTTTATTGGAAGCTATTTAGTTAATCTTGATCTCTAACATAGAAACATAGAAGCTGGCAGCAGATAAGGACCGCAAGGCCTATCCAGTCTGTCCATTTTTTCTACCTTATGAATGTGCCACAGGCCTTTACTCTGTCAATGGCCTATCTATTCATACTCATCTGTATTGCTCCCTTATGCCTCTCCCATGCCTGTCCGAAGCCCTGTGCTGTATTAATATACACCACTTCCTGAGGTAGGCCATTACATGCATCCACCACCCTTTCTGTGAAAGAGAACTTCCTCACATTACCCCTTAATTGGCCTCCCTCTAATCTTATGCTGTGTCCATTTGTCCTGCTATTTTTTTATATTGAAACATGTTAGACTTTTTCACCTTGTTAATGCCCTTAAGATGTTTGAATGTTTCGATCATATCACCTCTCTCCCTCCTTTGCTCTAGGGTGTGTGTGTGTGTGTATATATATATATATATATATATATATATATATATATATATATATATTGAGCTCCATTAATCTGTCCTCATATGTTTTATGATGCAGTCCCTGCACCATTTTGGTTGCCTTTCTCTGGACTGCTTCCATTTTGTTAATGTCCTTGTGAAGGTGCGGCCTCCAGTACTGCACGCAGTACTCCAGATGGGGCCTAACCAGTGTCTTGTAAAGAGGGATTATTACCTCACTCTTATGACTTGTGATACCCCTACTAATACACCCCAACATCCCTCTAGCCTTACCTACTGCTTTAGTGGTCTGCTTGGATGATTTCAGGTAATCTGTGATGATGATGCCCAAGTCTCTTTCTTCCCTTGTGATTGCCAGCAACTCCCCTCCCAACCTATAGGTAGCTTCAGGGTTTCTCTTCCCCTATGTGCATGATCTTGCACTTCTTTGCATTAAACCCCAGTTGCCACTCTTATGACCATTTTGCCAGTTTATCAAGATCTCTTCTCATTCTGCCCACCAAATCTGGATCATCTACTCTGTTGCAGATCTTGGTGTCATCTGCAAACAGTCAAACCTTACCCTTCAGTCCATCTGCAACGTCACTGATAAAGATATTGAAGAGGACTGGTCCCAGGACTGATCCCTGAGGAACCCCACTTGTGACTTGCATCTCTTCTGATTATATACTGTTTACCAGCACTCTCTGTTTTCTGCCTGCCAACCAGTTTGCCACCCAGTTGACCAATCTTGAACCCACCTCGAGCCTACCCAGCTTATTAATTAATCTTCTATGTGGAACAGTATTGAAAGCTTTGCTGAAGTCAAGGTAGGTGACATCAACTCCACCCTCTTGGTCCACCACTCTGGTTACCCAGTCAAATAAATCTATGAGATTAGTTTGACAGGACCTTCCTGTTGTAAACCCATGCTGTCTTGGATCCTGTGCTTCTGTGGATTCCAGGTGTTGCACTATCCTGCCTTAAGGAGTGCCTCCACAATCTTGCCCACTACTGAGGTAAGACTGATTGGTCTGCAGTTCCCGGCCTTTTCCCTGCTGCCACTTTTGTGGAGCGGGATCACATGAGCCCTTCTCCAGTTTTCTGGGACCTCTCCTGTGCTCACAGACTCACTAAACAGTTCTGCTAATGGCTCTGCTAGCTCCACCCTTAGCTCCTTTAGTACCCTGGGATATATGCCATCAGGTCCTATAACTATTTTATTTTTCATGGCCAATGCTACCTACAGACTTGTAGAACTGCCATGGGGACTGCCATGTCTGCCTCCTATGTCAACCTGTTTTGGGGTTGGTTAGAGTGGTCCATGATGTTCGACCATGACAGTAACCTGTACCTGCCCCATATCAAATTTCGGGGCAGGTACATTGATGACATCATTTTTTTGCAGTTAACCCTTTTTATTGAAGTTTTCCAATAACTAACAACAAACATCATATGTCAAATACATTATATGTGTACGATAGCAGAATACACTGTACAATAAATACAAAAAGAAATGCAAGCAGGTTAATAATTAGTATGAGAATAACGCAGTTGAACATACTGTAGACCTTAATTAAATTTGAAAGTCTGAAACTACCAGGTATTTATACATGATCATGAATCACAGGACATCATAATGGTCTGCGATAACAGTGTAACACCTGCTGCAGAATTCACTGATTTCTGAGTTGAACCTTCAGTTCCCTTCAACTATAGATCCCCATACCATTACATTTCTGGATCCGTGTTTCAGCATTAGCCCTGAGAATCGGATACAATCTTCTGGGTACAGGAAACCATCCTTAGGTAATTCCCTTTTACTTGCCCAAAGTGCTTACCCTTTCCATACTGTAAGGGCCATTCCCTATGGGCAAGTTTGTTAGAATTAGATGTAACTGTTCCATTGTGATCCTACAGTATATGACACCCAGTCTGAAGGACTGAGTAAACGCTTTTTGAGCAGAGAGTATTCTGAGGAATTCGTTGAAGAAGCCAGAGTAAAAGCTAAATCCCTCCCAAGATGTAGTCTCCTCACACCTAAAGTAAAACAGAGAGATTTACAGTATATACTGGGTTGCTTTTATTATGGAGTACAATTACTTGGCCCCACTGATTTTGACAATTATCAGGGAGCACTGGCTTGTTTTGGATGCAGATGAAGCAGGCAATAACACATAATGAGGTGTGGATTATGTCTTGATAAGAGCACACCCAGGTGTGTTATAAGGCATAAGGTGCTTACGCCAAGTGCCTTATGCACCTGGGCGTGCTCTTATCAGGACATAACCCACACCTCAGAGTGTGTTATTGTGCTTATAAAATGGGCTCCCAAGTAACTATTTAGGAGGAAAAAAGAGTAAAAAACATGGCAAAATATTTTAAAATTCAGGTTTTAATATGTGAAGCAGTAAAACAGTGCCTCTATTTCTGTACTTTCTGTTGTGTGTGATGTCCACTGCATGCTCCCCCCCCACACACACACAGATACTGAACAGGTTGTCTTGCAAGTGTTCATGCAGTGTTAATCTAGCACTGTCCTCCCCCTCTCCACATACCCCACTGGCAGAGCAACCGGTTGGTTTGACACAGACATTGGTCTGTGAATGATGTTTCATAACAACCGTTGACTGAGCTGCCCACTGAAGTGAGTTTCGACCCCCCGAGATTTTATTTATGTTTTTGTGTCCATGGTTTTCTTTTTCATTTTAAGTGTTTTGCATGCTTTCAAAAGGGGACAGATGATACTTTTATTTCTAAGATTTACTGACCGCAGTTGAGTGAGCGAGCTGACCGCTGAACAGTTACTTCCGGTTCTTCGGTGAGCTGTTGAGTTCATGGTCAGCACTGTGGTCAGATTTCCCGATGAGATTAATTTTCAATGGTGTCTACTTTGTTTTTTTGAGGGAAACGGGATGTGTGACACCTTTTTAACATGTAGAGCTGACAGCTGAGTGAATCGAGTGCTGAGGACCGACTTCCGATTTTGCGGTCGGCTTGGGATAGCACTGTGGACTTTCGAGATCATGATCTTGTTTGGCTGAGCAAGGCTGGGTGTCACAGTGCCGGTTGGACAGTTATTGCCTAATAAAGACACGGCTGAAGTGAGCTATCAGCCAATCAAATTTATGGAAATGTTTTGCCCATTTTATAAGATCTGTTTAAGAATGTGGATAATGCCCCCAGAATTACATATTGTCATGGCACCAATTTAGGTGATATGTTAACCCACAGCTATTATCGTAAAACTCCAACTGAACATTCAGCTGGACTTCAATGGCTCCCACTTCCATCTGTTGGGACTTTTCATTGCGGTCACTGCAGTATTTGTGCACACTGCACCACAGGTAACAAATTTGTCCACCCAACTATTGGCAAAATAGCTGACATCAGACAGTTTATTTGTTGTAATACCCCATTTGTGGTCTTTGTATTGATCTGTAGCTGCCTACTCATTTATGTAGTTAGCACTGTACGTCCTTTACACAAAAGGATCCAGGAACATGTTAGATCTGTTCGGCAGCCACCGTTGACACACCTCTGGTTGAGCATTTTGCAATTCACCATGAGAGTGACCCCATACATTTAACTTTTATGGGTTTGGAGTGGGTTCCAGTCAACCTCAGAGGTGGTGTAGCGTTAAGGTTCTCCTACAGAAGGAGGCAAGATAATCAACACACTACAGACCATCAAACGATGTGGATTAAATGATTCTGTTGATATCATACCCTTCTTTTGAACTTGATTGTCCTAACATTGCATTTTTTTCTTTTTCAGATTCTGTGTTCTTATTCACATATCTTGGAATGTGATGTGACCTGGTGCCAGAACTACTATCTCTTCCAAGATTCAGTCCAGCATGTTCTCCTTAGCTTGGGGCCTTTATCATTTTGCCTATGATGATTTTTAGTTCAACTATAATTTTTTCATGACATTTTAGGGCTTTTTGGTTTCTTGAGCATCATTTATATATATCTTTTCACTTGTCAAGCAGGGGGCTTTTGATTGGCATTGGCCAATATGGTTGAGTTTACTTTTGGCTCTTCTAAAGTTTCCTCTCCTCCTGATCTCCCCCCCTTCCACTTTTTCCTTTTTCCTTTTCCTTTTTTCTTCCTCCCCCCCATTGGGGGTCATTTTTGTCTATTTTTACCCCTAATATAGTGGGAAGAGCATTATTGACATTTGCTGGCTGTGGATAAGCCAATAAAAATTGTTTTTGGCTCCCTGTTATTTTCTTTTTCTCTCTTCCTCTTAAAACCCCATCCTCTTTATCTTTTTTCCCCTCTCTCCTCTGCTAGTATGCAGGTTTTTGTGATTGGGTTCTTTTCCTAAGCTATTTTCGGTTGTCTCTTCATATAAGTACTTCTCCTATGTTTCTGGGCTCTTTTACAGAATCTGTTCATCACTGTGAGATGATTTCTCTCCTTGTTTGCTTTTAAAACTCACTGTTTTCCTTTGCACATTTTTTCTTTTTTTTTTCACCTTTTGGGAACTTACTGCATGCATTTTTTCAACAGTGCAATTGTGAAATTTCAGTGCTCTTAGTTTGTGTCTGTAGTGGGCTAGCCAGTGATGTCACCTTTTGCATAGTCATGTATACCTGTATTTAAATGTTGTGACTATCTCAGGTAGCCACGTCCCCTGACAAAGGGTCTCATTTGGAACCAAAGTGCAAGGGCTTTTTTGGGACTGCTACTTTTTGTTTGATTGGCTCTCTAATAAACCATGAGTTTTTTCACGCATTTGGTACATCTGTCTTTTTTCAGGATTGAGTGCAGCAATCCTCTCTGCTTGCTCTGTTTAACTGCCCTCTGGTGACTGGGGTGGTGCCAGAGAATACAAGGGAACTACAGGCTGGTTAGTGTGACCTCTATCATGGGAAAGCTGCTTAAATTTGTCCTGAAGAAGCAGATATTGGAATCAGCCCACTGGCACAGCGGTAGTGCAGCTGCTTGCAACACTGATGACCAGGTTCAAGAATGAGCCCGGAGCATAAGAGGGCCAGCTGGGAGCTGGCCCAGTGGTGCAGAGGGCTGAGGCACTGGATACCTTACCTCTCACCATGCTCGTGATCCATGTTTAGGAACAAGCATGGGACGCTGGTGATCAACCAAGGGGGAGGGCTGGGAGTAGATGGAACAGCCACTAGACAGCTCTCCTCTCCTGGGTAAGGGTGGTAGGCCTCTCAGGCTCCTGGCTACCGCTGAGTGGAGGCTCTATGGTAGTGTTGAGCATGGGGGGCCTAGGCACTAGGCTGGGTTGGTGGATCAGGGCCATCTCCATTGCCAGTGCACATGCATGCCTCCATGCACATGTGCATCTCTGAATAGCTGGGGCTCTGGGGGTAAGGGGGAGAAAATGTGGAAAACTCACCCCTGGCTACAAGATGAGGACCAATCCCTCGCAGGCTCTGCACCAGTGGCTGGGCGCATGCCACAAGGCCTGTGGAGCAAGGTAAGTTCCAGAGGAGCTGGGTGATGGGGCAGGGGGTCAATTGGAAGGGGATTTCCAGAGAAGTAGGAGCATAAGGTATAAATAAAAAAAATGAGGGCCAGTTAGGGGGAGGTTGGATAAGCATTCCATGGACAGCTCTCCACCTTTGGGGGGGTCATTGGCTCTCAACAGTTGAGTGACACCCAGCGGTAGTGCAATGTACACTTGGCCTGAACCACTCTATAGGGGAGAGGCAGTGGCAGACATCTGTGGGGTGTGTGTAGGAGCATTCATGCCCACACACTGATGTCACTGCACATCTGCATCTCTGAGGGAAACCAGAAAGAGAAAATCCTGAGCTGCAGCCACACAATGAGGCTCCTGCTCCTCAGCCCAAATGACACCACCAGCCAAAGTCTCAGATGGAACTTAGGTGGATCTTGGTTCCTCCTTTGGGAGCCTCACTTTAAGGGGTAAGCTATGGGGCTTCCGCTATGGGCAGCTGGTGGAGGGTGCCAGGTGGGGTTCAGGAGGTCTGATATGGGGTATATCCCCACCTGCCAGCATGGCAATAAATAGAATTAACAAAAAAAGGAGAAGATGGTGGGATTTCTTGAAACAAACATTGCATTATTAAGGAGCAATCTGGCAGTCCCACCTCGGGGGACTCAGAGCTGGGTGGCTGGGTGGCCGAGTAATGGTCAGAGAGCCAGGGCCCAGGAGGAGTGAGATGAAGAGAGCTTCAGGCGGGTGGGATAAAGGCCAGCCCTGAGTGACCTCTCCAGAGGGAGTTCAGTTAGGGAGAGAGATAAAAGGAAATTGAAGGAAAAAAAAGACTATGAGGAATATAGTATTTCTACAGGGATAAAAAGAGACACAGTTGAAAAGACAAGGATCACACAGGAAACACCTAACTCAAAACTATATGAATTATGAGTAGAGCAGAAGAAGCTTACCCCTAACTGGGAACTCAGTAATATATGACAGACTCAAACCCATGATGTTGCCTGTTCAAATTCCCAAAACATAACTGAAATTCTAAGAGCAAACACAGAGATCTCTTTGACTTGCAAGCCCACTATCATTGCATCATCATACATGACTCTCTAACATCACAGCCTGGATCATTTCTTTGATCTCTGGGGTTTGCCCTTTTCCAGAATGGGTCCAAACTTGATTTGTTATTTAGCACTTGGCCCTTTTGTTATCCATCTGGCTATCCAGCAAGAAACCGTCTCATTCTGTATGGTCCCTGTTTACACTCAAATCATGTGTTTTTGTAATGAAGGGATTCAGCCCTTTGAATTTTAACCTCAAACAGAAACCTTTTATAGGGCAGGACCTGAATTGCTTACACAAAAGCTCCTCCTCCTAGCTGAGTACCCCAAGGCATGGGCTACAGTATGAGGCAATGTTTAATTCTCCCCATACATCCCCCAGGGCTACAGTATGAGGCAATTTTTTATTCTCCCCACACATCCCACAACTATCACAGTTTACAGGCATCATAACTAGCATGATAAAAAAATCCTGGGTGTTACATCTGTTATAATGACTTTAGGGTAATCATTAGTGGCATCAGTACAGTGCAGTAAGGCATATGCCAAGTTCAACAGAATGCTTGGTTGCATTGGCAGGGGCTTCCCTAGTAGGGTGCAGAGGTGGCCTTATTCCTCTACACATTCTGACACATTAGTTGGCCCATGCCTTTTGACTACAGGCAGTTTATTGCTACTCATCCTGTTGTAAGTTATGTTATTTTGAACTATGTATGCCTGTTACATTGTTTAGTTCTTTGGAAACCTCCCAGGTCATTCCTGAAAATCGGCATTTCAAACCCCAGGCAATCTTACTGTATTCTGAGTTATGCAGTATGGTCTTACCATAGGACTGCCCCAGAGCTGAAATGGTTAATAGAACCTATGCAAATTATGGAATGCTAGGCTCGAGTTCGGCTTTCAAATCACTGTCCCTGGTAAACAACTCTAAATCGTCAGATTCTTTACTCTGCTTGCCTCAGTAAGATGTCTCTGGAGAACTCTCCTTCATCGCTTGAAGAAACTTTATTTTCTAAGTTATTTTATCAGTAAAATTATTTTATTTGGCATTCTTTTCACTGCCCTTGGTTTCAGGAAGTAATTGTTTAGATTTTTAGTTAGAAGGGTAAGTAGTCATTTTTCTTCCTGGTTCCTTAACTGGGAGAAAACCGACATATCCCTCTTATGCATCCCCCAGGGCTACAGTGTCTTTACAGATGACACAAAGATCTGCAACAGAGTTGATACACAAGGTGGGGTAGAAAGAATGAGAAGGGACTTGGCAAGGTTGGAGGAATGGTCAGATGTATGGCAGCTTAGATTCAATGCTAAGAAGTGCAAGGTAATGCACCTGGGAAACAAAAACCAAGGGGAAGAGTACACAATGCGGGGTGAGATACTAACAACAACAAAAATGGAAAGGGATCTGGGGGTAGTCATATTACATGACCTAAAGGTGGGCAAGCAATGTGAGAGGGCAGTAAGGAGGGATGGTGGGATACTGTGATGCATAGGGAGAGCATCACCAGTAGAAAACAGGAAGTTGTTATCCCTCTGTACAGACAGTTGCTGAGACCCCATCTGGAGTACTGCATGCAGTTCTGGAGACCCAGTCTCCGCAAAGACATAGGCAGGATGGAGGCAGTCCAGAGGAGAGCAACTAAAATGGTGCAGGGTCTGCACTGGAAGACATATGAAGAGAGACTTAAGGAGCTTAATATGTATAGCTTCGAGGAAAGAAGGGAGAGGGGGGGGACATGATAGAAACTTTCAAGTACCTCAAGGGAATCAACAAAGTCCAAGAGGGTAGCATCTTTCAGAAAAAGAGGTGTGCAAGAACAAGGGGGCACAATTTGAAGATGGGGGAGGCGGCTCAGAGGTAATGTTAGTAAGTATTTTTTCACAGAGAGGGTTGTGGATGCATGGAACAGCCTTCCGGAGGCAGTTGTGGAGTCAAAAATGGTGGTGGAATTCAAGCATGCATGGGACAGTCATAAGGCAGTTCTAGGGGGTGGGGGTAGGAAGAAGTAGGCTGTTGGTTAACTAGGATCTGCAGCTTATCCATTAGGTAGGGAAATGGGCAGACTGGGTGGGCCAAAGCGGTTCTTATCTGCCGTCAAATTCTATGTTTCTATGTTATAAAATGTGTCATTTATTTGTGTTTTAGTTACATTTTGTTCCGACTTTGTTCTGGTTAGTTAGTTGAATTTTACTGGGATAACCCCTGGTCAGTGGGTAATTTCAACCGGGGTAACTCCTGGTCTTTATATTTTTATTTGAAAACATTTCCAGGGTAACTGTTGTTCCGGATTCAATAACCAGAAAAAAAGATTTTTTTTATTTTTCTTTGTGATATCTGGGTCATGTCACAGAAACCAAAAAAGAGAACAGGACCCACTGGTTTCCAGCACTGTACCAAGTATGGGGAATTGTTTGCAAAGGCAGATCCTCATTTGGTTTGCTTGTTCTGTCTGGAGTCTGACCACTTACAGACAGACTGTGAAATCTGCCCTAATTTTCCTCAGTCTACTCTTGATCGGAGGTTGAAAAGACTGAAGGAAAAATGGCTGAAAAGGCTGCTAACCCGGCCGCCGAGCAACCAGACGAACTAGAGGGGCTGCCCTGTGACAGGGGCGATAGCTCTGCTAAAAAACGTACTGCAGAAAAGGCCACTGAACCAGCCATCATGGTTAAAAAGAGGAAGGAAAAGCACCAGGAACTGCAACCAAAGCAAACTGCGGTTCCTTCTGCTGAAGAGATCGCTAACTTGATCAGAATAATTCAGTATCTGCAATCCCTGGTTCCGGTTGGGAAGCAACCGGTTTCCCAAATTCCCGGTTCAAACTAAACCCTGGTTTAACAGACCAAAGTGGGAATCCTCTTGGGAATGATGACTTTGGGATGGAGCCTGGTGATGAGGATGAAGATGAGGATTATGGGGAGCCTATTGATCCAGACATTTCCCCTGATTCTCATAGACCAGATTCCCTTGACAAGGGAACCGAGGATTTTACTTCATACTTTGCTTTCATGAAGCAAGTGTCTCAGTCCCTCGACCTCCCATCCCAGGAAGATATAGAAGATGAGGAGGAAGAGGATTATAAAGAAATGCTGGATGTCCCAGCATCAAAAAGTTGCTCCTCTCTCTTCACAAATCTTTAAGAAAGCAGACCATGAAGGTGCTGCAAACCCCTACTTCTGTTCCACCCACAGACAGGAAGGCGGACAGAAAGTATTGGGTAGCCAAGACTGGGGCTGAATTTCATTTTGGGCATCCCAGTCATGAAGGTGTGGTACAGACTGCAGCTTGTGACAAAGCTGGCATCCCTCTGGCCTCCTACCCTCCAGAAAAAGATTCTAGGAGGGTGGATTCCATTGCAAAGAAAATTTATCTGAGATCTTCCCTGCCTATTAGATAGGCAACTTACATGGCCTATATAGCCAGGTACCAAAAAAATATGTGGTTCACAGTCCTAGAGATTGCCAAGGCAGCACCTCCTCCCATGGCTGCCGACCTGGAGGAAGTTGCTAAAAGGGGAACTGAAGCCTCTAAAACACAATTCAGGATGGCAGTGGATGTTAATGACACTGCATCCAGACAAATGGCATCATCTGTGTGACTAAGGAGGTTTGCCTGGCTCAGGGCTACAAACCTGACTCAGAACACTCAGAACAAGGCCATGGGTTTCCCTTGTGACCCAGTGTATCTGTTTGGAGAGCAAATAGAGGCATATATGAAAAAAATGGACAAGTACAAAGCTGCCTGCAAAAGTGCAGCAGCTAAGGAGAGGGCTTCCACTCCCCAGGAGGATCATGCAAGGGGTGGCAGAGGTAGAACCCCTTACAGGCCTTTCTTTCAACCTCAAGTCTTTCCCCAGTACCAGCCATGGGGATACTTCAGAGGCAGGGGCAGGAGGGGTAGTGGCCACACCAGCGCCACTGTCCAGCCAGTAACTCAGTCCAAACAGACTCCCTGAGGGGACTGTTTGGGTCACCTCCCCAATTCCAGTAGGGGGCAGGCTGGCCCACTGCTTCCAGGAGCGGAGAAATATCACCACAGACAAGTGGGTCCTGGAAGTAGTGGGCTAAGGACTTACTGTCAGCTTCAAGGCTTTGCCAAGGCTGAGGTCAAGAGCTCCCCTTCAAATCCTCTTCCCCATCAGAAATAGCTCTGCTGGAAAAGGAAGTTTCATGTCTAATGCTGCTAAAGGCCATGGAATCAGTCCCTCTTTCCCAGAGAGGAAAGGGATTGTATTCCAGGTACTTCCTTACAACAAAGAAAACAGGGAAGTGGCAACCCATTCTGGATCCCAGATACTTAAATAAGCATCTGACAAAACCAAAATTCAAGATAGTTACCCTGGCTACCATTCTCCCTACTCTAAGGCAGGGGAATTGGTTAGCATCATTAAATCTCAAAAACGCCTACTTTCACATCCCAATCAGAAGGTCACACAGAAAGTACCTCAGAGTCAGGCTGCCATCCAGTCACTACCAATTCAGGGCAATGCCTTTCAGATTGACATCTGCTCCAAGGGTGTTCACAAAGTACCTGGCTGTGGTAGTGGCAAACTTAAGGCTACAAGGGGGTGGCAGTGTTCCCCTACCTGGATGACTGGCTCATAGCAGGCAAGTCACACCGGCTAGTGAGGGAGTCTCTGTTACTAATAAAAAACACTCTCCCTTCTCTGGGGTTCTTAGTGAACCACAAAAAGTCTGTACTAGAACCAGTTCAGCTACTAAAGTTCATAGGGTCAGAACTGGACACAAAGAAGGGAATGGCTTTCTTACCCCAAGACAGGGTGGACAACCTTATCCAGATAGCCAGTTCCTTCAAACTTTATCTCTCCCAGGCCAGCAAGGCACTTCCTACAGTTGTTAGGCCACATGGCAGTCTCCACAGCCACTGTGTTAGGCTCCAGGTTCCAGATGAGGGACATCCAATTTCACCTAAGGGAACACTGGTCCCAAAAGAGAGACTCTCTTTCAAAACTAGTTCCAGTGACAGTCACTCTTCTCCAAGCCCTGCAGTGGTGGCAGGAAAGGAGCAACCTCAGACAAGGAGTACCCTTTCTGCAACAGGTCCCTTCTCTGGTGCTAACCACAGATGTATCCCAGCTGGGGTGGGAAGCACATCTGGGGGACCACACTGCACACAGTTTATGGACAAAGCAGGAATCTCTCCTACATATCAACCTGTTAGAACTCAAGGCAGTTCTTCTAGCTCTTCAGTCATTTGCCATTCAGATCACAGGAAAGGTGGTCCAGGTCAGAACAGACAACACAACCACCATGTACTACATAAACAAAGAAGTGGACACAAGGTCAACTCCTCTGTGCACAGAGGCAATGAAAATTTGGACCTTGGCATACTACCTAAACGTATCCCTCTCAGCTGTCCATCTGCCAGGAAAGGACAATGTCTTGGCGGATGCTCTCAGCAGAAAAAAAACAGAACCACCATGAGTGGTCACTGAATACACAGGTCTTACAGACCATTTTCAGGAGATGGGGCACCCCAGTGGTGGATATGTTTGCAGCCCCAGACAATCACCAGCTCCCTCAGTATTGCTGCAGGCCCTCTTTCAAGGGCACAATTCCTCTGGATGCACTTTTGCAGGATTGGACAGGGAGGTTCCTCTATGCCTTTCCTCCTTTTCCTTTGTTACTGAAAGTACTAAAAAAACTCAGGCTTCAACCAGCCTCAATGATCCTCATTGCTCCAGATTGGGCCAGACAGCCTTGGTACTCCATGCTCCTATCATTGTTAGTAGCCAAGACGATTGGTCTCCCTAGGAGGTAAAATCTACTATTGTCCTCACAGGGCAGGATCATGTATCCCAACCTGCAGTCCCTCAGACTCAAAGCATGGCTCTTGAAGACTTATAGTATGCAGATTTGCATCTCTCAGAAGGGGTCATGGATATACTGAGAGTTTCCAGAAAGCCTTCTACCAAGAAAACCTACGTCTCTAAATGGAAAAGATTTTCTTTTTGTTGTAAGGGTAAAGGCTTGGACCATGCCCAAGCTAGCATTTCTATAGTCTTGGACTATATGGCCCATTTGCACTCCACAGGTTTAACTGTTTCCACCCTGACAGTGCACTTGGCAGCTGTTTCAGCTTATTTATCAGCAGGTAAGGCTTCCTCATTGGTCTCGAAGCCAGTGTTTAAAAAGTTTTTTAAGGGATTATTACATTTGCACCCACCACACAGGGAACCTACCCCCATGTGGGATCTGAATATCTGCATTGCTCAGCTTATGCAGCCCCTATTTGAGCTCATGTCTTCAGCAGATCTCAAATATGTGACTTGGAAAACAGTGTTTCTGGTCACCATTACCTCTGCCAGAAGGATCAGTGAACTCCGGGCACTGTCTACAGAGCCTGGTTATATTGCAGTCCATAGAGACAAGGTAGTTGTGAGAACTAACAGAAAGTTTTTACCAAAGGTGGAATCAGACTTCCATATTAACCAGTCTATTACCTTACCAATTTTCTTCACAGATCATTCCACTTCAGGTAAGCAGCATAGGTTGCACAGCCTGGATGTGAAAAGGGCAGTCAGCTACTATCTTGACCACACAAAGGTCACAGACAGGATCAAACCCAGCTCTTCCTTACTTATGGAAAGGTGGGAAAAGGAAAACCTGCCACAAAATGATCCATTGCTAGATGGATTGTAGCCTGTATTCAGTTCTGCTATAGCAAGGTGGGTAAGGAATCACCTGCAGGCCTCAGGGCCCATTCATCTAGGGGTACTGCAGCCTCTCTAGCAGCTGCTAGAGATATCCCCTTAGTGGATATTTGCAAAGCTTCAACTTGGAAGACAGTCCACATATTCACAAAACATTACTGTTTGGATGTCTAGGCCAGAGGTTATGCCAGGTCTAGCACAGCAGCCCTGCAGAGCATGTTTCCTAAATAGGTTATAGGCCCACCTCCAAAGGCACTGCTTGGTAATCTGCATAAGTCAGAATACAGTAAGATTTTCTGGGGTTTGAAGAAAAAATTACTCATCTTAGTAATCTTGTTTCTTCTAAGGGAATCTTACTGTATTCTGAGCTCCTTCCCTACCTCCCTTCCTCCCCTACTAGAAACCTATGGTCACTGCATTACAGCTGTGGTGGAGTTGTTGCAAACCTGGGGTTATATAATGTTTTTGTTTTTGGGCATCTGTGACTTGAGTTTTTGGTGATGCCACTCTCAAAAGTTTTTCAAAGAAGGGGTGATTCTTTTATTCATACTTTCTGGGTATTAGGGAGGGTTGTGATTATTATTATTACGATTAGTGGGAAACTGCTTAGTGCATGCTTCGTAGGAATCTGACAGTTTAGAGTTGTTTACCAGGGACAGTGATTTGGAAACCGAGCTCGAGCCTAGCATTCCATAATTTGCATAGATTTGATTAACCATTTCGGCTCCAGGGCAGTCCTATGGTGAGACCATACTGCATAAGTCAGAGCACAGTAAGATTCCTTTAGAAGAAACAAGATTACTAAGGTGAGTATTTTTTTCTTCTCTGTCTAGTGTGCTTACCCAGTCAATAAAACTAAAATAAATAACTAAACCCTGGCAATGCCACACCTGAAGTACTGTGTGCATTGTTGGGGCCCTCATCTTAAGAAAGATGGAGATTACCGAGGAGAGGGAAAAAAAGCTGAAGAGGGCTACTAAAATGATACATGGCATGCAGGTACAGTCCTACAAGGAAAGGTTGAGTGGGCTAAACCTGAATTCTTTTGAGGCCAGAAGGTAAAGGGAAGATATGAGAGAAACATTTAAGCACCTCAAGGAGTCAACAAAGTGCACTTTCAGAAGCTGTTCAAATGCAAGGAAGGGACCTGTACCTTAGTAGAGGTCAAGGAACCCGTACCCTAGTACAGATCCCTTCCCTGCATTTGAACAATTGCTAAAATGCATACAAATTTACCAGGGGTAGATTCTGGAGAGGTGCAAGGAAATATTTCTTCACAGAGAGTGGGTGGTGGACAACTGGACTAGCTTGCCAAGGGGAGAAGTCGAGGCAGAGACAGTGAAGGGATTCTGGTGGGTGTGACAAGCATAAGAGGCTAGTTACAGTGGGAGCAAGAGAGGTCAGTAGGGATAAACCTGTGGAACAGACTAAGCTGCTTAGAGGGTGGTCAGACTTAGCCTTCCCAATGATATGGTGAGTGGCAGTAGACAGGATCACATCAGACTGGATGGCCCGATGGTATTTGTCTGCTTGCAATCATCTATGTTTCTATGAAACTGAAATACTCCATGGCAACCTTTTTGTAAATCTGTGAAGTGCTTATCCTCTTACTACATTGTCTGACTCCACTATAGCCTCAGTTCAGCAGCAGCCAGCAGAGAAAGAGATCTCTCTCTCTCTTTCTCTCTTCCATGGCTTGCTGCACGCTGAGTTGCATAATCATGGTCATACCCTATAACATTATAGGGTACGGCTGTGATTCTGTTTGTCTTGTCTCCATTTGTGTGAAATCTAGTAAAATCTGTTTTCATGTCAGCGAACAGTCAGTGACAGTGAAGGGATTAGCAATAAACTTCTGAAATATTCAACACCAACAATTTATATGTACCTGTCTGTAACCTTTAACCTATCAGTCAGTATCTGCACTGTCCCTACAGCATGGAAAACTATACAGGCAGTGTCCATTTTAAATCTGGCCCAAGAAACTGCATTTTTAACTATAGGCCTATATCCCTCCTCCCCGTAGTATCCACATTATTGGAGAAGCTGATAGCTAAACAATTAAACACATATTCAGCCAATCATACCCTTTTTAACCCCAATTATTCTGGTTTTCATAAACTCCACAGTACCCACTGCTGTGACCAAAGTCAGCAATGGATTTCAGATGGATATTTATTTATTTATTACAGTCTCGAAATTTGACATACCTTTGAGTCTGAGACTCATTTACAAATGTTCCACATCCACAAGAAATCATAACAATCAGCTAAATACAACAATGTAACAAAAACATGACATGGATATACCAAAACAACAAAAAACAATCAGAGCAGTCATATCAGACTTTGTCAAAATTGACAAATAAGACTCAAAATTAGATACCAGGATAAAAGCTAAGATAAAACACAATAATGTATCAGTATGTGATAATAGGCAGTCAAGAATAACTTTGTCAAAGTCAGTAGGGTAACATGGGTCAGCCAAGACAAACAAAAAGGAGCAGTAAAAAAGGGGAAAGAGGGAGGAGGGGGAATAGGTGGAAATCAGAATTCAGGAGCTACAGATTGAGGTGAAGTAGAGAGGAAATATGTCGAGAGAGGTACTGGGGGTGTGTGGCCAACTGCCTAGCTAAGAAGACATGCTCTCATACAGCTCCCTTTTCAACATTCACTTATAACTATATTTTTGCCATCTTTTGTTAGTACTGAAGTTTTAAATCATCTGGATTAGATTCGGGAAGTAAAGATATACCAGAGGACCTGAAATATTAAGATGGATAGAAAGAACACGGAACAAAAGGCCAATTTCTTTGCTCCACATGGCGGGGCCGTAAAGCCTCCATCTACATTGGCTTCCCTGCTGACTGCAGACCAGACCAAAGATGAATCCGGCTCAGCGACGCTAGAATCGCTATAAACAGCAGTGCTGAATTTAACAAAAAACATTCAGCAGATGGACAAAAACATGGATGCTTACCAAGATAGAATAATTCAAGAGGAACAGAGGAAGGCCTAGTAGAAATGACCAAGGTGGCCGAAAGAACCTCAGAGAGAGCCTAAGCATCAACGGCAACATGCATCAAGGAGCAAGCTCTACTGCGCTCATGGCTGGAACACCTGGAAAGCACAACGAGAGCTGCAAATGTTAGGATTATTGGGCTACAGGAAGGCATAGAAGGGGATGATCTGACCAGCTTTTTGACCACTTGGCTCTCAGAGACCTTGGGCTTGCAGGAAAAGGTGATTCATGCATACAGGGTCAATCTTCGGCAAGTGATTACATCAACGGAGGGCTCCAGAACAGTAATGCTTGTTACTACCTCCGTAGCGGTTCGAGACTGTATTCTCCGGGATGTATGGGCTAGAAGGAGTACAGAGCTGAATGGGGCCAAAGTTCTTTTCTTCCCTGACTTGTCATATGCAACCCACATGAAGCGGAAAAGTTTTGACATAGTGTGGTGCCGACTGAGAGAACTCGGGGTCCCAAACAATCTTTTTTTTTTTTTTGCGCCTCCCATTCTTCCGGGCTGCCCACTCCTTCAGGTCTCTATTGCCCCTCCCGACTGCCTGCCCTGACTCCCACACTGGCTACCAACCTCACATGGCAGTCCCCCCGGGTAACCCAGCATATCCCTTCGCCGGACGGGTCCCCCTCCTCCGAGGGGGAAAGCACCGGTGGGGCGTCCAGTGCACTATTTTATTGGCCCGGGGTATTGCTGAGGTGTGTTGGTCATGGGATCGGTGGCAGCGGAGGACATAGAGACCGTCATCTGGCCAGCCAGGAAGCATTTTCCTGGTTTTCTGTGGGGGAGTGACGTCCTGACGTCAAGGCATACGCCGACGTCTGTCACTCCCCCTTGAGCACCGTACCCAGGTGTCACTGCTGTGCTCCCAGCCTCCGCCAGGAGTCAGTATGTGCCAGTGTGCATCCCCACCCTCCCCCAGAGATGGAGAGCTGTCCCAGATGCTCCATCCTTCTCCTGGCCGCCCTCCAGCAACCCGAGTCCGTTCCCAACCTGGGTCGCCAGCGTCACAGACGGGAATCCAACTTGCTCCAAACAATATTTTAATGCCAGCCCATCTACATGTTTCAGTTGGAAGGAGGGCCTACATCTACACCAACCTGAAGGAAGCCGTCAAATTAGCGGAGAAATTGGAAGTAGAGGAGGCAGCTCAAGAAAGAGATTTATCCTCAGAATCAGAATTGGAGGACACATACATAGCCCTAGTGAGTAGGGAGACCTCTTGTCTACATGCAAACCTTTTTGTTCCCAAATATTTAATGCCCCATGAGGGCTTGGATGTTTAATCTGGGTCTTGTTAATGCAGTCGAGTACTCTAAGGGACAATCTGTGGTTTCTCTTCTTTTTTGTTTTTTCTCTCCTTGTTCCTGGATTAAGCTTGAGCTGGACAAATTTATACATCTCTCACTGGGACTATAGAGTATTCTGGTAATAAATATTATTTGCCTTGTTTTCTGGTGGAGTGATTTTGAGGGGCTGGGTGGAAGTCTTCTAAGGGACATTGAACTAAATTAATAGTCTTTTATCTGTTTTTTTTTTTGGATGTTGAGGGAGCGAAATGGGAGAGATTATGTAGTTAGAATTGCAGAGCTCAAGCTATGGGGGTAGCAACCCTATTATACTGAATTTAGAAGTAAATATAACGTGCTAGTTTAAACAGTTTAAAGCATTGGCAGTGTTAGCCATTTGGTTAATAAGAAAATTTATTATAAGTATGGTATTCCTCCTCATCTTGTACCAAAAGTAACAATGTGTCTACTATCTGCATATCATTTTTATGTTGTGAACATATGATTGTATTGCATTGTACAGTTATGTGTGCTATTATTGCATAAAACCTATAAATAAAAAAAATAAAAAAAGAGAGAGGTACCTATGGGGAGGGGGGAGTGCAGAGGGAGGAGGGGAGAAGTGGGGAGAGTGGCAGCTGTTTAGCAGGAAATAAGGGGATACGTGAGTGTGAAGTAGCTTAAGTTTGGCAGTCGCAGTGGTTGAGAGAAAGAAAGTACTGTCTGAGATTGCGTTTAAACTGCCCTAACTTGGAGGTAGTTTGCACATCAAGAGGGAGATCAGATAGTCAGGTGGGAGCTCTGTAGAGAAAGGCCCGCTGCGCTTGATTAGTCCAACAGAATGGGGCCTGATAGGTAGGTCTAGTTGCGCTTCTCCTCCCTCAAGGATTGGTTACTGGGGTAAGGAGGTGTTGTGTTGTTGGAGGGGTTAGACCCATACTGATCTTCTTACCTAGTAGATAGGTCTGGTACATGATATGGACTCTGGCTGACTTATAGGAGCAGTTTTCTTGACCTGTCCATAGCATCTGACACCCTTGAGCATATCTTGCTCTTGGACAGCTTGAAACACCTAGGGCTTGACTGCAGTGCTGTGAACTGGTTAAAAAACTGTCTCTATGGCAGATACCGGTTGGTGTCATCAAGGACGGGTGGTATCTAGGATGTTACCGATGACAAGAGAGGTCCCACAGGGCTCCATACTTGGACTTATGTTCTCATTATTTATAAACAACTTAGATGTTCGGGCACCTCAGGGTAATGTGCCACTTTCCACAGATGAATTACACTGATGAACTGTACTCTAGTGCAGTGGCTCTCAGGTTGATTTGGTTAAATCACACCTGCAGGTACAGTAGGTTTCAACAATGTGCAGCACTTCTTGGCCAAGAGAAGCCTGGTCTTAAACTTCAAAAAGACCCAGGTCATGTTATTTGGCAGGGAACCTAAGACTGGAAACTACAGTATGATATCAATCTGAACATTTGCTGCTTTTGATGGTTCTATTACAGAACAAGTCCACTGCTACAAATACCTGGGAATCTGACTAGTCCCTAGCCTCAAATGGGAGTTGTACATAAACTGTCTAATCCACAAGAGTGGGTAAAATTAGACTAGTTGCATAGAGTAGGCATAAGCACAGCCTCTAAAAGCCTCTAAAAGGATGCGTGACTCAGTTTGGTAAGTTATAGCATCCTCTCACTCCTTGACTATGATGGTTTTATTCATGGAAATGTATCCAAAACACTCCTCACCAAGTTAGATTCAGTTTTTCACAGGCTTGGGAATTTCATACTATCCTCACTCCTGTGACAATAACTGCTGTGCTCTGTATAAGGAGTTGTGTTGGACACCCCTGTATGCTTGTAGGCAATTACCTAACAAATGTTATGTACAAGTGTGTTGCCTGAGAGGCCACCCAGTATATCCTGGACCTATAATACTCAAGGTCAAGAACAGTAGGCCATACTTGTGCTAGGCTGCTTGTATTGAAATCCAATTTCCACAAAAAAACACAGGGAGAAAAAGCTTTGCCTTCTCAGATCCCAAATGTTGGAACAAGTTATTCAGTAACAGAAGGTCTTGCTCCAGTCCATTGCGATCATGGATGATCCTTACATATAGACTAATACGCAATGTTCCCCTATCAGGCATACATTGCCTAGATACTGTACATGACTGAATTAGTTTATGTGTTACAGACCACATCATTCTTGTAATAAGAGAGGTAATTTAAATTTTTGTAGTCTACTGGTTTATAACTTGTGCCTTTTACTGTTTAAATGTTACTGTTCGTATACTGCATGCCAACTTGTGTATTCATTGCAACGGCTCTGCATTCATTCTGACTGCAACACCATTCAATTTAATTAAAAAAATGTGAGAAATGGGTGTAACACCCTGATAAGACCAACAAAATATAAGTATTAGAAAACAAAAGCTGAGACTACTACTGATCCAAAATCTTACTGGGACCTCTTGAAAAATGTTGAAAACCTTGTGAACTCTAAACCACAAATAAAATACTGTAAATGCAAGGCAATAGTAATTAATAGTAATTATAGCAATCCAAGAGGCATAACAAATATGTTAAATACAGTAATTATTTGTCTCTCTCTCACAGTTATTGAAATTCCAGATCAAAGTGTGGAGTAATAGAAATCTTAAATCAAAACTAAAGACGTTTTGAAATCAATAAACAATCTAACCCCAAAATAGATCTGGTGGACTGGATAAAATAGAAACTAGATTTTTATTAGATTTTGAAATTGTGGCACCAGATGTATTGTTTGTTCAATTGGAATTGGAAGGATGGACACTTTCATGCGATCCTAAAGCAGACCAAAGTAATCCAAATTCCAAAAGGATGGAATACTACAAACCCTACTAATTACATCTGTTTGCACTTAGTTCTTTTTTTTTATTTTGAACAATATTCGCTCTATGTTGCTACCTACTTGTATGTACCCATTACTTTGACTACTTCTAAAAATGTACTGTTATTGTATTTTCAGAAGTTTGTTTTGTATCCTCCCGGGTCGTGTCTGAAAATAGTCATTGTTATGGCTAGTGCACCTACCCAGTAAACAAAAACTAAATAAATAAATAATACCATTTCAGACAAGCTTAGAATAGGTTTTTCCATGAGCACTGCACTCACCAATTTTATGAGTCTTGTAGATACAGCTGTGGATGGGAGGAGGCATGTGAGTGTGGTGTTCACGAATATTTTCACAGCCTTTGACTTTGAAGACCACACCTTGATTTTAACTTGATTAACAAACATAAGAATAGCCCCTGTTACTAATATTTAGCTTGAATTGCATCTAATTGACCAGTCTCAAACGGTAACGATGGATGATAATTTGTCTGGGTTTTAACCTCTAGCTAGGGGTGCACCCCCAAGGATCAATCCAGGGCCCCTTTTGTTTTGGTTTTAGTAAATTTGTTTCCAGGCAGTATTACAATGAATTACATTAGCATCTATGCAGACGACACTGTCTTGACTGCTGCTGCCAACTCCAATAATAATTGACACAAAATTTGCAGGAAGATTTTGCAAACCTACAACAGCGGTTTGAAAACTCAAATTAGTTTTAAACCAGAAAAAGACCCAAGTAATGGCTTTCCATGGTCACCAAACCCATAAAATAAGTAAACAATCTAATATTATGGAAATGTATACTCTTCAAGGAACACAAGTAGAAACAGTGCCTGAATAGATACTTGGGTATAACAGTTGATAACACCTTATATTTTGCTACTCATATAAATTACTTGTCTAAGAAACTGAGTGCCTGTATTGGGGCACTATGCAGATTTGCACATTGTTAAACCTTGCAGGCTAGAGAAAAAATAATATACTAGCTCATACTTCCGAGCACTTAGTATAGAAGTGCTGTATGTGAAATGCTAACAAAATAATGTTACAGGACACACATCAGACATTATATCAAAAGTTATTAAGATTTATTTTCATGTGTCCACTAAAAAGAACATCACTGAAATATATACCAACAATTAAACTGAGATTCACTTGAAGTAAGAAGAAAAAAGATATGATTAATGATGTTGTTTAAAGTAAAAATGAAGAATTCACCTGTGACTCTTAGTGGACAACTGAAAAATACAAATCAATTGCATGTCTTTAGGGAAGTCCAAAACCACAGACTACAGATTCCATTAGTCAACAATAACTATGGTACCTGTATGTTGAGCATGAGTATGGAACAATGCTGTATGTTATCAATAAAATGAGATAACGTATCACCAAAAGAGTTTAAAATTGCACTATATGTTGAATTTCTAACAGTTTGTTTTTATACTTAAAACTGTACTTGAAAAATGTTGTTTAAACAATCTTTTTGTTTCTTTTTTTTGTAACCCCTGGTCTTTTGTGGAACACATTTATTATTAGGACAATCTCGACAACAGAATTTTGTTACTCTTGTGATCCTGTATGAATAATAATGATTTTACCTATCTACCACTGTAAATGAGTGTCTGCTCAATGGTCTAGTTTCTCTTTCAGTGATCTTGAATAAACTGATTGATTGATTGATTGATTGAAAAGCTCTTTCCCAGGTCCATATAATTAAATCTTTTCACCTGAATGTAATGTTTCATGCCTGTAAATGGGCCATGTGGCCCACTATACCAGCCTAGTGATCAGTCAGAATCAAACTAAAATGTGGGATTTTTGCTTAACACTGTCAAGAAAGGTTTACAGTTGATAAGTTTTGCATTGGCAATGTTTTCAGTGCTAGCCTCAACCATCTGAAATAATCCTGCTTGCCGATCATCTTTCTCAAACTTTTATTTTGTAGAGTCGCTCTTTAGTCGGTTCTCAAGGATTTGAACGCACACATGTTCAAATTCTTCTGCGCAGTAGTCCTCATCCAAGTTAATGTTTTCAGTGTGGGTTACACTCCTTTTAGTAAATGTTTCTTTGGAGCTTGTATCTAGCTTAAATGTTATCCCATCATCAGAGACCGTCTTGACAGTGTGCAACTACTCTTGCAGGTGTTTGTCACAGATTATTGGGCTTCAAATGATTTTGTCTGGGGTTCCCAGGTGCTTCTGGAGTTTAAGCTGGACTCAGACCCCAAGCTGTTAATAAGACTACTAGTGGATGGAGGATGAGGGAGAACATGAGGGGTGTCAAGAAATCTCCCTGGAATATGCCTCACTGAATTTTGGTATTTGGAATGATGCTTTGGCCCTTATCATGATTTAGGCTTAGGGTGATTTTGTTACATTGTCCTAATCAATAATCAACTACTCCTAGGAAGTCAATGTGGACTAATTGCTACTCGAGCAAATTTTATTTTAAATTCTATAAAAAAATCCTTTATTAGTAGACAGGAACCATGTGTCCTTGAATTATACAATGCCTGTATTAGACCACACATGTATTACAGAGCAGCCTTATGGGCACCATTTATGTCAAAAGATATTAAACTATTGGAAGGAGTCCAAAGGAAAGCTACAAAATTTATTTATTTTATTTTATTTATTTTATATTATTTAGCTTTTGTTGACCGGGTAAGTGCACTAGACAAATCCTGCCTATTTTCAGGCACGACCCGGGGGAGGGGGATACAGATGAATGCCAACTGACCTTGAACCAGATTAAGCTGTTGGTGGTATTTTTAGTGAATGAAGGAAATTTGGCCAGGACACCGGGGAAATTCCCCTACTCTTTTCGATAAGTGCCATGGTATCTTTAACATCCACCTGAACTACCACCAATCCAGGCAGATGGGACCTCGGTTTAACGTCTCATCCGAAAGACGGCACCTCAGAAGTGCAGCACCCCTCTCATGCTGCACTACAGTGTCAGTACTGGGATATTAACCCAAGTGCCAGATGTGGGAACTGAACCCACAGCCCTATGATCTCCCAGCCTCAGAGGCGAGTGTGCTACCTACTGAGCCACTGACATTGAAATTAATTCCAAAATTGAGAAATCTAGACTATGAGACCAGATGTAGTGAGTTGAATTTATACTCATTAAATATTAGGCGTACTGTATAAGAGGGGACCTATTATTTCTCTATAATATACTCCAAGATGAACATCTAAAGCAGGAAAGTGGGATTAAATATGCTTCCAAACTAATTGAACTATGATGTAATACGTCAGTTATTTGTACAATGAGCATTGAAGAATAAAAGAAAATTTTTCTTTTCCATTAGGTCAACAAAACAATGGAATAAGTTGCCACAATCAGTAGTTGGTTGAAATACCATGGAACAGTTTAAAAATAACTTAGATAAATATCTACAAAATTGGGTTAGTAACTGAATTTCCCACATAGTGTGGGAGGTAGACTTGATGGGTCATATTGCCTTCTTCTACCTATAAAAACCGTGTAAACCATGTACAAACCATGTAATTCATATTGGGAGCCTAAGGAAGTTGATGAGAATGGGGCATTTTCCATATACTTTAGATATTCAAGGATCTAGCAACATGGGATACTATAACATGCTTTTTGTCATCTATCCATACTATACCAAGATTGCATTCCTTCTAGAAGCTCTCCATTAATGGCTTTATTCAGCCTTTGTCTACATTCCAGTATATACTGTAGGTTATATTTTGTGATTGAGAATGTTATTGAAAAATAGTTTGCCTAGAGATTTGTAGGGTCTGATTTGATCAGAAGGAATGTGTTGCAATTTATTATCCAGGTGGGTGTTAGCCCATGTCATTTATATCTTTGGTTTTTACAGTTACCCAAGTATGAGTACAGATCTGTTATTACCTTTAGCCAGGTGTTGGGCATGACATTTGGACATGGAATTCAAGTTGGGAGACTTCTTTATCTTTACGTCTATCTCTTAAGGTGTGACATGTTTCTGTCTTGGTGGTACTGCCTACAAGTTTGGGGCTTCTGAGTACTCATTAGTCAAGTCAAGTCAAGTCACATTTATTTAAAAATACGCCCAATCCCAAAGGCTCTGGGCGCCGTACAGAAACTTAACAGCATTTCACACCGTATAATCATAAAATTTACAACAAATTTAAAAACATATAAATAAGCAAAATAAACAAAGTCACACCCCAAAAGCTTGCATAAATAGGAAGGTCTTCAGGTGAACCTTGAAGGCAATTATAGTGGGGGCCTCCTAACTACTGCTGGCAAGAGTTCCAAAAGCGGGCAGCAACACTAAAGGCTCAGTCGCCTGCAGATTTTAACTCGCTTCTTGGAACATTTAGGAGGCCACCACTAGAAGAGCGGAGATTGTGGAAGCGAAGAAGGTACCAGGAGATCTGACAGATAACCAGGGCCCTGTCCGTAGGGGCCTTATAGGTGAGAAACCCACCTTGAAGAGCACTGTCCACCTGACAGGCAGCCAGTGCAATTCGTGCAACACAGGGGTAATATGACAAAATTTACCTTGCCCAGACAAAAGCCGGGCAGCAGTGTTTTGCACTAGCTGCAGTCTGCGGAGAGAGCCCCCAGAGACCCCGAGATAGAGAGCATTACAGTAATCAAGCCTAGAAGTGACAAAGGCATTTATCAAGGTAGGGAGGTCCAGAGACGGAACAAGGGGCTTAATCCTGGCAATGTTTCTAAGATGGAAAAAACAGGAACGTACCACAGAAGAAATTTGAGCCTCCATGGACAAATTCCTGTCAAGAATCACACCAAGATTTTGCACCCAAGGGGAGGCCATCAATGACGCAGCTCCTAGCACAAGTCCAGTTGCCGAGTCAGAGGCCATCCCATCACAAACTCTGTTCGACTCCACTACCAGTACCTCAGTCTTGTTGGGGTTCAGTCGTAGCCAGCTGGCTGCCATCCAGTCGCTAATCTCAGCCAGACAGATATTTAACATGTCCACTGCGTTTGATATTCCTGGGGCAAAGGATAAGTATAGCTGAGTATCATCAGCATAGCAATGAAAACTCAGACCATACTTCCTAATGATCCCCCCCAGGGGCAGCATGTATACTGCGAACAACAATGGGGCCAGTATCGAACCCTGAGGGACTCCACACAAAAGGGGGCAGGATGTAGATGAGAAATTTCCCATCACAACCCGCTGTCTCCTATTGGTGAGAAAGGACTCAAACCACTTGATGACATTACGGTGAGTCCCATAACTCCCTCAGATGAAGAAGCAACACACAATGGTCCACAGTATCAAATGCTGATGAGATCGAGGAGAACAAGAATTGTCTTGTCCTCGATCTCTAGCCCTGAGGAGGTCATTTTGCACTCGAACTAACGCAGTTTCGGTGCTATGTTTGGCCTGAAAAGCCGACTGGAAAGGATCATATAACTCGTGAGTTATGAGGTGTTCCTCCAACTGAAGCGATACCACCTTCTCAACAATCTTCCCCAGGAATGGGAGATTGGAGATAGGACGGTAATTTGCCCTGACCTCCGGGTCCAAAGAAGATTTCTTTAAAAGGGGTCTCACCAGAGCCTCCTTCTAGGCATCCGGGAAGACACCCTGACTCAAGGAACACCGGACAATCAGGGCAAACACCGGGCCAACAGAGTCAATGCATCTCATTAAGAAATGCGTTGGCACTAGGTCCAGCTCACAGAAGGTATGCTGGAAGTTGACTGCCACCTCAGTAACCTCACGGACCTCCACTGGCCTAAACTCTCCCCAACTAGGCAGAGTGCACTCAGCACACAACTGGCGACCACTGTCAGCAATGGTATTGCTGGCTGAAGAAACTTCCTGCCGGATCAAAGACACTCTGTCTGAGATAAACCGAGCAAAATCCTCACAATCCTCATTTGAGGAAATTCTTCGAGGCTGGAGACAAACAGGATGGAGAAGTCTGTCAACAGTCCAGAAAAGTGAGGCTGGTCGGTTTCTCCCAGCAGCAATCTCCTGAGACAAAAATGCTATCTTCTTTCGGTTGATTGCCTCCTGATATGCGCAATAATGCGCACGCAGGACCAGTTTGTCCATCTCCAGACAGGACTTCCTCCAGCAGCGCTCTAATCTCCGACCCATCTTCTTCATTTCCTGAGATCTCCAATGTTCTGGGAGACCTCAAATCTCAATTTAGGTCGTACATGGATAGGTGCGAGGGAGTTGATGGTGCCAGATAACACCTTATTATAGGTGTCCACCCCGACATCAACAGCCCCGACGCATGCACCACCCATAATAGATAAGTCAACTGCCGACATAAAACCCTCAGGGGTAAGATCACGTAAAGGACGGCAGCGAGTCATCTCAGCAGGGGAAGAACTTATGGCGGGAGCCCCAAGCTTGAACTTCACCGTGCAATGATCAGACCAAAACACCTGATCAATCACAAGATCAACAATCTCAATTCCAAGTGAGAACACCAGGTCCAACGTGTGGCCATCCCGGTGAGTAGGTGCATCAACAAACTGCATCAGCCCTAATAGGGACATACTTTGCAAAAATTCGCACCTTTGAGCTTTATCCTCGTCCCAGACATTGAAATCCCCCAGAAAAACACATCTGGGGGAATCCAACGTCTCGCCGGCAACAAACTCGGCAAATTCCTGCAGGAAACCCCCCATCGGGCCAGAAGGGCGATAGATGAGGAGAATCCTGCAGCCAATGCCGAGTCCACCACGAATGGCCACACACTCAAAAGAACCCGGGGTTCCCACTGGATGCACGGTGAAGGTCAGGCTAGATCTAAAACAAATGGCTACACCGCCACCCCTGCGATTTTCTCTGGGGCAGTGCACAACGGTATATCCTGGGGGGACTGCAGCCTCAAAAACAGGGCCAGCATCATCTCCCACCCAGGTCTTCATAATGCAAGCCAGGTCAACCAAAGAAACCAAGGCAGCAATAATTGCCGTCTTGTTTCTGATTGACCTGGCATTGCTCAGCAGTGCCGTCAGAGATGTAGAGGGTGGTGTAGCCCCTCTGGTTACCTGACCACTCGGTCTGGTGGTCTCCCTGGAAATGGGCACCAACCACATCTGGCTTCGCCTAGATACCCTAAAAAATCCAGGGCGTCTCCTGGACCTAACTACCTCTATCCTCTATCCTCTATTAGCATGTGTGAAGCTGAATATAGCTTTATTACACATAGGCTCCTGTCTCTTTTCTGTATACACGTTTATGAATTGTGATGCAAAATGTGACCAGATTAATTTATTCTTTTTTTTTGTTGTTGTTGTTAGTGTAATTATTTCTCTTTTATAAGTTCTGTTGTTTGGATTTAATACAAACATGGCTTGGGCAAGGGAAAGGGAACATTTTTTAACCAGGAGTAGCAAAGTAAGCCGAAGCTTGTTTCCAGATGTGACCTGGGAGCACAAGGAAGTTAAGCGACTTGCTCAGGATCACACAGTATGCACCTAGGTGGCTGTGGGATTCAAACCCAGGTCCTCAGAGCCTTAACCCACTGTGCTATACTGCCTCCAGGTCACATGTTCAGGCAGCTCTCAGGAGAAATACTGGCCAACTGCTAAGTGCTAAGGTACCCACAAGCTCATCTAGTTTCAGACCCTGGCAGATGTGAGGGTGCTATTCCCAACACCCAACACATCCTGCAAAACAAGGTCATAAAAGCTAGAAACACGCACACACACATGGATGGGGAACACTGTTGGGAACTGTCACTCCAGGCAGAGGTCACTCCTCCATAGCCCTGAGCACATAAAACTGTGGAACTGGACATTCTCTCTCTCTCTGACCTTTACCTCGGGTGAAGATGGTGGGTGCCCGACTAAGATAACTATATTGTCTGTGTGAGGAAAGTGCAGTCTAGGAGAGTGTCCTTTTCAGGTTAGCTGGCAGGTAAAGTTAGATACTAGGAGAGATTAGATTTTGAGATTCTTCTAACAACCATCTGTCTGTGTACTTGAAATTATTTTCCTTTCCCAGTAAATAATCAAGTCACTGATGACCCCTATGCAGAACCTGAAGCATTTAACCACTTCCTTACGAATCTTGACAAATATAAACCCCGACCTGTTGATCCCCTTCCCCCAAAGTGGTACCAAGATGAATCAGAAGTCCCCCGCCCACAATTCCAACTTAGGTTTGTTAGGAAAACTGAGGTGCTAGCCCTCCTAAAATGTCTGAAACCAGACTCCTCCCCAGGGTTTGACTAGCTTGAACCCAGGTTGCTAAGAGTGGCTGCCACTGCTATTGCCCTCCCTGTTACAATGTTAATAAACAGGTCCCTTCAGGAAGGGACCCTCCCTCACAAATGGAAGGTGGCTTCGGTGGTCCCCATCCACAAGGGCAGATCCTGGAGTTATGTGAAAAATTACCAACTCATATCAATTCTCTGCCCGCTAACAAAGGTGCAGGATGATTGATATTCAGTCAGCTCCAGGACTACCTAGAGCAGCATAATCCTCTAGCAGATATCCAACATGGTTTTAGAAAATGCCACAGCACTGTTACTGCACTTGACAAATTCACAAGTGATGTCTTGGGGCAATTGATAATGGGTCACTGATGGGGGCCATTTTCATTGACCTAACCAAGACATTTGACCTGGTTAACCACAGACTGTTCCTTGGTAAACTAGAACAACTAGGTCTCAACAAACATTCACTGACCTGGTTTTCTGACTCTCTGGCTAATAGATCCCAAAAGGCAAAATGGAAAAGGGTCTACTCCAGTTGCCACACAGTCACAGATGGGTTCCCCCAGTGCTCTGTATTAGGTCCCCTATTATTTTCCCTATTTATTAATGACAAGGGCCAAAACTGTAATAATGGGAACCTACCGCTATATGCTGATGATACTGTGGTGTACTAGAGTAATCCCAAACCCAGCACAATTGTGACGTGCCTCTCCATCAGCCTAAATACTCTTGAAAAATGGTTTGCTGCCAACATGCTAGTGTTTAATGAGAAGAAAACAAAGGCTGTGCTATTTGGCCCCAAACAATTAGGTGAGAGCAGGCAAAATCTACTTCAACTATCCACCGATGCAGATCTCCAGATAGATGTAATGGATAAGATGAAATACCTAGGTGTTTACCTTGACCAAGAATTACCTTCAAATCACATGTGGATCACATAACCAAGTCCATTCACCAGAAGCTAGGCCTCCTGTATTGACTTGGCAGCTCCCTGGCGCCAGACACAAAGCCTCTTATTGCAAGGAGTATTCTATTGCCCACATTGGCCTATGGTGCTCTGGTGCTACACTTCCTTAGGGAAAGTGAAACATGCAAACTAAATGTCTTATATAACAAAATTAGCTGGTTTGCAACCAGCTCACCACCTAGGAGGCACCACTGTGAGATTCCTTCAGAGCTACACTGGTCCTCGCTGGAGTCCTGACTCACCAACCCTCTCCTTTGCCTCACCTTTAAGCTCACTAAAAATCTATACCCCCACCCAACCTAGCATGTCTATTGACCCCAAAGCCACTAAGGTGCACCCTCTGTTCAGCAAATGCCAATCTACTTGACGTACCATGGGTATGAATCAACCCTGGGAAAAGATCCAGGGCATACTCTGCTCCACACTACTGGTGTGCTCTCCCCAAAGTCTAATCAATGCCACCTCAATGGGTGGGTTCAAAGCTGTACTCAAAGTCTACATGTTAGAATGCTGCCACTGCAGCTGTTACCGTTGAACCCACTAACTAAGTGCTCTGCAACCCAGCATATCTGAAGTGTCATACATTTGTGTTATATTTTAGAATGTCATTGATTTCCCTAGTTATTGTTACCTGTTACTAAAGTGTTACATCTATGACAATGTTTACCTTTGTAACTCGATGTTAGCGACTGATTTTTCTCTAGTTGGTTCAACACTCATGTCATCTCACTGTTGCTCTGTAGCCAAACTGATGTTAACTAAATGCTCCTGTATTGCTGTACATAATTTGTGCTATTGGATATGTATATAATTGTGCTATTCGCATATGTTCTGTCTTCTTTATGACTTATGTACCTGCATTTACTGTATGTAACTAACTCTGGGTTACCCCTGAAAAAGGGACCATTGGTCTCAGTGGGCTCACCTGGTTACCAAAATGCCATAAATAAATAAATAAATAAATGTGTAAACCTTTTCTTACTGTATACATTCTGTTTATTTGTTAATACCTGTAGTAATTACTAGTAAAGACTCTGTCTTTATAGAATCAGTGGCTCTGCCTCATAATTGAGAAGGTAATTTTAATATTTCTGCTGGCACAACAAATTCTCTGTTTACACTCCGCTGCCCAAAATGCACCGTAACAACTATTGTGTTTGACCTCCCTAGCCCTGATCACAGGATGGGAGTTTCCTGATACAATCAGGTGGTGGTGGCTAAGGAGCCAGTATACCCAGAAAACTGCCCTGTAAGCTGGTACATCCCAAAGGGCAGTTTGTCACAAACTGGTGGCAGTAGTGGTGGGATCGGTGTCACCAACTTTGGAGTGGTGCAGATCACTGCACAAATTTAAAGCCAGAATTTGTGTGCAGTGTGCTTTCTTGGGGGGACTATGATCTCTGCAAGAGAGATAAGAGCCATAACTAGCACACGGGGAAATGGAGAGTGCCAGTAGAAAGTTACCTTAACAGTCACGAAACAGGATATACAAAAAGATTACGTTGTTTACTGCTGTTCTTTTTTATTTCTAGAAACACAGCTTAGTGCAGTGTAATTAGTGAGTATGTCTTCAACATTAGGCAGATGTAATGTGCCTTGGTTCTATGAGCTGTGTAAAGACAGGGGGATTGTCTATGAGGGCCTGACAAAAAATGGACTCATAAAAGTCCTGGTAGAGCAGGACCGCATGCAGGGTTGGCAGCCCATCCCTGGAGCATATGACCAAATGCCTGTGGAGCAGGAAGTCAGTCAGGAAAGTGACCAAAGTAGTGAGACTAAGGGCATGGAGGCTGAGCCAGAGGAGAATGTTATGCCGCAAGCAGGTGGAACAGCGCAGCCCAAGCTGGAGCCAAGAACCTAGGCAGCAGAATCTCAAAATCAACTTTAGCTTATGAAAACGGAGCTTGCGCTGAGAGAAACAGAACTGTAGAGGGCAAGGCTTGCAGTTGAGAGGGGGAGAGTAAGGCTGGAGGTGGAAGAAAAAGAAAGGGAATGCCAGCTCAAAATGTTGATGCAGCAGGAGAGAGAACAGCAGTGTTAGCATGAGATTTGCATGCAAAAAGCAAGAGCGAGGGAACACAAGCAGCAACAACAGGAAAGACAGAAGGATTGACAGCACAAGAAAGAGATGGTGAAACTGCACCAGAAAGCACTACAGTAAAAAGTAAGTAATGACAGAGGGAGGTCAAACCCATGAATCTACAAATAATTCTAAAATGTTTCCTCAATACCAGTAGGGGTATGATCCTGATTTGTTTTTAAAATAATTTGAGAGGATATATGTGCAGTTTAAGTTGGACAGGGCTTTGTGGATGACCCACCTCACACCATCACTTACTGGTTGTACTTTGCATGCATTTATAAGAATGGATGATCAGAACTGTATGAACTATGATAAAGTTAAGAGGGTGTCACTGAAACATTTTGAGCTACTGTAACTCCTGAGACTTATGGGAGAAAATTCAGAGAATTAAGAAAGGGCACAGGAGACAGCTATGTAGAATTGCATGGTCAAATGTGTACCTATCTAAATCACTGGGTGGATGGGGCCAAAGCCAAAACTTTAGAGCAAATAAAATATTTGTTTGTAAGGGAACAATTTCTTAAAATTGTACCTGAAGATCTACATGTATGGTTTCTGGACCGGGTGTGCAGCTCCATGAAGGAGGCAGCAGAAAGTGCTGTTCTGTATGTGGCCAGCAGATCACACATATTGTGTACGAACAGTGTGTGTGTGTGGGTGTGGGGGGGGGCATGGTTTCAAGGGGACCCAGGGAGGGCAGTCTAAAGTAAACTAGCCTTCACCCAAGCCAAAACAAAACCCACTGGTTCTAAGGGGAACAAGGAGCCTGGGGCAAAGAAGTGCTTCACTTGCCAGAAAGTGGTGCATCTGTCCTATGACTGGCCTAAAAATATGAACAAAGGGGAAAAAAACCTGGGGGAGGGGATGACCAAGACAGTACCTAGCAGATAGTAGCCTGTGCACAGACTGTAGTGCCACCTACAGTAACTCCTCCAAACATATGCACCCTATTCTAGTTAATGGGACAGTAACACAGAGATTGAGGGACACTAGTGCCTTCATCTCCATGGTGAAGCAGGATCTGATACAGGCAGAGCAGATTTTGCTAGGGCAGTTTTCCCAGATTCGGGGACTCACTGGTCCAGTGGTCCAAGTACCAATGGCTTGGGTCTTCCTGAGCTGGGAAGGTGGCCATGGGGTACAGGATGTGGGAGTCATACCTGATCTCCCTATGGATGTGATTATGGGGAATGATTCTGGCCACAGGAAAACTCTGGTGTGTGTTACTAACCGCAGTCAGCCGAATGGGCAATCTTCTCTGGGTGAAGAGTGGGCAACACAGCCTGTGCTAACCCCTTCCTTAGCAGCTGTGGAAGCAGCTAGTATGAGTGAGGGCCTAGCTAGGAGTAGCAGCCCTAGGCCCCAGCTGCAAACAGAAGAGATCTCAGCCATGGGTAGATTTCCTCCTGAAGGGGAGTTGGGAGGTCAGACAGGAGGAGCTGGTCAGAGCTCAGCTGGCTGATCCTACCCTACAGAAGCTGAGATAGACAGCACTATAGCAGATAGGGCTGAGGACTCACCGGGGAACAAAAAGTCAGTTTACTGGGAGAATGGGCTGTGGTACAGGGAGTGTACACTGAGAGGGGGCTAGAGGGAGAGGTACTACGGCAGCTGGTAGTCCCTTGGGCTTACCACAGCCAGCCTTTGGCCCTGGCCCATGGCATCCCTTTTTCAGGCCACCTGGGTATTAGCCACACAAAAGGGTGACATGCCAACAGTTTCTTTTGGCATAGTATGTACACAGATGTGGTAAATTACTGTCAGACTTGTCCACTGTGCCAGTGGGTGAGAAAGGTATTGGGCAACGCTGCAGCAGCTTTGGTACTCCTGCCTATTATTGATAAACCCTTTAAGAGGATAACCATGGACATAGTAGGGGCATTGATCATCCTGAGTCACATGGGAAAAAGGTACATACTGGTTGTTGTGGATTATGCAACGAGGTACTCGGAGGTGGTGGATATGTTCCCCACTGAGGCAGAGAAAGTGGCTGATGAACTCCTGGGAGTCTTTAACAGAGTGGAATTTCCCCAGGAAATCTTGTCAGACCAGGGCACAAGTTTCATATAATTTCTGATTACTAGTCTGAGAGGGAGAAGGATGGAATGAAACAGTTCTGAACTTCTGCACCCTATCACCCTGAGACAAATGGCCTGGTTGAGTGGTTCAATGAAACCCTCAAAACTATGCTCAGGACATTTGCTGACCAGCACAAGAAGGGAGTGTGACAAATATTTGCCCCACCTCCTGTTTGTGTACAGGGAAGTCCCACAGCAGTCCACAGGGCTCTCACCGTTTGAGCTCTGTTTGGTCACAAGGTGAGGGGACCCTTAGATTTAGTTAAGGATGAATGGGATGGGAACCTTGCCTCCCAAGGGGAATCTGTTGTGACGTACATCCTGAAACTCTGGGCCCAGCGTAAGGAGCTCATGGGGCTTGCTCAGTATCACTTAGTCACTGTACAACAGTAGGAGAAAGCCTGTTATGACCATGGGGCCAGAGCTTGGGAGTACGAAGATGGACAGTGAGTGATGGTACTAGTCCCAGTCTGACAGAATAAAGTGCAGGCAGCATGGGATGGCCCATTCTCCATAGTTAGGAAGGTGAGTAAGGTCAATTATGTAGTGGAACTGCCTGACAGGAGGGGTAGGCAGAGAGTATATCATGTTAACACGATGAAGCCCTACTATGATAGGGAGGAAATGGTCCTCGCTGTGTGCAACACACCAGAAGAGGAAAGTGAGGCTGATCCACTGGTGGATCCTGCCGGGGAGGCACAGGAGGCATCTTCAGTGGATAACCTCACCCTCTCAGAGCAGCTGACACCAGCCCAGGCAAAGGAGATGAGGAGGGTACTGTGAGCATTTGGAGAAATAATAACAGAAAAAACAAGTTACACCATGATGGCTGAACACAGGGACCCTGGTGCCACTGAGGCAGTCCCCCTATAGGATACCAAAGGGAGTTAGGCAGACCATGCAGGAGGAGCCCAGAGAGATGATGGCTGTTTGAGTAATCCAGGATTCCAGTAGCCCCTGGGCTTTGCCTGTGGTCCTGATCCCTAAAAAGGATGGTACCACATAGTTCTATGTTGACTACTATAGGCTCAACAGCTGCATGCAGTCAGACATCTACCCCATGTCCAAAATGGATGAGACCTTGGAACGGCTGTAGAGATTCCAGTTCCTGACCGTGACAGACCTGACAAAAGGCTACTGGCAGGTACCCCTAACCCCTGCAGCCAGGGAGAGGGAGGCCTTCATTACTCCATTTGGCATATTCAAATTCTGAGTAATGCCATTTGGGATGAAGAATGTACCTGCAACCTTCCAGCGGCTTGTGGATAGCATTCTGTCTGGGGTAGGTGAATATATGCTGGCATACATGGATGATATAGCCATTTACAGCCAGACACAGGAAGATCATGTCAGGCATGTGAGGGGGGTCTTCTGCCAACTAAAAGCTGCAGGGTGGACAGTTAAGGTGGAAAAATGCCAGATAGGCATGGCAGAAGTGTCCTATCTCAGGCACCAGGTGGGCAGTAGATGCATCTATCCAGAGCCTGCAAAGGTTGAGGCCATCCAGGCCTGGCCCACCTCTACCACAAAGAGACAGGTATAGGCATTTCTGGGGACAACCGGGTACCACAGGAGTTTTTTTCCTCACTACAGTGATGTGGCCAAGCCCCTGACAGACCTGACAAAAAAGGAAATGCCAGAGAAAGTTCTCTGGACAGAGGACTGTGTTTTGCCTTATGACAGTTGAAGGAGGCATTATGTGGGTCACCTGTGCTCGCTAGCCCCAATTATGACCTCAGGTTCATAGTGCACGTGGATGCCTTGGGCCATAAGCTGGGTACTGTCCTGAGCCAGCAGGGGAAGGAGCACCTCATAGTGTATCTGAGCCAGAGGCTTCTGCCCAGAGAGAAGACATATGCAACTGTTAAGAGGGAGTGTCTGGGGGTAGTGTGGGCCCTTCAGAAGCTGCAGTCATATTTGTATGGGTGGGAGTTCACTGTGATCACAGATCATAATCCCCTGACATACAGTAGCTCCATAGGACTAGTGAGCAAATTACAAAATGATTGCGTTGGAGTTGGATACTGCAGTCACATCACATGACCATCCGGCACTGCAGTGATTCACAAAATGCCAGTGCAGATGGGATGTCTAGGCAGGGCTAACTTTAGGCACTTCCCAGTCCCTACATGAATGGCAGTGTGCCTTAGAGGTCACCCAAGAGAGACACACCTTCATTTCTTGAGGGGGGGAGGGGGATAGGACCAGATAATTTTTTTGTGTGTGTGTAATTATATTTCTTTTATAAGTTCTGTTGTTTGGAGTGGATACAAACATGGCTTCTAAGTCACATGCTCAGGCAGCTCTCAGGAGAAATATTGACTAAGTGCTAAGTTTCCCACCTGCTCATCTACAGTAGTTTCCAATCCTGGCAGATATGAGTGTGCTATTCCCAACACCTGAGACATCCTGCAAATTAAGGTCATAAAATCTAGAAGTAGGATGCTGCCATCAAGGCATACATCAGGAAGCAAAGGAAACTCAGGAGCAGTTATAAAATCCACACGTAGCATTTTATTATTTCCCAAAACAGAAAAAATTAATACATTGTTCAGGATTGCTATTTACAAAAGCAGAACAAACAAAAAAGAAAGTCCTTCATCTGAGGGAATCTCTAATTGTAAGTTTTAGTCTCTCATTCTCTCTCTAATAAAAGATTGAAACGTTTTTATAATAAGTCTTAGCCTGACAATTAACTGCTGTATCTTGAGCTTGTTAACATTCATCCTGTTTTTCTCAAAATGCATTAGAACTTCATCAGTTTCCTTCCTTGCAGGTGCAACAAAATAGTACATGATGATCCAGAACTGATCTCTTGTTGACAGCTCTGCAAAAGAGTTCATAGAGGTCAAACTGTGTTTCAGTGTTTACCCCTAATTTCCAAAAAGGTTTTTACATTCATGTTCACAATATAACTATATACATTTTTCAAACCAAAGGATCACAGGTTCACACAAACAGTTTCACATACACTTTTACAACCGCGGAAAAGCAAGGAGGAAGAAAAGACAGAAACAGCAAGTGAAGGCAGAGAGATAGCAGGAGGTGGAGAATCATCTCACAAGAAAATCTGACTGTACCACGCTGGCGACCCAGGTTCAGGAACAAGCCTGGGTCATTAGGGTCTGGCACGGGGGGAGAGTAAGGAGCTGGATCAAGCTGCCACAAGGTGGCTTTCCTCTCCTGGGGAGGGATGTGGGGTTCCCAGGCTCTTGGCTGCCTCCTGATGGAGGATGAGTGGTAGCACCAAGCCATATGGGAGCCCCAGCAATTGCCAAGGGCGGGGTAGAAGGGGTCAGGACTAGCGATACATGGTGCATGCATGCCTCCATGTGCATGCGTTGCCGTGTGCTGGGAGCCTGGGATCGGGGAGAAAAAGTATGAAAAACCTGATAAAAAGTATATAGAAAAAAAAGAGAAGAAAATTTGACTGTGCAGCCAGATAGACAAGAGACAGAGAAAGAAAGAAGAGAACAGATCCTTGTTTTTAACTCTAACTCTTTCTGAACAACAAATGGGACAACTCTGTCACAAATGCCATAGGTTAGGTGTCAAGGATGCTAGTTGACCTGAATTGTGTCACACACTCACACACACACACACACGTGGGGAACACTGTGGGGAACTGTCACTCCAGAGGAGGTCAAGCCCCCTCAGCCCTGAGCACATAAAACTGGGAGCTGGACACTCTCTCTCTCTCTCTCTCTCTCTCTGACCTTTTACATTGGGTGAAGAAGGTGGAGCCCTTCTAAGACAGCTAACTTGTCTGTTTGCAGAAAGTGTAGTCTAGGTAAGCATCCTTTTCAGATCAGCTGGCAGGTAAAGTTAGATGCTGGGAGAGACTAGATTTTGAGATTCTTCTAACAATCATCTGTACTTTACATTATTTTCCTTTACCAGTAAAATTGTAAGCCTTTCTGCTGGCACAACAAATTCTCTGTTTACAGTCTGCTGCCTGAAGTGCACAGTACCAAATATTATTGTGTCTGACCTCCCTAGCCCTGAGCACAGGACAGGAGTTTCTTGATACAATAAGGTGGTGGCAGGTAGGGAACCAGTATACCAAGATGACTGTCCTGTAAGCTGGTATGGCCCAAGGAGCAGGTTGTCACATAAACATTTTTTTTCACAACTATTACCATTTCTCCATGAAATAATACATCTAGCTACTGTGACCAGGACCGGTGGAGGTAAGGCCAGTGACATCAGGGAGTGGGGCCATCCCCATTCAAAAGGAGGGCTGCTCCAAGGCCCATTCATCACACCTCCCAGCAACAAACTCTGTCATGCTTGAGAGCACCGCTAGACAACAGTCAAGCCTCCAGGTCCAGAAAGACAATCTCTACATCACTCACTCAGCCTTCAACAGACCTCTTTGGGTGTATTGGAGGTCAGTACCATTTCTGAGGTTGGGCAGTGTAAAAACATGCAGAGGGAGGGAGGGAGTGTGAATTTTTTTTACAGACTGCCATTTGGAACTTAGGGTGGGAGTGGGAAAGAAGTCAAAGTAAGGGAACAAGATTTCTAGGAGAGTTAAGATGAGATCTCTGAGAGATAATTAGGGTTTTAGTGGCCACAATACAGTGTGGATGAGAGGACAGCATACCATCTATGAGGGAGTGGTTAGAAGACTGGCTATTAAATCTGGAAGGGTCAGTGAATAATTGGGGTAGATTGATGGCTTTAATGTTAAGGTGGAGATTTGAGGACTTAGGCCCAAGCTAGTTACAATCTAGGTCTCCTTGGATGATATGTTCATGTTTAGGAGTAACACCATTAGCTAGATGGCTAGAAATTATATCAGCATCACTCTTACTAGGGGAGCAATAGATACCATGATGTACAGGGGGATGGAATGAGGGAAGGTAATTTTGCCATTGATTAACTCATGGTACCTAGGGATGGCCACCTGGGAAGTGAGATTATGTAAGGGCAGAGGATACATAAAGGGGTACCCCTCCACCACTATCACCTCTATCCTGCCTGTGAAGAGCAATGTCAGAGGAGGGAGTCTTTGCAGATAACCATATTTTGGAGAGTAACAGAATGTCAGGAGTGATCTGGGTTACCCAAACCCTGATAAGGTCAATCTCAGGAAGAAGGCTGTGGATATTAATGTGATGCAGGTGGAAAGTAGGGAGGCTGTAAGAGGGATGGAGGGCAAATTTGCTGGGGTGGAGCCTGCAAGGATTAACACCCTCTTAGTAGCATTGGTTAACATCCAGGCAATTTCTTGTAATGGCCTGTGTAGTGGGGGAGAGGGGAAAAGGAGGAGGTGGCTGAATGAGAGGCAGGAGTAGAGGTAGAAAGTGTCACAAACCCATTCCTAAGGATCAGGTCCACTGAGCTGACAGTGCCCACCTCTAAGTACAATCCATGATGGAGGGCGAACAGGAGTAACCTCCTCGTGTCCTTTTAGAATGCTCACTGAGGTCACGACTGAACACCTGCTTCGAGGACCCAGGGCATCCCTCTAAACTCTGGATAAGGGCGCAATCCCAGTCTCAAGTTTCTTAGCCAAATATGAACCCTTCTTAGTTGTTACATAAATGGGGAAGATCCAGGTGTCACACTCTCTTTGGGGGTAACAGTATGCTCCTGATTTTGTCTTCTCCAACGGACATGCAACAACCTGGTTCAAAATCCCTACAGAATCTTCCTTGAGGCTTTGATATTCACCCTGTCTTTACCCAGATATCCCTTACAGATCCTTGGTTGCTTATGGAGGCACCGCTTAGCAATAACAGTTTGTCACAGATTACTGTATTTATAACTGTCCCACAATTCACACACAATTTAGAAAAATTTCACTCAGGCAGATTTCTTAAAAACAAATGTTTTTACTAAAATTCTTAACTAATAATCATACATTTACAGCTAAAAGGTGCACTAATTTGGTCACAGAATAACAGAAATAAAAGTGAGAAAATATACATGAAAAGTGCACTATAACTGTTATCTAAAGTCTGTCTTAAGTCCATAGTAAACTGAAGTCCAAGGAAAAGAAATGAAAGATTCAGTTTTCTTTGTACTGGCAGTCTTGGGTCTCAGCAGTTTTCCTTCTTGTGTCAGGAGAAGAGTATCCCTTGTAGATGCTCAGCAAAAATGAGAGTGAATGGCCCTTGTTTAATTCCTTATGTACTATAGCTGGAGGAAGCCTGAAGAAAAAGAACTGTCTTATCCCAAATGGGTCTTCTCTTTCAGGCCAGTGGATGTCACTCTCGCGCTTTCCCCACAATCTTGTTTTCTTAGTGGCCTTTGATGTCTCTACTGTCTTACTAGGAATACAATTGACACCTGTACGATAATTCACACAGGTCTGCCAGAAAGGATGTTCCTGGTCCTCTCACCTCATAAGCAGCAACATACCATAACAGTTTCCTGGAATCAGAGCATCCGGCCTCTGAAGTGCATGGTTTATGACAGGTAAATGGCTTTTGGCATATCTCTGTTAAGGGACCTGGAAATGCAACCTTAGCTTCATGGCAAGCAGCTGCCCCTCAGGTCAAATGAAGGTCAAACATTTTTAAAATAAATCCAGTCTATCTCTCTTCATGTGCCCTTGCATTAACATTGGCATTCTTGTGGCATGTACACATATACAAAATCACCTAAAAAAAGAATATATACACACACACATATATATATATATATATATATATATATATATATATATAAAACATAATTATATTTGCAAATAATGACTGGCAGTTGGCTAGCTAGCCACAGAGTATTTAATAGGCCGGCATGCATAAAGGAGTATGACGAACCCGACTTGGTGGGCATATCAGTGGAAAGATGGGAATAGCAGTGGGATGAGTTATAGACAGTGAGGGCAGAGGATAAAAGGACGGAGAGAAATAGCAACATGGCTAGCATTAGTACATACCAATAGTCTTAACCCACAAGCAGCAATGGTGGGAAATAGCAGGCAGCAATTTACCACTACTGTATAACAAATAACTAAAAAAATTAATTACCCAGGGGTTACTAGCAGTAGGCAATTTTCAAACTAAAGAAAACAGTATAAGATTCAGATTTTAAATTCAAATATCAGGACCTCCCAGATATGGTAGAACCATGCAGTACAACAAGTTAACTAAAAAGTTTCCATTTCCCACCGCGTACTAGCAGTAGGCAATTTTCAAACTGAGGTACCAGTATGAGATTCAGCCCATTATGTAAAGCAGGTGGTGTAAAACAAACAAATCAAGTTTGAATACAAACTGTTAAAACTTGGACGCCCATTCATAACTACGAATGGCAGATCATTTGTGAAAAATGTTGATGGACTAAATGTGGTACTAAAATAGAATGAAGTGCAGATTGGAGTAATGATGGAAACATAGTGTAGTCCCAGTGTTCCAGTACAAGGAATAGCAATACAAAAGAAAAGGGATAGAGAGGAAAAAGAAGGGTGGAGGCATAGCATGCTATGTTCGTCAGACAGTGAACTACAAAAGAGTAAGGGAACTGGACGTGGGAGATTTTGAAATGTTATGGGTTAAGAATTTGAAGCCCCTTCTTTCTAGAAATTGCAGGCCTTTGTTTGTGTGTGTGGGGGATGTTGTATCACCCACCATCAAACAATGACTACACTGTGACTGAACATCTGAACTGGTGTATTGATCGAGTATTTGAGAGACATCCTATCTATGGGGGGATTATAATGGGTTATTTAAACAAACTGTCCCTGAAATGGGCTATACAGGGCAACAACTAGAATGAATTGTGAGTGGGGGAACAGAGGTAAAAGTATACTGGATGAAATTGTTACACACATAAATGACTGGTATGAGCAACCAGACATTCTTCCACTGAAAGGGTCATCAGACCACAATGTGGTATTAGCAGCACCCAGTTTTTAGGAGGTCAAAGACAGAAAAAGAGAGTACAGTTGGTAGAAAATGGACTAAAGGAAAGAAGAAAGGGTGCTAAATGGGATTGCAAAACAATTGGATGCTGAGTGGTTAAAATGTGAATCCTCTGAAGCAACATGGGAAATGATGGTAGAAATTATTCAGATAGGCTTCCAGTAATATCACTATGCTCATTCAGCAGCCACTTTTCTGAATTCTGTGGCATCCCCTCTAAAAATGAAAAGGAATCCCTTCTTTTAACTAAGTTAACTGTACTAACTCCACTGAGGGAGCTTTGGTAACATGCCAGGGAGGAATAGTTTGAAGGACTTGGCGATGGACGAGGCACAAATACCAAGAAACCTCAGATCTTGATCAAACAGTCTCTCATTCTTGGTGGCCGGTGGCTCTCCTGAGCCCACCAATGCTACAGACACAGATGAACGATCTTTTATGATAATGTCCACAACACACGCAGATGACATATCCCTACTATCAACTGTTTTTTCAGAAATTCTTTATAGAATGGAAGAAAGCTGACTTGCAGATAAATTAAGATAAAATGAAAGTCATGGTGTGCAGGAGCAATAACAAAAAGTGTAGATACCTAGTAGATAACAATGAACCAGAAGTTGTGAATTTTTTTTGTTATTTGGGAATCACAATTTCAGATAATTTAATAGGGAGTAAACACATTAAAAGTATTGAAGCAAAGGTTAAGAGATTTCTACCAGTTATGACCAAATTCATGTATAAATTTGGAGGACATTCGATTAAGGGGTGCATCAAAGTATTGAATGCAAAGATAAAATGCCAAATTCTGTATGTTGTAGAAATTTGAGGAACCCTCAAAAAAATGGAACATAGAAAGGATCCTCAATGCCTATTATAAAAAGCTCTTGGGGTTACCATCTAGGCCACCTTCATCCCTGGTAAGGGCAGAGTTAGGTTAACTCCCAGTGGAATGTCTAGTACAGGAGAGATTAGTGATTTATTGGTTAAAAGTCTATGCTATTAGTGAAGAACAATTACCCAGAAAATGTGTTGAAGAATCAATAAATTATCTATTACTAAAACTACTATTTCCTAGCACCTTGATTTTAAAAAATATTATAAAGCCCTATGGCCTCCTACAATGAGTTGTTAACATATTTATTAGACCTCCTAAAGAAATACACCTTCAGATAAAGGAAAGAATAAGGGATATTATCAGACAAAAAGAATTGGGACTGTGTGCCCAATATAAGATTAGCTCTTGGCTAACAAAATATAAAAAGCACTTTGGGTTTGATCCATATTTACATATTTTGTTGGATCCCATAGCAGAAAATTGTTTATTAGATATAGGTTTGCATATTATGGCAGCCAAAGACTGAAAAGATTATTCAAGATTAATAATTCTGAGGAATTATGTAGATGTAGATTAGGTATAGATGATTTAATGCATCTGGTCATATTGTGTCCACTATATGAAAAATATAGAAAGACATTTCTGGGTAAAATAATGGCCCAGCTGGATCTGGAATCCAGGAATATCGTCACTTACCTTTTCAAATCTAAATCTGTAAATGTACTGGAATCTGTGGTCTCTCTTCTCAGTATTGTACAAGCGAAAAAATTGCATGTATTACAAACACTATAAAAGATAAATTATTTACCTTGAGTCTAATAGACAGCCCCGCTGGATTTAAAAAAAAAATAATATACTGCTATATGTATGTATCAAATAATTTATATCTGTCTTGTCTGTGAATGGTTATTTTTCTTATTGATGTATTTTTAATTCTTTTAATGATTTTGTAATGACATGAATTGTCGAACAAATAAACTAACACTGAACATTACAAGAACTGTGGAAAATTAGTGAAACCTTACACAAACTGGAAGATAAGTTATCTTTCGCACAGCAGGACATTCAAAATATCCAATTGTGCACTACTGTCCTAGAACAAGGCCTCACCTCCAATGTGGCCCAAACCAAAACTCATCACACTGCATTCCTCTACTTCCTACTGCCAGGAGTATGACATTGCTGACAAACTCGATGACCTCGAATCACAGTCCTGTTGAAGTAATCTCAGAATATATGGTCTTCCGGAGGATACCGAGGATGGAGACATGGAAGACTTTTTGAACTCTTTTTTTCATTCAGATTTTTTTTTTCCCTCCGAGCCCTGGCAGGGGCTTCGGCCCTCCAGAGGAGGACTCTCTCTTGGGTCCTGCTGCTCCCACACTTGCCAACCCCAATGATTCCCTCACAGCTTGCCCACCCCCATGGTGGGGCCAGGGAGGTGGCACCCCCTCCTCGGAGACCCAATCCAGAGGTCGGGTTGGCCCTTGGGTGTGGTGGACCGTCATTGATCCCTGCCAGGCTCCTTTTCTCCTGTCCCCCCTCCCTACCAATGTGGTTACATCGGAGTGAGCTTCCCGACCCGTATTGCCCTCCAGCCACCACCAGAGGGTGATCAGCAGGCAGGATGACATGGCACCCTCCCTGCCGAGAGAGGAAAGCAGTCCTCCAGATGCTCGATCAGTGGGCAGAATAACATGGCACCCTTCCCCTGAGAGAGGAAAGTAGTCCTCCAGATGCTACTTCCTCTATCCCCCTGCTGACCCCTGGTGGCCTGGGCTCATTCCCAAATCCGGGTCGCTGGCATGGCACGAGGTGTAGCGACCAGTGCCTCAACCTCCAACACCACTGGGCCAGCCTTTGAACCCTTTTTTTAAAGAAACACTAGACTTTCCAGTAGATTTGATGCTCGGGATTGAACAAGCCTGTAGAGCCCTAGCTCCAAAATGGAAGGACAAGAAAGACAAACTATGACCAGTTGTTACACAGTTTATTAATTAACGAGTGAAAATAACTGTACTATGCATAGCTTGGGAAAAACGTAAAGTGCTCTTTGGGGACATATGCTTGTATTTCGACCTTGATTTTATTCCAAACATAATGAACAAAAGTAGAGAAATCCTCCATGTGATAAAAGCCCTTTGGGACAAAGGCAAGAAGGCTCACCTGGTAGTCAAAGCGCAAATTCAGACCTTCACTAAAGTGGGCCCACAATTCTATCACAGTTTAGATGAGGTCAGCAGTGTCCATGTAAAACTTGGGATTCAGCTGCCACATGGTGTGGTGGCACCCACGTTGGAACTAGCACTTCAACAACAGCAATGGATTCTTCCACCCACTTGCCTCAAAGGGAAATGTAAAAATCACAGGGAGCAGTAAACAATGTCAGGAGTCACATTTTTAATGCCCATCACTGTCTGTGCCATGACTGTGACCACTTCAACTGCGCCATCTACTGGCTGAAGTATGGACATGCCTGACTGGACCAGGCAATTCTACTATCACTTCCAGTTGGGGAGCTGAGGCCAGAGAAGTTACAAGACTTTTTCTTTCAAAAAGACGGTTGACTGTGTTCCGGGGGGGGACATTTCCATGAGGTTTCAGCCTCATGCCAGTTGTGGGCAGGGTGATTCTTACTCCATTCCCCCAGCTGGGAAGGTTACTATTTTGTGGATTGTAACTGTGGTTCTACCCCTATGCACCACATTATGCTGTCCTGTGGGGCTCCCAGAAGTAGCACTCTGACTTATTCCTTGTTTAATGACAGTTTGTTGCAGTTTGTAATTGGGGTATATTGCACCACTTAATTGATTTTGAAGGGAAACATGAGGGCATTTGCATACGGTATATGTTACTGTGCTTATGGCTGCCAGTGTAAGGAGGAGGAGGAGGAGGGGGTCATGCCTATGCGGGACATTCCCTATCTCCTATGTCTGGCATTTTTAATTATTTCTCTTTCCCTCCCAATGGCCTACACAGAAATGTTACAGGAGGGACTCCATCAATTTAATTAACTCACAGAATTGCTGTGATGGTAGGGGGTGGAGAGCTGTTTTAGGTGAGAAACTTTGCTGTTGCAAGGCGGGGGCATCTGCTTCTTCCACCTTCCACTGATCAGCATCATATGTGTTCCTTGCGAGGTATATCCCCAAAATACTGAATTGCTCTTACAATTAATATCCTCCCTGTGGCCTGTACTGCATTTCCTACACCATCAATGGATGGGGAGTCCTGATACTTGTTGTGGGCAGTGCGAGGAAGGGAAACAGTGAAGGGGAGCCCTACTTGTAGTTATCTGCTTCATATGGGTTTCGGAGGGAACCTGCAGCTGGGAATGAGGCACAGTCAGGAATGTCACCATATGGTTCAGGGTTATGGTCTGAGATGCCACTTGCTACCCTCCCCCTTGGAGATGGAGTTGCGGAACAGTGTGCCCATCTAAAAGGAGTCATAGTGGAGGTAACAAATCTTTGCGATGGGGAAATAAACAAAGGCAAGAGGAACAGAAAACCACTATGGTTCTCAAAGGAAGTGGTCAGGAAGGTAACAGCAAAAAAGCTGTCTTTCTGGAAGTACAAGGAAACACAGAAGGAGGAGGACAGGGTAGTGCATCAGGATAAGTAGAGGGAGGCAGGGACAGTAGTTAGGAGTGCAAAGGTGCAAATGGAAGAAAAAGTAGACCACATAGTAAAGAAAGGGGACAAGACTTTTTATAGGTACATTAGTGAAAGAAGAAAGACAAGGGGTGGGATTGTAAGGCTTAAGGGGGAGGAAGGGGAGTGTGCAGAAGGGGACTTGGAAAAAGCAACAATCCTGAACAAATATTTTTGTTCAGTATTCACAGAGGAGGGGGAAGATGAGGGACCACAATTAAGTGACAGGGGCAATAAGAGGAGGGAGGTGGACACCAGTTCATTTATGGAGGAGAGAGTTCTAAAGGAACTCGCAAAACTGAAAGTGGACAAGGCAATGGGACCAGACGGGATACATCCTAGAATATTAAAGGGGCTTAGGGAGGTGCTGGATGCATCACTGGCAGCATTGGCTGCCCTGTTCAATAAATTACTGGAAATGGGAGTGGTTCCAGAGGACTGGAGGAGAGCAGATGTAGTCCTTCTACACAAAAGTGGGAGCAGGGAGGAGGCTAGAAACTGTAGACCAGTCAGCCTGACCTTGGTGATGGGAAAAATAATGGAATCACTGCTAAAAGAAAGGATTGTGGAATGTCTTGAATCCAGCAGAGCACAAGATCCAAGGCAGCATGGATTCACAATGGGAAGGTCATGTCAAACAAATCTGATAGATTTATTTGACTGCATGACCAGGGAAGTGGATCAGGGAGGAGTTATGGATGTGGCCTACCTGGATTTCAGCAAGGCCTTTGACACCGTTCCACATAAGAGGCTTGTAAACAAACTAGGCAGCCTGGGAATAGGTCCCAAGGTGCTGAACTGGGTTAGAAATTGGTTGAGGGATAGAACACAGAGGGTGGTGGTAAATGGAACTCAATCTGAGGAAAGGAGGGTGACCAGTGGGGTGCCACAGAGATCAGTTCTGGGGCCAGCCCTATTCAATGTCTTCATAAGTGACATTGTGGAGGGGCTGGAAGGAAAGGTATGCCTCTTTGCAGATGATACTAAAATCTGCAAAAGGGCAGACACTCCAGGAGGGGTGTAAAAATTAGGCAGGACCTAGGTAATCTAGAGGAATAGTCAAGAGTGTTTCAGCTACAATTCAATGCAAAGAAATGCAAAATCATGCATCTAGGGCACAAGAACCCAGGGGATGCTTACATGTTGGGGAAGGGGGATACTGATGGCCACCAAACAGGAAGGAGATCTGGGTGTGATCATATCAGATGACCTAAAGTTGGCCAAACAGTGTGCTAAGGCTGTGGGGAGAGCCAGTGGGAGACTGGGGTGCATAGGGAGAGGTTTCACCAGCAGAAGAAAGGAGGTGGTGATGCCACTGTCCAAATCATTGGTGAGGCCTCATCTGGAGTACTGTGTCCGGTTCTAGAGGCTGCATCTCTGTAAGGACATAGACAAAGTAGAGGCAGTTCAGAGAATGGCATCAAAAATAGTGCAGGGCCTGCACCAAAAGTCATATGAGGAGACTGGAGGACCTCAATATGTATACCTTGGAGGGGGGGGGGGATATGACAGAGACCTTCAAATATCTCAAGGGCATAAAAAAGGTATAGCAGGGTAGCATCTTTCAGAAAAAGAGATGTTCTCACCCCAGGAATTCTTTAATATTCTTAACTCTTGCAGTCAGCCTTCAGAGCAGAGCTGCCCGGAGAATGGAACGTATGTAAATGATGGAACCCATCATTGGCTCGTGCCACTATTCAAATGCTGCCCTTACCAACTGCTGCATTCTGTAATGCTTCAGATTTCATCCTCCACCTGCGAAGTCAAGATGCCTTGGAGATCTCTCCTCACAGTCGTGAATTTCACAGTTGTTTCCACTGTTACTTCAAGAAAAATAAGTAACCCTTTCTTTTAATTTCATCTGCTACCTTTACTTTGTTTTATTAGTTAGCGCTAGTTTATTTTAGGGTTAAAAGTCTTTATTTAGCGGTTCCTCTCGGTTCCTGGTAATTGCTGAGGAACTGACATTTTCATTAGATTTTAAATAAATTTCCACTACTGTTGTTATTTAGTTTAGCTTAGTCTATTGCTTATTTGTTTTCTGTCAAAACCGACACTTTTTGGTTCTTTTTTGTTCACAATCGCGGTTCCTCACAGGAATTAGCCATGGTTTCTAAACTGATCTTTCAACCCCAATAAAAAAAAAAGGGATTGGATTGCGGTTACTTCTGGTTTTGCCATTTAACTAAAATGTCAGAAAAACCAAAGAAGAAAACTGGGCCTCCAAGTTTCAAAAACTGCACTCAGTGTGGAGAGATTTTTCCCCAAGGCAGACAAACATGATGAATGTGTTGTCTGTTTTGGTGAATCCCACTTCACAGCTGATTGTGAAATTTGTAAGTCCTTTCCGGCAAAGACTATAGAAAAAAGGCTGAAAAGGCTTAAGAAGAAGTTGGCTCTTAACAGCAGATGAAGGAGATAAACGGCTCTGACCAGCCTACTCCCTCTAACAATGTGAGTAAAATCGCTGAACTGAAGCCAGCTGCTCCTGACAAGGTTGAATCTTCTAAACTTAAGCAAACAGGCGAACCGGTCGAGAAACTGGAACTGGTCAAGAAATTAAAGAAAACCAAACACACAGAACCCACTGCTGGAAAGCACAAGGGGACTTCTGGTGGAAAAAGTGAGATGCCTATACCTGAGGCATTTAAGGTTATTCAGGCTCTGCAGGAAATGGTACCGGTTCCAGTTCCACAGACATCGGTCAATCTCTTGGTTCAGTCCCCAGTTCAGCAACTGGTACCCCTGGTTCAATCCTCTCTTCAAGAGGTACAGGAATATGAGGAATATGAAGAATATGACGAGGAAGATGGGGAACCCATTGAACCCGAGGTATCCCCAGATCAAGAATTTGAATCCCCACCGAGATTACCTGAGGATTTTTCCTCACATTATACTTTTGTAAAGAAAATGGTAGAGGCACTGAATATTACCACTAATGAAGTCATAGAAGATGAGGAGGAGCTGGAATACCTTAACCTCATGGGCCTTACTCCAACAAAGAAACTTTTGCTTCCCATAAATAAGTTTTTCAAGAAACATATTATAAAGATACTGCAAACCCCAAATTATGTGTCTCTCCTGGACAAAAGGGCTGACAGAAAATATCAGCTGGACAGGGAAGGGGAGGAATTTTTATTGTCCCATCTTGATCATCAGGGCATTGTGCACACTGCTGCCTGTGACAGGGCAAAAGTGCCTTTGGCATCTCACCCCCCAGACAGACTTAAAGAAGATTGACAGCATGGCTAAGAAGGACTACCTGTCAGCTTCTTTGTCCATTAGACAAGCTAATTATCTGGTCTATGCTGCCCAGTATCAGAAATCTCTGTGGCAGTCAGTGATGGCCATGGATGATAAGGACCCCCCCCCCCGGTCTATCAGTGATCTGGCTGAAAGGGGGCTTCTGCTAGGTTTGGTCTGGAGGCTTCTAAGTATCAATTTCAGTTTGCAGCAGATGCCAATGATACTGCTGCCAGGTGGATAGCCCTCACAATGGCCCTCAGGAGATTCGCATGGCTCAGAGCCGCCAATCTCACACAAGATACCCAATTGAAGGCCATGAATTTCTCCTGTGAGAATAACTCTCTGTTTGGGGACAAGACAGAGGCATACATGAAAAAGGTGGATGAATATAAAACCACCTACAAGAGTAATTCAGCCAAGGAGAAACCCATAACTTCCAGCAGACCCTGTGGAAGGGGGTGGGGGGGCAGGGATAAGTCTGGCCATAGCAGACCTTTCTTTCAGACACAGGATGTTCAGCAGCACCATCAGCAGACAGGGTACTTCAGGGATAGAGGTAGAAGGGGGTTAAGACGTGGGTCACAGACTAGTCAGGTCCAACTCCAGTCTAAGCAGACCCCTGACTTGATTGCCAAGGTCACGTCCCATGTACCAGTAGGGGGCAGGCTGGCTCACTACTTCCAGGCTTGGAAAAACATTACCACAGACAAGTGGATCCTGGAGATAGTGAGTCAGGGTTTGTCCCTCAGTTTCAAATCCTTCCCATCCCTAAGAACAAGAGTATTCAAAACAGCTTCAAACTAGCTGGCCTGGTGGTGCTGAGGGTTGAGGCACTGGACACCACACCTTGCTCCACACTGGTGATCCGGGTTCGGGAGTGAGCCCGGGTCATCGGGAATTGGCAGAGGAGGGACAGGACATCTGGAGGATGGCTCTCCTGTCCCAGGTAGGAGGGGGGGGACTTTGATCCCGGGCTCTAGGGACTCCTGGCGGAGGCTAGGGGTACAACGAGCCTGAGATCCGGAACTAACAGGGATTGGCTGTGGCAGCAACCCTGTAGGCATGCACAAAAGCGTGTGTGTCTGTGCTGGGATGCATTGCACGTCCAAGCCAATAGGGGAGGGACTACTTAAGAAATACCCTCCTCCCGGTGATTGGTGAAGGCGCCTCCTCCTCTGATCCACACTCCCATGTCTGATGCTCCTCTCTGTGGATCCCCCCCAGCCCAGAGTTCAACACTAGAGATAGAGTACCCCTGGACTGATAGGGCGGCCCTCCCCCAGAGGGTTCAGACCTGGGGGATGCCGGGCTAGGGGGTGTGGAGCAGGTAGGCGCCACAACAGGAGGTAGACACCGAAGTGCTTGGAGGTTGCTGGAGAGAGTTCACCAGTGGTGGAGGTGAATAAATAGAGTTAAAAAAAAAAAGCAGCTTCAAATTTAGAAAGGAAGTTGCTAGAGGAAGAGATGGCAAATCTCCTACTGTCAAGGGCAGTAGAACCAGTCCCTCCACAGCAAAAGGGAAAGGGTTTTTACTCAAGGTACTTTCTGAGCAAAAAGAAAAATGGGGAGTGGTGGCGTATTCTCAACCTAAGGTTACTAAACAGACACTTGGCAAAGCCAAAATTCAAAATGGTAACCTTAACTATGAATCCACCAACCCTCCAGAAAGGAGACTGGGTTGGCATCTCTGGATTTAAAGGATGCTTATTTTCACATCCCCATAAGGGAGTCTCACAGAAAATACCTCAGGTTCAGACACCCATCAGTTAATTACCAGTTCTCAGAACTGCCATTTGGCCTCACTTCAGCTCCAAGAGTGTTCACAGAGTGCTTGGCAGTGGTGGTGGCTCACCTAAGAAGGTTAGGAGTCACAGTATTTCCTTATTTGGATGACTGGCTGCTGGTAGGAAATGCACCACAACAGGTAAAGGAACACCTAGAGACAACCCAGGACCTTCTAGAGTTCTTAGGGTTCCTTATAAACCTAACAAAATCTGTTCTACAACCAGTGCCGGTGCTGCACTTCATAGGAGCAGAAATAGACACACTAAGGGGAAGGGCTTACCTACCTCAGGACAGGGTAAGCAATATTCTACAGATTGCTGGTTCCTTCAAACTGAACAAACCAAAACCAGCAAGGAAGTTCATGCAGCTCCTAGGACATATGTCTGCAGCAACAGACACAGTCCTAGATTTCAGGTTTCAAATGAGAGACATACAGTTTCACCTCAGGACACATTGGTGTCAGAGAAGAGAATCACTCTCAAAATTGGCTCCAGTAACAGGGACATTACTGCAAGCCTTTCATTGGTGGCAAGTAAGGGAAAACCTAAGGGAAGGAGTTCCCTTCCAGCAGGAGTCCCCATCAGTGGTTCTCACAACAGATACATCGCTACTAGGTTGGGAGGGCTCATTTGGGGGTCCCATACAGTATATGGCACCTGGTCAAGTGCAGAGTCACTCCAGCACATAAACCTGTTGGAGCTGAAAGCAGTGTTCCTAGCAGCCTTCACATCCATGATATGGAGCAAGATGGTACACGTTAGAACAGACAACACCACCACAATGTACTGCATAAAGAATCAGGGAGGAACAATGTCCAACCCTCTGTGCACAGAGGCAATGAAAATTATGGAGTCTGGTCTACTCACTTCAAGCTTCACTGGTAGCCATTCATTTGCCAGGGAAGGACAACACCCTGGCAGATGCCCTGAGTCGAATCAACCAGGACCATCCTGAGTGGGCTCTCAACATGCAAGTATTAGAGGTGGTGTTCAAAAGATGAGGCACTCCAGAGACAGATCTCTTTGCATCCCATGAAAACCACCAGCTGCCACAGTTCTGTTGCAGATCACCAGCCAAGGGCACAATACCTCTGGATACCCTAGCGTTGGATTGGTCAGGGAAGCAATTGTATGCCTTCCCTCCTTTTCCCCTGATTCTCAGTTTTGAACAAATTTAGATCTCAGCCAGCATCAATGATTCTGATAGCTCCAGACTGGGCCAGACAGCCATCGTACTCCCTGATGCTTCCATGCCTGTGGCCATACCAATACACCCCCCACGGAAGCACAACCTGCTAACCTCATTCCAGGGGAGGATCCTGTATCTGAACCTCAGATCTCTCAGGCTCAAGGCCTGGCTCTTGAGGACTTGGAGTATGCAGGCTTGTATCTCTCCAAAAGTGTCCTAAATGTCCTGAGGGGGCACAGGAAACCATCTACTAAGAAGACCTATGCCTTTAAGTGGAGGGGTTCTCTATATGGTGCTCTGCTAATGAAGTAGTTCCCTCACAGGCAGGGGTGCTAGCATTGCTGGACTACCTGATTCATTTGCATTCTTTGGGTCTGCAGCTCTCTACTCTCAAGGGGAATGCTCCCAGGACAGTGACACTATTACAGCGAAAACATCGATGCTGACAACATTGACATTTTCGCTGTAATAGTCTGCCCGAGACCCCGGCACTCTCTCTCCTGGTCCTGCACCCCTTCCCTGATCCAACTCCGACTCGGAGTTAGAATCCTTTAGATCGGGGGGAGCGGAGGGCAGAGCCCCCTGCATGGGGTGTAAAACCCAGAATGAAAAACAGCTGGGGTCTCCAGTCAGATTTATGTCAACTATAAGTTGCGATCGACATAAATCCATTGCTGTAATGGCGGTGTACAACTTAGTTGTCGAACCGGCATCGTACAGCCCTCTCAATGTATATCTGGCTTCAGTTTCAGCATATATTTCTGCTGGCAAAGGTTTATCCATAGCTTCCAATCCCATTTTCAAAAAGTTCTTTAAAGGTCTGTCTCATCTGCACCCTCCTCGTAGGGAACCAGTGCCTGCATGGGATATTAATGTATACATTGCCAAGCTCATGGAACCCCCATTTGAGCTAATGGTTTCAGCTCACCTGAAATATGTTACCCTGAAAAAAAGTGCTTTTGGTGGCCATTATTTAAGCCAGAAGGATTAGCGAGCTTCAGGGCTTGTGCATTGAACAGAACTACAATTCATTCCATAGGGACAAGGTAGTGCTTAGAACCGATAGGAAGTTCCTTCCTAAAGTAGTTTCTGATTTCCACCTGAATCAGTCCATCACCCTACCAGTCTTCTTCACTGAGCATTCTAGCTTAGATGAATGTAGGCTTCATAGCCTAGATGTCAAGAGAACTTTGAGCTACTCCATGACTCACACTAAGGACCATAGGCAGGACAGATAGTAACTGTTCCTGACTTATGGGGATATGGGCCAAGGAAAACCAGCATCCAAGAGAACTGTCTCTAGCTGGATAATTCAATGCATCCAATTCTGTTATTCAAAAGCAGGAAAAGTGCCTCCAATAGGATTTAGGGCTCATTTCACAAGGGGCACAGCTTCTACCATAGCAGCTACCAAGAATGTCCCATTATTGGAAATCTGCAAAGCAGCTACATGGAGAACAGTACACAATTTTACAAAGCATTACTGTCTGGACACCCAGTCCAGGAATGATGCCAGTTTTGGCACAGCAGTTCTGCAGAGTCTATTCCCAAAATGGGTTCTGTGCCCACCTCCAAAGGTACTGCTTTGTAGTCTGGAAGAGTTAAGAATATTGAAGAATTCCTGGGGTGAGAAGAGAAAATTACTTACCATAGTAATCTTATTTCTTCCAAGGTATTCTTCAATATTCTTAACTCACCCACCCTACCTCCCCTTCCAGAACTAGTGGCATCTGCATCTCAAGCTGGGTGTCTGTACAAAAGAGTGCTACACACTTCTCTGGTCACATTTGTTGAGCCCTGTCAGACATTATTTCCCTTCTTCAGGCTATTCTGACATTTTGAAGGGCGTTTTTCCTCTATTGGGAGGTTAGTTAATGTTAGTGTTAGAGTTATTATTGTTATTATTACTATTACCATTATCATACAGAATAGAGCTATAGGTACAAAGTTGTTAGGATAGTTTTAGAAGGGGTCTTTCCTTGCAGGCTTCCATGAAATCTGAAGCATTATAGAATGCAGCAGTTGGTAAGGGCAGCATTTGAATAGTGGTACAAGCCAATGATGGGTTCCATCATTTACATACGTTTCATTCTCTGGGCAGTTATACTCTGAAGGCTGACTGCAAGAGTTAAGAATATCGAAGAATACCTTGGAAGAAACAAGATTACTATGGTAAGTAATTTTTTTTCTTCTTGAACAAGGGGTCATGCCATGAGGCTGGATGAGGGCAGACTAAGGTGTAACTTGAGGAAGTATTTCTTTATAGAAAGCATGGTGGATGCATGGAACAGCCTCCCAGCGGAGGTGGTGGGGGCAAATTCAGTAGGGGAATTAAAAAATGTATGGTGTAGGCATGGGGAACCCTAGCAAAAGGAAAGAGAACAAAGTTGGAGATCATGTAGGGTCTGTGGTTTTTGCAGGAGGTAGAGAAAATGGGTTGACTGAGTGGGCCTAGCGGGCCTTATCTGCAGTCGATTTCTTTTTTCTTTTTTTGTAATTCAAAGTTTATTGATTTCATAAAAACAACATACAGAACTAATTACTCATCAAAAGTAGAAAAACATATCGAACAAATTCATAAAACTAAAACTAAACTTGACTGTTTAGTACAATTTGCAGTAATTAACATAGCAGTAACTCTTACAGTATCCCTTTCAAGGTTGCGCTGCTGACATATAAAGCCTTAAATGAACCGGGACCCCAGTACCTGAAAGACCTCCTTTCTCCCTATCGCCCCTCCCATTTACTCCAATCCTCTGGTGAGGGATTGCTAGAGGTTCCCAGGGTGAATTTGAAGACCTTTGGAGGAAGATCCTTTGTCCTTATGGCACCAACCCTGTAGAACTCTCTACCTCGTCAGATACGTGAAAGCTTGACCGTGGAGGGATTTAAAAAATCCCTTAAAACACATCTTTTTGCGACTGCTTTTATGGGGACATAAATGGTTTTATAAATATATGTTTTTATATTAATTATAAACTGTTTTTAAACATGTTATAGTGTTGCATTGTACAAGCGCTTTGAACTCTGGAAAATCACCTTTTACAAATAAAATTTGCTCGCTTGCTTGCTTACAGAAGCAAAAATATTTTTATTTTTTATTTATTTAGTTTTTGTTGACCGGGTAAGTGCACTAGACAAATCCTGCCTATTTTCAGGCATGACCCGGGGAAGGGGGATACAGATGAATGCCAACTGACTTTGAACCAGATTAAGCTGTTGGTGGTATTTTCAGTGAATGAGGGAAATTTGGCCAGGACACCGGGGAAATTCCCCTACTCTTTTTCGAGAAGTGCCATGGGATCTTTAACATCCACCTGAACAACCACCAATCCAGGCAGATAGGACCTCAGTTTATAAAATAAGAAATCTAAAAAACTTCTGTACATTTAGCTGTTTACATATTTAACTCTATATTGTGTAAAGCTATTACCGCTGCAAAAGTTTAATAATTTCTTGAATGTCATTAAATATTAATGCCTTGACTATGTAAAAAAGTCCCCAGATTTCCTTACACTTGTCTAGCCTTTTTAAGATATCTACTAAAGTCCCCAGATTTCCTTACACTTGTCTAGCCTTTTTAAGATATCTACTGTCAATTTCTATGTTTCTATGTTTCTGTATATTTATCCATTCTTCCTCTGCATATTTCCTCCAATGGGGGTTAACCATCTGCCCCAACAGTTGCCTCACAGGACCTCTGCTATCTCTATGATCTTCCTCTGGTTGCCTCCTGGGATTCTGGAACTCCACAGATTGAACAAGCTGGCACTTCCTGTTTTGGTGGCATGTTCCAGGTGAAGCCATGGAAGGGCGAGTTACAATTCCCTCTATTTTCTTCCTGACTTAATGGCCATGATCTAAGGTGGCCAGCAAAAGCTACCTGATAGATGGGGGCTGCGTAGTCTGGCAGTCAAGGCAATAATTCTCTGTATGTTCCTCACCTTTTGCTTGTGATGGGGTATGAGCAGTTGTGTTTTCTCTTAGTTACAACCACACTCAGGGCTAGTTGGTACAGGGGCATATAGCCGTAATCACTGTGGGTCCTATAAGATGCCCTAGGTAAATTACTATAGAACACAGAATAGGTAAATTACCATCTATCTGACCAACTATGCACTTTCACCCTGAAGGCTCTGGTTTGGTTTTACTTTACTAAGAGTCCTACCTATAGGGATACCTATAATTCAACCGTGTGTTCTTTGCTTTAAAATTTGTCCAATCAGTCGGCCCTGTGGTGCTGAGGGTTGAAGAGCTGGACGGCACACCTCATGCTATGCTGGCGACCCGGGTTCGGGAATGACCTCGGGTTATCAGGGTGCCAGCATGGGGGCAGAAGGCGAAGCAGGATCAAAGCATGCTAATGGGCCCGCCCGCCGCGCAGTGGTAGGGCTACCACTGCATGTGCCAGCGACCCGGGTTCGGGAACGGACTCGGGCAGCTGGAGGGCTGGCTGGGGGGAGGAGGATCAAGCACAAAAGGGGCTGCTCTCCTCCTCCGGGTAAGGTGGGATGCAAGTCCCGCTGCAATACTGCCACCTGGGTGACCACGGGTGGAGATGCAGTGAGACAGCATACAAGGGGAGGGAGGACGTCTGCCGGGAGCCGGAGCATTAGCACGCCGTGACATGCCACTCCTTGGCCCTTTATGCAGACGCCTGAGGCTGGGACCAGAGAAAGCAGAAAGAACCCTGCACTGGGCTCCCGTAGATGGGACCCGGCTGTCCTGAGAAAACCTTTAACCAGGCTCCACAGATGGGGCTCGCTAGGCCTTCTGACACAGTCTCTAGGTGTGAGAGAGGGACTAAGGGAGGGTTCCCTCTCCTCCCTGTCTGGGGGTAAACCACGGCAGGATGGGGAAGGCTAGTCAAGCACCCAGACGGAGGTATCAGGGGTGGGACTACGGGAACCTACAGCCTAGGAGATTCCCGAAGAAAGGAATCCAGTGCAGCGAGGAAGGGGGTATAAAGAGAAAGTAAAAAAAAAAAAAAAAAAAGCATGCCAATGGGCAGCTCTTCTCTCCCGAGGGTGATGAGGGTGGGTTGGCGCCCCTCTGTAGTGCTGCTCCCACCATGTGGAGGTCCAATGGGTAGTGTAGGCAGAGATGGGGCAGCAAACAATTATGGGAGGTGTATGGGGCTGAGCTGGCACCATGGGGTGCGTAGCATGCCTCCACATGCTCACACGATTATGTGCTGGGGCCTCGGGGGGGGTCAGGGGAGAAAAACCTGCAAAAATACCTATGTATCCCTGTTGCCAGTTGGCAGGTGGAGGCAACTGAGACCAAGGAGCTATAATGACAAAAAAAAAAATATGTGTCCAATCATTCCAAAGATGCCCAAGTCAATGGCCTTCAGATCTCTTTTGGCAGGAGAAGGCCCCATTTTGGTTAATGAGGTACTATGGCTCTTTTTGACTTAAATATTGTCATTTACAATGTAAAAAGGCTGGGGAGCCCAGCCAACCAGAGCCAGAGCAGGGTGCTGCGGGAGCTGCAAAGGATGCACACCGCTGTGGCTCAGCTTCAGGAGACTCACCTCAGCCTAACAGAGCATAAAAACTGACCAGAACATGGGTGGAGGAATGCCATGCCTCTTCTTATGTTGCCCACACTCATAGATGGGGTGTAGCTATCCTAATACGCAAAGGCCTTCCTATTAAGATGGAGGCAGTACAGGAGGACATCCAGTGCCAATTTATTTACAAAGCAGGCCAGTAGAGGGACATGGTTCACTGTCAAAATAGCACGACCGCAAATGTGCAAGGCATTTCAGTGCTTGTTCATATTTGCATGTCGACAAATCACAGAGTGCTCAAAAAAGTGCGGCTGTTATGTTAATTTACTTTAAGTTTTAAATCATTGCCCTATATTCCACCAGCAGCCCACTTTTTCCTGCTAGCTGTGCTCCGAACTCAGACCCCGACCTGCATCCATTCCTGCAGACAAAACAAGCAGGTCAGTGAGAATATGGGGCACTGCCCTCCCAAAGGCTCCAGTAATTACCACTACTCAGAAGTTCTTCCCCCCATACTGGCACTAGATAAACCTTGCAGTGTGTAGATCACATTACCACTGCCTGCTGTAATCAGACCTGACTTTCCGCCTGTAAACAAGAGAGCTGCAAAAGTTTAAATTAGCAGTTGCAGCTGTTCACTTTAAATGTAAATTATTTTAAGCCAGTGCCCAATATTCCACCAGCAGCCCACTTGCTCCTGCCACTTCCTGCTGATTGCCACTGCTAGTTGCGCTCTGAACTTGGATCCCAACCCGTGTCTGTACCTGAGAGGAGCTCTGTATACAAAACAAGCAGGTCAGTGAGAGTATGAGGCAGTGTCCCCCAGAATCTCCAGTTGATGTCCTGGTTCCACGATCAAGACACTTTTGCAACACCCTGACAATAGGAAGTAGTACTTCCAAAAATGCAGTCGCAAAAGTATCCATGGCTGAGACCCAACCTGGGCAAGCTCCAGAAAACAGTACACAGAGCAGACCTTACACCATTCACTCTGACTGGCTCCTCAGCTCCACGGGGTTGCTTTTGCACTGGAGCAACCCAAGCAACTGCGTAAACAGCTCTGTACATTAAAATAAAAGATTCTTCAGAAACTCAGAAACATAAGACCACACTTTTGTGCCTCACCAAGACAGGAAAGCTGATAACATGTCCATTTAAAGCAGCAGTGCAATAAAGAGTATTTTTAGCAAAATGACATATTTTAATTCATGCAAAAAAATACCCTCCATGTTCGTTTTAGGGCACAGGTTTCCGATAATGCACATAATGCAGAGCAGACCAGACCAGAAAAACTGGCAGGTATCCATGTACACGCACGCTTTTTTGTTTTTTCGCTATTTTAACCAAGCGCTGTATATGAACGCACGGTTAAAGAAGCGCTGTTACTGCTCGCACTGTTTTAGTTGCGTGGTTTTAACTGGATACCGAGGGACACCTCATTTGCCATCCTTAACATTTATGCCCCTAATCTGAAACAGGAGAGGGATGATTCTTTCAAACAAATATTGTTGCGATTTCACCCAACCCCACGCAATTGTACTTACTCACCAGAAATTTAATAGAGTGCTGAACCATACAGCAGACAGAAGGCCTGGGGCAAATATGGGAGCACATCGGATAGGAGGGGGTTTACCCTGAAATGCTTAATCAAAGAGCTGGGACTGGAAGACGCTTGGCGCATGCTTCATCCTAGGGCTCTGATTTCACATTTTACTTTGCCCTTCAAAATTCTTATTCCCGCATTGATATGTTTTTTTATAGCCTCAGAATAGGCATATATGGAACAAGAATCACAAATAGAGATGCAGCAAATTTAAAATCCGTCTGCGAAGTGAACGCAAAGTGGCCACTTCGCGTTGGCACTTCGCTATATGGAGTGCCCCATAGGAATGGCTCACTTCACCTTGTTATTATTACTTCGTGTTGTCATTCCACTTTAAATGTGAAGTAAGGCGGAGTGACAACAATACTGGCAGCACCCCACCCACACAGTCACCAGAATGTATGTGCATCCCCAAAGTGCTACTGTCTTGTGTCCAGAAAACTCCCCAGTGCTGACGAAGTGAAATGAGAGCATAACAAGAAAAGCAAAGTCTCCCAGAATTAATGGTGCACTCAGTCATGCACACAGTGGTCACACACAGAGTCACCAGAATTAATGTGGATACCCAAAATGCTACTGTCTTGTGTCCAGAAAATTGCCCAGTGCTGACGAAGTGAAATATGAGCGTAATAAGAAATGCAGTCTCCCAGAATTAATGGTGCACTGCAAATGCACAGACAGATTAAGATTGCGTTGCGCACTCAAGGGATGCATACGAAAAGGCACAACAACACCTAACTAGTGCACACAAGTCACAAATCCAAATCTGGAAAGGAATATATTTTGCCAGTTGGGGGATTAGTGCAACGCAGTAACAATCCACTACCAGTAAAGACACCACAAAGCAGTATAAAAAAATTAATGCAGGTGCGGTGGATAGCAGGTTCACACTGCTGCAATTATTCTATGGCACAATAAAAGGTGTCTGATTTAATGGCACGCTTCGCACACACACTCACACACACACACTACTAGTAATGCGTAGCAAATTGAAAACCTTTAGTAATATAACCAAATGTTTTAAACAGACAAATTATACACTGTTGCACCACAACAATCAGCAAAAAAATGTCAAGAATTACTGAAAATATTACTGTGTGTGTACATTAACACAGTTATATAAAGAAAAATATAACCAAAACAGAAAGACTGCCTTTTTCTCCCAGTTAATGTAGGTACACCACAAATACACCCCTCCCCCAAAGCACACTTCACAGTACACAGACTGACTGTTCTAAATTAACATTCAGAATCCACACACAACAATAATCACTTGATGTTATGAGCACAGAAGGGTTTCCTACAATTGATGTAGTAAATTTTGAGCAAAACCAAAATTGACTCAAAAAGGCATTTTAAACAGCTTTTAGAGGTTTAGAATTGCAAAGCTCTGAGAGTAAACTGTCTCCAGCTACCACTACACACACACACACACTGCCCAGGCCAGAACTGAGGCTGTGCAGAACAATCTAGAGCCCATGTGACCTGCAATACCATGAATCACTGCAGAATTTCATTTGGAGCTCAATTGCAAGGTGAAGTGAAGCGAATTACACTGATTTCAATGTACTTCACCTTAAAATTGATAGAGAAGTGGTTTGGGGAAGGCAGAATAATGCAAAGTCATTGGTTTCAATGGACTTTGCATTCCTCATTATGAAGCGAAGTACTCTGCTTCACATTGTGGAGTACTCCGCGGGTTCCGCAGTACTACGTGAATCACTTTATGGAGCGAATTGGGGCCACTTCGTCCACCACTACTTATAGTACTGTAACTCACATGCTGTATAGGAAGGAACGCGAATGCCTATGGCTGTACTTCCCCGATGAGCTGCAGCACAAAACTCCCTGACTTAAAAACCAGTATTAATGAGTACAATGGTGGGGTGGTGAAGCCCGGAGAGATACTACAAAACAGGCTTACAATACATCCAAGTAACTAGAAAAAAAATTAATGTTGTGATTCGTGGCGTGATCGTTAATCGTGATTTGTGACTGCATTTGTGACTGTGGTAATGAAGAACGTGATTCGGTGTCGATGGTGTGAGATAACCAGTATGAAACTGTATTGGGAATGCGAATGCCTATGGCTGTACTTCCCTGATGAGCTGTAGCTTAAAACTCCCGACTTAAAAACACGTATCAATGAGTAAAATGGTGGGGTGGTGAAACCTGGAGAGATACTACAAAACAGGCTTACAATACATCCAAGTAACTAGTAAAAATATTTATGTTGTGATTCATGACCTGATCGTGAATCGTGATTTGTGACTGCATTTGTGACTGTGATGATGAAACATAGAAACACAGAATTTGATGGCAGATAAGGACCGCTTGGCCCACCCAGTCTGCCCATTTCCCTACCTACTGGATAAGCTGCAGATCCTAGTTAACCAGCAGCCTACTTCCTCCTACCCCAACCCCCTAGAATGGCCTTATAACTGTCCCATGCATGCTTGAATTCCACCACTGTTTTTGACTCCACAGCCTCCTCTGAAGGCTGTTCCATGCATCCACAACCTCTCTGTGAAAAAATACTTCCTTAAATTACCTCTGAGCCGCCCTCTATCTTCAAATTGTGCCCCTTGTTCTTGCACACCTTTTTTGAAAGATGCTACCCTCTTGGACTTTGTTGATTCCCTTGAGGTACTTGAAAGTTTCTATCATGTCCCCTTCTCCTCCTTTCCTCAAGGCTATACATATTAAGCTCCTTTAGTTTCTCTTCATATGTCTTCGGTGCAGACCCTACACCATTTTAGTTGCCCTCCTCTGGACAGCTTCCATCCTGTCTATGTCTTTGCGGAGATTGGGTCTCCAGAACTGCACGCAGTACTCCAGATGGGGTCTCACCAGCTGTCTGTACAGAGGATAATAACTTCCTGTTTTCTACTGGTGATGCCTCTCCCTATGCATTCCAGTATCCCCCAGCCCTCCTTGCTGCCTCTCACATTGCTTGCCCACCTTTAGGTCATCTGACATGACTACCCCAGGTCCCTTTCCATTTTTGTTGTTGTCAGTATCTCACCCCCCATTGTGTACTCTTCCCCAGGGTTTTTGTTTCCCAGGTGCATTACCTTGCACTTCTTAGCATTGAATCTAAGCTGCCATACATTTGACCATTCCTCTAACCTTGCCAAGTCCTTTCTCATCCTTTCCACCCCACCTTGTGCATCAACTCTGTTGCAGATCTTTGTGTCATCTGCAAAGAGTCATACTTTTCCTTCCAGTCCCTCTGCAATGTCGCTAGAACATGATTTGTATCACGAGTGACTCGTGATGATGGTCCTGACTTAAAAACACATATTAATGAGTACAATGTTCATGCAGAATTATGCACCACACCTGTCTAGTACTCTGAAGGGAAGCCAAAGAAACAACTGTGATTTAAATTACAGATGGAGATTGGACCCTAAATGGATGCAAATGCACAGACAGATTAAGATTGTGCTGTGCAATGAAGAGATGCAGACACAAAGGCACAACACCTAACCAGTGCTCACCAACAGAAATTCAAATCTGGAAAAGAATACTTTTGCCAGTTGGGGTGGGCCACGGGGGCAGTGTACTGCACTGCTGCAGTAACAGTTACTAGTACTAGTACCAGTAAAGATACCACAAAGAAGTACAAAAATACTCACACACACACTAAGTAATGCATAGCAAATTAAAAACTTCAGTAATATAACCACATATTTTAAACAAATTAAAATTATGCATTGCTGCACCACAACAATCAGCAAACAAATGGCAAGAATTATTGAAAATATTACAGTGTGTACATTAACACAGTTATACAAGAAAAATATCACCAAAACAGAAAGCACTGTCTTTTTCTTCACGTTAATCTACCTACACCACAGATACGCCCCTCCCCCAAAGCACACTTTCACAGTCTCTCAGTAAACAGACTGAATGTTGTATATTAACATTCAAAATCCATACACAAACAATAAACACTTGATGATCTGAGCACAGGAGGGTTTCCTATAATCGATGAACTAAAGTTTCAGCAAAAAAAATGACTCAGAAAGGCTTTTTTAACAGCTTTTAGAAGGTTTGAATTGCAGAGAGCTCTCAGAGCAAATTGTCTCCTACAGCTTCCTACATACACTACCCCAAACTGAGGCTGTGCAGAACAATCTAGAGCACATGTGACCTGAAATCCCATGAGTCACTGCAAAATTCGCCTTTGGAGCTTAAAAACAAGGCGAAGTGAGGCAAAGTACATTGTTTTCAGTGTGCTTTGCCTTAAGAATTGGTGGAGTAGCTCAAAGGAACGAAACGTAGGGGATTTTTATCAAAATAAAAGAAAATTATGAACCAATGATTGAGTGAAAGTATTTGAATGAACATTTGAGCTCCCAGCTTTGGTTCTTTTGGATGGGAAGGCGGAGTAATGCAAAGTCATTGTTTTCAATGGACTTCGCGTTACCCATTATAATGCAAAGTACTCCGCATCGCGTTGCGGAGCACCTCGCGAATTCGCCTTCACTCCGCAAATCACTTCACGGAGCGAATTAGGGCCACTTTGCCCACCACTAATCACAAATAGCAGCAATAGCCCAATCAGACCATGCCCCTGTGACTCTCGGCATTAACCTAGTACCCCCCATGTAAAAATTTGGTATGGCACCTTGTCAACTCCCTGGTCAAGATACCTGATTTTATACAACTGCTGAAAGATAAGACTCAGGGGTACTTTACACACAATCAAGTCTGTGACACTTCCCTGGAGGATACAGTGGGATGGCCTCAAGGCTACTCTAACTGAAGTTATTATCTAATATGCATCAAAAAAGAAAAAAAGATGATACGGTGCAGCGTGTTGCACTAGAACTGGAGCTTTTTGATTTAGAGGCCACACATGAGATAACAATGGATGAGTCACTGCTCCCTTAAATTAAAGACTATAAGCAGCGACTGCAGCATTACATAGAACAAAACAAGCATTTGTCAATGCCGAATGTTGCTTGCTTCTATGTGCTGTTTAGGTATTTGGAAGTCATTGGAGTGCAAATATTGTAAATTCGCGAACTTCTGGCGTGCATGAACTCATAGCATACGCTCGTAAAACGATCATTTACAAATTCTTTCACCAAATTTTCAACACCAGCAATTTTAAGACCTCTGCTCATGAACAGTGTCACTGTGATTTTCTTAATGTGTCCCATACATTGATTTCGCACACCGACTGCGCCATTGTGTGCTACATGGGCAAAAACATGTTTTGGGCAGGATGTGAAAAATGACAGCTACACTGCTCATAAGGAGGTGTGGTAAAATGGCAGTGTTGAAAATCTGGAGTGAAAATATTGAAAATTCGCGAACTTACGAAAAGTCATGTAGGAACTGCGCAGTGCACGCTCAGAAAACATTTTAAGAATTTCTTCACCAAATTTCAACATAGGCTTTTGAGAGCCCACCTTATGAATACTGGCAGTGTCATTTCATTAATCAGTCCTGAAAGGTGATTTCACGCAGTGACTGCAAAATCACCCTTCGGGCCCGAGTAACGCCATGACAGTGCAAGAATTCATGAGGAGGGGTCCCAAAAACCCCATGTTGAAGATTTGGGGCCAAAATTCCCCAAAAATGCCTGAGATATGCAACAAAGTTGAAAAAAACCTATCTATCCCATTATACAGCTTACCGGCATTTCCTTAGTTCGTGGTGGGTTTTGAAGAGTGCAGACGTGTTCCCAGTCCACCGATGATCATCGCGCCAAGCTCCGGAGGTAAATATGGGGTGAGGGGAGGCAGAGTGCGCAGTGGGTGGGTGCGGGTTGTGGGAGGGGCGCAAGGAGACTACTAGGTACCGTTTTTATTCACAGGTTTTTTTTAAGAAAGGCAGCTGGGGCGTTTGCCACGCTGGGGTGGGCTCCCAGCATGGCAGCAGGAAAAGCTGTTTAGGGGACTGGAGCTGACGGGGATTGGGCACCCTGTCAGCCAAAACAAGATTTGCCACCGCTGGGTGGGCTCCAGCGTGGCACCGGAAAGCTTTTGAGGGGGCGTGCAGCCTTGAGCTGATGGGGATTAGGCACCCCTGTCAGCTATAACAGTTGCCACGCTGGGGTGGGCTCCCAGCATGGCAGCTGGACAGCTGTTGGGGGCATGGGCGGACGGGGATTGGGCACCCTGTCGGCCATACAGTGTATGCGTCGGAGGCGCATCAGCACGCCCAATGTCGTGCTTGCACGTGTGTGTGCGTGGGGGGGGAGCTCTACTCACTGAAGCGGAGCTCTCCCTTTCAACTGTATGCCACTGCATTTTGGAGCTGTCATAGATAGCTGCAGCACTCATTGGGGAACTGGGGCCGCGCCTGCAAACACATTGACTGCATTGGAAGAGGGGCTGACACACCTCCGAAAACTCGGATGATGGCACTATGTTTCTTGCACATGCGTGCAAGCAACATAAAAACAGAGGGTCAGCTTTGGTATACTGAGCAAAGTTTCTACAAGGCAGGCAATAGAGCAGAGCAACTTCTGGTATGACAAATGCACAAATAGATGGCTATCAGAGTAGTGCTGTGCTTGCAGGAGATAGAGGGGGACCCAGAGCATTCATCTCTCGCCAGGATAAAAACTAGTGATAATACCATAGTGGCCTGGGTTTATGAGGTAATAACTGGACCAGGGATAATTAACACAGAGGCTGAAGCCCAAAGTGTTTATTAACCCCCCCCCATCCAGTTATTACAGATGAAAACCAGAATCTTTATTATACCAGGGAAAAAAAATTAAACAGCCAAATCTGTTTGTTGTACTACAGTGCAAAGCAGGAACTGTTTCTCACAGAAGCACTGTCGCATTACTAGATTATCTGATTGGTTGCTGCATGTTGAAGTGGGAGGGCATACTGGGCTTGCTCTCTGATTGGCTAAATACACATGCAGCAGCCAATCTGAATGCAGAGCCACTGTCTTATTATTGTTCATAGCCAACCAGAATGCAGAGCCACTGTCCCATTATTTAGTCTAATGTTCGATTACTACAGAATAACCAGACAGTAACTCTGTATATAATTGCTAACAGCTTTGCTGATTGCTACAGATCCCTGTACACCAAGGAGAGGTCAACTCCCCATGAAAATCTTATCCAGACCTATCTTCACAAATTGGAGTTGCCCACCTTGTCACATGAGGAGGCAGACTTCTTAGAAGCCCCCATCACTAACACCGAATTAGGGGAGGTGATCCAGGATTTAACAAATGGCAAATCTCTAGATATGGATGACCTGGCAGTAGAATTTTATAAGCATTTCAAGGAGGAGCTGAGTCCAGAACTTCTCAGATTCTACAGAGGGGTGCTGGAGCAAGAGGGGTGTCCATAACCTGGTACAGAGCCCAAATCTTGCTCTTATTGAAACTAGAGAAGGACCAAATGGTGTGTGAGTTATATTGGCTCTATTTCACTGCCACCCATGGACTTAAAGATTTTTATCTAAATATTGGCCAGATGCCTCCAACAGAGAATAGGGAGCTTTGTCCAGCTGGATCAAACAGGGTTTATGGCATGGCTAATGGAACACGCCTTGGAAGGCTACACCAGGGTTACGCTGGCACTGGACAGCCCTTCCAAAAGCCAAACAGATCTACAGAGACAGAGTGGAGATCTGGAGAGTAAGAAGGACCCTGTAGATGGATGCAGTGATCTGCACAGACACTGAAGGTCACCGATCCATCCACACTGTAGCAATGAGGCATACTGATGGAGCTATTGTCTAACGCCCACCACCCTAACTGGCACTCCTGAACAGACTCATAGACATTCCAGAAAAGTTCCCCCTAAAGTAAAAGAGGCCTTGGGTACAAAGTTGCCATGTTGGCATAGCAACCGGAAAAGACTATAAGCCATGGTCGGTGGGCTACACTTTCTATAGGACATCAGCCAAAAAGAAGGATGACTTGCCACTGCGTCATTCTCCTGAAGCAAGAGGGATGTTCCTTCCCTGGTTCCAGTTCCAGTTCCAGAGGCCATGAAGGAGATTGGGTCCATGGTGTTTGCAGTCCAGTAGTTCTGGCTGGAGGAGGAGGAGGCACCAGCTAACAGTTGTCGTTAGATCCTGTGGTCAGCCTGCACATCAGAACTGGTAAGGCCAAGTTCTTGTTGATTTCTGACACGGTTACATCAGTTGACACATGCAAGGTTACACAGAGCTGTGGGGTATTGTGAACAGTGTTCCACTCTGGTCCATTTGGACACTTGGCCCGAACACTTCCAGCATGTAGTGCTCCCTTTCCAAGAACTTTGAAGCTTGTACCAACTGTCATCCAGAGACATTTTGTCTGGGAAGTCCAAACCCAAGGACTTTGATTCACTAGATGAACTTGTAGGGTTTCCATTCCCCTGTTTATACTATTTTTTTTTACTGCATTACACAATAACACAAAACAGAGAAACAATTATAACACTTTTATAAAAAATCTTTTTTACTAACATTTTGGAGTCCAGTAGTATGTATTCTGTGTGCTTTTGCATGCTCTCTTGCAGGTACAGCTAATGAAGAGGATCTGAAGCTCCAACCATGGCATCCGTGGATGCTACAGGGTCTGTTTTACAAGGTTTTAACATGTTTTAACCTGCACAGCTATGAATTCATTTGTACAAGTTTTAAAAGTTAATTAATTGTTCTGTTTCCAGTTTTTAGGAAATTCATAGCTATGCCATTTTTGTTTTGTTCTTTGGTAACCAGGTAAGGACCACTAGGCACAAGTGCCTGTTTTCAGCGGTGGCCAAGGAGCAGAAGTTAAGTGACTTCCTCAGAGTTACACAGTATGTAAGTGGAGGCTGTAGGAATCAAACCCAGGTCTGCTGCATTAATTTTTATTTATTTATTTATTTTATTTAGTTTTTGTTAACCGGTTACATACACTAGACAGCATAGCTGCCTATTTTCAGGTACGACCCAGGAGATTACAACAAAGGGTACATAGACAATAGTAGATAAAAGAAAACATCATGGGAACAAGTAGAAGTCAGACATAGTACACGTACACAAAATTGGTCTGCTGGATGTACCAAGTTCATTCACTGCTCGTTACTCTAACCTCTAGGCCATACTGTCAGCCCATGTACCTTTTAAGAATATGTACCTATTCTTAGAAGGTACAAGGTTTTACAGTACACAGTATGGTCTGGGTTTCACTGGGTTTTGGTATGGTACAGTTAATGTATCATTTATGTTTATGTTTATTTATTGATTTCATCCACTTTGAAGTCTTTTTTTTTTCAACTTTATTTATGCCCCTCTTACGCCAGCATCCCCGAACTTTCTCCAGCGGGACTCACGGTATGGACTGTTCCTGCCTGCCTGAAGCACCAGACTCCACTCCATGGGCAAGGGCCCATCTCCCAACCGCCACACCTGCACGCTTCTGACCTCTAGCGAGCCTCATGGACTCACCCACTGGCACTCTATCTAGAATTTTGTGGAGCGACCAGGGGATAGAGGGAGTGCCCAGGATGGATCTGGATGCCCGGCATTGGGCGTGGGGACTGACCACTGGTCCTGCCTTCACCTATCAGGCATCAGGGATTTTCACATTTTCTTGTCCCTCCCCTGCAGAACTCGGATGTGCAACGATGGCCAGCATCCACTGAGCTCTGCCCCCAGTGCCGTTTAGCAGCATTGCCTTGTTCCTGGCTACCCCCAGCCATCGCCAGGGGTTGCTTAGGAGTGACGCGGTCCCTATACCCTCCTCCGGGATAGGGAGAGCTGTCCAATGGACGCTCGATCCCTCCCCATCCCCGCTGCCCCCCGACAGCCCAGGCTCATTCCTGAAACCGGATCACCGGCGTGTCGCGAAGTGAGGCATCTAGTGCCTTAACCCTCAATACCACCGAGCCTGGCCACTTTGAAGTCTTTACAAAGTTAAAGTATAAAAGCACATGCAAATAAAGTATAAAATTTGGTAAAATTCAACAATAAATATTAACTTCACATAAAATGATCCCTTTTCCTTTCTCTTAATTTTTTTATACCACTTTATTTAATTAATAAGGTATATGTGAGAACCCTCAGAATAATGGAGGGGAAATAATTTCATTTGTAAACCTAGATGGAAATGATGAGTCCCCCTTTTTAAAGCTATACCAAGTTTCATCCTACAAGTAAATGGAGAGGGAGACTCTGGGAAGAACTTTAGAAAATTCTAAATTACATAGAATGTAAATAGGATACCGAGGGTTTGGGTCTGACTACCTACACACCCTACATAATACAATCGGCCTATATTCCCTTTTTTCCATATTGGAAACTATTGACTCATAAGACTAAAAAAATATTTCTGAGAGCCTCACCCTCAACCTAGAAAAAGAAGACAAAATAATTATACAACAGTAAGTTGTTCTGACAAAGACTGTTCACCATGATATAATAGACCAGTCACACTTTCTGAGCACAATTCAATTATTCATTATTTGCGTAGTTAGAATTAAACATGAATATACAGGAATCTTGGACAAGTTTCGGTGATTTAAGGCATTTACACAAGGTCACAAGTAAACTTAAATTCTAAGATGCAGATAAGGCCTGTATCTTTTCACAGGGAGATCCACTTATGGTTCCTAGATAATGATGTATATATTTCTTTCTTTTTTTTTAACTTTCTGTTTATTAAGTTTCATTAAAAACACAAAGTTTGTGTTCCAGATGCATTACATAAAGATTTACATTAGAAATTCACGTGAGGGCACCACCCCTCTTAATACACGCAAATAAACTTGCTCAACACATCAAATTAGATACGTCATGTGGGGGAGAACCTTAATAATGATCAAGTTGGTAACTATTTACTTAAAAATATGCTGTGGTTATAAACCCATGAGCTGCATATTACAATAAGGAATCCTTAGTATATTAATTTTAAATCTACTCCCCTTTAACCTGTAAAGGGAAAAAATAAATACATCACATGCTTTATCAGCTTTGAAATGTACCAAAGGGTACACACCCATTCTAGATTCAGAGCATCTTGCTTTAAACTGCCCACTTAGCCCTTCTAAAACTGGTAGTTCAGATAAGCAAACAGTACATTTTAAACCTTAACTTATAACCATAAACATCCCCTCTGTAGACCCTCTTAAGCTTAGATATATACAGGATAACAGTTACCTGCCAGCAATACTATGGGAGCTATATATTAAGGGAAAAACAAGCCCAGTTTGCAAACCTGCACCTTAATATACTGTCCAGAACATTTTTAAGTGTCCAGGTCATCATCTTCTGAGTCGGACTGTGAACATATATATCTCTCCTTCTCTGAGTAGGAGCATGTTGCTGCGCCCATTTGAGTACTTCCTATGGATACGAAAAGACAAAAACTTTTCCCCCCTAGACTATTCTTAACCTGGCCAGGAACAACTGTCTGTGTGGGATCCCTGCCTCCTGAAGCATGGCACGAACACCATCAAATCTCTTCCTCCGCTGGTGAGCTTAAATCTGGATATAAAGAGATGCGGTGTCCATCATGTAGCAAAGACCGCTTCTGCCTCACCAGTGCTAAAAAAAAGTCTTGAATGCCAACTTCGTCCACCACAAGAATAATGGCCTTTGGAGCATGCACGTAAACTGGTCAACCTTGGCACACCACATGGTAGGCCTTTTGTATAGCCCAGGTATGGTCCAACAGTGGTTGCCCCAGCTGCTGCTCCAGCCATTTCCTCAAGAACTGGCCCAGATGGTCCCTTCACTTGTCTCTGGCATCCCAATTATTTTAATATTTACAGCACTGGCCTTTTTTTCCAGATTCTCCAAACGTGATCTTAGATGTGTGCCAGGTGGCCGTGGCTCCGAGGGCTGCCTCTGACTGTTTTTTTTACTCCATAACTTCAACTTTGATATGAGAGACTTCCGATTCCACGTTGGTGACTCTATTTGCAAGCGAGTCAAATTTGTCCCACAGGTTAGGTACTGAGGTTAACAGTTGAGGCATTTTGTGGCCCAATGATTGAATTGTTTCCTCGTCTGCATTTGGTGGAGTGTCAAGGTTTCGGCCTTGTGCAGAGCACATGGTCAGAGGGATCGGGAGATTTTTTGATTTGTTGCCCTCTGCATTAGTTTTACCTTTTTTCAGATTGTCATGTTGATGCCTGAGGTCTTCACCTAGGAGATGTGATTTTTTACTTTACTCACCACGTCCGGTAATACCGATTTATTTGGGTCCTATTCGACTGAATTGTCAGCGCTCTAAATCTCAGCTTCCATCTTGCTCGGGCTCCACAGTGCCCCCCCCCCCCCAATATTTCTTTCTTTGAATGTCATTATTCAGACTGAACAATACTATATTCTCTAAATCTTTAATTTTGCAAGAACCACATCTACAAAATGAAGAGGAGACATTACCCTTCCTCTACTTGTAAAAAAGTTGATTGCTGTTATCTAATTCCAATCTAAAATGTATAAACAATTGGTGTGAGTCCTTATCTAAATGCTTCATAATATATCCTTCTCTGATAAATAATTGTTTGAATGGCGTTATATGCAATATTGAAGTTTAGAGGTATGTGTTTTTTCCATATCACTTTGTGCAGATATATCTTTACATTTCTGCTTAATGGTTATAACTAATTGTTTTCTAGGGATTCTAAAAATATCTGTTAGGATGTGGCCCAGCTCCACTGGAAATATTTTTCTTTTAAGGAAATACAAATATGGCATTTTAAAGCCCCTTCTAGAGTAATCAAGTTGCTCTGTCCAGCAAAGTCTAGGAAATCTGGATTCATGTAAAATTTGTAAATCCATGATAAAGATTGAAGTTCTAGATAAGACAAGGTACTCAAGGTAATTTGTAACAAGCTCACATCTTGGAATGTGAGTTGGTTCACAGTTGGGGACCCCACAATAAGTATTGATACATTTTATTCATAACTACCTCCAGTGGGGCAAAGCCTTCCTATTGTTAACGTATTTGTGACATGTGTCAGGGGCAGTGTTTTACAGTGAGTAATGCCTAGTTAGAGGTTTCATGAGTAGGTACCAGGTGGTGGAGTTGGGTGAACTCCCATCAGTTGAGCACCAACATTGTTATAGTGAGCACCTAGGATACAGCCACCCTGGCCAATGGGATGTCATGCCTGGTAGTGAGATATGCTACCTGGTAGCAAGTTATGCTACTGGTGAGGGGTCCTGTACTTAACTCTCTACAGCCAGCTTCATTTGGTGGTTCTCTCTCTATAGCTATGACTTCCGTGCATTCTGGGTGTCCTGCCTATGCTGGCCATAGATGGTGGGGTGGGCCCACCTCCTTCACAGGGCATCAAGGGGAGGTCTGTGGTGTCCAAGGCCCTTGCTTATTACAGCAACATTTTCTGGTAGTGGTGAGTGTAACTCCAGTATTCCCCCTGGGTTACTAGAGTGTTTACTAGAAGTGTTTAAAAATTAGAGTTTAGAATGGCATTAGAATCCTATATAGTGTAATGGGTTTTGTAGTTGGCCACTCTGGGCAGCAAATGGTTAACTTACAGGTCTCTCCTAAAACCCCTGTCAGTCATCTGGACAGAGGTTCCAAGTGAGAAGGGCTTCACAGCATTATAAGCCACAATGGCATGTTGCAGTGAGTTTCTGTTGCTCACTGAGATCTTTGAGTCAGTCTGACTGAAGAGAGCCTCTGGAGCAGTACCAGCTGCCTCCTGTCCTGATTCAGTCCCTAGTTTGGTCCTGGAGTAGCTGAGTGTTGAGTTGTTGTGGTGGTGGTCATCTCTGTGGTGTGCTCCAATATGGGATGAAGGACTTTTCAGACTTCTGGTCATAGGAACCATGAGTAAAGTATAGGAGGCAGTATAGTGCAGTGGTTTAAGGCTCTGAGCTGCAAATCTGGAGACCTGGGTTTGAATCCCACAGCCCCCACTTGCATACTATGTGATCCTGAGCAAGCCACTTAACTTCCTTGTGCTCCCAGGTCGCACCTGTAAACAAGCTTCAGCTTAGTGTGTCTCTCCTGGTAAAAAAACAAACAAAAAAAAATAAAATGTGGGAAACTTCCCAGAACTGTGAGAGACTTTTTCTTTGTGTTGCAGCCCAGAGCTGGCTCCTCCAGGATGGTCCCAGTGGGAATGCCTCTGAGGGTTTGAAGGGACTAAACTCCAGATTGTCCAGATTAGGGCGTGTGTGCAGGGGGGGTGAAGCCCTCACATGAATAAAGAGGTAATGTGTGGTGATGGGACGCACCTGTTGCCATTGCTAGGTGCAACAGGTGCATGTGGTTGCCGGCAATGAAATGGTGGGGGACTGGTGAGTGTGCTAGTAGCAATAACTGTTCGAAGTGTGGAGGAGGTGCAGCTGTAAGGAGAGGATGTCTGTTGAATTCTTGAGAAGCCAGAAGGGGAAGCTGTTGGTGTTGCAGGTATAAAGCCAATCTGTAGCTGTAATGTGCCGCGCTATTGTTGAGATGCGCCGTTATTACGCTTATCCATTTTGATTCACCGTTTTGTATTTTGCCCTATTTTCCTTGCTCAATTTACATGGAACCCAGTTTCCTTAGGGGACAGAGTGAATCACCCTGACTGGAAAATGGGATACTACCACTCTGACCAGAAGATGGGGAATGGCTTATGTACTACAAAGTGTTGTGCATGTCACAGAATGTATTTTTTCAAGTAATGGTCATAGTCTGTCCCTAAAGTGTTGCAGCTTCTAACAAGAAAATAAGGTGTGTTTGCAAGTAAAGACACCAGCTGTCGCCAAATAGTTTTCTGTTTCTGACAAGAAAAGCAAAGCGTGTTTTAGTAAAGGACACCAGCTGTCCGTAAAATGTTTCTGCATAAAAGGAAAAGTTGTGTGTTGTGAACCCAAAGTTGTTCAAATTCTGTGAGTGTGTGCTGACCTGACTCCAATTCCAGAAGAGGGATGGAAATAGAGACGTTTGCTTGAACCCTAATTCAGGGACCCACTTGGACTTTATGCACAATATGATGGACGTTGTACCCTTTGTACTTTCTACACCTGCAGCTCCCAGTGGGGCAAAATGATTGTCTGTTTTTCATTTGTCATGATAAAACCTATTACATGATGCTAGCTAAAGGAGAGAATGTTCCTTTGTGTTTGCTGTGTTTTTCTGGTGTCCCATCATAGTTGTGCAGGTCCCCAGGAATATGGACCACCCCAGTTACCAGGTTAAGTAGAAATGGTTTGTGTAACAGCCCACTTGAAAGCCAACACAAGTAAAAATGTCTAGGTGTGTGTGTGTGGGGGGGGGGGGTGTCAGCAACAAGGCAGGCTGATACTCTAGGTGATTTAGTACACAGTGTACAATCTTGAATGAAAAATATCAACCAATCACAGGGGACTCCTTTAGTAAAAGCCAACCAGAAAAGATGATACTTGAAGCCCTTTTTGAAGTTCTCCACTGAGGGAGTTCCAAAATAGTGGAGCTACCACTAAAATGATATGATCCCCAGGCTGCTTCAGACACAATCTGGGAACTGCCAGCAAACCCTCCTCAAAAGTGTGAAGATGATGGCTAAGAGCATATGGGCACAAGGAGCTCTATCAAGTAGACTGGGCCCACATCATGTCTTGGGTTGTGTACATCAAAACCTAATATTAAAGGAAATAGGAAACTGAGAATTATAATAAGCTGTGGGCTGTATAGAAAACAAAGTGTGTTATGGTTTTCTTTGGGTTTCTACAATGACTGTATCTCAAAACTAGTTTTAAAATATTTCTTTCACTCTCAGCCTATCCTCTAGTTTTCTTTATGCATCCAATGTCTGATATTATGTTAATTAACAGCAGTCATCTTTTTTATTTAATCATTTTTGGGGATTTTCATTTTGTCGTGTACAGGATATCTGATGGTATATTGTAGATGTGTAACTGACACTATGTTGAGGCCTCTTATGCATGTGCAGAGATGTTCAGATTCGGGTTTTCTATAGTACTGTGGCTGCAACAAGGATGCTGATTTTAAACTGCATGCTAAATCAATTATATTGTTTTACTGATGCAACTGTATGAGATTAAGACAAGTATCTGTATCAACCCTTTCATATTGTTTAAAGCGCATTCAGACTTGTATTAAGTTTTTTTGTTTGTTTTTTTATTGTGGCTCGGTATATAAAAAAGAAAACTGAAGGAATACTATCAGACGTATTAGAATTATAGATAATAAGTATACAACTCTTAGAGACTTGGCTGTCATAATCACAAACACGCAATGTAAGTCAAATAAAAAAGAAGTATCAAATATTAATTATTCCCTCCTGCAACCCCACCCCCTGAACCCAACACATATTGTACACTCAGACACACACAAACCACACACACGACGAGATGAACAACACAGTGAACAGCTGGATATAAAACATATACAGTACACCATTCATATATGGTTGAATGAGTCTCTCCTTCCCCTCGAATACATACAGATACAGCTGCGTATCTTTAGATTCCTTGTCTAACATAGATCCATGATCAGAGATGTTACTAGATGCTGTAGCTGGCATGTCTACGCTGGGTTGGTAAATGACGTCAGAAAGTATCTGCTTGCAACTAGGAACAGCTGCTCGCACTGCTTGGGTGACTGCCTCTCACAGTACAGAACAGATTGTTGGTAAAAACACTTTCTTTCTGGCACATTGCTGCTGCTAAAAATTGTCATAGTGGGTACATATCGTAAAATAATATCCAGCAACATTTCTGATAGAAACAATTAGTGAAAAATGGCAATCTTTTGCCTACCTCCTTTAAAGGAGGTGCACCATCTCAGGGGCAGCCAGTGTAACGTCTGCAACACTGGGGGGACATGCTCAGAGCAGGACACTCCATCAGTCAGCCTGACTGCAGTGTTCTGACCAGCTGTACACGTTATATCAAACCTCCAGATAACCCAAGTTATAAATGCGTTGGGAATTTCAGTTCCAATAGGTTTCAAGACATGTATGCTAATTTTCCAGAAGTGTACAGGTTGGAGCAAGTTCAGGCAATGGGGTTTGGAGTTTGGGCCAGTCACATACAGAAGTCATGAGCCACTTCACTAATCCCTGACTGCCATTACAAACATGGCTACCACTTTTATTCACTGAAAACCTTCAACAAGGCCCTAACAAGTAAAACTTCATTAAAGTTTAAAAAATAAATTGATATTCATTCCTCTCATGATACCCTCCTTATACACATAAACGAACTTAAAAAATATAGTACGAGTCACTGTTTTATTTCCTTGTATTTCTTTAGAGAGAAATCCCCATTATATCCTTACCAGCTTGCCAGGGCAATCTCTGCTGCTTACTCTGCTTCAGATACAATTGAGACCTTGGCTCCATTTTAGGCCTTCTGTTATGTGAAGGGCTGAACATTCTGCCAGAGGAATTCTGTAGCAGTTTGAATTCCTGTGTTTAATATTTCATCTATTCAATAGATTCTATTGAATGTGCGGCAGACAGGTGAAAGAGGATTGCTTTTTACTAGGTACTTTTAACAAAATAAAATACATGTTTTTAACTATTTAAAAATGACATTTTTTTTCTTTGTTTGTTACTCAGTTTACCCATCCTATAAGCACAATAAGACACCCTTAAGTCATTGGTTGTCTTGGGTTGATGCATGTCCAGGTGCAAAAGGCATTACACACCTGGGCTTGCATTAACCCCTGATAACCAATGTCCTGTCGTATCTTATTGCTTATGTGGTCTGGATGCAACACAGAGAATAATGGCTGGGTAGGGGGTTATAACAAGAATTTTACACACACCCTGAGGTGTGGGATGCCACATAAACCCTAAGAGCGAAGCTTGAGGGGTTTATAAAGGCATCCTACACCAAGGGGTGTATGTTATATTCGAGTTTTACACACCTACCCAGCCTTTATTTTATATAATTGCTGGGGAGCCTTTTTTCACCACAGCAATTGTATAAAATATAAAAGACACATACGTAGTCAGCCGCGGTCCGATCTGGAGGAAGCACGGTCAGAAACTTTATTTTTTGGCAGTCCATGAAACAGCCAGTTACCCTTTTTTTTTTGTGTTCAACTTACTGCTGAGTGTGAGTTGTGGTGAAGTATCCGGCGGTAAGTTATAGTGGCTGGCGGCTGAGGAAGGAGAGACCAGAGGATCACGCATGCATGGAGCGTGGGAAATCCGGCACGTGTTTGGCAAATTATAACCGAGTTTCCCTATGGGAAAAACACTTCCCAGTAATTATAAATGGTAAACCAATGTTTTCAGGTTCTATAATTCCCAATATGGTTTGATCCGGGTGATGTTCCTCAGATGGAAAAAGCCACCATGGACTACTGCTGACACCTGATATTATAGTTTCAGCTTGCAGATTCTAAACCCTATCAATGGTTGTAAGAGAGGCGGCATTCAGATTTAAATGAGCCATCTCCCCTCCCATTCCTGCCACTCTCTGAGGACCTGTAGCCACCAGCAGCATCTCTGTCTTCTCTGGATTCAGTCTCAACCAGCTGGAGGCCATCCGATCATTAATGTCAGATAGACAACTGTTCAGCAGGTTGACAGCATTTATCTCCCAAGGGGCAAATGACAGATACAGCTTGGTATCATCCACGTAGCACTGAAACCACATACTATACCACCTAATGACCTCCCCTAGAGGCAGCATATACACCTCAAACAACATGGGAGACAGGATCAAGCCTTGAGTTACTTTATAGCCAAGGGCAACTGGGTGTAAGGGAACATTTCCCAGTATAACCTGCTGTATGGACTCAGACTACAGTGTTTCAAAACTGTGCCTCAGAGTCCTCCCAAATGCACCAAGTGATCCTATAAAGTTCCATGGCCTATGATGTCAAAATCAGATGGGAAAGCTAGGAGAACCAAGATGGTTTGTTCCCTTCTATCGCTAGCTAGTAGCAGGTTGTTATGCATCCTGACAAGCGAGTCATAATTAGCATATTTCCCCAAATGGGCCTCAAGCTGAGTCACCACCACCTTCTCAACAACCTTCCTCACAAACTGGAGGTTTGAGACAGGCCAGTAGTTCAACAGAATGTTACGGTCCAAAGATGGCTTTTAAGGGGGTTAACAATGCCATCTATCACTCCTCTGTCAGTGTAAGTGGCTCAGCAGGTAGCACACTCATCTCTGAGGCCAGAGGATCATATGGTTGTGGGTTCCATCCCCCCACCAGGCACTTGGGATAACACCCATAACTGACACTATAGTGCAGTAGAAAGAGATGCTGCACTGTTGATGTGTCATCCTTCTGTAAACCAAGGTCCCTTCTGCTCATCTGTGGTTACTGTCCAGGTGGAAGTAAAATATCCCCTGGCACTTATTGAGGAAGAGTAGTGGAGTTTTTCTCTTGTCATGGCCAACATTCTCCTGTCAATAAAATAGGTCCCTGTACCCTCCCCAAGGATGCACAAGGCAACAAGCTATCATAGCTAAGTGTGCCTTTCCTAGCCACAAATTACAGGTAAATAAATTCAAGGCAGCTGGCTATTCTTTGGCTACCTGGTTAACTGACATTTCATGAGCCATTGTGATGGGGACTAGGCAGGGGAAGCCCTCTACTGGTTTCATTTTGTCATGGGGCTTATCCCTATCCTGTTATTGATCCTACCATCTACATTGCCTGGCTCTTGTTCAAACCTTTGACCTGGCCCAGGCTTCTCTGACTCCCCACCTCCCTGCAGTGGCACAAAGCAGCTGCTGGGAGTGGGGGAAACAGATGGAGCTGACAACATTGTTCAGTAGAGTAGGAGAACCAGGGGATGCTGGCTCCCTCGACACATAATATCAGGGACAGACCACCCACCTCCCCCTCCCAACAAAACCACCCACTGTGCAAAAACCTAAACAAATCCCAAAGCAATCCACCTAAAACTTCAGCAAATTCCCTTTCCAAAATAATAACAAATACCACCCACCTCCTTCAATGTAATAGCAAAACAAACCCCACAAAACCAACTACAGAATTCACTCACCCATCCCCCTCCCACACACACAGACTCATACAACTAGTTAGCAAGAACTCTGCAATTTGCTATCTTCCAGTTCACTCCATTAGATCAGCTGGAAATATTCACCACCAAGTAATATAGTTGACTATTGATGGAACAATATAATGGTCTAAATTACCCGTCTTGTGCACTGACGATCTCGGTCAGCAATCGGAAAGCAAGTCCTTTGCTGAAGGCCAAGACTCTTTTGGTCTGTTTTTCCACAAAACACTTTTCACAGTTAATAAAACCACTGCTCATACTAGGCCTGCTGAATAGTGTAACGTGAAATCCACTCGCCGTCTCTGACCTTCAAATTGCCCAGAGCCCTTCTCTCGCATCGAGTGGCCCTCCAATGCTAATCTTCAGCCAGCAATTCTCTTTCATTGCAGTGCGATATCACCTCCTGGTTTCAAGCTCACCCCAGATAAACTGGAAGGGTGGAGAGTTCCAGGGGCTAAACTCAGCCCACCACTGCTCTAATGTATTGCAGCACAGTTTATTCTGAGTATATTGGAAAGAGGCAGCACCTATTCAGGTGCGTCTTTAACAGTGCAGTCCACAACATGGCTGAGTACCTTTGTTGCACTCACCTGTTGTGTCAGGTGAAGCCAAACAAGTCCCAAACTTCGAACTCACCAGAATGCCTGTCACAAGCCACTCATCCCCATAAGCCCGGGCGCTCAGCATCCAGTCTTCTGGTTCACTGCAATAACGGCAGACAGTCTATGGGAATTATCCACAGCACAGGAAACAACAATCCAAAAGATGGCAAGAAGTGTCAGTGCACAGATTGTTTAACAAGCTGGCATCCAGCCGCCGTTAGGCATAAGCCAGTGCAGGTGGGGAGAGGAGAAAAAATATGAAACTGCTATTTTTATGAAACTTGTAAACATTCCTATCTACCTCTAAAACTGCTAAAAGTTACTCACTTACTCTAAATGTGCCTGCCAAATGCAGGATTTAAACAAAAACACTTAAAAATGTTAAGATGCTACCTCTCATCTCTGCTGCTGATGGGTCAGCCCAGCACTGCCATAGTCTTCATATCAGGCTTCATATAGAATGCCATTTTATACCAAACCATTTTCATCCTCTGTTTTACCATGCTAAACTAGACATAATACTTATCAGTGACAAATATTTAACTTTCTGATCCAGTTATTATATAACAGAGGTAGTAAGTTTAATAAGGAAGAAACTATTGGACTCACTGTCAGGGGCAGTTTTCATTTTCAGAAATGTGTCCAGCATATATGTGTCCTAGGTCCTGTTCTCTTCAATATGTTCATCAGGGACATTGCCGGGGGATCCGGGACGAGTTGTGTCCCTTCACAGATGACACAAAGTTCTGTGGTAGGGTAGATAGTGACAAAGGAATAGGGGATATGCCAAGGGCTCTGTAAAGTCTGGAGAGGTGGTATAAGGTGTTGCAGTTGAAATTCAATGCCAAAAAAATGCAAGGTTATTGACCTAGGGGAGAAAAACAGGACAGAGAACTGGACTGGAGGGGTTAAACTTAGCAGCAGAGGAAAGGGACCTGGGAGTCATCGTTAGTGACTGCCTCAAACAATCAAGCCAGTGTAACAAGGTTTATAGTAATGCTAATAGGACGTTGGGTTGTAACGGAAGGGGTACTGACAGCAGGAAAAAGGAGGTACTACTGCCTCTATCTGGATCACCGCTGAGGCTACATCTGGAATATTGTGCTTAGTTACGAAGTCCTCACATACCGAAGGACAGCCACAGGCTGAAGACGGTGCAATGCAGTGTGACCAAGATGATTCAGTGCAAACAGGCCAGATCTTATGATCATCTCAAGGCACTGAACATGTACTCCCTGGAAACCAGGCGAGTGAGTGCAGATATTATAGAGACTTTCAAGTTTCTGAAGGGAATAAACAAGGTGAACTGCGGGGAACTATTTTGCATGTGTATAAAATCAAGAACCCAAAGTCATGAGTGAAAACTGGTGGGGGTATAGAGTCAAGAACCTGTGGTAATGAGTGGAAACTGGTGGGGGGGGGGATTTAAAAGGAATGTGAGGAAGTTCTATTTTCATGGAAGCATGGATGCTTCATCTAGCCAGCCACTTCCAGCCCCCCAGACCCCATGGCACATATGGCCAACCCTCTCCAGCCAGCACCCACCAGCCCCATAGGATCCATGCCACACATGGAAGGCAGTAGCTATCCAGTACCCAGCACTCCAGGCACCCTGGAGATGCGAGTGGAGGGCCAACCACAGCAGGCTTTGGATGCACAGCCTTAAACGGCCACGTGGGGGAGGTAAGGCAACAGTCTGGACCAGGCATTTGGGCGCACAGTTGTCTACATGCCTAGGAAGGCAGCAAGCTAGCAGGAAGAAAGCCATGTCTGCAGCACCACACCACTGCCATGAGATGAATATCATAAACATAACACATATAGTCAAGGACAACTCTACACAGCCACATAACTCCCCCTGTACCCTGCCGAAAAACACCCCTCTACCTCACTGCCACATATCCCCCCATACACATCACAAACTCTCCCCGAACACGGACACATATATAAACACACAACAGCCATGGGAATGGTCATATATTCCCCTGCTGGGAGCACAGGCACTCAGGTCATATCAACACTCATCCCAGAGCCATAATAGTGATCCACCACCTACGGAATACATCCTGCTCAAGTGTAGGATGTGCCACCTAGCCACACAGTGTCTTGAGACCATAGTGCTGGTGGACGTCTCCCTCTTTACTGCCTGGTGGGATATCTCCCTGTCTGTCCTGTGGCATGGGTAGCCGTTTGTGCATGGCCATGTTGTACAGCATGGTGCATGCAGTCATCACTCTGCATGCCTTCCTAGGGATAAGCATCGTTGTGCCACTGGTATCATCTAGGCATTGGAACCTCATCTTCAGAAGCCCTGTAGTCCTCTCAATCATGGCAAGGGTCTTACTGTGGGCCTTATTGTATGTCTCCTCCTCCTGTATACTGTTTGCCACCAGAAACAGTGTAATCACGTATGGTCATAGCGAGTATTCACTGTTACCTATGAAGCTGGTAAAGAAGATCTGTGTTAGCATGCTGCGGCACTGCACCCACTTGTATCACACCTGCTCCATATCCATACTCACCTAGCAGCTATCCATTGGCACCAGTGTGTGCCACAAGGATGGCACACAGCAGGGAACCATTGACGACGTAGCAGTCATGACATGACCCAGGTTACTTGGCACACCCTTTGGTGATACTGCTCACATACTGTCTGGCAGTTTATGCTGTGGAACCTCAGCTAGTAGCTAGCCTAGAGGTTAGAATAATGAGCTGTGAACGAGCTTGATACATCCAGCAGACCAGACCTTGGTTTGATTCTCACAACCTCCACTTGCATACTGTGTGACTCTGAGCAAGTCATTTAACCACCCAGTGCTCCCAAGTCACCCCTGAAAACAGGCACTTGTGCCTAGTGGACCTTACCCAGTTACCAAAGACTAAAATAAAAAAATAAAAGAAAAATAAAAAGTTCTTGCATGCTGCCTTGTCCATGCTCAGTGCTTGGATTGTCACATGTGTATAATCTATTGCCCCAAGTACATTGGGCATGCCATGCATGGCATGGAATGCCTCCTTTGTGGTAGGCATGTTGCCCTTTGCAGTTGGGAATAATATGTGCTCATGCAGTAGTAGGGCGTCTGTGACCTGATGCAGGGCCCTGGACATGGATGACTGACTGACACCAGTGACATCCCCAGTAATCCTCTGGAAGGACCCCGTGGCATAGCACAACAGGGCACACAGCACCTTTGTTTCCACAAACATTGCCTATGACCTCCATGTTTGAGGTGGCAGCTGTGGATGGAGCACTGCCCTGCGACCATGATGTGGCGAGATGGAATCTTTCAGTGCAATGAGTGTCCCGCAGTTGCCCGACATTCAGCAATGGCCAAAATATACAAGGCCTCAGACGTGCCCTCATAGCCCTTTGCTGCTCTAGTTCACCCTCCATCAGGCGGACATTTAGTAGTAATCCTGGGCACACCTGTGGACCCACTTGGGGAAGCACTATGGTGTTTAATGTCCACAATCCCTCAATCCACACACAAGCGCTGTCTGTTCCACCACTCAGGCATCTGGTGCTGAAAGGTGCCCCCTTTAAATAGGTGGTGACCCAGCACTGTGCTGGGGTCATACCACATAATCGGGCATCAAAAAGCACTGTACACTAGGAGCAACAGCAATGGTGGAGGCAGCTGTACAGCGCGCACACACTGCAACCAAACCAGAGGTGGGATGCCAGGGGAGCGTGTCCTCCAGTTCAGATTGTTTAGTGTGAGACTCTCTAGTTTCCTCAACTTTAAAGAGTCAAATTATGCCATTTTCTCTTTAGGCTATTCTGTTGTTTAAATCTTTAATGTCTTTTGGTACAATGGCCATAGATGTTTTAAGATTGGATATATACTGATCAGTATATTTGAAAGTATTTTTCTGATAGCACGGAGATTATCTTGCGCTGCTGTGATGTTGGCCATCTTTGAAGCTCTGGTAACCATGTTCAAAATTCAAATGGTCTGGAGATTTTTTTTTACTATAAATATTTTCTTTATGGAAAACTTATAGACAGCTCATAAATTATAGATTAAAATGATCCTGGGATCAAACTGCACCTTTTCCAATAAAAATGAGGAAAATCCACTTTTTTCAGATGGATATGGATTCTAGTCCCACACTGGGATTGGGATCATACTAGAATCTAATGCAGTACTGTGGGGATGAGGTACTGTTGGGCTGTGCCATCTTTTTGAGGAGGCGTTAAACCGAGGACCCTTCTGCCCATCTCTGGTGGGTGTTCAGGTGGAAGTAAAAGAACCCAAGGCATGTTTCACACGAGGAGGGGAATTTCTATTAAAACATCAAACAAATAACCCCCCCCAAGAAAATACAGTATTTACAAATCAGAAAATTAAAAGGACTTCAGGAACACAATTAGTGCAAAATATACAGAAATAAAACAAATGAAAACCCAGACAAGTGATACCAGTACAGCATACAAGGTGAAATCAAATTGTGCTAAAAAGAAACTGTGAAATAAGAAGACAGGCATGTCTACCCGAGGAACTATTTCTCCAGCAAGCATGGAAGTGTCTTTTGTGTTTAGGAAATTCCATCTTACACATTGCTTTAATTTCTAATTTAATACTGTTCTGAAGATCATCCAGAGAGGTGAAATGCCCCCACAAAACTTATTGACACCTGATTAGCCAGTTCCAATATTTCATAGAAGCAAAAATCACAATTGTCAAGCTAACAGGGTGTGTATTTATTCCAAGCAGGTTGAAAAATCCCAAAGACTAAAGCGTTATAGCCCATGGTTGCAAACAAAAGTTCATTCCAGGTTTTTGCTTCTAGGTCCCAAAAATCCTGAATTTAAGGACACTCAAAAAATAAATGTGACATTGTCTCCAAAGAAGTGCTACAAGTTTGTCTTGGGCAAAACTGTTATGTCCGAGCTTTATGTTTGTAATTTTTAACATTTATTTTCCCGTGGCAGCAAGACCATAAAGTATCCCATAATTTTAGCTGGAATTTGCAGTTCAGTCAATTGATGGATACATTGTCCACCGAACTTGAAGGGCAAAACTTTTATTTATTTATTTTGTTTTTGTTGACCAGTTAAGTGCACAAGACAATTAAATATAGGAACAAAAAAACAAGGTGCTGCGTCAGCATGTGATCTGAAAATAAAACAAAATGACTATCTTCAGGCATGACCCGGGAGGTTACACTGGGTCATGGTCAGTGAACAACAAGTTACAGTACAGCAAAGTGAGTGGCATTGATAACATATATAGTGTATGGTGGAACGTTGTTATGGATAAAAATCCATAACTCCAATAGTGTTGTTATGCTGTAGTAGCTATGTCATCATAGCTGTTATGCTGCACTAGATACATAGCTACTGCAGCATAACAAAACGTGTAACGTACGATGCATGTGGAGGGTCTGTCTGTGGCTGCAGCTGTGAAAGTGGGAGCAGAGGAGAATGGGTCTGAAGGGAAAAAAAAGTAAAAGTAAGGGCTATTTCATTAGTCTTGAACCCTTGGATCGTGGACCATACACCATAAAAGATAATGTATGGTCTACAATCCGTGTCAAGCATATGTCTTCATCTCCAGGTTGCCGTGGCGACAAACCTCTCGAGCTACGCTCTCGAGGTTCAAACTGTCGCCACGGCAACCTCTCAATAAAGAATATGCTTGTTATGGATTGCAGACTATACATTATCTTCTATACAACAGATTACATAGCAAGTAGTGCATAAATAAGTAAAATAGATCAAAATTACCAGGCACTGGAAGAGCAGGCCAACTACTTGTTAATGAAACTAGACAATATAAATAGTCTAAACAAGACGCTGCAAGGCATGTCTAGGTAGGAATGAGCTGACTAACATTTGAGAAAGAAGTGTAGTAACCAACTCAAAACCAAAAACAAAACAAATGGAGCTCTGGATACAAGAGCATACATTAGACTTAAGGAGGTGCTATGATATCCCTTTTTGCAGATAGTATCAGTCTGGCAATGGCATAGTCTATGGCAGTATAGAATTCCATAGGCTAGGGGCAACAGCAGAGAAAGATGTCTCCCAGACATGTCCTGGTTCTCGGAAGAGGTAAATCTTCACAAATGGCAGATCTTAGTGGGTAGGAACCAGTTGGAGAATGGAGAAGACCAGACAGAGAAAAAGGGGACTGGTTTTGCAAGACATTGTAAACCACCCCTTCAAGTGCTAGGGCAAACAGCCCAGAAGGAAGACGCCATCCCACTTTGGTATACAAAGTGCAATTATGGGTATGGTGGCTTAGGGATGTGGCAAATTAGCAAATGTTATTGTATGTTATATCCAATTTTTATACTTTTTATTATTTTATACTTGACAGCTTGAAACTGTGTGGCTACAGTAAATTTATAAAATTCTTTTCAAGGGCCTGATACCACCTGCTGTACATCAGTTAAGCTTTCAGTACTTAAGTTTGTTGAAACTTGAGACTAAGTAACAGGTGTCTAGGGGGAAAGCCTTCGCTTCTTGAGTGATACATGTTCCCACATACTATCTGGGCATTCTGCAGTATGTGTTTTGTTTGTTTACCTTTCTACTATGCTGCCCCTAACACATTCTTTCTTCCCCTACTTGTTTTCCCTCACCTCCCTCTGCCTTCAATCTTTTCTAAACTTCTTCTGTCCACTATCCTCCCTGCCTCATCATCTCCAACCCTTCCATCCTCTTGTCTAATTGCTTTACCTCACTCTTCCTGGTATCTTGGTAGCACTCTCCTCTTATCTCCTTGACTACATCTTGAAACCCTTAAGCCCCTCCTACCCTTCTATCTCCAGACCCAAGTTTTGGTCTCTAGATGGAGGTGTGTATTCAGATCCCACTGCTGACATAGTTAGCTTTAACAAAAGAGCATGCTATGAAGCTGGAGGGGGTTAATTTCAGGAGGGATGTGAGAAAGAATTCTTCATGGAAAAGTTGGTGGATCCCTGGAACAGCTTTCCGGTGGAAGTGGTGAGGGTGAAAACAGTAGAGGGGTTCAAAAATGCCTGGGAAACACATAAGGGAATTGTAGAGGTAAGGAAGAGAGGGGGAATTGTAGGGGCGAGGAATGGAGGGAAAGAGATGATGTGTAGATCAAGTAAGATCTGTAGCAAAAAAATCACCCCAAAAAACAAAGCAAAACCAAAAATGGGCAGACTTGGTGGGCCTAGTGATTCTTATTTAGTATCACATTCTATGTTTCTATGTTTCTCTAATTCTTATTCATTCTACTCCCCCCTCTGCTTCTCATAAGCATCTCATAAGTACTCTTGAGCTCCTCATCTTCTTGCTGATTTTAGTTGCAGGAGATATTAAGCTGAACCCTGGCCATTCCCTATCATTCCTCTCTCCAAAGGTTTGAAAGTTGCTCATGTCAACATCCACAGCCTTCTCCCTTAGACTGACCTATTGCAACCACTCATGGTTAACCTCAGACCTGATGTACCAGTGCTCTTGTAATCTTGGCTCTCCTCCAAGATTCCTAATTCCTCTGTTGCCATCCCTGGCTTCACCATTATTAGACAGGATCAAGCAAAGGGGAGAGGGTGTAGCTATCTATTTCTCCTCTCACATCCGCTCCTCCACTGACGGCCTCCTGGTGATTCCAAGGGCCAGGTTGAAGACCTTGAGGGATCGTTCCTTCAAGGTTGCCAGCCTGGCCCTTTGGAATTCACTGCTAAGATCTAAAAAGGAGGCCCCAACAATGGAGGCATTCGGGGGGGGGGGGGGCTAAAGACCTGTTTAAACAAGCTTTCCAGGACAGTTTTTAATTTAATCTAATTTTAAAGTCTTGATTTTAATTTGTTTTATTGGAGAACGTGCATGCTGATACCTGATGTCTGTTCTTACATTATTTTGCCCTGCTTGAACTGTAATGGTGCCCAGAGCCTCCGGGATTGGGCGCCACAATAAAATAAAATTTTACTTAATTTACTTACTTATATCCAGTTTGAACTTATGCTCTCCCACTCTATCCCTTCTGCCAATGAGATGCTTCTTCTCAAACACTTCCTCCGCTTTTCAGTACCCATATTTATTGCTGGTTTCTATTGCTGTTTGGCCATGTCCCCACCGTCAGTACCACAGTTACCACAATCTCCTCCCAGGCCTCCTCTGGAGAGTTACTCATACTAGGTGATTTTAAATTGGTTCCCCCTCTTTTCATAAATTTTGCCTCTATGTGAAGTCTCTCCCTGTAACCCAACTCATTTCTATACCCAGTTGCTATAGTTTCAAATCTCTAAATCATTCCTTCTTGGACTGTATCCTCTCCTCTCATCCCTATCATATTGTGGATGTTAGTACCCACCTTGATGTCCTAAGTGATCACCATATGGTTTACTGTGTACGTAAGAATCATCATCCCAAAGCCCCCCCCTCAAAAAAAATTCGTCCAGATCAGGTCTTTCCATTTGCTAGACTTGTCCCAACTTCATGCTAAACTGGTAGCCACTGAACTGCCCCCTATTTTTTACAGCTAGCAACATGAACAATGCCTCAAATTCTTCACCTCTAAATTTATGTCTGTCTGGGATCATCAATGTCCCCCCTAGAAGAACCAAGGTCTGAGGTTCACAGTTCACATAGATCTCAGCTGAGTTACATGTGACCTTGCCTGGAGGAACTACAAGTCCTCTAGCTCTGCTTCTGACCTTAATAATTATGGGACCCTTTGTAACACCTGTACTAAAGCTACTAGCCTTGTGAGGTCTAAAAACTTTGCATCCACATGCCAGAACAACCTCAATCGCCCCTTTAAGTTCTATAAAGTAATTCATGCACTTTTCTCTGCTCAGACCCAGAACTCTTTCCCTGTTCTCTTTTTTTTTTTTTCTCTCTTCTCTGATTGGCCCTCCTTCTGACAAGAGGCACAGCCCCATTACCTGACATCTGCTGGGATTTACTCTCCGGCTGTCTTCCTACAGGGCTTGCCCAACCCCTCCAGTGAGGTCAGCAGGGTTCCCCAAGCCCCGCTGCAGAACAGATCTGTTTCTGGTCAGTATGCACAACTGGTCAGGTGTGGGACCTGCAAGTGCTGATCATCATCCTGCCACCATTGTTTTCTTTGGGCTTTCACCCCTGGGAGATGTGATGTGCAATGATGCCAATGTGCATGCCACATGCTATGACATGAGGTGCACCGACGTCAGCCATGTCTCCCGACATTCTTGGCCCAAGCTATCTTTTCCTCAGCTTCTGCCAGGGGCCAGGCAAGCTCTGGGCTCTTCCCCCCCTGAGGAGGAGAGCAGTCCTATGGATGCTCAATCCTCCTCCCCCTGGCCGACCCTCTGACAGCCCGGATTTGCTTCTGAACCTAGGTAGTTGGCAACACAAGCAGTAGCACTACCTTTGCACCAGAGGGCTGGCCTCTTTCCATGTTCTCAAGACGGGTAATATTTGTATCTCTGACTCTGCTGCAGTCACCTCATCTCTCAGTTCTTTTTCACCTCCTGTGCCTGTTCACTCCTCTCTTCCTCTTCCCCATCCCTCTTTCTCTTCTTATTCTCCATCCTCTCACTCTCTACCTCGACCTGTCTTGCTGCCACCCTCCTCCCTTTTTTCTTTCCCAACCATTATCCAATTGCTTCTCTTAAGGTCCTCTTGGCTCTAAACTCTCATGGTGGTGGAAGCCCTGATGGTCTCAACCCCAGACTCTTGTGTCTCTGTGCTCATGCCATTGCCCTCCCTATTACCTACCTCCTCAAACTCCCATTCTCCTTATCCTTAACTCATGGAAGTTGGCTACTGTCATTCCCCTTCCCAAAGGAGGTTACCTCTATTCTCCCCTGGTAACTTCTGCCTTATCTGTCTCCTCCCCACACTTGCTAAACTCCAGGAACACCTTGTTCTCTTCCAACTCTCACATTTTCTTGACTCATCCTACTTCTTCACTCCTTTCCAGTCAGTCTGTAGAAAGTCACGCTCCACCTCCACCTCTCTCCTCTGTCTCACTGATACTATATTCTCTGACATGGATCTGGGCCTTGTCACCACCATCATTTTTGTCAACTTAGCCAGATCATTCAGTGCTGTTGCCCATCCTATTCCCCTGGACAAGCTTAAGGCAGCTGGACTCTCTGCTGTCTCAGCTGAATGGTTATTTTCCTACCTTGAGGGCAGGGCACAAACTTTTAGTATTATGGACTCCCTCTACCCCCCACTCCCTATCAGCTCAGGCATACCCCAAGGGAATGTCTTTTAACAAATGACCTCCCCACTGCCTGCTCCTCTGTGCCCATTCACATGTATGCAGATGATACAGTACTCTTCACCTCTGGTTCCTCTGCTCCTGACCTCACGAACCAGCTCCAACTGGTCTTCGGTTGCATGAAAATCACTTATCCCTCAATGTTAAGTAAACAGTCTCTATGACTTTTGGCACCAGACAGAGGCTCACTCAAGTCTCCACCCTTCCCTCCTTTCATACCCCTGCTGGTGCAACTACTGAAGATGTCTCCTTCAAGTACCTTATCACCACCTTGATTTTTCTGTTCATGTGGATGCTAGCCACAGGAAGCTTCACCCCAAATGTGGAGCACTGCACAGAAATAAGAGAAGCATCCACTTCCTGCATGCAAATAAATTCTCACTAAGATGATTCTCCCCATTTGTGACTATGGAGACATTGTTTACAGTGTTGCCCCAAAGTCCACTTTAGCTAGACTGCCCCTGACAAACACCTGCATAGTCACCACTGTACCTTGTATATACCCTCTCCCTCCCTTCTCTTGATGCCAAGTGCATTACCCACTGTGCCTCCTTTATCTCCAAATATTGGTTTGGCTCTCTCCCCTCATATCTTGCTTCTCTCCTCTCTTCCCTCTTCTACCTCTTACTCCCTTCATAAATCCTTGCTTTCGCTCTCTTGCTTTCCCTCCAGTTAAATCTACTGCTGGCCAATCTGCCTTTTCATTCCACTTCCCTAAACTATTGGGCTCTCCTCCCCCTTCCGTTTGCACTGCTGTTTCCTGCTCTGAAATCTCTGCTCCATGATTTCTCTACTTACTCCTGCAGCTGCCCTTGATATTGGGGTGCTGTCTTGTACCTGCCTTCTTCTTATCCTGACATCTTCACTACCTCTTCCCCATAGTACCAGTCACTTCTCCCTGTTCCTAATATGTTTGTGTTGTTATTTACTGTTTAATGTTCCTTTGCCCATTCCATAATTTACTGTATGGAAATTTACTGTTTTTGGCAATTATTTTTCCCCCTTCTAAGTGTTCTTGTAATTTTACAATTTGTTATAAATGTTTTCACATTATTGTGTTATTTTTGTACTTTGTACTTTACATCTGTTCTGTTTCTCTTGCCTTCCCCACATCTCTCATGATGCATCTGGAAATGAGCCGATACCAGCTCAGTATGACGTTCCTGGTAAAACCTTTGAAATAAATAAATAAAGTTGTGTTTGGGTTTCAATAAGTCAGACCTCCAGGCATTCAAAAGGTTTTGTGCTTGGTCTAAGAACCAAGTAACCTATGTTTTGTCCATAGGCTGTAAAGCCAGTTTCATATTACTGAAAATAAAAGTGCTAAAATAAAAGGCAAGTGGGTTTATCGTATTAAGATCTCGTAATTTAACTGGTAGATAAGTTGTATTCCTCATAATGGGGTTAAGTGGGCTGCCCCATAAACACTGGAAGAAGCAACTAAATAGTCTTGTTACCAAACTTTCAGATGGAGGAAGATATAGCTGGTATACAAAAACAAACTGGTATGACAAAGGTTTTAGTTGTGTATATTCTTGTTTGTTTGCTCATGGACCACTGCTGCCATGCACTGCCTTTTAAAACTCAATTTTTAGGCAATGGTCTCAGTTTAATTTAGCCATGTCTCCTGTTCCAAAAAGCAGACCCAGGATTCTGATGGGGTCATTGAAAATTCAGATACCAGCTACAGTATGCCATTGATAGTGGGAAATATGGGGTTTTCAATTTGTATATCTGAACTCCTCGCATATTTGAGGCTAGACCCTGTGGCCTGAAAAAAAAACATATTTAAAAAACGGATGGCTGCCCTTCCTCACTCTTCATTTACTACCACAATGCACAGAGCATTTGCGTAAGCTATAGTTTTTATAGTTGGCAAAACACTATCTGGAGAGTGCTTCTGTTACCATTAACAGTTAGTGCCCTGATTACAGGATCTAAGTAAAAAACATATAATATAGGGCTCAAAGGACAGCCTTGGTGTACTCCTCTTACTACTATTTGGTGTTGTCCCACTCATTCATTGATCAAGAGAAAAACTACAGTTTGCTTATAACAAAGTTTTATCCATGTGATAAAGGTTGGAGGGAATCCAAAAATGTTCTAGAACTTGATACATAAATTTGAGTGTTATCTGGTCAAAAGCTGTCTTATGATCGATGGATAGGCGATATTCTTCAAGTTTGTTCAGAATACCATAATCACAAATGTTTCTCAGCAGTAACAGACAATCCTGAACTGATCTCCCTGGGATCAAACATGCTTGTGCTGGTTAAATAACGTTCTCCACTATTTCTGCAAAACATTTACTAAAACTTTTTGTTAGGATTGTGAAATCTGTATTTAGAAAAGTTGTGGGTCTCCAGGTCCCAAGATCAGTTTTATCCCTGTTTTGGAAGAGGAAAATGAAAGCGCCTCCATAAATACTCTGGGGTACGTTCTCTGCTTACAACAGATAGTTAAAAAGGGAAGTTAGCTCCATGGGGAATAATTGCAATAACCATTTATAAAATTTAACAGGAAGACCACTGCTACCTGGGCATTTCTGGATTGCATACTGTTAATACCTTGCTTTACTTAATCTGTATTTATTAGTTGTACTAATGCTGAGGACTAAGGATCTGGAAAATTGAGGGTGGTGCAGACTTTCAATATAATCTCAGTCATCATCACAGAATTAGTTGCAGCCATAGATGCAAACAGATATTTCCAGATATTTTCAATATTTCTCAAGAAATTATCTCTGGTGGCCCACAGTTTTGTGACTTCTATGCAGGCAGGCAAGGAATTTCTCTACAGGTGTCACAGAAATTTCAGGAAATATCTGGCCATGTCTTTGGTTGCAACTTTGTACCTGAAAACTCAGACTCAAAAGTGACTGAACACATTGTAACAGTGCATCTATCTCTGAAAGTAGGAGACCGTTTTCATCCTTTAGTTCTGTGATTGTACAATTTTTTTTATTCTATCAACACATCTCTAAAAAGAGTTAACCAAGTGTTTCTTCCCTTGTGTTCTGAATGTTTGCTTGGCTATCAATGAGGCTAGTCTATCATACTGAACTGAACATTTTTCACTTCTTGTTTTATGTTGTTTGTTTGATCCCAAGTACTTTCCTGGGGATCTTCTATTTAGATTAATTAATTTATAGAGTTGTGTGCATACATCTAAGTATTTGTGATATTTGGATCTCTTCAGATTTGGAGGGTTGAGTCTGAAAAAAAGATTGCAAATAAGATATACTAGCCTCCCACCACTCCTGAGGATCACTGAACATGCATAAAACTGATTTCCAGCTTTCTACCAAGGGCTTTTAATTTCCTGCTGATGTCTGGTGAGGCAACAGGGTGATATTCCATTTCTAGTATCCACGACTAATCTGACCCTTTTTTAAGTTGGTCAGAAAAATGCCAATTAAACTATGGTCTAATTTTTCTATTGTTTGTACAGTAGCTTGATTTAGTGGGAGAGATGATGAAATAAACCAAAAATCTTGATGGTAGATTTCCACAGAAATAAGTATGTTCAGATTTTGTTTGCAGTCAGCTATGGGTGTCTATTAAATCTGCTTTAAAACAGATTTTCAATAAACAATTTGTAATGCAGAACAATTTTGATGTCTTTGCTCCCCTGTCATTCTGGGACAGAACACAATTAAAATTCCTACCAAAGATATTCTCATTGAGGTAAAAGAAAAGAAAAGGCTGTAGGGATTGAAACAATTCTATACTAGAAGCCTTAGTCTGAGGAAAGTATATATATATATATATATATATATATATATATATATATATATATGTATATATATATATATATATATATATATATATATATATATATAGTATAACAGCACTCCTTGATATGAGAGGTCTAATATAAGGGCTCAGCCTGGGCAAATATCAACCAAACATGGTACAGTTACAGTAGTATCTTCAAAACATGTGCCCACCCCTAAGCAAACATCTTCACCTATAGACCAGAAGGATTCCCCCCCCGCCCCCCGCCAAGCTTCTTTTTGCCAACAAACAAAAATTTCCAGGGGAAATCTGCTTCTTCATCTTTAATCTGTTCAAATTGTAGGGTGCGGAGATGGTGCAGTGTGTGAAAAAGTAACTATAGTGACTCGAAGCACCAACTCTGGTAATAACCAAATGCTGAAATCTTTAATATTCCATTTCTTTATTATTTTTATTTATTTCATCTGTGCCCCAACATTTCACCGACTTAGCTTCTTCTGTTGGACTGTTAAACATATAAAACATTTTTTATTATATATTCATATTCAATATTTTATAACTTTCTTTGTGAAAAATCATCATTATTTTTATGGGTGTTGTTCCTAATCATTCACAATGCATCATATATTTTGGTAAGTATTCTTTTAAAAAGTCCATATAAATTATTTACAAAATATATTACTACATACACAAATTAGTGCCTTACAATTCTTAAATTTCACCATAATGACTTACACTCCATTCTAAACTGGCCGCAGCTCAAACGTTCCTGCTGTCATTGCTTCTTTAGCACAAAAAATAAATAAATCCAAACTACTCTACTCATACAGCATTTCAGGATTTTCTTCTGACTGCCTTCCTGACGTCAACCCCCCCCCCCAGATATGACTCTGATCTGACTGATTTAAACACGGTGTAACATATTATAAAATTGATAAAATGAAGACATAAATGTGCTTGGATATAATGGTAACATCAAAAATAGATGTGGGAGAGTAAATGGAGTTTTCACTAATACAATATACATAAAATTAAAGGGTTAACAGCTACATCATGGCTTTGTGCCTCAAAATACCCATGTGAAAAGAGCTTCCCAGGTAACTGTTGTTACCTGGTTACAGTGTGATTGACGCTTAATAGTGACATCATGGCTCCTCCACACGAGTATAAGAGGAGTAGGCCAATGCCAAGCCTCTTGCTGCCACTTTGAATTTCAGGAGTCTGTGACGACATGGATAAGAAGTAAGTTCTTGTTTTCATTAAAGAAATGAGATAAACTGCACAGTAAGCTCTTATTTTCATAAACTGTATAGTTATCAATCAATCAATCAAAGTCTTTATTTAACCAGGCGATCACCGTTGAGCAAGCTCATTTTCGAGGTGGACCTGGGTTTGTCAACAAGGAACAAGGGACAATATACATGGGATGCAACACACAAGAAAATAGTAATAATACAAATAAAGTGAGATGCAATAATACAGTATATACAAAGTATCAGCAGGTAGCATTGACAGTAGTATATGTTTGGAAAAGAAGATACAGCTAGTTTTGGGTAGGACACAATTTTTCATATAAGTAAAGAAATATACATATCAGGTGCATATATACATATACATATATATATATATATATATATATGGGATATGACATGGCCTGACTGAAGATATCATATTTATCTTCACGAGAGGCCAATGATATCATGATATCTCACAGTAGCGAAGCCACAGTGAGATAACTCTTGATGTCATTGGCCTCGAGGAAGATAAATATGATATCTTCAGTCAAGCCATGTCATGTTCTGTTTATACAACACATGTTTTGGCCTCAAGACAGAATCCTACATCCCCACTTAGCATAATACCTATATATTTGATTTACCAAGCAGACACAATGCCTACATATTAGATATGCTAGGGAGATGTATGACCTGAAGTCAACCCCCAGGCAGCTCTGACATTTGGTTGATACTTTGATAGATGGTAAAAAAATCTTTATTTTAAAAAAAATGTTATTATCTCAGTACAACAGGCAGCTCCACAACTGCATTTCACTCCTCCAGTAGTTGTGACACATGGTTGATAACTGCCATTATTGCTAACAAAGAAACACTTGTTTAAAAAATGTTTATCTGGTTGATCCTGCCTAATTTGTAGATAAATATTTGATTAAAAGAAACTTATCTGGTTGGTCCTGGCATTTTCTTCCAATGTTAATCAAGAAGCACTTGAGTTTGCTGCTGTACATTTGTAAGCGTGACCGGCGTTTGTATGCTTTAAAATGAGGAAGTCGCGAGTTTAAAAATAAGACAATCTGTCTGTGAAAAGTTTAAAACTGTGTTTTTACTTAGTTTGCTGTTTGTTTCAAATAAACTGGTGACAGTAGAGATAGAGAGAATCATAGCTTCAGAAAAGCGAACACAGTATGGAAGCGAATGCTATATAACGCTCGCTGACTTCTTACGTTTCGCTTTAAAGCTACATATTCTCTCTCTCTCGTTGTCCTCCTTCTGCTGTCACTAGGTTATTTGAAACAACTATTGGAAAAGTAAGGGAAAGGGTGCAGTTTTATACTTTTCACAGGCAGGCTGTCTTATTTTAAACTCGGCGACTTTCATTTTACAGCATACAAAGCACTCGTCACGCTTACTAATGTACAGGAGCAAACTGAAACTGCTTCTGACTAACACCAGGAGAAAATAGCAGGATGAACTTATAATTTTTTTAAATAACTCTTTCTGACAGGATTATGGGATGTCACAGTGGTGTGGTGATAATTGAGGTTACCAGTGTGGAGTGACAGTCACGAGAGGAGCGCTCATTTGTGGCATGCAGGGGTAAAATCGAAAACTTTCACTTCGCCAGATGACGTATAGGAACGAGATATCAGTGATATTCTTCACATGTGAAGATATCACTGATATCTCCACGACCTGGCTGAGATATTACTTTTTATCCTGTAATTTATCCCAAAACATGTGTTGTATAAATAGTGATACGGTATGGAGAATTTAGAGCTGGAACTAGGGTCAAAGGAATGTGGAAGGGACAGATGTGGGGGTAGAAAAGGGGAGAGGGAAGAGTCGATTATAGATGTGATCAGTCTTCTAACAGTAGTAATTAGAGTGTATTTGGACTTATAGGAGTCACTATTTAGGGTAGACAGGCACAGGACTCCTTATTATGATGTAGATATAGAGATTTAAAAGCTGCTAGGCTGATCAGGTGAGTTAATTTCAAAGTTTCTTGCAGCTTGTTCCACAGTTTGAGGGAGCACAAAGCTGATGGCTGCTCTGCCAATGCGAGATTTTGCTTTGTAAACATAAAGGTAGCTATATGAAGTGCTTCTCAGGGCATACTTCCCTAGAGTGCAAAAAGGTAAACAGACAGAGATATACTGGGGCAGTTTATTTGAGATAGCTTTGTATGTCCAAACCTAAGCATTTTGTTGCCGTCTGTAAGCAAGGGATGACCATCCCACTGCCGTGTACAATGCACATTGGTGGGTTGAGTAAGGAAGACCTGTGATAAATCTTATGGCTCTGTGATAAAGCATATTGAGTTTGGCTAGGGTACCTGCAGGTCCTTGACTATATAGAAAATCTGCGTAATCCAATAGGGAAAGAAAGGTAGTTTGAACCAGTTTCAGTTTAGCGTCTCTTGTGAGGAGATTATTAATCCTAAAGAACAGACCAAGTCTTTGTCTAAGTTTCTTTGCCAGTTCTTCTAAGTGATCTGTGAAAGTAAGTCTGTGGTCTAACTAGACCCCCAGGTACTTGAACTTTGGTACGTAGTGCAACCGCTCACCTAGAATGGTAGTGATCTGCGGGATTGTCCCAGCAATTGCAGGATTTGTTGCATTGTGAAGGGGCGAGAGGAACATTGCTTGGTTTTTTTTTTTGCATTTAAGAGCAGTTTCTGGTTTATAAGCTGATGTTGCAGCAGATTAAATTCATTTTGAAGGACTTTACAGGCCGCATCAGGGGTGGGGCTACTAGCATAGAGTACCGTATCATCCGCGAATAGGTGTATTTGTGCTTCTTTGATGGGGGCATCTACGTTGTTAATATAAATGGTGAAGAGCAAGGGATCAAGAATGGAGCCTCGCGATACACCCCTCAATAGGGGTTTTAGTGGAGAAACTTCCCCTTCTGCCTTTACTTGTTGAAGTCGTCCCAAGAGGTAGTTGGAGAACCATTTAAGGGATGGGGAATCCAAACCAATGTTCCGGAGGCATGACAGAAGCAGTCTGTGATCAACGGTATTGAATGCCTTGCTTAGGTCCAAGAAAACTTCGCAAAGTTTTTTTTGTCTAATTCAAGCTGCCAGTCATTTGTGACCTTGGCTAGAGCAGAGATTGTACTGTGCTGTGCTCTAAAACCGGATTTTAACGGGTTGAGCAATTTTCCAGATTCCAGGTACTTCCGAAGCTGGGAGTTCACTATTTTCTCCAGCATCTTTGACAAGATTGGAAGTAGGGAGATTGGCCTGTAGTTATTGAGGTCACTAGGATCTCCTGACTTAAACAAAGGGACCACAAGTGCATTTTTCCAAATGGGCGGTAGGTCACCCTGGGACAAGGATAAGTTGAAGAGATGAGTAATTGGGACTGCAAGGACACAGTAGCCGACCTTTAAGAAGCACGGGTCAATGAGCTCAGCCCCAGCACTTTTCCTAGTGTCCAACTGAAGGAGAAGATCTTCCACTTCTTTCAGGGAGGTGGGCTGCAGAGAGAAGGATGGACTGGGGATGGGTTTTTCTTGTGTATTCAGTCCAATTTGTTGGCGGATTATATTTGTGGGACAGGAGTCAAAGGCTAGCCCTGCAGTGGCAAAATTATTATTGAGAGTGTTGAGGATAGATGGTCTGTCGGAGATGACAGTATTGTCGATCAATAATTTAGTAGGTAGGGAATTAACAGTGGTGAGACCTTCAATGTCTTTGATCGTCCTCCAGAATTTGGAGGCATTTCTTGAGGAGCTCTCCAGCTGAGAGCGGTAGAAATTAGCTTTGGTTTCTCTAACCATTTTGGTACAGAGGTTCCTTGCCCTCCGGAAAGAATTCCAGTCATTTATTAAATTAGTTTTCCTAGCAGTTCTCCAGAGTACATCCCTACTCCGCAAAGCATCTTTCAGGTCTTCCATAAACCACTGACAGGATTTGTTTCTGGCACAGACTTTTACTATGGGAGCATACTTGTTGACAGCCTCTAGCATAATTTCTGAGAAAATATCATAAGCCATAGTCAGGGACTTTGCTAGATAGAAGTTCTGCCATCGCATGGAGTCTCTTAGCTCTGATATATACCCATGGAGACCAAAGTTGTGTATGCACCTTTTAAAGGAGAATTTTGGTGCAGTTGTGGATTTAAGAGTGGATCTTACACACGCGATGAAGCAATGGTCGCTAATATCAGAGAAAAAGATGCCAGCATGGGAGAATAAGTGGGGTTTGTTAACTAAAATGATATCCAAGAGAGTACTGTTATTAGGGTTGAGCTTGTTAGGACGAGTAGATTAATTTATTAGCTGTGACAACCCAAGGGAATCACAGAACATTTTAAGTGGGGTGGATGCATTGGAGAGCCAATCTAAGTTGAAGTCCCCTAGTATGATGTACTCTGAAGATGCCGAACCCAGGATGTTTCCGAGATGTTTTAACAACTGTAGTCCAGCTGATGGGGGTCTGTAGCATCCTATTATACATAACGAGACACTGGTAACAATTTCAATCTTTAATGACAAGCTTTTGAATTCTTTTGGGACAGAGGTTGAGTCAATTATGGAGGCAGGGAATTTATCCTTGATGTAAATAGCTACCCCACCACCTCTGGTTTGCCTGTCGGTTCTGAACAAAGAGTAGGAGGGGATGTTAACTTCATTGTTACTGGTCGCCAGTCAGAGCCAGGACTCTAATCACCAGAACATCTGGGGCAGCATGACATACCCAGGCCTGAAATGAAGTGATTTTTTTTTAATAGGCTACATACATTAACATGCAAGAATCTAAGCCCCTTGAGGCTTTGTAGCTCTGCTGAGGATTCCATGGGTGCCAGAGGGCCTGGATTAAGCTCAACATTTCCTGAGCATAGTAAAAGCAGGAACAAGAGTTTCCTGCAGCATCCTAGGAGAAGTGTGGGTGGCTGAGTCTTCTTTCGGTTACGTGATTTGTCTGCAGCAGTATATGGAGTTCTGAGGCTAGTTCCCAGTTTGCCTGATGATGCATACAATAATACCCTGACTGAGAGAGTCAATGGGAGTAGGAGGGAGTATGCAGAAGATGGTGTATCCCTGTAGGCCGGCTCCAGGAGAGTTCCTGTATGCTGTGTAGGTGAAGGACCAGCAGCAGGCTAGGGGAAGTTAGAGCACATACAAGTTCTTCTACTTGATAGGAAAAGTCCCGGTTGGACAATGTAAGAAGAGAGCCATTCTCCAGTCTAGGAGTTATTTTTTGATTCACGTTCAGGTCCAGTACATATAAGATGAGCAAAGACAAGCATAGAAGCAGATAATATGCCCTCATTATGAGACTATCACCCAATGGGCACTACAAGTGCTGGCAAGAGAAGGGATTCTCAATGGAGGAGAATTTCTTAATCCCTGCAGAATAGTACTATAGGCAGTGGAGCCTGAAGCAGTAATCCTTAAGTACAGCTCCTTGTCAGGCTAAATAAGAACAGAGTTCACCTGACTATAGAGTAGTACTAGGGGCAAAGAGGCTTTGAAGGAAATTTCTTAGGTACTACTCTGGAGCAGACTAAGTACTACAGAGATCACCTGACCTAAATCGACTGCCTTAGCAAGACAGGATATGCTAGTGAGCAATAAGCAAACCTAAAGTACCAAAATGGTATGCCTCAGCAAGACAGAATAAGATAAAGCTGCTAGAAGGCTTAGTTGCAAAAGAGGATGGGAGGAATGGCAGTTGTTGACAGTAAGTAACCAATAAATTGAAACATCAGATAGGAGTGGGCGGGGACTGTGTGCATTTAAAGCAGGCCTGGGAGGGGGAGGGGGGCACCAAGTTGAAAGACAAAAGTTAGAGGGCAGTCTCAGACAGAGACAAGGTGCCGGCTAACTTGGGAATCCAAAACAAGCACAAAAGAACAGAGAGATGGGGGTGGGCAGGAGGGACAGAACAGAGACAGAGGAGGACAGGGGACAAAAGAAGATGATTAAGAATGAAAGTAAAGGGCAGGAGCCGTAGGCTCAAGACAGAGGCTACACAGATTTTACAATTCACTGAATTTTCTAAATAAGTCCATAGCAGTAAGCATGTAAACCCAGTACAGTCTAAAATGGGATTAAAAAATATATTAACAAAGCCAGTACAACTTTTTTACAAACTCAGTCCAAGGCAGTGTGCAAAGTGAAAGCTTAAATGGGGAAAAATCAAGGGGAAGTTTGCAGAGCTAGCACTGAATCAGTGCACATACAGTTGGAGAGAAACTGCAGCGGGGATGGAAGTTAATTTACACAGGCCGAATTATAATCATACGCTCACTAAGTTAGTTCTCTTTCTCAATAAGGGACAAAGAAAGTAAATTCTAAAACAGAGAGCAACAACACGAAGTGTGCTAACAGAGAGAAGCATGTTACAGAGGTAAACATTAGTGAGTTCGCACTAGGAAGCAATTTAAGAGCTTTAGAATGATTTTGGGAATGAGCTTACAAATGTCTTTTATATTTCAAATATTACAGATTTATAATCGCAAACAAGTGGCAATTATGAAACCGAATGGAAATTTTTAAAAGGTGAATATCATAAAAAATATGAAAATAAGCATTATGAACAATGTTAGTAAACAGAAGTCCCTTTTTTGCATACTTTAGGTGGCATATCAATTGAATATAAACTGGTCGTTTTGGAGCTGCTAGAAAGCCCATTAAAGGTGAATATTATAATAAATAGATATATTGTTTACATTTTAGCAGGTTTTCATTGGATTAACAGAGTTGTAATGTCTTTAGTGAAAAAATTCTTGTGAAAAAATTATAGTGAAAGGAGTAGTTTGGATTTATTTATTTTTTGTGCTAGAGAAGCATATGACAGCAGGGACGCTTGAGTTGTGGCCAGTTTAGAATGGAGTGTAAGCCATTATGGCAAAATTTAAGAATTGTAAGGCACTAATTTGTGTATGTAGTAATATATTTTGTAAATAATTTATATGGACTTTTAAAAAGAATACTTACCAAAATATATGACTCATTGTGAATGATTAGGAACAACACCCATAAAAATAATGATGATTTTTTCGCAAAGAAAGTTATAAAATGTTGAATATGAATGTATAATAAAAAATGTTTTACATGTTTAACAGTCCCTCAGAAGAAGCTAAGTCAGCGAAACGTTGGGGCACAGATGAAATAAATTCAAATAATAAAGAAACGGAATATTAAAGATTTCAGCGTTTGGTTATTACCAGAGTTGGTGCTTTGAGTCACTATAAAAGCTTTTTTTTGCAGCTTATATTTCTGCTGTTGAATGCAACCTTGTATCTTGTAGATAAGATAAATCATGTGGTGTTTGTTCTAATATTGAGAAGGTTTTGGTTCTACATTTATGCGATTTAATACTATTTACATTGTGTGAAGCACAATTCAAAACAAAATTGCTAATTATGGCAGAGTAAGGAAGGGAAGCAAATCACTCTCCATTGGTGCTTTTTGGTCACGTCTAGTACTTAAGCAAGCTCATCATGTCCTTTTCTTTGCTTTTTGAATGTCTGTAAGATGTTCTTTGGAATAAGATGAAAGACCCCACTGGGAGGAAGTAAGTGAGGAAGCTGCAAAGGACGCATCTGAGTCTTCATTTCCATCCTTTCCTTCAGTTTCACCCCACTGGTGAGTCTTTCAAAGGGGAGGAACTTGTTTTCTAAAGTCAGGTCGTATTTTGGGGGAGTTTAGGTTTTGGTTGACCTCTTAATCCATGTCTGTGGGTTTGAAGTTGCTGGACACCATCTGAGGGGATCAGAGGAGGAATCATTACAGAGTGGTGCAGTGTCCACAGTGGCTGGAGAGTTTGAGACAGTGTTAATGGGGTATCTGCTCTCAGAGGGGGTGGTTCTGTGGCACTTTCTGTTACTTCTTCTGTCTCCTTCACTAGTATGGGTGCCAGATCAGATTATTTTTTCCAGTCATTGATGTGTTCAGTGGAGGGGCCAGATCTAAAGCCAGTGGAGGGGCTGAATTGAGAGCAGAAACTATAGTGGGGGGACTGGGTTCTGGTGTGCGCATTGACCTCCGAGATTGTGATGCAGTGGAAGTCGTACTTGCTGTGGCTTTTTGGCCTCTTTGAACCTTGAACTCTTGTTCCATAAAATCAGAGGCATTGTATGCAGCCCATAGGCAAGACATGAAAGTGCGATCTTCCTCATCGCACAGATTGCATAGTGGACAATTAGTGCAGTGTAATCCCAGACATCCCAATTCTCTGCAGAGGCCACACTTTACTTGTTCACATGGACTGCTAAGATGCAACAGTGAGCTGCACCTGTAATAAGACTTGGGCTGCCCTTGACAAAAGAGGATTTATCTGCCATGGGCAAGAAAAACACAACCGGGGAGATGTTGGAGGCCGGTGTCAGTATGTTGCAGTTTGACTCTAAATTTCCATCCCCAGTCCAGAAACATTTAAAATCTGTAAATGGTTCTGGGCTATCCAGGACCTCACACCACTGGGTCGGCTACTAGACAATGTCAGCCACATTTATCCCTTTCTTTTTGAAGAACACAGTAATTCATTTTAAACCAGGTTTTGTTAAGGGGATAGCGACAGAGGGTGACCAGAGGGGAGATAATTTTAATTCCTGGTAATTCTGCCAGAACCATTACAGGGATTTGGCTGTCTTGAAACTGAAGCCATAAGTAGTTTCTCCAGGTGAGTGAATGAATGCATATACTTCTGTGGCACGGAAAATCATAGATTTGTTCAAAAGTATTTTCCCCCCACATACAGTATGTTCTGTCTGGTACTGTACCTCTTCAAGTCCACCCCTCTATCTAAGGTGAACCACATTTTGTCTTTTTGCTGGTTTGACTAGATGGAGAAAAAGGCTGGAATAACTGGCTCATTGCCTCATGGTTCTGGAAAAGTATGCATTGCTGCTTTACTGTCTTGGGGCTGTAGCTGATGCAAAAACACTTGTGCCTTGCTTTCTTGGAGGGTTCGGAGTTAGTCTATATGGGAGGGGTTGTTTCGACTGCAGTAATTTGTGCTGGTTCTAGACATATTGTTCCCTATTGTGCATCTGAGGAGTTGCCACTGTTACCTCCAGAACTTGTACTGGAGAGCTCCATGTTCTCAGATTAAGAAACATCTATTTGAATAGCCTCCTGTGGATTGGTAATGCAGGTTTATCATTCAGGGAGTCACTTCCCAAACTTCTCTGTGGCCTGCTCATTTTGCCTGTCTGTACCCTCTTTGTTCCCACTCCCCTTAAGGGTATAATGCAAAGACTTGTTAGTTACAGTGTGCACATTAGGCAGTTCTTCAGGCAGCTGACCCTTGCCATTTTGGGCAGCAGTCTTGGTTTGCTCCCTTTCACTATCTTTTATAGTTTCTTGTTCTAGCCTCTCCTCTGCTTGCAGCTCTTTGTGTTCCATAATATCTGTTTTTTATACTCCCAGTAGTGTCCTGATACTCTTAAGTAGCCACATTTAAAGTGTTCTCGACAGAATGTTCAGTAATTATTTCAAGTGGCTCACCTGTTTCTGAAGAGTCTGTATCTTCCAGGAGTGTCTGTGATGCAGCAGCATTTGCAGAGGTGATTATCAAGCTGAATTCCAATACCCAGTGTTTGCTCTCTGCTTCCTTATCCAGCTGACTTTAATTAAAGTTTCTTCCAAGGGCAGATCTGAAAGTTCTTGCTATTTATTGTGGTGCTCCTGTACTTTGAGCAAGAAACCACTTTGCCGAGGTCCCAGGTGGGAGCAGTGATTCCATTGATGTTGGGAACAGCTGGGCCACTGCTCATCTTCCGACATCTTATCAGAGTGTTTGACAAGCGTCACCATTTTTTCTTCTGCTTCTGCTATTTTTTCTTCTGCTTCTGCTAAACCGTTGATTTTGTTGCTTCTCAGGTTGCACAGGGTGCTGACTGTTTGAAATAGCATGTATTTGCTGCTGCAGTCTGTTTGTTTGAAGCTGGCTTTTCTTTTGTTAATATTGCTGCTCTTCTTTAGCTCGTATTGCTAGTAGGTGTGGTTTTGTTAGTTCCATCTCAGCATCCATAGAAACACAGAAACACAGAATTTGATGGCAGTTAAGAACTGCTTGGGCCAACCAGTCTGTCAGTTTTTCCCTACCTACATTATTACTACAGACCCTACATGAGCAACATCTTTTTCTCCCCCCATTCCTTTCCACTGTTATTCCCTTGTGCCTGTCATGCATTCCTGAACCCCGCCACTGTCTTTGCCCCACCACCTCTGCTGGAAGGTTGTCCCAGAAATCCACCACTCTTTCTGTGAAGAAGTACTTCCTAACATCTCTCCTGAATCTACCCCCTCTTTCAGCTTCATAGCATGTCCCCTTGTTCTTGAGCACCTTTCCTTCTGAAAAATAGAATACTTCCCTCCAGCTGATGCTCTTCCCAGTCCATGGGACATGGAGCCTGCAAACTTACAGAGTCTGGGAGTTTTTAGAACATTTCAGTATCTTTCTCTTCTAGAGAAATCTGCCTAACATTTTGCTCTGTGGTATCCCAAACCATCACAATATCAGAAGCTTTAGTGGCCTCTTATGAAATCACGGCAGGAAGGGAGGCCTGCTCCACTGCCATTTCTCCTCTGCCTCCATTGTCCACTCCGATCTCCCACATCCCTGCCACAGGAAGTGAACGGCACCCCCCGTGGAAGAGTAGGGGCATTTTATTGAAACAAAATTCAATACAAATCATAATATATAATATCCTGTATATTACAAATGTAAGGATGTCTTTTCCTGTAATGCAGAGTAACAAACCCAATACAAAGTAAACTGAGAACTCCCCATTCCCCCAAAAAGGCCCATACAAAAACCAAGCCCCCTTATTGTTTATTCACAGTTTTATTCTGAAAGAAAATTAACCCCCCCAAAAATACACCATTCCCCCTGCAACTGATTGTTTTGCTTACCCGCTATCCATGTTTCCTTTTCATATTCCTTAACAATCCCATTTAAGTGCAATTAATCACCCACTGCAATCCTTTCCACATCCTCTGTACCTTTGTCCTCGAATTTTGAAATAAATCTCTATTATAAACATCATTATATGCATTTTCACACAATTTCGACACTGCAACATGTGGCATATGTTGCTGCTGCAACACATATTTACTTTGTGCTTGCCATAATTTTAAAACTGCAAAAAAAACAAAACAAAAAAACCCGCAGTGTACTAGTATCATACACTTGCAAATTACCTATATATTCTCCCAACACAATTTGTTCATATGTTAACCATTGTAACCATGACAACCTCCAGCAAATAGTTAGAAATTTCCACAAATTCACATTATATGTACAATCCAAACTAAAATGCTGCGTAGTTTCATCTGGTTCTAAACATTCATAATATAGAGGATAATGCCTGATGTACAGGTGGCAATAATGGTGTAATCACCTCGAGTGGTTGCTAGGGCATCAGTAAACCTCGAGAGTGCAGCTTGAGAGGTTTACTGTTGCCCTAGCAACCACAAGAGATGATTGCACCATGGTTATCACTTGTACATCAGGCATTGTCATTTATAGTGTGTGAGACTCGACATGAGAAGTTACACCCCCTACGAACACAGGTAATTTAGCCTTACCTATTATGGCTACATGATTGTGTAAGAAAACAATTTATTAGGATACACAAACTGAACAACAGAGGGCTGAAATAGTACCAGAGTTAAATTCTCTATCAGACAAAGCGATCGCTAGACTCAGTAACAGTAAACTGAGACAATTGGAATGTTATTTGAATATTGTACTGAGGCTAACAATCACGTTATGGGTGTGTAGAATACTAAACAACAATGGCATTACATTTTGTAAACCCACTGCTATGACATAGATGAGACAGGTTTATAAGGTTCTGACATCACAACAGTGGGGTTACATATAGGATAGTGTATGGTGTCCCATACACAATAAGGCTATTCTTTGCCCAAGTTGTTAATATGATGACTGTTGACCTCAAGAGCGAAGCTTGAGAGGTCCTTCAGTCATCATATTAACAACGAGGGTTAAAAATAGTTTTCTTGTCTATGGGATGCCATACACTGTTCTATATAGTGTATGGTCAAACCCAACACCATTTCTGACTCACCCTGTTGAGACAAAAATCAGAACAGAAACATCACTGGCACTGACTTGCTACCTTGGCTTATGGGCGCATGATCAATTTCAGTCTCACTCTGACCTCTGACCTATGATCTCTGCCCTCTCGTCTCCTCTGATATGACCGATCACTTGACACTGTAGCTGCACCCCGACCTGATAATTAGTGAGCGTGACCACCTACACTCAACGTTTGACATGTGCCAGGTAAAAGATTCAAAAAATCGCTAACAACTGTTCACTTCGGTTGCGCACTAGCAGTGGCAGTGTGAGTGACAAACAGCATTGTCGGCTGATGTCCATACTGCAGCAGAACAAAAAGTCGTTCTGCTGCAGAACGGACGTCACTAGTGCAGCAGAACAACTTTTTACACAGCATGGAAATCCATGTTGAACTACGTTCCACCACACACTATAAGGTTGTAATCTGCTTGATTTCAGTGGATAATAAGGGCTACCCATACATTATATGGACATGTTCTCTCTTCTGTCACCTTATGCTTTAGGCTACCCTGTACATTAATTCTACCATAGGTACAAAGCCATAAGGTATCCCACATTCTTTCAGGTATTCTTGGGTTTGTGAGTTGCTGCAATGCCCATTTCTGTTTTCCAGGTGAACAGAAGTTGAATTCAGGTTCCATAGGCCCTATTTTACTTAAAATCATATCATATAATTGTTTCCTAGCTTGTGATAACATTTGTGATTTCTGTACCTGCCATACATACATTTTTTTACTGAAGGTTTCGGTATTCCGGTTCTTGCAGCGATGGGATGATTTTTAGTGGTTCTTCTTGCCATTTGTTGAGGAAATGTCTTAACATCCCCTGTATCCATTCTTTCCCCATGGATTCCTCACATTGCAAAGCTAATTTTATTGTTGCCGTCCAGAACATAGTATGGAAAAAACAACTGGGTATACCATCTCCACCTCTCCATTATTTTTTGACAGATAAGTAAAATCCCGCTTGATGGGGTTCAGACGGTTGCAACCCACAGTGGTTCCGTAAGTTAACATCACCAGAAAAACAAAGCAGTAAAGAATACCGTGGGCGACACATTGTGGTCAAACAGATCACCTGGTATAAAAGTCACTGGGTAAAACTCCGCATTGGCACAGCCCATAGTACGTGTGTGGCCAGGGTCCCATGTAGCAGAAGCAGGAGGGTGGCAACGTGTGGCATGTGGGGGTTGGGCCAGAGGCAGGGGCAGTACCCAGGAGACCAAAGGCGGTGCAAGCATCCCATAGGAGAGAGAATGCAACACTGCCTGGCAATAGATGGGTACAGCTGGCAGGGGCAGAGGTACGGGGGAATGTTCATGACGAGTACAAGAGAACCGCATCCCACATACAAACAGGGCAACACAGGGGGTCACCCACCTCGCCAATGTCATGGACCGCAAGCAGGACTCAGAGGGAGATAAAGGGTCATGCATGGACTCCCCCCTGTGCATCCCACCCATTCAGAGGTCATGGATGGGCACACCACTGGGCTTATACCACCTGCTCCCTACCTGCACAGATCTGACCAGCAATGCTATTGCTGGGCTTTGTTATTGTTTGTGATGTACTGGCTGTGATACTTTGGTCTGCGATGATATGTCCCGTGATGTTAACACACGGAACCGCCCCACAGCATCTGAAAAAATAAACTCAAAATCCTTGTTTCTATCTGCAGAGGCAGGGCTGCAGCTATGAGGTTTGAGGCCCAGGAAAAGGCACTTGGAATGGGTCCCTGTTTCCCACTCCAGCTACTGCCAGGGGTAATACCAACTCCTCAGGTGGGCCCCTTCTGAGCTCAGGGCCCCGGACAACATCCCCACCATCCCCCCCATTACTGCAGCCCTGTGCAGAGGTAATGGGTAAATCTAAACCACATATAATAGCAGAGGTAGAATAAACTGTTTTAAAATAAAATCTCTTTTAGTCTTGAATAAAGTCCACCCCTTCCATCTTGCCACTTTACCCTTACATATTTGTACTGCTTCTACCCAGCTCCTTTGTTCATGTCTCCATCACACACACACACACACACACACACACACACACATATATATATTCCTAATAATTTAACAGGCTCCTTTTGCATTTTATTCCTGCTACAACTGTGTCCTTACTATGTGTCCCTGAGGCTATTCCACAACTTTTGTCTGAATTTAACCGTGCTCCAGAAACCTGAACAAAGTTAAACAATTCTTTCAAACTAAGCGTTACACTTTGGTCGGTCTTTAAAAACAATACTAGATCATCAGCATACACTGATGTTTTTAATATACCTGACCCTGAAGGACGCGGGATTCCTTAAATTTATTTATTTTATTTATTTTTTATTTAGTTTTTGTTGACTGGGTAAGTGCACTAGACAAATCCTGACCATTTTCAGGCACAACCCGGGGGAGGGGGATACAGATGAATACCAGCTGACCTTGAACCAGATTAAGCTGTTGGTGGTATTTTTAGTGAATGAGGGAAATTTGGCCAGGACACCGGGGAAATTTCCCTGCTCTGTAGGCGGGAGGCGCTGTCCGTCCGTTGCGGAGATGGAGGACCTCAGTCAGTCGGAGGCGGAGGGGAAGGACGGTTGTGTGTTTGTGGCTCTGGACCCCCTAAGGGTGAGGTATGTTTGACTGTGATATATGGTCAGCGGAGGGATTCTGCCGCGTGCAGTTGGTTACGGAAAGTCTTGAGCCGGATTTGGGACTGGATTTATCTGCTGAATTGCGCTTACAAGAAGAACTCGATAAGAAGAAATTGCATCTGATGGAATTAATTACTACAGCGGAACTGGACTTTGACCGCCAGAGGAAACTTGACGCTGAACGGAGTAAGAGGAAACGCTCCCTGCAAGCCCACTTAGTGAAGGAGGAAAGCGTTGACAACAGGTCGGCAATGTTGCAGTGGAAGTTCCACCGAGACTGTTTTATGTAGCGAAGGTGGCTCTGAACTTTGTCCAGTCATTCGTGTTCTTTGAAGTCTTGGTCCCCAGGAGAGGGCGCAACAGGCAGGTTGGATATGGACAGAGGATAAGTGGGTTCCGACCCTATTATCCTGGTTCCTGGGTATCTGCTACTATCTTAAAGTTTTTGAAGATTTACATGCTTTGAAAGTGGTTGGGGAAATTTCTAAGTCCTTGGCTACTGTCAGTGCAGATGCGCAACTTCAGGAACAGGCTAGTGATTTTCTTAATGCGCAAGATGCCACTGACTCACAAGTTCTCCAGGCATCTCAAGTTGGTCTTCAATCCCCTTTAGAGATTGCTACGCTGTCCTGTGAAGACTTAGCTTCTAAGAAAGGGTCGAGTTCTCCTCAAATGGCTTCTTCAGGTGGAACTGAGAGTACTTTGAGACCTACGAGTTTAGGTATGAAATCTTTTGCTGAACTGTTCAAGAAACCTGTAGAGTCTGCTAAGCGCAGATTTTTGGTTCGATTAAGGTATCGTGGGGTGCTTCCAACTGCTCCTGATAGGCTGTGGGTGGGGAAAGTATTACTGATCGATTCAATGTCTTTTTTCGCAGCTGAGGTTTATGCACTGATTCACCCTCCAGGAGATTCTTATTATGATATCAGTTTTTGTACAGGGATATCCCTGGATAAATTTTGGAGGCTGTATTATGACTTAAAAGATCAAGAACACTGGAAAGACTTTCAAGCAATACCGATAACAAAGCCCACGGTTAAGACGATTACAGTCCTTTTTAGGAATGAAGGCGTGAACATTTCGGATATTTTGTTTTGGTCAGAAAAAAGATGCTATGTGCAGGATAAACCTAGACCCATTCTGGATGTAAATGGTTTTTGGAATGGGGGTTGGACTGTTCGTGTTCGTTTACATCATGATACTGAAGGGATACAGCATTTACCCAGTTCTTTCTTTTTAGGGAGGGACAGGGGTATCATTTTTTATGCTGGTCAGCCGAAAAGCTGTTTTAAGTGTGGTTCTTTATCACATTTAAATAACTCCTGTGACCAGGTTAAATGCTTCCTTTGTGGCATGTTGGGTCATTCAATGATGATTTGTACTGAAATCCCTGTTTGTAACTTATGTAGTGAGCCGAATCATATTTTTTTCAGATTGCCCCTGGAAGAATTCGGATGTTGCAGAGGCATCTGATCAGGAGCATTTTTTGGTACAAGCTCGTGATTCCATATGTGATGCTGTGGAGTTGGAATCCGGTCCTGTGGCTCAGGGTAGATGCAGGGGTAGAGGATGGGGAGGTATACATTTGGAAAACAGGTATTCTGGTTTACATACTGGCCAGAGTTCATCCGCTAGTGCTCAAGTCATTGGAATGAAAATGCTAGGAGTGCAGGGGAGGGATGCACGTTCATTACATGATTTGGGTCCTTGTAGTGATGATACGGTAACGCCTTTTGCAACTCCCCAAGGGTCCCCTATAAGGACAGCCTCAAAAGTAGGGATGGGTCCTAGTGTTTTACAACCATCTGTAGAGTTAGATACGGAAGGGGGAAACGTGGTATTCCAAGACTCTGACCTTAATTTGTTATCTACGGATGGTAGCGAACTAAGTATAGTACCTGACTCCCCTTTGCCTTTAGAGAATAGATTCTCTATCCTTTCTTCTTGGGGTGATCAGGTAGATCTTTCACTCCCCATATCATCTCCGGTTCCCCTCGTGACCAGCCAGGCCCCCATGTTAGATGCTCCTGGGGGTTCTTCTAGACATAAGCCTTTAGAGCTTAAAAAACGGGTCACTAGATCGAGTAATAAGCTTCCCAAACCACCCCCTTAAACACCTTGTACATTAAGTGTAGCTTCATTGAATGTGAACAGTATCAAATCACAGGTTAAACATCAGACGACATATGGTATCCTTTCTTCATTGGGTTATGATGTTTTTCTCCTTCAAGATACCCGTTTTCATACAATTTCAGAGACTGTCAGGGCTGGTGAGCAATGGCGTTGGGGTGTTACATATTGGTCTTTTGGGAGGAAGCTTGTAGTGGGTGGTATTTGTTTCACCACTAAGGATGTTAAGCTGATTAGGTTAGTTGAAATTGAACCAGGTCGGCATTGTTGGTAGATGTGGTGGTGCATGGATTACTTGTTGTTTGATTTCTATTTACGGCCACAATTAAAATCACTGAGGATTGAATTGTTGTGCATTATTCAACCGTTTTGTATACTGGGAGTTATTTAATTTTTGGTGATTTTAATATTAACCTTCTACAGAAAGGGGTATCTGGGAAGCAATATTGTGATAAGTCTTGTTTACTTACGGTTCTATCTCTTGCTGGTTTAAAGGATTCCCACCAAGCTGGGAAGGCTTCAGCTAAGCCCACCTTTTAAAGGTAATTTGGCCTCCTAAATATAGATTTTATTTTGTACCGAAATCTCATTATAGCGTGATAGGCAGATGTATGTTCCGATTGAAACTTCGGATCACGTATTAATTGGTGTAGTGATTGATTTTACACTGTGCCGGAGGAAAGGTCTGGGTTTTTGGAAACTGAATGCTTCTCATTTAAACAATGCTTCGGTTATTAAAGACCTAGAGTTAATTATACATGATCAGGTTTCGACTATTGGTTTGCATGATGATAGGGGGAGTTGGTGGAGGGTTTTTAAGATTTGTTTGACTGGGTATTTTCAGTTACACAGCCGTTCAGCGGCTAAGACGAAGCAGGAGACATATTTGTCTTTACGAAGTTCCTTACAATCTTTGCTTACTAGACAATATGAATTTGGTTTGGATTTATCTAAAAATATTACTCAAAAGAAATTGTTAATGTTGCTGCATAATATGATCGTATGGCTTTACTAGGGAGCAGTCATTTGGGACACAGGGGAAGTCTGCACAGGTGAATCCTTTCCTCGCCTGTAAATCTAGGATAGAAAAACGTTTGTTTTCTAGTCTCAGCGGGGAGGATGGTATTTTACTTACGGATAATACAAGTATAATGGATTTTTTAGATGCTCATGTTAATAGGGCTTTTGGGACACCGCATCCAGTTTCTTGTTATACTTCTCAGTTGTTGATGGCAGCGGATCTTCCGCAAGTAGATCCAGCTTTACAGTCTGCTATGGTAGCGTATTTTTTGGAGATGGAATTGGGGCAGGTCATTGCATCTCTTAAGAATGGGGTTTCTCCAGGCTCGGATGGATTACCAGGAGAATTGTATAGATTGTTATGGAAAATTATGCCAACTGAATTGTTGGCTTTATATAACTCCTTTCTTACTGACGTGCTTTCACCTGCCCAAATGTATGAAGGTTTGTTAGTTTTTCTCTTCAAAAAGGGTGACCATTCGGATATTCGTAATTGGAGACCATTGACTCTTTTAAATGTGGATTTTAAAATTTTCGCTAAACTTTTGGGGAATAGGCTGTCTATGGTGATGCCTGATTTAATTAATGGACAACAATTTTGTGCTGTTCCGGGGAGGAAAATAACGGATGCCTTGATTTTCCTTCAGGAAGTTATGTCTTTAGGGTTGGATAAAGTGAGAGGTCCCACGGGTTTCTTAGTAAGCCTCGATCAATCAAAGGCCTTTGATGAAATTTTGCAGGATTATGTTTGGGGATGTTTAAAGGTGTTTGGTGTTCCAATACAATTTGTGCAGTGGGTACAGCTATGTTATGCTCTAGCTTATGTTGTTCCTTTAGACAATGGGTGGAAGGGGGGAACGCATAGAGTCTTGAAGGGAGTTCAACAGGGATGTCCGCTTAGCCCACTGCTGTACGTTTTGGCCTTAGATCCGTTGTTACGGGTGCTTAGCAGTTCCCCATTGATTGGTGCTATAATGGTGGATTCTTATTGTTTACCGAAGTTTATTGCTTATGCGGATGATATATGCCTTTTATTACCTGATGAAGCGGCAATTCAGTTGGCTTATGATTTGATTATTTCCTTGGGGTTGATCATGGGGGCCCATGTTAATAGTGAGAAGACGAAATGCATTAGCATTTCGGGATTTCCTGATTGTCCGACTAAAGTAGGAAGGTTTTGGGTAGAATGTCAACCCTGTAAGATCTTAGGGCTCTATTTTGGAAGTAGAGATGGAGCATTGGATAATTGGACTATGGCATTACAGGAAGGGTCAAATAAGGTGCATCAATGGAATAGACATAAACTATCTAAAAAGAAAAGGATTTATTTAATTAAAACATATTTGATTCCTGTTTTTTTATTTATCAGTAGTGTTTTTTGTTTACCTAAATCATTGGATACTTCTTTAATGCGTTGTTTTTTTTTTGTGGAGTATGGGGTAGTCGTTTAAATCCCATTAAGAGGTCTACATTGTATCTGGATGTTAGGGAGGGGGGTTTGGGGATGATTAACTCTGTTTTGTTTTTTTTTATGAATTTTTTATACTTAAATTTGGCTCCTGTTTTGAGAGATATTTCTACTATATGGGGAGTGCCCCTTAAATTACATTTGCATGGTGTTTTAGATGAATGGCAGAAAGGTCAGTTTCTCCTTCAGAATAAATGTCGCCCTCCTTTGTTGGACATGTGGAGAGCTGTGTTTGATAAAATAAAAGGTTGGGGTATACAGTGGGGGGCAGTAAAGACTTCTTCTCGGAAAGCTTTGTATGATTCGATTATACAATGTTTTTTTTGTGATACCCCTTTTTCAGCTCTTCAGGAGGAGGTTAGTTTAAATCTATCTAATTATATCACTAACCCCCGCATTCCGCAAAATATGTGGGATATAGTATGGTTGGGCATACATGGTAGAATTAATGTTCGTAGCAATCAGAAGCATAAATCTATCCAAGAACGTTTTTGTCCAAGAGAAACATGCATAACTGCTTTTAGAAACTATGGATCATTTGTATTTTGAATGTTCTTATGCTGTTGAATTTTGGGATATCCTTAAAAACGTTGGAAACGAAATTTAGTTTTCCGCCTAATAAACTTAATTTATATTATGGGTTCTTTCTTACAGAAGAGCCTGGGTGTAGATATAGTACATTACAAGTTCTTCATGTTTTTTCTTGTATTGGCTCTGATCAGTAGATGTAGATTTTTATTGCAGCAACAGTTCATTTCTCCATTACTTTAGTTTATATGGTAGAATCTGACGTGGGAAAATTGAAGTTTGCTGAAGTGACACCGCTATTTAGGCCAAGTGGGTTTTATTTTGGAAAGGTTTTGATGATTTATGATTTTCCTGTGGGTGCTTGGGTTTGTTGATTGATAGTGTTTTTTTTTTAACATTGTTAGTTTAGATAAGTTTTTTCCTTATTTAGATTTCTGTCTGAAATGGTTTTTCTTTTATGTATTTATGCAGCTTTTATTTCTGATTGCTTGAAGTGGTTTATGAAATAAAGAATTTTATAACCAAAAATAGAGGAAAAAGGTAAGAAAACACAAAAATAAAAAAAAAATAAAAAATGTATCAAACAATAATCAGGGGGTGGGGGTTCTTTGCTCAATTTTAATAAATAAAATTTGAGTGGGGTGGGGGAAGGGGTAGGTTAGAATGTTTTTTTCTTGTATTTGAGGTTATTGTATGAAATAATACTTATTTATGTTTTTGATTTTTACTTTTTTTATGATTTTGTATGCTGCAATACTGAATTGTATATAATTTGTTTTGTTTTCGATAAAAATTCCCCTACTCTTTTCGATAAGTGCCATGGGATCTTTAACATCTACCTGAACTACCACCAATCCAGGCAGATGGGACCTCGGTTTAACGTCTCATCCGAAAGACAGCACCTCAGAACTGCAGCACCCCTCTCATGCTGCACTACAGTGTCAGTACTGAGGTATTAACCCAAGTGCCAGATGTGGGAACTGAACCCACAGCCCTCTGATCTCCTGGCCTCAGAGGCCAGTGTGCTATCTACTTGGTAGGGTTATTCGTAATATGCCATATACTGGGATCCAACTGCAAAACATAAAGCAGTGGGCTGAGGGGGCAGCCCTGAGGTACCCCTCCAGCCCTGATGTACCCCTCCCTTCAGTCTTATCTGAGTACTAGTTATCCCTCCCACCAAGGGTGCTATTGATGCTTTCCTGTATAATGTTGTTATCCAACGTATCATCCTATTGGGCATGCTATACTGTTTTAATACTTGAAATAAAAAGGCATGCAACACTCTGTCAAACGCTTTGCTTTGATCTACTGAAATTAAAAAGACCGTTATCCCATTTTTTTTTTAAACAAAATTCATAGCTGTCTCTAATAACATAAATTTTCTTGTAGTTTCTTCCCAGGCACTGTACATATCTGGGATGGGTGTAGTAATATTTTTAAATTCTTTTGTAATCTTTTATTCAAGATTGTGCTAAGAATCTTCCAGTCAGTGTCTGAAATGCAAATAGGTCTCCAGTTCTGAGGTAAGGATTTATCACTGGTCTTATGCAGAAATCGTAGTAACCCTTTAGAAAATTCTGCCTTTATTTCACTTTCTTCAGTTATTTCCTGGAAAACTGGAAGTAGCGTATCAATTATTTCTTCTAGAAAAATTTGCTAAAATTCCACTGGTAAACTGTCCCACCCTGGTGAAATATTTTGCTTCATTCCCTTAATTACTACCTCAATTTCTGCTTTTGTGATGGGGTCCACTGTCTCTAACTTTACCTCCTTTGTCAAGTTAACTTTAATGGAAGCCAGATATTTTTTCATTTCTGCCTCACTTCCCACCTGTTGGTCATTTACAGAATACATGTAATGGCTTATTATTCTTTCTAGGTCTTGTTCTCTACACAGTTTTCCACTAGCATCATTTAATTCTGTTATTGCGGTAGTCTCCACCCTGGTTTTACATGCTGCATAGGTGTCTTCAGTGGGTGGTTTTAGAGTCCCAAAACTGAGTTCTTTAAACAGAGTGACTGCCCTGTTGTACTGACATTTTTGTATCTGATTTTAATGTTTTTAATTTATTCAGTGTAATCCCCAGTAGTGGAATTAACTAAGGAGAACTGATGCTGTAATGGTTTCTTTGAGACAAATATTTCAAAAATGTTTAATTTTGAGCCTTCACCCCTTGTTTCTGTAACCATATCCATACTGCTTATTTGGAGTCCTCCCACCATTCTTCTGCAACAAACAAAATACAGATTTTGTAGCCTTTAATAATTATATAAGTCCTGTTAATATCTTTTTACTTTTAAATAATTCTAAATTTACCCGCCACCTAATATTTTTAGAGTCATTGCCTTTTGATTAAGAAACCACCAATTTCACTAATAAGTGGTCTGAAAATTCAAAAGGCACTGTGCAGATTTCCTGCACTTGGCTTCTGGGTGATTGAAATAAATAATCTGTTCTTGTTGCCAAGGAACCACAAACATATGTTTTTTCTGGTGCTCTCTCTTTGATTTTATATGCATCCTGTAACCCTGCTGTTATAATGCATTGTTGTAGTACATTAGTCACAGTACACCATCTTTCCTTCTTCAGTTCTGTTAGCAATGTCTATTGAACAATTAAAATCCCCCCCCCCCAAAATAAACTGTTCATGCTGTGGCTAAAAAGGGTTGCAAATTCCCAAATTTCTCTACCCTCTCAGATTTTACCTGTGGTGCATATGCGTTGATAAACCTACTAGGTACCCCATCCCATGTCCCAGTCAAGACCAACACCCAGCCAGACACTAAATCTATAAATTTTTAAAGGGTGTGAATTTTGACCTGTTGAACAGAATCCCCACTCCATCCACCTTGTCCATCCCCAAATGACCAATTGGAGGGACCCCACAGCCATGATTTTTTGTTTTAAGTTGAGGATATCTGACATCCAGGTTTCCTGCAAAAAGATTATATCTAGATGCAATTGTTCTAAAATATTAAATACAGCATTCCTTTTTACACCACTTTTTATGCTACAAGCATTCAGGGTTACCGGCTTTAACTGTTCCATGCAGATTGATTGTGTAGGTTACACTAGTCCATTAAACCAGACTCATCATATCTTCCCATCACAGTGTTTCTTTTTCTTTTTTATGTTGGCTCACGCATTCACAGCCTACATATTGCGGTAGTAGCAAATTTGGAGGCGCGGTCACTGTTGGGCGAATGCAGGGCACGCATCAGTAGGTGCGTCCCCTCTTTCCTCAATAAGCCTGCATGCCAGCGCCACACCATGCATACATAATGTGGTGAGCACATCTAAGGGAAGGTCCGCTGCAATGAGAGCAAAGCTCGTCTTATGCAGCGGACCTCCTGGCATACTTTCCATGGTGGGAAAAAAAATTTAACATGGTGGCACACTGCCTGCCATAATGCCGACTTCAGGGGTGTCCCAATCCCCCTGTCAGCATGCCCTGCCCCAATGTATGTGCAGACGGGGGAGCCCACTCCCCATCAGGATAATGCAACCTCCATTTATCATGTGCTGAGGGGGGTGCCCAATTCCCCTCGGCTCTTGCCCCCCCACTTTTGTTGTGTGCCGATGGGGGTGCCCAATCCCCCATTGGCTACAGCATTCCCCCCAAAAACCTCTTAGGTGGCACACTGGGAGCCCACCCCATGTGCCAAATCCCCTGAAAAATAAAAACCATCCCACAATGTTTTTTTTTCTTTTAACCCTGTGAAAAAGAAAAAATTCCCTCGCCGTCTCCCTGCCTCCCTCCTTCAACCCGCACCCACCCTCTGTGCACCCTGCCTCCCCACACCCCCCTCACCCCATACTTACCTCTGGAGTCTAGCACGATGATCTTTGGTGGACCGGGAACACGTCTGCACTCTTCAAAGCTGACCGCGAACTGAAGAAATGCCGGTAAGCTGTATAATGGCATAACTAGGGTTTTTTCAACTTTGGTGCATATCTCGGGCATTTTTTGTAATTTTTGCACCAAATTTTCAACATGGGGTTATTGGGACCCCTCCTCATGAATTCAGTCACTGTCGTGGCGTTATTCAGTCCCAAAAGGTGATTTCGCAGTCATTTGTGCAGAATCACCTTTCGGGACCGCATAATGAAACAACAGTGCCACTGTTCATGAGGAGGGCTCTCAGAAAGCCTATGTTGCAAATTTGGTGAAAAAATTCCCCAAAACGGCTGTTTTATTTAGTGTGCGCAGTTGTTTCCATGCACGCCATAACTTGTGAATTTGTAATATTTTCACCCAGACTTTCTAAATTGGCATTTTACACCCTCCTGATGAACAGTACAGCTGTCATTTTACATATCCTGGCGAAATGTGTTTTGTATCCATTTGTAGAATAATATGCGGTCGCTAGCAAAATCAGTTTTGGGACAGTTTGAGAAAATGACAGTGACACTGTTCATGAGCAGAGGTCCAAATGCCTATGTTGAAAATTTGGTGCTGAAAGTCCATAAAATTACTGTGTTACAAGCATCGTTGCGCAGTTTCCACGCACCCTTGTAACTTTGCAAATTTGCAATATTTCCATGCCAGATTTTCAACACTGGCATTTTTTCACACCTCCTTATGAACAGTACAGCTGTCATTTTTCACATCCTGCCCAAAATGTGTTTCCACACCTGTGGGGCACAATGGCATGGTCGCTGAGGGATATCAACTTTTGGGACAGATTAACAAAATCACAGCGCCATTGTTCATGAGGGGAGGTCCCAAAATGCCTATGTTAAAAATGTAGCTAACAAACTCCCCAAAATAATTGGGTTACGGACGTGTGTTTCACAGTTTCTATGCATGCTCATGACTTCACCAATTTTTCATATTTTCACTCCAGATTTTCAATGTTGCCATTTTTTTACGCCTCCTCGTGAACAATACAGTTGTCATTTTCCACATCCTGCCCAAAATGTGTTTTCGTCCCTGTGTCGCCAAATGGCATAGCCACTGTGCAAAACCACCTTTCAGCTAACAAACTGATTGTGCCACTTTTCATGAGGTGGGCTCACAAAAAGCCCATGCTGACAATTTGTAGTGAAAATACCAACACACGTCTATGGTGTTAGGGTTTCCAACTGTAGCACCCCACCCTGTAGAGACTGACAGGCATCAGGGGTGTGACTTGGGATCATCGGATGTAATGCTCAAGCCATTCCACCCCCACCCCCACCCTGCAGCCAGTGACAGGCATCATGGCATGCCTTCCACTGTTTGGCCACAAAGTTCACCCCATTCTCCTATACTGCACCCACCTCAGCATATTTCCTTATGGAATGGGGTAAATATAATGCCCAAAGACCCCAAAGCACACCACTGACACTTGTTAGTGTCTACAGGGTAGGGTGAGGTACAATGGCATGAGCGTTATAGCTGATGACCCAAAGGCACACCCCAATGCCTGTCGGTCTCTACAGGGTGGGGGTGGGGTTGGCATCACTTCAATACTTCACTGCCATTCCTATTATGCATCTCTAACCCCGGCACTACCAATGCCAATGCCAGCGAGACAACATTCGGCATTGAAAAATGCTTGTTTCTTTCTCCCATCTTTTTCTTCAGGTAGGGGCAGTGAATGTGTTGATGCAGCTGAATCTGGTTCATCTGTGTCTGTACCTTCCCAGCTCTTTTTTTTTTCATCAAAACCTCGAATTTATTTTCCACATTCACTTTTGGTAATACAGCCATTCATAATCTAGCACTTTTTCTGGTTACCGGTTTTAGCATTCTTGGGGGGAAGGGGAAAGGGGTGGCATATACCATTCTCCATTCTGATCAACCTGTGTGTTGGTAGGACATGCAAACTGCACAGCAAAACCACAAGAGCGAACACTGTCACCGTGACAGAATTCAGCCAACAACATTGGGTTGTTGTGATGGTCCCTTCTGGCACTGGCACTGCATCACCTGGTGCTTCCGACCCACTCCCCGAGACAACTCCAACTCGGAGTTGTATATTTAGAAACCAGGGGGGTGGAGCCCCCACAGTCCCCCCTAAACACACACACACACGCACCCACCCCTGACAGTACAATGCTGACACTAGGCATTGTGTCTGTCACTGTCAGGGATGTCACCCCGCTATAGGTAAACTTGCTGGTAGCAGGTCTAGTAATTTTCTCAGGGGCATTTTGTGAACACTCCGAACCCTCAGTTCTTTCCATCTCTTCTTCTTCCCCATTGGGTTTCTCCTATTGCTGTGGTTCCTGAGATTTTTCTGACTGTTCTTGTTGTCTTGATTCTGCATCCGTCCTTCTGCTAGCCAAAAATGTTTCCACCTGTCCCTGTGTAGGTACCTGCTCTGTGTCTACTTTTTTTTGTGCAGATTTAATACAAGTGTCCTGGTCCACTCCATCTCTCCTGTTGTGAGTTCCAATGGGGCACTTTTGGAATACATGACCAACTGTATCACAAAGGTTTCATTTAGCCACATTTTGACAGGCTGTGCTGATATGATTATATTCACCACATAGAATACATCACAACTAGTCACATGTGCTTGCTAAATGTGTCTGTTCCCTACATTTATAGAATACTTTCAGTTGGCCTGCATAAAAGCAGACTCCCCCGATCCTTTCCCAGAAAAAAAAATTGTTTGGAATGTGTAGAATTCCAGATTCATTTTGGTGCAGTTTTACTTTAAAGTTCCAACCTCCAGACCAAAAGAGTTCTGGATCAATGATTGGTTCAGGGGCACTCAGAATGTTACACTATTTGTGAAGCCAGTGGTGTATGTCCCCCACACTCACCCCCTCATTCCTGAACATCACAATGATTTTTTTTTATCAGTAGTTTAGTTAGAGAGATTACCAGAAATGGTGTTCATGGTGGGGAGAATTTCACTTGATTGTATTTAATCTGGAAATGCTCCAAACCTTGAAGAGTTAAAGCTAACATCAAAGTTATATTCGCCAAAGATGTGAATGAGTGCATGCACATCCCCCAGGAGAAAATGTAAGAAGTCTTTGATTAATATTTTCCCCAGATATGTTCTATCAGGCTGGAAATCCAGACCCCCCTTTATATCAAATTTGCACTGCATTTCTTCTGGGTTTAGGTATAGTTCTATCAAAAACATATGAGAATCTAGGAGGTGGTCTTTGAGAATGGGGTTCTGCTCTGGGCTTCTGTTCTTCCTTGTCACTGGACCCTTCTGCACTGTGAAATTGCTCTTGCTCCCCTTTAGTTTCTGGTTCTAAGCCTATGTGTAAATCTGGGGTAGTAGCTTCTAAGTGTGGAGTGGTAGCCTTGGTGTCATTTATGGGCTTGTCAATTTCTGTAGGTGCATCAAACATTTGTCCTAAACCTGCTGTATTTAGTCCTGTCTCTTCAATCTCCTGCATTTTCACAGTACCACACCATTTATTTGTTCATCATTTGCTTTTCTGGCTTCACTACTATTCCCCAAATCTGATTCCTTAGATTTCTCTGTGGTACCCATTTTGTTTTTACCTGTAAACACAAATGGTGATATCTGTGTTACTGGTGCATTCCCTGTACCATTGAAATGTGTGCCCCCACAATATCAGAGTTCTGCCTTCTTTATCCCTCTATCCCTCTCTGCTCATTCTGCTGCACTGCCCACCATCTAAGCAGCACTGTTGAGCTCTTTGTTAAGCCTATCTGTCTGAGTACATTCAAACTGCAAGCCTCCACTGCCAAAATCAGCAGTCGGGTCAGGTATCCACTTACCCGACACATACTGCTGCCATCCCACATTTCTGAGCGTTTGCTCTGGGGTCCAATCTGACTCTAGATTTCTGGGCATTTTTGTACCAAGCCCCTCTTTAGTGCACTCTCAGGATGACTATGTACCCTTTGAAGTACCAGGCGCTCCAACTCTTAGTATGGCCAGAAGATTTTTTTAGTCCCAGTGCGTCGTTCCATTTTTCTCTTTTTCATCTCTTTCTTTCTCAAATACGTTTTTATGTGCGAGTAAATTTCTTCTTCTTTTGCCATTTGTTGTGCCAGCTACATTCTTTTATCCATGATTTCTTGTTCCAATAAAACCTCTGCCTGTGCTGTTTCCATATCTGAGAAATCCACTTCCAATGCCATTTTTCCTTCAAGGCTTTCTGTTTCCATCTCCACTGAGACACCCTTGGTGTCTTCACATGCCAGTCGTTCTGCTCCTCAGTTGTTCTCCTTCTATTCATTGGCTCGGATGGAGAACAGCTCCTCAGCATGGTGCGCCACCTCCTCCTCCTCTTTGGCAGCCTCTGGATCCTCCATCTTGGATTTGGGGCCAACAGCACCCCCTCCCAAGAGCAGGGGATTTCCCAATGTGTCCTGGCCAACATTCCCCTTCCCATAAAATTGGTTAATGAAATTGTTCAAGGCAGCGTTGGGGTGTTAATGTGCGATATGGCTTCCACTACATGTTTATAATCACTTCACTCCTGTCTCCCATTGCTTGTAAAGTGCTTTGGGATACAATGTGCATGAAAAGCACTATATAAATGCAGATTTGTCTTCTTTTGTAGGCCACAATAACCGCCTCAGCTTATATGTCCATCTTGCAAGTAGCACACCCCTGACCCATTGTGTACTGTATATATATTTATAAAATCAATAAAATATAGTATACTATAAATACAGCTCAAATAGACATCTGTTTCACATCTGTGTGTATTTTTGTTATATATGAAAATATGAAAAAAACTGCATTTTGATAAAGGTTAAAAAGGAGCTAATTTGAAAATGTGTGGTTTAAAACCGACATAAAATGGTCAGACCTGGTAAATGCCATTTATTATCATTTGCGAGGGGCAAAACCTTCACAACTCTCTCCAGAATATGGTCCTGCCCCTTCACTTCATTACAAATGGCATAATCTAAATCAAGTCAATGAGCATCCCCTATTAATAATACTTGACCCCTACAACTAATATACTATAGAGACCATGATGACCTTAAGCTGGCATTCAAACTAAGAAGATGATGCATTTCAAGAGCACAGAACTATGAATCCGAGAATCACAAATCTGGATCCTGCTACAGTCACTAACAACCTTGAGTATGTCCTTAGACCTCTCTATGCAGCAGTACACCAAGCTATAACACTAGACAAAAGCAGAACACACCACGGATAAGATGCTGTTATCTCATGTGCTGGGCTATCCTGGGTAAATGAAGTGTAAGTTACATGGGCAATAATAACACATGGCAGTGTGTGTGTTTATTGAGAGATACACTGTGGGTACCCCTCTGGTGGAGCAGAAGGCTACAAGCTGAGTGCTTCTCAGCACACACACTTGAGGAACCCCTATATCTCCCAAAAAATGCATCACCCAGGAATGCGTTATTGAGTTTGTAAAATTACCTGTTATTTAAAGATTTGAAAATGCAATGCCATGCATTCGTGAGTTACATATATGCATGACATGTGACCTCTTTCATCCAATCAGAAATCAATATTTCTGGTGGCCATTTTGACCCACTCCCTTGATCAGAGCTTCATCTACCAGAGAATGTGCTATTGGTTTTAAACCAGGCTCTCCCAACTCTTGTTTGCTCCAGTCATAACAGGCACAAGCTACTCCAAATGGTAGTCAAATATTCCAATGTTTTACAAAATTTGTACAATGTTATATATACTGTAACTGTTGACTAGATGAGCTACTTCATAGATTCATAGATTCTGTCAGCAGATAAGGACCATCAGGCCCATCCAGTCTGCCGGTTTATGCTAGCTCGCAAAGTGACCAGTGACCCTTATTGGTCATTGGCTTAGCTTTTTCTTCCTATCTCTGTTATTCCTTTGTTTCTATCCCATGCGTGTTTAAAACCCGCCACAGCATGGGCTACCACCACCTCCTGGGGCAGGCTATTCCGTGCATCCACCACCCTTTCCATGAGGAAGATCTTCCTAATATTTCCTCTTATGTGCCACCCTTCAAGCTGATGTTGTGCCCTCTTGTCCTGGCACCACTGTTGAGCTGAAATATGTTGTCCCCTTCTACTTTGTTTATGCCCTTGAGGTACTTGAATGTTTCTATCATGTCACCTCTTTCCCTCCTCTTTTCCAGCATGTACAAATTTAGGTACCTCACTCTCCCCTCTAAGGCTTATGTAAGTTAGAAATCATAGTGAAATGGCTAATTATATTTGACCTGCTCATCCGTTATTAATAGCAATTCATATGGCAATATATGCAAGAAATATTATGCCAGCAGTTAAATGAGAAATAAACTAAACATTTGTTTTTGCCAATGCATAACCCAAACCTGCCACCCCATTGCAAATAAGGATTCTTACCACATTTGGATGCTTTTCAACAGCTACTGAAGCTCTGTCTGCAGTCTCCTGTTGCTGGCGCCTTTTCTTCAGGGTGCATCGGACTATGAACACCGCAATTATTAAAATCAGGAGCAAGAATACAAGGCACCCAACAAGCAAGCCAAAGTCTGTCATTGTATATAGCTTGTTTGTTCCATATGGATCCATTGGAACTGTAGAATTAGAGAAAACAATATACAGTGGCGCACAGAGAAGACACACAAGTACAGTATGTAAGTGTTGAGTGACAAGGTAGTGAGTGATGACCACATTCAGAAATGGAACCAAAAACTATGTCACTAAATTGTTCTAATTTTTAATTGTGCTTCAAATATATGCACATTGCATTGTAAATCATACAGTACCATATTACACAGTGCATCATGAGTCGTATATTGAACATACCATGAAGGACCCTGAATTAGCTAGACTTTAAGAGGGCATGAAGGTGCCAAAAGTCCACTGCTTTACGTCTCTAGTTTGCCAGTGTACCCCAGCTCTGTCTTGGAGACATCTTCTTATAGTATATGGTCAGGGCTTTTTCTGTATGGAAAATGGTGGGTTTCCAAATCTTGTTGTAGGACAGTTCTAAGGTCAAAAAAGTTGTACTATCATTTTTGATGTTACATCGATAGTACAACTTTTCATCCTTGATCTGCCCCCTAATTGGCTCGCTCAATGCGACTTTCATGAAAAAAAGCTACAGAAACATGAAGGCGCGGTTTAGTGATCACCGAGTAATGGACACTGCGAATTTTGACACGAGGAGCTATCACTGCTCCATATCACAAAAGTGAACTTTTAAAAAAAATGTATTTTAAAAAAAAAGAATGCCAGATATACTGTAGAAAATGGAAGCTGCAGTGAGAGGAAGTGGAAGTGGGGAGAAACTGGAGTGAGTGGCAGCAGCACTAGGAGCGGGAGCAAGGAGAAGTTGGAGAGAGACGCACCAGATAATGTCACTGAAGGTAACACACTACTGAAAGACAAAACGAAATACAAAAACTAAATAAGCCCTGACCATATAATATATAAAACAGTCAATGGGTGACCATCCACAACTAAGGCTGTGTTTTCATCTTGGTAGTTGATGACATCATACAGACCTCTCGAGCTTTGCTCTTAAGGTCTGTATGATGTCATCAACAGCCTCGATGGAAACACAGCCATTTTGTGGATGGTCACCCATCCACTATTCTACATGCTATGGTAAGGTACTATATTTCTTCTTGGGCCTTCCCCCCACATAACGTTTTGCCTTACATCTCTGGTCCTCCTAGTCCTTGGGCTAAACTCTGGTGACCTATTTTTAACCTTTCTGGACACTACACAGAGTGGTCCAGGTGAGGGGGAGGGGGGTCTGAGAGTGCTGGCAATCATCTTCGAGATGGCAATGTGGTTCTCTCCTTTTATTGGATTCCTGGCTCTCCCACCACCCCACAGTGGTGCACAGATCTATTGGCAGCTAATGTGCTCACACCATGCCCCAAATGGAGGAGCCCACCATCAGGGGGTCATTATGGTGGTAGAGCACACTGCCAGCTGCTCTTACCAGATGGCCACCTGATTGGCAGCATCCTAGGCATGCTTCTGAACCCAGGTCTGCTGCACTGCAGCACATCACAAGGCGAGAAGCCAGTCATTTCCTAGGGATTAATGGCTGGTTGGGGAGATGGGTGGGACGAGGTGCAGCCAAGGACCACCTCCCACCAGCCAGTCTTTAATGTAAGGAGATAACCAGTTACAAGGCTGTTATTGCAATTATAAGTCTAATTGTAATAACATCTTTTATTTTTGCCTTTTGTTCTTTACTTGTATGTAGGTTTTAGCTGTGTGGTGTGAGCTGTGTGTGCCACACAGCGACAGCTGGCAGCTGGATCAGTCATTTCTAAGACATTAACAACTGATCAGGTAGCCAACCAGAAGCCTCGCTAGGCTCATGAATAATTGATTAGACTTATAATTTTTGAAAGCTCAGCCACCCTTCAGAATAGGTTCTCCGGTTTACTGTCTATGCTTCTGTTGGTAGGATTAAGATAATGGCACAATAATCAACCATAGTGGCTCATAAGTGCTGACTACGGTATAGGGGGCTATAGGCATTCCCTTGTTTTTTCATCCTGATCACTATTTTTCTTCCCATTCTAATTTTAGTAGAATACAGAAAATGCTAGATGAAAGAAGACCAAGGGTTCACTGTGTTTGCCGCTTGCCATAGAGGCAGAAGCAACGTTCAATACTGAGAAAAATAAATATAGGGTTTTGTTTAGTTGGATGTAGTACCAGTAAATTGTATGAACTTTGGCACCAAGCAGAATAAAACAAGTACATAGCACGAAGGAAAATTACAGGGCAACTTCCCTAGAGGTGATCAGCATTTACTGTACATGGGTGGGAAACAAGCATAAGACAGTTCTGCAGCATTTTCAAAGATAAGAACTTCCGTGCATAGCACTGCATCAAGGGTTGTGCAAAAAGTGTATAGGCTGCAACTCCTCAGTTTAAAGAACCGCAGAATTCCACATATCTCCCTCATGCAATGCCCTACTGATATGGTAGGCAATCACCATGAAGGAATCATGGCTGGCTCAGCTTTAACGAGCAGCTGATACCGCTGGGAAAACTTTGAAAACATAAGGTTTAGACACACCCTGCAGTATTTAATATTTAGAAACATTGAAATTGATGGGAGAAGGACAGCAAAGGTCCAACAAGTCTGCTCTTGCTATATTACACTTTATATGTTTCTGTATTTCATATAGTGCAGGGCCCTTTGTCCTTAATTCTTACTAAAGATATTGGCAGAGAAACAGGACTTTAGTCCTTTAGACTTCAACTGTTCAGACTACTTATTCCTCACCTGAAGCCATAATCCTTTGCTTGTGACATTACAGTCGCTTCCTTGGTGCAGACTGTGATGTCACAAAGAGAAGAAGATTATATCATATGGGTAATGAAAGGCAGCAAGGGAAGAATGGTAAGGTATAATGACCCAGTTTCCATTCTTTTTTTTAAACTATGTTAAGATGAAGTTAAGGTTGTGGACAAACCACAAAAATGTCAGGAAATGTAGAGTCAGGGTCACAAAAGACCCGGGCCAGATTGTAAGAAAGTTGATGCAGGGCTTGTGACAAGCCCTATGTCAACCCCTAGCACCAATGCAGTCATGGCACTGATGACTGGTGATTGCCACAACTGCACCCAGTTTTATAATCTCAGGCGCAGTTTCGACAATTGACCTGATTTACGACAGCTTGTGCCAAACCTTAGATGTAAGCTGCATATAAAGGGTCCCTGGTTCAGATGCAAGCTAGACCAAAAAAAAAAAAAGATGATCTAGTGAGCATTGCTGTGATGAAAGGGACACAAAACCCTTTCAGATTGCCACAAGCCAAGTGCGCCATAGCTTTGGTGTGCCTAGACCTTGTGTCAATTCTACAGAACTGAAAATCTGTCCCCAAACTCTACACTCAGTGTAAATTAAAGATTTCATATCTTTGTTATCAGGATTACTGCCACCTGAGTTCTGTGTTGAACCTAACTAGCAATACTGTGAAACCCTGCTACTTCGCTTATACAAACTAAGTGTGCATTTGTTTAAAAGTACAAAAAATATTAATCAAACTGTATATTCTTATAGAAGTTTATGGGTCTAGTTGAAGGGCCTCTTGTGATACAAGAGTGTCATCTCAAGCATTCCTAGGACCAGAGGACTGTGAACCAAAGGCAACGAGGACACAAATTTGAGCTATGATGGGCCCCATAGGTTAAACACCTCCAGAAATTAGCAGAATACACAGGTGGGGAGATGGCGGAAATTCTTTTGGAAGGGGGGAGGGAAAAATATACTAGTTTGGCCAAATGCAGGAAGTCAGAGAGGCAGGGAGCCAAGTAGGGCATAACAGCATGGGCACAGCTCACCCCAGGGACATGAGCTAGACTCTACCTGTTGCAAGATGCAGAAGGGTCAAATGAAGGCTGAATGGAGCAGAGCAGCAATGGTACTAATGTTAAAATGTTTTGGAATCCATCTGTCCCGCATTTTAACAGCCGTCAACATCAGCTCAGCATTACAATTCTTCCATACCAAATCTACAGCTGTCTAGGACGTCCATGTCCCCCTCAGGAAAACCAGGGTCCAGGGTTCCCACTTTCCCTTAATCTCTGCAGAACTGCTAGCCTGTCTTTGAGCTACAGACGTAGCCTGGCAGTACTATGAGATCACCGGTCCCCCTGCTGCCCTATTAAACTACCAGACTTTTTGCAATGCTTGCACCAAAGCCACCAAGCCTGCAAAATTCAAATATTTTGCATTCACTCTCCAGAACAACCTTAATTCCCCTCCAAGTTCTGGAATGTTACCTACTTCCTGTCCCCCCCAACCCAGTCCTCCCCATCCTTAAGGTTGAAAACCACCACATCGCCGATCCTGCTGCTGTTGCTTCTTCCTTCAGCTCGTTTTTCACCACCTGTGCCCTTTCTCTTTATCAGTATTACTCATTACACTATGTTATCTTCACTGGTACATCTTGTATTGTTTACTCCCCGGCCCCCCTCACCCGTCAGGATGCATCTAGGAACAGGCTGTTACAAGCTCAGAATGACTTTCCTGGTAAATTTTTTTAGTTAAATTAAATTAAGTAAATAAACTTGTAGTATTGTTTGGAACAATAACCAATGCCATAGATGGTTTTTAATTTAGGTAAGAAGTTGATATGGTTATGAGTGGCCCGGGCTGCCTGAATTGGAAGCTTGGGTGAATCTGTAGTCACCCGATGTGCTTACCATAACTGAAACTTGGCTTAGACCCTGCATACTCACAGCTGAAATTGACATACAGTGCCTGGCTACAACATCTACAGAAAAGACTGAAAGGGAAAGAGGAAAGGAGGGGGAGTGCTCATATACTATACATCACCTCCCTTATCGTAGAAGACATCCTATCATCTGCTCTTGACTCCACCCCTTGTGAGATCCTGCTTGTCAGAGTGCTCCTTGGAAACACTTAGCCACTCTACACAGGCTGAAACTATAGCCCCTAGTGGAAGCTAAGACAGTACTCCCCACCCTCCTAGGATGCCTGGGGACCTGGCATGCCCCAGTCTTTTATTACTCAGGGATTTTAACCTCAACTGGCTGGAAAAAGGCTCAGGAGGCTTCAAAAACATAGCCCATGATATGCAACTCCATCAACTTATCAAAGTTCCTGCAGGGCAAAATACCAAAACTGGAAACCATACTCTGCTGGACTGGATTCTGGTGAGCTGACTGGATAGAGCACTTGCAGCGGTGATCTTCCCTGACTCTCTAAGTGATCATTCCCCAGTATTTTGCACTTGGAGTAACATCTTCCCCAAGACTTACTCTGACCAGAAATTACTCAAAGCTTGATAGTAATGCTTTCATGCAAGATCTCACCCCCAACATAAACTGGGAAAGCATTAACAACATGCAGGATGTCAGCCATGCCCTTGAATACTTCATTAACAGCTTTTTAGCAATGGTAAATAAGCATGCTCTGCTAGTGCAAAGAAGGTTTAAAGGCTTCTGCTCTAAATGGATCACCCCTGTGCTCCGTACACTGATGAAGGTGAAGGAAAATGCATGGGAGGCCCACAAAGCCTCTGGGCATCTACATGGCTACCATACTACTATCAGCACCTGCAGAATAACTACTATAAGGCATCCCTGAAAAAGGCTAAAAGGACTTATATGAGAAACCCACCGATAAACTATATTCAAGATCTCAAATGTTTCTGGACATAAATCCCATTGTAATCCTAGACCTGATAAATAAAATAAATCAACCACCTACTACATGGACGCCCATCCTCCTTACCCCAAGAATTCCAAATCAACAACAAGAGTATCAAGGACCCTCTAACAATAGCAGAAGATTTTAATAAATACTTCACAAATCTGACTGCCTACAAATTCACTGCTATCACCCCCCCCCCACTCCTTGGGTGAATTGCCCTGATTTCCATCTCAAACTAATCTCAAGTAAGGAAATTCTAGATCAGCAGTTTGAGTTAAAAATTGGGTTCAACAGGAAAGGCGGCTCCAACATTAGCTGTAGCTCGAAATAAAATAACGTCCAAAACAATCAGGCACCATCCACTAGGTATTACATCGTAATCCAGTTAGTTTTGCTCAACATATTTTATTGTAAGTAGAATGGCCAAAAGAAGAATAAATGAGAGCAGTGTGCTATAGTAGTCTGTTCCCCCACTAGTCCACTGGTTTCGCATATATGTAAAACAGGTCTGGCTTAGTGAGGGGAATAGCCATCTGCATGGTATACTGCTCTTGTTTGTTTGTTTTTGCCATTCTACTTGCAACAAAACATTTAATTAAAATTAACTGGATTACAGTTGATGCCTGGTTGTTTTTGGACTAAGTTAAAAACTGTCCAGTCTGCAGGTCATGATAGTCATGAACCCAGGCTACTTAAATTGGCAGCCCTAGTAATTGCCCGCCCACTGACCCAGATCTTCAACCTCTCACTTCTCCAAGGGGAGGTCCCCAAAAGTGGACAGTGGCCAACATAGTCCCAGTACATAAAGGAGGTTCTAAGGAGCATATAGAGAACTGTTGCCCTATTGCTATACTCAGAGCTCTATCAAAAATCCAAGACAGGCTCATAGGGCCGGCCCGTCGGCGCAGCGGTGGGATTTACTTGCGGCGCCAGGGACCTGGTTTAGAAACGGACCCGGATCACCGGAGGGTGCCGGGGAGTAGGGATTGAGCATCCGGCGGGCAGCTCTCCTACTCCGGGGAGGGTGTGGCAGTTCGGCGCTGGCTGGAGACCCCTGGTGGAGACCAGGAGTTCCACGCAGCCGACACTCAGCATGGATGGAGGCGGGCGGAGCTGGCGTCATTGCACGACCCCGCCTCCTGGAGAGAAACCGGAAAAAGGAGGAGGAGCTGCCCTCCGCCATGGATGAAGCCGCCGCTGCTTCAACAGTTTCAGGCCAGGCCCCCGACCTAGCCCAGTGCCCACGGTATATATGCGAGGTGTCAAGGGCCCCACCGTGGGGGTAAGCCACGGGTATCTGGGGTGGTGGGCCGATCTTGGAAAGCATAGAGCCGGCAAGCCCGTGACCGGGCGGAAGGATAGGGCGGGCGGGCGGCTCCGGAGGAGTAAAAGTTAAATATAAAAAAAAAAAGACAGGCTCATACACAATAAACTGGCACCCTACATCGAAGCCTACTCACTGCTTGCCCCTGCTCAGCATGGTTTCCAAAAGCATCACGGCACAGATACAGCCCTTATCCAGTTCACCTAGGACATTCTCTGGGCCAATGACTCTGGAAAAGCCATTGGAGCTACAGTATCTTTATAGACTTGACAAAAGCATTCAGCCTGGTTAACCACAATCTTCTCATCCTGAAACTAAAAAATCTTGGACTTGCTCAGCTATCTGCTACCTAGATGAAAAGCTAACTTACGGACTGTGCTCAAGCTATTAAATGGTGTGGCAACCTCTCTGCCCTAAAAGTGATATGTGATGGAGTTCCCCGATGCTCCATATTGGGGCCTCTACTTTTCTCCCCTTTTATAAATGACTTGCACTCAAACTGTGGACAGGCCAAGCTTTACTATACTCAGATGATGCTGTCCGCTACAGATCTGATGCAAATGTAAATGTGATTGAGAATGGTCTGAACTTAGACTCTGCAAGCTTGGGAAAATGGCTAGTGTACAACTAACTTGTCCTAAACACTAAGAAAACAAAAGCAATGCTTTTTTGGGTCCCGGAATCTTGTCTCTGATAAGCCTAACTCTCTCTGCATTGGATCTGCTGAGGGAATTAAACTTGAAGTAGTAAATAGCCTCAAATATCTAGGCATTAGGCAACCTAATAGATCAGGAGCTATCCTTAAGACCACAAGTGGGCCACACAACCCAGTTGCTTTCCAAAAAACCTGGCCTACTTTACTGGCTCAGATCCTACCTCACAAATGAGGCTTGTCACTCTATAGCTAGCACCCTTCTCCTCCTTATGCTATTATGAAGAGCTCCTATTCTCACCTTATTAAAGGAAACAGAACTAAGCAAACCTAGGCAAATTTACCATAAAATAGGCAGATTTGCGCTGGCCAATGGTCCTTCTCTAGCAAGGTCTCCTGGCTGTGGAATAGCCTTCATGTCCCCCTCCAGCAATGTACCGCTCTTTTTTTTTTAAATGGTATTTCTCTCCTGTCCTGGCCGGCACACCTAGTACCATCGGCTGTCCCCCCAGCGCCATCCCCCAAGGATCAGGCCCCCTCCCTTATGCTCCCATGACTTACCCTTCATGGCAGGGTGGTGGGGAGCATCTCAACCTAACCTGAAACGGATCCAGCCAGGGAGGTGCCTTCTCGGGGGTGGCATCTGCAGGAACAGTGTCATGCTGCACGATCAGGACCTTTTCCATTTTCTTTCCTGGTTTGAGGCATGCAATGACACCCTCAGAGAGAGCACGCGTGTGCCCACATACACTCCTTCAAGTGTCTGCCTCATCTCATCCTCTTTCTGTAGCATTGATGCACCAGCCCCCAGCCACTGCTAGGGGACAGTAGAACACCGATCACTGTTGATCCCTTCCCTCCCTGGAGAAGGAGAGCAGTCCATTGGATGCTTGATCCTTCTCCTCCCCTGCTGACTTCAGCGACCCATGCTTGTTCCCGAACACGGGTCACCGGCGTAGTGCGAGGTAAGGCGTCCAGTGCTTCATCTCTCAGTGCCATGGGGCCAGCCTACAATGTACCTCTCTTGGAACATTTAAAAATCTTCTCAAACCCAACCTTACCCCTGTAACATCCTGCACTTGTACTTAATGTTCTGGGCTTACCTACCATGTCTACTTATTGATCTGTGGGAGTTTCATGTTGTAACTAGGTCTGCTTGATACAAACCTTTATGTTGTCTTGTAAATTCCACATTACAATTAACTAAAGTTGTATTTATTCTCTGTATATATCTCCTGCTGTATCTCTGAATCGTAGCTATGTAGTTGAAATTGAATGTTGGCATTTAGGTAACAAACCCCAGGTCACCCCTGAAAAAGGGACGCTTGTCTCAGTGGGCCTACCCGGTCAACAAACTTCAAATAAATAATATAAATGAGCATTAATAGTCTATAGTAACAGGTTGTCTGTGATTGGATGCAACTTGAATAAAGGGACTGTCGACTTTTTTAGATCATATTATTTCTAAGTTAAAACCCACATTTCATGATTGCTTACCTTCTCTGAAATTCACTGATGTTGCTGATTGTTTTGTCTGCCTCCTTGCTTAGTAGAACTGAAATGCACGTTAATGTATAGTTATAACCAACTTTGTTTTGTTTCAAGTCCTGGATCTAGTCTTATTGCATACTTCCTGAACATTAAAAAAATGCCCCAAACAGACAGCCACTCATGAGACAACAGTCTCATCTACTCCCACTACGTAATGAGTGGGTAGAATGTGTTGGGGGTGTTCCTATGTCCCAAAAAGATGCAGTGGGAGTTGATTAAGGAACGTAAACAAACATGTTTTTGTGTGGTAACACCAGTAGGGTGGGCAGTCTGTTTTTCACTTAAACAAAGAAAAATCAGAATCAAACAACCGGCTATATCAACAATCTCTACAGAATATGAACAATCACATGTGTCTTTTAAACTAGGGGCACTTTGAGGCCTTTTTATTTGGGGGGGGGGTTGACAGTGTTCCTTTAAACTATGCCAACATGTTTTCTTCTGGAATTAACTTATGGTTAAGAATTATTATGCATTGGACTTTATATGTATGCACTGCACCACTATGCACCACTATTAAGTTCTTTACAGCCTTAGCTTTGTGAGTACTTCTAATTTGCACGTATGTGACTTCTGCAATCTCTGGAATGATATACAACATACTTCAGTGTTGCTGTGCAATCAAGGGACTTGCCTTGGCCAGGAATTACGATGTATACTGTGGGCTTTATATGCTTGGAAAATAATAATAATAATAATAATAAAAGGTGAGATACAAAAGTAAACATTTAGCAGAGTGGTGCATTGGTGATGATGAACAAAGTGACAACATGTCTGAGGTTTCAACAAATTAATATTTATTAAGAGTGTTAATATTGTTCATAATATGTCCCGTAGAGCAACCCACTATAGCATAATTAAGCGATAAGGTATGGGAGGATTGTGTTATTGTGGGATAATGACACTCCTCAGGAAGGGAAGCACAAGCTTCGTCTGAGTGCCTTACACACCTAAGAAGTTCCATTATCCAACAATAAAGCACATCCTGGAATACCTTATTTTGATTATTAAATCATTCTCTTGATTTTTTAATTTTAAAACTAAATAATGAGCTATTACATTATATGTCAAGGGACTGCTACAATGATTTTAAATAAACTTTTTTATAATACATGCTCCAAAGATAAACCATTTTAGGGCAGTTGCACAGGAGACACACACATGTGTAACAACTGAGTCTACCTCTATTGTTAGAATATTACATATTTAAATCTAAATCAAATCATAAGTGTTTGTGTACAAAATTATTTCTTAGTCTTCAGATTATTGAGTATCTTTAATCATTAAGACATGACTAAAGGATTATTATGTTTATTTGTTTATTTTATTTATTTAAGTGTTTAACCAGGAAGGCATACTGAGCAGGCTATTGCTCAATTCCAGATGCGTCCTGGGGTGTACAGCGTAAACAGTTGAAAGCAGAATACAAGGTAATACATAATTCATAATACACAATAGGGACAGACACAACATCATGAGGAACTGATAAATAGACAAGAATAACATAAGGGGGCAGATGATACAGACTCGAAACAGGCACAGTTTAAATACATTTCATTAAATACATTAGGATAGGTAAGCGACAATACAGTATATGTTCATAGGATGCGCAGTCAAGGCTGCCACAATTGTGGTATGTTACAGGGCCTAGACATAAGAGCAGGTAGGGGAGCAGTGAGCTAGGAGCATGCAGTTTAGATGTGGGGAGGAAGAGAAGTGATGAATGTTTGCAGGGAGGGAGTTCCTCAACTTTGGCATACGGTAACTGAAGGCTGCCTGGCCCACGGCAGAGGATCTATATAGGACAAATAAGGTCCTTGAGTCAGTATTTCTGAGAGAGTATGCTGGGGTGCTAAGGTTGGCTAGGGCAGCGGTGAGGTGGGGGGGGAGCTGCTGGGACTAGTACTTGACCGAGACCTTGGTACAGTGGGACCGCCTACGGTTATCTAGGGATGTAAGGTTCATAGATTGGTAGAGGGCACACTGATGGGTACAGTCAGGGCTGTTCAGTACAAAGCGACAGAAGGAGTGGAAAAGGGGGTCCAGTCTGGCTAAGGTGGACTTGTTAATCTAACCGCAGAGGGGTCATAGATTACACGTCAAGTAGTGATTACAAACTCTGCATGGGGAAAAAGCATGCCATCCACGCAGTCCAAACAAGCACAGTCCAAAACCATGCAGATATAAATAAACCTTCAACGTTTCTCTGTGTACTTAAATGACAGCCCAGTTTTGACCACACTGTACCGGTAGTGCAATCCTGACGTGATACTGGGGTCATAATTCATGATCACGAGGTGTAGCCAAGTGCCTTATCTCTCTATTTTTCCTTACCTCAGGCAACCCAACTCCTGGAATGTCTTAATTCTATTCTTACGGAAATGCACACTTAGTCTGCATAAGCAAGGTAGTAAGGTTCCATAGTGCTGTTAGTAGGGCTGGGCAGAAACTGTAAATTTCAAATTTGAAGCAATTTTGTAAAATTTTACAAATTTTGTGAAATTTTCCAAAATTCTGACTTTGGCAAAATCTGAATTCTCTGAATGTGTTTGGAAAATGTTCACCCCGTTCCATGAAATTTTCTGCCTGTATTGCAGAATGATACACATGAACTGCAGAATGACAGTTCTAAGGCATTCTATTCTGCAGCTGAATGCATCAATCTGCAATATATGTAATCATTCCGCAGTTCAGTGATCAGTTCTGCAGAATTTCTTTCTGCAGTTTAATGCATTAATCTGTAATTCATACATTCATTCTGCTGTTCTAAGTCAGAATTTCATGAAAGTTGCCAAAGTACATTCTGAAATTTTGTGGAAACGAAATTTCACATTTCAGAACAATTTCACCAGTGGAATTTTATTTTTGCATAGCATACAAACATATGAAATAGCGAGCAGAAAAAGACCTTATAGGTCTATCGAGTCTGCATGAGTGTACAGCTCAGTCTAGTTCTCTGCCCCCTCCTTCTCCTCGAGTCATCCTACCTCACTCCCCTTTCTCCCACCCAATTCCAGTCACCCATTTTAACTTTCTTTTTCACCCTATCCCATCCCTCCTTGAAACTGCTCACCGTATTCACTGATACCACCTCCTCTGGCAGTTTGTTCCACCCTGACACTTCCCTCTCAGAGAAAACGTGTGTCCTCAATTCCTTCTTAAATCTGCCTCCTACCAATTTCAGGCTATGCCCCCTTGTTGTACCCTCCCCTCTTACATTGAAGATGCCCTCTGTTACAACTCTGTTTATACCCTTTAGGTACTTGAAGGTTTTTATCATATCTCCTCTTTCCCTTCTGTCCTCCAGGGAATACATGTTAAGCTCCCTTAGCCTTTCTTCATATGTTTTGTCCCCAAGCTGGATCATTTTGAGCACCCTCTGCTGAACCCTCTCCAATAGTTTGATGCCCTTCTTCAGATAAGGGCACCATAAATGTACACAGTACTCCATGTGTGGTCTCACCAGTGCCCCGTATAACGGCAGAATAACCTCCTCTCTCCTAGATATAATTCCTCTGGTGAGGCAGGCCAACATTTTATTTGCTTTGGCTGCTGCCTTCTAGCACTACACAGAGTGTTTCATGCCCCCTCCGACCAACACTCCCAGATCCTTTTCCTCCTCTGAAATGGTCACCTGTTTACCTCCCATTCAGTAGGTGGCCCCTGGGTTCCTAGCTCCCAGGTGCATGACCTTGCATTTATTAGCATTGAATCCCAATGGCCAGATGCCTGGCCATTTCTCTAGGCTAGCTAAATCTTCCCTGAGCTCCTACCTCCCCTCCTCCATGTCTATCCTCCCACAGAGCTTCGTATCATCTGCAAATTGGCAGATGTTACTTTTGACTCCATCATCTATGTCACCAATAAAGATGTTGAATAGCACCGGTCCGAGTACTGAGCCCTGTGGGACCCCAATGGTTACAGACCTAGATCTGAATAGCCCTCCCACCACTGCCACCACTCTCTGGTTCCTGTCCTGCAGCCAGCTCTTAACCCATCCCAGCAGTTTGTCCCCAACTCCCAGGTCACTCAGCTTGCTGATCAACCTGCCATGCAGCACTGAACTGAATGCCTTGCTGAAGTCCAGGTATAGGATGTCCACCACTTGCCCCCTGTCCAATGACCTTGTGACCCAGCTGAAAAAGTCTATCAGGTTTGTTTGGTAGGATTTTCCCTTGAAAGCACATAGTGGATTCCCTGCAGGGGGTGGGCCTCAAACAATTGGTACAGCAACCCACAAGAGACAGGGCTATCCTGGATCTAGTACTGACTAATGGGGAAAGGATCACAGATCTCCAGGTAGAAGGTCACCTGGGGGCCAGTAACCATCACATGGTATGGCTCAATTTGGTCACTAGAAGTAAATCATCCCATTCCAATGCAAAACTATGGGACTTCAGAGGAAATTACTCTGATAAGATGGCCAACAGAGTTAAGTTAGCCCCGGCAAGAAGAAATACAGGTGAGGAGGTACAGACAAAGTGGGCAAGCATTAAGGATGCAATACTTGAAGTAACATCCTATTGCGTTAGGGAGAGAAACAAGAGCAAAAGGAGGAAACCACTTTGGTTCTCAAAAACAGTAGCAGAAAAGGTCAGAGCCAAAAGGGTGGCCTTCAGGCAGTATAAGGGGACGCAGTGGGAGGAAGATAGGGAGGTATACCAAACTTCTCTAAGGGAAGCAGGCAAATGGTATACAGTCTGAAGAGATGCAAGTCACAAGTGGGGTACCTCAGGGATCAGTCCTGGGGCCAGTTCTCTTCAATATCTTCACTAGTGACATTGCAGATGGACCGGAGGGTAAGATTTGCCTATTTGCAGATAACACCAAGATCTGCAACAGAGTAGATAATCCAGATGGGGTGGGCAGAATGAGAAGAGATCTGAAAAAAATGGCAAAATGGTCTGAAGAGTGACAACTGGGATTTAACCACAAAGAAGTGCAAGATCATGCACATAGGGAAGAGAAACCCTGAAACTACCTATAGGTTGGGAGGGGAGTTGCTGGCAATCACAAGGGAAGAAAGAGACTTGTGCATCATCATCACGGGTGGCATGAAATCATCCAAACAGACAACTAAAGCAGTAGATAAGGCTAGAGGGATGTTGGGGTGTATTAGTAGGGGTATCACAAGTCATAAGAGGGAGGTAGTAATCCCTCTTTACAAGACACTGGTTAGGCCCCATCTGGAGTACTGCGTGCAGTACTGGAGGCCACTCCTGCACAAGGAAATTAACAAAATGGAGGAAGTCCAGAGAAGGGAAATCAAAATGATGGAGGGACTGCATCAGAAAACATATGAGGACAGATTAACGGAGCTCAATATATATACCCTAGAGCAAAGGAGGGACAGAGGTGATATGATCGAAACATTCAAATATCTTAACGGCATTAACAAGGTGAAAAAGTCTAACATGTTTCAATATAAGAAAAATAGCAGGACAGGAGGACACAGCATGAGATTAGAGGGATGCCAATTAAGGGGTAATGTGAGGAAGTTCTTTTTCACAGAAAGGGTGGTGGATGCATGGAACAGCCTACCTCAGGAAGTGGTAGATATGAACACAGTGCAGGGCTTCAAACAGGCACAGAATATGCATAAGGGAGCAATACAGATGAGTATGAATAAATAGGCCATTGACAGAGTAAAGGCCTATGACACGTTCATAAGGTAGAAAAAATGGGCAGACTGGATGGGCCTTGCGGTCCTTATATGTTTGAAAAAAGAAAACATGTTGCCTATCATCATGGAAACTATTTACCTCAAGGAAAGTCACCAGCCTTTCCTTTAGAATGGTTTCCATTAACTTACCCACTATGGTGGCTAAGCTGACTGGCCTGTAATTTCTAGGTTCATCTCTGGGACCTCCCTTGTGGAGTGGTACCACATGTGCTGCCCTCCAGTCCTGTGACACACACACTCTTTCTCAAGTGAGGTGTTAAACAGATCTTCCAGGGGGTTGCTAGTACCTCTACCAGTTCCCTTAGGACCCTTTGGTGCACTTCATCCGGTCAGATGCCTTGTCCACCCTAAGGTCCCTAAGACACTGTAAGACCCTTTCAGCATGTATCGCCTCATCAGAATCATCCCCTTGTCTCCCCCAATTTTCCCCTGTGGCATAGAACTGTCCTTTTCCCTAGTGAATATGGAGCTAAAATACTTATTTTTTGCCTCTGCCTGATCCTCACTATTTTCAGCCCATCCGCCCTTGCTCTTAATCCTAACAATCCCTTTTCTACTGCTTCTTCTCTCCTTTATATACTTGCAGCAGTCCTTTTTCCCTTCCTTGATCCCCTGTGACAGCCTTAGTTCTTTTGCAGCTTTGTCTGCCCTGACTGCTTGTCCTGCCTCACAAGCCTTCTCCGAATAGACCTCTCTGTCCTCCTCTCCCAAAGTAAGCTTGTACTTCTGGAAGGCCACCCTCTTTTCCCTCACTTTCCCTCCCACATTCTTGCTAAATCAGCTAGGTCTTTTGGTCCTGGAGTACTTTTTTTGAGCCTTCATACATGTGTTAGTGGCCTCAGTTAACCCCAACTTAATGGTGGACCATTTCCGGTTTGTGTCTGTCTCTGGTCTGATCTTTGCAAGGTGCCCAGCTAGTATGTCACCCATCCTACCAAAGTCTGCCCTCTTGAAGTCCACTACACTTGTTTTGGTCTTGGGTGCCTCTTTTTCCATGTTGATGTAAAAACACACCTTGTGGTGGTCACTGCCTGCAAGGGGGTCACTCACTTCTACCTCCTGGAGCTGATCACCATATGACAGCACTAGGTCCAGTATGGCCTCCTCACTGGTTGACTCTGTGACTCCCTGTGCCAGGAAGCAATCCTGGATAACATCCAGGAGGACCTGTTCCCTGTAACAGGAGGTAGCTGGGGTGCTCCAGTCTACTCCAGGTAGGTTAGAGTCCCCTGATATGATGATATTTCCTCTCCCACTGACCTTTCTGATCTGGTCCCCCAGCTCTCTGTCCAGCTCCATGCCCTGTGAAGGTGGTCTGTACACCACCCCTAATCGAATCCTTCTTCCTTTTGTGCCCTGGAGTATTACCTATAAGGCTTCTGTCTTGCCTTCATCTTCCTCCTCCTTGGTGCATATTATCCATTCCATAATGCATAATGTCACAGCACCACCCCTCCCCTTGTCCTTCTTGTACAGTCTGTACCCCAGAATCTGGAGGTCACAATCACGGTACTGGGTTACCCATGTCTCTGTGATGGCAGCTATGTCCACCTCACCTTATGCCACCAGCACCTGAAGATCTGGTGCCCTGTTAGCCAGACTCCTTGCATTCAAGGTCACCATCCTCCAGCATGACCCCCTTACCTCATTGCTCCTTGACATCTTTTTGTGCCTCTCCCCTTTCCCTGGTCCTTCTATCTGCCCTGTGCCCCTTCCCTTCCTTGTTATTACCTACTGGGGGAGAGGTACGATGCTCTCCCCCAACTCCTGGTGACTACAAGTTCCTTGCCCTCTGTGCCCCCCCAACTTCAGTTTAAAATAATTTTATCTGCCAGGTATTCTTCCAGTGAATCCTTCAATACCTTGGTGCCCCCCTTGTTTGAATGCAGCCTGTCCGATGCATATAGGTCCTTATTGTCCCATGTTCTGCCCCACTCTCCCACTAGCCCATACTCATTAGCACTAGCAGTTAGGGTCTGCATAAAAATGAAATGTCAGTGATCCAGATACCAAAGATACGAAACCCTACCATCTTGCTTACACAGAATGTGCAGATGTAGGGTATTTTTGACTCTAATGCAGCATTTCCTGATGTATTCTGGTTTGTCCATCATCTTAATATATCTTAACATAGTTTTCTGAAAAGAATTTCCATACACACCATCAAAGAAATAAAACCGTTTCAATTTAATTAAAATCCATATAAACTACAGTACTGTCCACCATCATGCAGTATGACATCACACGATTTTACATTAACTGGCACAAGGCCATCGTGAGCAGTGAAGAGTTCTGTGGTGTTCATGTGAAAAAAAAGCAGAGTAAGGTATTATGCTTTATAAAATAGGCTAGAAACTGAAGCACCTAATTGACTGGCAGGCCCCCCAAGGAGTGTAATTATGTCACCAAAATTGCACACCATAGGACTGAGTCTTGTTACATCTTACAGTGAGTAAATAATCTCTTCCCCTACTCCCAAACTGATCTGCCATTACAAACATGGCTGTCATCATTATTCATTAAAAACCTTCAACCATGCCCTACAAAATAAATGCCCTTACACTGAAACAAAACAAATCAATCAAATGTTGTTTACCTGGTTCTCACCCTGCACAGATACACATATTTAAAAAAATTAAATACTGTCCTTAGCTGTCATTACTAGTGCTCATTTGCTGACTATGAAAACCCCCTTCCAGTCTTTACCTGCTTATCAGGGAAATCTCTGCTGCTTACCCTGCCACAGATAAAACTGAGGCTCAGGCCTCAGAAAACTATACTCATTCTGGAAGACCTTGTGAGTTTGTGTGTGAGTGTGTGTGTGTGTGTGTGTGTGCACATATGTTTGCATGTGTGTGTGTTTGGGAGATGGACATTCTACCTGTGGAATTATGCAGAATTTTGAATTCCTGTATTCCGTGGTAAACATTCTATCTTGTGGAGAAAGACAAAGAAAAAGAAACATTGTGAAGAAGGGAGACAATAATCTAAACAAAGAAGGAGAAGGTGGCAAAACTCAATGTGCAGAGGCAGACCCAAACTGCTTAAAAAAACAGTGCTGAACTTCCTAACAGCACCTGCATTTGAATTAGGGATAGGTAAACCTGTTCAGGATCAAATTAACAAAGGCTGGGGCTCACTCCAATAACCCAAAGCAAGTATGCTCTACTTCTTTTACTGTATCCATACTCAGTTCAAGCAGATGGGTGACGTTTCATGGCTGATATGCCACCTTGTCAGGCCCTCACAAAACTGTGCATTTGCTGTAAAAATATAGTACCAACCTGAAGTGGTATAGTGCATTGTTTACTTGAAGGTAATAGGGTTTTGGGATATCTAGGTCATATCTTTACTTGTCTCTATTTTATGATACAACACAGACAAATCACATCTCAAACAGAGTGACAGTAATTTCCCGATACTGGAATTAAAGACTTCCTGATGAACTGATTAATTTTGTTCAGTGTTATCTATATTGCCTATTTGTTTGGCCAGGGGGTCTTTTTGTGCAATATAGTTAATCATTTACATGGTGCTGGGTCTTATAGCACTGCATACTAAGGGAATGTGGTGGCACCAAGGTGTTATGAACCTTGTATATGTGTATATATATCTATATATATAGATATATATAGATATATATATGGGATATACAACGGTGAAATGTCAGATAATGATTTATCTACACAAGTGCTGTTTAACCTTGGGTAACCTCATGAGTGGTGTAAGCCACGAGTGAGGTGTCCGAGGTCAAACAGCACAAGTGTAGATAAATCATTTATCTGACAGCTCACCAGTGTGTATATATTTCATTTATGCAATAAGGATGCTTTCTATCACTGCAGAAACATTTGGTTTTGACTGTTTATCTTTATTTTAAATTATAATTTCTGAGAGTTTTGGTTAACTTTCCTAGAGTATGTCTGCCTAGCATAGTGGTTGCTATTAAATGAATCACTACTCATTTTGTAGGAAACTTCTTGCTGAACAAATGTCATGGTCACAGTACTATGCTACCTTTTTCATTTTAAAATTATTCCCATTTGTTTGTCAAAAAAGGGAAAAGAAAATTGAATTTTATGCTGTTTTTTGTTAATTATAAAAAAAAACTAAAAGGTATCTATAAATGAAACACCACTCATTTTGTAGATATTTTTGTGCTGAACATTTTTTCATGCTCACAGTACCATGCTATCATTTTTTGTTTTAAAGTTATTCACATTTGTTTGTAAAAAATCTAAAAGGTATCTATACATGAAACACCACTCATTTTATAGATAATTTTGTGCTGAACAATTTTCGTGCTTACAGTACCTTGCTTTTTTTTTCATTTTAAAGTTATTCCCATTTGAATATGGTTAGTACTGCTTCTGAGGCCGAATGTTCTAAATGAATTCTAAAGAGATTTGTGATATAGTAACTGTGTGTATAAATGGTCACTGTATGTATAAATTTATTGGCTTCCTCTTTTTCTCATAGGGAAACTGTGGCGTAATTTGCCATTATAAAGGAGCATTTATAACAGCAGACACGTGCACGGTTTCCCCCACTCTGTGCATGCGCCCGCTTGAACCTCCTTAATTCTCGGTCACTGTCTCCCGAACCGCAAACCCAGCATGGATACAAACTGCACCGACACTCAGCAGTAAGTAATATTTTAAATAAACTTAAATGTACCACATTTGCTACCGGATTGCCCACCCTCACAATATTTGAAAAAAACAAAACAAAAGGTTTGAAATAAAAGTGAAAGCCGACCGCGTGCCATGCCGTAATCGGACTGTGATGCACAGCAGCCTCTTTTATTGTATATAATTGCTGAGGTGAAAAAGAGAAACCTAACAATTATATAAAATAAAATATGGGTCTGGATGTGTGTAAACTCGAATTTACACACACACCCTTGGGGTTTAATGCTACGCATAAACTCCGAGAGCGATGTAGCATCAAACCCCTTGGGTGTGTGTAAATTCTCGTTACACACCCACACACATACTTTATTCTCTGTTATACATACAGTGACTCAGATAAATGCATTTATCACACTGAATGTATGTCCACCCCTATTGCATAAATATATTTATAAAATGGGCTTTAAAAATCCAGATAGCTGATTGGCTGAAACCTAGTTTTATCCGTGTTCTTATCAGCATGTATTTTGCCAACTGGCACTAATTCTGCCAAGCTGACCACACCACACAAAAATATCATTGTCCCCAACACCATTCTGTCTCAAAAAAATGACTTGCAGCTCCATGCCACGCTAACCAGATGTCAACCACTGTGCACTAGATGACCTGCTCAACACTCTCGCTCTGCCCCCTGACCTCGACATACACAGACAGCCCACAGCACGTACTGAACTCTCTGCTCCCCCCATTACATAGACTACATCAAGTTTTCCCAGAATAAATACACATGTATTTTTCTATGTATTGTAGTCATTTGAAACCTGACCTGCGCTGAACAATGTCCTGATGGCAAGGAATCAATCGAGCTGCGGGTTTCAAATACCCGACCCGGAACACCTCCTCAAATTCCATCCTCCCTTCCAGATCCACAAAATGAAGCCACCAAATATAAATGTTTCCAAGACACAATTTGTAATGAGCCCTACTTTTATTTTTATTTTTCCCAGCTGCCGTTTGTCCGGTCATCCGTTTTGGCCCCCCCTGCCATTTTAATTCCGCATACAGCTCCATCTTGCAATCACACCCCTCTGAAAAAAACAAACAATGCCACACTTTTTAAAATTGTGAAATATCTTTGTTTTTCTAACCTTTTCCTCTGCCAGCTAACGGTAGAAACACAGGAAGCGAGTCGCTATACCGAGCGTGACCCTTAGAAAAGTAGACCGAGCGCGACCTTACGTTGCCGTAGCAACGCTCCATCAAGATTCCACATACATTAAGTGAAACTGAATTAGACAAAAAAAAACAAAGAAAAAAAGAAAAAGGGACAAAACAAATCCTCTCTAAATGTTTCTGTATGTGTGGCGGGTGGCGGACGAAGGGGGGGGAGGCCAGAAACACTCCAGCAAATACAACTCCAGAGGCCAATATAAAAGACGGTCACTCCAGCTGACTCCAACACTGGGAAAGCAGAAGTACTACTATTTACCCACCCCAAAAAAAGGGATTCTGTTTCTTAGTATGCCACAGACAACACTACCCTGTAGAAATGATTAATTAAAACCTCTATTCCAAGACAATGGCAGGGACTACTTTTTCTTTTTCTGTACTAATATTGACCTTTTAAAATCTTCTAATCTACAATTTTTAAGCGCATTTTTTGAATTAATCTTTTTACTGGGGGGCCCATTTTATAAGCGCAATAAAACACTCCGAGGTGTGGGTTATCGCCTAATAAGAGCATGCCCAGGTGCATAAGGCACTCGGCGCAAGTGCCTCATGACTAACAATGCACCTGGGTGTGCTCTTATCAGAAGATAACCCACACCTCATCATGTGTTATTGCTTGCTATATATATATATATATATATATATATATATATGTGTGTGTGTGTGTGTGTGTAAGTAATAAGCCATGACAGGGTGTGCATTAAAGGATTTTAATGCATGCCCCAGGGGTGTGCTAAGGCACGAGGCCAAAGACTGAGTGTCCTTATGCCCCTGGGAAGTGCATTAAAATCCTTTAATGCACACCCTGAAGTGGCTTATCACACTTATAAAATGGGCCACCATCATAAAAGAATTAGTTTGATTTACTCTGATAGGGATTAAAATTTAATTACTATTTTCAAGAGTGTACAATACATTACCACTAAAACATCTAAAAATGGCAAAAGTAGTCCCTATTAATGCATAAACTAGCATATCTCAGCAATAGGTTAACTATTGCAGTACTTTGCAGTTAAAGTATTTATTAGTAGAGTTGGTTGAAAATAAATATGTTCTATGTGACATGTAAATTTTATGATATAAATGCACTGTAATATCTGTAAATTTGTAAAACATAAGCAGTGTTTAAAACTTAATTTTCATTACACTGTAGTTATATAGTTTCATTGAAGGCAACCTCCTCTTTATTTTTGTTTTTCACTTATGTGTTATGGTCCAGTACATAAAAGGAAAACTGCTATAGGATTGAGGTGAAAGGTTAGTAAGAAAAAAAAAAAAACTTTAAACCTGCCAAGTTACCTTTTTTTTTTTGGTGGGGAAGGGGGTACATTTCACCTGAACACACCTCTATATAATTCAAATGTACGTGCTTTTATAAACATCAGCAATGTATTTGAGCAGTTTGAGTCTGCCTCTGCCTATGTACAGCGTGTTTCCCACCTTTTCTCTTTGTTTATAAAGTATTATTGTATTACCTACTTTCTTCATCCTGTTTTTTTTCCCTGTGTTTCCCCACATTCAAGACACAGAATGTTTTTTCATGGAATACAGGGATTCAAAATTCTGCTCTGTTCCACTGGTAGAATGTTACTCTCCTAACATACTATACACACAGAAAACAAAGGCCTGTTTTGAGCCACAGACTCAATTATCTCACTGTCAGGGTACGCAGAAGAGATTTCCCTGATGAGCAGGTAAAGACAGAAGGGGGATTTTTCACAGTTAGTAAAGAAACAGTTGTAATGAAAACTATAAACAATACTTAATGTTTCTAATTTGTTTATGTGTGTAAGGAGAGTGTGATGATCAGGGAAACAACATTTAATTAATTTATTTTATTTTTTATTTAAGGTAGTTTTATTTTTAGGGCCCAGTTGAAGGTTTTTACGGTGTAAAGGTAGCAGCCATGTTTGTGATGGAAGACCAGTTCTGGTTGCACGGGGACTGATGGAAGATAGTTCTGGCTGTAGGAGGACTAATTTGTTCATTGTGTGATGTGGTTTAGGACCAGGATGACTGTGCATATAAAGAGATTTAATGTACAGTCAGCTGATGACTCTTGGCCAATGAGATTTCTAGATTTTTTCTTGCCATTTTATATATATATATATAGATATATACTGTATATAATTTAGTAATGAGTGGTATCATATTCTTACAGAATAAGCACAGTGTGGTTAGGACCCGATGATGTGTCATATTGGCCATGAAACATTGTCCATCTGGTTGAACTGTTTATGGCTATTCTAAAAGAACAGCATTCTTGGTTTACATTAATGGAGTGAACCCCAACCTTTGTTCCTTTGATTTCACACAGTAAGCAGGAGTTTTCCTAAGACTATTAAACTTATTTTTGAAAAAAGAAAGGGCATCATGGACAATCTTCTGTGCTTTGGACAAACCTGTTCAGCTTATTGCCTTCTTTACTCCCTAAAGCCATAGTATGACCATAGTAGTAGCATGTCCACTTGGAACATGTTATTTACACTTTAAATCTGAAATAGAACACAGAACGATGGGCCAGGTCAAGCATTTATAATGGAACTATATTGGAACTATATAAACAGTTAGGGTTCAGATTAAACCAACGAAAGTATAGAAATGTGATGTTAGGGTTTAAAATCCAAACACCCCTGCCCCACCCCTGAAACGAATGACAGGTAGAGTCTTCCTTGGGGTTGTCAACTTCTAATGATCATCCCATTGCAGTAACAGAAAAGCTGAGATGTGATGGAGACAGGTGAGTATATTTCATGAGTGTATTGAATGAGGTGAGCATTAGGGTTGATAACTCTAAGGAAGACTCTATCCATCATTCGCTTCTGGGGTGGGACAGGGGTGTTAGGGTTTGAACCCCTAACATCACATTTCCCTACTTTTGTTGGTTTAATCTGAACCCTAACTGTTGCATTAATGCAGTTTTTAGCAAAGAATTTCCTTATGTTTTGAGATAGTATAATCATATCCTTATTTGCCTGTGGGCGCGCAGAGCCCTCCGGGCCCTGCACTTCCATCACCCCATAAATGCATATATGTATGTTGATGTAGAGGCACTGCACTTCCACTTGTAGGACAACAGCAAACAAAATGTCAGAATAGCCTTCTTATTACCCTACCTCATGTACCTGGTACTGGAAATGTTGAAATCCTCACCAAAACGTTATGCCACGCCACCGCAATGTCATTCTGCACCACAGATGTGAAAAACGCAGTTTGGCCAGGATTGTAAAAATGGCAGCTGTCACATTCGTGAGGTAGTGTAAAAATAGCTATGTTGAAAATTTGTGGTCAAAATATTTTTAATTACCGAAGTTACGAGCATGCATAGGAAAATAGCAACAGATGCTCATAACTTTGCCATTGTTAAATATTTTGACCCCAGATTTTCAGCATAACCTTCTTATGACCCCACATCATGAAAAATGGCAGTGATAATTTTCAAATCCTGCCTGAAAGGTGATTTCACCAAGTGAACATGAAAACACATTTTGGGCTGGATTTGCATAATTCCAATAACATTGTTTATAAGGTGGGGTCCCAAAAACTCATGTTGAAAATGTGGTCTCAAAATATGTAAAAATGGCAAAGTTATGCCACAGAGTTGAAAACCCCCTTGAAATACACTGAACCACATTTACAGTAACTTACTTTCTCATATGGCAGTTGGCATTTCTACCAGCAAGACATGTCTTCAGTCAGAGACTGGCTCTTCACCCAGGGACCTGTTCAGGTGTGTGAGGGTGTGTGGGGGTGTGGAGGGGTGTTGTGGTGGGTGCTCGGTGGGAGGCCAGGGTGGATGGGGTTGGATTGGCGAGGGACCATTTTCTTTTTTACAGGTAAAAAAAAAAGACATTGGGGCCATTTTCTTTATTAGAGGCAGGATGGGGATAGAGGGGTGTGCCACTTGACACCAGGGAAAACAAATGTAAACCAAAATGGCATCAGAGGGTGCGAGTTGCCAGTAGACACCAGGGAAATATAATGTAAATATAGGGATGGCAATTAGAAAGTGGGGGTGCCAGTAGACACCAGGGAAACAAACAAAAAAAAACAATATGGGAATGTCGATCAGTGGATGGGGGTGCCACTAAACACCAGGGAAAAGGTACGGGAAATAAGAAAGGATTTTCCTTCATGAAAAAAGATTTATAATATTTAAAAACAACATTTCAAGGGCATTTCTCCAATAGCTAAGTGCAGAATCCAACAAATGGAGTCCCAATGAGGCAGATAGATGTGTTGGTCTCTCTCCAGGATGTTATTTTTGTGAGTTTTGAATTTTAATTTTTTGGAAAACAGAAAACAAGATGGTGGCATTTCACATGAAAGAGGATTCATCAGTACGAAAACGGATCCTTTTTCATATGACCCAATTTTTGTTTCATTCATTGCAGCTAACTTGAAAGTGCCTACTGATCATGCTCAGAACCAAAATTTGAAAAATCTGTAACTTTGCAATGGATTGATATTTTTTTCACCAAAATAGCAAAAGGCACACCTGTGGGCCAAGCCCATTCTGCTCTGAAAATTTCAGACCAAAATGTCCAAATCATCTGGGTGCTAGATGTGGACAAAGAAAACAGCAAAAACCCCTGAAAAATCACTTTTTCACACTAGCCAGATCTCGGAATCTGCACATCTGACTGGAACGAATCAAGTTTAGAGACCTACCGCACAGAATCACACATGCAAAATTTCATGCAATTCCATTGAACGGGGGCAAAGCTATTATGGTGCAAAATTAGGGGTTTAACATTAAACATCCTACTCAACCCTACTATAATCTATCTATCTATCTATCTATCTATCTATCTATCTATCTATCTATCTATCTATCTATCTATCTATCTATATATCTATCTATCTAGCTATCTAGCTATCTAGCTATCTATCTAACTGTCTATCTGTTGGATACCTGATGGCCGTCCACTGAATACACAATTTATATGAATGAGCCAAGAGTGACCTGGGGTGACCTCACGAGTGACAGAACGTAGGGGAGCCATGGTGATGGTCCTGAAGTCACTCTCAGCAAGGTCACATAAATTGTGTAATCAATGGATGGCCACCATCAGGTATTCAATTTATGCAACAGTGCTGCCTATTGTGGTGTTTTTAGTTTTTAAGTAGCGTGTGTAGATTTTTTAAAAAGCTTCAGCTGAGCGGTTTATTTTTGGTGAATGGGCATTATTCTTCTGCCCTGTTAGGTCTGTTTTTTTGAATGGGCTTGGTTTTGTAGGTTTTGCTTGATTAGTTGTGTGATGTGAGGGTGCACTGTAACAGGGTATAATTTACATGTGGGAGGTCCATAGATTTTTGAAAACATGGCAGTTCTGTTTCTCAGTTTGTGAGAGTTAGAGGGTGCGCCATGTGTTAGCAGCAGTTCAAGGTCCAGTGTGTATTTGTTACATGTATGCACTAGACATGGACCCAGGAACATTAATGTGAAACTGTGCATTAAGTGCCGGCTGGTGGTGGTGGTGGGGATGATGTGTCGATTATGCAGATAAATGGCAGTGACGTGTCTAGTATGTGGATACATTTCATTTATAAAATGGTTAGAGACACTGGAGAAATTTGACTGGCTGACAGCCTTTGTCAGGTATGTCTTTTAGGTACCCTTATGGTTTCCCAAGGCTGACTGTCTCGACACTGACCTGCCCAGGCACTATTGCCCAACAGTTTCAGTAGCCAGACAGTGAGCAGCCCAACAGTGAGGAAACCCAATGGATGTTACAGGGGTAAGGTAGAGGATGTGATGCTTTGCTACCTTACCCCTGTACATGCACTTGAAATAGTGCAGGAATCAGAATGCTGGCTGAGCTGCCCCGGTGGTGTTGAGGGCTAAACCACTGGCAGCTCAGTCAACGTGTTCTAGGAGGCGCGGGTTCTATCCTGCAACATTTTGCATTGTTGCCCCCTGTAACTGTTTTTTTTTCTAACTCTGAGGTCTGCTCCCCCTCTGAGTTAGATATTTTAGTTACGGGGCTGTGGCGGGGCGGAGCTCCCCACATGGGGTGTTTGGGGGTGAAGCCCTCCTATTTGTTCCATAAATTTTACAATCAGATGCCTGAAATAGTAGTTTCAGGCATCTGATTGTTTTGGCACAATGACTTTTGGACCACTGGGGTTGGTATCCCAAGACTCAGGAAACTGAGTTTAGGGATATAGTATATCCATCGTTTATTTAGATTATACCATGGCATAAAATGAGAGCCACTAAAATTAACCCACTCACCTACGATATCCTTGTGCCCTGGCACTTTGTAGATCCCTCCTGATCAGAAACCTCACAGTGGCAGTGGCAGGAACAGTGAACCACAAAAAAACCCAAAGGAAAAAAAAAAACATGAGTTGCACATTTGAGCACAAGCTATAGACCATTAGGCCTTTATCGTCTGTTCGTATGTTCTCTTCAGTGCACTCACCGGTGGACTCTCGCTCTAACTCCTCACCTGACTCCATGGCGGTTGCTTGCTCTCCATTACCACTGGCACATTGTAGATCCCTCGTGATGCAAAGTCCCCAAATCATAGTGGCAGGAACAGTGAGCACAAAGAAAGACCACCCTTAAATAAAACATATTTTCTTCTCCCTGCACTCCAAAGGTGACTTGGCAGTAGTCTCTCGCTCGCACTCTGCAGTTATCTCTTGCTCTCCTTTCCCAGTGACAGAGCAAGACCACCAGCAGGTTCAAACACCACACAACCGCAGATGTAATCTTGCTGCTGGCAAAACCACAGGGAAATCTCAATCTTGCTGGTGGTCTAGCGACAGGTCGGTCGCTTTGCATGTAATATGGAAGGGCAGATGTGAGACTAAACACACTCTAAAGAAATTTACAATTAGCCCAAAATGAGAGTGAGGGACAAAACACTGAATAATAGGGAAAGGCAGGTCTGACACACACAAGAATGGCACATTAAACAGAGAATGAGGTGGAGCGGGGAAACTATTCTACTTCAAAATTAAAAAACTTTTAATATTTGTTTATTTTTTCAAAAAGCTATAGCATTAGTAAGCATATGCCCATTTTATAAGTGCAATAACACACTCCGGGGTGTGTTTTTTTCTGGATAAACACTCTTCTAGGGGCAGTAAGGCACTCGGCCTGCAGCCTCGTGCCTCACTCTGCCCCTAGGCGTGTGTTTATCCAGAATAAACCACACCCCATCGTGTGTTATTGTTTACCCTTTCAATAGCTGTGAAGATAAATTAACTTATATAATGGGTTTTCAGCTCACCCCTAATGCATAAATATATCTATATAAAATACATAATAGGTTGCAGTGGAATAACACATGTATCTCCAGACGAGTGGTAAGACCTTTATAACTAACTTGTGGCTTCACTACTTATCAGTTATGATATGAGTCTCACCACTCACTTATCTATTCCTTATACTCTTTAGTATATCAGTATAGCACTTTGTATAAGAAATCAAGCAAACTGCTTTATCAAGATACAATAACAAACAGTACATGGATGAAACACTTCGCGATTATTTAACTGAAATGTCATACAGTGCTTTACAATCTAGGATTAGGTGTGTGTTGCAACATTCTCAGTGCAATATTTTTTAAAAACAATGTTTTTAAAAAAAAAAAAGAATCTGTCCTTCTGCTCACCCTCTTGTAGCATCCTATCTCACCCTCCTCCCCATAGCACCAGAGAAGAAGTGTATCCTATGTGGGAGGGCTGGACTACAACCAGTACACCCCTCTTTTCACCACCGTGGCTGGCCACCCTTTGAATAAAGGACATCCTGCAAATTACTAACACTGTAATAGTAAGGCTCATGCTCTCATTCAGATGGTGGCTGATGGAAGGGGTGAGAGGCGAGCTTTACTGGTCATCATTCTTCCCTCCAGGACATCATAGAACTTCTCTTGGGTGGTGTAGGGTGGAGAATGGGCTAGGGTGCTGAGAAGGTGGGTAAGGGCGTGTCATTTATTATTTTGCTGGTAAGGAGGGTAAGATTGGATGCTAGGAGTGGGGTATGGAATGAAGTGTGAGTGTGTCAATTTCTTTTGTTGGAGTTGAAGGGGAGAAGGGTGGGATTGTGTGGTACAAGAAGGTGGTGGGAGGGATAATACTTTTGTAGCCACCTCCCCCCCCATTCTGGTTACTTGCAAGACAGGGAGCTGGCCAGGGTTCTACATTGTGTTCAAGCAATGGGGACTAGTGGGATCCCTTAAACTGCTACTAGCTAATAAACAGTAGATGCGTTTACTAAGGCCACTGTCCGTTCAGAGAAGTAGAGTCAGGCACAAATACATTCAGTCCCTTCAAGGGGACACATATATTTGAAAGAACACAAAACACCCAGAGCTTGACCTAAGGTCCCTCAGTTAGAGGGAGCCCTGTACACAATTATTTGAGCCCTTTGAATGCTATTAAAAAGCAGCTTTCAGATTATAAACTGCTACACACAGAGCTTGGCATTGTGCTATTTTATTACAGCAACCCACCCTCCGCTGCAATAGGGTCTGATGTTACTCAGCTCCTGGGAGGCCTGCATTTACTAGGAAAAAGTCTCCCAGGCTACCCTGCAACCCACTTCAGCACCAGCTCACTGTGCAGTGAGCTTTCTGGAGTTATCCCGAGGCACAGACACATACAGTACTTGGACTAGAGAGCCCAGTGGCTGCTTTTAAGCGTAATTGTTCCCAGAGGCCCAGTTTACATTCAGATTCAGATTTCAGATTTTTATTGATGACAAACATGTATCAAACACAGTGAATCACACATATAGAGTAATAAATATTTTATGTACACATATAGACACTTTGCACTATACAGTCCAACTACCAAAATATAATCACACAACCAATTTTGTTTATAAAAATACTTAACCTTTTCTATAGATAATATTCAAAAGAAAATCTTAGAGTACATATATATATATATATATATACACACATATATACACATATATACACATATACATACACACTTTATCCAGACAGCAAAAGTTCCAAGTATTCTTCATACATTTTTACAGTTTTTCCCCCAGCAAATTTTCCGTTACTTTCTGTGCATATTGAGCAACTCCAGACCTGGCTTTTTCATCTGGGAGCTGGACACTGTGCTATATTATTACAGCAACCCACCCTCCGCTGCAATGGGGTCTGATATTACTCTCGCTCCTGGGAGGCCTGCATTTACTTGGGGAAACTCTCCCTAGGCTACACTGCAACTTACCTCAGCACCAGCTCACTGTGCAGTGAGCTTTCTGGAGACATCCCGGAGCACAGACACATGCTTGGACTATAGAGCCCAGTGACTGCTTTTGGGCATTATTGTTCCCAGGGTCTCAGGTTAGACTGTAGTGCCCAATTATCTAAAGACACAGTAGTATGCTGAAGCATCAGTGTTTTCTACTGTAATTACAGAAGAGAACTCTGAGGAAAGGGGCAGATATCTAGCAGCGTAAAATGATAAAGGTTTGGATTTTATCAAGAGGCTTCATTGCATGACTTTTTATGTGCAATCTATTTAGTGTGTGTGTTGGGGGAGGAAAGAGCTCTGCTAGGAATAGAATGAAAGAGAATGATTGGTTTCTGTCTCTGATTGGTAGGACAGTGGATCATTTATATCCATGCAGAATGTCCTCAGATTGTAAAGCTGTGTATAGACTGTAGCTTGTGTTTTACCAGAGCTCACAAAGACCTACCTTCTTCACTCTCATGCAGCACTGTAATGTCTACGTAGACAGTTGTCATCTCACCCGACTCTTCATCTCTGGCAGCTACCTAAGTGAGGAAAGACAGTGGACTGGGGCATAACCAAGAATATATGACAAGGGTACATTAGTTCAGACACTCACTAATGGCAATATATCAGAAATTACTGCAGTATTAATGCTTACTTTTCTTAATAGTTGCTCCTGCTACTACTGCAAACAAAAACCCAAAAAAAAACAACAACAAAAAAACAGAATAGCTGATTTTGTAACCCCTGCAGCTGAGGACTGGCACTTACATTGGTGATTGGTGAAATCTGATCACACGGCCATGCATTCATTATTCCAGCACAGATCAAAAATGTCATCTTTCTGAACCTAATCATTACACGGTTTTAAAATGAAAAATCAGGAAAGACATTTTATAATCCTATTCCGGTGTAGGTGGGGCTGAAATGCCTGATTTTTTCTGCTTGCTCTTATTGCACTTACTCCTGTTTTAAATCATGCACTCTACTGCACTTTATTGTAACTGCAAACTGTGTCAGTGCTATGTATTTACATTGTAACTGTGCACTGTGTCAGTGCTATGTATTTGCATTGTAACTATGCACTGTCAGTGCTATGCATTTGCATTGTAACTGTATACTGTGTCAGTGCTATGTATTGGCATTGTAACTGTATATTGTGTCAGTGCTGTATATTTCTTCCCTGTTCCCCTCATACTTTTTTTAACCAGGAGAGGCACACTAAGCTGAAGCTTGTTTACTGGTGCGACCTGGGAGCACAAGGAAGTTAAGTGACTTGCTCAGGGTCACACAGTATGCAAGTGGGGACTGTGGGATTCAAACCCAGTTCTCCAGGTTTGCAGCTCAGAGCCTTAAACCACTGTGCTATACTGCCTACAGAATTAATTATCTCTCCTCACTCCCCTGTTCCTTTCCCCTGGCTTGCACCTGGAAACAAGCCTTGGCTCAGTGTGCCTTTCCCCATCAACAATGAAGAAAGAAAGAAAGAAAGAAAGAAAGACTCCAGGGTATGCGTAATTGTGGGATAATGGCACTTCTCATGTGCATTAGGCACTCAGTTTCTCCTTGTGTCTCACTTTCTAGGGTGAGCGGTTATCCCACAATATCGCACACCTTGTCATGCTTTGTTACTTAATTTGATGGTGGTTCTTGGCATCTTGATAATTCCAGAAGTCTTTAAATGGTTACTCCAACAACAGAGTTCCTCCACCCAATTGGATCATTTCAGCCTGCGCCCACAGGACACTAACAATATTACAACCCACACCTACCCTTGGCAGAATACAATACAGTATGCAATACCTCCAAAAAATGTACAATATAAACACAAGGATGCAAGATGACACAAATAAACAGTATATTAAAAAAGGGAAAATGGTTTATTGGGGAACAAGAACACAGGAACAAGGATTTAGAAGAAAAATATTGTAAAGCAGGTAATGCAAATAATAATCCATGGCAAAATATCAAGGTCTGAATCTGAATCCTATCACCCTCCAACACAACAATCCCCACAATCCCAAATAACCCCTCCTTCTGGTGTAACACATACCCAAAACCCCTGCAGGAACACCCACAGTTTTTGTGCACAATTAAGTAATGGTTAGCAGGCCTACATGAGAAATGGTGCAGTACTGATTTCTGGAATTACTAGTGGGTGCCAATCCAAACAACAGCCCTAAACTGTTGGTACGTTAATTAAAGCAAAAGTCTTTTAAGGGCCACCCCATCCATAACAGTTGCACACCAGAAGAGGGGTGCTTGCATGGGCTATTGGTGCTCAGAGATCCAGCTCCATACATGTGGAGAACTCTGCACATCCACAGCCCTGGATGTGTGTCCCCTCCGCAGCGGGTCCCGAGCCACCCATTCAACTATGTGGGCAGCCGGGATAGGATGGGGAAAGCTTCACTGGGTGGAGTGTCTGCATAGTGGGTTAATGCTAAAAGTGTCATGACACTGCCATAACAACTATTCTAGGACAGCTTCTGGGGCTTCAGGTGCTGGATTGGCCTATAGCCCACCTGCCCACAGCCCTTAGTGTTGATATGGAGGCATGTGGGGCATTCCAGCACAGTCTAGAAGATTCACACTACAAACAGTGTCCACTATGGGGATACGGCTGTTCTTGAGAAGCGAAAATTACATACTCATGTAATTCTTGATCCTCTAGGAATATCTTCACTGATTTACACTAGTGAGTCTGAGCCACAGGTGCTAAGACCCAGCAGAAGTCAAAACCTTTCAGGGGGCTGGCACTGAGTTAAGCACATGCGCAGCTCCATGAGACAGAGCTCATGGGCACAGGCTTATCTCAGCACTAGCTCTCAACTGCCTCAGCACCTTTTTTACCAAAGAGGTGCAGCATAACCTAACAAGTACATATACACTTAAATTAATGGCATAAGATAGCCCTAATGACCCATGTAAGAATGGTCAACAAACCAATAACACAGTATATTCACAGCCCAAAACAAGTATGATGGGTGAAGACCAATAAAACACGCTGGAGTGAGCACAGAGGATGGTGGGTGGGTGTGGGAATCAATGGTGCAGATATTCCTAGAACATCAAGAATTATGGTGAGTACATAATTTTCATATCTTCCAGAAATCAGTCTTCACCATTGTTTCACACTAGTGGGTCAGAACACTGTACCAAGCTCAAAAATCTCCTGGACTAGGGCGGTAGGAGCCAAGGACTTACTCAGGATAGCATGATTGTCCTGCCAAAGGTGGCATGCTGCCTGGCATGGACATCCAGGGCATAGTGCTTAACAAAAGTGTGCACTGTGCTCCAAGCTGCAGCTCTGCAAATATCACTAATAGGCACAGAGCAAATCTCTGCTATGGACATGGCAACCACTCTGTTGGAATGGGCATGTACGTGGCCCTCCAGCTTGACCTGAGCCATGGCATAGCAGTGGCGCAGGCAGCTCACAATCCAGGAAGAAATGCACTTGATTGTAATAGGCTGTCCCTTTCGATAAGGATCAAAGGCTGTTTGGATTGCCTGAAGTCCTCGTTTCTGTTTAGGTAAAACCTAAGGACCTTCTTAACATCCACTGTATGAGGACTGTACTCTCCTTCTTTCTGGAAGTTGGCAAAGTAGAAAAGCAGCAGTAGTGGCTAGTTAAGATGGAACTCTGACACAACTTTAGGTAGGAACTTGGGGTGTGTGTGGAGAACTACCTTGTCCTTAGAGTCAGAATTCTCCAGATTTGTGGGGTTCTAGTTCAGTTCTGGTTCTACAGTGTGGGGTTCTGATTCAGTTCAGTTCTGCTTAAAAATTACACGTTTGGGTTCTGGTTCAGTTAGGTTCTAGGCTTTTGGCTTATTTTCTAGTTCTGATTTGGTTTTGGTTCTGGTTCTGGATCAAGTTAAGTGTTACTAAATTCACATTACTTTGAGTAAAAGAAACTAAAAAAACAGGCAAGTACAAGTTCAATTGTAAAGTATAAATGTTCAAGAATTTAACAAATACAGAACAAGCAAGTGTGTTAACTGATAGGTGAGATCTTCGGTCATCTAGAACTTGCTTGCAGAATGAGAACACTCTCTTACTGTTATTGCTGCTAGCTGGCAAGCATAGGTACTTCTGTACAAGCTTTGCTAGTTTTACAGTAGGAACAGGTGTCTTCCTGTTTTATTCCAGAATTCAAGGCAGTTGTCAGTATACTTGTCATGTTCTAAATATGTTTTTTAGTTCACTGGATGACAATGATCTGGTTGCTGTTGAAGAAGGACCACATAGACTTAATGGCATGTCCTTGACATGTGTTTTGGCCTTTTTGCTGGTGGCTCATCATCACTGGATTTTGCTTTGATATTGACAGTCATTACTGATTTCAATGAAGAAATCATTTCACAATCTGTAGGCAATACTTCACACAGCTGGAGATGTGTAAAATAGCATGGATAGACTACTGCCTCCATGTGGGTTCTCCTCATCTTACATGGTCTGGGTTCAGGTTCGGTTCGGGTGCATCTGTTTTTTATTTTTAGGGTTCTAGTTCAGTTCGAATCAGGGAAAAATTGAATAGTTTTGGTTCAGTTCAGGTTCAGTTCTCAGAAGAACCCTGGCTCTACTTGTCCTTATGTAAAACAGTATATGGAAGATCTGTGTCCAAGGCATGGCTTTCAGACACTCTGCAGACAGAGGTGATGGCCACCAGAAATGCTACTTTCCAAGTTAAAAACTGCAGCTCACATGTCACAAGGGGCTCAAAGAGCTTGCGAGTGCATATATCTAGCACAAGGTTGATATTCTATTCCAGACAATCACCGGCTTCCTGAAGCGAGGCTTTGTACATACAATGCCGTTAAGGAACCTCTTGAACAGTGGCAGCTGTACCAGACGGAGGGTGCCGATGGGCTCATGGTATGCAGAGATAGCACACAGGTGGACCTTTTCTTTTTTTTTGTTAATTCTTTTTTCTCACCTGCTATCCTGGAACTCTCTCTAGCATCCCTCACTGACCACCCCAGTGCTACCACCCGCCTGATGCTCTTTCCCACTGGGATATCGGGGACAGACTCTCCCCCACCTACCTGATCCATTGACCCATGCAATTGCCAGACCAAGGCAGGACAGGGGGATAGGTTGAGCCGGTGTGTAGAGCCCAGCATTGGTTGTGTGGTGGCAGGGCATGGGAGAGCACCATCGCCTATCCAGGGAGCAGGGGTATTTCTAGTGTTTCTTTTGCCCTGGAGCACAAACATGCAATGGCATCCATGCACAATACATGCTGATGTCTGCCGTCGCTCCAGCCCTATGTTCAGCACCATGAACTGCAGTGCTCCACGATCTCCACTGGGGGCCACTGGTGTGTGGTGCAAGCCCTCCTCCCACCCCAGGAGAGGAGAGTAGTCCTCTGGATGCTTGATCCTCTCTCTCTCTCTCCCCAGCTGACCCCCAGCAGCCCAAGTATGTTCCCGAACCTGGGTCACTGGCATGGCATGGGGTGTGGCATCCAGCCCCTCAACCCTCAATGCCACTGGGTCAGCTACAGGTGGACCTTAACTGTGGAATACTGTAGGCGAGCATCAGAAAGGTCCAGCAACCAGCTGGCCCATTGGCGCAGTGGTAGGATTTCCGCTCGCGATGCTGGTGACCCTCGGATCCAGGTCATCGGAGGGCTGGCCGGGGGAGAAGAATTGAGCTTCCCTGGACTGCTCTCCTTCTCCGGGGGGAGGGGAGACTGAGTGTTCGGTGCAGTGGCGACACCTGGCAGAGGCTGGGTGTTCCACTATGCACTGACTTCAAGTAGAATCCTCGGGGTGGGGCGGATGCTGGCATCACTGCACATCCCTGCCCCTGTTACAGGGGGGAAAACTTCCATGTCCCCAGCCATCTCCATGAGGACCTGCCCCCAGGCCTTGATTAGCCTCTGCCACTGGCTCCCTGACTAGTTACCAGTGTCTCTGCACTGAACGGGCCACAGCGACGAGACCCCTGCCCTTCTGGGGGGCAAGTCAGGGGTTACTGGGGAGTATAGGCAATAGGCAAAGGTGGAGGCAAAGGTGTCCATGACCAGGTCGGAGATTGACAGTTCCAGGGGGCACACAAAAAGTAATAAATAAAAAAAAGAAAGGTCCAGCAAGTGCTTCAGAACCTTATCAAGTGGGCAACCAAAGGAAGCCATGTGAGTTTTGGAGCACCAAATGGAAAATCTTTTCCACTTGGCTGTGTATGTCTTTCTAGTGGAAGGCTTACAAGCAGCCAATAGTATTTCAACGACTATCTGAGATACCTTGTACTTGTTCACTTCTATCTCTTCAGGAGCCAGGTCTGAAGATGAAGGGAATGCAGGTTGGGATGGACCAGGTGACCCCAAGTCAGCAAGTTCATCCTGAGTGGAAGAATCCTTGGTTTGCTGACTAACAGTCTGCTGAACAGAGAAAACCATATCTGTCAAGTCCAGCCAGGGGCTACCAATATGATCTTGTTCCTGTACTCCTCCAGATTGAGAAATCCCCACTGCACTAGAGGGATTGATGGAAAAGCATACAGAAATAGATTTTGCCATTGCAGTCTGAATGCATCCTGACAGAAAATGCCATGTCCTGGAATTCTGGAGCAGAATTGAGGCAGTTTGGCATTGAGCATGGATGCAAATAGGCCCACATCTGGAGTACCACACTCATCGAACGGCAATGTCACGATGTCCAGAGCTAAGGACCACTCTTGAGGATTGGCTTCTGTTTGGATGATCTCATCTGCCAGAGTGTTTTGGACTTCTGGCAGATAGATTGCTTGGAGCATGGTCCCCTACTCCAGACACCATTCCCACACTTCCATTGCTTCCCTACAGAGAGGGTAAGCGTGTTCTCCTCCATGTTGTTGATGTAGTACATGATAGACTTGTCTGTCTAGAGAGGGAGTGTTCTGTGGCTGACTAGGTCCACTAGGGCTCTCAGGCTGTACAAAACAGCTTGCATCTTGAACACATTGATGTGGAGATGAGTCTCTGATGGGTCCCAGATGCCTTGGGCTTGATTTTTAAAGGGTGACACTGGGATTGCATCAGGACCTGTGTCACATCTGTTTTTTGGTGCAGCTGTGCTAAACTCTTTTGACACAACTGCACCCCATTTTAGTATATTGGGCACAGTAGTGACAGTTTTCTCAGTTTACAACAGCCTGCACCAAAGATTTGGTGTAAGCCTTATAAAAATGGTCCCCCAAATGGTGCAAGTTAGACCACGGACAAGCTGGTCTAATTTATGGCATTTGGTGCTTGGGATTGAGAATCCCGATCACTGGCTGGGACAATGCTGCAAGCCCCGTGTGCTAAATGATCAGTGCACCAGGGACTGCTCCAGAACTCATACGAAGAGAGACTAAAGGAGCTTAAAATGTATACCCTCGAGGAAAGGAGGAAGGGGGGGACATGATGGAAACTTTCAAATACCTCAAGGAAATCAACAAAGTCCAAGAGGTAGCATCTTTCAGAAAAGAGATGTGCAAGAACAAGGGGCACAATTTGAAGATGGGGGAGGCTCAGGGCAACGTGAAGATGTATTTTTTCACAGAGAGAGTGGTGGACGTATAGGAATGGCCTCCCTAGGAGGTCATGGGGTCAAAAACAGTGGGGGAATTCAAGAATGCATGCGACAGACATAGGGCAATTATAGTGGGGAGTAGGAGGAAGTAGGCTGCTGGTTAACTAGGATCTGCAGCTTATTCAATAGGTAGGGAAATGGGCAGACAGGATGGACCAAATGGTCCTTATCTGCTGTCAAAGTATGTTTCTATGTTTGCAACATTCTCGGGGCTTTGAAAATTGAGCCCCTTGTGTTTAGAGGCTTTGACAGTGTGTACCCCACCCCAAGAGGGAGGCATCCATGGTGTGAGTCATCTGGAGCTCTGGTTGGGAGAAGGGGAAGCCCTAGAAGAGGTTGTCCTCCACTGACCACAGTGTGAGTGACTGAACTAGGGGCTTGGTCACTTTAATCAGGTATGTCTGAGGATGTGATATTCGTGACCACTGTGCACTGAGCATCCACTGAGTCATTTTCATATGCAACTGTGCCAGGAGTACTGTGAACACTAAGGAGGCTATCAGATCCAGCATGCACTGCATGGAGTGGGCTTGTACAGCTTTGTGCTCCATGATGTAGCATGACATCAGCAGTCTGTTCTCTTGGAGAAAGGATGGGCCTTGGTCATATCCAGAAGAACTCCTTTGAACAGCAGCTGCTGTGAGAGTTGGAGCTGACCTCTTTCTAGATTCAGCAGAACCCCCATTGAGGTAAGGAACTGAGAAGCAGTGGCCACTGTTGTTCTGTCTCCTGCCTGGATGGACTGGAAATCAGCCAGTCATCCAGGTATAGATAGACTTGGAGTCCTATCTTCTTAGATGCACTTCAAGTACTGCAAAGCACTTTGTAAAGACCTAAGGTGCTGAGGAAAGCCGAAAGGGCAGGACTGTCAACTGGTAATGCTGCCCCAGCAGCAAGTCTGGACAGCTTTTCAGCCCTGTCCCATGCCCAACGGTCATCCACTTACTTCTCTCTGAGTCCAGAAGCTGGTATCCCCGCAGATACCCCCCCCCCGGTAGTGCAGAAGGGGAGGGCCATCCTCCCCCCAACAGACAAATCCAGTGTGAATTCAGAACTGGAGCAGCAGGGTGGACCATCGGGACACAGCAGAGCTTCATGAACCCCGGCCTCCATTTTTTCCCCTGTTTCTTCCCCTGGGCCCACAGACATACAGTGAGCACAATGTGTGAGCTCTGCCTTCATAGAGATGCCCCCAGTGCTCTGAACATGGGATCCTTTCTTGCTGTGTGACTTGCTTGTGCTGACACCCAGATACCTCCAGGTGGCAGTCAACAGCGAGTCGCCGAGGGGAGGAGAGCAGTCATACAGATGCTCAATCTTCCCTCCCTGGCCAGCCCCTGAGTGACCCCCATCCATTTCCAAAACAGGGTCGCTGGTGTGGCAGGAAGTGAGGCCCTCAGTGTCTCATCTCTCCATACCACTGAGTTGGTCGAGCTTCTGTATCTTTGACAGTATTTAAGAAACAAATGTCTCAGTAAAGTTTTCATAATTGTCATTGTTTTGATTCTATGTGATTTTAGTTTATTTAATCGTGTGTATTATTTGTGTAACATATTTGTTTTTGTGTTGTATTTAAAAATACAAGCATTTACTTGTAAACAAAGTATATATCTCTAAGGTATATGTTCTTGTATAAAAAAAACTTGTTATCATCATCATACAAATTTCATTCACAAGGCCTTGGACAGTGGTGACCTAATTGTTTCAATTTATATTGACTTATCTAAAGCATTTAATTTGGTACAGCATTCAAAACCGATTGAGAGTTGAAGTCAACTTGATTTTTACAAATTAGTTGCATCATGGTTTGAAGATTACCTAACCAACCATGTACAGCAGGTTAAAAAACATAATACTTTCTCAAAAATTCTTCCTGTAAATCTAAGTGTTCCTCAAGGATCAGTTCTTGGACCTTTGCTTCTTGAATAATTTACCTAGTGTCATAAAATTTTCAAGGATCCTGCTATACACGGAGGACATGGTAATCTTCTTTCGGAACAAAGATTTAATTATTGTGGCAAACATACTGCAGTATGAGTTTTATGCTGTTCACAGCTGGCTCACTGACAATAAGTTATGTTTAAACTCAAAAGGGACAACAGTTATGCTTTTTTATTCCAGGAAACAGTCACTCATTAATTTTTTTTTCCCCATAAAAACTCTAGATGGAACTACCTTGGACCAGGTCGACGAATATAAATACCTTGGCCTGATCTTTGATAGTTGCCTCAGCTATCAACACATTGAACATTTAATAAAGTCTGTTAATCAAAGGTTTGGCACGTTATATTGAAACAGACTTAGTTTTACATCTGATGAAAAAAAATGGTTGTACTGACACACATTTTATCAATGATGGATTATGGCCTTGTCATTTATATTCTGCATGTAAAACATATTTGCAAATAATTGCACTTCTTGTGCATTACGTTGTAGGTTTGCATTTGACCTTCCATTAGCTTACCAAGCTGCTGTTTGTACAGTACTTTGGACTGGCAAACATTACAGCAAAGAATTAATCAACAATTTGGTTGTTGGGCATGGAAGATGGTAAATGGATAAGTGCCAATTAAATTAAAATCTATGGTGGAAAAAACAATTTTGTTAAACACTAAAACTAGGTCAATTGATTACTTATGTCTAAAACTACCTAAGTAGTGCAGAAGTGGTATGCAGTAGGACAGTGGACTGCTTCAAACGAGGATGGGACAGGACAAGGGGGAGTGTTAATGAAGGGGAAGGGTGGAAGGGAGGGGCAGCTGCAGAATAAGGGGTGCTAGCTGCACATTCGAGCAGACTTGATAGTCCTCTAGGCCTTTATCTGCTGGCAAATTTTGTATGTTCGTAAGTAAAGTGTCACAAAAATGTTGGGCAAGCTGCTGTTTGTATCTATCGTTACATTACTGTCTCTTTGTAATTTTATGCCTTGACCATGATTGCCTATGAAAATAGGCATTTGTTTCCTTAGGTTTTCATTTTAAATCAGGGGTGTAGCCAGGAATTTCTGAGCTGCACACCAAGTGGACTCACTGCTACCCACCCCCCCCTTTAGGGTGAGCTACCCCTCCCCCACCGTCCATGCCCTCTCACATGCTAGAGTAATTTTCTGTGTTGTATGCCAGCACACCATTTCACCACCAACAGGTGTCAGACTAACTGGCTTTTGGTTACAATACTCCATTGTGACAAGCCTCTGTACCACATCAAGGTAGCCAGTCCCACAGAGGTCCAGTCACACTAGCCAGCCACCAGACTAGCTTTTAGTTACAATGTTGCATTGTGACAAGCCTCTGTACCAGACTGGCTTAGTTACAATGTTGCATTGGCGACAAGCATTTGATTTGATCAAAGTTTATTTTTGGCACAACAAGCATGAATATTTATATGTTGCGCCAAGAAAATACCCAGAAAAAATTCAAGGATCAGTAGGTAACAACCTCTTCTTCTGGAGAGGGGTGATGGTCGTTTCTATGAGATGCACATCCAGAGACTGGCCCGGCTGATCCCATGTCTCATTGGGAGTGGGTGCTAGAGAGTCTGGCTAGGATAAAAGTAGGTGTCAGATGAGAGCTGATGGAGGCAGAAAAGTGGCAGTCTGAGGATAAAGGGGACAGAGTGCTCATGAAGATCTGGACAGGCTCTCACTAGTGGGATCCCAATCTAGCAGCGATCACCTCCAAGTCTCAATGCTATATAGTGGACCGCCAGTGGGGGACCATGGGAGGTTACCCCAAAGGGAGCACCTGATGAACAAGTAGACCAAGAACAGTCCCTTGAAGTCTTGAAGAGGAAACCCTATTTGAGGCAAGATCAGGATGGTGCCCATGCTACAGAGAGAGGTACTTGAAGAAGCTGAATGCAGTGTTGGACAGGAGCGGTTGGATGTAAGGTAGAAGAAGCTACAGCAATTCAAGTAACCTGGAGTGTAAGTGATAGGACTACAGGATGGAGACTGCCATGCAACAGTGTCCATAGTGCTGCCCTGAGGGTAGTAGGAGCTGTCTGGTGACATGCTTTGTCAGATCATATGGAAGCAGCTAGTTTTTGACCTGGACTCTCATAGGAGAGAGTTGGGGAGAGCCCATTGCCATGATGCATCAAAGATCCAAATGGCTTCACCTTGAGTATTTTAAGAACTGAGTTCTGACTGGCTTGCACAGTCTGATGCCAAAAGGGATGCTCATGCCACTGTTGATCTGTATGATTGCTGCTGGAATGAAATGAAGAGATAGTCTGGGCATCCTATGTCAAAGGAGATATAAGCATGTTGCTGATGTGTACAGTAAATATGTAATGGATTGGTTCATGGTGAACATACACTTCAAGGTCACTGAGGGCACTGTCCAGACAATGTTGCAGATGCCTGCAGGGACCGGGGAAGTGAGGATTATAATAGAGCCATTCCCTAAGAATTTCTGTATTCACTGAATAGCAAGACAGACTAAGAATTGCACTGTTATTTATTTACCAACTCAGATCTCTGGAGTCACTGTATCTATGTTATAAACTACCTCAGTTCCCTGAACTAAACTTGTAGGTGTGCATAAATCATGTCTATGAGGTTATAGACTGAAGGTCATAGGACTGAATCCAGTGGGAACACTCACGTGTCATAACCTGGTAAAATAAATATGTCGCTGGGAGGGACCTCTCCAAGTCCTGTTGAGTGACACCTTAGATAGGAAGGGGACCCAGGCATCACACAGAATAACAGGTGTGCCCCCCACCACCACCACCACTGCGGTAAATATAGCTCCGCAGGTTGGCATGTGTGGTTACAAATACCTTTATTTTCTGTGATCTAAATGAAGACAGCCATGAGTTACATAACCCCTACCCCCATATGCACACACACATATAACCCCTACTACCAGCACTGGATTTCTAAAACTACAGACTTTTACTCCCAAAGCATTGAATAATATGGCTTAACTTCAACTCTTACCAGACACTCCTATTTTTCTGTCACAAATTAATAACTACTGTCTGCCATGGCTAGTAAACTATAGAGCAAGTAACAGTGTTACACAAAGTAAAAGAACACCATGTCTTCCAAGAAATGGTCTGTAGCTGAAGCATAGCATTACACAGGGACAGGTTCAGGCTGGGTGCTCTATTTTTAATAGGTTATCTGAGCTGCAGCATAAAGATGACAAAAGTAAATCAATTGGGCTCATCTCGCAAGCCAGCCCTAAATCAAAACACTGTCCCAAAAAAGAGCAAGGGACTCACCTGCAGTGCTTCAGCAACAGGCAGCTCAGCTCAAGGTGACTGTCGTGCCAGACGCCCCGATCTGACTCTAATGGTGGCACTGGCAAGTTCAAAGAACTAGCAACAACGTGGTGCAACTGTCTTGTGCTTGTAGGGCTACTCGCTCCTGAGGCTCGGATTCAAACTCCGCTCGAGTCGCTAATTGCACAGCTCTCGCTCTCCCTCTCTCCAGCAGTGAAATCTATAGTCCAAGTCAGCGGTCACCCGAGGAATGAAAACAGCAACAGTAACCTTCCTGAACTCGATTGAATCCTCCGGTTGTGGCTCCGCTCTGACTCCAAATCCAATAGCTCCTGAATCCCGACTCTTGCTGCACTGAGTCCTGTCCTCCTCGATGACCTCTAGACTAGTCGCAGTGAACAAATGAATCAAAAGGAAACGGACCACACAGTGTTTTGCAAGGGCATTTAAAGAGCCCACCCGCCTTAGCCCACCCCTACTTTCCCACTGCCACGCCTCTTTCTTGGTAAACGGACCTGATTGAGAGACAGCAACATATTCTCAATCAGGTCCGATGGGCTTGAAAACCACAAGGCAAGCTGATCCCCCAACTCCTGCTATCTTAAAACAAAAACAATGAGTGTCCGAGAAAGCTCGCGAAAAAAAAAAAACGAACAAAGATGCGTGGAGCAGCGGACAGACCAGCTAGTACCTGCTACCCCACTGATTTGCAGCAACACGCCATGGCGTGTCAGGTGTATCGGTAGCTACGCCCTTGTTTTAAATACATGAAATGAAATGAAAAAAACATCATGTAATATAGCAATACAATATGTCATTGTTTTGCACAGTATATATCTGTGTTTGACAATTGTCATGGTTTGCTGTGAGCCTGGTTTTCTGTCTTTGATTGTGAAGTTTTACTTTGGCAATGACTTCTTAGCAACGTGTTCAACTTTGTGATACATAGGCACTTTGGCAACAATTCCCAGTTCAAGTAAGTTTTTTTAAAAAAGGCTCAAAAGTCTTAAAAAAGTAAGTCTGTACCCACTTCTTTAAAAAGGCTCAAAAGTCTTAAAAAAGTAAGTTTGTACCCCACCCTCTCTTTGCACCCTATCCCATCCTCTTCCCCCTACATACCCAACCAGTATCATTATGGACCCCTTCCACATCTACCTACTCAGCAGCACCCAATCTCATTCCCCAACCCCTGACAAATAATCAATGAAATATCTCATCCCTCACCTGCTCAGGAATACCAAATCACTCCCAGCTCTACCCAAAGAAAGACAATGACACCTCACCTCCCCCCCACCAATTTAACACCCAACCCACCACCATGCCATCCAAGATAAGGATATAAGAACAGTGGCAGACAGTGGCTAACACAGACCCTCCTCCCACCACCTTGGCCAGCCACCCAGAGGACATCAAAATCCTCCTAGAATCAAGAAGGCTAATGGGCAGCTTCACATCACATTGGTTGGATGATAAAAAACTGTGGCAGCAGACACTAAGTTCATTGGACTTACAGGATAAAAATCAAGCTTAAAGCCATGAAAATAGGCTAATTTTTGATGGCACCTTTTTTTTCCTAATTGATGCCAAATGTCTTCCAGTTTATTTTGTTGGTAATGTTTCCAGTTTCTGTTATCATTTAAGATTTTTAGAAAAGTTTTAAAATAATTATTTCTCAAGAAAAAAATATGGCTGCCTCATTTTTGCATACAAATAATATTGAGGACCTGCAGAGGGTAAGAACTCAGACAAAATGCAAATGTACAGTACACATCACAGGAAGCATCCAGAAAACCCAAATCAACAGTTCTGCCAATATTTTTCATAACCACAGCAGAAAATTAGCTTTTTGGAATAACATTATTTCATTGCACTGCTGCTTTAAGAAGAAGGAGGTGGGTGAGGAAAAAATTGGGGGAAAAACACCACTGGAAGCAGAATGATAGAAGAGCCTGCCACCACCCACATCTGCTCGGCACACAAGTGTTCACCCCCCCAAATGTACATGGCAGTCCTATATTCCATCCAAGAGTACGCTGAAAGGGGGAACTAGAAATTCTTAAGTTGGTAGTGTAGGAGTTGCAGCTGAAGAAGCTACTGAGCAATTACAGTAGGAGGAGACTCTGGTTAGGATCTGAAGCATGGCACCATCAAAAGGTACACACAGTGGTAATAAACAAAGTCAATAAAAAAGCTCAGATCAGCTGTTCTACAGTCCTGGTGTCTTCTCAAATCTAAGTAGAAGTCACTCAAGTTGTGCTCCAAGTAATCCCTGTGATTTAGCAGTTCCCATCTCTCTGTCCAACTTGTGGTATAGTGCAGGATCCAGAGCCTGCAGAAACAGGAAGCTAAAACCACAGAGGTTGCTGCAGTGAGTTGCAGAAAAGAAGGCCCAAGAGCAGGTAATGTGAAGTTGCCATGTATGTGTGGTGGTAGGAGGGATAGCAGGAAAGTGCATGATAAATTGAGGGGGTCATGTAAATCTGTTTTGGTGGAGGGGGACATGTTATAAGACAGAGTAAGGACAGTGGATCTGTCAGGAAATAGTGGGCAGAGTAGCTGGCACTGGGGAAAGGCAGAGAATGCAGGGAGGGGCAAGTCATGTTTGCAGAAAGAAAGTTATGGGATGGGGAGTGTCGTTGAGGCACAAGTCAGGAAGCATAAGAAGACCAGGAGCAGTTGTAAAATTTGCAAGTAGCATTTTATTATCATCAATAACAGGAAAATAAAAAATAGAAATTGTTCAGTATAACTGTTTACAAAGGCAGTGAAAACAAAAAACAAAGTTCTTCATCTGAGGGTATCTCTAATTCCAAATTTCAGTCTCTTTCTCTCTCCAATATAAGAGTACTCTCCTTTTATAAAAGTATTTGCCTTGCAATTAATTTCTGCAACCTGAACTCGTTAAGGAGACAGCTTGTTTCTCGTAAAATGTTTTAGAGTTATTGTCGGTCTCTTTGCAGAGCAGGTTTGCAAATAGAACAGTGCCCCAGGCTGGCCTCCGGCAGGCAGCTGTGCAAAAGAGTTTGCAAACAAGCCTGAGAGGAGCTCAAACTGCATCTCAGGTTAACCCCCCAAATGCCAAATAGTTTTTGCAATAATTTCAAAAGTATAACTATATACAGTTTCAAACCAAGGGATCCCAGATTCACATAAAGATTCATGTTTATTTTATAACTGCAGATATGCAAGGGGCAAGAAAAGACAGAAACGGCAAGTGAAAGCAAAGAGATAGTGAGAGACAGAGAATCATGAGACTGTCAGAGTGATCAGTTCCTACATCTCCCGAGAACATTTGGTTGTGCAACTACACAGACAAGTGACAGAAAAGGAGAGGATAGAACAGATCCTTGCATTTAACTCTGTCTGCATAACAAATGGGACAGGGCCGTATTCAACCCTGTCACAGGGAGCTGAATGGCAAAGGTGGGAGCAGAGTATCTTACATTGGGGAGGGACGGATAATGGAGAGATGGACAGGAGCAGGGGTTACATTGGGCAAGAGGGGCAAAGGTTATGAGGTATACTGTACAAGTACTGTAGGTACAGTGGAGCTGGCAATGGAGGACAGGAGCCTGGTTAATGTATGTGTTTGCATCTATATCTATATCCCTTATCGGGATTCTGCATTAGCCAAACTTGATGTGCCGTACCATAGAGCCATAAGATTTATCTCTGGTGAGCCATATTCTATGCATCACTGCTCTCTCTACACTTTAGTTGGCTGGCCATCTCTCACTTTCAGAAGGCAAAGAAATGCTGCCTTCTGGATTTATAGAGTAATCACAAAGAAGTTGCCTATATACATAGCTGACTGTCTACCCAATGTACAATAAGCAAGTATGCATTAAGAAGCTCCATTTATATCACCTTATCCATACCTAAGGTCGAATCAAGATTTGAAGGTCCTCTATAGGTTTTTCTTTACCCCAGCTGTGGGATAAATTGCAAAAAACTCTTAAGGTGGCCCACCCTATCTCCCTGGCCTCATTCAAGACACTTTATTCACGAACTATCAAGGAGGCATGTAAATGCTTTCGCTGATTGTGGCCTGGTATTACCTGTCTGCAGTTGCCTCCCTTGGTGCACTTAATACCATCCTCACTAAATAAAGTTGGTGCCTCCCATTGCTTTGTATCTCCTCCTTCCTCCTGTCTCCTCTGCATCCTGCTCTTTTCTCCTCCCTCCTACTATGCACTTCCTCTTCCCTCCCCATATGTGATGCGCTCAATGGGTTTCCTAGTAGTTATTTATATGTTGCCTCAAGGATACTCTTATAGTACTGCCTGCAGGCATTTGTATATATTGTAAACTGCAAGCTACTTGTACACTTTGTTTTATGGACTTTTTTGCCATCTCAGACTATTGTTCTCCAGATTTCTCTATTGTATAAGTCTCACATCATTATGTATTCATCCGGAGTACCTACAGTATATTCTGCATTATGTATACTGTTTTCTTATTGCACCTTATACTTATCTTAACTTCTCAGATCCACCTTGAAAATGAGTTCACTCAATGGTGTTTCACCTAATAAAATAATGATTGATTGAGTGATTGATTGATTGATCAGGTTACAGAATTAGCAGCCATTTTGGTTTGGACCAGAGATGCTGTTTCTAGCAGTGAGAGTGTATTAATGATGTCATACAAATAGCAGACTTCAAGCAATACTTCAGAGGCAAGGTCTAGACCCTATTTAGGAAAATGTTCTGAAGCACAGAAGTTCCATAGTTGGCATCCCTTCTAATCTGGATGTCCAGACAGTAGTAAAAAGTGAAGCTGTGTACTGTAGACCCATGTGGCTGCCTTGCACACCTTAAGTAAGGATAGAACCCTCAGTGCTGCACCTGTGGCAGATGTAGCTCTAATCTAATGGAATGTACCCGTGGCTCCATACTAGTGGTGGGCGAAGTGGCCGAAATTCGCTCCGCAAAGTGATTTGGGGAGTAATGCGGAATCCACAAAGTGGTCCACAACATGAAGCGGAGTACTTTACGTCATAATGAGGAACGCAAAGTCCATTGAAACCACTGACTTTGCATTATTCTGCCTTCCCCGAACCACTTCTCCACCAATTGTAAGGCGAAGTAACATTGAAATCAATGTACTTCGCATCACTTCACCGTGTTATTGAGCTCCGAGGTGAATTTTGCAGTGCTTCATGGGATTGCAGGTCACATTGACTGTAGATTGTTTTGCACAGCCTCAGTTCTGTGTAGTGTGTGTGTAGTGGAAGATGGAGACAGTTTCCTGTCAGAGCTCTGCGATTCAAATCCTTTAAAAGCTGTTAAAAAAGCCTTTTTGGGCCATTTTTTTTTTTTGGCTCAAAATTTAGTACATTGATTGTAGGAAACCCTCCTGTGCTCATATCATCAAGTGTTTATTGTTTGCGTGTGGACTTTGAATGTTAATTTAGAACAGTCAGTCTGTCTGACTTCAAATGTGCTTTGGGGAAGGGGCGTCTCTGTGGTGGAGGTAGGTTAAAACTGGGAGAAAAAGGCAGTTTTTCTGTTTTGGTTATATTTTTCTTGTATAACTGTGTTAATGCACACACAGTAATATTTTCAGTAATTCTTGACTTTTTTTTCGGATTGTTGTGGTGCAGCAGTGCATAATTTCAGTTTGTTTAAAAGATTTGGTTATATTTGAAGTTTTCAATTTGCTACACATTACTTGTAGCATTTCTCAGACACATTTTATTGTGCCACAGAGTAATTGCAGCAGTGCGAACCTGCTATCCACCACACCAGCATGAATTTTTTGTACTGCTTTGTGGTATCTTTACTGGTAGTGGACAGTTACTGCCATGCACTACCCCCAACCCCCCAACCTGCAAAAGGTATTCTTTTCCAAATTTGGATTTGTGACTTGTGAGCACTGGTTAGGTATTGTTCCTTTGCATCTCTATCTCTTGAGTGCACAGTGCAATCTTAATCTGTCTGTGTGTATTTGCATCTCCTTAGGGCTCAATCTCCATCTCTAACTTAAGTCACAGTTGTTTGTTTAGTTTCCCTTCAGAGTACTGGTGTGGTACATATCTGCATGAACATTGTACTCATTGATGTGTGTTTTTAAGTCAGGGTGATCATCATGCGTTACTCATGATACAAATCGCGTTCTTCATCTTCATGGTCACAATTCATGAATCACAAAACTAAGTTTTTTGTAGTTAGTTCCATGTAAGCCTGTTTCGTAGTATCTCGGGTCTCGGCTTCAATCACCATTGTACTCGATGATACGAGTTTTCAAATCAGGTAGTTTTGTGTGGTACAGGTCAGGGAAGTACAGCCATAAGTATTCGCGTTCTCGTACAGTTTATCATCATTGATTACGTCACACCGACACTCATAATGAGACAAATCATGTTCTTCACGAATCACAGCAGTTAATTTTTTTTTCAGTTCTGATGATACGCTGAAGACCTGTAAAGATGACCAAAACATTAATGAATGTTTTTTAACTTTTTTAAATAATGCCCCCCCCAAATACTTACCTTCACTGTCTTGACAGTATTCCAGCGCCAAAATTCCTCATCAAGCCAAGAAATGCACTCCCAAGTTCGACTATATGACCTGTGATACAAAAAAAGCAATGATTACATGTGTATGTATATGTATATATATATATATATATATATATATATATATATAATGCATATTAACATTTAAGGTCAACTCAGGTTCTGTGGATAACCATGATGGTGCCAGGTACATTAACTTACCAAGGGCAGTATTAGTGTACACACATAGGGCATTCTTCCTGTTGGAGGTCAGTGCAGCAGACATTGGGCAACCAACAGCATTATCACATCATCATGGATGGTTAACTCAATGGTCGGGTCATCCTTCTAGCACATCATTTGGCAAGACACTGTGCATCAGCCCAGTCAGGTCAAGAAGCATTACATGAAGTTCCAAAAGCAGCAGCAGGGGACATACTGTAGTTCTTGCTGAAGTGTGTGCACGCATGACTGAGTGTGGCATGAATTAATTTTCTTTCCATTTTATGCTCTCATTTCTCTTCATCTGGAGTTGGGAATTTTCTGGAGAAAAGATAGTAGCATTTTGGGGATGCACATTAATTCTGGTGACTGTGTGTGACCACTGCGCGCAAGACTAAGTGCGCCATTAATGCTAGGAGACTTTGCATTTCTTGTTACACTCTCATTTCACTTCATCAGCACTGGGGAATTTTCTGGACACAAGACAGTAGTATTTTGGGGATGCACATTAATTCTAGTGACTGTGTGTGACCACTGCGTGCATGACTGAGTGCGTCATTAATTCTGGGACACTTTGAATTTCTTATTACTCTGTCATTTCACTTTATCAGCACTGGGGAATTTTCTGGACACAAGACAGTAGAATTTTGGGGATGCACATTAATTCTGGTGACTGTGTGTGTGGAGGGCTGCCAATATTGTTCTCACTTCACCTTACTTCGCATTAAGGTGGAATGACAATGCAAAGTGATAATTACAAGGCGAAGTGAGTATTTCATATTGGGCACTCCGCGTAGCAGAATGACAAGGTGAAGTGCCCACTTTGTAGGCACTTCACCAGTGAAATTTAAATTCGCTGCATCTCTACTTCCTACTAGCCTTTGCATAGCAGAATTCAATACAAGGGACACTCCAATGAGCAGCTGTCTTTTCATAGAAGGCTTACCCGTTCCTATTTCACCTTAAGTGACAAACAGCTGCCTGTTTTCAGTTCTGGGCTGTTCTGTCCTTTGCAAGCAGAAACTTAAAGCCCTCTTGATGGCCAGGCTATGAAGTTTATCTCCTGTCCTACATCAGACTGAGGCTTTTCAAAGAACACAAGCAGTGTTACAGACTGAGTTATATGAAATGAGGAAACCGCTTTAGGTAAAAATTTCACATATGCTCCAAGCACCAACTTATTGTCGCTATGAAACATCATGAAAATTGGGGTGTATACAAAGTGCAGAAAGAATGCTGGTAAAAACAAAGGCAAGGTGAATTTTATTTATATAGCACTCAATCCAGCAAAGGCTCCGAGTGCTTTACAAAAAATAAAATCAAGCAACCATAAAATACAAATTAGATCATCGCTGAGAAACAAATCACATCAGATTAAAAACTTAATCAAATAAAACGTTTTTTAGTGCGGCTTTAAAGTTTCCCAGACTGAATATTTGTACTCTGATGAAAACATAGACTCAAAGAGAGGATTCATCATCTGTGAAAGAAACAACATATGGTATGCAGAAGTACCAGTCACATAATTAACAAAAAAACAACATCAGGATAAATCAGTATATTCCGTACAGGAGGTACATAAGATACACCAGGCCTCTAAGCAACCATGAAGGGTGTTGCACTCTCATCAACCAATGTCCTCTATGCACTAATTGGCATAAGTTACTTGTGAAAAGTGCGTAACCTGCCCACATAGCTCCGCACCTGCGAACAGGTGCTCACCGGCCATTATTCACTAATGGCCGCTACCTATCTGCAGTTCTGCTCCCTGGTGCACAGGTCCACGCAGGGTGGCCAAGGGCAGTTGTGGACCCAGCTGGGCATTCAATGGGTGTAAGTTATGTGTGAAAAATGCCTAACCCACACGCACAGCTCTGCACCTACAGCCAGGTGCACACTGGCTGTTATTCACTGACAGCTGCCACCTGTCTGCAGCTCAGTCCCCCCCCCCCGCACAAGTCCATGCAGGGCTGCCATGGGTGGAGTTGTGGACCCATCCAGGCATCCATTCAGATGCTTGGCATGGGTTCCACAGTGGATACCTTCCACTACAGTGTGGGTCTGGGTGCATGATTGCCTACCGCAGGCACCCGGACCCGCGTGGCATGGCCCCATCATCCTGTGGACCCCCACACCAGCCTTCACTGCAAAGCACCCTCCCAATGTACAGACGGACCTCTGGCAGTGGAACCCTGCCCCGTCCCACAGGCTGCCCCCAGCACAGATGTGCCCAGACCCTGTAGTAGCATCCCCCTGAGACCCCGCCCCCACCCAAAGCCCCCGAGCCCCACTGTTGGTCAGTACCCCCCATGCACACAGGTGCCCCACTTCTAAAAGGCCATGGTCTGCTCCCGGTTGTTCCACTTCTGAAATATCCACAGGGTCCCACCACCAGGTTTACCTTGGAGAAAGGGTAAAGTGGCCACAGGCCATGAATTCATACTTAAGCCTGTAGCACTCCATCTTGTACACTGATTATAGCTTTAACCCCTCCATGCTCTGTGCTCTACTACCCACAGCAGTGTCAAGTCCAACACTCCCTAATAGCATGCCGAGTCCACCTGTTTCCGCTGGTGAAACTCCTCATCCTATTCAAACCACCCCCCATAACCTGGCTTATTGGCATACATCACTGTGATCCAGCTGTAGTAGTTCCACAACCCATGGGCCTTCTCTAGAGCTATCTGCTTTGTGGTCCCTGTAAATATGGTGAACACCACCAACCAGTTCTCCCATGTGTGGCGTATCTGAACCCATCTTCTAGCTTCAGCTCCATCCTCTTTTCCCTTCTTGTCCTTTTTCTCCTCCTCTGGGTCCCTGGACCAATTCGAGGGAGAATATTTCAAAATATTCTCCTCCCAAAATCTGCAGCCACACCTTCTCAGTGGGGTGGGAGCCAGTCTGCCCACTCAGCCTGATGAAGCCTGCTGCATAGCTGGAGGGTGCAGATGCAAGCCCCTGAGCTCTGGGTGCCAGTGTGAGCACCAAAGCAGGAGCCACCAGAGGAAGAGATCCCACCACAGGAGGGGGGATCCCCACTGGGGCTGTACCCCTTGCTGCTGGAGATCTGCCACTGCTCTGAACTGTACCCTCACCAACCAGGTGTGGTTGAACCACCCCACTGGTCAGTACACCAGACTCCCAGTATGCCAGGTGACAGCCAAGCTCCAAGGTGGAGGATGCACCTGCTCCACTGACACCTCCAGTTCTCCTAGTCAAGGTCTGGCACCGACCCATGTAACATCTGGGGAGTCTCTGGCATTATTGCCTGAGGTGGTGTCCCTGCCGCTGGTAGTCCATTTGACCTTTCCCTGTCCCCCCGGAGTCTCAAGCCTCTGTAGGTCACACAGGGGACCCATGGCAACATCCAGGGGCTGCACTGGACTCTGCTAAGGCAATGAGGTGGGCACCACCCCAGTCAGCTCCCATCTCCCTGACTGCCAGGCCAGAGGGGCTGGCTCTTCTGTTGCAGGAGTTCCCCCATTTCCATTTACCTGGGCTATTCAGGCTGACTCCTCCTAGAGTTAACACCATCAAGGGTACTCTCGAGCAACTCCCTTATCTGTTCTGGACTCCACTCCCAAAAACTTGTCCTACCTGGCTCTGTGTGGGCTGGCACTTCTGGAGCGCTCACTTTCTGTCCCTTCTGCATTACCTTTCTGGCTTCTTTGGAGCCCATTTCCTCACCTCCAGTAGTTGCTGAGTCTGTGCCCTCTTCTGGCCTCATGCCTCGCTCACCACTGGTTCTGTTGCAGGAACAGGCTCTGCAGATAACACTGGGTCCACCACAGGAGTTTTGGCTGGGTCTTTAGCTCAGATGGCCCTTCATCTGCTGGGTCTTCTGGGTTCCTGAACTCCCTCCTCGAGTCTGGAAAACAGGATTCCAACCAGGCCTTGCTCTTCACCTGCACCAATGCCTGTAGCTTCTTCTCAAACTCCACTGACTCCTACTTAAGTGGCACCTTCCCTTTACTTGGTATCCTTCCATGCCCTTGGGTTGACAAACTGAAAGAAACACAGCCTGGCCCTGCCTGTACTAAATGCGATGTCCTGGGCCATTCTGTGCACACACCAGTCATTATTAAAGTCAATATTGTACTAGTTTCCTTTTCCCATCCCTGTACCCTCCTTGAGGACCACCCCTAGTCATCACCCCCCTGTTTTCTTTGCACTGCGTTTATGGGAGATGGCCTTGCTGTGGCAGCCCGACTTCTAACTAATGCTTCCTCTTGTCCCCTGTTACATTTCCAACTCCCTTCAGGGAAACTTAAATTGCAAGGCCTAGTCAGCCTTCGTGTTTTTTTTTCTCCTTAAAAAAAGAAAATTGGCCGGTCCAGTGGTGCTGACGGCTGAGGCTCTGGAAGCCACACCTCGCACCACGTTGGTGACCCAAGTTTGGCAATGAGCTCGGGAGTACCAGGGGATCAGCAGGGGTGAGAGAGGCTCGAGCATCCAGAGGACTGCTCTCCTTTCTCAGGGGAGGGAGACCTGTTGTCCTGTTCACTGACTGTCCTCTGGCAGCAGCTAGAGGGCAGTATGGGTCACGAGACATGTACCAACATCACCATGTTGGTAGGGGTGGGGAGACAGGAGAAAAGTGGAAAATGGAGCCTGGCAGGTTCCGTGATGGCTCCTGCGTCCGCAGGGGTTGAGCTCAGCATCTGGATTGGGTCTCTGGTCAGGGGGAGGCTGGCGCCCTCCTCCCTGGCCCCACCGGGGGGAGAAATCCATGGGGGATTCACCAGGCTCTGTGATACGGGGATGCAGGAAGCTGGAGAAGTAAGTCTGTCAGGAGAGGGATGCAGGAAGCCGGAGAAGTAAGTCTGTCAGGAGAGACCACAGCCACCTGCCAGAGCTCCCAGGAGGGATAAACAGATAATGGAGAACAAAAAAAAAAAAAAAGAAAATTATCCCTAGACTCAATACCCAACAATGTCCTTATCTGCTACCAAACATGGCCTCTCTGTACCCTACTTACCCCTCCCATGATGATCTCCCTGATCGTGTTTCCCGCCAGGTAGCCCTCCTTGCACGTTTGTGCCAAAAGCGTTATATGATGGTTTTAGCCATCATGTGTCCCATCCCCCCGCTTGCATGCACATTGCCAAGTAGCGTTTCCATACTCAACATGGCTGCCATGCCCTTGCTGTGCATGCACCTGACCCACGCATGCTTCATCACTGTAAGGTGCCACAAGGGCACTGGCACCGATTCCCACTAACAGTGTGCCCTCGGAGTCACCAAGCCCAGAAACTTACTGACAGTGCACCCCAAGAGTCACCAAGCTCAAAAACCAAACAAAAGCAAAACTTCATTCATCCCCAAAACTTGGGAAGCACTCAGTCGTTACCAGGAGAAGACGTGCACTGCTGGATAGAGCACAACCTTTCATTTTTCAGTCATTCATCATTTTTATTTTTCTAACTGTTCTCTTTGACACAAGCAATCCCTTTGACACCCTGCAGTCCCATAGCTAAATGTTCCCTGTAATCCGTCAGTGATGTGCCTTGGCCTTCCCAGAGCTACCATGTTCTTCATGTGGTGCTTATTCCTTTATGACCTAGCAGCTAAGTGGCTGACTAAGGATCTTCTTACCCAATCCAGGACTAAGGATAAAAGTTGGTGGCACTTCATGGCCTCAGGGGTGCAGGCTGATTATGATCATTATAGGGCTTTCCGAAACTCCTGTAAAAGGAATATTCATCTAGCAAAAAGCTCCTTCTGTAAAGACTTGCTTATAAAAGCTGGAGGAGACTCAAAAAAATGTTGGTCAGTCATTAAAACTCTCCTCGGTACTGATAAACCGGCCACCTCAAATAACATGCTACTAAACGGCATTCATTGTAACAACCCAGTGACAATCGCCAACTCTTTTAACTGTCATTTCTCAGATCTTTCATCTTTCTCTGCCACTTTCCTTACAGACCACCTGGCATCTGCCCCAGTGGCTACAGAACCTATGCTCTCCTGTCCACTTTTCAGGTTTCGGATTATCACTTCAGCAGAAGTCATAAAGCTGCTACTCACCATCTCTGACACTACCTGCTCTGGTGCTGAGTGCTTGGAGCCCAGGCTCCTGAAAGCTGCTGCCCCTCTCATAGCCTCTCCTCTAACTAAAATCTTCAACCTGTCGCTATGTCATGATGTAGTTCCTGATATATGGAAGATAGCGAGGATTACCCCTATCCTAAAAAAACGTGATCCCAAAGATATGGCCAATTACCGACCCATTGCTATCCTCTCGGTGCTCAGTAAAATCCTTGAAAAATTTGTGGCGAACCCAACCATAGAGTATCTGAGGAAAAATAACCTCCTCTCTGGTTCCCAGCATGGCTTCTGAAAAGGCCACAGTACCTCCACTGCCCTCCTAAAACTTACTAATGACATCTATACCGCTATGGATTCTGGTCTCCTGACAGGTGCCATCTTCATCGACCTAACCAAGGCTTTTGACCTGGTTAACCATACCCTTCTCCTTACTAAACTAGCTTCCCTTGGTTTTTCAGCTGAATTGGTGAACTGGGTCTACAGCTATCTGTCCAATCGTCAGCAGGCTGTAGCTTTTAACTCAGCTATGTCTGATCTGTCATCCATTTATGTTGGTGTCCCGCAGGGATCCATACTTGGCCCCTGCTTTTCACTATTTTCATTACTGACCTTCCATCCCAGGTACCTACCTGCTACACCTTGCTATATGCAGATGACCCTATCCTCTACTACAGTGCCAGTAATGTATCAGACATAAACAACTCACTCTCTTCAGACTTCCTAAACATACAATCCTGGCTAACTGTAAATCACTGCATTCTCAATGTAAATAAAACTCAGTCTATGCTCTTTGGCTCTCCTGCTAGACTAAAATCAAATCAAAACTCCCTCAAAATATCCTGTTCTGACAATTCCCTATTAGTTAGCACCAGTTCCTTCAAATACCTGGGTATTCTTCTTGATGAATCATTGGAGTTCGAGTCCCATATCACTGTTACCTGCAAAGCTGTAAATGTGAAATTCAGAGCAGCCTGCCATACTTGCTATGCCCTCATCCCATCGGCTAGGCTTGCTGTAGCACAAGGCTTTTTGCTCCCATCATTGGCCTACGGCTCAGTCACCTACCTAGGTGCAACTATAGCATCCCTCCATCTATGGGATACTACCTATAACAACATCTACTGTTATGCTTTGGCCTCTCCTCGTTACAAACACCACTGTCAGCTCTATGCTGACCTGGTATGGCCTAGTCCTACTGCTCACCGCCTCCTATCCTATGGTGCCTTAATAGATGGTATAATCAGATCTGGCCTCCCTCAATCTCTCGCCTCGCTATTACACTCTCAACTTCCCTCCTACAGGCTCTGTTCAAGTGAACAGACTCCTCTCTACATCCCTCGGTGTAAGACTACAATGGGTGCACGTGCTTTCTCCAATACTGCCCCTAAGTATTGGAACTCTATCCCCCAAGCTATCCGTCTTGCCCCTATACATGGTTGCCTCAAAATGCTCCACCGTGAACATCTACCCACAGTAAGCCCCTGCACTTGCTTCCATCCACCTTAAACTCTTTCTCCTACTCTGCTACCCTAATCTACTCCCACCCCCATTGCACACTTTCTAACCTACCTCTCCCCTCATCCCCTCCCTCCTCCTCCTCCTCCTCCTCCTCCCCCCACTCTATTTCTCTTACTATTCTTATTTTTGCAAATTGGCACTTATTGTATACTATCCATGATAATGTCTGGTTGTCATTTCTCTGTACTTGTGTCGCACTTGCCTTTTGAATGTTTGAACTGTTTTTATCATTTTACCTATTTAACTTTGTCTGACCATGTATAATTTGTCCTGCAAGTTGTTTGTAAACTCTTATCCTTTTCTGACTTATCTCTGTATTGTATAACCTAATTCTATGTGCTGCGTCACATTGCTGCTGTTTTCTGTATTTGACCTGTACCCTCCTGGGTCGTGCCTGAAAATAGGCATCTCTATGCCTAGTGCACTCACCCAGTTAACAAAAGCAAATAAATAAATAAATAAATAGCCCTGCACCCTCCCAGAGCTGCCTTCTTCTGCGGACAATATCAGGAACTAGCAGTTCCAAAATTTGTCCCTTTTTAGGGCTGCAGTGGGCAGAGCCCTGCAGACCTTTTGCTATGAGAAAAGGAATCCCACATTCCTTGTGAACAAACAGCATGCTGGCATGGCAGCACAGTTGTCTCCACATCTCTGAAGCACTCTCTACTGACAGTTATAACAAGTGTTGGCAGGAACGTCAAAGCCTATTGGTGCAGAGTGTCACATGGTATGGGAAATAATCAGATGAGACAATGTGTCAGGATTTAAAGCACACAGATAAGTGACATTTAATTACAAATAAGAAAATAAACAAATGAACAACAAAAGAAATTGCAGTCAAAATGACCACTTGACATCAGTGGTTTCTTGGAATACAGCCTCAGATCAATAACAACTCTGATCTTTTACCTTCTGTATCACTCTTGTCTACCTGCACTGTAGACCTTCTCACTCCACATCCAAGGCTCGTCTGATAAGGCCCCCTTTAGCAGGGGTTTATGTAGGAGAGGCAATGGTCACCTGACCTGGTCGTTAACTTATACAGTCAATTTTCTACTGACTAACAACATCAAACAGGTGGGAGGACCCAAGCCCAGTACTATTATAATAAACAATATTGTATAATTGCACATTTACAGCTTTAGATCCCCTTGGAAGCCTTGAACACAATTTTCCATATAAAATTGATCCCTAATGAGCTCTAAGCTCCTCCCATTTATATTTGATTGACAGCATGGTCCTATAAAACTAGACCAGAGAGGGCACTGATCTCACTATACAACATAGCTTTCTGGCATCACAGATGGACAGAGGTCTGCCTAGGGTAATTGGTAGGACCTGGAAAAATGGATTATCCCAGAGAGAAAAGAAAAATACCTTTGCTTAACAACAGTTTCAGTTTTAAATGTGCCCTTCTATCTTACCAGTACCAAGGATTATGTACTGGTACTCCTTTATGAATTAGCTACATATATTTATATTGGGGCTGCTTATTTATTCATTATGCTCTCTTCCTAACTGGCAGTGCATTTATTCATACTGTCAGTTATAGAAGAAGCTAGGAAAAAGTGTTTCATGCAGTACAAGGAGGAGCCGGCTGAAATGGTCAAAAAGCTTCCTCAGCCACTGACTCCGCTAACCTGCTGTACAAGCATTTCTACTTTTAAGTTTCCAGGAGCTTACTACCTGCAGACATTACCTTAGGTAATAGCTCTTTTGTACACTTAACAGTGACAAGGTAGTTCTCTTGCAGCCCTCTGTTTTATTTTGAGGGTTGCTACCCTTAAACTTCATACTGCTTCATAGACATTCCTGCATAGGGATATTCCTGTCTCTTTACATTTCTAGGGCTCTTTAGATTGCAGCAGAGCAGTAGTCTGCAAGAAAAAGACATGCACTCGCCGCTCTACTGTGGGACTGAAAAACCCTCTGGTCAGCCCCTGTATATTTCATTAAGGTTTTTAGCACCACCACTGTCCCTTGCACCATAGCGCTTGTTACAGAGCACTTAGTGCTAGAATAGGAAGCAGGGGCAGCTGAAAGTAAAAGTGATTGCCGCACTGCTTGAACTGCAGCACAGTTACCTTAGTGTGAGAGACAGTGAGCGAGGAGTGAGCGTGTTCCTCTATTCTACTAACAACAAAGCTCTCTCTTGTTTCTTAGTATATTTAGACCCCACAGGCTTGTTTCTGTTAGCAAGGGGCACTAGGAAAACTTTCAAAGAGCACGGAGCAGCTAAAATGTAATACTAAGAGCTAACCACTGCTCCGTGCTGGGATCCAACTTCGAATCAGGCTTTCAGCCCGATCAGCTGTTTATTCCTTCTGCTCCTCCACGGCTGGTTTAAACAAATATGTATTACTTTGCCAACACCTCGGAAACATGGATACATTTTAACAAAGTCAAGGGGCCGGAGGGATCTGTTACATACCGAGCAGCAGCTGAAAAAAAAGAAATGCCGCCCGGTTTAACCATGAATCCTGCTTTGATGCAGGATGTATTTAAACACTATACAACAGAGCAGTAGCTAAATTAAATAACTATATTCATTCATGCCACTCTGTTTCACTCCTGTAATTACTGGCTTTACTTAAAAGCCCTACAATACCTTTTTGACAGCTCAGCAGCTTGTGTTTAAACCCCTCACATATTTATTTATTACGCTGCACTTTACTACATAGTTTCTGCAGGCACTGCAGCACCTTACTTCATTGGTCAAAGTATATTTAAATGCACGGATGCACTTTATTGAAGCCCAGGCATGAAATGCCATATAAGCACCTTAATTGTTTTCATTGTCAGGCGGCATGCTCGACCTGAACATGATGCTAGAGGGGAATGGTGGTGAGGGACAGATGAAGGGAATAGGAAAAATAAGGCATTAGGAAAGAGACATGTAGAGTGAGAAAAAAGACTGATGTAGATGGCCAACCTACACCAGGACTAGAAAGAGGTAAAGAATAGGGCAAAAAGATACTGTCGTCCAACAGATTTAAAGTGAGAAGAAGATAATAAAGTCATCCCTCCACCAGGATCTAGAAACTAGCAGAATGTAAAACTGCCACACAGAGTCCATGTGTAACCATGCATTTAACAGCCCTGTTACTGCATGGTTCTGCAAAGCATTTCAGGGAATGTGCCATTGACATTTGCTCCCTGCTTGAGAAAGGAAAAGCAGACTGGCACCCATTTAAAAGTATGGGGAAGTGAGAGAACCCCAGTGCTGTCATTTCATCCCAAGTAACTGTTTGTGCTGGCCCTCCCATCCCATTCCGAACCAGTGTAGTCCCCCGAGCTATGGAATCGGGGTACTGTGTCTGTAGGTCTCTCTCTCCCCCCCCACCTGTCTCTTCGGAGTGAGTGATGGCCAGCCTGTAAATCAGACCTCCAGGGAAACATGGTCCAGGGAGAGGGAGGCACACACATGGACAATCACAGGGAGATTGGGACATGTACTGTGTGTTGTACCAGTTGTTGTCATTCACTCCATTTTGTAGGGCAGCCACACACCATGTCAAGCATGCTGTGAGGTAGTAAGCCATGCGATGGAGAGAGAGACCACATTACAGGGAGAAAGAGAGAGCAAAACCTTGCAAATGGAAAAGAGCAAGGGACCCAGCCAGCAAGCCCTCCAGTTAGTCATGCTCTGCACTGTGTTCCTAGAGAGAGAGAGAGAGAGAGACACAGTTAGTGAAAGGATGTTTTCGCAGTACTGGGATGGCACCCTGCGATATAAGGCACACACAGGGCAGTGTGGAATCGAGGAAGTGTGTGTGTGTGTGTGTTCCTCTGTTCTCTCTCTCTCTCTCAGCCTGTGTCATGGAAGTGAGGGATGAGACCAATAAACAGAATAGAGAATGCTGACATGTAGTGCAGAAGAGACAGAGAGAGAGTTAGTGAAAGGATGTGGTCACAGTACTGGGATGGCACCCTGCGACATAAGGCACACACAGGGCAGTGTGGAATCGAAGAAGTGTGTGTGTGTGTGTGTGTGTGTGTGTGTGTGTGTGTGTTCCTCTGTCTCTCTCTCTCTCTTTCTCTCTCTCTCTTTCTCATCCTGTGTCATGGGAGTGAGTGATGAGAGCAGTAAACAGAATACAGAATGCTAACATGTAGCGCAGGAGAGGGAGAGAGAGAGTGGTACAGTAGGAGTGCTTCTGAAGTTTCAAATGGGGAAACAAATGCAATCCCTCATTGAGCGGCTCCTCTCTCTCTGGCTCTCTGAGGTGATGGTTGTGAATCCAGATCCCTGGATAGAGAGGTTGAGGGCTGGTCAGCCCTCTGGACTTTATCTGGGGGAGTCCCAGATTCTTACCTCTGAACGGGTGCAAGACCTGGGGGTGGTGCTTGATGATGGGCTGATCCTACGATCCCAGGTGTCAGCAGTCATCAAGTCTGCCTTTTATGATCTGAGGAACATCACCAGGATCAAGTACCTTGTTCTATCTGGGGATCTGCCTATGTTGGTCCATGCCTTTGTGACCTTGCGCCTTGACTACTGCAACTCCCTTTACTTGGGGCTTCCTGGGGTTGATATCCACTGCCTGCAGCTAGTGCAGAACACTGCAGCACAACTGTTGAAAGGGACTTCCCTTTCTTCGCATATTACCCCGGTGCTACGTGATCTGCACTGGCTGACGATTCAGCGGCGGATCACCTTTAAAGTTGGTTTACTGACTTATAAAGCCCTACATGGACTCAGCCCTGACTACCTGAAAGAGCTTCTTGTTCACTGCTGCCCTGGGTGACAGCTCCATTCATCTGACGAGGGGTTGCTGGAGATTCTGAAGGTGATTTTGAAATCTTCTGGGGTCCGTGCATTTATGCTTGTGGCTCCTGCCCTCTGGAATTCTCTAACCCCGTCAGCTTCGGGAGTGTGCAACTGTGGGGGGACTTAAACAGGCTTTTAAAACCTTTTTGTGGTGTCAGGCCTTTCTGTGATGCATTTATATGGATCTGTTATTTTAATTTGTTGTTGTATTGGTTGTTTATGAAATTATGTTTTAATTCTTTGTACAGTGCCTTGATATTTTGAGAGGCGCTTGAAAATAAAGTTTAATATTAAGTTTATTATTATTATTTCTTAAAATACTTCCCCTGGTTGAGCAGGTGCAGAGAGTGTCTGCCAGTGAGCTGAAGACTGTTCCCAAGTAGTGTGTGTGCCCCCCCTGTCATGTGTGTACTACCTCCCTCCGGCAATGAGCACAGTGCTGCAGAGCTTGCTCCTTTTCAAACTGTCTGGTTAGCAAGCATTAAAGATCTAACAACCCAAGTCTAGCTAGTGGGACAGCACTGAAACTGAACGAGGAACACTGTTATCTCCACTGTGCATGTCTGTCTATGTCTCTCTGTCTCTCCACTACTGGAATTTTACTTGACAGCAGGAGGGCCCCCCCTGACGATGTCCGGTCCCTGTCTGCCAGTCACCAAGAGTGGGACCCCTGTGTGCAGTTGAGTTTCATTTGTGTGTCCCTATCTGTACCCTCCTTCTGTGCCAGGCAGCCCATGGCAATGGTTGCACAGTAGCCATCCTGACAGCGGTTGCTCTGTGCCACATGTGTTGGGATCAGTGCAAATATTTGTAAAGTAAACGGCTTCCAAGGGGGTGAGCTTCCTCGTCTTAGTCTTTAAGTAACTGTTTGCTGTCCTTTTGAATTATTAAACTTGAAATGGCAATGTGAATGCCGTTTTCTCAGTACCTAGTAATAGCCAAATAGAAACTGAGAGGTGGAATAAGTGATTGTGCTGGAAGAGCCAGACTTTGCTGTTCAGAAATAGAAAATAATCATGTTCAGGTGAGTAAAATGGAAAGCTCTACTTACAATTCTGTTTTGCAGGATTGTTTTTTTTTTGTCTTGTGGCAACAGAGTGAGTGTGTGAGAGAGAGAGAGGGGATGGAGGGAGGGAGAGAGAGAGAGAGAGAGAAAAAAGAGAGAGAGAGAGACACACACACACACACAACAGGACTGGGACACGGAATTCAAAGTTACTGCAATCTGCTGTGTCTGTTTGTGTCACTCTCTGTCTCACCATACAGTCACTGAACAGCACTATTCCATGTGTGGTGCAGTTTTGACAGTGAGTGAGAGACAGAGAGCAACACCGGAATGAGGAGGTACATGGGGAGAGAGTGGGAAGGCGAAATTAATGCACTGAATTTATTAGAAAAACTGACGATACCAGATGATTAAGGACCCCTCTTGTACATAAGGATCATTTCGGCAGCTGTAGGCTGTTGCTCCGCCCACCGCCACATCTGAGGCCATCAGTACACACCCTCATAGAGTATTAAACAATTAATTTAACACAAAAACAAAAGAACTGCCTGATTTTGAGTTTGTGTGATACTCGAATACTGACATTGAAATATGAAACAATATATAGAAAAATATAACAAAAACACAGTGCACATTACCACATAGAACCTGGGGTGGTGTGGGGGGTGGAGAGCCCCCACAGAAGAAAGAACAAACATGATATTGTATAAGCTTGACTAATAGCTATAATAACAAATGCAAATGTGCAAATTACCACATAGAACCTAGGGAGGTGTGGGGGGCAGAGTGCCCCTACAGAAGAAAGAACAAACAAATATTGTATCGTATATTATATACTGTGCGCCAGATCAGCAGGCGAAATGAGCTGAGGCAGAGAACAACGCTGAGAATGTGCCGCTGTAGAATACCGGCATTAAGCTGTAGTAAGATTCTGTATTTATACTGCTATTTTTGCTGATGTACAGAAAAACATAACAAAAACACAGTGCCGTGGTAAAAATATTGTTCAAATGCTGAAACTTAGATGCATAAGGGGTGTATGGGTGGCGGAGACCCCCAAATACAGAAAAATAAAACAGTGCAGTGGTACAACATATAAACGGTACTGTGCAAGTCTTTCTAGTTCAATGAATTTGTAAAGTTAGTGTTAGTTAATATGATAATAATATTTTTATTTATTTTGCGCCTTTCAATTGTCAAGGCACATTCCAGTAAAATACAAAAGATAAAAATACAAGAGTACAAAATACAGAAATACAGAAAGCAATATTATAAAAACACACAAAAGCAAATCTATGAGCAGTAAAACCATATGCCTTTTCCCACAGGAAGGATTTCAGAGCCTGTTTAAAACTCCCCATGGTCGTACACTCCCTGGTCCGAGGTAGAGAATTCAAAGGGAAGGGGCACTAAACATAAGCATGGGCCCCAGCAGATTTTAACGCGGCGTTGCCGGTGTGGTACAAATACTGTGTAAGTTGAAATAAAGTGCAATAAATAGACGTTCGTTAGCATGTTGTGGTTGGGCGTGTCATTGTATGCTAGTTTTCTGTGAGAGGGGGCATGTGCATGGTGTGGAAAAAGCCGTCACTACCGTAATGCCGTGAGTTTTTGATTTCATGCATGAGGGATTGCTTATTCATCCGGTATCGCCAAAAAGCTTTTCTGAGTTCAGTAGCTGGTCTGCCAAGATATTTAATCCCACTTAGTCCCCCCTCCCCTCTCTGTTGCTCCTTTCCTCACTCTCAAACAGGCTGGGGAAGGGTGATGATCAGAGCTGTGTGCAACACAGTAAAATCTTGCATTCACACATTCTGCACTCGACACCATGGAAGTCGTAGCATAAATTACACAGGAGGATGGAGCTGACATTAATTTTAGTATCAAGGAAATCACTAAGAAGATAAAATCATTGACATTAGGTTCCTCACCAGGGTTGGATGGTATAACCACAAATATGATTAAATTAATGCAAAACCACCTTATCCTCCCTATACAACTTATTTTTAATGAAAGTGTATCTACTGGAAATATACCAACAGACTGACTAAAAGACAATGTGACACCACTATTCAACAAAAGGAGAAAAAGGTAACATGGACAATTATAGACCTATTGATCTGACACCAGTGATATGTAAAATGATAGAGGGAATAATTAAAGATACAATAACAGCTCAATTAGAGATTCTGGACAACAATCAACATGTTTTTTTGTAAAAATATGTCCTGTACCACAAACCTTCTCTGTTTTTACAAACTAGCAAGCAAACGTCTTGATAGCAGAAATCCATGCTATGTTATTTTTTTTAGACTTTAAGAAGGTATTCGATTGTGTACCCCACTGGGCTTTAATACATAAATTACTGTATATTCTAAGAATATACAATCAAGGTTCATCAGCTGGATTCAAAGTTGGCTAACTGGTCGTTTGCAGCGCATAGTCATAGATGGTCATGTCTTCGACTGGAAACCTGTGTCTAGTGGAGTTCCCCAAGGATTTGTATTGGCCCTATTTATTTTTCAGATCTTTATAGCAGATTTATCAGATAACATTGAAAGTTGGATTATAAAATATGCAGATGACTGCAAAATCAATGGAATATGTAGTAATACCATGTAAATAAATACACTTCAAAATGACCTAGATACATTAACTGCATGGTCCAACAGATGGGGCCTATATTTTAATATCAACAAATGCAGCACAATGCATTTGGACCAAAAAGTCAAGAGCATACATATTTCCTCAATGGTCACCAACTAAATAAATAAATCCAAACCTGAAAAAGATCTGGGAGTCATAATATTTGATCATTTTGAATTTCACAATCAGATAACAGAAAATTTAACTAAAGCAAATAAAGTTTGGTGGTCGATCAGAAGAAATATAACATCTAAAGAAAAATAAATTATACTACCACTTCACAGAGCCTATGTACGTCCACTATTGGACTATGCAACATAATTGTGAACCCATATAAAAAAAAAAAAGATACAGCACATATTGAAAAAATACAAAGAAAAATAACAAAATATATATACAAGGTGCAAGAGACCTGAGCAATGAGAATAGGTTGAACCTTTTTGATTTCATGCCATTACAAAGTAGGAAAATGAGAAGAGATTTCACGTAGACTTGGGAAATAATTAACGACCAATACCTTATGGAGAACTCAGGTCTTGAGTTTAAACAAGTTAATATCAACACATGAGGGCACCCACTACAGTTGAGTAGAAAAAAAAATGGGCAAACTTTTTTCCCAAAGAGTAATAAGCCAATGGAACTCACTACCTACATTGGTAGTTTATTAGTGAATCTAAAGAAATATTTAAAAATAGATTAGAAAAATACATGGCAATAGAACATTCTTTAGTATATTATGGGTGAATGATAGGAGCTCTACATGGGCTTTGCCCTCTGCTCCTAAACCTTATCTTAATGAATGTGTGTGTGTGTATCCTGTAGACACAGAAGCACATACCACTCCTAGGGGAGGGGTGCATTGGAAGGGGCAGGAGAAATGCAGAGTCATGAATAACAAACCCTTGAAGTTACTGGCCCCAAGTGACTGACAGAGACACGCCACTTTGTTGATGGTGACAAAGCCCTCAGTGGCAAAGGTCGCTTTGTAGTACATGTGAACTTTTGCTGTCTTTTAGCCAATGTTGTCTCTTCACACAACGACTTTCTTGTTGAGGTCTGACTATCCAGAGAGGGGGAGGGCTGTCAATAAATATGCCATTTTACTGATGATAAAGCATTGCTATGCTGTAAAAGTGTTCATTGTTGCTCACTAATGCTCCTACCTGATTGTTCCCCAAGTGCTACCTCCCTCAGTCAGTTTTTTTATTTTTTATTTAGTTGTTTAACCGGGAGTAGCACACTAAGCTGAAAGCTTTTCTACAGGAGCGACCTGGGAGCACAGGGAAGTTAAGTGACTTGCTCAGGGTCACACAGTATGCAAGTGGAAGCTGTGGGATTCAAACCCAGGTCTGGTCTGCTGAATGTCACCAGATTTGCAGCTCAGAGCCTTAAACCACTGCGCTATACTACCTCCCCTAGTTTACTCTTCTTCAACAGTCATTCATTCTAGTACTTGTTTTTTAGTGCCCGCTGTCCACTACCGCGCATGCACGGTTATTTTTTTAAATATATACATGTTTATATTTCCCCTCCCAGCCACCTGACTGTCCCTCTCAGCACCCACCCCCTCCAGAAACATAACAGTGACACTGGGGGTGCCCAGACCCCCAGTGTCCGATCATAGATCCTCAGTCCATTTTTTATATTGTTTGTTTTACCCTGTAAAAAGAAAACCATCCATTGACGTCTTTTGTGTCTGTTTCTATCCCCCCACCTGACCCTCCAACTCAGCACCCAAGGCCCTGCACCCCCCCAAGCCCTTACTTACCCATCGGGGGTCCAAAGCCCTAATCCTCTCTGGACTGCAGACACATCTTCACTCTTCAAAGCCAGACCGTGAACTGAAGAAACAGGCATGCCTTTCAATATATTTCAATATATTTCGATGGTGTTTTGAACTTAGTGGCATAACTTGTTTGTTTACCCCTAATATGGCTGTTCCTAGTGTCTATTCTGTTAAAACACCAAGGACCCTGAAGTGCACGTTCTCAGTGCCACTACTGTTGCTGCTTCTAATATCCTCACTTCTTAATGCCTACCCAAGTACAGCCATTTTCAGTGACAATTTGGGACTTCAGGAAGAACAGCAGCAATATTTTTAAAAGCTGCTCAACTAACTCTGATTGTTTTTGAGGTGCCATCCAGTTCCATAAGGCTAGAGTACTGTAGAGTAGGCTAATTGTGGTCCATTTATTTTCGCTATATTCACTATTTTAAAATACCAGTGAATTCAAGCAGACAAAGCGATTATAACATGAAAAGATACCTCTATACATCACACAATAAAAGCAGTCAAGGAGCTGCTAAGATCCCTTAATTAGTGCCATTCGTGCCATTACCGCACAACCAAAAAACAAAGAACATTGCAGACGGCTTTGTGTTTTTTAATTACCTGCTATCACCCTCGATTATTCTTGATCACCTGCTACAAGCTGTATACTGCTGCAACACGATGGCAGTTTAAACTTTGCTACTACGGGGAGAGGGGCGGGCAGGAGTAAGGTGAACACATGCAGAGGCATACATAGGCATACAGTACTGTATTTTAATTATCAGAATAACATTTCTTCAAGCAAAAAATAAAACAAACGTAGTAAGGTAACCAAAAATCATTCGAAGAAACCAAATCAAAAAAGCTGTCGTAGCACAGTCCTATTTCTCCTCGTCTTGCTCAGTGTGTGTCGGCATGCTCTGTAAAACATAAGGAAGTAGTTACCATTACAATTGGAAAGCCAGAAAGAGGCTAACTGAAAAACTGTACATTACTGAGCACTGTTCTGTTTAAAAATAAAATAAAAAAAAAAAACATACCAGATTCAGACAGTTATGGTGTGCATCTAGAATTCCAGCTTGTCTTAAATCTTGCACAGTGTCATTGCATCTGGCTTTTAACGTGTCAATGCTTGCCTGCAGTCATTGAGAGTGGTTCTCCTTTAATGTAAGGAATTTAAAATCAATATTCAGGTCATTGGAAAATCCGCAATTGATATTTTAACACACCAGCCAAACTGGCTAAAATTTACCCAGCCCAGGGAGGGGCCTGTTGGAGGCTATGCAGGGAACAGATGGCTGACCAAGTGCATGTATTCTGGGATTGTATTAAACAGATGTTTTGGACTGGAAATAGCAAAGGCCCTATCAGAGATAATGGGTCCAGAACCTATAATCACCCCGGAATTGGTTCTAATATCAGTCCCTTCAGACGGATACAAAGTTCAGAAAGGTTCACTTCTATTTACTTTCTTATTAGTGGCTAAGAAGGTGATCACCCGCTTATGGCGACTACCTAGAACTCCTACATAGAGGAGTGGCATAATATGATGGTAGAGCATTATTTTCTGGAATGTATAATTGCTGGAGCAATGGGCAAAGCTTCACAGTTTGAAGTTAGGTGGAGGGAGTGGGTGTTTTACAACTCAGCTCGAGACCCAACATTTATTCCATGAGGTGGGTATCACTTTATAGTGAATACTGGGTGAGAAGAACTTGAGATAATCAAATCAAATCAAAATTTATTTATAGTGCGCTTTTCAACATATCAAAGCGCAAGTACAAAACAGCATCTTACATAATAAATAATTACATAAAAACAATAAAAAGCAGCAGTAAACCTATCCAATGCTAATTCAAATAAATAGCTCTTCAGGGACACCTTAAATGATTCTGTGGACAGGCACTCTCTAATCTGACGAGGTAAAGAATTCCACAGGGTTGGGGCCATAAAAGAAAAAGCTCTGGCCCCAGATGACTGAAGACGAACCCTGGGAATCTCTAGCAATCCCTCGTCAGTGGAGCGGAGTGGGCGGAGAGGGCGGTAGGGTCGAAGGAGATCTTCCAAGTAGCCCTGTCCCTGACCATGTAGGGTCTTATAGGTCAGCAATGCAACCTTGAAGGTGATTCTCCGCTGCACTGGCAGCCAGTGCAGTTCGCGCAGCACAGGAGTGATATGGCAAGTTCTTGGTAGCCCAGTCAACAACCTGGCTGCAGCGTTCTGCACCAGCTGCAGGCAACGGAGATCCACCCCCGGCAACCCTAGATATAGAGCATTACAGTAATCAAGATGCAAAGAAACAAAGGCGTGGACCAACACAGGAAGGTCATCATGTGGAACAAGGTGTTTTATCCGGGCGATATTCCTCAGATGGTAAAAGGAAGACTTGACAGCGGTGGATACCTGTGTCTTCAACGTTAACTCGCTGTCAAGAATTACACCCAGATTCCGCACCTGTTCAGAAGGTCTCAAATGGTTACCCCCTAACACAAGGCCAGAGGGAGACCCAGGAGTCAACTTCTCTACACGATGACCCGGGTCCACAACCAACACCTCAGGCTTATCCAGATTTAATTTCAACCAGTTAGCACTCATCCAGTTCTGAATCTCAGTGAGGCAGTTATTAAAGACCGATAATGCGTCATTCTGTTCAGGTACAAAGGACATATAGAGCTGAGTATCATCTGCAAAGCAGTGAAAACTCAGCCCATAACACCTTATAATATCTCCCAATGGCAGCATATACACTGTGAACAACATGGGGGAAAGCACAGAACCCTGTGGCACCCCACAGGACAGAGCAAAGGGAGCAGAGGAAAAAATTCCTGAGACTACCCTCTGACTTCTGCCTGTGAGGAAAGAGTGAAACCATCTGAGGACTGTCCCTGACAGTCCACAGAGCAGCCGCAGGCAATCTAGCAACATCCCATGGTCCACGGTGTCAAATGCTGCAGAGAGATCAAGGAGGACCAAGACCGAACGGCTCCTCTGATCTCTCGCTATTAGGAGATCATTAAGTACCCAAACCAACGCCATCTCGGTAGTATGCCTCTTCCTGAAACCGGACTGGAGAGGATCATAGACCTCATGGGTGGTAAGATAGTCATCGAGCTGCAACGTGACTACTTTCTCAATAACTTTGCCTAAAAAGGGCAGGTTAGAGATCGGTCTGTAGTTAGCGAGGCAGTCTGGGTCAAGGGAAGACTTCTTTAAAAGGGGTGTCACGATAAACTCTTTCAAAGACTCTGGAAACACCCCTTGGTCCAAAGATCACCAGACTATCTCAGCAAGGACTGGTCCGATCACATCCATGCACCCCACAAGGAGGCACGTGGGACCAGGATCCAAACTACAGAAAGTCGGTCGCAAGCCCTGGACAGTCTTCATGATATCCATGATTGCTGGCTGGTCAAAATCTGTCCAGGCAGACTGAGGGCTTGTAACCTCACATCGGTCACTGCCACGCTCATTATAACGCATACCGCGGATCTCCGACCTGATCAATGACACCTTATCCTCAAAGAACCAAGCAAACTCATCACACTTTATTTGTGAAAAGGCTCTCCGACCCCACAGACAGGCTGAATTGCACAGTCTGTCCACAGTCCGGAAAAGCTGAGCTGGTCAATTTCTTGATGCCTTCTTACGGGAGATTTCTGATTGATATTCCACATAATGGGCCATCACTCTAAGTCTGTCACCTTCCAGGCCAGATTTCCACCAACAGCGTTCCAATCTTTGCCCCATTCTCCTCAACTCCCTCAATGTCCCATCAAACCAGGGGCATCAAGGGCGAAGGGAGAGGGGGCGAACACGGACAGGTGCTATGGAATCCAGTGCCCTCAGCACCATATTATTATAGTGCACCACTAAGGCATCTGGTTCCATGCACTCCATAGGCCAATTTGATAGGTCCAGCACCGCCATCAGACCCTCAGAGGTAACTCCCCTCAAAGGGCGGTACTGGACCATCTCCAAAGGGGTAGGTCTCGCAAGGGGGGTCGTGAAATTGAGTCTTATGGAGTGATGGTCAGACCACCCAACTGGTTCCACCACCAGTTCCGTGATCTCCATCCCCAGGGCAAACACCAGATCCAGAGAGTGACCCTGAATATGGATAGCAGCGGTAACAATCTGTGTGAAGCCCAACAAAATCATTAATTGGAGGAAGTTTTGACCAAAATGCTACAGTTTATCGTCGACCCATGCATTGAAGTCCCCCAGGACCAACCACCTGGAAGGCTCCAACACCAGGTCAACAATGAAGTCTGCAACTTCCTGCAGAAAAATTTTCTCATCACTGGGTGGACGGTAGACTAGTAAAATTCTGCTGCCCACACCTGCTCTTATGATACACTCAAAGAATCTAGAGGCCACCACTGGAACCTCCACAAGACCCAATTCCAATTTAAAACAAATAGCGACCCCCCACCCCTTCGATCCAACCTCGGGCGATGTATTACCGAGTACCCAGCTGGAACGGCTGATTCCAATATGGGACCAGCATTCTCGTCCAGCCAGGTCTTGGTAATGCAAGCCAGGTCAGATGACTCAACAAGATTAGCACTAATTCCTGTCGTGTTTTTTATTGACCTGGCATTGCATAACACCACCCGGGTTGGATGAAAGGCCTTGGAGGAGCGGGCCACTTGCCCACTCTCAGTGGAACCCTTGGGTATGGGAACCAGGCATCGCACTCCCCTATCCTGGACCCATTTCACCCCAGGGTGTCTCCTAGACCCCATGACCCTTATCCACCCACTCCGCTCCCCCCCTCTAGCAGCCGAATAATGATGGGAGGTGGGGGCCCCAACTGCCAATAAAGAAAGTACTTAGGATTTTAATACTTGCAATAACAGAATTCCTCTGTTCAAGTCTTACATGCTCATGTAACCAATTGTCCTCTATAAATGATCTTTTCTGTATAGTATGTACTGTAGTGGATGTAAAAAGACAATGCTCTTGTTCCTGTATCCCATATACTGTATGTGAAAATAACAGTACCTCAAGAAAAATAAATTAAAAAACAAAAAAATATATTCAGGTTGTCAGTCCCTGCTGCATGTTTATCAGACACAAGACCTGCACACTGTGAGGTAAAGTTGCTTTTCATCAGGTTCTTGAAAATTTTATTTACGGACACATCAAGGAGTTGTAGGGCATCCATGCAGGAGTTTGGAACATACACAGGGATAGCATTGCACTCCTCCAGTTTCTGTAGCTCAGATTCAGTTGAATGTGCTTGATAGAGGTCCAGTATGGGTAGTGTATCCTGTTCTGTGGGTAGTCCGAGCTTGTGGTTTACGTCCAGAAAGTGTGGTACAATGATTTTGTCAATAAAATCAATAGTTGTGCCCTCATTTGTGAGCCATGAGGTTGGAAATTTGTGAATAGAGTTACAAGCTGCCATTTTCCCCTTGTCGATAACCTGAGGAGGGAGCATGTCTCCTGAAAGTGTGAATGCCAGTACAGCAGAAACTTGCCTCTTATCTCCCAGACCTGTTGATGAGACTTGTTTAGACCCTGTGGCTTCCACTGTCCACTTTGAGACAGGTATTTGAGGACCGGGGGGATACTGAGGGCTGGAGGGATACTGGGATGCACAGGGAAAGGCATCACCAGTAGAAAACAGGAAGTTATTATCCCTCTGTACAGATAGTTGGTGAGATCCCATCTGGAGTACTGTGTGCAGTTCTGGAGACCCAATCTCTGCAAAGACATAGACAGGATGGAGGCTGTCCAGAGGAGGCAACTAAAATGGTGCCGGGTCTGCACCGGAAGACATATGAAGAGAGACTTAAGGAGCTGAATTTGTACAGCCTCGAGGAAAGGAGGGAGAGGGGGGACATGATAGAAACGTTCAGGTACCTCAAAGGAATCAACAAAGTCCAAGAGGGTAGCATCTTTCAAAAAAAAGAGGTGTGCAAGAACAAGGGGGCACAATTTGAAGATAGAAGGGGGGCGGCTCAGAGGTAATTTAACAAAGTATTTTTTCACAGAGAGGGTTGTGGATGCATGGAACGGCCTTCCGGAGGAGGTTGTGGAGTCAAAAACAGTGGTGTAATTCAAGCATGCATGGGACAGTCATAAGGCAATTCTAGGGGATGGGGGTAGGAAGAAGTAGGCTGCTGGTTAACTAGGATCTGCAGCTTATCCATCAGGTAGGGAAATGGGCAGACTGGGTGGGCCAAGCAGTCCTTATCTGCCGTCAAAATCTATGTTTCTATATGTTTCTATGTACCATGTTGATGCCTGTCTTGTCCATATTTATTACTAGCTCAGGTGAGATACATTCTTGGGCACAAGCTACTGAAATCCTTTTTAAGAAGGCTAATTTTAGATATAGTAAATCTGGCGGGACCTTATGTGCCACTTTGGTGCCCTTGCACTTACTGAAACCCATCCTGTGCAGGCACTCCATGCCCACTTACTAGTCAGTTGAAGACGTCCACCATTCTCAACCAGTACATGTGGAGTGTTTGCTTTGACTATGCCCACTGCCACTGCATGATTTATGTGGCCATTTACCACCGCACCTTCGACTCTGAGAGAGTGCACAATTTTTTTTCAATTGCTCCTCAAGATCCTCCCTTAAGTGTGTAGGTCGCCCATGGGGTTTTCTTGGCAGAAGGGGAGAGAGAGTGTTGTGGGGCCATGAGTTTTTTTGACTGCATTCAGATAGTCTAGTTTAAATGTTCTCACTGTGCTCTTGTTCACCACAACACCAGAGTTTGCCAGGTGAAACTGCACAGCTGACATGACACATTGCTCGGAGGCATACTTGCCAAATTGGAAGTGAACTTCTGGGGAACAGCAGGCCTAGGTTGATGGTCTGTTCCATTTAGCTGGTGGTGGAGCTGAGGCAGCTAGCTCTTTTACAACTGAAGCAGCTACATGCTGCTCTATGCCAGAGCTACCTGCCAATTCATCACCATCTATGATGCTGGTATCAAGGGGATACTTCCTCTTCTACTGGGACGACTTTAGCCATTTCATAACAGACACGATGTTGAGCGAGCCTTTTTTTAAGACACATGCAGACTCAAACAGGCTCATACCAAACACTGCAACTGACTGACCGATGGACTACCAGTATTTTTAACAACATGGAATGCAGGAAATGTCAGTAAGACAGTCAGATACTGGATCACAGAATTAGTTAATTGATTGCAGCTAACATCCTGACAGTGTGGGTAGTGCATCCCTGGTAGTACATACAGTGGGACCGTATTTTATGGTACTGCTGATGTGCTAATACCAGTCGATGCGAATATGCGGTAACAATAGCAGTTGAGAATTCTGTCTACCACAATTTTTGTATTATTTATACAGTAATTCCTAATTCAAACATGAAAAAAATGCCTTACGAAGTGACAGCAGCATGTGATCTTTCACACATTTCCCCAAGATTTCGGATCCCGTAATTTGGCAGAATATAGTCATGTAAGTCCATGTTTTTGTGCCATAGATGATTTGTATTGTCATGCATCACCGACAATTCTACTGATGACATTTGAGAATCATTTTATTATAGTATACATATAGTTCAATGGTGTTTTGAACTTGGTGGAATAACTTGTTTGTTTACCCCGAATATGGCTGTTCCTAGCATCTATTCTGTCACACACCAGTGACCCCGAAGTGCATGTTTTCAGTGCTACTACTGTTGCTGCTTCTAACATCCTCACTGCTTAATGCCTACCCAAGTACAACAACTTTCAGTGACAATTTCAAACTTCAGGAAGAACAGCGGCAATATTTTTAAAAGCTGCTCAGCTCACTCCGACTGTTTTTGAGGTGCCATCCAGTCCCAAAAGGCTAGAGTAGTTCCTAATTCATCCATGAACCTAAAACACAATGCCTTACAAAGTGACAGCAGCATGCAATCTTTTGCACTTTTTTCCCCAACATTTCAGATCCCGTAATATGGCAGAATATAGTCATGTAAACCCATGTTTTCGTTCCACAGATGGTTTATACTGTATTGCCGTACATCACTGATAAATTTACTGACAACAGTTGAGAATACTTTTATTATAGTATACAGGTATTGGCTTGCACTGGATTGGATGCCACTGTTTGCACCACACTGCTTTCTTCCTCAGTCCTCACCTCTGTCTGTAAACCCCAGATACAGAACCCCAGCTCAGTGAAATGAGATATTGCATCTCAGGTGGCCTACATTGGGAAAATAAACTACAAAAATTGGTAAAATCAGGATCCCACAGGAAATGAGATATTGCAACTCAGATGGCCTATCATGGATAAATATTGCACATTGTAAAAATTGGTAAACAAACACAGTCCCACTGAAAATGAGATATTGCATCTCAGCTGGGCAGTCCTGGGTAAATACAGTGTACACATGTGTAAAGCAAGACCCCACTACAGCAGAAACTCACTGAAAATGAGATATTACATCTCAGCTGCTCTATCTAGACAAAATACATTGTAAAAACAGGACCCTACTGAAAATGAGGTATTATACTGCCTTTCAGCTGCACTATGCTGAGTAAATACAGTATAACAACGTGTAAGGCAGGACCCAATTGAAAAATAACATATTGCATCTTAGCTGGGCTATCCTGGGTAGTGATATTGTACAAATGTGTAAAAGCAGAGCCCCACTGTAAAGAAGATGTTGCATCTAAACTGGTCTATCCAGGGAAAATACATTGTAAAAACAGGACCCCACTGAAAATGAGATATTGTCTCTCAGCTGGGCTATCCTGGGTAAATACAGTATAAGATTGTGTAAGCCAAGGCCACACTAAAAATGACATATTGCATCTCAGATAGGCTATCCAGGGTAAATACATTGTACAAATGTGTAAAAACAAGACACTACAGCAGAGCTCACTGTAAACGAGATGTTGTATCTAGGCTGATCTGTCCAGAGAAAATACATTACAAACGCAGGACTGCACTGAAAATGAGATATTGCCTCTCAGTTGAGCTACCTGGGTAATACATTGTAAAAAACTGGTAACAGTCAGACCCGATGAAAATGAGCCATTGTATCTTTGGTTTACTTTGCTTGGTAAATTGTTGTAAAACTGAGTGAAAGCAGGACCACACTAGAAATGAGATCTTGCATATTATCTGTGCTATCCTGAGTAAATGCAATGCCAAAATGTGTACAAGCAGCACCCCACAAAAATGTGATATTCCTTTTCAGCTGGCCTATGCTGCGTACATACTTTGAAAATGTGGATAAAAGTAGGGCCCCCATAGAAAATAAAATACTGAATAATGAAATCTCAGCAGGTCTATCATCAATAAATACATTGTAATATATGGATTGTTAAAATAATACCCCCCAAAAACATATAAAAAAATCCCTGTAATACACTGCTCTCTTTCCCATAATACTACCCTTCCTCAAGTGATAATAGTATTGTTCACTGCTGATAATACTATCGTTTGTGCTGATAATACTATCGTTTCAGCTTCAAACGATACTATTATCACTGAAACTCCACAGCGCATGCGCCAGTGTCCCTGCCACACAACACAGTTGCCATAGTGCCACATTCCAGTTTGTGCACACAATGTAACAATGTGCAATGCCATTGTCAGACTTTCTGAGTAGGCGGGCAAACCAAATGGAAAAACGTGGCGGACGTTTACTCTCGCTTAGTGAGAACAACTCGAGTTACGGCCAGTTCATTTTTTCATTTTTATTTCCTCACAAAATCGAATTACCTGCCAAACAAAGAAAGAAACGAAATGGTAGGACTACCAAATTTAACTAAAACCTTTCATCACAAATGTGGGTAGGGCACAACTTCAATACTGTGGGTGGTCGGCCGAGAGCGACCACATCTTTAGTGTAACAGGGGGCCAGCCCAGTTCACAGAATTTAGAAAACCAGCACATTTTTCGAATCGGATCCATATATTACAAAAAATAAAAAATAGGTTACAGTAAATTACTTGGCTGAAATTCCATCTCGAGGTTCTGGGGACATAGAAACCTCTCGAGCTTCGCTCCCCCTGGTATCTTCTGCCACCCATCAGGGGAAGGGTTCTCAGGCAAAAGCTCACAGGCTTCAATGGGGGTGGGGTGTTGTCACCTGTGCTCTGTTCACAATTTTTTGTTGAGTCTGGCAATTTTTGGGCAGTTTGATAACAAGCTCCAAAAGTCCCATAACCCACTGTTCTGATGGGAGTGTTAGGCATTTTAAGACTGAAGTTAGGCATTTGAAGACTTGAGTTCCTTTTAAGCTTAAAATCTGGAAAAACGGGGATCCAGATGACCTGTCTCCCCTTTTGTTTTGGATTTCTGCTTTTTAGATTGTAGAACCCCTTATCCATCTTTTCATCTGGTCCCTTTCAATGAGAGTTTCTGTCCAGCGATTGGAAACCTGCCCTCAGCAACCCAATATTCAAAGGGGGTGACCCAGGTAATATGCTCAGGAGGTGGGGTCCTAAAAAGGCCATGTTGAAAATGCTGGGGAAAAATATTTAAACATTTCCAAGTTATCAGTACAAGTTCAAAATACACTGAAACATAGAATCTGACGGCAGATAAGGACCGTTTGGCCCACCTAGTCTGCCCATTTCCCTATCTAATGGATAAGCTGCAGATCCTAGTTAACCAACAGCCTACTTCCTCCTATGTATTAATGTGTTTACCTGATTTCCTCAGTTCCTGGTCCATCATTGACGAGTAAAGACATGTCTCCAGTTCAGAGAGGATTATGGTTTTGGACCCCCGGTAGGTAAGTAAGGGGTGGGAGGAGGTGGTCAGGTGGGGGGAGGCAGCAACAGACATCAATGGACACAGAAACATAGAAACATAGAATTTGACGGCAGATAATGACCACTTGGCCCACCCAGTCTGCTCATTTCCCTACCTAATGGATAGGCTGCAGATCTTAGTTAACCAACAGTCTACTTCCTCCTACCCCTAACCCTTATGTCTGTCCCATGCATTCTTGAATTCCCCCCCTGTTTTTGAATCTACAACCTCCTGGAAGGCTGCTCCATGCATCCACTACCCTCTCTGTGAAAAATACTTCCTCACATTACCTCTGAGCTGTCCCCTTCTATCTTCAAATTCTGCCCCTTGTTCTTGCACATCTCTTTTCTGAAAGATGCTACCCTCTTGGACTTTGTTGATTCCCTTGAGGTACTTGAAAGTTTCTATCATGTCCCTCTGTCCCTCCTTTCCTCAAGGGTATACATATTAAGCTCCTTAAGTCTTTCTTCATATGTCTTCTGGTGCAGACCCTGCATCATTTTAGTTGCCCTCCTCTGGACTGCCTCCATCCTGTCTATGTCCTTGCGGAGATTGTGTCTCCAGAACTGCATGCAGTACTCCAGATGGGGTCTCACCAGCTGTCTGTACAGAGGGATAACAACCTACTGTTTTCTACTGGTGATGCCTCTTCCTATACATCCAAGTATCCACCCAGCCCTCCTTACTGCTCTCTCACATTGCAGGCCCACCTTTAGGTCATCTGATTTCATTACTTTCAGGTCCCTTTCCATTTTTGTTGTTGCTAGTATCTCACCCCCATAGTGTAATCTTCCCCTGGGTTTTTGTTTCCCAGGTGCACTACTTTGCACTTCTTAGCACAGAATCTAAGCTGTCATACATTTGACCATTCCTCCAACTTTGCCAGGTCCCTTCTCATCCTTTCCACCCCACCTTGTGTATCAACCCTGTTGCAGATCTTTGTGTCATCTGCAAAGAGACATACTTTTCCTTCCAGTCCCTCTGCAATGTCACTTATAAAGACATTGAAGAGGACCGGTCCTAGAACTGAACCCTGCGGTACCCCACTAGTAACCCCCTTTCTTCAGAGTGGACTTCATTTACTATTACCCTCTGTGTCCTGTTCTTCAGCCAATTTTTTACCCAGGCTACCATCTTGGGACCCACTCCCAGGCTGGTTAACTTGTATATTAATCTTTTGTGTGGGACTGTGTCAAATGCCTTGCTAAAGTCTAGGTAGGCCATGTCCACAGCCCCTCCCTGATCTACTACTTTGGTCACCCAGTCAAAGAAATCTATTAGATTTGTCTGACATGATCTACCAGTTGTGAACCCATGCTTCCTTGGGTCATATGCCCCTCTGGCCTCTAGGTAATCAACAATTCTCTCCTTCAGAAGTGATTCCATCATTTTCCCTATCACTGAGGTCAAACTAACAGGTCTATAGTTTTCTGCCTCTGCCCTGCTTCCACTTTTGTGAAGCGGAATCACATCTGCCCTCCTCCAGTTCTCAGGTACCACCCCATCCTCCCATGATTTGTTAAAAAGGGTAGTCAGTGATTTCACTAGTTCTACCCTTAGTTCTTTTAGAATTCTGGGATGAATCCCATCAGGCCCCATTGCTTTGTCCACCTTCAGTTTTAAGAGTTCTTTCAGAACTCTTTCTTCTGTGAATGGGCTGGTATCAACCCCCCTATCCAGAGTGTTTCTGTTGTTTGGTTTAGGTACCTCCCCTTCTTCACTTGTGAATACTGAGCAAAAATATTTGTTTAGTATCTCTGTCTTTTCACAGTCACCCTCTTCCCACCCCCTCCCCTTTTTTAAGCCTTACTATCATTCCCTTGGTCTTCCTTCACTCCCTGATGTACCTATAAAAGATTTTATCTCCCTTCTTAACTGAGTTGGCTATCTTTTCCTCGGTTTGGGCCTTTGCTGTTTTGACTGCCTTCCCTGCTTCCTTCTGCTTTAACTGATACAGTTCTCTGTCCTGCTCCATCTGTGATTCCTTGTACTTCCTAAATGCTATAATTTTCTCCCTAACCTTCCCTGCCACCTCCTTTGAGAACCATGGTGTTTTTTCCTATCATTTTGTTTTGTTTATTTGCTTCACACAAAGGCTTGTTGCCTTAGTGATGGCAGTTTTGATTATTCCCCATTGTTCTTCTGCCCCTACTTCCTGCCCATTTGCTAGTGCATTCCTTAGGCACTCACCCGTTTTGGTAAAGTCAGACCTCCTAAAGTCCAGGACCTTTGCCTTTGTATGGCTTGACTCTACTGCTGTATTTATCGTGAACCATACTGTTCAATGGTCACTAGTTCCCAGATGGCTACCCACTTCTACATCTGTGATCCTCTCTCCATCTCCATTTGAGAGTACCAGGTCTAAGACTGCTCCCTTCCAAGTGGGTTCCAGTACTAGTTGTCTAAGGCGTGCCCCCTGTAGGGCATCTAGAATAACCCCACTCTTAGAAGTGGCTGCAGAAAATGCACTCCAGTTAATATCTGGCATATTCAGATCCCTAATCAACAATATCTCCGCATTTTCTGCCATTCAAAGGATACTTTCTATCATTTCCTTGTCCATTTCCTCCCCCTGAGATGGGGGTCTATATACAACCCCTGTGCGAATTTTGGTGCCTTTGCCTGTCTCCAAGTTGACCCACAGTGCTTTCTCTCCTCCTGTTTACCTTTTTGTTCTTTTTGCTTTGATTCCCTCCCTTATATAGAGAGCTACTCCTCCTCCTCCTCCTCTTTTACCCTCCCTGTCCCTCCTGTAGATAGTGTATCCTGGTATGTTTACATCCCAGTCATGGTTCTGTGTGTACCATGTTTCTGTGATTGCCACAATATCCAGATGTTCCTCTTCCATCAAGGTCACTAGTTCAGGAAGCTTGTTACCCAGACTACGGGCATTGGTATTCATTGCTCTCCATTGTTTGATGGCTTTTCCTCTGGTAGGCCCATCTCTGCCCTTACTGACTTTGCTTTCTCCATTTACCCCAGTCCTGCTCCCTACTGAACTTTCTGCCTTGGTCATTACCTCATTTAGTACCCAGTTTTGAAGGGGGAGGCTGGGAATTCCCTGCTGCTTATCAGTGCCTCCCCCCTTGGCTAGTTTAAAAGCTTGCCAATGAAGCAATTAAACCGATCACTGAGGAGACTGGTTCCTTTCCTCGACAGATGCAGACAATTGTGCCAGTATAGGTGGGTATCCCTCCAGGTGGAACTCCAGTCCCCAACCCCATGATCAGTTTTCTTTTTTACAGGGTATGAAAAAAAAGAAAAAAAAAAGACAACAAAAGATGGTTTTCTTTATTTGAAGTGTTTGAAAGGTGAGCAAGAAGTGACGGGGAAATGGACAAATTGGTTGGCAGTGGGTGGGAGTTGCTTTTCATGGACAGGGCACCAGGGGACAACCAGGAGGTGGGTGGGATACTTGGAATTTGATGGAGTTGCTTTTCACTGACGGGGCACTGGGAAACAATTGGGAGGAGGGCAGGATATTTGGCAGTGGGAGGTAGTTGCTCTTCCATGATGGTGCATGGGGTAAAATTGGGAGGTGGGCAGGATACTTGGCAGTAGGAGGGAGTTGTTCTGCATGGCTCTGCTTATGGTGGTGGGGGGGGTGGAAGCTTGGAGCTGATCATGACACCGCTCAGCTGCTTGCTGGGTAGCTTTATGCAGATGAAAGCATTGAGGCAGTCTCTCATAGGAGCTTTTTGTTCCTTTCAACTACAATAAGTTTCTGCCCCACAAGCAGTGACCAGTGTCACTCATGATCAGCCTGGCTGTTCATTGAACTGTCACTGTCAAGTCCATTGCAACTTGAGCTGCATTGGACCCAACAGCGACACACCTCTGAAATGCCATTCCTCATAGCAAAATGTTTGCTACGCACGCATGTGCATGCTAACATAACAATACACATCTTTCCAAATGGCGCTTCATCATGATCCTTTTGTGCTGAACAGCACTTTAGCTCCAGACCATTTCCATCTATTACTGTTTTACTAAGAAGTTATCTTTACTTGTTGCCATGTGCCAGGTTTGTGCAGTATGATGATGGCACAGTTTGCTTTAATGAACACATGACAGGTTTTGCAAAACTTTAAAAAACATATTTGCATGCAACTGTACTTAAATTTCTCATTTATTCTGTATTTACTGCCTCACCCTGTTTCTTAATTACTGTGGACTACTGCTTGACAACAGGATCCTTATCCCTCCAACTTTATCTACTCCTGCTGCCTGTCTGGACATGGTGCCAGAATCCTCTGTTTATGAGTCACAGTGGGTTGCCATGGAAACTATTAATATCTCACAAGTAGTAGATTATGACATCACGTGGACCTAAGCAGCAGGAACAGATCTAGTCTAAATGACAAGGAATTCTGTCCAGTCACGTGACCCCAGCCCTGTGTGATCTGTACTGGCTGCCAGTGAGGTGGAGAATTACCTTCAAGGTGGGTTTTCTCACTTACAAAGCCCTGTACTAACTGGGCCCAGGCTACCTGAGTAACCCCCTGACTCCTCACTGCTCTCAGCGCTCTCTCCACTCCTCCTCCAAGGACCTCTTAGCAGTTCCCAGGGCCCAGCTTAAAACATCAGGACACGGTTTTCAATTGAGGCGGCAGGACCGGCCCTGTGGAACTCGCGTCTTAGGTCATTGAGAGAGGTCCTCTTGTTGGAGACCTTTAAGCGGGGCCTGAAGGCACATCTTTTTAGAGAGGTTTTTAGGATCCATCAATTACCCAAGAATAGCTACCCTAACTGTTTTTAGTTTGTTATACCGTCTTGTTATTTTACTGTCAATTCTTGTATTTGTAACGTACCTGAGCTTCAGGAATAAGGTGTTCCAATAAATAGATTCTTACTTAGTTCTTTCTTTCCATACAAATGTCCTTAGTAATAAAGAATAATGTGAAGATAAAAAGAAGGAGATACAGGAAATGGAACTAGAATTATACATAATTTCCACTGGTATCACACAGTCCCTTTACCTGCCTTGCATGCTACTGCAATGAATTAATAAATGAATAAAACAGAGAGGAATGATAAGTGTGGGTGGCTGCACATGATTTGGGAGATCTTGCAGCTTTGTAACTGTGGCTGTGAGTAGGTTAAGTTGAGAGAGGGGGGGGAAGGACTGGACTTTAATACTGAGCTAATTATGCATTCCGGATCTGGAGATACAGTATGGACAGGTTACTGCACAGCTGTATCAAACCACTCTCTTGCTGCATTCTGGGGTGTCGTTACAAACTGGTATGAGAGACAGATGAAATCCACACACATATCCTATAGTATACCTGGTGGGCAACAGAGCGTCACCACATGTTTTTATAAGGAGAACATGTCTCAACAAGGAGCTAGTCCAAAGGCCTCCACAAGTATTTTATTGGTCCTGAGAACTCAGAACCCTATTTTTCTTGATATATAGGAAGTAACATTTGGGTATGAAAATCCCTATTTAGTTTGTTAGTTGTTCCTTGGTGTCCTACTGTAGTTTTGCTTAAGAACTATGGATCCTTTGTGACTCTTGTGTTACCTTTCTTTTTTATAGGTACCGACCCATCCAGGATCTGGCTTCTCCAGAGGACCCCTTCCCTGGACCCGAAAGTACTAACAATTGGGTTTCCATGTTATTTGGGGAGGGTAAATAGAAAACAAAGGTTTGGCTCAAACACCCCCACCTACAGCACTTTCTTTACTTCCAGCCCCCCCCCCATGTAAACACCATCAGCGCTTGTTCTGAAAAAGGCATGACAAGGCACTGTGTCTACTCCCACCCCGCCCTCACAACAAACAATGGTACCACCACTCTGCAACAGCCTGCTTTGGGGAACTTTAAGAGGGATGTGATGAAGTACTACTTCACTGAAAGAGTGGTGGGCACCTGGAACAGAATTCCAGCAGACGTGGTGGAGGTGAAAACAGTAAGGGATTTCAAGCATGCATGGGATTGATATAGGGGAATATTAGTAAATAGGCAGGGAGGAGGGAGGAAGGGGTGCTTGAAACTAGTTAGCATCTGTGGCGACAGACTAGGCAGGGACCATCTGGCCAGGTTGGGTGGGCAAATCAGTCCTTTTCTGCTGACAAATTCTGTTTCTATGTCTTGGCCTGCCAACCCCCCGGCCCCACTACTAAACCTGAGAATTTCCCACTTAAACAAATTAGGCAAACATTGCTGACATCAGCCAGCTCTTGGTTTCTTCTTCTTGTCTCATTATACGAATATCGGACATATACCATGTCTCTGTAACAATATGCTGGATATTCTACATGTGCCTCTCTCCTCTCCCAACTTCCAGAGAGGTTGACTGAAGCACAGGGGGTGAAGCCAACAGAGACAGTGCCAACAGACCAATCAGCACTCTCAAATGGGTGTCCGTGATTACCTCTGGAGATCATAGTAGTTTCCTCAGCAATGTGTTCTACGTACTACATAGTCTAGTGTTTTCAGACTCCATGCACACCATGCTCAGCATATGTCTTCTACCTTTTCTCATTCACAAATGTTTTGCATGACTTAATTATGCTACTTTGTTACTGATGTTACAATTTCTCTATGTAACTAAGTTTGGGTTACCCATGAAAATGGGACTTCACTGCCAGTGGCCCTACCTGGTTACCAAAAACCAATAAATAAATATTCAAAGATCCAGGTTTGCTGCTGCAGAAAGTGTGCTCCTGGAGCTAGTTAGTGCTTCAGGCAAGTGACAAGTATATTGGAACTTGCAGGAAGCACATGGGGAGCCCTAAAAGGCATGTTCCGATACACCCAGTTAAGAATGTAGGCACTAACTTGTTTGCTGCTGCAAACCAGAATCCCCTACTGGCCAATTTGGAGCTATAATGCTGACAGTTGCAAAGGTAGCCTTTAGGGCCCACAAGTGGCAGTCGCTCCTGTGGAGCATTTGGCCATATCCAAACATCTCCATGCAAATTACCTCACTGCACAGGCAAGGCACTATGGGATTATTTGCATCTCATTATGGCCTCATTACAGGGCAGAAGCAAATGGTAATTGTGCCCCTTCCCCTGATTGCTGATCTATTCTGATAGACACAGTTCTGGCCGTCTAGTAGTCCCCCACCCCCTGAATACCCCAAGACACAGTTCCCTGGCAGTCTAGTGATCCCCAAACCCCCCAGTTGCCAGCAATCTGTATAATATTGGCCCTACCTCACTCTGGATCACTGATATCAGTAGCTATCACATATATCTCCCCAATCACTTGTCTGTACGAAGCACCCCATCCCCTAGTAGTTCAGTGCCCCCACACCTGATCTGCAAAATAGCCACCCGTTTGATGGCAGCTGACACTTTACCAACTCTCACCACCACCATCCATTGCTGTCAGCCTCATACAGCCAGTGCACAGTAGCAAATATTGGTCAAAGCAGCACCCCACTGCAAATGAAATGGTGCAGTTCAGCTGGGCTGTTCTAGGTAAATAAATACTATAAGAATCAAATATAAAATAAATATGCTACATGATGAGAAATAGGAGAAACAGAGAGTTTAGGAGAGGGAAAGTGGGGAAGAGGGAACAGGATGGAAAAGGATAGACAGACAGAGAGGAGAGAGAATGAGAGTGGGAGAGAGGGAGGGAGAAAGAGAAAGGGGGAAGGGGAGAGAGGGAGACAGGAAAGAGGAGGAAGAGAGAGAAGTGAATGAGAGGGAGAGGAGAGGGAGCATGAAAGAGGAGGGAGAGAGGGGCAAGAGAGCAAGGGGAAGAAGCAAAAGGGGTGGGAGAGAGAGAGGTAGTGCAAGAATGAAACAGATGGAGTGAGGGGAGGAGGAGGGAGGGAGGGGAGAGAGAGAGAGAGAGAGAGAGAGGGAGAGAGAAAACAAAACAGCATGTTGAAAAACATAAGACTATCCCAGCATTCTACATGATTAAACTTTATCCTCAAACACAGTCCATTGATTCTAAGATGCCTACCAATGTTCTGGGCTGGATTATAAAACATAAAAATATGTTTTTAGTAATCTGTTGTAGCAATAGTAACATAGCAGCAATGGAAGGTACTTTGGGTCCATCAAGTTTGCCTCACTCCCTGCCACTTCATAAGCAGGATCCAACAAGAATGCTGTCCAGATATGTACTAATTTGTAGGTTTGTCCCTTCTGACCTTCTATCCTGCAAGCGGCACACTCGAATGGAAGTCCACAAATATACCATAAGGAAATAACCAAACGAGCAGTACAAAGAGTTATGTGACACCAACTGGGCCCCAACATTTTGCAGGCACACTTCCACTTTGCCAGGGATCCATAAAGACCTGTACTGTTTTCATGTCCACTGTCTCTGTAGGTAGGATAAGCCATAAGTTCACCACCCTCTGGGAGATGACGTGCCTCCCAATGTTACTTATAAATTTACCACCTTAAAGCTACAGGGCATATCCTCTGGTCCTGCTGGATGTGGAGCACACCAGATGAAACATATATATCTGTTTAACTGTTTTGATGCCGTTCAGTATGTATACATTTATGATCATACATTACAGTATGTTGTATAATGCCGTTATTTACTAACCATTGTGCCCAATGGTGATTCATTACTATGCAAATGCAAGCCCGTCAGACAAATAGTCATGCTAGAAAATGAGACAGTCAGAAAAAAATAATTAAGCATCTGATCCTACCTGCAGGAAGTACTGTTCAGATGCTTTGAGCTGATTGGCTCTTGCTATCATAAAGCCTTCCTGGGTGACCCGGAACAGCTTGGTGTGATTTGACTGCTCGAGCACAAAGTATCGGATTTTGGGGTTAAAGCCCTACAAAAAAAAAAACATTAAAAAATAAATTAATTAAACAAAGTATTAGCACAATTACTTGGAGAGAGGTTTGCCAGGCTAAGGAATTGAGCATCTGTAGTTCCTTGAAGTGGATATGGGGTGACATTCTAGGGAGTCCATGGTGTGTCATACTGAGGTTTTATACATATATTAATATTTAGTTCAAATGTGGCAGCTGTAACTCGCTCTTGCAGTTGGAACCAAGGGAACCTGAGAGGGGTGCAGCCTATTTTGTTTTAGTGTATAAGGAATCAGGTACATTGGGATTTGGAATGGCAATACTCTGATATAGTGTAGTAATGACTACGCAAAGTATTTTTTAAGCTTCTGCATGGCATACATATGTCAGAAAATTAAAAGATTTTGTAAAACGAGTTTTGCCAGTAGCAATGTAACCATGGTTCATTCTGTATATGATCAAGAGGAGTGCCGGACCTCTCCATTATAAAGCTGGCATCCTTGTGAAGTAAATGTCTTCATAAATATACACTTGGACATTTTATACAGACCTGAAAGGTGATCTCTGTGCCTAACTGCACTTGAGGGCAGAATCTATAATACCCAAGGTATCCCAAAGCAGGGTCTGGGGGACCTTGATTCTGTGGCAACTAAGAAGAGCAGTGAATTTTCTGTTTAGATACAGGTAATAAAGGGGCATTTTTGCAGCTCCAAGGTACTCCTTTATACAACCATGTCCATTTTTGTGTAGTCCAGACTATTTCTTAGTCACAGACCTGCAGTCATTCACTGGTGTTACAAGCAACAAATTCCCTTCCCTTGGTGGATAGCTCCAGCATAATGCCAATAGTACTAAGAACCATAACAAGCTCAAATATGGTGGCGGTATCACCTTCCCTAATCCCCCCTCCCACTATTCCCATAGTGGGCCTCCTATCTGGAGCACATCCATAGGTAACAGGTCAACAAAGGGGTGTTCCGTCATGCTCTCCTAGAAAATTCTGATTATCCTCATGTCCCACTGGGCTGATGATTGCAGTGCATTCTGGGTAGAAAGTAGGTGACAAGCACTTACTGAAGGAACCACAGATCACTGGTTCTCCGCAGTTAAAAAGGGATACACCAGATATCCTGCAGATGGTAAAGGTGGATATATTGAACTGTGACAAACGAGCGTGAATGAAATTAAGGTTCACACCTTCCACCATTCTAAGACACTCTACATGCAGCAACCTCATTTTTTCTTGGCCACTAACAGGTAGTACAAGAATGCCTGTGTTTTCCTTGGAAGGACAATAAAACCCACAGGTAAATGGAAGCTGACCACAGAATAAAAACAAGTTTCACCAGCACAGTGCTCGTGGCTGCACCCATCTGTGTATGACCAAGTTAGCAGAACCTTCAGTACTTTATAGCCATAAAGGGCTATCTACCATGGCATCTGGACTGTAAAAGTAGCTCACACTTCTCAAGGTTACCATGACACTCTCTTCTGTATGCTGCTCACTGCTGCGGCTCCGCTGCTGTGCTGCTGTGTCTCACACTGGGCTCCCTCCTTCTCACCACTGCTCCTCTTCATAAGGCCACCATTGAAAACAAAAAACAGGGCTATACAGAGCCCTCACCACCACTGCCATAGAAACATAGAATTTGACAGCAGATAAGGACCGCTTGGCCCACCCAGTCTGCCCATTTCCCTACCTACTGGATAAGCTGCAGATCCTAGTTAACCAGCAGCCTACTTCTTCCTACCCCCACCCCCCTAGAATGGCCTTATGACTGTCCCATGCATGCTTGAATTCCACCACTGATTTTGACTCCACAACCTCCTCCAGAAAGCCGTTCCATGCATCCACAACCCTCTCTGTGAAAAAATACTTCTAAATTACCTCTGAGCCGCCTCTCTATCTTCAAATTGTGCCCTCTTGTTCTTGCACACCTCTTTTTGAAAGATGCTACCCTCTTGGACTTTGTTGATTCCTTGAGGTACTTGAACATTTCTATCATGTCCACCTCCCTCCTTTCCTCGAGGCTATACATATTAAGCTCATTTCATCTCTTCATATATTCTTCCGTGCAGACCCTGCACCATTTTAGTTGCCCTCCTCTGACAGCTTCCATCCTGTCTCATGTCTTTGCGGAGATTGGGTCTCCAGAACTGCACACAGTACTCCAGATGGGGTCTCACTAGCTGTCTGTATAGAGGGATAATAACTTCCTTGTTTTCTACTGGTGATGCCTCTCCCTATGCATCCCAGTATCCCCCCAGCCCTCCTTGCTGCCCTCTCACATTGCTTGCCCACCTTTAAGTCATCTGATATGACTACCCCCAGGTCCCTTTCCATTTTTGTTGTTGTTAGTATCTCACCCCATTGTGTACTCTTCCCTGGGTTTTGTTTCCCAGGTGCATTACCTTGCACTTCTAGCATTGAATCTAGCTGCCATACATTTGACCATTCCTCTAACCTTGCCAATTCCCTTGTCATCCTTTCCACCCCATCCCGTGCATCAACTCTGTTGCAGATCTTTGTGTCATCTGCAAAGAGATATACTTTTCCTTCCAGTCCCTCTGCAATGTCGCTTATAAAGACATTGAAGAGGACCGGTCCTAATACTGAACCCTGCGGTACCCCACTAATAACCCTTCTTTCTTCTGATTGGACTCCATTTACTATTACTCTCTGTGTCCTATTCTCCAGCCAATTCTTTACCCAGGCTGTCATCTTGGGACCCACTCCCAGGCTGGCTAACTTGTATATTAATCTTTTGTGTGGGACTGTGTCAAATGCCTTGCTAAAGACAAGGTAGGCCATGTCCACAGTCCCTCCCTGATCTACTACTTTGGTCACCCAGTCAAAGAAATCTATCAGATTCATCTGGCATGACCTTCCCGCTGTGAATCCATGTTGCCTAGGGTCCTGTGCCCCTCTGGCCTCTAGATACTGGACAATTCTTTTCCTTCAGAAGTGATTCATCATTTTCCCTATCACTGAGGTTAAACTAACAGGTCTGTAGTTTCCTGCTTCTGCCTTGCTCCCACTTTTGTGAAGGGGAATCACATCTGACCTCCTCCAGTCCTCGGGTACCACCCCATCCTCCCATGATTTGTTAAAAAGGGTAGTCAGTGGTGTCACTAGTTCTACCCTTAGTTCTTTTAGAATTCTGGGATGAATCCCATCAGGCCCCATTGCATTGTCCACCTTCAGTTTTAAGAGTTCTTTCAGAACCCTTTCTTCTGTAAATGGGCTGGTATCAACTTCTGTGTCCAGAGTGTTTCTACTGTTTGTTTTATGTACCTCCCCCTCTTCATTTGTAAATACTGAGCAAAAATATTTGTTTGGTATCTCTGCCTTTTCACAGTCTCCCTCTGCTCACCCTCCCTCCCCTTTATTAAGCCTCACTATCCCTCCCTTGGTCTTCCTTCGCTCCCTGATGTACCTATAAAAGGTTTTATCCCCCTTCTTAACTGAGTTGGCTATCTTTTCCTCGGTTTGGGCCTTTGCTTCTGACTGCCTTCCCAGCCTCCTTTTGCTTTAACTGATACAGTTCTCTGTCCTGCTCCTTCAGCGATTCCTTGTACTTCCTGAATGCTTTCTTTTTCTCTTGAACCTTCACTGCCACTTCCTTTGAGAACCATAGTGGTTTCTTACATCATTTTGTTTTGTTTTGTTTATTTGCTTCACACAAAGGCTCGTTACCTCTGTGATGGCAGTTTTTATTATTCCCCATTGTTCTTCCACCCCTCCTTTCTGCCCATTTGCTAGTGCATTCCTTAGGCACTCACCCATTTTGTCAAAGTCAGCCCTCCTAAGGTCCAGTACTTTTGCCTTTGTATGGCTTGACTCTATTGCTGTGTTTATTGTGAACCATACTGTTCGATGGTCGCTAGTTTCCAGATGGCTACCCACTTCTACATCTGTGATCCTCTCTCCATCTCCATTTGAGAGAATCAGGTCTAAGATTGCTCCCTCTCGAGTGGGCTCCAATACTAGTTGTCTAAGGCATGCCCCCTGTAGGGCATCTAGAATAACTCCACTCTTGGAAGTGGCTGCTGCAACTGCACTCCAGTTAACATCTGGCATATTCAGATCACCCATCAACAATATCTCCCCTTTTTCTGTCATTCTAAGTATACTTTCTATCATTTCCTTGTCCATTTCCTCCCCCTGAGAGGGGTCTGTATACAACCCCTGTGCGGATTGTGGTGCCATTGCCTGTCTCCAAATTTATCCACAGTGCTTCTTCTCCTCCCTGTTTACCCTTTTGTTCTGTTGCTTTTATTCCTTCCCTTATGTAAAGAGCCACTCCTCCTCCTCTTTTACCCTCCCTGTCCCTCCTGTAGATAGTGTATCCTGGTATGTTTACGTCCCAGTCATGGTTTTGTGTGTACCATGTTTCTGTGACTGCCACGATATCCAGATGTTCTGCCTCCATCAAGGCCACTAATTCAGGAAGCTTGTTACCCAGACTACGGGCATTAGTATTCATTGCTCTCCATTTTTTGATGGCTTTACCTTCTGTTGCAGCATCCCCCACTGACCTTTCTACCTCAGTCTTTTTCTCATTTAGTATCCTGTTTTGTAGGGAGAGGCTGGGATTTTCCTGCTGCTTATCAGTGCCTCCCCTTTGACTAGTTTAAAAGCTTGCCAATGAAGCATTTAAACCGATTGCTCAAAAGACTTGTTCTCTTCCTGACAGATGCAGACCATCCTGCCAGTATAGGCTGGTGTCCTCCAGGTGGAACCCCAGTCCCCAATGAAGCTAAACCCTGTGCTCCACACCATTTTTAACCATTCATTAAACTGCATGGTGCTAATTACCCTCACCTCCCCATGCCATTGACAGGCAGCACCTCTGAGAAGGATACTGTGTGTGCTACTTGTCTTAGGCCCTCCCCAACTCTGCAATGCCCTCCTGCACTGCTCTAATCTCATGATGAGCCAAGTCATTTGTCCCTAGGTGGACAATTACGTCCAGCTCAGACTCCCTTGCAGCTGTTCTCGTGATCCTGAGGATGCACTTCCTGTCCCTCAAGCCATGGCACCAGGCAGGCACCTTACTTCAGTTTTACCAGCTCCCCCCAGTTCTATCCCCCTAATAATTGAGTCCCCCACCAGGAGCTGCTTCCTTTCCCTGTGGTGTCATTTACCTCCTTCCTGTGGGCCTCCCTTGTGAGAATTGTCATCAGTCTTCTCTGTGGGTGCATCCATAGGGGAGCTATGTTCCCCCAGAATGGTGTATGGATTGTGGAGTGGAACAATTGACTGGGTGTGCCTCTGTTCCACCATCCTCACCCTCCCTGAGCCCACTGTGGTCCAACTGCTGTGCTTTCTTCGCAACCTCTGAGGTAGTGGTGGTGGCGCTGGTGCTCCCTGGATGGGGGAGGTTCCCTTCTTACTTTCCAGTGTGGCCTGGGGGAAGGTTTCCTTACTACTGTCCAGTGCGGCCTGAAGACGGGCAACTACCTCCCTCAGGGCAGAGAGTTGTCTGCAAATAGGGCAGCATCTCAGCCTCCAGAAAGATTCCCGGAAGACTGCTTCCTCACAGCCATTACATTGCACTACTCCCCACATGTTTATCTACTTTTTTTTTCTGTTTTTGTGTGTGTGTGTGTGTGTGTGTGTGCGTGCGCGTGTGTGTGTGATTGGTTTGTTATATAGAAATAAATATATTATACAATGTGTATGCTTATATTGTCAATGCAGTGTGCTATAGAGGATATGACAGTGATATGCACCTTGCACTCTTGAGGAAATGATGTCAGAACCTCAGGTATAAAGGAACTATTTCCAGGGGTGGGTGGGGTGAGGGGGTTGGGCCTAAACTGTGCCCTCACAAAACAATCAGCTAAAAGCTCTCACCCACCACTGCTGGGAGTGCCTTCCTGTCAGCAAGATACCCTACAAAACAATTTGACAGAGAAAATACCCTGCTAATCAAACAGAGAAAAATCCAGACATCCAAGTCAGACACAGGTAAACCTCTCCAGCCCCAAAACAGCCTGGTGGTTTGTTAGCCACAAAGGAAAATCAAATATGCAGTTATTTCAGCCCTTCTGAAGATGCTGACAAGATAAGCAGTTTTGAAAACCCCCTTCCTGAATTAAAAACTAAAATAATTAAACACAAAGCAATACCAATGTAAAAGTAAGGAACACTTCTTTCAGATGTAAGCAAGAGAGAGAGAGATCAGTTACAGTTATCTAGTCCAATATAGTATATCCCATGCAGCTTCTCAGTTGTTTCAAAGTGCACCCAGTACACAACTTGGAAGAAGATGGACTTCCAGATCACTAATCTCAGGAAAACCGCTGACTCTGCTTCAGGTACCGCTCCTCTTCTTGTCACTTCCTCTCCAAACATATTTTATATAATTGATCCGCCAAAAAAACGCAACTCCAGCAATTATATAAAATAAAACATGGGGTGCTATGTGTAAACTCGAATTTTACACACACCCTCAGTGTTGGATGCTTAGGAAAACCCCTTGAGTTTCACTCACGGGCTTTATGTAGCATCCAGCACCTCATGTATGTGTAAATTTCTCGTTACACACACCACCCCATATATTATTCAATATTTTATACACCCCAGAGGCAGGATGCCGTATAAACCCTGAGAGTGAAGCTCAAGGGGCTTACAAAAACATGCAAAATAGAAAGTTCAGAGTCAGACACCCACAGCAAGATTCAGTTTACTTCAATCTTTCTTTTATTTAGTAGATCCCATGCACAAAAGCAGGCTTGATGCATTCATCCATTGGCAAACCTTTTTACCAGATATCAAATTAAACTTCACAGCATTTCCCATCATTAATTTGAAGCTTTCTCAATGGATCTGGACCTATAAATTTAAACAGAGTAAACTGAGTCAGTTTGGGCTTTACAATAAACTCATATAATTGTAAGAAGTGGGCAGGATTTGTATTTACGTGATTAATGCAGTTTGTACTCATTATACCTAGCTCTTTGCTTAAGAAGCACCTAATAGTTTTGAATATCAGAGTTAAACACTAACCATTAACAGGCAGTAGTAGTTTTTTCAGTGGAGCTACAGTCCCTGCAGCCTCGTGTGTGTGCAAGCTGCAGGCATGCTGAAACTACTCCCTTTTTGTGCTTAGCACCGGCAGCCCCATCCCCATGCTTGGGAGGCAGCAGGTGCATAATGCCTAAACCCAGGTGTTGGGGCTGCATCAAATGACTCCCTTGGCTGCTGGAGGATCCAATACAGAGACTCCTCCACCTGGAGACCCACTGTAAGCACTCATGCTAGCTAAGAACTTCAGCGTATGAAAATAAAGGGCTGTGATTATTCAGCATAGAAAACTGTTGAATAATCACAGTACTTTATTTTCATGAAGTGGGGGTTATGGGGCATGTTCAGTTTTGTATTTCTTTGTGTAAAAAGATGACCATTTCTTGAGAGAGTAGCATTCAATGATGCTATCACCAAGGTGATGCATTGTACCTATCAGTATCTAGGTACCCATCAATGGATGCCATTGCTATGGTAACTGAACACCAGGTACTGGTCACCCAAAGCATAGTATCCTCCACTATCTAATAATGCTATCACATCATTCACAAGCAATGAATCTGCCTGCAGCTGCATCAGAGCTATGGAAATGCAAGAGAGAAACAACATGTACTGTAGCATTCTGGGTCATCTACCATGCCTCAAAATCACAATGTGGCAAGTCAGCTAGGAGCAACTCCCATAAATTTACGAACAGCTACTGCCGGATCAGACCACGGTGAGAGAGAGAGAGAGAGAGAGAGAGAGAGAGAGAGAGAGAGAGAGAATGCAAGCAAGCATCACCCCCACCTCTACCACCACCACCATGGACCAGGTAAATACAAATGTCTGTAAAGGACTGTAGACTCTTGCCAAACAATACTCCCTAATTAATGTCACATCTTTGGGAAGTAAGTAAAAGGACTGGGATTTAGGTTTTACCTGGTGTCTGCTGGTTCATCAGGTAGCTAATGGCTGTGCACCCTTTGCCAAGAACTGGATAAACTGTTATCATTAGGACTAGGTATATGCCAAGCTGAAATTGAGACTGCTGTTATGAAGGAATCAGCTAACTTAATAAATGGCCTTTTTTTATTTTTACAATAAAGCACACTATGGGTTCTTGTGATCTGTTCCTGTTCTGCAAACCCTAGAACACTGTGGTATTCATGTGAGGTCCTGTAAACTGGGATTAAAATTTGTCCATGGGCTAGTACAAAATAAATCCCCCCCCACCTCTTCTGAGCCCTCAATTATCTTTCCCTTTCTGTTGACTAGTTTCAGCCTGCTCTTAGTTGATGACCATGCCCTTTGGCTGCAATTCCTGCCCTCTCCAACTTCGCTCCTCACGTTTATCTTCACCTTCCACCCTCCCTCCTACTTATCTCTCTGTTACTCTGTGTTTCCATGTATACAGTCTACTTATTCTAGCTATTGTATTGATCTACCATTGTAACCTAATATGCCGACCTATTTATTGTTTTGTTCCTATTTCTGTAACTTGTATTGTATTTGTTCTCTGATGCGGAACCTTTGTAAAAGAGCCTGGCTCAAAGGGTCTTGTATTCCTAGTTGTAATAAAATAAAATAAAATAAAAAATCTGGTTGCCTCCCACATAATTGGCTTCCAAGTTTGGGTTGGGGCAACATACATTGAGTCATTATGCTTACAGGTGTGGCATGGGTGCCCTGGAGTTTTGCAGGACAATGGATGGTATAGCTCTGATGGTTGGGAAGGTTGCACTAGCAGAGGTGGAAGTAAATCCTGGCTGGTGGCCTGGGGAAGGAAAAAAAAGATGTGCTGGGAGACCTGTGGCTGCATCTGTATATCTAAGAAGTATTTGGGGCCCAGGGTAAAACAGGCCTCGAGTCTTGAGTGTCCAGAAACCTACCAAAGGTGCCAGTCTGCATAGCCCTGCGCACATGTATCATTAATTAAACATCTATCTTTAAGGTCACTAGCCCTTTCTGAACCCTTTCACTGGTAAATACTTGCTGCTGCATCCCAGGGATTCCCTTTGCAGCTGCCTTAATGCCAGTCTCTGGCAGAGGCTCTCTGTCTTCCCTTGTAAATACAGAGCAGGATTTGTTGTTAGGATCAGCTATATTACTCTATCTCCCTCTGTTAGCCTAACAATTCCACCTCCCTTCTTTCTATGTTCCCTAATATATCTATAGAAACATTTTTCCCCTCTCCTGACCCCCTCCGCAGTATGCAGCTCTGTATCCACCTTTGTTTCTCTGACCACCCTCTTGGTTTCCTTGTTCTCATTTGGCCCACCCAGTGAATTTGTCACCAGGATTACGGCACAGGGAAATCCATGCTGGAAAAACAACGTGTGACAGTACAGCTACACAGACAGCATAGTACAATTCAGTTAATGATATCCCTGTACCTGTTGTCACTCAGGAGAAAGAGAACAATAGCGGAACTGTGTGGCACCTTGCTGAGCTGCTCCCATGGTGCAGGGGTCAGGGCTATGAGCAGCTAGGTCAGCAGAGGGTATGGATGACCAGGATTTGATTCTCGATCCCATGACCCTTTTCTGTTCTCTCCCCTGCAGACTTTTATTTTTAAGTTGTCTGCCCCTGCTGCAGTTTTGTCCCTGCATCCTCCTAACAGAAATATGATCCCTCCCTGAGGTTCCTCCCTGCCCCCAAGTTGCGTGTCCCACCCGAGTTTCCTCCCCGTCCTTGAGTTGCCTCTCTCCTGAAGTTCCTCCCCATCACTGACTTGCCTCCCCCGCTTAGAGGCAATTATTTATAGATCAAGGGTGAAGGGGGCAAAGCCCCAACATAATTTATTTATTGAACTGTTTCACCAGAAAGGCACACTGAGCAACAGGTTGCTCATCTCCCAGTGTGATCTGGGGGGAAGAGGAACATGAGGAAGTATACAGAGATATGGAACACTAACAAAGGTGAGCAAACTGTAATGGCGCAATCAAACAGTGGAGTGCTAGCAGTTTAGAACTAGATTGGTGCTATGATTACAGTTCAGAACTTGGTAAATCTAAATCCATGCTCTTCTCTAACCCGCAAAACAAGAAACGGCAAGTCCCACTCACCATTAATACATACCTAGGAAATACCCTTGAACAAGTGCCAATTTTCAAATATCTTGGAATCAACTTTGATCAAGGCCTAACCTTTGCAACTCACATTGATAGTACAGCAAAAACTATTAATCAGCGAATTGGGATTCTGTATCGGAACCGACAGCTTCTTACCCATTCTGCACTGAGGATTGCCATCCAATCCTCTATCATCTCAGTTGTTGATTATGGCTTAGTTATATACGGATCTGCCACTACTACAGCACTTAGTCGCATTACAACATCCCTAAATAAGGTCTGTCGGTTGCTCACTGGTGCACACTGACGTACCCACACATGTGAACTCTATGCTGACTCAGGTTGGTTGCAACTCTCAAACCGGATAAAGTACCTTACCTGCCTGATGGCGAAAAAATCCACTCTGGGCCTCACTCCACCCTGTATCCAAGACCTGTTATGCCCGACGCTAGCACCCGTTTACCAGAAGATCAGAACACCAGCCTCTCCAAGTCCCCCGATGCCGGACTTCTCAGGGACAAAGATCATTTGCCTATCGTGCCCCCAGCTGGCTAAATGCCCTCAGCACTCATATTACTGCCTCCACCTCTCTAGGTATTTTCAAATCAAGGCTTTTCTCTCACCTTGCCACCTCCAGCTCCTGTGACTGCCCTGATTAAACCTCCTATTTTCTCACTACCCACCCTGTCCCGTTATTTGACAAAGACATGTTTGGGAAACCTTTTCTCCTGCTATTGTCTGCTCCCACACCTTTCAACTTACTCCCTCTGTTCTGGACTTTTTCCTATTTGTTTCTCCTAATCTGGCATGACCTCTTTCTTGTAATAATAATAATGTGATTATTGATATCTCATGTCCTTTTGCACAAATGATTTGATATGTATTTGTATATGTTTTCTTGCTCTTGACACAACACAAATTGTTGTGTTATCTATGTAACCTTTTGTACTGTACCTAATTGACATGGAACCTTTGTAAAAGAGCCTCTGGCTCAAAGGTAGTAATTCCTAGAACAATAAACTAAACTAAACTAAATACAATAGCACAAAGATAACATCTACTGGTAGACTCTAAGTGACACTAATAAATAGCTTGAATTAACTGAATGGAAATGTAAGTAGTTTGAACTAAGGGAAGCTTAGGAATAGGAGGGAGTAACACAAACAGTACAAGTTAGCTAAGGTAGAACAGAAGTGCAAATTTGTCAGAAGTGCAATAGATTAGGGTACGCCCGAACTAAGGCTAATAAATAGAGGAGGTAAGAGGGAGAAGGGGAGCGGAAAGGGAGGTGATAGGCATGTAAGATTGATGTCTTTAGGATAATGAGAACCCAGTCAGAGATCAATTTAGGGAAAGGTTGCGGGGGGTGATGGATGCAATGTAGAGGGGTTGAGGGGAGGGAGGATAGAGGCAACAGAGGGGCTTAATCAATTCTGATCAGTACCAGATGCTGAGAACCCTACCAGGGGAATGGTACAAGGCAAGCATTAGGGCAAGGTGAAGGAGGAGGTAGGAGGGCAGTGGAGTGGGTAAATAGGGAGGGATTGCAGGGGGCCAGGCCTCCTGCAAACACACAATGTAGCCCTTTGTTTTATTTCATTATGGTAGTGCTCTATGTTTTTCCTGAGTAGCACCATTCCTTTCAATGTTTTTCACGCGTGGTTTTTGACCGCGCTGTAGTTGATTTTTAATGTCTTCACCTAGTGCCCTCATTTGGTACTCTCTCCATTTTTGCTTTATTTTTCCTTGTACCTGTGACGGTCTTCTTTTTGACTCTTTCTGCTTCCCTGACTTTTCCAAAGAACCATATGGGTCACTTTTACCAGTTTCTTTTGATTGTTGTTCTCATGGAAGACTTTGTTGCTTCGAGAATGGCCCCCTTGATTGCCCCCCCCATCTTTCCTCCACATCCCGGATGTTGTTCACTCAGAGTAACTTGTCCTGGGCCATCTCCCTCATGTGGTTGAAGTCTTCCCTTCTGAAATCTAGGACTTTAGCCTTTGATGAGGGCTTACTTGTCCACAGGGCCCAGTCGAACCATATAGAATTATGGTCGCTGAACCTTAGTGGCTCCCCTACCCTAACTCCTCCTACCACTTCTGAGTTGATGAGCACCACATTGAGAAGGGCAGCCTGCCTCATAGGTTCATTAACCAGCTACACCAGCAGGCAGTCCTGCAATGTATCCAGCAGGGTTGGACTTCTGGAGCTCCTGGTCGCTGGAATGACCCAATCAATATCTGGCATGTTTGTATATACCACCATGACCCCCACTTCCTCCTTTGCCACCCCATTTATAGTTCTGCCCCTAGCTCCTTAGCTCTCTCTTCCCAATCTCTTTGAGTCCTCTAGATCACCTCCATCTGTAGTTTCATATGTGAGGATGCCGTCAGCTGAACCCACAGTGATTCTGTTTCCTCCATTACCTCCCCTGATGTTCTCATCTTCCACTGCCTCTATGCCCTCCCTGACATATAGGGCTATGCCTCCTCCTTTATCTTTGCCTCTATCCCATCTAAACATAGTGTAGCCTGGGACTATCAGGTCCCAATCGTTATTCTCTACTGCCCAAGCTTCTATGATGGTTACTGGATCTCAGTGTCTTCCACCATTGCCTGAAGCTCACTAATTTTATTTCCCAGACTCCTGGCACTAACGCAGACCCCCTTCCATCTTTCTGCTGATCCACTTTTGCTTTCTGCTACTCCTTTTCCCTTATTCTTCCCACCTCCTTAATTTTTTAGTTTTCATGCTGAATGCAGGCAATGTCTGCCCTACCTCATTGGTTTCTTCGCTAACCTAATTTGAACTTCAACCTTACTGTTACCCGCCTTGCTACTACTATTTTCCTGTTCATGGGGAGCCCTAACTAGGTTCCCTACCTACTGTTCCTTCTTAGTGGTTCCCCTAGCCTGCTTCTCCCCTGCATTCAGTTTAACTGTCCAATGTAAATGTCAAACATCTGCCCCAGAGCACCAGCCCCTTCTCTTGTCAGGTGAAGGCCATCATCCTTGAAGAGCCTCCTGTCCCAGAAACCCCTCAATCCCCCTCAAAGTGTTATCCTCTTCCTGACACCATCCCTCCAACCACCTATTAAACTCCTCAGTCTCTTCCTTCCTTCCTTACTTTATCATTCCCATTCCCCTTTTTCACACTGAGGACCTCAGAAAAGGCCAGGGAAGCCAAGTGAACCCTCGGTCTGTCCCCCAGCCTCTAATGTTCTGCTTCACCATCTCCACTGACTGGTTCACCAAATCATTGGTACCCAAGTGTACTAGCACCCCTGGCTCCCCCCTCCTTTCTCCACCATCATCTCTATCCTGTCTTTATCCCTGATGACTGATGCACAGGAAGGCATCTGACTATTTCACTCCCCTTCCCCCCTCCCCTGCTCACCACCATCTTTACTACCCTAATCACTGAGTTCCCAATCACTAAAACTCTCCTTACTGACTTAATCCTGCTTACCTCCCTGGGTGCCACCAGGTCATCCTGCCCATTATCCCTGACTAACTCAGAATCCCCCCCCCCCCCCAGTGGAGTCAGGTACTTGAGGCTCTTCCAGAGGTGCAAAACAATTTGCTGTCTGAATGGTGTGAGACTGGTCAAACCCCTTGTGACTGCCCCATCACCCTTCCCTTCCCCACTATCCTCCTGCCCCCTGGGCCAGTGGGTCTCTAGGAGAGTGGGGAAGTGAGGGTGGACCCAAACTGAGTGGGTGCTGCAGCTGAGAGATCTTGTCTCTTGCTGTTTTCCTTCATTAAGATGTAGAACAATCATTTTGATCACAAATTGAACTTTTTCATGTTTTTTGGGTTATGTCAGATTAACCTAAGAAAAGAACAGGCCCATCAGGATTTAAACCTTGTACTTCCTGCGGCTTGTGCGTGGCATAGGCAGACAGCCATTCACTCTGTTTTGATTGCCTGGGCCCTGATCACAACTTTTTTTTAATTGATCACTGTGATTTTGCCAAAAAATAAAACTTAAAAAGGCAGAATAAGAAAAATAAAATGGGAAGAAAAAGTTCTGGGTTCTGATTGGTCAGCAATAACCTTCAGCTGTGATGTTATCCCAGCACAACATCATGCCTATGTAAAAAGCAACTAAAAATTAATTTTTTATCTTTTTTCTTTTCATTTTACAAGTCAGTCATTTTATAATTGCAATAATGTACTCCAGTGCATGTGTTGTGGGGATAACATCACTTTTTGTGTGTTGGATGCACTTGGCCTGAGGCTTCATAGAAACATAGACTTTGACGGCAGGTAAGGACCGCTTGGCCCACCTTGTCTGCCCATTTTTCTACCTACTGGATAAGCTGCAGATCCTAATTAATCAACAGACTACTTCCTCCTACTCCCTGCCAGAATTGCCTTATGTCTGTCCCCTGCATTCTTGAATTCCCCCACTGTTTTTGACCCCACAACCTCCTCAGGAAGGCCGTTCCATGTGTCCACAACCCTCTCTGTGACAATAAGCTTCCTCACATTGCCCTTGAGCCGTCTCCCCCTCTATCTTCAGATTGTGTCCCCTTGTTCTTACACATCTCTTTTTCTGAAAGATGCTACCCTCTTGGACTTTGTTGATTCCCTTGAGGTACTTGAAAGTTTCTATCATGCTCCCCCATTTCCTCAAGGGTATGCATACATACATAACATAAGGGTAACACAAGGGTATACACAGGGCCCCTACTTTTCTGCGGCACAGTGGGACCAAGTTCTGCGGCACAGTGGGACCAAGTTCTGCGGCAAGACTACCATTTGCTGCAGAACTTCTGCAGCAGTGGTTTGTAATTTCTGTGGAAGTTCTGCAGCACTAACAAACTACCACATCACAGTGTCGGCTTGTCATCCTGGCTTCACTTTCATGGCAGTGGTTATAGCAACCAGGATGGTGGAAAGCATAGTAACACTAGTTCAAAAAATAACAGACTTATAAAAATAATTTTATGCCTAAAAAAGCAAAACAAATGTCTCTCCCTTAAGGTCCTAGCCTGTCGCATAAATTACATATGCAGAGGGGATCTTATGTGATAAATAAGGTATTTCTATATGCATGCTATCCCACTAATGAGGTTTCCACTGTCCATCACTTACATATTTGTATGTGCTTTCTACACCATTCATGAGGTTCCCACTGTGTATCACTTATATATTTATATGCAATCTGTAACATACATACACATATGCATGTGTGTGTGTGTTGAGACAGAGATACTGTGTGTGTGTGTGTGTGTATATATATATATATATATATATAACATATACATATATTTTTTTTATTTCTGTGAACTTGCATCTTTATTCATACAGGTCCAATTGGAAATGGAACAGAGGAGTTATTGCAAAACTCATTTTTCATGTCAACCTGCTTACCCTGACACACTGCGTAACACCATCAGGTCATGACATGCATGTGAACCGATTGCGAGATAGAGCTCTCCAGCCCATCACAATGTGTCCACCATGTGACAGGACACTGTACCATACCTTCCCAGGCTCTGAGCAGTGATGTGTTCCACCAATCCTTGTGCTGCCCAGCCAGCTCCCAGAGCTAATCTCTGAACCTGAGTTGCCGGCACGGAAACACAGCATGCTACCCTCTGGCCCAACAGCTGTCCCTGCACACAACATTTCTCAATAACTTTTAGTTGATTCTATCAACCAATGACAATATGTAATCAATAACGCTGGCAAAAATGCGTACAATGCAATTATTTAACAGGTCTATTCTTTCAACAGGTCTACACATTATTATATTTCACTTTTCTGGGCATAATTACTTTATTTTTCTTAAAAATTTATACAGTTAAATTCATTTTACCAGTTATTCATTTCAGATAGCATCTCTATACCTTAAAGGCACAAATAGGTTTGTACAAAGTGAGGTATGAACTTAACAGGTCTGTGCTATTGACAAGGTTTTGTTTAAGTTGGCCCTAGTGCAACAATGTAAGATGGAAAATTGTATTAGGCTGTAGTGCAGGTTGAGCAAATATCACCATGCATTATGTGCTGTGCCACCGTCTCTGGTAGTGGGAGCTGTGGTAGATAAGTGACTGTTAGTTTCTGTTGCAGAATGCAACCATTTCATTAGCTAATGTATGATGTTATAGGAATGATAACATCACATTCTGAACAAATGGGGGGTTGGATATAAAAAGAGAGGAAGGGAACCAGATTCTATGTATAAACAGAAATATTAATAAAAAATCAACAAGAAGAGTGAATTCTGCGGCACCGCAGAAGTTCTATGATGAACTGCAAGTTCTCATGAAAATTCTGTGGCCACAGAATTCTAGAGGCCTTGGGTACACATAACAGTTGCCTAAGGCGTGATGTTATCCCATCATTAAACATGCCCTATCATGCATTATTGCTTAAGTCTCTGCTCCCATTTCAGTTTTTGCCCCACTAGTAATTGCTTGTAAAATAGATTTTGTTCTCATTAGATACGGAGAAGGAGCCAACCAATGTTAGACTTCTCCCAAGTTACCAAGCAAGCTGCAGTCAGAACAAATCAGCATAGCATGAAATATTTAATTGCATTTTTTTTTAATTGTTATTATTTACTTTATCTATCTGGAGAAAAAATACTGTATTCCGTGGTGGCAGAAGAATGAAGAACGTTTTGGACTTGTACAAAAGAAATGAAGCAACTTTCTCTGAAATAAAAAGTGACTATACCAGTTTGCTTGATATGCTGTAGCACAAAGAGAGGTTCAAGCAGGTAAATGCCAGTTGGCACAGGACACTGAGCATTAAAAGTTCATAAAGATTGAATTCCATTTGTCTTTCTTCCAACATGTGTCCAATAGTGATGCCATACAAAAACTGCATCATCTCCAGCCTGAGATGTAGCCTCATAGGAAAATAGGAACATGGGAAAGTGATGGCAGAAAAGGACTGACAGGCCCACCTAGTCTGCTCATTTGTCTAGCATCCTCTAGGCTTGCTCTGGTTTCCAACCCCCTCCCTTCAACAGCCCTCTGTGTCTGTCCCAAGCCCCACTGAACCCTCCCCACTGTATTCTCGCCCACCACTTCATTAGGCAGCCCATTCCAGGTGTCCACCACCCTCTCAGTAAAGAAGTATTTCCTGATGTTACCCCTAAACTTACCCCCCTCAAATTGGAGATCATGACCCCTTTTCCTGGGACAACCCTTCAGTTTGAATAGGTTCTCTGTAGGCACTTTGTTGATCCCTTTTAGGTACTTAAAAGTCTCTATCATGTCCCCCCTCTCCCTCTTCTGTTCCAGGGAGTACATGTCAAGAGCTCCCAGTCTCCCCTCATACGGAAAGTGGTCGAGCCCCTTCACCATCTTGGTAGCCCTCCTTTATACCTGCTCCACCCTCTCCACATCCTTTTTTTGATAAGGCCTCCAGAACTGGACCCCATATTCCAGATGCGGCCTGACCAGCTGGCTGTACAAGGGTATCAGGACCTCCTTCCTCCTGCTGGTGATCCCCCTTCCAATACAACCCAACAAACTGCTGGCTTTTGCTACTGCCCTCCCACACTGCCCAGTCACCTTCAAGTCCAGTGAGATGATAATGCCCAGGTCCCTCTCTTCCTTGGTCACTGCCAGTGGCTTGTCCCCCAATCTGTATTCCACTGTCCCATTTTTTCTGCCCAGGTGCACAATTTTGTATTTTGCCATGTTAAGCGATAACTTCCACTTCCTGGCCCATTCCTCTAATTTCCCTAGGTTCCTCTGCATCCTCTCAACTCCATCCTGCATGTTCTCTCTATTGCAGATCTTTACATCATCTGCAAACAGGCTCGCTCTACCCTCCACCCCCTCTGCTATGTCTCTTATAAAGATGTTGAACAGCAAGGGTCCCAGCATTGAACCCTGGGGAACACCGCTAGTGACCCTGACACTTCCGAGGGAACCTCATTGACTAACACCCTCTGTAGTTGGCCCTCCAACCAGTTTCGCACCCACATTGTAACCATCACCCCCAGCCCCAAGCACTCCATTTTGTAAAATAGCCTTCTGTGCGGTAGCTTATCAAAAGCCTTTCTGAAATCCAGGTAAGCTATGTCCACTGACCTACCCTGATCCACTACCATGGTGACCTAGTCAAAAAACCTGACCAAATTTGTTTGACAAGATCTGCCCTTGGAAAAGCCATGCTGCCTTGGGTCAAGGAGGCAGTTTGCCTTCAGATAGCTGGTGATTCTGTCCTTGAGCAGTTTTTCCCATGAGCTTGCTGACCACAGAAGTCAGATTTATTGGCCTGTAATTGCTCATGTCTTGCCTCCCCCCACCCTTGTGCAGGGGCAGTACATCCGCTCACTTCCAGTCCTTCAGGATTTCCCCCGAGTGTAAGGACTTGTTGAACAGAGTGGTCGAAGGGGCCGCTAACACCTCCCTCAGCTCCCTCAACACTCTTGGGTGAACCCCATCCGACACCATGGCCTTGTCCACCTTCAGGCCCTTGAGTTCTCTCAAGATCTCCTCTTCCTGGAAGGGACTCACATCCACCCCTGCCACCTCTATATTAGCTGGCCTGGTGTTGCCTCCCACCTATACCTCCTCCCTTGTGAATACTGCACTGAAGTAATTGTTCAGCATTTCAGCCTTCTCCCGGTCCCCCTCCACCCTCTTCCCTGTTTCTGCTAACAGATTAGTTATTCCTTTTCCCCCTTTTCTCCGCTCACTAATATACCCGAAGAAGGTCTTATCTCCCTTCTTGACCGCCTTGGTGATATTCTCTTCCGTCCTTGCTTTTGCCAGTCTGACCACCCTCCCCACCTCCCTTTGCTTTTCCTGGTATTCCACCCAGTCTAGCTCATGCTGCATTGTTTTATATAGTCTGAAGGCTCGCCTCTTGGCCCTGATACTGGCCCCACTTCCCTACTGAACCACAGTGGCCTCCTTTTCTTCCTATTCTTGCTTACCCTCTTTTTCCAGTGGTCAGTGGCCCCCACGATGGCTCCCTTTAATGTGGCCCATATGTTTTCCACCCCCCTGAGCTTCCCCACCCCTTTAGTTGCCTGGCAAGCATAATCCCGAATCCTCAAAATTTGCACAGCTGAAATCAAGAACCTTCACCTTGATCCGGAACATGAGGCCGATGTGTGTACCATGAACCGCACAGTGCTTGGTCACTAGTGCCTAGGTTATCCCCATCTGGTGTTTGAAAAATTATGAGGAGGAACAATCCTGACTCATATTCAAATGCACAGCACTTTAATGAGAAAGAAGCCAGCAAAGTGGTGAAGGACATTGCTTCTGTCTTGGATTTCCTGCACAACAAAGGTATTGCACACAGGGATCTAAAACCCCAAAACATTCTATGTGAATTTACAGATAAGGTATCTCCTGGGAATATGTCAGCGGTGTGAAGCTAAGCAGCGCCTGCACACCAATAACGATGACTGAGCTGACCACACCATGCGGCTCTGCAGAATATATGACCCCAGAGGTGGTGGAGATGTTCATGGATGAGGCTTTGTTCTATGACAAGTGCTGTGATATGTGGAGCCTGGGAATCATCCTCTACATTATACTTAGTGGCTACCCACCCTTCACTGGTCATGATGGAACAGACTGTGGCTTGGATCGAGGGGAGACCTGCAGAGCCTGTCTGTCTTTGAAATGGGCTTTCTCGTTCACAGCACAAGTTGTTTGAGAGCATCCAGGAAGAGAAATATGAATTCCCCGAGAAGGACTGGTTTTGTATCTCTTAAGGGGCTAAAGATCTGATTGTAAAGCTGCTAGTTCAGGATGCGAAGGGGTGGATCAGTACCTCCCAGGTTCTACAACATCACTGGGTTCGGGGGAGGCATCTGAGAGGGGGTTACCTACGCCTCAGCTTCTTCAAAGGAACAGCAGCACGAAGGACCTGACGCAGTTCACAGTGGAGGCCATCACTCTGAACTGTCGACTCTCCCAACATGATGAGGAGTTGAGAAAGGAAGCACAGCAGATAATCATCAAGGCACTCTGCTCTATGAGGCTTTCCCCACCCTCAAAATCCCAGCTTACCAAACGAAGGGCCAAGGCCCTCGCCAGCAAAACCAGTGACCCCTGACCAACTGATGAAGCACTTTCATTGGCAGCCATTAATTCATAGTTTTACAGACATCAGTAGCTGGGCTGGGCATTTGAAAGCCAGTATTTTTTTTACATTACTTTTAACAGAATCTCATGGAAAAAAAACTGGTGCCGACAGTTGTGATTTTAATTCAGTGAAATGCATTTCAGGATTTTAAAGAGCAAAATGACATTTCTTAATTTGTGTCTTTTTTTTTGCTGCTGCTGACAAATTAAGTATTGTGTAAATATCTCAGGTGTGTAGACCTTTAACCTATGAGTTATTTTGGGATGTTTCACATATACAGTATAACTGAGTAATACTGAAACACATTTTGTTTATTAAGAAAATAATTTGATAACTATTTTGTATATTTTCTAGATATTTTTTTATCCTTCCCTCCCCCGTAGTCTTGGAGATATCTGTGCAAGTACATGCAGAACTGTGTACAGTCACATACACCAGACTAAACTTAAAACCAGTGCAATAGTTTGTTTTTAACATCTTGTCCTCAAATAATGAAAGTTCTCTTCAGTACACGCTACTTCAGTATAATTTCATGCTTTTAATTGCTTTACTTTGTAATGTTAGACTGGAAAGATTTTTTTATATGTAATTGTATATGTGTTGGGTTTTTGTGCATATATATACAGCACAAGTTGTGTACACATACATCTAGTGCAGTACTTCCTTCCCCTACCCACCTCCCCATATAATGACACATCGCTGGGCCCTTGCACGATAGCACAGAAACAGACACACTCTATGTAGCGAAAAGGAAGAGGAAGGAGAAAGAGCTGTAGGTTGGGCATGGTTTGTACTGATAGTGTAGGTAGGGAGAAATGGGCAGACTGGATGGGCCAAGTGGTTCTTATCTGCTGTTAAATTCTGTGTTTCTACTCCCTGTTTCATATTATGATGAACATATACCCTGTCCATCTGAACTCCCATCCCTACCTAAAGTTATCCACCAGATTTGTCCAATGCTTTGCTACTCTTCTATCACCCTCTATGATACCAGTGGAATTCAGCCCTATGTGGAGGAATCTAAAGGTCAAGGCTGGGGAAGGGGGACTTTAGTTAATACTACATAGGAAAATAAGGGAATTAAATTATAAAATGATATAATAAACCCCCTTGACTTGTACTCTTCAGTGATTTATAGAACTCAGGGATGTATATAACTTACCTTACACATAATTCCACTCCCATCTACAACTAAGGTAAGCAGTGAAAGGCTTACTATATAATAAGTATATGAGACAAGTATGCAAAGAAATGGCTTAAAATGATTGCTACAAGCACAGGAGGGGCTAGTAAATTATATAAACTCTCAATTAGTGAAGGGCCTGATTTAACCCAAAAGACTAAAGAGATATGGGAAAATAGTTTAAATCACCCAATACCTCAGACCTTGTGGGACCTCATATGGAAAAACCATACAAAACCAGATAAGGACCTACAGGGTCACTTAATTCAATTCAAAATAATATGCAATTGGTATTATATCCCCCCCCCACACCGATAACCTGCATAAGCTTGGTCTGTCCTCAGATAGTAATTGCTGGAAATGTGGTGGCCCTAATGCTAATGCTGTGGGAATGCCCCCTTGTAAAGAGATTTACCAGGAAAGACATACTGAGCCATAAAGCTTGTTTCCAGATGCGTCCTGGGGGAGGGGGTAAGGGGTGAATACAAACATGTTGAAGCACAGTGATACAAAAATACACTAAATGTACAATAATAAACATTAACAATTAGCCAAGTGATTATAGTTCAGGATTAAAACAATCAGAAGAAAGAGGTATTAGGCACTTGCAAGACTGTAACATCTGAAATATCGGGAGAGTAGGTGGTGAATCAAGAGAAGGAGAGGGAGAGACAGAGGGAGGGCAAAGGGAGAAGTAGGGGAGGAGAAGAAGAGAGATGAAGGGAGGCAACATAGGGTTACAAAGTAAGCGGGTGATGGAAGGTAGTGGAGTGTAGGATAAGGGGTGTGGAAGGGGGTAGAAGGATGCTAAAGGAAATAGAAGTGAGTAAAAAAGGGTGGGAGTTGAAGGAAGTGGGGGGAGAAGAGGAGATGAAGGGGACGAAACAGGGGTTAGGTATAGGGTGGTGAAAAGAGTAAAAAATGGGTAGAGAAAGGAGGATGGGGAGTATGTGTATGGACTAAGGGCAATTGCAAGAGGGGGGCAGTGTGGCCTTGGAGTAGAGTGGCTAGAGAGCATTTGGAGGGGCCAGAATGAATTGGAAATGGGAGGAAGTTCCAGAGATTGAGAAGGCAGAAGGAGAAACCAGATTGGCCAGCCAGGGTTTTACGAGAGGGGAGTGAAAGGGAACGATTACCTTAGTTATGGAGGGAGTATGTGGAGGGGGATGTAGGGGAAAGAAGAGAGCTGAGGTAAGGAGGGAGCAAAGCCAACCAGAATTTAGAAATAAGGGATATACAGTGGGTGAGGTGGTGGTCATTCAAGAAAGGGAGGGAAAGATCAGTGTACAGAGAACAGTGGTGAGTGCGGGAGGGACAGGCCAAGGCAAAATGGCAAAAGGAGTTAAAGAGGGGATCCAGTCTGGCCAAGGTAGAGTGAGGTGTGGCACCATAGACTATGTCACCATAATCAAATATGGGTAGTATCATATTTGTGATGATGTCTTGGTGAGCAAATATAGGGATATAGCTTTTGTTCCTAAAAAGGGCACGAGCTTAGGGCGGCGTTTTTTTGTACATAGCATCTAGTGTACAGTATGTGCTGAGAAAAACCAAGGTGACAGTCACACCAGACACTGAGGTACATAAATGAGAGGATGTCATTGTTAAGCCCCTCTGGTCAATCATTGTGGAAACGTGCAAACAAATCTTGAATACTGCCTTACCCTTTGACCCTACAGTATTTATCCTTGGAGATACTAGTAACCTTACCACTTACATTAGGCAGAAAAAATATAGCTCCTATTAGCAGCATTAGAGCTTAAGCACCTGATACTTAGTCATTGGAAGGACACAACCTAATCTAGTCTAGACAAATGTACTAATTACCGGTCCAAGTTAGCATTAATTGAGCATATTAGTCATCTAATCGCAAGGTCCTTGGGAAAATTTGATACAATTTGAAGAGACTTTGTTTAATGGTTAGAGTCATGCGGTTTAATAAAATTCTTAAGAATAGATATAGGTATTCTGGATAATCTGGTGATGTATGGGTGAACAAGCTTTTGCACACTTTGCCCCCAAAACCTGGAATTCTCTCCCCCATAGTTTACAGGGCTCCTTGTCCCACTCCTCCTTTAAAACAGCACTCTTCTCTCATCTCTCAGCACTTGAAAATTGTGACTGTTCCCTTCCTTCCTTATCCAAGCTGTCTTGACCCCTGTTTCTGCCTTACACCTGTATAGCAATCAAATGTACCTGACCTTCTAAATCATCCCTGCGCGGATGGTCCTGCTTGCTGTAACCTCTATGTCTAGCCCTACGTAGATACTTGATGATATGATATTACTGCTGTGTGTACCTGTTTGTCTCCTTTACTGTATCTTGTACTCTCCCGGGTCGTGTCTGAAAATAGGCAGGTATATTGCCTAATACACTTACCTGGTCACCTAAAGCTAATAAATAAATAAAATATGTATAAGTCTACATAAAGCACCATTACTGTACTACATATGACTAGACTAATTAAGTTTTCCTTTAACCCAAATGTATATTATATCTGTGACAAACATCAGCTATGTGTACGTTTAACCATAACTGTATTGTACATGTTCCATGACATATTGATTTTTTTCCTTCTTGTTGAAATTAATAAAAATTGTTGAAACAAATTGAAATAAGCCCACATATAACTTTTTTTTTTCAAAGAAGCCCTCATCAGGCTCACTTCTCATAATTACATAAGTGGACACAGTTAAAATACAACCTAAATGTTTTTTCGGGGTCACACCATCATTTTGGAAGCAATTTACAACTGACCACATACAGTATGTGACCATGAGGGGGTCATAAATGTTTGTTCACATGTCTGATGATGTAGTAGGAGGAATAGAACTGACTTTTCTTAGCATCCAAACAGAGTGCTGCTCCACGCATCAGCCCAGTACTGCCAGGTGGAACATTTTCTAATCAGCAAACAGAAAATAAAAAAATACTTCAGATATAAGAAATGAAAGTTGACTGCATCTGAAAATTGCTATTAATTCCAGGCAGTATACTAGCTCTTTAAATAAAAGTATTTGTTTATTTAAAAGTTTCACCAAGAAGGCATGCCGAGCAATGAATGCTCATGTTCAGATGCGCCTTGGATTCCAGATGTCTTATATATTTCTCCATAGCTACAAATGATGCAGAAATGAGAGCTGCTTTGAAAGGTTCCTCAAATAATAACTGATATGGCATTGTGTTTTTTATTATTGTGGCTATCCCCAGTTTAATGTTATAGACTGAAAAAAAATATAAAAAATATTTAACCAAGGCTGGCCAGTTGGGAAAGTGGTAGCGCTACCGCTCATGACATCGGCAACCTCGGTTTGGGAATAAGCCAGAGTCATCACAGAGCTAGTAGTGGAGGAAGGATTGAGTGTTCCACTGGACACCCTCCTTCCTTGGGGGGGGGGAAGATTGCCATCCCTGCTATTACACTGCCACCTGGATGGCCATAGGCGGTACTGAAGTGGGGAAACTAGAGTGAGGGGTAGAGGCTAGCTGAATGTCATGTGGCAGTATGCAATAGTATGCATACTTGATGCTCCTAGAGTGCTGGCTTCTATGTAGGAGTGGACTAAACCACCACAGAACAAAAAAACTGGAAAAGAAGACAGGATGGCAGGATGATGGGTATGCTAGGACCTGGGTTCCAGTGACTATCCAACCCCCTATTTTGGAGGTCCTTATATAGCAACTGCTCCACTGCCTCTGCTCCAGTTAGGGGGCCTGTCTCAGTGAGTGGGGGGGAGGGGAGAAATCTAGCAACTACAGGCCAGTTAGCCTAACTTCAGTGATGGGAAAACTAATGGAATCCCTACTAAAAGAGAGACTGGTTGGTAACTTGGTAACCTGGTGTTGTAAGACAGAAGAAGGTGCTTGCCCAAAATACTGTCTCCCACACGTTGTGGGCAAATAATCAATGTATACCCATATATATGTCCACTTCTGCTTTAAACAATTTAAATGTAGGAACACATACCATATTTTGTGGAAGTTTGTTCCAAGCGCTTGCAGCCCTTATTGTAAAATAATGTATCCTCCTTTTGGTTTTTGCTTTTGGGATGTCAAGCTGCCTATCATGAAATCTAAGACTGATACCTCTGTCTTTAATGCTAAATTTAAATATATCGGCAGTGTCTGTATTATTTAATATTTGGTATATTTGAAGTAGATCTCCTCTAAGCCATCTCTTTTCCAGGGCCATTAGATTTAACTCCTCTGGTCTTTGTTCATAGGGATTGTGTTGTAACCTGGGGATTGGTTCAGTCACCCTCCTCTGCTCCCCGTCCAACAATCTGACATCTTTTACCAAATAAGGGGACCAGAACGGTGTTCCATAATCCATGTGTGGTCGGACATAAGTCCTGTACAGCCTCATTATGCAATTTTCGTCCCTAGTAACAAATGCTCTCTTTATTATGTTTATAAACATATTTGCCTTTGCCTCAACTGCGAGTGCATATTAAAGGAGTTTTCAACATATATGCCCAAGTCTTTTTCTTGTAAAACTGGTATCAGATTTACGTTTTTTAGTTTATATGTATATTTTGGGTAATTTCTGCCAAGGTGCAGTATGGTGCATTTGCCTAAATTAAACTCCATTTTGTTTATTATACATCAGTTTTCAATTAGTCTTAAATCATTTGTTAATACTCGGTGCTTATCTAGTGTATCCACTACACAGCATATTTTTGTGTTGTCAACAAACTTCACAATTTTATTGGCTATCCCATGATGTAAGTCATATGTGAAGTTGCTAACAATGTTGGTCCCAAAACTGACCTTTGTGGAACCTCACTAGTGACCCTCCCCATCAATGAAAGTTTGTCCTTTATTCTTACTTGCTGTGTACATTTGGATAACCAGGATCACACCCAATTCACTAAATATTCACACTTCCCCATTTTAGTGTGCTTATTAGGCAGTTACAGATGGGGGACAGTATCAAATACTTTTCTGAAGTCCAGGTACACAACATCTGCAGGTAATCCCTTATCCAAGGCAACACTAATGACATCATAAAAGACAATCATATTAGTTGTACATGATCTTCCCTGTCTGAATCCATGTTGTATACAGTCTATCAATCCCTTTTTTTGATGCTTCCTCATCAGATCTTGTTTTTATCAGTTTCTCTATAACTTTGCATGGAATGGAAGTAAGACTTATTGGCCAATAATTTCCAGGCGTGGCCATACTCCCCTTTTTATGTATTAGGATAACCTCTGCTTTTTTACAATCTAGAGGGACTTTTCTTGATATTAGGGATTTATTAAAGAGACTCATAAAGGGAATACACATGCCTTTGGAAAGTTCTTTTAGGATATGTGAGTGTACCATCCAGCCCTGGAGCAGCATTTGTTTCCATAGAGTTAATGGCTCATAATACTTCTACCTCTGTGAAGCCTTTTATATTTTCCTGTGCTACTGTATCCTGATCAGGCATATACATTTTTTTTATTAAAAACTGTACAGTAGTACTTAAAACATTTGTCGTCTCTGATGAGCAGGTTATTGTTTTATCATTCTTGACTAGCGGACCTATGGATGTACTAACTTTCGTTTTGTATTAGTTATATATTTCAAGAATGTTTTTTGATTGCCCTTAGTTTTTGATGTTCTGAATTCCAAATTTCGCCTTTCCATTTTGATAATCTATTTTGTTGCTTTTAATTCTATTCTATACCTTAGTTTAGTGCTCTGTGAGTTAAGTTTCTTGTATCGCCTGTGTGCTTGTTCTATTTTTCTGATTTGTTTTTTTAGGCAATAGGTCATCCATAATGGGACTTTACCTTTGTGGTTGTTTATTAACTTTAGTAGTACATACCCTTCTTCTATTTGTTTTATGATATTATAAATGCTTGTCCAGCACACATCCACTGCCAAATCATGTAATAGTCCCTTCCAATCTATTAGATTAAATGTTTTATTCGTATTTTCACAATCTGCTGTGTTATAGTTCCTGGTGTAGATTTTTATTTTATCAAGCTCCTGTATGATTTTGTAAGAAGGTTGATTACGCAGAAGTCGATGGCCGGGTCAGCGTGAATGCATTCAGTAAGATGACAGCCTGAAAGAAATGCTATCCATACTGATCATAATCCTGAATAAAATTAAAATTCAAACCTCAAAATACTGAGGTAGTTGACACCATTTTCATTTCTATTTGTTGTTAAGAAACAAATTTGTTGAAAGACGGCATTATTTTTTCATTTTTTATTATTTTAAGCTAATTTCAAAACAAGCAGTAGCTCGCAGATATGGTATCTGGCAGCAGGAAACAGAGTTGCACAAAATAATGGACAGCACAGGGCCAAAGTAAACAACCCTGATAAGGCCTCAGGTGAGATGGATATGTCTTATATCAAGGAAATGTTGCAGTCAATAAAGGTGGACATAGCTGAGTTAAACAAAAAGAGGTAGGCAACAAAAAGAAAGTGACTGAAATTTCTAAATGAATGGACTCATTTGAAGAACATCTTGCCTATTTAGAAGACTCTAACTCAAGTAGAAATTTCCATTGACATTCCTGAAAACCAAACAGACAAACTAAATGTTAAGTGGACGACACAGAGATGAGACTAGATGTCAAAGGAATAACTCAGGAATTGCTATTATCTCTCAAGAGTTGTAAGACAAGGATATGGCTGTTTTTCCATTTATTCCATCCCTATTTTAAACTTCCAGTGGCTCTGTCCCCTAGAAATGAAAAGGGTGCACAGAGCGCTTGCACTCAGACCCAGAACCAAACAGGGTCAATCAAAGAGATTTAACATAACAGAAGAAATCCTTAAAGTCACAAGGGAGAGGAAAATCTTAACCTGGTGCAAAGACATAATATATTTTCATTGAAGGTAGTAGAGAAAAGAAAAGCCTTCACCCCTCCCGAGAGTATTGCTTCAGAACTTGAATACTAAATTATTTGGGTTACAGTCGTTACATTGCACAGAAGAAGCCTCAAATTTCATCCATAATTTCTGGCCTGCTTACAATAAAAACACTGCTGGGTCAACACCAAGTGGGGAACAACAGTTGTCAGTGAGAGCTGCTACAAATCCAAGACTGTCCTCCCCAGATAAGGACAGTTCACCATGTGGAGTTACAGCTGCAGAAAAACACTCACTGACATTGCCAGACACAGCTATGCCCCAACATGAAGTAGCCCCCAAACATATGATGACAAATCCAAGATAATACTGTTATCCTGTCCTGGACAGCAAAATCCTGCAGAAAACCCTCCCCCATGGTAGACACTGTGCAATGGTCCCACAACTAAACAAGCATTTTTCAATGCCGAATGTTGTCTTGCTGGCATTGGCATTGGTAATGCAGGAGTTAGAGAGATGCATAATAGGAATGGCAGTGAAGTATGGAACTGATGCCAGCCCCACCCCACCCTGCAGAGGCTGACAGGCATTGAGGTGTGCCTTTGGGTTGTCAGTCATAACGCGCATGCCATTTCACCTCACCCTACCTTGCAGATGCCGACAAGTGTCACATTGTGCCTTGGGGTTCTTGGGCCTTATGCTCACCCCATTCCTTAAGGAAATACGTTGAGATGGGTGCACTATAGGAGAATGGAGTGAACTTTGGAGCCGAAGAGTCCAAGGCACACCTTGATACCTGTCACTGGCTGCACGGTGGGGGTGGGGGTGGGGGTGGAATGGCGTGAGCATTACAGCCGACAATCCATAGCCACACAACTGATGCCTGTCGGTCTCTACAGGGTGGGACATTATGGTTAGAAACCCTAATGCCCTGGACGTTTGTTGGAATTTGCACTCCAAATTTTCATCATGGGCTTTTTGTGACCCCACCTCATGAAAGCATTTTGGACCTCTGCTCTTGAACAGTGGCACTGTGATTTTGTTAATCTGACCTGAACGTTGATTTCCCACAGTGACCACGCCATTCTGTGTCAGATGTGCGAAAAACACATCTTGGGCAGGATGTGAAAAATGACAGCTGTACTGTTCATAAGGAGGTGTGAAGAAATGGCAATGTTGAAAATCTGGAATGAAAATATTAAAAATTCTCAAAGTTACAAATGTGCATGGAAACTGCGCAACACATGCTCGTAACACAGTCATTTTTTGGAATTTTTTCACCAAATTTTCAACACAGACATTTTGGGACCTCCGCTCATGAACAGTGTCACTGTAATTTTCTTAATCTGTCCTGAACATTGATTTCCCACAGCAACCACGCCATCGTGCACCAGATGTGCAAAAACATATTTTGGGCAGGGTGTGAAAAATGACAGCTGTACTGTTCATAAGGAGGTGTGAAAAAAATGGCAATGTTGAAAATCTGGAGTGAAAATATAAAAAATTCTTGAAGTTACGAGTGTGCATGGAAACTGCACAACGCACGCTTGTAACACAGTCATTTTCTGGAATTGTTTCACCAAATTTGCAACATAGCCTTTTTGGGTGCCCATCTCATGAACAGTATCACTGTTGTTTTGTTAATTGGTCCCAAAAGGTGATTCCACGCAGTGACTGAGAAATCACCTTTTGGGACCAAATAATGAAATGACAGTGACTGACTTCATGAGGTGGGGTCCCAAGAACCCCATGTTGAAAATTTGGAGCCAAAAGTCAAAAAAATTGGCTGAGATATTCACCTAAGTTGAACCCCCCCCCCACTTGATACCACTATACAGCTTACCTGCATTTCTTCAGTTTGCAGTTGGCTTTGAAGACTGCAGACGTGTTCCTGCTCCAGCGAAGACTGTAGTGCTGGACCTCCATAGGTAAGTATGGGGTGAGGGGGGGGTTTGGGGAGGTGCAGTGCACAGAGGGTGGGTGCAGGTGGGGGGAGGGGTGTGCTCCAGGCTTATCGACGGATTGTTTTCTTTTTTCAGGAACAGACATCGTGGGAATGTTTTCTTTATTTACAGGTGAAATAAAACAACTGCTGGGCACATTGGTGTGGGCTCCCAGTGTGCCCCATGACTTTGGAGGGTTATGCTGGCCACACTTAGTGGACTCCCAGTGTAACACAATGGGGGTTGGGTGGGGTGGGAGCAGGAACATGCCAACGTGGTCGGCTTCAGAACACACAAAGCACACTGGGGTGGGCTCCCAGTGTGCCACACAATCTTGAGGGGGGGTTATAAACATGCCGACAGGGGGATTGGTCACCCCCGTAGTCAGCTTTTTAAGGGTTGTGAGAGGTGGACGGAGACAGCTGCCACCATGTTTATTGAAATGTTTCAGCACGCAAGGCATGCCCTACAATGACAGGCCACTAACTCATTGCAGCGGCAAATTTCTTTCAGGTTGGTGGCATGCTTCTGACCAGCTGTCATAGACAGCGTGCTCATTCATTGGTGCCACGGAGACAAGCCAAAAAAGCAGTGGCGACATTGGCCACAACACTGCCGCACCTCCACAACCTGCTACTCTAGCAAGCTGCCACAAAATGTTGCTTGTGTTGCGCGCAAGACAACAAAAATATTGAGCAAAAAAGGGAACTAGGATTAAAGTTGCAATGTGAGTCTGATAGGACCTCCAGACTCAACTACATTGCAGAATGTTAACCCCAATTCTAACTTCTACCTGGAGCCCACTGTTGGCTTGACTGTCCCACAGTCACATTAATGCTGATGTCTTTGACACTCTTGCCTGCACTGAGGAAATCAAGTTACAAGTGAACTTGTCAACTGCACTCAGGTCCCATGAATGAATGAATGAATGACAGTTCCACACGAGCTTAAGTGAGTTACAGTATGCCATGCCGAACTCTGACAGTTATTGATATCTTATCCTGACAAAATGTCATGCAGCAGATGGTATTTCTTAATTGGAATTGAACTATCAGTTTATACCTTCTGCCTATGCTTCAATTTGTCTTAATTCTGAAATAAATGAACCACTCCCTCCCTACTAATGTCCCCCTTTTGTCCACTCCCCATGTCTACCCAGCTCTCTCTCTCTGCCATAACCAACTTCCTATTTCCTTTTCCTATTCTTTGCCAAGGAAATATACAACTTTAGACTTTTCAGGAACGTTATTTTATAGGCTTAAAATGTTGTGGTCCATATTGACTTCAGTTACCTCATTTAACAAAGTAGTCAATATTGGAAAATTATGGTACACAGATGTGTTAACTTCTAGCTGTCAAAGAAGTTGAGTGGGGCTACCTTTGGAGTGAGTTCTTTGCAGGACTTCCTCACAACTTTAGTACTTGCTAGGTGTTCACCTTTTTTTTCTCAATCGGAAGTTGTTTTTTTTTGCATTATTTCTTTATCCCCTCCTACGTGCCCCAGATCTGCCATTTCTTTCAGCCAGCCATGATCTCCAACATCCACCTACTGTCCTCCCTTGGAACCCCCTACCTCAAATTGCAGCCAACCCTGGGGTAGCTCGGCATAACCCTTTACCGAGTGGGTCCTTCTCCTCCGAGGGGGAAGGCACCGGTGGGGCAGTCAGCACACTCTTTTGCTTGGCTCCAGGGTGCTGCTGCAGCAGTCAGGCTCCTCAAGAGTTCTTCGGCAGTGTTGGCAGATCGTCTGCAGCCATCCAGGCCAATCTGAGACATTTTTCTGTTTTTCTGGTTCCTCTGACATTGCGCCGCATCTTCTAGTGCTCTCGGTCTCCACCGGGAGCCACTACAGAGCAAGGCGTCACCCTAACCAACCCCCAGAGTGGAGAGCAGTCCTTCAGACACTCAATCCTCTCCCACCCCCGCTGACCCCCAGTGACCTGAGCCATTCCCGAACCCAGGTCGCCGGCGTGGTTTGAGGTAAGGCGCCAGCACCTCAGCCCTCTGCGCCACCGGGTCGGCAATCAGAAGTTTTAATAATAACAACCTGTTATATTTCATCTTACCTAGTGATAGTACATAGTCTAAGGAATAATAATTATCACTTCACTATTGTTAAAACAAGTTATTATAGCATCATTGTTTCTGTTTAGTGTCCTAATTCTGCATTATTGATACACAACCTTAAGGAAACTAAAAAATAGTTCAGGGACCCAATTCACAAAATTTTGTCCTGGCACAAACCTGGTTTGCACCATGCAAATTGTGTTTTGCAGCAAAGTGGTTTCTACAAAAGCCCAGTTTGCAACCACAAACTGAGTCTGCAATGGGGCAAAGTTTTGAGGGGTCCGCAGCGCAAATGAGGGGGAGGGGACCTGCATATCGGTGCAGTCCCATACACTAAACATTTTCTCTGCACAAGGACCTTTTGCAGTTCCTTTGAATGGAGAAAATAATGTTGAAGAAAATCTTCTCTTAACACCGTGCAGCCCTAGTGGTTGGTGGAGGTACGGGCCCCCTCCCTTGCCGAGCACCATCCCAAGTGATAAAAATAACTTACTTAGTAGTCTAGTGATCCCTCCCCATTCTCTGATCACCATCCCTTTATAATACAAAGTATGCCCTGGTAGTCTAGTGGTCCCTCACCCTTCCTCCATTCTCTGGTCACCATCCCTGTATAATAAAATAATTTCCCTGGTAGTCCAGTGGTCCCTCCCCCGGTCACCAAACACCGTCCCTTTATCATACAAGTAATGCCTGGTAGTTTAGTGGCCCCTCCCCCATTCTCCACCCACCATCCCGTAATAAGAAAACAAATTTCACTGGTAGTTCAGTGGTCCCTACCCCATTCTCTGACCGCTGTCACATAATATGAAAACTAATATCTCTGGTATGCCTGTGGTCCCTGCCCCCTCCTTTGAGCTCCGACTGCCATCCTGGCAATAATAATAATAAAAAATATCCCTGGTAGTCTAGTGGTCCCTCCCCTGTTCTCCAATTGCCATCTCGTTGTGATGACAAGAACAACCCCGGTGGTCTAGTGGTCCCCTCACTCTATCCCTGATCCCTCCCTGTCATACCTTCAATAATTACCCTGGTGGTCTAGCGGTCCCACCCACCCATCCTCGATCTGCCCCATATGAGAAAGTATACTTTCCCTGGTGTCTAGTGAACCCCCTGCTCCCCTACCCCAGCAGGTAGTGTTCCCCCGTCCCACTCCCCCATCCCAAAACCAAGTCAACTACTGGCACAGCCCTCCTCTCACTACCACAGCCAGCCATCGACTGAGCTGTCATGGAGCATGTACTGTATACAGTAGGTGCTTGATGATTGACAGCTCAGTGTGAGCTATTTTTGGCCTGGAAAGGCACACTGAGGTATGACAGTTCATTTTAAGGTGTGTCCTAGGTGTTTGGCTACATGGACCCATTTTATTGATGGGGACAGTTTCATGGAAAAGTTGGTACACAGATGAAACAAACTGCCAATGGATTTGATCTGTGCTAAATCAGTGATGGGATTCAAACATGAGCAGGGCAGACACATGGGACTGGTACCTGGTAAAGGCAGTAACATGACTGGAGGGGAGGATAAAGGTATGTATGGCCACTTGGGCCATCACATCCAACCTTAATAAGGGCCAGACAGACCGGATAGGTGGCAGAGCCTTTTCTGCCAGTAACTACTATGTTTCTATGGAATGCTGGCCATGACACTGGGAAACTCCCCTACTCTTCTGCTTCTTAAGAGGAACCAAGGAATCTGTATTATTTCATCCTGATTATGCCACATTGATATCTGGGCATAGTGTGGACAGTCTGACAGAATATGATCCAGAGACTTGTTAATATTCTATGCATGCCTCATATATGGGAGGTAATATAGCTTAGTGGTTAAGGACACTGAGCTGCAAACCAGAAGAACTGGGTTTGAATCCCACAGCCACCACTTGCATACTGTGTGATCATGTGCAAGTCATTTAACTTCCTTGTGCTCCTAGGACCCACCTGGATGCAAGCCTCAGCTTAGTGTGTCTTTCCTGGCCAAAAATTATAAAAATAAAATCAAATATGCTATACAGTATGTGGCAAGTGATTTGCCAACTCACAACAGAGAATAAAATGATGAGCTTTGGCACACTGCTCCATTTAATACTTTTGGCAAGGGGGGGTGTAACACTGATTACGACATGCTGGCACTCACACAACTGGCAAAGTGGTGATCGGGCATGAATGGGATTTTATTTTTGATGACTGAATATTCGTTTTTATTGTGTCTAGTTATAAATATGGGAAAGAGTAAAACACAAATGAAATTCAAAGTACTAACAGTACTGGGTGGTGCCAAGGTTTGACTGGCAGTACATAAAGACTCCCAGCCACACAGGGCCTTTATCAGTGCTGTTGCCAGCTGCAGTGCCTTCCCTGTCCAACAGTTACCCGAACTGTACCCCCAGCTGGCAGTACATTTCCCTGGTTTGTGAAAAAAACACCCTGCAAAGTTACACTGGCAGCAGAACTGATGGACAAATAATGTGCAAGCAACATTGCAAGCAGCTGCGAGCAAGATGAAGACGTTCCTGTCAGGTACTCTGAGCTGTGCACTGGACATGCATGCTAGTACACTGCTGTGCAACTGTATGGGAAAAATATCAGCCATGCTGTCCACTGACTGTGCAGCCACACAGACCACACGACTGCAACTGATTTTTTTATTTATTTAAACATTTGGTGACTGGGAAAGGCACACTGAGCCGAGGCTCATTTCCAGGTGCGACCCGGGGAGAAAGAGGAAAAGGGGAAATTAAAACATTAACAATACAATATGCAATAAAACGATTGAGTACAAGTTACAATAGGTGATACAAATACTATACAGGGAAGTCAGTAGTACAAATAGGTGCAAGGTGGAATTGAATCGACAGTAGTGCTATGAAGGTACAATAAGGCGGCACAAAATGATGGTATAAATAGGTAATAGTAGTGCAACAGGCACCAGATTTGCAGTAACAGTGTAAAATGCATTGCAATATGAAGCAGTGATTCAAGTGCTACAAACTGTTATAGGAGCAGGTAGGAGTGCGCAAGAGGCGGAGCTGTGATCTGATAGAGGCATGAAAGGGGCAGGAGAGAATGAGAGGAGGCAGACAGTTCCAAAGAGAGGGGAGTCGATAGGTGTAGGTGTAGGTGGATTTGCCCATGTTTGTAGATGGTATGGGAAGGGAGAAGGAGCGGTGGTCCCTTGAGGGGAGGAAATAAGGTGAAGAGAGAGTGGCATTGAGGTGGTCAGTGAGGTATTAGGGAAGAAGATTGTCTCCTTTATATCCAAATATTGGTTCAGAGGGAAAAAAGCGCAGATGGAACAGAGGAGGAAGGTTCAGGGAGGATAGAAGTGAGCAATGGTGGGTCTGAGAGGGGGAATTTGAGGTGAAATGACAGAAGGCATGAACGAGGGAGTCCAGTCTGGCAAGCGAGAAGGAGGGGGTGGCACAGTAAACTTTGTTAGCATAGTCGAAAATAGGCGTAATCATTTTAGTCAGAAGTTTCCACTGAACAGGCAGGGAGAGGGAGTCCCTGTTGCGGTACATGATCCCAAGCTTGGGGAGAAGTTTTCAGTGTATGTAGTCTGTACGATGGGACAAGTTTAGTTGAAGATCCAGCCAGACACCTAGGTACTTACAGGAAGAGACTACACTGAGCGGAGTGCCATATAGGGTTGTGATGGGAGGAGCAGGGAGGGATCATGCAATTTTTTGAGAGGATCTGAAGGTCATTGAGACAGTTTCGGAAGTGTTTAGTTTGAGACTATTTGCCTGGAAGCAAGATTGAACAGCAAGAAAATTCCGCTGCAAAGGGGCTTAAATAGAGGTTAGGTCAGGGCCGGAGGTGTAGAGAATGGTATCATCCGCATACATGTGGATGTGGGAGTTGGAGCAGGTGGATGGGAGATTATTTATGAAGAGAGCAAAAAGAATGGGTCTAAGAATGGAGCCCTGAGGGACTCCCGCTAAGATAGGTGGGGAGGGGAAGTGGAGTTGGCAATCTTTACTGACTGGCACCTGTTAGTGAGGTATGAATGGGACAAATCTGTGGCAGGGGGCAAGACCAGCATGCCTAAGAACATGTAGCAGGAGGGGGTGGGATGCAAGTCAAAGGCCTTGGCCGGGTCGATGAAGACAGCTGCAGTGAGGTGGCCTTTATCAGCAGCTGAATGGATGGGGCCAGTAACATGGAGTAGAGATGATATTGTGGAGTGGTGTTTCCTGAAGCCAGACTGGTAGTGGGAGAGGCAGTTTGTGGTGGTAAGGAAATTAGTCAGTCTTGACTGCACTCATCATTCTTGTAGTTTGGATAAGGCAGGAAGGAGGGAGATTGGCCAGTAGTTTCCTGGAGCAGTGGGATCGCCACACTTGTGGAGAGGGATCACGCAGGTGGTTTTCCAGGCCTTTGGAACTCTGCCTGAGGAGAAGGACAGGTTCAGCAGATGTGTTAAAGGGAGAGTGATGGCGGGGGCTCATAAGCACAAGAGACTAGGATGTAAGCCATCGGGGCTAGATTTAGTTGGGTTTAGGGTAAGGAGATCAGTTAGAACTTCATCAGTGGAGGCAGGAGTGAGCAGGAAGTTGGAAGTGGATGTGGTCTGTGTGCAGTGACTTCCCACAGTTGATAGAGGGGAGGCCTGATCAGAGAGGGCTCAGGTACTGAAAAAATTGTTAAAGGTGTCAGCCACTTGGACGGGGACAGAGATCTTAACACTGTTGAGGCTGAGAGAGGGGATACTTTATTGAGGTTGGGGGTTGATGATGGAGTGGACTCTATTCTAGAAGGAAGAGGAGTGAGCACTGCTAAGGCAGGATTTGCAGTAGTCCACTTTTGCACGCCTAATGGCATTTGTACATATATTTCTAGCTGTGTTGTAGACCTGTCTAGAGTTAGTGGTTTAGGATGCTTTGAAAGATCAGGCCTTATCACGGGTTTTGCAGAGGGCAATGATAGGGGCAGTGACCAAGGGGTGGTGACATTTCCTGATCCTGGCTTTCAGAGTGGGGCGTGGCAGTCCCATACTCTGAAGAAGATGCTTGTGAACTGCGATAAGGCAGTATCAACATCCGAGGAAGAGTAAACTGGTGTCTAGTTTTCATTGTGTAAGTCTGAGAGGAGGGAGGTTAAGTTGAGTGAATGAATGGAGCTTATATTGATGTATTTTGTAGCTAATTTTGGTGGGTGTGCTTTTCTGATACAGTACATGATACAGTGATCACTGAGGGCCAGATTAAGGACACCAGCAGCAGATATCCTGTGGGGGTGGGATGAGAGGACTCAATTGATAAGGGAGTGGTGTGCAGAACAGAACAAGTGTTGTAATGAGTGGGTTCAGTAATTAGCTGGGTGAGGCTTAGGGATTCGATTTTAGAGGTAGCAGTTTTAGCGGACGGAGATAACCAATCAAGGTTGCAATCACCCAGGAGCAGTAGTTCACCAGTGTTCACTAGTAGTGGTAGGGCAGAGATGCATACAACTAGTGTGTTTTGACCAAGACGAGGGGAGGCATAGACCACCCCAGTGAATGAAGGGAGAGTACAGGGGACGGAGAGTTTGGCGGGGATTAGTTCATGTGATCCTAGGTAGGATTCTTTGATTGTGAGGGTATATGAGAGGGGTTGTCTTATAAGCATAGCAACTCCAGCATCTCTCTTACCTCAATGTTGCCGGATGAGAGAGTAACTGGGGAAGGTGAGGGATGAGTCAGGTACTTTGGTGGACGGCAAGGTCTTTGAGAGACACAGGATGTCGGAGGAGTATTGGGATAGCCAGCAATTTAGAAGGTCCAGTTTGGGCAATAGGCTCCTGTTATTGATGTGCATAACCTTTAGGCCTTTGAGGTGGGAAGGCACCTGATTCAGCAAGGAGAGATCGGGATTTTGTTCAGTGTCACCAGAAATGTGCAAGATGAGAAGAAATATGGAGAAGGTGGCTGGGAATTTTCACCCTTTAGTAGGATTGAGGGTGGGGTGCCTATACTTGGAGTAGCGCATGAGAGTGAGGCAGTAGGACAGGTGTGGAGAAAGGATGCAGGGCGAGATGGCATGAAAGGAGGGCCAAGGTGGAGAGAAATAAGAATGTAGGGTGGATAAGATGGGGTGAAATGGGCATGGAGCAGGAGAGGGGGTAGGAGGGGGGTTGGGGTAGGAGCAGCCAGAGGGGAGATGAAGGGGGTATAGGATAGAATGTAAGAAAAGTAGGACAGAAATAGGAATAGACTGGCAGAAGGCATGTCATAGTTATGTGTAAGGGGATAAAGGTGTGTGTACTAAATGGTCTGAAGGAGGGGCAGCCAGGTAGGTAGGAGACAGCAGCACTACAATGTGGTTGGGAGAGGGGTGGGGACCAACAGTCAGTCAGCTATACTGAGTGAGACAGAGTTGGAGGAAAAGAGAAGCTTCTACACTCGGAGTGTATCTCTGTTTGTGATCAGTGTAAGTGAAAGCAAGTAGCTGAGAGCTATAAGCAGAATGGTAGGTCGGTTGCAAGCAGCGTCCTTTAGTGGAGGCTCAGTATAAACTGCAAATTACAAACTTGGGAGATAGAATTATGTTTAAGTCTTGTGTACGCACATGTGAGCAAGTTAAGGAATGCCCTGTATGTTTCGGCTATATAAGGCAAGTCAGCCAAGGGTGGGAGTAGTGGGGGGAGGGTGGGGAGCAGGCACAAAGAACCGGCGGGGATTAAACTGTTTCTTTTTCATGGCACAAATGTTTCCTGGCACAGCTTGCTGCAACTGATATATGGTCAACTCATGTAAAAAGTAACATTAATCTTGACAAAATTAACATAAAGCACCAAAGGTATTGATAGGCCCCAGAGGAAGTGATTTGTGTTATAAAAATAAAATATTTCGGGCAAGAACAGCTTTGTCTCACTCACTGCTGCTTACCATGCTGCTCACCCGCTACTTCTTCATCCCTACTGCTGCTAGTGTAACTTTCTGGGAGTGCTTTACCAACTGGGAAATATAACACACTGACAGATGGGACAGGCAACTTATATTTTTGAGAGGCGCAAAGTTCACATAACTTTCAGGAGTTGTGTTATTTTCTGTTTCCTTTGCTGTATTGTATTTTGCATATATTTGTTTTTTTTTTTTTCAAATAAAACATTCCTCTACTCTTCCTTGATGAGTGCCATGAGATCTTTAACTTCCACCTGGACAGTAACCAGAAATGGGCAGAATGGACCTTGGTTTAACATTTCAGCACTGAAACAGTGCAGCACCACCCCCATCGTACTGCACTGCAGTGTCAGCTATGGGTATTACCCCAAGTTCCTTGCCTGGGGCTAGAACCCATAACCTTCTGATGTTCTGGTCCCAAAAGTGAGCATCCTACATACTGAGTCACTGACACTTTGGAAGCAAAAATTAATTGCATGGAGCACCATAATGTGCCCTCCTCCTAGATTTTTCATCCTGATTTCTCAAATTAGAAATGCTACCGAGTGTTGTGATGATTAACCCATTGTGATATAAAACAGAAATGATAGAAGGTATCATTAGAATGGCAGAAAAAGGGGAGCTATTGTTGATGGAGGGACCTGAATATGCCAGATGTTAACTGGAGCACATTTGCTGCAGCCACATCCAAGAGTAGGATCATTCTCGATGCCCTGTAGGGGGCATGCCGTAGACAACTAGTATCGGAACCCACTTGGGAAGGAGTAATCTTAGACCTGGTACTCTCAAATGGAGATGGAGAGAGAGGATCACAGATTTAGAATTGAGTAGCCAACTGGGAACTAGCGACCATTGAACAGTATGTTTCACGATAAACACAGCAGTAGAGTCAAGCCATACAAAGGCAAAGGTCCTGGACTTTAGAAGGGCTGACTTTGCCAGAATGGGTGAGTGCCTAAGGAATGCACTAGCAAATGGGCAGGAAGGAGGGGTGGAAGAACAATGGGGAATAATCAAAACTGCCATCACAGAGGCACAAAACGCTCCACATCATTTCAGCCTATATCCCCCCGAGAAACCAAAAACTCACCTTTGATTCAATCCTCCACAGTATCTCCCACCTACCTAATACTAGTGAAATCATCATAATGGGTGACTTCAGTGTCAACTGGCTATCCCCAGCCTCATCCAGCTTTAAAGACACTGCACTGGCATACGACCTTGCCCAACTTGTCACCTCTCCAACCAGAAGGGACAATAGATCCAGGACCTCCACCCTTTTAGACGTCATTTTCACCAACAGGCCACGGAGCGCTCCCAGGCCACAGTGCTCCTGACTCTATCAGTGACCACTCCCAGGTGACCTGCTGGTGGTCAGGTAAATTGCCCCCTGCCCCCCAAAAAATCTCCATGCAGAGATGGCTAAAAAGGGAAGGCCTACAGAAACTCAAAGCCCATCTAACTACCAGCAATTGGCTCCCCATTTACACCACGCAGTCAGTAGACCTAGTACTCGCCCACTTTATAACCACTTTCAACAAGGCCTGTGACATTTTTGCTCCCCTCACCAAGCAAGTATGAAAACCAGAACCACCTCCTGGATCACACCCTCACTACTTAACCTGCTCCAACAGAGGGACAACCTTTGGCATAAGGCTCTTGACTCTCAACGCACACAGGAAAGACAGCTATACCAGAGGTCCTTAATAAATGTACATGGGCCTACGACAGGCAAAAAGCTACTTACTACCAACAAACCCTAACCTCCTCTTTGGGAGACGTAAAAATTTGGAGCAACATAAAGAAGTCAGTGGAAACCCACTCCCCACACCCTTCCCAACTCACTATAAATGGAGATGTCACCCAGGATCCTTCCACTATAGCGAAGCCCTTAACTCGCCTTCTTGAGACCTCTCCCATATCCTCCCTCCTAATTTCTTCCACCCTGTCCCCAATCCTCCCTCCGATACACAATGTGTAATGTAGATTCACAAAGCACATTTTCTGGACCTGGAAGGACACTACTTCTTTATTCAACTGCGAGCTGTGTGAGAAATTCTATATTGCACTTGATATCTGCAACAAACGTGCACTATTGCTTAATTCTGTGGGAGGTGAAACTAACTACCCTTGGTAATTGCTTTTTATTCACATATTTATTTAGTGTTTAACCAAGAAGGGGCTTGCAAACTCTGTTTATCTTGTTAGTAACGTCAGAAGGATTTAAATACTGCATTTGGGTAGATCCTTGGAGGTAGCTAGATTGTCTACTAGGATTTTCTGACAGTTAAACTATTTTTAAATAAATTACAGGGCTGAGGAGTTGAAAAAGAAGCTTGCAAACTCTGCTTATCTTGGAAGTAACTTCATAAGTGTTTGAATACTGCATTTTGGTTGTCCCTTGGGGGTAGCTGGATTGACTAGTAGGATTTTGGGACAGAAACTATTTTTAAATAATTTACTGGTGCGTAGGAGTTTGTGATAGTTACACTATTTTTAAAAAAAGTTACTGTGGTTAAGGAGTGGTCATAGAAAAACCTGCAGTGTGAAACAGGAAAAGACTGTCTTTCAAGCAACAGAGGGAGGTAGATCTAGGTTTACATTTGTTTGTTACAATTCTTAACATTTTCAGTGCAGGAAGAGTTTAAAGCACAGCTGACTTATTTTGGGGCTGACAGCTTAAGAGCACAAAACCACCAGGCCTGTTTTGGGGCTGGGGAGGTTTACCTGTGTTTGACTTGGATGTGTGGATTTTTCTCTGTTTGATTAGCAGGGTGTTTTCTCTGTCAAATTGTTGTGTAGGGCATCTTGCCGACAGGAAGGCACTCATCGCAGCGGTGGGTCAGAGCTTTTAGCTGATTGTTTTGTGAGGGCACAGTTTAGGCCCAACCCCTTCCCACCCCTCACCCCACCCACCCCTGGAAATAGTTCCTTTATACCTGGGGTTCTGACATCATTTCCTCAAGAGTGCAAGGTGCATATCACTGTCATATCCTCTCTAGCACACTGCACTGACAATATAAGCATACACATTGTATAATATATATATATATATATATAACAAACCAATCTCACACACACACACACACACACACACACACACAAAAATGTGGGGAGTAGTGCAATGTAATGGCTGTGAGGCAGCAGTCTTCCGGGAGTCTTCCTGGAGACTGAGCTGCTGCCCTATTTGCAGACAACTCTCTGCCCTGAGGGAGAAAGTTGCCCGTCTTCAGGGCACATTGGACAGTAGTAAGGGGACCTTCCCCCAGGCCACACTGGATGGTAGGAAGGGAACCTCCCCCATCCAGGGAGCACCACAGCCACCACCACTACCTCAGAGGTTGCGAAGAAAGCACAGCAGTTGGACCACAGTGGGCTCAGGGAGGGTGAGGATGGTGGAACAGAGGCACACCCAGTCAGTTGTTCCCACACCACAATCCATACCCATTCTGGGGAGCATAGCTCCCCATGGATGCACCTGCAGAGGAGACTAAGAGGCTGAGGACAACTGCCACAAGGAGGCCCACAGGAAGGAGGCAGAGGACACCACAAGGAAAGGAAGCAGCTCCTGGTGGGAGACTCAATAATTAGGGATAGAACTGGGGGGAGCGGGAAAACTGAAGTAAGGTGCCTGTCTGGTGCCATGGCTTGGAGAGACAGGAAGCGCATCCTCAGGATCATGAGAACAGCTGCATGGGAGTCTGAGCTGGACGTCATTGTCCACCTAGGGACAAATGACTTGGCTAATCATGAGATTAGAGCAGTGCAGAAGGACTTTGTAGAATTGGGGAGGGGCCTAAGACAAGTAGCACACATAATATCCTTCTCTGAGGTGCTGCCTGTCAATGGCATGAGTGAGGTGAGGGTACTTTGCACCATGCAGTTTAATGAATGGTTGAAAAAATGGTGTGGAGCACAGGGGTTTGGCTTCATTGGGGACTGGGGTTCCACCTGGAGGGACACCAGCCTATACTGGCAGGATGGTCTGCATCTGTCCAGGAAGGGAACAAGTCTTTTGAGCAATCGGTTTAAATGCTTCATTGGCAAGCTTTTAAACTAGTCAAGGGAGAGGCACTGATAAGCAGCAGGAAAATCCCAGCCTCTCTACAAAACAGGGTACTAAATGAGAAAAGACCGAGAGACAGGTCAGTGGGGTGCTGCAACAGAAGGTAAAGCCATCAAAAATGGAGAGCAATGAGTACCAATGCCCGTAGTCTGAGTAACAAGCTTCCTGAATTAGTGGCCTTGATGGAGGAGGAACATCTGATATCGTGGCAGTCACAGAAACATGGTACACACAAAACCATGACTGGGACATAAACATACCAGGATACACTATCTACAGGAGGGACAGGGAGGGTGAAGAGAGGAGAAGTAGCTCTTTACATAAGGAAGGAATCAAAGCAACAGAACAAAATGGAAAACAGGAGGAGAAGAAGCACTGTGGGTAAATTTGGAGACCGGCAATGGCACCACAATCCGCACAGGGGTTGTATACAGACCCCCCTCTCAGTGGGAGGAAATGGACAAGGAAATGATAGAAAGAATACTTAGAATGACAGAAAAAGGGGAGCTGTTGCTGATGGGTGATCTGAATATGCCAGATGTTAACTGGAATGCAGTTGCAGCAGCCACTTCAAAGAGTGGGGTTATTCTAGATGCCCTACAAGGGGCATGCCTTAGACAACTAGTATTGGAGCCCACTCGAGAGGGAGCAATCTTGAACCTGGTTCTCTCAAATGGAGATGAAGAGATCACAGATGTAAGTGGGTAGCCATCTGGGAACTAGCGACCATCGAACAGTATGGTTCTAATAAAACACAGCAATAGAGTCAACCATACAAAGGCAAAAGTACTGGACTTTAGGAGGGCTGACTTTGCCAAAATGGGTGAGTGCCTAAGGAATGCACTCGCTAATGAGCAGGAAGGAGGGGTGGAAGAACAATGGGGAATAATAAAAACTGCCATCACAGATGTAACAAGCCTTTGTGTGAAGCAAATTAACAAAACGAAACGATGTAAGAAACCTCTATGGTTCTCAAAGGAAGTGGCAGTGAAGGTTCAAGAGAAAAAGAAAGCATTCAGGAGGTACAAGGAATCACAGAAGGAGCAGGACAGGGAATTGTATCAGTTAAAGCAAAAGGAAGCTGGGAAGGCAGTCAGAACAGCAAAGGCCCAAACCGAGGAAAAGATAGCCAACTCAGTTAAGAAGGGGGATAAAACCTTTTATAGGTACATCAGGGAGCGAAGGAAGACCAAGGGAGGGCTAGTGAGGCTTAATAAAGAGGAGGAAGGGTGGGAAGAGGGTGACTGTGAAGAGGCAGAGATACTAAACAAATATTTTTGCTCAGTATTTACAAACGAAGTGGGGGAGGTACCTAAAACAAACAATAGAAACACTCTGGATACAGAAGTTGATACCAGCCCATTTACAGAAGAAAGGGTTCTGAAAGAACTCTTAAAACTGAAGGTGGACAAAGCAATGGGGCCTGATGGGATTCATCCCAGAATTCTAAAAGAACTAAGGGTAGAACTAGTGACACCACTGACTACCCTCTTTAACAAATCATGGGAGGATGGGGTGGTACCCGAGGACTGGAGGAGGGCAGATGTGATTCCTCTTCACAAAAGTAGGAGCAAGGCAGAAGCAGAAAACTACAGACCTGTTAGTTTAACCTCAGTGGTAGGGAAAATGATGGAATCACTTCTGAAGGAAATAATTGTTGAGTATCTAGAGGCCAGAGGGGCTCAGGACCCAAGGCAGCATGGATTCACAGCGGGAAGGTCATGCCAGACAAATCTGATAGACTTCTTTGACTGGGTGACCAAAGTAGTAGATCAGGAAGGGCTGTAGACATGGCCTACATAGACTTTAGCAAGGCATTTGACACAGTCCACACAAATTAATATACAAGTTAGCCAGCCTGGGAGTGGGTCCCAAGATGACAGCCTGGGTAAAGAATTGGCTGGAGAATAGGACACAGAGAGTAATAGTAAATGGAGTCCACTCTGAAGAAAGGGGTTACTAGTGGGGTACCGCAGGGTTCAGTATTAGATCGGTCCTCTTCAATGCTCTTTATAAGTGACATTGCAGAGGGACTGGAAGGAAAGTATGTCTCTTTGCAGATGACACAAAGATCTGCAACAGAGTTGATGCACAAGGTGGGGTGGAAAGGATGAGAAGGGACTTGGCAAGGTTAGAGGAATGGTCAAATGTATGGCAGCTTAGATTCAATGCTAAGAAGTGCAAGGTAATGCACCTGGGAAACAAAACCCAGGGAAGAGTACACAATGGGGTGAGATACTAACAACAACAAAATGGAAAGAGACCTGGGGTAGTCATATCAGATGACCTAAAGGTGGGCAAGCAATGTGAGAGGGCAGCAAGGAGGGCTGGGGGATACTGGGATGCATGGGAGAGGCATCACCAGTAGAAAACAGGAAGTTATTATCCCTCTATACAGACAGTTGGTGAGACCCTATCTGGAGTACTGCGTGCAGTTCTGGAGACCCAATCTCATCAAGGACATAGACAGGATGGAGGCTTTCCAGAGGAGGGCAACTAAAATGGTGCAGGGTCTGCACCAGAAGACATATGAAGAGAGACTTAAGGAGCTGAATATGTATAGCCTCGAGGAAAGGAGGGAGAGGGGGGACATGATAGAAACTTTCAAGTATCTCAAAGGAATCAACAAAAGTCCAAGAGGGTAGCATCTTTCAAAAAAGTGTGCAAGAACAAAGGGGCACAATTTGAAGATAGAAAGACTCAGAGGTAATTTAAGGAAAGTATTTTTCACAGAGAGGGTTGTGGATGCATGGAACGGTCCTTCGGAGGAGGTTGTGGAGTCAAAAACAGTGGTGGAATTCAAGCATGCATGGGACAGTCATAAGGCAAATCTAGGGGGTGGGAGTAGGAAGAAGTAGGCTGCTGGTTAACTAGGATCTGCAGCTTATCCAATAGGTAGGGAAATGGGCAGACTGGGTGGGCCAAGCGGTCCTTATCTGCCGTCAAAATCTATGTTTCTATGTTTCTATGTTTCAATACCTTTCAGGCTGAGAGTCATCTCCTGCTGCAAGGCAAAACATTACATTATCAAAGCTATCGCCAATTCCCGTTACAGCAATGATTCACTAGATCTTAAACTCATTCGGCTGACCCTGGATGTCATATTACCCCACCTTACTAAAATTCTCAACCTCTCTCTTTGCCTCGGTCAGTTCCCATCAATCTGGAAGAGAGCCATAATCACTCCCATTCTGAAGAGTGGCGACCCCACTTACACAAGCAACTATATACCGATTTTAATACTTCCACCTCTCTCCAAAGCACTGGAAAAAATAGTCTCGGACCAGATAACAGAACACCTAACTAAACACAACCTTCTCTGCCAGGCTCAGCACAGTTTCTGGACTGGCCATAGAACAGTCACTGCACTTTCTGAGCTCACCTCATTCATCCATGAGGCCCTAGACCAAGGATCAATTGCAGGTGCGATCTTTGTGGATCTAACCAAGGCATTTGACACAGTCAGTCACGAACTACTGCTTTGTGTCCTTCCACAACTGAATGTGGTCCCAGAGACAACTGCCTGGTTCAAGGATTACCTCTCAGGCCAGTCACAACAAGTCAGGTTAAATACCACCATCTCCTCATGCAAAACAGTGCGCTATGGGGTCCCACAGGGGTCTATTCTCGGCCCTCTTCTTTTCACCCTCTTTTTAAACTCACTCCCCAAGGCATGCAGTGGGCATCTGCTTCTCTATGCTGATGATGCGGTACTATTTTGGAAACACCCACAACCAAGTGCCCTCCAACTAACCCTTCAGGGTTTCTTCAGGGAGCTAGAGGCATGGTTCAATGAGCACCGCCTGATCATCAACTATAAAAAAAACTAAATCCATGATCTTTGTGCACCGTCAAAGCCCACACAGTCATAGAAACATAGAAACATAGAATTTGACGGCAGATAAGGACTGCTTGGCCCACCCAGTCTGTCCATTTCCCTACCTAATGGATACGCTGCAGATCCTAGTTAATCAACAGCCTACTTCTTCCTACCCCCACCCCTAGAATTGCCTTATGACTGTCCCATGCATGCTTGAATTCCACCACTCCTAATCAAAAACACACAAGGCACCCCCCTTGAACACGTTACAAATTTCAAATACCTAGGTATCAAATTAGATACCTCCCTCTCCTACCGTAGTCACATTCAACATCTCTCCTCAGCTGTCAATGCTAGAGTGGGCATCCTCTACAGACTTAAACACTGCTTACCCACACAGACCATGCATCTTGCAGTCTCCTCCTCAATCCTCTCCCTAATTGACTACGTAGTATTAACACTGCCTTGAATAAAGCATGCCGACTAGTCATCGGCAGTGACAGACTAACTCATACCTATGATCTTTACGCTTTGGCTGGTTGGCTAAACTTCCAACAAAGACTAAAGCATCACACCTGCATCCTCTCAAAAAAAATACATCTCCAGCTAGCCCCCGTTGGCCTTCTCTCCATTATCAGCCCAGCTCCCCTCAGGCGTAACACACGGCTCACAGCAAACTCCTCATTCCAGGTCCCCCACTGTAGAACATCACTGGGGCAAAGATCCTTCTGGTACCATGCCCCCCTTTGGCTCAATGTTTTACCTCCCCAGCTCTCTCAGACCCATAGCATCTCCCTATTCAAAGCAGGCCTCAAAGCTCACCTACTTGAGTCTGCAAACTGTGACTGTGGCTAACCCTGCCCACCTCGTGTGCTCCCAAACCCCCCTAATAACTGACACAGGGTCTCCCTAGACCCCATGAATCCGCATCCTACACGTCTCTAACAAATGATATCCAGAAAGCTGCCTACCACTGTCTCTGGTAAACTAAGTTAAAGCCTGGACTGCACTGCCAGTACTGTTTGTGAATACTGCTTGTTTATGTATGTTTCCTTGTATATTGTTCTCCCTCCACCCGCTGTAACCGACATGGAGCCTTTGCAAAAGAGTCTGTGACTCAAAGGATTGTAATTCTGATTATATGCACTAAATAAAAAAAACAAGCCTTTGTGTGAAGCAAATAAAACAAAACGAAGTAAAAAAACACTATGGTTCTCAAAGGAGGTGGCAGGGAAGGTTAGGGAGAAAATGATAGCTCTCAGGAAGTACAAGGAATCACAGAAGGAGCAGGACAGAGAACTGTATCAGTTAAAGCAGAAGGAAACAGGGAAGGCAGTCAGACTAGTGAAGGTCCAAACCGAGGAAAAGATAGCCAACTCAGTTAAGAAGGGGGATAAAACCTTTTATATGTACATCAGGGAGTGAAGGAAGACCAAGGGAGGAACAGTGAGGCTTAAAAAAGGGGCGAAGGGGTGGGCAGAGGGTGACTGTAAAAAGGCAGAGATACTGAATGAATATTTTTGCTCAGTATTCACAAAAGAAGAAGAGGGGCGGTACCTAGGGGGAGGTTCCTAAACCAAACAGTAAAAGCACTCTGCATAGGGGTGTCGATTCCAGTCCATTCACAGAAGAAAGGGTCATGAAAGGACTCTTAAAACTCAAAATGGACAAAGCCGTGGGGCCTGATAGGATTCACCCCAGAATTCTGAAAAAACTAAGGGAAGAACTAGTGACACCACTGACTACACTTTTTAGCAAATCATGGGAGGATGGTGTGGTACCGGAGGACTGGAGGAGGGCAGATGTGATTCCTCTTCACAAATGTGGGAGCAAGGCAGAGGCAGGAAACTACAGACCTGTTAGCTTGACCTCAGTGGTAGGGAAAATGATGGAATCACTTCTGAAAGAAAGAATTGTTGAGTACCTAGAGCCCAGCGGGGCACAGGACCCAAGGCAGCATGGATTCACAGCAGGAAGGTAATGTCAGATGAATCTAATAGATTTCTTTGACTGGGTAACCAAAGTAATAGACCAGGGAGGGGCTGTGGATATGGCCTACCTAGACTTTAGCAAGGCATTTGACACAGTCCCACACAAAAGATTAATAAACAAGTTAGCCAGCCTGGGAGTGGGTCCCAGGGTGATAGCCTGGGAAACCAGCTGGCTGGACAACAGGACCCAGAGGGTAATAGTAAATGGAGTACACTCTGAAGAAAGGGAGGTTAGTAGTGGGATACCACAGGGTTCAGTATTGGGACCGGTCCTCTTTAATGTCTTTATAAGTGACATTGCACAGGGGCAGGAAGGAAAAGTATGCCTCTTTGCAGATGACACAAAGATCTGTAACAGGGTTGATACACAAGAAGGGGTGCAAAGGATGAGAAGGGACTTTGCAAGTTTGGAAAAATGGTCAAAAATATGGCACGTTAGATTCAATGCAATGCAAAAAAGTGCAAAGTAATGCACCTGGGAAACAAAAACCCAGGGGAAGAGTACACAGTTGGGGGGGGGGTACCAGCAACAACACAAATGAAAAGGGACCTGGGGGTAGTCATATCAGATGACCTTAAAGATCATATGCCAATGTTTTACAGATTTACAATAAACACAGGAATTCAAGTCCCCATGTCATGATTAGTGTTTCCTAAAAATATGCTGTTTGGTTTTGTGGTTTTCTTTAAATCAGCATCTGTTAATGTGCTCTGTAGTAACTGAAAACAGTGAAGAAACAGTGAAGATTTTTCTGTCCCTATCAGTCAGTGATGACATCATTCCTGTCCAGCCTGTTGCTGCAGCAATGAAGTCCTTAATTGCATTTGTAACATGGCTAAAAAATATAGACAGAATTCCAGTAATGGCAGTCGCGCAAACACAACACATGGTACATTCTGAAGCAGTGATTAATCCCCTAGTAACACCCGCCTCAGAATGTAGCAGTGTTAGTTGCGAGACTGGGAGTGAGCAACAGAGAAAACTGACTGACTGACAGGTAGCTTTGTGGACACGCTGACAAAACTGTGAGCGTGCTTCCCATCAGATGGGAAAAAAGCCATGGGTATCGCACTGCATAGAGAAGTATCATGGCAAGGAGCAGCGTGTACCGTTTTGGGAGGAAAAAAGTGAGGCAAGTGACACAGCCTGTAATGTACCCAGAGGGTAAGAAACATGCTCTGACTGACCTATGTGTCCGTGACTTGCGAGTAGTGGCCTTGGGTATCAGCAGCTAAAAAACAATGCATTGTGGGGACAGAATGACCATTTGCATATCTTGAGATCAGCAATGAAGTAAAACCTGAGGTATGCAAATGTTCATTATCTCCCCACAATGCAGTAGTGAAGCAGAAAAACAAAACAGTGAAACATAGATACATAGATACGTAGATACATAGACAGTGTCAGCAGATAAGGGCCTATGGCTCACCCAGTCTGCCCATTTGAGCTTGTAAGTTCAGTTTATGTTTTTCTAGAAGTCTGTTGCCCCTTACCCCTGACCTTCAGAATTCCTTTATGTCTATCCCATGCATCGAGTCGAAAGAGCCGTGTAGAGATCAATAAAAGTGAAGTTGTATGGCCAGATGTATCACAAACTGCTTTTTAATCATTAGTAGTGAAGCAACAGAAAGTAGGTGGCACAGTATTAACAGGTACTGAAGTTACAGTGTGCACATGCCTGGTACAGCTCGAGATATATAAAAAAGTACACAGCAGAAGAGCAGTAGAAATAGAAAACAGTAGTGTAAGTTCCTGTTCAGTAATATGGCACATGGCACTGACTTGTAAGATAACGTAGTTTCCATGTGCCATGTTACAAGCACATTAATCCCCTCTGAAGGAGGCTTCTACTGTTGAATTAATGCATGGTTGGGTGGTTGTAGGCACGCGGCTTCGGTCTCGTGCCACAACCCCCCCCCCAACCATGCATTGATTCCCCAGTAGAAGCCTCCTTCATCGGGGATTAGTGCTTATGTAGTAGCTGTTGCACTTCCCAGAGTAATCGGTAGGGCTAATTGTCTTTACTCCAAGTGTATTACTAACTCATCTGGTTTGTGTTTGGAGAGATTGTATCATTCTGTTCTCATAAAGAGTTGGTCATTTGTGTTTCAGTGGGTAATTGATGTGGTATAAATGAATGTTTGTGAGAAATCTCCTGTCTATCACAGCTGAGTTCCGTCACATCAAAACTCTGCATTGTTTTTTGGCTATATAAACCCAGGGTTGTTTAATGGATATAAAATAAATCTAAAATTTAAGTCATAGAAGTAGTGTGTCCTTGATGTAGCCTCCATACATATGTTCACGTGGGAACAATACTGTTGTTATGTCAGATTGACAAACCTGCCACACTTCGCTATTTCAGGAACATGTACTGTATGAGCTCACAAAATTCATTTCTCTGAGGGATTCTGTGTGGAAATACATCATGTATGTGTGTAACTAGGCATACTACTATATGTCATCCTGATGCCCCTATCTCTTGCCCCTCAGTTGAGGCTACTGCATCCTGCTTCCCTCTGCCCCCCCAGTCAGGGCCAATGCCACCTGTTGCCCCCGTTCCAATCTCCACAGACAGGACTGATGTGCTCTGCTAAGCCCTAGAGTCCCAGGGCCTCTGTCTCCACAGTTGGGACTGCTGCTCCATGCTGCCCAAGGCCACCAAAGGTGGGGCTTTTGCTGCACCCTGCTACCCAGTTCCACTGCCCCCAAATGGGCAGGGCCACTGCATTATGTGCACTCTGTATCACAGTCAGGGCTGCTGCACCCTGATGCCACCCTTTGTCCTGCCACATGGTCGAGGCATCTGCACCATGCTGTCCTCTGTCTCTGTTACCCAGTGTTGGGTAAGTTAGGAGGCAGTATGGCGCAGTGGTTTAAGGCTCTGAGCTGCAAATCTGGAGACCTGGGTTTGAATCCCACAGCCCCCACTTGCATACTGTGTGACCCTGAGCAAGTCACTTAACTTCCTCATGCTCCCAGGTTGCACCTGCAAACAAGCTTTCAGCTTAGTGTGTCTCACCTGGTAAAATAATTGGTTAAAAAAAAAAAGTTACTTTTCTAGTACTTTCTATTTCTGTCAGAAACTTGATCCAGGATGCTCTGTGCAGTCACTAGCAAGGATGGAGAAGTACTAGAAAAAGTAATACACCTGACAGTGACAGTTACTTATTTCTTTTTATACAAAACAGTACAAAAATAATTAAAAAAAATAACAGATGACATTTATTTGAAAGTAATAGGTTAGTTACTAGTTACTTTCAAATAAATGTAATCAGTTACAGTTACATAGTACTTTTGTATTAAATGACATAAGTAATTGTAACGGTAAGGTGTATTACTTTTTCCAGTACTTCTCTAACCTTGCTAGTGACTGCACAAAGATTTCTGGAACAAGTTTCCAAAAGTAATAGAAAAAGTAACTTACCCAACACTGCTGTTACCACATCCAAGGCTGCTGTACCCTGCAACCATGTTGACACAATCAAGGCTGCTGTGCCCTAGAGCCCCATGCCTCCACAGGTAGGGCTGCTGTACCCTGCTACCCTCTGTCCCCACCCTATAACACAAGATGAAAGTGCTTGTTTTTTCTTTCGAGCAGCTTGGGTAGTGTACCAAAGGATCTGACTCTGGTGGCAGGGGGCAGCATGGTGCAATAACCCTAACTCTGGAAGCAAGAGGCTCTATAGTGCAGCAGGGTACAGTGGTAGTAGGGGCAGTGGACAGCTTGGTGCAGAAGTTTTGACTGTGGGGCAGGACACAGTGGGGCATCAGGGTACAGCAGCCCTGACTGTGAGACAAGGTGCACATGTTGCAGCTGCCCTTCCCATTTGGGGCAGTGCAGGGTGCAGCAAAATCCCCACCTTTTGTTGGCCATGTGTAGCATGGTGCAGCAGCCCCAACTGTGGAGGCAGAGGCACTGGGACTCTAGGGCTTAGCAGAGTACAGCAGTCCTGTCTGTGGACATTGGAACAGGGGGCAACAGGGGGCATTGGCTCTGCCGTGGGGGGGGGCAGAGGAAAGCAGGGTGCAGTAGCCTTAACTGAGGGACAAGAGACAGGGGCATCAGGATGACATATAGTATGTCTACTTACACACATACGTAATGTATTTCAACACAGAATCCCTCAGAGAACTGAATTTTGTGAGTTCATACAGTACATGTTCCTGAAATAGCAAAGTGTGGCAGACACTTGTTTGTCAATCTAACATAACAACAATATTGTTCTCACATGAACATATGTATGGAGGCTACATCAAGGACACACTACTATGACTTAAACTTTAGATTTATTTTATATCCATTAAACAACCCTGTGTTTATATAACCAAAAAACACTGCAGAGTTTTGATGTGAAAGAACTCCGCTGTAACACAGACAGGAGATTTCTCACAAACATTCATTCATACCACTTCAGTTACCCAATGAATCACAAATGACCAACTCTTTATGAGAACAGAATGATACAATCTATCTAGACACAAACCAGATGAGTTAGTAACACACTTGGAGTAAAGACAATTAGCTCTACAGATTGCTCTGACTGGGAAGTGCAACACTTACTACAGGCAATTAAGGAATTAATTGCTGCAACAACAGGCTGGACAGGAATGATGTCATCATTCACTGATATGGACAGAAACATCTTCAATGTTTTCAGTTACTGCAGAGCACATTAATAGATGCTGATTTAAAGAAAATTACAAAACCAAACAGCACGATATTTTCAAGAAATACTAATCATGACACAGGGCTTGAATTCTTGTGTTTATTGTAAATCTGGAAAATGTTGGCATTTGATCTTTAAAGTAGATAAGCAACATGAGAAGGCAGTAAGGAGGGCTGGGGGGATTCTAGGATGTATAGGGAGAGGCATCACCAGTAGAAAACAGGAAGTTATTATCCCTCTGTACAGACAGTTGGTGAGACTCCATCTGGAGTACTGCATACAGTTCAGGAGACCCCATCTCTACACGGACATAGACAGGATGGAGGCAGTCCAGAGGAGGGCAACTAAAATGGTGCAGGGTCTGCAACAGGAGCCATACAAAAATAGACTAAAAGTGCTTAATATGTATACCCTTGAGGAAAGGAGGGAGAGGTGGGACATGATAGAAACTTTCAAGTACCTCGAGGGAATCAACAAAGTCCAAGATGGGAGCATCTTTAAGAAAAAGAGATGCACGAGAACAAGGGGGCACAATTTGAAGATAGAGGGGGGATGGCTCAGGGGCAACGTGAGGAAGTACTTTTTCTCAGAGAGGATGGTGGACATATGGAATCACCTTCCTGAGGAAGTTGTGGGGTCAAAAACAGTGGGGGAATTCAAGAATGCATGGGACACACATAAGGCAATTATAGTGAGAGCTAGGAGGAAGTAGTTTTTTTTTTATTTATTTTTATTTATTTATTAACTCTAAGATTAAACACCTTTGAGCAAGAACAGCTCATTTACAAAGGTTCCACGTCAAAACGTCGGTAGACAAACAGGGTGAACAACATTACAAAAATTATACAGTAGTTACACAGATGTTAGAGAACATACAAGGGTGAACATCATTATTCATAATACGAGTCTACACATGTAAGGTAGGAGTAGAGCTAAAACCAGTGATAGATGTAAAGAGGCTGGCTCAGACTGTGAACTAAACAGTGCATTGGTAGACTAGATATGAAGGCATATGAGGGAAAGAACAGTGGGGAGGGTAGCCCCAGAGGAGTGGGCAGGCTAGAAGGCCATTGTCAAGGAGGGAGGAGGGATTGAGGTAGGGGTAGGGGATAGGGATGATATAAGTGCTGGTGTTGGCAGTGAATGGAGTGGGAGTAGTGGGGGGGAATGAAAGGTGGACTAGATAGCAGAAATTTATTGGAGAGGAGCAGGAAAGTCTGGAGTACTAAGGGAGGTAGAGCTCTAAGTGAAACAATTGCGGCTACTAGAAGAGGTGTTGGGTAACTGGAATCTGCAGCTTATCCAATAGGTAGGAAATGGGCAGACTAGGTGGGCCAAGCAGTCCTTATCTGCCATCAAAGTCTATGTTTCTGTGTTTCTAATGAGTTGTTAATGACGGTCATCAGTTATCATTACATAATGCATGGGCAATAGTATGCAACAAATTTTTTTTTTTGCAATTTGAGGTACGTGCAACCGCATAAACCACGAGGTTGAGTGAATTGTATTGCAAACCAAGGGTGTGCCAAAAAAAACAACAAATTTTCACTGTTGCTCATTCTTAATTCTTTTTTACAATTATTGGTTAAGAGAATCATGGCTGGGAGCAGACTGAAAACAAAAGTAGATTTTGCATCAGTTTCTGACTGCAGCTGTTGTGTCTTGCACTCAATGCAGTGTTTGAAAGCAGGGCATTTCTCTGTTGCACGCAATTGTGTCTTAACACAGTGTGTGTAATGGAATTTTAGGTACTGGTTTGAGGTTGCAATCAACCCAAACCAGTGCTATTTTGTGCTAATACTGTGATACTTAAAACCTAAAATATAGACACATCCTATTCCCTAGTAGCCAGTGAAACAGAAGGCAAGATTTTTGTCATCAGTGTTAAGATCCCCTTTCAAGAGTACCTGAGAACTGGCAAGCGTACCGTGCCTTCCAGTTGTGCAGTGTAGTACAAGCAACATTTGCAATATAACGTACATTGGCAAAGTCGTCATCCAAGGCTTGGAGTGACAGCACCTTGCTGCCAAATGTCATGAGAAGAACTGCAGCACTGGAGCCTTCATGGATGAATCCTTTCAGTTCAATAGGGTCGAACTCTGGAGGGTGCTGATTGGGTGCCAAAACCATGACCAGTGCAGTAGTAACTGCATACTTGTTGGGGTCATCCACCTGGGAAGCCTAGAGGTGCAAACACAAAAAGAGAGATGTCAAGGATATTCCACCCAACCTGCAGTCAAATAGTGATGGTAAAGAAAGAAGCCTTTATTAGTAAATGACTGTATCTTAATGATGTGAAAGGCATGGTGGTGATGGAATGGCTAACTTCAAAATTGAGGCACACTACCAAGAAATGTAAGCTATTCACTCCCCTTCCTCGACCTTTTAGAAGAACTCAAATGAACCCCAGTATTGGAGCAACTAGCCCTACTGCTTTGAGCCCCTGGACCGACACACCCTGTGCTGAGGGACCCTACTTGACAATTTCTGAGTATACCCCCATTGTTGAGGTACATTGACATAGACACAATCTACAATGTGAAGACTGTTTTCCTTCAGATGTTGGCAGATAAATGATAGTATATCACCACATTGATAATTACCATTTTGTGCAATGGACATCCCTGTTTGATTGTTGCATTTCAATGTCCTTTTTCTTTTGTTTTTTCCATATGTTGATTTGTCCCACATTCCCTATTTACTTTCACTTCATTCACACACAGCCTACAAGTGATGAAATGTGTACAATAATGTGGAGCTCATACACCAATTGATGTAATGTCACTGTCCACTATAATGTGAATGGATCTGGTTGAATGAACTGTCACCAGCAATGTTCATTTTTGAAAACTCAATAAACTAGTAAAAAAGAAAATGAACACATACACACAGTACCTTATCCACTATTTGTAATATGTCACTGTAAATCTGTATCCCACTGTTGTAATCAGATTGTTCTTTCACTGCCATTGTATACTGTTTAACTGTACTATGCTGCTACTGTCTAAAGCTGCACCCTACCATTGTCTTGTACCATACTGTTTGCGTTTGTAACCTCCCAGGCCATGTCTGAAAATAGTCATTTCTATGGCTAGCGCACTCACCTGGTAAACAAAAACAAAACAATTAAATAAATAATGAGCTTTTGAATCCCAGAGAGTGTGAGTGTCTGTGTGTGTGTGTGTGTGTGTGTGTGTGTGTGTGTGTGTGTGATGACTTTAGGCTGCATCGTGGCTGCACTTGATGCCATGGGCCCTTTCCATGAACACCCTCGCTCCCCTGAGGTTTACAATCAATGCAAAGTACTCAATAGACATCATGATCAATGGCTCTGGCTTTCTCACAGATTCATTTCCCCTCCCCGTTTCCTGGGACCCAATCCTCTTCTTCAGTTTCTTCCTCCAGTTATGCACTGGAGGAAGATTTGGGCTTCAGCCGCCGCCGCTCCCGCTGCTATCCAGCCTTCTCGTCCCTCTTCTTTCCTTGTATCCGCCGCCGCTCCCACTGCTATCCAGCCTTCCCGTCCCTCTTCTTTCCTTGTATCCGCCGCGCTCACTGCTATCCAGCCTTCCGTCCCTCTTCTTTCCCTTGTATCCGCCGCTCGCTCCTGCTATCAACCTTCCCGTCCCTCTTCTTTCCTTGTATCATGACTCACTGCTATCCAGCCTTCCGTCCCTCTTCTTTCCTTGTATCCGCCGCCGCTCCCACTGCTATCCAGCCTTCCCGTCCCTCTTCTCTCCTTGTTGTAGTCTTGCAGTCCCTCAGTGATGCTCTGTACTCCTCCTTGCCTGGAGGCAACCCGTCTCTTTCTAACGGTCATAGACCTTCTTTTATTTCAGGATCAGTTGCTTTAGGTCCCTGCTGAGCCGGGGCAGGGGCACTTCTTGGCCCCTTTGCACTTGTTGATTAGAGATGGCGAAATCTGCAGTTGTTTTAGCACTTTATTAAATGAGCCCCGCATGTACTCATTACCTGCCTACTACAACTGCTCCAGCCCTTTGGGCACCAGGTCCTTCCACTTGGCAATGTTCACTTTTCTGATGTTCTGGGTCCTGGTAGGTGAGGCCTGGCTAGTCTTTCCAGTCACTAGAGAGAAGGTTACCCAGCTGTGGTCACTGCCTCCCACTGTTTCCTTCCCTTTTACTTTTTATATATTATAGGCACCTATTGTTACTATTTATTGTATTTATTTATTACTTTGTTAACTGGGTAAGTGCACTGATCCCAGGGACCATTTTCAGGCACGACCAAATTGAGGCAGTCCAGAGAAGGGCAATCAAAATGGTGCAGGAACAGCATCAGAAAACATATGAGGACAGATTAACTGAGCTCAATATGTATACCCTAGAGCAAAGGAGGAAGAGAGGTGATATGATTGAAACATGCAAACACCTTAAGGGTATTAACAATGTGAAAGAGTCCAACATGTTTCAATATAAGAAAAATAGCAGGACAAGAGGACACAGCATGAGATTAAGAGGGAGGCCGATTAAGGGGTAATGTGAGGAAGTTCTTTTTCACAGAGAGGGGGTGGGTGGATGCATGGAACTGCCTACCTCTGGAAGTGGTGCCTATGAATACAGTGCAGGGCTTCAAACAGGCATGGGATATGCATAAGGGAGCAATACAGATGAGTATGACTAGATAGACCATTGACAGAGCAAAGGTCTATGGCACATTCATAAGGTAGAAAAAGAAATGGGCAGACTGGATGGGCCTTGCAGTCCTTATCTGCCGTCAACTTCTATGTTTCTATGTTTCTATGTCAGGCCACGTAAGGCTGCACAGAGTAGAAACATTAGAATAACAAGAACATAACAAGAGCAGGTAATACATAGTGAAAGGTTACAGTTGTTACATTTGGCAATACATGGTGGCAGTAGTTGAGGGACGACAAATAAAGCAAAATAAGGTTCATGGTGGCACAGTTTCAGTTAAAAAGAGAACCTACTTGACCCTACCCCTGGAACCTATGGGGGGGGGGGCTAGTCCTTAAAGCAGCAGCAGGTGGATGCCAACAGGAGTCAGTCTTTGAGGCGAGTCTTGAACTGCTGGTGAATGTTTATGGTGCGCAGTTCAGTGGGCAGCTTGTTCCATAGTGTGGGGGCTGCTACAGACAGGGCTGTAGCACCCATGTTCGTGGCTACCCTGGGGATTTTCAGGAAGGGGATACTGGAGGAGCGTAGGCAGCGGTGTGAGGTTTGGACAGTGAGAAGGGGAGCAAGAGGGGATTTCTGGCCAATACGTATGGCAGAACTTGATAAAACTGGCATACAGTGCAAGGTCAAGAGGGCTTGTAGTGGAGCCACCTCAGTGTAGTATAGCATGTGGTGTGTGTGAGAAAGGGCCAACAGGGAGAATCAGCAGGCACTGTTGTATGCTACTGATAGTTTTGCCATGGTGGATGCGGAGGTCATGGAGTAGATGGGAGAGCAGTAGTCCAGGATAGGTAGCAGGTTTCCCCAGATGATGGCATGGTGGACCTCAAGCATGAGGTATTTCCCGTATATGTAGGCAGCTCCTAGTTTTTGGTGAAATCTTAGAACCAGGGAGTTTATGTGCTCTTTAAAGGAAAAGGAGGGGTCAAGCACAACTCCTAGATATTTGAAATGTTTGATGTCCTCTAGGGTATGGTCATCAGGGAACATGATGATTAGGGGAGGGTTAGATTTGCATTTCGTTAGGAAGGGCTTAGATCTGAACAACATTGTTTTTGTTTTTTTTGGCATTGGCCAGAAGGAGGTTGTCAGAGAACCAGTTGTGGGCTGCGGTGTAGTTTTGTGAGAGGGCTGCAGAGATGAGGATAGGAGACTTTCCATTGGAGAAGAGCACGAGGTCATTGGCATAAAGGATTGAGTGACAGTTCAGACTATCCACTGGAAAGGAGTTAATGAATAAGGAGAAAATGAGGGGCCCCAGGATAAAGCCTTGGGGGACCCCAGTAGAGACAGGCAGGGTGGGCGAGCGGGCCGGGCCAATGCACACAAACTGGGAGCACCCTGTAAGGTAGCTTACGAACCAGGTGGTGACCTCCAGAGAGCAGCCAAGGTGATGCAATTTGGAGAAGAGGAGCGAATGGTTGACCAGGTCGAAGTCTTTGGAGAGGTCAACGAAGACTGTACCAGCTGCATTTCCACGGTCCATGTTTGTGAGGATGTGGTTAGATAGGAGTGCGAGGGCAATGGTGGTGGAGTGATTCTTGCGGAAGCCATGTTGTTGACTACATAGTAGATCATATTTACCTATGTAGTCAGCAAGTTGGTGGTGGATGGCTTTTTCCAGTAGCTTGCTTAGGTGAGGAAGGATGGAGATCTGGCGATAGTTGTCTGTGGATTGTGGGTCCCCAGCTTTATGAATGGGAATGACCTTTCACTACTACCACTATCACTATGTCCTCAGTGTTATTTAATTGTATATGTTACTGTACCAATGTGAAACCAAATCATATACTGTATGTAACTTATCCTGGGTCACTCCTGAAACAGGGACACAAGTCTCAGTGAGCCAACCTGGCTAACACAATCCAGTAAATAAATATAGGGAGTCATTAGCTTTGACAGGTATATACAACTCTTAGTAGTAGTAGTAAAATTGTATTTATACAGAGATTTCACCATTAGGGTTCTGAATTCCCTTTTTACAAGGCGTACCTGTTAAGTAGGATCATCTAAAAGTTACAGTAGGCAATATCAAAACATAGGGATAGAGAAAACTTTAGATCATTAACAATAATACAATACACAGGTTCCTAAAGCAGATCCATTGCATATAAATTCCTTAGTCTCATTTATTACAGTCACATCAAAAAGCTAGTTCTAAGTTCATAGCTGACTTCATAGATTCATAGATTCATAGACATGTGACGGCAGAAAAGGACCAACCAGGCCCACCGAGTCTGCCCATTTGTCCGCTATCTGCTTGGACCTACGCCCCCCACCCTTAACCCTCCTCTGTGGTTGTCCTATGCCCTTTTGAATCCCTCCACTGTTTCTTCTCCAACGACCACCTCCGGAAGTCTGTTCCACCTTTCCACCACTCTATCTGTGAATTAGTATTTCCTAAGTTTACCCCTGAACCCCCCCCCACCACCTGCAGGCCATGCCCCCTCGTCCTCTGATTACCCTTCATCTGGAAGATGCTTTCCACTGGCACCCTGTTTATACCCTTAAGGTACTTGAAGGTCTCGATCATGTCTCCCCTCTCCCTCCTCTGTTCCAGGGAGTACATGTTCAGATAGATCCCTCAACCTTTCTTCATAGGATAGGTGGCTTAACTCTTTTACCATCTTTGTCGGTCTCCTCTGAACCCGTTCCAGCCTCCCCACATCCTTTTTGAGGTATGGCCTCCAGAACTGGACTCTGTACTCCAAATGCAGTATCACCAGATGGGTGTAAAAGGGTACTATGACCTCCCTATTTCTACTGGTGATCCCCCTTCCGATGCATCCCAGCATTCCACTCCCCTAGCCACTGCCCTCTCACACTGCTTTTCCACCTTCGGGTCCCCCAATATAATGATGCCTAGGTCCCTTTCTTGTTCTGTTAACTCCAGATCTCTGCCCCACATACAGTACCCTGCCCTCCGATTCCAGTAGCCAAGATGCATGATTCTACACTTTTCTGTATTGAATGCAAGCTGCCACCTCTTGACCATGCCTCAAGCCTCCCCAAATCTCTCTGCATTTGTTTCACCCCTTCCTGCATGTCCACCCTATTGCAGATTTTGATATCATCCGCAAACAGACTCACACCTCCCTCAAGGCTCTCCACAATGTCCCCTACAAATATATTGAATAGTAGGGGCCCCAGCACTGATCCCTGAGGGACCCCACTTGTGACCTTGTCCTCTCCGGATGCCACCCCATTTATCATGACCCTCTGCCTCCTGTCCCCCAGCCAGTTTCCCACCCATTTAACTACCCTCTGCCGCAGCCCCAGGCCTGACATTTTACACAGTAGTCTCCCATGGGGCATGGAGTCAAATGCCTTCCTGAAATCCAAATAAGCCACATTTACCGCCCTCCCCTGATCCAGTTCCTTGGTGACCCCATCAAAAATTGCTATCAAATTTGTTTGACAGGATCTGCCCCTAGTAAAGCCATGTTGCCTTGGATTCATCAGGCCGCTTTCCTCCAGGTAGCTGGTGATCCTGTCTTTTATTAGTTTCTCCGTGCCTACCACCGATGTCAAGCTCACAGGCCTGTAGTTTCCCACTTCCTTCCTCCCTCCCTCCCCTTATGCAGCGGGACCACATTTGCTTGCCTCCAGTCTTCCGGCACCACCCCAGTCTCCAGGGACCGATTGAAGAGTGCAGTCAATGGTACTGCCAATATCTCCTTTAGTTCCCTTAACACCCTTGGGTGCACCCCATCTGGCCTCATTGATTTGTCCACCTTCATGTAGCCTAGCTCCCCCAACAGTTCCTCCACGAGAAAGGGCCTCATCTCCACATCCCCTTCCCCTACCATTTCTTTTCCTGCTTTGCTGCCTTCATCTTCTTCCTCTCTACTGAACACTGAGCAAAAGTAGCTGTTTAGCAGGTCTGCTTTCTCTCTGTCCCCTTGTAGCATCTCCTCCTTGTTTGTTTTTAATTGGCGTATTCCCTGCCTAGTCTTCCTCTTTTCACTTATGTACCGAAAGAAAGTCTTATCCCCTTTTTGACCCCCTCGCTATTCGCTCCTCTGTCTGTGCCTTTGCCCTCCTTACCTCTCCCACGGCTTCTCTCTGGCTCACCTGGTATTTTCCCCAGTCCACTTCCGCTTGTGTTTCTTTGCACTTCCTGAAGGCTTTCCTTTTTGTCTTTACCTTTTCGGCTACTTCCCTAGTGTACCATAGAGGTTTCCTCCTCCTCTTATTTTTACTTGCTCTCTTGGCAGATGTCAGTGGCCTCTACAATAGCTTCTTTTATCCTCCTCCACATTGCCTCTACCTCTGTCAAATCCTCCACTCCTTCCAAAGCCCTCTCCAGTATTTCCCCCATTTTCCCAAAGTTTGCCCTCTTGAAGTCCAGCACCTTCAACCTAGACTGGTGAATCTCTGCAGTGTTCCTTATTCTAAACCTTACCGTATTGTGGTCACTCGTACCAAGATGTTCCCCCACCGATACATTTCCTACCCTGTCCCCATTTTTCAGGACTATATCAAGAGCAGCTCCTGCCCTGGTTGGCTCCCTGACCAGTTGATTTAGGAGGGCCAATTGCAGGAAGTCTAATATGTCCCTGCTGCTGGTTGAAGCAGCCAAAAGGGTGCTCCAGTCTACGTTTGGTAGGTTCAGGTCCCCCATCAGCACCACTTCCCCCCTTGCCGCCATTCTCACAAACTCATCAGCCATGCTTCTATCCACCGATTCCTGCTGTGCTGGGGGCCTGTAAACCACCCCCATATGCACCTTCTCCCCCTTTCCCACCAACAACGAGACCCAGAATCCTTCAGCCTCTCCCCATTTTCCCTGCAATTCTGATGCCCTGATACTCTCCTTTATGTAGAGTGCAACCCCCCCCCCTCTTTTCCACCCTGTCCCGCCTGAACAATTTGTACCCTGGTATCTCCATTTCCCATCCCTGTTCCTGATGGCACCATGTTTCCATTACCCCTATGATGTCAAGGCCCTCCTCAACCATTTTTGCTGTTAGATCTGGGAACTTTCTCCCCCGACTTCTGGCATTTGCACACATGACCCTCCATCCCCCTCTTTCCTCCTGTCCTATATATTTTGACCCCTTACCCTCTGGCTGTGTAGGCAGGGCTTTTTGCTCTCCCCTGCCTCTTGCCTAATCAACAGAGTCTTCCCCACCCCTCCCCTTGTTTAGTTTAAATGGCAGCTTCTGTCAACATAATCATCCAGTTTGCATTTAAGCACTCTTTCCCCTCCTCATTTAGGTGCAGCCTATCCGGGGCATAGAGGCTCTTGTCACTCCATGTTGAACCCCAATCTCCTATCACACCATACCCCTTCTGGGCACACCAACCTGCAAGCCATCTATTGAACTCCTCTATACTCTGTGCTGGCCCTTGGTACTGGCAGCACCTCAGAGAAGGACAGGGCTTTAAAGACCAAGCTGCTGCAGAACCTAGCCACTGTCATAAACCTAGCCTGCACCTCCATCATGCTGCTTCTTGCAAGGTTGTTTGTGCCTAGATGGAAGATCAGATGAGTTTTCTCATCTATTTCCCTCCCCCTCGTGGGGATCCAATGCATAACTTTGGCTGCCGTCATGCCTGGCAGGCACTCCACCCATATTTTTTCCCCTCTCTCTACCCTTCTCCCCCATGTAACTCCTTCTATAATAGAGTCCCCCACTATTAAGACTCTATCCCCTTTTTCCTCCTGGGCGCCCCTCACTGCTGCTGTTCTCCTCCTCTTTCCCCAATTTTTCCCCATCCTTTCCCTTGCTATCTCCCCCCCCCCAAAACTGCCTGAGCCTCATTCGCCCCCTGCTCACTTCCCTGTGCCCCTTTCTGGTTCTCTGGTTCCTCTGTGACACCCTTTTCCTCTTCTGCCGAATCTTCACGAGACTCCCTTTCTCCATCCTGCTCATCTCCCTGACCCAAATCCCGGTTTTCTGGCTCTTCTATGGTGCTATTTGCCCTTGTGCCTTACTCCATTTTATCACTCCCTCCCAAAGCTTTCCCTTCTGTTCCTTGTTCTCCGAGCTTCATTTCTGGGCCCTGCTCCATTTCCCTTCCTGCCGAAGCCCTCGTCCCCAGTGTACCTGCTTCCTGCCCTGTCTTTGCTGATCCTGCACAGATGTTCCAGGTCCCACTCTTGCAGCCCCAATCTGTGCCTTCTTGTGGAGTCCTGATGTGGGGCCCCCACTTCCCCCTGCTACCCTTGGACCCCTTACAGTCCTATCCCTCGGGTCTCCCTTGACACCCCCTTCCCGGGTTACATGGGCACTCCTGCATTCTGGGCTCGTCCTGCCAGGATGCCCCTGCTCCCCCAGAGTACCTCCATTTCCTCTCCTTGTGCCTGAGGTTTCAGCACCTGGTGTATTTTTGTAGGCAACCCCATGCCCCCTTCTTTTCCACTCTCCTAGCTGTCTCCGAACTCCTTCCACTTCCTCCCAGAGCTTTGCCTGCTTAAAAGTAGTTGATGGAATTTCTAAATTTCGAAGGTCAGGGGGAAGCTCATTCCAGCAATTAGCAGCTTTCTACTGAAATGTCATTTTTCGAAAGTTATTTGTTACTTTTGGTTCTATCAAGTCCCTAGCACCCCTATTCCTTAAGTTTATACCATGGTTTGGCTTTTGCAACTTTTCAATTAATCCAAACAGAATGCTGTTTTTTAGGATCCCCTGTACATGGTTTGCCCATATATCCTGCTTTCTTAGATCAAGAGAGTTCCACCCTAAAAGGGTGTACATTAAACAATGGCGGGTACTGTATTCACATCTTAGGATATATCTCGTCAACCTGTTTTATGTTATGTCCAGTTTCTGTAAATGGGTTTTAAAGACATGACAATAAATTTGTTACCCATAATCAATAACTGGCATAATTAACTGGTTTGCTAGCATGGGAACGCTATGCACGAGCGCTGCACATGGCATGGATGCATGCACACCACGGAATACGACAGTAGGATGTACACACATATGCAGTGTGGTATACACAACGGCCACACAGAGGGCAACTGTGCAGCCAACCATGAGGCACATGCATAGCAGAACCGCAGGGGCATGGCCGCAGAAATGGGTGTGCACAGTGGACCTGCGCGCATGCACAAACACATGCACATCACACATGCATGCAGGTCCAGGGACGCACAACTATGCCAGGGTAGGGGCTGCCGTAAAGATACACGGCCTGCAGGGCAAGATCCTGTATGGACCCTGTATGCCCGCAGGCAGTGCATCACCCTCCCTGTACGGCTGGCCTGGCAGCTGATGTGGACACAGCGGACACTCGGAGCATGTGCAGGCAGAGACTGTGGCAGTGCCATGGCAAGAAGTGCCATGCAGACAGGCACAGCGTCTGTCTGTGCACCTGCTGGGCATGGTGGCACTGCACGGCCACCCCCAGTGCATGCAACTGTGTGCCACAGTGTCTGCCTGACAGCAACAGCCCAGCACAGACCGCAGGACCACTGTCTGGGCATGGCCAGTGAAGAGCGCGGTGTATGGCGTCAGCCCTGGGCACGCAGCTGTGCTGGGTGGACACTATAACCCCACCATATGGCACCCTCCAAAATCATGGCATGACTTCAACCAGGTTCAGGTGTGGTTTTCCTCATATCAACTATTCCTTAATGCCAAAAAGACTGTCTCAATGACCTTTGGAACAAGGCAGAGACTCTCTAGGCTGCACTTCTTACCGTCTTTCCATACTCTTGATGGGACAATTCTAGAGGACACCTCCTCATTCAGATACCTTGGGGTCTGGTCGGACCAGCACCTCAGTTTCTCTGGTCACATTGACGCCAGCCTGAAAAAACTGTGCCCCAAGCATGATGCTTTATTTAGGAACCATAGTTGCATCCCTCCTACGGTGCAGCGTGAACTTTTCCAGGAGATTATCATCCCCATTTTTGACTACTGCGATGTAGTCTATGGTGCTGCTCCCAAATCCTCCCTAACCAGACTGGACACTCTTTAACTCCTTCTGCTGCTTTGCCCTTGATGCTTCATCACGTACTCATCACTGTGACCTCTGCCACACCCTGTCCTTTCCTCCACTTGCCAACAGGCATCTCGTTCATTGAGCCAAACTCACTTCTAAATTCTGACTAGGAGAGCTTCCCCACTAACTCTCATGCTCCTTCTCTTCCCCCCCTCCTTCCCACGCCCTCAGATCCATTGACACTTGCACCTTGCTGGCCCCCCAATGAGCCACTCTTATTGGGCAGTCAGACTTCACCCATCGTTTCCCAAAAATCTGGAACTCCCTTCCCCCCCAAATACACCTTTCCTCCTCCTCACACTCCTTAGCCTCTGCCTTACATAACTTTCTCTCATCTAGCTGCTCCTGCTTTAATCCTCCTTAATCGTCCTCATATGAGTCTGCTGCCCTATGTCTCATCATCCCCTTCTGAACTTTTCCCCCTCTGAGCCTGCTACTGGGAAAGCCTACCCCCTCCCATCCCCCACCCACTCTATCCTTTCTTCCCAATTTATCCTTACCTAATTCTCCCCTCCTGCAGGGTTCTCAGCATCCTGGAGAGGCCCAGACTTAGGCAAGCTTCCAACTCCTCCTCTATCCCTTAGACCCAAACAGCCTTCACCTGATTTTGCCCCCTGGCAGGTTTCTCAGCACCCTAGAGGGGTCTAGCTCTGGGCAAGCTTCCCCCTTCCCTCCCTCACCCATTCTATCCTTTCTTCCCAACTTATCCTCACCTGATTCTGCCCTCTGGCAGGGTTCTCAGCATCCTGGAGAGGCCCAGACATAGATAAGCTTCTTCCACCCCTTTAATCCTCAACTAATCCCCGCCAGTTTTTACCCTCTGGCAGGGTTCTCTGCATCCTGGAGAGGCCCAGAATTATGGAAACTTCTCCTGTCCCTCTTTCTCTGCTTTTACCCTCCGTCCATTCCTTACCCATCTTCCCAACCTATCTTTCCCCCTGCCCCTGGCAGGGTTCTCTGCTTCTGGTGGAGCCTGCTTCTAGGCACGACTGTCCTTCCTACCCACATTCCCACTTCTCTCCTACTCCTCCGCTACCCCATTGCACTTAAATAATAATTGTTCACTTGTGCTAATTACTTGCACTTATGTTTCACCTGGGCTGTTCCCTGACTGCACCAGCCCCATGCTAACTTCCCCCTAACAACTGGTTTTAATTTTTAACCTGGTTATACTACCCCACCTTATTAGCCCCTCAACTGATGCAACCCCTCCTGGATTCACTGTACATGAATCGCTATTGCTGTATCAGCCCACTTAATTGCAATGCAACCCCACCAGGTGTAGTCTACAGTGGTAATCAATATTCTATATGTTAATTCCTAGGTATGCCAAATGTTTATGTAAATATGCTATGCAGATGTGTTAATAATAGCTGAATGTCAAATACTATTTGTCATCTCACAGATGTAATTTGTTCGTTACTTTCCTCCGCAAAGAAATGTAAACTGTATGCCTTATTCATGTTTAAGCAAGTATGCCTATTGTACCCCTTCCCCCCAGGTCACACCAGGAGACGAGCAACCTGTTGTTCAGTGTGCCTTCCTGGTGAAACATTTCAATAAATAAATAAATAAAATAGTCCAGGAATGCCAGTCGGTACCTCCGCCTCCACTGCCCCAGTGCCCAAACATAGCAGAGAGCACTGTCAGGCTGCTCCAGCAGCTGCAGCTCAGTCCTCTCAGGCATGCCGCGCATGGCCTGTGTGGGCAACAAGAGGAGTGGCAGTTAGTCACACGGCCTGCACAGAGCAATGCCACAAAGGGAAACACACGATGGCTGCTGTACTCACCTGGCCGAAGCCACAGTCCTGCAACAGATCCCCTGTGCCTCAGTCATCTGTGTAATTGTTCTCCGATAATTGGAAAAGATGCTGGGGGGAGACTGACATTCTGTCCAGGACTATGTACACCATTGCAGCTCTGACTAGCATACACTGCACAAGTCTGTCTGTGTGTCTGGGCATGTGGCACATGGATAGCCCTGTGTGATGTCCATCCTGACAGCGAGCCATGCCATGCCCCCTTAAAGGGTGCCCTACACCTGCTGTGCTGCATATTGGGGACTGTATTCAGTGTTGTACTGTAGCAGGGGAAGACATATCGGTGGTACAGAATGTGTCCAGGTGTGGCCATGCATGTCCATCTGCTGGAGGAGATGGCTCGCAGTCGAAGGACAGGCTACCACATCCCAGAGTGTTCAGGCACAGGGTTGATGCCATGTGATGGCTGGACACACACTGCCTGGAATGGCTCCAGTTTCCATGGCCAATCGTGGCACGGCTGTGTGACATGGTCCACGCTGACACAGCACCGCGTACCCATCACTCAATGGCAATGACGGTGGAGACCAAGGTCATGTGTGCCCTCTCCTACTACACCAGTTTTTCATTCCAGCATGTGACTGGTGATACCCCAGGCATCTGCCAGTCCTCGGTGTCATGTGCCATGGCCCAGGTGACAGATGCCTTGCTGGAACACCTTGGGGACAACATATACATGCCCAGCTCTCAGTAGGAGCGCGCTGCGCCACAAAGCAGGCATTTTATGACTTGCATGGCATGCCCAGCATTGTCAGGATGACTGACGGTACGCATGTCACCACCCTGTCACTATCATCGAATGAGGAGGCATACCGGAAATGTAAGGGCTATCACAGAATTAACTGTCAGGTCATCTGCAATGCCAACGGCGTCTTCACGAATGTGTGTGCGAGGTTCCCTGGTTCAATGCATGACTCCTTTGTACTGGATGCCACAGGGCTTGGGGCAGTGCTCCATGATGGGCCCAATGAGGGGTGGCTACTGGTTGAGTACGCAGTCAGGCCATGCCACATCTGCAATGATAATGCATTGTGGCATGCCACTCACACTGTTGTCTCTTTCACTGTAGGTGACAGTAGATACCCTCTCAGGACATATCTTATGACACCTATACTGTCTTCAGGGTCATGGCAGAGGAGGCATACAACATGGCACACAGGAGGACCAGAGGCATCGTTGTGAGGACAATCAGGCTGCTCAAGATGCGATTCTGGTGCCTGGATCACTCAGGGGGCACCATCATGCTGTCACCCGCCAATGCTTGCAGGGTTTTTGCAGTATGCTGTATGTTGCACAACACTGCCAAGTGTACCAATATGCCACTGCCTATGGTGCCATCAGTTGACCCCATGGATGATGATGTTATACCCCTCAGGGAGCAGGGGACATCCAGTGGCCATGTAGCATGGTATGTGCTTGTGCCAGGGACCTTTGCACGGTGACAGAGCTGCACGATGTGCTGTGTGCGGTGCCCAGGAGGCAATGACTGCAGGGACGCCAGTCTTGCTGCAATGCCATAGTGTGTGCTGCAAGGTGCACCCAGTTGTACCGGGAGGGGGGGTCATGATGATGATGCTGTATGCTAAGTGGCCCAGTGTAAGGGGTGGGGGTGAGGTTACAGCATGTGTGTTGGGCCTATGTGTGTGGACTTGTGGGTGGTGTGGTTGCCTTCACTGCCTGGTACCGTCCAGTTGTGACAGCAGCTGTGCCGAGGCTCATGTGCCCAGCCGCCTGGGTACTGCATGTGCATGCGCTGCACTGTGGCCCCTGCACCCTTCATGACCCTGTGTGTCATCCATGCCTGGCTAGGGACCGGTTGCTGTGTTGTTCTGGCTGACAGTGACGACTGTGTCCTCTGTTGTGCCTCACTCTGCTGCTCCATCTGGGCATAGTGATGTACCCCGTGCACTTTTGCAGGTGTTCGGCTCAGTCCCCATGGCCAAATGCATGGCCTGATCAGGGCCATGTTATGTGCTTGTGAACTGTGTGCCCACGGTACAGGTACATGGATGCTGCTTGGGGGGGGCCAGCGGCAGGGTGCACAGCGGTGTGTTCCAGGGGTGTTGCAGGATCTGCTCCTGCACGATGGTGTCCCATATGATGCGAGCACTGATGGCCCTTGCGATGTCTGTGAGTGCCACTATTGCTGCTGTTGTGTTCCGCTGCTCTGCAAGCCTGTCCTTCTCCAGCTGCTGCAGCACATGGTATTGTTCCACAATTTATGGGCTGTGCTATGGTGCCCGTCCACGTCTGATGGGTCTTGTAGAGGAGCCCTTGTCGCTACTGTTGTCAGGGGCTGCAGGTTGGTAGGCACCCGGAGGTGGTGTGTGTTGTGATGTGACTAGTGTGACACCAGTGCCCATGCTGGGTGGGGTGTTCACTGCCCTACAGAGCTGTTGCTGTCCGGTCACTTGGACATCCATTGCCCCTTTATTTGGTGGTCCGTCGCTCCTGGAGGTGGTGTTCACGTCCTCCATTGGAGTGATCGTGTGATCCACTCACTCTTGCTGTCCTGCTGAGTCTCTGTGTCCATCTCCGTCCCTGTTAAAACTGAGGCCACTGTCATCAGTATTCCACTCATACCCACCTGTCATGATGCCTACAGTTGGGTGCTGTCCCCCATACTTACCAGATGGTTTCTCCAGCTGCATGGTGCAGGTCCTGGCTGGGCATGCTTTGGTGGCTTGCATGGGCTGCATCCTGCACACTGCTGCATTCTGTGGCACAGGGGCCATGCCTGCATGGAGAGGGCCACAGTATTATGCCAGTGTTCCATCACCCATCCTCCCACCCCACATGTCCCCACTGCATGGCTGTGCCCACCTGCCAGGCTATCCACCCCTCCGTCCTCACCATGGATAGCCACCTCAGAGAGGGTTTCTGCCACCATTCACTCTACGGGCATCAGCTGGGTGTCGTGGGCCGGGGACCCTCCGCCCATTCAGTGCTGCTCTCATTTTCCAGCTGCCAGCTTTTTCTTCACAGCCGCATGGAGGTCACACCACTTGTATTTGATGACCTTGAGTGTTCTCACCTCAGACCCAGAGGCGTTGATGCTGGCCTGAATGTCCAGCCATATCCTGGCCTTCACCTCCGAGGCTGTGATCAGTGCCAGAGCCCTGCAAAGTCTGATGTAGTTGCGGCAGATGTCAGTTACCATTGCCACCACCTGCCTGCTGCTGAAGTTGGAGGACCAGGAATGTGTGCCACCACTAGCATGACCACCTCTCCTGCCCCTGCCTCTGCATTCCCCATCCCTGTCCACTGCCAGTCTTTCCACAACTGCATGCCATTCCACCATCTTGCTTCACGCTGTGCAGTACATGGCATTCACATCTGTGTTGCTGCATAGTGCAGCAGGCAGCACCATACATGGTGGGGTCAAGGGGTGGTGCCGCATGCCCTGACCCACGCCTCCTTGCACTCCATGCGTTGCTCTGCACGGCCTACGCTCCCACCCCCTCTGTATGCATGCCGCGTGCACCTGGTCATGCATGCCACATGTCTGCTGTGCCGTACACGCGTTTACTGCCGCTCAGCATGTATTCTGGAACTCTTCATGCATAGCACCCAATAATTGTACTTTTCTGGTTGTACAATTTGAAATCTGCCTCATTGCACCAATTTTAATATTATTATTTTTTTCATGAGTTCCCTTATGTGATCTTCAAAAGTTAGGTGCTAGTCAAAATATACACACCCAAATATTTGTACACTGATGTTTGTTTATTTAGTTATTTACTTTTATTTATTAAATCTTGGATTACAATACCTTTGAGTAATAAAACTCTTTTACAGAGGTTCCAAGTCAAATAAGAGTAGGACATAGATAGACAATGTTATACAACAGGAAAACTAAAATAAGATAACAGAATTTATATTTTGGTAAATACATAGTAATTGGGATTAAAAACACTGGTTGGCAAATCAGTAAATAGAGAGAAGGAGGTAAGGGGAGGGGAAGTTGGAGGAAAAAAGATGAGAGAACAGCCTAGAAGGCCTTGTCAGGATAGATAGAGTAGGTAGGTAGGATGGTAGAACAGGATGGTGAGGAGGAGGAGGAGGGAAGGGAGTGGGGTAAGGGATGTGAGTAGCATGAGAGGAGTCAGGAGTTACACAATAGACGCAGGTGGGAGAAAGAAAGGTGAAGGGGTGGTGGGGAATTGAGGGAAAAAACAGAATAAGGCAGGGGAGGTGGGAGGGGGTAAGACCAAGGTTAACAAGTTGGGGTAGGAGTTAAAGCGCTTGTAGGATAGATAAATATGCAATGGAGGCTGTTATTGGAGACAGTCACATCTACTGTTTGCACCTTGCTGTTGAAGGAGCCTATGTTTGAATGGGCCCAGCTTTGATTCAGAGGTAATATCCTTGTGCAGAGAACTGAATGAGACTGGAGCTCTATAAGCAAATGAACACTGACATAGGGTTGTACGGCATCTGGGAACATTGTAGATCTGTGTCACAGAGCTGCGAGTACGTAATGGAATTGGAAAAAGGGGTCAGTAGTTTTTGGACCCCTAGGGGTAGTAGTCCAAGATGAGCTTTCTTGGTGAGCAAACAGGTCTGATATTGGATCCAAGCAGATAATTGTAGCCACCCAGTCTGGGCATATAAGTCACGTGTGTGTGTGTTAGGTGGGCTGCTCCTCTCAGGAGTCTGCAGGCTTTGCTGAGTGCTACAGCGATCCTATGAAGGGTGGTAGAGGAGGCAGAGCCATATATGACCAGTCCATAGTCAATTAAGGAAATTATGGCACTGTGAGTTGCTGTTTTTAAGGCCTCATGGGTCAGACTGTGCTTATGCCTGTGCAGAAAGCCAATCCTTACATTAACAGCTTGTGCTACATTATCAGTGTGTTGCACGTAAGAAAAGAGTACTATCAACAGTGACACCAAGATGCTTCAGTGAGTGGATCTGCTCAAGGAGGGAGCCCAGACAGTTTTGGATGGTCAGGGGTTTGGTTTTGTGCTTGCTATGTGTGCTGTTGAAAAGAATCACTTAATTTTTTTGTAGTTTAGCACCAATTTATGGGTTAATATGTTGCCATCTTGTGTCCTTACTAGAAGCTTAAGACTTAAATTTCTTTTTTCCAGGCTGTCTTTGGCCAAAAAGCATAGTTTGTTTTTTTATTATTAATTATCAGACCTAAAGAGATGAATAACCGCTAACCGAATAACTGCATCGCTAGAAAGTCTGTTAAACATAGAAACATAGAATTTGATGGCAGATAAGGACCACTTGGCCCACCCAGTCTGCCCATTTCCTTACCTACTGGATAAGCTGCAGATCCTAGTTAACCAGCAGCCTACTTCTTCCTACCCCCACCCCCTAGAATTGCCTTATGACTGTCCCATGCATGCTTGAATTCCACCAGTTTTTGACTCCACAACCTCCTCCAGAAGGCCATTCCATGCATCCACAACCCTCTCTGTGAAAAATATTTCCTTAAATTACCTCTGGCCACCCCACTCTATCTTCAAATTGTGCCCCCTTGTTCTTGCACACCTCTTTTTTTGAAAGATGCTACCCTCTTGGACTTTGTTGATTCCCTTGAGGTACTTAAAAGTTTCTATCATATCCCCTCTCCCTCCTTTCCTTGAGCCTATACATATTAAGCTCCTTAAGTCTCTCTTCATATGTCTTCCGGTGCAGACCCTGCACCATTTTAGTTGCCCTCCTCTGGACAGCTTCCATCCTGTCTATGTCTTTGCGGAGATTGGGTCTCCAGAACTGCATGCAATACTCCAGATGGGGTCTCACCAGCTGTCTGTACAGAGGGATAACAACTTCCTGTTTTCTACTGGTGATGCCTCTCCCTATGCATCCCAGTATCCCCCCAGCCCTCCTTGCTGTCCTCTCACATTGCTTGCCCACCTTTGGTAATCTGATATGACTACCCCCAGGTCTCTTTCCATTTGTGTTGTTGTTAGTATCTCACCCCCATTGTGTACTCTTCCCTTGGGTTTTTGTTTCCCAGGTGCATTACCTTGCACTTCTTAGCATTGAATCTAAGCTGCCATACATTTGACCATTCTTCTAACTTTGCCAAGTCCCTTCTCATCCCTTCCACCCCACCCTGTACATCGACTCTGTTGCAGATCTTTGTGTCATCTGCAAAGAGACATACTTTTCCTTCCAGTCCCTCTGCAATGTCGCTTATAAAGACATTGAAGAGGACCGGTCCTAATACTGAACCCTGCGGTACCCCACTAGTAACCCCCCCTTTCTTCAGAGTGGACTCCATTTACTATTACTCTCTGTGTCCTATTCTCCAACCAGTTCTTTACCCAGGCTGTCATCTTGGGACTCAATCCCAGGCTGGCTAACTTGTATATTAATCTTTTGTGTGGGGCTGTGTCAAATGCCTTGCTAAAGTCTAGGTAGGCCATGTCCACAGCCCCTCCCTGATCTACTACTTTGGTCACCCAGACAAAGAAATATATCAGATTCACCTGGCATGACCTTCCCGCTGTGAATCCATGCTGCCTTGGGTCCTGTGTCCCTCTGGCCTCTAGATACTTGACAATTCTTTCCTTCAGAAGTGATTCCATCATTTTCCCTATCACTGAGGTTAAACTAACAGGTCTGTAGTTTTCCTGCTTCTGCCTTGCTCCCACTTTTGTGAAGGGGAATCACATCTGCCCAACTCCAGTCCTCGGGCACCATCCCATCCTCCCATGATTTGTTAAAGAGGGTAGTCAGTGGTGTCACTAGTTCTACCCTTAGTTCTTTTAGAATTCTGGAATGAATCCCATCACGCTCCATTGCTTTGTCCACCTTCAGTTTTAAGAGTTCTTTCATAACCCTTTCTTCTGTAAATGGGCTGGTATCAACTTCTGTATCCAGAGTGTTTCTACTGTTTGTTTTAGGTACCTCCCCCTCTTCATTTGTAAATACTGAGCAAAAATATTTGTTTAGTATCTCTGCCTTTTCACAGTCACCCTCCGCCCACCCTTCCTCCCCTTTATTAAGCCTCACTATCCCTCCCTTGGTCTTCCTTCACTCCCTGATATACCTATAAAAGGTTTTATCCCCCTTCTTAACTGAGTTGGCTATCTTTTCCTCGGTTTGGGCCTTTGCTGTTTTGACTGCCTTCCCAGCTTCCTTTTGCTTTAACTGATACAGTTCTCTGTCCTGCTCCTTCTGTGATTCCTTGTACTTCCTGAATGCTTTCTTTTCTCTTGAACCTTCACTGCCACTTCTTTTGAGAACCATAGTGGTTTCTTACATCGTTTTGTTTGTTCATTTGCTTCACACAAAGGCTTGTTACCCTGTGATGGCAGTTTTATTATTCCCCATTGTTCTTTCTGCCCTCCTTCCTGCCTATTTGCTAGTGCATTCCTTAGGCACTCACCTATTTTGGCAAAGTCAGCCTCCTAAAGTCCAGTACTTTTGCTTTTGTATGGCTTGACTCTATTGTTGTGTTTATTGTGAACCATACTGGTCGATGGTCGCTAGTTCCCAGATGGCTACCCATTTCTACATCTGTGATCCTCTCTCCATCTCCATTTGAGAGTATCAGGTCTAAGATTGCTCCCTCTCGAGTGGGCTCCAATACTAGTTGTCTAAGGCATGCCCCTTGTAGGGCATCTAGAATAATCCCACTCTTTGCAGTGGCTGCTGCAACTGCACTCCAGTTAACATCTGGCATATTCAGATCACCCATCAGCAATATCTCCCCTTTTTCTGCCATTCTAAGTATAGTTTCTATCATTTCCTTGAATTTCTTCCCCCTGAGAAAGGGGTCTGTATACAACCCCTGTGCGGATTGTGGTGCCATTGCCTGTCTCCAAATTTACCCACAGTGCTTCTTCTCCTCCCTGTTTACCTTTTGTTCTGTTGCTTTGATTCCTTCCCTTATGTAAAGAGCTACCTCCTCCTCTTTTACCCTCCCTATCCCTCCTGTAGATAGTGTATCCTGGTATGTTTATGTCCCAGTCATGGTTTTGTGTGTACCATGTTTTGTGATTGCCACGATATCCAGATGTTCCTCTTCCATCAAGGCCACTAATTCAGGAAGCTTGTTACCCAGACTACGGGCATTGGTACTCATTGCTCTCCATTTATTGATGGCTTTACCTTCTGTTGCAGCATCCCCCATTGACCTTTCTACCTCAGTCTTTTTCTCATTTAGTACCCTGTTTTGTAGGGAGAGGCTGGGATTTTCCTGCTGCTTATCAGTGCCTCCCCCCTTGACTAGTTTAAAAGCTTACCCATGAAGCATTTAAACCAATTGCTCAAAAGACTTGTTCCCTTCCTGGAAAGACGCAGACCATTCTGCCAGTATAGGCTGGTGTCCCTCCAGGTGGAACCCCAGTCCCCAATGAAGCCAAACCCCTGTGCTCCACACCATTTTTTCAACAATTCATTAAACTGCATGGTGCAAAGTACCCTCGCCTCACCCATGCCATTGACAGGCAGCACCTCTGAGAAGGATACTGTGTATGCTACTTGTCTTAGGCCCCTCCCCAACTCTACAAAGTCCTCCTGCACTGCTCTAATCTCATGATGAGCCAAGTCATTTGTCCCTAGGTGGACAATGACATCCAGCTCAGACTCCCCGCAGCTGTTCTAGTGATCCTGAGGATGCTTCCTGTCCCTCCAAGCCATGACACCAGGCAGGCCCCTTACTTCAGTTTTCCCTGCTCCCCCAGTTCTATCCCCCTAATAATTGAGTCCCCCACCAGGAGCTGCTTCTTTTCCCTGTGGTGTCCTCTGTCTCCTTCCTGTGGGTCTCCCTTGTGACAGTTGTCCTCAGCCTCCTCTGTGGGTGCATCCATAGGGGAGTTATGCTCCCCCAGAATGGTGTATGGATTGTGGAGTGGAACAACTGACTAGGTATGCCTCTGTTCCACCATCCTCACCCTTCCTGAGCCCACTGTGGTCCAACTGCTGTGCTTTCTTCGCAACCTCTGAGGTAGTGGTGGTGGCTCTGGTGCTCCCTGGATGGGGGAGGTTCCCTTCCTACTGTCCACTGTGGCCTGGGGGAAGGTTTCCTTTCTACTGTCCAGTGTGGCCTGAAGATGGGCAACTTCCTCCCTCAGGGCAGAGAGTTGTCTGCAAATAGGGCAGCATCTCAGCCTCCAGAAAGACTCCCGACAGACTGCTGCCCCACAGCCATTACATTGCACTACTCCCCACGTTTATCTATTTTTTTTTTGTGTGTGTGTGTGTGTGTGTGTGTGTGTGTGATTGGCTTGTTATATAGAAAAATATATATTATACAATAAGTATGCTTATATTGTCAGTGCAGTGTGCTAGAGAGGATATCAATCAATCAATCAATCAATCAAATCTTTATTTATTCAGGCGAACATCATTGAGCAAGGCTCATTTACAAGATGGACCTGATAAGGTCAAGGTTCAATAGTTGGTACACAACAGATACATCAGTGCACTTATATATGCATAACACATACAGAAAAAACACTTGTAATACACTGTTCAAGGGTAAAAAGTTGGTTAGGACATACATGACAAGATAGGTTATAGGCAAATTAAACTAATAAATAAAGTATATACATATCCCGATACAGGAGTCAAGGCATACACACAGCATAATGTAATACTAGGATGGATGGGGAGCATTTAGGAATGATGTAAGGGCAGAGATTAGTGGGAGAAGGATTAGGTAGGTAGTAGGTAGTTAGGCAGAGTTAAATGGAACTGGGGTATTATAAAAAGGGTGGCCGACCGGGAGGGAGAACTGTGGAACAGAATTATGCCATAAATGATGGCTGTCTGGAAGGGGGGGGTGTGAAATAGCAAGACTAGCTCTTGTGGTAGCAGTTGCATTTCTCTGCGAAGAAACCTGTACAAAGCTGTTTGAAGGATGCTATAGGTATGAGATTGGACAGCTTTAGGGATTTCTGTAGAGTATTCCATGCCATAGCTAGAGAATAGCTGATTGCCGCCCCTCCCTGTCCGGGTGTTGACTTTAGGTATTTTGAGCATGATGAGGTTGTTGCTTCTTAGGGCATAGAAGCTAGCTATGGCCTGGGTGAAGCAGTCTAGAATATAATTTGGAAGTTTTTTAGACAATGCTCTGTAGATCCATAGTGCTGCATTTCTGTTCCTTCTGAGATGTAGGGGAAACCCATCCAACAGCAGCATAGAGAGAGCAATGATGAGTGTTGGATGGAAGATCTGTTATGAATCTTATTGCTCTATGGTACAGGGTATCCAGCTTGCTTAGGTAGGAAATGGGGCAGTGACTATAAAGGAAGTCTGCATAGTCAACAACTGAAAGAAAAGTGGCTTGGACTAACCTCATCTTTGAGTCTCTGGTTAGGAAGTGTTTTATTCTATAGAATAGGCCAAGCCTTTGGCAAAGTTTTTTCAGCAGTTCTTCAATATGATATATGAAGTCAAGTCTGCTATCAATCCACACACCTAAGTATTTGAATTTTTCTACATACTCCAGATTTTCTCCAAGGATAGTACATAGCTGGGGGAGACTGCTTAGTGAGGAGGTGCTGGTGGAGCTTTGATTGGAGAAAAGCATTGCTTTTGTTTTCTTTGCATTTCAAAGAAGCTTTTTCTCAAGTAGTTGATATTGCAGCAAGGAGAATTCTGCTTGTGAAATTTCACAGGCAACTGCAGGTGATGGGTTGCTGACATACAAAACAGTGTCATCAGCAAAGAGGTGGACAGTGGCTTTGGTGAGATTTGAGTCAATATTATTAATGTAGATGGCAAAAGGGATAGGGCCCAGGATAGATCCTTGCGGAACTCCTCTTAGCAGTGGTTTTAGTGGGGATAGATCACCCTCAGCTTTCACCTGCTGTGACCTATTCATAAGGTAACACCTGAACCATTTAAGGGAGGGTGGATCTAGGTCAATGGACTGCAAGGAAGACAGTAGCAGCTCGTGGTCCACAGTGTTGAATGCCTTGCTTAGGTCAAGAAATACTACACAGACACTATTCTTTTTATCCAATTCAGTTTGCCAGTCATTTGTAACTTTGGCCAGTGCAGAGATAGTGCTGTGCCTGTCCCTAAACCCAGACTGAGCTAGATTCAAGAGGTTAGCATCATCAAGATATTCTCTTAGCTGGATGCTCACTATTTTCTCTAGCATCTTGGATAGCACTGGAAGAATGGAAATGGGCCTGTAGTTATTAAGGTCCATAGGGTCCCCTGATTTTAGAAGGGGAACCACTTGGGCTGTCTTCCACACTGTAGGAATAGAACCAGAGGTTAAAGACAGGTTAAAGAGATGTGTTAGGGGAACTGCAAGTACATGAAATGCAATCTTTAGAAAGTAGGGATCAAGAGAGTCTGCCCCTGCACTTTTTTAATATCCAACTGCCATAAAAGATCCTCTACTTGCTTCAGCAGGATAGGTTTGAAGGAGAAGTAAGAATCAGCTCTCTGATCACCAGTGTACTGGGAGCTTAGTTGTGAACGCAGCAGATTAGCTGGAGAGGTGTCAAAGGCAAGGCCAGCAGTTGTGAAGTGGTTATTGAAAGCATCCAGAACTTCCATTTTGCCAGAGATAGAGCCATTATTGTGGTGCAATTGAGTTGGTAGAGAGGTGCTAGAATCCTGCCCTACAATACCCTTGATGGTGCCCCAGAACCTAGCAGGATTGTGATAGGAGGAGTCAAATTCAGCCAAATAAAAGGCAGCCTTTGCATCCCTTACTTTCTTGGTGCAGCTGTTCCTGGCTTTCCTAAATAACACCCATTCATTTGGGTTCTTGGTTTTTCTTGCCATCTTCCATAGTTTGTCTCTCTCCAACAGTGCAGATTTGAGGTCAGCTGAAAACCAGCGGCAAGATTTGTTTTTTATTCGGACACTAGTGATTGGGGCATGGGTATTAAGGGCACTTAATATTATGCTGTTTAACACCTGGTGTGCCTTTTCCACAGAGTGTGCAAGATAAAACTCTTGCCAGCTTGGAGAGTGAGCTAGATCATGCAGGTATCCTTCAATATTGAGGTTTTTCTTGGATCTCCTCATTAGGAATTTTGCTGGGGTTGCTGGTTTGCTGGAAGATCTTACTCCTGTAATGAGGCAGTGATCACTTATATCACTGAAAAGCACTCCAGTGTGTGTGACTAGATGGGGTTTGTTCACCAGCATGATATCAAGTAGTGTGCTGCTGTTTCTATTCTTTAAGTTTATTCTTGTTGGCTCAGTTATCAGCTGTGTGAGCCCATATGTTTCACAGAATGATACCAAAGGTGCAGCCGCCTTGGAAAGCCAGTTTAGATTCAGATCACCTAGGATAATGACTTCTTCAGAGCCTGGATTGAGTAGATTCCCCAGGTGGCATAAAAGCTTATGGTCAGCAGAGGGGGGCCTGTAGCAGCCAACTAGCTGGAAAGCTGCTGTGTTGGGGAGAGATACTTTGAGGGATACACATTCGAATTCTTTGGGCATCGAGGTTGCAGTAAAGCAGGAAACAGATATAGTGGACTTGACATATATAGCTACTCCACTGCCCCCTTGTTAGGCGATCCGCTCTGTATAGCTGATAGTTGGGTAGATTAACATCCCTATCTGCTGTGGTGGGTTTGAGCCATGTCTCAGATACCACGAGAAAGTCTGGCAAGGTATGGGCAACCCAGGCTTGTATTAATGTAAGTTTTTTTAGGAGGCTGCATGCATTAATGTGTAGAAAACTGAGGCCTTTGATTGAGGTTAGGTCTGCTGGTGAAGTGATACACTAAGGGGGGCCTGGGTTGATTTCAACGTTTCCAATACAAAGTAGTAGAAAGAATAAAAGTTTCATAAGGGCTGCAAGAGATAGGAAGAGGGGGGCTGTCTTTGGTCCTCCTTTTCTTGCTCTGTTGCCACTCTTCTTGGGTGCTCCAGCTGGGGTTATGACATTGTGTCGAGACACCGAGTAGCAGTTTGGTGGTCAGTCATAGGGGAGAACTGTATATCCAGTAATGGAGCATTGATTGGAATATATACATGGTAATTTGCGTCCCTTTTTGGAGGTCACCCCACTGATACTGATGCAGAAATGGTAGGGCATATGTGGGGGTCTGAATATTATTAAATGGGTATGAGACAGAGAGGCTAGGCAGATGGGTCACTATATTTTGTGTGATATAGACATCCTCCTTAAGTAACCCCATGCATGACAGGGAAAGAAATAGCAGGAGGAGACTCTCCATAGTGAAAGCGGTATTGATGGTTAACTACAGGGAGAACAGTAGGGGAAGGATTGCTGAATAGATGGTACAGCTGGTACAGATACAGATGGATATGACAGTGATATGCACCTTGCACTCTTGAGGAAATGATGTCAGAACCCCAGGTATAAAGGAACTATTTCCAGGGGTGGGTGAGGGTGAGGGTGGGCGGGGTTGGGCCTAAACTGTGCCTTCACGAAACAATCAGCTAAAAGCTCTGACCCACTACTGCGATGAGTGCCTTCCTGTCAACAAGATGCCCTACACAACAATTTGACAGAGAAAATAACCTGCTGATCAAACAGAGAAAAATCCAGACATCCAAGTCAGACACGGGTAAACCTCCCCAGCCCCAAAACAGCCTGGTGGTTTGTGCTCTGAAAGCAGTCAGCCCCAAAATAAGTCAGCTGTGCTTTAAACTCTTCCTGCACTGAAAATCTTAAGAATTGTAACAAAAGTAAAGCTAGATCCACTGCTCTCTGTTGCTTTAAAGTCTATCTGTCCTGATAATTCTAAGTTCCTTATTTCACCTTTCAGTTAGAAGTAGCCTCCACCTGCAGAATATCTGCTACAAATCAAAGACAATTGTAAGGTTCACCTCCCTCTGTTGTGAGCACAACTCTTGCAAATCCTATATTCAGTATTGCAGCTTCCAGCCAGAGGTAGCTTCACCTGAAGAATATTAGCTGTTCTTTGTTCCACCTGCTCGGAGCTGTTTCCTACGGCTACAAGTACTGCATCATCTGCATACAGAGCAGTCTGAGACTGTTCCATGTAGAGTAGATGGGTAAATCATTTATAGAAATAATAAACAAAAGAGGACCCAGGATTGATTCCTGGGGAGCCCTTCGTTTCACTGGCAGAAATTTGGATTGATGGCCCTTTACAGTAAGTACCTGAGTCCTATTAGTTAAATAAGAACAGAACCATTTGCAAGGTTCATCAGCCAAACCAATTTTCTCTAAAGCTTTTAATGAGACCATGATCTACTAAATCAAATGCTTTTGACAGGTCTACGTACACTGTGCCCACGGACTTTTCAGCCCCATACGAAACATAAGCTGTATCATGTCTACATATTATGTTTTCCAAAGTTTTACCAGAGTTGTCAACAACTCCTTAATTGCCGTATAACATTAGCAGTTGGTGTACTTGTAGAATTGTATTTATCCTACTCCCTGTTGGAGCCTTCGGGTGAAATGTTGGTTGTTGTAGGGCTAACCAAACACTTTACAAGAATCAGTCTGAATAATTCACATATACAATTAAAGAAATGAACAGTGCCACTGCACTGCCAGCAATATCCCTGCTCTGGTCTAGTTATTTGTACATCATAAGCTGCTCATTGTACCTTTGCCTAGGTCCACTTACAGGTATGTTTTATTTGCACGTTCATCATGTTAAATTGTACACTGCACTTTACTTTGTACCATTCATAGATACTGTGTCTGATTATTTACTATAACCCCTTTCCCTTCCCCCGTGTGATGCCGGGAAATGAGCACTGGCCCACTCTGCCTCTTCCAGTTACCAATTTTCAAATAACAAAATAGAGAATTAGATAAATGGGATTTCATTTCAGTTGCATTTGGGTGAGTGAGTTCATTATGCAATCATTTGTTTGAATGCTCTGATCATTTTCCCAACCAGCTGGGCATCAGGTTCCATGGAGCTGTTTGGGGACTGGCAGTGCATCCCGAGTGTGACTGTCTTGCTCGCTTTTCCCCCAGCTTGACACTGACAGACTCCTTGACACTGTTTACCCCTTTTCATGTTAGGCTATTAATCCCTTTCGAATAGTCAGTATCCATCTGTCCTGGTGTCCCAGTTATTTTCTTCTGAGAGGTACATATGTTTTTTTTTAATTATATTTTATTAGCAATATAGGAGAACAGTCATACACCACAGGTAGAAGAAAAAAGTACATACCAGTATAAATTACACAAATCATTAGCTACAAATTCTGTTATGCTAAAGTTCAGTATACACTTCATGTGTTCAAAGCATAGTATTAGTAGAGTAACATTTGTCCCAGAATATACAACAGTAATTTAGCAATATATATAATTATTAGGGTTCCATTTAGGGAAGAGGTTGATAGCTGTGATTAAATTCACTGCCCCGAAACAGACCGGCGGCTCCCCCGAGGGTCCGAGAAGGCTGAAGGATGCCCTCCCTCATGATGAAACCACAGATCACTGCCCTGAAACAGACCATCGGCTCCCCCAAGGGTCCAAGAGGGCTGAAGGATGCCCACCCCCACGACGAAACCACAGATCACTGCCCCAAAACAGACTGGCGGCTCCCCCGAGGGTCCGAGAAGGTTGAAGGATACCCTCCCCCATGACGAAACCACAGATCACTGCCCCAAAACAGATCGGCAGCTCCCTCAAGGGTCCGAGAGGGCTGAAGGATGCCCTCCCCCACAACAAAACCACAGGTACAGCAGCAAACGCTATCGGAAAATTGGGACCCTGCTCTCTGCTCCAAACAGAAGAGGAATTGGCGCCTTTTATTTCAAATATCAAGTACCTTTAAGGAGAAATTACAACCCCCACACGAATGAAGACAGTTTTTAACCCTGTTTCTCTTGGCCCCTCAGCAGTTTTTAGAAGTTAATACAGGGGTTAAAAAAGTAACTGATAGTTTGTAACCCTGTTTTTCTTGGTCCCTCAGCAGTTTGTAAATGTTATCACAGGGAAACGAATGTAACTGGTAACCCTGCTCTCTTGATCACTCAGATTTAAACTTTTATCACTGGGACACGAAAGCACTGCTTGCCTAAATTAAATCATAGCTGTGCTGCTGAGTTTTCATTTGGAACTACAGCTGACTGTTAATCCGAATTATTCCCAGAGTCGGCAACTCGGCCATCTCCTCCCCCCCCCAGTGTCTCAACAGCCCCTCCCAAATCATACCTGTTCTTATGTTTCCCTGTTTTCTGCTTCCATCCACAGATCACTGCCCCGAAACAGACCGCCGGCTCACCCGAGGGTCCGAGAGGGCTGAAGGATGCCCTCCCGCACGACAAAACTACAGGTACGGCAGCAAACGCTATCGGAAAATTGGGACCCTGCTCTCTGCTCCAAACAGAAGAGGTCCCCACCATTGCTCCGCTCCAGCTCCCCACCTCCCACACCACCACCCTTGGTCGTCAGTGCAATATATAGTTAGTGACACATGAGCAATCAGTCTAGTTCTCCATTTGCAAGCTATCTAGTTCCACCACTAGAGGCCACTGCAACCGAAAACCTTTTTGTGTATGTCACTCTCAGCCTTATTGTTTCTTGCTCTACACTCATGCACCGTACTTCAATCCCTCCCCTCGCTCTCCGACCTCACCCCCCCATCTCGCTCTCCCTTCATCTACCCTCCCTCTGCCCCCAACCTCCCCATGAGATACCCCTCCCACCTCTCCTGGCACATCACCTCATTTCAACCAAGATCCTTCTTCCCTCGCATCGAATCCTCCCTTCCTCACCCCCTCAACCTTCCCTAACCATTCACCCTTCACTGCTCCACTCACACCTGCTAAACCTAGAGGCCTTTCTCCAGTGCCTAAATTTGTGAGCTCCACCCCCAAGGCACACAAATAGCAGACACAAGCAGTCCACCCCCCTCTCCTTACCCCTGCTACTCCTGCTCCTGGCAGGTGATATACATCCTAACCCTGGCCCCACAGCAACAAAATGAACCTTAGTGACACCTGCACCCCAACTCAGTTTCTCACCTAACTCACTCCCAAAGGGCCTCCGCATATTCCACATAAATGCTAGGAGCCTTCTCTCCAAACTAGAGGCCCTCTCTGTCTGGTCAGAACAGTATCAACCGGACATACTTTGTATCACGGAGACTTGGCTCTCCGTCAAAATCTCCAACCCCTCACTCGCCATTCCAAACTATATCTTGTTCCGCAGGACTGCAAGTGAGGCGGGGGTAGAGCGTACATCAGACACCATTACGTGCCTGTTATTAAAGAATCGCTGGCCCATCCTCCCACATGAACTTTAGTCGCCACCTATCCTTCCCTCATCCACCCCCTTACATAGGTGTTCTGTATACCCCTCCTAAGCCTTCACCCGACTCCCTCATCACAGCCATCTCCACCATCCCTTCGACCACCTCAAATGGCGAACTCATTCTACTAGGCGATTTCAACCTAGACTGGATCTTCTCCTCCACCAAACCAGCAGCCCTGAGGATCAAAGCCCTAAATCTCTTCCAGCTAATCCTGGAACTCACCTGACTAACTCACCAATCACAAAAACACACCCTTCTTGACTGGATTCTAACCACCCACCCCCATAGGATCACCACCTCAGGTATCCTTTCTGATGCCCTTAGCGACCACTGCATAATCTACTGTATCTGTAAAATCCATTTACTGAACTCCGGTCCCAAATTCATCGTAACCCGCACCCTACACCTCCTCGATAAATCCGCCTTACAATGCGACCTGTCAAATGCAGACTGGCTCCCAGTCCTTGCTTCCCACGACGTCGACACCGCCCTCACTCACTTCTGCAGTATCTTCCTAAGTATATGGGACCACCACACTCCTCTCAGGAAAGCCAGAGTTAGAAAATATCACCACCCCTGGATCACAGCCGACCTCATCACCTTGTGTCGCATCAGAGACAAGGCCTGGAGGTGATACAAAACCTCCCTCCTGTGACCTCCTATCATACAAAATTCTCAGAAACAACTGCACCAAAGCAATTCGACAATCTAAGGCCCATTATTTCAAGGCTCAACTTACTCTTTACCAAGCCTCCCTGGCATCTTTCTGGAAGGTGATAAACTCTCTCATCGACCCACCCACCAAGCAAGCCAGTCCTAGCCTCAACATTGATGGCAAAATAGCCTCCCATCCTGCCATTGTATCCGAACTTTTCAACTCTTTCTTCATCTTCTGCACTCTGTCTGACTCACCCCCTCCTCCAACCTCTTCCACAAATCCCCAACCCTCATACCATGGTTTCCACTTTCCACCATTCACAGTCCTGGAAGTCTACACTACTCTCACCTCTCTGAACCAGTTCAAATCCAGCCCAGACAGCTCCCATCCCAGGCTGCTCCACATCTCCGCATCAGCCATAGTCGCACCTCTAACACATATACTAAACCTCTCGATCACCACAGCCATGGTCCCCTCCACTTGGAAACTTGCCAAAATCCTACCTCTCCATAAAGGTGGTGACCCCTCCCTCCCGGGAAATTACAGACCCATCTCTTTCCTCCCCTCCCTCATCAAAATCCAAGAATCCCTCATGCTATCTAAATTGTCCCCTTTCCTCTCAACAAACAGCTCCCTCTCTCCTTTTCAATCAGGTTTCAGAAAATCTCATTCTACCACCACCACCTTACTACGTGTAACCGACTCTATTCTCTCCGCCATGGACAACAAGCAAACCACTACTGCCATCTTCATTGACCTGGAAAAAGCCTTTGATTCAGTCTCCCACCCTCTACTGCTAGGCAAATTGAGCTCCTTCGGCCTTGCCCAACCGGCCATAAACTGGTTCCACTCCTACCTCCAAAACAGGAAGCAGCAAGTACAAATCGGTGACACCCTCTCTACTCCTCGACCCATCCTCTCGGGCATACCCCAAGGCTCCATCCTTGGCCCCATCCTCTTCTCCTTATTCATAAACAACCTCCCCTCAGCCTGTCTCTCCTCCGACGTGCACCTATACGCTGATGATACCATTATCTACACCTCGGGCCCCTCTCATGACAGTGTTCACCCAAACCTCCAAAGTGATTTCAACCTAGTACAAGCCTGGCTCCTGAAAAAACAGCTAAAACTCAATGCAAAGAAAACAGTTTCCATGGTATTTGGCACCAGACAACAGCTCACCTCCCTACCTGCCACCCCCCCACTCTCCACCTTGGACGAAATACCCCTCGAGTCTGTACCCACTTTCAAGCACCTGGGAGTCTGTCTGGATACAAACCTCAATTTCTCCACCCATGTCGACGCCATCTGCACCAAACTCCGGCCCAAACTTGCCATCCTCTATTGCCACAATGCCAGCCTTCCTCTCCCTACTCAGACTGAACTCATACAATAAACCATCCTACCAGCTCTGGACTATGTGGACGTCATTTACGGCACATCCCCTTCCTCCTCCTCCCTTTCAAAACTCGACGTCCTGCTCAACTCCTTCATTCATTTCGCCACTGCCTCCCCACCACTCACTCATCACTGCCTACTATTCTCCACTCTATCCCTGATGCCACTCTCGCATAGGCGGGCCACCCACAGCGCTTCACTCATAGCTAAATATTGGCTTTGCTCCCTTCCCCTCTACCTCTCCTCCCGCCTCTCTCAAGCCATCTCCCCTGGCTACTCACTTGCCATAGACACGCACATACCTTCCACCTCTCACGCCCCCTCTCTGCCTCTGGGCAAGCTGCCTTTTCCTACCGGCTCCCACTCCTCTGGAACAACCTCCCACCCAACCTCCACCAGGCCCCCTCCCTATCAGCCCTTAAACAGCTACTCAGGCTTCTCCCTCCCACTCCCTGCTGAAGCTGCGCACCTAATCCCTCCTTACCGGGGCCTAGTATTACCCTCAGTGGCCACTGCAGGTAAACTATAACGCCACATGCCAGCTCATACTGCTTAACCCCCCCACCTGTACCTTTCTCTCTGCTAGTCCACATTTTGGACAACCACTACTGTAAATATGTCTAGACACGCACTTGTAATATACTGTAAAACAGTTTGTTTAGAAATGAAATGTTATGATTTTCTTCCACTCGGCTGTTCCAACAAAAAGTGTAACCTCACAGCCTAACTCCATGAAATGTACTTATACTGTACTATTCGTCTGATACTTGATATTGTTTGTATTCTCTGCCTCCCACATTGTACTATTTGTACCTGGGTTGTACCTGGAAACAAGCCTCGGCTCAGTGTGCCTTTCCCAGTCACCAATTTTAAATAAAAATAATTAAATAAAATAAATAAATTAATTCTTTAATATGAGAATATTTATTTATTTATTTTTCTTTCTGATCTCAGATTAACCATTTGATCTCAATGTTCTTTACAGAGGTTCCACGTTAGTACATTTAGAACAAGTAGGTGATTATACAGAGGACTGAGACAAACAAGGCAATATAATTAGAATGAGAACATTTAGGTACACTTGGTCTTTGAACAAAGGAATGCAAAAAATACAATGAAAACTAAAACTGGAATAGATAAACACAGTCAGATACATATAACGTGTCCCTGTTCCACTTGTTCATTTCAGAGAGTATTAGATGATAGTAGAGAGCTGGGTTGATGATTACTCCTTCAAAATAAAAAAATATCCAAAAAGGAGTATTTTCATTTATTCCTTGGAAATTGGATGTCTGCACACTGAATTTTCATTTGTTCCTTGGGAATGGGATGTCTGCACACTGAATTTTTATTTATTCCTTGGGAATGGGATGTCAGCACACCGAATTTTCCATTTTTTTAGTAATAGCTTCTTAGTGGCCATAAAAGCAATGCCAAGAATCAACGTATCCTTATTATTTAGATGAGGGTCAGTACAATTAAGAAAATACATTGTTCTACTGATAGTGCAAAGTCCAGCCTGAGGGGTACAGCATCAGTAGGGATGTATGTTTGACACTGCTGTTGCAAAGCGTAGCCTGTCAGAGCAGCAACAGCATTACAGCATGGTAATGTTGTTGCTGCAAAAAGGGCAATCTTGATTTTAGATCACCCTGCACCCATGCTGTGTTTTGCACCGACACACTTTCAAAGCCCTTCATGGCTTGCCCACCCTGAAGGAGGTTACATATATTTCAAGGGGGTGTGGTTTGCCCCCCACATTGGCGGTGGGGGTGAAGCACCCTGAAGAAGCTGACTGTTTCCCAGGATGATGCTTTGGTGCTGCAACTCCCAGGATGCACAGTGCCTCGTGCTGAAATGTCAGGCGGTATGTTGCCTGCACCGTAATCAGCATCAGCAACGTGCCTGTCGCTGCAGCATGAGTTAACCATTGTAAAGGCTGTCTGTGACAAGCAGCACCATCTAGTGTTAGAAGCTGTGAATGGCAGGGTCAAACGGTACTGAGTTATTACAACAGTAACAGAGCCCTCCAGTTGTAGTCCACGAGACAGCAAGAATGAAAGTAAATTGGAGCTTTCCAGCATCTCAGCTAGGGGGAATGGTCCTTTAGCTGAATGGTTAGAACTGTTGCCTTGGTGTCTCAGGGCCACAAATTGGAATCCCAGCAGTGGTTGGAGGTGTGTCTGCTCAAGTACAGGGGACAAACATAACAGCAAGTCATGGACACAGCACTTGGGCAGGCCTTTTTCCCAAAATGGCGTCAAAAGTAGATTCAGATACACTGTGGTCCCAAAAGTCTTTTCAGAAGTGTTTATTCTATTTATTTAAAGAAATGCACTGGCCGCCATCATAAGCTCACTGTTTTGTCACTGTGCTAGTAGCTTTTCTAAGGGGAGTGGTCCTGAGAATCAGAAAACATGTGATCAACATCAGGACCCATTAAACTACAATAGTTCTGCAAACAATTTCAGTAATTAATAATCAGACATTCTTTAAAAGATAGTAATTTAAATACTTGAAAGAATGCCTAACATATTACTTAAATTGTTATTTTGATGCTTTGCATCAGACCTTATAGGCTTTAAAAAATTATTTTCAGTAGGACTCTAGAGGAAACCATTTTGACAATGCTTTCTTCCAAAGTGCCATAATGTGTACCCCTTTAAAGACTACTGTTTGGGATTTTTGTGATTTCTAGCAATTTCAAATCGTGAAAAACATAATCGAATTTTGATTTAGAGCCTTCCACAATCTTTACTGGTGTGTCAGTATATGGAAATACATGCAGATAAAATCAAAGAGCATGTTTCTACTATAATAAGCTTAAAACCACTAGAATTACATCAACTATGTTTTAACTTCAATGCTTTGTATTTTTTTTTCACTTTTCCCTGTTGTTGGTCTACTAAATGGTGCAGATAATGGTGTATTTATTTCACTGAGTATTTTAAGATGTATCCGACTCTCCCCTTCTTACCTCACAATTGCTGCAAGAACAAGGGGGCACAATTTGAAGATAGAGGGGGGACGGCTCAGAGGTAATGTGAGGAAGTATTTTTTCACAGAGAGGGTTGTGGGTGCATGCAACAGCCTCCCTGAGGAGGTCGTGGAGTCAAGAACAGTGGGGGAATTCAAGAATGCATGGGACAGACATAAGGCAGTCCTAGTGGGGGGTAGGAGGAAGTAAGTTGTTGGTTAATTAGGATCTGCATCTCATCTGTTAGGTAGGAAAATGGGCAGACTGGGTGGGCCAAGCTGTCCTTATCTGCCATCAAATTCTATGTTTATATGTTTCTATGTTTATGAAATCAGTCTGTTGTCATGGTGAGCACTATGATGTCAAAAACAAAGGCACTGTGAGGTTAATAGGGGAGAGGCACATGCTTTTCATACAGTTTTTTTTTTGGATAGCCTACCATGATGTGATGTAAAAATTGTAAAGGAACACTAAACATTTTTAAAAAAGTGTTCTCTAGTAAGTTGTAATAATGGTAAACATCATATGCATGAACGTACATGCTGAAGTGTAGAAATGCTCTTCAGGTCACATATATACATCATATATAGATTTAGGTGGGACAAAAGACCATCAGTCAAGTTCTTCCTTACAAATAGCTGAGAATAATGTGTTACCATTTGGTTTTGTGACTATACAAACCATATCCATTACTTTTCATAAATTAATGCGTGTCTGTGATGTGTGACATTTTTACCAAGGCTAATCCATGATTTTCCCAGGTGATCTACGGTACAGTAAGCTTACATAACTGAGTAGTTGTAACGTTTATGTGCTCGTATAGCCTACATAGTATGTAAAACTGAGGCAGAATCTGTATAAAAGTGATGGGAAAGATTCCCCAGTGACCCCATGTAATACACCCGCACATGTTCCAAACAAAAAGCTGAAAAGGGCCCCCGAGGTCACAGACAGAAGTTTGAAAAAAAAAAATGTTTTAGATACATTTCTCATTCTATTTCATATATTTTCTGTACTTAGATTGTCCCTTTTCTTTATAACTAGTGCATGAACATAATCAACGACAACAGAATCCCTCAGTAACACAACTTTGGTGCTGCCCAGGCTGGGTCGCAGCTGAGACCCCTATGATTTCATTGCAACCCATAAAATGTCAATTGCAACTTCTGAGACCCCTAAAACAAGGATTTCCAGATTTATTTACATAAATTTCCTGTGCAGCGTGCTCTCCTACCCCTACGCTTCTGCAGAAACAGGCCTCTGCCACCCCTTATTCTGGTGAAATACACCACTGGGACCACTCTTCCCTCAAGGCTTCATCTGCTTTGGCTACTTGTCTACACCTGACATCACAGTCTGCTGCCCTGGCAAACAATTATCATGTCATAAATAGAGGACTTTTAGGTCAGGTTTAGACATGATACCACAGCACATAATGTTTAAATGGAGAGTGATCCTGTTTATGGAACCTCTCTGATGATAATGTCAGTAAACAGATGTATCCCCCACCTCCGCTACTAAGATGAGGGCTTTGTTTGCCATCTGTATATTGCTATATTGCCTGATAAGGTGAAAGTGTTAGCATGTTATTTCTCTATCAACATACTTTTGCAGCAAGCCCAAGCCTCCACTTACAGGGTTAAGATTTCTGCACAAACATGTTGCTTGTACCATAAGGAGAAGGTTAATGTTTGCAACTCCTACCTCTTGCTGCAACTGGCTGTTATAAGCCTGAGTGGTTTGCATCTTAAATAAAATCTATTCTCAGGATGCATGGTTCATTACAGACCACCCTGTGCTCTGGAGAGAAAAGAAAAAGTTAATGAGGGGCCCTGTTAGGAAATAGGTTACCAAGGCCTGGACAGATCTGTCAGGGGCTCTAATCTGAGGGCTGAATTTCAATAATAACAAGCATTTGTCAATGCCGAATGTTTGCTTGCTGGCATTGGCATTGGTAGTGTAGGAGCTACAGAGCTGCATAATAGGAATGGCAGTGAAGTATTGAACTGAAGCCAACCCCACTACCACCCTGCAGAGAGTGACAGGCATTGGGGTGTGCCTTTGGGTCATCAGACATAATGGGCATGCCATTTCAAAACACCCTACCCTGCAGACACCGACAAGTGTCACGGTGTGCCTTGGGGTCTTTGGCCCTTATGTTCACCCCATTCCATCAGGAAATACGGTGAGATGGGTGCTGTATAGGAGAATGGGGTGAACTTTGGGGCCGAAGAGTCCAAGGCACATCTCGATGCCTCTCACTGGCTACAGGGTGTGGGTGGGGGTGGAATGGTATGAGCATTATAGGTGGCAATCGCAAGTCACACCCCTGATGCCTGTCAGTCTCAACAGGGTGGGGCGTTATGGTCGGAAACCCTAACTCCTCAAGTGTTCATTGGTATTTTCACTCCAAATTTTCAACAGGATTTTTTTGTGACCCTTACCTCATGAACAGTGGCAATATCAGTTCATTAGCCGAAAGTTGATATTGCACAGCAACTATGCCATTTGGCACCACAGGTGCAAAAACACATTTCAAACAGGATGTGGAAAATGACAGCTGTTCTGTTCATGGGGAGGTGTAAAAAATGATAATGTTGAAAATCTGCAGTGAAAATATTAAAAAAACTGGGGAAGTCACAAGCGTGAGTAGAAACTGTGCAACACACACCCATAATGTACTTAGTTTGGGGATTTTTTACAGCAGATTGTCAACACAGGCATTTTGGGACCTCCGCTCATGAACAATGTCACTGTCATTTTCTTACTCTGTCCCAAACAGTGATTTCCCATGGCAACCACACATTTCTGTGCGGGAAGTGCGAAAACACATTTTGGCCGTGGTGTGAAAAATGACAGCTGTACTGTTCATAAGGAAGTGTGGAAAAATACCAGTGGTGAAAATCTGGACTGAAAATATTATAAATTCATGAACTTATGAGGGTGCATGGAAACTGCACAATGCTCATTCGTAACACAGTCATTCTATGGACTTTTGTCACCAAATTTTGAACATAGCCATTTTAAGACCTCTGCTCATGAACAGTGTCACTGTGATTTTCTTAATCTGTCCCAAACACTGATTTCGCACACCGACTGCGCCACTGTGCGCTACATGCGCGGAAACACATTTTGGGTGAGATGTGATAGCTGTACTGCTCATAAGGAGGTGTGGTAAAATGGCAATGTTGAAAATCTGGAGTGAAAATATTAAACATTTTCAACATAAGGGTTTTTGAGGCCTACCTCATGAACTGAGACACTATTATTTCCGTAAATCTGTCCTGAAAGGTGGTTCCGTGCAGTGACTGTGAAATCACCTTTCGGGGCTGATTAGTGCCATGACAGTGCCATAATTCATGAGGAGGGGTCCCAAAAACCCCATGTTGAAAATTTAGTGCCAAAATTCCAAAAAATGCCTGAGATATGCATCAAAGTTGAAAAAAATCCTATTTATTGCATTATACAGCTTACCAGCATTTCTTCAGTTCGAGGTCGGCTTTGAAGAGTGCAGACGTGTTCCCGGTCCATGGATTTTTCTTTTCAGGTGTTTGTTTTCCTTTTAGGAAAATGATGCAGGACTTGTGCCATGCTGGGGTGGGCTCCCAGCATGGCAGCTGGAAGATTTTTTTGGGGGGGGTCGGTGGAGCCAATGGGGGATTGGGCACCCCCATCGGCCATACAGACATGTGCCACGCTGGGGGGGGGGCTCCCAACGTGGCAACTGGAAGTCTGTTTCTTTTGGTGGCACTTAAATGAGCTGATGGGGGATTGGGCACCCCTGTCACCATTCTCACTTATGCCACACTGAGGTGGGCTCCCAGCATGGCACCTAGAACTCTGGGGGGGAGCGCAGAGCCGACGGGGGACTAGGCACCCCCATCAGCCATACTGTGTGTGGCGGCCGGGGGGGAGTGCTATTCAGAGACACTCAGAGGGTTGGGGAATATTATTACAATACTGATCAGGTGTGCCAACAGACGACAACTGTGTCTACGTTTTCAGTCTCTTTGGGGTTCTGTTTTCCTGCTTTTGTCAATGCTGCTCCTACCCTGAACTCTGACTCAACATTCCAAGGATGGTAATTAGATCTTTTTTTGGAAACATTCCAAGGATGTCATTTTAGTCACTTGCCTCCTCCTGGAAAGATAGTCCTAGGAAAAGTTCACTTCAAACTGAATTAATGATCCAGGAAGAGAAAGCAGAGACATATACAAGCAGGATTGCCGGCAATATGCTAATCAACACTATCTTATCGTTGCTCACTGAAGCAGCCTCTCCCTTTTAAATGTACATCACTGCATTTTCAACTGCTGTCATAGACAGCTACAGCATTCATTGGTGAACTGTGGCTGCGCCTGCAAACACATTGACTGAATTGGAAGACAGGGTGCCACACCTACAAAAACTCGGATGATGGCACTATGTTTCTTGCAAATGAGTGCAAGCAAACATTAAAAGGCTCCACGCACCAGCCGGCCCAGTGGCGTGGAGGGCTGAGGCAGCATGTCTTACCTCCTGCCACGCTGGCGACCCGTGTTCACAGTGCGAGCGGGCCATCGGGGGTCGGCTGGGGAGGAAGAGGATAGACCATTTGGAAGACAGCTCTCCTCTCCCGGGCAGGGGTTGGGATGGAGTCCGCTGCATGCCTGACCCCTAGCGGAGGCTGAGCGTCGACACCAGTAGCTCACACATAGGGGGTGGTTACAGGGTAGTCGCCTGATGTGTTGCATGAGGCAGCGCATGTGGCTCGGTCATTGGCGGCATTGCACATCGCTGTGCCGCTGGGGGGGGGGAGAAAAATGGAAAATGGCCCCTCGGGAGAATGACTGCCAGATGCCGCAGGCCCCGCTCCCGCAATAGCAGCAGCCCCTCGCACCAGATCCGTACTGGTGGGTTGAGGGATCCCCGCCACCCCGCCACAGGGGACAAGCTGTGAGGAAAAGTGAGGGGACAATGCTGCGAGTGGGAAATGGAGCTGGATGCCCTGGCAAGAGGGAACTCCGTAGGTGATGAAGGAGAAAGAAATTAACAGAAAAAAAAGGCTCCACATAGGAAATGCTGGGTTCTTTGACCTTTGGGGCTGTCAGAGTCTATGCCAATATGTAGTCAACAGAGAACTGTGGGGTTTGGGGGGGGTAGGTTCTTCCCTCAATAGAACCATCCTGAGGGCCATCATGCCTGGATTATAGTCCAGAAAATGGTCTCTGTGATGTGGTCTATAAACCCCATCCTCGGTTTAGTCAAAATGCCGGGTTGCTTGCCTGTAAGTGTAGTACCTCCAAAGATTGCCAGCAGGCACATCAGTGAAAAACTCAGGGAGGGAAAGGGTTAACCCACCACTCACTCCATACATAGCCAGCTGACTCACTGACCAAGCTAGCTGGCTGACCACTTCCTGTTCCTATCCCCCTCAACCCTCTCCCGTCCCTGAGCCTTCCCATGCTGAAGCCTTTGTCTTGCCCAAGCAAGATCTCCAGCCAACACCCAAAGGGGGCCATAAATCATCCCAAGGGGCTGCTCCCAGCCCCAGGGACCCAATCACCTGGCCAGCAGCCAGGTCTGCCCCTAGGCTAGAAAATGGTCTTCCCTGCTAGCCAGAGGGCAGTTCTGGACTGGATGGCTGACAGAGTGGAGAGCACAGGAGTACAAATGCCTGGAGGCTTACCTGAAGCTCGGGTCCATAGCTCCTTGGTGGCTGCTTCTCTGTAGCCAGTGGTCCCCGGGGTTCTTCAGCAGCAGCAGCAGCGGAAGCAGCAGTCATTTCCTAGCTCCGCAGCAAGTCCAGAGGTCCTCCTGACAGCCAGCCTCAGAGGGTGAGTCTCCTGGATTGAAATCCATGGGAGTCCCCCCTTTTTTCTTTGTATGCCCATAGGGTTACTGCAGGTTGTAGTGCCTGGCAAGGGTGATTAAGCCCTCTTTGTTCCTGCCCCTGTGTTGGTTGGGCCAGTTTTGCCCCTTTGTCTCCCCTTTTCCTTTTTTTCCCCCTTTTTTGTCTCTGATCCTTTCCCTCCTTCTTGGGTGCTCTACTGCTCCTGACTCCCCAAGCTGGCATTAGTGCCAGCTGCATGCTGTCAGGTGGTAGCACCCAGTTTATTTGATTTTGTTTATGTTGGTACCCCATCCACACTGCCCTTTTTCTTTTTTTTCCTCTTCCTTTTTCTTGCTCCCCCAAGTCTAGCCACCTCCCTGTTCTCCTGGCGCTCACGCTGACTGAAGCATAGCCAGTTTCGGCAGACGCAGTGGTCAGTGGCAAAAGCATTGGTGGCAGAGAAGCATTCCTTCCCCACACAGTTTGCCCTCTCTTCCGCTAACTGCTTGTGTAGCCCAAGTCCACAAGGGCCACCACCAACTCGAGCTTTGCACTGTGTCCAGGGAGATGGGGGAACACTTCTTTTGGAGGCGGATCACAGTGTGCAGCTGTATTTTGTGTCTAGGCAGAAACAAGCACCTGGACATGTAGTGTTCCACCCTGCAGCCTGGAAATGGAAAAATACCAAGTGAGAGCATGCCTCCCCAACCCTAACCAGCAACACCACCAACAACAACACTCGAGCGGAGGACCTGGTCCAGGAGGTAAGTGGGCATCAATCCCACAATTTTATATTACTTAGTGCCGGGTGTGCCTAAGAGGGGAAAGTAGGGGTATAAAGAAAACGTGGGCAGAGCACCCACCAATACAAAGAGAACGGGGGCACCACAGAGCATGAGTCCCAGAACAGTGGGTTGTGACACCAAATTCCTGGTTGATCCTCACTGGTCTACCACTCTAGGCCAGGTTACTTTCTTGTATTGCTTCCCAAAACTGTGGAATTCACTTCCTCACCAGATTCGCCACTCCTCCTCCCCCTCCTCTAAAACTTCAGCCCTACATAATTTCCTCTCTGAATTGTACCTGCAATTAACCTACCTGGTATTCCTGACCTGTTCCCAGCCTCTATCAATATATTAAGTAACTATTCTGAATTACAGCTCCCTTCCAGCCCCACTACTTTCTTTCCTTGCAGAGATCCTTACCTGGCCATTTCTTTGGGTTATCTATAACTACAATATAACTAGAGGAGTAATTGATAAATGCCCGGACCAAACTGGAGCTGGGGGAAGTTCTGCTGGGAGAATTGCAACAGGGGTAAAAGGGGGAAATAATGTGCAGGAGGAAGAAGAGGAGATGGAAATGAGAGAGGGAGATGAATGGAAGCAAGCAGGGAGTGAGAGGTAGAATCTTAGTGCTGGGGACTCAATACTAAGAGGAGTCAGTGGGGTAGCAAGGGGAGAGGCATAGTCGCATTTGGGTGGAGGCCATGCCAGGAATGACAGCGGAAAGGGTGGACAATCTGTTCTGAAATATGCTAGAAGGGTAGGGACAAGCCTCATTTAATTATACATCTTGGGACAAATGACCTGGCTAGCAAGACAGTGGATACAGTCCAGAGGAGGTTTGGGAACTAGCACAATTATGTGAGGGGCAGGAAGATCGTAACTTTTTTCAGAGATACTTCCTGTGCCAAAGGCAAGCACAACAAGAAAGCTGAGAATAGAGGAATTTAACGGATGGCTAAGAACCTGGTGTTGTGCTAAAGGGTATGGGCTGTTGGGGGGGGGGGACCTGGGAGGACAGTAGTCTCTATGCCAAGGACAGACTACACTTGAGTGAGGAGGGAAAGAAAGTGTTGAAACAGAGGATGGAGGAGTACATAGAGGAAGTTGGGAATTTAAACTAGGAGTGGGGTGGCAGTTGGGGAAGAGATATGCAGAGACCACAGGTTGGGAAACATATGAGCTTACCCCATAACAGTGACAAAGGACAAAGGCAAGTACTGTTGGTGATGCTAGGAAAGGAGGGCAGGATGGGGGTGGAAGGTGGTCACCCTTAATGCTAGGAGCCTTGGGAGGAAAACTGCAGAGTTACAGGTTCTCATGGCAGAGGGAGAGGTGGACATTGCAGTCATCACGGAAACATGGGCCACCCAATACAATGACTGGGACCTGTCTGTAGCAGGGTACAGATTATTTCATAGGGACAGAGTGATTGGGAAAGGAGGGGGGTGGCACTATATGTGAAGGAAGAACTGAAGTGTGTAAGGGAGGAAGGGGAGGAGGGTAGTACGGAGTCACTTTGATGCAATCCAGGATTCCAAGAATAGGATTCTAGAATGGGAGTGGTGTACAGACCACCATCTCAGACGGAGGAGTTAGACAGGGAACTAGCGGGACAGATCAGGAGGACCTAAGAGAAGGGTAGTGTGGTGACTGTGGGGGACTTCAACATGCCAAGAGTGGACTGGAGCACCCCAACAACCAGGAACAGAAGAGAGCAGGTACTGCTGGATGCCTTCCAGGACAGCGTCCTGCTGCAAATGGTCAGTGAACCAACCAGGTTAGGAAATACTCTTGACCTTGTGCTGGAAAATGGGGACTTTGTGAGAGAACTTACAGTGGAGGAACCACTGTCAGGGAGTGACCACCGCTCAGTATGGCTCACATTGGATGTGGGCAAGGAAGGAGTGGAATCTGGCACAATAGTGCGGGACTTCATTAGGGCTGACTTTGGGAGGATGGGGGAAGTGGTAAAAGGGTACCTGGCCAGAATTCAATCTAGTATGGACACTAACCAGAGGTGGGAGCTCATAAAGCTGGGGATAGTGGAGGCAACCAAAACCTGCTGCAAAGCCCAGAGCAAGAAGGCTAGGGCTAAGAAACCGATCTGGTTGAGCAAGGAGGTCATGGAAAAGGTAAGAAGGAAAAGAGCTGCCTTTAGGAAGTACAAGAAAACAGGGAGGGGGGAGGACAGGGAGGAGTACTTGACAGAATCGAAGGAGGTGACAATGGCAGTAAGGGGAGCCAAAGCATCTATGGAACTCAGGCTGGCACAAGGCATTAAGAAGGGGGAGAAGGACTTCTTAGTACATCAGGGAGAAAAGGAGCTGTAAGGACCACATAGTAAGGATTAGGAAGGAGGGGGTTGGGTGGAAGCAGGGTGCGATAAGCCGGAAGCACTAAATGAGTACTTCTGCTCAGTATTTACTAAAGAGAAGAGGGGGTGACACCCAAGGTGGGAGAAATGGCAGAAGCAGGGTGGGAAGTGATGACAGATGGGGAAATCATGGAGAGCAGAGTTCGAGAGGGTTTGAAGGCACTGAGGGTGGACAAGGCGCCAGGCCCAGATGGCGTCCACCGCAGGGTACTGAAGGAGCTGGCAGAGGTCCTTGCAGGACCTTTGGCAGACCTATTTAACGCCTCACTACATTCGGGGTGTGTACCTCTGGACTGGAGGATGGCTCATGTGGTGCCCCTCCACAAGAGTGGCCCCAAGGATGAACCGGGAAACTATTGACCAGTGACCTTCACATCCATCATGGGTAAGCTAATGGAGACTATCCTGAAGGAGAGGCTGGTGGCCCTCCTAGAGGCCAAAGGACTACAGGACAGCAGACAGCATGGCTTCATACATGGCAGATCCTGCCAAACCAACCTGGTGAGTTCTCATGACTGGGTAACTAGGCAACTGGACAGGGGCCATGCAGTGGATGTCCTGTATCTGGACTTCAGTAAGGCATTCGACTCAGTGCCACATGGAAGGCTGGGAAGGAAGTTAGTAGGCACAGGGGCAGGTGCAAAACTGGTGAGATGGGTAGAAAACTGGCTGCAGGGAAGGCAACAGAGGGTGGTGGTGGGTGGGGAGCTCTCACACCCAAGGGCAGTGACGAGCGGTGTTCCACAGGGCTCAGTGTTGGGACCAGTGTTGTTTGGGATATTCATTGCAGACATATCATGGGACATCAAGAGCAAGATCAGTCTGTTTGCTGATGATACCAAGGTAGGCGCAGTGGTGGATGACCTAGGGGGATGGCAGGGGTTGCAGGATGATCTGGCAAAGCTTGAAACCTGGTCAGACACCTGGCAACTGGGCTTTAATGCCAAAAAGTGCAAGGTGCTGCATTTTGGAATGAAGAACCCAAGGAGAAGTTACCAGCTAGGGGGAGTGCAGCTAGCCCAGACAGAGGAGGAGAAGGATCTGGGTGTGCTTATTACAGGGTCAATGAACAACTCGGCACAATGTAGGAAGGCAGCTGCAAAGGCCAACAAAATGGCGGGTTGTATTGCAAGGGGTATATCCTCAAGGAGGGAGGAGGTGATTCTGCCACTGTATAGGTCATTAGTTAGGACACACCTGAGTATCATGCGGCAGTACTGGCTGCCTGTATCTGAAGAGGGACATTAGTTACTGAGGGGGTGGCAGAGCGACAAAGATGATCAAGGGGCTGGGGGACTTATCACACGAGAGGAAGTTGAAGGAGTCGAACATGTACTCACTGGAGGAGAGGAGAGACAGGGTGACATGATTGAAACCTTTAAATGCATGAAAGGAATAAACAAGACGGGTACAGAGGGGCTGTTCAAAGTAAGGAAGGGGAGGGCCACCAGGGGCCATGATATGAGACTGGAGCGAGGAAGGTTCAGGAGGGAGATGAGGAGACACTTTTTTACAGAGAGGGTGGTGGCTGGGTGGAATGCGTTACCTGCTGAATTGGTATGCAGTAGAACAGTGGACTGCTTCAAACGAGGATGAGACAGGACAAGGCGGAGGGTTAATGAAGGGGAAGGGTGGAAGGGAGGGGCAGCTGCAGAATAAGGGGTGCTAGCTGCACATTCGAGCAGACTTGATAGACCTCTAGGCCTTTATCTGCTGGCAAATTTCGTATGTTCATATGACTTTAGATTCCTATCAATCTACAACTATCAATTTATCTATAACCTTGATTCCTATTCATCTGCTCCCCTCCCAGCTCCGCTACCTTTCCACCTCTGCTGTTACTCCCTATCCACCCCTTCCTTTCTGCCGAAATGGTACCATCATCATGAATTTAAGGTGTTATCCTAATGTAATGCCCTTGAGCTGTCCATTGTGATGTCTGTAAACAATTGTACTCAAATATGCTGCACTTAATATGTTCTTTCTGTTATTTGCTTTTCATCGCTGCCAATATTGTTGTAATAATATTTGTTGTTGTTTGCATGTATGTATTTCCACTACCCTTTTCCCCAGGACACACCATGAGATGAGCAACTTGTTGTTCAGTGTGCCTTTCCTGGTGAAACATTTCAATAAATAAATAAATCAGTGCCCCAGTGGTAGGGGCGGGAGGAGAAGGCTAGGGGGAAATCAGTAGGATGGGGCAGGCTGAGAGACAAAGGACCATATAGTGGGTGCAGGGGAGGTGGGCTAAGTGACTGCCCCAATTAAATACTGCTTGGGGGTGGGGCCAAGGAAGACAGGCATCATATTTATGCACTGCAGGGGCAGGGCTAAGTCCAGGTTCACTGCACAGAAGGGCTGCGGCCTAAAGTTAATATTCTTAAGGGACGGTGCTCAGTCTGGGCCCACTGCATAGCCCAGCTACCACCCCTCATACCTATGCAAGGGGTGTGGGCTGGCCTAGGCAGTCCCCTGCAGGCCTGCCAGGCTAAGAAGATCCCTCAGACATTTAAAGGGCCGGTACCCTATTTCAGAGGGAGTCCCCCAGAGGCTCTAGCTCTTCACTGTGAGCCCCGACCACCCCCAATCAGCCATCCCATTTTTCCCCTGGACTGCTTGCTGATGGCTGGTGAGACCTGTGGACCAAGGGGAAGGCCAGGCCTATGCTGTGCTGCCTGCCACATGGACCCTGGCCTTAGGTAGATCCAGTGCCTGGTAAAGGGAAAAGTTGTTATTGTGTAATTGCCATTGTCAGTGTTTGCCCTGGGTTGTACCCTGGGATGCTATTTATTTATTTATTTAACAGACTTTAGGATTACAACCTTTGAGTCAGGAACTCATTTACAAAGACTCCGCATCAGACAAAAACAAACAAACAATACATATAGACATAGAATGGCAACTAAAGGTTACAGTTTTTTCAGTTATACAATACTGCAAAATCAAGATCAACTATACATTGCATTGAACATGTTATAGAGAGCTGTATTTTACAGTTTTCAAGAGAACAATAAGTTTGCTGATAGAGGGAGAGAGTAACAGGTTTGATATTTACAGCGAAGTAGAGAGTTAGACAGATATCTTGTGAGTGCAGCTAAAGGAAGCATTGTTAATAGGTAATGCTTGCTAGCCCTATCGGTAGGCACTCAGTGGCGGGGTGGTCCCGTAAGATGATAGATAGATGACCCAGCACTAGCTGGTACATTGGCAGCGCCATGCAGCGAGAATGTGCTCTTTGAGGGCTGACTTGAAAGGTCCTAATTTGGAGATGGAGGAGAAGTCAGAGGGGAGTTCATTGTACCAGGCTGGGGCCCTGTGTGGGAATGACCTTTGGGCTAAGGAGGTTCTAACCCTTGGGATGGACCACACCTGTTGGTTGGCAGTGTGGGTATTCACCAAGGTGTGGGAGGATAGGAGAGAGGCAGAAACCCCCAAGGGGGTAAGCCCCAGGTGTGTTTTCTTTGTGAGGAGATATGTTTGATAAAATAGTCTTTCATCCAGGGTGAAGAGATTTGTCAGGGCATATAGGGTACAGGTATGGGTACACTTGTCTGTCCCAGAGAGGAGTCTGCAAGCTTTGTTTATGGACAGGTGGATTTTGTTAAGAGCTGTGTGGTCAGCAGCTGAGTAGATAGTGAGCCCATAATAGACTACGGAGAGGACTGAGGAGGTGACAGGCTTCCAGAGGTAGGCAATCCTTGTGCCGATACAATAGGCCTATATGGACATTTATGGCTGATGATAGAGTGTCAATGTGTGAATGGAAGGAGAGGTTGGAATCAAATGTAAGGCCCAAGTATTTATATGTATGGACCTGTTCTAGAAGAAGGAGAGAGTGGGAGAGGATTGTTAGCTGCGCATTCTTGGCCTTATTCTGTCTATGGCAAAGAGCATGGTCTTTGTCTTTTTTACATTGACCACACGTCTTTGGTCAAGTAAATGGAGTCCACTCTGAAGAAAGGGGGGTTACTAGTGGGGTACCGCAGGGTTCAGTATTAGGACCGGTCCTCTTTAATGTCTTTATAAGTGACATTGCAGAGGGACTGGAAGGAAAAGTATGTCTCTTTGCAGATGACACAAAGATCTGCAACAAAGTTGATGTACAAGGTGGGATGGAAAGGATGAGAAGGGACTTGGCAAGGTTAGAGGAATGGTCAAATGTATGGCAGCTTAGATTCAATGCTAAGAAGTGCAAGGTAATGCACCTGGGAAACAAAAGCCCTGGGGAAGAGTACACAATGGGGGGTGAGATACTAACAACAAAAATGGAAAGGGATCTGGGGGTAGTCATATCAGATGACCTAAAGGTGGGCAAACAATGTGAGAGGGCAGCAAGGAGGGCTGGGATGATACTGGGATGCATAGGGAGAGGCATCACCAGTAGAAAACAGGAAGTTATCATCCCTCTGTACAGACAGCTGGTCAGACCCCATCTGGAGTACTGCGTGCAGTTCTGGAGACCCAATCTCCGCAAAGACATAGACAGGATGGAAGCTGTCCAGAGGAGGGCATTCAAAATGGTGCAGGGTCTGCACCGAAGACATATGGAGAGAGACTTAAGGAGCTTAATATGTATAGCCTCGAGGAAAGGAGGAGAGGGGGACATGATAGAAACTTTCAAGTACCTCAAGGGAATCAACAAAGTCCAAGATGGTAGCATCTTTTAAAAAAAGAGGTGTGCAAGAACAAGAGGGCACAATTTGAAGATAGAGGGGGGCGGCTCAGAGGTAATTTAAGGAAGTATTTTTTCACAGAGAGGGTTATGGATGCATGAAACGGCCTTCCGGAGGAGGCTGTGAAGTCAAAAACAGTGGTGGAATTCAAGCATGCATGGGGCAGTCATAAGGCAATTCTAGGGGCTGGGGGTAGGAAGAAGTAGGCTGCTGGTTAACTAGGATCTGCAGCTTATCCATTAGGTAGGGAAATGGGCAGACTGGGTGGGCCAAGCGGTCCTTATCTGCCGTCAAATTCTATGCTTCTATGTTCTATGAACCAGTTTTCAGTCTGGTTAAATGCGTGTTGGAGGGAGGACTGCAATACTGTGGGATCTGGGTGCAAGGCAAAAAGAGCCACATCGTCTGCATAGAGTAGAAGGTTGCTGGATCAGGAATTGGGCAAAGTGTTTAGGTAGATGCTGAATAACAGAGGGCCGAGGATGGAGCCCTGGGGAACCCTGGAGTGGACTGGCAGGGTGGTTGAGAGGGTGTTGTTTATTTTGACATATTGTGATCTAGCTGTGAGGTAACTGGTAAACCAGGAGACGGGTCCTTGGGACAGACCTTTGTGGCAGAGTGTGCTTAAGAGTAAGGGGTGGGAGACTGTATCAAAGGCTTTTGACAGGTCGATGAAGACAGCTCCAGCTAGGTGTTTTCTATCCAGGGCAGAAAGAATAAAATTTGAGAACTCAGTGAGAGCCGTAGTTGTACTGTGCCCAGATATGAAGCCATGCTGCTCCCTGCAAAGTAGGTTATAATTTATGAGCAAGCAGGTACTCAGTGAGTTGGGTGCCTATAATTTTTTCGAGGGCTTTCAAGAGTGGTGGGAGAATGGATATGGGATGGTAGTTACTGGGGGAGGTGCTGTCACCACTCTTCAGTACTGGGGTGACTGTGGTAGTCTTCCGGGCTGCGGGCAACTGCCCCAGACTTAGGGAGCAGTTAAGGAGGTCAGTCAGTGGGGAGAGGACTGTATCTAGTGCTAGATGTAGGATTCTCATATCAAAAGAATATTTACAATAGCAAGAGCCACTAAGTGCTTTAATGAGATAAGGCCTTGCCTCATTCGTAGAGATCACCCTGAGATGGAACAGGGGATGCTGGGTGTTAGGGGGCGGGGTTGCAGGAGTGGGGTCAAAGAAGTTATTTGGGAGTACTGCACTAAGGTCAGAGAATGATAATTAACCAAACTGTTTCCATCAGGGCCTAAACGAAAGGACAGCAGGTCCTGAACTGCCTGACCTGCACTCACTAAAGACAGCTACCTGCACTGGGGTTGAACTTACTTGCCCTGCACCTTCGACCAGTTGATTCCCAAACTGTTCCACACAGGGCCCTGAACTGCCTGTCCCAACACCAACTGTGCTTATCTACTGCAGTTCCCTTTCCTCCCCCAGCCTGAACTGTTGCTGTGGGGGTTCAGACAGACTTTCCAGCTATGGTGGTCCCACTTCCTGAACTAACTGCCCTACCAGGGACTTTAATTGCCTGCACCCATAAGTCCAGGGGCCAACTTTCTTTCACCCAGCCAAGCTTCTAGTGCCTTCTGCTCAGCCTGTCAATGACCTCTGAAGACGATGAAGTTTGCAGTAACCAGCATAGAAATAGTTTCCCCAGTATAGTTAGCCTAGAAGCTACCCTGGCTCACAGTAGTGAGGTCCCCCCCACAGTATGCAAATAGAAAGTTGCCCTGTTTTTATTTTGCTTCTCCTAGGTGGCCATAGCCCCTTCTTCAGCTGGGTGGCAACTCATCAGTGGCCTTCCAGAGACCCTCCATCACAGCAGAAAGACATCCCCTCAACCATCCTCCATCTTTTCGTCTCCTGTATCTTCTGCTTCCAGACCAGCCTTAATCCTGCAACTGCTTCATCCCTTCCACCTACTTCATCTTGTTGCTCTCAGTCTTTCTGTCAATCGGTCACCAAGGTATTTTATCAACCATTCAAGCTAGCTAACCACCACCTACTCCACACCAGAGAGACTGCTCCTCCTATGGGACTGTCATACTATAAACTGGTGTATTCCTAATTACCCTTGGCCTAGGTGGTTAGGTATTGGTAAAGCTAATAACATTTGCAGACGTAGGGCACTAGGTGACCCTTTAGAGCATTTATTGCATATTATTATTATATCTATGACTGCCTATCCATACATCCGCTGTGTTTATATCCACTGTATAGTTGCATTCCATTACTAGTTCTGTGTGGCACATGACAATCACTGTAAGTGCCTTTGTCTGGTATATTGCAACCAAGTAATCCCTTATTTTTCCAGTGGAATGAGGGTGGCTGCAATAAAAAGCCATCTGTTTGTACCTAGAACCATTGTGTCTGCCTTCCCTTGATAAGAAAGAGACAAACCGCCCTATTAAGTCCGGACACCACATAAGCACAGGGGTCTGATGACGCATTCTTACAACATCATCCCCTACATTCTGGGCAAGGACATAGCAGGAGAAATCCCCTAGAGGAACCTGAAGAACTCTTGGGGAATCCTGCTGGTTGCAACCTAGGTTTAACTGGTTACTACCTGCAGCTGAGTTTAACCGGGAGATTTAAAAGGCAACATTGACCCTGGGTCTAGTTAGTTCTATTTAAGAACTCAGCAGGGAGGGGGGATCTCTCTGTTTGACAGGCAATCCAATTATTTTCTTTATTTTAAAGCCAGGGCTACTCATACTATGAGGAGTAACCTTGCTGACCTCTTTCTATACCTGTGCCTCAGGTAACAGGGAAAAACTGTTGCTTGTTTATTATCTTTTGAAGCATTCACAGGCAAAGCCTACAAAAGAAAGAATGAGTAGGGGTTCCTAGAGGAAACAGTAAAATGTCTGCAAAATTATTACGGGCTTAAGATGAATGAAAATCAAGCTGCAAATTACACAGTTGCTAATTAAATCGTTTGTAGTAGGGATATGCACTGAATCGTAATCACCTGTTGAGTACCTCAAATTTATTTATTTATTGAATTATGTTGACCTGGTAGGCCCACTGAGACTAGAAATCCCTTTTTAAGGGGTGATCCGGGGGGGGTTGGGGGATACAGATGGTAATCAACTGAAATTGAACCAGATTAAGCTGTTGGTGGTATTTTAGTGAATGCCCAGTGTACCCATACCCAGTGTTTTTGACAAATACTCGAATACCTGAATATTAGAGTGTAGTCAAGGTATTTGATGGATATTACTCTACGAGCCTTTGAGATCTAGCATGATTACACCAGTCAATCCCCAGACTGGTCAGAGAGCTCAGAGCATAACCATGTGACCTCACCTGTCTGCGTTGAGTGCCAGTCCACAGAGAGACACTTGAGCTGAGGGGTTGTGCTGTGCTGCTGATCTCAAGTGTGCGCATTTCTGAAGCTGTTCCTTGCGAAAAACTTTTTTTTTTTTTGCTTCTGCAGTCAGTATGCATGGTGTTGCTACTGGCTGTAATTTTATTTTACAAGTCATCTGACTGTCGTGACACTTAATGTTTTTTTCTGGAGACTGCTGCTGCGAGGCTGCATAAAACATGTCATACTGGCTCCTTCTGGGAAACAAGCAATGTCCAATGCCAGTCATGTTTGCTTGCTTGTGTTTATTGTGTAGATGTTGGGTTTAAATCATGTAGGTATAATAGTGAAACTGTCATGATTCAGAATAGAAACGAGGCTAACACGTTTGTTGTTTTGTTTTAGATTGTGACCCCAAATTTTCAGCATAGTATTTTTATTACCCCACCACATGAACATGAAAGGTGTCAATTATCAAATCTCACAACAAACATGACTTTTTCAGAATGACCACAAAAACACATGGGGGGGGGTTGAAAAGTGACATCTGTTCTCAGTTTCTGACCTTAATCAGACAATCGATTCCTTTAACACCAGAGTGACTGTAGTGGAAGCTACAGTGAACTGCATTAAAAAGATATTCAAGAGGTCCAGAAGCAAACTGCAGCAACTACCAGTGCCGCTGCTATGGTGGTCAAGGAGGCCCATCGTTTCCATGCATGGTTGGAAACCCTAGAAAGCTAATTCCTTTCAGCAAATTTACAGATTATCAGCCTCCCTGAAAGCACTGAAGGAGATCATCCATTAATGTTTCTTAAGATGTAAAAACAAAAACAAGGTGCTGTGTCATCATGTGGTCTGAAAACAAAACAAAATGGTTATATTAAATGCAAGCTGAAAATAGAAAATAGAGTTAAAAATCTGCGTTTCGACCTTAGGTCTTCTTCAGGAAATATCTAAAAGAGAAAAAAACAAAGTTAGTGTACAGGGGAAGTAAAATAAGGGATATATATGTGGGGAAAGAAAAAAGGGAAGGCTCAGGGAGAAGAAGTGATAAATGACAAGATTAAGAGAATCTCTGAAACAAAAAGGTGATAATGGGAAAGATAAAGCATAATAGGAGTGAAAGAGCTAGAGAAGTCCCCAGGTGGGGACTAAATAACAGGGCCTAGTAAGAAGGCTGAAAGGTGACAAAATGTGGGGGAAGGAGACAGAGGTGCAGACATGGTGAAAATGAAAAAGAAATTAAATGTGTACAGATACAAACAGACTTTAGGGAAAATGAGGGGTGGCTGAAAGATGTTAGTAGAAAATAAGGCTATTATTTAAACTGGAGGGCTGCTGGGAGCCAAGGTAGGTGATCAGCTTGGTTTCCATGTTTTTTCTATGGTCAGAATCCTAGAAGCCCTGCTGAAGGACACAAACAGAAAGGTCATTGACACTGTGGTCTCTGGAGATACAATGGGTTTAGCAGTATCTCCATTCCTGACTGCCCTGTAATGTTCCCTGAAATGGTCAGCAAGGCATCTACCAGTCTCTCTGATGTAAATAGCAGTACACTTCCTGCAAAGAATACACTATACCACATTAGTGGAGGTGCATGAGAACTCCTTGGTGATGTGAAAAACACCTGTAGGCCCCCAAATTTTAGTCACACTAAATATTTCTTAAGGACTGGTTTGCGGAAAAACACCTTGCAGAAGGGGACCCGAACAGCTTTCAACTGCAAAAAACTTACCATACTGTGCCATGTGGTCAGACAGAGGCCTCCAGTACTCCTTGAACTCTGTTGGTGGGCACTGCTGGAACTGGGGAACGTGATTGGATTCTGGCTGTGCCTTGGCAGAATGATCTGCTGTCATAGGACAGTCAACCTGTACATATCTTCATGGATAAAAGTTATGCCATGAGACAATGGTGTAAAAAACTTGACGGCATTCGACATATCCTCCGGGAGGCTAATATTCCCCACTGTCTTTTTTTCCCTGCCTGTCTTATGATCATCTATCAAGGTAAGATCTGGGCTTTTTCTGACCCGGTGAATGTGGGTAAATGGGCCGAGACGCCTAAGGCAGAGCTTCGACAGCGTGGTCAGGAACTTGAGGGGAATTCTGATGAAGGTGAAGTAGCCTGACTTTTCCACTCTGACTTTGTTGTTTGTTTCAAGACAATGGTTTGGTGTTATTAACACCCTGCCTCTCAGTTTGATCTGTTATATAACATTCAGCTGTATACGCTGTTCTGTCAATGGGCTCCTAATCTGTTACTTGCCCAGTTTTACATTATTTTACTAACCGCGTTTCTTGATCAGTTTATAACTTCGCAAGAGTATTCTTTCCCAACTTTATTACATATTCATTTAAAGGGGATACACAATTATTTTGCTTATGGTTGCTAGGATATGTTTGCAATTGAGTTCTTTAAAAAGTGTGCCATTGATTCATCACAGCATTTATAACTTTAGAGGACAAGCATGGCATTATGTTCCCCAATGTGCAGTAGTGCTCTGTTGGCCTGTATTTTGGACCATAATCCATTAGGAAAAAACCACGCAGCTCTTGTGCTTTGTTTCAGTAATATATCTGACTTGTAGACACTTTTCTTATGACATTTGTAATTCCTTTCCTATGTTGTACCAATAACAAGACTGATGCATATTGATTATCCTGTGATTAAGGAGCTTTAGGTCCCCTGGGAACTGAATAGCTTTGGTCTATCTTCCATATGGAAGTTCTTGATTGTATATCAATTTGACACTAATGAAAAATAAAGTTAAAAAAAATAAAGGAAACTACAATGGGTGGTTTTCTTTGTTTAAGGAAAGATGTTCTTCATGGAGACAGGCAATGGGGATTGGGCATCCTGGTGTCAGCGTGTAGTGTGGTGTGTGTTGTGCAACTGCACTAGGGATTGTATATCCTGGTGTCTGACTGTGGAAGGGAGGGGGCTGTTTGCCATTGTGGGAAGAGGATTAGCTGTTCAGGGCTCCTGCCCCTCAGCAGCCCCCCCCCAATAAAAAGCCACACTGGGAAATGTATCAGCTGTTTGGGGTGGAACCCTCATGAAAAGCTTTGTCAGGGCATGGGGATTCACTGTTAGTTCTGATAATTATGATCAGGGGTGGGTGGGCAGGCATTCAGCATCGCTAACAAAACTAACAGTAAAAGTAAAAAAAAAGATGTACGGTACAAAAAGCACAATGAAAGTTTCAAGTAGGAACCTTCAGCACACTGCACATCATCACAGCAGCTTCCACTGTTCACTTTCCAGCTCTGTGATTGACTAAGTGGACCAAGATGAAAACAAGAGAGTAGGTGGAGAGTGGACAATATTGGGGAGGAGATTGCTAAGTCAAAGTCTGGAACTGATAGAGAAGTTCCGAGCCCCCAAAAGCCCTCTCACAGAACGATAGCAGTATGTTTACTTACATCATTGGCAAGCAAACATAAAAACTAGAAAATAATCTTGTTTATTCTTAGACAGAACAACCACTAGTATTTTCTGTCCATTCCCAAAAATAATCTTATGTGATATTTTTGTAATGCTTGAAACTGTCTTTTGAAAACTGTAACATTCGAACTGCTAATCTTAAAAACATTTTTTAAATGAAAGCTTGGAATCCAATCAGTACGTATAGACCCTAATGACAGTTCATCTGTGTTGCTACATATACATACATGTCAATATAATATGTTAAAAGGACAAAACTTTAAAAATTTAGTGAACCATTTTAATTTTTATATCAATATGAAACATTTTATGTTTGTTACATTGATATATGGTTGTAGTAGTGATATCTTAATTATATATCTACTTAGCTGGTTCCAGGCTTTCATTTAAAAAAAAAATATCTAGTCCTAAAGGTTCCAAAGTTATCACATTTTAAAGAAAATATATTTTGAAAGGTATAACTTTGGATCTGATGGGGCTAGAAACTAAATTTTTTTAAAGGAAAGCTTTGAGTCCAGTCATTAAGAAATATTGTTGTTATTATATTGTTATCAATATAGAAACAAACAGTTTTCTTGAACTATATCAATATATATACATATTTACAGTACAAAAGGTTATTTTGTATATAATAAATGTTGATATACTTTTTCCATAATGATAAAGTATATTGATATGCTTTTTACGTCTGCAGTGGGCAGAGCCTGCATACATTTTGCATCAGAAAAGGACCTACCTCATGTTTTCTGTCCGCACAACATTATTTCTTCTGCGGAGAGCCCAAATACTGCGCTGACTGTACTGTATAAGGCATAGTAGTTAAAGAGCCCTATTTTTCTTGCCGCTTCATATCTCCAGAGGTGCCTTCCCCCACATAATATGTTTAACCTGCCCCAACTCCGTCCCACAGGGAGTTTACTAGGGTTGTAAACAAACCCTCCCGCAGTCTCCCACTGTGCACTGTATGCCTCCACCCCCTCCCCTCACCCATCGCAGGCAGGTTTACCAATCCGTGAACTTTCTTTCTGAAGAAAAAGGAAAAAACAAATCTAATGTGTCCCATGACAGTCTTTTTATGCACCCCCAAATGTTTGTGTAGTTGAGAGAAGATCAAGGGGAAACGAGAACTTCCGAGAAGGCTACTCAGAAAGGACTTTTGAGGGAAAGAGGAAAACCCAGCTGCACGCTGTCATTGCCAGCCTAAAGGATGTCAGCAGTACCAGTGATCTGTGTTACTTTTTTATTGTTACAATCACAAAGTAGCGACATTTTAACTACTGATGAATGCAGAGATATGTCACTGTTTTCAGTCTGGTGTGGGGAGCAGGGGTAAGCTGTACAATGTTATTGCTTATATAAAAAAATAAAATTTCAGAACCAGAGAGTTCATAGAGGGTTCAGTTCGACTTGTAGATATAAAACAGCAACAAACACACACAAAAAGTAAATTATTTGAACCACACCCATACCGGGACTGTCAAAACACGACAATGGTACATAAGAATCATGTGACGATCAAAATATCAGTGTGGTTCACATAATCAATGATTTGATGGGTTTGCTAGTGTTATACATGTGTATATGAAAACTCTGTGATTAATCCAGTACTGATGCTTTTTTTCTCTATCTAAACACCAGAGCAGAGATAATGTGACGTGAATTTTAACTATGATGGGGATGTGTGTCTGTATTGAGACGGAGCAGTAAAACAGTCTGCATAAAGAATGGCTAAACTAGGGTAGAAAGTAGTACAATAAATACTACACAGCAATTTGTTTTTGAAAACCCTGTCGCTCAATACAAATAATTCAATGGGGATTTTCTATGGCTATACACACATCCCCCACCACCACCCACAATATTGAAAACTAGTAAATCAAAACTGAGCATTCATTGCAGTTAAGTTAAGATTTCATCAGACTGTAATTGTATTGTACAAAGGATTAAGGAACAAGATGTCACTCAGAACACATGTCGATCTGAGCTCACAACTTTTTTCTGAAATTCGTGATCTGGTTCCCTTTACATCTCCAACGCCATGTTTCACCAAGTGGTAATGCCAGCTTGCTATGGACAGTATCCAATTATTTATCAATAAGATAAGACATGTTATACCACTGTGACATTTGATAATAAAAACAGAAATATAAGAAAAGAACAGATGATCCATTAACTTTATTATAACTGTTATTAACATAACCCCCCACAGTCTCACAATATCAAACACCGCTACTTATTTGATCCGTAATAATTACCACTGTCTTATTGCTGCTATCCCTTCCAGTCTTGGCCGCCGGAATCACCCATGCTCTTAACAGATCAAAACTTAAATACATCACTTTTTGACCCATCAGGAGGGGAAGACCCAATTTTATACCAACACTTGTTCTGATTTTTTGGGCACCCAGAAGTTTATATTCTAATTCTGCCCAGGTTTGGAATAATTTCCCATATTGTAGCCTATTACTCAGGTAAGAAAGAGCCATTTGGCTACAGAGGAATGGTCTGAACCATAATGGCTATCAGCCTACTGGGCTTTATTGTCTGGGCCCATCACATATTTACGGTTGGAACAGACGTTGACACATGAGCATACTTCACATCAGCAACCATAATTATTGCAATCCCAACGGGGGTAAAAGCAGTTAGCTGACTGGCCACACTTCATGGCGGATCAATTAAATGAGAAACCCCCCTTCTGTGGGCCCTAGGGTTTATTTTTTTTTATTTACAGTCAGAGGTCTCACAGGAATTGTATTAGCCAACTCATCCCTGGACATTGTTCTACATGATACCTATTATGTAGTTGCCCACTTCCACTATGTACTATCAATGGGGGTGGTCTTTGCCATTATAGACGACTTCGTCCACTGATTTCCACCACTAATAACAGGATACACCCTTCACAGTGCCTGAACAAAAATCCACTTTGGATTCATGTTTATTGGGGTTAACCTGACTTTCTTCCCACAACACTTCCTTGGCCTGGCCGGTATACCACGACGGTACTCCGACTACCCGGACGCCTACACCCTTTGAAATACTGTCTCTTTGGTTGGCTCACTCATCTCACTAATTGCCATTATTATACTTCTATTCATTATTTCAGAGGCTTTCACAGCAAAACGTGAAGTCTTATCTATTGAATTAACCTCAACTAACGTTGAATGATTACACGGCTGCCCCCCACCACATCACACATTTGAAGAGCCCGCATTTGTTCAAGTACAAACCTCTGCACAGTAACGAGAAAGGAAGGAATTGAACCCCCCATGCTGGTTTCAAGCCAGCTGCATGACCATTCTACCACTTTCTTAATAAGATGCTAGCAAAATAATTACACTGCCTTGTCAAGGCAGAATTATGGGTTAAACCCCCATGTATCTTGGGTTACAACTAACCTGATGGCACACCCATCACAATTAGGATTCCAAGATGCTGCCTCCCCTGTAATAGAAGAACTCCTACACTTCCATGACCACACCCTAATGATCGTCTTTCTTATTAGTACCCTAGTACTTTACATTATTATAGCTATAGTATCCACAAAATTAACCAACAAGTATATTTTAGATTCCCAAGAAATCAAAATTGTATGAACAATTCTACCAACAGTAATTCTTATTATAATCGCACTCCCATCCCTTCGAATTCTCTACCCAATAGATGAAATCAACGACCCGCACTTGACAATTAAGGCAATTGGCCATCAATGGTATTGAAGCTACGAATACACAGACTATGAAGACCTGGGCTTTGACTCATACATAATTCCAACACAAGACCTGTCCCCAGGCCAATTTCACCTACTAGAAACAGACCATCAAATGGTAGTTCCAAAGGAGTCACCAATCCGTGTACTAGTATCTGCTGACGACATCCTACACGCCTGAACAGTTCCAGCACTGGTGTAAAAATGGACACAGTCCCAGGACGCCTTAATCAAACATCCTTCATCACATCACAACCATGAATATTTTATGGCCAATGCTCAGAAATCTGCAGGGTCTAATCACAGCTTCATGCCAATTGTCATAGAAGCGGTACCACTCCAACACTTTGAGAACTGATCTTCATTAATGTTAGAAGAAGCCTCACTAAGAAGCTAAACAGGACAAGCGTTAGCCTTTTAAGCTAAAGACTGGTGATTCTGACCACCCCTAGTGACATGCCACAATTAAACCTGAACCCATGGTTTGCGATTCTTGTCTTTTCTTAAATGGTGTTTCTAATTATTCTCCCCAATAAAGTCACTGCCCACACTTACTTAAATGAACCGACCGCACAAAGTGCAGAAAAAGTGACCACTGAGCCCTGAAACTGACCATGAACCTAAGCTTCTTCGACCAATTCATAAGCCCCACCTTTATAGGAGTCCCACTAATCGCACTAGCTATTTCCCTCCCCTGACTCTTAGCCCCAACTCCAACAAGCCGATGGTTAAACAACCAAATAACTACCCTGCAGGGGTGATTTATTAACCAATTCACCCAACAACTCATACAACCATTAAATCAAGGGGGACACAAATGAGCTATATTACTGACAGCCCTAATACTATTTCTTATTACAATTAACCTATTAGGACTCTTACCCTACACCTTTACACCAACAATGCAATTATCCATAAACATAGGATTTGCAATCCCATTATGACTCACAACAGTATTAATTGGGCTGTGAAACCAACCAACCGCCTCCCTAGGACACCTACTGCCTGAAGGTACACCAGGCCCATTAATCCCAGTCCTTATTATTATTGAAACAATTAGCCTATTTATTCGACCAATCGCCCTAGGCGTACGACTTACAGCCAACCTAATGGCAGGACACCTTCTAATACAACTAATCGCAACTGCAGCTTTCTTATTAACTCAATCAATACCAGCAGTGGCCCTATTAACTTTCACTGTATTATTCTTACTCACCCTACTAGAACTTGCTGTCACGATAATTCAAGCATACGTATTTGTCCTATTGTTGAGCCTCTATCTACAAGAAAATGTCTAATGGCACACCAAGCGCATGCATATCATATGGTAGACCCCGGCCCCTGACCCCCTCACAGGGGCAGTAGCCACCCTGCTTTTAACCTCAGGGCAGGCAGTATGATTTCACTTACACTCCACCCAACTAGCAACACTAGGACTAATTCTAACCCTATTAACCATATATCAATGATGACGAGATGTTGTACGAGAAGGGACATTTCAAGGCCACCACACCCCGCCAGTTCAAAAATGCCTGCGATATGGAATAATTTTATTTATTACATCAGAAGTATTATTCTTTTTTGGATTCTTCTGAGCATTTTACCACTCAAGCTTAGCCCCAACACCAGAACTAGGGGAATGCTGACCCCCCACTGGAATTAACCCGCTAGACCCATTTGAAGTTCCACTATTAAACACAGCAGTCTTATTGGCCTCTGGAGTTACAGTCACATGAGCACATCACAGCCTTATAGAAGGTAAGCGAAAAGAAGCAATCCAGTTGCTGGCACTCACAATTCTACTGGGATTTTACTTCACCACGCTTCAAGCAATGGGATATTATGAAGCCCCTTTCACTATCGCAGATGGAGTTTATGGGTCAACATTTTTCGTGGCCACCAGATTTCACGGACATGTAATTATTGGGTCAACTTTCTTAGCAGTATGCCTTCTATGACAAATACAATATCACTTCACCTCAGGACACCACTTCGGATTCGTAGCCACTGCATGATATTGACACTTCGTCAATGTAGTATGACTATTATTATACGTAACAATTTATTGATGAGGATCATAACCTTTCTAGTATTAAATTAATACAAGTGACTTCCAATCATTTAGACTTGGTTAAAGCCCAAGGAAAGGTAATGAACCTAGTATCAACAATTTTATTAATAACATCTATTTTATCCCTGATTTTAGCTATTGTTGGGTTCTGACTTTCACAAATAAACCCAGATGCAGAAAAATTATCCCCATACGAATGTGGATTTGACCCGCTTGGATCGGCACGACTTCCATTCTCCCTATGATTTTTCTTAGTCGCAATTCTATTTTTGTTATTTGACTTAGAAATTGCACTCTTCCTACCACTGCCATGAGCAGACCAAATATCTTCTCCAACCATAACCCTACTATGAGCAACAACAATCCTGGCCCTCCTTACACTAGGCTTAATTTATGAATGAGCACAAGGCGGACTCGAGTGGGCCGAGTGGGTGACTAGTCCAAAGAAAGACTGTTGATTTCGGCTCAACTAATTATGGTGCAAGTCCATAGTTACCCTATGTCATTTATACTATTTACACTCAGCTCAACATTCACTGTGAGCTTAGCAGGACTAGGCTTCAACCGGACACATTTCTTGCTAGCCCTACTATGCCTTGAGGGAATAATATTGTCCCTTTTTATTGCACTGTCATCATGGCCCCTGCAGCTAGAGGCAACAACATACACAACAACCCCAATAATGCTATTAGCATTTGCAGCCTATGAGGCAAGCGCCGGCCTGGCCCTGCCAGTAGCAATGGTCCGAACCCACGGCACCGATCGCATGCAAAACTTAAGCCTACTACAATGCTAAAAATTTTAATCCCAACTATAATGCTACTACCTCTGACATGAGTACTACCAAAAAAATGACTGTGATCTGCAACCACAGCCCACGCTCTAATAATTGCAGCAGGAAGCCTCACATGGTTGAAGTGAGACTTCCAAGTAGGCTGACAGCTCACCAACAACTTCCTTGGAGTAGACCCACTATCCACACCCCCTACTAGCACTAATTTGTTGGCTTCTCCCTTTAATAATCTTAGCAAGCCAAAAATACATCATATCGGAACCAACTGCATGACAACGAATGTACCTCACACTAATAATCTCCCTACAAATATTCCTAATCATAGCCTTCAGAGCCACAGAAATTGTTATGTTCTAAGTTATATTTGAAGCAACCTAATTCCAACCCTGATTATCATCACACGGTGGGGTAACCAAACAGAGTGACTACACGCAGGAACATACTTCCTATTTTATACATTAACAGACTCGCTCCCACTACTAATTGCAATTTTAATCCTGCATAAAGATATCGGAACAATGTCTATATTTTTATTACAATACACACAGCCACTACATCTACACACTTTCGCAGACAAGATATGATGAGCCGCCTGCCTAATTGCATTCCTAGTTAAAATACCCCTATACGGAGTACACCTATGACTACCCAAAGTGCACGTAGAGGCACCAATTGCTGGCTCAGTAGTACTTGCAGCAGTACTACTAAAGCTTGGGAGGTACAGAATAATATGAATAATTATTCTACTCAACCCCCTAACAAAAGACCTAGCATACCCATTTATCATCTTAGCCCTTTGAGGAATCATCATAACGGGCTCAATCTGTCTACGCCAAACAGACCTTAAGTCACTAATCGCATACTCAGTCAGTCACGTAGGCCTAGTAATTGGGGGCATCCTAACCCAGGCCCCATGAGGCTTCATAGGGGCAATCATTTAAATAATCGCGCATGGACTAATTTCATCACTACTATTCTGCTTGGCCAACACCAACTACGAACGAGTTCACAGCCGAACTCTACTACTCACCCGAGGAATACAAATAATTTTACCCTTGATAGGCACCTGATGAATCCTAGCCAATCTCGCCAACCTGGCCCTTCCCCCAACCCCAAACTTGATGGGAGAACTAATCATCATCACCACCTCTATATTTAATTGATCCAGCTGAGCAATTATCTTAACAGGAATGGGCACCCTTATTACAGCCTGCTACTCCCTATACATGTTCCTAATGACACAACGAGGCCAAACACCACAACACACTGCTTCAGTTGAACCCACCTATACCCAAGAACAGTTACTAGTAGCCCTTCATCTCATCACAACACTCTTATTAGTTATAAAACCAGAACTAATATGAGGGTGATTCTACTGCAAATGTAGTTTAAATAAAACACTAGATTGTAGTTCTAGAGCTAAAAGTTAAAGCCCTTTCATCTGCCGAGAGAGGCTGAGGGCAATAAGATCTGCTAATTCTTAATTCCATGGTTCAACTCCACGGCTCACTCGGCTTTCAAAGGATAATAGTTCATCCATTGGTTTTAGGAACCAAAAGCTCTTGGGGCAACTCCAAGTGTAAGCTATGACTCATACATTAATATTCAGCTCCATACTACTAATAGTCATTACACTTTTAATCTTACCCCTAATTACAACTCTTACTCCAACCCAACCAAACAATGATCAGACATAATGGTTAAAGCATCAGTAAAGACAGCCTTTCTCATCAGCCTAATCCTACTATTCATCTTTCTAGACCAAGGAATAGAAGTTATTACAACAAACTGACAATGAATAAACATTAACAATTTTGACATTAACATCAGCTTCAAGTTTGACCAATAATCAGTCCTATTTATTTCAGTGGCCCTATATGTAACCTGATCTATCCTAGAATTCGCACTATGATATATATACTCAGATCAACAAATAAACCGATTCTTCAAATACCTTTTACTCTTCCTGGTAGCAATAATTATTCTAGTTACAGCAAACAACATATTTCAGCTGTTTATCGGCTGAGAAGGAGTTGGAATTATGTCATTTTTATTAATCAGTTGATGATACAGCGGAGCAGACGCCAACACTGCAGCCCTACAAGCAGTAATCTACAACCGGATCAGAGACATCGGCTTAATTTTATCAATGGCATGAATAGCTACTAACTTCAACACTTGAGAAATTCAACAAATATTTATTTTATCCCAAGGCAAAACATTGACATTACCACTAATATGGCTTATCCTTGCAGCAACAGGCAAATCAGACCAATTCGGACTACACCCATGACTCCCATCAGCCATAGAAGGCCCAACCCCAGTCTCTGCCCTACTACACTCAAGCTCAATAGTCATCACCAGAATTTTTCTACTAATCTGACTCTACCCAATTATGCAAAACAACCAAACCGCCCTTACTATTTGTCTATGGCTGGGTGCACTAACAACCCTATTTACAGCTGCCTGTGCCCTGACACAAAATGATATCAAAAAAAATAGTAGCATTCTCAACATCAAGCCAGCTAGGGCTAATAATAGTTACAATTGGCCTCAACCAACCCCTACTGGCTTTCCTCCACATCTGCACCCACACTTTCTTTAAAGCAATACTATTCCTATGCTCGGGCTCTATTATTCACAGCCTAAATGATGAACAAGATATTCCAAAAATAGGGGGACTTCACCTAACCCTGCCAATCTCATCATCCTGCCTAACAATTGGCAGCCTAGCACTAACAGGCATGCCATTCCTAGCAGGCTTCTACTCAAAAGACGCCATCATTGAAGCCCTAAACACTTCACACCTAAACGCCTGGGCCCTCACACTAACAATAATCGTTACATCCTTCACAGCCATTTACAGCTTTCGGATTATCTTCTTCACCCTAATAGGACAGCCACAATTCTTGACTATAACCCCCCTAGTCGAACTGCCAGTCGCAATTAACCCAATCAAGCATCTTGCTTGGGGAAGCATAATTGCAGGGCTACTAATTTCATCAAACCTCATCAACAAAAACCCAAGTTAAGACAATACCGGGCCAAATAAAACTAAGTGCCCTCATTGTTACCATTGCAGGCCTACTACTAGCAACTGAACTAGCAAATTTAACCAACAAACAACTAAAAATTACACCATTATTAAACACCCATAACTTCTCAGCCATACTAGACTACACTTACAACCCTGTATGAGAACACTAAATGACAACCAGATCGGATACACTGATTTGGGAGGGGGGATCCTGTATGGGAACACTAAATGGCAACCAGATTAGATACACTGATTTGGGGGGGGTGTTAAGGCACAGTTCAGCAGCCATCATTGCTAACATCATGCACATCGGAATCATTTGAGAATTTCATTTATTTGATGTAGCAAGGGGCTTGGAAAAAGGGCTGCACCGCTGAAGTAACATCAGTTTGTCTACCAGAAAATAAGCAACTTCTTTTTCAGAAACAATTCCTTTGAAGGAAAGAGGAAAACCCAGCTGCACGCTGTCATTGCCAACTTAAACGATATCAGCAGTACCAGTGATCCATGTTACTTTTTTATTGTTACAATCACAAAGTATCGACATTTTAACTACTGATGAATGCAGAGATATTTCCCTGTTTTCATTCTGGTGTGGGGAGTGGGGGTAAGCTGTGCAATTTTATTGCTTATATAAAAAAATAAAATTTCAGAAACAGAGAGTTCACAGAGGGTTCAGTTCGACTTGTAGATGTAAAACACCAGCAAAGACCCACAAAAAGTAAATTATTTGAACCACACCGATATCGGGACTGTCAAAATGCAACAATGGTACATAAGAAACATGTGACGATCAAAATATCAGTGTGGTTCACATAATCCATGATTTGATGAGTTTGCTAGTGTTATACATCTACATGTGTATATGAAAACTGTGATTAATCCAGTACTGAAGCTTTTTTCTCTATCTCAACACCAGAGCAGAGATAATGTGACGTGAATTTTAACTATGATGGGGATGCGTGTCTGTATTGAGACGGAACAGTAAAACAGTCTGCATAAAGAATGGCTAAATTAGGGTAGAAAGCAGTACAATAAATACTACACAGCAATTTTTTTTTTGAAAACCCTGTCGCTCAATACAAATAATTCAATGGGGATTTTCTACGGCTATACACATATCCCCCACCACCCCCCACAATATTGAAAACTAGTAAATCAAAACTGAGCATTCATTACAGTTAAGTTAAGATTTCATCAGACTGTAATTGTATTGTACAAAGGATTAAGGAACAAGATGTCACTCAGAACACATGTTGATCTGAGCTCACAACTTTATTCTGAAATTCGTGATCTTGTTCCCTATGCGTCTCCAACGCCATGTTTCACCAAGTGGTAATGCCAGCTTGCTATGGACAGTATCCCATTATTTATCAATAAGATAAGGCATGTTATACCACTGTGACATTTGATAATAAAAACAGAAATATAAGAAAAGGACACAGGATATTAGAATACTTTGGAAAAACAAAATGATTCTGCAGCCACAAGCTGCCAATGATCTAAACATTGTGTCTTTATTATATTACTCATATGCATGTCAAAAAAACATTACCTGATATCAGTCACACTTTACAAAACAAATTCAAAACAAAAAAAATAACTTACAACCCTGTGTGAGAACACTAAATGACAACCAGATCGGATACACTGATTTGGGAGAGGAGGGGGAGGTGTTAAGGCACAGTTCGGCAGCCATCATTGCTAACATCATGCACATCAGAATCATTAGAGAATTTCATTTATTTGATGTAGCAAGGGGCTCGAAAAAAAGGGCTGCACAACTGAAATAACATCAGTTTGTCTACCAGAAAGTAAGCGACTTCTTTTTCAGAAACAATTTCTGAAAGCTGGTGCTACACTTGTGAGGACAAAAAGTGCTCCACATGGGGCAGGTAACAGTGATATAATATACATGAAGTGATGAAGTATTCACAGACCATGTGTGATACAGCTGAGCAGAGACAACCCGGGGTGGAAAGGTAATGCTCTTGAGGCCAAGGTGTGCAACAAAAAGGACCCTAGGGCCAGCTGTGAAATGACAAACAAGTGGCAGCCTTGAAGCTTATCAGGATGGAGAACTGGTGTTGCTATTTTCCATTCATCCTATGGGGTTCTAGATTAGGGACCTATAGCTGTCTGACCCCACAAGCCCCCACCAAGCTTCTGATGTCCTACGATGCATTAATATTGCTCAACAGGGTAATATTATTTTCCCAACATTGATGAACAAATTACAGAAGTATACATGGCACTGCAGTCCTGTGTTTTTTTATTACGTCTGCAGTGGGCGGAGCCTGCAGACGTTTTGCATCAGAAAAGAACTTACGTCATGTTTTCCGTCCGCACAACATTATTTCTTCCACAGAGAGCCCAAGTACTATGCTGACTGTATAAGGCATAGTAGTTAAAAAGCCCTATTTTTCTTGCCGCTTCATGTCTCCAGAGGTGCCCTCCCCCACAGAGTATGTTTAACCCGCCCCAACTCCGCCCCACATGGAGTTTGCTACGGTTGTAAACAAACCCTCCCACAGTCTCCCACTGTGCGCTGTATGCCTCCACCCTCTATTTTACTATTGTGAACTGAAATAGAATAACAAAAAAATAACACCATTCACACAAAGTCAGGAACAACTAAAATAGAGCCAGTTACAGGTACGACTCACTGATGAATAGTAACTGCGTGACCACCGGAGGGCGGGGAAGTTGTGCGGAAAGTTAGTGAACAGTAAAGTATTTCAAATGCATGACACACGGAACCTCATACCAAGTTACTTTATTTTTTGGAGGGGTGTACAATTATAAATTGATCAAGAGAGGGCACACAGGTACAGGTCTACAGCCCTTCCTCTCATCTAAAGAACATGAATTGGCTGGAATTTGTGGGTACCTTTCTGCTTCAAATCTGTTATATGTCTTTTTATTCATAACTGACAAATCTGAGAGAGGAGTGGCTGAAAGAGCAAACCGAGCATTTGGCAGTGAGCTGTTCACATGATGAACATGTCACAGCCCCTGTTCATGCTGTAGCACAAGTAATCTCCTCAGCTCGGCTATACAAAACAAAGAATAACAGCCGGTTTCAAAAAGACAACAGAAAGCACTGTGGCAAGGCGAACTGATGGATCCCAGAACAAAGAAGGAGAAAAATCTCCAATACTGTAGTTCTAGATTTATGCAGCCATAAAACGCAGAAAGCAGGTTTTGTTTTTTAAGGTTTGGCAGCACCGGCATGTCGAAAAAAATTACGTCATACCCGTGAACTTGCCAGTGCATACTTTGCGGACAAATGACCTACTAGAAGTCAGAAAGCAGCGGCAAATCTAAACCATCCCAACGCATTGCCTGATTACCTTGTCTCCCTGCTTGCCGGACATACGCGTACTGCAAGATTCACTGACCTCTCCGCTCTCAGCCACATGCTGTTCAGTAAAGAGAAAAAGCAGCCCCCATGTAATATTTTTCCTTTCCTTAAAAATGTAAGCACTAACCAGCTAGAAGGAAATGAATGATCAGAGATGGCATCTAGACACAAATCTACTGAACTAGCTGGTGAGTCTAAAAAACTGGAGGAGAATGTAAAACAAATGGATGGGGGTAAAATAGGAGGGGAAATGGAATGCTGGGCTGCTACTCAAGGTACGACACAGGAAAATTCTACTCAGAAAAATTTTCCATCAGCCGATAGTATGCATACCACAGTCGTGTATGCAAGAAATACAGGCAATAAAAGGAATAATGCTTGAGGCAGTGAACAATCTGAAAGCAGAACTACTTCAAACATTAGGGGAGATTAAATCCAATATATAAGGTCTATCCTCCTCTCTTAATGAATTAAGCTGTAAGTTGGAACAGCTTGCAATAAGAACGGAGGCAGCTGAAAACAGAATTTCTATGCTGGAGGACCTCACTAATCCCCTTCCACTCAAGCAAACAGAGCTGGAAAAACAAATGAAACTTCTATAGAACAAAACAGCTGAGCAGGAAGATAGAGCCAGATGAGGCAACTTACGACTTGGTTTTGCATGGTATCTACAGCTAAGGTTTTATCTTTGGACACAGTGCAGTTGACAGATGCCCCGATGCTTTACTATCACACAGGCCTTCATCCGAAGGCAAGACCTTAGCTGTAGATACCAGGCAAAACCAAGCACACGTTTCACCAAGATATTAAGAGCACTAGAACACCTTTGCATCTTGGTAATGGGAAATGAACTGCGAGTCACGCTGCTAGGTACCGATGCTCTTTCAATAGATATCCAGTGTCTGTTGTATGACTGAATCATTTTGGTGCCACAGCACAAATAAATTGTGCCTGATCAGCTGGCTTTCTGGTTGTGTTTCTCTGGAGACAGATGGAGAAGGTGCGGAGGGAGCCTGGCCCGTGAAGGCGACTTGTGTCACTGACAGGGAATTTTCCCTCATCAGCAGGACAAGGTCTCAGTTTTGTTGCTCTGCAGGTTAGTGGAGAGGGGGCGGTGGGAAGGTGAGTCCCAGTGCTAGTCGATACTACTTGCTTTGCCTGCCTTGCTAACACTGTGCTGAACAGCTTGGAGGTACTGCTTATACTTTACGCCTTGAAATGAACCTGATGGCACCAGAACTGCAGCACAGAGGGCATCACAGCTGGTGTGGAGGTGCTGTTGTTTACTTTGCACCTTGAAAGGAACCTGACTGCACCACAGCTGCAGCCCAGAGGGCATCACAGCCAGCAGCAGATCTAAACACACTGTTGACACCCACACAGGTACATACACTGAAAGCAGCAGCCAGAACTGGCTGTGGCAGCCCATGCATCTCCTTGTAACGTGTTGGCTAAAGACATACAAGTGGCTCGCTGCACCGTATGTGTTGTTTCAAACAGACCTCTCCATGGTCCCTGATTTTGCCTTACAAATTTCCTGTGTCCTTCCTAAATGTGGCATTTTTGCTACAGAAAAGTAAAGATTTGAATTATGAACATATATGCTCCCGTATCTCTATCTACACCTCAGCCTATGACGCCGCACCTTATTTTCACCATAGGACCACCCATGGGACTGCTCACTAGGCTCGGTCCATCCCCTTTCCCCAGGTCTCACGATGTCTCAGCTGCCGTATACCATATAAGCTGCTTTACTCACTGGCTGTCTGGTTGTGTTTCTGTGGAGACAGATGGAATAGGTACTGCAGGGAGCCTGGTCTTGGTAGGCAACTTGCGTGTCACTGATGGGGAATTTTCTCTCGTCAGCTGGACAAGGTCTCGGTTTTGTTACTCCGCAGGTGAGAGGAGGGGGGGACAGTGGGAAGGTGAGGCCTGGTATTAGTCGGTACTGCTTGCTTTGCCTGCCTTGCTAACAGTGTGCCAAACAGCTCGGAGGTGCTGCTGTTTACTTTGCACCTTGATATGAACCTGACAGCACCACAGCTGCAGCCCAGAGGGTGTCGCAGCCAGCAGCAGGTCTGAACACATCTAGTAGCATACGTCATGAACACTAAATGTATTCCTTATCAGGTCAAATCCTACAGATGTTTCGACTCTGACCAGAACTTGTTAATATTGACATGGAAAACTACATGATGGTTAAAAAAAATTGTAATTGTTTTTGAATTGTTCTCAGTTTTGGCATTAATGCCCATAATTTAATTAGTATCTATATAACTGTAATGCTCACAAATATTTATCCTATGCCTTAAATCACATGGCAAATTTTCCAGTCCCCCCAGCAGGACTAATCCTTCCTCGCCTTTGCATGCTTTGCCTGCGAAAGCATCAGAAGATAATACATATAAGACTTTTTCTCCCACAGATTTAGTAGACTGTCTGTGTAAGGCCATCTTTAGCAATGTGCATATTTCATCTGCAGCTGCCTGCACTTTTGCTGTACTAGAAGTGCTCTTTGTGTAACAGTTAAAACTTCAAAAAAATATATACAGTATATAGTTATCTTTTCAAAATTGTATTTTCTCCTGAATCTGACAGTCTGTAGCACTCTGTGCTGGCACTCTGTGAATGAGTGACTAATTTTTTCAAGTAAGCTGACTGTTGCAACTTTCACTGGAACTGTCACCGCATAAACAAAAGAGTAGCCATTAGTACCTGCTTGTGCCTGTTGAAAAAAATAAGGAACCTTTTTTCTCTTCTCAGATCTGTTTGCTTGAAATAAGGCACACTTTTGCTGTGGGCATCCGCAGTGTCAGACACCTGCCAGAATTGTTTTAGGCCCCATCCACACTGCACCACTCAGACCCCATAACTGATAGAAACTGTTACAACCGGGGAGCGGTGCAGTGTGTCCACACTGCCGTGGTGTCTGTTACGGGACTGGCACCGCCAGCCCACACTTCGGGAGCCAGGAGACCGTTACTGTGGCACCCGATCCCACAATGCAGCTCGCACTGCGCTAGGGACCGGTGCCCGCATCCAACTCACGCCCGTAACGTTACCGGTAAGATAACCGGTTTCGATATTCGTTGTTGAAACCACCTCTATGTGGTTTCAACAATGATTATGAAAACGCCTTCTGTAACATTACAGGTGTAAACACAAACCATTGCCGTAACGGTTTGGGCACTCTGTAACGTTACAGAGGGGTAGTGTGGACAGGGCCTTAGTATCACTGATTCTGCAGCTGTTACATAAAATCAAAATATAAATATTTCATGCTTTTGTCTCTTTTGACTCCTGTCTCTTGGTACAGTGTGACTGGATGAGGGATTAATTTTTTACAAATCAGTTGACTGTTGTAAGCTTTTGGTACAGCTGATGTGCTGTCCTCGGCTGATCAGTACTGGCACAATAAGCGAAATGACATGCTGAATAAGCAAATTAAAGTTAATGTATGCTTATAGGCATATAGAAGTCCCCTGCAGCTTAGCCCGTTGTGCACATCATCAGATGGCTGGCCACGGGGGATTCTAGGGCTGGCAGTGTTTGATAATTGCTGGTGGGGGCATCGCAGAATTAAGCAGATGAAAATACATAATATTGGCATGTGAGTTACTGACAAAATTTAAGTGCTTTGTGTTTTTGCAACTCGGGAAGAATAGGTCCCGCTTCTTTGCTTTTTAAGCAACAGGCAGCAATTGTGAAAAGAGAGGCGTGGCAGGTCTATATCGATCCCTCAAAGAGTTTCCAGAAGGCTTTCGACATCCCATGAAGAAAATAGGGTGGTGGTGGTGGGGGAGCAGCACTATACTGCATGAAGAGGATGTGGCAAGATGTTATTCAGTTCCACTCCATGGACACAGACAGGCTGTGCTGTGTTAGGAAACATTCCAGACATCCCAGAGTCCCTATTCTCTACTGATGTAATTGCAATACATCAGCATAGCTCTGCTATGCCAGCATAACAAGCATTTGTCAATGCCGAATGTTTGCTTGCTGGCATTAGCAGTGGAAGTGCAGGAGTTGGACAGATGCAGTTTAGGAATGGCACTGAAGTACTGAACTGATGCCAACTCCACCTTCACCCTGCAGAGATGGAAAGGCATTGTGGTGTGCCTTTGGGTCATCGCCCATGACGGTCACGACATTTCACCTCACCCTACCCTTCAGACACTGACTACTGTCGAGGTGTGCCTTGGGGTGTTTGGGCTTTACATTCACCGCATTCCATAAGGAAATACACTGAAATGGGTGCAGTATAGGAGAATGGGGTGAACTCTGAGGGCAAAGGGTCCAAGGTGCACCTCGATGCCTGTCACTGGCTGCAGGGTGGGGGTGGAATGGCATGAGCATTACTGTCCCAAGTCACACCCCTGACGCCTGTCAGTCCCTACAGGGTATGGCATTATGGTAGAAAACCCTAATGCCCTGGGTGTTTCTTGGTATTTTTACTCCAAGTTTTCCACATGGGCTTTTTGTGACCCCACCGCAGGAACAGTGACACTATCAGTTCATTAGGCGAAAGGTGATTTTGCACAGTGACTGCGCCATTTGGCGCCACAGGTGCGAAAACACATTTTGAACAGGATGTGAAAAGTGACAGGTGTACTGTTCGTGAAGAGGTGTAAAAAATGGCATTGTTGAAAATCTGGAGTAAAAAAATAAAAAAACGGGTTAAGTCACGAGCGTGCGTAGAAACTAATGTACACGGTTACGACATTTCACCTCACTCTCCCCTTCAGACACTGACAAGTGTCGAGGTGTGCCTTGGGGTGTTTGGGCTTTACATTCACCTCATTCCATAAGGAAATATGCTGAAATGGGTGCAGTATAGGAGAATGGGGTGAACTCTGGGAGCAAAGGGTCCAAGGTGCACCTTGATGCCTGTCACTGGTTGCAGGGTGGGGGTGGAATTGCATGAGCATTACTGTCGACAGTCTCAAGTCACACCCCTGATGCCTGTCAGTCCCTACAGGGTAGGGTATTATGGTAGAAAACCATAATGCCCTGGGCGTTTCTTGGTATTTTTACTCCAAGTTTTCCACATGGGCTTTTTGTGACCCTACCGCATGAACAGTGACACTATCAGTTTGTTACGTGAAAGGTAATTTTGCACAGCGACTGCGCCATTTGGCGGCACAGGTGCGAAAACACATTTTGAACAGGATGTGAAAAGTGAAAGGTGTACTGTTCATGAGTAGGTGTAAAAAATGGCATTGTTGAAAATCTGGAGTAAAAATATAAAAAAATGGTAAAGTCACGAGCGTGCGTAGAAACTACGCAATGTACACCCATAATGTAATTCGTCTGGGGACTTTTGACAGCAGATTTTCAACAAAGGCATTTTGGGACCTCTGCTTATAAACAGTGTCACTGTGATTTTCTTAATCTGTCCCAAACACTAATTTCCCACAGCGACCGCTCTATTCTGCACTGGAAATGTGAGAACACATTTCAGCCAGGGTGTGAAAAATGACAGCTGTACTGGTCATAAGGAGGTGTGGAAAAATTTCAATGTTGAAAATCTGGACTGAAAATATTACAAATTCATGAACTCACGAGGCTGCATGGAAATTGTGCAATGCACGCTCTTAACACAGTTATTTTATGGACTTTTGTCACCAAATTTTCAACATAGCCATTTTAACACCTCTGCTCATGAACAGTGTCACTGTGATTTTCTTAATGAGTCCCAAACATTGATTTCGCACACTGACTGCGCCAATGTGTTCTACATGTATGAAAACACATTTTGGGTGAGACGTGAAAAATGACAGCTGTACTGCTCATAAGGAGGTGTGGTAAAATGGCAATGTTGAAAATCTGGAGTGAAAATATTAAACATTGTCAAAGTTATGAGCATAGGAACTGTGCGACGCCCGCTCATAAAACAGTCATTTTTGGGAATTTTTTCACCAAATTTTCAACATAGGGTTGTTTTGGGGCCTACCTCATGAACTGTGATACTGTTGTTTTGTTAATCAGTCCTGAAAGGTGGTTCTGCACAGTGACCGCGAAATCACCTTTTGGGACCGAACAACAAAATGGGTTCATGAGGAGGGGTGCCAAGAACCCCATGTTGGTGAGATGAATAAATTCCCAAAATGGCCGAGATATGCACAAAAGTTGAAAAAAACCTATTTATGCCATTATACAGCTTACTGGCAATTCTTCAGTTTGCGGTTGGCTTTGAAGAGTGCAGACCTGTTCCCGGTCCACTGAAGATCATCGCGCTGGCATCCGGAGGTAAGTATGGGGTGAGGTGGGGGTGTGGGGAGGTGGGATATGCAGAGGGTGGACTGGGTTGGGGAAGGGGGGCGAGAGAGTCAATAAGGGACCGTTTTTTCTTACAGGTGTTTTTTGTTTTTTTGTAGAATGACAATGCAGGACTTTTGCCATGCTGGGGTGGGCTCCTAGCATGGCAGCTGGAAGTTTGTTTGGGGGGCAGCGGAGCTGATGGGGGATTGGGCACCCCCATCAGCCATATGGACTTTAGCAACGCTGGGCAGGGCTCCCAGTGTGGCATCTGGAAGTCTGTTTTGGGGGGGTTCCAGTGGAGCTGACGAGGGATTGGGCACCCCCGTCGGCCATACAGTGTGCGGGGGTGGGGAGAATGCATGAGCATGCTGGGGTGGGCTCCCAGCATACTACTTGGGTGTTTGTTGGGGGGAAGGGGAATCCAAGAAACAAACAGAGCTGTCTATGACAGCTGTTCAGATGCAGTGCTGACGTATAGGCACTTTGCATACTGCCAACGGCAGTATGTAAATTGCCTGCCCACGGCAATATGCAAATTGCCTACACGTTACCACTGCTCATTGTAGTGGTCTTTTGCTTTGAACTGTATGCCACTGCATCTGAATTGCTGTCATAGACAGCTCGGACATTTTTGGTGGGGTGAGGCCATGCCTGCAAGAAGGAGCAGAACATTGGAAGCGGGGTGGCACACCTACGAAAATTCGTATGGTGGCACTATCTTTCTTGGACAAGCATGCAAACAAACGTAAAAATGAATGACCCAGTGTGCAGTTGGAGACAAAGGTTCATGTGTTAATTCACTTACTCAGATATCTGATGTGAGTGTAAAACCCTACCCTCTGTTCCCTCTAAGGAATTTATGTTGCAGGTTTTGACTGTTTGATAATGGCCCGGAACTACTATGTGGCCTAATGTAAACCTATATTGTGTGTCATGGATATTTATTTATGTATTTGTTTACCGAGTGGGCGCAATGATGCAGTGGATAGTTTTCAGGTGTGACCCAGGCCATAAAGATGGCACACAGGTGATACGCTTTCACTGACCTTAGCTCAGTACTCCCTAGTAATTTCTTTGACCCTCCCCCCAACCAACCTCCCCCTGTCCCCCAGCACCCCAGCTTCCACCTGCACAAGATTTCCGCCCTGGAAGCCAGATCCATCCTAATCAAAGCTTTGAATAGCAACAGTCCCGGCAGTGACTCACTGGACCCCAGTATCCTCAGGCTGGTGCTAGATGAAGTCCTAACCCCACTCACCAGCCTAATTAACCGATCGCTCTGCCTGGGACAATTTCCCACAGCTTGGAAAACAGCCATAATCACACCAATTCATAAAGGGGGCGACAGGTCGTCGGCCAACAAGTACCAGCCAATCTCCATCCTCCCTCCCCTCTCTAAAGCCCTGGAGAAAGTGGTGGCCATTCAAATCACTGATTATATGGCTAAGCATAACGTCTTATGCCCAGAGCAACATGGCTTCCGTGCTGGTCACAGTACCAGCACTGCCCTAATTGAATTCTCCAACTTCCTACACTCCTCCTTGGATACCAGCTCCCTAACTGGTGCAGTGTTCATCGACCTCTCAAAGGCTTTCGACACCGTCTCCCATCCTCTTCTGCTGAATGCTCTCTGCCACACTGGTCTCTCGGCTGGCCCCCTAGCATGGTGCACAAGCTATCTAACCACTCGATCACAGTGTGTAAAAATCAATGGGATACTCTCTGATACCCGTCCCATTCACTCTGGGGTCCCCCAAGGCTCCATCCTGGGCCCCCTTCTCTTCTCACTCTATCTGAACACCCTGCCCAGTGCATACCCTGGCAAAATTCTCCTGTATGCAGATGACGCTGTCCTTTTTGCCACCCACCGCAATCCCATCTCCCTTCAGGACACCCTACAGCAGTCTTTCAATAATGCGAGCTTGGTTTAAGGGCGAGACTCGTCATCAACCTTAAAAACCAAAGCTATGCTCTTTCCCATCCCCAAAACAAAGCTAGCAACCACCCACTCTATATCCTTCCTAGTACCAAACAGCCACTGGAACAAGTCTGCTCCTACAAATACCTTGGGGTTACCTTCGACTCAGCCCTCACATTCACAACCACATTGATGCTAACATCAGCCACTAACACACGGCTTGGCATCCTCTTCCGCCATAGAACCTGCCTTCCCAAATGCGCTCCAGCTCGCTGTTACGTCCTCCGTTTTGTCCCTTGTAGACTATGGTTCAACAGTCTATGGTGCTGCCGACTGACTGCACTCAAAAAAATTCACGTAACCCTGAATAAAGCCTGCAGATTGATTACTGGTGCCCCCAGGCTCACACACACCTGTCAGCTGTATGACGAGGCTAAACTCCTTACCCTGGATGAACGGCTCCGATATCAAACCTGCCTCCTCACAAAAAAACCCTACTCGGGCTCTCCCCTCCCTGGGGTAACGGCATCCATCCACCAGATCCCACCCACTATTGCAACACGGTCATCCATCAAGACCACTCTAATGGTCCCCAGATCAAGAACCAGCCGTGGCCAGAGGTCCTTTTGCTACAGAGCCCCATCCTGGTTTAACTCCTTCCCTGCCCCCATCACCAATGCCACCACCATCTCCAAGTTCAAAAGCACCCTTCGAAACCAACTCTTCAACACTTGTAGCTGCTCCTGTCTCTGAAAGTAGCCTCCACCTCGACTTCTCACGACAACGCCCACTGGGCGGCTCTCCACCTAGCCATCCCTATCACCGCTTCCCGGTATACCATACCTATGTCTAGCCTGGCCAGTGCCAGCTGTTTCATTGTATACCTATTAGATTGCTCAATGTTTGATACCAACTTGTGCAACACCTGTTCTCAATTACATGTACCCTGTAACCTAAATGTATTTTGTCTGACCTCAGTGTGACGTGGCACCTCTGTTGAATGCCTATTGTTTTGCAAACCTATGCTATGTAACCTAAAACTCTATGCATGTCTTTAATGTGACAAGGTACCTTTGGAAACGAGCCTCTGGCTCAAAGATTGTAAACCGATTTCACAAATAAATAAATAAATACAATACGGTTAGTAAATACAATTACACAGGTACAAATGGTACAGAAATAGGACAATATGAATACGAATGAAATAATATGAATGAGTCTGAATAGAGTTGCAACCAGTATAGCAACTTAACTGAAGTCAGTGGTATTGCTGCTAGGAGCTAGCATTCGGTGGCTTAGTGGCACATGGAGACACCTGGAGGGAACATGTGGAACTGTTAGCAACGTGCCTGCTTATTGTAATGGTGATTGTGACACTGAAGAGGAGGCAGTGGAAGGGGCTGCACACTTGTCTGACAGCTACTGTATAATGATACTGTGTATTGTAATAATAACGCTTATAACCAAAATAATGTATAAGGTGTTAAACATTTTTTACACACCCAAGGAGCGCAATGCCACATAAATCACAAATGGTTTGTGATGGTATTGCACGTAGAAGTTGTGTAAAAAAAATATTAATGTAACACCCATAGTTTATTTTTATAATTGCTCTTTTTTTAAAGGAAACATAAAAGTAGCTAGAAAAACACTGTAAAAGTTTAAGGAATTTATTCCCTTTGTCATTCACTCTCTTTAATTATAAATATCTCGCATTAATGCAAACATTTACACACTGTGTAAAAACTCTCTTCATGAAGAAAAAAACACACACATTTGCAAGCCTTTTGTTGGAGGGGAAATGATTCTGAAAATGCAACTGAAAATGTGGCAAGTACCTAGAAACACTCACTGAAAAGAAAAATAAGTTCACAATCACTAAGACATTTTTACTTTGCAGTATGGAATTTCACAAACTATGTGATGCTTTTTTATTTAAAGGCTCTTTGTACTGAAAACAGAGGCTATGTAGCACTTAACTTCAAGAAATGTTGGTTTCCTTACATGGCTTAAAAGTAAATGAGGTAAAATTGTTTTCTTTACTCGAATGGATTTGATTGATAGCTATGCCATAATAACCAGACATGTATTATAGTAAAAGAAGGTTATTATCTTCTGATGCTTTCGTGGGCAAAGCCTGCAAAAGCAAGAAAGATTTATTACTTCTAGAAGGTAGACTGAAATGTCTGCATCGCGATTAAGGTCATAAGAAAAATGAAAATTAAGTTGAAAACTACACAGTTAGTAATTAAATATTATGTAGTAATACCAAAATTCAGAAAAAGTTGAAAATAAGTTTTTTAAACTGTCGTAATTTTATGTATCAACTCAAAAAACTAATATCCATACAGTCCATTGTTACAAAAAACAGTATAGACACTATGGGCCTGATTTTAGAAGGGTGATGCGGGCTTGCATCAAGCCCTACATCATCTCCAAAGTTTGGTGCAAGTGTGCCAACTGTATCTTCCACAACTGCACCCTATTTTAGTATATTGGGTGCAGCTGTGACACTAAAGCAATAAGGCATGACAGGGTGTGTGTTATTGTGTAATAACGTCACTCCTGGGGTGGGTTGAAGCACAAGACAAAGCCACGGTCGGCCGGCACCCAGCCAGCCACCGACCAAGACCAGGACACCCATCTGCAGCTCCTTGGAAGCTGCTTGTCCCTGAACAGAGCTGCTCCAGCTCACCCATGGTCGGCCAGCGCCCAGTCAGCCACCGACCAAGACCAGGACACCTGCCTGCAGCTCCTTGGAAGGTACGGGACAGCACAGCCAATCGGAACACGGGTGCTTCCAGCAAACCCACTCTGATTGGCAGGAGTTTTCCCATGCTATAGACACCTGGCACTTTGTTAGATTTTCGATAGAACTAAGCACATTTCAACTGTGCTATTAGGAGTTTTTCAACTGTATTAGCTGGATTGTAATTTCTACTACTGTTTTAAAGTGCTTACACCTCTTCTGTCTGACTGCTGTTCCTGCAGCGCCACCCCCCCCCCATCCAAGCACTCTGCCTTGGTGCCGATAAGTCTAACTACCTTTTTTTTTTTTTTGGCTAGTTTTCCATTAGGTTATACAGACCTGCCACTAGAGGGATTCTTGGTCTTCTACATAAATCACTGTATTCATTCATGGGCAATATAGCCTGCATTATCATTCTACTTCTTTCCCGGTTCTGCTACAAGGGGACTTGAGTCTGAAGGGTGGATGGCCACTAACTAAGCTGCTGCTGCTCTCCTTGTTCCCCTTTCTGCTGTATTTTCTCATCTAGGTTTTAAGTGAGTACCTAGGTGGGCAAATTTCTTGCCTAGAAAATATTACACTAATACAAATCACGAGACCACTCAATCTGGGACCATGGCTCTCCTTATTGTGTTTTTATTGCTCCTAAGGTGCAAAGTTCTCAGCAATACAGTGCAATTCGAAGGACCTCAATGCAATTCAGTTCTCCAATGTACCTTATCAATACCTAATGTTATAACAGTCTACCGTGCAGACACTATGTCATTCCCCTCTCTCCTTTTAGCCTATTCCCCACGGTTAGCCTACACCCCCTTGCTACTGTCCTCACCTATGTCCACCCAAGCACTTACATTGATCACGATCAACTGTCATTACAGTGGTGCCGCCTCTTGTGCAGCACAATATGGGTTGCTGCGAAGAAATAAAAAAGCAGTCTCCATTCTTATAAGCTCCTTAAAGAAAGTTATACTTCTGCTTCTTCTCTGCTCAGGAAATGTGGAGCTCAACCCTGGCCCCCACAACTTACCTCGCCTATCGATTTTGCTGAGGCCACAGGTCTCAAAATGATGATGGTCAACATTTTAAGCCTGCCTAAAAAACATGTACAGCTGCAAGCCTGGGCTGCTCACGTTAACACAGACCTTATCATAATTACTGAGTTGTGGTTAAAAAAGATGAACACTGATCGACAAATATCACTGCAGGGCTACAATTTATTTAGAGCAGACAGAGAGTCTAGAGGCGGGGGGGTGGTTATCTACGCCAAATCTAAGTACTTGGTCACCAATATTAGTTGTAAATCTCTAGCCAAGGAATTTGAGTTAGTTTCGCTGAGCCTTCATCTCCCCTCCTCGGAATGTATCACTATCCTAGGTGGCTATAGACCCCCGTCTGGTGGTGATGAAGTCCTTAATCTTTTGAAATCCATGTTCGTAGATGTAAAAACTGAAACAATATTTCTAGGAGATCTAAATATGGACTGGCTGTCACCTAAATCACATGGCCTCAAATCCCTTTGTGACAAGCTAGGTCTTGGGCAATTAGTCAGTGAACCTACTAGGAACAACACTCTAAATACTGTCAACAGTTCCATTCTAGATGTGGTACTAACCACCCATCCACACAAAATATCTCATTTGGCAGTGTTTCACAACGACATGAGCAATCATGGAATTGTTGCTTGCATAAGATCTCAAATTAAGGCCCGTCCGCAACCCATCTTTATAACAAAAAGATCCTTTCGCAAATTCAGTGCAGTAAACTTCCTATCTGACCTGAGCATGATCAGATGGCAAGATCTTTACCTAGCCAAAGATGTCAACAAGGCAGCTTGCATCCTTAATGACAAACTCACTACAATAATAAATAAGCATGCCCTTTCATCAAAGTAAAGTGCGGAACAATTCCAACCCCTGGTTCACCTCGGATCTCAAGGCAGCCCTTATAGCTCGAGATAAGCTCTGGGCTAAAGCTAGACATTCCAAAGAATCTTTGGATTGGCAGGCCTTTAGAGCAGCCAGGAATAACTGTGTGAAAAAACTTTGCTCTGCTAAAGCTAACTATTATATTTCTACTCTCGAACAAGCTAAAGGTAACCCTCATAAAATATGGAAGACTATCAAAGCTATAGAAGGACGGCCCATGGCCCCCTCTGTCCCAACAAAGATAGTTGCAAGTGGCAAGATTGTGGAAAACAAGTCCCTAATCCTGGAGGAACTTAACTCCCACTTTGCCACTGCTGGATTAGCTTTTGACTCATCACCTTATGCTGGTGCTGCGGTGAGCCAGCATACCCCTCCTACCACATCTAGTCCTGCACCCAGCCCTTCCAACTGCTGCGAGATAACTTATAAAAGTAGAAGATTCTCTTCTTAACTTAGACACCAAAAAGCGCGGGGCGATGGCTTGGAACCCTTTTCCTAAGGTCAGCTACGCCCATCTCACTGCCCCAATTCTCCACATCTTCAATCTTTCCATTACATCTGCTACTGTGCCGTCCTGCTGAAATCAGCACATATCCTCCTTCTATTTAAATCTGGTGACCCATGTGATGTAAACAACTATAGGCCTATCTCCATATTGCCTATCCTTTCTAAAGTTCTCGAAAACTGATCCATATTCAGTTAAAATCTCACTTGAAACCTCTCTCTCATTAACCCAGCTCAATCTGGCTTCCGGGCTAATCATAGCACAATCACTGCACTAGCAAAAGTAACCAATGATTGGATCTCTGCTATAGATGCTAAGAAGGTAACTGGTGCAGTCTTTTGGACCTCAGCAAAGCTTTTGATACTGTTGATCACAAACTATTAGTCAATTGCCTTGAAAAGTTGGGTGCCACAGACCATACCACCCAGTGGTTCTCTAGCTACCTAACTGGAAGATTCCAAAAAGTAAAGGTGGAAGGCTTTTTTTCTGCTGCCTTGCCAGTTGCAAGAGGAGCCCCCAAGGATCCATCTTAGGCCCTATCTTGTTTCTCTGTACATTAATGACTTAGATGCTAACATATCTACGTCCAATCTGCACTTTTTGCAGATGATACTGTTGTATACTTCTGGCTCATCATTATCTGAAGTCAAGGGAGTGCTTCAGCGGACTTAGCACAACTTGAGCATAATCTAATAAAGAGCAAAGCTTCTACTCAATGCTAAGAAGACTAAGCGATGATATTCTCCGCGAGTGCTGTCTCAGACCACCCCAATACCCTTGCCCAAGACTTCATTGTCCCCGCACGCTAAGCGAGCCTCTGGAAGTTGTAACCAAATTTAAATATCTAGGTATCTGGATCAACAATAAATTATCTTTAGTGACCACGTCGAAGATGTCTCTAGAAGGTTAAAAAGCAAGATTAGGTTTCTTCTTCGAAATAGGCCCTTTTCCTTGAAACCAAAACAAGCTTGTACAGGCCACTTTCTCCCCCTACTCGACTATAGGATGTAATCTATTCCTCCACCACTCTTGCAAATCTAAGTAAACTGGACATCCTTTATCACCGTGCGTTACGGTTCATTACCAACTCCTTACCGCTGCACCACTGTGACTTATATGCAGCTGTTGGTTGGACATCCTTACTACTAGACGCCTGCTCCATGCTGGGCTATGGACTCTTAAACTGCTCCTGCAGGAATTGCCAAGCTATCTTTCTTCCTTATTAGTATCTCACATAGTGCATACTCGTTAAGAAAATCTGACTTTATTATGCTTGACACACAAGGACGCGACTTCCTTTGGTAAACGCAAGGCTGTATATGCCCTTCCCTCCATTTGGAACCAATTACAAACCGTACTGAAACTAACTAGCACAGTTTCAATAAACTTCTACAAATCGCTAAGTTCAGCCAAAATAAAAGACACCTGTAACTGTCATCAAGTCTCTTCCTTCCCCATCTGTGCCATATTTATCCACTGGTAAGGTATAATTGATTTGTCACATTAACTGCTTTCCCTTCCCCTTCTACTCCTGGCTTTATCTTTGCTTACGCTCCACTGCTACTCTATCAAATCACTCCTCCCCCATATCAGTTGTAGACTGTTGTTTGTTCTAGCTGCCAAAATACTGTATATGTATTGCACACACCAGTCATCATGTTTCATTTATCAGTATGCAACCCGTAAGTCGATTCCCTGTCTCATATCAATGTTTACCACCTGCGGTCACCCTATGTGGTACCCTTGTATGTATATCCAGCCTGTATCATGTAACGTGCATTTCATGTATATACTGTTATTACCTATCTGTGTTTGTACTTTAAGTGTTTATGTCACAGGACCTCCTTGTGAATGAGCTTGCTCAATGGAGTTTTCCTGCAAATAAACTTGAACTTGAACTTGAACTTGAACACTGGAGTGCCTTATTGCTATTATACAATGGCTCGTTGTTATAGAAAATAAAAAACATTTAAAAAAATGTTTTTAGTAGATTTTTAGTGTGGCAGTATATCTTTGTTTCTTAAAAAAATGGCTCAAGGGTATGCTCAGCCATACAGTGATGTTATTGTGTAATAACATCACTGTCTCAGGCATACACTGACCAATCAGAGTCTAGGATTCTTTCTTGCCATTGTATAATAAACAGTTTACAGCAGCTTGCATGGAAGCTTTGGCCCAAGCCCCATAATTTGGCTCCCCCAAGGGTGCAAAGGTGGACCAAGGGGAGCTGGTCTCTCTGGCTATGTTGGAAGCAAGGGACTAGCATCAGGAGTTGCTGCCATCTTCTACCCCAAATCGCGTTTGTCACACCATCAGACACAAGTCACCACTTGCATCAGACCCCCCATCACAAGTTCCTTGTGTCGCTCCAGGGCCATTTGAAAACTGGGACCTATATGTTTGCCATTTTTGGGTTGTGTCACAACTAAAAACATGTATGAATAATATACTGAAAAAGCAGGGTCACATAGTATCCATGCATGTAGAATAGTATTGATACACACAAACAGTATTGTCAAAGCTAATTCTTAATGGTTGAACTCTAAGCTTTCATTACAAAAATGAAGTTTCTAGCCCCAACAGTTCCGGAGTTAGACCTTTCAAAAGATAATTTTTTTAAATGGGACTACTTTGGAACAGTTAGGGCTAGAGACTTAATTAAGAAAGGAGTGCAGTGACCAAATACAAATCAATATAACAAACATAAAATGTTACTTACAGTATTGATATAAAACAACAAAATGGTTCATTACATTTTAAAAGTCCTGTCATTTTTACAAGGTATTACACTGACATGTATAGACATGTAGTGACACAGTAGAACTACGGTGTTACAATCTATACCTGTTGACCAGACTCCAAGCTTTCAATAAATAAAAAATTTCTATGACTAACAATTCAGATATTACAGCTTTTTTTTTAAATACAACTTTATTAAGCTTTTCAATAATAACACAACAATTGGACAGAGACTGGCAACACGGGGTATGACAATGCAGAGCTAATTACAAAAATGAGAATGGGTCAAGGAATTATACAAAATGTCAATCAATTAGAAATCTTAAACCATCATCCTTACGACCACAGCTTCCCCGTAGCCGAAACATAAAAGAACATCTAGATAATAGTCAAACAGGAACAACCCCCCCCCAAAAAAAAAAAAAAACTGTAATTGGTTCCAGGAAAAGTGTCAATAGTTCATCAATCCTGAATTAACCAGTATTGATGGAGGAGATGATGCAGACCGTCCTGCCCCGAAAGGGTCAGGAGAGGAGGAGGCCAATGTCTCTTTCATAGCAACATACCCCTGCCACAAATATTGATTGGGATGGGGCAAGGGACACGGGCACCTACCCGCATGCAGATATACTGGATATCAGTCCTGCCCGGCAAGAATTTCCAAATTATCTCCTGCCTCTGTTTCGGCCTGGTAATAAAAAAAAAGGGAGCCAACTGCTCAAGAATTTATCCTGCCATACAAAAGCAGGGGTACTCGACTTTAAGAGGGCTGACTTTGGCAAAATGGGGGCGTGCCTCAGAAAAGCACTAGCAAATGGGTAAGAAGGAGGGGTGGAGGAACAATGGGGAAAAATCAAAACTGCCATCGCAGAGGCAACAAGCCTTTGTGTGAAGCAAAGAAGCTAATCAAAAACAAAAACAAAACACTCTGGTTCTCAAAAGAGGTGGCAGGGAAGGTTAGGGAGAAAAAGATAGCATTTAGAAAATATAAGGAAACACAGAAGGAGCATGGCAGAGAACTGTACCGGTTAAAGCAGAACGAAGCAGGGAAGGCAGTCAGAATAGTAAAGGCCCAAACTATGGAAAAGATAGCCAACTCAGTTAAGAAGGGGGATAAAACCTTTTATAGGTGCATTAGGGAGCAAAGAAAGACCAAGGAAGGGATAGAGAGACTTAATAAAGGGAAGGGAATGTGGACAGAGGGTGACAGTGAAAAAGTATGGATACTGAATGAATACGTCTGCTCAGTATTCACAAAAGATGAGGAGGGGGAGGTACCTAAACCAATCAATAGAAGCACTCTGGGTAGGGGGGTCGATATCAGTCCACTAACAGAAGAAAGCATCCTGAAAGAACTCCTTAAACTGAAAGTGGACAAGGCAATGGGTCCTGACGGGATTCACCTCAGAATTCCAAAAGAACTAAGGGGAGAACTAGTGACGCACTGACCACTGACTACCCTTTTTAGCAAATCATGGGAGGATGGTGTGGTACCTAAGGACTGGAGGAGCGCAGATGTGATTTCCCTTCACAAAAGTGGGAGCAAGGCAGAGGCAGAAAACTACAGACCTATAAGTTTGACCTCAGTGGTAGGGAAAATGATGGAATGACTTCTGAAAGAAAGAATTGTCGAGTATCTAGAGGCCAGCGGGGCACAGGACCCAAGATAGCATGGATTCACAGTGGGACAGTCATGTCAGACGAATCTCATAGATTTATTTGACTGAGTGACCAAAGTTTTAGACCAGGGAGGGGCTTTGGACATGGCCTACCTAGACTTTAGTAAGACATTTGACACAGTCCCACACAAAATATTAATAAACAAGTTAGTCAGCCTGGGAGTGGGTCCCAGGGTAGTAGCATGGGTAAAAAATTGGCTGGACAACAGGACACAGAGGGTAATAGTAAACGGTGTCCACTCCGAAGAAAGGGGGGTTACTAGTGGGGTACCGCCGGGTTCAGTACTGGGACTGGTCCTTTTTTAAGGTTTTTATGTGACATTGCAGAGGGACTGGAAGGAAAAATATGCCCCTTTTTAGACAACACAAAGATCTGCAACAGGGTTGATACACAAGGGGGGGGGTGGAAAGGATGAGATGGGACTTGGCAAGGTTGGAGGAATGGTGAACAGTATGGCAGCTTAGATTCAATGCAAAGAAGTGTAAAGTAATGCACCTGGGAAACAAAAACCAAGGGGAAGAGTACACAATGGGGGGGTGGTACTAACAACAACAAAATTAGAAAGGGACCTGGGAGTAGTCATATCAGATGACCTAAAGGTAGGCAAGCAATGTGAGAAGACAGCAAGGAGGGCTGGGGGGATACTGGGATGCATAGGGAGAGGCATCACCAGTAGAAATCATGAGGTTGTTATTCCCTCTGTACAGACAGTTGGTGAGACCCCATCTGGAGTACTGCGTACAGTTCTGGAGACCCCATCTCCTCAAGGACGTAGACAGGATGGAGGCAGTCCAGAGGAGGGCAGCTAAAATGGTGCAGGATCTGCACCAGAAGCCATACGAAGAGAGACTAAAGGAACTTATTACGTATACCTTTGAGGAAAGGAGGGAGAGGGGTGACATGATAAAAACTTTTAAGTGCGTCAAGGGAATCAACAAAGTCCAAGAGGGTAGCAACTGTCAGAAAAAGAGATGTGCAAGACCAAGGGGGTGCAATTTGAAGATAGACGGGGGGACGGCATAGGGGCTACGTGAGGAAGTATTTTTTCACAGAATGGGTGGTGGACACATGGAACAGCCTTCCTGAGCAGGTCATGGGGTCAAAAACAGTGAGGGAATTCAAGAATGCATGGGACAGACATAAGGCAATTCTGGTGGGGGTAGGAAGAAGTAGGTTGTTGGTTAACTAGGATCTGCAGTTTATCCAATAGGTAGGGAAATAGGCAGACTGGGTGAGCCAAGCAGTCCTTATCTGCCATCAAAGTCTATGTTTCTGTAGAAGCCTGAGTTTGGCGGTAAGTTTCTCCATCTCTAAGATGCACAGATAATTTGTATACCAGGATTTAACAGTAGCTGGATTTGGGGTCAGACACTTTTGCGTAATGGCCTTAGTAATGGCCATCACCAAGATATTATATAAATATTTTTGGGATTTATTTGTTAATATGGTGGGAAGGAGGCCCAGGATCCAATTTTGGAACTGGAGCCAGGCGCAATCACCAACATTTTTGCCAGCGCATCCCTGACCTGATTCCAATAAGCTTTAAATTTTGGGTAGACCCAAACAATACGATTCTGGGTGCCCCTATCCCCACAAACAAAGGTCCAAAGGGTGGGTCCCATAATGCTTAGTAATCACAGGAGTTTGGAAATACCGAATTACTGTCCACCATTGGAACTTCTGCCAGGAGTGAGATGCCGTGGTGCTGTGCTCACCTTCCCAGATCTTTGCCCAATCTTGATAATTTAACTCTATGCCTGCCTTGGAATGCCATAATGTTCTAATGGCCTACAGATGATCTGACTCCAGGTCAGACAGCAGATTAACAATCCTGGATATCTTTCCACAGGGTTGGGTAGATTGCGTCAAGGAAGAAATGAGCAGCCAGAGGGGGTTCCCTGACATTATTAACTGAGTTCTTCTGGCCTCATCAAATAGATAATGCCTGATTTGTAAATATCCGAAAAAAAAATCTCTTGGCCCTAAGCCAAACTCTCTGCATAACTGGGGGAAGGATTTAACGATATTCCCTTGGAAAAATTGTCCAAGGTGGAAGAGACCCTACCTAACTCATCTCTGGAAACCTCCATCCATCCTGAAGGGGCAAAGTCTAGGCAGGCACAGAGAGGGGTGGCTACATCCAAATTGAGAGCCAACTTGTATTTTTGAAAAACATCTAGCCAGGCCTGTTTCAATGGGTAGCATGTGAGGTGGGTGCCTGAATCACGGCGCCGTCCAAAATGGCGACACAATATGGGTGAAAGCCTGAAAGGCGAGGGGGCAGGGAGGGTGACCGGATGTGGTGGGTGACCCTAGCGACAGGATGTCACTACATGTACATGTGTGTGGGGGGGGAGCGAGCACGGCGAGCGTGGCCTGGAAGGGGTGGAGGGATGTAGGGGGTGGCACTGCGTGTCGGCTGCTGAACTGCGCCATGGCATCAGGGGTTGGCCTCTGCTTGTGGTGTTGGGGTTCTGGGTTCGGGTCTGGGTCTCGTGCTACATGTGCTTTTCTTAGCAAGCCCAAAACCTGTCTTTTCTTCGCACCCCCGACACACCCCCTGGACTTGAAATCTTTATAAGTAGGCGGTTGTGGGGCAAAGCCCCCATATACAAGTCGGGGTGCAGCTCCTCTGAAAGCAAGTGTTTCAGTCCAGTGCCCGTTCTTCCATTTTGAGGATATCAAGTGTGGTGTTTTTACCTTGATGTCACGATAATGCAAGTCGCCGTTTGGTGCTCGCCAATATCACATAGCACCATTTCAATGTGGTATCCCAGGGGTTTCCTATGTCTATCAACTTCTCACCCAGACATGCTGCTCCGTAGGTATCCCTCTCCAGCGCTACCCACAATAGAATCCCAGCCTCAGCTAGGTGCAAAACTAAAAACTGTAATTGAGAAGCCCAATAATACTGGTGAAAATCTGATCCAGAAGCAAATGATTTGATACCTTTTAATGGACCAACATAGATGTAACAACCAGAACCAAGTGCTCTAGCTTTCAGACCAACCAGTCCTTCTTCAGAAGCCTAATGGCAGTTATTTAGAAAAAAACAATACTTTTAACAGTTAGATCATGCAGAAAAAACAGAAAAAAAACCCATTGGTTTAAAATACTCATTTAAAAAATACAGATGATGATGTCAGAGAAGTTTTAACAGTACCATATTACCTTCAGCTGGGAGGGTCCCAGGGGTCAAAGGTGCTTTGTGCAAAACACATACAAAGAATCCTACTGCATATGAGAAGCTCTTCAACAGGTTGCATGAGACAGGGAGGGTACCTAGGGATTGGTGAGAGGCACATGTGGTGCCAATCCATAAAGGGGGGTCGAGGGAAGTACCAGGTAACTATAGACCCATCAGTTTGACCTCGGTGTTGGGAAAATTAATGGAGAGTATTCTAAAGGAACGATTGGGGGTGTACTTGGAGGAGGTGGGAGGTCTGGATAGTCGGCAACATAGGTTTGTGCCAGGTAGATCATGTCAAACCAATCTTGTGGAGTTCTACGAATGGGTAACATCAGAACTGGACTGGGGAAAGCCTGTGGATTTATTATTCTTGGACTTCAGCAAGGCGTTTGACTCTGTCCCCCAGAATGGTCTGGTGGAGAAACTGATGGGGGTTGGGAGTGGGCCCTTTGATGGTCAGATGGATTGAAAACTGGCTAGCTGGATGCACCCTGAGAGTAGTGTTCGGTGGGGAGCTCTTGAACCCAAGAGAGGTTGGTAGTGGGGTACCGCAGGGCTCGGTCCTGGGTCCGATCCTGTTTAATGCATACGTATCGGACATCAGGGAGGGTATACGGTGTGAAATGAGTCTCTTTGCTGATGACTCCAAGATGGAAGCAGTAGTTGAGGGAGAAGAGGGGAGGTTGGTCCTGCAAGGGGACCTGGACACCCTGGAAAGCTGGGCTCACACATGGAAATTCAATTTCAATATCACCAAGTGCAAGGTGTTACATCTTGGGGGGGAAACCCTAAACACAGGTACACCCTGGGAGGGAGGCGCTGGAGGCCTCAGTAGGGGAAAAGACCTAGGGGTCATGGTGGATGCACAGTATGAATAACTCTGAGCAGTGCAGGAGGCTAGCAAGGCAAACAGGATGTTGGGATACATCGTAAGGGATCACCTCTAGGAGTAGGGAAGTGATTCTGACCTGTACAATGGACTGGTTAGACCACACCTTAAGTACTGTGTACAGTACTGGAGACCACACTTGAAGAGGGACATACAGCTCCTGAGAGGGTACAGAGGAGGGCAACTAAGATGATCACGAGGACTAGGGATTTGACGTATGAGGAAAGACTTGAGGAGCTCTGCCTGTTTTCATTGGAGGAGAGGAGAGATGGGGGACATGATTGGGGTCTTCAAGTACCTCAAGGGAATAAATAGGTAAACATGGAGGGATCTTTAGACTAAAGCAGGAGGTATCACCAGAGGCATGGTTTGAAGTTGGAAGGTGGAAGGTGAGGCGGGAAAGAGGAGGAGGTTTTTCACTGAGAGGTGTGGACCTTGGAATGCACCGCCTGGCGAGCTGGTTCGGAGATCCACATGGAGGACTTCAAGAGAGGGTGGGACAGACACAGAAAGTGGATGTATCAGATGATGGCCTGGCCCAGGGGGGGTGGGGATGGATATGGGGGTTCCTGGAACACAAGGGGAGGGGCCTCAGCACCCAACTAGGGATCTGAGGTTCGAGCAGACTCAATAGACCGGAAGGCCTAATCTGCTGGCAATTAGTATGTTAGTATGTAAATAACTGCCATTAGGCTTCTGAAGAAGGACTGGTTGGTCTGAAAGCTAGAGCACTTGGTTCTGGTTGTTACATCTAAGTTGGTCCATTAAAAGGTATCAAATCATTTGCTTCTAGATCTGTTCTTGCAAGGACCAATACGGCTAATACAAAATCTAGATTTCAACATAGTGAAAATCTGGAAATCCCGGACTGCCTATCTTTTTTGCCGCTATTAAGATGTCCCATCGGACTCTGGGTTTTCTACCATCCCAAATAAATTTGGAGAGAGTGGATCTAAGTGCCTTACAACAAGAGTTTGGGGTCGCAGGGGTATGGAGACAAAAAGAAAAAGAAAACGGGGCAGTGCATTGATTCATATGGTCATAATTCTGCCAAAGAAAGATAACGGGAAATCTTTCCACCTGTTGCAGTCCTCCTGTACTTCTAAAAGCAATTTTTGGTAGTTAGCATGAAACAGTTTGGTTATGTCCCTTGGGACCCAAATCCCCAGATACCAAAATCCTGAGGTTGTCCACTTCAAATTATCAACATTGGTTGTCAGACGGCCCACATAAGGCCCTATCAGGAGCATTTCTGTTTTCACTTTGTTGATTTTAAAACCTGACATTGAACCAAAGCATTGCAGTAGCTTAAGAAATTTCGATATTGCCTGCACCAGGTCTGTGACATATAAAAGGGTACCGTCAGCGTACACAGAGACCCTAAGGCCCCCCCCCCGACCTGGATACCCTGGAAGTCTGATGATTGATGAACTAAGCTGCCAGAGGTTCAACACTGAGGGAGAAAAGGAAGGGGGGAGGGAGCAGACACCCCTGGTGGGTACCTCTCTCGGTGTTAAATGTTGAGGAGATAGTTCTGTTGACTTTGACTTCCTCTTGTGGGCTTCTGTATAAGTTTTGTATCCAGCTGCAAAATTTTTCCACAAAGCTGAACTTTCTTATAGCCCCATCCAGGAATACCCAGTCCAAGTGATCAAACGCCTTCTCGGCATCAATTGATATTATTGCTTTCAGAGTTTCTGGAGGAAAGTGTTTCACAGCAGCCATGGTGTTTAGGAGAAGGTGAATGCCATCCTGGATGTGACTCCCCAGAATGAACCCGGTCTGTTTTGGGTGTATCAATAGGGATATTACTGTTTGTAATCTGATGATAATTGCCTTCACAAAAAGTTTTGCATCTTGATTAAGCAATGAGATAGGACGATAACTTGACCGTAGCATTTGGTCTTTACCTGGCTTAGGCAACACTGAAATCAGAGCCATATTCCAAGAGTCAGGGGTGGCACCCTCTTCATGAGTTTCATTACAAATTTTCATCAAAAGAGCAACCAATTCTTGGGCAAATGTTTTATAAAATTCCGCTGGGAGCCCGTTGGAGCCTGGTGCCTTTCCAGCCTTAAGAGATTTAATGACAGCCAGGACATCTGCTTCACTAAAAAAAGAGTAAGGTTTCCTTCTGTGTTGTTGTCAACAGAGGCAAATTTAAATCCTGGAGGAATTCAGCCACCTTCTTAGCATGTGTGGGGCTCTTTTTCATCCTATACAGCTGGGAGTAGTAGTTCTGAAAATAACCTGCTATTTGGGTAGGGGAGGTGGAGAAATATTTACCCCTGTCCCCAGTTTTGATTTTAGGTATATATCTATCAGCTTCTTGTTTTTTTAAATGAAGGGCTAAAAGTCTGCCTGCCCTATCTCCCCACTCTTAATACTTCTGACATGTAAATCTAAGCGCGTTTTCGGTCATCCGCAGCATTAGTCCATTATACTCCTCTCTTGCTTTTTTCATTTCCGGGAGGAGACAGGGGTCTCTAGATTTTTTATGTTTGGATTCAAGATGGGTTAATTTATCCTCAACTGATTTAATGAATGCTAGGTGCTGTTCTTAAACAATGCATAGGAGATGGCATGTCCTCAAATTACAGCCTTAAGTCCATCCCACATGTATTTGAGGGAGGAGTCTCCTTCTCGAGTCTCTGCAATATACTGTTTAATAATATCCTTCATGGAATTCACAAACATTTCTTAGTGAAGAAGGCCTGCATTTAACTGCTAAGACCCTTTTACTCACATGGCATGATCTGACACTGCAGTCGGATGTGTCCGAATGTCCTGGAAAGTGTAAGCCCATTTTTTCTGTGTATAGACTCGATTAAGGATCGAGTTCTTGATGCAGTTCCAGTCCCCCATAAAAATAATTTGTCCCTCTGGAAGAGTGGACAAAAGCTGATAAAGCCAACAAAAAAATTTGCCAGCAGGGGAGGGAGTGGGTGCATAAACTGCAACCACATGGAGGAGATGACCCCTGAATATTCCTGAAATTAGAGCTAATCTACTTAAGTACTTTATGTGGTAGTGGGTAATCTGGAAAGGAAGGCCTCTACAAATTAAGATTGCCACCCCAGCCTTTTTAGCATCAGGATGGGAATCAGAATATACATTCACCATCCACATCTGGCATAGCTTTGAATGTTCTAGTTCAGACAGTTTGGTATCCTGTAAGCAAGCTACATCACATTGTACCCTATTCGGTTCTTGCAAAATTCTAGATCTCTTAACTGCATTATTAATGCCTTTGACATTTAAAGGACATACTGTAAGATTATCCATAAAGTGTAGTTAAAAGAAATTCTGGACATGCCCTATCCCCAGCTGCCCACCCCCCATCCCCTCCAGGAAACAACCATCCTGGGATTGATAGTAACAGTGAAAAGTAGAAGAGGAAAAAAAGACATACATTTACACTTGCCAGTAACATCAAGCAACAAACAGTATACGACAGTAACAATTAACAAATAACAAGAATGCTGCACTTCTGTAGCCATATTGGAGTCTGCTACCAACCGGATACCAGCGATGCAGTGGTAGCCCCTGAGGGAACTCCCTGTCACCGGGGTGTTAAGGGTTGTGAAGGATCAGTTATCTACCGATCGCCACCAAGCCACCTCCCTCAAGGTTAACTTCCAGGGGTCTAAAATCAGGTCCCCCAGCGGTATAAAATTTGAGTCTGGGCTGGGCTGACACCAACCAATAAACACGGCGTCAAAAATAAGGAGCATGGATGTGGTGGGGTAGAAAGAACTTCCGCTTTACCAATGACACAGAAACCTTACCACACCTGCTGGACACTACCCCAAAACTTAAGCCCGAGTCCCATGAACAACAATATATAGTATCCAGTAAAAACAGTGCTGAGCAGTAAAAACATTGGACCTAAAAAGATGGCCCTCATTAATCACCTGATGGGGTATTCAGCAACATACAACTGTTTCAAATTGCCCCGAGCTTGGCACTTGATAATCAGGAAAAAGGGGAAAAAAAGGGTACCTGCAGGCATCTTGAATAAACTGCTCTTCTCGTTAATATCTTGAAGCTGTGGCCTGCCCCCCCCAAACAGGTCCATATCGCTGGTATAGTAAAATATTTACAGTATTTACAAACATTGAAAATTCCCTATAGTTCAGTCTGTGGAGCAGATGAACTGTTGCTGATATCTTAGGGGAAAAACAGCACTTAATTAGACCACTGAACCAATGTCGAATGTTCTGCACTGTCCACACAAAGTCTGTCCCGTAATTTAAATTGATCTCACTTGAGATGTCTCACTTGAGATGGACTGACAAAGTGTATCCACTGGGGGATAGGCATTCAAATTCAAATTCAACAAGAGTCTGCAGAGATATCCAGGCAGGGCGGAAAAAAAGGTGTGCACTTGTACGACATGGAACAATCAGAAAGGGGGGCGTAGGAGGAAGGGACAGGAAGTTGTATCCCCGAATAGAAGATCATTCATAAACCAGTCTTCCAATAGAAATAAGTCTGCCTCATAGATATTAGATGTTCGTATAGCAAGCAGTACAAAAGATACTCAAGGAGGGGGTGGTGCAGATTGTTATGGGGAAGTAACTTTGGTAGTCTAAGAACTGAATACACCCAATAGGGTAAATCTGAACATTGTCCCCGTTTCATCAGCGCCAGGGAGGAGAGCTGTGCTCAACAGGATTCGCTCCAAGAAGCCATCAGGTCAAGTTGGAGAAACAGCGAACAAAATAAGAACCAACATAAAGGCTAGAGTCTTTCAGGTATTTTTCTTCATTTTAATCCATTTGGACAGATCCGAGTGCAATAGTATCAGACTGTGTGCCATTTGCCTGATAAGGAGCCTGGGAAGAATGCCGTCCACAATAGCTCTTCAATTCCTTTTTCCACGGTCTCCTCTTTCAGATCTGGAAGAACAATCTCTTTAGACTGCATGAATGGAGATGCCACCAGTAAATTATTGAACTTCCTTGGACCCTCCTTATCTTGTACCCGCAGCCGAGCTGGATACCAAAGCTATGCCTTCATCCCCTTCTCCCTCAGCTTGTTTGACAACAAACAAGACTTCCTTCTGCTGAGTTAGGAGGTGGGGTGGGAAGTCTTGGTCCACACAGATTTTTTGCCCATTAAGATGTAAGTCCTTTTTAGCCCAGGCAAGGTGCAAGATTTTATCTTTTGTGGGAGAACGAAGAAACTTAATGATCGATCTGGGAGGGGAGCCCTGCTTGGGCTTCAGTGCTATTGCTCTGTGAGAGCGTTCAATCCCCAGATCAAAATCTGCAGTGAGGTCTAGTTCTGTCTGCAGCCAGGAGGCCATGAACTGCTCCACATCCTCTTGCTTGGAGCCATCCAGGACTCCAAACACCCGAATATTGTTTACATAGATACATAGATACATAGACAGTGTCGGCAGATAAGGGCCTATGGCCCACCCAGTCTGCCCATTTGAGCTTGTAAGTTCAGTTTGTTTTCCTAGAAGTCTGTTGCCCCTTACCCCTGACCTCCAGAATTCCTTTATGTCTATCCCATGCATTCTTAAATCCCGTGATTGTTTCAGCCCCCACCACTTCCTCTGGCAGGGTGTTCCACTTGTCCACCACCGTTCTGTGAAGAAATTCTTTCTCATGTTTCCTCTGAATCGTCCTCCTCCAACTTCATCCCATGCCTTCTAGTCCTGGAACATCTTTTTGCTTAAAATAGTGTTTCCTGCACCCTGTTCCTCCCTGTAAGATACTTGTATGTCTCTATCATATCCCCTCTCTCCCTCCTCTCCTCCAGGGAGTACATGTTCAGTTCCTTCAACCTGTCTTCATAGGACTTGTGATGCAATCCATGCACCATCTTTATTGCCCTCCTCTGAACCTTCTCTACCCTGTCTATGTCCTTACCGTAGGTAAGTCTCCAGAACTGTACACTGTACTCCAGGTGGGGCCTCACTAGTGTCTTGTATAGCGGAATTATGACCTCCCTTTTCCTGCTGGTGATGCCCCTGCCTATACATCCCAGCATCCTATTTGCTTTACCTGCTGCCTTGTCACACTGTTTCCTACCTTGAGGTCATCAGAGATGATAACCCCAAGATCCCTTTCCTGCTTGGTGCATGCTATATCCTCACCCCCCAACTGATTTATTGTGCCAGGGTTTTTGTGCCCCATATGCATTATCTTGCACTTCTTTGCATTGAATTTCAACTGCCAAACCCCTGACCATTCTTCAAGTTTCTGCAGGTCGCTTCTCATTCTGTCTACACCCTCTGGTGTGTCTACTCTGTTACAGAGCTTTGTGTCATCAGCGAACAGTGAAATTCTGCCTTCTAGGTCCTGCGCAATGTCACTGATGAAGATGTTGAATAGGACCGGTCCCAGCACTGATCCCTGTGGTACCCACTGGTCACTCTTCCTCTGTGGAGTGACAGCCATTTACCACCACCCTCTGTGTCCTGCCACCCAGCCAGTTACCTACCCACCACACTACTGTCCTGCCCACACCCATATTCCCCAGTTTGAATAATAGTCTTCTATGTGGCACAGTGTCAAAGGCCTTGCTGAAGTCCAGATAGGCCATGTCCACTCTCCCTCCCCTGATCCACCTCCCTAGTCACCCAGTCAAAAAAACAGAGTTGGTCTGACATGACCTCCCCTGGTGAAACCATGCTGCCTTGGGTCCTGTAGTCCATCGACAAACAGATGTTCCACCAATCTCTCCTTCAGTAGTGCTTCCATGATCTTCCCCACTACCGAGGTGAGGCTGACTGGTCTGTAGTTCCCTGCTTCCTCTTTGTTCCCACTTTTGTATAAGGGACTACATCTGCTGTCCTCAGTCTTTGGGTACCTCCCTGTTTCCAGAGATCGCTAAACAGGATAGCCAGAGGTTCAGCCACCTCCTCTCTTAGTTCTTTAAGGACCTGGGGTGCACCCATCTGGCCCCATTGCTTTATCAACTCTTATTACTTCCAGTTCCTTCAGGACCCTTTCTCGTGTAAAGGGACTTGTGTCCATTTCTGCACCATTCTCACCCTTGTACTCCTTCAGACCCATTACCCTCCTCTTCCTTAGTAAAGACTGAGCAGAAATACCTGTTCAATATGTCAGCTTTACTGTTGTCATCCTCACAGCCCCCATCCTCCCCCTTCAGTCTCACTATCCCTCCCTTTGCCTTTCTTTTTTCACTTATGTACCTGTAAAAGGTTTTGTCCCCTCTACCCACTGATTTTGCAATGTGTTCTTCTGTCTGAGCTTTGGCTTCCCTTACTGACCTCCCTGCCTTCCTTTGCTTCTCCTGGTACTTCTCCCTATCCCCTTCTGCCTGTGTCTTTTTGTATTGCCTGAATGCAATCTTTTTGGCTTTCATTTTCTTTGCTACCTCTTTGGAAAACCATAATGGTCTCCTCTTCCTTTTCCTCTTGCTAACCTGCTTAATGCATACTTCTGTTGTTCTTGTAATCCCCATTTTAAATACTTACTGTTCCTCAACCCCTGATTCCTGTCCCATTCCCTTAATGCCTCTTTCAAGTATCTCCCATTTTCCCAAAGTTTAAAATCCAGGATCGTGTTTTTGTGTGGTTTGGTTCTGCTCTTTCTGTGATTTCAAACCACAATGACTGGTGGTCACTGTTTCCCAGGTGCTCCCCCACTGTTACCCCATCACACTGTCCCTGTTTGTGAGCACAAGGTCCAGTATTGCCTTCTGCTGAGTTGGTTCCATGACCAGTTGCTTGAGGAAGGCACCCTGAAGGAAGTCCAGGATAAATCTGCTCCTAGTTGATGCTGCTGCTGGGATGCTCCAGTCCACATCTGGAATATTGAAGTCTCCAACCAGTACTACCTCACCCTTGTCTGCCATCCTTTGGATGGCTAGCATCAGCTCCCTATCTGTTTCTTCCTCCTGGGCTGGTGGTCTATAGACCACACCTGTGCGGATGGCTGTCCCCATTTTCCTTTCCAGCTTAACCCACAGTATCTCTCCCCCATTTTGTTCCTCCTGGATCTCTGTGGCCCTTATGTCATTTTTCACATACAGTACCACTCCTCCTCCCTTCCTACCTGCTCTGTCTCTTCTGAATATGTTGTAGCCAGGTATGGCCATCTCCCAGTCGTGGTTATCATTCCACCAGATTTCAGTGATGGCCACAATGTACAGGTCTGACTGTACCATGACAGCCTCCAGATCTTCCATCTTGTTGCTAAGGCTCCTGGCATTTGCACACATGGCTTTACATGATTTGACCTCCCTAGACTGTTTCAATGTTCTACTCCAGCCCCTTTCTTGGTTGTCATTTATCCCTGGTTCTCCTTGCTGTCTGCCCTTCTGCTGAATTTTGACCCTTTTCTGCTTATCCACCTCTAGGGCACTAATCTCCATCTTTTGCACACTGCTTTGCAGAGATAGCCACTCCTCTGGTTCACTGGTTCCACTGCTAGCTGTGGGGGGTGAGCAAGTAGGTACCCTCCTTGCTGGCCTGCCACCCCTTTGCTAGTTTAAATGCTTGTCAATGTAGCATTTAAACTTATCATTGAGTGCTTGGATTCCCTCAGGATGGATGCAGGCCGTCAGGCTTGAACAAACCTCCATCCCTCCAGGTGGGTCCCCAGTCACCAATGAATCCAAACCCTTCCTCACAGCACCAGTTCTTCAACCATGAGTTAAAGTTCCTGGTGCATGCACTCCTATGCTCTCCCTTGCCTCTCACAGGTAGTACTTCTGAGAAAGTGACAGAAGTAGCTACTTGCTTGAGACCCCTCCCCAGTTTCTCTGAGAGTTGGCCTCAGCATCCTTTGCATGGAGGGTAAGTTCTTGTTCCTAGGAATCTGCCGTAAGCTGTATGTTCATCTTGAAGAGTTTCCTCGTGGGCTTCTATGGCAACGAGTCTCTGTTCCAGATGTTTTAAATCTTTGCAGATTCCTGTCACTTTGTTGTTGATTCTGTGTAGCAGTTAATATTCTGATTGTCCACTCTGCTGCAGAGGGAACCCGCATCAGAGCTGTACTCTTCCTCCTTGTCCACTAAACCTGTAGTAAGCAAGGATGACTGAGACGGCATTAGGCTTGGGGATCTGGGCTTCAGTTCTGGCAGCTTTAATTTTTGTTGCTGGGAATCTTTTGAAGCCAATTGTTTTGGGCCACCCATAATGCTGCAATGTCTGCTAACAATATCTTTGCCAGCCAGCCAGAAACTGCACTGCTTTAGTGGTAGATTACTCTGGATTAACCGCCGGGCGTAGGCGCTCTGATTCAGTCACCATATCCTACCCTGAAGTCACCGGAAGTCCTTAGATATTACAGCTTTTAAAATATAATTTTAAGCATTATAAAATGTCACAAAAGATTATTTTTGGGAATGGTCGGAAGATACTAGTGGCTGTTCTGTCTAAGAGGCTATTCTGTTTAAGGGGCTTAAGGTTAATTTATTTCGTATGGCCTTTCCCAATGAAGGTGACTGACCTGCACTAATTTCAGGTAGTTATTTTATCTATGGTTAGATTTATTTATTGTTTTATACCCTTTTATGTGTGATGTGTTGTATTGACCTTACCTGTTTCAAAGTAAGGTGCCCAGAGCCCCAGGGACTGACCACCTTGTAAATAACATTTGCCTTGCCATTTGCCTAAGAATAAATGAATTCTTTTCTAGTTATGATATTTGAAAGTGCTGCCAGCCCAATTCTGAAATAGTCTAATCAATAAATATAGAGACATAGTGGAACCCGGGCACCGTGTGCCAGTGGGCTACTGCCCCTGCCTGATGACCACAATACAGGTTTGTGGGCCCGGGTTCTGTTCTGATTGCATTAGATAATAGCATGGTGCCTCCAGCCAGAGTAAAATATAGTGGGCCAGAATGATGTATGTGTGGTCCAACCCCCTGGGATGCCATAGCACCCCACCTCTGCTTCTAGTCACTCCACACATGGATTGCCAACGTAAACAGTAATGCTTTATTGTTCATGCAGTTATTGACTATAGCTAATAATATGGCCACTGGCAGTGTTAACCAGTACCAACAAACAGTTTATTAAAAAGGGAAAGGGGAATGGGAGTTGCAAAGGCAGGACATTTAATAAAAATTGGTAACTGAACTTCAGCACACCAAAACATCAATGGTGCCCACCCCCCACAGTGATAACATGTAGCAAAACCTACCTCCCCAGTACACCATACCACACCATACCCGCCCAAGCAAGGGGCTCACAAGATAGATATAGAAACATAGAAACATAGAATTTGACGGCAGATAAGGACCGCTTGGCCCACCCAGTCTGCCCATTTCCCTACCTACTGGATAAGCTGCAGATCCTAGTTAACCAGCAGCCTACTTCTTCCTTCCCCACCCCAGAATTGCCTTATGACTGTCCCATGCATGCTTGAATTCCACCACTGATTTTGACTCCACAACCTCCTCTGGAAGGCTGTTCCATGCATCCACAACCCTCTGTGAAAAATACTTCTTTAAATTACCTCTAGAGCCGCCCCATCTTCAAACTCGCCCTCTTGTTCTTGCACCTCTTTTTGAAGATGCTACCCTTTTGGACTTTGTTGATTCCTTGAGGTACTTGAACATTCTATCATGTCCCCCTCTCCCTCCTTTCCTCGAGGCTATACATATTAGCTTCTTTCATCTCTCTTCATATGTCTTCCGGTGCAGACCCTGCACCATTTTAGCTGCCCTCCTCTGGACAGCTTCCATCCTGTCTATGTCTTCTGGGAGATTGGGTCTCCAGAACTGCACACAGTACTCCAGATGGGGTCTCACCAGCTGTCTGTACAGAGGGATAATAACTTCCTGTTTTCTACTGGTGATGCCTCTCCTTATGCATCCCAGTATCCCCAAGCCCTCCTTGCCCTCTCACATTGCTTGCCCACCTTTAGGTCATCTGATATGACTACCCCAGGTCCCTTTCCATTTTGTTGTTGTTAGTATCTCACCCCCATTGTGTACTCTTCCCTGAGTTTTGTTTCCCAGGTGCATTACCTTGCACTTTAGCATTGAATCTAAGCTGCCATACATTTGACCATTCCTCTAACCTTGCAAGTCCCTTCTCATCCTTTCCACCCCACCCTGTGCATCAACTCTGTTGCAGATCTTTGTGTCATCTGCAAAGAGACATACTTTTCCTTCCAGTCCTTCTGCAATGTCGCTTATAAAGACATTGAAGAGGACCGGTCCTAATACTGAACCCTGCGGTACCCCACTAGTTACTCTCCTTTCTTCTGAGTGGACTCCATTTACTATTACTCTCTGTGTCCTATTCTCCAGCCAATTCTTTACCCAGGCTGTCATCTTGGGACCCACACCCAGGCTGGCTAACTTGTATATTAATCTTTCGTGTGGGACTGTGTCAAATGCCTTGCTAAAGTCTAGGTAGGCCATGTCCATAGCCCTCCCTGATCTACTACTTTGGTCACCCAGTCAAAGAAATCTATCAGATTCGTCTGGCATGACCTTCCAGCTGTGAATCCATGCTGCCTAGGGTCCTGTGCCCTCTGGCCTCTAGATACTCGACAATTCTTTCCTTCAGAAGTGATTCCATCATTTTCCCTATCACTGAGGTTAAACTAACAGGTCTGTAGTTTCCTGCTTCTGCTTTGCTCCCACTTTTGTGAAGGGAATCACATCTGCCCTCCTCCAGTCCTCGGGTACCACCCCATCCTCCCATGATTTGTTAAAAGGGTAGTCAGTGGTGTCACTAGTTGACCTTAGTTCTTTAGAATTCTGGGATGAATCCCATCAGGCCCCATTGCTTTGTCCACCTTCAGTTTTAAGAGTTCTTTCAGAACCCTTTCTTCTGTAAATGGGCTGGTATCAACTTCTGTATACAGAATGTTTCTACTGTTTGTTTTATGTACCTCCCTCATTTCATTTGTTAATACTGAGCAAAAATATTTGTTTAGTATCTCTGCCTTTTCACAGTCTCCCTCTGCCCACCCTCCCTCCTTTTTAATAAGCCTCACTATCCCTCCCTTGGTCTTCCTTCGCTCCCTGATGTACCTATAAAGGTTTATCCCCTTCTTAACTGAGTTGGCTATCTTTCCTTGGTTTGGGCCTTTGCTGTTCTGACTGCCTTCCCAGCCTCCTTTTGCTTTAACTGATACAGTTCTCTGTCCTGCTCCTTCTGCGATGCCTTGTACTTCCTGAATGCTTTCTTTTTCTCTTGAACCTTCACTGCCACTTCCTTTGAGAACCATAGTGGTTTCTTACATCGTTTTTGTTTTGTTTATTTGCTTCACACAAAGACTTGTTACCTCTGTGATGGCAGTTTTTATTATTCCCCATTGTTCTTCCACCCCTCCTTCCTGCCCATTTGCTAGTGCATTCCTTAGGCACTCACCCATTTTGGCAAAGTCAGCCCTCCTAAAGTCCAGCACTTTTGTCTTTGTATGGCTTGACTCTGTTGCTGTGTTTATTGTGAACCATACTGTTCGATGGTCACTAGTTCCCAGATGGCTACCCACTTCTACATCTGTGATCCTCTCTCCATCTCCATTTGAGAGAATCAAGTCTAATATTGCTCCCTCTCAAGTGGGCTCCAGTACTAGTTGTCTACGGCATGCCCCCTGTAGGGCATATAGAATAACTCCACTCTTCGAAGTGGCAGCTGCAACTGCACTCCAGTTAACATCTGGCATATTCAGATCACCCATCAGCAATATCTCCCCTTTTTCTGCCATTCTAAGTATACTTTCTATCATTTCCTTGTCCATTTCCTCCCCCTGAGAAGAAGGTCTGTATACAACCCCTGTGCGGATTGTTACACAGGGTGCAAAATACTTTGTCACTGGTACCAGTAATAGAACTATAGTTTTAAGTAAAAAACTATAGCAAAAGACTGTAGATACCCAAGAGTTATATTAGTGTCCCAATGCAGGCCTGGTTGTCACATTGCCTGGGATCTTTCATGTTGCAAATGGGAGACTTAGCAAGTTTGCAGTTTAACCCCCCACCCCGACAGGTCATATTACACTAGCACAAACTGATAATTTGAATGGAAAATCCAACACCATGGCTTGAACTTCAAGAAAATCTTGAACCCCAATTGTAATCCAACAGGGAGAGATAGAACTTCTAGCCAGCAATGCCAGCACTCACGTGACGCATGGAGCAGCACACAGGAACGGGATAGCAGTTCAGAAGCTTTGGATTCCTTCTGACCGGCGACAAGCAGCTAGGTCCTTCTGTCTCATCCTTCTCTGGTACCAGCCCTTCTGTCCCAGCTCCTCAGGAAACAGTCCTGAAGGAGGAGCACTATGCAAAGGCTTCCCAGTTCCGAAGGAGCCCAGATCCCAGGAGTGACCCTACGATCTGACTCCCCCAAATGGGTCGAGAGTACCCCAGTACTCAGGCATGCACCCATGGCTTGCTGTTCCCCAATCCACCCCACTTGATAAGGGCTGTCTGACCCCTTACCTGGCTCCAAGGCAGCCTGGGCAGGATGTAGTCTCTGTCTTCACTTGGATCAGCTCTAGATCAGCGCAGGAACTCTAGGATGCAGCAGTAGCCCCTATAATTCACAGTGTGCTCTGTAGGGTGCTCTAGACACAGTTTCTAGCAATAGGTGGTGAACCCAGCTTTCAGGCTCCAGACCTTCATGGATTCTCAGGCTCCCAAAGGCAGCAGGAGCTCACCAGACTGTTCCCACTCTAAAGCGGGTCATAGGCAGCTATTTCAGTCTCTGGCAGAAACAGAAGTTGCAGGCCGTGCAGACCTTGTTTCTCAGTCTCTACTTGCTACCTATCCCACGAGAGTCTCAGCCAGCACTGCCCCAAGCTATAACTGACCCTCGATGTCTGAAGAAGAAATGGCAGCCTCTCATTGGTCCATACAGCTGTCCATCCTTAAAAAACATGGAGGCCCCTTTGATGCCTGATTGGCTGCTCGTTTGGGTGCCAAAGGCATTGTCCTTCCACTTCCCAGGAGCCATAGCTGCAGGTTCTTAGCTCCTTGAATCCTGATTGGTGGTGCAGGAGTTAAAGATAACTCTTCTGGGAGATGTGCACAGGTGGAATTAGGTTTTACTATGGGACATCTTGCAATCAAAGGGCGACGTGGGTAGATATGTTATGCCTGTAGATAAATTTGGGCAGCTAGTTTATATTTATATATAGTATTAAGGGATTTTCTAAAATGCAGCTCTTTGATGAAAGTCATTTGTCCAGCTAATATGCACATCATACTTTGCCTCAGTCCTCTATGCATTCAACCATCAGGCATATTATAGTAATTCTTGCACTGCATGGACCATCAATAATAGTAAAAAACATTTCTGTGGAACGTGCACAGATGAAATTTGGCATACCTGAGGGACTACATCTTGAAACTAAAGGGTCACATTGGCAGAAACCTTAAGTGTCTGTAGATCAACATGGACAGTTAGTATATACTCATGTACTTATGGATTTTTAAACATTTTTTAACAACAGCTGCTTGTTTTGTCAATATGTATTTTACAGTTTTTTTTTGGGTGGCTGGAGTCCCCTGGAGCATCCGCCCATATCCCACAGAATCCCACACCCCCCACAACCTCCACGGCCACCAACCACCCTGGTTTGCCCCCACAAGGCAGGGCTGCTCAGCTGACCCTCCCCCGCAGAAACACATCCAGGTTGCTGGTGGCATCACTACCGCTGGCAGGACTTCCTAGGCATACCCCCCCCCCCAGTTGATCTGCGTGTGTGAGCCAGTCGGTGAAACACTGTCTTGGCAGGGACCGAGAGATGCGGCAGGACAATGGGATTGAGGGGGGCATATGGCGGGATCTCAGTCTTTTTACAAATACTGATCTCCGGGGCGGATGTGCAATGATGTTCAATGTCTGCCCCATCCTACAACCTGATGCCACAGGCCACAGCAGAGCTCCCAGCCTCCACCGGAGGTTCATAGTGCACCGGACACTCTACATCCCTCCCTCAAAGAAGGAGAGCCATCCCCAGGATGCTCAATCCTTCTCCCCCCCCCTCCCAGCAGTCCCTCCAACTCCCAGGTCCGTCCACGAACCCGGGATATCGGCACAGCAAGTGGACGCCTTGCTGATTTTACATTTTACCTTAGTCAGCTGTGCACCCAACCCTCAGGTATAATAAAGGATTTTTTGTACAGTGTTGAAAGTCTGATCTTGCTTAGGTGCTTTATTTTTTAGCGATCGTGAATAAAAGTAAAAACTTTCCTGTGAGATGTGCACAGCTGAAATTTGGCATAACAAAGTAGTTTCACATTACTCTTCTGCTGTTTTTTTTTTTTTTATTAATACAGTGGTGAGCACTTTTGGTGATTTATAATTTTAATTCGGTATTTGTCTATAACTTCTGTTGGTTAACCAGGATGCTGATTTAAATGTACTGTGTCTTTAATTACCATAATGGTATAAATTAAGGGTATCAGCAACCTGGTCCCTCCTGCTGATGAAGCGTTCCGTTTTAGACACGAAGCGCGGAGGTGTTTGTGCCATTTGTGGTTGTCTAATAAACTACACTAAATGGCATTATTTGAGTAAGTTTGCTTTTTTACCTAAACTGAAAAGAGTGCAGCCTTTTGTGATTTGCTTCATGGTCAAAGGTAACAAATATGGCTTCAGACCCAACAGTTATGTACAGTCCCAACTTTAAGTCCACATTACAGGCTAACAGCTTTATTTTAACTTTGATTGCCCCAAGTGTCCAGTATCTGTCCCTCTGCCCTTGTGTCCGGTGGCACAGTGGGGCTGACAGTGGGCTTCCCCTGCCTGTGTCCAGTGCCATAGTACTATCCCCCTAGGTGGCAAGAATAGCTCTCCATTTACATAGCAGCCACGGCTGCTCTTAAAGGTTCAGGGCACTTCATTTAACAAATGGTGCTTAGGAGCGCTTCCAAAACTTAATTCCTTCTACCCCCAGCATGCCTCTAAAACCCCTCTTATGCCTTTTCCATCTACAGCAGTGGAAGCACATGCAGGGAACCAGTGGCAGAGCCACTACAACGGCTTTAACATTTTGAGTGCCGTAGCGCTGTTACCACACATGCGCAGCCTACTGGCTCGCACATTCCTGATGCAATCTGCTCAGAATCATGCTTCTCTCTCTCGCCCATTGGCGGTTTCATTTTTAGAAGTGCTCCTCTGCTCTCCTCACACAGAAGAACCACCTGGGGGCTCGCAGGAGCAAAAGGCAGGCACACAGGACCTTAGTCTGCAGGAACTGGTGGTTAGGGCAGAGCAGCGCCTGGGAGGCAAACTGAGGTTAGCCCCACCTGTGGAAGGGGGTTACAATAAAAAAATATAGGCAATGTAGACAGAAAAAGACCATTGGTCTATCCAGTCTGCCCAGTTTTACCCTACCTTACCCTACTCTCCTCTCCTTTTTAAAAAATCATGAGAGGATGGTGTGGTACCTGAGGACTGGCGAAGGGCGGATGTGATTCCCCTTCACAAAGTGGGAGCAAAGCAGAGGCAGGAAACTACAGACCTGTTAGCGTGACCCGAGTATTAGGGAAAATGATGGAATCACTTCTGAAAGAAAGAATTGTTGAGTATCTAAAGGCTAGCGGGGCACAGGACCCAAGGCAGCATGGATTCACATTGGGAAGGTCATGTCAGATGAATCTAATAGATTTCTTTGACTGGGTGACCAAAGAAGAAGACCAGGGAGGGGCTGTGGACATGGCCTACCTAGACTTTAGCAAGGCATTTGGCACAGTCCCACACAAAAGATTAATAAACAAATTTGCCAGCCTGGGTAAAAAATTGGCTGGACAACAGGACACAGAGGGCAATGGTAAACAGAGTCCACTCTGAAGAAAGGGAGGGTTACTAGCAGGGTACTGCAGGATTCAGTACTGGGTCTGGTTCTTTTTAATGTCCTTGTAAGTGACATTGCAGAAGGACTGGAAGGAAAAGTATGCCTCTTTGCAGATGATATAAAGATATGCAACAGGGTTTATATGCACTGGGGGGAGGTATTAATGAAACAAAAATGGAAAGAGACCTGGGGGTAATCATATCAGATGACCTAAAGGTAAGCAAGCAATGTGAGAAGGCAGTAAGGATGACTGGGGGGATACTGGGATATATAGGGAGAGGCATCACCAGTAGAAAACAGGAAGTTGTTATCCCGCTGTACAGACAGTTGGTGAGACCCCATCTGGAGTACTGTGTGCAGTTCTGGAGACCCCATCTCCGCAAGGACATAGACAGGATGGAGGCAGTCCAGAGGAGGGCAACTAAAATGGTGCAGGGTCTGCGGGTTTTTGTGCCCTATGTGCATCATTTTGCATTTCTTTGCAACAAACCTTAATTGTCAACTTTCTGACCATCCCTCCAAATTTATCAGGTCCTCCCTCAGTTTCCACCCCCACTGGTGTGTCCACTCTATTGTAAATCTTTGTATGATCTGCAAGTAGGCACACCTTCCCATTTAATCCATCCACAATATCATTGATACAGATGTTGAAGAGGACGGCCCCAATACTGATCCCTGCGGCACCCACTTGTCACTTTTTCCTCCCTGGAGCACTCCCCATTTACCACCATCCTCTGGCATTTGTCTCTCAGCCAGTTCTCCACCCATTTGGTTATTTTTGGCCCCTTTCCTAGACTGCCTAACTTGCTTACCAGCCTCCTGTGAGGGACAGTGTCAAAGGCCTTGCTGAAGTCCAGATAGGGCATGTCCACCACCCCTCGCTGATCGACCACCCTCATTACCGAGTCGAAAAATTCAATCAGGTTCATCTGGCATGATCTCCCTTCTGTGAACCCATGCTGTCTGTTGTCTTGGAGACCACTGGTTGCAATGTAAACATTAAGAAGTGTTTTAACAGCAAATAGCCTTAAGGAGCTAGCGTATTATACCTGAAGTGTTATTTTCCTTTTTATTTTGCTAATTAGAAGATTTTCTGCCTGACAGTACTAGGTGTGATGTGTGGAAAAAAGCACTGGGTCATAATGTCTTCGACCAAAACAACGCAGCAATAAATGCCGCAAGCAAAACAGCGAGCTCCCACATACGGTCAGACATGCCACTGACACTACAATAACTGTGCATAGCCATTGAAAACAATAGGAACTCTTTGTTTTTGTGGGTGGCTGTGCTCCCCGCACTCCCCATCATGGAGGGCTTCACCTCCCACACCCCGGGACTTTAAACAATCATCTCCAAAGGGGGGTGAATTTCAAGGAAGGGGAAAAACTCGGGGGGGGGGGGGAATTCGGTTTTACAAAAATAACAATCGTAGCAAAACCCAGAGACCTGGGTGGAACTGAACCATGGGCCCAGGACTCCATTCCTGCCGTGTGCTGGTGCCTTAGGCATTCCACCATGGGAGCGGCTAGGCCAGGCACCACACCACATGGCAACCTGATCCATTCACACTACAAGTGCACAGCGACAGGGGTAGCGGTAATTCCCTACCGCTGTTATACCCCAGTCACTCTTAATGTTTCTGCACTTTACAAAGCACAGTTGTTGCAGTGTTGTTTTTGCAGCGCGGTATTGACCCAGTACCATGGAACAACGCTTTCCCTGGAAGCTGACATAGTATATTTTCTTTCTCCCAATACAGCATCAGCATTGTGACCTCACGGACCGTGACATGACTAGTAACTTAAAAGCCAGTCACCTGCTATTTGATTGGTAACTTGTGACACGTGTTACCAATCAGGCAGCAGGGCTTGAGAAGTAACAAAAAGTAAAGTCACATGCTGATGGTGTAGTAGAAGGAATAGAACTAGACAGGTCTGCTTCCAGGTAAAGTAACTATTAAGTAGAAAGCCATCTAATGAGCATGTAGAAAAACACTTGAAATAAAACGCAATAAGGGACTACTTTTAACAATTACTAATATGTTCTTCCTACTATTTTTTAGCGCTACTACCTCTTTAATGATTCCTAGTCAGCAGGTCACAGCACCACAAGGGGAGTAGCAAATGGTCTGACCAATTAATTCATACTGCGCTGTCAAGGCCTGATTCTACAATAGGTTACGCATGGTGCAAAGTGACTTGCACCAACGGGAATGACGCAAGAATCACTTTGCACCATGAGCTGTGACAAACAGGATTCTAGAAAGCAGCCTGCAAAATGATGGAGGCTGCTTGCACCAAAGTGGACTTATGCCACCATTTGCACCATAAACCCCCTGCGACATTGGCAAGGGGGTTTATGGCAGCAATTGCGCTCTATTCTGTGTGGGTGGCTGCCACATCCCCTAATTTGGGATTCTGCAACAACCCTAGGAGGACATCCATCAAAGTACATTTACACCAGCTAATAGCTGGTGTAAGTGTACTTTGCATCCTGAGGGGTTTCAATGTCGTCAGCCCATCCCCGGTACATGCCCCAGCCCGATCCCCAATGTGATAAATAGTAAAAGCCCCGCAGAGGTAGCGGAACCCCGCCCATGCCCCGATCCCTCAATATTACAACAAACAAAGCCTCACAGGGCTAGCAGAACCCCTATGCCCCAATATTCCAACAAACAAAGCCCTGCAGGGCTTGTGGAACCCCCCAGCCTTGATCCCCAAACCCCAATGTCTGCTCTGTACTAAAAAAGATAAAAAAAATCAACCTTCCCACATCCCCATTAGCCCTGGTAGTCTAGTGGTCCCCCCCAGTCTCCCACCTGGCAGTGCCAGACCACTTCGCTCCCCCTACCCATACCCAGCTGGTGACTGGCACAGCCCACCTCTCACCACCATGGCCAGCCACTGACTGAGCTCTGTATGAGCGCATACTGTAAATATTATACACTTGGGCTGGCCTGGTTGCATGGCGGGCTGAGGCAGTGATGCCTTACTTCCTGCCATGCCAGCGACCTATGTTTGCGGTGCAAGCAGGTAGTCAGGGGCCGGCTGGGGTGGGAGAGAATTGAGTGTATAGAGGACTGCTCTCTTCTCCTGGGGAGGGTGGGGAACAGCGGACGGCATTTGCATGACACCTAGCGGAGGCTGAGTGTTGGCATGCCAGGCCAATTGAGTGGGGCACGGAGGCAGAGCAGCCGGCAGGTTCGCTGCGTGTGGACACACGCATGGCACTCCTATTATCGGCATTGTATGCTCCACCACTGAGAAAAAAGGAAATGGCAACCATGGTCATGCGACTTAAAGGTTTTTCGCCTAATGTCCCAACTCTGAGGGTGCCACTCATACTAGATCTGGTCCTGGTGGGGAGTTGGGGGCTCCCCACCACCCTGTCATGGGGGATAAGCTGTGGGGGTAGTAGGGTGGTGTCCCAATCAGGAGACGGGTGAGGACGGCTGGCAGCAGGAGGAAGTAGGGGATGCCTTGAAAGTAGGTGCCGACCAGGAGCCACAGAGGGAGAAAAAGTAACAAAAAATAAATATTATGCACTCAGTGAATGATAACTGCTGTCATTCACTGAGTGTGTACTATTTACAGTACGCGTTCATACAGAGCTCAGTCGGCAGTGGGCCGCAGTGGTGGAAGGTGGGCTGCACCAATCACCGGCTGGGTATGGGTGGGGGGACAGGGTGGTCTGGCACTGCTGGGTGAGGGGTGGAGGGCCACTAGACTACCAGGGCTAATGGGGATGTGGGAATGTATTTTTTATCTTTTGAAGTATGTACTGGACATTGGGGTTCAGGGATCGCAGCTGGGGAGGTTTCCGCTAGACCTGTGGAGCTTTGTTTGTTGGAATATTGGGGGGATCAGGGCATGGGAGGGGTTTCACTTGCCCTGTGGGGCTTTGTTTGTTGGAATATTGGGGGGATCAGGGCATGGGAGGGGTTTCACTTGCCCTGTGGGGCTTTGTTTGTTGAAATATTGGGGGATCGTAGCATGGGGGTTCTGCTACCCCTGCGGGGCTTTGTTTGTTGGAATATTGGGGGATTGGGGCATGGGGGTTCCAACAGCCCTGTGGGGCTTTGTTTGTTGAAATAGTGGTGGATTGGGGCATGGGGGGTTCGATAGCCTTGTGGGGCTTTTTTGGCAGAATATTAGGGGATTGGGGCATGGGGTGCACTTACACCCTTACACTGTGAGTGCCACGGGCTAGCGACAACCAGTTCAGTTATGCCCTCCATTTCGTGTACCGATACAGGTTGGAGCATAGATACTATTGGTAGATAAGGACTGCTAAGCCCATCTATTCTGCCCGTAAGCTCTATACTTGTATGCAGTCACTGACCCCAAGTGATAAATGGCTTTTCATCACTCCCACCCCCACCCAATGTTCCCTTGTGCCTGTCCCAGGAATGTTTAAATCCCTCTACTGTGCTTGCCCCACCACCTCTTGTGGCAGACTGTTCCAAGCATCCACCACCCTCTATGTTTAAAAAAACTTTCTCATGTTACCTCTTAATCCACCCCCCTCCACTTACATATCATGTCCCCTCGTTCTGGTATCTTTTCTACATTGGAAAAGATCTCCCACCTGCACCTTGTTTATGCCCTTGAGTACTTGAAAGTTTCTGTCATGTCCCCCCAAAGAGTACATATTGAGGTCTCTTAGTCTTTCCTCATATGTTTTGTGATGCAAGCCATGCACCATCTTTGTCACCCTTCTCTGGACAGCCTCCACCTTGTCTATGTCCTCAGGCATGTGTGGTCTCCAGTACTGTATGCAGTACTCCAGGTGAGGCCTTACCAGTGTTTGATACAATGGCATCAACACCTCCCATCTCCTGCTGGTAATGCCTCTGCCTGTGCACCCCAGCATGCCACTGGCCCTCCCTGCAGCCTTTGCACACTGCTTTGATACCTTAAAGTCATTAGATATGATAACTTCTAGCTCCCTTTCCACTTTGGTGACAGTCTGCACCCTTCCCCCCATTCTGTAGCTCTCCCCAAGGTTCCCCCTACCCAGGTGCATCATCTTGCACTTTTTCGCAGTGAACCTCAGTTGTCACATCTCTGACAATCTTTCAAGCTTTTTCAGGTCCCTCTTCATTTTCTGCATCCCTTCTGGAGTATCCACTTTGCTGCAGATCTTGGTGTCATCTGCAAAGAGGCAGACCTTTCCTTCCAGCCCCTCTGCAATGTCACTAATGAAGACATTGAACAGGATTGGTCCCAGTACTGATCCCTGTGCTACTCCATGGGTTACCTCTCTCCCCGCGGATTGGATCCCATTTACCACCACCCTCTGTCTTCTGTCCATCAGCCAGTTTCTAACCCAATGTATCACCTTATGCCCCATGCTCAGACTACTCATCTTGTTAACCAGCCTTCTATGTGGGACATTATCGAAGGCTTTGCTGATATCTAGGTAGACGATGTCTACCACCTCTCGCTGATGCACTTCCCTAGTCACCCAATCAAAAAGATCTATCAGATTTGTTTCACAAGACCTTCCTGCTGTGAATCTATGCTGCCTCAGATCCTGGGCACCACTGGATTCCAGGTGTGCCACTATCCTTTCTTTCAGCAGTGTCTCCATGATTTCCCCACCACTGAGGTGAGGCTGACTGGCCTGTAGTTCCCCGCTTCCTCCCTACCTCCACTTTTGTGCAGTGCGACCACATGCTCCCTTCTCCAGTCCTCTGGAACCATGTCTGTGTTGAGTAACTCTGTGAACAGGGTGGCCAGAGGTGCTTCTAGTTCCCTTCTCAGCTCCCTTAATATCCTCGGGTGTATGTGATCTGGCCCATGGCTTTATCCACCTTCAGCATTGTGAGTTCCTCCAGAACTGTCTCCACTGTGAACAGAAGTATTTGTTCAGTATTTCTGCATTGTCTAGATCCCCCTCCTTACACTCTCCCTCCTCCCCTTTGAGCCTCACAATCCCCCTTCCCTGGTGTTTCTTCTATCACTGATGTACCTATAGAATGTCTTGTCCCTTTTTTTCACAGTCCGTGCTAAACCCTTCTCTGTCTGTGCCTTGGCTGTCCTAACAGCTTTCCCTGCTTCCCTTAGACATTTAAGATACACCCCCCTGTCCTGCTTCCTTTGGGTTCCCTTATACTTTTTGAAACTTGCTTTTTTAGCCCTTACTTTGTCTCCTACCTCTTTTGAGAACCATAGTGGTTTTCTTCTTCTTTGGCGCAAGTCCCGGAACTTAGCCACAAGGACCCTGCCCGATATAGAATCAGGCGCAGGGTCCCCTGGTGCAATGACTTTTGGCGCAAGTCGTCTTTGGCATGACTTGCACCAGCCCTTCTAGAAGCAGGCCCTCTGTATATATGTCTGATGATGATGATGATGATGATGATGATGATGATGATGATAATGATAAAAATATACAAATGTTTTAACAGCAAGTAATCTGCTGGACAACTAGCCACCAAAGCCAATAGGGCACAGCACCACACCACTGGCTGGCAACTGAAGAGGTAACTAGCTTGCAGGTGGAAGTCCTTCCAGAAGTTGGGGCCTATTCACGAATGTGGGACAGGGTACCCCCGTGCAGCTCTGCACCCATGGGAGATCCACATGTTGACCGCATTCACAAACACCGGTCCCGGCCCGGCTCCCTTACATGGCCCCTCCCAGTGCACAGGTTTCATGGGGGTCCAGTGTGGGGCTGTGACATTTGACGCAAGGCCAGTCGGGCTGCCTGACCAGATCCCACTGTGGATCCCTTGTGCCCACAGTGCGCCATGATGGGCCCAGCATGCAGAGCACCAGGCACGATGTTGGGGATGATAATGTCAGCCAACTGCCCCAGCTCACCTACTGTGCCTCAATGGCAGTGGCGTTTCTGGGGAGGGCAGTACCCCCCACCGTGTCCACTTCTCTGGTGACTCCATCCCCAGGGGGCACATAATCAGCCCACCCCAGCTTGGCAAACGTCCCGCGTCATCTCATCCTTTGTTTAAAAAAAACCAAAAACCCTGAAATAGAAAAAGGTCCCTTGCTGACTCTGCCCCACCCTCACCCACCCCTGCACCTACCTCTCCACAGCCCCTCACTCCATACTTACCTCCGGACTCGCGGCGATGATCTTCGGTGGACCGGGAACATGTCTGCACTCTTCAAAGCCGACCGCAAACTGAGGAAATGCCAGTAAGCTGTATAATGGGATAGATAGGCTTTTTTAAACTTTGCTGCATATCTCAGGCATTTTTGGGAATATTTGCACCAAATTTTCAACATGGGGTTTTGGGACCCTTCTCATGAATCTCTCACTATCATGGCATTATTGGGCCGAAGGGTGATTTACGCAGTCACTGTGCGAAATCACCTTTTAGGACCAAGTCCTAAAATGACACTGTGACTGTTCATAAGGTGGGCTCTTAAAAAGCATATTTGAGAAATTTAGTGAAAATTCTAAAATTACTGTTTTCTGTGCGTGCGTTGCGCGGTTCTCACATGCGCTCGTAAATTCCGCAATTTTCAATATTTTCACTCCAGATTTTCAACATTGCCATTTTACCACACCTCCTTATGAGCAGTACAGCTGTCATTTTTCACATCTTGCCCAAAATGTGTTTCCGCCCATGTAGCGCACAATGGCGCAGTCAGTGTGTGTAATCAATGTATGGGACACAGTAAGAAAATCACAGTGACACTGTTCATGAGCAGAAGTCTTAAATAGGCTATGTTGAAAATTTGGTGAAACAATTCCTGAAAATGACTGTTTTATGAGCGTGTGTTGCGCAGTTCCTACGCACGCTCTTAAGTTTGCGAATTTTCAATATTTTCACTCCAGATTTTCAACATTGCCATTTTATTACACTTCCTTATGAACAGTACAGCTGCCATTTTTCACATGTCACCCAAAATGTGTCTCCGCACACGTAGCGCACAATGGTGCAGTCGGTGTGCGAAAGCAATGTTTGGGACAGATTAAGAAAATAATAGTTACACTGTTCATGAGCAGAGGTCTTAAATGGCTATGTTGAAAATTTGGGACAAAAGTCCATAAATGACTGTGTTATGACTGAGCATTATGGAGTTTCCACGCACCTCATAAGTTCATGACTTTGTAATATTTTCAGTCCAGATTTTCACCACTGGCATTTTTACACACTTCCTTATGAACAGTAGAGCTGTCACTTTCACAACATGGCTGAAATGTGTTTTCACACTTTCAGTGCAGAGATGCGGGTCGCTGTGGGAAATCATTGTTCGGGACAGATAAAGAAAATTACAGTGACACTGTTCATGATCGAGGTCCCAAAATGCCTGTGTTGACAATCTGCTGTAAAAATCCCAACCAATACATTACGGGTGTGCGTTGCACAGTTTCTATGCACGCCGTGGCTTCACCAGTTTTTTCATATTTTTACTGCAGATTTGCAACATTGCCATTTTTACACCTCCCGTGAACTGTACAGCTGTCATTTTCACATCCTGTTCGAATGTGTTTTTGCACCTGTGGTGCTAAATGTCGTAGTCGCTGTGCATAAGCAGCTTTCGGCTAACAAACTGATATTGCCACTGTTCATGAGGTGGGGGTCACAAAAAAAACATGTTGAAAATTTGGAGTGAAAATACCAACGAATGCCTGAGGTGATAGGGTTTCCAACCATAACGCCCCACCCTATACAGAATGACAGGCATCAGGGGTGTGACTTTGGATTCTTGCCTGTAATGCTTATACCATTCCACACCCTGCAGCCAGTGAGAGGCCTCGAGGTATGCCTTGGACACTTCGGCCCCAAAGTTCACCCATTCTCCTATACGCACCCATCTCACCGTATTTCTGATGGAATGGGAAGTGATAAGGACCAAAGACCCCAAGGCACACTGTGACACTTGTCGGTGTCTGCAGGGTAGGGTGTGGTGAAATGGCGTGGCCGTTATGCCTGACGACCCAAAGGCACACCCCAATGCCTGTCACTCTCTGCAGGTTGGTGGTGGTGGGGTTGGCTTCAGTTCAATACTTCACTGCCATTCTTATTATGCAGCTCTGTAACTTCTACACTACCAATGCCAATGCCAGTAAGCAAACATTCGGCATTGACAAATGCTTGTTGTTGTTACTCTACACTGCACTGTCTCCAACCTATCCTTAACTTTTCTGAGGTGAGGACTCCAGAACTGGACACAGTACTCTAGGTGAGACCTCACCAGAGATTTGTAGAGGAACAGTATTATCTCTTATTTTTCTGCTATCAATACCCCCTCCTGATACATCCCAGAATCCTGTTAGCCTTGCTATAGGCCTTGTTGCACTGACTCAGTTGCTTAAATGAGTTGCTAATCATAATTCCCAGATCCTGTTCCTCAACTGTAGTGCTAAATCTCTCTCCTTCCATCCAGTGCTCTGTCTTGAGGTTCTTTTTCCCTAGGTGCATTACCTTCCACTTTTTAGCACTGAATTTTAACTGCCAGGCCTTTGACCACCCCGCTAGCTTTTGTAGGTGTCTCTACATTTCTCTTATTGCCTCATCACTGTTCACCCTCCCACATAGTTTTGCATCATCTGTGAAGAGACATAACCTGCCCTGGATTCTTTCTCCAATGTCACTACTCACTAATGAACATGATGAAGAGGGTCAGACCCAGGAACGATCCCTGTGGAACCCCATTCATAACCTACCTCTCTCTCTTCTGATTTGACCCCATTGACCTCCACCCTCTGCTGTCTCCCATCTAGCCAGTTACTCACCCAGTTCACTATGAGTTTAGCTGCACCCAGGTCTTCCATGTTCTTGAGCCTTTGTGAGGTACCGAGTCAAAAGCCTTGCTGAAGTCAAAGTTGAGCAGATCCACAGCATGACCCTTGTCTAATTCCTTTTTCGCCCAGTCAAAGAAAACTATCAGGTTAGTCTGACAAGACCTTCCTGCCACAAAACCGTGCTGCTTACTATCCTGGAGCCTGTTGCTCTCCATGTAGTCTATGAGGTCTTCTTTGATCAGTGACTCCATCAGCTTCCCTATGATAGAGGTTAGACTGACAGGCCTGTAGTTCCCTGGTTGCCCCTTATCCTCCCCCCCATGAAGTGGTACAGTATCTGCCACCTTCCAATCCCTTGGAACTTCCCCAGACCTAAGTGAGTTGTTGAACAGAAATACCAGTGGTTCAGCCAGCTCCATTGCTAATCCCGAGTATGCTCAGATGCAACCCATCTGGTCCCAGGGTCTTACCTATCTTAAGGGCAGTCAGCCCTTTCAGAACCCTTTCGCTAGTGAACAATAGCTGTCTTATTTCCAGGATTCGCTTAATGGCTACTTTGATGCCACTCTCTGGCATGGACCTGCTGTCCTCCTTAGTGAAAACTGAACAAAATTAGTCATGTAGGATGGAGGTCTTTTGCCCATCCTCTTGTATCACCCTACCCCCTTCAACTAGCCTTAAAATCCAACCTTTTTTCCTTTTTCACTGATATATCTGAAAAACTGTTTTTCTCCATTCCTGACCCCCTCTGTGATACACAGCTCTGTGTCTGCTTTGGCTTCCCTAATGACCCTCTTTGCCACCCTGTTTTTCTGTAGATAATCCTCCCATTCTAGTGCCCCCTGCTTTTCCTTGTATTTATAGAAGGCCTTCTTTTTGGCCCTTACTGCTTCCCTGACCCTTGCTGAGAACCATAGTGGTCTCTTAGACCTGTTTTTTCTTTGTTACCATTCTTATGCATACTTGAGATGCCTTGAGGATTGCTCCCTTAATTACCCCCATCTCTCCTCCACCCCAGCTATGTCCTGCACCCCTACGAACTGATTCCTGACCATTTCCCTCATCCTATCGACGTCAGCCCTTCTAAAGTCAAGTACTTCAGTTCTCGGTTGTGGCTTGCTGGCCCCGAGGGCCAATTCAAACCAAACAGAGTTATGGTCGTTGTTCCTCAGTGGCTCCCCTATTTCCACAGCTCCCACCATCTCTGAGTTGGTGAGTACCACATCAAGTACTGCATTCTGCCTGGTGGGTTCCTTAACTAGCTGCACCAGTAGACAGTCTTGAAAGGCATCCAGCAAGGCCTGACTCCTGCCGCTCTTGGCTACTGGGACCTCCCAATCAGTGTCTGGCAGGTTCAGTTTTCCTACCACCACTATGTCCCCCTTTGTTACCCCTCTTTCAAGTTCCTCTATGAGTTCTCTGTCCCTTTCCTCCCTTGAGGCATATATATATATATATATATATATATATATATATAGATATATCCCAAGCGCACTTTTCCTGCCCCAGGCTGCTGTGAATTGCACCCATACTGACTCAATCTCACTGTTGCTACCCCTAATGCAACCATCTTCTACCACCTCAATGCCTTCCTTGACAAAAAGGGCAACTGCTCCCCCTCTACCTGTTCCTTTATCCCTCCTGAACACTGAATACCCAGGGACTGTCATCTCCCAGTCATTATTATTTGTGGCCCACGTTTCTGTGATGGCCACAAAGTCCACCTCAGTGTCTACTATCAGTGCTTGGAACTCACTGAGTTTGTTACCTAGGCTCCTGGCATAAAGACATATCCCCTTCCATCTGACCACTGCGCTTACTTTGTTACTGTGCTTCTGTTTTTTCCCACCCTTGTTGGGGCTTTTGCCCTTGGTTTTATCCATCACTACTGTCCGTTCCCCATGTCATGTAAACACTACTGCTATCTTTGTACCCTGTTTGCTGCATGAGTCCCCTGGATGTGGGGGACTACTATCTAGGACCTCCTTCTGCTCACTATCCACTATGATTACCCTAGATCCAGAATTCCCGCAGTCTGTTTAAATGTCTGATATAGACATGAAACATCTGTCAGAACACACTGGCTCCATCTCTTGTCAGATGAAGACCATCCTCCTTGAAGAGTCTTCTGTCCCAGAAGTTCCCTCAGCCCCCTACAAAGTGGTACCCCATGTCTCAACTCCATTTGTTCTAGTGCCTCCCATATTAACACTCACAATGAGTTCTTATTTTCAGTCTGGCTGTCTGAAAAATTAGTCTTGAAAGGAACTGTTAAATATTCCATTTGATGTATGGTTCCCCCTAAATTAGCCTTGACAGGGAATTTTTTATTGGATCTGTATTTTCCTTAATTAAATATAGGGCTGTTATATTGGATCTGGTGTTCTGAAAATCAGCCATAGAAGGGTTGTCATGAATTGTCAGAAACTTCATTGCCATACTTCTCGGCACAAGCTGCAGACAGTAAATCTAGTCATGAGGAAAACCCTCGTAGAGAGCATTACAGAAGTCCAGGTGCGAAGAGATGAAAGCCTCAACTAAGGTCATCAGATCTGCAGGGTCCTGAAAAGTGTAGTGCTGTCAATATTTAATTTATTCAGCTGGCCCACTGGCACTGTGGGTTGAGGCACTGGATGCCACACCTCGCGCCATGCCAGTGACCTGGGTTTGGGAACAGACTCGGGACATAGGGGGTCGGAAGGGGAGGGAGAGGATTGAGCATCCGGAGGACTTCTCTCCTCTCCCAGGGTGGGTTACAGGGGGATCCCCACTCTGTTGCAACCTCTGATGGAGATTGGAGCAGCACAAGAACAGGGCCATTGAGCATGGGGGAATGTGACAGTAGACACCTGCGGCGGAGCCACGCAGGGTCATTGCACAGCACGTCTTCAGGGGAAAACACCAAGGAAAAAACCCCGGAGGAACTAGGGAGGTGACAATGACCCCAAAGGCTGATTCCCACATCCCAACACTGGACCACCTTTCCACCAGCTTTCCCAAGCTCCTCGACCCAGCCACAGACCTACCGTCTAGATCACAGAAAGGTTACCAGGTAGAAGTGGTAGTCCCACCTCGGGGGGCTTAGATCCTTGGGGAAGGAGTTGCTTAGCCCTTGTACTCCCGGTGGAAGGGGTCTCAGGCAGGGAGTAGAGGCAGAGGCTGTGAGGGTACACCTGAGAGATGCCCTGGCCCTCTGGTGCAGAAATAGAATCTACAAAAAAAATCAAAAAATGTATTGATAGGAACAGGTACTACGTCTCTTTTGGTAATTATACATCAGTAGGAAGCCATCATCCATATTCATTCAGAGCATGATTTCAACATACAGTACTTCTTATTCCAGGTACAGATGTTTTCTCATGCAGCAACTGACACCATGGTAACAGGGATTTCCTACCATTATCATCCCGCCTCTTGCTCTCCCCTGTCATTCACATTGTTGCACTCCCAGTCCTACATAGCTTCTCACAGTCCCAATCTCACACAGTGAAAATGTGTCAGTTTTAATTCAATTTTGACAGCACACGTTTAAAAAATATTCACTTTGGAAACAGTGTTCATTCTCCATTCTTCCCCACTCACTGCAGTGACCAGCATACACTGAATTTTCAGTGGATGAGTAACATACATCAAAATTTGGACTGTACCAAGTCTGCACATACCTACACATTCCATCAGTGGAAGCATGTACATAGAAAACAGATCAAGTGGCATGGCTGAGCTGGTCGGTGCCACAACCATTAATGGTTTCAGGCATGGCTGGGACTGAGCGAAGGGCTTTGTCATTACTCAGTGGGGCAGTAGTATGGCAGGGAACATGGGGGCAGGCAGTCCAGACAAACCCCTGTATAGTCAACAGGTCCTGGGGTAAGGTAGGTTATTACGGGCATACTGGATGGACTGATGGTAGTTTTCTACTGTCATTGTCTAGTTTCTTTGTTTGCATGTCTGATCCCTGGACACACCACAGTCCTGGGTTTCAGCCACAGTCATAAAATTCCCTGTTGCAGTCAACAGCTCCTTGTCCATGAGGAATGACTGAAACCATGCAAGCACAGTACCAGGCAGCCCTTCATTCTCCCTGAGCCTATCAACCATCACCAAGTGGTCTAATGTGTCATAAACTCATGACAGGTCTATAAGGAGCAAGACTGGCACGTCACCTCAATCTTTCGCTAGGAAGAGGTCATTGCAAACTTTAATCAGTGTCGTCTCAATGCTGTGGCACTGTTGAAAACCTAACTGGAATGACATACACCACAGTCTTACAATCATGCTATTGACAATCTTCGTCAAAAATGGCAGATAAAAGATTGGACAGAAAACAAACAGACCGTGAGGATTCAGTGAAGGTTTCTAGAGCCTGTAAGTCACCACGGCTCCCTTTGGGGCTGTTAGGAGGTAACCCTTGCATGAGGAAGCAATCACAGTACTTGTGAAAGCTGGCTCTCAAGCCTCTACTTTGGCCTTAGTTATCTGTTTTGGGGCCCAGTCCAACCTCGAGGTGGTGCTGCACACATCTGCATGTATATTAGCCATCTGAGTATCATTTAGCTGGTGGAACTCACTTCAGAGAATCAGAGATTTCAAACCCAACAAACAAGACCTACTATTGCACACAGACCTGGCAGTGGGGAAGATATAGTTCTAGATGCCAACAACCTTGACTTTGAAGAATAAATTCAACTGCTTGCACAATTCTAGGAACTATGTTACCTACTTTGCAAATAGACCAGATGTCAGAGACTGTTCACGGTATAGAAAAGTAAGACCAACCAAGTCTTCTCAGCTGCAATGATGCCAGTGAGAAATGTGACTTTCTTCCAGGGCATAGCCTCCTGATATCCCTCATAATGGATCATCAGGACAAAATCCAGAGCATATACCAGCATTCTACTCCACCTGTGTGCCAACCTATGACCAAGCCCTTTCAACTGACATAGCTTGTCATTTAACCACAGTGCACTTCAGCGCATGGAAGTGGCAGAAGTGACAACTGCTGGCACATGCTCAGTTCCTTTCTGCAGAGGTTGTGAGGGAATTTTTATATATCCTAAAGCTATATTTGCTATTAAATGCCTTGAAGCTATGCTTGCTTTAAAAGCCATGCTGTAACAAAGTAATAATGAATGTAGTAGACATTTCTGAGTTCATGTTTTGTTCTTTTAAGGGTTATAGAATTTGTACTGAGGTTACTTGAAGTACATTTGTAAAAAACAGAAAGCTAGATAAAACTGAGCAGAACTGGTTGTACCAGCTTGCATGGCAGGCTTGGACAAAATATAAAGATAAGAGCACGTAGTGGCATTGAAGATAAGCTGTACGTTGCTATGGTGTGAGTGAAACTCATTGTCTCTCTCAGGTCAGCTTGACCCAGGCATATGTATCAAGCAGTAATGGGAAAAAATGAATTGCATGTTTTATTTTACATTGCTGAAAACTTGTTATGCTGTCTTATGATTGGCTTATACTGAAATGTTGGTATTTTTCAAGATAAGAAGTGCAAAATCTAGCTTATAAAAAGCTACTGTAAATTGTAATCAGGGAACTTCTCCATTGTAGAAGTCCCACATGCATGTGTGTGATATTTGATCAAATAAAAGCGACGTTAAGACAAAACCCAGTGGTGTGGTTTTTGCCCCGTGGCGACGGGAGTGGTTGCTCAGGTAATACTTACAGTGAGAGAATTTGCGATCATAGTTTTGGCGTAGTCGGCAGGATGAGTTCTTCGGTCCGTGTCACCTCGTGATCGGGTTGTTTCCCTTGGACAAAAAGAAGGACATTTTTGTGGAACCCCATCAGGACGTGACGCCTAGGGGCTGGCGACACTCATCATCACTGTAAGTACAAGAATACCTTGGAGCGAGTGTGCACTATAAAGGACAGGCCTAGATAATATGGGAAACAAGGGAAAAAAAAAAATAGCTGGGTCCAGAGTTAGTATTATCTGGACCGGCAAAATGTATGTTTGACAAGTTTGACCAAACAAATTACAAGGGCAACTGCACTGCCCTTTGTACTTGTAATTTGTGCTTGCTGCAAGTATATACTGTTAGAGCCAATGATGGCTTTTATAGTTCAGGCTGCTTTTAGGAGAAAAGCAGCGGCTGATTAAGTAACTTTAGATAAGCAACATCTAGAGAAAGAAAATAAACTACTGTGGATGTACACACAGTAGGTGACTACAGACAGATGATTTGAAAATCCTACCCCCATGTTGCCTATCTGTATAGTTTCAAGTTTTTGTATTAATTTAAGTTCCCTTGCCTCCTATAGAGGCTGAAACATTTGGTCCCAAACCTAAGTACTCAGGACCTCTACCAGATGGATCTCAACCTAGTACTGTTAGAGATTTTTTTTTTTGTTTTAAACTGCAAACCAGAGCTCTGGAAAAGACTTGGTTTGGCAGGTTACTAAAATGGCCAAAACAAAACATTTGAAAGGGTTAATAGCCGCAGTGTTTGGAAATTATCATGAAGGTCCTGAAGTCAGTTTTCTTACTCAGACTTGTGTATCGGAAAAGAAGAAGAAAAATACCTTGGCACCAGGTAAGTCTGAATTTTTTTTTTTATTCAAAGTTGTTTTATGTCTGTCTGTTTTATTTCTGTAATACATATACTAAACAAGGTAATGCTCCGTATTTTTGTGCATCTAGCTTATATCTGTGTTCTGTAATTATGTTCTGTTGTCAAGGTTGCGAAATAGAATTGACTGCCTTCAGTGCACAACATGTTACAGTGAAAAAAAAAAAAAAAGTTTCTTTGCCTCATAGCTGACTGTTTTAATTGGCTTTATTTTTAATGGAACATTTGTGCTGCCTACATAGGGTCAGTGAAGAACTTTTGTATGTAGTTGTTGGGTGAAGCAGGTAGTGTTGAAGGTGAAGAGATATGACGTCATAGATTGCAATGTGCAGAAAGATTTGTAGTTTGCAAGCAATGTGCCAAGCCACTGCTAGGTGAAAATGTAATGTGTTAACAGCTATAAATGGCTTTATCATACTTCTAGTTATAACCAGAAACTTTTTGCAAAATGGCAGGGTGCCATATTTTGGCTAGGTGCCAAAAGGTGTAACCATGTTATACAAGATGTGTTCACTTACAGATGGTACGTTGTGTTGTGTTGTGTTTTAAAGGTGTTGAAAGGAGTTAGAATGTGTTTAAAAAAGTGTTTTGTTCTGGAAAGATTTGGCATGGTGATATGTATAAATGTGTTGATTTAAAAATTGTCAGTGTTACAAGACAGGGGGAGGCAGCACATATATCTAAAAATGTACAGTTTTCTAATGAAACTATGGGCATTACCTCAGCAAATTGGTGTGAAACAATGTCAGTCTTATTTTGTGTTAAGTATTTCTTTTTGTGTATGTGTATGTGTGTACTGTCTTGGCCAGCAGTTTTATTGTAAAGATATTTAATATCAGTAGTGTTCAAGGACACTAAAAAAATAAATAACTGGGTTTGAACGACCCTTGCATGTACACTGTGACCTTTTGCACGTTATTTGACCTTCTTGTGTTTCAACATTTTATGTTACTACCAGTTCAAACTTGATGTGTATTCCATACCTAAAGCACAACTTTTCACACAAAATGTATGTTTTCATGAAAGCACACCAAGAGTGAACCATGTAATTTGACTTTTTATTGCAAAACTAGTATTCTAAGTGAAGAGGAACAAACTTTTCTTCTTATCTCACTGCTTCTGACTTGCAGCCAACACAGGCAATACTCCAGCTGGAAGGGGAGGATTATTCATCATCTCCCCATATTTTTATTATATATATATATATATATATATAGTACGATTTTGAAAAAAGGACTATTATGGCTGTTTTTGAGAGTTTACCATCTACAGTTAAAAACAATGGCTTTTGTTTTTATGTGTGACCATGGTGTAATCATTTTTTTGTCTTTTTGAAATGCATTCTAGAGATACGATGATGGGTATTACCATCAATATGGATTTTTTATAAATTCAGCTGACATTTTGTCATGCTTAGGATAAGGAACCCAGGGACACTTGGCTTCTTTTATCCTATGGAAATAATCTTGTTTTATTTTTAAACTGGTGTGTGTTTGTTTTGTTGTTTGTGTTTCTTCTCTTCTTCTAGAGAAAAGAAGTTCCCCATCTTTATAGTAAGGTATGAAACTTACTAAACTAATTGTAATATTATCTTGTTATAATTTAAAGTGTAGTAGGTGGGGATCATGTCACCATCCACAGCTAACCTTTTATTGCTACAGTATTCGAGCTGTCTCTTCCACCAGTAGGAGTTTGGGGAGGGTAAGCTACCTTTCCTCTATTCCTTCCAGTGTAGTACTCACAAAGGTTGCAAGGTTTGCAAGGTACATCACTGGTCCCCAAAGGGTAAATAAAGAAAATGTATATTTGCCAATAATTGTTTCTTATTTACAGGTTTAAAAAAAAAAAAGACCCAAGGTATTTTAACAGCATAACCCAGCCCAAGCCCTTCTGTTTTTCTAGTGCAAACAGTTAAATCTCACACCTATTATTGGTACAAGGGTTTCTGCCTCAGCAAGTAATCAGTTACGCTGGAGGGTAAAGTTTGTATGTATGTCCCACATATTCATTCTTTTGATTGTCTTTTCAGCTTTTCTTATCCTGTTAAAACAAATGCAAAACACTTTTGTCATTGCCTTACAGCAATGAATGCATTTTTCAACCAGTAAATTCATAGTACTCTTAACATTTCTGGACTCTAAGCTAAGTTTACAGTCTATATGTGTTGTTTAAAATGTATTTTATGCATTATGCATTATGCTCAATACTGAAATTGTTCTATTACAAACATGCTTATGTTTCATGTTTATGTTATAACGCTTTTGATATACATCTTGCTACACTGTATCATGTGTGTATTCAGAAAAGTGTTCCACATGTATAACGTTTTTAATGCTCATAACCAAACCTAAATACTGGGACCAGCATTGCTGACCCACCCCTACAATATGTTCCAAAGCAAAACCAAAAGTAAAATTAATGATCCGCTCTGTCTTATTGCTCACAGGTACCCCTGAAGAATGAGTGTACTCTATGCAGGTTTTGTCATTTTAAATTTTAACAATTATAATATGCAAAATTTAGATTGTACTCAAACCTATGCTTCAAGCCTTACCCCACTCAGTACTTTGGAGTATTTCACTATACAGGGTAAAAGGTAGACCTTTCACTTGTCACAGGTGCAATAGGCACTGTTATTAAATTGGCATAGGCCAACAACATATGTATTTGTCCCACTAATTGCATTAGGTAAAAGGCATATTGTTATGAACAATATGTTTGAAGGTAACTGCATTAAGCAGGTTAGCAAAAAAAAAAAGTGAAAGCCAAAAAGATAGCATTCAGGCAATACAAAAAGACACAGGCAGAAGGGGATAGAGAGAAGTACCAGGATAAACAAAGGGAGGCAGGAAAGTCAGGAAGGGAAGCCAAAGCTCAGACAGAAGAAAACATTGCAAAATCAGTGGTTAAAGGGGACAAAACCTTTTACAGGTACATAAGTAAAAGAAAAAAAAGACAAAGGGAGGGATAGTGAGACTAAAGGGGGAGGATGGGAGTCGTGTGGAGAATGACAACAGTGGAGCTGACATGTTGAACAGGTGTTTCTGCTCGGTCTTTACTGAGGAAGAGGGGGGTAATGGGTCTAAAGGGAGTACAAGGGGTGAGAAGGGTGCAGAAATAGATTGCATCACAAATCCTATGAAGACAAGTTGAAGGAACTGAACATGTACTCCCTGGAGGAGAAGAGGGAGAGAGAGGATATGATAAGAGACATACAAGTATCTTACAGGGAGAAACATACCTAGTCACCTAGTCTAACAGTCTAAAAGTAGAAATGTTTAGTTTTTTTTTGTTTTTTTTTGTAACCTTCAGTTATTTACTAATATCTTTACATTTATGTTCAATTTTTTGTGAATGTTCGAGTCCCTCAGGGGCCTCCTATCTTCAGGGTGAAAATTATTAACAGTGGTCAGTGGCCAAGGTTTTAGTAATCAGTGACCAAACTTTTATCAACAATGTGTAGTTGGCTAACCATAAAACTGAGGAAATAAAAGGTGTAAAATGGCTAGTGTAAATTGCTAAAGGGCTAGTAAAAGGTAAAATGGTTAGTAAATGACTAAATGATGCCAACATGTAAATTAGTATATCTAGTAGCACAAAGGCTGCAAGTGGAAAATACCACTATGTCACTTAATATGTGTAGTGTAAGACTTTAAAGGGTTAATTGTAAAATTCTATACAATGAGAAAAAAATAGCTAAAAGCATAAAATGAGGCCGTGCTTGAGATATGCCTAAGTCCAACCTTGCATTTTTCTAGCTTGCTACACATAAATATGGGACCCATGGTCATGGCTTACAGCGTAGTTGGTGACTGGGGTGCTACTTCTCCATTGGGTGACAGTACTTGTAAGTGGTCATATTGGCACTCTGGCTACTGACTGTCCTAATCAAACTTCTCCTACAATGCCTGTGCAACATAATGGTGCTACGGACGCCACCCACCTGCCTTGCTACAACCCAAACAAAAGGACCCCATTAAACTGGAGGGGTGTTTTCCATTACAAATGAGCCAGATTGTGACCAAAATATAAAGCAAAAAAGTAAAAGGGATCGGTTAGTTGATACGTAGTATCAAAAGGGGGATAGTGTGAGGGAATTTTATATATCCTAAAGCTATATTTGCTATTAAATGCCTTGAAGCTATGCTTGCTTTAAAAAGCCATGCTGTAACAAAGTAATAATGAATGTAGTAGACATTTCTGAGTTCATGTTTTGTTCTTTTAAGGTTATAGAATTTGTACTGAGGTTACTTGAAGTACATTTGTAAAAACAGAAAGCTAGATAAAACTGAGCAGAACTGAGTTGTACCAGCCTGCATGGCAGGCTTGGACAAAATATAAAGATAAGAGCACGTAGTGGCATTGAAGATAAGCTGTACGTTGCTATGGTGTGAGTGAAACTCATTGTCTCTCTCAGGTCAGCTTGACCCAGGCATATGTATCAAGCAGTAATGGGAAAAATGAATTGCATGTTTTATTTTACATTGCTGAAAACTTGTTATGCTGTCTTATGATTGGCTTATACTGAAATGTTGGTATTTTTCAAGATAAGAAGTGCAAAATCTAGCTTATAAAAAGCTACTGTAAATTGTAATCAGGGAACTTCTCCATTGTAGAAGTCCCACATGCATGTGTGTGATATTTGATCAAATAAAGCGACGTTAAGACAAAACCCAGTGGTGTGGTTTTTGCCCCATGACGACGGGAGTGGTTGCTCAGGTAATACTTACAGTGAGAGAATTTGCGATCAGAAGGTGCAGTAGTTTCAATTCCAGTCCAGGATTGGGTCAGATCGGGAAACATCAGATTCAGTCTGCTCCAATCTGACTGGGGAAAACTCGACTGGCCCAGCCACTGCACACACCTAGTCAGATCATCATAAACTATGAGAGCACAGCATGTGTGTTTTTATAATGCTAACAGGACCCAAGAAATGAAATTACTAAGCTTGATCCAACTGTAATTGTTCAATAGTGTGTGATACAACTCTATAACATAATCTATTTCACTCAGAATTACTATCAGTGTTTCAAAAACAAAGGTCATGATATATTCTAACAGCAACCTACACACTAATGCAACCTCTTTCTCCTTTTCTACTCTACTGGGGATAAACTAGAGCTGGTGCACAATTATGAGTACCCAGGGCTATGGCTGGACTGCAAATTATCCTTCATCACATACACACATCGAGACGATATGTGAAAAACTCTGTTTTAGGTTTGGGTTCTACTTTGGAATCAAATACCATTTTACAGTTCAAGCACAGAAAAGACTTGTCCAAGCCACCTTCCTGCCAGTCTTAGATTATGCTGACCTAATATACCAGCACGCGCCTGGCTAAGCTGGACATGTTCTATCACAGGACCCTCTGCTTCGTCACCAGTCCACTCTTCAGGACACACCACTGTTTCCTTTACTGTGCAGATGGATGGGCCTCCCTAACCACAAAGTGGTTAAAAGAACCTCTACAACTGGACCCATAATGGCGTGCAAAATAATCTATCATGTTATATCACAGCTTTGTTCCACAGAGCCTTCAGTCCATATGATTGGAGAAGGAGCAATTGTATTCTCCTAGAAATACCAAGGCACTTATCCAATTATAGGAAAGTTGCATTCAGTTGGCTTGTCCCCTCGCTCTGGAATAAAATATGACACATTCTGAAGCTTGGCACCCTAGTTAGCCAAAATGCTTTTAAAATATATTGGACTCCAGTAGTGTCGATGTGTGCAACTGCGATTCACCTTAGTGTATACGGGTCCATGAAATTAGTCCCCATACTCCCCAGCTTGCTCTTACTACGTATTTCCCAGCACTACTCCTTGTTATACTGTCTTGTTTTTTCTGCATAAATTCAGTATGTATAATCTTTTTGTCAAATAGGTACTGCAAGTGTATTGATTTTTGCCCTGACTGACTAGTATTGTATTTAGATTCTATATGTTATATAGCATACTATAATCTAAATCGCTCATTGTGTATGAACTGTGTATCTCGGTCCTTTTTGCTGTCCCACCCAGAACCTCCCTGTAAATGAGTATTGCTCAGTTGTGCCTTTCCTGGTAAAACAAATAGAATACTAAAAATACATGGATCACAAGAAACTGACAGAGCACATGTTCTTTTAATTAGAAATAATAAAATACGAAACTGGTTGAATGTGAAGAGGTTCCAAACATTTACAAAACTTTAAACAATTTTCAAAATCTTTTTTTGAGTTCTAGCTGCCACTGATGAGGTGACATTATCAGAATGTCAGAACTCATAGTCACGGTTGTCAGACCTGTGAATTATGACTTTCTGTCTGATGTCAAAGCTAATAATTGTTTTTGAGGCACAACTTTTAAATTAATCACAATGGCTGTCGAATACTACTACTAGCCCCAGTTCTCAGGCCCTGTTGCAACAAACTGAATTGACCAACTCAGTAAAGTGCTGTTGAAATTCGGGTCCTACCATAATGCTTAGACTGAATGAGGGTGTCCGCAGTCTGTTCTCCACAGGCCTTTTCATGGTGATCTCTCCAGTGACATTGTCCATTTCAAACCTACCATCATTTGCTCCTGAAAGGATGTATAAAAAACAGGCCATTTGCATTTCTTTCTGTCTCCACAGATCTGTACCAATCATACCTCTCAACCATTCATTACTGAAATGAGGGACACAGACACTCAAAATGAAGGACAGTCAGGGACACTGACCATCATAATGAGGTACATATCCTCAAACAAGGAGATACAAGCTCAGAACACTGAGGAAACCATGGTGTTTATGTGTGCAAAGTTTAGTTTCAATGTAGCATCTAAGAATATTATGAATTTCTGCATCAAACTCGGAATTTATTATTTATTTATTTACTGTATTTGAATTTTGGTGACTGCGTGAACCCGCTGAGACAATACAGCTTCCTTTTCAAGGGTGACCTGGATAGTGCATTACATTGACAAAGTTATTACATAGTGCAATACATTGACAAAGACATGGCAGTAACAGAGGTTACATTTATATTCATTTTCATCATTCACAGATTAAACATTACAGCATATACCAAATAATTTACATCATTCTCAGATTAACATTACTTCATTCACAAATACTGATACAGATTATCAGTTACACACACAGCACATTCTCTGTAAGGGCAGCATTTTCCATGAAAGACGGATGATGGACAGAGCAATTCTGAGGGGGTAAAATGAGGGACGTCCTTCATAATCAGGGGCAGTTGACATATATGGTGCCGATCTGCAGTTTAGCAAAGCACTGACATTTATGGATCGGTTCCATGCCCCAGATGTCCCAGAAGCAGCATGTCTAACATCTGTGCTGATACCCTGATTCTGAGAGCGGACCAGGGACACAGGAATTGGGCAGCCAGGCAGGGAGAAGTGCTACACTTGGCAACATGTTTCAGCTAGAGTGGGCTGGCATTGATGCTTGCCACAGCAGTGAACCCCTTCTCGGGGCTGGTGAGCTTGCTTCTTGCTGAGGAGAGGGGGTGTATGCACCAAGCTACTGCTGTATGCAAGGACCCAGGAGGGTCTGCATGGCACTGTAGAGCAAATGGGGGTCAAGGGTGAGGGGATCTTTAGATTGTGTCTAAATTTTGCATGATGGAAATAAAGACAAATAACCGTTATGTCAGGACAAGAGTGGATGACTGACATTCTCGGGTCCAGACTGGCCAACTCACACAAGATCAGGTCATGTGGCAAGGGGGAGAACAACCCCAATCTGAAAACCCTTCAATGGCAGAAAGCCATGGAAGAACAACAAGTGAGTCAGCTTGAGTGGGACTGGGAGGTCACCAGTGTCAGCTGGGGTGATGGCTGAAGGGGGACCAAAAAGATCTTGTTAAATAATGAAAATTCCAAGTCAACACATTCAGACTCAAGGGAAAGGAAAACACCGCAGCATCTCCGATGCATATTTGCTTGGCCCAAGGAAACATTACAGCATTACCAGTTCACACTTGCTTTGCCGCTGCAAAACACTACAGCATCCCAAATTAATATTTGGTAGACCCTGGAAAACATTGCAGAATTCCCAGTTCATATTTGTTAGGCCTTTGGAAACAGTGCCCCTTTCCCAGTATATATTTGTTTTTTTCCTACAAAATGCTGTAACATTCCAAGTTCATATTTGCTTAGCCCCTGGGAAATGTTGCAGTATTCCCAGTTCATATTTGATAGCCCCAGGAACACAATGCAGCATTCCCAGTTCATATTTGTTAGCCCCTGGGAGACATTGCAGTATTCCCAGTTTATACTGTATTAGTTTGCTCCTGGGAAACACTGCAGCATTCCCAGTTCATATGTGCTAGCCCCTAGGAAACACTACAGCACTCCCAGTTCTTATCTACTGGGCCCTGAAACACACCATAGCATTCCCAGTTCATATTTGTAAGCACCTGGGAAACACTGCAGCATTCCAAATTTGTACTTGCTTAGCACCTAGGAAACATAGCACCATTCCCAGTTCATATTTCGTAGCCCTTGGAAAACACTGCAGCATTCCCAGTTCATATTTTGTATCCCTTGGGAAACATTGCAGCATTGCTAGTTCATATTTGTTAGCCTCTGGAAAACATTATAGCATTCCCAGTTCATACTTTATAATCCATGTGTATGTTACTGTATCTATCCCTTTCTCCCACACCCAGGACACATCTAGAATCTAGCAGTACACTGCTCAGTATGCCTTCCTGGTTAAACTCTTAAATAAATAAATTAATAAATAAACAAATATGTGTTAGCCCCTGGGAAACACAACACCATTCCCACCTCATATTTGTTAGCCCGTGGGAAACACCGAAGCATTCCTAGTTTATATTTGTTAGCCCTTGAAAACATTGCAGCATTCCCAGTTCATATTTGTTAGCCCTTGGGAAACATTGTAACATTCCCAGTTCATATTTGTTATCCCCTGGGAAATGCAGCAATATTACCAGTTCATATTTGTTAGCCCCTGGGAAACATTGCAGCATTCCCAGTTCATGTGTGTCAGCCCCTGGGAAATATTGCAGCATTTGCAGTTCATTGTTGGTCATCCCCTCAGAAATATTGCAGCATTCCCAGTTCACATTTGTTCAGCCCCTCAGAAATAGTGCAGCATTCCCCATTCATATCTGTTGGCCCCTGGAAAACACTGCAGCATTACCAGTTCATATTTGTTAGACCCTTGGAAACACTGCAGCATTCCCAGTTCATATTTGTTAGCCCCTTGGAAACACTGCAGCATTTCTAGTTCATGTGTGTTAGCACTTGGGAAACATTGCAGCATTTCCAGTTCATATTTGTTATCCCCTGGGAAGCACTGCAACATTCCCAGTTCATATTTCTTATCCCCTGGGAAACAGTGCCCCATTCCCAGTTCATATTTGCTTTTCTCCTGCGAAACACTGCAGCATTCCCAGTTCATATTTGCTTAGCCCTTGGGAAATATTGCAGTATTCCCAGTTCATATTTGATAGCCCCTGGAAAACAATGCAGCATTCCCAGTTCGTATATGATAGTCCCAGAGAAGAATGCAGCATTCCCAGTTCATATTTGTTAGCTTCTTGGAAATACTGCCGCTTTCCCAGTTCGTATGTGTTAACGCTTGGAAAACATTGAAGAATTCCCAGTTCATATTTGTTAGCCCCTCGAAAACAATGCAACATTCCCAGTTCATATTTGTTAGCTTCTGAGAGACATTGCTGCATTCCCAGTTTATATTTATTTACCGCTGGGAAACACTACAAAATTCCCAGTTCATATTTGTTAGCCCCTGGGAAAGACTGCAGCATTTTCAGTTCATATTTGTTAGCCCCTGGGAGACATTGCAGCATTCCCAGTTTATATGTGTTTACTCCTGGGACACACCACAGCATTCCCAGTTCATATTTGCGAGCCCTGGGAAACACTGCAGCATTCTCAATTTGTACTTGCTTAGCATCTGGGAAACACAGCACCATTTCCAGTTCATATTTGTTAGCCCCTGGAAAGCACTGCAGCATTCCTAGTTCATACTTTTTATCCCCCAAGAAACACTGCAGCATTCCTAGTTCATATTTGTTAGCCCCTGGAAAACACTGCAGCATTCCCAGTTCATATGTGTTAGCCCCTGTGAAACACAGCACCATTCCCATCTCATATTTGTTAGCCCCCGGGACACACTGCGGCATTTCTAGTTTATATTTGTTAGCCTTGGAATACACTGCAGCATTCTAAGTTCATATTTCTTAGCCCCTTGGAAAACACTGCAGCATTCCCAGATCATATTTGTTAGCACCATGGAAAACACTGCAGCATTACCAGTTCATATTGTTTAGCCCTGGGAAACATTGCAGCATTCCCAGTTTATATGTGTTAGCCCCCAGGAAATACTGCAGGATTTGCAGTTCATATTTGCTCAGTCCCTCAGAAATACTGCAGCATTTGCAGTTCATATTTGCTCAGTCCCTCAGAAATACTGCAGCATTTGCAGTTCATATTTGTTCAGCCCCTTGGAAATATTGCAGCATTCCCAGTTCATAACTGTTAGGCCATGGGAAACACTGCAGTATTCCCAGTTCATATTTGTTAGCCCTTGGGAAACACTGCAGCATTCCCAGTTCACACTAGTGAGGCCCCACCTGGAGTACAGTGTACAGTTTTGGAGACCTTACCTACGTAAGGACATAGACAGGGTAAAGAAGGTTCAGAGGAGGGCAACAAAGATGGTACATGGATTGCATCACAAGTCCTATGAGAACAGGTTGAAGGAACCGAATATGTACTCCCTGGAGGAGAGGAGGGAGAGGGGACATGATAGAGACATACAAGTATCTCACAGGGAGGAACAGGGTACAGGAATACACTATTTTTAAGTGAAAAAGATGTTCCAGCACTAGAGGGCATGGGATGAAGTTGGAGGGAGGACGATTCAGAGGAAATGTGAGAAAGAATTTCTTCACAGAACGGGTGGTGGACAAGTGGAACACCCTGCCAGAGGAAGTGGTGGGGGCTAAAACAATCACGGAATTTAAGAATGCATGGGATAGACATAAAGGAATTCTGGAGGTCAGGGTTAAGGGGCAACAGAGTTCTAGGAACACATAAATTGAACTTACAAACTCAAATGGGCAGACTGGGTGGGTCATAGGCCCTTATCTGCCAACACTGTCTATGTATCTATATTTGTTAGCCCTTCGGAAACATTGCAGCATTCCCAGTTCATATATGTTAGCCCCTGGGAAATACTGCAGAATTTGCAGTTCATATTTGATCAGCCCCATAGAAATATTGCAGCGTTCCCAGTTCACATTTGGTCAGCTCCATGGAAATATTGCAGCATTCCCAGTTCATATCTGTTAGCCTCTGGGAAATATTGTAGCATTCCCAGTTCATATTTGCTCAGCCCCTCAGAAATCTTGCAGCATTCCCAGTTCACAATTGGTCAGCCCCTTGGAAATACTGCAGCATTCCGAGTTCATATTTGGTCAACCCCTCAGAAATATTGCAGCATTCCTAGTTCATATTTGGTTAGTCCCTTACAAATATTTCAGCATTCCCAGTTCATATTTCCTGAGCCCCTCAGAAATATTGCAGCATTGCCAGTTCATATTTGCTTAGCTCCTTGGAAATATTACAGCATTCTCAGTTCATATTTGCTCAGCCCCTCAGAAATATTGCAGCATTCCCAGTTCATATTTGCTCAGCCCCTCAGACATGTTGCAGCATTCCCAGTTCATATTTGCTCTGTACCTTGGAAATATTGCTGAATTCCCCGTTCATATTTTCTCAGCCCCTTGGAAATATTGCAGAATTCCCAGTTCATATTTGCTCAGTCACTCAAAAACCTTGCAGCATTCTCAGTTCATATTTGCTGAGCCCCGTTTTCTCTCTGTCTCTCTCTCTGTCTCTCTTGTTTGTTTTCTTTCTCCCTGATGGCAAGGCTGTGTACACAGATGTTTCAAAACTTTGCAGGTTACATTTTGTTTTTGGGTTGATAGTATGTTCATAAACCACCTTTGCAAAACATGAAAAGTGTTCTTAAAAGTTTCTTAAAAAGCACCATTTGTGCTCAGTTTCCAGTTGGGCTGTCAGTATCGCCTACAAGTTACAGTAACAAGCTATGAATCAGCTAGATTCTGTATAGTGGCGAGCATACAAAAGTTTATCAGTAGTGAGGTATAGCTCGAGGTACCTCGAGGTACAACTGAGGCACTCAAGTTCAATTTGCATTGACAGTAATGTGATCCTACCGCAGTACTACCGAGGTATACCTCAGTACTGATAAACTTTTATGTACATCCAGCATACCTGGGTTTGATACCCACAACCTCCTCTTACATACTGTGTGACACTGAACAAGTCACTTTACCTCCCCAGTGATCCTGAGTGTCCCTGAAAACAGGCCTTGGGACTAGTGGGCCTTACCTCATCACTGAAGAATAATGAAAAAAAAAAGCTCCCAAACTCAATAAAGGTCCCTTACCACTGTGGGAGTCAAGTGATTCGTATTTCATACATTTTGCAAGCCTGCTATGAAAGTACGGTGTCATATATATTTATATATTGATTGATTTATTTTTGTTGACTGGGTGAGCTAACAGAAACAGAGATCCTTTTACGGTGGTGACCCGGGAGATGAGGTAACAACATTCAGGAACACAGGACAAAGATCAAAGTACTGTGCAGATGGGGTATACAGAGTACCAAAAACAGGCACAGGTACAGGCTGTGTTCACAGAGAGATATTCCTTAATGGAGAACTACATTAAGTCATTCTCTCCTGTCAAAGCAGATTTTGAAATACTGGTTTCAATTCTATTTCAGTTCCATCTCTACAGGTTTTTGTGTTATCCTAGTCGGTGTTTCTGATTTACACACAGATAAAGTACCATTATGAAATGGGTATAAAGAATGCTGGCTCCTGACTGGTAAAAATGTACCTTCAGCTGGGCCATTATCCCAGCACAATGGTCCAGCTGAAAGTAGCTCAACAAAAATCTGTTTAAAAAATACATCCAATTTACTAAAAAGGACCCGTTTCATAATCACAATAAGGCACTCCAGGGAGTGCATTATGGTGGTCGAACAGCCCTTCTCAATTAGAGGAAGCCCTTGGCTTTGACTCGTGCTTCAACCCACCCAAGGTGAGCCATTATCCCACCATAACACACCCCCTGTCATGCCTTATTAATTAATTTTAGAACTGTAGGATGTAGTTTATGTCTTTGCTCAGCTCTTCCATTGTTGGCATGATGCATCTGTGTTCTGTTTCAGAACTCTGTAGTTGAGATGGGCATAAACTACATCACACAGCTCTAAAATTGCACTTAATACCGGAGTGTAACTCAAACAACCACTGAGGTTACTAGCAGACCTACAGTATATGGATGGATCATTAACCAAAAAGTATTAAAAAACAACTTCTACTGGGAAAGGGGGTTTCATGTTTAATGCAGTTCATGGGATTTTATAGTCCAAATATGAGGCAATAAGAAATCCCACATTGCTGTGGGCCCTAAAACAAGAACTTTTTTTCCTATGACTATCTTCGCCTTTCTAACATTAAGCAGATTAGTGTGCATAGAATGAGGAGTTGGGGGTTCAGTGGAGGGAGTCAACTAGGAGGTTAGGTGGACTTGGTAGTCCTATGACATTACCTTGTAAACAAGAAAACGGTCATGAAAGTGTTTTTACTGCCCAGTGACAGCCAGCTGAGTCTGAAGTACAGGAGGCAACAGTGCAGTCATGGGACTGCCACTAGTGCAAACTGTGCAATAGACTCGGAGAAGGCAGCTGCCTGATCTCTTCACCTTACCAAAGTGCTGGCCCCGCCCCCGCACTGAGACATTTTATAACATCTTAGCTTGATGAGCATGGGGGCATGCTACACAGTCAGTGGTGACAGGTTTCAACTTACCTATATATGTTTTTATACAGGTATGTTTGAGTTTCCTTTGGTTGAAATTAAAGCCACCACTCAACAACCATGTTCAGTTATTCCAGGAACATAGACAATGATGGCTGAAAAAGACCAGTGGTCCATCCAGTTTGCCTGTGGTTCCCTATCAAACCCGAGACCTATATCTCTACATGGTAATAGCCCTCACTATCCACCCCACTGGTCACCTCCATGCTGCTATCACCCTGAGTAACCACTACACCCTTCACTCTGTCCCAGCCATGCTTGAAACCATTTATGGTCCTGGTGCCCACCACCTCCACTGGCAGGCTGTTCCATGACCTATTCTGTAAAATAAACCTTTCTCACATCCCTCTTGAACCTCCTCTCATCAGATTCATTTCATGCCCTGGTGTCCTTGAATTATTACTCATGCTAAACAGTTCCAGCAGTTCACCTTGTTTATTTTTTTCAGGAACTTGACGGTCTCTATTATAGCACCCCGCTCCTGTCTGGTCTCCAGTAAGTACATGTCCAGTGACTTTAGCCAATCACTACAGGATCTGTCCTGCTGGTCTTGAATCATCCTGGTCACCTTTTACTGCACCATCTTTAGCCTGTCCTTATCTTTCCTGAGGTGAGAACTCCAGGACTAGGCACAGTACTCAGGTGAGGCCTCACCAGTGAGCTATGGAGGGGTAGTAATACATCTTTTCTTCTCCTTAATACGTCTTCTGATACATCCCAGCTACATCCTGGCTGAGCTCCATGGGTGAGCTCAGGACTGCTGTGTCCGTAGACTAGCATTGCGCTCTGCTACAGTTTTTGTCACGCCACCGACCTCACTATCTCCTGGTCTCCTACAGACCGGGGGGCTGGACTGTTATTTTCTGAGCCTAGCGTAGCTGCCCGGTGGTTGCTAAAAAACAATTTGTTTATCTGCTGATAGTGTACACTGTTTAATAATAATAATAATAATAATTTTATTTATATAGCGCCTTTCACTATATCAAGGCACTGAACAGATCAATAAAAGCTTCAATACACAATACAAACATCAAAACCATAAAGATTATAAAATATGTTCTAAAAGCATAATAAATTACAATAAAATTTCACACACTAAACAGTGCATTTAACTTTCTGAGAAGGCCATTCTTCAAAGATAAATTTTCAGTTCCTTCTTTAAAGTCTCCACGGAGGAGCATTCCTGTAACCGGCATGGTAGAGAATTCCAAAGAGTGGGTGCAGCATGAGAAAATGCTCTACTGCCAGAAGATTTCAAACTCACTCTTGGAATCTCTAACAACCCCATGTCGGCCAAGCGGAGTGATCGGCCAGGGCAGTAAGGAACCAGAAGGTCTTTCAGATAGGATGGACCCTGATCGTGAAGGGCTTTGAAAGTCAATAAAATGACTTTAAGGTGATCTGCCACCGAATTGGGAGCCAGTGCAGCTTGTGCAAGCAATCAAGATGTGACGGACCTATTTTTCCCAGTCAAACCCGGCTGCCATGTTTGCACGAGCTGTAGGTCGCGGATTTCAACCCCAGAAAACCCAAGGTAAAGGGCGTTGCAGTAGTCGAGGTGCGAGGACACAAAAGCGTGGACCAATGTTGGCAGACAGTCAGATGGAACAAGGTGCTTAACCTAGGCAATATTCCTAAGATGGTAAAAGAAAGTTTTGACGATGGCTGATACTTGAGATTGAAAAGTCAGCCTATCGTCAAGAATCACCCCAAGGTTGCGCGCCCATTTAGAGGCCGGAAGCGACACACCGCCGAGAAAAATTCCAGATGGCACGCCAGCACACGACCTCTCAATCTGACCACCCGGGTCCATGATCAAAACCAATTACTGCCGAATCCGATGACTGTTCTATCTGTATTTTACTTCTGCTGTGCACTGCCGAATCCACGGACTGTATTTTTGCAGAGTTATAGTTCCTGCCTAATTCTACTGCCCTCCTGTAACTCTCTCTGTCCCCTGCTCTAGGAGCCTGAACTGCCCCCCCACTCGCTCTCCTACCTGCCTAAATCCCCTTTTTTCCTCTTGCCTCCTCTGGCCTCATGTTGTAGTACATCCTCCTCAGCCTTCCTCACAGCTCCTGTCTCTTTTCCCCCTCCACAAACTATGCCTTCCTTCCCTACTCTCCCCTGCCTCCCTCTCCTCCTTTTTGCCCTCACCCCATTGCTCCAGCTCCCTCCATCCTGCTTTCCATCCCCCCCGCATAGCTATAAGCATAATCTCTGCTATAGCCACACTTGCACCATGCTACCTGACAACTTTCTCACCCTAGGGCTCACCACACCACATTGTACCCACACCTTCATACCAGGGTGCAGTGTGCCTCAACCACCACAGCTCACTACGCCCTGGTTTGTACACATACAAAACTCCACAAACAAACCTCCTCAATCAAGCACGTAGTTCTCCAGCAGGAACTGCACCTGGCCACCCTGAAACTCCTCTCCTACCCCTGCTATTATCTGGAAACATTCATCCCAACCCTGGCCCTCGGACTGCCATGAACTCCACTCAAACCAAGCACCTTGGTGCTCTCTCCATTATCTGCCTGAACATCTGTAGCTTTTTATCTAAATTTGATCAACTACAAGCCTTCGCAAATGCCCACCAGCCCGATATCCTGGTGGTAGTAGAAACCTGGCTCACCCCCTTGGTTTCTGATCATACAATCTCCATCCCTGGCTACACTATCTTTAGGCTTGACCGAAAATCAAAATGAGGAAGGGCCTGTGCCCTTTACTTAAAAAACAACCTGATGAGGCACACTGCCCACACTGACCTACCAACACCAAATGCCCAGCTATTGCATATCAAAATCCTGCTTGGAGCTCAGCACAAAGCCCTCTCGGTCATCATCATTTATATCCCCGCGAAAGAACAGGGACCAGGCCTCCTTGCAGTACTGGAGTACATCAAATCACTCCCACCCAACTCTGAAGTCATCACACTTGGTGACTTCAACACAAACTGGTTGGGACCTGATGCTGGCGACACCAGGGACATGGTCACAGCAAACCTCACACAGGTATTGGACTCCACAACTAGAATGAACTACAAAACCGGCATCAGCACTTTAGTGGACTGGATCCTGACTACTCACCCCTCCCGGATCACTAGCTTCGCCGTATTGCCTGACTCTCTCAGCGACCATTCCCCCATCAGCTGCACCTGGTCAAATTCTGGAACTCTCCACCAAAGGTCATCCTCAGCAGAGTCCTACCCCGTGGGAAGCTTACCCGCCTAAAATCACACCTACTAAATCAAGACTGGTCCCCCATTAACCTGGCCCCCAATGCAAATACAGCCCTTGATCAATTCATAGGCATTTTCAATGAAGATTGTAACATCTTTGTCCCGCCAAAAAAGTGAAAAATTAAGCCCCTCTGCAATCCTTGGCTCACATGTTCCCTCTTAAAGAAGCTGGGCCGGCCCATCGGCGCAGCAGTTGGATTTCCGCTTGCGACGCCAGTGTTCCAGGTTCAGGAATGAGCCCAGATCACTGGAGGGCCGGCCAGGAGAGAAGGATTGAGTGTCCTACGACAGCTCTCCTTCTCTGGGGGGAGGGTAGAGGATGAGTCCAGCACCTGCTGGCTCCTAGCGGAGGCTGGGAGTAATGCAGGATGCACTGCCCAATGTGGGTTAGGGGAGGAGCGGACATCGGCGTTAGCCTTGGTGTCACCACGCTACTGACCACAGGAAAAATCTGCTTGCTGCCCACCAAGATGACGGCACCCCATTCCCGGAGTGCCCCCAGCACCTGTCCAGGGCCTCCTGTTCCTCAGCAGCATCTCTGGGCCTCAACAAGTTTATTTGCAATTCAGCTAGAAAAGCTCATTTTGAACTGAATTATGGTTTAGACTGGTTTGCTAGATACAGTATGTGGTATTAACTGTTTAACCTTTTCAATTATAGTTGTGAAAATTGAGAAATGACTGGCTGAAAGGGATTTACTATTTTTATTTTATCACAGCACTCTTTCTCCATCTGCAGAGCAGGTGGCAAGTCATCCAGCTGCCGGCACCCGCACCCCTGAATCTGGTCTGGACAGCGACATGCCTCGCCATGCAGGGTATACATACAGAGCTCCTTCCGGGATCTGGATCCTGATACCTGGGGGTGCAATTCTCATGTCTGAGGATGCAGCGCACAGCCATCAGCCACCATGACTGCCCCGCAATTTTTCCATTTTTTCTCCCTCAGAGCTGGACATGCAATGGCATCTGTGCACTAAATACTGCCGCCCTCTGCGCTCCATCCCCTCAACTGCGCATGCTTCCAGCAGTGCTCCTAGCCTACGCCAGTTGCCGTTGCAGAGCGACGCAATCCACTTCCCCACCCCCAGAGGAAGGAGAGCTGCCATGGGATGCTCAGTCCTACCTCTCCCCTGCTGACCCCCGACAGCCTGAGTCCGCTTCTGAATCTGGGTCGCTGGTGTGCCGTGAGGTGTGGCGTCCAGCGCCTCAACCCTCAGCGCCACTGGGCCAGCTGGGATTTACTATTAAACATGCAGAGGTTCTACACTTTAAGTTAATTTTGTGTGAACTATGTATTTTGAAAAAGTTAGGTGCAGCAAGACTAAATAAAGATGTACTGTGTTACAGATTAGAATAGAGAGAAGCTAGCAAAGCAAAAGAATAAGCTGTTGTTGAACCTAAAGGACACAGGTCAGCAGTACTACTTGTGTTTAAGTAAATTTTTTTTTGAAATATAGGAATGGTTACAACTAATATGATTAATTTTCAATTTATATAAACAGCAGCGAGAATTCTCAAGTCCTGCACAAGGCTGTCTAAAGTATCTTTTCAATCTTGCAGATGCTAAAAGTACATGGGCCTCCCACCAGAAAAATGCGTTATGTAATAAACTGTTGTAGGAAGCATGTAGAATAGTAATTAATTAGTACCCATGATTTAAACAAGTATGTGACCTGACTGATAACTGAGATCTGTGACACACAGTGGGATGCCGCGGGGTTGATGGACACAGCCCTACTCCTCAGTGAAGGCTGCCATGATGTTGATTGGACCACTAAATGAAATTGCTTTTTACCATGTAAATAATAGTACAAGTTTTTATACTTTAGATATTGAATGATAGAGTATGGCGACATGATTGTTCTGGATGAACTTATAATAATTCCAAAACTGATGTTATTGGATTCAAAACACAAAACATGATTTATGTATTATTTAAAATTAGATCCTATTCCTGAAAAAGCCTATTGAGGTGAAACATTGGGTCATTTAGGATCTGTTGTAAAGAATAACAGAGAAAAAAGAAAATAAGATAACTAGACACTTTCTGTGGAATTCGTCTACTCCAAGACTTTCTTTAGCAAAGCTTAGGGCCCATAGGTCAGATGGAGGCTTTAGCCTTCCAAACTGGGAGAAATATTATTTTTGCTTTCTGATTCAAGCAAAGTAACTGGTATTTAGATTTCAAATCAGATAACTACCTTCCTTTATGGCTTAAGGTTGAAAAGCCGTTACCATTACCTCTTAAACTGTCTGATTATCTCTTTGTCAAACTCCCCTAACTTTTTCATGTTAATATGTGTATTAATTCCTCCATTTGGGTAATCAAAAGAATGAAACATTTGCTACTTCTTGAGGGTCTACCTACCCATTTGACATCACTCTGTAATAATTCTGCCCTATTATATAACCAAGCTCCTATTGTGGATTTTGGACGGAGTGATCTGGGCATCACAAACCTATGCTATCTGTTAGGAGCTCAGGGGGAGTTACTTTCCTTTGAGTGTCTTAGACCTCTTATAACCTCCCAAAATTTCACTTTGTCTACTACCTCCAGTTAAGGAAGGCTCTCCAGGATTCAATACTGGGTACAAATGTACATCTCAGGAAGGAGTCTGAATGGAAACCAGTACTAAAGGTGCTTAGGTTGAGGAAGGGAGTTACCCTGACTCATAGACTCCTAACGAACACACAAGATCCCTCTCTGTTAATGGCTTCAACCAAGTCCGAATGGGAGGGAGACATCAGGGAAGTCATATTTGATCAAGAATGGGCCTCTATGTGGGTCAATGCTTACGGTAGTAGTAGGGAGGTACAAGGCAGGGCCATTCAGTATAAAATTTTACATTATTATTATTATTCTCCAAAAAGACTGGCCTCCATGGGTTTCCGGCCAGATGGGAAGTGCTGGAGATGCCAGAAGGAGGATGCAGATCTGCTCCATGTGCTTCAGTCCTGTCCCTGTATTAGGGAACTCTGGGGTAGAGTTTATAAAGTTTGTGACTCTGCATTAGGGACAACAATCCCCTTTAATTCTAAATTTCTTATTCTGGGGATAAACTTAGACTGGGAGACTGAGCAGACATCAAAACTCCACTACATGGTCAGGTGTCTTACCTCTTAAAGAGGACAGGAAATCATTTCTAACTGGCAGCTGTTTACAAAATTCTTATTCTCAGAAATTATATGCATTCCCCTAAATTATCCATATTTAACTGTACCTGAATAAAAGGTGATATAAAAAGCTGTATTTAGCATTGTCTTGTTTTTATGGGCAGCATTCTGTTCTCTTCATGGAACCAATAATTTGGAGTTTTAACTACGTCATGGTTTGTGCACAGAACTCTAAACAGGGTTCTGATAGGTCAGCAGCTCATAATTAGCATTCTGTACACAAATTGTGACATAGTAAAAACTCCACACATAGTAAAAACTCCACATAAGTGATTCCATAAAGTGAACTGTAACAGAATGATGCCCACAAAAGCACAACAATGCAAACTACAGTTTTATCTATCACTTTTTATTCTGGTACAGTTAAATATGAGTACTTTAGGAAAATGCATATCATTTTTGAGAATAAGAACTTCATAAACCATTGCCAATTAGCACACATTTCTTGTTCTCTTTAAAAGGATTTTACTGTCTCACTGGAAATCTTATCCCCCCCCATTTGTAAGGAATGGGGTAATAAAATGAGTGAAGTTACTAATAATGAAAGGTTGGCACACCAAATTATTGGTAAGAGAGACTTGTTTGGAAGAATCTGAGCCCCCTTTCTTAACTATCTGGACATTCCATGACATAGGAGCTATTGTTTCAGTGTGGAATCAGTATCTAATGCATTTTCACTTCTTGCATCTATTTCTCCTCCTTTTTAGATATTAGTTATAAATTAATAAGCCTACTGATATAGTGAATTCATCAACTCAGTTATCTATGCATGTATTATTCTTTTTATGAGACCTAACAATCAGTTATATATGTTAATCAGTTATTCCTGTTGTTTTAATATTTTACTGTGCATTGTTTGATGTATTATGAATTACAAAAACCTAATGAAACACTTTAAGCAGGAATGGCGGCTGTGAACTGACTTCCTCTTGTACCGTGTTGCCGCCATCAGAGATGCTGTAACATCACCAGATGATAATGTCAGCAGACATATAATGTGCTTCCACAGAGTGGAGTGGAGTGGAGTGCAGGTGACAGGCTGTCTTACCAACAAGGTATACCAACAACCTCCTGTATGCCGTACCCAATCTTTTTTACTGTGTACATTCAGCTAAGATCAAATGAAAAGAAAAAAATCTCAGTAAAAAACTCTCTCAACATCTTCTGGTTTTCAAATGAACTATTTTAATTTATCTCATTCAATTAAATAAGACCCAAAGTACTGGAGCCAGGAGGCCAACACAGCAAGTCGAGGACTGCCTCTGATATATTCTCACTAGTGTTATTCGAGTAACAGTGACAACAAATGACCATTATTTCCAAACATATCAAAATAACTAATAACCTTGTTATTATATGCACAATAAACATAAATTGAATAAACATAAATTTGCTAACAAGAATATTTATGGTTAATTTATGGTTAATTTATGTGTTTGGAACAGGGATGGAGGAGACAGTAGTGGAATGGGGGGAAGGGAAAGGGGGCTATGAAATCAATGTTTACTAAGGCAAGAGGGCCCAAGCTCCAGGCATACCCAGTTGCACAACATCTCTTATACAAGGGTAACAAACACACAGGGACATTATTTTGGTGCTTTGATCAAGAATGGTCAAGACGTAAGGTATTAAATGGAGTGGTAGGTTATTAAGCCACCATAGCTATATCAATCAATCAATCAAAATCTTTATTTATCCAGGTGGACACCATTGAGCAAGGCTCATTTGCAAGGTGGACCTGGTCATAGTGACAACAAAGTACAGAGCAGTAACAAGTATACATAATGCAGTAATGTACAAGGAGGGAAAAAATATATACAGCATATACAGTATATTAGTATGGTGGAACAAAATTGCTATATTATACAAGTACAAAAAAATATGCATTTGTACAGCCAAACTTAAGTGTAAGGGCTTAACAGCAGAACATTTATTTATAGGTGCAGCTGGCATATTTACCTAACGGGGAGAAGAGGCCATATGAGGGGAGGCTGGTTGGAGAGATACTGAAGAGTAAGGAGATGTTTCCATAAACTAGGGGGAAAGGTAGCCTTAAACCACAGATAACAACAATGGCTGTGGTGTACTAGAATATTATTTATTTATTTAGACAGCAGTTTGGAAAACCTTTGAGCCATAGGCTCATTTACAAAGGTACCTTGTCACAGTAAGACAAATGAAAATACACAGTATAACAGCATAACACAGTATAAAAGTAACTTAAGACATAGATACAAACAAGCTGGTACAGGTAGGATTGATGCAAACAATACCAGAGTTATGTTGTCCTTAGCAGCTTAGTAGTAAGCTTTGTCATTAGTATTGAGTATGGCTTTGACTAGTGGCAATTACAGCTTCGGGTGTTAACAAGGTGGTTCCGTAAGGATGTTTTGAAGCACGATATAGATGGAGCTTCGGAGATGGAGGGGGGCAGTGCGTTGAACCAGGAGGGGGCCCTAAAGCTGAAGGCTTTGGCTGTGAGAGGTCCTAGCTCTAGGGATAACAAGAGAGGTTTTCCCAGAGGTCCAAGTATGAACTAGTGGGACAGAGCGGCGGATGGTGGTGGTCAATCCAGGGGGGATAGCCCAAGGAGGGTCTTTTTTGTAAGGGTACAGGTCAGACATTTGAGGCGCTCATCAAGATCAAGTACCAGCGCTTTAGCATACAGTAGACAGATGTGTGTTAGCCTCAGGTACCCCAGTAATTAACCTGCAGGCCTTATTCAGAGTAAAGTAATTTTATGGAGTGCGGTCTGATCAGCAGCACCATACACCGGCAGTCCATAGTCCACTAGGGACAGGATAGAGAGGTGACTGTGAGTCAAGAGCTCCAGGGGAGGCAGTGTTTATACTGATGCAAGATGCCCAATCGGATATTAGTGGCAGTGGCTAGGGCAGCGATGTGTCCATGGAAGGAGGGAGGGGTCAAAATGGATCCCTAGGTATTTATAGGAGCAAACTTGTTCGAGTGGGAAAGAGGACCCAGAGTGAATGAGGAGTTTTAAGTTGCAGGACTTGTTTTGAGGATGAGTGAAGAACATGGTTTTTGTTTTTTTAAGATTTATCACCAATCTATGTTCCTTGAACCATCCCTCGGCTTCAGCGAAGGACTTCTGCAGTGAGTCCTGGAGGGCAATAGGGTTACAACTTGAGGCAAAGATGACTGCATCATCAGCGTACAATAGAATGTTCCCTGAGCAAGAGCATGAAAGGGGGTTAAGGTAAAGGGAGAATAGTAAGGGGCCCAGTATTATGATAATGACGGAGGAGTGGTAGTTAAGAGGCACACTTCTTGGGAAGGAGTGGGACAAGCCAGGCTGGAGTGGACATGGATGGTTGAATGAAGCAGGAATATTAATTGGGGGAGAGTGAGAGGCAGGGGCAGGGACAAGGCATGAGGCCGGATGGCTATGGGAGTTGTAGAGTAGTGAGCTACCGGTGCGGAAAGCATTTGCAATATATCCCAGCAACATGAAGCAGCCTCACTAGGCAACTATAGAGACTTTTGCATGGATTTGTTTCTTTTTCATTTAGTGTTTAATATTCTTTTTATAATAACTGGTCAGCAATTTTTCCTATGGGCTGGACCAGTTGATATTTTCCATAACAGCCGGATGGTTGTTACGGCATTCATGAACCATTTCAATCAAAGTATGCCACTCCCTCATTGGCTCTTGTCTTGCTTGTGGGTGGGTGTAACAGTTTAAAAAACATGGCTGCTCCATCTCTCACTTATTGCGGAGCCACCATAACATGAGTTTCAGCATAGTTTTTATCTCGTTGATCCTGCCTGAAAAAATTGCTTGTCCAGTGTATTATAAAAGAAAGATTAGGGAAGGGTGCTATGGAATTTTATGCACACCTCATTGTGGGATGCTTTGATAAACCCTCTCGGCTTTGCCCTTGAGGTTTATGTAGCATCCTACAACCCGGGTGTGCATTAAATTCTCATAGCACCCCCTTCCCCATCCTTTATTCTCTATATATGTTTGATGTTGTGCCTTGTACACTTTGCGAACCTTTAGTCTATGATTTACCTATTTACCCCAGTTTTTTTGCTGACGGATTCAATAGATATGGAACATTTTGATGATATAAATGCTATAACTGGCACCAGCAATAACGTTTTTGTATACACAGAAGGAGAGGTAGACAGGGTTATTAGTGAAAACTCTAGTGATAAATTAAGTCCAAAAACTCCAAGTCAGAAGTCTGTTACAAGAAAATTGGAAAATTGAGTAAAAAGGACTTCAAACTACAGTGGCACATAATAACACTTACTGAATACATTAAACGTATGCCCAAGGGTTTACGAATTTTGATTTAGCCAAATGTTGCCTTCCATTGTCTTATTAAATAATGACAGATGGAATGTGATTAGAGGGAAATGTAGCATTGATTTCATGGTGGCTGTGACTGAAGCAATTCCAGAGAATGCAACAGACTTAGAATACAAATTGAAAATATTCAACAACAACTTTCTAATCTTTTGGTCACTGAAGACCTTAATAAATTTCTTGAGAAAGTTAACCAAGAATTGGTTTCATTTGAGGAGATATTAAAAGCAAAAACCAAAAAAAAAAACCTTAGGAAATACAGACAGGATATGATGGATTATAGAGATGGCAAGGCATATAATTAGAGTCAGTAATCTAATAAGAAAAGTTTTCCTCAGAGGGGGAGGGTCTGAGAGACATTTATTTATTTTGTTTTTGTTGACCGGGTAAGTGCACTAGACAAATTCTGCCTATTTTCAGGCACGACCCGGGGGAGGGGGATACAGATGAATGCCAACTGACCTTGAACCAGATTAAGCTGTTGGTGGTATTTTTTTTAGTGAATGGGGGAAATTTGGCCAGGGCACCAGGGAAATTCCCCTACTCTCCAGCAGGAGGACCCTTGTACTGCGAGAAGGTTCACTCCACTGCTGGTCTTCGAGGTGGATGGATGGATAGGGCTGAGGTGGCCCAGAATATACAGAAGCCTGCACCAATGGCTCAGGCCAAGGGATCCACTGCAGGGGCAGCTGGGATGCATCCTCTGAGTGGCCAGCAAATCGCCCGAGACAGTGGTCCCTCGTCAGAAGAAATCTGTGATCAGTTAAGTTTGGAGCAAAAACAACAGTGTCTGGCAGCTGAATTGTTCCATGTTAGCAAGCAATTATTGAAAGAAAGACTTAAGCAAGTGGAAGATAGAAAGCAAAAATTCTCGGAGACTTAGCCGGGCTCAGCTGTTTCAGAAGGTTCTACAAAACTTTTTACGGCCAATGAGCGGCTGGGAGTACTTTCCGCAGCAGTCGAATTGCCGTCAAGGTGAGACTGGAGTGCTGAAGTAGAAGAATCCTGGTCACCAGATAAGGCCCTACAAGCCTCAGTGTGGATTCCACTGTCCGATGGTCATTGGAGACTGAATTCTGAGTTCCCTGCATCAGAGAGCTGGTTGCCTGCACAGATAGGTAATGCTCCTGTTTCTTTAAGTAAGGGGGATATGGATCTCAGTGATTCTCCTTCAGACACTCTCCCTGCCCTTCCTATGGGACTGGTGGGTCAGCGAGATATGGAGAACAACATGGACTCTATTGTGGTTGATATTCCTGGTCTCACACCAGTACCTAACCCTGGAGGCTGACAAACCAATTTACGCTAGCCATTTTCACTGTCCTGTGGAACTGGCAAAAGGGCGTAATGCCATTCGCCTTAGATATGTGGGCCCCCGTGAAAATCCCCCTGATAGATTTTATGTAGGGAAAATCCTACTTAAAAAAGCATGGGATTTTCTCCTTCGGAGGGTATCTTTGATTCATGTGCAAGGAAGTATGCTTGACATTGTTTGACGCCAGCACTATTGAGACCTTTTAGTGCCGTATATAAATCTTAAAACAAACACCCTTTGGACTGATTTCATCATTTTACCCCTCACCAAACAACCCTTCAGGGTTATTATGATCCTCTTTAGGAACGAGGGAGTCAATATAGTGGACATTGTACACTGGCTGAAGAAGTGATGCAATATTCAGGGTAACCCAATGCCTATTATGGACACAGAGGGGTTTTGTGGAATGGTGGGTGGAAATTTCAAATTAAACTACACCATACAGATCAAGATCTGATACATTTACCAAATTGCTTCTTTATTGGGAGAGAGAAGGGTTTTCTTTTTTACCCTGGGCAGCTGAGAGTCTGCTTTAAGGGTCGATCCTCTAAGCATATTAGTGTAACCCCCCTACAAATGGGGGTCACTAAAAAGCCTTCTTTTGGTGAGCCTAAATGCTCTCCGCCAGGCTGGTGTCCTGTATTTCAGCTGATTTAAAAAATAATTGAGTGAGAGTGCCTAATGCCTCCATGTACTGTCGCTTTAAGAGCTGCCAAACTGCAGTATAATTAATTTGAAATGGGGGGGCCCCTGCTCGAGTCCCATTTGGGCCACTGAGTAAATCGCTCCATTTCTGTAGTTGCTATATGCGCGCAGAGGGAGCTTTTTCAGAAGATGTAATTGTTTGCTTGTAACCTGTTAGAGTAATAATGAAAATGCAGTTTGTTCTAACTTGCTTTCTTGTAGCAAGGATTGTGCAGAGTAGCTCCCTCATGTTGGTTCTGAACTGCTGAATTGGCCCAATCAGTGTGGGTATCCTTTAAAATGGAGCCTGCTCTGGGCAAATCAGAACTTGGACTCTCCTCTGGAGCCTGCTGTAATGGGACTGTATGGACAGTGACTCTGGGAAATGTAGTTTTGACCTTGGCACCTTTTTCTACCAACAGAGGGAGTCTTATTGTGAGTGACAGCTGAATCAGCCAACAGAATAGTGTGGAGCTAAAGGAAATGCCCTGCTCTGTGACTGGAAAGATCAGATGAGTTGTGACTGTGAAGAGAGAAGGAGCTATGTGCTTCTTCGGTGTGTAGTTTAGCTTGGGAAGCGCGTGTGAGGCCCTGAGGTTCGGCCTGCAGCTGTTGTGAGTGCCAGTTTGGACTGAATCTGAGTTATGAGGAGAAAGAAGCACCAGAAGTGTGGAAACCAGGCTCACCTTGTAGAAGACTGGAGAAATTGCTGAATCGCGCTCGGTCTGTCAGGAACTGAAGCTGCTATGTGTGCTCCCAGGTATTTTGCAGTAAGTGCGATCGGGATCGAGGAGCAGCCTGCCTGATATAGTTCTTTTTTTTTTACATATGAATGTGCATAGTGCCTGTGGGGAATCGCTATTTCCAATCCCCTGTACTGTGAGCTGTGTGTTGAAGCTGGAAGCAAACCCCAGCTTGTCTGCATGCCCTGTGGTTGCTGACGATCCAGAAGAACATCCACCATTCGGTCCTCAGCTTGGGTATTGTGAGTACAAATCAGGGTATTCCCCTGCAGCCTGTTTTCAATCACAAGTGTGTCATCTAATTCTTGTTGTTTCACTGCTTCATGGGCTGATCCATCCGGCTCCAGATTACAATTGGGTGCTGTGCATATATTTTCTTCTACAGGGCCCCATCCATCTGCACCTGCCAACCAACCCTGGGCAACGGATCTGGCTAGCCCCCCCCCCAACCTGGGTACCCAGAGTGTGACTTTTCATACCCTATATGTGTGCACTGTACTGTGATTTAATGCCACTAATTAACCTGATTTCCCCCTCCTGTGTTACTGTCCCCTAAATAAATCAGATTTGTTGTTGTTATACTATATACTGTCTGTGGTGTTGGTACTTATGCAAACAGTATTGTATTTTGCTGTGTATCTTGTTTAACCTTATTTTACAGGGAGTCCTCAGAGACATGCTGCAGAATCAGTCTCGAGGGTAAGTGGTACTTTATGAGTGAACAGTGTGTATACGTGGGGTATTGGGGCTGTAACTCCTGTATACTGTGTGAGCCACTAGAGGGAATAAAAGGGGGTCTCAGTGTCCCAGAGGGCTGAGACCAAGCTAGTCTAACCACTACAAACCCTGACCTCTGGGTGGAGGCACCTGCTATAGAACCTAGGCCCCAAAACCTGTCAGTAGTCAAGCGGGCAGGGGTAGTAGCCCTTGGGATAGCGCCACCTGGGGGTTACATTAGTACCTCCTGTGATGTCTTGAAGTGCTCATACTGTGGGGAGACAGAACACCCTAGTGCCCACTGTTTTCAACAACCCAAATGTAACCTTTGTGAAGAAGTGAGGCATACCTTTGAGGATTGCCCTTCTGCAGTCAAAAATACAGAAGATGCAGATTTTGGGGTTCAAGACCATTATATTCGCTTGTCTGTGAAACAGGGACAGGCTCCTCCTGGGGGAGGGTTGCCTACGCCACTCTTGAAAGGGGCCCACGCTTCAAAAAGACAAATACCTGTGGATCCATTAGGTCATGATCCAGCTATCCAGGATCCGATGACCTCGGTCCGTATGTCGGTTGTTGTTCTTCCTGTAGAGAAGACGGTTAATATGGACCCTTCCCCTTCCCCTTCCCCTGAGTCCCCTCCTGGTTGAGAGAACTTTACGTTGGTTTCAGAAAAGAAGGGGAAAACTTCCAAAGGAAAGGCAAAGCAAAAGAAAGATTACTCAGATGCACCTTTCAAAGACCAGAATGTGTATACAGTTTTGATAGAGGATCCCATGGACCGGGACAATGACGAAATGCGAGTTGATGTGCCCTCTCAGTCTGTAAGCCAGGATGCACTGGTAGGACAAACCGATCACAGTTCTCAAAGGAATTAAAAGTGGAAGGGTAAAAAGAGCTTCAAGTAAAGTGAAGTGAAGTCTTCTGCACTGTACTTGTGACCTCTGGCTCTGTTTAAGTTTCGTGTGGCTTCTTTGAATGTAAATAGCATTCAATCCCTTGCGAAATTTTGTAGTACTTTGACACACTTCCTTACCAGTGACTTAGATTGTGTGTTTTTGAAGGATGTTCGTTTACACTCTCCTGCAGAAAAAACAGCAGTCACTACCAGGTGGATATGGGGAGATTGCTTTTGGTCGCAAGGGGAAGCATTATGTTCTGGGGTGGGGATATGTTTTTATTTATCTCAGGTTCAGGTAATCCATCAGTTGGAGTTGTTGGAAGGCAGAGCGTTGTTACTAGATGTAAAATAGGGAAGCTGGATTATTCGCCTAATTAATATCTATGCCCTCAACTTAAATATGACACAGTAGCTCTATTTAAATTTCTTTCCCCTTTTTTGATTACTAATCATCCGGTTATCTTGGGTGGGGATGTTAATGTTTCCTTGCCTTCTCAGATTTTGAATCCTTTAGGTAAAAAATCTATTGTGATGCGCTGTGCCTTGCTCAACTTATCAAGGATATGGGGTTTGTGGATGCCTTTGGTTCTCTCCCTCCTGCCAGCTGGCACACTTATTTTTGTGGCCCCCGAGCCCCTATGATTGATTATTTTTTTGTTTCACTATCTTTGATTATTCAATCTATTGCTTTACAGGAAGTTGCTATCTCTGCCCATAGGCTTTTAGATCTTGTGCTTGGTGATCTCCCGGAGGAGAAGCGTGGGCCTGGGATGTGGAAACTGAATATTACTTTACTGAATATTCCCCCTATTAGAGAGGGTTTTCTCTCAGTTTTACAGGCACGAAAGTCTGTTTTTTTTCTGTATGAAGATAGTAATGCTTGGTGTGAAGATACTAAAAGAGATATTAAGGCATTTTTTTGGACCGTGGGGGGTATTAATGGGAGATTTCAGTGGGATGAGCTAAGTTATCTGAGGGATAGTATTTCATTTTGGACAACTTTTTGACACAATTTGGGGAGGGAGGACCATCAGCTAATAAAGGCACTAAAAACCAAATTGGCTCATAAACAAATGGAGGTCATGAGAAATATGGAACAAAAGCAAAAATATGGGACTACTGGGAAATCAAAGGATACTTTGCCTTTTGATTCTCTGCAACTCCTCCGGGAACGCCGAAATATGGAACACCTTCTTACATCTACTGGAGGTCAAGTAACGGATAATGTTGGCATTTTAAGGGAAATTCATTCATTCTTTTCTCATACTTTTGCTAGCCAGTCCTTACCGGTCGAGGATATGTGGAGGTGGTTGGCTTGTAGGTGTCAGCCACAAATTCCACCGGATTTGGGGGTTCTTTTGACTAAGCCTATTTCACAGTTGGAACTGAAAAAAGTGATATGGTCATTTAAATCAGAGATTGCCCAGGGGTTGGATGGACTCCTGCATGACCTTTATAAAGTGATTTGGGAAGTTTTGGGATCAGAGTTGGGTAACTGTCTCAACAATTGTTTATCACAGGGGTAACTTTCTGAGAGTATGTTGGAAGGGTTATTGATTTTGATATTTAAAGGAGGGAGCCGGGGTGATTTGAAAAATTGGAGACCTATATCGCTCCTCAATACGGATTATAAAATATTACTGAAAATTTTAAGTAATCGGTTGAAAATAGTTTTGGATCAAATTGTGCATCCTTCTCAATATAGTGGCATCCCGAGATGGATTCAGGATGCTCTTATTCTCCTTCATGAAATTCTATGTAAAGGAGCTTCACAGGAACTGTTTGGGCACCTGCTCTGTCTAGATCAACCAAAGGTATTTGATCGGGTAGAATATGTATACCTTTGGGAAACTTTAAAGAGTTATGGGTTACCATCCACATTTATAGCCTGGCTTCAAACATGTTATCGAGGGATTAGTCTCTTACCGAGTATAAATGGCTGGGGGTAAAGCTGTTATGGTGCTTGGGGGGGTGCAACAGGGTTGTCCCCTAAGCCCATTATTGTATATTTTATTGTTGGACCCATTTTTGCATGCCTTACATGAGACAGATTTAATTACAGGTCTTTCCGTTGGGCGTGACGATAGGCAGATTATTGCAATTGCCTATGCTGATGATTTAGGTCTTTTTTTGGCTGATAAATATTCTGTGGTGGTGGTGTCACGATCCATTTTACATAATTTTTCTGTTATTTCTGGGTCAGTAATTAATACTCTAAAAAGTGGTATCCTGCCGTTGGGTTATGATGCTGTTGATGTGTCCTTGGTTTGGGGAATACCTGTGGATTTGACTTATAGGAAAATATTGGGTATTTATTTGGAAGGGGAAGACCCTCAACAGTATAATTGGGAATTACACTTGAAGACGGCGAGGGAAAGAGTAACCCGTTGGAATAAATGGTAGATGACAAAAGCCAAATGTACAGTGGCGTGAAAAAGTATTTGCCCCCTTCCTGATTTTCTCTATTATTGCATATTTGTCACACTGGATGTTTTCAGGTCTTTAGAGAAAATGTAATATTAGATAAAGGGAACCTGAGTGAACAAATAACACTTGTTTTTTTTTTTAATTTCACTTATTTAATGAAAAAAAGTTAACCAACACCAACTGGCACTGTGTGAAAAAGTAATTGTCCCCTTACACTTAATAACTGGTTATGCCACATTTAGCTGCAATGACTGCAACCAAACACTTCCTATAATTCAATATCAGTCTTTCACATCGCTGTGGAGGAATTTTAACCCACTCTTCCTCGCAGAACTGCTTTAATTCAGCAACATTTGGTAGGTTTTCGAGCATGACCTGCTCGTTTCAGGTCCTGCCACAGCATCTCTATTGGGTTTAAGTCTGGACTTTGACTAGGCCACTCCAGAACTTTAATTTTACTTCTTTTTAGCCATTCTGATGTGGACTTGCTTTTGCGTTTTGGATCATTGTCTTGCTGCATGGCCCAACTACGCTTCAGCTTCAGCTGACGGAAGGATGACCGGACATTCTCCTTAAGAATTTTCTGGTACAGAGCAGAATTCATGGTTCCTTTAATTATGGCAAGTCATCCAGGTCCTTAGGCAGCAAAGCATCCCCACACCATCACACTACCACCACCATGTTTGACTGTTGGTATGGTGTTCTTACTGTGGAATGCTGTGTTTGCTTTACGCGAGACATTATGGGATCCATGTCATCCAAAAAGTTCCACTTTGGACTCATCTGTCCATAGAACATTTTCCCAAAAGGCTTGTGGATCATCCAGGTGCTTTTTGGCAAATGAGAGACGAGCATTTATGTTCTTCTTGGTTAGCAGTGGTTTCTGCCTTGCTACTCTCACATGAAGCCCATTTTTGCCCAGTCTCTTTCTGATTGTGGGGTCGTGAACACTGACCTTAGCTGAGGCAAGAGAAGCCTGCAGTTCTTTGGATGTTGTTTTAGGATCCTTTGAGACTTCCTGAATGATTTTACGCTGCGCCTTGGAGTAATTTTGGCAGGCCGCCCACCTGGGAAGATTCACTACTGTTCCAAGTGTTCTCCATTTGGAGATTATGGCTCTCACTGTGGTTTGATGGAGTCCCAGAGCCTTAGAAATAGCTTTGTAACCCTTTCCAGACTGATAGAGGGCAACACATTTTTTCTGATCATTTCAGGAACTTCCTTTGATCATGGCATAATGTGCTTGTTGAATCTTTGTGCTGGCAACGTGACTCTGATGGTAAGGGTCAAAATAAGTGAGATTTATATTGAGCAGGGCTGGCTGTAATCAAGCCTGGCTGTGTTCAATCAGCTGACTCTAATTATCCCTTTAATTGGGTTGATTTAACTAGGGGGCAATTACTTTTTCACACAGTGCCCGTTGGTGTTGGTTAACTTTTTTCATTAAATAAATGAAATAAGTAAAAAAAAAAAAGTGTTATTTGTTCACTCAGGTTCCCTTTATCTAATATTATATTTTGTCTAAAGACCTGAAAACATCCAGTGTGACAAATATGCAATAATAGAGAAAATCAGGAAGGGGGCAAATACTTTTTCACGCCACTGTATGTATTTGATCAAGACTGATCTGCTGACATACTTTCTGTTTTTGGCAGCTGTTTTCCCTCCCCCACTGACCCTGGAGGTGTCCGTGTATACTGTATTCTTCCAGTTCCCGTGGGGAAGTAGATTGAACCCAGTAAAACGAGGGATCACCTATTTACCTATAATAGAGGGTGGTTTGGGGATGTTAAATCTGGTAGATTTTTTCTATGTTACTTTTATCTATTATAATTTACAGCCCCTCCTAACAAATGTCACTAAAGTTTGGACTCCTTGGGTCAAGGACGAAATTGGGCCCTTGTTAACAAGCTGGGATCTCTCTACCTTTCTCCCCCATCAAACACTGATGTCTCAGTTGCCCTGTCATTTTACTGGAGTTATTGGAAAACTGAAATTGTGGAAGGTAATAAAGAACTTTCTCTGCACCTCCTCCCGGAAATCCTTATATAATTGGATAGTGGAATCCTTTTTTTATGCCTCTCCCTGGTTCTCAGTGTTACCTATTGAGCATCAAACCTCTAAAACCATTTTTTTATCAAATAAAAGAATTCTGCATTACATGTGAGATTTTTTTTTATGGTTATGTATGCATAAAAAATTAAATTGGGGGTTCAGGATAACTTAAAACACAAAGACCTTACAGAACAGTTTTGCTCAAGAGAGGATGAGTGTACAGGGATTGTTGAGACAATCTCGAACTTTCTGCTGGATTGTCCCTTTGCTGTGCCTTTCTGGGTAGAGTTTAATAAGAAATGGCCCTCAAACCCTTTCCAACATCAGTCTCCTCAAATCGGGACTGAGGGGATGTTTCCAGGTGCATGGGTTAAATTTGATGCAATTACAATATGGCTTTTGGTGGGTTTTATTAGTTATCAACTCTGGCTGGCACAGTGTGGTTGGACTCTCTGGAAAAAATGATATCAGGTGAACAGGTAGTGCTATTGCTACAGAAAGATGTGAGAAGGTGGCAGGCTTTAGAAAAAGGGAGAGTTCTCCCTGAATTATATAAACTATGGTGGAGAAACATGTCCTGGTTGGACACGGGTTAATTACAATTGACATTGCATGATTTTTTTTCTTCTGTTTGTTCATTTATTTTTTGGAAGAAATCAAAGGTATCCCCCGGTTTCTTTGGTGGGGTTCTAGGACGAATCAAGTGTAATGATGTTTTTTAGTTTCATGAGTGTTGAAATACCTTTTCTGTATTCCTGAAGTTTGTTTTTTTAACTGTTAGCCTTTTTTTGTAGTATGTGTTTGTATGAAGTAATACTATTTTGAGTTGAAGAAAAGTTCCCCTACTTTTTTAGTGGGAGGAGGGATTTAACCATCCATCACACAGGGAATTTGTGTTGGTCTATTTGATGAAATACTTATTTATGTTTTTTTTTCCCTTTTGTAGTATATTTCTGTGTGACAATACACTCCTATGTATGTATTTTGCTTTCAAGTTTTGAATAAAATATTCCCCTACTCTGCCGGTAGGGGGCTGTGCTGTTTCGGTCTGGTGTCAGTCTCCACCTGAGTCAGGATGGAGACGGACATGGTGGAGCCTGAAGCGCGGGCTGAAATTCTTCTGGGAGACCCTACTGCTACTGATACCTTTTTTGATGCTGAAGTGAGCCTTGATCCTGTCTCTGGTGGTTTTAATGGTGCTTTGGTCTCCTCTGCTGTGTTACTGACTTCTGCTCTTGACTCTGGACCTGATTCTCATCGTCCTGTTATGGAGGTACCTGTGATTTCCACCTCTTCTGCTTGTCCTTCTGCTGTTTTGCCTGCTGACACCCTTGCGGAGGCTCCTGTCACTAATGTTCCGCAAACTGTATCGCTTGCTGCAGCCCCGAGTTATGCTGATCACCCAACTGTTTCTGTTGTGTCTGGCGGGAGTTGTCAAGGGCCAGACCAGAATACTCTCATTACGGGCATGCCAGGCAAGCAAATTGGTAGTCCAATCCCAGGTCCCTCTGTTGTTTTTCAGACTGAACCTCAGACACAAGATAAGGCGTCTGTTTTTTTGTTTGGAGTGAGAGGTTCTCCTGCTCATGCTACAGCTGCCACTTCTTGGTGAGCATGGGCTGATTTGGAGCTGTCCAACATGGAACCATGGTCAGTGGAGAAGTCTCTACGGGCAGCTGGCTGGGTGAAATCTCCTGCTTCCCAGCAATGGACTTTGGGTTTTGCACCCATTCAGATTCCAGGGGTAAGGCTGCATACTGGCCTGCCTCTTGTTGGTCCACAGGTGTTTTCTAACTCTACTGGGACACTTGACACTGATTTGGAGCTTACTCCTAATCCTGCCCCGAACTTCGAACATATGGCTCTTTTGGGTGCTCAGGGACAGTTTTTCCATCCACCTCAGCGTACTTTGGACTCCGATCCTGTTGCACCGGAGTTACCTTCTCTTTGGGGCAATGGGGATCCTGCTCCTCCTCAGAATGATAATGATGGGCCTTGTCCCAAGACTTATGCCTCCTTTTTCCAGAAAAAGGTTTTACCAGCCAAGTAACATAATGCAGTTCATATTATTTATAAGGATGGCTTGGATGTTTACCCTAATAGGGAATATGTGGGGAAGGTATTGTTGAAGACCAGTTTACGCTTTAATGCTGCTGAGTTGTATGCTCTGATACATGTGTCAGGGGAATGCTCCTTTGATACATGTTTCAAATTGCAGAGTGGTTTGGAAGCTTTTTGGTCCCATTTTCACAAGCTTAAACACACTTCTGTGTGTGCTCCCTTTGATGTGGTTCCCTAATCTAAACCTGCCCAGAAGCATGTCACCATCCTATTTAGGAATGAAGGGATTAGTGTGAATGATTTACTTTATTGGTTGAAACAGCGCTGTACAGTGTTGGGTCCCCCTGATGCCATATTTAATGATGAAAATATATGGACCATGGGTTGGAAGGTGAGGGTGCTTTTGAAAGAGGTGGATGGGTCCCTACAACATTTACCCAACTCCTTTTTTTGGGAGGGAGACAGGGGGGTCTTGTTCTATCCTGGGCAGCCCAAAACCTGCTACAAGTATGGTGCCCCTGGGCATATTAGTAATGCCGGTGCTAAGGTTCGCTGTTACCTTTGTGGAAATTTGGGGCATATGTATTAGTGTACTGAAGAACTTTGCTGTAATTTATGTGGTCTCTCTGGTCACTCCTTTGCCACCTGTTCCCAAACTGCATTTGCTAAATCAGGATTGGGTGACCATGAGAAACAGTGGCTGTTGGTTGCTGTGGACCAAAGGGAACATGTTAAAATGAATGCCACATCGTTGCTATATACAGGTTCAGGGGTCTCTGGGGTGGACCCCCTGTTTGATCCTCCCACCCTAGCCCCTCCCAAGTTTTGTTCTGACACTCCTTTGGAGTCTACTCCTGTGCAGGTTGTGTCTATGGCAGTTCCTGAAGTGGTGTCACGGCCTCTTTTCAGTGTTCCTCCTCTGCCTGACCCCTCTGGTGATTCTTTGGCTGTGATGCCCCCCCCTCGGCTGTTCCCGTGGTGGATGTTGAACAACGAGTGACCCGACATAGAAGCTGGAGGCAGCCTGCTTCGAAGGTTCATAAGATTTCTGAAACTCAAACTTCTAATAGATTCCAGCCTCTCTTTCAGGATTCTGGTGACTTGGGCCATGACTCTGAAATTTCTTTGGAGGATTCTCACTGTGTGGGGCCTTTATTGGACTCTGAATCCAGTGAATTGGGGGATTGTGGTGATAAGGTTGCGGGTTCTAGAAAACGCACCCCCACTACTAAGGGCAAGAAAAAGAAGGTTGTGGGTCCGGGTAAATCTCGGGCTTGTAAACCTCCCTGAACACTCATGTGTCAGACAGCTTGGTTGTCTTTGTTGATGATAAATGTTAATAGCATTAAGAATGCTAGAAAGAGGGGAGGGCTTTTTTTTCCCCATCTTCTATCCTCCACTGTGGATGTCATTTTTTTATGAAATACCTGGCTACACACACCTACTGAGGTACGTCGGGTACAAACTGAATGGTATAAAGTACTATCTTATTGGTCTCTTGGTGTGGGAATCTGTACAGGGGTTGGGATTTTATTTACCCTACCTAGTCAGCTCCTTAAATTGGTAGATTTGATTCCTGGGAGGGTATTGCTTCTAGATGTTAAATATCAACATTGTTATTATAGACTGATTAATGTTTATGCACCTCAGTCAAAGGCTGATAGGGTTGATGTGTTTTTTCACATCTGCCCTTTTCTGTTTTCAGCTTAGCCTGTGATTTGGGGGGGGGGTGATTTTAATTGTGGTCATACTTGTCATGATAGGGCTAGTGGTACTTCTACAAAGAAAGTTTTCTGTGACATGACCTTTTTGAAATCCATGGTGCAATTGGCGAATCTGGTGGATGCTTATACAGTTTCTCATAAAATAGGGACCCCTACTTTTCAACGGGGTGCACACGCCACACGAATTGACTTCTTTTTAGTGAGTGAGGGTCTCCCTATTACAACTGCTTGGGTCATCTCTGTGGCATGCTCAGACCATAAAGAGCTGTCTGATGCATTAGGGACTCCTGCATTGCCTTATGGCCCTGGTATTTGGAGATTAAATACTGTAGAATTGAAAATGTTAGCATTTCAAAAAATCTCGCTATACTCGTGCCCCCTGCTGGACCGCTAAATTAATTGAAATGCACATATTTAGTTAAGTAAAGTTTATTATACCGCAAAATTAAAAATGCTCTAATAAACTGGTCCAGTGCAGAATAAATTCAGTACAATGCTACATGTTTAAATAAAAGGAGTGAAAGGAACAACAATGCACATACAGTACAGTGTAAAATGCTGCCAAAGCTTCAAAAACGACTAAAGTCTAGCGTTCCTCTGACTCCTCCTCTGACTCCACCTGTAATTCCCCTGTTTCATCTGGCACCTAAAACAAAGACGTTAGTCTTATTCACTATGCCGTACTGCAGTATGTGCTGTATACAGTAATACTGTATGTAGTGTTGGTTTAGAGCTTTTTTCTTACCTGGTTCAAGCAGTTGGCATGTGCATCGACAAGTCCTGCAAGCTTGAAGCTGTGGATGCAGTCCTCCCTGAGCTCACAGTGAGTTAAAGGCTGACACCAACCACTCTGAGTGTTTAGATTTCAGGGCTGTCATTCTTAAATCGACTTTAATATCTGTGGACTTGGAACCGGAGTTAATTTGCTCGGTAGTCATTCCTGCGTACCACTCAGTGAAAGATATTTTGAGGAAGTCCTTAAACAATTTGTTAAGTGAAACATCAAGAGGTTGCAATAAATCTGTGCATGAGGCCAGAACGAATATTGGCACTATAGCGTCAGACTCCAGCTTTTTAATTGCATCAGGGGCACTGTGAGCCCTGTACAAGTCTAAAATCAGGACGCTGCACTGTTCCTTCAGCAGATCTTGCTTTTTAATTATGTTGGCAATGTACTGCTTGAGGGTATTATCAATGTATGACATCATAGTTACTGTGTTAGCCCAGTCATTTTCACTGAATGTAATGTTCCAATCAGATGGAAATGAAAAACCAGGGAGACAGGCTGTAGTTTTCCTCTGATAGATCACCTGGGGGGAGGTTAAGAATTGTCCAGATAGTGTACACCCCATAACTAAAGAGACTTGATGCTTATCTCCGAGCCCAGTGACTTCAACTTGTCTCACCCCGGACTGAGCCATAGTCCACTGGCTACACGGCACCAGTTGCACCTCAGTTTCATCCATATTGATCACCAACTCTGCTGGTATAAGTTCCTGACTTACTGCTCTGCTCTGCTAAACCAAGCTAGAAAATTTGACTTCAACTGTGGGAAATCATTTGGGGTTTTTCTGCCAGCTTTAGTGCCTTTACGTTTTATGAACTCCATGTGGTTTAGGAAATGCCATGCCCACTGCTTTGTTATTGTTAAAGTACCCCCATTTTCTGCAAGCATCTTTGGGTTGTTGGCTTTTATCACCCCCAAAGCTACTGCTGCAACCACCCTCACATTCACTACTGCTCCTTCAGAGCGAAGACGTCTGATTATCTGCATTTCAACTTTTACATCCTCCATAACCAATGTCGGTCTACCCCGGGGCCTATGCAGCAGGCTGGTAACAACTAATGCAGGGTCACCACTAACACGAATCTTGTCAACGTAGTCTGATTTAAACTTTCTTAATGTGCTTTCATTGATGACTTTACTGTATTTTCTTTGGTAGTACCTGACTGTTTTCATAACACTGTTTGTGGCCGCACAGAGTCCGAGTTCATATCATAGTTCAGGACTGTAGTGAGCATAATCGGTGCATCTTCTCTTGGGAGAGGGGGAGGCAAGCTAAGCTCATGGATGACACAGTCTGCAGTTTTCACTAACTCCAGCGGTGTCGCTCAGAGCCTCTGGAGTAATGTCCTCGGTAACTGTAAGGTTATGCTCCCTGTTAATTCCCCAGTTCTTTTGCAGCCAGTTCACCAAAGACATTGCAAGTGACAGAGAGACGCTAGAGAAACTACCAACTGCGAGCTCAGCAAGGCACTGCAGATCAACAGTGAATGGTAGCAGCCCAGATACCTATACTAGTAAGTACTGTAATTACTAATTGCTAGCAATTAGCCACTGATTCTAGGCAGTCAACTACTGCAGAGTGCCTGACAGTAACCCTTTGACCACCATTTTGACAGTGTGACAACCCACCTCTCCCTCTGGGCTGTAACAGCTTTTAGAGAGATGTCTGTCCTCGGGCATTCGCTGCCACCAGCAGGACCTTCCTTCCGGCACCTCTTTCAAGTGTACAAACTTGAATAATTAAACGTGCAATTGCACAAGTTAAAGTCTGGTAGTGTGTCTCTCTCAGGTGGCGGATGCTACACAGAGTTTACCTCAGCCAGTGGAAACCAAATATTACCTTAGAAAAATGACATCACAGTCACAACTGTTGAGCAAATAAATAGCTTTTACTTAACATAAAGTGCACTGAGCATTTATAGGATATATATTTACAACACAAGAGAATAACACTCATACAGGAAAAGTAAACAAACATTTTTAAATAACAGATGGCAAAAGAAGAAGGCTATTATTGAAATATGCTATCACTAAACTTACCCTTCCCTGTCCTTACAAGAGACACTGGACCCTGTTCTAACTGCCAGCTCCCACGGACATAGCTACAAGGTAGGTACCAAGCTTATGTTTCCCCTCCCAGCTTCCAAAGCACAAGAGAGCCTTCTCTGTCTTTCAGAAGGTTATATACTCTGTGGAGAATAGGTCATTCCTATGCTCCCTTTAAATGCACCAACCAACTAACATGTATGTATTTAATTGTCCCAATCAGAGTGAACACCTATCGGTGACCAATTATATTCCCTTTTCACCTTAAGTTTATATTTGAATGATCCAATCCATTCAAACTGCCCTGTGTCCATGTCTGCAGGTCTGTGTGTGTGTGTCTGGAGATGTCCACTCGAGATTTATGACCCAGCTGTTATCTAGCAGCTAGGAATTCCATAAGCTGGACGCTGCTGGACAGAGGATTTCAGCCCGAGTGGATTTTTTTCCAAACTACTAAAAAAATAAGGCACCTACAGAATCCAAACCATTAACTCTTTCCTGCCCATTTCTGTCACAGACAGCTGGACTTGTAGTACTCCTTGACAGTTCTGAATGAATAATGAATAATGCTGGCTAAGTGATTCAGAGGTCCACAAATTTTTATAAACGCTAACTTGTGCAATAACCGCGATGCGCTAAATTAAGTGAACACGAGAATGATCAATTCTACAGTACTTTACTTCTCCAGGACACTTTTATAACAAACCAAATCTTGTCTGTCATAGGGGGCCAGAAAACTTTGTTTGGGTTGTTCGACACCCCCTTTCTTTGGTGGGATTGTTTAAAGTCAGATCTTCGTACGTTGTTATTATCCCTGAGTAGAATTAAATCTGATTCTGATAAGATTCAGTATCAGCAACGCAGGAAGCATGTGCAACATTTAATGGAATTGGCTAAAACTACTGGCCAAGATTTTGGGGATCAGATTGTCATAGTCCAACGTTCTATGAGGGGTTTTCGTGAGCGCCAGATGGTGTCTCTTACTATGCAACAACGCTTTGGGACTAGTGGGAAGCTGGATACTGTATGTCCCTTTCTTAGTTGTCAAAACAGAATTTAAAAAAAAAATGACGGCGGTGCGGGACTCTGTGGGGGTGACTGTTTCCACATCCTCTGGCATTTTGGGGGTGGTTTCCCATTATTTCAGTAACTTGTTTGATATATCCGCCACTGATTTCCCCTGTTTTTTGGACTGTTGAATATTCCTCAGATCCCTTCCGAGGCAGCAGATCCCTTGATTGGGGCCATCTCCTCGGCTGAAGTTCTGGAAATGGTGTTGGCTTTACCTAAAGGAAAGACTCCTGGTTTGGATGGCCTTCCAGCTGAACTGTATAAATTAATTGTTCTAATGATTTCACATGAACTAGTTCTGGCGTATACTCATATGTTGGACATGGGGTCGGTCTCTTTGAACATGGTTCTTATTGTTTTGACACTTTTACATAAAAAAGGTGTTAAGGACGACTTAGACAATTGGAGGCCCATTTGTCTTCTTAATGTGGATTTAAAGATATTAATGAAAATTCTGACTCGTCGACTGTCCAAGGTCACATCTATTGTGCTTTCCCAGTTTCAGTCTTGTTCAGTTCCAGGGAGGGTGATTACTGACCAATTATTAGTTTTGTGTGAGGTTTTTGAGTCTGGGGCTTTTCTGGGTACCACTGATTATGTAGTTTCTCTTGATCAACAGAAGGCCTTTGATTCTGTTGATCATGATTTTTTATGGTTTACTTTATGATTTTATGGCATTCCTGATATTTTTATTCATTGGCTGCAACATATTTATGGTTTGGTGGTAGTAAGGCCTTTGGCTAATGGCTTTCTGGGGCCCTTGATTCCAGGGTTCATCAAGGTTGCCCCTTGAACCCTTTACTTTTTGTTTTTTGTATCGATCCCTTACTTCGCATTTTGAATGATGTTCATTTCTTCACTCCAGTTTTAGCTTCAGGGCATTGTTTGCCATGGACGGCAGCTGCCTATGCCGATGACATTTGTTTAATTCTTAAATCCTCGGAGGATATTATCTGAGTTTTTGATTTTTGCCCCCATTATGGTGATGCTTCTGGGGTGCATTTAAACAGCTCTAAATGTATGATTAAATATGTGGGACTTGGTACCCCTGCTGCCTGTGTTGCTGGTATCACGGTTCAGGCTGGGCCTCTGAAGGTTTTGGGGATTCTGTTTGATTCTGGCTGACAAGACCTCCTTAATTGGGACTTAAAATTTGAGCAGGGGAAGGCTCTGGTGGTGGGTTGGAATAAGCTTCAGATGGGTTAACTGAAACATGTTCATTTAGTTAGGTCTTAACTTGTCCCACTTTTTTTGTATGTCAATCAGGTATTCCCACCCCCCTCCCCAGAGCTAGGGATGCTGCCCTTTACGGCTTATTTTTCCAGGCTGTTTGGGGGAGCAGATTGAATCCCCTCAAGAAGAATACATTATATCTTAGGTCTCAGATGGAGGTCTTAATATGGTGAATCCTGTGTTATTTTTTTTCGTTAACTTTTTATTTCTGAATCTTTGACCACTTTGTCTTCATGAATCCACTTGGTGGATGGCGCTGTGGAATGCGAAACTTCATGCATGGTATGGAGGCTGGGTGTCCGGGACAATGAAGGACTTTAAATCTGCTTTGTCTTCTCTGGCTTATTAAAGGGAGATGTTTGTTTGTTTAAAGCAATGGGATATTTTATATGGGGCAGTGGTTCATAAATCAAAGAAATTGTTGTATGCACAGGTTCTGGCCACACAATTTTCTGATTCTAGTGCTTTCCCTTTATGTCCCCAATCCTTTGTTCCAAATATAGTACGCCTTCTTCGAAATTAATGGATTCCTGTTAAATACTGGGATGTGTTATGGCTTTATTGTCATGACAATTTGAATGTTAAGGCAAATCAAAAACATGAAGCCCTTCTTGAAAGACAATGTACTCGACCAATTGTTTGGACAAATTGGCTGTATTTTGAAAGAGATTTGTACTATTTATTTTCAGGAGAAATCTTTACATACTGCATTATATATTGCCAATGTTTGGAAACATCTTCCTTGGGTGACCGATTCTGATGTTCCTATAATGTGAGAATTTGTAATTTCTTGTGTTCTTGGATTTATTTCTTCATATTATTTTGTGGTTCTGTGTTCATACTTAATAAAACAAAATACAAGGGACCTAGGCTGCAAGTATAGACTAGACATTGTAAAAGTAAAGAACTGTGAATGAGCTTGGTGCAGCTAGCAGACCTGGGTTTGATTCCACAACCTCCACTTGCGTACTGTGCGACTCTGAACAAGTCCTTAACCATGCCAGTGCTCCTAGGTTCCTACTGAAAATGGGCACTTGAGCCTAGTGGACCTTACCTGGATACCGAAGAATAAACAAACAAAATGTGCTTACCTTAAACTACTGGCAAATTCCAACACATTAAACTTGGGTCTGACCACTGTGACATTAGTTACTATGGATGTGGTAGATTTGTACACGTCCATTCCAAACGACAGGAGTTTACATGTTTTAGGAGATATTTTGAATTTGAGAAATGCTAATAAGGAGCTCAGGGCAAGCTTCCTGTTGGAACTGGTGAGTTTGGTACTTTCAAGAACTTATTTCAGTTTTGATAAAAAAAATTGGTTTACAAACTAGGGGCACATGGATGAGGTACACCGTGGCCCTATCTTTTGCTAATCTGTTCATGTTCCAATTTAAATCTGATTTCATAGACAACCTCACTAACAAGTTTCAGGAAAAGATCCTGTTGTACAGGCAAGACACAGATGACTTACTGTTCCTATGGAATGGCACAGTAGATGAACTGAAAGAGTTCCATGGGTACTGGATGGCATTGTCCATAATATCCCATTTACCTTGCAGTAGTTTTTCTATCTCTTGCTGGGATTCAGGAATTTATAAAGATGAAAATGTTCCTGCCAGTCTGCTCTGCAGGGAGCCTACTGACAGGAACCTGTTCTTCAGGAGAAATAGTGCACACCTAGAAAGCATACTGAAGAACATCCCATATGGGAAATTCTTAGGAATTAAGTGAAACTGCTTGAAAAATGTTGACTTTGAGAATCTATCAGAAAGATTTCTCAACAGGGGATATGAAAGAAACCTGGTATTGCAAGTAAAGGACAGGGTTGAAGATACTGCAACAGAGACACTTTTGCAACCTACACCCCCCCAAGATCTGTGCCACCTAATAATGCAGTCTTTTCAACACCATTTAATTTGGCCTTCGGACATATCAAGACAAAATATCAATCAAAGTAGGTGAGTGTTAAGGAGCACAGAGAGGGAGAGAGGGCATTTAAAGATCCCCAACTACTGGTGGCAAAATGAAGTTTGCCACTAAGGGACAAATTAGTGCATTCTAACTATGTTTCCACAGAGGATGTGACCAGCAGATTTTGATTTGGACCACTGCTAGTAGGTAACTATCCATGCAGACACTGTAACCAATGCAGCAACACATGCAAATTAGTTGAAATTAATAACCTATTGAGGTCTGAGAAGATAACGATAAAACACAGAATTACCTGCAGCTCTACATTTGTCATTTAAGACATTAGAGGTACAGGTATGTATGGTAAATTGTACATAGGGCAAACCAAAAGAGAGTTACGCCTCAGAATTTCTGAGCATAAATAAAGGATCTAGAGAAGGGATCAACTCCCAACCTTGGCTAAACAGTTTTTGACTGAGCAAGACCAGGGGCCAGATATTCAAAACTTAGCCTGGGCGATAAGGGGTGTTTGCCTGTACTAACCGAGTTTTGCACCCAATTTGTGGGTCAGGTCTATATTTAGACACCCTCACACCACAGGTAAAACCTGTTAGCACCTGAGCACTAAGTTACCACTGCATTCATATAAATGAGGGGGTCCTCCTCTGCATACGGGTACAGGGGGACATTGAGAGGTTTGCACAGGTGGTAAATGACACCCAAATGGGCGCAAGTTACCACCTTTGCAAACCCAACTTAATGGGGCACAAGGCTCTGGTGGCAGGTAGTGGTACTGCAGCCACCCACCCCACCAACCCTCAAACCCTGGCCCATTGAAGCAATTATGTCCCTGGTGTCTGGTGGCACCCCCTGCTCTCCAATCACCCACTGCCATAATCTGAATGGCTACCCTGCATCCAGTGGCATCCTCCAGCTTCTGATCCCTGTTCTCATATGGAAATAGTATACCCTGGTGTCTACTGGCACCCACACCCTCTGATCACCTGACAGCATAAACAGCATGCTCTCCCCGGTGGCTAGTGGCACCCCCACCAACCAATCACTGTTCCCCAGAAGAATACAGTATTTCCCGGTGTTCAGTGGCACCTCCTGCCCTCCAGTCCCTGTCCCCATATGAAAATTGTATACGCTGGTGTCTATTGATACCCCCACCCTATGAACACCTGCACTGTATTATTAATGAATTCCCTGGTCTTTAGTGGCACCCTCCTCCCTCTGATCACCTGCAGCCATATTAGGAAACATGTCAATGGTGACAAGTGGTACCGTCCGCCGACTGATGAACCATGCCACAGCTCCCTCTGAGCAGACCCCGGTGGCTAGCACCCCCTGCACCACTGGAAATGTGTCCAGCACCCAGCTAATCCAATATCCCTCATAGCTGTAAGGAAGGGACTGTGCGGTGACCTTGATATGGTGGCTGGCACAGCCCTCCTCTCACCTCCTGAAGTGGGTGCTATATGGGATGACAGGAAGCACATGTACAATATACAGTATACAGTACTGTACAGGTACTCCCTATCATCCCATATGGCAGCTGACCAAGGAGGTGAGAGGAGGGCTGTGCTGGCCATTGTAGCAGGATCACCACACAGCCCTTTCTTGACAGGTATGGAGGGATCGGGGATCAGCTGGGTGCTGGCATGGTTCTGGTGGTGGTGGTGGGGGATGCTCAGAAGAAGCAGCAGCAGCATGGATCATCGGTGGGCAGGATGTACCACTAGTCACCAGGGAAATGTTTCCTAAATACGGTGGTGGACTAACGGCGGGAGGGGTGTCACTAGACAACAGGGAATTCATTAATATAATGGTGGGCAATCGGAGGGCAGGTGGTGCTACTGGTCACCAGAGTATACAATTTCTATATGGGGATGGGGATCAGTGGACAAGGGGTGCCACTGGACATCAGGGAACACCTTTCTACCAGGGTAGCCCTTTGCATGATTGGGACGGCTATTTGGGGTGGGGAAGGGGCTGCTCACCACCATGCATTATTTAATCGGTGGCTACAGGAAGGGCACAAACCTGCTGCTGCTTCCCATGCAAATGACCCCATAATGGGCATATACAGTATATGGCCCCTTAGCACCTTGCATACCATATGGGCTCATTTTCTTTTTTATAACAAAAATGTTATTAAAATTTTCAGACAACCAATACATATCCACATAGACACAGCAATAATGTGAACACAATTAATACATTGCATCAGGGGCTCCCAGCACTATGAGGCCTGGGGACACTGTTCCCTACATAGAAACATAGAAACAGAGTTTGACGGCAGATAAGGACCACTTGGCCCACCCAGTCTGCCCATTTCCCTACCTATTGGATAAGCTGCAGATTCTAGTTAACCAACAGCCTACTTCCTGCAACCCCCGACTATAATTGCCTTATGTCTGTCCCATGCATATTTGTTTTAGACCCCACAACCGCTCCAGGAAGGTGGTTCCATGCATCTACCACTCTCTCTGTGAAAAAGAATTTCCTCACATTACCCCTGAGCAGTTCCCCCTCTAACTTTAAATTGTGTCCCCTTGTTCTTACACATCTCTTTTTCTGAAAGATGCTACCCTCCTGGACTTTGTTGATTCCCTTGAGGTACTTAAAAGTTTCTATCATGTCCCCCCGTCCCTCCTTTCATCAAGAGTATACATATTAAGCTCTCAGTCTCTTCATATGTTTTCTGATGTAGACCCTGCACCATTTTAGTTTCCCTCCTCTGGACTGCTTCCATCCTGTCTATGTCCTTACGTAGATGAGGTCTCCAAAACTGCACGCAGTACTCCAGATGGGGTCTCACCAACTGTCTATACAGAGGGATAACCACTTCCCTTTTTCTACTTGTGATGCCCCTCCCTATGCATCCCAGTATCCCCCTGGTTCTCATTACTGACTTCTCACATTGCTTACCCACCTTTAGGTCATCTGATATGACTACACCCAGATCCCTTTCCATTAATGTTGTCGTTAGTACCTCCTCTGCTATTGTGTACTCTTCTCCTGGATTTTTATTTCCCAGGTGCATTACTTTGCACTTCTTTGCATTGAATCTAAGTTGCCATATGTCTGACCATTCCTCCAACCTTGCCAAGTCCCTTGTCATCCTTTCTACCCCCCCCTTGTGTATCAACTCTGTTACAGATCATTGTGTCATCTGCAAAGAGGCATACCTTTCCTTCCAGACCCTCTGCAATGTCACCTATAAAGACGTTAAAGAGGACTGACTCAGTACTGAGCCCTGAGGTACTCCACTAGTAACCCCCCTTTCTTAAGAATGTGTTTAGGATTCTAGGGTGAATCCAGTCAGGCCCCATTGCTTTGTCCACCTTGAGTTTTAAGAGTTCTTTCAGGACTCTTTCTTCTGTAAATGGACTGGTGTCAACCCCCCTACCCAGAGTGCTTCTACTGTTTGGTTTAGGTAACTCCTCCTCTTCTTCTTTTGTAAATACTGAGCAAAAGTATTCATTCAGTATCTCTGCCTTTTCACTGTCTCCCTCTGCCCACCTCCCCTCTCCTTTATTAATCTTCACTATCCCTCCCTTAACCTTTCTATGCTCCCTAATGTACCTATAAAAGGTTTTATCCCCCTCCTTAACTGAGTTGGCTGTCTCTTCCTCGGTTTGGGCCTTTGCTTTTCTGACTGCCTTCCCCGCTTCTTTCTGCTTTAATTGATACAGTTCCCTGTCATGCTCCATCTGTGATTCCTTATACTTTTTCTCCTTAACCTTCCCTGACACTTCTTTTGAGAACCATAGTGGTTTTTTATTCCGTTTTGTTTTCTTTGTTTCACACAAAGGCTTGTTGCTTCCATGATGGCAGTTTTGATTTTTCTCCATTGTTCTTCCACCCCTCCTTTCTGGACATTTGCTAATGCATTCCTCAGGTATTCACCCATTATGCCAAAGTCAGCCCTTCTAAATTTCAGTATCCTTGTCTTTGTATGGCTTGTCTCCATGGTTGTGTTTATTGTGAAACACACTGTGCAGTGGTCACTTGTTCCCAGATGTCTACTGACTTCTAAATTTGTGATCCTCTCTCCATTTGAGAGTACCAGGTCTAATATTGCTCCTCCCGAGTGGGTTCCACCACTAGCTGTCTAAGGCATGCCCCTGTAGGGCATCGAGAATGACCTCTCGGATGTGGCTGCAGTCCATGTTGCCCAGTTAACATCTGGCATATTCAGGTCCCCCATCAATAGTATCTCCCCTTTTCAGCCATTTTGAGAATGCCTCTATCATTTTCTTGTCCATTCCTCCTTGAGATGGGGGTCTGTATACAACCCCGTGCAGATTGTGATGCCATTCCCTGTCTCCAAGGTGACCCAGAGTTCCTCTTGTCCTCCCCATTTACTTTTTAGTTCTGTAGCTTTGATCCCTTCCCTTATGTAGAGAGCTACTCCACCTCCTCTTTTACCCTCTCTGCCCATTCTGTAGATTGTGTACCCTGGTATGTTGACATCCCAGTCATGGTTCTCCGTGTACCATGTTTCTGTGACTGCTACAATATCCAAGTGTTCCTCTTCCATCAGGGCTACTAGCTCTGGAAGCTTGTTTCCAAGACTACGGGCATTGGTACTCATTGCCCTCCATTTAATGTTGGCTTTATCTTTTTTACCCCATCCCTGTTCTTATTGCCCTTGTCCATTTTTCCATTTACCCCTGTCCTGCCCTCTGTCAAGCTCTGTACCTCAGTGTTTACCCTATTACCTGCCATGTTTTGTGGGGGGAGGCTGGAACTTTCCTGTTTCTTATCAGCACCTCCCCCCTTGGCTAGTACACGTCCCTATGGGCTGCATACAGCCCAGATCCCTGAGGGGGCAGTGCTACTCAGCGTAGTGCTGTGCTGACATACCCTTATATACAATCGGATAGTGCCAGTACACTATCTGACTGAATACCGCATCCTCTGGGTCAGGTGCGAGGGCAAGCACAGCACAAACATTTGCACTTCACTTTTGCCCATTACTGAATATTTGGCATCAGATCTCTTCCTTAAAATGTTTTGAAAAAGAATAGGTGGAACCACCCCAGAGAGGGGGAGATGGAGAGTGTAAATTACTCAGTAGGGAGGCATTCTGGATTGAATGTGTGGGACTTTAAATGACAGGTACAGTTTCAATTAAGAAATCGATTGGTTACCACTTTTTTAAAAATATTTGTAAAAGTGGTTGTTTAAAATACTGCCTCCATGTGTTTGTCACCTTTGGGTAATGGATGTTGTACAATTGGGTATGCCTGGAGCTTGGGCCCTCTTGCCTTACTAAACACTGATTTCATAGCCCTCTTTCTCTTCTCCGGTCCTCCCGTTCCCCTACCCTCTCTCCCATCTCCATTCCAAACTCATGAATTAGCCATAAACATTCTCCTTAGCAAATTTATGTTTATGAAATTTATGTTTATTTACATTAATTGGATATACCCAGATTAAGACAGTTTAAATGCAAGCTCCGGCAACACCTTATTAAGCTTAACAGTTGTGATTGCCCCACCTAATCTGTTGCCCCCCTACCTTCTGAGTACCACTTACTCCTCCCATTCATCCCTGCTCCCACCCTTTATGCTATCTCTCTTCCTCTTCCTCTCTGTACTTACTCCCATTCCAGTCTACAATACGTTTCAGCTGCTCACCTGACACCAACTGAGCCTTGTGGCCGTAGGTTCTGCCACTTCATTCCCTCCCCCCTCTTCTCCTATCTAACATGGATTAAGTCAATCTTTGACTGTATAGATACTCTGAATTACTAATTGATAGTAACCTGTAACCCTAGGTTTTTTACTCTCACAGTTCTAAATATGCAGACATCCCTGCTCTCTGCTGTTTTATTTGCCACCTGCTGCCTTGTTTTATGACAATGTCATGCCACTGACTGCTCCTCCTAATTTGACTTTCTTTTTTGCACTATTACCAATTCTTGATCCTGTTGCTAGTTTGTGTTTAACTTAACTGTACCTGTAACTTGCAACTGTAACCTGTGTAACTATGTCAGCAACATTGTTTCTGTACTTTGAAAATGTCCTTCTATTGTACAGTGTGTTCACTGTTGACGTGGAACCTTTGTAAAAGAGTTCCTGACTCAAAGGTATTGTAATTCCGAGAAATAAATAAATAAAATTAAATAAATAAAAGTCTGTTTATTGTGCACATAATAATGGGCTTCTTAATTATTTTTATATTTAGAAATAACATTCATGTGTTCTAAAACTAATGAAAATGTGTCAGAGGCAGACCCTGACAGGCAGTGTTGGTCTCCGGCCCCCAACCCCTGTACTTAGTGTCTTATTTAATTGAATGAGATAAATTGGAATAGTTCACTTGAAAAGCAAAAGATGTTGAGAGCATTTTCCCCTTTGAATTTATTTGTCTTTTCATTTAATCTTTGCTGAATGTACACAGTAAAAAGATCTGGTATGGCACTTGGAAGGTTATTGTTATACCCGGTTGGTATGACAACTTGTCACCGGTGCTCCATTCTGTGAAAGCACATTGTATGCCTGCTGACATCGTCATCTGGTGACATCGCAGAGTCTCTGGTGGTGGCAACCAGTACAAGAGGAAGCCAGTTCACAGCTGCCATTCCTGAGCGCTTTTGGTGGCATCTACTGTGGGCACACTGAGCACAGTGTACCCCTCTGACAAACCAAATATGCGTTTTGCTATTTAAAACTTTATCTGGTGCTGAGTATACTAATGATGTATTGATTTCTATTTTGTAAAAATGTGCTGTGCAGTGTCAGTGAGTACCTGACATTGTTAACAGTTGCAAATTAATGTTACATGAAATTAAATATTTGAATTTGTTTAAATTCTAGGACCACTTCTCCTTGATAAAGTTGGCAATGGCAGACAAAACTGTTTGGGGCACTTTTGCGGGTGGCAATGAATAAATAAAAAACTGAACTTTACAAGAGAGTTTTTTGTGGTTTCACTGGTCTGATATCCATTGTTCTGGTTGAATTTCAACTGCCAAACCTTAGACCACCTCTAAGTCTTTGCAGATCAGTTTGCATCTCCCTAATTACTTCATCGCTATCTACCCTCCTGCAGAGCTTAATGTCATCTCTGAAGAGACACAACTTGCTCTGGATTCCTTCTCCAATGTCGCTGATGAACATATTGAAGAGGACAGGACTCAGGACGGATACCTTTTGCACCCCACTCATGACCTCCCGCTTTTCTGATTTGACACTATTAATAACAACCCTCTGCTACCTCTCCTGTAATCAATTTCCTACACATATTATTATGTTCCTTGCCACACCCAGATCCTCAATCGTCTTAAGAAATCTTCTGTAAAGCACTGAGTCGAAAGTCTTGCTGAAGTCAAATAAATAACTCCATGGCATGTTCCCTATCCAATATTTTCTTCACCCAATCAAAAAAAAACAACAACTATCAGGTTGATCTGAGAAGATCTCCCTGCCACAAACCCATGCTGTTAATTATCCTGGAGCCCGCTGTTCTCCAGAAGTCCACAAGGTCCTCTTTGACTAATGACTCCATCAGTTTACCCACAACAGAGGTAAAACTGACAGGATCACAGTTCCCCATTTGCTCTTTGCCCACCTTATGGAGTGAAACTATACCCATTACCCCCATTTGGTGTGCCGACCAAACATTGAAACTTTTACAACAAAATCCCTCACAGCAACAATTTTGATAGGTTTTGAAATTGTCACTGTGAGGAACCTGAGAGCAAAATTTCATCCTTTCGCCATGTATCGCCCCCCCCTTCAAATCAACTCTGACTCGGAGTTGATAATCTTTGGGTGGGGGCACAGCCCCCATTGAGAAATACCCCAGTATTGGACAGGCAAAATTTTGCCTGTTGACATTGGGGATCTGCTATGCCAAACTTAGACAACGGTGTTGTCGATTTGGGTAACTTCCCCAAGTCTTTTAGAACAGTTCCCATCTGTAATAATCTATTGAACAGCCCTACCAAGGGTTTTGCCAGTTCTGCTGCCAGTTCCTTTGGATGCATCCTATTAGGCCCCAGGGCCTTATCTATCCTTAGTGCTGCTAGCCCTTTCTGGATCTTTTCATTGGTAAATACTGGCTGCCTTATCTCAGGGGCCCCCCTTTATGACTGCCTTGATGCCACTCTCTGGAAGAGGCCTACTGTCTTCCCTTGTGAAAATGAGCAAAAGTAATCATTAAGGATAGCAGCCTTTTACACATCCTCCTTTATTAGCCTCCCTCCCTCCCATAGCCTAACAATTCCCTAACAAACATTCTTTCTTTCCCCCCTAATATATTTGAAGACCTGCTTCCCCCCTTGACCCCCCTCTGCAATATGCAGCTCAGTGTTTGCTTTCGCCTCCCTTACTGTCCTCTTTGCTTCCTTAGATCTCAGTTGGTATTCTCCCCATTTTTTCTCCCCTGCATTTCTTTGTACTTTGTGAAGCCCTTTTGTTTTGGCCCTGACTGCTTCCCTGACCCTTTTTGAGAACCATATCAGTCTCTTTTACCCGTTTCTTTTGGTTGCCATTCTCAAATATAGCTAAGATGACTCAGGAATGTCTCCCTTAATTGCCCCCTTATCTTCCCTCCACACCTCTGATGCCGTCTACCCTGACTAACTCATCTCGAACCAATTCTCTCATCCTGTTCAAGGCTGCCCTTTTGAAATCAATGACCTCAGCCCTCGATTGGAGCTTTCCGTTCACATTGGCCAGCTTGAACCAAATAGAGTTAAGAATGCTGGACCCTAGTGCCTGCCTACCCACATACCTTCTACCACCTCCGAGTTGGTGAGCACCACATCAAGAATAGCAGCCTGCCTGGTGGGTTCCTTAATGAGCCGCACCAGCAGGCAGTCCTGGAATGTATCCAGTAGAGCAAACGTTTGATGCACCTGGCAGCTGGAAGGTCCCAGTCAGTATCCAGCAGGTTTATATCACCCACCCCGCTGCCTCCCCTTAGCCACTTCCCTTCCTAGTTCTTCCTCAAGCTCCATATCCCTATGTTCCACTTGTCATGCGATCTATAGATCACCCCCTAATCATGGTTTCTTGCCTGAGGCTGCTGTGACCTGCACCCACAGAGACTCTGTCTCCCCATGTCTTCCCCTGATGTATCTATTTTCCATAGCCTTGATGCCTTCCTGTACAGATAGGGCCATGCCTCCCCCTTTTAATTTTCCTCTATTCCTCCTAAATGTTGTGTCTCTTACACTGGAAGCCCTTACAGTTCTGGAGATGATATTGACCATCACTCCACCATCATCAAAAAGGCTAAATCAATTTTACCTGAGAGAATTGTGTATGAGATTGAAGCCTTTAGTCCCAGATCTGGATCTTCTGCATACAGGGGTCCTGGGGTGAAGCTCAGGGGTCCTGTCTGAAAGAAAAAAGCAGGTACAGTAGCATTGTGTAACAGAAATGCGCAGACCAGATCCCAGCAAATGTTCCTGAGACATCAGGCTGCAGGTACAGTAGATATGAAATCTAATGTGGTGGGGCAATCTGTAATGTAATTACAGCCCTTGTTTGTGGAAATACGGTTACTAAATGTTTGAAAACATGGACCTTTGTCTGTCTATCTGCCTATTCCCCATCTGTGTGTCTGTCAGTCATTCTGTCTCTCTGTGTACCCACTCACCCATCCATCATCCATCTGTTCACCACCAGTGCTTAAACAGTGCTTTAAGTGATTCAACAGGTATCCAGGAAGATAGGCAAACTGAACGCCATCTGATCTGAAACCATTCAGGTTGGGTATGGTGAGCTTAATCAGATCGTGCACATCTGATCTGATTATGTTGTCCAGCAATCTGGGCATAAAAACTGCACAAAAGGAAACATTCTGTCACTCTTTTTCCTAAAAAATAATACCCCCCAATTACAGTGATCAGTCCCCCACCCCATCAACCATAGTAAAATTGTACTAGAGCCCTATCCAGCCCTATGTTGTACAAATCTTTTCACCAACCACCTGTGACTCCCCAAGACACTTCCTGTACCCTCACCTAGGACCCTGACAACCACCTTTCAAATCTTCAGAGCTCCTAATCTATTCACATGGTGGGGGGCGCTCACTGAGTCCTGGTGACAATCTTAGAAAATGGTAAAATTTGGAACAGGCAAACTTATAGGCTTCAGCAACACATATCCTTTCCTTGGTGTCCCTGTTTTGTCAACATGACATCATCAGATACTGAACTGTTGAGGAATTTCTATCCTTTAACTCCCCCTTCCCCCCAGCAGATAGCCCTTAGGTCCTTACAACTCTCACACTATAGTGCAAAAGGTTCTCCATCAAAGCATCCTACCTGTGGTTCCCCTTCTGTCACATTCGCTGTATACACAGGGCTAATGCAGACACTGGTCTTGTCACGTGACAGGACGTTACATGGAAGGAAGCGTGGGTACTGATCATCTCCATCCATCACATGAATCCTAATTCTAGTGGAGGTGTTATACTGCTCCTCTGTGTTCATTTCCTGTGTGAAAACATGAGCAAATGGAATGGTTATGATTAGGAACATGAATAAATGTAAAAAGAAGTGATTCACAATCAGCCCAGTGGTACCAGTGGGTGACCCAGGTTTGCTCCATGGACATGCCCTCCAACTTTGGAATGGAGGCAGCACTTTCAGAGTCTGGGGTTGGGTAGCAACATCCTTGTACCACACTGCCTCCTAGGGTGGGACTAGGGATGGCATGAGATGTCAAGGGTGACAATGACGTTTTGCTTCTCCCAAGTCAGGCACCAGCGAGGATGTTGGAAATGCTGTTGGAGGCTGGGCAAACAAATATAGGGTAAAAACATCCAGCCAAGGTGCATGATGATGCCATGTGCTCCCACACCACCAGCCCTCAGACATAGCTCCCGCCTTCTCATGCCCCTTGGAGATGAACTTCTGTAAATCTCAGAAGCTTCTCCTCCCTCTGTCAACCACAAGGCAGAATTTCCCCTGGATTGTCTCTGAGAAAGGTTATTCTGGATTGGATGACAGGGACATACTGTGGGGCCAGTGGTAACAATATGTGTGCAGGTGTTCTGAAGAGGTGAAAAAGGAGGACTGTGACACTGGGGATAAAAACAAGATTACAAAAAAAAGATAAAGTGATCCGCAGCCTTCATGGTCTGAACTATGGTGGAGGGTTCTGAGCAGAACAAGCAAGATGTGCAAAGCAGTATGCCTCATGAAGGGAGAAAGTGGCCCCCAGATGAGGAGGAAGCAGCTCCTGGTGGGAGACTATCATTAGTAGAACAACACATGTAGTGCCCCTCCATGAAAGCGGTCCCAAGGATGACACAGGGAATTACAGACCAGTCAGTCTGACCTCCATTGCGGGCAAGCTCATGGAGACCATACTAAAGGAAAGGTTGGTGGAATATCTAGAGGAGCATGGTCTCCAGGATGAGAGCCAGCATGGGGTCATTTGGAGACAGGCAATGGCACCACACTCCGCACAGGGGTTGTATACAGACCCCCATCTCGGGGAGGAAATGGACAAGGAAATAATAGAAGGTATTCTTAGAATGGCAGAAAAAGGGGAGATATTGTTGATGGGGGATCTGAATGATGCCAGATGTTAACTGGAGTGCATTTGCTGCAGCCATATCCAAGAGTGGGGTCATTCTAGATACCCTGCAGGGGGCATGCCTTAGACAACTAGTACTGGAACCCACTCGGGAGGCAGCAATCTTAGATCTGGTACTCTCAAATGGAGATGGAGAGAGGATCACAGATGTAGAAGTGTGTAGCCATCTGGGAACTAGCAACTATTGAACAGTATGGTTCATGATAAACACAGCAGTAGAGTCAGACCATACAAAGGCAAAGGTCCTGGACTTTAGGAGGGCTGACTTTGCCAAAATGGGTGAGTGCCTAAGGAATGCACTAGCAAATGGACAGGAAGGAGGGGTGGAAGAACAATGGGGAATAATCAAAACTGCCATCACTAAGGCACCTTTGTGTGAAGCAACTAAAACAAAACAAGGTAAAAAAACACTATGGTTCTCAAAGGAGGTGGCAGGGAAGGTGAGGGAGAAAAAGATGGCATTCAGGAAGTACGAGGAATCACAGAAGGAGCAGGACACAGCACTGTATCAGTTAAAGCAGAAGGAAGCAGGGAAGGCAGTCAGAACAGCAAAGGCCCAGACCCAGGAAAAGATAGCCGACTCAGTTAAGAAGGGGGATAAAACCTTTTATAGGTATATCAGGGAGCGAAGGAAGACCAAGGGAGGGATACTGAGGCTTAATAAAGGGAAGGGGGGTGGGCAGAGATACTAAACAAATATTTTTGCTCAGTATTCACAAATGAAGAAGGGGAGGTACCTAAACCAACCAAAAGAAACACTCTGGATGGGGGGGTTGATACCAGCCCATTCACAGAAGAAAGAGTTCTGAAAGAACTCTTAAAACTGAAGGTGGACAAAGCAATTGGGCCTGATGTGATTCATCCCAGAATTCTAAAAGAACTAAGGGTAGAACTAGTGACACCACTGACTACTCTCTTTAACAAATCATGGGAAGATGAGGTGGTACCAGAGGACTGGAGAAGGGCAGATGTTATTCCACTTCACAAAAGTGGGAGCAGGGCAGAGGTAGGAAACTATAGACCTATTAGTTTGACCCCAATGATAGGAAAATGATGGAATCACTTCTGAAGGAAAGAATTGTTGAGTACCTAGAGGCCAGAAGGGCACAGGATCCAAGGCAGCATGGATTCACAATGGGAAGGTCATGTCAGATGAATCTAATAGATTTCTTTGACTGGGCGACCAAAGTAGTAGATCAGGGAGGGGCTGTGGACATGGTCTACCTAGATTTTAGCAAGGCATTTGATACAGTCCCACACAAAAGAGTCATATACAAGTTAGCCAGGCTGGGAGTGAGCCCGAAGATGGTAGCCAGGGTAAAAAATTGGCTAGAGAACAGGACACAGAGGGTAATAGTAAAAGGAGTCCACTCTGAAGAAAGGGGGGTTACTAGTGGGTACCCAGGGTCAGTTCTAGATCGTCCTCTTCAATGTCTTTATAAGTGACATTGCAGAGGGACTGGAAGGAAAAGTATGTCTCTTTGCAGATGACACAAAGATCTGCAACAGGGTTGATACACAAGGCGGGGTGGAAGGATGAGAAGGGAATTGACAAGGTTGGAAGAATGGTCTAATGTATGGTAGCTTAGATTCAATGCTAAGAAGTACAAAGTAATGCATCTGGGAAACAAATACCCAGGGGAAGAGTACACAATGGAGGGTGAGTTACTAACAACAACAACAAATGGAAAGGGATCTGGGGGTAGTCATATCAGATGACCTAAAGGTGGGCAAACAATGTGAGAGGGCAGTAAAGAGGGAAACATAAAAACATAGAAACATAGAAACAGAATTTGATGGCAGATAAGGACCGCTTGGCCCACCCAGTCTGCCCATTTCCCTACATACTGGATAAGCTGCAGATCCTAGTTAACCAGCAGCCTACTTCTTCCTACCCCCACCCCCTAGAATTGCCTTATGACTGTCCCATACATGCTTGAATTCTACCACTGATTTTGACTCCACAGCCTCCTCCGGAAGGCCGTTCCATGCATCCACAACCCTCTCTGTGAAAAAATGCTTAAATTACCTCTGAGCCATGTCCTCTATCTTCAAATTGTGCCTCGGGCTGTCTCTGCTGGCGCAGCGTGGATTTCCGCTATGGTGCCAGCGACCCGGTTGGAACGGATCCGGCCGCCAGAGGGCCGGGCCGGGGAGGGATCGAGCGCCGCCCGCTGGCAGCTCTCCTCCGGGAGGTGGTAGCATTCGGTGCGCAGGGACTTCTGGCGGAGGCCGGAGTTCCCACGCAGCCGACGCTGACAACCCATTGAGGCAGGGCGGATGGTGACATCATCGCCCACCCCGCCTCCCAAAAAGCGAAAATGGAGGAGCTGCCTGCCGCCGAGAATGAAGCTCGCCGCGGCTTCAATGTGCCCCAGGCCGAGCCCCCGACCTAATCCTAGTGCCTGCGTATATGCCGGAATGCCGCTGGCCCTACCTGGGGAAAGCCACGGGTATCGGGGGCTGAGGCTGACGGGGTAGATGCTGCGCCCGTGACCGGCTGATAATAGGGCGGCAGGTAGCTCGGGGAGTAAAGAGCAAATTTAAAAAAAAAAAAAAAAAAAAAAAATTGTGCCCTCTTGTTCTTGCACACCTCTTTTTTTGAAAGATGCTACCCTCTTGGACTTTGTTGATTCCCTTGAGGTACTTGAACATTTCTATCATGTCCCCCTCTCCCTACTTTCCTCGAGGCTATACATATTAAGCTCCTTTCATCTCTCTTCATATGTCTTTCGGTGCAGACCCTGCACCTTTTTAGTTGCCCTCCTCTGAACAGTTTCCATCCTGTCTATGTCTTTGCGGAGATTGGGTCTCCAGAACTGCACACAGTACTCCAGATGGGGTCTCACCTGCTGTCTGTACAGAGGGATAATAACTTCCTGTTTTCTACTGGTGATGCCTCTCCCTAAGCATCCCAGTATCCCCCCAGCCCTCCTTGCTGCCCTCTCACATTGCTTTCCCACCTTTAGGTCATCTGATATGACTACCCCCAGGTCTCTTTCCATTTTTGTTGTTGTTAGTATCTCACCCCCCCATTGTGTACTCTTCCCCTGGGTTTTTGTTCACCGGGTGCATTACCTTGCACTTCTTAGCATTGAATCTAAGCTGCCATACATTTGACCATTCCTCTAACCTTGCCAAGTCCCTTCTCATCTTTTTCAACCCACCCTGTGCATCAACTCTGTTGCAGATCTTTGTGTCATCTGCAAAGAGACATACTTTTCCTTCCAGTCCTTCTGCAATGTCGCTTATAAAGACATTGAAGAGGACCGTCCTAATACTGAACCCTGCGTACCTCACTAGTAACCCTCCTTTCTTCTGAGTGGACTCCATTTACTATTACCTCTGTGTCCTACTCTCCAGCCAATTCTTTACCCAGGCTGTCATCTTGGGATCCACCCCAGGCTGGCTAACTTATATATTAATCTTTGTGTGGGACTGTGTCAAATGCCTTGCTAAATTCTAGGTAGGCCATGTCCACTGCCCCTCCTGATCTACTACTTTGGTCACCCAGTCAAAGAAATCTATCAGATTCATCTGGCATGACCTTCCCACTGTGAATCCATGCTGCCTAGGGTCCTGTGCCCTCTGGCCTCTAGATACTGACAGTTCTTTCCTTCAGAAGTGATTCCATCATTTTCCCTATCACTGAGGTTAAACTAACAGGTCTGTAGTTTCCTGCTTCTGTCTTGCTCCCACTTTTGTGAAGGGGAATCACATCTGCCCTCCTCCAGTCCTCGGGTACCACCCCATCCTCCTATGATTTGTTAAAAAGGGTAGTCAGTGGTGTCACTAGTTCTACCCTTAGTTCTTTTAGAATTCTGGGATGAATCCCATCATGCCCCATTGCTTTGTCCACCTTCAGTTTTAAGAGTTCTTTCAGAACCATTTCTTCTGTAAATGGGCTGGTATCAACTTCTGTATCCAGAGTGTTTCTACTGTTTGTTTTATGTACCTCCCCTCTTCCTTTGTAAATACTGAGCAAAAATATTTGTTTAGTATCTCTGCCTTTTCACAGTCTCCTCTGCCCACCCTCCCTCCCCTTATTAAGCCTCACTATCCTCCCTTGGTCTTCCTTGTTCTGATGTACCTATAAAAGGTTTTATCCCTTCTTAACCGAGTTGGCTATCTTTTCCTCGGTTTGGGCCTTTGCTGTTCTGACTGCCTTCCCAGCCTCCTTTTGCTTTAACTGATACAGTTCTCTGTCCTGCCCCTTCCGTGATTCCTTGTACTTCCCAAATGCTTTTTTTTCCTCTTGAACCTTCACTGCCACTTCCTTTGAGAACCATAGTGGTTTCTTACATCGTTTTGTTTTGTTTATTTGCTTCACACAAAGGCTCGTTACCTCTGTGATGGCAGTTTTTATTATTCCTCATTGTTCTTCCACCCTCCTTCCTGCCCATTTGCTAGTGCATTCATTAGGCACTCACCCATTTTGCAAAGTCAGCCCTCCTAAAGTCCAATACTTTTGTCTTTGTATGGCTTGACTCTATTGCTGTGTTTATTGTGAACCATACTGTTCGATGGTCGCTAGTCTCCAGATGGCTACCCACTTCTACATCTGTGATCCTCTCCATCACAGGGCGGGGATACTGGGATGTATAGGAGAGGCACCACCAGTAGAAAACAGAAAGTTATCCTCTGTACAGACAGCTGTTGAGACCCCATCTGAGTACTGCGTACAGTTCTGGGAGACCCCATCTCCCAAGAACATAGACAGGATGGAGGCAGTCCAGAGGAGGGCAACTAAATGGCGAGAGTCTGCACCAGAAGACATATGAAGAGAAACTTAAGGAGCTTAATATGTATACCATCGAGGAAAGGAGGAAGAGGGGGGACATGATAGAAACTTTCAAGTACCTCAAGGGAATCAACAAACTCCAAGAGGGTAGTATCTTTCAGAAAAAGAGGTGTGCAAGAACAAGGGGGCACAATTTGAAGATAGAAGGGGGATGGCTCAGAGGTAATGTGAGGAAGTATTTTTTCATGGAGAGGGTTGTGAATGCATAGAACGGCCTTCCTGAGGAGGTTGTGGAGCCAAAAACAGTGGGGGGATTCAAGAATGCATGGGACAGACATAAGGCAATTCTAGGGGATGGGGGTAGGAGGAAGTAGGCTGTTGGTTAACTAGGATCTGCAGCTTATCCATTAGGTAGGTGTAACCCCTTTGTTACCTGGGGTTACTAGAATCCCAGTAAGACCTAGTGGTAGGCAGGGAAGGCAGCTTGTGAAACTCCAGTTAAATGGGTTTCACGCTGTCTCACTCTGTTCTCAGTCTCAGCTGAGACTGAGGGATGACATCACCAATAGAACTTTCACAGCTGCATAAGCCACATTGGAATCTGCAGCAGAGGGAGTTAGATAGAACATTGGGAGTTTTCGAAGGAGAGTGTTCAGTTTGTCTTCAGTAAGTGAAGAGAGAGTCTGCAGTTTGGCTTGAAGGAGTGAAGTTGTACTCAAGTGGTGGAGACCACTGTTTTCGGGTCCACCTCCTCCGGGATGTGAAGATTCCCAGCAGATTCCTGGGGCAATCCCTTAATCCTGCTAGTGTAAGGAAAAGCTGCCTGTTTAGTCCAAGATTTATTTTGGAAGATGGAAGATTTGTGAGTTGCCTGTGGAGCACCTGCAACTAAGGGGTGAGTGTCTGCGCTGGCTAAAAGGGCAAATTGTTTTCTTCACCCTGGTACTTGTGCAAAAATCTAGGGATTGAGCTACATATTGGGAAGCCTAGAGAAATGGGCCAAGCAAGTAAAGTAGTGTCAAACCTAGAGTGTTGTGTGATGCAAATAATACGAGAGGAGATGTGACAGATGTCTACCCTTAATCTACATTAGGAGTTCAGCAATGGAATGGTTCAGTTTTCCAAGGGAAATGGCCGGGTATGGGCTATGGGAGCTGGAGGTGGGTGGCCCCCCATCTTTAGTGACCAGGTCCACCTCTACGGATTTCTTCTGTGGTTTCTACTTTGCCTCAGGCACTTGGCCAGTGATGGGGGAAGTACCCAGACGTGGGACTGTAAGGAAAATTATCTCTAGGAGTCACAGACTCTAGTGTGGTGTGAGGAGCCACGACAAGGAAAAATTCTCTCTAGGAATCGCAGACTCTAGTGTGGTGTGGGGGAGCCATGACAGAATAATTGGTTCATTCTTCCAGTGGACTGCAAATGGGATAATTGGTTCATTTTTCCAATGGACCGCAGATGAAGTGGCCGGCAGGGGAGCCGGGCCAGTGGGGAAAACCCAAGTGTGTACAAGTCGGGCTGTGTACCCAAAGCTGCATGCAAGTCCGGGCTGTGTGCCTGGTGGGTTCAAAGCCTGAGGGCTGGAAATGGTGATAAAGTGTTCTGTAGTCTCTAATCTGCATTAGGAGGAAATGTAGCCCCATGGGGGTCCGTCTATGCTTTGTTTTGTTCAGCTAGTATGTGAATAAAAGCCACACTGAAGAATCCCATTCCTGGTTCTGTACATTACAGTTATTGCTTCCTGTGTTCGGATTTACTTGGGTGCCCCTGTGCAGAGTAGTCAAACCTAGGTCCTTCTGTGCCGAGTAACCTCATCCTCCCTGAACCCAGTCCCCACCAGGTACTGCTGTCAGCTTCAACAGCATGCCACCTGTCGTTTTGGCAAAAAGGCAGGGGTGAGGGGTTACATAGGAAAATGGGCAGACTGGATGAGCCAAGCGGTCCTTATCTGCTGTCAAATTCCATGTTTCTATGTTTCATGGTGGGGGGAGATCGTGTCAAATAAATCTGATTGACTTCTTTGACTGTGTCACTAAGACAGTAGACAGGGGCCAAGTGGTAGACATCCTCTGTCTTGATTTCAGCAAAGGCCTTTGACTCTCTGCCCAAAAGGCTGATCAGGAAGTTGGTGGATCTTGGGGTTGGGGAAAAGATGGCCAGATGGGTGGAAAATCCTCAGAGCCCAGAGGGTGATTGTTGGGGGAGAATTACCTGGCACCAGAGAGGTAACAAGTGGGGTCCCACAGGGCTCAGTGCTGGGGCTGATGTTGTTTAATGTCCTCATTAATGACACTGGAGATGGCATTAAGGGAAAAATGTGCCTATTCACAGATGACACCATGCTCTGTGGGAGAGTAGACACAGCTGAAGGGATACAGGACCTGCAGGAAGATCTGGAAAAGCTCAGGAGGTGGTCCAGTATCTGGCAGCTTGGCTTCAATGCCAAGAAATGCAAAGTTATGTATATTGCAGGATTCTCAGCATCCTGAAGGGGTGTAACCCCTGGCTTACTTTGCCTTTGTGCCTTCTCCCCCCCTCCCGCCTGCTCTCCTCTCTCTCACTTCCTTCATGCCCAGGTCCATACCCTCTTGCAGGGTTCTCTGCATCCTGGAGGGGTGAAACCCCCTGGCTTGCCTCACCTCTCTCCCCTCTTCTCTCTCCCTTCCCTTCCCCATCTCTCCTCATCCCAGGATGGAGTACTACCTGAGTGGAGTCCAAATATCTGCATTAGAGGAGGACAAGGACCTGGGAGTTATGATAACTAGTGACCTGAAGCACTCCATGCAAGGCAAGAAAGCAGCAGCAAAGGCAAACAAGATGCTGGGATGTATATTTAGGGGGATCAGTAGTAGGAGAGAGGAGGTTACACTGCTCTTGTACAGGTCACTGGTAAGGCTGCATCTAGAGTATGGAGTTCAGTACTGGTGCCCATACCTCAAAAAGGACATTAACCTGCTGGAGAAGGTCCAGAGGAGGGCTACAAGGATGGTAGCCGGTCAGCAGGGTAAGGCATATGAGGAGAGGTTGAGGGCACTGAACATGTACTCCCTGGAAGACAGAAGAGAGAGAGGGGACATGATTAGGACCTTGAAAGGGATAAATAAGGTTGTTAAGGAGAGTCTCTTTAAGCTGAGTGGCAACCATAACATGAGGGGGCACAGTCTTAAACTGGAGGGTGGGAGGTTTAGGAGGGAGCTCAGGAAGCACTTCTTCACAGAGAGGGTGGTGGACACTTGGAATGCACTGTCAGAAGAGGTCATCTCAATGAAGACAGTGTGTAGCTTTGAAAAAGGCTGGGATAGGCATGGGGAAGGTAAGGATCATGGGTAGGGAGGATGGGAGAAGTGGGAAGGGATGGCAGGGACATTAGCTCAAGCTGTGGACCCTGCAATAAGAGCAGACTTGATAGACCAAATGGCCTTCTTCTGCTGCCTTCTGCGTATGTTCACATGACTTAGGAGCGGGGACAGAAAGGGAGAGGGTGGTGAAATGCCTCCTTTTTGCTTCGGCTTGGAGGGATGGAGATCAGATCCAGAGGATAGCTAAAGTGGCAGGAGTTGGGAGGAATCTAGGTGTTATTGTCCACCCGAGGGCAAATGACCTGGCAAGAAATAAGGTAGGGGTAGCACAAGGTAATTTTAGGGAGCTGGAGACGGGCCTGAAGCAGGTAACAAATATAGTGGTGCTTGCTGAGGTATTACCTGTGTATGGCCAAGAAAGGAATGGGCACTTCGTACCATGGCTTTTAACAATTGGTTGAAGGCATGGTGCATGGAGAGGGGCTTCAGCTACTTTGGGGACTGGGAACCAACCTGGGAGGATATGGGCCTTTATAAGGGGGATGGCCTGCATCCTTAAAGGAGGGGGACCATAGTACTCAATGGAAGGTTTAAATACTGCTTGGATGATCATTTACACTAGTGGAAGGGCACTGTAATATCAAAGCAGGCAAAGACTGCCTCCCCCAGATGATGATGCAACAAGGAAACAGGGTCCGAGGGGAGGATGCTCTCCCAGGGCAGAGGCGCAGGAAGACAGGGGTGAGGACAAAGCAGAGGACAAGTGGGGTATAAATCAGGATAGCAAGAAGAGAGGAGTAAAGGAAACAAATAACAGAGAGGGTAACAAGGGAAAATGGTGTCAGGAGGAGCTTCGGGAAACAGCACAGGCAGGAAGTGGGGGAGAAAGCAGGGAGGCAGGTGGGGGAGGTAAGGTATGGAGAGCTATGTGCACCAATTCAGAGTCTGGGAAATAAAATTCCAGACCTTGAGGCCATCATGGAGGAGGCTGGCCTGACTTTGGTGGCCATAACGGAGTAATCGTGCACCGATAGCAATGACTGGGATGTGGTCATACCAGGCTAATCTCTGTTCAAGAGAGACAGGGAAGTGAGGAGGGGAGGAGTGTTCGTCCAGCATGTTAGGAAAGGAATCAAGGCTTCGGAAGTGCAGGGGCACCCAGAGGAAAAGGAAGGACTGGAGGTGCTGTGGGTCATCCTAGAGACAGGTGCTGGGGCTGTTGTTCATACAGGGGTGACATACAGACCTCCAGCACAGGGAGAGCGGTTGGATAAGACACTTGGGGAGGACATTGTCAGGAATGCAAAGAAGGGGGAGGTACTTCTAGTTGGTGACTTCATTCTGCCAGATGTGGATTACAGTTATCCAGCTGTAGCTTCGGCAAGGGGCAGGACCATCCTTGACTCCCTACAAGGGGCCTTTCTCATGCAGCTAATCAACAAACCCACTAGGGACAGAGCAGTGCTGGATCTGGTGCTTACAAACAGGGACAACATTTCAGCTGTTACAGTGGACAGTCCCCTAGGTACCAGTGATCCCTGTGTGCACCTACAATCCACCAACTAATGGTCTAACAGGCCTGGATGAGCTAATAGACCAACTATCATGCCTAGCTGGAAGAAATGAGGTCCCCATACTTGGAGACCTTAACATTAACTGGCTGGGTAGTAACCAAGCCACAATAATGACCAAATTGCAGAGTTACAACCTGCACAAGCTGATGGGTGAACCTACCAGGCAAGTCCTCTGTACAAACACAAACACGCTACTTGACTGGATTATGACCAATCATCCTGAAAATATAATTACCTCAGGAGTTCTACCGGATGCCATCACTGATCACTCCCCAACATACTGTATCTGGGGCAAAAATAGGCCTCCTCAAACGGTGTCTCACTTCATTACCTTCTGCAATTATGCAAATTTCAACCCTCAGTCTTTCTTACATGACATTGCTACATTGTTACTTCCGATTGGTCCCCCATTCTCATGTCCAGTGATACTCAGACTGCCCTTAACCTGTTCTTGAAACACTTCCTAGTGCTCGAAGATAAACACTGCAAACTGGTAACTCGTCGGGTAAAAATCAGGCAAACCCATTGGCTGAAATCAGACCTACTAGCTAAACTTAAGCAGAGAGATAAAAGCTGGCTCTGCTATAAGAACTCTGGGCTAACCTCTGATCTTATTGCCTACAGGGCCCTGCGCAATGCCTGTAAAAAGGACAACAAAAGAGCCAAGAGCTCCTACTGCAGGGACCTACTTACTGATTCCTATGGTGACCCCCCCCAAAATTTTGCTCCCATATTAAATCCTTCCTTGGGTCTAATCTAGCATCCACCCCTAATGACATGTCTCTTGATGGAGTACACTGTAATAATCCTAGAAACATTGCCAACTTCTTCAACAACAAATTCTCGGACCTGACTAATTACACCTTCTCTTTCCCTGTCCAACCGGACACATCCTGCCAGAAAAATATAAATGGTCCTCATTTCTATTTCAGATATGTCACAAATGTGTGAAGTGTTTAGACTGCTAAATGGTATTCCGGAATGCACAACAGCTGGCACCGGCAATCTAGAACCAAAGCTCCTTAAGATCGCAGCACCTATTATAGCTTCTCCCCTAGCCAAGATTTTTACACTCTCCCTGTGCCAGAGCTACATCCCTGAGATATGGAAAACTGCTAGGATCACCCGTTTTCAAAAAAGGAGATCAAAAAGATCCCTCAAACTATAGGCCTATTGCCATACTGTCCGTCCTAAATAAGATTCTTGAGAAGCTTGTCACTATCCAGACAACTGATTTCCTTGGAAAACATGATCTACTCTCCTTAGCCCAGCATGGCTTTCGTAAAGGCCATAGTACCACTACAGCCCTTTTCAAATTCACGTCAGATACTCTTGTGGCTATGGACTGTGCCCTACTCACTGGGACAATTTTTATCAATATGACCAAGGCATTTGACCTGGTTGATCGCCCCATCCTTCTTGCCACCCTTGGATCACTAGGCTTCTCAGATAATGTTGTAAGGTGGTTTGGGAACTACTTAGCAGACAGGACTCAAACTGTGAAATACTATTCTACTATCTCAGATAAGATCACTATAAACATTGAGGTTCCTCAAGACTCCATTCTCGGGCCCCTACTTTTTTCACTCTACATTAATAACATCTCCTCTAACCTCCATAGGACAACCGCCTTGCTATATGCAGATGATATTGTTCTGTATGCAACTGCAAAATGCACTGAAGACATAAACAATCTACTCTCTCTTGACTTTCAGCTAGTACAGGAGTGGCTGTCTACTCGCAAACTTGTATTAAATGAGTCCAAAACCCAGGCTATGCTATTTGGATCAAATGTGAAACTCAGACTTGCACATCCTAATTTTAAAGTCACCTCCTTAAATGGCTCACTAGTTGAGGTGGTAAACTCGTTTAAATATCTGGGCATCACCCTTGATCCATCACTAACTTTTGACTTACACATCAATCAGGCCTGCAAACTGGTGAACTCTAAACTTGGAATAGCTTACTGAACCAATTATGTGCTCATTCCCTCAGCAAGGCTTGCCATTGCCCGTGGCATACTCCTCCCATCACTTACCTATGGTGTTGCAACTTATGCCTCTGTGTGCAAATCAATCCTTCAGAAATGGGATTTCACATATAATATCTATCGCTATGCATCTTCTGCACACCAACTGAAACACCACTGTCTCCTATATTCAGACCTGGGATGGCTTCCTCCTAGTGAATTGTGGCTTCATGTGTACAGTTCTATCATTGATAACATGGTCCGCCTACAAATACCTGCATCCATGCCAAACTTTTCCAAAATCTGACACCTTGTTATGGGCTGAGGTCTGCTGACCAGGCCCCTGTCTTCATCTCTAGACACAAAACCTCAAAAGGTGCGAGTGCTTTCACCTACCATGCCCCCAAATACTGGAACTCCCTTCCACTAGCCTTGCGTCAAGAACCTTCTCATGCATCTTTTAGAAAAGGGCTGCGAAACCATCTTGGACTCCTCCTGTAAGTATACCTGCTTCAGATTTCCATAGTTATCCTGTTCCTGTGCCCCTCTCTTGTCCTTCTCTCTCTCTCTCTCCATGGCTTCTCTGTCCTGACCCTCTATTTCACTATGCACGTATCCATACCAATCTATTCCACCTCCCTACTTATATCCTCTCTCATCCCTTCTTCTTGGCTCATCCCTCCTTTCTTGGCTATTACCTCTATCACTTACTAGGATCCATTCTAATTACTTTATTCTTTCCCTTATTAGCACTAACATGTTTCAAGCGGTTTCATGTTTTCTTCCTTATAGCAAATTGTTGGTAGTCTCTGGTTTTTACTGCTCCTCTCTTATCTTTATCTTTCTCTACTCTGTTACATCTGCAAATTGCCCTGTATACTGTTGTCAAATAATTTGTACTTGTGTCAAAATGTTTGCCTGAAATTGTATTACCATTATCAACTATTTTTGTATTTTTTCAAAATGTTTCTCTGTATTGATGTGCTGTACCCTCCCAGGTCGTGCCTGAAAATAGTCATTGCTATGGCTAGTGCACTTACCTGGTAAACAAAAACTAAATAAATAAGATGGGAACAGAGGCAAACCACACAAGGACAAGGGTCCTGGACTTTAGCAAGGTGGGTTTTGAGAAATGGGAGACTGCCTCAGAAACTGCCTAGTTGGGGGAGGAATGCCAAGGAAGGGTAGAGGAACAGGGGAAAAATAAGGAAGGTCATAATTAAGACAACCTACCTCTGTGTGAAGGAAGTGAGTAAAATCAAAAAGAAAGACCATTATGGTACTCTACAGGAAGTGACCACAGTGGGGAAGGAAAAAGGAGTGGCATTCATATAAGGAAATGTAGAGGAGGAAAACAGGGAGGTGTACCAGGTAAAACAGAAAGAAGCAGATAAGGCAATGAAGAGAATGAAAGTGCAGACAGAAGAAAGGATAGCCTAAGGGAGTAGCAAATGGTGATAAGACTTACTTCAGGTACACAAGTGAGAAGAGGAAAGCAAGGTGAGGGATAGTGATGATAAGAAGGGCTGAAGAGGGAGACTGTGCAGAAGAGCACCAAAAAAAAAAAAAAAAAACCTGAACAGGTACTTTTGCTCAGTCTTCACAAGGAAGGGGGACTGACAACCAGCAATCAGCAAGAACAAAGGGGGAGGAGTATGGCCGGCCCGGTTGCATAGAGTGCTGAGGGGCTGGCACCTTACCTCTTCCCATGCCAATGACCCAGGGTCGGGAGCAACCTTGGGTCTTGGATGGTCGACTGGTGGGGAGGAGGATTTGGCATCCCAAGAACGGCTTTCCTCCTCCTCCTTTGGGGAAGGAGGGTGGGGAGGATCGCTCAGCCACTGGCTCCTGGCAGTGGTTGCAGGCTATTGCAGGCTCGGGGATCAATGTGTGTGCTGGCGTGAGCAGACAATGCGCGTACTGCAGGCGAGCACATGTGCAGGAGTGTCCTTGATGCCATTGCATGCTCATGCCATGGGGGAACCAAGGGACAAAATACTAATCCTCTAGCATGATTGATGGCAGACAACATCAGGGCCACGGCAGACTCACTTAAGTTAGCTCCCCTTTAGCTCCTGGCCTCCAGGTCTCCACAGTGTGCAGAATAAATCCCTGCTGTGAAGCAACTTGGAATGGCAAGGTGAAAGGGTCTGAGCTCTGACTGGGCAGCAGCCAAGAACAGGTTGCCTAAAAAGGGAAACCATAGGACCATCCCCCAGCCGAGGAGATAGAAAAAAAAAACAAAGGGGGAGGGGAGGCAGACTCAAAGACTCAAGTCCATTTTCAAAGGAAAGAGTCCTGAAAGAACTTGCAGCCCTGGTAGTGGACAAGGCTATGAGAATGGTTGGGATACACCAAAGAATACTAAAAGAACCCAGGGAGGTACTGGGTGCCCTGCTAATGTCCTAATTCAACAGCTCAGTGGAATCAGATCTGACTCCGGAGGACTGGAGGAGAGCAGACGTGGTCCCACTATAGAAGAGCAGCAGCAGGGAAGAGGCTAGTGATTATAGGCCAGTGAGCTTCTCCTCAACGGTGGGGAAATTAATAGAAACACTAATAAATGAAAAGTTAGTAGAGTGACTTGAATCCACTGGATCAAATGGACTGCAAGACATAGAAACAGAAACGCAGAATGTGTTGGCAGAAAAGGAACTGTAGGCCAGTCTAGTCTGCCCTATTTCCTCTGCCTAACACTACAACCTAGATCTAATTTGTCACAGGTATCCCTCCCTCCTGCCTTGCCTCTATTTATTATACCTATGTGCCAAAATGGTACCAGATGAATATGTTGCTTCTCAAACAGTGTGGATAAAACAGCACTGCAGAAAGCACTAAACCATGCACAGCAACAGGGGTATTACAGCATTCAGGAATTACTGCTACCTCTGTCACTGTATGCTCACATGGGGGTGTGCTGAACTAGCTGCAGGTGTGGTGCCTGGTCAAGCCGCTCCCATGGTGGAGTGGCTAAACGCTAGCACCTGGAGTGTAGAAGCACTGGTGACCAGGGCTCAGTTCTCCATCTTCTATTACTGGAGCTGTTATTTTCCCCCTCAGGAGTTTCTCCCTGTCCCCAAATTCCACACCCCCTAGGAGCTGATTATAATAAGCCTGGGAGGTGTGGGGGGCCGAACCACCCACAAAAACAAACAGTTTGTATTTTGTCCCATTACTTTCAATGGTGTGCGTGCATTTAGTTACGGTCAGTGTTTTTACCTACATTATTTAGGAGGACAGCATTTTGCTTGCAGCATTGTTTGCAGTGCTGTTTTTGTTTGTGGGGTTTTGACCCCATGCCTGCCAAGACCAAAGGCAGCATGGGGGCGGGGGTGCCAGATGAATCTGATTCTATTGTTTGGCTGGTCTAATATCATAGTCCCACACATGTAGCACTGCCAGCAAGGATAATGTTACTACAGTTAGACAGCCCCACTCCCCCGATCCTAGTTCCAGCCTGTTACTCCCTACAAGGCACGCCTGTAGCCCCGCTCAAACAGCTGACTTTCGGGTTGGGGCTGCAGCGCTTGGACAGCCACTTGGCTTATACACGGAAGGTATGATCCGGGCATATTAAGTTAAAATTTGCATGTTTGGCATAAGAAAAAAAAATGTGAAACAGTTCATTTAGCTAATCAGTCAGGGAACTTCTCAGAATGAGTTGCCTGCCTGAATCATGTCAGCAGCTTTTTAAGAGACTGCATGGTAGAACAGAGGCTCATGGCTACTTGGACAGCACAACATGGGGGGGAGATTACTCATTCCTTTCTTGCCCTCAACAGGAATATTTAAGAAAAGACATGTTTTTGCTATGCAAGACGGACATGCATAGGATAAGGGACAGTAAGCTACACCAAATAATACATTCTGATTACATCACCATTTCAGTACAACAAGATATAAACCATACTAAGAAAACAACATTGTGGAGGATGAATACATTTTTATTAAATGACCAATCTTTTTGAGAAATTAAACAATCAGAAATTCAAACATATAGACAATTTAACGCAGGTGGAAAGGTCTCGGAGCAAGGAGTGTGGGATGGCATGAAAGCAGTATTGAGGTGGCACATAATCAGCTGATATTTTGTGAAAAAGAAGCAGCATATGGCCAGACAGGAAACACTGGAAATAATTTGTGGAGTTAGAACAAAAACACAAGCAAAAGCAAAATTCTAATATTCTTAAAGAAATAAAAATTATTAGGCAGGAGTAAAAGGAATCATAGGGATCATAGTCTGATACGAGCCTAGACAGTCATAAGCCCTTATACAACTCGCCCTGGACTCAAAGGGAATAACCTCCTATACCTTGAGAGAAACAGAATTCATCTAATCTTTTTTTAAAGGTGGTCATGGTTTTACTGTCCACAACATCCAGTGGGTTCCATGTCATAATAGTGATCGAGAAACAGCGATCGTGGTTCTATGTGATAACGGTGAAAGACTAAAGGCGATCACCGTTATTCTGCAGAGTGGGGAAAACATTTTGGCACTCTGACACCCTTAGGCGACAGGACAACAGCGCGGACATGTATTTTAATGCTTTCTGGGGATACACCCCCACATTGGTTGCACTCGCACTCCCTACTAAAGGATTCTCAACCCAGGGGTGTTGGGGGAGGGGTGAAAGCATTCAAAATAAAAGTCTCGTCCAAAAATAAAATCACACCAGCGCCCAGACCCAAACCCGCACCCACCCACCCAATCACAAGCCAACCCCAAATGCCATGACGCAGCCTCGGCAATCCACTGCAGCGCCAACCTCACAGCTCCTCCACCCCCTCCCAGCCCACACTCGCCTCCCCACATGTGCGTACACATAGCGACATCTTGTTGCCCAGTTCACTCACCCTCTCATCCAGTCACCCTAACCTCCCATCGCCATGAGGGATTGTGCTGGGAAAGAGTCACCATTATGGGCGGTGCCCTTCCCCATGCGCCCACCACATGGTATACCTGCGATTGCTGTTACAGCAAGTGTACATCACTGAAAATCAATTTTGGTGATGGACATTTGCAGCGCAGAAAAAAAAAGGCACCTGAGACCTGCAGGTTTCATTTTTAATGTGGGGGGCTGCACCCCCTCACATCCCCCTGCATCTCTCTACTTATGGATTCTCAACTCCGGGGGGGGGTGCATGTTAGGGGTGTGTGCAAAACTTGATAAAAATACATACTGCCAGGCAGCAAAAAAAAAATCGCACCATGCCGGACCATAAGCTGATACCCCGTGCCTCCCAGCTGATTACCCTCCCCATGACACCAGTGATCCAGCTTGGCAGCTGCTTGCCGCAACCCCTCCCACATGCCATCCCTCCCCTACCTCTCCCCTCCCTGAGGGTGCATGCATGTGCATATACCTGCTAATTCCTGTCACAGTTTTCGCCAACCACAGGTTCTGGTCACCCTCCTCCCTGGGTAGCCGTGATCACAGTCGCCGACATTGAGTCGCCATTTTTCTAAGCGTTCAATCTCAATTGCTATGGTCACGGGCTACCCATCTGGTGGTAATCTATTCCACAGGTTCACAACTCTTTGGCTAAAAATGCTTAAAAAAGTAGAAGGCAAGTTGAGATATACAGTCCATAAATATGAAACATGGGGGAGGGAGGCAATGTTATTAGCTTTACAGACTGCATAAAGAAGCAGGAGAGAGAGCTATAACAAAGATCAAAATATTGCCTCAAGAAAAGGCTTATGAGATGGATTCAAATAAAATTGTCCCCATCTTTTCTAAATTTTATTCAGAATGACATAACAAAAGCAAACTAGAAGAACAGGTAATAGAAAAGACAGAGATTTTCACATAACCTACAGCTCCCCAAACTGTCGGAGGTAGATACTGCTGAACTAGAAGCCCAATAAGTGATGTAGAAGTAGAGAGAACAATAATTGCCTTCCCCTCGAATAAAGCCCTGGGTACAGATGGATTTAGTGCAGATTTTTACAAGGCTTTCAGAAAACAACAAGCTTGTCAGGGAGCCTCTTTAGGGAATGTCAGAAAGTAGGCTCTGTGCCATGTTCATGGCATGAGGGAGTAATACGAGTCATAGCAAAACCGGAGAAGGACAGGGGATTATATAAACCATATAGACTTGTATCATTATTAGATCAGGATCTGAAAAGATTTACAAAAAAATTAGTGACCCACGTGCAAAATGTGGTCACCAAACTCACTGATACTGACCAGACAGTATTTATACCAGGATGGCATCTAACCGACAATGTCAGAAGAATGCTCAATATCCTTGAAGAAGGGGGAAAAAAAGCAAAGAATACCACAAATTGAATTACTAGTTGATTTGGAAAAAGCCTTTGATAGGCTAAACTGGTCTTTTTTTCCAGACAACAATGCAGGCTATGGAGTTCAGCAAAGAGTTTTTAAAATCAGTAGCAATGCTGTACACAAAACTGACAGCATGAGTCAGAACCAATTGTACACTATCTGAACACTTTGAGATCAGGATTGGGACGTGACAGGGCTGTCCGCTGTCCCCTCTCCTGTTTGCTTTGAGTATAGAGCCCCTGGCAGAGGTGGTTAGGATGAGTACAGAAATACAGGGACTAATGGCAGGAGGAATAGAAAACCAAAAATCGCTGTATGCAGATGATACATTGATTTATTCAAGAAACCCTGAAAAGAACATTTGCAATCTTTTAAAACTGACCAGGAAGCACACAGCGATTTCCGGTTTGAAAATTAATACTACTAAGGCAGATATAATATGAGATTGTGGCATAATCACACAGGATCTTAAACAAAACATTCTGGGTAAATGGGAAGCAAGCTCAGCCAGATACGTGGGAATTCATATGCCCAAATGACTCGACAAGATCTATAATGACAATTATGGAAAACTGAAACAGAACTATTTGCAGATATTGAGAGATGGGGGCCTGCTGCTTTTAACATTTTGTAACAAGAGGGGAAGCTATTAAAATGAACATGCTACCCAGATATCTGTTCTTATTCCAGACTCTCCCTATCCACATAATGAATAGATACTGGAAATAACCTAAAGAGGGCCTCAAGAAGATCATCAGGCAAAGACACAGACCTAGAACCAAAAGGGAGGTGCTCATGGGGCACAAGAATATGGGGGGGGGGTGTTATCAAAATTTAGGGAATATTATGCAGCTGCGCAACTGGTCCCCTTGAGTGATATACTAGATAAGTCCAAAGAAACAGCCTGGAAATCAATGAAAGTAGGAACAAGTATGGGAGTCCATCTAGAAGCAGTGGTTTGGGAGACTAAATCCCCTGAAAGAATTAAACTCACTTAACAATAAATGGACAAAACACACTTACAAACAACTGATGGGGTGAAGAAGAGGTTGGGAATCAAAAATACGAAACCCCACTGGGTACCAATGTGGAGAATACAAACTTCACTCCAGTGAAGATAGAGTACATTTAAAAGCTGGGGGAACAGGGACTGCAATGCATCTCATAGTTCTTTGCTGGGCTTTAGACAATTACAAATTTAGCTTTTAGTTTGCTAAACAAGGAACATTTCAAGTTCCTGCAAATATGGTCCTATCTTAATAAACCCCAAATCAGGCAGCTTCTGATGGAGGAACCCCATCCATTCGTAACCCAGATAAGGACATAGTCACAGGAGGGAGGCAATAAATAAATAATGTCCACACCATATTCAGAACTAAACAAAGACACAGGCAGACAGGAGTAGAACACATAAAACACAAATGGGAAGAGGATATGGGCACCAACTTAACACAGAATGAATGGTTACAGAGCCACCCATAAAACTACCACATCTGGAAGCTGACAGGATTTCATGTGGAAACTCACCAGCAGATATTTCTTAACACTGGCTAGAACAAAACACACAGGTACAAGTAGTACAGACCTGTGCTAGAGGGGATGTGGGGAAAGAGGGACCTCTGAGCATGTATACTGGGAATGTGGCTCAGTAGGTAGCACACTCACCTCTGAGGCTGGGAGATCAGAGGGCTGTGGGTTCAGTTCCAACATCTGGCACTTGGGTTAATATCCCAATACTGACACTGTAGTGTAGCATGAGTGGATGCTGCACTTCTGAGGTGCCGTCTTTCGGATGAGATGTTAAACCGAGGTCCCATCTGCCTGGATTGGTGGTAGTTCAGGTGGATGTTAAAGATCCCATGGCACTTATCGAAAAGAGTAGGGGAATTTCCCCGGTGTCCTGGCCAAGTTTCCTTCATTTACTAAAAATACCACCAACAGCTTAATCTGGTTCAAGGTCAGTTGGCATTCATCTGTATCCCCTTCCCCTGGGTTGTGCCTGAAAATAGGCAGGATTTGTCTACTGCATTTACCCGGTCAACAAAAATGAAATAAATAAAAATAAATGTACTGTTATCAGAGCATTCTGGACAGAGGTGGAGATATGGATTTAAACAGCTTTAGACTTAACCCAGGATTTGAATGGTTTTCATCTGAATTGTGGTGTTTATCCCTGTGAAATGTCAGGCAATGCTAAAAAATATAGATTTAATATAGTAACAGTTACATAGTAACATAGTATTTGATGGCAGATAAGGATCGCTAGGCGCCCAGTCTGCCTGTATTCCCTGCCTGCATCAGTGGTCATTGACCCTACTTGGTCATTGGCTTTAGCCTTTCCTATCCACCTCTAGGGTTTCCGTGTGTCTATCCCATGCATGTTTGAATCCCCCCACTGTGGTAGCTCCCACTACTTCCTGTGGTAGGTTATTCTATGCATCTACCACCCTTTCTGTGAAGAAACATTTCCTCACATTCCCCTTTATCCTGCCTCCCTCCAATCTCATATCATGCCCCCTCATCCTTGTACACCTCCTGTCCTGACAGTTGCAACATTAAAAGCAATCACTCAGAAATGGATGACAGACTCCACTCTGACCAGAGATAATTGGCTGACAAACTGCAAAAATATTAAAACAATGGGAGAAATGACAGCTAGGCTGCATCTCAGGATGGAGCTGTTTAACACCAGGTGGCTGTCCTTTGCACACATAATAGAAAAATGTGGGGGTATCCCAGTCTTAGAACAATTAACTGACGGAATATGCATAATACAATTGGTAACACATTGCGTGACTAGGAATACAATGGCATATCCTTGCTTCCCATTAATATAGTTAATGATTTTATTGTTTGGTCCTAGTTTTAATGGGACCTGAATGGAGATTGCAAAGCTTTAAGGAGGGAAAGAGATGAAGCAGGTATAAGAATTGTCCATTAGCCTAGAGAAGCGGTAACAGCAGTGTTAGATAAACTGTAAAGAGGTGTATGAATGGTATGTCAATTCATGGTTCCATTGTATTGTTGTGCATTGCAGCTACTGTCCATACATTAAGTCTCAGTAAAGCCTTGTGAGTTTCAAAAAGAAACTTGGTAAATGGATTAACAGAGGTTGGTGGCTAGCAATGCTCACTCTGATGATTGAAGAGTGACCAGTAGGGTGCTGCAGGGCTCAGTACTGGGAGATGTTCTCTTCAATGTCTTCATGAGTGACATTGCAGTTGAGCTGGAAGGGAAGGCATGCCTTTTTGCAGATAATTCCAAAATCTGTAACAGGATGGACAATAAGAAATGGGTGGAAAGAATGCATAGGGATCTTGGGAAACTCGAGGGGTGGTCAAGAGCATGGCAGTTGAGGTTCAGTGCCAAAAAGTGCAAAGCTATGCACCTAAAGCATAGGAACCCAAGAGATGAGTATAGAATGGGGGAGGGTACTGTCAGTCACTAAGCAGGAAAGGGACCTTGGGGTTATCATGTCTGAGTACCTCAAAATGGCAGGCAGTGTGGCAAAGCATTAAATAGGGCCAGTGGAATGGAATGCTGGGTTGCATAGGGAGCGGTGTTGCCTCTGTATCGCTTGCTGGCAAACCCCATCTGGAGTACTGTTTCAAGTTCTGGAGGCAACACCTCAGGAAGGACATAGACAGGGTAGAGGCAGTTCAGAGGAGGGCAACTAAAATGGTGCAGGGGTTGCACCAGAAGCCCTATGAGGAGAGACTGAAGGATCTTAATATGTACACCCTGGAAAACAGGAGAGTAAGAGGGCACATGTTAGAGACCTGCAACTACCTCATGGTGGTGAACAGGGTGTAGGAAAGGAGTCTCTTTCAAATGAGTAAGCACACAAGAACCAGAAGGCATGCAATTAGGCTGGAGGAGGGAAGTTTATGAGGGATGTGAGTAAGTAATAGTTCACTAAAAGAGTAGTAGATGCCTAGAATAGACTCGCAGCAGAAGTGGTGGATGTGAAAACAGTAGAGGGCTTCAAGCTAGTGTTACTCAGATAGATCCAGAAAAATCCCGATCCACAGATACCTGCCCTTTGTGGCAGGATAGTGGATCTGCTGGATACTTGCATTATCTGCCTGTGAATCCGGCCATCAGATCCTAACCAGGATCCAACTATCTGCCCTAGGATCCATGGCTCTTAACTAGGATACCTGGATCCTAATCAGGATCCATCACTATCTGGCACTGGATCTTAACTATCTGCCCTAGGATCCATCACTATCCGACCCTGGATCCTGCATCCTGCATCTGTCTTTGGCAGGATATCTGGTAGGATCCAAGTCAGGATACCAGCACTATCTGTTAGATAATGGTAGGATCCACAAATGCACTATCCAAGCAAGACTACTTCAAGCATGCATGGGACAGACATAGGGGAATATTAGGTAATGGGCAGGGAGGAAAAAAGGCCACTGGAGACCAGAACAGGTCTGCGGAGACAGGGACCATCTGGGCAGACTGGGTGGGCCATATGGTCCTTTTTGCCTATACATTTTACATTTCTAGTGTCATGTGTAAGTGACAGCTGTGGATGGCAAGTTTCCTATAGTGCTGAGTTACTGTATGAGCAAAGGAGACCTCTATTAGTGGCCATTAGGACTGCAAGTATGACAGTCAATGGAGCTTTCTTACCACTCCAGTGAGGGGAATTTCCCTTTGACTGAATGGTTAGAGCTGCTGTCTTTGGGACCCAGGGTCCCAAGTTTGATTCTCAGCAAGTGCTGACAGTGCATCTGCATGAGTAGTAGTGACAGGCATACAATAACAGGGATGACAAGGATATGGGATGCTTCACTGTAAGAAATCAGATGTAGGGCCCTATATCTAAACAATCAGCATGGCGCAAACAGGCTTAGCATTGCACAAATTGGATATGGGTGTGGTTGAGAGCCTGTTAGCATGGCTACTGCAATATTCAAAGATACACTTTGCATGTCACTAAATGGTTAGCAATGTTGTGCAGAATACACTGCTGTGTCCCTGCCAATGAGGAGAGCCTCTTGCATACAGGGAACAGTGTTATACCGAGAGGGTTTTGAACATTCTAACAGACTGCTTTGGCAGTACTATTTAATGCTTCAAAACCCTACTTTTAGCAAGGCGCACAGTGATGCAGGAATCCCCCATCCAGGCAGCAGAGGTGCCTGTTTAAAAAAAAAAAAAGTTTCTTCTCTCTCACCGAATCCCTGTATACATAGAGAAATTATTTTACGGTGTCCAGTGGTCCCTCCCCCCATCTCAGTTGCCTCCTGAACCACTCCCATGCCAACCTCAACCAACAGTGGCAAGCATTTACCATCCACTCACCTCCCTGGTCGGCCACTGTTTGCTTCACACAGGTCCTACAGTATGTTACTATACAGTGCTATATAGCTATACAGAATTTGTGGTCTGAAGCTAAAGTAAGTCAGACCACTGCGTATGCATGCAGGCTTAGTATTTCCACCTATTTTTTATTCTTCTACCTCCAACTTGGTCAAAGTAAAATCTTTTTTCAATAAACTTGGATGACAGTTTTCATCCCCCCTCCACAACCATTTTAGTGATGATTTGTAACTATGACTCAAAATGGATTTCCCCTGGCTTTAAGGTTGTACTGTGATTTTACATGTGTAGGGTGACATTGTGGGTAGGTGGGTAGGTACTGCATTACAGTGGTTGTGCCACTCTGGCACCAGGCTCACTGAAATTTTACTCTGGGCAGAGAGACTGCACTAAACTTAAAAGATATGGGGCAGGATTCACAAAGTGAGCGCAAAGTTTGCGTTTCACTTCCCGGCTGCGAAGGTGGGCAACAGAGCTATTCACAGTTGGATAGCCCGTTGAGCTATCTGACTGTGAATAGGGGCTGGCAGGGGGCCATGCTAACCCAGAAAAAGCAGTGGAAAACCTGGCAGTGCTGCATACACAGTCAGCTAGGAAAATGGCCCTACAGCCAATAGCACTCAGGCGCTAAAGTGCTATTCACGACAGGAGGCATGTAAATGAGCACATTGGGCATGCAAGGCACTAGAGGCCATTAGCATGTCCATTATGGGCTCATTTGTATGCCATCAGTGTGAGATTGCATCCCCAGCGTCCCAAGCCCCATGCAGCCACAATCCCCCATAGTCCAGTGTTGCCCATCCCCACCACGATCGCGGCCCCGACGGCAAGAAAACAGTTTATTCCATATTGTAGTGTCCCATCCAAGTTCCCGCTCACTCCATTACCCACCCGATAAGGATATTAATTATTTTCCATAGTATAGTGTCCCACCCCAGTCCCCGATCGCTCCAACACCCACCTGATAAGAATATTTATTATTTTCCATAGTACAGTGCCCCAGCCCAGGCCCTGATTGCCCAAGTACCCATACAGTAATAAGGACAACTTTGCCATAGTGTAGTGGTCCCACCCCGTTGGCCGATCACCCACTTGATGTCAACTATATCCTTTTTCCATAGTATAGTGGTCCCTCTCCGGTCCCTGATTCCTGTTATCAGAATAATAAAATCCTCTTTTAACGTAGTATGGTATTCCACCCCCCTCCAGGTTCCCTGATCGCCATCATAAGAACAATAAAATCCCCTTTTTCTATAGTATAGTGTCCTACCCATCTCCAGCGTCTCGATCACTGTCATAATAAAATAAAATCCCTTTTCCATATATAGATCTCACCACCTTCGGTCTCAAGCCTCTCACGCATTACATATATATTTTCCATAGTGTATTGGTCCTCTAACTCCCCACCCACTGGTAGCGTGTCTCACTCACTTCTGCCGCAGCACAGCCCGCCGTTGGCAGCACAGCCCTCTCACCTTCACGGTAGTTTGTCGACTAATGCAACACGACAGTTTACAGTAAACACTACAGGTCCATCGGTTCAGTGGGCTTGCAGTGTATACTGTAAACTGTCACTAACAGTTCAGTTGGTGGGCAGCTGTGGAGGCGAGATGAGGGCTGTGCTGCTCATGACTCGTGGGCTGTGCTGGAGCAGGGGAAGTGGGGTGGGATGCAGTTACTGAAGTGAGTGGGGGGCCAATACACTATGTAAATAATGTATGTACAGTACGGGTAGGAGATCGGGAACCGGGAAGGGGGGCGGTGGGACACTACTATGGAAAAAGGGGATTTTATTTTTATTATGACGGTGATTGGACTACTGGGAGGAAGCAGTACCTCCACACCACTCTAGGCTTTGCAGGGAGTTCCACCAGGTTTTTACAGGTGGTAATTTGCTCCACCCAATGGTCTTTGGAACAGGCCATGGCGTGGAACAAATGTTTGTGAATGGGATTGCAGGGCTATGCAGATCCCCTCCCACTCATTTGCATCATGGCTCCCCTGCCTACTTTGCCCAGATGCAAACCCAGTTTGTGGGGTCAAACTGGGCTTTTGAATACCAGCTATTCACAAAGCCCAGTTTGCCCTGGGCAAACCATGTTTGCGCCCGAGCAAAGCTTTGTGAATCCTGCCCCTGGATTCAAACCCTCCCAGTCAGAAAAATCAAAGCCCAGGACCCTCAACCTTGTTTGAGCCCACAAGGCTGGGGTAGTAACAGCAACATCCATGGTGACCCAGTTATGACTTTGGAGGCACTGCTGGGATCTCCTCGTTACCAGCTGGACCCTGCATAGAGTTACTGAAAGTGCAACTGAGAACATTTTGGTTCCCCCAACCTGAAAAATAATACCAGATGTCACAATTTCTCTGCTTCTTCCCTCCATTCACTCAAATCTCTTCTCCATGACTTCTATGCCCCTTTCTTCCACTCACTCAAATCTCTCCTCCATGACTTCTCTGCCCCTTCCCTCCACTCACTCATATCTCTCCTCCATGACTTCACTACTCACTCCTGCTGTTGCTATTAATCCTGGGCCATGAGCTGCTATCTAGCCTCCAGCCACTGCTACCCCTACGCTCCACACTTACACTAGTGCAGCCCCCATAGTCCACCCTCCTCAAATTATGCCCATTGATTTTATTCTGATCTTTAAATGTTGCCTTTTGTACAGTTGCCAGTGTTATTATCCTTTCACACCTTATGTATTGTGTTTCCCTACACCTAACCCTTGCCTTATGCACAATTGTTAATTTATGTGCTTTGGTACCTGTTAGATCTATTGTACTCATTGCACCTTAATGTTCTGTTCTGATTCTTCCCTGCCCTCCTCTCCAAGGACACAGCAGGAAACAAGCTGTTACCAGCTCAGTATGTGTTTCCTGGTAAAATGTTTGAAAACAAAAATCAGTCAATCAATCAAATACTAGTGTGATGCTAAGATTGGCAAACATGATTCAATCTGGTAGGGATTAATTAAGCAATAAGGCATGTCAAGGGGTTATGTTAATGGTCTGTTACTCCCCCTCTATGGGTGTAATGTTGCATGAGGCATAGCCAAATGCAATATGCCCCTAGTGGGTGATTAACTGATCATTAACATAATCCCTGGGAATGCCTTATTGCTAGTGTCATAAAAAACATTTTTTTTAACAGTGTTAAACCTTGTTGAACACACGATGAGGCTGTACATATATGTTAATAAACGTTTAACATAAGGTTGATAGAATGCTTACAGCCAATCAGAAAGCTCTATTTTTCAGACCCATTTTATAATGTTAGTCTGAGGAACTTAGATATAGTTTTGTCTGGGACAGACAATCAGACATTGATACACCTGAGAGTCAGAGATCAGAGGCAGAATAATACTCCAGGAGAGCAGCCCCAAGATATAGTGGGACCATCCTGAAGTACCACTCAGCTGGCTACTCAAAGACTGATTGGAGAAGGGAGCATTTAAGCTTGATTTTAAAAGACTGTACTGAAACAGCAGTGTGGATCCCCTTAAGTAAGGTATTCCAGAGAGAAGGGGCAAACAATGAGATAGCCCAATTACCAGAAGACTTCAAACACAACGGCAGCATCCTCAGCACCCGGCCACCTGGATCTTAGGTCCCTGGATGTTGCTTCAGGAGAGAGGAGATCACTAAGGTATCAGGGGCCCAGTCCATTCAAGACTTTGTATGTAACTTAAAGTATCTGGAAATGACGGTAACATGCCACTTAACTGGCAGCCAACTCAAAACCCATAGCGAGAGAGAAATATGACTAGAGGGAGGACTAAGTGGCTTGCCAACCAGTTGAATGATAGTACTAAAGAGAGTGGCTTTGAATGTTAGACTCTCTGGTGTCATTATGGTCGCAGGTGGAGTGCCTCAGTGGTCAGCCCTGGGACCAGTACTCTTCGGTAAATACGTCAGTGCCATTGGGTGGTATTACAGGATAAAGTAAGTCTATTGACTGATGACACAAAACTCCATGGGAGGGTATACAGTAATGAGGGAACAAACAGCTCAGAACGGGATATAGAAAAGCTGGAAGAGTGGTCCAGAATATGGCAGTTAAAATTCATTGCCAAAAGAGGTGATGCACATGGCAGCAAAAATCTGCAGACAGATTACATCAATGGAGTCATTGTAGAGCATCCAAAAGAGGAAACTTAGGGGTTATAATAAACAGCCTTTAGAAATCCTCTTCTCAATGTAGGACAACATATGGGGAAGCTAATAGGATGTAGCAAGCAGAGTTTCACAAACTAAAACCAAGTGTTGATCTTGCCACTTTACAGGTCATTGATTAGGCCACACTTGGGGTACTGTGTGCAGTTGGAACCCTCGTCTGATAAAGGCTGTTTATTTGCTGTTTTTTTTTATTTTAGAATTTTCGTCTGAGAAAGGCACACTGAGCTGAAGCTCATGTCCTGGTGTATCTTGGGAGCGCAGGTAAGTTGTGGGTTTCAAACTCAGGTCTGCTGGGTCTCCAGGTTCACAGCTTTGGGCTTTAACCCTCTTAGCTATACTATAGGTAAGCAATAAGACACAATACAGAGTTGGTTGTAATGGGTTAAATGCACACTACAGGTGAGTAATGAGGCATAAATCACTTGTGCTGAGTGCTTTCAACAACAGAGAAGTGCATTTAACCCATGACAGCCAACACCCTAGAGTGTCTTATTGCATTTGTAAAATGGGTACCCTGTAAAAAAAATTCAATAATTACAAATTAAAAAAAAAACAAAATATTGTTTACAGGTTTTTCTAATGCTTAGAAATGAAAAGTAGTCCCTTTTCCTGCTTTGTGCCACTATGTGGCTAACAAATAGCTGATTTAGCTATACTTTTCAAATGGCTAATTTGGCTGTAGTTATCCCTGGTTTTCTTTTTCATAGACTGATAGTGAGATGGCAGTTTAGGTGGGAGAGAGATGGTGTGATTCCTATTGTGGCTGCAGTGACAGAGTGACTGATGGGGCAGCTGAATGGGATGATATTGTGGCTGCCATGAGAGATTGACTGATCAGGCAAGCAGATAGTACAGGAGAGACTGTTACAGATAGGGATGCCTGCTGTAGTAATCCTTGCAGGAGAGCCACAGCAGTGGGACTTACTGGGGGGTACAATTTTCCATTACTGAGCAAGTGGTGCTCTCCGAAGGAACTAATGGGAGCTGCAGTGCTCAGCAACAGAGTGAACAGAAGCTGCAGCACTGGAGATGGTAACAAAGATGAGGTACAAATGTAGAAGAAAATCTCAAGAGATTTATTTTATAACTTTATTGGTCTGTTTGAAGGGCCTCTTATGGATTTAAGAGTGTTGCCCCATGTGTTCTTAAGAAGAGAGGACTGCGAACTGAAGGTGAGCACTCTGTTGTACTAAGGACACAAGAGGCAACACTCTTAGATCCATAAGAGGCATGCAAACCAGCCCAATAATATTATTATATGTCACATAATTTTTTTATTTTAAAATTACTTTTTTTCTTTCAGTTGTTGACATGTGAGCAGTCAAAGGCAGTATAGCGCAGTGGTCTAAGGCTCTGAGCTGCAAATTTGGTGACATCCAGCAGACCAGACCTGGGTTTGAATCCTACAGCTTCCACTTGCATACTGTGTGACCCTGAGCAAGTCACTTAACCTCCTTGTGCTCCCAGGTCGCTTCTGTAAAAAAGCTTTCAGCTTAGTGTGCTATACCTGGTTAAACAACTAAATAAACAAAGGGAAGCATGTTACAGTGGCTCATCACATGAGATACTCTTTAGGAAATAAGAGTACCTCACGCACAACTGAAGGAAACGCTGTGGTTAGTCAGGAGCATCACATGACACTTCCACAAACTGTAATCTAATACTTTAAAAAGGTCTGAGCAGAATAGTGGCTACAGTACTCAGCAGTTAAGCAGCATAACAAATTGGGGGTCTCTCCTGCTTCAGCAGAACAAGTCAGTAGCACCACTACTTACAGGCCTGTAACATAACAAAAGAAAAAGTAGCCCAGGAGCCAGGTGCTCTTATCCATGTGTCTAGGTCTGAAAGGTTTGATGACCATTCTTATGTAAAAAAGTGTGTAGAATCCAGATTTGCAACTCTTATTCACTTAAAGTTGAACGTTTTCTTGGAAAATGCACTTCAATGAAAAAATGAACAGTCAGTGAAAATTGTGTATATTTTAATTAATGGTTCCTTCTTTAATTTCAATTCTATAAGCTTTTATTGAACTACTACAGACATTGTAACAAACAGCAACATATGTATCAAAGGCTTAATATTTATGTTATTTATTTTATTCTATATTTAACTTGAAACAATCAAGTTTTCATTATGTTTTAAGAGCCTAAGTACAACAATCAGTATTCTTGTTCATTGTCTTCATTATCTGACATGTTAAGCAAATTTGACTCATCAATATCGACATCACAGTCACTGTCATCATATTCTTCATTTGGATTTTATTTGTGTTCATTCAATTGTTCACTTAAGGCTGGTGGTACAGTTTCACATGTGAACCACGTTGGCTTGTATTTGCCATCCTTATAGGTTCAATCATTGTCCTCTGGCTTTTGTAGTGTCATTTCTGGTTTGTCTGCGTTTTTCCATAACAATGAAATGCAATTTTCACGGCAGATGTGTTGTGTCAGAGTTGATTTGCATGGTGTCAGCGAGCTTGCATCTGCTCCTTTGATCTTTTCTAAGGGTGCGTCTTTGTCACTCGGTCGATACTTGACGTTGAACATACTGTAGTAGGCTGTTAACACTCTTTACTTTCTGTCCATACAAGGTACACACAAAGCTCTCAATTGTATCCTCAGTTTCTTTAGACACGTGTGGATATCCCAGTTTTCCAAATGCCTGTGTGTACTCTGTATTCTTTTCCATAATTGTTAGAGGTTGCACCTTCCCCTTGCCTTTGAACACTGGTGAATAGTCGCACCCTGTCAGCACATGGAGAATTGGTAGAGCTGCACACACAGGTCTGCCTAACTGTGCTGACTAGCAGAATACATCTATGAATCTTCTTGTGTTATTCCCTGAATGATCAACGTCCATGTGCAGTTTAAGATTATCGTTTAGACTTGCATGACACAGGAGAATGACCATAATATCAGTATCATCTACCCTGACCACTACATGCACATCTTCACCGTCATTTTGACTGCAACTGTAGTGTATGTGTTGCATGATTCTTGTATCTGCTTCTATGTGTTTGCTTTTAAGGGCCTTGCACTCTAGTCTGAGCATATGTCCAGCTTCCACTTTCTATGAGTAACAAGTTTCTCCTACTGCATACTGTACATGAGCTTTTATCACCTAGAACTTCACAATACACATCAGAATTTCATGCTATAGCTAGAAAAACTAGGAGTACCGTCTTGAATGAAGATGAAGACAGGGATCCAGCAAAGTCTTTTGGTCAGCTTTGGTCAGGACCAGTTATGAGATATGAGAGTGGAGTGATGCTAGGCTTTCCTCTCTTCTCTTGTTCAAGACCTTTGATCACTGGTGTCTTGTAACAATCACTGACAAGGTGGACTTCATTTGTGGAAGTGCAGCAAACAAGAGACAGGATGGTTATTGCCACACCTGTGGCACCCTGTGTTGGTGGCAGGTTTATAAAACTTCTGATCAAGAACATGGCATCAACCACAATGGCAGTTACAGCATCGGGGTGGCTACTTTGGACTCTGGTCTCAAGTTTCTTCAGCAGCACCGACTTCATTGTTGTGTTCATTGATTCATCAACGTTTTCTAAGGAGGGGAGTACCGGGGTTAGTGGATAGGCAAACACCATCATAAGTTCAACTGTTGAAATTGCAGATAGATATAGCAAGTGTCCAAAAAGTCTTGAGTTGCTTTCAACATGATGATTTTCTTGTCCTTGTTCTTAATCTTCTGCTTCTTTACATCATGTGCAAAGTTCTTCAACTTGTATCTTTTGATGGTTCCTCAAACCTACTGCCTTTGGTAATGCATTCATCTCTAAACACATGATACATCCAAGTACCTATCTCAGTAATCTGTAACACTTTGTTTGCTACCACTTGTGATACTGCTTTTCCACTACCTATTGAATAAAGATTGCTGTCCTCAAACGCATCCCGGAATGGATTCATGGAGGAGTCTATTGTGTTCAACAGCTTGTTTAGAGCCTTCAAATCTCATTTAACTCTAAAACTCTTCAGCTCTCGGCTGGCTTCTTCATGGCTGATAAGACAAACTTTTTCCATAAGACTTCTGATAATTTCACTTCGAGCTGACCGCAGAATGTTCCACCTCCTCCTTGCGTTGATATTCTCTGTCAAAGAAGAAATCCTGGTTAGTCTTGATGCAACATTGACATTAATTGTTTGTTCCAAGGTCAAGTCTATGTCATTTCTGTTAAACCCTCTCTTTGATCTTGCAATGGTTAATGCTCTATTTTCAAATTTTTCCTTAGTCCAGGGTGGGTCTCATCCATGTTTAGTAAATTCATAAGGTACAGGGTCATCCACTTGGCATAGTTGTTATGCCCAGTTGCAAAATAAAGAGGTATCATCTTCTCCAAGCTATATACAAACACAGACAAGTCATTTGTCCTCATGGAATGACTGAAGAGTTGGTACAACTCTACCAAACTGCAGTACTGCAGCCAAAATTGGGCAGATGTGCCATGCTCACCATGGTGTGTGGAATCTGAGAATGTTTCATATGCTTCCATGAATGTCTTGAACTCAGCTGTATTCTCTAGGTCCACCATTAAGGAAGGTGATGGGTCATTAAGTAGCTGCTGCAGATGCTTTGAGATTGGAAAGTCTGACAAACCTTTATATTGAATAAAGCACTACAACTGTTTAATTCTGAATGACGCTGATAGCATCGGGTGAAGCCTCTTTGACCGAATGAAAAATGTTCCTTTAAGAAGTCCATTCTGGGATCCCAATGCCAGTACACCACTTTCACAAGAATGTGGTCTCCAAGACCTTTGAAATATGCTAATTTTATATGGAATGGTCCAAAACATATGAAAAGTCTGTCATATTCTGGGGACTTTGTGGACGGCGTTCATGCATAACCTTGATAGCAGTATTCATGGTGTCTTGCACTACATCAAGTTTTGTAGGAGGCTTTATCCTATAGGGTCCACATATGATATGACCTGCTGTGGCAGATCATCTACAGAGACAAGGGAAATCCATCTGTGCCACATTGGAGTAGCATCTACACTTGCACAAATATCATTCAGGCAGTGTCCCTTCTCTTAGCTTGCATGAGGCTTTTTGGTTCAGAGCTTTCTGTCACCTTATATTGATACTGTCTTATTTTTGGTTTTCCAGAAGTATATGGTTGAATGTTTTTCTCGCCAATATCTAGAGCTCTTGTCCTCTGAGATGTTTGAATGCACCTGGGTACAGTGTCTTGTTCCTGTCATGCCATTGGCTGCAGTATCTGCTTCTTTACACTTGGCAAATAGTCTTCATCAAAAATCTTCAGCCTTTGCCTTTGATGTTCTGTTTTATTTGCTCTTTGATGTTAAAGATGGCCCTGCCTGGTTGTGGGCATAAACTTCTGATCTTTGCTTATCTTTGTTTATTTCTATTGTGTGTTTCATTTTGGTGGTGGTGCTGGTGCTTGATATCTGTGTGTGTTCTTGTCATAGCTTCTTCAGAACTTTCTTTGGGTAAAACTGTCTCCTCAATACTGGATGGTATGTTTTGGTATGCTATACCCACAGTGACATGCAAAGTGCCAGGGTACCCGTGACATGGGCGTTGGCGATTGGGCACCTGCAAAAATGGTAACCCAATTCCCGGTGCGTGTCAGTGGGGCTAGTGACAGGGTAGGGTGACCTGATGGTGGGGTTGGTGAATATAGCAACAGGATGTTGCTATACGTACATGTGCAGGGCAGAGTGAGCATGCACAACGAGGGGTGGGAGGAATTGTGAGGGGTGGTGCCGCGGTGGGTTGCCGAGCTGGCTCTGTGGCATGGTGGGTAGGTAGGCAGCTCTGGTAAACAGGGTGCTGGGTTCGGGTCAGTTGAGAATCCTTAATTAGGAGGGTGCGGGGAGCACAGACCCCCACATAAAAAGTTCCTGGTGCTGTTTGGCTGTGCGCTGGGGAGTCAGAATGCTGAAATTGATTTTCGGCACTCTGACTGTGTGATAAAGGCTTTCACTGTTATCGCATAAATCCAAGTGTCATGACCGTCAAGTGTCTCTGTCATCTCATCATAATTATCAAAAGCCAAAGCAGTGGCTAAATCTGGCTGTATGAGCAATCCATCTGATGTAGCCATATTCTTCTCTGTTATATTGGTTGCGACTACAGTTTTTAGTTCCTCCAAAACATGATAGCTGACACAGTGACCAAACCTGTTCAAAATAGTTAAAAACTTTCTTACTGCCTGTCATGGATTTAATATCCATGCCCAGCAAGAGGTGTTTTTGTGGTTTGATTATTCCCCTTGACACTGCAAACGCTATGTCATCTGCAATAGATTGAACTACCTTCTCCTGTCATTCACTGCCCACTTCTGATGAACCCATGAGTACAGTACATAGAAATGTTTGAAGAACGGGTGACAGTTTTACATTTTCTTCTATTAAGTCTTCAGCTTTAACTTTGGTTTTACTATGAGGCTGTACCTTTAGGAGTTCCAGCAACTGTTCTACTATGTGTTGAGCTGGTTGTACTTCCCTCCAGTAAGTCTTTCTTAGCAGACCTGATGATTGTACCCACTTTTCTACTTTAGGCATCAAATATGATAGTGTTGTTGAAGTGATCCACCAGTTTTGACTGCAAGTTCTGTGAGTCGTAATTTGTTTCATGCCCACTACACTCCATAAGAATGTCCATGTACCTTTTGTGTAGAGATAGCAAAGATTCTTCTTGCATTCCATTAACAATGATGCACTGCACATACTTAACAAGTCTGGAAAAGGCAGCCTGGTAACTGTCCCACAACTGACTGTATTCACATTTTGTACCCGTGCCCATTAGTCGTTCTGCCTTTTTTACATACTTGTTCTTACAGCAGTTGTGGTACTTCACTTCTTTGGCTATGAAATCAATACTGCCTACCATCGTATCTATTTGTCAATCGTCATTTCTTTTGCTGCATTTTTATGCTGTCTGCTGCCCCATATGTTACACATGTTGTAGCTTATTCAGAAGTCTCCTTTGACCCCTTTGGATTCCTTTTCGTGTATGATTTGCAAAATATACATTAATTTGGAAATATGCCTGATGCAGATGCTGAAGATTCAGATAGAGCACTATGAACTTGGGAGTGAAGCAGTTTTGCTGGATTAGTCTTTACAATGTCTTTTTTTAAAGTTTCATCAGCTGCAAGTTTACCGGAGCTCTTATATACAGTGAAGTTCTTGTAGCAGATATAATGATACCCATGGCTGCTGGAGTAACATTCAGGCAATTCAAGACACACCATGTTGTACTTTGACAGTGTTTGACTACAACACCTTTCGTTTGCATCAACTATTTTCTCCCAATGAACATCATCAAAAGGTAGTGGGTCTCCATGGTCTGCGCTAACTCATGGATCAGAGTGTAGGATGCATCATCTCTGCAGTTTGTGAAAAGTCTTGCTAGACATATCTCAAACATTAAATAAATTACATTAAAACTAAGTAAACTTATTCTATTAAATAAATTATATACACTAAATAAACAAGTAAACCAAGTCTATTACATAAATGTAAAACTTTTAATTACTCTTACGAAAACATACAACTATGGTTGAATGAGTTGTAAATCTGAATTCTACACACTTGTTTACATGAGAAAGTGTCATCAAACCTTTCGGACCTAGACACATTGATAAATGCACCTGGCTCCTGCTCTATAAAGCAAACTGAATGACTTTAAATGTTGGCTTTATATTTTAAGTGTGTGTGAGGTTAGTGTGAGGGTTGGGGGGTCACTGAAATGAGATCAAATTGTACATTTAAAGTTATGGCAAGCAGAGTGTGTGAGTTTTTTTAACCTAAATAATGCGACTGCCAGTTCATAATTTCCTAAGGACACAGCTCATGGTACTTCTCAGTCAATCAGCATGCAGAAAGTTCCCTACCCATTTAATAAACACTTTGAAACAGATGGGAGGAACAACGATCCGGAGGGACAACAAGGAAGGACATATATGAAGTAAGAGCTGACAGCCTAAACAAGTACTCATGTGAGGACACAAGAGAGAGAAGGGGGACATACCAGAAACCTAGAAATATGTGCAGGGACACACAAGGTGGGAATAACACAACCATCAGGGGCAACTTAAACTAGTACAAAATAAAGAACCAACACTCCAAACACCATAAATTCAGTGAGAGAGTTTTTTTTTACTCAGATAAGGTGGTACTTACAAGCAGGACAGATCAATCAAATGCATAATCACAAACATATTTCAGCACCACACTACAGTATGTGCTAGCCTCAGTGCTGAGGCTAGCCAATTGTATTGGTTGTTAGCTATACATTAGAAGTGTCTAATGCAGGACTAAAACCAGAAACCCCATGTAGAATACACAGATCCATTTTATAAGCACAATAAGCCATGTTGGGAATGTGCGTTAGACAGGTCTAATGCATGGCTAGGGGACTGAACTCACTCGGCCTGCGGCCTTGTGCCTCACTACAACCCCTAGTCATGCGTTAGAACTGTCTAATGAATGCCCTTCATGTCTTTTTGCTTACTTGGCTTTTGGATGAAAAGGGCAACATATTTTATGAATCTGTTTGCTTTGTGTCACCATGCACTCTGCTGCATGTCTGCAGCTACATCAGAAAACAACGCCAAGCCGGTCTGTCACTAAATTCTTGCCTCTTTCTTAACCAAAGTCACAGCCTCCATTTGCCTACTTTTGACTCCAGTTAAAATTCATCTCCAGTATGCTGTGACTGACAGGAGGTCTTTGGTTCATTAACCACTCAACACTTTCAAGAGGCTATGACCTTAGCCTTCTTTAGATCCCTAACACCTAGGGAAGGTATATTCTCTTCAGCTGCACTCAATCCCACTCTCTACTTGTCTAATCAATTCAGAGCTGCTTACTGTAACATCAACAAAGAAATGACTACTTCACCATTCTAAGAGCTGCAAATGACCTAAATATCTAGCTCAGCCATGCTTGTGCTACCATATGGAATTCTTTAGCTACATCAATAAGTCTGCTTACAGAACAGCATGGAAGAAATACACTACCTTCTGCACCCTTCAAAACAGACCCTTTGTGGTACTCAGTTCCTCATGTTCTGCCATTTGCATCCTACTGCTCTTAAATATTTCACTTGACAGCCACAACAATCCAACAATATTCCTCAAGCATACAGTTTACCTTGCCATCCATCCATCCCGAAGCCTCGGGCTCTTACCTATCCTGTCTAACAGTCAAGGCTTTTCTTCAAGATTTGAAGAAAAACTACTTCTCAAGATCCTTCAAAAGGAAGCCTATAGAGTACAAGTTATATTCTTGACTGATGGACCGCTTAAAAGATGGTAATTTTGGATCCTCCTCTGATCTTTAATCTACAAGCAGCTATGACAACAGCACTCCCTAGATTCCTAAAACCTGGAGAATGTACCTCTTCTTCTGTCTTCAGTCCTGCAATTCACCTGATAAAGACAGCCTCAAGAATACATCAGCAGATAACGAAGCATTACTTTACCAAAATCAAACAAACTCTGATCAGAGCCAACATGGCTGCTATATGTTAATGTGATACAAAGTCTGGTTTGTTCTGTCTGTTTGTCTGTCTGTCTATCTAGCCATATCCATATATGTAAATACATATCTATATATGCTGAAAGTCCCTAGTGGAACGAATGGGATCCATGGTATAGCTCCTAAACAAAAAAAAAAGAAAAAGTAAAGTATTAATATAATACAGACCTAGCACTTCAGCCTCCATGTTTGCTGAGGTGCTGCAAATGGCAGCCTAAGAATAATGTTTACTAAATAGAGCAGTACAGAATTAGTTGTGGGTTGCTCCCTCCTCCCCACCACCACCACGGACCTCCATAATGGCTCTAACAATATGACTCAACCCACATAAAATTAGATCTAAGCAGAGCTTGATACTCAGGGAAGGGGTCCAGAGAGTGTATGTGTGTATGACTGGGGCATCTGCCCACACAGCTGAGCTGACACAGAACATCAATATAACAAAAGCAAGTTCTAAAGTTCTGTTATAGTGCAAATTGTTTGAAACAAAATTTGCAAAACTTTATATAGCAATCACTAGACTACAATAATGGACTGTATGATAAAGGAGCAGGTCTACTTATCAGCCAGATCAAGTCTGATCTTGGAGGCAAAGGTGAGAAGGCGAGGCCCCTGGGGTGTTATGACACCTATATGCACTAAGAGGTGTGCATATAAGAAACAAGTCAGGGAATATATGGCAATTATAAAGAAGAGATTCAAAATTAGCAGAAAACAAAGCTAGCTGCTCTGGACTATACAGTACATGAGTAGATCAGTTCATTAAGCACTCTGCCTTCAGTTGACCAGATGGTTTACCCCCCCACTACAATCACAGGACAATGTAAGTGAGCTCCAACCAAAAACAATGCCTCTGGTATGGGTTTCAACTGTCTTAACTCAGCAGAGATAAAAATACGGGGTCACAGCAAAAAATGCAATTTAGAAGCCACAAGCCATGTGGTCAAAAATAAAAGCAAGCATGGAGCAGTTTTACTTGCTTATGAATTGAACTCTGAACAGAGCTGAATACTCAGGGAAAGGATCCTGCAGGGGGGTGCATGCCCACACAGGCAAAGTCATGAAGAACAATAATATAAGAATAACAGCAACTTATACGGGTCCATTAGAGTTCACATTATTTAAAACAAGGTTTGAAAAATCGCTATAGAGCCATCAACAAACTGCAAATGCCAATGTCAAAAATTATAATGAAGGAACAAGTCTTAATGACATCAAAATCAAATCTGATTATAGAGGTAAAGTTGGAAATGCGATGTCTTCCTATGCATTATAACACTTGTGGTCAACTACTGTAGCAGTGTGAGAATAATAATAATAAAATTTATTTATAGGGTGCCTTATCTATAGCCAAGGCACCTCACAATTTAAAAACAGAGCAAACATCAATAGCATCAGTATTAAAATAATAGTACACCAAAAAAAAAAGAAAAATCAGTTACCGAAAGCCAGGTGCCACAAGTACATTTTTAGAGATTGCTTAAATCCCTCCACAGTTGTGCACTCCCGTAGCTGACGAGGTAGAGAGTTACAAAGGGTAGTGGCTGCATACATAAAAGCTTTCACCCCAGATGTTTTTAAGCATACCCTTGGAATCTCTAACAGCCTCTTGTCGGCCGAGCGGTGAGATCGTCCAGGGCAATAAGGGACTAGGAGCTCTTTCAGGTAATCTGGGCCCAGTCTGTGTAGGGCTTTAAAAGTCAGCAAGCTGACTTTGAAGGTGATCCATCACTGTACAGGCAGCCAGTACAGTTTGTGCAGGACCGGCGAATTATGACAGGATCGAGCAGATCCTGTCAAGAGCCGGGCTGCTGCATTCTGCACTAGCTGCAAGTGGTGGATTTCTACCCCAGGCAGCCCTAAGTAAAGGGAGTTGCAATAATCTAAGTGCGAGGACAAAAAGGCATGGACCAGAGTAGGGAGGTCACCAGATGGAACCAGATGCTTAATCCTGGCGATATTCCTAAGATGGTAAAAGGAAGATTTGATGACAGCCAACATCTGTGAATGCAGGGTCAGCCCTTCATCAGAAATTACCCACAGGTTATGCACCTGTTCAGAGGTTGGGAGTGAGACGCCATCGAGAAAAATTGCCGAGGGCGATGCAACCCCCAACCCCCCATCCAGTGACCAGGGTCCACAACCAACACCTCAGTCTTTTTTTCGGAGTTCAACTTCAGCCAGCTGGAATCCATCCACTCCTGGATTTCCTTCAGACAGTTATTAAAGACTGAGACAGCTCCAACCTGGTCGGGTGCAAAGGAAAGGTAGAGCTGAGTATCATCAGCATAGCAGTGAAACCTCAGCCCATACCTTCTTACAATGTCTCCGAGGGGTAATATGTACACCATGATCAACATGGATGAGAGCACAGAGCCCTGAGGCACCCCACATGATAGAGAGGTAGGGTCTGAAGAATAAACCCCAGACATCACTCTCTGTGTTCTACCCATGAGGAAAATGTAAACCACCTGAGGACTGTACCCGACTATCCGCAGATGTGCCTCAGGTGACCCAGCACTACCCCATGGTCCACGGTGTCAAATGCTGAAGAGAGATCCAGAAGAACCAATATGGAGTGGCTCGCTGAAGAGAGATCCAGAAGAACCAAGATGGAGTGGCTCTTCTGATCTCTAGCCATCAGGAGATCATTGAGCACCCGAACCAGCGCTGTCTCGGAACTATGTCTCTTTGGAAAACCGGACTGGAGTGGTTCATAGATGTCACTGATGGTCAAATGGTCCTCCAGTTGCGCTGCCACTACTTTCTCAATTACCTTCCCTAAAAAGGGAAGGTTCGAGATGGGTCTGTAGTTTGCATGGCGGTCTGGGTCCAAGGTAGCTTTCTTTAAGAGAGGTGTCACCACCGCCTCTTTCAGGGAGCTAGGAAACTCTCCAGATTCCAAGGAGCACCAGACTATCCACGCAAGGACCAGACTGATGACATCAATACAACCCAAAAGTAGGGATGTTGGTCCAGGGTCCAAACTACAGAATGTAGGGTGCACATCCTGGATAATCCGCATGACATTCATGAACTCCAGTTGGCTGAAGGTACTCCAAGAGAATCAAGGTGTAGTGACTTCGGACTGATCAAAAGCAATGCCCATACAGTGTGTCAGCTGGAGTACAGCTCTGATGTCAGCCACCTTATTAGCAAAGAATTGAGCAAGTTCATCGCACTCTAATTGCGAAAAGGCTTTCCGGACCTGTAGACAAGCTGGGTTGCACAGTCTGTCCACAGTACAGAAAAGCTGAGCTGGTCGATTCTGAGCAGCCGCAATCTCCCCGGACAGGCACACCGCCTTCTTACAGGTGATTGCAGATTTATAGGCTTGATAATGGTCTATCAATCTAAGGTGTTCGGCATCAAGAGCAGACTTCTGCCAGCAACGCTCTAGTCTCTGCATCTCCCTCAGAGTCCCATCAAACCACGGGGATCAAGGGTGAAGGCAAAGAGGGTGAACATGGACGGGAGCAGTGGAATCCAGAGCCACTGAGATGGCCAGATTATAGGCTGTCATGAGGGTCTCTGGGTCACTGCTTGCAAACGAAAGGGACAAGAGGTTAAGCACTGCCAGTAGGCTATGAGAACTTATATCTCATAAAGGGCGATACTTGACCATCTCCACAGGGGTAGACCTATGAAGGAGGGTGCTAAAACTAAACCCTATGGTATAATGATCAGACCACCCAACTGGTTCCACCCCTAAGTCAGATGTTTCGATCCCTAGGAGGAAGACTAAGTCAAGGGAGTGTCTGTATTTATGAGCAGCAGTAGTAACCACCTGTGTGAGGCCCAGGGATGTCATCAACTGGAGGAAGTGCTGACCAAATTGTGAGAGTTCGTCATCAATCCAGGCATTAAAGTCACCCAGAACCATCAGTCTGGGTGACTCGAATGCCATGTCAACGACAAACTCTGCCACTTCCTGAAGGAATCGCTTCTCATCACCGGGTGGATGATAAATGAGGCGATCCGATAACCTACACCTGCTACTACGGCACACTCGAATGACTCAGCCTTCTCAACTAGTACACTCGTGAGGTTAAGTTCAGTCTTGAAACAGAGCGCAACCTCCCCCCCCCCCGTGGTCCAATCTCGGGTAGGGGACATACTGTATGGGAACTGTAAAAAGAAACTCAAAAGTAGCAGAAATGCATGATGCTGACTTCTCCTAACTGCACTGGGGTGTATGAATTTGTTAAGCATTCACCTCTCATTAACCCACCCAGATTGCCTTCCAAAATAGTCACATAACAGCTTAACAATTTAAATGCACCCCTACTGAGAGTGGTACTGCTGGTATGAGTTTAGACAGTTGTAACCCAGTGGAGATCCAAAATACAGGGTTGTTGCTTGAAGTGCAACAGAAAAGTTGCAAACCACATGGGGAAAATAAAAGTAAATGGAACAGCCTCACCCATATTACAAGGACATCTTTAGATAAGAGAAGCACAAGCACTCTGGTGAGTTGTGATGCCTGAGGTGACAGACTGTAGAAGATCCTTGATTTCAGCTAACAATGATGAAGAAGCAAAAAAATCTTCTATTTTAAAAGTAAAAACAGGGCTCTGAACCTGGAAGCCGGAAGTGAAGTGGAAGTGAGCACGGAGCTGGAACACAGTGCATGGGGGAGAAGGGGGGTTAACAGCACTGTGGTTAATGGCCAGGACTGCACTGCTGTGGAAGGACACAATCTAGGTATCCAGTCACATGCATTCAAAGCCCCTTCTGTTATGTGATAGCAATACATCAGCACGGTGACATCACCATGCAGCTGTAAAAATGACAGAAGTAATAGAAGGGTTCATATATCCCGTTTCACCACAAACTCAGATTGGTGTCCTTGTCAAGTACTCAACCAGCTGAAAGCTATGGACAGACATTCTGATTCTACTCATCCTCTTCTGTATACTAAAAAGTATTACATCATGACTATTTACTGGTTCATCCTTCATGTCAGGGTGTTGCTGTCTTATCTGGGTCTTGATTTTTCATCTTTTTCAACCATTCATTAAGGAGTGCAGCAGCCATCTCTGCTTCAAGAATGAACATACCAGCTCACTTTGTCAAGATCATGGATCACTTACTTCATCCTGGTTCAAAACCTAGGCATCCAAATTCCAAACTCCACCAAGCTTATCAAAGCTAGCCTGATAATATTTAGAAGCCTGGTGGGAAGGCTAAACCAGTAAACTCAGCTACGCATGAGTTTCTCCTTGGGGGGGGTGGTCTTCTTATCTGTGTTACTGGATCTATTCCATGAGTTGGAGGAGGCAAGTTCTGTTACATCACACTTTGGTTTCTTGTCTCAATTAGCTACCAATTTCCTTTAGCCTCAAGAAACTTATCATGGCACCTCTATCCAGAGAAAAGAGTCATGCCAAATAACTCATCAAACTAGTGTTGCAAAAGTACTTACACAACTAACAGTCACATATCAAATTGAAAGGTTTCACCTGTGGTTTGATGCAAGACTGCCAGACTCCACCTCCTGCCCTATATAGGTCACACACTCACACACCTCCCCTGCCTAGTGTTTTTCATGACCACCTCCTGCCCATCCTCCATCTCCGGCACTTTGCCTCTGGTGCGGCTATTTTTTTTAGCCTTGAGAAATTTTCGTTGGCTATTCTACCAAGCGTGGAAATCCAGAGGAAAGAGTCAAGTCAGAGTAACTCATCAAAGGAATGTTGCACAAGCACTTACACAGCTGGCAGCCACACACTTACACAGCTGGCAGTCACACACTTACACAGCTGGCAGTCACACACTTACACAGCTGGCAGCCAGACACTTACACAGCTGGCAGCCAGACACTTACACAGCTGGCAGCCAGACACTTACACAATTGGCAGTCACACACTTGCACAACTGGCAGCCATGTACTGAACTGTAACTGTTGCCCATATAAAAGTAGTAAGCAAGGAACAAGCTAGTGGTGGGCTAGTGTCAAGAAAAATCCAATCTTACAGCATGGGGTGGGCAAGCAGAAAGTGGGGGAGCAGATCTTAAACAAATGAAAAAAAAAAGGATACAAGAAAATGATAAAAAGACAAACTCTGGTCAGGGCCACAGTGGCTGCTAATGCATTAATCTGAAAGGAAATATAGAAGAGATAGGAGATATTACAATGAAGTTGTGTACATACAAAAAGTATTGTGTGTAGTGCTGCGGTGGAATAATTTGGGGGACAATGAACATGTCTACTAAATTAAAACTGCAAGAGAAGAATGACCATAAAAATATTATTGATAGAAATGAAAGACAATAAGGCATAATGGTATACACATAGCCTCAGAAGAGATACAAAAAGGAGTAACACCAAGAAATGATAATTCACATTGGGAGTGCTTAAATTGTGGAATGGCTAGCAGAAGGTGCATGCCATGGAAAGTATAGTAGTATACAGAGTTTTAAAGCAAAGTTGAATAAGTTCTTGGCAGACAATGATACAGGTGGCTAAAGTTATTAGGATGAAATACAGATTTACTAGATGGACATTTGACCAGAGTTTTTCCTTCAATGGTTTTGTTTTTATTTGTTGTTATAAATAACCTCAGTGATTTTTTTTATACTACTCTTTTCAAAAAGCATACACAGATCACACATTGTAAAATAATAAACTGTGGTTGGCCCAGTGACATGGCTGACACATCCTGCACTGTCATGCAGTAGAAGAGGGTTCAGTAGTGATCTTGGTTCTCTTGCTGTCTAGGAAAGGAGGGGTAGGGTGTGTAATTCTATAGGACCCCTTGGACTGAGTTTGTAGTGGATCTTGGTGGGATCTTGAAAAGATTACTACTTGTACCTCTCACAGCTGAGGTACTGAAAAACTGTATAACTCTTTTCAGAGGGGGGACAAAATGATAGCATAAAAGCATCAGGCTACAGACTAACATGTTACAATTAGAGTTCCCTATCTTGGACTGAAGACTCTTTAGTGCAGTGTCCCAGAAAATCACCAAGAGGATGGAGAAAAAACTATCAGTCTCCATGTTAGGACATGCCTACCCCTATTCTTTTAATGGACAATCAGAAAATGTGTTCAGAGTAATTTAAGCTACTTTTAAGATAAAATGACTGTGAGCATGAATTATATTTATTGTCAGGACCCAATGAATACTGTAATTTCATGGATGCATAGTTTACTCCAGAACATGCATCCTGCTGCAAACGCATTGATGTTTACCACAGGATTTCATTTTGGTGATATGTTTTCATACTGTTTTCCATTGTGTATGGTTCCTTTCCACTCAGTGCTTATCCTGAAGCAGCTCTTCCATGCTCATCATCTGATATCATCTATGCCATCACATGAAAGTTTAGCCAATCACCCAGCAACATTCTGCCATAGAATCAAACATTCATGTAAGCAATAACCCACGACAGAGTATGGGCTTATTGGGATTTAATCTTCTCCCTGGTTCATTGTGAGCATGAGACCATGGGCCAAGTGGCCTCACAGCACCCGGGGTGGATTAAATCCCAATAACCCCATACCTTGGAGTAGGTTATTGTGCTTATAACATAGGTTAACATTGTGTATTACAAAATACACAGAAATGCTTCTTTCAATGCTGAAAAGTAGAATATTTATTACTGTATGTGTCCTTTCATCACACAAAGTACAGTATTTATAATGTGCAAGTGCTTTAAACAGTGGAGATATACAAAGAGATTATGGCACGATTGTACGCAACTGCACTTGTTTCAACATTGCACAGAAAGGTGATTATTATGGTACAAGTTTTACAGTACTGCACTTGTCAACGTGTTATACAGAGCTAGAAGAAATGAAACATTTCATGAAGTACAGTATGCAATGCCATAACAGCAGCTGCTTTATCAAATTCTGACTTGCATTAATTAACTGCTGACATTACTGCATGGCTTGACATGGCATACCATGGCCAAACAGTTGCTGTCCCCTAATTGTATTACAACATGCATTTGTTGTGGTAGTGGAAATTGACAGTTCTGTGGATCATGAATTGCTTCATACTGAAGTCAGGGAACATCATGTGCAAATTAGTAGAACTGCAACATTGGAGGATACTTATGTTCCATCTCTCAAGGTTTATAACAACAAAGGAAAGAAGCCCTTGTGGTTTACTAACAGGATAAGAAAGCTCATTAGGAAAAAAGGTCCGCCTATAGTACAATGAAAAAGCATCATTCACCCACTATTATTAGTAAGTATAAAAGGGCACTTAAAAAGCTTAAGAATGAGATAAGGAAGGCTAGAGCAGCGACTAAGTTCAGGTTTGCCCACACCAAGTATAACCATAAGTCATGCTATTCATATATCAACAGGAAGAAAAGGGGGATGATAGGTCAGTTGGACCACTAATAATTGATAATAACACATGCAACAAGAAATGACTGAAAAATTTAACAAATATTTTTGTTCAGTTTACATTCCTATGGAACAGCCCTTCTATCTCACTGAGTCAATGAATCTTAATACAACTATCAGTAATATAATTACAGAGGACAAGGTCTTCAATAAATTATCAGGCCTTAATACAAATAAATTAGTGGATCCAGATGGACTTCATCCCAAACTGTTGAAGGAATTGGCCGCTGAACTCACTCCCTGGATTGCAGACATAGGGAACAAATCACTACTAAATGCCTACGTACCCACTGATTGGCGCAGAGCAACAGTAATACCTATTCATAAGAAGTGCAGCAAAGCCAACCCCAGTAATTACAGGCCATTAACTTAACTTCTATAGTGGGCAAAGCTATAGAAAGCATAATTAGGAATGAGAAAGTTAAAGACCTATCAAGTAGAGGGCTGATGGATAAAGCACAGCATGCCTTTTCTACCAACAGGTCGTGTGCCACTAACCTCATTACCTTCTATGAGTTTGTGAGCCAAAATCTGGATCAGGGTAAGGGGGTGGATGTAGTGTTTCTGGATTTCAGGAAAGCATTTGCTATGCCACCACATAACATCTTGATTAGGAAACATTGATTTGAGAGTAGATATATGTCTGGTACAGTGAATCCAGAGTTGATTATCCAACAGAATGCAGGCTATGAGAATAAATGGTGTAGTATCACAGGAGGGAGATGTGACCAGTGGGATCCTGCAGGGCTCTGTCCTGGAGCCACTTCTATTTAATTTATTCATTAGTGATCACAGTATTAAAAGTAACAACAAATTGGTTAAATTTGCTGATGACACCAAACTGGGGGGGAACAGTTGACACAGGTGAACAAAGAAAAATGATGCTTGAAGATCTTACAAACATAGAGAGATGGGTTGAGGAGAATAAAAGGCAGCTTAATATAGAAAAATGACCATTTTGAATTTTGGTAGGAATAATGGGAAACAATCATATCAGATAAACGGAATCAGCATCACATCCGTGACCTCAGAGAGAGACCCTGGAATCATTATTAGTAATGATCTCAAATCCAGCACCCACTGTAAGAATGTAGCATCAATAACAAGTCATCTCTTAAGCTGCATATGTAAGTCCTTCTCCTCGAGCTCAAGTTCTGTTCTATGCCCCTGTATAAGTCATATGTCAGGCCACATATGGACTTTTGTTCCCAAGTTTGGAGTTCATACCTTAAAAAAGACATTACTATCCATATAAGGTACAAAGATGATTCACTAAATTTTTCCATGGTTATAGGGACCTACCCTATGAGCAGCAATTTAAAGAAATGGGACTCTGGGCCTTAGATCTAAGAAGAACTATGGGCAATTTGTTACTCCTATATGAACTTCTGGATGACCCAGTTCTATGTATTGAACTGGGACTGGTTTACAAGGATACAAAATATGATCTTAGGGGGCATAAGCGACAACTTAATGAACCAAGTTTTAAAACAGATCTCAGGAAATATTCCTTTTTACCAAGGACCATTAGACTATGGAACAGGCTCCCAGAAGATGTAGTTACTGCCAAAAATCTAGTATTGTTCAAACAAAGGCTTGATGCTTTTATTAATGGAAATGGAATGATAGCCCACTGAGCAGTGGGGGGCAGCGACATGGGCCATGGCCTTCTGTTGCCTCATGTCTGAAGTATTGACATTTTCCTTGGGTTAGTTACTCAATTTGCTGCTATACAAAGGGATGGTGCTGTCATTTACTACTGTTGAGTGGAAGGTTGAGACTGTAGAATTCCCCAAGGATGACATCAGTTTGCTCCACTTCTCCCGGTCACTGCTGGAGGCAGTCCAGTAATTCTTCAAGCTGGTCTCACAGCAGTGCCCCATAATGTTCATGATCTCTTGGGCTGCCAAGCCAGCTCTGACAAAATTTGCACAGTGGTACTTTGAACTGAATGGTTGGTGTACCACTGTGTCAGTCCTGCTTCAACTGATATTTTGGACATCAGATCAACTGAATAATTCACAGCTATTGGTTGGTGGGTGTACCAATACTTGCCCATGGTATGGATTACTCTTTTGGGGTGGAAGTAGAGAGCTGGCACATTTGGGGTACCTACTTAGGTATTTATTGAACAGAAGCACTGGGCAATTGGTGTTTACATGGTCTGCAAATAGGAAGCCACACTGGCTTTCCTTGTTCAGTTCATTAATGTTGTTGTGATTCTTGGTATGTGGGTTAAAAATTAAGGTGAGGTACTCTTTCCCATCATCATCTTTTTTCACAGTGATGAAGTCTTGCTTTAGTGGATGGATTCCTTTGTGATCACGAAGTCGGCTCCAGTTGCAGCTCAAACCACACCCGCTGGACCAAGCATGCAGCAGTATCAGGTGATAGAGCTTCTGAGCTCCAAAGTTTTTCCAGATCAGCATGGCTGATTGGCAGGTGGTGTGCCACTCGGTCTTTGTCTTCCTTCCTGATTTGTTTCAGGACTGCAATGAATATATTGTTTGCTGATTTAAACACAGGTTCATTAATAATGTTAAGCATTCTGTTTAAAAATGAATTATTCCTGCTTTCAGGCACAGGAGGCTGCTGACTGTATATACTTTTCCCTGTTAACCACAAACGGGGGTACAGACCTCCCGAAGTAGGACACATAAATTCTCCACTGACACTTCCTTGTAACTGATGGCTGCATTTTTACTAAAGGGCCAGTCTTCAAGCACTTTCAATGCCCATGATGTGCTTTTCTGTGTGTTTTTCTTATCTTTGCTCTTCTCCAGAATATTGACATCTCTGCTAGACAGTGTAAGGTGCCAACTGACATTTTCACCATCTGCATGTTTTAACTCACTGGTCTGTGTCTTTTTCATTTTCTTTCTGGGAGTCTCACCATCAGGAAGCCGAAGATTTATCTAGTCATTGACTCTTAGTTGACCAAACAAAGAAAACCTGACTTTCATAATAGCAAGGATGTTTATTCTCCTGCTTACTGTTGCAGAAAAAATGGCTGTTTTTCAGTTCTCATTTTCTGTCTGAGGGCAGGGATATGCTGTACCAGGGAACTTCACAAAACACATTTCCAGGGAAGTAGTTCTGGCATGCTAACTGTGGTTTAAATAGGAGATTTAATATGCGGTCAGGTGATGCTCTTTGACCAATTAGGTTTTTTCCTTTCTCTAACCCATGTATAAGTGTCAGTGGCTCAGCAGGTAGCACACTCACCTCTGAGGCCAGGAGATCAGAGGGCTGTGGGTTCAGTTCCCACATCTGGCACTTGGGTTAATATCCCAATACTGACACTGTAGTGCAGCATGAGGGGGGCACTGCATTTCTGAGGTGCCATCTTTCAGATGAGATGTTAAACTGAGGTCCCATCTGCCTGGATTTGTGGTAGTTCAGGTGGATGTGAAAGATCCCATGACCCTTATCGAAAAAGAGTAGGGGAATTTTTTATTAGAAGAAATATAACAAAGGATGACAATCAAGACAATCCAGAAATGAATTAATCATAAAGAAAAACAGAAATTGGAGAACATATCTAAAAACAGAAAAACAAATCACCAAACAACCAATAAGCAGGAAAAAAACATATCTTCAGAAAAAGGTAAAAATTGGGACAAAGAATATACCAATATACACACATTACGTCACTCCTTCATGGAGTCAGATGATAGATAGGACGTGCCTTTCAGTATATAAAATGAGTCAACCACTGTATTACTGACCAGAAGGACAGGGAAAGACTCATCTAGATGCACTTCTACCCCAGAAGGACCCCTAAGAGAGGTCTAGGTCAGAGCCACTAGAGACTCTGCCACTAGGAAGGATGTCGAGAAGCTTGGTACCACGTAGGGAGCCGAGAAAGTGCTAAGCAGAATGAGGGTTTCCATTGGCAGAACAGTACAGCAGAGTTCCATCAGCAGAAAACCGCTGGATGTCACAAGATCCCACGTAATGCACCTGGGAAACAAAAACCCAGGGGAAAAGTATACAATGGGGGGGTGAGATACTAACAACAACAAAAATGGAAAGGGACCTAGGGGTAGTCATATCAGATGACCTAAAGGTGGGCAAGCAATGTGAGAGGGCAACAAGGAGGGCTGGGGGGATATTGGGATGCATAGGGAGAGGCATCACCAGTAGAAAACAGGAAGTTATTATCCCTCTATACAGACAGCTGGTGAGACCCCATCTGGAGTACTGCATGCAGTTCTGGAGACCCAATCTCTGCAAAGACATAGACAGGATGGAAGCTGTCCAGAAGAGGTCATCTAAAATGGCATAGGATCTGCACCAGAAGACATATGAAGAGAGACTTAAGGAGCTTAATATGTATAGCCTCGAGGAAAGGAGGGAGAGGGGGGACATGCCAGAAACCTTCAAGTACCTCAAGGGAATCAACAAAGTCCAAGAGGGTAGCATCTTTCAAAAAAAGAGGTGTGCAAGAACAAGGGGGCACAATTTGAAGATGGGGGGGCGGCTCAGAGGTAATTTAAAGAAGTATTTTTTCACAGAGAGGGTTGTGGATGCATGGAACGGCCTTCCAGAGGAGGCTGTGGAGTCAAAAACAGTGGTGGAATTCAAGCATGCTTGGGACAGTCATAAGGCAATTCAAGGGGGTGGGGATAGGAAGAAGTAGGCTGCTGGTTAACTAGGATCTGCAGCTTATCCATTAGGTAGGGAAATGGACAGACTGGGTGGACCAAGTGGTCCTTATCTGCCATCAAATTCTATGTTTCTATGTTTCTATAAACAAATGCTACTTCTTTTGTGATAGTCAGAATAAGAGCACAAAGCGGGGCAAATTTTTGTCACATCACGAAGTGACACCTAGTTTGCCAAATACACCATTTTATAATAGCGAAAATCACTGGTAATGTGCCTGGAAAAAATATCCCATGCAGATCCAAATTTACCATAAACTAATTCAGTATATGTCACTTGACAGAATAAAGGTATATCCCAATGTCTGGCCAAATGATCCCAGAACAGAACAATATAGGGACAATCAAAAAATAAATGTTGCATAGTTTCAACTTGTACACGGCAGGGATCTCTCAGACAGAATCTATCTTCAATCATTTTATGAGCATGATTACCTCTCACATTTAGTTTGCCATGGCAACACATCCAAATCGTATCCCAAATTTTTTGTGGAATCCTAGTTTCTGTAAGCTAATGGAGTACCCATTTAACTTCAATATTGTCAGGGCAGGAAATACAAGGCCCATTTAAAAAAATGCCTTTCCAGGAGAGACTGGTAAAAGGTCTTCCTAGTCAGCCCCTGACAAAGTGGAATAGTCACATCCCATTGTTTTATCCTTTTAAAAAGGTCAGTCAAGTAGGAAGAGGTACCATCCGGAATCAAACGAAATGGTCCCCATTGAGGCGCTTCCCATTTATGAAAAAAATAGGAACATCTCACCTTAAGACCGAGTGCCCAATCAAATCGATTTCCTGCAAGAATGGGGACAATATTAGAATATACGAAAATCGAAAAGAAAAATAGGACTGGGTTGATCATATTCAAACCCCCTGACTTTATCGGCCAATATGTCACAGCCCTCCTAACAGGATTCAACCGACTCCCCCCCATATTAATTGGAAACATACATTATACAATCTAGGTTCCAGCCTGGAAGGAAGTGGAAAGATGTAACTCAAGTGTAAAAATACAGGGATAACATAAGTCTTCAGCATGTAAATCCTTTTAAATCTTGTCATTGGATATGATTTCCATTTTTGCACCTTTTTATCAGCTTCCTCTAATTTTTCTACCCAGTTCCATTCTGCTGCATTTGTACCCCCAAAGGACACCCCCAACAAATGCACTGTGTCACTGGAAATTTGTATCTGATCAATCTCAGTAACTCGGAGTTCAGGTCTGAGGGCCAGGGTCACCCCTTTGCTTTTCTGTGTATTTATCTGGGATCCAGAAAAGGCTGAAAAGGAGTGAATAACCCCCAGAGCATGAGCTCCACAGACATGATCTGCCACCAATAGACAGACATCATCTGCATATGCCATGGTACAAGGAAAAGAGACGCCAGCAGGGCTTCTCATGTGAGAAATATGAGTATCCATATTTAATAGTCTCAGGACAGGATCTATAGGAAAAACATACAAAAGAGGGCTGAGGGGACAGCCCTGTGTAACCCCTCTCTTGATCCGGACATGCGTTCCCAAACAGCCATTAACCATGGGTGTAACAAAGGCAGTGTCATACAATATCTGCACCCATTTAACAAAAATCTGCGACAAACCATAACATGTCAACACCGTAAATAAATAAGAGTGGGGCACCAGGTCAAATGCCTTCATCTGATGAAAACTAATAACATAACCCTCAGCCGTAGGACTATCAAAAACTTCCCTTATGAGCTTTAAATTATCCAGCATAGACCTGCGTGGAATGGCACAGGTTTGGGTGGGATGAATTAGATCACCCACAATTTTAGACAACTGGAGACAGTGAAGTTTACTTAGTAATTTCCAATCAGTGTTCAATAAGCTTATAGGCCTCCAATTATTAATATCATCTTTTGCATTCTTCTTATGTAAATATATCAATAGACTGTCTGCTAATACAGGGGGAATAGAATGGTGGCCCTGTAAAATCGTATTAAACACCGCAGTTAATGGTCTGCATATCAGATCCATACTCTTTCTATAAAATTCGTTAGGAATGCCATCAGGACCTGGAGTAACTCCAGTCTTTAACTGACGAATAAGAAATTCAACTTTTGAAACTGTAATCAGTGCAATTAAATCCCTGATATCAACATCTGATAATTGGGGAATATCGAGTTTACCCAAAATATGGTCCGGGGCCCCTGAGACTGGTGCCTCTTGGCCAAACATGGAAAGAGTATGATCCACTATAAATAGCAATATGGTATGATTAGTCTGAAGAAGATCTCCATCTATGTTGCGAATGCACGGCATATATTTTATGTCAACCCTCTGTTTACAACTATCGTATGGATTTACAGATTGTGCTTTCCCTCTCATACCAAACTTCTGTTCCAGAAACAATGATTTAGCCCGTTTATATTGATAGGAACACATATCCTTCTTAAGTTGGGTTATTTGTGAGGTATAATCTAAAGCATAAGTGGCTTTTAAGGAGAGTAAGGTTTGCAACTGTCTCCTCTTGTTCAAATACTGTATATAAGTAGCCCTATGTTTAAATTTGGAACGGTGTCGACAGTGGAGTTTAATTTCAGATTTAGTTTCCAACCACCATAAAAGAGGGTCGTCGTATAACTCTAAAACTGGAAGTTTAGCTTCAAGGACCATACGAGGCGCTTTCCAATCCCGAGAGTCTTCTAAAAGTGTGACATTGATTTTCCAGTGATTATGAGTGTGTGGCTTATTTTTAGGCATGCCGACATGTAGTTGTAGTAGGCAATGATCTGAAGTTTCCACAGGGGTCACAACTACTTGATTACAGGGCAACCATTCCAAAAGAAATAGGAGGTCAATCCGAGAGGATAACCGCCCTCTATGGTAAGTGTGAACCGGACGGAGGCTTAGGGCCAAAAAGGGCTCCATCTAAAAGGTAAGCAGTATCACACAATTTACCCAGGAAGTGAGAATCACAGTACAATTTCTGAGTCAGACCAGTCTTATCTGATAGAGACATGAAACAGTTAAAGTCCTCTCCAAATAAGACAGACCTTGTGGTGTGCAAATATGGTTGGACAGCCATCATAACTTCAATCCTTTGAGTTTTAACCTGAGGGTTATAGATATTTATAAGCCTCTGTAACCTCTCACCCCTGCCTTTTGACTAAAACGACAGGTGGCATGCTGTTGGCATTGGCAGCAATACCTGGTGGGGACCTGGGTTCGGGGAGGATGAGGTTATCTGGCACAAGGGACCTAGGTTTGGCTACTCTGCACAGCGGCACCCAAGTAAATCCAACTACAGGAAGCAATAACTGTAATGTCTAGAACCAGGATTGGGATTTTTCAGTGTGGCTTTATTCAAAACTAGCTGAAACATGACAAAGCATTGATGGTCCCCCAAGGGGCTACGTTCACTGTATATGGAGATAGAGACTACAAGGCAGTCCATTTGAAGAATGAACACATTTCTACTATGGTCTTACTCTGGACCCACCAGGCACTCAGCCCGGACTTGCATGCACTTTGGATACACAGCCCGACTGGCCTGGCTCCCCTGCCGGCCACTTGACTGATGGTCCATTTAAAGAATGAACCCAAACTTTACTTGTTGAGGCTCCCATCACACAAGGAGTATTTTTTCCCAACCTGTGGCTCCCCACACCACAAAGAATCTGCGACTCCTAGAGAGATTTGTTTTCTTACTTCCTACGAACTCCCATCAAACAAGGAGAATATTTCCCATCCTGTGGCTCCCCACACCACATAGAGTCTGCGACTCCTAGAGAGATTTTCCAAAGTTGCAACCCACGTCTGGGTACCCACCTCATCACTGGCCAGGTGCATGAGGCAAGTAGCAAATCACAGAAGAAATCCGTAGAGGTGGACCTGGTCACTAAAGATGGGGGGTGTTGCCACCTCCAGCTCCCACAGCCCATACCCGGCCATTTCTCTGGACAAACATAAACTTAAACTGTGAAAATGTAGATTAAACGGTGGATGACCTGAAGCACTCCCTCCACAGCATTACTTGAAATCCATTAAAACTTTAGACTTTTTGACTGCTCCATTTTTTTGTCCTAGTAAAATAGTCCTCCCAAAATAGCAGTCCACATCCTAGCTTTCTTTATATTTCCAAACTGTTGAAACAATTGGTTCGCTCCTTCAAATGGAGCAAAACACTCACCCTTTCGTTGCAGGTGCCCCACAGGCGAAGTATCACATCCTTCATTGTTATACAAGAACAGAAACTGTAAACAGGCAGCTTTCTTCTATAGTGGAAATAGGGGATTGCCCCTGGAATCCACAGAGGGACTTTTCTTCCACCCCCCTCCAGAGGGAGGGGGCACTGAGACCTGGACAGCGGTCTCCACCACTTTCAAAAGGTAAACAGGATCACACCTCCTTCTCCAACAAAAGGTAAACAGAAACTCCTTTGAAAACTCCCAAAGTTATAAACTCACTCCCTGAGCAGCAGATTCCAATGTGGCTTATACAGCTGCAACAGTTCTATGGTGATGTCATCTCTCAAGTCTCAGCTGTGACTGAGAACAGAGTGAGACAGTGTGAAACCCATTTAACTGGAGTTTCACAAGCTGCCTTCCCTGCCTACCACTAGGTCTTACTGGGATTCTAGTAACCCTGGATAACAAGGGGGTTACACTCGCCCTTGACCAGGAAAATGACTGTCCCCAGTCATCATGCCCCCGGCCTTAGGCCATCCCACCCTATGTGCTACCTGCGGAGGGGGGTGATCAGGCCCCCTCCTACCATGTGCAAGCACAGGCAGGCAACACTAAGGGCCTAGAGGCCTGTAGCTGACATATCAGCCTCTACTCTATCCACTTACTATGGACACATAGTGGCTGTGGTAGAACCGTCCAGAGCATAGCCCTGATAGATCAGTACAGCAGTCCCTATGGCCACTGAGGACCACTGCCTGTCTATCCCCCCTAACCCTCTAGGGAAAACCTATCTGCCTCTAACATAACATCCCAAACAAAAACAAAACCCGGGAACCCCCCCCCGACCTTGGACAACCTGCAACTACAACCATTAGAATACCGAGAAATACTTTCTCCCTACCCCCACAATCACACCTGTGGAAGGAAAAGGGTTAATACAGTAACAACCATAGCAATAACAACACAGTACTTTAAATTCTACACAATAAAGCACTGACGAGGAACTCCGATGAGCCCCTCCTCCTTTTCTTGTCTTCTCTTCTGTCTTCCCAGGAACACCTGTAAGAAAAGACAAAAACAAAACACACTCCTAATCTGCATACACAGTCTACCTAAACAACAACAACCCCTACCATACAGAAAAAACACTGAACAATCCCAAAAAAGATTTTTTAGAAACCGGTAGAAAAACAGTATTTACATTAGAGTACAATAATGACATTAGTTACAATACACATTTGGGGATGAAGTGCCTAAAAGTCCCAACTAGTGACCACAAGGCCCGAAGGCTAGTCAATAAAGAGTCTCTCCTGGGTCGGGCCCGTGAAACATAGTTCTAGAGGCCAAAGTCCCGAGGAGAGATCTTCGGACAGTTCACACATTTTGAAGTCTGTAGTGTAGGGTGTGTACTGCAATGTCAAAGCTAGATAAAGGGTTTTTCGGACTTACCAGCCACTTGTAGTATAAGACTAGGCACCGACCTGCACCGCAGCTGAAGACTCTCCCTGGCAGCATTTCTTCTGATACAGCTGGGCGGGCATCTTCTGGGAACACAGGAGGGCACATCTGGAAACAGCTGGGCTGGTGTCATCTCTGGAGAAGGAACCTTAGAACAGGAACAAAAAGAAAACAGCTGGTCCGACATCATCCGATTACCAGGCGATGAACAGGAAACAGCTGGGTTGGTGTTCTCTCTGGATCTGAAGTCATCTGGTGGGCCAGTAGATGGTTGCTGAACAAGACAGTACACTGTAGACTGATGAATGTGGAGCACCTGAGTCCTTGGTTATTCATATTGGCAGATCAATAAGGGCACTTCACAGTCTGATGTGGCAGTATTGACTACCACTGCTTGGCTCTCCATTTTGTAGGCACAGGCTTAATTACTGGGAGGTCCTTGCCCTGAGGCCAATAGTACTGGGGGTCAGGGGCTTGAATTATTACCCCGTCTGGGTGAACATAATTCACGCAGTGGGAGACTTCACGTCCCTCTCCATCCACTATTCTCACTCTGTCCATAAACAGTGTCCTGCCTCTCTTCCACTGTGTATACTTTTCATGGAACAGTCTATTTTTTACATGCTGGTTGGCCCCAGGATGCACATGTTTCATTGCTTCATCCCAGATCCAGGATTTCCTGCAGTTCTCCATCTCCTCCCAGACTCTCCAAGGAAAGGAAGGAAAGGTCATACCACAGATTTAATTGGCCTTTCTACGAACCAGTCTCTCCTCTTTACTTGCTTTGGTCAATCTGAGACCGCTGGCCTGGCTTGGGGGTGGCCAGTCCTGGTTCTGCCAGCTTCGCATCCTCAAAGAAATTAAAAATGGATCCCTGACTTCTTCTTCTTGTAAAGCCAGGGCAGTGGCATCACCACCTTCTTCAACACATTCTTCCGAGGCAAGATCTTGAGGCTGTGTACCCGTTCCTATCTCACAAGGCCACTTAGGTTCCTCCTCATCTTCCTCTTCACTGAGGATCTAAGCCCAGGAGTGAACAGTCGTTCTCACCCCAGAGACTATCCATTCATCACTAGGAGCGGAGGTCGACACCTCCCATTCAAAGGCCTCCCGCATCTCATCTTCACCTGCGAGACTTGGGCTAGGCCCCCCCACCCAGGGGTCTATTGATGCTTTATCCGAACTTTCTTTCTGAGATGCAGCATCCAAAACTTCAACTTCAGATTCAGTCTCTAATTCTGTACCCTCTAGCTTTGTGCCACACTCCCACGAGGGACCTTCCTTCACAGGCTCTGCCTGATGCTGTGTGCTGCCAACTGCAGATTCCTGAATTTTTGTCCATGTGGGAGCCAAACGAATAGGAGGCACTTTTTACAAGCCATATTTTTGTAGACATCCAGCACAGTGAGGAATCATGAAGACATCCCTTCCAGCACTCAAGCACATCTGGCATACACGCACTGGATAATTAGGAATTGCCACATCAGAAGGGAGTTGCCCTCCATAGCACCACTTTTCAATATCTCTCAGTCCATTTGCTGCTGCTGTTACTGCAACCCGGCCATGATCCGGGTAACGAGCTGGTCCTGAGGCCATAACTGCAGAAAAATAAACAAAAGTTCACTGTAACTGAAAGTCCCACTTTAATGAACACACTCTGTAGCTTTAAAATGGCTCCTCTGTTGCTGTGTTTACTTTACTACCCCACCCTGTAATGGCGGCGCCTCCTGTGCATCAACATTTAGACTCTGGGTCAAGCCACTGCACCTGATTTTCATCAGCTACTGATAACTTTACTCAAACTGCACAACTTGCTCTGATCTGGCTTTTCACACATTTACAGGATTTTCCTTGGACTTTTCACTTGCTGGCAACATTCATTTAATTACAGTCCCTTAAAAACTTCAGGTTTCAGCACAGGATTGCCTGCTTCTACTAGTGTTGCACTTTTTTACAACCTACAGTCTCTCTCTGGCTGCAAATTTTAAACTGAGGCTACTTTCATTGCTATGCACACATTCAATGGCTTTACAGACTTGCACTTGCCAGCAGGACATCACACAGTCGCTACTTGCAAAGCGACTATACAGCTGCACACACATTTTATATGGCATTTCTGAAAATCACTGTTTGAGCAGTTTTTTAATTGTTTACTCACTGTTATTTGTAGCAACTTGCTGCGATGGGGTAAAACGGCCTGCAGCCAGATTTTGAAGGCCTCAGAGTGCAAACGGGTGGGCAGTCTCTTCGATCGTCATTTTAACCACAAAATTCACTAATCCCACGATTCATTTGTGGGTTGAGCCCAATTTTAAACTTAAAAGTCACTTTTTGGACTGTTTCACAGCGCTTTGAATCCTCGCGGTGCTCCTCCACTGCCAGTACACGCACTACTCTCTGTGTCCCTCTTGAATGCTGAGGCAATCACAGAAGAGCTGGCTGAGGGGTGGGACCAATGGCAAACTGACCAACCACACGACGCCATGCAAATGAGCATTTTCTTCCTCGCGAGGGCTCCTTTCCTCATGGCGATAGTCGAGCAGTCAAATTCAAACTGTAAAATGCACTTTTTTTTTTTCAACTGACTCCACGGCGGGAGCCCATTTCAACCATGTAACATTGCCATTAACTCTGCAGTCTCTTACTTTACACAGAAAGCATTTCCAACGTCCAGGGCATATTTTCTCTGTTGCTACCCCTAGTTTTCCACACTTTCCTTCACAGAAATTCATTTTAAAGCATTTCAAATGTCCAGGGCATAATTTCTCTGTTGCTACCCCTAGTTTTCCACACTTTCCTTCACATAATTTACTTTAAAAGCTGACAAAAATGCTGTAAACATTTTTGATGATGCAGGACAAGGACACACTCTTTGGTTTTACAGCTCCTTGGTAAACAGTTGGCATTTTTTAAACAGCAGCACAAGATTCACAGCACACAGCAACACACTAGGGAAATTGCTTCAACTTTTTGGGCTACCCACTGCCAGATAGCCAAAATGCTAACCCACTTGCTCAAGCACCTTCCTTCCTGAACAAATCCAAAGCGGTGCCTCCATTTTTGTAACCCCTCACCCCTGCCTTTTTACTAAAATGACAGGTGGCATGCTGTTGGCGTTGGCAGCAATACCTGGTGGGGACCTGGGTTCGGGGAGGATGAGGTTACCTGGCACAAGGGACCTAGGTTTGGCTACTCTGCACAGGGGTAGCCAAGTAAATCCAACTACAGGAAGCAATAACTGTAATGTCCAGAACCAGGATTGGGATTTTTCAGTGTGCCTTTATTCAAAACTAGCTGAAACATGACAAAGCATTGATGGTCCCCCAAGGGGCTACGTTCACTGTATATGCAGATAGAGACTACAATGCGGTCCATTTGAAGAATGAACACATTTCTACTATGGTCTGGCTCTGGACCCACCAGGCACTCAGCCCGGACTTGCATGCGCTTTGGATACACAGCCCAACTGGCCCGGCTCCCCTGCCGGCCACTTGACTGATGGTCCATTTAAAGAATGAACCCAAACTTTACTTGTTGAGGCTCCCATCACACAAGGAGTATTTTTTCCCAACCTGTGGCTCCCCACACCACACAGAGTCTGCGACTCCTAGAGAGATTTGTTTTCTTACTTCCATCGAACTCCCATCAAACAAGGAGAATATTTCCCATCCTGTGGCTCCCCACACCACATAGAGTCTGCGACTCCTAGAGAGATTTTCCAAAGTTGCGACCCATGTCTGGGTACCCACCTCATCACTGGCCAGGCGCATGAGGCAAGTTGCAAATCACAGAAGAAATCCGTAGAGGTGGACCTGGTCACTAAAGATGGGGGGTGTTCCCACCTCCAGCTCCCACAGCCCATACCGGCCATTTCTCTGGACAAACAAACTTAAACTGTGAAAATGTAGATTAAACGGTGGATGACCTGAAGTACCCCCTCTACAGCATTATTTGAAATCCATTAAAACTTTAGACTTTTTGACTGCTCCATTTGTTTGTCCTAGTAAAATAGTCCTCCCAAAACAGCAGTCCACATCCTAGCTTTCTTTATATTTCCAAACTGATGAAACAATTGGTTTGCCCCTTCAAATGGAGCAAAACACTCACCCTTTCGTTGCAGGTGCCCCACAGGCGAAGTATCACATCCTTCACTGTTATACAAGAACAGAAACTGTAAACAGGCAGCTTTCTTCTATAGTGGAAATAGGGGATTTCCCCTGGAATCCACAGAGGCTCTTTTCTTCCACCACCCCCGGTGGGAGGGGGCACTGAGACCTGGACAGCGGTCTCCACCACTTTCAAAAGGTAAAAAGGATCACACCTCCTTCTCCAACAAAAGGTAAACAGAAACGCCTTTGAAAACTCCCAAAGTTCTAAACTCACTCCCTGAGCTGCAGATTCCAATGTGGCTTATGCAGCTGCGACAGTTCTATGGCGATGTCATCTCTCAAGTCTCAGCTGTGACTGAGAACAGAGTGAGAGTGTGAAACCCATTTAACTGGAGTTTCACAAGCTGTCTTCCCTGCCTACCACTAGGTCTTACTGGGATTCTAGTAACCACGGACAACAAGGGGGGTTACACCTCCATTTCAGATTGTGAATAACCACATCCAAAATCAGTACCGGCCCCTGAATTAGATCAATCAGATGAGTCACCACAAAGTCCAACTTATTAAACAGTATTCCCACCCCTGCACAAGTATCCTCCCCCAAAGACCAGTAAGAGGGACCGCAGGTCCATTCTTGTGAGGCCAATCGTATGTCATGCAAAGAATACAGCCTGGTATCCTGCAAAAAAAGAACATGTAAATCCAAATCCTGTAGAATAGAAAGAGTGGAACGTCTTCACCGTGGATTTCTAAGGCTGTTGACATTCAAGGTCCCACAAATAAGATCCAAAAACAGGATAAAAAGAAGGGAGGTCACAACTTCTTCCCTTTCACAGGGGATCTGCGTTTACACCTCTTCTTCCAAGATTGTTTAGGGTCACCAGCTATCTGTTCGGCATCAGTCATAGGTTCAGGTTGTGATGAAGAAGCCAGTAAGGAAGCATCCGAGTCGTCCTCAGACCCTTCCATTTGCTTTCTTTTAGATAAGGGAGTAAACCTGTTGCTCACAGGTAGCACATCCCCAGACTGCAAAACCGCTGCTGAAGGTCGAATGTCCAAAAAGGCCTTAGCAGAACTACTTCTAGTAATTCATTTGTTGGACTTTAAGGACCAGGCATTATCCCCTGGAGGAGGCATCTCAAAACCACCAACCGGTGCAACAGAGGAGCAACTGGGGCCTGGTACAGGTTCTTCAAGAACAGCCGTTTATAACAATAGAGAGAGACAGATGGGGCAGATACTAGAACTTCATCCACAGCTTGTTCCATAACTGGGGCCAGGGAGAAAGTCTGAGCCTGGGGCAGATCTTGTTCCCTGGGTTCCATATGTGAGGGCAAAGGGACAGTATCAGGCCTGGAAGCTGATGAGTTCACCGAAGGAAAAGGCCGTGCAGCAGCCTGTTGTTGTGCTTTGAAAACCATCTCATCTTGAGTATCCTGCATTTGAGAGGGGTCATTATGAAAGGCTCAGGGGCAGGTCCTAAAAGTATGAGTGGTAGCCTCACATAAGTTGCAATATGCTGGTCGAGGGCAGCCCAAGCTAGTATGGCCAATGCCAAAACAAAGAGAACGTTTTAGCTTATGACAGGCATTACTCAAATGGGTCTGAGCACCACATCGAAAACATGACTTAGGTTGTCCAGGATTAAAAATAAAACCCCAATCCCTCCCCAAGTAGAAACAGCTGGGCAAGTGCTGGATGGCCCCATTCATTTGGGGTAATCTAACTTGAATTTTCCAACCCCCGGTCCACAATTGTTCTGAATCAATAATTGCCTCAGGTAGGCCAAAGACTTTGTATTTGAGCTTGAGCCACTTAATTACATCAGCCACCACCACTCCTTCATTTTTAAAAAGAACTGTAATAGTTTTAATGGCCGGTTTTGACAAGGGGATTGCCACGAAGGGGGACCATAGCGGGGTACATTTAACTGCTTGATATCTTTCCCAAAACTGCTCAAGGCCTGCAGCCATTTTAAAGCTTAGGTCAAAATTAGCATCACCAGATGTGTGGATAAGTGCATAAGTCTCAGTGGGCAAAAATTGCAGACTACCTTTTATCAGAGATTTACCCACATAAATCCGATCAGGAAAAACATCAAGACCCACCTTATATCTGATGCGGACAGCATTTCTACATCTGGCTAACTCAGGGGGAGCATGAAAAAGGCCAGCATAGGACTTTGGACGGGATCCTTGAGAGCCAGAGGATCCTGCCCCTAGGCCAGAATATAAAGAGTTTTGTCCGGGGGGGTAGGAAGGGGGATCTCAACAGGACGTTGGATATGGTCTTTGTCCTGAGGCAAGGGATCAGAATTAGGTTCAAAGCACTGTTCAGAAGGGGAAACGGGGGGGAGGGGGCAAGGGGGACAGGATGACTGAATCAGGATTAGCAGTCTTAGTACTTGTAGTCGTCGCAACCGAAGTAAAGTGCAAAGCAGGGTGTTGGGTAAGCTGCAACCCGGGCAGAATCTCCAAAGAGTCCACCATAGAAACATCAGTAGTTCCATCATGAACAGGGGAAGACCAAGCATTGGTGTCTGCAGATTTAGACCACCCAGCCCCTTGTAGGGCGTCTGCAATTGTAAGTCCAGACACAGAGATATTAGCATCATAATTAGCACTACAGGGTCCTGGGCAGGGGTATAGGGAACTCCATCTGCAATCAATGATGTAGCAATAGATCCTCCAACAACAGGGACCTGACTGACATCTTCCACATTCCGTGCGGTAGCCCCAGGAAACTGAGCAGAAACGAAAGAACTGGAGACAGTACCTTTAGTAGTTGAAAGTCCAGCCAGCATATCAGAAATAGAAAGAGTAGGGGGTAACCTTCGGCAGCACCAGTGCAGAGGACCGCAGAGCAGAATCCACTCGCTACGGCAGAGAAATGAAACGTATAGCATTATCATCCATAGCTCACAAAGGCAGCATCGGCAATTCAGCCCATACCTAAGATCCAGAAACAAAATCCAAAGCCTGCAAGATAGCCACAACAGGGGGATCTATGTTATCTGACTCTAGGCATGCACCCCATTTGGTGCTGATGCTGCCAGTCTCAACCTCTCCAGGCAGCGCAGGGGATGGAAGTAAAGCTGCAGCAACAGTCTCATCAGCCAGAACAACAGGCTGAGCAGTGGGGCTCATTTCTTGTGAAGACGCCACCTCCTCCAACAGCTGAAGCTGCGCATCTGTGGTATCCTGTACCGGGACAATAACAGTAGAAGCCTGCAGGAGAGCAATTTGCCTGCATAAGTCATGTTGCTGTGCTAAAAGCAATTGTTCCTCTTCTTTAAGCCATGTGAGCTCTTCTCGTGCAAAATAATTAGAAGTAGTAACAGTAGTAAGTCCTGAGGCAGTTTCATCTAGTGAAGTCAAAACTCCATTTCCAGCCATATCATGCTGTTCTTGCACTGCAAAACCCTCTAATTCCATCCGTTCAGCCTCTAAAGGAAACAAGAGAGGGGAGGAGGACTGCTCCCCTGTCTCAGAGACGTCCGTTCTCTCCTCCGACACTCTTGAAGTGGCCATCTTGGAAGACAGCCAGCAATTCCCCTAGAGGTGAGATGGGGAATTTCCCCGGTGTCCTGGCCAAATTTCCCTCATTTACTAAAAATACCATCAACTGTTTAATCCAGTTCAATCTCAATTGCTTACCATCTGTATGCTCCCCCGTCACCCCTGAAAAAGGGATTTCTAGGCCCAGTGGACTTACCGGGTCAACAAAATCTAAATAGATAAATAAATAATAATCTGTATAAATGAGTACTGTCTTACTGTCTCTCACCAAAGTGTAGAAGCTATGTTGCAGAAATTATGGTCAAAATACAGCAGATAAATAGGTGCCTTGATTGTTGCTAGTATCAGACAGAAACCTTCAATTTTAGTACAAGCAAAACTGGCTCTTTAGAGGCTAATAAGGGAAGAGATCCACGAGTTAATGAAATGGCAGTGCAAGGTCAGAGACCGGCTTCACTGTTTATGTGAGGTCATGATAGAGACTTGAATTAAAAGATTAATTTTGGTTGACAACATTTATTTAGCCATGATCCTGTAGACTACAGCAGAGCCTTCACTTGAAAGAATATTAATGTCTAAATTAAAAGTACACATTGTGTGTGTGTGTGTGTGTGTGTACATCTAAATCTTTTGGGTCAGGAATACTTTCTGCAAGGTGACTTGGCAGCACCCACGCTACTAAGCTCCTGTTCCCAGTGTGGTTTCTTTGTTTGAAGACTCCTTTATAGAGTGAAAAAATCAATAGCAAAGTTGGGAAGACAACTGGACAGCAATCACCATATCAAAAGCATGAAAAAGATTCATCCCTCTCTGACTTTCACATGTTCATATGAAAGGGGCTGACCTGAAAAACCTGATAAAACAGCTTTTCTTTGATCCAAAACAGCTGAAGAGCTAGATTACGAGCAAAAACACTGAATGTGAGGATTACTGCAAAAAAATTAAACTGCCTATGAGAAGGGTGTGAGGAAAGCTGGTAGGATGCTGGGGAGCATAGGAAGAGGTATCACCAGTAGAAAACAGGAGGTGGTGATGCCGCTGTACAGGCAGTTGGTGAGACCGCATCTAGAGAACTGTGTGCAGTTCTGGAGACCTCCTCTCTGAAAGGACATAGACAAGGTGGAGGCAGTCCAGAGAAGGGCAAAGAAAATGGCACAAGGACTTCACCAGAAGCCATACAAGGAGGGATTGAGGGAACTCAATATGTATACTCTGGAGGAAAGGAGAGAGGGAGGGGGGATATGATAGAGACATTAAAATACCTCTAAGGGATTAACGGAGTTCAAGAGGGCAGCATCTTTCATATAAGGAGATGTACAAGAACAAGGGTTCACAATATGAGACTAGAGGGGGAAGACTCAGGGGCAATGTTAGGAAGTATTTTTTCACAGAAAGGGTGGGTGGATGCATGGTACAGCCTCCCTGAGAAGGTTTTAGGGGCAAAAACAGTAGGTGATTTTAAGAATGCATGGGACAAGCAGAAGGCAACACTAGTGGTAGGAAGGAGGAGGTAGGCTGCAGATCAAATAGGATCTGGAGTCTATACAGTAGGTAGGGAAATGAGCAGATTTGGTGGGCCAGGCAGTCCTTATCTGCCATCAAATTCTATGTTTCTGTGTTTCTATGTGTCGTTAATCATTGAAGATAACCAAAATCACATTCAAAAGAAGAATGAACTTGGAAAATAATGAGGTGGAGGAGGGGAAGATGATGAATTTCTCATGAACGAAAATAGTGCAGCAGGGAAGGGAAGGGGGAGATGAAGGAAACACATTGTATTGAATGGGATGAGGTGGGCAGATTTTCAGGAAGTTGTGCTTCAATTCCACTCCCTCATAACAGCACAGCTGTGCTGCATTAGGAATTCTGGTCAGAGACCCCTTCTTTTAATAGCAATACATCAGCATAGCATCATGATGCATGCAGCCATAAAAATGTGGAATAAAGTATTTTTTTCTTGTCTGCTTTGTTTTGGTAGACAGACAAAGAGACTATTGTATAGCATGTGGGGAAAATGTAAACTTTGGTAAGGGTTAAAAAACATGATGTCTGTTGTGTTTTTGTTTTAATTCTATATAGTGACTCAAGGATTTCTTCCATGTCCTGCATCTTGGTTGGCAGAACTGGTTTTATCTGTGCATTTGACAGATATAATGCATGGGTATTGACCAACCAGGACTCAGTATTTTCCCTATCTATTTTATAGAAATGAAGCAGCACTTTTGTTTCCTGCTATGACTGCCCACTCTGAAGATTATGCCTCATAGTGTTTTTTCTCTGCTTTGGTTCTATTTTGTTGATAGCTAATATTTTTACTTGTTGCTATCTGCACTGATCCCCATTTCTCTCTCTCCCTCCCTTCCCCTCCCTGAGGTTGCACCTGTAGTTGAGACTGTTGATTCTCTGTATTTCATATCTGATGAAACAATTTCAAAATAAATAACTAGGGTCTAGGATGGAGAGTTTGCTCTTAGCATCTGCATACAGATGTGTGAGTCAGTGAGTGTTTTTGAACATGACATTTCCTGATCTGCAGAAACCTGCACTGACTCACCATCACTTACAAAATTTAAGACACGAGTCTCTCATTACTGATTTGCAATTGAGTGCAGCCGTATCCTGTCCTTGTCTAACTACTTAATTATCTCTGTTCTCCTATACCACTGCTGCTAGTACTGACCTAGAAAACATCTGTCATATCTTCTGTACCTTGCCACTGTTGGCTATAAAATATTAGAGATGTTTTTTGCACCCTCCTTTCTGGAGCAGCCTCTTCACCAAGCACTGAGCTGCCAGTTCTTAGAATCTCTTCCATTCACTTATTAAAACACACTGTTTGCATTCTGTTTTAGTGGTGTCCGAGTATAAAATAATGAGTTTGATGTAATTGCTTTGGTAGTTAACTGTATGGATTTATAACATTGTTCATGCTGGGGATGGCCACAACTCTGCTCCACTATGTGGGAGACCCAGGATCAAGTCTTGATTCTGATTCCCCAGTCTCAGGTCAGATGAACCAAGACGTGATGTGGAAGTATCACACATTGGTCCTGGGGGAGTGGGTGGAGGTTTCTTTGCTATTCAGGTGACTCCTATAGGTGGACTGGGGATGACACAGATGTTGTGGGTGACCATGTGCCTACCAACAGGAACGCCACAGTGGGGGCCTCGATTTATGCTATGGCCTGGGGGAGAGCCTGCATTGGAAAAAAGGCAATTTTCTGTCCCCCATACATGATGATTGTCACCTGTCCATGCTCGTCAAGCTGCTGAACAATCTGGGCTCCTCCACCGTTCCTTCATTGCTAAATGTGTGCTTAATGTATATCAAAGCTTCCCCTGACTCTGAGCAGCTGCTGGAGTGGAGGTTTTGCCATGGAAGAAACAAGTCACTGGGCTAGATTAACATAGGTCAGATTGTGATGGAGGCCACAGATCCTATTAGGTGTGCTGGAGGGGCAGCTGGAGCAGTGGACCACACAGAAGGTCACAGGAGAGGAGCTGAGGTAGCGTGGCATGAGGAAAAACAGACTGAGAAAAATAAGGTGGCCACCAAAAATACTGCTCTGTGATAGTATGAAACAGGTCACACTTTATGCCTATATATAGCAATAAACACAAACCACTATATCAACTTCACTTTCCAAGGCAAAGCACAACTTATTGCTCTGCATATATCACCAGACCAATGCAAGCAATGTTTCTAATTTCTGTTAAACTACTAACAACCCCTTGTCCCCAAGAAAAGGGTGGAAGATTAGGCATACAGCAAAGCAAAACCAGTCCTCTTCAAAAGACTTGAAGCACTGATCTCAGCTTTGCTACCAGGAAAGCAAAGTTAGTCTCCCCCTGAAAAAGAAGCCTCCGAAGCAAAAGGCCAGCGCTGCCACTTTATAACAAAATGGGCACACAATACAGTTCCTGCACTTGATCAGACAACAGAACAAAGTCAATTCCCGCCAATCCGAAGCAGGAATTAATAAATGCATATCGACCTCTTTACAAGCATCACAACTAACCCTTTGTATTCTGAAGTCATTTGTATACTGATAATCCTACCTTTTTTGTAAAACCTTTGAGAGCACACTCCAAGCCATAATTTGAACTCACATTCTTAAAAACATAGAAACATTTTAAAATACAGTTCTGCAGCCTACCCCTGAGGAAGGCTAGGGACACTATAGAGTCAATTCAGGGGAGAATTACCAGGATGATTGAGGGTCAGCAAAGTAGGTCATACTTAGAGAGAGACTAGTGGACTTCAGGATGTACTTTTTGGAAATCAGGAGATGGGGTATATGGCAGAAACATACAAGTTAATGCTGGTAATAACCAAAGTAGACTTCAGTGAGCTGCTGAGCCTAAGTGCAAATGCAAGAAGAAACTCAAAAACTCAAAGAAGCTGGCAGTGGGCAAATTAGAACAGATGTCAGAAAATAGCTGACATAAGGCAACATACCCAAGCCCCCCCCCCACCCACCAAGATGTCATGGTGGGTTTGCTCATGATCTGATTTGATAGACTGATACCACACCTTACTGAACAGGCAGGTGATATAGGTTCTATTTTTTTTGCTCGTTCCCTGGAATTCTCCCCTCCACAGAATTCTGCTCTTTTGGGCACAATAAGCCTTGCCCAAAGGACCTACTTGCCACTCCAAATCAACAGGCCCCCAGGTCCCTGGTTCCTCTATGAAGTAATAAATCTGGTGGGGAGGGGAGGATTGCACTGCTGGAGTTAGGCAAGGAAGCACCTTAGTAGGTTGGGGATTGCGGTGGTGCACCATAGGGACATGCGGCATAGCAGTGGGCTATTATCCTGTATAACCAGTGAGAGACCATCTTCCCTGTTCTGGTCCCTACCCTTACTACCACCCATGAGAGCTCTCATGTGTCTATGTCCTAGGGAGTGTCAGAGAGTGACACATGGTTACCCTAATCCATTCAAGGTAGTACCACCATGCCACCACCATGGGCTGCTCAATGGGTGATGAAACATGGTTGGAAAATGGCATCAGCCCTGGGAAATGCTAGCATATTTTGTATTGGGCTTGTAACATTTTCCTTTGACTAGCCCTGCAGGCTTGAGTTGGAATGTTAATGGAATCTGTAGATCTTTCCAGCCACTGCCCTGCTGCCTTGTGACTGCACTACTTAATTTCAACTCCACTGACCTGCTGAAAAATCTGTTACTGAAAGAAAAATCGTTACATTTTAGAAAAAGCTCAGCCAGCTGGCTTAATCTGTGTGTGGGTGGCTGCTGGATTTCTCTCTTATTCAAGTTTAGGAAAAAGTTCAACCAGTTTTGAATAAGTGGGAAATCCAGCAGCCCCACACACGCATTAACCCAACTGGCTGAACTTGTCCTTAAACGTAATACTTTTTGTTTCAATAACAGTTAGATCAGTGGAGTTACCTTGGGTACCAGGATGGGTCCCAGCTTTGCCAATCTGCTTGTTCATTGTGCAGAGGAACAGTTCTCTTTCTCCTTCACAGTGATTATTCCTAACCTCTACAAATAGAAGAACAGATGGACATCCACTGTTACAGTGCTGTAAATCCATACAGGGATTCCTGTGGTGTCATAAACCTAAAGAGCACAGCTCGAGAGGTTGCGCCATCACAGGAATCCCAAGATAGATTTAAAGAAAATGTAACAGTTTGAAGTCCATCTGTTGTTTTTTCGTAATATGTGGTTGCCTTTTTTTCCTCCCCACAGAAAACTGAAATCTATTTTTAAATACCAGTACAATCCTGAACACACTTTGGCTTAGAAACAGATCTTGGACAGTTTACGGAAACGCTTTCACTCACCAAAAACACTCTGAGCATTGTCACTTCCCTCCCTCACGCATTCCATTGATCGAGACTAGGGATGGGCCAAATCCCTGCCCTCAAACCAAGCCCCACCAAACTGCATTAACTCAGGTAATGCAAGACCTGAACCAAACCCTGCCGGCTCGACTCAGAACTTGCCATGTGGTTTCCCTTCCCCCAGCCTCCCTGCTGGCATGCCTGTCATGTGACATGCATGGGAGGCTGAGGAGGAGCTCAGTACGCCTGTGCACCGTGTGTGAGCCTGAGTATACCCCGTGTGTACATGCGAAAACTGATATAGGTCCTGTGCTAGCAGGGCATCAGACAGTTCAGTGCCAGCAGAGATGGGACTGTGAGCACTGAGCAGCTTGACCAGTCACATGGATGGACGTAGCAGTAATTTTTTGAGCAGAGTGGAGAGAAGGGGGACTCGGACAGAGGATTACTAACTGGAGCCAGGAGGACTCCATGGCATGTTGGGAAGAATTTGCATAAACAAAAAATGAAACAAAAGGGGGGTCTGGCCTCTGGGAGAGCTGGGTGAGTGGTGGGCTGCTGGTACATGTGGAGCTTCAAGGATTTTTAAGGTCAGACCACTAACATCCTCCAGAGGAGGGCTGGGGGGGATACTGGGATGTATAGGGAGAGGTAGCACCAGCAGAAAACAGGAAGTTGTTATCCCCCTGTACAGACAGTTGGTGAGACCCCATCTGGAGTACAACGTGCAGTTCTGGAGACCCCATCTCTGCAAGAGCATAGAAAGGATGGAGGCCGTTCAGAGGAGGGCAACTAAAATGGTGCAGAGTCTGCAAGAGAAGCCATACGAGGAGAGACTAGAGGAACTTAATATGTATACCCTTGAGGAAAGGAGGGAGAGGGTGGACATGATAGAAATGTTTAAGTACCTCAGTGGAATCAACAAAGTCCAAGAGGGTTGCATCTTTCAGAAAGAGATGTGCACGAAAAAGGGGACGCAATTTGAAGATAGAGGGGGGACGGCTCAGGGGCAATGAGAGGAAGTATATTTTTCACAGAGAGGGTTGTGGATGCATGAAACAGCCTTCCTGAGGAGGTTGTGGAGTCTAAAACTGTGGGAGAATTCAAGAATGCATGGGACAGACATAAGGCAATTTTTATGGGGGGTTAGGAAGAAATAGACTGATGGTTAAATTGGATCTGCAGCTTATCCTCTAGGTAGGGAAATGGGCAGACTAGGTGGGCCAAGCAGTCCTTATCTGCCATCAAAGTCTATGTTTCTATGTTTCAGAGCAAAACTTAAAAAAGAAAAATAAGTAAACGGAAAAACACAGGAGGAACTGGGTGGGTGGCTGTGGGTGGGCTGGTACAGGGTGGGACTTAAGCTCTCCTGCTGCCCTCCTGTTTTGCAGCTTAAATAAAAAAAAAGAGTGAAAGAAAAATTTCAGAACAACAAGAATAAAGCAAAATCAACTCTGTGACTGTGTGTGTGTGTGTGTGTGGGGGGGGGTTAATGTGACATCACTGTGAATGGGTTTGTTGTCTACTCCTGGGTGGGTGGAGGGCTTCTCCAAGGGGACTCAAAGGAGCCAGACCGAAACTTAAAAAAAACAAAACAGAAAAAAAGGGGGGTGGAGAGCTGAGTGGATGGTTTGGGGTGGGCTGGTACAGGCCTGTCTCCTTAGCTCTCCTGCTGCCATGTTATCTTGCTTGGTAAAAAAAAAAGAAAGAAAAACAAAAGAACAGAGTGACTCTGAGAATGTTAGAGAATGAGAAATAAAACAGAAAAGAAAGAACAACAATAAAGTATAGTCCACTAGTGAATGTGTGTGTGTGTGTGTGTGTGTGTGTCTGTTTTGGGGGATTCCATCCTGATACTGCCATGCACTGCCCCTCAGTTCCATGATCCGGTGTCATACTGCAGTTGTGAATTATCTCCATTCTCGAGCACCTGCCACTGTTGCCAGACTAGTGCTTTCCCTGTGTAATGGCTTGATATAAGCCATTCAGGCTAGCCAGTCAATTTTTCAATAGAAACAAAAAATATTTTAACGCCAAATAGTGTAGTGCATTAATCCAAGGGGTTATTGTTATCTTGCTGTGATTATTTCCATTCTTGAGCACCTGCCGCTGTTGCCAGACTAGTGCCTTCCCTGTGTAGTGGTTTGCCATAAGCCTTCTGGGCTAGCCAGTTCATTTTTCAGTAGAAGCAAAAAAATATTTTGATGCCGAATAGTGTAGTGCATTAATTATAGATCAAAGGAGCTCTCCTGACTAATCGGAGAACTCCTTTCTTCTGTGCGTGAGACACTCTTATTCCATGAAGTGTGTCCCACATGCAGATGTCCTGGAAAAGGGCATGCTCCAGGACAGTGTTTAAAAAAAAAAAATATATATATATATATTATTGGCTGAGCTCAAGCAATAATATATTAAATGGAAAAGTCCACGTACGATCAGAACCCCCATAGTCTGCAGCAGGGCCTGATTAGCATTTTTGCTAACAGTAGCATTTTTTTACTTGCTGTGCCATCTGTTATTTAAAATGTTATCTGATTGATCCTGTACCCTCCCTGCTGGCATTTTAAAACTGAGCACCTTTCGTGGCACACCCACTACCACCCGTGGCTGTCCCCAGAGTGACATACTGTACTGCCAGAGCTTTTCATAGCTCCATTTTGGATCCTATGTGCCTTGGTGCTATATCAAGACCAGCTATAGACTGTCAGATGAACTGCCCAGCTATAGCCGGTCTCAGTATAGCACAGAGACACGTAGGATCTAAACCGGAGCTATGAAAAGTTCTGGCAGTACAATACTTCTATAGACATTCCCCCGTGCTGCTCCCAGCATGACACATCACTCTGGGGACAGCCACGGGTGGTTGTGGGCATGCCGCGAAGGGAGGTCAGTTTTAAAATGCCGGCAGGGAGGGTGCAGGATCAACCAGATAACATTTTAAATAACAGACAGCACAGTAAGTGAAATAATGCTACTGTTAGTAAAAATGCTAATTGGGCCCTGCTACAGACTGTGGTGGGGTCCGATCGTTCATGGACGTTGCCTTTAATATGTCCCCCGGAGCCACTCTTATTTTTATTTATTTGAATTTTGGTAACTGGATAGGCCCACTGAGGTGAATGTCCCTCTTTCAGGGGTGACCTGGGGAAAAGGGGTTACAAAGGGAGGAAAGAGTGAATACAATAAATAGTACTATATGGCAAGTATACGCACACACTTTTGCAGAGACATACATACTAAACAACAGCAATGAACAAAGCAAAACATCACACAGGCAGTGAATTAAGTTACATCATTCTAAACTGGTAAAGGGATATCACATTTTACGTATAATATAATATATACAGAAATACATGCAGCATGGCGGAGAGAAGATTAAGTCAGGAGAGGGAGAAGGTGAGGGGAAGATAGTGTGTCAGGGTGAGAAGGGGCAAGAAAAGAGAGGGGGTAAAGAGAGAAAGGAAGCACATGTTGGCAGGGGAGAATTAGGAGCAGTTACAGTTACAAACAGGAGGAGGAAAGAAAATTTCTTTGTAGAGTCTCTTGAACTGGGGAAGAGACATACACAAAAGTAGACTATGGAAGGTTGTTCCATTTATGAGGTGCTGCAGAAGAGAAGGATCTCTTGTCTATAGCTAAACGGGTTTTGGGTATGCTCAGTATAGGGAGGTGGGAGGATCTAAGGGTCCTAGAGAAGGATTTCAATGAGAGTAGATTGGAAAGGATGGGAGGGAAGGGAAGATGGATGAGTTTGAAGATGTTGCATAGTACAGGGAAATCCATTTTGGCCTCAAAGGACGGACAACTTACGGTATTGAGCACATCTCATGGTGGGCCCAGGCTGGTGCTTTGGCTGCAAAGTGTGCGATTCTGTGACAAGCCTGCTTAAGCTTAGCCAGAATAGAGGTCTTGACTCATTGCTGTATAAGAGTGGCTTCAAACGCGTTCATCTGGAGCGAGAACAGCGAAACTGAGGTTTATTGTCATCTAACTGTGAATCATCTCCATTCTCGAGCACCCAGTGTCCATGCACCCTGTGTAGGTGGTTGCCATAAGCCATTCAGGCTAGCCAGGGATACACAGTGGGAGATGTCACCTAATGAAGTAGCAGGGAGCAGGAGAGTTACCTGGAGTCCCAACACACTACCTACAGCCAAAAACCAACAGCAGGAGCAATTTGATGGTAATACATATACTTATAAAATGTCTCTAAAACTTCTGCAAGTGTATTTTTGTAACTATACAGTTATAGTTGTCTGAGCCTCACTAAACAAGCATTTGTCAATGCCGAATGTTGCTTGCTTCTATGTGCTGTTAAGAATTTGGAAGTCATTGGAGTGCAAATATTGAAAATTCGCGAACTTACGAGCGTGCGTAGAAACACTACGCAATACTGCATTTCATTAAAACAGTCATTTTAGGAATTTTTCACCAAATTTCAATATATGCATTTTAAGACCTCTGCTCATGCACAGTGTCACTGTGATTTTCTTAATGTGTCCCATACATTGAGTTCACGACACCGACTGCGCCATTGTGCGCTACATGGCGGAAACACGTTTTGGACAAGATGTGAAAATGACAGCTGCACTGCTCATAAGGAGTGTGGTAAAATGGCAATGTTGAAAATCTGGAGTAGAAAATATTGAAAATTCACAAACTTACAGCGTGCGTAGGAACTGTACAACACACGCTCGTAAAACAGTCATTTTTAGGAATTTTTTCACCAAATTTTCAACACAGCCATTTTAAGACCTCTGCTTATGAACAGAGTCACTGTAATTTTCTTAATGTGTCCCACACATTGATTTCGCACACCGACTGCGCCATTGTGTGCTACATGGCCGGAAACACATTTTGGGCAGGATGTGAAAAATGACAGCTGTACTGCTCATAAGGAGGTATGGTAAAATGGCAATGTTGAAAATCTTGAATGAAAATATTGAAAATTCACAAACTTATGAGCTTGCGTAGGAACTGCGCAACGCACGCTCATAAAACAGTCATTTTTTGGAATTTTTCCACCAAATTTTCAAAATAGGCTTTTTGAGAGCCCACCTTATGAATACTGGCAGTATCGTTTCATTAGTCATTCCAGAAAGGTGATTTTGTGCAGCGGCTGCAAAATCACCCTTCGGGCCCGAGTAACGCCATGACAGTGACATCATACATGAGAAGGGGTCCCAAAAACCCCATGTTGAAAATTTGGTACAAAAATTCCAAAAAATGCCTGAGATATGCAATAAAGTTGAAAAAACCCTATCTATTCCATTATACAGCTTACCAGCATTTCCTCAGTTAGTGGTCGGCTTTGAAGAGTGCAGGCGTGTTCCGTCCACGAAGATCATCGCGCGGACTCCAGAGGTAAGTATGGGGTGGGGGTGTGGGAGGCAGGGTGCGCAGTGGGTGGAGTGCGGGTTGTGGGGGGGCAGGGAGAAGCACCGAGGGACAGTTTTTATTTCCAGGTTTTTGTTTTTTAAGATGACGGGATGATTTGCCACGCTGGGGTGGGCTCCCAGCGTAGCACAAGGGCAACGTTGGAGGGCATGGAGCCAATGGGGGATTGGGCACCCCGTCGGCCGTACAGTGTGGGGAGGGAGGGAGGGCGATGAGCACGCAGTGGTAGCGCCGCATGGTGTGGGGAGCTCTGCTCACTCAAGCGGAGCCTCCCTTTCAACTGTATGCCACTGCATTTTCAGCTTGTCATAGACAGCTGCAGCAGTGATTGGGGAACTGGGGCCGCGCCTGCAAACACACTGACTGCATTGGAAGACGGGCTGACACACCTCCGAAAACTCGGATGATGGCACTATGTTTCTGGCACAAGCGTGCAAGCAACATAAAACTCTAACCCAGTTCCATTAACTCTCCTGTATTCTATTGTGTTGGTGAACAGAAACAAACATGAGAGTCTATCTATAATGTTAGAAATTTAAAACTATCTGAGGCATTTGCTTGCCTTGCTACATTTTTTTAATTGTCCTTGAATTTATGCTGACTTCATTAGGATGGGTGGGCAGGTTTCAATATGCAGTTTCATTCCAGATGGTACCGTTTGGTTGTTTCCTATGCAGGTTGGTCAGAAACAAACACTGTTTAAACAGCAGGATGCAGTGTATCTCAGGCAGTGGACCCCCTTTCAATACTACTGCCGCTTCATTGACATTTTCTGGTGCTTTTCTCTTGATAAACCCTTTTTTCCCTCATTTATACACATAGGCCAAATCTGGCAAATCCAAAACCAAATTCATACCCACCCCGGCTTTGCCCATCTCTAGTCGAGGCCATTATTTTTTCTTTTGTAAAATGTGTAAAGGCAGTATAGCACAGTGGTTTAAGGCTCTGAGCTGCAAACCTAGAGACCTAGGTTTGAATCTCTCAGTCCCCCACTTGCATATTATGGGACCCTGAGCAAGTCACATAACTTCCTTGTGCACCCAGGTCACACCTGGAAACAAGCTTCGGTTTAGTGTGCCTCTCCTGGTTAAACAATTTTCCCTTCCTTCCTAACTCTCAGTCAGCACTACATGGTAACTGGCAAAACACTTTGTGTACAGAAAGTGAGATACAGAAATACTCTCTCATTGAAATTTGAGAGCTGTGACAGACAGAGCACTGAGAACAGCTAAGTACACAAGTGACTGAGGTGTTCTTTTCTGTAATACCATCATTTTAACATCAGCTGGGTGGTATTATGGATTTCTGACATCAGAGTGATGTAAGCAATAAGACATGACAGGGTGTGCATGGAACATATTTTACCGCACGGCCAGGGGCGTAATAAGGCACGAGGCCTTGGCCGAGTGCCTTTAGCCCTGGGTGTGGTAAAATATGTTACATGCACACCTGAAATGTCTTATTGTGCTTATAAATGGCTATTTTATTTTTTTAATAATTTTATGTTAAAACACATTTAGATAGGAATACACTGACATAAGTTAGTGTATTTATAGTAAAATAGTCCTTCCGCCTTTGTGTTCGGTAATTGCTTTAGTACATTTGTCCTCCATTGGGATCCGTAGTTATACTAAGATGAGAAGTGGCAAGATTTTTTTCTGATTAATTTAAGCTGCAACCTATAGCAGAAGTATGAAGTGGGAGAATTGAATTTAGTCTGGGGATGGCGAGGATGGCAGGACAAGAGCACTTTTTTTTTTTTTTTTTTTTTTTTAAGCGTAGCTGGCGAGTAACATTTTATAAGCGGAGCGAGAGGCGGGATAAAGCTACAACCGATAGCAGCAGAAGTATGGAGTGGGAGAACTGTAGTTAGGTCTGGGGACGGGCGAGGATGGCAGGACAAGAAAGCAAATTTTTAAATGGAGCAGGCGAGGATCACAGCACAAGCAGTAACATTTTTTTTTAAACTGAGCTGGTGTCCTGTAATCCCAAGCAAACTACTACAGCAGGGCTCATTTGACACTTTGTCAACAGCACAACACTTTTTACATTCAGGCAAAGTGACTGTGTTAAAATCCTCTCCATCTACTCATTCCGCATGCTAATATTAAAATCTACTTTGTTTGCTCTAAACATTGTTCGGTTTTATAAAGCGGGTAGGCTGACTAATTCAACTCGGTTTTCCTCAGGCTTGTCAAATACAAAGATGGCAGACAGTAAAAATGCCAACGTTCCATGGCTTATGGATATTGGCCTTTTTACTGCTAGCCCCTTTTTTTACCCATGCATGGAACATATTTCATGCATGGGTAACTAGCCAATCACATTGCTTCATTTAGCCTACCCATTTTATAAGGTATTACAACTCTCAGGCAGGCTAATTGCTCCATTAAAAAACCCGACAAACATGTATTACATAGATGATTCTGTGGGGACCACCTGCTCAAGGGGAAACCCTCCAAATCTTCTTGTAGGAATTTACCACAGCCCATCCTTGCCTTCAGCAGACTGTTTAAGTACCCTCCTCCACACAGTTTTTCTAGGTATCAAGTTATTGGTGCAGAACATTGGTTTGAAGACACTGGTTTATTACAAACTCATTGAGTCACATAGCTGTCTCCTGTACAGCTCTGTCCATCCCAAACATGTTAAGAATGGTTTGCCTAGCTGGCTCAGTGATGCCGAGTGGTGAAGGGTCCACTCCGCATGCTGGCAACCCAGGTTCATGACCCAAACTCAGGGCGACTGGAGAGGGGGACGGCAGGGAGGGTGAGGAGCATCCATGAGGATGCTCTCCTCCCCCAGAGGGAGCGTTACGGCCTGCACTGTACCTCGAGCAGCTCCTGGTGGCGAGATGGCAGAGGTGCACTTGGCAGCGTGAGTGACCGTGTCCTGCATATGTGCTTCCCAGGATGCCACAGCGTGGAGCCATGACGTACATGGGGGAAAACAGGAAATGGCTCTCTCTGGTAGTGCTGGATGATGGCCTGTTGTGAGTCCCCCACCACACACACACACACACACACACACACACCACCTGACCACCTAGTGCACTGTACCTTCCCCTGAACAGACAACCCCAATGCAAGAGTTGCTAACTCCCTGCAAAAGCAGGGGAACTCCCTGGGAGAGATAAGCCAGACCATGGGGGAGGATGCCAGAGGATCTCAATGAGCCTGGAGATAAGCACAGCAGTGGGGGCCGAGTCTGGCAGGCAGAGGGGACTAGTGTGCGAGAGCCTGACAGAATGGGGATCCAGGGTGGCCTAGAAGAAGAAAAAAAAAATGGTTTGCCATATTCACAGTTTCTTATATGGCAACAAAAACCAGTAAATAAGTAGTTCCTGTGTCAGCCTGCCTTCTTACCAACGTTACTGAGCAGGTCGGATGGGATGTTCAGTACGAAATGACCACCATTTGTTTTCTCACTTAGCAAACACCAAGATAGCGAGTGTGACAGCACACCCCTGAACTTCGAACTCAGTACAATGTTGCATCCCATTTCTCCCGCTGTCCCTTAACCCCCAGCTATCTCTCTGCTTGCAGTTTAAATAAAAACAAAAACACAGTAACCTAAGAGTGCACAGCACCATCAGTACAATGTGAGGGAATAATATGTGCTTGTGTGAATTTATGATTGGATTTTACTTTGGCTTTACTCAATTCCACCCCTTTGTCAAGAGGCTGGGATCAGGAGAAATTAAGTCCCAGTGGAGGGGTGAGAAGAGTACTGAGAAGGAGGAGGTGGGGAGGATGGAGGGCATCCAAATGAACTAAGCGCTGAGTGAGTTTGGACATGTGCGCAAATAGTGCTGGTGGGAGGAGTTATTCCCACCCATTGAACCATGGAGAAAAGCCCCCCCCCATTCAATGTGAGGGAATAACATGTGCTTGTGTGAACTTATGATTGGATTTTACTGTGGCTTTACTCATTCCCACCCCTTTGTCGAGAGGCCAGGATCGGGTGAAATGAAGGCCCAAAAAGAAGTAGCATGAAAACCTCCAACTCGGAAAGCGTGAATGGCAGCATGCAGGAGAGGAAAAAAACCCTGTGAGGGAAACCTCTGAGGAAGAATGGTTGCCGTACTGACCATCCTCTGGGCATACTAAGAGGAGATAATCTTAAGCTATGAAATGTGGATGCAGAGTTTTGGAGAACAACCTTCTGGGAAGGACAGGCATCATTGATGTGTTTGTATCTGGAATTTTTTCTTCAAGGTGGATGATTCATGTGTGATTCATGCAGCATAGGCAAGCAGCTACAGTACAGTTTGATGATGTGGAACAGGTCCTTGTCCAAGGACGGTGATGAACTATGGAGCTAAGTATCCGGAATGTTTGTACCGTGAATTCAGGCCCACAATGGGGCTGAGCTGGAATGGTAGAACCTCCATGTAGGTTTAGTGATGGGAAGGAATCTGGAGCTGTTGCACTGATAGCTAGGCCCCACATGGACCAAATAGGAATTAATGAGACTCCCACATAGGACCACAAGAGGAAGGAATCCAGAATGTTTGCACTGTGAATGTAGGGCCTCCATGTGGGCCAAACTGGAAATGGTGGGACCGCCAAGCAGGTCCATCATAGGAAAGAAATTGAAGTGGTCGTGCCGTAAGCTAGGCCTCCACGTGAGCCAAGCTGGGAATGGCTGGACCTCCATGTAGGTCTGCCATGGAAAGAATTCAAAATGTTCGTGACATGAGCTAGCCCCCATATGGGCCAAGCTGGGAATGGAGGGACCTCCATGTAGGTCTGCCATGGGAAAGAATTCGGAATGGTCGTGTACATGAGCCTAGGCCCCACATGGGCCAAGCTGAAGAGGCAGGACCTCCATGTATGTCTGACATAGGAAAGAATCCAGAATGTTCATGCCAGAAGTTAGGCTCTCCAGACAGCCAAGCTGGAGATGATGAGACCCCCACATAGGTCCACTTTAGGAAGTACATGCAGATGTTTAGGACTGATGGAGATGATTGATGCCAAAGTCCGCTGGGTCGGAAAAGCTGCTAGAAGTGAAGGATTGAATAGTTGCAATGGATATGAAGTTGCCGCTACTGAGGTAGGTGCAGGTATTTGACCCTGGGATGGGCCTTGCTACAAAAGCTGCAGACGTGAAGGTAGTGGCCACCAAAGACTGAACAGCTGGATGTATTAAAGCTGTTGCAGATTGCTTGGTGTCTCAGGAAGGTCACTGTCTTACCTCGGCTATCATAGCTGGAGTGAGGAAGAGCTCTAGGATTAGATATGGTGCAGGAACGGTGGTAGTCATAAAAGTGTGTGCCCCCATATCTGACTCCCAAATCTACCAAATGATAGAGGTAAGAATCCAATTCCTGATGCTGGAAGGGGAAAGCAGAGCAGACTATGTCCCCGTAGAGGCTGAAGGCGATGATGAATTCTGGGACAGTCAATTTCTTGGTGAGCTGAGGGTCCTTGGATTTCAACACCACTGAGACATCCCCACACAAGAACACCCTATTCTCAAGAGTGTCATGGAAGGAAATGAGGAGGGAAATAAGGTTGACATCTTTTTCCTCGATAACGTCCCTGCGCAGGTGACTCAGGATGAGGTGCATGGCAGATAGCGTAGGCAGAGGAGCAGCTATATGGGAAGAACTAGGATCCTGAGAAGAAAATAAAGCTGAAGCTGATGGACCAGTGGAGGATGAGGGGACAGGAGGCAACACCACAAAATTACTGGAGGAACTGGTAGACAAGGAGGCAGGTAATCCAGGAACTGGGAGGAAGTTCTGTGTACCTACATGGGCCTTGAGAGATGAGAGGAGAGCCTGCATGTCCATGAGAGTGGAATCAGGTGGCTGCTGCACAGACCGGTGGGTTTCCAGAGAGGTGAAGTGATTCTGGAGATCTGATAGGGAAGAAGCCAGAGGAGTCAGAAGAATGCGGAGTTCAGCATAGACATTGGGAACAGGCTGGGGTGGCGGGTCATCGGGAGGAGGAGTGATGCGTGTCTGGAGATAGCCAGGAGGAATAAGTCAAACAATGCCTGTTTCTTGGTGGATGGTGAATGGGAAATGCCCAGTCTCTTAAGTTCAGTTATGAGGCAAAGAATAGTCCAGTCCTTTAAACTGTAGCTTGACTTAGCAGGCCATTTTCAAAAGGCCACCCGTTCCGGCAAAGGAGGAGAGTTTGCAGATGTACCCTCTTCGGTGTCAGGCACAGGGCTACCCAACGGTGCGGCAGCCATGAGACCACTGGGCAGCAAAACAGGAATGATGGAAAGTTTAACAGAGTCTACAACAGCAGTGCGAGACTGGTGATGGGGACGAAAGGCAACAAGCCTGAAGGTCTTCATCAGCACCGATAGTCCATCATGAAGGACTCAAGGTGGTAATGAAAAAGGTTTTCATGAAGGTCAAAGAAAAAAGGATAAACTAGGATGCCAAGGACTTGCTTCCAAGCCACTGAGATAGGAGGCAGAAGCAATGCAGACCCCATGTAGGTTGGCAGTTAGCACACTACCCTTCATGCAGGTACAGGGAAGCAATACGAGGATCAAGAGACCTGACCATGGCTGTATGACCTTTCGAGGGCACAGAAAGGTGCCTAGATGAGGATCAACACTGAGTTTGTATCCCGAAGTAGAGGTGCTGGCACAGTAAATGCTCCTCTGGAACTGATATGAAGATTGGGTGCGTAGTCACTAAGCAGGAGAGAACCCTGGTGGATGAGCCCTGAAATTCAGGAGTGTGTCTTTAATTATAGTCTTTGAACAGACAGGAGAGGCTGATCCAATGCACCAAGCAGAGAAGTCAAAGACTATCACAGAAATGCTGATCCCTAACTTGCAGGTATTGGGGAAGAATCAAAGTACTGGGTGCAGGAATCTGCTCAGGTAACCAGAGCAAAGAAGGAATGAGGACTCCTCTGTATGAGCGGGGATGAGAGCACTGTGGGCTAATGGCCAGAGAGAAGCAGGAGAAGATGGAGAGAGAAAGAAACAGGGCAGGTAGAAGGGACAGCCAGGCCAGGTTGATGACGTCATGGTGCACCACCCAGAAGAAAGATGGTGAGTAAATGGAGAGAGGAATCAGCAGAAACCAGCCAAGGCAACAACAGAAAGAGGTAGCAGTGGAACCAACCCCCAAAAGAAAACAAAAATGGAGAACAAACAAGGTATGAGGGACGGAGCAGGGAGGAGGGATGGGACAACAAGGAGACATGGACAGGTGGCCGCAGAGTGGAGAGACAGGGGGAAGGAAAGAAGACGAACTGGAGGCAGGGAGAAAGAAACAGAGAGAAAAGCCAGATGGGAAGCACAAAGAGAGAACAAAAAAATAAAAAAAGCAAACGGCCGATGGTCATGGGAGGAAGAGGGGAAAACAAGAAAGGGATGAGTGAGAGAAGGAGCAAAAGCATATTATGTGACCCTAAGCACTCTGCCATGAAAAAGAACAGTCCTGTCAGTCCTCTCACCTCAGTGCCTACCGCACTCACTCTACCAACTGCTGTAGAATCGTCTCTATGTCCCGATCACAACAGCAGCACTGTCAGTCATAACAAACTTTGTAAAAGCTTTATTTTATTTATTTATTTTTTTAAGAAAATGACCTTTGCATGCTGCTGCTTCTTCTTGCTTGGATACTTCCCTGTCCTGTGACACTTCCGCTCTGCCTGACTGCACGTTTGTGATTACAGTTTAAAAAAAAAATAAAAAAGCAAACTAACTCAGCCGACAAGAAATCAAACTTTGCCATAAATTAATATATACTAAATCTCATTTTCCATTTGTACTCATTATGTCTGGGGGAGGGAGGTGAAGGAAACAACTAACAGAAAAAAAAGGCTTTCCAACTCAGCAGTACCCTCTTCTGGCAAGTATACTGGTAGAGGGACTACTTTTCAAGAATAGTGATTTTCATTAAAAATGTTGCTATTTATTTATATTTTTCTTTATTTTTTTAACTATTATTCAAAAATGTCACTTATAACCAATTTTCTAAGATGCAGTAATATCCTCCAGGGTGGGCGTTATTGGACTATAATGGACCTTCCATGGGTTATAAGACCCTCCGCCTGCAGTGTTGGGCCTCATTACATCCCTAAGCAGTCCAGTTTAGCCCAATGGATTAGGTACATTTCATGGACTCTCAATCCACCACCTACTATTTTGCCATATCCGATTTGCCGAATTCTGAATGACAGCCTCGTTTAATTGCTCAACACTCAAAACACCGACTCAGTTGCGATTTGTGATTTGCAATGTGCTAGTTGCTATTTGCTAAATTCTCTGCCTTGTGAGTAAAGTTTGCTTATTGCTACTTGCTACTTGCGAATTGTTTCATAAATTCACTAACTTGACTCAAATCACAGTTGCGACTTGCTGCTTGCTACTTGCAAATTGTTTCGGTGTTTTGATTGGCGCTAAATAGGAATTTGGTGAATTGACAGATTCGATTAGACGGAGTCGGTGATTGATGTGTCGGTAAGTCGAGAATCAAACAGTAGTACTGATCCCTAGCCCAATACCACCAACCCTGTTGAGTACTATTCCTTACGTAGTGGACACATCACTCTCCTTGGTCAGTAATGTTCCCTGTAACCTTGACCCTCACAGGAGGGATACTCTCATGCAACAACAATGTATTGCACTGATGCTTCGCGTCAGTTCTAAGACCCCTTCTCTTCACAGGGCCATCATTAGAAACATTCCTATTCTGCATACTGACCCTAATATCGACGCTTCCTTTATGGAGCCACCAATTGCCTCCTACCACAGACCATCCAACCTTCAGAATTTTCTGGTACCTATTTGTATTTATTTATTTTACCAGCAAATGTTACCTTCAGCAAAGGTCATATATAAGGAGGGCCTGGGTAGGATAGCATAAACAAGGCAATGCAAAAGAAATCGATGCAGTACAGTAGGAGGACAACAGAATACAAGACATTGCATAAGATACACTGTACGATAACGATATGATACAATAATGCAATGAGGCAATATGAATAGACAAATTTACAATCAGGAACAACATGCAAGTAATTTATACATACGTAGCACAAGGGGAGCTAGAAGTATACAGAGAATAAAATAAGACATTATGGTATTTACTTGGTGAAGCTAAGGCATATAGGCAGCAGTATGTCGTAGTAAGGCAGCAAACATGTTAAACAGTTTAGTCACAAGTACAGACATCAGTGCAGAGATTATCAATGAGAGCTTTGAAAACATTACGATTGACCAGGGCCTCTAACTTGAGCGAGGCATGCAGATAGTTCTGTGCACTGGGGATGGCGCAGCTAAGCACAGATTTTCCAACTAATGCAATGTACCGAGGAATATCCAGAAGAATGAGGCTCTTCTTTTCACTGCATAGGGGCTGATCTATGGAAGAGATATGATATATGGTGGCAGGTTTTTAACCAGCATCATATGACCACAAATACAAGTTTCTTAACCATCTTGTGTTGTGAGGGAGGGTCAGCTAACCTAGGAATACAGTGAGCAATGGGGGGTTCTAGAAGCTAAGTTGGTTATGAGTATGAGTGTCCTGTGGTAGAGTACATCCAGTTCGGATAGCACTCTGGATATGGGGGTCGATACCAGTCCATTCACAGAAGAAAGGGTCCTGAAAGAACTCCTAAAATGGAAGGTGGAAAGAGCTGGCCCAGTGGCGCAGAGGGTTGGGGCATCTAGCTTTACCTTGCACCACACTGGCAACCCGGGTTTGGGAATGACCTTTGGTTGTTGGGGAGCTGGCCGAAGAGGGAGGGTGGGAGCAGGATTGAGCCACCAACCAGCAGCTCTCCTCTCCCGAGGAGGATGCTTTCCCTTCCATAGTCCCGTCACCACCGGGTGGAGGTCTGGTGGCAGTGCAGACAGGTGGAGGGGTAGCTAGTAGGGTGGGACATCCTGCAGTGCGTGGTGTGCGAGTGCCTTCACACACACATGTCTGCACCAAGGATGAGCAGGTAGGGATGGGCGAAAAAGGGAAAAACAGAATTAAAAAAAAAAACTGAAGGGGGACAAAGCAATGGAGCCTGATGGGATTCACACCAGAATTCTAAAAGAACTAAGAGGAGAACTATTGACACCACTGACTACCCTTTTTAATAAATCATGGGAGGATGGTGTGGTGCCTGAGGACTGGAAGAGGGTGGATGCAATTCCCCTCCATGAAAGTGGGAGCAAGGCAGAGGCAGGAAACTATAGACCTGTTAGTTTGACCTCAGTGGTAAGGAAAATGATGGAATCACTTCTGAAGAAAGAATTGTTGAGTACCTCGAGGCCAACAGGGCACAGGACCCAAGGCAGCATGAATTCACAGCGGGAAGGTCATGTCAGATGAATCTAATAGATTTCTTTGACTGGGTGTCCAAAGTAGTAGACCAGGGAGGGGCTGTTGTGGACATGGTCTACCCAGACTTTAGCAAGGCATTTGACACAGTCCCATACAAAAGATTAATAAACAAGTTAGCCACCCTGGGAGTGGGTCCCAGGATGGTAGCCTGGGTAAACAATTGGCTGGAAAACAAGAAGCAGAGGGTAATAGTAAATGGAGTCCACTCAAAAAAAAAGGGGGGTTACTAGCAGGGTACCACAGGGTTCAGTGCTGGGACCCATCCTCTTTAATGTCTTTATAGATAACACTGGAAGGAAAACTATGCCTCTTTGCAGACAACACAAAGATCTGCAACAGGGTTGATACACAAGAGGGGGTGGAAAGGATGAGAAGGGACTTGGCAACTTTGGAGGAATGGTCAAAAATATGGCAGCTTGGATTCAATCCAAAGAAGTGCAAAGTAATGTACCTGGCAAACAAAAACTCAGAGGAAGAGTACACAATGGGAGAGGGGGGTACTAACAACAACAAAATAGGAAAGGGACATGGGAGTAGTCATATCAAATGATCTAAAGGCAGGCAGGCAATGTTAGAAGGCAGTACGGAGGGCTGGGGGGATACTGGGATGCACAGGGAGAGGCATCACCAGTAGAAAACAAGAAGTTGTTATCCCTCTGTACAGACAGTTGGTGAGACCCCATCTTGAGTACCATGTGCAGTTCTGAGACCCCATCTCTGCAAGGACATAGACAGGATAGAGGCAGTCCAGAGGAGGGCAACAAAAATGGTGCAGAGTCTTCACCAGAAGCCATACGAAAAGAGACTAGGGAGCTTAATATGTATACCATGGATGAAAGGAGGAAGAGGGGGGGACATGACAGAAACTTTCAAGTACCTCAAGGGAATCAACGAAGTCCAAGAGGGTAGTATCTTTCAGAAAAAGAGATGTGCAAAAACAAGGGGGCACAATTTGAAGATAGAAGGGGGACAGATCAGGGGCAACGTGAGGAAGTATTTTTTTCACAGAGATGGTAGTGGACACATGGAACGGCCTTCCTGAGGAGGTCATGGGGTCAAAAACAGTGGGGGAATTCAGGAATGCATGGGATAGACATGAGACAATACTAGTGGGGGTAGGAGGAAGTAGGCTATTGGTTAACTAGGATCTGCAGCTTATCCATTAGGTAGGGAAATGGGAAGACTAGGTGGGCCAAGCAGTCCTTATCTGCCATCAGAGTCTATGTTATCTATGTTTAAGCAGAGGAGTAGTGGCTGTAGATCAAACCCACAGTCAATAATTGGGAGAAATGTAGCTTGAACCAGATGTTTCCGAACATCAGCAGAAAAACAGCATTTGTTTCTGTAATAGAAACCTAGTCGACATGTAGCTTCCTACGTAAAACATCAGTGTGGGTAGTGAAGGACAATTTACTGTTGAGCCATAGCCCAAGGTACTTGTAGCTTTCCACCACCTCTAGAATATCTCCCAGTAGGGTAATAATGGTGATGGTGGGAGCACAGTGTGGAGGAGAACCGTTAGAAGAAAAATGCTTTGATTTTATTAGCATGACATAATAGCTTACTGCGGAAAACATAGAAACATAGAAGCTGATGGCAGAAAGAGACTACTGGGTCCATCTAGTCTGCCCATTTGTTTTAGACCTGTTTTGACACTCTAGTTGCCTTTTGTAGTCAGGGCTCCCTTGTGTCTATCCCATGCATTCTTGAATCCCCCCACAGTGTTGACCCCCACAACCTCTTGGGGGAGGCTGTTCCAGGAGTCCACCACTCTTTCTGTGAAGAAAAACTTCCTGGTGTTGGTAGAGAACCTTCCTCCTTGTAGCCTGAGGTCATGTCTCCTGGTCTTGGAGCCCTTCTTGAAGTGAAAAAGGTCCTGTGCCTGTACCTTGTTAATGCCTTTTATGTACTTGAATGTTTAATCATGTCTCTTCTCGTCTCTGCTTTAGGGACTACATATTCAGTTTCCTAAGTCTCTCCTAGTAGGACATGTACTGCAGACCCTGAATAATTTTTGTCGCCTTTCTCTGTACTGTTTCCATCTGGCTAATGTCCTTCCTAAGGTGAGGCCTCCAGAACTGGACTCCGTATTCCAGGTAAGGCCTGATCAGTGATCTATACAGTGGTAGTACCACCTCTCTCCTCCTTCTCGTGAATCCCCTCCCAATGCTGCCCAGCATTCTGTTGGCTTTCAATAATGCCTTCTCACACTGCTTACTAACCTTCAAGAAAAGGTCATGCTGTAATGTTTTGAAGTTTGGAGATCGGAGTACACAGTGTCAATGGTAGATCTTAGAATATACAGAGCAGTATCATCCACATAAAAATGTAGATTGGCACCACTGATGTTCACACTCAGATCAATAATGTAAATCATAAAGAAAAGGGGACCCAGAATTGACTCCTGCGGTACTCCCTTAGGAAGAGGAGCACAGGAGGAGAAGAGGCTTTCAGCTTTAACCACCACTCCGGCTCATATGCCCACTCCCCACCACTCCTATTTCCCTCTGATCGTGCTCCTCCTTGTCCCCTACTCTCCCTCCTCCTAAAGTGTTCCTCCCCATTCTTTCTCTACCCATAATCTATCTCCCTCCTGTGAGCTCGATCACTGCCTTGTGCAAGAAGGATCCACAGCGCATGTGGCAATAACTTTACCCTCTTCCCCTATTTCTCCTTTTACTGCACCCCCTCAGTCACTGCTAGATCACTGCCTTGTGCAGGCAGGGTCACCCAGCACACTGGTGGGCTACTCCCCTACTATAGTCGGCCTCTGTTACCCCCTCCCACAACATTCCTCCCCCAACACCCCCCTCTCTCGCATCACTATATATAAATAACTCTCATCGCCTATAACCGGTGTTCTACCAGTAGGGCTGGCCACCACCCTGCCCAGTTAGGGATAACAAGACACTGTTGAATTTCAACTCCCCTTCCCCCTTGGATACACCCCACCTACAATACTTCTCTCTCATCACCCTGCCACAATCTACCTCTCCTCTCCTCCTACCCCCCTTCTGGTTAACATAGCCTAACACTGGCCTACCCCTACACTCAATTAAGAACTTATAACCTACTCCTGTACCCCTCTTATATGCATTTTAATCCATCCTGTCATTTCTGCCTTGAAAATCATGTTCTGTGTCTCTCTGCAAATTTCCTTTCCCTTCTTCCAGTCTACCCTCTACAATTTTTCATTCTCTCCCCTTCCGTTCTTCCTCTGTTTACTCCAATCACTGTAAATCTTGAATATCTATGTTACACTAATGGCTACCAATTAATATTGGGTCACCTTACCATCTAATGCTACATACTGTTGCCAAGTTATTATATGTGTTCCAGTGTTACCAACTCTCACCAACTGTTGCCAATTTGCTATATGTGTCTTCATATCTACTATACTTAACTGTTGCATTGTTAGCCAATGTTATCCACCTGTAATCCCTCCTGCTCTCATTGTATGCAAGTAAGCAAATTGTATTCCATCATTGTAACATTTCTCTGTATTCTATCCCATTGTTCCCTACCCCCCAGGCTGCACTGAGAGAGACGAGCAACTTGTTGCTCAGCGTGCCTTCCTGGTGAAACATTTCAATAAATAAAAATGTCACCCAGTTAAGTAATTGGAGAACCAGTGTAAAGGAGGATACACTTACTCCTATGTGGTGAAGCTTTTGCAAGAGAGTATGGTGGTCAACAGTCTCAAATACCTTACTGAGGTAAAGGAAGTTGACTCCTGTATGGTGTTTATGATCTATGCCACTGAGCCAGTCGTTGGTGACCTTATCCAGGGCAGACATGGTGCTGTGCTTGGGTCTAAACTAGATTGCAGTAGAGTAATTATTTTTTTATTTATTTGTTTATTTCAGATTCGGATTAATACCTTTGAGCCAGGGCTCATTTACAAAGGTTCCAAGTCAGAGACAGACAGTACAATACAATGCAATACAATACATAGGTTACAGATCAGGTTGATAAATTGATATATAAAATGATATTTGATTGGGTCGGGATACTCCTACAGTTGCAAATTAACTATCTTTCTGAGCAGTTTAGTTAGAATGGGGAAGATGGAGATGGGTCCGTAGTTGTTGAGGTTACTGGCATGTCCTGATTTGAATAGTGGTATAATATGTGCATTTTGCTACAGTGCAAGAAGTTCATTATACTGTATGAGAAAAAAGGTTGAACAGGTGGGTAATACGGGCTGTGAGCTGAGGGTATCCTATCTTAAGGAAGAAGTGGGTAAGTAAGTAAATTTTTATTTATAAAAAGGCACTCTTCTAAAGTTCAGAGTGCCTGTATGATACAGTACAAAGATACAGTAAAAATATCTAAAACAGCTCGTACTTTATCTAAAAACGTACAATCATAAAAAAGTTATGTCCTCAAAAAAGCCTTCTCAAAGAAATGTTTTGAGGGATTTTTTAAATCGCTCCACGGTCAGGTTTTCATGTATCTGATGAGGTAGAGAGTTCCACAGGGTAGAAGCCATAAAGACAAAGGATCTTCCTCCAAAGGTCTTCAAAATTCACCCTGGGAACCTCTAGAAATCCCTCCACCAGAGGATCAGAGTGAGCAGGAGGGATGATAGGGAGGTAAGATGTCTTGCAGATATTGGGGTCCAGGTTCGTGTAAGGCTTTGTATGTCAGCAACATGATCTTGAAAGGGATTCGCCATTGTATAGGCAGCCAGTGCAGTTCGCGCAGCACAGGTGTTATGTGACTGGATCTAGGGGTTCCAGTTAACAACCTGGTCACCGCATACTGCACTAGCTGCAATCGGCAAATATCCACTCCTGGTAGCCCCAGGTAAAGGGCATTGCAGTAGTCTAATCGAGTGGTGACAAAGGCGTGGACCAATGTTTGTAGATCCTCGGATGGAACCAGATGCTTCACACTAGCGATATTTCTGAGTTGATAAAAGGAGGACTTGACTACGGCTGACACGTGTGCTTTCAGTGTCAGGCCTTTGTCAAGTACCACCCCTAGGTTATGCATCTGGGGTGTTCCAGCAATACCCCATGGTCCACAGTGTCAAATACTGCTGAGAGATCAAGGAGAACCAAGATGGAATGGGATCTCTGCTCTCTCACCACCGGTAAATCATTAAGTACTCGCACCAGGGCAGTCTCAGTGCTGTGCCTTTTCTGGAAACCAGACTGGAGAGGGTCATAGATATTGTGGCTGGATAAATGATCTTCCAGCTGCAGAGTGACCACTGCCACAATAACCACCCTATAAAAGGTAGGTTAGAGATTGGTCTGTAGTTGTCAGGGCATTCTGGATCCAAGGAGGGCTTTTTCAGCAGTGGCCTAATCACTGCTACCTTTAAGGAATCAGGAAAGACCCCTCTCTTCAGGGAAGACCAGACTATCTGAGCTAGGACAGGGCCAATAACCTCAACGCACCCTGCCAAAAGGCATGTTGGGCCCAGGTCCAAACTACAGCAGGTTGTTCACAGAGTCTGGATGATCCTCACTATGTCTATGACTACCGGCTGGCTGAAGGTAGACCAGGTCAGTTGGGTGTTAGTACCACTCGGCTGCCAGCACCAGCACTTTTACTTGTGTCAAGATCATGGAGGAGCTGTTCAACCTGCTTGTAGGTGACTTGTCTGAATGTAAACAAATTAACAATGCTGCTGTGGCCAGCCCGGTGGCACTGAGGACTGAGGCGCTGGATGCCTTACTTCACATTACGCTGGTGACCCGTGTTCGGGAACGAGCATGTACCACCGGGGGTCGGCAGGGGAGGAGAAGGATTGAGCATCCAATGGACTGCTCTCCTTCTCCAGGGAGGGGGTCACCAGTGGTTGGAGTCTGACTGGCCCCTAGTGGAGGCTGGTGGACAGTGTGCCATGCCGCAGAAAGGGGGAGGAGATGGGGCAGATGCTTGGAGGATAACATGTGGACACGTGCATGCTCTCTCCATCGGCGTCATTGCACGCCTCACCTCTGCAAGGGAGAAAATGGTTGCCACGGCAAATGACGGAGGGCGCCTCTCAGGCTCCACTCCTGGCTAGCCACAGCACTGGCCACACGGGATCCAGTCTCCGGTGGGGACTGGGGAACCCCGCCAGCCCCACTTGGGGGGTACGCCCTGGGGGTATGGGTCAGTGCCGGAAAGCAGATGCCAGGGCACGAGGCTGGGGGGCTCCCTCCTAAGGTAGGGGCCATGGCACAGGAACATAAATCAATATAAAAAAACAATGCTGCTGTGGTTTCTCATGGTAGCCAGTTTAGGGAAGGGATAGGCTGCAGCTGGGGAGTTACCGAAAGCCAGTCCCGCTGAGACAAAATGAGCATTTGTTTCCTCCAGCTATAGTTTGTGATCAGTTTCCACCAACTGATATCCATTTGGGCAGGGAGCAAACAGTAAAGACTCCTAGGGTTTTAACTCTTTTCCACAACTGGATTAGATTTGGTATCCTCCAGTAGGGTTAGATAATAATGGGCTTTAGTTGTTCTAACTACAGTAGTTTAGCAGCTTCCATATTCCTAACTATTTCTTCCTACTAGGTACCAAAGCTTGTAACAGACCCTGCTGTCATACCTGCAAGTTTATTTCTAGTGTCACTGAAACTTCAAGGTCCCACAGATGTTTTTCACATCACCAAGGAGTCCTCATGCATTTCCTGCAATGTGATATTTTGTATTCTTTGCAGGAAGTATGCCTCTGTCTACACTGGTGAAACTGGCAGACACCTGGCTGATCGATTCAGGGCACATTACAGGACGGTCAGGAATGGATGCAGATAAACACACTGTATCCCATTTTAGCTCCAGGGACCATAATGCAAATGATCTTTCTTTTTGTGTCCTTCAGCAGGGTTTCTGGGACGCTGACCAAAGAAAAAACACAGAAATCAAGCCTATTTGGAGGCAGTATAGCACAGTGGTTTAAGGCTCTGAGCTGCAAACCTGGAGCCTGGGTTTGAATCCCACGGCCCCCACTTGCATACTGTGTGACCCTGAGCAAGTTACTTAACTTCCTTGTGCTCCCAGGTCACACCTGGAAACAAGCTTTGGCTTAGTGTACCTTTCCTGGTTAAACAATTTCCTTTCCTCCTTCCCCTATATCCTGTTCAGGCTCCCTGTAGCCCCCTGGTTTAAATGACATACTTATTTTCTATGAACATCTTTGAGATGCCTTACAGTTTACCACTGTAGTCTGTCCCTTTAACCCCCCTGTTCATATTTTTGCTTTCATACATGCATGGTATGTTTGCATGTGTTGGTATGCCTGCCTACACTTCTGCACTGTGTGTGTCCATGTGGGTGTGTGTGTATGTGTGTGTGTGCGCTCGCGCACGTACATGGCCATACTCACATAGGCACTCAAGCTATGTGTGCATATCCATTTTCCTTCTCTCCAGATGTCCCTGTCTCCTTCCCTTGCCTTTGTCACCATTCAGCCTTCTTACTGTGACCTATTAATTAGTCCCCACTTGAGGACCCCTCAGCTCATTCACTTCTACCATGCCTCTCCATCCCTATCATCACCTTTTTGTATTCCAGCTTCTATCCTTACCTTGCCTATATGACTTTTTTTCTAGATCCTCCTCTGTCTTTTCTTTCTTCACATATATATCTCGTATTTTCCCTTACCTCTCCACTAACATTGCTTCTTACTCTTTTATATCGTTCCTGAGGAAGACCTATGGTTGAAACATTGATTCTAACTCTATTTCAGCATGCATTTAATATTGCCAGTTTGTTTTGCATAGATGCTGAATGATTGTGATTGTTGGACCTGTATTATTTCCATAAATTTGACCAACACTGTAGGATAGATAGTCCAGTGCTTGAAGCTGAGTTTATCTGTGAGTTCTGTTCACCCATGAAAGGTGCCCATGTCCAGCATCTCCTGCAGGAGGATAAGTGAACCAATAAACACCAAGTGCAATGGGTTCCTGGTCAGCATAACATCTATATGCCTAGACATATGCGTACCCTGGACCATGCCTACCTCCATCCTGAGCAGCTATGCAGGTTGATAGCCATGCCGCCTGCAGGGGGTTTGCACACCTATGGTTCAATATGCCAAATGAGACTCATAATTTGTGTAGCCTCACTGGCAATCAATCCTGATGTCATCCTGGAATTATCCTGAGGTCATCTCTCCCCTCTCCTCCCCCCCCAAAAAAACAAAACTTTTCTGCTTCCTCCTACCTCTCTCCCCAACCTTGCCTCCCTAGCCTCCCACTCCCCTAATCCTTTTGATCTCTAGCCTCCTCCTCCTACCCGCTTCTCCCGCCCCGCTTTCCCAACTGCCACCTCTACTGACTTGCAGCATACAAGCTACCTTCTTGTGCTGCTCCTTTCTGCTCTGTATGCATGGGCTGCTGCTATGCTGTATCACATCCTATCTCCTTTCACATCTCCCTCCCCTTGCTCCCCTTTGAACCTACTATGTACAGCCCCCCCCCATTCTAATTTTCATTTCCAAGGCACTTTTCTGTTTATTGTTTTACTCCATGCTGCTACATGTAGAGCTTCCATCATATTGTGACTTTGTACATTACTGCTATTGATTGTGACCTGCAATTGTTATGTTCGAATCTGTTGTTATTGTACCTTTATTATTGCCTTGTCCTCCTAACCCCCCCCCCCCCAGGACACATCTGGAAAAGAGCCGCCACTCAGCTCAGTTTGCCTTTCCTGGTAAAACTCTTGAAATAAATAAATAAATCCTGAAATCATCCTAATGTCATCCTAGAATAGTTACAGGAACTACTTCTAAAGTCATCGCTTGAGTCATCAAAGTTAAATATTTCAACCTCCAGGCATACTGTAGGATAACTTCAGCCATACAAGGAAGTGATTCTAAGACTACATCAAGATGGGCTCAGGGTGAAATCATCACGTCTGCAGGATGATTCTAGGAAGATCTTCCATTTCTGCTTGGGACTCCTGAATTAATACAACCACTAGTAGTCCATGAGCGGAGCATAAGTTCCTGATTGGTTGACCCACCACCCTCTGACCTTACTGCCATGGCTCAGTGGTTCAGAGGTGACAAAAAATGGTTGTCATGTTGTAGTCCAAAAAGCAGAATTCCACAAAGTCCATATTTACACCAGTCCAACAGCTAAAACACACATCCACATCCTGAACCAGTCCTTCCTGTGTGCAAGTTCATGTCTGGCACTACTGATGTTAACGATTGGGCACTGTCCCATCGCTAACACTGCATGCTTCACTCCATAGTTTGCAGCTGATGCATCTGATGTGTGTATGTAGCAAGGAGGTCTTAAAGGTATAGCAGCCCTGGTTGCGGGGGGGGTTACCCTTGGTAGGGTCAGTCTGGCTGTCATTCAATGTATGATTGGTTACCTCTCTCACACAGATACATAATGAAGTCCTCCAAAGTCCCAAAATACCTCTGTGGTTTCCTGGCAGGCTTATGAACCTGATTAGCTTTCCTCTGACTCCACTGCCATGTTGCTAGGGTTCAAGGGTTGAACAAAATGGCTGCCCATTTTGTATTCCAGAGCACCAGACCCAATAATCTTTTCTCCAAAGGCCTTCTCAAACATTTTATTCATGCTCTCACTGAATTTTCTGTTGCCTCTGTTTAGGAAGGGACAGGATCATATTTTTGCTCCATGGAGCTGAGCTGTCGATCTCTTCCACTTCCTTGTCCTGAGCATCACCTTCATGCTAGCATGTTTTGTGATGTAATTTTTTTTTTTTTAGATACCTGTTCTGAACAAACTAAGGTCATCCCTCAATTAATAAGGCCCATATTGGTCAAAAGGTAACGCTGGTTTGTTCAGAACGGATCTTGGAGGGTAGTGGATGTAGTTCCACTCCATTGGGGGAGGAGGGGGGCAAGGAACAAGCAGGGCACTACAGACCTGTCAGTTTTAACTCTGTTGTAGGAAAACCGATGGAGTCACTGGTCAAAGAGGATCTCATGGACTAGTTGGAGAGCAAAGGTCTCTAGGACAGAAAGCAGCATGGATTTGTGGCAGGGAGGTCTTGTCAGACTAACTTGATAGTTTTCTTTGACTGGGTAAAGAAGGAATTAGATAGGGTCCATGCTGTGGATTTGCTCTACTTCAACTTCAGCAAGACTTTCATCTTGGTACTCTACAGACACTTGCTGAAGAAGATGGAGGATCTGCGTGCATCTAAGGTCATACTAAACATAGAAACATAAAAGTTGATGGTAGATAAGAACCGACAGGCCTTTCTAGTCTGCCCTGTATCCCTACTTAGCAAGAATGCTACAGATCCTAGTTAACCTCCGACTTCATCTTCTCATCTTAACTGCTATGGGACCCCATGTCTATCCCATGCAGTTTTGAATTCCCCCTGTCTTTGCCCCCACCACCTGCACTGGGAGACTATTCCATGCCTCCTCCACCCTTTCCGTGAAGAAGTACTTTCTTACGTTGATCCTTAGTCTACCCCCTTCCAGTCTCATGTCATGCCCTCTTGTTTTAGAGCATTTTCTGTTTTGGAAGATGCTGCCCTTATGTACCTTATTTATTCCCTTGAAATACTTGAAGGTCTCCGTCATGTCTCCCCTCTCCCTCCTCTCCTCCAGGGTATACATATTGAGTTCCTCTAATCTCTCCTCATATGACCTTTGGTGCAGGCTCTGCGCCATTTTTGCTGCCCTTTTTTGAACTGCCTCTACCCTGTCTATGTCCTTTCAGAGATGCAGCCTTCACAACTGAACACAGTACTCCAAGTGAGGTCTCACCAATGTCCTGTACAGTGGCATTATGACATCTTGTCTGCTGCTGGTGATACCCCTCCCTATACACCCCAGCACTCCGCTGGCTCTCTTCATCACCTTGGCACACTGTTTGGCCACCTTTAGGTCTTCAGATATGATTACCCCCTGATCTTTTTCCTGTTTTGTGGCCTCCAATATCTCCCCACACATCATGTACTCCTCCCTGGGTTCTTGTGCCCTAAGTGCATGATTTCATGCTTTTTCACATGAATCCTAGCTGCCACACTCTTGACCATTCCTCCAGCTTAGCTAGATTCCTCCTCATTTTTTCTACCCATCCCGGACTGTCTACACTATTGCAGATCTTGGTGTCATCTGCAAAGAGGCATACCTTCTCTTTCAGCCCCACCGCAATGTCGCTGATGAAGATATTAAACAGCACTGGCCCAAGAACCGATCCCTGTGGCACCCCTCTAGTCACCCTCCCTTAATTTAGCCCCATTTACTACCACCCTCTATGTTCTATTCCTTAGCCAATTTCCAATCCAGTTTACCACCTTGTGTCCCAATCCCAGGCTGCTCAGCTTGTTCACAAGTCTGCTACATGGAACAGTGCAGAACAGCTTGCTGAAGACAAGGTAGGCCACATCTACTGCTCCACCTGATCCACTTCCCTAGTGACCCAGTCAAAGAAATCTATCAGATTAGTCTGACATGACTTACGTGATGTGAATCCATGTTGCCTCAGATCTTGCGTTCCACTTGATTCAAGGTGCTCCACTATCCTTTCTTTTAGCAGAGATGCCATAATTTTACCCACTACTGAGGTCAGGCTGACAGGTCTATAGTTTCCAGCCTCCTCCCTGCTCCCACTTTTGTGACTAGGGACTACATTAGCCCTTCTCCAGTCCTCTGGAACCACTCCCATTTCCAGTGACTCATTGAAAAGGGCTGCCAGTGGTGCCACCAGTACCTCCCCCAACTCCTTTAATATTCTACAGTGTATGCTGTCTGGTCCCATTGCCTTATCCACCTTCTGTTTTGTAAGTTCTTTTAGGACTCCCTCCTCTTTGAACAGCCTGTTATCCATCTCCCTTCCCATCCTGATTTTTAGCTGAGGTCCCTTCCTTGTCCCTTCTTCCATGAAAACTGAACAAAAATATTTGTTCAGAATTGACGCTTTATCCTGGTCCCCTTCCACTCTCACTCCCCCTTTAGCCTTACATTTCCCCGATCTTTCTCCTTTTGCTTATGTAACTATAAAAAGTAGTGTCCCCTTTCTTAACTCCTTTTGCTATATTCTCCTCTGCCTTTGCCTTAGTGCCCTCTGATTGCCTTCCCTGCCTCCCTGCGTAGGTAACTGGATAAAGAGGAGGTAGCAGATGTTAGGGGCCAACAGAGTTAAATCAGAAGAGACAGAGGTCACAACTGGGGTTCCACAGAGACTGGGTCCGGTCCTCTTCAGCATGCTCATCAACGGCCCTGGTGAGGGGATCCAGGGCAGGTTGTGTCTCTTTGCAGATGACACTAAGCTCTGTGGGAGGGTGGATAGTGACGAGGGAATCAAGGAAATGCAGAGTGACCTGCAAATGCTGGTGGGGTGGTCAAGGGTTTGGCAGTTGAAATTCAATGCCAAAAAGTGCAAGGTGATGTACCTGGTGAACAGAAGCCCTGGGACAGAGTACTGGATGGGAGGGGGTGAGACTCAGTACCATGGCTGAGGAACGAGACCTTGGAGTTATCATCAGTGATTCCCTAAAGCAATCGAATTAGTGTAACAGGGCTTATAGCAAGGCAAACAGGATGCTTGGATGTATCAGGAGGGATACTAATAGCAGAAAAAGGGAGGCAATACTTGCCCTGTACAGATCATTGGCGAGGCCACACCTGGAATACTTTGCCCAGTTTTGGGGTCCTCAACTCAGGAAGGATAGGGAAAGGATCAAGACAATGCAGCACAGGGTAACAAAAGGGATTAACAAGGTGAACGGCAGGGAACTATTTAACTTGAACACCAGCTCATGGTCACGTGGTGATGAATAGAAGCTAACAGGAGGGAGGTTCAGGAGGAAATAATATTTTAGTGGTGGTGCTGTGGAACGGGCTTTCAGCCGAGGTGGTTGGTGCAAAAACCTTTAATGGTTTTAAGCATGGCTGAGACAGAATGAAGAGTATCGTGGTTGCTCATGGCATCAGAATCGGGGAAGAGAAAGGCAGGGTTGTGGCAAGGATAGGACCCTGGAGGAACAGTAGGCCTCAGGGCTGAATAGGGAACTCAGGCAGACTGGATGGACCTTTGGCCTTTTTCTGCCGTCATTGTCTATGTTTCTATGCGTCTATGGATTTTATGTAACTCACTTCTGCTGACATTAACTGTGAAATTTTTGCAGAAGACTGGAAAATCCCTTTAGCTTGCATTTCAGGCAACCCCAGCTTTTTAAATGGAGTTTTTTTTTTATTCTAAATTTCAGAACCTCCCAGGTTCTGGGGTTTGTTTTTTTAACCTGCTCTGCCTACCCTTAGATCCAAGCCCTCCTTAATACACATAGTGGAAGGAAGGGAATGAGCATTAAAATGGCTCTGGATAACATTAACCTACCACTGCATAAATGACTATCTCCAGCTCCTGCTTGCTTTCATAATCCAAGGGTTTAGCCAGGGCAATCTTCCCACTGTTGGGCAGGTCAATCTGGAAGTACTTGGCATCCATCTGAAAACAGAGGTGTGGAAGTCAGTGAGGACTGAATAAAAATTGGGATTCAAATAAACAGGCAACAAGCAGCAAACCAATTCTATAATTCACTGTCGATGACCCAGGGGCCTGATAGTTACAGAACACCTGGATTAATACTTGGATGTTAAAACTCTTTTTAGCCCGCCATACGTACAGTAGCATCCACTAGAAACAGGCAGAATACTGTAGCACTAAACTAAACAGGAGCAGACTTTTAACCTTCTTGGGCAGTACAGATGTCAGCACTAACACATTACATGGGGTGCAGTAATGTGAAAGGAATGTGTTGTCATGTGATCAGTTTTGAACAATCAGATTGCTTACAGGATTCACACAGGACCATATTGAGAACAAGTTATTTGAACCTAATGATGTTGTAAGCCAACTTCCCGTATAAAAATAAACCTTTTACTACTACTACTACTACTACTACTATTTAATTCAAGCCATTTTATAAAACAATTTATGCAACAGGTGTGAACAATAAATGCTTACCATAAATAATGTGTATTGTAGCTACTGTGTAAATAAAACCATTTATTTGCATAGTATGTTATCACTCATTTATATACACAGTTGCTATGTCATCAGTCAATTTAGAATGTTCGGCCTCAGTGCCAGTACTAATCATATTCACATGCAAATAACTTTAAAATGAAAAATGATAGAATGGCACCGTGAGCACAAAAGTTGTCCATCACAAAAATATCTACAAAATGAGTGATGTTTCATTTATAGATACCTTTTAGTTTTTGTAGAATTGGCAAAAACAGCAGAAAGTAAAGTATTTTTTTTGCACATTTTCAACAAATAATTACAAACAACTTTAAAACAAAAACTGATAGCATTGTACATTGAGCACAAAAGTTGTTCAGCACAAAATTGTCTACAAAATGAGAAGTGTTTCATACACAGATGCCTTTTAGATTTTTTTTATAATTAGCAAAAAATGGCAGAAAATTCAGTTTTTATTCACTTTTTCTGACAAACAAATCCCCCCCAAAAAATAAATGTAAAAACAAAGGAATTGTGTATCAAACTTTTTCATTATGTACTGTCCATAATGTAAAGTTGGAGCATCCATAGCAACTGCTTAGCAACCACTATGCTAAGCCACGCTACCCCGGGAAAAGCTGAAAAAGTCCATGTATATTAACATGAAAAATTAAATAAACAGTTTAAAACAAAACTCATTACACAATCCTAAACAATCCCTATTGATAAATGAAATACATAACAGGGACCTTGTGGAATACATGATTTATTTCCACTCGAGCTGTTTGACCTTGGGCACAGCACTTGTGGCTTGTACCACTCATGAGATTACCCAAGGTCAAACAGCTCTTGTGAAAATAAATCATGTATTGCACAGGTCCCTGTTACGTATCCCTTATTTACTGTCTATATCATCTTTTGTACACTGCATCACACAGTACTTTATGAGGCAAAGGAAAATGTACAAATAAATCCAGTACAGAAGTGATAAAAACAATGGGCAAAGGGTCATAGAAACATAGAAACATAGAGGTTGATGGCAGATAAGGACCACAAGGCCCATCCAGTCTGCCCATTTTTCTACCTTATGAGTGTGCCATAGGCCTGTACTCTGTCAATGGCCTATCTATTCATACTCATCTCTATTGCTCCCTTATGCCTGTCCCATGTCTGTTTGAAGCCCTACACTGTATTCATATCCACCACTTCCTGAGTTAGGCTGTTCCATGCATCCACCACCCTTTCTGTGAAAAAGAACTTCTTCACATTCCCCCTTAATTGGCCTCCTTCTAAGCTCATGGTATGTCCTCTTGTCCTGCTATTTTTCTTATATTGAAACATGTTAGACTCTTTCACCTTGTTAATGCCCCTAAGATGTTTGAATGTTTCGATCATATCACCTCTCTCCCCTCCTTTGCTCTAGGGTATACATATTGAGCTCAGTTAATCTGTCTTCATATGTTTTCTGATGCAGTCTCTGAACCATTTTAGGTGCCCTTCTCTGGATTGCCTACATTTTGTTAATTGAAAGGCTTTTCCTGTAGTTCAGTGACCAAGCAGCCAGCCACTCCCACTTCCTGAGCTATATAAGCAGTTCCTCTCAGTCTCACTGTAAAGCATTTTGTCTTTGCAGCCGAAGGCTCTGCCGGTTTGTTCCCTGAGCTGGTCGGACCTCCCTGGTTGGAGCCCCCCACCCCTTGCTTGTCTCTGCAGGGCTTCTGTGTTTGTTTTCCTGCTTTGGTTTGTATTTTGCCTTCGGTTGTGTATGCTTCCTTCCTTTTTCAGGGGGGGCTTTTCTAGGCTCCTAGCATACTGCTATTCAGAGCTCATAACGCTAGCTTTCAGTTACTCAACTATAGCTGGTCCATGTGGCATATTTTATTGCTCTCACCTGACTCAGACTACTTGAACCTAGCTATACAGCTTACTCATGCTTGTTCTACTTACCTCATTACTGCAATCTCATTGCACTGCCTGTTTGACAATGCTTAAATGCATTATGCCTCCTTCATTTGCACTTACAACTCAGTGTACTCATTTATTTACTACTGCTGTACAGGCCTACTTGCTTCCTGCTGCTGCATCATTTACATCCATTCCTATCGTACCTTGTTTACTCTGAGGTTAGCTGAAGCTCCTGCTGAGGCTATTAAATTAGCTTTATATCTGCATGTGGTTCTCTGCCTTTCATCATTTCCTTGTTTGTCCTACAGCGGGGACCGGGAGGTGTTTGGGGGTCATGGCCTATGTGATTAATTAATTCTGTTCTACATTCTGTCTTTGCCGCTGAAAAGCCTCCGAGTTTGTCACCTTGATTTGGCTATTCATGTCTGGCTGGCTTGCCCCTAACTCAGTGATGTTCACTTGCTATACAGTTGTTATGCAGGTCCACCTATTACTAATACTGCTTACTGACCTATCAGGTCCACACTTGCTTATGCAACTGTTGCTCCTTGCTTATGCAAACCATTGCTTTATGCCTAGTGCCATCCCCTTGGCTTCGGCCTGGGATTCTACTGCTCTCAATCTGCATTCGACCTTGCAAAGTCTCAGCACTCAATGCTCATTATGATCTCAGCATGCTGTGCTCATTCAGCGCACCAGCTTTACAGCTCTCAATCAATTCTGGGGCATGCCAGCCATTCTAATCTGGCACAGGTTCCTGCAGCCAATGGTCTTGCTTTGCATTTAGTCCGCATCATCGAGCGTGTCCAGCTTGGGGTGGGTTCCTTCTCACCTGGCCCATAGCTGGGAATGTCCTTGCCCAAGGCTTGGTTTTAGCTGCCTGCTATGTGACAGCAGCTCCTGTTGTAGAATTTAAAACTAGCGGTGAAGGATGGTTACGACGATCTCCTTTGGCTCTAGTGTTCCACTATAATGGTTGGCCATTGACTTTAGTGGTTTCCCTAGCAAGGCACCTTCACCACATTCTCCCCACGACTGCCTCTGGTTCACCTGGTTTGATTTAGGGTGGGTAGGCCAGGTGAATGCCTCTGCAGTTGTTGCTCTCCTCCTGCGCCTTGGATGCTCGAATCCTTGCAGAGTTTTCTCCTAAGCTTCCATGACATTCCTGCAAGAAGGTTTGAGTGAGAGCCTTCCTCCAAATTGGAATATTTTCCACCTCCCTTTAATTGGGTTTTCCAAATTGCAGCTGCAGAGCCATCACTAAATACAGTTTCCCAAGCCTGGAGGGAAGGCGACCTAGGCCTTGGATCCCCACAGATTTCCTCCTCAAAGGTTTTTTTTCTGTCCTCCTTTGCCTCAGGTCATAACACTTAGTTAGCATAGTTGTTTCTCCTAGTTTCCTTAGGTAGGTTCCGTTGTTGGAGGGAGGTGGAGGATGTCCTGCCATTCCCTCTCCTTAGGGGATCCCCTTCTCTCAATGCAAGCCATCACTATTCTCTACTGCTATGTTGCAGTTACTGTTTCTACGTCACTGTTACTGCCTGCTCATATGCATCATGCTGCCCCCTGTTGGGGATGATACTGCATTTCTTTTGAGGATTCCTAAGGTACCTTTAGCCATGGGAACTGTCTCGTGGCACCTTTAGGAGTGGAACCCTCTCAGAGTTCCTTGCTTTCATACCCCTACAGGGTGGTAATTCCTTTGGAATAGAGCGTGCGAATGGCCACAACCAAAACTAGCACAGTTACATAAACATAACACTATACTGGCTGTGTAGGTCAGTGAATTGAAAGGCTTTACCTGTAGTTCGGTGACCAAGCAGCCAGCCACTCCCACTTCCTGAGCTATATAAACAGTGCCTCTCAGCCTCACTGTGAAGCATTTTGTCTTTGCCCCACCATCCTCCCCTCCCCTCCTCCTCCAGCGGCAGTGCTCTCCCCTTAGGGGGATTCCTAAGGTACCTTTAGCCACGGGAACTGTCCCGTGGCACCTCTAGGGGCGGAACCCTCTCTGACAGTTCCTTGCTTTTGTACCCCTACAGGGTGGTAATTCCTCTGGAATAGAGTGCGAACGGCCACAATCAAAACTAACACAGTTACATAAGCATAACACTATACTGGCTGCATAGGTCAGTGAATGTCCTTGTGCAGGTGCAGCCTCCAGTACTGCATGCAGTACTCCAGATGGGGCCTAACCAGTGTCTTGTAAAGAGGGATTATTACCTCCCTCTTACAACTTGTGATACCCCTACTAACGCACCCCAACACCCCTGTAGCCTTACCTACTGCTTTAGTGGTCTGCTTGGATGATTTCAGATCATCAATGATGATGACGCCCAAGTCTCCTTCTTCTCTTGTAATTGCCAGCAACTCCCCTCTCAACCTATAGGTGGCTTCAGGGTTTCTCTTCCGTATGTGCATGATCTTGCACTTCTTTGCATTAAACCCCAGTTGCCACTCTTCTGACCATCTTGTCAGTTTATCCAGATCTCTTCTCATTCTGCTACCCCATCTGGATCATCTACTCTGCTGCAGATCTTGGTGTCATCTGCAAACGGACAAACCTTACCCTCCAGTCCATCTTCAATGTCACTGATGAAGATATTGAAGAGGATGGGCCCCACGACTGATCCCTGAGGTACCCCAATTGTGACCTGCATCTCTTCTGACTGTATACCGTTTACCACCACTCTGTTTTCTGCCCGGCAACCAGCTTGCCACCCAGGTGACTAGGACTTGCAACCTACAAGGTTGTGCACAGGCTAGACTGGCACTCAAGGTTCATGAGTCAAAGGCCTGGGAACATAGATGGGTCTTACTTGCAATCTGATGATTGTTGGAGAGTCCGCAAGGCAAAAGGACAGCAGAAGACCATACCAGATAAAAGAGGCAGCTGAGCTGAAGGACTTCCCCCAAATGGTAGGAAGGGTGACATGAGGAACAGACCCAGACCCAGAGATAGAACAATGGAGAGTACAGGATGGAGAGTAGGGAGAGGAGATCAGGTGCTGTGAGACCATGCAGAATTCTACAATTCACATGGGCACTATTAGTGCAGTTTTTTGAGGATGGGGGAATGTGGTCCCATCTGCCTGTGTGGGTGAGGAGACATGTGGCAGCAGCATTTTGGATGGATTGTAGCTTGCTGAGGATGAGAGACTTGGGAACACCATACAGAGATCCCTATGGCTAGCCATTATGGGGCTCCTGAAGCCCCTTATGTGGACATCATGGAAACTTTGTCTAAATGAGTAGAACCAGAATCCCAGAGAAAGGGCAACTGAAGTTAAAAAAAACAAAACTATTCTCTGGGAGTAACTTGTAAGAGGCCACAGCAGCAGATCCAGAAGAGGGTATGGATTAGAAAGAACCTCCCTTTTATTCCTTAAATTGCCTCACATTAGAGGGTTCTTCTCTGTGAACCCCATTAAAAATGCACATACTACCCCCATCTGATATCTCTAGATCTGCCCTGGCCCACTTGTCCATGTTAATAGAAGTATACCCTGGGGAGGATAATACCACTTTGAAGGTGTCTACTGCCTTAAAAAGGCCAAACAAATTCACTTACAGCCACTGTATATCCTTATCCATTATTAATATGCAAATAAAAAAAAAAAGAGATTGGTTGTGATATAACTTTAGGAAGACATTTTAAAACTATTCATCACAAAGATCTTTTTTTAAATAGACTAAACTAAGACTAGCATATACTGTAACTAGTTAGCTTTGTGGTGGGATGCTGAAAGAATCAGTTGCTATACAACAGAATAAAGGGATTTGCATTCAGAGACTTTGTGACCCTCTGCTGTACACTTGTGGGATGGAAAGAACATAGCTGGCCAGAATTCCGATTAGCTGAGAGCATCCTTTCGCAGTATAATGTGCTCGTGCCCGGTATAAGTTATGCAGTGTTATAAGAATGCTGACTAAACAGTTTGTGCCTAGAAGCTACAGCTACATACCTGTAACGCTTGCCATAGCTTGTAGCATCTTAGTTTGTGAGGACCAAGCCTATCAAGCAGATGACTTGCCCAATACTGTACTGTATATGCTTAAACTCTTGGTGTGTTTTTTGTTCTAGCTAGAAGGTTTATTTCCAGCTTGAATAACAACAGTGGTGGAACAACTCATTGTCAAGCAATACTATTTAAAATGTGTAGTATCCCAGACTTGTCTGTATTTATGTAACCTTTTTAATCCAAAGCTGAATTGTAGACTGCATTAGATGTGATGATAATTGCAGACTATGAGCCTGTAACTGGCTAGTAGGGGTGTCCCTGTCCTCCCCTTCCCATACTATTTGGGCTACACCAAAGGAGGTTTTCCTTGGGGATACAGTTTCCGAAGTGGGACTTGTTTCTAGGTTGGTTTTACAAAGAGTTGTGGTAAAGTGTGACACTAATGTATAATGTATTGTTTTATATACTGCTGTGTCAGTAGCTCAGTAGGTAGCACACTTGCCTCTGAGGCCGGGAAATCAGAGGGCTGTGGGTTCAGTTCCCACATCTGGCATTTGAGTTACTATCCCAGTACTGACACTGTAGTGCAGCATGAGAGGGGTGCTGCACTTCTGAGGTGCCGTCTTTCAGATGAGATGTTAAACCGAGGTCCCATCTGCTGGATTGGTTGTAGTTCAGGTGGATGTTAAAGATCCCATGGCACTTGTCGAAAAGAGTAGGGGAATTTCCTCAGTGTCCTGGCCAAATTTCCCTCATTCATTAAAAATACCACCAACAGCTTAATCTGGTTCAAGGTCAGTTGGCATTCATCTGTAGCCCCCTCCCCCGGGTCGCGCCTGAAAATAGGCAGGATTTGTCTAGTGCACTTACCCGGTCAACAAAAACTAAATAAATACATATGTGCTCTGAAATCTGCCTACATTATATTTGTACAATGTATTGTTTTATTTAAATTATATTGTAAATGTATAGTGGTGCTCGGTGACAAGTTAGGTTATGTTGCATCATATCAGTCAGTACCTCTTTAGTTAAAGGAGAAATGAGCTGATCTGTAGGTCGTTTTCCTGTAGCTGGTGTTTTTTTTTTCTTTTCTTTTTCTAACATACTGGGTTTCTGTTCTGTTATTGTTCCCTCTTTACTGTTAGGTTAGTAAATTTAGTTGGTGTTTTAGCTTATATACTGGTGGCATGTACCATGTTATAACGCTGAGATGTTTATGCCCTTAACCACAGAACTCTCTACTGGAACACATATACATGGTGACAACAATCAAAGGGCTTAAAGCAGCAGTGCAATGAAACTGGGCAAAAAATCTGATCCTGCCTTTTCTTCATTGTAGAAGACTCCAGCATCTTCCAGTTTTATTTCATATTAAAATTTTCTTCTTCCATCAAAATGTGAGTATTTTAAAATGTTTTAGTTTAGTTTTTTCTCAAAGAAAAAAAATAGCCACCACATTTGGATAAGAAATAGCACTGTAGATCTGGCAAGGATTAATCGTGTGGTGTGACACATAGGAGTTATTTTAGAAAAGTATGTTTTACAGGTCTATATTTTTATAAATGTAGCTAAAACTAGCTTTTTGGGGAAATAACATCATTTGTTGCACTGCTGCTTTATTAAGGGATAAACTATGATAGCATACTATTCTAAAATGGTCCTTCCTACCAGTGTGTAAATCATATAAACATTGAATTTATTAGCAGAAAAGGATCACTTGGCCCATCCAGAATGCCCAAGTGTCCACTGCCTATTCTACATCTGCAGACCCTATCTGGTCTCCGGTGACCCTTCTCCCCACCTCTGTTCAAATATTCAGTTATGTTTAGTCCATGAATGCTTGGAGCCCCTCAGTGTCCTAGCCTCCATCACCTTGGCTGGTAGTCTATCCCAGGGATCTACCATCCTTTCAGTGAAGACATATTTCCTCAAATCTATCCTGAACTCTCCACCCCCCAGCTTCATCACATGTCTCCTAGTCCTGGTGCTTGAACTCACTCGGAAGAGGCTCCCCTCCTGCATCGTGTTCACCCTTGTGAGGTACTTGTAGGTCTTGATCATGTCACCTCTCTCTCTCTCTTTCTCTCTCTCTCTCTCTCTCTCTCTCCTCTCTTCCAGGGTGTAGATTCTGAAATCCCTCAGTCTTTTTTCCCTCAGTCTGTCCAGGAGGGGAACCAGAATCCTAGGTGATAGGTTTAAATGCTTCATTGGCAAGCATTTAAACTAGCCAGGGGGCACTGGAAAGGAGCAGGGACATCTTAGTCCTTCTCAAAAAAAATCATGGTAGTAAGTGAAGTAAACACCAAGATAGAGACATCAATGGGGAGAAGGGCAGGGGTAAATGGAGAAAATGACAAAGGCAATAAGGACAGGGATAGGACAAAAAGGGGTAAGGCCATCAAGAAATGGAGGGCAATGAGTACCAATGCCCATAGTCTGGGCAACAAGCTCCCTGAACTGGTGGCCTCGATGGAAGAGGGTGCCTGGATATTGTAGCAACCACAGAAACATGGTACACAGAGAACCATGACTGTGATGTTAACATACCAGGATACACAACCTACAGGAGAGACAGGGAGGGGAGAAGAGGGGGAAGAGTAGCTCTCTATGTAAGGGAAGGGATAAAAGTAACAGAACAAAAGAGTAAACAGGAGGAGAGGAGGCACTGTGGGTCACCTTAGAGACTGGAAATAGCACCACAGTCTGCACAGGGGTAGTATACAGACCCCCATCTCAGGGGGAGGGAATGGACAAGGATATGATAGAAAGAATCCTTAGGATGGCAAAGAAAGGGGAGATACTGTTGATGGGGGACTTAAATATGCCAGATGTTAACTGGAGCACCTTTGCTGCAGCCACATCCAAGAGCAGGGCCATTCTCGATTCCCTACAGGAGACATGCCTCAGACAACTAGTTTTGGAACCCACTCGTGAGGAAGCAATCTTAGACCTCATTCTCTCAAATGGGGGACAATGAGAGGATCTCAGATTTAGAAGTGGGTAGCCATCTGGAAACAAGTGACCACCAAACAGTGTGGTTCACGATAAACTAAGCTGCAGAGTCAAGCCATACAAAGGTGAGGGTTCTGGACTTCAGGAGGGCTGACTTTGGCAAGATGGGAGAGCGCCTTAGAAAAGTACTAGCAACAGGCTAGAAGGAAGGGTGGATCAACAATGGGGAAACATTAAAACTGCCATCACAGAGACAATAAGCCTTTTTGTGAAGCAAATAAACAAATCAAAATGAAAGAAAAAGCCACTATGCTTCTCAAAAGAGGTGGTGGGGAAGGTTAGGGAGAAAAAGATAGCATTTAGGAAGTATAAGGAAACACAGAAGGAGCAGGACAGAGAACTGTACCAGTTAAGGCAGAAGGAAGCCGGGAGGGAAGTCAGATAAGCAAAGGCCCAAACTGAGGAAAAGATAGCCAACTTGGTTAAGAAGGGGGATAAAACCTTTTATAGGTACATCAGGGAGCATAGAAAGACAAAGGGAGGGATAGTGAGGCTGAATAGAATGGACGGTGGGTGGGCAAAGAGGGACAGTGAAAAAGCAGGGATACTGAATGAATTCTTCTGCTCGTATTGACAAAAGAGGAGGAGGGGGAGGTACCTAATCCAATTGACAGAAGCACTCTGGATAGGGGGGGTCGATCCTAGTCCTTTCACAGAAGAATGGGTTCTTAAAGAACTCCTAAGACTGAAGGTGGACAAAGCAATGGGGCCTGATGGGATTTACCCCAGAATTCTAAAAGAATTAAGGGGAGAACTAGTGATACCACTGACTACCCTTTTTAACAAATCATAGGAGGATGATGTGGTACCTGAGGACTGGAGGAAGGCAAATGTGATTCCCCTTCACAAAAGTGGGAGCAAGGCAGAGGCAGGAAACTACAGACCTGTCAGTTTGACCTCTGTGGTAGAGAAAGTGATGGAATCACTCCTGAAGGAAAGAATTGTTGAGTACCTAGAGACCAGTGGGGCACAGTAACCAAGGCAGCATGGGTTCACAGTGGGAAGGTCATGTTAGACGAATCTGATTTCTTTGACTGGGTGACCAAAGTAGTAGACCAGGGAGAGTCTGTGGACATAGCCTACCTAGACTTTAGCAAAGGGGAAAGGGGGGGAGGGGAAATTGTTTAACCAGGAAAGGCACACTAAGCTGAAGCTTGTTTCCAGGTGCGACCTGGGAGCACAAGAAAGTTAAATGACTTGCTCAGGATCACACAGTATGCAAGTGGGGGCTGTGGGATTCAAACCCCAGTCTCCAGGTTTGCAGCTCAGAGCCCTAAACCACTGCGCTATACTGCCTCCTAGCAAGGCATTTGACAGAGTCCCATACAAAAGATTAATAAACAAATTAACCAGCCTGGGAGTGCGTCCCAGGGTGGTAGCCTGGGTAAAACATTGGCTGGACAACAGGACACAGAAGGTTATTGTAAACGGAGTCCACGCTGAAGAAAGGGGGGTTACTAGTGGGGTACCGCAGGGTTCAGTACTGGGTCCAGTCCTTTTTAATGTCTTTATAGGTGACATTGCAGAGGGACTGGAAGGAAAAGTATGCCTCTTTGCAGATGACACAAAGATCTGCAGCAGGGTTGATACGCAAGGAAGCGTGGAAAGGATAAGAAGGGACTTGGCAAGGTTGGAGGAATGGTCAGAAGTATGGCAGCTTGGTTTTAATGCAAAGAAGTGCAAATAATGCACCTGGGAACAAAACCCAGGGAAGAATACACGGGGGAGGTAGTAACAACAAGAAAATGGAAAGGGACCTGGGGTAATCATATCAGATGACCTTAAGGTTGGCAAGCAATGTGAGAAGGCAGTAGGGAGGGCTGTGCGGATACTGGGATGTATAGGGAGAGGCATCACCAGCAGAAAACAGGAAGTTGTTATCCCTCTGTACAGGTAGTTGGTGAGACCCCATCTGGAGTACTGTGTCCAGTTCTGGAGACCCCATCTCCACAAGGAAATAGACAGGATGGAGGCAGTCCAGGGGAGGGCAACTACAATGGTGCAGGGTCTGCAAGAGAAGCCCTATGAGGAGAGGCTAAAGGAGCTTAATATGTATACCCTTGAGGAAAGGAGGGAAAGGGGGGACATGATAGAAACTTTTAAGTACCTCACTGGAATCAACAAAGTCCAAGAGGGTAGCATCTTTCAGAAAAAGAGATGTGCAAGAACAAGGGGACACAATTTGAAGATAGAGGGGGGACGGCTCAGGGGCAATGTGAGGAAGTATTTTTTCACAGAGGGTGGTGGACGCATGGAACAGCCTTCCTGAGGAGGTTGTGGGGTCTAAAACTGTGGGCGAGTTCAAGAATGCATGGGACAGACATAAGGCAATTCTTGTGGGGGGTAGGAAGAAATAGGCTGTTGGTTAACTAGGATCTTCAGCGTTTCCTTTAGGTAGGGGAAATGGGTAGACTAGGTGGGCCAAGCTTTCCTTATCTGCCATCAAAGTCTATGACTCTATGTTTCTTCACAGGCATGCTTTGCAAACCCTGCACCATTTCAGTTACCCTCCTGTGGATGGCCTCTACCCTGTCTATGTCCTTTCTGAGGTGTGGTCTCCAAAACTGGGCATGGTACACCAGGTGGAGGTGTACGAGGTAGCAATACAGAGGCAGCACAACCTCCCTCATCCTGCTGGAGATACCTCCTCCTTATGCATCCCATCATCTCACTACCCCAAACCACATCCTTGTCACACTGTGCTGCCACCTTGAGGTCCTCTGATATAATAACCCCAACATCCATTTCCTGTCTAGTGACTGTCAGTACCTCCCCCTATCCTATACTCAGTACAAGGTGGTTTCCTATGCCTTTGGGCATGATTTTGCACTTTTTGGCATTGAACTCCAACTGCCATGTCTTTGACCACTTCTCCAGTTTCCCTAGATCCCTGCACATTTTTTCTGCCCCTCCTGAGTATCCACCCTGTTTCAGATTTGATGTCATATACAAAAAAAGCATACCTTCCCCTCCAGTTCTTCTGCAATGTCCACTATGAAGATATTGAAAAGGACTGGTCCCAGTACCAAACCTAGTAGTACTCCACTGGTCGCTCTGCCATCCTCCATGTGATAGCTGTTAACCATCACCCTACTTCTAAGCTGGACAACTTCCTATTCAGCCTCATGCGTGGCCCAGGGTCAAAGGCTTTGCTGAAGTCCAGAAAGGCTATGTCCACTACTCTCCCTGGTGTATTTCCCTAGCCACCCAGTCAAGGAAATCTATCAGATTCACTTGGCATGATCTTCCCTCTGTGAATCTATGCTGCCTATGTTCCTGCAGCCCTGTGGAGTCTAGATGCTCAACCAGCCTTTCTTTCAGTAAGCTTGCCATTAATTTCCCCACCACTGAAGTTAAACTGACTGGTCTATAATTGCTAGCCACCTCCCTGCTGCCGTTGTTATCTGGAGGGACCACATCACCCATCTTCAGTCCTTTGGAACCACACCTGTTTCCAGTGAGCTGTTGAAAAAGGCTGGCAGCAGGGCAGCTAGCACTTACCTGAGCTCTTTCAGTACTGGAGGGTATCTCATCTGGCCCCTTAGCCTTATCTATCTTTATGGCTGTGAGTTCTTTCAGGAACCTTTCCTCTGAAAATGAACATGTGTCCTCCTACTACTTATTCTTGCTTCTCCCTGGTGGTCCATCCCCTCCACCTTCTACTGTGAAGACTGATCAGAAGTACCTGTTTAAAATGTCTACTTTTTCTTCGTCCACTTCTGCACAGTGTTCCCCTTCCACTCTTCTTATCCCCACTGTTCCTCTCCTTGCTTTTCTCATCTCTCTTATGTATCTGAAAAAAGTCTTATTCCCCTTTAACCACTCCAATAGCAATCCTTTCCTGTCTGCATCTTTGCTCCACTAACCCCCTTACCTGCTTCCTTTTGCCTTGCTTGGTACACCTTATTGTCCTTCTGACTCTCTGTTTCTCTTTGTACTGCATGAATGCTACTCTTTTTCTTCCACCACCCTTGCTAGTTCTATGGAGAACCATAACAGTCAGAGGCACCTGCTCAGAGGCACCCTTTGAATGTACTAGTATAGTAAAGATGGAACAACAATAGAATGTGAACCTGTGTTTGAAAAACAGGTGCTCAAATGTACAGACTTGTAGGTTCAACTCTGTTCTACTTTAATGATGGTCAACCCTATCAACATAGGGCCTACATAATACATGGGGATAATAGTATGTGAACCTGTTTCAAAAACAGATGTTAAAAAATACAGACTTGTAGGTTCAACACAACTCTCCTTTAATGATGGTTAGTCCTGTCAACTTAGAACCTACATAATACTCAGGGACTCCTAGTGTTATAACCAGTTATAACTAGTATCATCCAGGTAACAGTATAATGTATGGGAAGCCCTTATTATTAACTGATATCAAGCAGAGTACAACCTTGTTATGCCATTGTTGTGACATCACTCTGTTGTTAACCCTTTTTGAGTATGTCAAATCAATGGTATAACAAAACGGAATGCTCACAATAATCAATGTTCCGTAAAGTAATTCAGGAAAGTAATTTAATCTGCGATTACATAGTCTTGGTAGCCCATACACTATAAAATATAATGTATGGTCTTTGGTTAACAACCACGCTGAAAACACTTCTCGAGGTTGCCATGACATCTGAAAACCTCTCAAGCTGCGCTTTCGAGGTTTACAATGATGTCATGGCAACCTCTCGACGTGTTTACAGCATGGTTATTAACCAAAGGCCATATATTATCCTCTATATCATGATATTTTCACTTATGGTGGAACCCTTTGCTGAGCACCACTGCAAAGGTATCGTTCGAACTGCATTTTTAGTTGGTGATAACAAAAGTTGAATGCCAAGTAAAGAAACTGAATTGAAATTGACTTACTGAAGAGTTGTCGATAATGTACATCAAGACATCTCCGTCCTGGTCCTCAGCCTTTACCATAAACAGCACCGCGTTCACTGCAGTCAGCTGAAATGATAGGAAAAAGGGGGCATGAGTACCAGACACCAGGACTCCAAAGCAGTAACATACTTTTATTTAGGTGATGGAGAAAAGTCCATTTTATCTGCCCATCCTGCTGCACAGTAGAGGATATTCCCCAATCTTAGTCTGGGCACACGTTCAGACCTCTCTTAATGTCTCTAGTTCCTTCTGGTTACCCTCCCCTGTACTGCCTTCACTGTGTTTTGTTCTTCTTTAGATGCGGATGCTAAAACAGCACCCAGTACTCCAGGTGAAGGCAAACCAGAGAAATATACAGTGGTAGCAACACCTTCCTTCTCCTGCTTATGGTCCCCCCCTCACTTTGAGCTCAATATCCAAATTGCCCTACCCCTGCCCTGTTGCATTATGCTGATGTCTCCAGGCTGCCTGAAGTCAACCCCCCAGTCCATTTGGTTTTACCATGCTGAATCGACAACAGTGTTGTTGAAGTTCAGCATGGCAAGACTCCAATGTCGACAGGCAAAATTTTGCCTGTCAGAAATTGAGTGTTTTCTATCAGGGGGCTGTGCCCCCATGCCCCTCCTTCTATAGATTATCAGCTCCGAGTCAGAGTTGGTTTGAAGGAGGGGCAAGAGACAGCGAAAGGGCAAAATTTTGCCCTTTGTTCCTACAGCGACAATCTTGAAATCTGCTGAGATTGTCGCTGTGAGGGATTTCACAGTCTGAGTTTCACTGTTCAGTCAGCATATGATCCATTTCTTCAGTAGTACAGTATGTTCCACTTCTGCTTCTGCCACTCTATGTTCAGTGTTAGGATTCTCTTCCCCTGTGTGCATCACCATACATTTTTGGTTTTACATTTTAAATGCCATATTTTGACCACTCCTCTAATCTACCCAAATCCTCTTTCATTACTTTGACACCTTTATCACCATCCACCTAGCCACAGATCTTAGTATCATCTGTAAAAAGGCATATCTCATCCAGTATCCCTACCTCTGTGTCTCAGGTAATGATGTTGAAAAGGACCAGTCCTAAGACCATATAACATCCCACAGCCACTAGTGATCCCCAACCCACAGCACTCCCTCCATTTATTACTACCCTCTGAGTTCTGACACATAACCAGTTTCCCACCCATCTAGTGACTGTGACTCTTTCCCCAAGGTTCTGTATCTTCTTAACCAGCCATCCATGCAGGACATAATTGAAAAGTCAGTATATCTGCTACCTGTCCCTTGTTCACCACCTTTGCCAACCTTTAGAAGTAATCAGTCAAGTTTTGTCTGATATGACTCCCCCCACCATGAACCCATGCTGTCTTTTGCCCTACAGTCTATCTGTCTCCAGAAAACGTACTATATTTTCTTTTTTATGGTCTCTAGCTGTCTTACCTGTAATAGACAAAGGCTGAAAGATCTGTAGTTCCCAGGATCATATCTGTTCCCACTCTTGCGCAGGGGAACTACATTTCTCATCCTCCAGTCAATGGGTACTATACCTTTCTCCAGTGAGCTACTGAAGAGCACAGGTAGCAGTTCAGCTAAGGCCTTCCCGATCTCTTCAAAAAGAGCAACTCTGCACTTTAGCATGTTCTTTCATAAATAAGATGTTTGAGCCATTAAAATTTACTAGAGAGTATATTTATTTAATTTTCAATATTCCTTTTCAAGATGTACAGCACATCTTGGTAGTCCATCTAAAAAGTCTGTATAGAAAACATTTGCCTCTCCCCTGTTAACCTCACAGTGCCTTTGTTTATGACATCACAGTGCCCACCATGATACTAGACCGTGATGTCACAAACAGCAATTGTGTGGTTTGCAGGGGAGAGTCAGCTACAGTTTGAAAGACTCTGTGAAATAATTGCTGAATTAGCTACAATATTTAGTAGTCCAACAGCACAGAAAACTAAAAAAAATAACAAAGAACTAGAAAACAATGATGTTAAAACACAATTGCTATAAATCCAGTATTTTTCAGCTTTTTATTATAATAGATAGTAGCCCTTTAAGCACACCGTATTTAGCTCATCTTGGTCAATGAACGTGAATCACAAGTTCCCTCTGGACTTAAAGAGCAGGGCCCAAATTTTTAAAAGTGGAAACATTGCACATGTGTGGAAAAAAAGAGTTATGCAAGGGAGGGTTTCCTTGTATAACCGCAGTTTTTTTCTGCATGGGCTCAGTTTTCAAAAAAGTTGCCTTTTTGTGGCCTTTTCCACAATTTATGACAGCTTGCCCATATTTTTTTGCACAGCTGCAAGAAAATGCTAGGTTTGATATTACCAGATATAATGTTTATTGCATAGCTGCAGAAAAGAGGAAAATGCCGCCTGTGTACATAAACTGCTAAAATGCAGTTTTGAAGGTGCAGGATTTTTCCCTGCACTGGGGAGGTCATAGGTTCATAGATAATCAATGAGTCAGGGGGTTTAGAAACCCATAAAGACTCATCGCTTATCAGTGGCACTACCTACATCTTTCACTACCCATATGTTGATATAAGGAGTTTTTAAATATCTCCATAGTCCCATGTGACACCACATGTTCTGATAAACTATTCCATTCAGACAACACTCTCTGACAGAACCATTTATCTCTTTTTAACTGTTTTGTACATTTCATCCCTAATTTCTGGTGTGTGTGATCCGGTTATTCTAGAATTATGAATCTCACTTAGACTAACAGCCTGCCGAGTTTATTCACCGTTCGCGGCACTGTAGACATAGTAGAGATCTCCTCTAGATCTTTGGTACTCTAAAGAGTACAGACCCAAGTGTACCATTCTGTCTTCATAAGATTTGTGTTTCATGTTGTCAATTCATTTGTTTTTTTCCGCTGCACCCTTTCTGTCATTCTTATATTTCTAATAGTTTGAGGTGCACAAAAGGGGGAACAATAATCTAGGTGGGGCCTTAACAAAGTAGAGTATAATGGTCAAATAATGCATGGGTCCCTGCTTTTGATATTCTTAAATATGCAGCCCAGGATTCTGTGACACGTCTGCACCATGACCCTAGTATGCACATCAAAAGATAAATCGTTAGTTGCAATAACTCCGAGATCCTTTTTGTTAGTTTTCTGAAGTGTTATGTATTATTCGTATTTGGATTGTTATGACCAAAGTGCATGACCCTACATTTGTTTTCTTTAAACTTTAGTTTGTTTTGTGCTGTCCATGTAACAATCCTGTTTAGCTCTTCCTGCAAGTGATCAGCATCATTTTGGTTGCTAACTATTGCACCAATTTTGCTGTCACCTGCGTATTTACACATTCATGATTTATTCAATGGCTCCATCTTGGAAATGAATATGTTGAGGAGTGTAGGTCCCAGCACCAAACCCTGTGGCACCCCACTTATCATGTGTCCCCACTCAGAGAAATGTCCCCTGATTCCAACTCTCTGGCTCCTTTCACACAGCCATGACTCTAGCCAGTGTATTAGTTTTGGATGTAACTTTATTTCGGCTAATTTCCCTATCAACTGATTACTGAGTCAAAGGCTCTCGAAAAATCAAAGTAAATAACATCCGCTGACAGACTCTTACCCAATGCGGCACTACCAGGTTCAAACAAGGTAAAGAGATTAGACAGACATGATCTCCCAGTGCTAAAGCCATGTTGTGTTATGTCTGCAGGACCATGTTGTGTGATATGCCTCATGATTATATCTTGCATAATTCCCTTCATTAGTTTTCCCAACACTGATGTTAGGTTGGTTGGCCTCTAATTTTCCACACTGTGTCTGTCTCCCCTTTTATGTTTGCTTGCGCGCATGCACAAGAAACGTTATGTGGCAGCTTAGGAGAGAAGTGAGTTGTGGAGGTGCAGCACTATGGCAGCCAATGGTGGCACTGCATTTGGGGGCTTGGCACTGGTGGACCAATGCAGGAACACTGTGCTGATGACATTGGTTTCCAAAAGTGCCACCAAGTTGAAATGAATTCACTGCTGGAATGAGGGGCTGCCTCATCATTGCAGTGTCAGCCATTCCGCTGCAATGAGGGAGTGACCCGTCATTGCAGGGCGGTACCTTGCCTGGTGTACCATTTTTTGTGAACATGGCAGTGGCTTGCCACTGCCTCACAGCCCCATGAAAACTGATGGAGGTGGCCAATCCCCCTATCGGCATGTCCCCGACCCAGTTCATTTGCTGACAGGTGAGCCCACTTCCTGTCGGCATAATGTAACCCCTTCCCCCATTTGTTGTGAGCTGAGGGGGTGCCCAATCCTCCTTGGCATCATGCCCCCCTAAACAGTCATTCTTTGCTGACGGGGGCCCAATCCCTGTCGGCTTAAGTCCCCCCACCCCAAAAAAGGTAGGTGGCACACTGGGAGCCCACCCCAGTGTGCTGAAAGCAAGGCTGAAAAAAAAAAACTTCCTATGATGTCTTTTTGTTTTTTTTTTCTCCCTGAAAGAAAGGAAATGGTCCCACGCTGGTCGCCACCCCTCCCCCAACCCACACCCACCCAGTGCGTACTCTACCTTCCCACACACACCCCTCACCCCATACTTCCTCCGGAGCCTGGTGCAATGATCTTCGGTGGACCGGGAACACATCTGCACTTTTCAAAGCCGACTGTAAACTGAAGAAATGCAGGTAAGCTGTATAATGGCATAAATAGGGTTTTTTTAATTTTGGTGCATATCTCAGGCATTTTGAGGAATTTTGGCACCAAATTTTCAATATGGGGTTATTGGAACCCCTCCTCATGAATTCAGCCACTGTCATAGCATTATTCAGTCCCGAAAGCTGATTTCACGGTCCCTGTGCAGAATCACCTTTCAGGACTGATTAATGAAATGACAGTGCCAGTGTTCATGAGGTGGGCTCTCAAAAAGTCTATGTTGCAAATTTGGTGAAAAAAAATTCCAAAAAATGACTTTTATGAGCATGCATTGTTGCAGTTTCCTCGCATGCTCGTAACTTGGAGAATTTGTAATATTTTCACTCCAGATTTTCAACATTGGCATTTTTTCACACCTCCTTATGAACAGTGCAGCTGTCATTTTTCACATCCTGACAGAAAGTGTTTTCACACTTCCGGTGCAGAATAGCACGGTCACTGTGGGAAATCAGTGTTCAGGACACATTAAGAAAATCACAGTGACACTGTTCATGAGCAGAGGTCCTAAAATGTCTATGTTGAAAATTTGGTGATGAAAGTCCATAAAATGACTGTGTTACGAGCATGTGTTGCGCTGTTTCCATGCACCCACGTAATTTCACTCATTTGTCATATTTTACATAGAAATATAGACGTTGACGGCAGATAAGGACCGCAAGGCCCATCCAGTCTGCCCATTTCTTTTTCTACCTTATAAATGTGCCATCGTCCTTTACTCTGTCAATTGCCTATCTATTCATACTCATCTGTATTGCTCCCTTATGCCTATCCATGCCTGTTTGAAGCCCTGCACTGTATTCATAGCCACCACTTCCTGAGGTAGGCCGTTCCATGCATCCACCGCCCTTTCTGTGAAAAAGAACTTCCTCACATTACCCCTTAATTGGCCTCCCTCTAATCTCATACTATTTCCTCTTGTCCTACTATTTTTCTTATATTGAAACATGTTAGGCTCTTTCACCTTGTTAATGCCCTTAAGGTGTTTGAATGTTTCGATCATATCACCTCTCTCCCTCCTTTGCTGTAGGGTATACATACTGAGCTCCATTAATCTGTCCTCATATGTCTTCTGATGCAGTCCCTGCACCATTTTGGTTGCCCTTCTCTGGACTGCCTCAATTTGGTTAACGTCCTTTTGAAGGCGTGGCCTCCAGTACTACACACAATACTCCAGATGGGGCCTAACCAGTGTCTTGTAAAGAGGGATTATTACCTCCCTCTTACAACTTGTGATTTTCACTCCAGATTGTCAACATTGGCATTTTTCTCACCTCCTTATGAACATTACAGCTGTCATTTTTCATATCATCCCCAAAATATGCATTTACACATCGGGTGCAGAATAACACGGTTGCTGTGGGAAATCAATGTTCGGGACAGATTAGGAAAATCATACTGACACTGTTCATGAGCAGAGGTCACAAAATGCCTATGTTGAAAATTTGGTAAAAAAAGTCCACTAAATGACTGTGTTGCGCACATGCATTGCACAGTTTCCACATAAGCCCGGAAGTTCGAATATTTTTAATATTTTCAATACAGATTTTCAACATTGCCATCTTTTCACACCTCCCTATGAATGGTACAGCTGTTATTCTTCACATCCTGCCTGATCTGTGTTTTCGTACATTTGGCGCAGAATGGCACGGTCACCTCGGGAACTCAAAGTTCAGGACACATTAACAAAATCACAGTGCCACTGTTCATGAGAAGAGGTCCCAAATGCTTTCATGAGGTGGGGGTCACAAAAAGGCCATATTGAAAATCTGTAGTGCAAATATCAACGCACGCTCGGGGCATTAGGGTCCCACCCTGTACAGACTGACAGGCAACAGGGATGTGCCTTTAGACTGCCGACTGTAATACTCATGTCATTCAACCACCACCCCACCACCCTGCAGCCAGTGACAGGCATCAAGATGTGCCTTGCACTCTTCGGCTCCAGAGTTCACCCCATTCTCCTATACTGCACCAATTTCAGCATATGTCCTTATGGAATGGGATGACTATAAAGCCGAACACCCCAAGGCACACCTCAACATGTGTCAGTGTCTGCAGGATAGGGTGAAGTGAAATGGCATGAACGTTATGGGCGACGATCCAAAGGCACACTCCAATGCCTGTCAGTCTTTGCAGGGTGGATGTGGGTTGGCGTGAAGTTCAATACTTCACTGCCATTCCTATTCTTCATCTCTCTGACTCCTGCATTTCCAATGCTAATACCAGCAGGCAAACATTTGGCTTTCACAAATGCTTGTTAAAAATAGGTGTTATTAATGCATCCTTCCAATCCGCTACTACCTTCCCTTCCTTCAGTGAAGCTTTGAACAATAACGTAATGGGGTCTACTGTACCAAGACCTCCAATAACTCTAAGAAACTTAGGATGTATCCCATTGGGTCCTGCAGAACTTATCTGTTATGAGTTTATTTTATTTAGCCGCTCCGGCTCAGTAATACTGATCTTGGTTGATGCAGATGGATTAGTCTCTGGGCCATGTCTGGCCTTTTGAAAATTCAGTCCCAGGTGTTTACTAGTAGACAACTGACTATTTTATTTATTTATTTATTTGCTTTTGTCAACCGGGTAGGCACACTAGACAGCCATGTGCCTATTTTCAGGTGCGACCCAGGAGAGTTACAGGTAAAACTTCATACAGCAACAATTGAGGAAGCATTAGAAATACATAGGAAGGTAGTTACAAGTAAATACTTCGTACATAAACAACAGAGGGAGCATAAGGAATACAGAGAAAGAGAAAGATAACATTTTATTTATTGTATTTTGATGCGTTAGTAATTACTGCACTTTCTAAAATATTTGTTAGTGCAGTGAAACAAGTGGGTTTTCACCTTTGCTTTTCATACTGCTAGTAAAAAAGAATTCCACAGAATTCTGTATTGTGAAGTCAAAAAACTTACAACTACTTATTAGCACAAGGTATTTCAGTGAGAAACTCAAAATATTGTTCTGTTGTTTTTAAAAGAAATCGATGCTTTTTTACAGCAACAAATGTTTCCTTTTGCATTTTACACTATTGTGGACTATCTGTATGATTTTACTATTTTCTTCTTCCCATGTAAAATATGATTATGACGAAAATGTGACCTGCAGTATTATAACTAAAAGTCACAGGTTGTTAAGAATTACATAATTATATTAACTATATAATATTTTGATGGTAGACAGTGTTATTTCTCTATAAAAATCTGAAAATTGGTTTGCAGCTTCCCATTGAAATACATTGCTAGCCTTGCCTGAAAAACTTTTCTGACATCATAATACAAGAATTCCACTGGGTTCTTCTTTTTTTGGTAGTTGGCAAAATATAAATAAAATGATGAAAAGGTAATCAAAGAAACAAAGGTAATCAAAGAAACAAATCAAAATAAAACAAGCATTTGTCAATGCCGAATGTTTGCTTGCTGGCACTGGCATTGGTAGTGTAGAAGTTACAGAGCTGCATAATAGGAATGGCAGCGAAGTATTGAGCTGAAGCCAACCCCCACCACCACCCTGCAGAGAATGACAGGCATTGGGGTGTGCCTTTGGGTTGTCAGGCATAACGACCATGCCATTTCACCACACCCTACCCTGCAGACACTGACAAGTATCACAGTATGCCTTGGGGTCTTTGGTCCTTATGTGCACCCCATTCCATCAGGAAATATGGTGAGATGGGTGTGGTATAGGAGAATGGGGTGAAGTTTGGGCCAGAAGAATCCAAGGCACACCTTGATGCCTCTCACTGGCTGCAGGGTGTGGGTGGGGGTGGAATGGTATGAGCATGACAGGCAAGAATCCCAAGTCACACCCCTGATGCCTGTCATTCTCTACAGGGTGGAGCGTTATGGTCGGAAACCCTAACACTTCAGGCATTCGTTGGTATTTTCACTTCAAATTTTCAACATGGTTTTTTTGTGACCCCCACCTCATGAACAGTGGCAATATCAGTTTGTTAGCCGAAAACTGCTTTTGCACAGTGACTATGGCATTTGGCACCACAGGTGCAAAAACACATTCAAACAGGATGTGAAAAATGACAGCAGTACTGTTCATGGGGAGGTGTAAAAATTGGCAATGTTGAAAATCTGCTGTGAAAATCTTAAAAAAACTGGTGAAGTCACGAGCGTGCATAGAAACTGTGCAACACACACCCGTAATGTAACTAGTTTGGGGATTTTTTTACAGCAGATTGTTAACACAGGCATTTTGGGACCTCCGATCATGAACAGTGTCAGTGTGATTTTCTTTATCTGTCCCGAACAATGATTTCCCACAGCGACCACGCATTTCTGTGCTGAAAGTATGAAAACACATTTCGGCCATGTTTTTAAAATGACAGCTGTACTGTTCATAAGGAGGTGTGGAAAAATGTCACTGGTGAAAATCTGGACTGAAAATATTACAAATTCATGAACTTATGAGGGTGCGTGGTAACTGTGCAATGCTCACTCATAACACAGTCATTTTATGGAGTTTTGTCACCAGATTTTCAACATAGCCATTTTAAGACCTCTGCTCATGACCAGTGTCACTGTGATTTTCTTAATCTGTCCCAAACATTGTTTTCGCACACCAACTGTACCATTGTGCACTACCTATGTGGAAACACATTTTGGGTGAGATGTGAAAAATGGTAGCTGTACTGCTCATAAGGAAGTGCGGTAAAATGGCACTGTTGAAAATCTGGTGTGCAAATATTACAAATTCGCAAACTTGCCAGCGTGTGTAGGAACTGCGCAACGTGTGCTCCTAAAACAGTCATTTTAGGGAATTTTTTCACCACATTTTCAACACAGCCATTTTAACACCTCTGCTCATGACCAGTGTCACTGTGATTTTCTTAACGTGTCCCATACATTAATTACGCACACCGACTGTGCCATTGTGTGCTACATGGGCAGAAACACGTTGTGGGCGAGATGTGAAAAATGACAACTGTACCGCTCATAAGGAAGTGTGGTAAAATGGCAATGTTGAAAATCTGGAGTGAATATACTGAAAATTTGTAACTTCTGACGAGTGAGAACTCTGCAACGCATGCCCAAAAACAGTCATTTTTAGGAATTTTTTCACCACATTTTCAACATAGCAATTTTAAGACCTCTGCTCATAAACAGTGTCACTGTGATTTTCTTAATGTGTCCCGTACATTAATTATGCACACTGACTGCGCCATTGTGCGTTACATTGGCAGAAACACATTTTGGGTGAGATGTGAAAAATGACAGCTGTACTGCTCATAAGGAGGTGTGGTAAAATGGCAATGTTGAAAATCTGGAGTGAAAATATTGAAAATTCGCGAACTTACGAGTGTGCGTAGGAACTGCGCAATGCACACTCGTAAAACAGTCATTTTTAGGAATTTTTTCACCAAATTTTCAACATGGCCATTTTAAGACCTCTGCTCATGAACAGTGTCACTGTGATTTTCTTAATTTGTCCTGTACATTGATTTCAACACCGACTGCACCATTGTGCACTCATGGGCAGAAACACGCTTTGGGTGGATGTGAAAATAACAGCTGTACTGTTCATATGAAGGTGTGGTAAAATGGCAATGTTGAAAATCTGGAGTGAAATATTAAACATTTGCGAACTTATGAGCATGTGTAGGAACTGCGCAACGCACACTCGTAAAACAGTCATTTTTAGGAATTTTTCCACCAAATTTTCAAAATAGGCTTCTTGAGAGCCCACCTTATGAACACTGGCAGTGTTGTTTCATGAATCGGTCCCGAAAGGTGATTTCATGCAGTGGCTGCGAAATCACCCTTCGGGCACGAGTAACGCCATGACGGTAACATCATTCATGAGAAGGGGTCCCAAAAACCCCATGTTGAAAATTTGGTGGAAATATTCCATAAAATGCCCAAGATATGCAGCAAAGTTGAAAAACCCCTATCTATAACATTATACAGCTTACCGGCATTTCCTCAGTTCGTGGTTGGCTTTGAAGAGTGCAGACGTGCTCGCGGTCCACCAAAGATCGTCGCGCCGGACTCCGGAGGTAAGTATGGGGTGGGGGTGTGTGGAGAGATAGGGTGCGCAGTGGGTGGGTGCGTTTTTTTTTTAATTTAGTAAGACGATGCGGGACATTTGCCACACTGGGGTGGGCTCCCAACGTGGCAGCTGGAAAGGCTGTTCGGGGGCTGGAGCCGATGAAGTTGGGCACCCCGTCGGCCATACGAGCTAGTGCTACGCTGGGGTGGGCTCCCAGCGCTGGCAGGGTAAGGCTATTGGGGGTAACTCCTCGGCTATACAGTACGGGGAGCGCGTTAGCATGCAATGTGCGTGCATGTTGAGGGGGGGAGCTCTGCTCACTGAAGCGGAGCTTTCCCTTTCAACTGTATGCCACTGCATTTTCAGCTGTCATAGACAGCTGGAGCAGTGATTGGCACACTGTGACCGCACCTGCAAATACACTGACTGAATTGGAAGAGGCTGACACACCTCCATAAAACTCGGATGATGGCACTATGTTTCTTGCACATGCATGCAAGCAAACATAAAAATGACTACAGAGACATGTAACAGCGCCAACCCTTCATTCTTTGAGATACACATCCTTACTAAGCACTTGCTCTTCAAAGCCCTTTCATTGACACACACAGATGATTTGGTGTGCCTCTGCTGAAGGTCTGGCCTTGTACGACCTTTTGAATTGAAATGCTGCTAGTGCCCAATTGGTGCTAAGCAGTCACAAGGCCTGTCCCCAGCAAAACATGGTACCACAAGCGAATGACGACTTCTGCCCCTCATCCGATTCCACACACAATACCCTCCCTCCTCTTGACCTCCATGTGCACACCAGTCACTCAAGCAGTTTAGAATGCACAAGGAATGTTCAGACGTGTCCTCCAGGTTTAAAGCCCTCTCTCTGACACTCTCAGTTGATTTGGCTTTTTGCCACACCCAGCTGGTTCTATCTGTGTATCTACACCCAATGCTTTATGGTAACGTATTAATGCTTAGCTGTTGTATTATATTACTATTTTAGGGTATTCTCCTAGGCGGTGCTTGAAAATTGGATTTTACTCTAGTGAGCTATACCTGTCAAGAAAAATGAAAATCAATACATAAAGAAACTCTGCCAGAAAGTGGGATTATTTTGTTGCCACAGACTACAAATAAGGGGTGGAACACAGAAGGAATAACCCTATTAGGAAGTAGAAGCTAGTGGTCATCAATGAGTTTGTAGCCCCCCCAACTCCACTTCTGATATCCACCATGTCTTTGTTAATGGGGAACAGCCAGCACAAAGGGCTCCACCCTTTAATGTGGGGCTGGTTCCAGTGTGCCCTCTATGTGCAAAAACATGTTGGTTTACTTGCAGTTTACGGTGGTATAGTAGATTGTATCGGTTCTATGTGATATGAGCAAAAATAAAATGGCTACAAACACATGGGCTAAAGCAAAATACCAAATGCAAAGACAGCCCACACCAAAAATAGTGATCATCAAAACGGCGACTTCCCAAAGAAAATAAAATGGGCAAATCAAATGCTATGGAAAACCATAACAAACAAAATCCACAGTTCACATTTGCAGCTGGAAATTATAGGCCAGTCCAGGGAGATACTCATAAAGGGCCCTATGCACAAAGGTGCGGAGTGGCTATGCACTGCACAACATGGGTGCATAGCCACCCCGCACCCACTGTGCCCCCAAGCAGCATGCATGAGGGGGGGATACACAGACCCACTACACCCGAACCCCCACGTCTGTGGACAGCTCCGTAATGGGGGCATTCCAGTGGTGTGCCAGCACTATGTGGTATTCACTAACCCACGTAGTGCTGGCTGCATGAGTGCAGAGGATGGCGCAGGGTATGCCAGGGAGACCCTGCTGTAACCCACTGTATGCTCCCACAGGCACAGGCTTTGAGTCACCAGGGGACCAGGACAGGGCACACCGAACTTCCCCTGACCACTGGGACAGCAGGAGGTGGCAGGGGTGGCTGGACAGGTGAGCACCTGGAGATATCTTGTGCAGTGGTAACAGGACTGAATGGTACAATGCGGGTCCGGGTGTGTGCAACCGGCATGCACGGCACCAGACCCATGAGACCCTATGCCTGGGATCCACTATTGATCCCAGGGGGCATCCCATTGAATGCCTGCCCAAGATGACGACTCCTTCTCTGGCCACCCTGCAGAGTTCTGTGCACCAGGGGGAGGAGCCTTGGACAGGTGGCCAGCATTGATGAATGCCAGTATGGGTGCACCTGTCCATGGGGCACAAGGTCGTGGGCAGGGTACACACATTTCATGTGTGCCTATGACCCATTCTTCCATAGGGGCCAATGTGTGCGAACCCTGTACTCTGACACAACAGCAGCAAGTCTCTGATTCAAATCCTTATACCGCTTCTCTACAAATAAGGGGTGGAACATAGAGAAGGAATAACCTTATTAAGAAGTAGCAGCTAGTGGTCGTCAATGAGCATGTAACCCCCCCCCCGCCAGAGCTCCACTTCTGATATTGACCATTTCTTTGTTAATGGGGAACAGTCAGTACCAAGGGCCCCAGCCTTAAATGTGGGGCAGGTTCCACTGTGCTCTTTGTGTGCAGAAACATGTTGGTTTACTTACTGTTTATGGTGGTATAGTAGATTGTATCGGTTCTATGTGATATGAGCAAAAATAAAATGGCTACAAGCACATGGGTGAAAGCAAAATGCTGAACACAAAGACAGCCCACACTAAAAACAGTGACTATCAAAACAGCGACTTCCCCAAGAAAAAAAAAATGGCCAAATCAAATGCTATGGAAAACCATGACAAACAAAATCCACAGTTCACATTTGCAGCTGGAAATTATAGGCCAGTCAAGGGGATACTCATAAAGGGCCCTATGCAAGAAGGTGCAGAGTGGCTATGCACCATGCAACATGGGTGCATAGCCAGCTTGCACCAACTGCACCCACCGCGTGGCATGCATGAGGGGGGACATGCAGAGCCACTGCACCTGATCCCCCATGTCTGTAGACAGCTCCACTCTCGGGGCATTCCAGGGGTGTGCCAGTACTACACTGTATTCTCTAACCTGTGTAGTGCTGGCCACATGGGTGTGGATGGTGGTGCAGGGTATGCCAGGGAAACCCTGCTGTAACTCACTGCATGCTCCCACGGTCACAGGCCTTGAGTCACCAGGGAACTGGGACAGGACACACCATGCTGCCCCTGACCACTGGGCAGCAGGAGGTGGCAGGGGTGGCTGGACAGGGCAAGTACCCGGAGATATCTTGTGCAGCAGCAAACAGACTGGAGGGTACCATGTGGGTCTGGGTTCATGCAATCGGCATGCACAGCCTCGGACCCATGCCACCCTATGTGTGGGACCCACTATGGGTACCAGGGTGCATCCCATTGAATGCCCGCCCGGAACGACGACTCCTCCCCCAGCCACCCTGCAGAGTCCTGTGCGCAGGGGGGAGGAGCTGTGGACAGGTGGCTGGCATTGATGAATGCTAGTATAGGCGCACCTGTCCACGGGGCGCAGGGTCGTGGGCAGGGTATGCACATTTCACGTGTACCTACGCCCCATTCCTGCATAAGGGCCAATGTGTGCGCACCCCATACTCTGACACAACAGCAGCACATCTCTGATTCAAATCCTTATACTTCTCTACAAATAAGGGGTGGAACACAGAGAAGGAATAACCCTATTAGGATGTAGCAACTAGTGGTCGTCAATGAGCATGTAGCTCCATGGGGCCCCAACTCCACTTCTGATATTCACCATGTCTTTGTTAATGTGGAACAGTCAGTACAAAGGGCCCCAGCCTTAAATGTGGGGCTGGTTCCACTGTGCTCTTTGTGTGCAAAAACATGTTGGTTTACTTACTGTTTACTGTGGTATAGTAGATTGTATCAGTTCTATGTGATATGAGCAAAAATGAAATGGCTACAAACACATGGGTGAAAGCAAAACACTGAATGTAAAGACAGCCCCAACCAAAAACAGTGACCATCAAAACAGTGACTTCTCCAAGAAAAAAAATGGCCAAATCAAATGCTACTGAAAACCATGACAAACAAAATCTACAGTTCACATTTGCAGCTGGAAATTATAGGCCAGTCAAGGGGTATACTCATAATATGCCCTATGCAAGAAGGTACAGAGTGGCTATGCACCATGCAACATGGGTGCATAACCACCCCGCACCCACTGCTCCCACTGCATGACATGCATGAGAGGGGATGCGCAGACCCACTGTACCCAATCCCCCATGTCTGTAGACAGCTCTGCACTGGGAATGTTCTGGGGGTGTGCCAGCACTACACAGTATTCACTAACCTGTGTAGTGCTGGCCGCATGGGTGCGGCGGATGGCGCAGGGTATACCAGGGAGACCCTGCCATAACCCACTGTGTGCCCCCACAGTCACAGGCCTTGAGTCACCAGGGGACCAGGACAGGGCACACCGTGCTTCCCCTGACCACTGGGCAGCAGGAGGTGGCAGGGGTGGCTGGATGGGTGAGCACCTGGAGATATCTTGTGCAGCAGCAAAGGGACTGGAGGGTACCATGCGGGTCTGGGTGCATGCAATTGGCATGCACAGCTCCGGACCCATGCCACCCTATGCGTGGGATCCACTATGGGTACCAGGGGGGCATCCTATTGGATGCCGCCCGGGATGACCACTTCTCCCCCAGCCACCCTGCAGAGTCCTGTGCGCCAGGGGGAAGGAGCCACAGACAGGCAGTCAGCATTGGTGAATGCCAGTATGGGTGTACATCTTCACCAGGTGCAGAGGCGCGGGCAGGGTACACACATTTCATGCATACCTATGCCCCCATTGTGCATAGGGGCCAATGTGTGCGAACTCCATACTCTGACACAACAGCAGCAAGTCTCTGATTCAAATCCTTATACGTCTTCTCTACTGCTGCCGACTCTGCACCAGACACCAACTGCTCCATCTTAACTTCAGTCATCCACTGCTCATTCTTCAGACACTCAATCAGTCTCCATGTGCTAGGATGGCATGCACCAATATGTATATTAAAGCTTCTATGCCACCCTCCACAGCATTATTATTCTTACAGGCAAGACCCATCTAGGTGGCATCATAGCAATTCCAGTAGGACACTGGAAAAACAGGTCGTCTACGCCCTGAATGACTGAGAGGATGGCCTATCCATATGTCCTCAAAATAGTTCATCACAGGCTGCAGAAACTCATCATAATGGACAATAAACTCCCACTCCCTCAGCTCCTCATACATACCCACCACATCTTCCACTGGAACAAAGGCCAAAGCAAGCAGCATGTGCACAGGAAGAGCAAAATCCGTGTCTGTACCATAGTGTTCAAGAACGTCAGGACACTGCTGAGTTTTTCTCCACACGGACTAGGAAGAGTGGAAAAAACAGCCCCTTACCTGGACAGCAGGAAATACCAAGGAAAACGCCTTCCAAGCAGCCTGCTTGAAATCCATGAGAGCAGTGTGTGGGTATAAACCAGAACTGAAGGATTTAAACTGTGAGAACACTCACACGTATGAGTGGACTTTGGGGAACACATCAGCACATATATGGCAGGAATGACCAACCCAGACCTCATGCAATGCACAGTGTACAGCTGGCTGAACAAAGCTAGACAAGGCTTAAATGTGTCACCCATGAACCACTCCTCATACTCCCCTAAGAAGTGGATATTCCTATCCGTGGCAAATATGAGAATGTGATCTGCCTCCATCCCACTATCATAGACTAGAAATCACTCGCCAGAACTGGTCACTGGGAACTACTGTGGTATACAGAGCTCCTGCACCGAACACGGAGTAACCGCACATCCCCTCTCGGTCTGATGAATATGCTGGATGATCCGCTTCATAAGTTGCACTCCAGGCAGACGACCAATTATGGCATCTGGCACCCTGGAGGTACACTCCAGCATGACTTGAGAAGAAGTTTCCACACTGGACCAGGCCCGATCACACAGGTTATACAAAATCTGGCAGACCCCAACATTGCTGGCATCAGGAATATGGTTACGTGACTTAACCACACTCACCACATGGTCAGCAACTGTATGCTGGCAAGCCAAACATTTGAATTTATGGTATTCAGCACAATGCCTGTACACCTAGTGCGACACCTCCTTATCCCTCTGATATAGGTAGCCACCATACAAAACAAGTGGTCTACCTTTCTGACTCTGCAGAAATTTGATTCACATCTCCATATCTCACAGAACATCTGCTGCAGCTACACCAGTACCGCCAGTACTGCACCACTGACACACCCCAAATTTTTAGTCAGCTCGAACAAAGTAGCCTAAACCACCCCTACGTGCAAATTACCCACACCTGCACATCTCATAACATACACCTGACCTTTTCAGCATGACCGCAGCCAATCGACAACATGCTGTAATTTATATTCTCGCAGCCCATTTTATGGATGCAAACTGAGAAAGCTGCACAATATACGGTCCTTAATAAATATAACACACTCTGAGACCGCACAATAGCCACCATTGTGTGCCACATTACCCCATCACACTTCACCCTTGCACAATGTCGTGGACTTCAAAGAAGCTGTTTTCCTCATAAAGAAGCAGTTTTTTCACTGTAACTGTTCTTACAGGTGCTCAGTTTGAGTTGCTGTTACTGAGTTGCTCAATTTGAGTAGCCCATTTCACTGGATACCGACTATATCAGACTAATTTTGTGTGGTTGTAGGCAGATATTGGGAAGGCTATAGTTTGAGGTTCAAGGGGTTGGGAATAGCTCCTCCCACATCCCCTACTTAATCCTCATTGCTTCCAATGCTCAGCTTCAAGCATTTTGGAAGCACTTGCAGGGTCTGTGACTGCATGGTTGGTGACGGTTGTCTATTTTCTGTTGTTCCCCTTCCATTCCTGCTTGTTGAGTTTCCATTTTTCGTCTCTCACTTTGGTGTTTCACCCTCTGCCTCTCTCTTTTTCCTTCATTGCCTTCCCTCCTCCCCCCGCCATTGTTATTCCTCCCAAGTCCATTCTTCCCCACTCCCTCATGTTCCCCTATGCCTCCTTCATTTGTTTCCTTCCGACCTGGTCTCCCCTCATTTCCCTGTTTCTTTTGGACTTTTCACCTTGCCAACTGTGGCTCTGTTCTCCGCCAGCACTTCTGAGGTGAATCATCACCACCATGCTCAGCTTCAAGTACCAGACTCCACTTGCTACTCTGCACATAGAACAAGAAGAGAAAGATCCACTTCTGCTCGGTGTCAGTTCTCCTGCTGTGGAACCTCTGCCTGGTTCATTCGCTCTGCTCACTCTGTGCTGCTCCTGCTCCGCTCTCTGTGGGCTGCTTATTGGGTCCCGTATGAACTACCGGACTCGGCCCGCTGCATGGCACTTCAGCTTTTGCTCATCCTGCCACCTGCTCCTAGCTCCTCATCTCTCCCGTGTCTGCACCTTCCTCTGACTTGTTCAGTTCCCCTTCCCATCTGTTTTGCTGCTGTTGCTTCTCTGGGACAAATGCATTGGTGCACTGTGGACTCTGTCTTGGACCACAATCTCTGATCTGTGTCTCACTCCAACATGCTATTTGTGTTTTGGGCTCTGCTCCCTCACTGCCCTGGCCGTCGAAACTGCCACATGGCGCTTTGGCATTTGCCGGCTCACGTATTACCTAATAGACTCGTGAACTTCATTTCCAATTCTGGTGCTGGCGTCCACTGATCATGGCAATGCTGTCTCCCAGTGTGCAAACTCTCCTGGTGTTTTCACTTGCTGCCGTACTTTTTGTGTCCATATTGAGTGCTTCTACTGTGACTATTGCGACTGGGGACCAACCTGCTCTGGCACACTTCACTAAGCACATTATCATGAATATGGCAGTTCAGTGTTGGGAACACTGAGCTCTCTCTCTGCTATCATAACTTGGAACCTAGCTGATCTCACTGAGTGACAAGATTATTTGTGCTACCCCTCCTAGTTTATTTCACCAGGATGAACTCTATTGGGCAAGATCATTTTCAAAGGGAGCCTGTCTAAGCCCAGTTACAATACACATGGATCCATTCCATTCCATTTAAATCCACCTGCAATCACTACTGATGGTCCAGTTGGTGGGATACCCATTAATACTTCTTGGTGCATGATCCTATATACAAGTTGTGTTCCCATAGCCCCACTTCTACTCCCTCCTTGGGCAGACCTACGTGCTGGTCCAGCTAGCCTATGTGGAGGCCTAGCTTGACTCACTCACATCTACTCATCTTCTGGCAGACTGACGTGGGGGTCCTGTCAGTCCAGCTAGCTTACACAAAGGCCTAGCTCAGTTCACTCACTTTTACTCCCTCCTCAGGCAGACCTATGTAACAGTCCTGCCAGTCCAGCTAGCTTATGTGGGGGCCTAGTTTGACTCACTTGCTTCTTCTCCTTCCTTGAGGCAGACCTATGAGGGGGTCTCGCCACTCCAGCTAGCCCATGTGGGGGCCTAGTTCGCTACTCAATCACTTGACGCGCTGTCCTCTTGTGGACCTCCATGGGTCCTACTGGTCCAGCTTAGCCCGCATGAGGGCCTCGCTGTATGGCATGTACACTCCAGCTTCGATCCATTCCAGTTCAAGTTTATTCCACAGGACATCGCTGTTGAGCACTGCTCATTTACTCGACAGTTGTGGGACATTTTAGGTATCTTCCTATCAAGGCAATCAATGGTATATATCTTCTACTGAAGCATCAGGACAGTATCAGCCAGCTCTCTTAAGTCATTAAGACCTTGACCAGTCGTACGGGGTACATCTATCTGCTCTATGACCTCTTTGCAATGATCTCCAGCCATCTCAGCCTGTATAGGCTTGTCCATACCTATAACTGTGGTCAACAATCCACCGGCCGAGCAAACCATGAATGAACATTGTGCATCTTCTTCCCATGACCTTTCGCGAGGATCTCACCTTCCAGCCAATCTAAAGTGAAGCCTGACGTACATTTCTATTATTCGACTTCCTTCTCTTGTGATTCTGCATGGAGATCCTGCTGATTCAGCTCGGCCTACTTGGCTCCAGGCACTTAAATGACTTATCTTACCATTGTACCACCTGCGGGGGCCTGTCCTCGCCGTTTCATCCATGCTGCATCCGGATCCCAAGTTTCTGGACTGTCATGGACATATATCATACCTTTCTCAAGCTCTCAGAAATGGATCTCCAATAAGGCAACAGACAAGGGACAAGCAATAGACATCATTTACCTGGACTTTAACAAAGCCTTCGACTCAGTGCCACACATGCGGATAATAACAAAACTGAAGGAACTAGGGGTGAGGGAAAGATTGGTCAGATAGGTAGAGAACTGGTTAGGGGGCAGGATGCAGAGGGTGGTGGTAGTAGGGGGAGACAGGAGTAACCTCCAGTACAAAGGAGGTCACTAGCTGTGTACCACAGGGATCGGTCTTCAGCCTGGTATTGGGCACCTCGGCTCTTCATGTATGTGAAAATTAATTTTCAAAGGAATGAGTACAAAAACAGTTAAATACTTGTCTTAATTTGAAATACAATAGTTCCTATGCCTATATCACTGTACTGTATATTTTTTGTGAGTTAACAACTTTTGTTCTACTGTGGTCTTGGGTTGCAGGTTTCCTCAACTGGTTGTCATGGCACTGCCCCCTCTACCCCAACCCCCAACCACACCCACGCTCACTCTTGTTTTTGTCACATTTTGAAAATCTGATGTTTGGAGATGGCACCAAATATGCCTTTTTTTTCTGTGTTTTGTAGTGGGCAATGCGGGATAGGAGATGCCGTTAACGTCTGCAGCACTCAGTGAGAAGATGCACAAGTATAGTAGCACTCTCGGCACAGCAGTAAATGAAGGACTTGGGGGAGAGAGAGAGAGTCAGAACCTGCAGAGAAATGTATACAGGTTAGTGGCTGTGCTGAGGCAATGAGCAGGACGGAGCCAGGGAGCGTCTGGCCGGTTGGACAATGAGCAAGTGGGCGGGCGGGTGGCGGATATATCGTAGCAGAAAAAGAGGGTGAATTATGAATTATGCTGTTTTTGAAGGGAAATGGCACTGTAACGTGCCATTTCTGATTGATTTATGGTGTGCTTGAAGTGGATTAAAGAAACAAAATGGCATTCATTAACATTCTAAGCCTTTTACAATATTCCAAATGGGCAATAATATGCTGTTTTTTTGGTACTGCATTCAGACTGTCAGCACTTGATTTTAGCCATGTGCTACACACTTTCAATGCACAATTATCAACCAATTAGAGGGCTTGAAATCTTAAGCCTATTACATAAAGAGGAAGAAATGGTCCTAATTATTTGCAGCCACCCAGAGGACAACATGATGAATCCAGTGTTAAATGCTTATATAATGTTTAGGACAGCAATGACAATTCATGTTCGATGCACTGGAAATTCCAGAGGCTTCTGTTACTGTGGGAGCAACCAGATAATGGTTCTGTGTTTGATTAATAGGGGGACTGTTAAACAGCCCTCTAATAAAATGGCAGGGAAAAATGGGGTGGCACCAGTGCAAGTTGATTCAATAGGCCTGGTGCAGTGCCCCCATCCTCCTTAGACTATGGGACCAGGAGTTAAGAAGAAGTTAGAGCCGTCTGTGGTTGTGAATTTAAACCATATCATTTAATTTAATGACTGGTCTAAACATATGGGAAAGGGAACATTGTTTAACCAGGAGTAGCACACTACGCTGAAGCTTGTTTCCAGATGCGACTTGAAAGCACAAGGAAGTTAAATGACTTGCTCAGGATCACACAGTATGCACTTAGGCGGCTGTGGGATTCAAACCCTGGGTCTCCAGATCTGCAGCTCAGAGCCTTAACCCACTGCACTATGCTGCCCCCTATGTGTCCCAGTTGGGCATCAAACCTGGGACAAACCAAGTAACTCTTTTTGGGACAGAGAATCCTCTTACCCTCTCAGAGTAGCTGTAGAGAACTGTGTCATCTCAAAGTCCTGCAACTTCCAACTGCTCAGAGGTCATTTAAAGAGAAGACAAAAGGCTGTGGTGCTTAGAGACCAGTGGGGAAGCTTACCTGTGTATGAGAAGTTAGCTTCTTTCATAAAATCGGTAGGAAATTCCTGTACTTGGATTGGCATAGATAGCTATTTTACAACCCATATGATTGTATCAGCACAATCATTGGTTAAATAAATGTCCTGGTGCCACCCTTCCCACTTCACTAAACATATCCCTGTTCCCCCTTAGAATTTTAAGTTTCCTATTAGCCACCGTTGTTTTTACCTTTTACAAAAAAAAGAAGAGATTCTAAAACTTAGCTCTAACACTAGTTAGCCATCCTATTGACAACCCAAGAATATTGTCTTCAGATTTGAGAGTTTTGTACCCTTCATGGAGTTTTTTCTTTCCAGTGTTGCTTTTTCAAACACATTGCCACTATGGTTTCACCTGTACTCCTGCCCACCTATGCTTGCTCACTCCCTCAATCTTTAATTTGGACACAAATTGAGTCCCACACATCAGACTCCCAAACAAAGACTGGAACATCAGCAGTTTCCTTCCATAAGGTCACATAGACATTCTGCAGTATTTTGGAACAATATCGAGTATACAAACCACCTAACTGATTCCACGGCTTTGATCTACCTGTACCCAACACTCGCTCCGTCTGGTCAGCATGACTGCCAATGCAGCAGCACCAACACCCAAGCCAAATCTGTAACTTTCAGGTAACTGTAACTGTGACTCGCAACAGTACATGAAAAAGTACTTTACTGCAAATGCAAAACACAGCTTCCCTCCTACAGCCTACTTAAAGCAGCAGTGCAACAAACATTTTTTTTCCAAAACAGCTAGTTTCAGCTACCATTACCAAAAATATTAGCATATCTGTTGAATCCCCCTTTTCTAGGTATATCCTGTGCTGTGCACCATACATTTATTTTATGTTTATTTTATGTTATCGATCCTAAGCCTTGCCAAGTTAAAAACGGTATTTTAAGGCAAATGTGATGCCCATCTTTTTTCTTGAGAAAAAAAAACTAAATTAAAGTGTTCATAAAAAACTCAAATTCTGGTGGAACTAGAACATTTGGCCACAAAATAAAACTGGAAGATTGCTGAAATCTATTATAGTGAAAAAAGGTAGGGTACATTTTTTTGTCCATTTTCACTGCACTGCTGCTTCAAAAAAAATTCAAACTAAAATGCCCCGCCAAAAATAAAAACATAATGCAGAAACAGTACCTACAGTTGAAAACACACTACATCCCTCACTAGTGCCCTTTTGTGATATCAGAGGGTATTTTTTATTGGAATGGAAATTGCTCTCTCCTAAATGTAAGCTGTATTGAAGAGGGCCAGGGAGGACCTAGCTATCAGCACATTCTTGTTCTCCGCATGCACATACAGTACTTTGGAAAATAGTAAACTACTGATTACAAAAAATATAGAAATCAGTAAATTAATGTGTTTATGTAGTTACAATTTAGTGACTGGGAAAGGCACACTGAGACACATTTCCTTGTCAGTTTGGGCGGCGGGGTCTTTCAAGGTAGTAAGAATTATAAGAAACAACAAACGACAATGGCGTGAGCAATACTGAATATACGTGCAATGAACAAAGCAGAATATCAGATGGCGTATGGTGCAATATTTACAAGCAAGCAAACCCGCAGGCTCAAAGCCCTGTACATGCAATTACGTTCAAGCATTTATAAACATTTAAAATGTTTATAAGATCAGAACAACAAGCACAGCAGAGTCCCCATAACAAAAGGATTGGGCTTGCAGATAGGCATCTGTTTGCCTAATGCACTTTTCTGGTAACAATAACTATATACATAAATAACACGAGCCCTCAAAAGCCAAGGGGGGGGGGGAAGATGGCTCCTAAGAGCCCTTTTAGAAACCTCTGCAGAGGAGCTTTGTTGCAGTTGATTTGGTAACGAGTTACACGTACATGGGGCAGCCATGGAAAAGGTCCTTTCCCCTCTGATGATTTCAGTTGAGCATGTTGATCGACAAGCAGATTCTCCCTTGTGGAGCAGAGAGGCTGAACCAGAGTATATAGGTGCAGGAGGTATTTTATGTAGTCATGACCCAGCCCATGCAGGGTCTTGAGTACCACTAAGCAAATCTTAAAGGTGGTACGTTATCTAACTGGTAACCAGTGTAGTTCATGCACACCAGTGTAATATAACCAAAAATGCTTGGACCAGCCATCAACCAGGTTCTGTATTAATTGTAGATGGAGCAACAAACCTCCAAAAGACAGAGATGTAGAACATTGCCATAGTGCAGACTAGATGCTGAAAAGGTATATACTGCAGTCACCAGCTAATCAGATTAAAGAATGGGCTTCAGATTAAAATCTGCAAGAATTTACAATGGAAAAAAAGTGACAAGTGTAGTGTGCAGTACTTACAAGGGGTAAACGGATTTACCATATAATATAAACATATTCCTTACACAGGGCCTTTTGCATGCCCCTGCCTCGTGCTTCTTCACCCACAATAAATACTGGGGAAAAGGGTGTGTAAGTAGGGTGTGCAGGGAGGGGTGCTTGATAAAGCTACCAAAATACTGCATACATCCTCAATAAAACAATATTAAGAAAGTCAGATTAAGATCAAGATTGCTGAACGTTCGTTAACTTTCTATGGTATGAAACTATTAAATGATGTAATTAAATTGGGGATAGATGTTCACTCTAAGAAACACGTGTTTAAAAAAAGTATAAAAAGTTACTTAAATACATTACAGGGTGTGATTGTTATGGTAATTATCAACTTTCAGTACGTTTATCTGCTCATGCAGTTACTGTTGTGCATATATATATATACATACATACATATATACTATATTTTATTTTGTTTTAACTCAATTTTATGCAGACATAAGCCTTGTATTGTATATCTATTGTTTTCCCCCTCTCCCCAGGTGTGGCTGAAAATGGGTCTTTGACCCAGTCCACCTCCCTGGTAAATCAAATCAAATACTGTAAATAGATAAATACAGTATAAGGCCCATGTTTGCATAGAGCATGATGCGACTCTGTGGATTGATGACCCGATACTGGACAACTGGTGTTACCTCACTTATGTTCTGTGGTACCATGGAATCTTCACGAAACACTGGCTTGTTGTCATTCTCATTGAGGACTTGAACTATGATCCCGTACTGAGCCTGAATGGAAGAAAAATAAACAATCAGTGATTGTAACAGATCTTTTGGATGTGGCTGGGGTTTGCCTTTGGAAGAATCTTACAGGGTCAGCAGGGTCAACAGGAAATGCTGCACACAGTGGCTTAGTTTCACTAGAAGAAGACTGGCTTTGAGCTGACCTAATACAAGTTTCTTAAATGAATTTAGAAAGTTGATCTGTGCAAATTGTGGGCAAAGTGTTCAAAAGCTGTAGGGGACATAATGTACCAATTTGGAAACCAGAAGGAAAGGATTGAGTTGAACTTTCCCACTCAGGTGGTAAGAAAAGAAAGACATAAGCTGCCAGAACAGGATGTTGACAAAAGTTTGCATAAATGGGTTTACAGCACAACGTAATGTCTCATAGGGTCATAGGATCATAGTATGAATACAAGTCCATTACCGTTTGCCATAGTGACTTGAATTTCTGTTAAATCTACTGTAACCTGTTATTCCCTTGCTAATTAAATAAACATCCAGTGTTTCCTTGAATTGTTTCGTATTAGAACTATGGGCTACATGTTTTGGAAGACTATTCCAAGTAGAGACTACTCTCTAATTGGTCCAGACCCTCTTATATTCTTTTTAAAATTTTCCGCTTTTAGTAACAAATCGTGGCAACTGGTGTCCCTACAATGCCCTTTTGCTTTCAAGTCTATACAATCCCATAAGTCCTTCTTGTTGTGTGCCCTATAAACCAGACAAAAATCTCCACGCACCCACCTGTATTCCAAAGAATACATGCCCAAATCCTTCAGCCTCTCCTAAGGTTCATACTAAGGTAGGTAGGAAGCAAGGAGGCTGATAAAGCCCATAAGTGCTCCTGTATAATTATGATGTGCAATATTTTAGGGTATGCCCAGAGAGTAATAGGTTGTCAAGCTGTTTTTTGAATTCAGCTTTAGTTTTGCTAAGGATTATATCTAGGGGAAGTTTGTTCCATGGGTTTATGATTCTTAAAGTAAAGAAGAATTTTCTGCTAGTATAAATAAAGTGTTTCCCAGTCAATTAAAGAGGGTGGCCTCTGGTGTTCTAGACATTATTTTTAAATTCAAGGCCTAGTCCTGTCAATAAGTAAGGGTCTTGAATAATATCAAACAGAAAGAGGAGATTCCCCCCTAAAGCAGCATGTTGTCAGTGTCTTGTTAAGTCTGTTTCAATCTGACTCGTTATAAATTCCATGTATATGTTTGGTGTATTTTCTTTGGACCTTTTCTAAAAGGTTGCAGTTGGATTTTTTTAAATGGGCAGGTTCAGGATGTGTCCTTAAATATACTCTATACAGAGGCATCATGACTTTTGGGGTTCTAGCTCTGACGTTACGTTTTATCAACCAAATCACTCTATTTGCTTTATTAACTGCTTCTTGTATCTGTTTAGAGTGTCCTAAGTCATTAGAAATGATTATACCAAGGTCTTTTTCATCAGTGTTTATGTTCAAGGAGGAGCCGCCAAGGACATATGTAACTTGGGGATTAAGTGAACCTAAGTGAATGACTTTGCATGTGTTTGTATTTAGTTTCATACCCCAAGTATTAACCCAGAGAGTTATTTTATCCAAGTCATAGTAAGAGCTTGGTCAGTGCTGGCACATGGGCCACCAATTTTTACATCATTAGCATATTTTATGAAAGCTGAGATGCAGTTTCTGGTCATGTCCGATACAAATGCCTGAAATAGACAGGGGCCCACAACAGAGCCCTGTGGGACCCCACTAGTGCCTTGACCCAATTTAAATAGGTGCCCATTAATTAAGACTCTTTGAGTTCTATTGTGAAGCGAGTTGCTTATCCAGTTAATAATATATATATATTAATATTGAATTTGTGAAGTTTAGTAATGATGGCCCAATGGGGCATGGCATTGAAGGCCTTACTGAAGTCGATAAAAATAACATCACAGGGAGTTCTGTTGTCTAGCTGGTAACTAAGTGTTTCATAGAAACACATGAGATTTGTTAGACACCCTCTGCCTTTTTTAAAGCCATGCTGCTTGGGGCTGTGACTATCTAGGACAGGTGTGATTATATCTTTAATCAGGCTTTCAAGGGTTTTGCAGATAGAAGAAGTAAGGCTGATTGGTCTATAGTTTTCCCAGTTAATTTGGGGCCTTTTTTGTGTATGGGAATCACATGTGCCTTTTTGAATTCCTCTGGCACAAAATTATTGGTAAGGCAACCTTCAAACAGTAACCTCAAGGGATGGACTAAAAAAAATCAGCTAATAGATATAAGTCTCCTGCAATGTTGCCAGGGCTAGGGCAGGATTTACCCTTCTAGGATAATAGTATGGCAAAGGTCTCATTTTGGTAACCAATTTGGTTGCTCTTCTCTGAACACCCTCCAATCTCTGTATGTTCCTTTTCTTATGCAGTTCCAAGAACTGCACACAATATTCCATGTGTGGTCTCACCAGAGCATCACCACCTCTCTGCTGTAGCTCTGCTTCTGATATTTCTACTGATACATCCCAATATTCTATTTCTTGTATTACCTGCACTTTTGCACTGAAGGTCAAAGAGTAATCCATTAGAGACAAGAACACTCAGATACCTTTCTTCATTGGTAAAGGATAATTCTCTTTACTCCAGAAAAAACTTGGCTTTTGTATTCCTGGTTACAAAATGCATAACTTTACACTTATCTATATTAAACCTAAGTTTGTGGTGATTGGCCCAGACTGCTATGTTATTTATTTCAGTTTGGAATTTCTTAATATCATCGTCGCTGTTGAAAATTGTGAATTTGCAAAGCCAAGCATCACTACAGCATTGCATTGAGGAAACAAGAATGTTGAATAATACCGATTCCAATGCCAGACCCTGGGGAACTCCGCTTGTCACTTTGCCCCATTTGGAAAAATATCCCCCAATACATATTCTTTGATGTCTATTGCATAACCATGAGGCTACCCAGTTTAGTAGGTTTGTATTAATTCCTATTTCTCCCAATGTATTAATTAATTCAAGGTGTGATACGCCTTGGAGAAATCGAGGTAAAGTACATCTACTGGTATAGTGTGCTCAAGTGCCCTACTAACTGGTTTGAAAAAATACAGGAGATTGGTCAGACAGGATCTATTCTTTATAAAGCCATGTTGTGATGGCTCATCTGAGCCAGTGATGATTAAATGGTGCTCTAGTTCTTCCTTTAGTATTCCCTCCAAGATTTTACCAATAGAAGAGGTTAGGCTCATGGGTCTGTATTTATTATAATCTGTCCTAACTCTCTTGGTTAAAATTATGGATAACAAGTACCTCCCGCCAATCATTTATAGCCTTTCCTTCATCTAATGATTTTTGAAAAACCTCAGTGAGGGGTTCTGCTGTTACTTCAGCTATTTCCTTAAGGAACCTAGAGCTCTACGATGTCGGTTCGACACCTCTTTTGTCGATGACGGCTTCGCCGACAGGAATCATGTTGACCCAAGTTGCAGTTTACATGATTCCTGTGCGTTCCGTCCTTTTTCATCCAGTAGGAGTTGCTTCGGGAGGAGTGAGGGACTGAGACAGTGTGCCCTGTCTCAGGCACACCAACACAGCGACCTGTCGGCAAAGTGTCGATTTTGCCAACAGGAGTGTATTTTGCTCTGTTGGTGTCACCGTATATGGCTGCTACCGGAATCTAGGATGGAACCCATTGGGTCTAAATTTTGTAACCTATGCTTGACATTAATAACAGAAATGTTGGTGCAGTTTGTTTCCTTTGAGACTCCCTCAATGATTTTGATATGTTCCCTCTTCTGGTATACACTGAGGAAGTTTCATTAAAGATTTTAGCCATGCTACTACTATCTGTTATTTGACAATTATCCTTAACTATCGGACCAACCTGAACTTTTGTTTTCCTAAGGCTACTTATATAGCTATAGAAAGTTTTTTTAATTATCCTTTGAATTGGATGCTAATTTATATTCCAGATCTCTTTTTGCTGACTTTATTAGATTGTTATATTCCTTCACCTCCTTAATATAATTATCCCATGAATCTTGCATACCTTTTATGTTAGCTAATTTTAAGCCTTTTTTTCTTAATAGATTTCTTTATATTCCTTGTGAACCAAACTGGAACTCTACCACTATTGTTATATTTATTTTTAAGTGGTATAAAATCCTCTATGCAAGTATTCAATTTAGTTTTAAATAATGTTAACTTTCTTTTAACATCTAGACCTGAAAATTCTTCCCTCCAATTCCACTTTCTTAAATATTCAATGATAGCTGCATAATCATCCTTATTAAGACATCTGGTTATTGTTGTTCCCAATTGTTTAACTCTTTTGTTCTATATGGCTTGTTATCATATGGGTTCCAGGGCAGGCAAGATGCAGTCTTCCTGTGGAGGATCTCAATCCACCCTGTGCACAGGGTTTCATTGAGCCTGCCTCAGTGCCCCATTTTCATTTCCCCTTTCATTATCCTGGAACCCCAGAACATGGTTGTGCACGTGCATGGATGCGCACATGCACTCCATGGCTCTGGTGACAGCCCCTTCCTCCCACTCAACCTAATGCCTGGCTTTCTGATCGACTTGGCACTGCCACCTAGCCTCCTGGTGGCATCCAAGAGCCGGGAAAGCCCACATCCCTCCCCAGGAAAGGAGAGCTGCCTTGCGGCAGCTCAGTTCAGCTCCTTTCCCTCCTACCCCCCCCCGCCAACCCCCAGTGACTCAGGCTTATTCTTGAACCATGGTGGCTGGCATGGGAGGAGGTAAGGTGTCTGACACCTCAGTCTCCATGACACTGGACTTGTTTAACTCTTCTGATGTCATTTGAGTAGTGTGCCACACAATGATCTCTGCCCCCTAGAGGTTCTCTAACTGTGCAGTCCCTTATATCATCCTCTAAGTGCTCAATGCTAGATCCAGTTAATGATCTCCATTTGTGCTGTCCATTACATAATTGCCTAAATTGAGGGAGTCTAAAAACTCAGTTTTAGATGGTGTAGAAACATAGAAACATAGACTTTGATGGCAGATCAGGACCACTTGGCCCACCCAGTCTGCCCATTTCCCTTCCTATTGGATAAGCTGCAGATTCTAGTTAACCAACAGCCTACTTCCTGCAACCCCCCATTACAATTGCCTTGTGTCTGTCCCATGCATGTTTGAATTCCCCCACTGTTTTAGACCCAACAACCTCCCCAGGAAGGCGGTTCCATGCATCCACCACTCTCTCTGTGTGAAAAAAAATTTCCTCACATTACCCCTGAGCCGTCCCCCCTCTATCTTTAAATTGTGCCCCCTTGTTCTTACACATCTCTTTTTCTGAAAGATGCTACCCTCCTGGACTTTGTTGATTCCCTCGAGGTACTTAAAAGTTTCTATCATGTCCCCCCATCCCTCCTTTCATCAAGGGTATACATATTAAGCTCTCTCAGTCTCCCTTCATATGGTTTCTTATGCAGACACTGCACCATTTTAGTTGCCCTCCTCTGGACTGCTTCCGTCCTGTCTATGTCCTTGCGTAGATGGGGTCTCCAAAACTGCACACAGTATTCCAGATGGGGTCTCACCAACTGTCTGTACAGATGGATAACCACTTCCCGTTTTATACTTGTGATGCCCCTTCCTATGCATCCCAGTATCCCCCTGGCTCTCCTTACTGACTTCTAACATTACTTACCCACCTTTAGGTCATCTGATATGACTACCCCCAAGTCCCTTTCCATTTTTGTTGTTGTTAGTACCTCCCCTGCTATTGTATACTTTTCTCCTGGGTTTTTGTTTCCCAGGTGCATTACTTTGCACTTATTTGCATTGAATCTAAGTTGCCACATGTCTGAACATTCCTCCAACCTTGCCAAGTCCCTTCTCATCCTTTCTACCTCCCCGTGTATCACCTCTGTTACAGATCTTTGTGTCATCTGCAAAGAGGCATACCTTTCCTTCCAGACCCTCTGCAATGTCACCTATAAAGATGTTAAAGAGGACTGGACCCAGTACTGAGCCCTGAGGTACTCCACTAGTAACCCCCCTTTCTTAAGTAGTGGCCATTTTGACTGTTCAGTTAATGCCTAGAAACTTAAAATCCCCCATTATTACCAATTTACGTCCCATGTCTTCTTCCTTAATTATGTTAAGGAAATTGGTGGTTTTACTTACTGATAGGGAAGGTGACGTATAGCGTACACCAACTATGATTTTATCATTAGACGAGGGTACTAATGTGACCCATGATTGTTGGACATCCTGATTATCACTGTATTTCTCTATTGATGATGCATCTATGCCTTCCTGAATATAGAGGGCTACTCCCCTGCTTTTCTTTTTTTCTTCCCTTATGAAACAGCTGATAGCCCTCTCTGTGTGATCCCCACTCCTCATTTTGCCACCAAGTTTCTGTTATGGTACAGAATGTACTATTTTCATTATGAAGGGTATATTCTAGTTCAATTAATTTGTTTCTTAGACTCCTGGCATTAATCAGTAATGTTTTCCAGATCTCCTGATCTCTAGATGTATGGCTTTTGTTAATCTGTCTCCTCTACTTGTGGGCATACAAACCTCCATATTTTGCAGGGAATCAAGCCTGGGATCCAAAATCCTGAGGAGAACAGCTCTAACCATTCAGCTAATGAGACGTTATGTGAGACTATTTGGGTTAGAGAGCTTCTCTAACTTCTAAGCGTGCTATTCAGTGAACCTCCACTAGATGGCTGTATTGCTTTTAAATGTATTGAGGCTTGTTTATTATTCATAGCTTTCACTACTTACTATACAGCATTGCTTTGCATATATTGCCTTTACTCTTAGTCAACAGTGTCTTTCCTGGAGAGGGCAGGGATAGAAGGATTAGGTGGAAAAAGCTGGTAGATGGGACTAAGACCATGCTGAATAAGGGCATCCTGGCTGACTGTGAACCATGCTCTTTCCCTTTTCATCAAAGTTCTACATTATGTTTGTTTTTGTTGTTTGTTTTTTTAACTTTCTATTTATTCCACTCTGCCTCCTGGGGCTGACCCCAGTTACAACCTGCCAACCTTATTCCCTGCCCAAACCCTGACCTGGCTTTAGGACTTCTGTAGTTAGAGATGGGCAAGTACTGTCACACCCAAGCCAGGCTGTGACTCAACTCGATTTCTAGCTATTAAGTCAGTCAGGTAATGCAAGTCATTGCACTTGTATGAGACAACAGTTGGCAGTAGAGGTGAGTGGAGTTTAAATACCAGCCGCTGTCTTGAGATTGGCAGGCAGAGGGGTAGCGAGGTGGTAACATGAAGTAATATTTATGATCAGAAGGGGGTTGGCCCTCTAGACTGCAATGGAAAGTAAAAACAAAAAACAATTTTGGAAGAGAGGGTGCTCGGTATTAGGGTGAGGTAAAATCTGCATGGGGACTTTGCCACGGCAGATTGGCCACAAGTAAGGCAATCGTTCTGAGAGTACTGACCATTGCTAGTACTATTGACCATCATCAGGAGAAAAGTGGTTAACAGTACTAGTCAAGGCATGTCATGTGACCAGGAATGGATCAATAAACACTCTAGTGGTTTGCCTGTGACAGCTGATGCTCTGGAGGTAGTTACTGTGTGACACTTCACTGGAAGTGCTGCTTAGATGCTTGCTGTCTGGCAGTCCCTGAAGTCTTGACAGCAAGCATGTAGAAATACTTTGAGGCAGTGTGGGCCCAGGGTTACAGCACACTGATATGTGAGATCCCAGGTTCAAATCCCATCCCACCCACTGACTCATGGTGGGCCTTTGAACAAGTCATGTGACTTCATTGTGCACCAGTCCCTCATTGTAAAATTAGTAGTAGGACCCCACTGTAAATGAGATGTTACATGTTAACTATATTATCCTCGGGAAACAAGTTGTAATGAATGGTTGATTTAACATGGAAATGGAATTTGTCCACAGAAAGAGACATGTGGTTCATCAAGTCTGCCCATATTATGCTACCTCATCACCGGACTTAGTGTTTCATTAAGGCACAACCAGGGGTCCTGTTACTAACAATTAATAAAACTTCAGGGTGTCATGAAGGCTGAGGCAGAGCCAAGAGTTTTATTTATGCCAACGAGGGTTAAATTAATAAAGGGACCCCAACTATTAGAGTACTTTACTGCTATTATGTAACTATTTTTCTGTTTAAATTAATGCCTTTATAGATAAAATTCTTATTGTTCTATCATACATGAGGGCTTCCAGCTGTTAACCTATCCCTGTAGAATGTTGACAATCAGAAACTTCAATTTTTAACCATTGTGCTATAAGTCTCAGCAATGTATGGGTTACCTCAACCTATTCAAACAGTATAACTGTGGTTAAAGACATGATCGAAAATGGGACTGTCTTATTCCATCTCAGCTTGTTATCAATAAAAGAAAAACAAATAAAACATTGTCTCAGACACATTTACCTGTATTGTTGGTGTCACACCTGTTGATCTTCATATGCACAAGTAAAGACAAAGAGCCTCATTCCACAACAGTTAGTTTTACTGCCTTCAGACTAGTCACCCCACTTGTCAACAAACTTTGGTCAGAGTCGATATGGCTGTGGAGAGCTTTTGGGATGCTTTTACCCATTATTTCTAATGAATTTGCACAATGCAGATCTGTGGAGAGGCAGTTTCAATGTAGTCTTCCTTTTACACATTTTTACAATGTGTTTTCCTAGAATATGCCTGCTGATTGCTATATATTTAGCCTGGATAGTTCACAGAAGAAATGGCATCTTATTTTCAGTGGGGCTCTACATCTACACAATATTATGCTGTATTGTGTAAAATCAGAATGCACTAAAAACAATATTATACATCTGGGGGGCTATAATAAATGTTGGATCAATGCACAAGCAGAAAGATGCATTGCACAAAGAGGGCACGCTGGTTGGCATTGATACAACATTCAAAGAGAATGCTCCATCGGTACAGGGTGTGCATATAGTGAAGCCCACCAGGATGAAGCACAGCACTGCAGAATTCTGTAGTAGAGTTACTGTAGCAAACAATGCAGCTTCAATGGGAGTTAATCCCTTTTGTCATGCAGTAAACCTGTGACACTGTGCTTCATCCTGGCGGGCTTCATCGTTCCTGTTGAAAATGTGTCCCTGGACGGGAGTCACAGTGCAGGTGACTGCCAAGTCAGGTACATCCAGGGTGACCCCTACTGAATACTTTCCAGGGGAATGCGTGGCACATACCGGTATGCACTGCAGCCCCCATGTGCGATATTCAGCCCAGGAATGCAAATGAACTGAGTATGCAGGGTGCAAAGGGGCCTTGTGCATGCTCATTACTAGCCCATTTGCATGTTGGCAATGGGGGTGAATGCACCGAGCAGCTCTTGCCCACAAGTCCCGATCGCTCCCATGTGGGACAGGCCCTGAAGTCTCTGGTGGTATGGTGGCACCCCCCACCCATTCCACCAGCCCTGATCATACTGGAGTCCAGGCTCTATTGGTTTGATATTGAAGGGACCCCAGTGCCATCCCTGATTGCACCTGGTTACACCTACTGTCCATAGTGTAGTGGCCCCCGCTCCCCCTCAACGGTGCACAGACAGCCCCTTCCCTGCCCCCCAGCCCATCCCATTGTGATGACTCGCTCTGTAATGGGATCATACCACTCTATCGGTGGCTGGCACAGCACTCACAGTAGGATGCTGGAATGTGTTATACATAGGCATGAGCTGTGTGTGGGTGTTAACACCTAGTGGCCATACTCCTCAGGCACTCGCATGCAGATCCATCATCCCAGTGCCATTGCACTGCTCATTGTGGGTGACAGCCGATGCTGTACCCACTCACACAGGTCCCAAAACAGGCATGTTACAGCCAATCTCCCATTTGTTTGTACAATTGGGGAACTGCAGATGAACGATCTATAGCCTAAAGCATACACTGCAAATGGCATTACAGGATACTGCACCCCATGGCACCCGAGATACGTCAGAAGTCTGAAGGGTGGCATGTTACACAGGGGAACAGAGGAGAGTGTGGACTTGCAGCAGTGTATGACAGCAGGAAGATACAGCATTGACAAGGCATGCATTGGAGGAATGTAAATTCACTCTTCAGTTTGCCAGGGATGCACACACAGCTGCATACACTGGTGGATCCGCAGCTGGTATGGTGCCCCAATGCACGGTACAGACAGTTGGGTCATTCCAGAGTGCAGGTCGCCAGTCCAGGTTCAGTGCAGTCAATGGCTGGCCATGGCAGAGTGTGGAGGGCAGTGCCAGTCATTGCAACAGATTGGGTATGGGGGGAGTGAGGGTGTCTGTGTACAGGGGTGGTGGATGGGAGTCCTCTAGACTATGGATATCGACCATGGTTTCCCCTGGTACAATCAGGTCTTGGGGGAGGCTTACGCTATGGAGCTCTTCAGGGATGGAGTTGACTAGATTGGGGATGGAAAGAGGGTACCTCTAGTCTACCAGGGCTGCCAGGCTGCTGTGCACCTGAATGCACATCTACAGCCTACTTGTGGGTGGCTGGCTGGGTTAGGCCAGCTGTTCATGGCCTAAATGTGGGCCACAGTGCTCTGGACTCTGAGGGACACATTCCCACTGAATATGCTGCAGCATGGCATATGCATGGGATTGCCCCCTTGACTTGAACGGCATACCATTTGTGTGTGCCCTGGCCCAATCCCTTGTAGTTGGCACATCCAACACATTTGAATATCGCGCTGTTGTACATTGTTGGAGTTGTGTGGCACATCTCCCTTTTCCACCAGGTTGTGCTGCATATCTCCTTTGAATACAGGGGCCCTGGACTAGGTGGCCTGAATACATTATAAAAATGGAAAAATCATGACCCCACTGAAAACAAGATATTGCACCTAATCTGGGACAGCTGGAGTAAATACAGTGCAAAAATGTGTAAATGAACATCCCTGTGACAGTGAGATGTAGCATTTCCTCTGCCCTATCTAGGATACAAAATATAGGATAAGAAATATTCAGTGCTCCCAGATCCAAATAACCATTACTCTGTAAGAAACCCTCATTTTCCCTGTGTTTTCCCACAAAGGCAGAATCAAATCCCTGTATAAATCCCTGTAATTTTTTCCATAAGCCACTGGTTCTTCATTTATAACTTCATTCTTTATTTATTATATCAGCAGCCTTTTATTAGGAAAAGAGCTCTGATTTGCTGCTCAGTATTAATATTATATGTCACTATGGCCTTGGAATGACTTGGATTTATATGCTATGCATAAGGAATAATGGGGGACTACATGAAATAACAAATTTCCAGCTCATTATTTCATGAACTATACTCAAAATTAGTAATCACAAGTCAGACAATCTTTCAAAAGATAATAGTAATGCCTGTAAACAAATTAATTGCAAATAAAGACATTTCTAATATCTATATATATATATATATATATATATATATATATATATATATATATATATATATATACATACACACACACACACACACACATATATATGCTATTTTTGCATCTTATAGTTGTTAGTTTTCAGATACATTCTCACATACTTTTTTCTATCCACCCGATGAAATCTTGAATGAGTTAAGTAAATGTTATGATTTTATCAAGGCCCTGATCCAGCAACTTAGTAAATACACACTCAGTATATCATATTATAAAATGACAAAAAACAGTCTTCTGTTTGCAGTTGTTTGATCAGGAATTTTATAAATGGTATAAGTTATTTTTGTCACATCTATGTTGTGACAATAAAAGGTTTAAAATAATTTGCTTCTGTATCACTCATGGTTTGTCAGCAGTTAATTCATTAGATGAGGTCTCCCTTGTCTAAAGTTTGACTGTTTCTCCACCCCTCCTCAAAATACACACACACACACACACACAGACACACACACACACAGACACACACACACACACACACACACTCAGACACACACACTCACACACACACACTCACACACACACACTCACACACACACACACACACACACTCTTACTATAAGAGATCTCAGTAGCTCTTATCTGTTTTGTTTGGGAAGCAGGTCGAAGCCCTTTCTGTCAAAAATAAATGTATGTATTTGGTCTGGGTAGTTCACTAAAGACCTGGCATTTTATCAGATAGGTCTTGAGAGGTTAAAAACAGTGTAAATATTTACAAAATTTGCTGGGAAAGGGTAACATTTATGAGGTATGAATCTTTCTTTGAAATATATTCATCCCCAACTGAATCAGTAGCAAAAAGTGTTTAAATGCTAATCATGTAAATGTGCAAGCTGTTGCATTTCGAAGGGGGTGTAAACAAGTCTCCAGGTTAATAGGCAGCCAATATTTAACAAGCTGTTTCAGTTTCCTAATGGCCATCAGATAAGCAGCTTGGAGTTATGTCTCCAACATTCTAAACAGAAAAAAGGGATTATTTTATTTTAGTTGTCATAGTGATTTTTAGATGTGGAAGTATACATTGAAATGTCCAAAAAATGAGTTCCACGAAACTCCATTTTCAAGCTACAGATAGCAAAATGGCTGTAGGCTCTGCCCACAGCCATAAAAACTGCCATCCACCTTTGGCTCCATGGAGTAGACATTTCAGAAGGGCCTTCAGATGTCTCTCCATTTTGGGGAAGGGCAGGGACTAGAGTTTACATTTGGACAGTGTTTGTTTGCAAAGCCCTACCCTTATGTGCAATTTAAAAATCAATAGAAAGGATTAAAACTATACCTGGATGGACTCATGTTCAGAACATGTTAGGGTGGGCATCAGCACCGGAGACTCCAAGGCCTGAAAAGCAAAGAGAACACAATGGGTAGGTGAGGACATTGTCACTACAGAGGGATAGTTCACTCCTTTGTTTTTATCTCACTTCTATTTGTCTCCATCTCTCTCCTCTTCCTTGTTTTCATCTTTCTGCCCTTCTTTGTTTCCTTCTCTCTTTCCCTTCATTTGGTTTCATTCCTCTCAGCTTCTTTCATTTTATTTTACATGTCTTTCTCTGTTGTCATGGAGTTCCCATTTTACTACCATCCCTCCCCTTCCCTTTGTTATCTTTTTTCATTTCTCTCCTTTTCTGTTTCCTTCTCATGTCATCTTTATTTTCATTGCAATCCCTATTTTTCCATTGTTCTCTCTTACCATGTCTGATTTTTCTCTATCCCATTATGTTTCTGTCTCTCTCTCACTCTCTCTCCCCCATTCTGTCTTCAACTATTCTCTCATTTTCCTTGTCTCTTTCCTTTCACTGTCCTTCCCTTTCTATTGCAATCTGTCTCTCCCAGTTTCTGTCAAAGGTTAGTCAAATACACAAAAAAAAATCATTCTGGACAAAATCTCACAGCTCTGAATAAAATTAGGAAAAAATATAAGGAAAAACTGGTTGAGGAAAAGGAACAATGTTAGGCTAATATATGGGCCCATGGCCCCGATTCACAAAACTTTGCCTGGGCGCAAACCTGGGTTTGTGTGAGCAAACCAGGTTCTGCGCTGAGTTGCTATTCACAGAAGTCTGGTTTGCATGCTCAGACCAGGTTTGGCCTTGGGCAAAGTGTGAAGGGGTACAATGCAAATGAGGGGAGGGGACTTGAATATCATGCAGTCTGATTCACAGAGCATTTGCACTGTACGAGGTCCTTTTGCATGGGCCCCTTGTGAGGAGCAAATGCCGCTAACCAAAACCTTGCCTTAATCCATACAACTCTAGTGGTTGGCAGAGGTGCTGGGGGGGGGCCCTGCCCGAACCTCAGCACAATAGTCCCTGGTGTCCAGTGATCACCCCACCTGATGCCCTGCTCTATGTATAAAAACATATTCCCTGGTTTCCACTGATCTCTACCCTCCACCCAGTTCCTCACTCAATTAAGAAAAGAATGTTTACCCCAGTGTCTTGTGGACCCTCCACATCCCATCCCAGTCCCTGGTGACACCCCCCAAAAAAAATACAGCCTGGCCCTGTTCTCATACAGCTATCTTCAGCCCCCAGCCCATCCCACATTGGTGGTTAGTGACCCCCTCCCTCACATGGCACCAACAACCCACCCCCTGTCTCTTGTACCTGTACATCAGTGCCACAGTGGCTCAATGGCAAGCCACACAGCCCTCCATACACCGTCTCGGCCATCTGCCATCTAACTGAAGCTGTAAGTGTGCTGATTATTTATAGGTCTACCCTATAAATAAGCAGCATGCACCCAGCTGTGGGCAGCTGAGACGGTGTGTGGAGGTCTGTGTCACTTACCATCATGGAACCGCGGCACCAACTTTCAGGTACAGGAGACCGGGGTGGGTTGTTGGTGTCTGGGAGGGGGGCCTACTAACCACCAATGTGGTGTGGGCTTGGGGACAAAGATTGCTGTATGAGAACAAGGCTGGGGCTGTTTTTTTTTTTTGAGGGGGGTTGTCACACTGAGGATGGGGATCAGATAGGGGAGGGTCCACTAGACACCAGGGCAAACAGTCTATACTTAATTGGGCAGGGTAGCAGGTGGGGAGGGACCACTGGACATCAGGGAATACATTTTTATACATCAGGCAGGACATCGAGTGGGGCCAGGGACCACTAGGCACCAGGGAAACATATATGTTAATGTTAGGCAGGCATAGGGTGGGGAGAGGGACCACTAGACACCAGGGACACAGGGCTGTGTATGGGGCAGGGGTTGGGGGGTGCTAAGCTCCAGTGCAGCCTATGTAAATGGGCCAATAATGGGCATGCAAATGGCCACATAGTGCATTGCATGCCCAATGGGTTCATTTACATGGGTGCTTTTGTGAACTGGAAATAGCGTACCTGCACTATTCATTTCAGAACCATACTCCTGGCTCCATGTCAGGGCATGCCGATGGGATTAACGCTAGTGTTAATGAGATTAGCGCTGACTTGACCTGGTCCTGTTCTTAGTTGGATAGCACAGGTGCGCTATCCAACCGTGAATAGCAGCCTTAGTGACCTACACAAACACAAAGCGTAGCACAAACTTTTGCGTTGTGCTTTGTGCCTTTTTGAGAATTGGGCCCCAGATGTTCAATATCATAAAAAATAAGGATAATAAAGCTTTCTGGTGCATGGTTGCCAAGGGCACCAACATTTTACAGTCTAATCTGGTAGCTAGTCTCTCAGCAAATAACTAGATAAATTACTTTAAAAGTATTTTTATGATCCTTCCACCCATACTGCTTTTTGCTCTTTGGAGAAGTTTTACAGTATTCTATAGCCTCCCTATCATTTTTTTTAAAGATGTGGAAGAAGCCATCATACAGTGTAAATCTAATAATGCTCCTGGTATCGACAGACTTCTGCTGGATATTTTTAAACTACATCTCAACATCTGGGTCCCCTTACTTATGAATTTTTTTAATAAATGCTTGAAAAAAATGTTATCCCTGAGAACTGGAAACTAAATATAAATAGTCCTCTGTTTAAGAAAGGGGAACCCTGACATTTCAGAAAATTTCAGACCAATAAGCCTGATTGGTGGGGTAAGCCTACTCGCTTTGCTCGGGGAACATTTTGGAGCCCCGATTGGCTAGCGAACTTCCGAGATCTCTTGGGATTGGCCTGCTGCCCTTAAGGCTCTGCCTGCTATTGGCTGCTCAGTCTCATTGCTTTTAGTGGCTTTTCTGATACCTGCTCCCTGCCCTGGGTGCCTTACGCTTGTGTTTTAAATTTCTTCCCACACCACCCGCCCCTGGCCTCTATTAAATGCTCATTCTCCAAGAGCTGGGCCAGCCCCCTATCTGCTAATTGGTTGTTTCAAGATCAGCTACACCTGCCTCCCTGCCTACATTCCTTGAGGACTCTGCCTTCTTAAAGAAGCTCTAAATTGGTCTGCTAAGCTCACTCATAATTACCAGCATCAAGTGGCAAAACACTAATGAAAATGAAATTTACTAATACCCTTTCGCGTAGTTGTCTGTTACTTCTAATTTTTGCACTTGTCAGAAAGCAGGCTTCTAAGCTCTACCCTAGTCAAAAATTCACCTTTGACATTAACCATGATCTGCCCTTTCCCAATAATCAATGGCATACCAGATTGGGGACATCTTCTTCACTGCTATGCCTCTACTCATGCCAAGCAACGTCTAGAGACCTTGTATGTACGCCTCTAATGTCATCGGTCATAGCAATTACCTATGCATTATCTTCCTTAAACCACAACAACTCCCAAATAACAACCATCACTAAACCAATCTCCACAAGACGAGGCAACAAAAGACTACTTAGCGGACTAAACCAGAACCTTAAAAAATTGCTGCTACACCTTCTATTCTGCTCTGGAAATGTGGAACTAAACCCAGGTCCACCCATCCTCCTAGAAACTCCAGCGGACCTCCCTTAATATAAAGGTCTTAGCTTTCTCCATATTAATGCTTGTAATTTGCTAAAGAAACTGGACCGCCTACAGGCCTGGGCTTTTCATGCAAGTCCCGATTTCCTCATGATAACTGAATTCTGGCTTAAGTCATCCACCCCAGACAAAGATATCAATATTCTGGGATACAATACCTTCTGCTGTGATAGGCCTACTAGGGAAGGGGGGGGTTGAAATATATGCCAAGAACAAATTTGTAACCACGATCATTGACAGTACCACAAAGCCCAAAGAATTTGAATGCCTGGCTCTAAAACTATCACTCTCCAATGAGAAATCACTCCTCATTGCAGCCTGCTACAGACCCCCATCTGGGGGCTTGGCCCTATTAACTCATCTCCAAAATCTAATCGAGTTATCTAACTCGGAGTGTATCCTACTGGGAGATTTTAACCTGAATTGGAACAAAGACAACTCCAAGAAATTGAAGGATCTTGCTGATGCAGTTGGTTTGGTACAAATAACTCCTGCATTCACCAGACCAAACAGAAAATACCCGGAATGTAGCTCTCTCCTGGACCTTATGCTCGTAAATAAGCCTGACAACTTTACTCATGTCAGAGTATTCTGCAATGACATAAGCGACCATTGTCCTATGGCCTGCATCAGACACCCCCTACAAATAAAATAGGCCTCCAAATTTAATTTTGTAAGAAACATGAAAAAGTTCTCCAAAAATGAATTTCTGAAAGATCTAAGTAATATCAGATGGCAGAATTTCTATCTAGCTCCCTCCCTTAGCGTGGCATTTAATATCTTTCACAACCTCCTGTTGGGCCTACAAGACAAACATGCCCCATTAAGGTTGATCAGGTCTAAAAAAGACCACCTGGTTGGTTCTCTACCATATTGAAGGAAGCGATCAGGGACAGGGACTATTGGTGGAAAAGAGCAAGGAACTCTCGTGTGGAGGCAGACTGGGTAGCATTCCGCACCTCTAGAAATGCCTGTACTAAGCTAATTAGATTGGAAAAAGCTAGATACTTTCAAGCAGAACCAGAAGCCAACAAGAGCAACTTAGCCAAATTTTGGAACATTCTTAGAGAGGTTGAAGGTTATACTACCGGGACATCATTCCCAGCCAAAATTTTGGCAGCTGGATCCACCTACACAGACAGAGTCGATATATTGGAGCAGCTAAATGAACACTTCACCACCGCTGGACTTGCATTCTACACCTCTTCTATCAACAAAATTCTTCCACTGGATCACCCTGCTACCAATCCTAACGCTAACCGGCCCCCTACCCCACCTTTTCCTGCAATATTCAGCTTCCACACAGTTACTTTTAAACAAGTAGAGGATCTACTACTATCACTGGATACTAAAAAGAGTGCAGGCACAGACAATATCGAGCCATACTTCCTAAGACTCTGCATCATTATGTGACTGACCCCATCACCCATTTATTCAACATTTCATTGAAACAAGAAGATCTTCCTCTACTATGGAAAACTGCCTACATTCTACCATTATTCAAATCCAGGGATCCATGCAACCTGAATAACTATCAGCCCAGATCTATACTATCTGTCCTGTCAAAACTCCTTGAAAAAAATCGTCAATGTCCAAATCAGAGAACACTTGGATTCACTTGATCTATTAAACCAGGCACAATCCGGATTCAGAGTCAAACACAGCATTGTAACTGCACTTGCGAAGGTTACTTCAGACTGGCAAATCGCACTGGATTCTAAGAAATATGTGTTTTCCCATTTTCTTCATCTTAGTAAGGCCTTTGACACTGTGGATCACAACATTTTGCTCGTAGCCTTGAGCAATATCGGACTCGATAGTTCAGCAATCAAATGGTTCTCCAACTATCTTACCAACAGATTAGAACAGATCAAAGCTGCAGGTGATCTGTCTCCTCAAAAAACACTTCTAAGAGATGTTCCCCAAGGCTCTATACTAGGCCCAATCCTCTTTGCTATCTACATCAATAACCTGGATTCACATCTCCGCTCAGATAATGTCCATCTATTTGCAGACGACACCGTACTATATACCATAAATTCCTCCTTTAATATGACCCATAAGAGTTTACAGCAAGATTTTATCACCCTTAAACATAATCTCATCAGACACAAACTGCTCCTCAATGCCAAAAAGATTAAAAGCTATGATCCTCTCCCCAAAGCTAGCCCCCGGACCATCGCACACACCCCAGATCCTAACACTACTAAATGAATCCCTTGAAATAGTTGAAACCTTTAAATATCTTGGGTTCTGGCTGGATAATAAGCTTAACTTTCTACACCATCTGAATGAAGTCTCGAAGAAATTAAGACAGCAGCTAGGCTTATTTTATCGTATTAAACATCTGCTCACCCCAGAAGCCAGAAAGAGGCTAGTACAAACTGCATTCTTACCCCATTGGACTACGCCGACTTTCTCTACATGCATTGCCCTGTAGCAGTGCTCAACAAACTTGACACGCTCTACCACAGGGCACTAAGATTCATCTTCAAGCTACCTCTTCGCACTCACCACTGTCTACTGTACCAGGAATCAGGGTGGCCTTCTTATTCTGCTCAGCTACCTATATCATACCTAGTTTCTATTAGCTGCCCTCTCTCCCCCATTCTTACCATCTCTATATTACTATTGTCCTTAGCGTGACTAGGATTCTTGCTCCCCTATTTCCTGAATATCTTTTGTTCTGAATTATATGTGTTCACCATATTTGACAGGCACTTGATATTGGCCTTCCGTGGTTCACCTGTATATGTATCACATTTTTGTACTACCCTATTGGAGTTATGCTTGTTCTGATTTGCAACTTACTATTGTCAATGGTTTCTACATTTTTTTTTCTTTTGTTACTACTTTAACTCATCTGTATTTTTCCTTGTACTAAACTGCAATGTATTATTGCCCAGGACCGCCTTGAAAATGAGCTTGCTCAATAGTGTATATGCCTGGTTAAATAAAGTGATTGATAAATAAAGTGATTGATGCAACAGCTAAACTTTTCTCTAAAATTCTATTCAATGGCCTATGCAGCCAGTATGATGTAATGCTTGTGTAACTATGTTACTTGGTTTTGGGAATCACAATCTCCATTCCAGAGGAATTACCTCTCTGTAGGAGTACCAAAGTCAAGGAACCCTCAAAGAGGGTTCCACCCCTAGAGGTGCCATAGGACGATTCCCTTGGCTAAAGGTACCTTAGGAAGCATCCCCAAAAAGAAGAGTAGTAGTATAAAAGCACATTAGGAATCAGCAGCTGTGAGACATAGTAGTAGATTAGGCACCAGGCAGCTTGATAATGTAATAAGATGCGTAGGTTAGAAAAGCATGAGTATGACGGGTTGCACTAGAGATTGAGGGGGCCTCCTAAGGAGACAGGAAACAGTGAGTAAGGACACCATCCATCTCCATCCAACAGCAGAACCTACCTAAAGGAACTAGGGAACACTAAACTATGGCTAACTAACATTTATGACCTGACGCACGGAGGAGAGAAAAAAACCCTTTGAGGAGGAAATCTCTGGGGATCCAAGGCCTAGGTCACCTTCCCTCCAGGCTTGGGATATTTTATTAAGTGATGGCTCTGCTGCTGCAATTTAGAAACCCAGTTGGGGGGGGTGGAAAATATTTCAATTTGGAGGAAAGTGTTCACTCGATCCCTCTAATAGGAGCGCTGTGGAAGGTTGCGAGAGTTCTCTTCAACATTGGGGCAACTAAGGAGAGAGGAGGACAGCAATGACTGCTGAGGCATCTACCTGCCTGAAAAACAAACCAGGTGAACCAGAGGCAGTCATAGGGAGAATGCGGTGAAGGTGCCTTGCTAGTAGAATACTAGAGCCAAAGGAGATCACTGTAACCACCCTTCACATCTAGTCTTAATTTCTACACCAGGAGCTGCCATCGAGTCTCAAATGGCTAAAGCCAGGCCTGAAGTGAGGCCATTTCCAGCTATGGGCCAGGTGAGAGGGACTCCACCCCAAGTCAGGCATGCTGAAGATGCGGACTTCATAGGTGCAGAGTGAGACCATCAGCTGCAGAGAGACCCTGCACTTTGGAATGGTTATGGCTGGCATGACCCAGAAACAATTGAGGAGAAGCTGAATGAAGCATTGAGTGCTGGACCCTCATGTAGGTCAGACATAGTAGTAGTGAGCGTTGAGCAAATGAATTGCATAAGCAAAGAGTGGACCTGCACTTAGGTCAGTAAGCAGAGTAAGCAAATGGTCGGACCTGCACGGAGGTCTAAGGAGCAGCAAATATGAATACCGGGGCAAGCAAGCCAGCCAGGCAATCAAGGAAGCCAATGAAAGTTGACAAAATACTCTGAGAATTTTTGTAGCGGAAGCAGGATTCAAACATGAGTTAGTATGCCACATGGGGCCATGGCTCCTCAACAACACCTCCAGTCCCCCACCATAGCAAAGACAAGAAAGCGATGGGAAGGTGCCGTGAGGCACACAGAGATAGTAAAACTAGTTAACAGCATCAGCGGCAGCTTAGCTGACTTCCAGAGTATAATAGCAGTGTGCAAACGTTATGGAGCAGCATCAGTGTTGAGTAATTATGAGTTATAAGAGTAGCAATTTGAATGAACATAGACTGTAGGAAGGCAACACTTTGAAATTGATTTCACCTCCGCATTTCATTCCATAGACAAGGGATTACTTTGGGAAAAATTACAGGCATTGGATATCCCTCCTAAACTCTTGCTTCCAATAGTGCAGCTGTACTCTCATAGTAAAACTATCATAAAACTAGACAGTTAGGGGAACCTTGCAGAACACTTTGAGTCTAACAAAGGAGTGAAACAGGGTTGTCTATTATCCCCCATGTTATTCAACATCTATATAAATGACATTTTACATACTGTTGACCGTCCTCATTTCCATTCTCCTAACATTAATGGTACTGTATATCCAGCTCTTGTATATGCAGATGACATGATTTTATTTTTCCTGTCACAGATTGGGCTACAGCAGAAACTGAACCATTTTCCCAATTCTTTGCCAGTCACAAGTTACTGATTAAGTACTCTAAATCGAAAATTGTGATTTTTGGGAATAGGAAGCATTTAAACTTCTACATTAACAACCAACATCTGAAAATTGTCAAGAAACACACACACACACAAACACACATATATTTACACCACTGGGGTGAGAGCTTTCTCAATGGAATAACCTGTGATATTTTCTCTGGAGTGAGGATAAATCCTGATGACATCACCAGAGTGAGAATATCACATTTATCCTCACTCTGGTGAAGTCATCGGAGTAAGAATATCTGCACTGCAGATAGCATTCTAAAGGAAACTGCTTCAGAAAACAGTTTCTCTTTCTACCTAAAGCTGCAACTTATTCAATTAGCTTTGCAAAACACTCTCACCTGTGTCCCATTGAGTTTCTAACACTCCTAGCCCCTTACTGTGCTGATCTCAGCTTCAAAACAACCTGAATTCTAAATGAAACTCTTTTACAAAGCAGTTTCTCTCTCTCTCACTGCTACCTGCAGCAGTTTGTCTTTCTCACTGAGCTTCTGACTCACTCAATTACCTTTACAAAACACTCTCAGCTGTGTCCCACTGAGCTTCTAACAATCCTAGCCCATTACTGTGCTGATCTCAGCCTCAAAACGACCTGAATTCTAAATGAAACTTTTACAAAGCACTTTGCCTTTCTCAGTGCTACCTGCAACAGTTTGTGTTTCTCAGTGAGCCTCTGAATCACTCAGTTCGCTTTGCAAAACACACTCACCTGTGTTTCTCACTCCCAGTCCATTCAGAATACACACACACACCATAGAAACATAGAATTTGACAGCAGATAAGGACTGCTTGGCCCACCTAGTCTGCCCATTTTCCTACCTAACAGATAAGCTGCAGATCCTAGTTAACCAACAGCTTACTTCCTCCTACCCCCCACTAGGACTGCCTTATGTCTGTCCCATGCATTCTTGAATTCTTCCACTGTTCTTGACTCCACGACCTCCTCAGGGAGGCTGTTTCATGCATCCACAACCCTCTCAGTGAAAAAATACTTCCTCACATTACCTCTGAGCCGTCCCCCCATTATCTTCAAATTGTGTCCCCTTGTTCTTGCACATGTCTTTTTCTGAAAGATGCTACCCTCTTGGACTTTGTTGATTCCCTTGAGGTACTTGAAAGTTTCTATCATGTCCCCTCTCTACCTTCTTTCCTCAAGGGTATACATATTAAGCTCCTTTAGTCTTTCTTCATATGTCTTCTGGTGCAGACCCTGCACCATTTTGGTTGCCCTCCTCTGGACAGCCTCCACTCTATCTATGTCTTTGCTGAAATGGGCTCTCCAGAACTGCACACAGTACTCCAGATGGGGTCTCACCAACTGTCTGTACAGAGGGATAACAATTTCCTGTTTTCTACTATTGATGCCTCTCCCTATGCATCCCAGTATCCCCTCAGCCTTCCTTACTGCCTTCTCACATTGCTTGCCCACCTTTAGGTCATCTGATATAATTACCCCCAGGTCCCTTTCCATTTTTACTGTTGTCAGTTTCTCACCCTCCATTGTGTACTCTTCCCCTGGGTTTTTGTTTCCCAGGTGCATTACCTAGCACTTCTTTGCATTGAATCTGAGCTGCCATACATTTGATCATTCCTCCAATCTTGCCAAGTTCCTTCTCATCCTTTCCACTCCATCTTGTGTATCAACCCTGTTGTAGATCTTTGTGTCATCTGCAAAGAGACATACTTTTCCTTCCAGTTCCTCTGCAATGTCACTTATAAAGACATTAAAAAGGACCAGTCCCAGTACTGAACCCTGCGGTACCCTACGGAACTCTGCAGTACCCTGCTAGTAACCCTCCTTTCTTCACTGCGGATTCCGTTTACTACTACCATTTGCGTCCTATTGTCTAGCCAATTTTTTATCCAGGCTACCACCTTGGGACCCACTCCAAGGCTGGCTAATTTGTGTATTAATCTTTTGTGTGGGACTGTATCAAATGCCTAGCTAAAATCTAGGTACGCCATGTCCACAGCCCCTCCCTGGTCTACTACTTTGGTTACCCAGTCAAAGAAATCTATTAGATTTGTCTGACACGACCTTCCCATCGTGAATCCATGCTGCCTTGGGTCCTGTGCCCCACTGGCCTCTAGGTACTCAACAATTCTTTCCTTCAGAAGTGATTCCATCATTTTCCCTACCACTGAGGTCAAACTAACTGGTCTGTAGTTTCCTGCCTCTGTCCTGCTCCCACTTTTGTGAAGAGGAAAATCACATCCGCCCTCCTCCAGTCCTCAGGTACCAACCCATCCTCTCATGATTTGTTAAAGAGAGTAGTCAGCGGTGTCACTAGTCACTAGTTCTACCCTTAGTTCTTTTAGAATTCTTGGGTGAATCCCATCAGGCCCCATTGCTTTGTCCACCTTCAATTTTATTAGTTCTTTCAGAACCCTTTCTTCTGTAAATGGACTGGTATCGATCCCCATCTTCAGAGTGTTTCTCTTGTTTGGTTTAGATACCTCCCCCTCCTCTTCCTTTGTGAATACTGAGCAGAAATATTCGTTCAGTATCCCTGCTTTTTCACTGTTACCCTCTGCCCACATTCCCTCTCCTTTATTAAGCCTCAGTATCCCTCCTTTGGTCTTTCTTTGCTCCCTAATGTACCTATAAAAGGTCTTATCCCCCTTTTGAACAGAGTTGGCTATCCTTTCCTCTGTTTGGGCATTTGCTATTCTGACTGCCTTTGCTACCTCTTTCTGCTTTAACTGATAAAGTTCTCTGTCCTGCTCCTTCTGTGTTTCCTTATATTTCTTGAATGCTATCCTTTTCTCTTTAACCTTCCCTGCCACCTCTTTTGAGAACCATAACGTTTTTTCCTTCATTGTGTTTTGTTGATTTGCTTTACACAAAGGCTTGTTGCCTCTGTGATGGCTGATTTGATTACTCCCCATTGTTCCTCCACCCCTCCTTCTTGCCTGTTTGCTAATGCTTTTCTGAGGCACTCTCTCATTTTCCCAAAGTCAGCCCTCCTAAAGTCCAATACTCTTGCTTTTGTACAGCTTGATTGTATGGCTGTGTTTATCGTGAACCACACTGTTTGGTGGTTGCTTGTTCCCAGATGGCTATCCACTTCTAAATCTGAGATTCTTTCTCCGTCCCCATTTGGGAGTACCAGGTCTAAGATTTCTCTCTCCCGAGTGGGTTCCAATACTAGCTGTCTGAGGCATTCCCCTTGTAGGGCATCAAAAATGACCCTGCTCTTGGATGTGCCTGCAGCAAAGGTGCTCCAGTTAACATCTGGCATATCAAGGTCCCCCATCAACAATATCTCCCGTTTTTCTGCCATTCTAAGGATGCCTTCTATCATTTCCTTGTCCATTCCCTCCCCTTGAGATGGGGGTCTGTATACAACCCCCATGTGGACTGTGGTGCTATTTCCTGTTTCCAGGGTGACCCAGAGTGCCTCATCTGCTCCCTGTTTACTCTTTCATTCTTTTGCTTTGATCCCTTCCTTTACATAGAGAGCTACTTCTCCTTTTTTACCCTCCCTGTAGATCGTGTATCCTGGTATGTTAACATCCCAGTCATGGTTCTCTGTGTACCATGTTTCTGTGACCTGCTGCAAAATATCCAGGCAACTCTCTTCCATCAAGGCCACTAGTTCAGGGAGCTTGTTACACAGACTACAGGCATTGGTACTCATCACCCTCCACTTTCTGATGGCCTTATCCCTTTTAGCCCCTTCCCTGTCCTTGCTGCCTTTGCCTTTTTTTACATTTATCTCTGTCCTACTCCCTAGTGACCTCTCTACCTTGGTGTTTACCGCACTAATTACTGTGTTTTGTGGGGGAGGCTGGGATTTCCCTGCTCCTTTTGGTGCCTCCTTGCCAGGTTTAAATGCTTGCCAATGAAGCATTTAAACCTCTCACCTAGGATCCTGGTCCCCCCCAGATAGATGCAGACCATCGTGCCAGTATAGGTCTGCATCCCTCCAGGGGGCTCCCACACACAGAATGAGCAGAAAACACACAGAAATGCAAAAAATGATCCTGAAGCTCTCACCCCAGTAGTATAAACCAAACACATGATGTGCAGATCATGGGATATGGAAAATATTTTCACTTCTGCATCGTGAGCTGTGCATTCTCACTTGTGCCTTTGGCACTCGTGAGAATACAGAGCTCACTCTGCAGGAGTGAGAATATTTTCCATATCCCACTCCTGCCCATCACATATCATATATATATATATATATATATATATATATACATATATAGTATGACTGTTATCCCAACAATGAGGGCAGCTGAGGCTAAGAATTACCCCATTCAGCTCTATGGATCGGAAGTGTGGGGATGCTCTCTGCTGCCTTTCTCTGAAGTTCAGTTTTCTCTGTTTTATCATAGTATCCTTAGAATTGGTAAGTCTTGTCTCGAACAGCTGGTTAGGGCTGAGCTTGGCTGGGTTCTGTGAAAGTACCTAGCAAAATGAAGAATGTTACTCACCCTACTGCACTTAGCTATTGTGACTGCCCCAGCTTGCCTCCACCCCTGTAGCTCTACTCCACCTCCAATCTTCACTTAGGCCCTAGACTCCCACTGCTTTCTTCCCACACTCAGCACCCCCATCCCAGTCACCTCCTATCTTTCTACTCTCAGACAACCCACAGATCCTTTCATCTCCCCTGAACCCTCTCTCTGGCACCTTCCACTCTCCTCCCTTCTCCCTATTCCCCACTTTTTCTCTTCAACCAGGGCTAGACATGGTCTTTCTGCTGACTCTCCCCCTCTCCCCCATCCACTTCCCAACATTAACCACCCTCTCTCTATCCTGGGACATGACAATGTCTCTGTGTTGACTGCTCTGCTTTACTCCTCCCTCTCTTTCTTCACTCAGTTACATGACAAAGTCAATTTGAATGACTGCCCTAAAGTTACAATAATGCACAAATTATGCACCTACCAGTTACCTGTAATTGCAAAGTTGTTCTACCTACCTGTAAACTACCTGCCTGTAATCGTTTACCCCTGCACTTTGAAACCGTAACATTGTTTGTTGTGTGAATTTCTTATATTGTTTTTCAGTCCGTCATGTTTTCTTAATTCAGATTCTGAAAATGAAACTGACGTGGAATCTCTGTAAAAGAGCCCCTGGCTCGTAGGTATTTGTAATCCGAGATATAACTAAATAAATAAATGTTGTGTTACTGGCTGCATATTCTTCTGAACAGTTCTAGTAATCCCTGGCTCAAATTATGTTTAGAAGAGAAAAAATGTTGGTCACAAATGCAGAAAGGATCAGTATGGCTGTATAATTTACAGGAAGCTTTAAAACAATTGAATATGTGGCACCTTTGGCAAGATTTGCTCAAGGGGATAACAATTTCCTATACCTATAAAAATCTAATGAAAACTAGACTTACGGAAATTGCATATGATTCAGATAGAACCAACCAGCACATTTGTATCTCAAGTTTAAATATCTTCATGGTTATGAATTATATTTAACACTTCCTCTTGATGCCAAAGACCATAGAATTCTAATTTGTGTAGATCTGATATGACTCCTTTGAAAAAGTTGAAAATTAGGTATAAACAATGGAACAAAATGGATACCGAATGTTTCTGCAACAACAGTCAAGATGAAGACATATTTCATATAATTTCCAACTGTCCCCTTTATTCTAAATGGAGAATGAAGTATTTGAATGTTTTTATAAATCCATACAAGTCAGCCTTACAAGATTGTTTGGAATTATTATTGAATCCCACTAATGTACTGTAAAGGACTCCAAGATGCTGATTAATTTTATGAAAGCTGTTCTTAGGCACAGAACCAAAATTGCTGCTGCTTATTAATTTCCCCTTCTCCCCTCTTTTTTAAGCTTTGTAATACTGTGTTATTTTATTGTTGTATGTTGTTTATATTTTTATGTTGTCTGAAATGTTTGTTATGGAATTATAATGGCCTCCAGTCGAACATGAATAAATTATGAATCTGAATCTGTTTCTGTCTTTTCTAGCTCTCTGTCACTTCAATCATATTTCTCCCCACTGCAATTTCTCTCTTCCTGTTTTCATCTCTTACTTTCTCTTGTTCCCAATCTCTTTTTTCTCTTGTTTCCATATCTCTCTCTACCTCTTTTCCCATCTCTCTTCCTCCCAGCCATCCCCATGTCTACCTCTCTTCCTCTTGTTCCTGTCTCTTTCATCCCTTTTTCCATCTTTCTGACCTTGTTCCTGTCTCCTTCATCATTCCCATCTGTATCTCTTTCTCTTATTGTCATTCACACTTTTTCCTGTTCCCATTTTTGTTCCATTTATTCCTTTCTCTCACTTCCTTGTGTTCCAAATTCAAATTCAGTCTTTGTCTCTTCCTCTCATTGCTGTTTCTCTATTCCTCTTGTTGCCAACTCTCTTTCTCTTGCTAACTGTCACACTATACCTCTTGTTTCCTTCTTTCTTCCTCTGGTTCCCATCTCAGTATTCTTTTGTTTCAATATGTTTATCTTACTCTTGTTTCCTTCTCTTCCCCCTCTCATTCCCATTTGTCTCTGTTCCTCTTGTTCCTTCTCTGTTTCTCTTGCTCTAATCTCTCTCTTCTTCTCCCTCATGCTTCAAGTTCACATTCAGTCTTTCTCTTTTCCTCTTATTTCTCTTCTTTTGTTCCATCTCTCTTGCTTTTATCCTTTCTCTTCCTCTTATTTATTTATTTATCTATTTATTTCAGTTTTTACCAGGAAAAACATACTGAGCTGATACCAGCTCATTTTCAGATGCATCCTGGGGATGAGGGGTAGGAACAGAGTATGATAGGAGAAAAAATAATTAAAATAGTTGTCACAACCAGCAATGCAATACTTCAACAGAGCATAATTATAAACATTGTAAGGCAAGCAGTACAAAGGTACTTGCGGTAGATAAAATTGAGCTTTGATAGGCAAGGGGAAATTACCCATACAAGCATAGTGGGGGAGGGGGAGAGCAAAATGGCCTGGGCACTATTAGTAGGAGAAGGAGATCTAAGAGGTAAGGGTTGTGGACAATTGCAGATGGGAGTGGAAAGGTCAAGAAGAAGAAGAGACTTAAGGGAGAAGAGGAAAGATTGTTCCCATCTGTTTATCTTCCATCTGTTCCATTCTGTCTTCCTCCTTTTACATCTCTTTTTTCCTCTTATTCTAAATTCAAAGTTGATCTCTCATTTCCTTTTGTTCCTTTCTCTTTCTTCCCCTTGTTCCCATCTCTTTTCCTCTTGTCCCCTTCTTTCTTTTCTTATTGTTCTATACTCTTTTCCATGTTCCCTTCTCCGTATTCCTCTTGTCCCCATCTCCCTTTTCCTCTTGTTACCATCTCTTTTTTCCTCTTGTTCTCTTCTTCTTGTTCTCATCTCATACTTTTTCTTGTTCCCGTCCCTCTATTTATCTTATTGTGATATTCTTTTCTCATGGGTCCTTCTCTCTCCCCCTCTTGTTCCAATATCTCTTTCTCATGCCTTTTCCATTCTTTATTAGGTGTTTCTCATTCTCTCCTTTCATCAAGTTACCATTTTACTGCTATCCCTCCACTTTGTGTCTTTTTTAATTTGTGTTTCCTGTCTTACCTTGTTGTTTCTTTCTGTTTTCATCTTTATTTTTATTTATCCCCTTCTTTTTCATCTCTGTCTCTCTCTCTTACCATATCTGATTTTATCAATTTTGTTATATTTCCATATCTCTCTCTTTCCATTTCTGTCTTAATGTCATTCTTACTCCCATTCTGTCTTCAGCTAGCTCCTTTTTCCTCCTTCTCCCTTCACTGTTCTTCCTTTCTTTTTCCATCTTGCTGCCCCTTTCTGTTTGTCTCTGTTTTTTAACTGTCTTTGCCTCTATTCCCATCTCTCGCCTCCACTTCTCTAACTCTCTCTCTTCTTGTTTGCATCTTTCATACTTTCTCTAATTATCATCTGTCTTCCTCTTGTTCCCATTCTTATCTTCCTCTTATTCCCATCACTGTCTTCCTAATGTTCATATCTCTCTTCTTGTCCCTGTCCCTCCTTTCCTCTTGTCTCCATCTCAATCTCTTTCTTTTGTCCCCATCTCCTTCACTTTCTGAAAACCACATCCACCACCAGATCACCAGCTAGGAGGGGGTTCTAACTCTTTTGGGAGCCCTCCCACCTCACAAAAGGGCTGAACTTGCAGAAAGGGAACTCCAGAGAGTGGCACCAGAGCTCTCAAGTGGGGCTAGTGGGTGAGCCAAATGGCACCCACAGATCTGCCCCAGCCAGACAAGTGGCCTATCAGCAAGGGTGAGCAGGATACCAAGAAGTGGCCCAGGACTCTAAAACCCCATGCACTTCCCTGCCCAGCTAACTGCAGCTACCACTGGATTGCCAGCCAGGAGGGGGCTCTAACTCTCTTGGGAGCCCTCCCATCTCACAAAAGAGCTGAACTTATAGAAAGGGAACTCCAGAGAGGGGCACAAGAGCTCTCAAGAGGGGCTAATAGGTGAGCCAGTTGGTGCCCACAAATCTGCCCACAGCCAAACAAGTGGCCAATTGGGTCACACAGCCCAGGTGTCCTTCAATCCACTTTTGGCTTCATAAGGACTAGACCTCCAAGTGGCCCCCCCATGCTGCAGCCTGCATGAAGGACCATGTGAAAAGGACATCAGAGTCTTCCCACTGGAGTCAGCCCAATGAGGCAGTTGGCAGCCGGACACTCTCACCTCAGCAAGGAGGCAGGGGAATAGTAGAGGAAGGGGAAACAGGTGCCTGAACTCAGCAGGCATTTGCAGTAGGAAGCAGGGAATAGGAAGCTATACCTGGCAACTGGGGTAAGATTCCTGTGAAACTCTTGTTGTAGCTCACACTCTGCAAGGGAGTGAGGTGAGGTAGGGTCATGTATGAATTTGGGAATAGGAGAAATGCCCTATCTATGATAGGGTTAAAAATGGGTATAAAGAAAGCAACACAAAAACAGACAGGGTAGAAAATATGCTGAGAGTGGTGAAGTGCAGTGGCTGTGGGGCAGCAGTTTTCAGGGGGCCTTTCAGGAGACTGCAGAGCTGCCCACTCTGCATGCACCTCTCTTGACTGGGGGGGTCGCTAGACTCCAGGCTGAGTTGGCAAGGATTCAGGGAGCCTCCTCCCTCACCCAGGGGCCATCAAGTCTGCTACTGCTGCCTCAAAAGATGCCAAGGAGGAGGAGGAGCAACCGGACTACAGTGGGTTCAGGAAGAGTGAGGGTGGTAGATCAGAGGTGCTTCACCCATATGGTACCACTACAAAAGTCATACAGCACTCTGGCAGGGCAAGACCAGCCCATGGAGGCACCCATAATAGTGACCAGGGAGGATGTGGGGGTCTTCCATAGTGAAGATACCAAAGAGGGTGGCAGAGGACCCTAGAGGAGGAGGAGGAAGCAACTCCTGGTAGTGGATTCCATTGTGAGGTGGATAGATTTGGGGACAAGAAAGGAGGAGGAGGAGATGGAGTTTAGGTGCTTACCCTGCACCGTGGCTCAGAGGGATGGGAAGTGGATCCTGAGGATTGCTATGGCAACAGGACGGGAGGGAGAGCTGGATGTCATTGTCCACCTAGGGACTTATGACCTGGTTAGGGATGAGGATAGGATAGTTCAGGAGTAGTTCAGGGAGTTAGGCAGGGGTCTTGGGCTAAGCAGTATGCTTTGTGGCCTTTTCTGAGGCACTGCCTGTCTACCACAGAGGGGAGGATAGGGTACTCCGTACCAGGAGCTTCAACTCATGGTTGAAGGAGTGGTGCAGAGAGGAGGGGTTCAGCTACATTGAGGACTGGGCCCCCAGGGGACAGGAGAGATGGCCTGCATCCATCCAGAAGGGGAGCAAAAGTCCTCAGTGAGCAGCTTAAGTGTTACATGGGCAAGCATTTAAACTACCTGAGGGTGGTGGTGAAAGGAAGCAGGGAGACATAAACTGCAGCCCCCCCCCACAAACTGAATTAGTCAGTAAGGAGAACCCTAAGGAAGGGAAATCCCCAAAGGTACCCAATAATAAGAAAAACCCCAGATCAAATGGCCATTATTAGCAGAGGCTGACCTGGACATTATTGCTATTACTGAGTCATAGTGCAATGAGAACCATGACTGGGATATAGCCATTCCAGGCTATACTCTGTACAGGAAGAACAGGGTGAGTAAGAAAGGGGGAGAAGTGGCTCTTTACTTGAGTAATGGCATAAAAGCAACAGAAATACAGGGAATACAAGGAGGTGCAGAGGTACTAGCCTCAGTTTTCACTGTTGTGATCTACAGACCTCCAGCCTGGGGGGGGGAGGATAAGGTTCTTGTGGGGCGATCCAAAAGATGGCAAACAAGGGAGAGGTGCTGCTAGTGGGGGACTTCAATCTGCCAGATATAGAATGGAGCATCCCAGTTGCTGCTTCAGATAGGAGCAGGGACATCCTGCACTCCCTGCATGGGACATTCCTCAGGCAACTAGTAGAAGAGCCTACTCATGAGGGAGCAGTATTGGACCTTGTACTCACCAACAGGGATAGTGTTGCAGATATCATGGTGGGTGGCCACCTGGGGACCAGTGATCATCGTACGGTGTAGTTCAATATAAGGGCTGTGACAGAACTGAACCACACAAAGGTGAGGGTCCTGGACTTCAGGAGGGCTGATTTTACAAAGATGGGGGGATGACCTGGTGGGGAGGACTTGGGTGGAGTGGAGAAACAGTGGGTGAAACTAAAAGGGGGGACAGTGAAGGCAACAAACCCCTGTGTCAGGCAAGTAAGCAAAAGTAAGAGGAAAAAGAGACCACTATGGTTCTCCAAAGAGGTGGCTGGGAAGATAAAGGCAAAAAGGTTAGCATTCAGGAGGAATAAGGAGACACAGAGGGAGGAGGATAGGGAGGTGTATGAGGAGAAGCAGAGGGAGGCAGGGAAAGCAGTCAGGAGCACTAAGATGCAAACAGAGGAGAAAACAGTCCAGGCAGTAAAGAAAGTGGTCAAGACATTTTTCAGGTATGTAAGTAAAAAGAGAAAGACCAGCGGAGGGATTGTAAGGCTTAGATGCGAAGTGATGGGGAGAGTGTGTAGAGGGGGACCAGGACTAAGCAGACATCCTAAACAAATACTTTTGTTTAGTGTTCACAGAGGAATGGGGAAGGCGACAGACCACAGATAAGTGACAGGAGCATTAAAGGAAGGGAGGTGGCACTAGCCCATTTACAGAGGAGAGAGTCCTGAAGGAACTTGCAAATCTGAAAGAGGACAAGGCAATGGAGCCAGACAGGATACATCCAAGGATGTTGAAGGAGTTCACAGAGGTGCTGTCTGTACCTCTGACAGTCCTGCTTAACCACTCACTTGAGATGGGAGTGATTCCGGAGGACTAGAGGAGGGCAGATGTTGTCCCACTGCACAAAAGTGGTAGCAGGGAAGAGGCTAGCAATTACAGGCCAGTCAGCCTGACTTCGGTAGTGGGAAGATTAATGGAATCACTACTAAAGGAAAGGATTGTGGAATATTTTAAATCCAGTGGCTTACAAGACATGAGGCATCATGGATTCACTGGGTGGAGGTCTTGTCAAACAAATCTGATAGATTTCTTTGATTGGGTGACCATGGAATTAGATCAAGGTGGAGTGGTGGATGTGGCCTACCTAGACTCCAGTAAAGCCTTTGATACCGTTCCACATAGAAGACTTGTAAACAAGTTGGGAAGCCAAGGAGTGGGTCCAAAGGTGGTAAACTGAGTAAGAAATTGGTTAGGGGATAGTCAACAGAGGGTGGTGGTAAATGGAGTTCACTCTGAGGAAGGGAGGGTGACCAGCGGGGTGCCACAAGGATCAGTACTGGGACCAGGTCCTCTTCAATGTCTTTATTAATTATATTGCAGAGGGGCTAGAACGGAAAGTATGCCTTTTTGCAGATGATATCAAGATCTGCAATAGGGTAGACACTCTGGGTGAGGGGGTGGAAAAATTAATAGGGATCTAAGAAAGCTTGAGGAGTGGTCAGGAGTGTGGCAACTAAGTTTTAATGCAAAGAAGTGCAAAATCATGCACTTGGGGCACAGAAATCCATGGATGGAGTACAAAATGTGGGAGTGGTATTTATGACCACCCAACAGGAAGGGGGTAATCATATCTGATGACCTAAAGGTAGCCAAACAGTATGACATGGTGGTGGGGAGAGCTAGTAGGATGCTAGGGTGCATAGGGAGGGGTATAACCAGCAGAAAGAGGGAGGTGGTGTTACCGCTGTATAAATCGCTGGTGGTGAGACCTCACCTAGAGCACTGTGTCCAGTTCTGGAGACATTATCTCCAGAAGGACATAAACAGAGTGGAGGCAGTCCAGAGGAGGGCAACTAACATGGTGCAGGGTCTGCATCAAAAGCCCTATGAGGACAGACCAAAGGACCTCAATATGTACACCCTGGAGGAAAGAAGGAGGGGGGATATGATAGACTTTCAGATACCTCACAGTTATAAATGAGGTTCAAGAAGGAAGCATTTTTCAGAAAAAAGATGCTCAAGAATAATGGGTCATGCTATGAAACTGGAATGGGATAGACTCAGGAGAGATGTGAGGAAGTTCTCCTTCACAGAAAGAGTGGTGGATGCCTGGAACAGCCTCCCAGCAGAGGCTGTGGGGCAAAACCTGTAATGGGATTCAAGAATGCATGGGATAGACATAAGAAAACCTTAGTGGTAAGGAAAAGGGGGGCGGAGATCAAATAGGGTCTGCGGTGTTACAGTAGGTAGGGAAATTGGGCAAACTAAGTGGGCCAAGTGGTCCTTATCTGCCATCAAATTCTATGTTTCTGCCTCTCTCTTGTTCCCATCTCTTGATTCCTCTTGTTCCCCTCTCACTCTTTCCCAATCCCAATATCTTTATGCCTTTGTTCCTATGTCTTCCTCATCCCCATCTATTTTGTATACTTCTCTTTCTTCCTCTTGTTCCCATTTGCAGGGCTACTCACAAAGTCTGCTACAGGCCTAGGACAACGTGTGTGATGATGCAGCATCTTAGCAAGTGGCCAAAGTCTGCTTCAGCTGTGGGGCAATGTATGTGATGATGCAGCTGCTTTGCAAATGGTATATACACAAGCGTGTGCGCACACGCACATGCAAATGCACACACACGCACACACACTATGCCCCAGGCCTGTATCCTGTGACAGTGTGTCTCACAACATAAAAGTGTAGTGTTTATTCATGGGATGTAACTGTATTCCTCATACTAGATTATCCATTTATGAAGTTAAAACATATGTTTGAAACCTGGGTTGCACTTTGGCAATCAACTTGGTGAGTTCATGGGGTGCTGGATGGGGCACCTGGACCATGGATTTTGTGGTTGTAACACAGAGCTATTTGTCAGTAACATCTTTATTCAAAAAATTTGACTACAAACGGCTATTAATTCATCACTGCATTTTGTGCTTTGAACAATTTTCCTCTATACCTCGAACTGGAGTGCTATATCTTCTGGTTTTGGTGTTTGGGTTTTGAGAAGTGGTTCTCCTGGTCGCAGCACCCAAATCCTGTTTTGTTGCATTTCATTACTTCTGTGGCTTTGATAATAAACCCTAACGGGTGCATTAATAGCGATTGTTTGCAATTGTAATAGATAGACGGATAGTTACGGCGATAGATTAGATTAGATAGATAGATATTTCATTTTTTATACTTGTAGGCACAATGAGCATGTCTGCCCATTTTCATATGCAACAAGTGTACAAAAAACAGAAAACAATACAACAACTATACAATCAATACAAAACAGTAAAATGTATGAAATTTACAAACATCACATGCAAGGTCAAATTGATGGAATCCAGACCTAGAAACAGGTACATTTATCAGAATCATGAAACCATTGTCGTAATTTATTTTTAAACAAAGAAACAGTAGAGCTATTGACTATATTCAGTGGAAGAATGTTAAACAACTGAGGAGCTTTACAGAGTATTGACCTTTGTCCAGAGGTTTTCCGGAAAAAAGGAATAGAGAAGGTTAACCTGCTTTGTAATCTAGTTCCACTCCCGTTGAGTGCCCTTGAAAACAATGAATACATGGAAGTGGGTAACAGACCCTGAGTACCCTTATAAAGAAATAACCCAGCCTTGTAGAGTATTCTATTTTGTAGTGAGAGGCAGCCAGGCAACTTAATAAGTTTGCAATGATGAGTACAAGAGGCTGAACCTGTCATGAATCTAAGAATAGTGTTGTATGTAACCCCCAATTTGTCAAGAATGTTTTTTGAAGAAGCCGTACAAATAAATAAACCATAACTTAGTAAACTTAACAAAAAACTATGAGTTAATAGTATGTGTGATTCCTTAGTTAGAAATGGCCTGACCCTGTACAATAGCCCAACCCTTTGGTTCAATTTTCTTCATAAAAAAGAAATATGAGATTCAAAAAACAGGTGAGAATTTATCTTATTTAAAGGTGTCAACTCTCTCAATAACTTGGCCGCTAAGATCAATTATTGGATCAATATGAGAAGTGGGTTTCATCCTGGGTACCATGAACAACATATATTTGATCTTTGATGAATTCAAGACCATACAGCGAGAAGTAAGCCAATTCTGAAGACGGAAAAAATCAGCCTTGGATGCAGAAATGGGGTAGTCAGAAATCCAATAAAGTACTGCATCGTTAGCAAAAAGTGTCATAGATGGCTGTGTGCACATGTAAGGGGCTGAATTCATATAATGCAAAAATATCAGAGGACCCAGGATGGAGCCCTGTGGAACTTCACAACTAACTGGCTTAAAAGGGGATGAGATCCTATCTATCTTAGTACAATGATGTCTATTGATAAGATAATTTGCATACCATGTTTTAACCTTGTGAGAGAAATGAAATTCAGACAAAACTAGATAGACAGACAGACAGACAGACAGACAGACAGACAGAAGAGACAGACAGGCAGGCAGGCAGACAGACAGACAGACAAATAGAAGGTGGTCTCTCTGGAAAACAGTGGAGGGCTTCAAAAGAGGATGTAACAGGGTAAAGGGAAAGGTCAAGGCCAAAAAGGATGTTGGCAGCAAAGGGAGTGGGGTAGAAGTTGGGGATGAAGGAGCATTTAGTTGCTGCTCGGGACTCTGTAATACAAGCAAACTTGACAGACCACTAGGCCTTCTTCTTTTGGCACTTTTTGTAGGTTCATGTGTTCATATGATAGTGTGTGTGTGTATATTTACAGTTCCATTGTTAGTAATTCTGTGCTGCCTCAGCTGTCCCCAGGACCCTCTTGAATTAAGGCATTTTCCTTAAGTGTGGAGATATCCTGGTGTGCACTAAGTAAGCAAGAACACACAGCAGGGTGTGGTCATCCTCAATCAGTGCATGTCCTAGTTGCTCCATTTAGCTAAATCAATGCCCAGGCATGTGGTCCCTTTTGACAAATAAGTTCATATTTTCCTTACCCATTTCCTAATTTTAGATAAATAACATGAATAAACATAACACGAGACAGGAATACTGCAGTGTGTGTATCTGCCACAGCTACTGATTCACTATGACTTTGAGCAAGCCACGTAACTTCCCTGTTCTTCAGTCCACCGAGCTGTAAAACATGGAATAGGATGTTGCTGCAAATGAGATGCCTGTGGAAAATAAATTGTAAGAACAAAAAAAAAAAAATCCACCCACTCATTAATTTTTGCCTGTCTGTCCAGTAGCTGCTCCAAAAACACAGTGAGTGAGTGATCTTGCTTCCCCAGTTCCCCCAAGTTCCCAGCTGTAGTTCTTTACCTCTCTATCCAGCGTTCTCCCTGAGGACACATTGAGCCGTATGGTCTTGCCTTCCAAATAGAACCACTCGGAACCCGTCCCAGACAGGCACAACTTGATGCTATTGGCCACAGGGTCTCCGAAGACAGTGAGATTGGCGATGAATGTGCCTCTGGGACTATTCTCCTTAATTTCTGTGTAGATGTTGCTGCCTCCCGCCGCGCACAGGCCACCTGGCATGAAATAATGAATACTCGTCTGAGAAGATCACACCACCAACGCAACACACCACCAATACACACTACCCTCCTTCTTTTTCAAAGAGTTTTTTTTAATGTTTTACAACTCAGATATCCACTTCAGAGTAACTTCCATCTACCTAATTTATTCAGCTTTGAACATTGACTAGAGACTATGGCTGAGATTTTCAAAGCTCTGGACATACAGTAGGTGCATTTGGTTCTTTCCTACCTTATCCATCCATGCTTGGACACAGCAGATGCCATTTCCAAAAGCAAAGCTGCAGGCCACCGTCAGATATGGATTGTGGCACAGTGCGCTCAGCTTTTGATGTATCTGCTTTGCCAAAGTCAACAGGACCATCGAGTTTATGGTCTAAAGATGTTCCCTGGTGTTTTAAATTTCCATTTTTCTGATGTTTCCAAACAAGTTTTCAAGGCTGTTTACTAGCACAAGTACATTCTCAAATACTGTATATGGCAGCATTATTAGAATAATGATTTACAGTAGCCTAGCATGTCTTGTCCAGGTAGGAATATATACAGCATGGCAACGAGGAAATTAGCTCCCACAGTTGCAGCCACTGGCATCATTCAAAGTGCTCTAGTGTATGTACATGTCTGTCTTCCTTTGGTTATCCTGTTTCTTTTGTATTGAAGTTCTTGTTATTCTACATGCACTTGTGAATTATTTGGACAGTGTTCTAGCCAAGTGTCAAGCAACTATTTGTCTGCCTGTCTATCCATCCATCCATCCATCCATCCATCCATCCATCTATTCATCCATCTATTCATTCAGAAACACATCTTTGAGCACAGGTGCTCTTTTACAAAGGTTCCACATTAAGGACAAGGTACACAGAGAAATCAACAATTAGGTTACAGAAGTAAGCAGTTTCATAGGAGCATTGTCAAGAACAGTACAAGCGGATTATGCAAGTTCATATTACAGCATATCATGTAAGTAGTACAGTATACTATAAACTCAGTTGCAACAGACAAATATGTCAGTTATAACCATTTTATTTTTATTGGGATTTTAATTACTTTTAATAATTTTTGTCCTGAGCTGATCAGCTTTGAAAATGCAACTTTTCAAGTAGATGTAAGCAAAAGCACCATTGCAACCCCTATATTTATTTCTTTTGTTATAGTCACAACCATATTCTACATCTATCATAAACACGAACCTGGTAACTATTGACCAACAGCCTTGCTCTCAATTCTACCAAAATGTTTAGAGAAGCAAGTTCAGATGCAAATTATGGATTATTTAGAGAAAAATAAAATTTTGACACCTTATCAGGCAGGATTTAGAAGGGGCCTCTACTAGTTCAGCATTGATTGAATTTAATGATTTAGTGGCAACTTCTTTGGATGCGGGTTTGGAGACTGCCGTTTTGTTTGTGGATTTATCCAAGACCTTTGACCTGGTGGACCACTCCCTGTTGCTGGGGAAACTCTGGTCTATGGGTATCACTGAGGGACCATGGGACTGAATTAAATCTTACCTAACTGGAAGATCAGACACGATATGGATGTCCCAGACTCTGTCAAGTATGAAACAAGATGACAGAGGTATCCCTCAGGGATCCATAATGGGGCCTTTGTTATTTTTAGTGTTTTGTAATGATCTTCCCCAGATGGCGAAAGCTTCTAATATCCGGCTGTATGCTGATGATACGGCATTGATTGCAACTGGGATTAATACATTGGATTTGAAAAATAGATTACAGAAGGACTTCAGTAGCATTGGGGAGTGGTTCACCAGGTCGAGGCTAATGATGAACACAAGGAAGACAACGGTTCTTTATTTTGGGAACGGTAACAATCCAAGTTTAGACATAACATCTTTAACAAATACTTTGATAGAACAAGTTAGAGAATATCAATATCTAAGTTTAATATTTGATGCAGAGCTAAATTTTAAAGATCACATTAGAGAGGTGTTAAACAAAGCTAATAAAAAACTAGGAGCACTTAGACGAACATCTAGATATCTGGATCAAAGAGCTAGGAAAGCAATTGTGGAGCAGATGATTTTGCCCTCCATTGATTATGAAAGCAACATATATAGGGTTGCACCAAAATTAATGTGGAATAAATTGAATAAAATGCAGTATAAACTTCCAAGATTTGTACTGGGATGTCATTTTAGAACACATCATTGTACATTATTAAATAAGTTGGAGTGGACAACCTTAGAACACAGAAATGGGGTGTTATGGTTAAAATTACTACATCATTTTTTCACAAAATAACCTGTACATTATATTTTGGTCACTGCATTGACAAAAAAGGTAGAACCAACTCGGATATTAATTAGATCTGTATATGAAAATAAGATAAGGACAAATCACAATAAAACAAGATTTGGTGAAAAAACTTTAAAACACCAAGCAGCAAAGTTTTGTAATATGCTTCCACATTCAATGAGAGTAATGACATTTCTTAACAATTTAGCATAGGATTAAAAATGATGTTTCAAGTAGTGTGTAACTGTTAAATTGGACTTTGGTTTAGTACCTGCCTCCTAGTATTTGATGTGTGTGTATGTGTATGTGTATATATATATATATATATATATATATATATTTCAAATATATCTGTATGATTGTATGAGTGTCGGTCATGTACTTGGGGTCTTAAATTAATTATTGCATGTTTAGGTAAAAAGTATCTGTTTGTGCAACATGTATTTCTACGTACAAATATCTGGTTTGTGTAATTTTGCAAGTTTTTTATGTGACATCTTACAGGACTGTCTCGTGAACAGGGATTGTATCCCTAATGGAATTAAATCTTTCGATATCCTGTATAAAAATAAAAATGTTATCGATCTATCTAATACTAATGAAAATAATATGGGATTTAAATGGTTTATGTATAATATTTTCCACATTTTGGTGGGGTATTATATAAAGGGGGTGCCATAGTATTGGTAATTGACTTTTTTTTTTTGCATCATTGTTTTAAGAGTCAACGTGAATGTGAAAGAAAAAGTGAAACAAGGAGACATCATTTGTCATAAATAATGATGCAAACATCATAACAAATTGTGTGTCCTTGTTTCACTTTTTCTTTCATACTCATATTGACACCTAAAACAATGATGTTATATATTGGGCTAGATATTCAGACTGCACTAGGCAGGGGTACAAGCCTAGGCTTAGCGCAAATGAAGTTGAGCAAGGGCATAGTCCAGGCAATATTCAATGGTGCTGCACCATGGTTCAGCACCATTGAATATGGCACTGAGGGCGCACGCACTGCGCATGGCACAGTGGCACTGCACCAGCGCATGTGGCAGCAGGGGAGTAGGGGGCTGTGCCAGCACAAATGCGGTTGCGCTAGGTGCAGCAAGAGTGATATTCAGCCGTGGGCATGCAAATCAGGCCATAATGCATGCAAGGCACAAATGGGGCAATTTGCATCTCATTATGGCCCCATTTGCATGTGGTTCACTGATCCCCGGTGGCTTGCACCTGGCGCCCTGCCAGGCTGCAGCCGTCGGGGACCGATGCCCCGCTACCCCTTGGTGGGCGCTGCACCCGTTCGCCTGATTATGGGCATGAAAAAAAAAACCCTGGTGGTCCAGTGGACCACTTTCCCCTGCCTGATCATGGGCATGTAATAAATATATCCCTGGTGGTCCAGTGGACTGCTATCCCCTGCCCGATCATGGGCATGTAGTATTACTAACCCTGGTGGTCCAGTGGACTGCTATCCTCTGCCCAATCATGGGCATGTAGTAAAGGTAACCCTGGTGGTCCAGTGGACTGATCTCTGTCACCTGCTCATGGGTGTTAGTCAAACACTCTGGTGGTCCAGTGATACCCCCCTTTCCCACCTGCCCATGTAGTCTGCCACCACCCTGCACCCCCCCAGTCAGCAGTGGGTGGCAGCTCCCCGCCCACAAGTCGCCCGCTGTCTGGCAGCATACAGTAGGGCTGTACGCCTATTGGTCCATTGCGTGGGCCGATGGGCGTGCAGTCCATACTGTACTACACAGTCCTGATTTATGAATGAATGCTCATTCACAAATTGGGACTATGTAGTACGGTATGGACTGCATGCCCATTGGCCCACACAGTGGGCCAATAGGGGTACAGCCCTACTGTACGCTGTCAGTCGGTGGGCAGCCAGGTGGTTTGTGGGAGGGGAGCTGCTGCCCGCCACTGACCAGGGGGGTTGCAGGGTGGTGGGGAACTATGTAGGTGGTTGGGGAGGGGGGTACCACTGGACCACCAGGGAGTTTCACTAACGCCCATGAGCGGGTGACAGAGATCGGTCCACTGGACCACCAGGGTTACCTTTACTACATGCCTGCGATCGGGCAGAGGATAGCGGTCCACTGGACCACCAAAGTTTATTTTGCTACATGCCAGCAATTGGGCAGGGGATTGTGGTCCACCGGACCACCAGGGATTATATTACTACAAGCCCATGATTGAGCGAAGGGGTAGGGTCCACTGGACCACCAGGGTTTATATTAATACAGACCCGTGATCGGGCTAAGGGGTTGGGTCCATTGGACCACCAAGGCTTCATTTGTACATGCCTGTGAATTGGCAAGGGGGGGCATGACACCCCCTGGGCAGGGGGCTTGTGGACTGTGTCCTGGGCAGTCGGGTGGCCACTCACAGCAGATGGCTGCCATGTTGCGCTCAGCAATATGGCAGCCCACCTGTGGGTGTCCCCAACTTGTTCCAGATTTTGAGCAGCTCAACTTTGTGCCCCCCTGTTTGACGCAAGGCAGGTTTGTGCCTGCACATGCACCGCACATACCGGGTTGAATATTGGGATGTGCCGCATATGCATGGGCATGCCTCCCGCACTTGCGCCACATACATTACTGGTGCTTCCTGGTGCATTGGGGGTTGCGCAGCACAACCAGCTCCTTTGAATATCGCGCCGGGGTGCATCAGTGAGTTGTGCATGGTGCAACCCTGTTGTGCCAGGCGCAACCCCTTTGAATATCCCACCCATAGTATACAGTACAATAGGACCCCTTGTGGATTTTTCCATTAAGAAGTATTATTAAGTCTCACCACATAACTTAAAAACAACCATGGCAACCTATGTTTTTGTTGAGGATTTTAAATGTCTAGGTGACCATCATGTACTGGACAAAAAACTTATGAAATTGAAACAGAGTTGCTGAAACCCCAGGGAATGTGTTTAAGATGACTTACTGTTGACGGAATTAGCACTGGCAGGAGAGGGAACAAGTACAGTGGCTGATCACAGCCCTTGATGGGCCCCAGAATACCCCCCAACCACAACAACACCAGCTACACACACACACACACACACACACACACACACAGAACAACACCTGACAACAGGGGCCCCAGCAGCAGCATGTGACCCATGGACATGAGGAATGTTACCAAGGTGAATGCCTTGGTGGGAGAAGGAGTGCAAGACATTATCTTCCTCAGCACATCTCCTAGTAGACACATGTCACTCAGTGCAACAATGGACAGCAGAGGAACTGGCTGGTTTGGCCCATATCTGCCTTTTGTAAATTGTGCCTAAGTGCACTGGAGCTGGCGAAACCCCTTTGGGAAACACAACTGGGCAAAAAGGTGGACATGGAGCTTAGAAAATCTGGACTTGGCATCCTGGGGAGTGCTAGAGTTGTATTATTCTTTAAAGTTTTGATTTTTTTCTTCCAGATGCCGAATACCCTTAGTAATAAAAGTGACTCAGTGTTCAGTCCTGAGTACAGAATACCCCATTATTCTAGGTGTTTAATTAATATTCATTACTCTTACTTTCCCAGTAAGCACATAGAATGAACTTCCAGTAAGCAATAAAACATGATGGGGAGGTGGTTGTCATGAGGCAGACAGCAGGCAGGTGTGTTGTGAGGTCCAAGGTGCTTGTGCCAAGGGACTGTAGCACCTAGGAAGGTGTTTATCCATGACAACCACCAACCTGGAATGTCTTATTGTGCTTATAAAATGCATTATAATATATGGTAGAATGCTGTAATGTGCCAAATATCATCATTTTACAGCATTGTTACACTATCGATGTGACGTCACGCTCATTACAGTGTCGTCGCTACGTCACATCGGTAGTGTCACAACATGGAACACAAAGCTTTGTTGTTGCTATGACACTCATGACGCCAACCTAGAACATGTTTAAACACAAAAATAAACTGAAGGAAAAATTTGCCAAAGTAGCGCAAGCAGTAAACATGTCCTGGCTTTGAAAACATGAACGAATGTGTGATCCTTCACCACAAGGTAATAAAATTATCTCAAATATTGTTATCTTTTACGTTTTCTCTGCAGACCATACATTTGACCATACACTATAAAAGACAACGTATGGTCAGCGGTGTATAACAGCGCTCAGCTTGCCTCTTGTGGTTCCCTTGCTGCTGTCAAACCTCTCGAGTCGCTCTCGAGGTTTAACAGAGTCACCAAGGGAACCACCAAGGCAAACCTAGTGTTGTTACACACGCTGACCATACGCTATCCTATATGTTATAGGTAACATTAGATAGAAGGAAGTCACACATTCTTTTTAATTCAAAGAACAATTAATTTATTTAAACTGTGACTTAACAGAAATAAATAGTCCCCATATGTTTTTCATCTTCACAGTAATTGTGAATGAGACACCCCAATGCCACCACACACACATACAAAGTACAGAGGGTTACTGTTTCTCTCCCTCTACAGGATAATCTGTAAATGGACCCGAGTTATTTATGTATCAATAGATAGATACATACTGTAGATAGATAAAATGTTTATTTTTATACAAGATATTTAATGTCATTAGGAATAAAAATCCCTGGCCCAGATATTCAAAAGGATTGCGCATGGCGCAACAGTGTTGCACCATGCACAACCCACTGATGTGCCACGGCACAATATTCAAAAGGGGAAAGTGTGCCGCACAAATCTCGATGCACTGGAGCGCATCAGTAATGTATGCAGGCACAGGTGGGGGGGGGGCGTGCCCATGCATAACCTGCACAGCCTGATATTCAGCCCGGAATGTGCAGAGTCATGCATGCACAACCACTACCTGCGCCTGCTGATTAAGCCAAAAAGGAACAAGTGATGGCCACCCACAGGTGAGCTGCAGCATTGCAGGGCGCAACATGGCAGCTGCCACCCTGCGGTGGCCACCAGTTCCTGCCGCACCTAGTGGCACCCCCATGGCCCAGCGGGCATCCGTGTAGTGAATACCCCGTCCTATATCCCTGGTGGTCCAGTGGACCTCTATGTGCCCAATTGCGGGCATCAGTAATATAACCCCACGTCCAATATCCCTGGTGGTCCAGTGGACTTCTATGTGCCCGATCGCAGGCATCAGTAATATAACCCCCGTCCAATATCCCTGGTGGTCCAGTGGACTTCTATGTGCCCGATCGCGGGCATCAGTAATCTTAACCCCCACATCCAATATCCCTGGTGGTCCAGTGGACGATTGCTGCCCGATCGTGGGCATCTGTAACTCATAACATACTCCTACTACCCTGGTGGTCTAGTGTGCCCCCCTCTCCACCCGCCCACTGAGCCCCCGCCCGCTCCCCCGTCAGCGGCGGGAGGCAGCACCACCACCTGCCGCCCGCCGCCCGTCGACTGACAGCTGGGTGAACTGCCTGCATCGGTGGTTCACAGCGTGAGCCAATGGTGTGCTGCCATTCTCACTCAGTCCAGATATGTGAATGAATTCATTCACATATCTAGACTGTTCACTGTATTCATCCTCCTCTGCCCTCACATTGCCAAGGATCACTGTATTGCCTTCGTATTCAAATACTGGTTTGGCTTTATTCCTGCTTACCTCTCCTTTCTCCTGTCCCAATTCCCCCCTGCTTCCTGTTCCCTCCATTCCAGGGGCCATTGCACTTTTGCTACTCCTCACCCCCGCTCCTCTGCTGAGCAATTTGCCTTCTCTTATTGACTTTCCCCACTCTGGAATCAACTCCCCTCCTCTCTCCACCTCTCACCATCCCCTGGCACCCTCAGGCACCAGTGGAAACTTCAACCCTTCTCAACCTGCTCCTGTTAACCTTCTACTTGATACCTCCATGGCCAAGCCTTGACTCTTCTAATAAGCATCCAGCTGGGTTCCTGCTTCTGCGTTGGGTTAACTTCTACACCACTACAGTTTTCTCCTTTCATTACAAGGTCAGGCAGTAACTTCTCCAAGTCATTCGTCTGTTGTCAATATTGTTTTTATTCACCTAGTATTGCTGCTTCTCCCCAACAGCCTGCAACTCATCCTGTCCCTTTCAACCACATACACTTAACTATAAAGAAGTTGAAGATTCACTTCTTAAACTTGATATCAGAAAGAGTGCAGGGGATGACGGTCTTGAACCTTTCTTTCTAAGACTAGGCTATGCCCATTTCACTGCCCCCATTCTTCATATCTTCAACCTCTCCATCACTTCTGTTATAGTTCTGACCTATTAAAAATCAGCCCACATCTTCCCCCTATCAGAGATCCATGTGATCTGAACAACTATAGGCCTATCTCCATCTTGCCCATCCTTTCTAAAGTCTTCGAAAAATTGATCTATAACCAATTAAAACTTCATATCAAAACCTTCTCACTCCTTGACCCAGCCCAATCCGGTTTTGGGGCAAATCAAAGCACTGGCTAAAGTAACTAATGACTGGATCTTTGTCATGGATGCTAAGATGATTACTGGCGCAGTCTTCTTGGACCTTAGTAAAGCATTTGACAGTGTTTATCACAACCTCTTAGTGACTTGCCTGTCTAACTTAGGTGCCACTCCATCCACCACTCAGTGGTTCACTAGTTACCTATCAGGGAGAACACAGAATGTCAAAGCGGATGGCCTATTCTCTGCCGGTTGTCAGAGGAGTCCCCCAAGGATCCATTCTAGGCCTGATCCTGTTCTCTCTGTACATCAGTGGCCTTGATTCTCACATAACTAGCTCAAACATGCACTTCTTTGCGGATGATACGGTTCTGTATACCTCTGGTTCAACTTTATCAGAAGTCAGGGATGTGTTACAAGCTGACTTTGCTCAGCTCAAAAATAATCTGCTAAAAGCCAAGCTTTTCCTTAACGCTAAGAAAACTAAAGCAATGGTTTTCTCTCATAGTACCTCCTCTGGTACCTCCCCTGTCCTACCAAGAGACTTCATTGTTACCTCGTTAAGTGAACCCTTGGAAGTTGTTCCTAAATTCAAATATTTGGGTATGTGGATAGATAATAAGCTCTCTTTTAATGACCACATCAAGGACTTATCCAGAAGGCTCAAAGCCAGACTAGGATTCTTTTTTAGAAATATGTCTTTTCCTCCTTGAGACCCGTACCAGGCTCATCCAGGCCACATCCCTTCCCCTACTTGACTACGGTGATTTAATTTATACTTCCGCTACAATCTCAAGTCTAAGCAAGCTGGACGTCCTCTATCACCACGCGTTACAATTCATTACCAATTCCCCCTACCGCACTCACCATTGTGATCTGTATGCAGCTGTTGGCTGGACATCTCTTACCACCAGACACCTGCTCCACACTGGTCTTTGGACCCTTAAGTTGCTCCTGCATAAACTACCATGTTACCTAACATCTTTAATCTTCTTTTCCCACGGGGCATATTCGCTCAGGAAAACAGACTTTATCATGCTCAATGTACCTAGGGCTCGTACCTCCTTTGGCAAATGAGCTATCTCGCATGCCCTTCCCACTATATGGAACCAACTCCAATCTGTACAAAACTAACTAGCATCGTCTCAGCTAACTTCTATAAAGTACTAATTGCATCTAAAATAAAAGATATTTGTAACTGCTACTAAGCCCCTCCTCTACCACTATGTTTGGTCCTTGACTATTGTCTCCACTGGCACTAGCCTTACTTAGACCTGAAACCTTCTAGCTTGCAAAATGTATTCCATGACTAAATAAACTATAGGATTTTTCCTACCTGCTCCCATACCCCTTCCTACCTTAGGCCTCCTATCTATATTTTACCCCTTGCTAAATGATCCCTCCTCCTCAACCTTGTTCACCCCACCTATCCTATCCGCCCTATTATTTGTTCAATACATCAAGCGTATCTATTACATCTAACAGTGTTAAGTATATAAATCTTACCTTGCATTGCCTGTAAACTTTATACCAAATGTTCCTTAACTGTACACAGCTTTATAATGATGTGTCTCACTACGTAATACCTTTCTCAAACTTTGTGTGCACTTTAAATACTGGTAACCAAGGTTACCTTACTATGTAATGTTTCTTTGTCTGTGTACAAGCTTCAGGACCTCCTTGTGAATGAGCTTGCTCAATGGAGACTTCCTGCAATAAACTTGAACTTGAACATCTGAATATGCACTTGCCAGGCATTCTTACTGAGCTGTGCTGCACTATATTCTCTGCACATACACCTTTTTGTATTTATTCTTATTTTGTACTAATTTTTTTTTATCGTTGCTCAAGTGATTTGCTACTACATATTGTGCTGCTGTTCTTCCATTATTCCCTTCCCCGGGTCACAGCTGGAAACAAGCCTTGGCTCAGTGTGCCTCTATGAGTTAACAATTTTCAGATAATTAAATATCTGCAACAGGATCTTGTCACTCCTTCTCAAAGAAGCACTGATCACTTTATTTTAATACCTGCACACTTGTCAACAAACCGTTGCTATGAGTCAGAGTGTTGTTTACCTGCTTGATCATTATTTTGCCCTTGTATCTGTAAGTTGTCTATGTAACCACACTCTGGTGTTTGTTGTAATTGTTCTTTCTATACTCCTTCTTGTCTCCCCCAGGACACACCTGGAAACAAGCCTCAGATCAGTGTGTCTTTCCCAGTTACCAAAATGTTTAAATTGAAAAAAAAAGTGCTGCCCTGCAAGTGCAGCACTTTTTAAAATAATGCTTAGCAGTCCGATTACTGGAAAAGTGTCTCTGTTGTAGTCAGTGAGCGGTTGCTCATTTTTTTTTTTGTTAATCTAGTTTTCTGCCTTCAGCCAACTTCAGCTCCCGATCTTCCCAGCCTCATCACCCCAGCATTGTCTGGGACTTACCTGTCTGGCTTTTTCCCCAAAGGCTTGCCCTACCTGGTTAGGTTGACAGGGTCCCCCCTGTAGCCCCACTTAGACATGATTCAGATGGCTCAGACATGCCCCGTTAGCTGGGTGTGGGGCCTGGGATAGATCGGTGTCATCCTGTCAGTTGGCCCTGTTTTCCCTCGTGTTGTTCCCTGGCACGGAGGAAGTGGTGTGCAATGATGTCAATGGCTAGGCCATGCGCACTCTTGCACACAGCACGCCAAGCATCTGCCTCACCTTTGCTCCCCTCTTTTTGTGCACTCCCTGTTGTGCTGACCCCCAGCCACCACTAGGGGCCAGGCTGACACCAGGCACTGAAGCCACCCCTCCTTGGGGGAGGAAAGCAGACCCTGGGATGTTTGATCCTCCCCCTACCCCAGCTAACCTTCCAACTCCTGAGCTCACTTCCAAACTCAGGTCATTGCACCACAAACAGTAGTGCTACCACTGTGCTGGTGGGCCGGCCCAGGGCAGCCGCTCATTTAAATGGCAATGTGCTTACATGTTGCCATGCCTGGGTACCACTGTACTTGCAAGGAGAGGGAGCACTGAAGATGATTACCAGTGCCTGCATAAATTCAAATGGTGTGGCAGCCTGTAAAAGAAATGGTTTTGAAATTCCTGTTGCTGCATGAGTCTTGAAATTTGTAGCAGTCGTCACTCACTTCTATGAATGCTAGTTTGGGGGGTCTTGAGAAGGATTAAGTTACTGTGCAGTATAAAGAATCTGGACATTGAGGACTGGCAGCCTACTATGCAACAAAGTGACACAATAAGGAAAAAATGAATGGATGTCTGTAAATGTATTTTTTTAACACGTAAGGTGGGTTTGAGGTTTTGTCTGGGGCTGGGAGTTTAAGAAATGTATTAAAGTGTATTTTTTAAACATATGAAAAGCCAGGGTTATAATGGTTTTAAACCTTATAAACATGGTTGCCAGAAATGTGTTTTAAAAATTTTTTGGGGAGGCATGGATATCAGTGTGCTGTGTCCTGGCTGCCTAAAGGGTTCCTAGACAGATGGTTGTCACCCCTCAAGTACTTGGGTTCTGAACCTTCTCAGCCAATCAGGGCAAAGGAAATCCCCAACACATTTTATAAGTACTTTTAAGAATAGGGGTGACAGAGTATACACACTGAGCTGGTTAGGTGGAAGAACTTGATGGACCACTGGTCATCTTTTCTCCATAAATATATATGTGCTAGCTGAATAACACCTCCCTAGTCTGACGCCCTGAAAGACCTCCAAATACCTGGTTTTAAAACAGCTCCTCTCCTGACTGATCATTGATTTGGAGGGTGGGGATGGTGTTTGAAATGGAATTGTATTATTTATCTAAAATCTGATAACCAGGAAAGGCACACTGAGCCTAAGCTTGTTTCACGTGCAACCCGGAGGGACAAATGAGCTTACAAAGTGCAGCATACAAAAGTTTCGAGGCAGTAAAACCAGGATGGAGTAGTTCATTGAGCAGAAGCTAGTTTGAGTATCAACTAAAATGAGAAACCGACAAAGTGTAACTTTCAAATCAAAACAGTTTCCCAGGTTCCCCTTCCCTAGCCAGATTCCTTCATATCTTTTTTCATAGAGTGCCCCTCTCTTTTAATTCATGATCCACAGTTTGGGGGGATCACATAGTTTAACAACTGGCTAACTCAGTTACCCCACTCCCAAACTCATGGTGAATGCCACAGTCCTATTTACAGACTTAGTAAGTGTGCAGCCCAGGGAGGAGGCAGGAAGAGGATGGAATGTGCTTAGCATCAGTGATGTTGCTAGCCCCACCTCATCCTCCATCCAGAGCTTTTGCTCACTCTGTCTGTAAACAGGACTGTGATCTGTGGTGCTGGTTAGAGGGGATGACTGAGATTGCTGGCTGTTGGACTGTTGGGTTCCAATTGTGGTCCAGGGGCCAGGAGGGATGCCTGCTACCTAAAAATGGTATGTGGGGGTCGGGTTAAGGAGATTATAGTGTGTCTTAACACTCTCTGTATGGTGTTAGGAGATGGTATAACTCAGAAGTGGTAGGAATTTTGAGAGTTGGGGAGCCACTAGGGTCCAGCAACCTTACCTTTGTATGGTTCAACCTGGCCCTTGGGACCAGTGAGACCTCAGGACCAGTGAGCCCTCATCAAAGGCTGAAGTCCCAATTTCAGAAGGGCAGACTTCAACTGGATGAGGGAGCTGGTCCAGGACAAGTTACTTGGTTTGGACAGCATCAGGGATGTGGAGAAAAGATGGGGCAATCAAGGGAACTATTCCTACATGAACAACGTCTTGCACGAGAACAGTAATCAAAAGAAAGAAGTACAGGAGACCAATATGGGTCACTGGAAAGGTCAAAGTCCTAGCTCCTAAAATCGATGGAATCGGATTTATGTGATTCCAAGATATGGAATCCAAGTGACCTTCTATCAGTGCACTCCAGCACCTCTTCTGTTGATGCCCTGGGCTTGGTGATTGAGTCCAGATCAACAGCATGCCAGAGTGGCACCCATGGCTTAGTGCCACAGAGCTGGTATTTAGCATAGTCTTTTAATATTAGGTTAGGTTTGGTTAAATTGTTTATTTTCATTAAAACACCCTTCTGTAACATCCAGAGCACTTTACAAAACAAAATGAACAGCATGTAAATAGAGTAAATAATCGACCAAACAATAAGGTCCCCAGAACAGTAAAGATGCCATCACCATGTAGTAAAAAATCTGGTGATGGGATCAAGGTAGGCAGTATTATAAGAGCCTTTTCTTGATTCCTGCCTTAAAGGGGCTCTTTCACAATATTGTTCTGATACCAGTTAGAGGGAGTTCAAAATACCCAGGGGCACCACTGAAAAAGCACTGTCCTGCACCAGTTTTAGCTGAGAGCAAGGCACAGTGAGTAGCCCCTGGTCTCTGGATGGCAGAGCTCAACTTGAATGTTTGAGGGTCAGTAGTTCATGGAGGTAGATCTGAACAAGGTTTAACACTGTTTAAAAACATTTTTTATTATAACAGCAATAAGGCACTCCCAGGGATTATGTTAATGATCAGTTAATCACCATCTAGGGGCATATAGCACTTGGCTACACCTCGTGCCACAGTACACCCTTAGAAGGTGATTAACAGACCATTAACATAACCCTTGGTCATGCCTTATTGCTTAAATAATGCTAGGTCACTGCTGAAAAAAGGATGGCTTGTCTCAGTTAGTCTAGCTGGTCACCAAAATCCAATAAATAAATAAATAAACATTACTATAAATTAGGTGCCCCAAAGCAGGCTCTTTGGTCTAAAGGCACTTACAGCTCCTCAGCGCCTGCTAACTAGGGCAGTTAAAAAATTAGTGCTACTGTAGCTTTTATTTTTTTTCTCCTCTCCTCCTACTTTTACTTTCTTTTTTTTTTTATCTCCCCAGCCTGTCCCCTTCCGAGTGCCTCCGCCATCTGTGATAGTGCAGCATCAGCATCACGCATATAAGTTCATGAGAACATATACCCTTAGGTGAAGTGGAGTAGCCAGGACCAGGAAGGAGCAGCACAATGAAGACGTTGTCATGTGACAACAAAGTATGTGCACTGAGAATCATGCTGCCTCAGTTACGCAGCTGATGTCACATGTCGGGGCCCTTACTAGGCATCAGATTGGCAGTCTGGAGCGGAGGCATTGATTGACTTCTGCTGGTGACTGATCCCTCCCCCTGAAGTGTTGTTGACAAACACTGTGCAGCCTGTCAGAATGTGTCATGGCTGAGAACTGAATTGGTCATCGGAGCATCAGGTAGTGCGCAGAGAAAAGTCCTTTTAAGGGCTTAAAATTAGCACTCACGGGCAATCCCTTTAAGGGCTAATGATGTGGAATTTTAGTCCAATTTCTTATTTAAAAGATGTTTTTATGGACTCTGCAGCTATGATGGGCATGAGTCATAAATGTCCTCCTTTAATTTTTGGTAAATGAAAGCTTAAAGTCAGCTAAGTTGATATTGTATGAATATTTGATGTTGCCACAATCCATATATCGATATAAAACTCATAAAATGATTCAGACATTTTTTTTAATCCAGTTATTTTTAACAACATATTATACTGACATGTATCAACACATGAGAACTGTATCATTATGACTGTTCTGTTCCGGTTGATCGGACTCCAAGCTTTCATTAAAAAAAAAACTTGAAGTTTCTAAGCCTAACAGTTTAAATGTTAACTGTTTATAAAATATAATTTTGAGCATTATAAACTATTATTAAAAATGTTTGGAAATAGTCAGAAGACATTAGTGGATGCCCTTTTTATGTTTGCTTGCACGCATGTGCAAGAAACATAGTACCATCATTCGAGTTTCTGTAGGTGTGGTACCCTGTCTTCCAGTTCAGTCAGTGTGTTTGCAGGAGCGGCTACAGTTCACCAATGAATACTGCAGCTGTCTATGACAGCAGTTGAAAATGCAGTGGCATACAGTTGAAATGGAGAGACCTGCTTCAGTAAGCAGCGATTAGATTGTGTTGATAACATATTGCGTGCTCATGTACCCCCCACACACACACACTGTATTGCGATGGGGTGCTTCAATCCCCGTCGACTCTGCCACTCCCCCCAACAGGTTCCAGGTGCCATGCTGGGGCCCACCCCAGTGTAGCAATGGTCGGCGTCGACGGGAGTGCTCAATCTCGCCGCTCCACTGTTCCCCTCAACAGATTACCGGGTGCCATGCTGGGAGCCCACCCCAGCATGACAACAGTCCGTATGGCTGACGGGGTGCCCAATCCCCCTTCAGCTCCACTGCCCTCCAAACAGCCTTTCAGCTGCCATGGTGGGAGCCACCCCAGTGTGGCACAAGTCCCGCATCATCTATGAGAAAAAAATAACCTACAAGAAAAAGCGGTCCTCGCTGACTGTCCTGACCCCACCCCTGCCCACCCTCTGTGCATCCTGCCTCCCTACACCCCACCTCACCCCATACTTACCTCTGGAGTCTGGTGTGATCTTCGTGACCAGGAACACGTCTGCACTCTTCAAAGCCGACCGTGAACTGAGGAAATGCCGTAAGCTGTATAATGGAATAAATAGTGTTTTTATTTCATGCATATCTCAGGCATTTTGAGAATTTTTCACTAAATTTTCAACATGAGGTTTTGGGAACCCACCTCATGAATTCTGGCACTGTCATTTGTTAATATTTAAAGGTGATTTGTGGTCACTGTGTGGAACCACCTTTCAGGACCGATTTACAAAATGACGATCTCACATTCATGAGGTAGGCCGCTAAAACCCTATGTTGAAAATTTGTGAAAAAATTCTAAAATGACTGCTTTACGAACAGTAGTATTGTTCCTAAGTATTGTAAGTTTGTGAATTTTAATATTTTCTACTCCAGATTTTCAACATTGCCATTTTACCACACCTCCTTATGAGCAGTGCAGCTGTCATTTTTCACATCTTGCCCAAAATGTGTTTCCGTGCATGTAGCGCACATCGGCGCAGTCGGTGTGCGAAATCAATGTTCGGGACAGATTAAGAAAATCACAGTGACAATGTTCATGAGCAGTGATGTTAAAATGGCTATGTTAAAAATTTGGTGAAAAAGTCTATAAAATGACTGTGTTACGAGCGACCATTGTGCAGTTTCTACGCACCCTCGTAAGTTCATGCATTTGTAATATTTTCAGTCCAGATTTTCACCACTGGCATTTTTCCACACTTCCTTATAAACAGTACAGCTGTCATGTTTCACACCATGGCCAAAATGTGTTTTCGCACTTCCAGCGCAGAAATGCGTGGTCACTGTGGGAAATCACTGTTCAGGACAGATTAAAAAAATCACAGTGACACTGTTCATGAGCAGAGGTTCCAAAATGCCTGTATTGACAATCTGCTGTAAAAAATTCCCAAACTAATTGCATTATGGGTGTGTGTTACGCAGTTTCTACACACGCTCGTGACTTCACCAGTTTTTTTAATATTTTCACTGCAGATTTTCAACATTGCCATTCTTTGTACCTCCCCATGAACAGTACAGCTGTCATTTTTCACATCCTGTTCAAAATGTGTTTTCACACCTGTGTTGCCAAATGGCGTAGTCGCTGTGCAAAATCAGCTTTCGGCTAATGAACTGATATTGCCACTATTCATAAGGTGGGGTCACAAAAAACCCATGTTGAAAATGTAGAGTGAAAATGTCAACGAACGCCTGAGGCGTTAGGGTTTCCGACCATAACACCCTACCTTGTAGAGAGTGAAAGGCATCAGGGGTGTGACTTGGGATTCTTGCCTGTAATACTCATACCATTCCACACCCTGCAGCCAGTGAGAAGCATTGAGGTGTGCCTTGGACTCTTTGGCCCCAAAGTTCATCCCATTCTCCTATACAGCACCCATCTCACCACATTTCCTGATAGAATGGGGTGAGCATAAGGGCCAAAGACTCCAAGGCACACCGTGACACTTGTCGGTGTCTGCAAGGTAGGGTGTGGTGAAATGGTGTGGCCGTTATGCCTGATGACCAAAAGGCACACCCCAATGCCTGTCAGTCTCTGCAGGGTGGTGGTGGGGTTGGCTTCAGTACAATACTTCACTGCCATTCCTATTATGCAGCTCTGTAACTCCTACACTACGAATGCCAATGCCAGCAATCAAACATTCGGCATTGACAGATGCTAGTTTTTTGTTGTTGTTGTTATAAAGGTTTTTATGTTCCTTGGGCTGACAGGCAACTGTTCAGCCCTGCCTCTGGGTGCCGCCAATTGGCCTACTGCCTCTCTCCATCTGGGGTTGCGTCTCCCACAGATTTTCCCCTGTGGCCAGGGAAGGGATGGCTATGCTCCCCTCCTCCATAGATGCGCATCCAAATGTCCCACAGCAGAGTGGTGGTGGTGGGGGGGGTGTGGCACCTCTGGCAGGGCTTGGTGAAGCCCCCTTCCCCACCATTTTCTTCCTAAGTTTTCTCCCTCCCTGAAGGTATGGCAAACATGAAGGGTGCATGCACGTGGAGGCAAGCATGTGCTTTGGAACTGCTAGCCCTGTTCCACCCACCTGACTGTTTGTCAGCTACCTGAGCATTGGCACTACCACCAGGCCTCCATCTGGTGGCAGCCATGAGCCAGGATGGCTTCACCACCCCAGTATGGGAGAGGAAAGCTGCCAGGTAGCCACTCTATCCTCGCCTAGCCCTCTCCCCCACTCTGACTCCTGTCAATCCAAGCTTGTTCCCAAACTCTGGTCACTGGCGTGGGAGAGGTAAGGTGCATTACAGCTCCTCAACCCTCTGTGCCACTGGGTCGGCCAGTGGTTGTCCTGTCTGAGAATAAATACTTTCTTTTCTTGTTAACCTTTGGCTCCAAAAAGAACACCAGCCCCAATGTGTGCCCCTTTTTGTGTGTTGCTGAGTCGGCCTGTCTGAGACCCAAAACATCAGTGGTGTGAAGGAGTTTGCTAGCTAAACTAAGCCCCACCACAATTTGCCACCTAGACAAGAACCAGGATCTCCTCCCAAGGTTCACTTGCCTGACACCTCCCCAGGTAACTGTTATGTCCAAGTCTCTGCTCACTGGCACTGGAACCAGAATCTGAGAGGACTTTTGTCCCCTTCTCAGCATTAGCTGATCTAACAATTGCACCCTGCTTCTTCCCATGCCTGTTCTATGAGTTTGAGAAAGCTCCACCCAGGATAACTTCCTTCTGGAGACTTGGTACCCTTTCTAACTAATAGAGGACTGGGAAAGCTACCCAGAGGACAAGAGGACCACTATATGGGGTCATCTGCCTGGCCCCACACAGTGTTTCGCCCACTCTTTCCCTCTCCCAGTGATGATATGACACAAGTCCACAGTCATCCTGTGGGTGCGTCTCTCAGCTGGTGACATGTGTACCCTCACACTGCCAAGGCAGCACTGATAAGTGCCATAGCAGTTGCTCACAGAGTGGGTATTGCGTCCCTCTCTAGATTGCAAGGTCTGGGAGAGGAAGGATTAAATAAAGAACTAAAATGGTCTCCTTTTTGTAATTTTCATTATCTTTGGGTCCTTGCATACTTTATGATTTTTTTTCTTCATTTTCAAGGTCTGTATTTATACCAAAAGATTAATAGGCTTGGCCAGCCTGGTGGCACTGAGGGTTGAGGCGCTGGGCACCACACCTCGCACCATGCCGGTGACCTGTGTTCATGAACAAGCACAGGCTGCCAGGGGTCAGCTGGGGTGGAGAAAGACTGAGCATCTTCGGTGCTTGCCTGATCCTTAGTGGTGGCTGGGGGATGACGGACTGAAGCTTTACCTGGGTTGGGAAGCAGGGCAGGTGCTTGATGGGGCGCATATGGGAGTGTGTGCATTGCCGTCACTGGTGCCATTGCATGCTTTGCTCCCGAATGGGAAAAAGAGTAACTTGCTCACGGCGGATGAAGGGGGAGGTCGCAGGCTTGTCCTCTGACCAGTCACATTGCCAGCACACTGGATCCATTCTCGGTGGGGGTGGGCCCCCACCACCAACCCCGCCAAGGGGTGCAAGCCTTGGAGGTATCAGTTGGTGCTGGATGGTGGACGTTGGGGTGACGGGGCTGGGACTCCCCCAGATTGCAAGAGCCATGGGGTGGGAGTATAAATACCTAAAAAAAAAAATGACTATTAGGCCTAACTGAGTGACTTTAAAGGTTGGTGATGCACTGTATTTCCTCTTGACAGACTGAAGAGTTGAAGAAAATCCATACCTGTTCATTTGTTTTATATGCTATTAATACTACCTCCAAAACCACTCTTATGGCTGTAAGAGTGGTCTCATGCATTCTAAGGGTATGAGAACCGCAAAGCGAAGGTGAGGCATTCTGATACCATGAGAATGTAAGTGAGATCACTCTTACAACTGTAAGAGTGGTCTCAGCAACAGTATTAATATATTATTGATTGAGCTCGATCATTAATATAGTAATTTTTTTTTAAAAAAAGTACCTGATCAGGCCTGTTTCCAGGGCAACTGCACATGAGACACTCTTCACAGAATAAGAGTGCCTCACTTGCAGAGGAAATGAGCACTCCAATTGGTCGAGAGCACTCCCTCGATCTATAATGTTAAAAGTAGCATTTGCACACTCTTTTTCACACTGAGGTTAATCTCTCTGCTACCCTGCCTGACCCCCTTCCTGGCAGCCCACCTCAAACCAGTCACCCACCTTCTCTAGGACTTACCCCTTGTGCTCTCACAACTTACCCCTCATGGCAGGGATGGGGAGGACTTGCCCCTGTACCCCCGAAGCAAGAGTCAGTGTGTGTGTGTGTGTGTGTGTGTGTGTGTGTGTGTGCCCAGTCGGTAGTGCCAGGCCTGCATGAGGACCATTTTCTTCCATTTTCTCCCCATGTTGGTGTGCAATGATGTGTTGCCAATGTCCCCCCCCCTCCAGACCTCAGACTGTCATGACACCCAGCCTCCACTGGGTGTCCAGCACACTGCGAGAGGCACAATCCACCCTTGCCAGGACAAGAAAGCAGTCCTCCACAGGCTCGATCATCTCCCCCTGGCTGACCCCACTGTGACTTGAGTTTGCTCCCCCACCCAGTGGCCAGTGTGGCAGACAGTAGTACTATTGCTGCGACACTGGGCTGGCTAACTGATCAGCACTTTTAGTATTAGAAGTGTATTGTTCCAGCTACCTCAGCCCCAGCCCTCTGTCAGGAGCTGGAGTCATTTGGCCTGATGTCCAGCTATAAATTAAATTACAATAAATCCGAGGCACTGCATGTCTTGGGACATCTCATCCTCATTTCAGTGACTCTTCTCCCTTCATGTGGGCCACACAGAGAACCATTTAGTACCTCAGTGTCTGGATCACCCCACAGCCGTCCAAGTTAATTTCTTAAGGCCATGCTGAGAGCATTTGCTGACCAGCATGCAACAGAGTAGTACAAGTACTTACCCCATCTCTTATTTGCATACAGGGAAGTCTGCCAAGAGTCCACAAGGATCTCACCCTTCAGACTCCTATTTGGCCATAAGGTAAGGGGCCTCCTTGATTTGGTAACATAGAAACATAGAAACCTAGAAGTTGACGACAGATGAGGACCTCAAGGCCCATTCAGTCTGCCCATGTCTTTTTCTACCTTATGAATGTGCCATTGGCCTTTGCTCTGTCAATGGCCTGTCTATTCATACTCATCTGTATTGCTCCCTTATGCCTATCCCATGCCTGCTTGAAGCCCTGCACTGTATTCATATCCACCACTTCCTGAGGTAGGCTGTTCAATGCATCCACCACCCTTTCTGTGAAAAAGAACTTCCTCACATTACCCCTTAATCTGCCTCCCTCTAATCTCATGCTGTGTCCTCTTGTCCTGCTATTTTTCTTATATTGAAACATGTTAGACTCTTTCACATTGTTAATGCCCTTAAGGTGCTTGAAAGTTTCAATCATATCGCCTCTCTCTTTCCTTTGCTCTGGGGTATACATATTGAGCTCAGTTAATCTGTCCTCATATGTTTTCTGATGCAGTCACTGGACCATTTTGGTTGCCCTTTTCTGGACTGCCTCAGTTTGGTTAATGTCCTTGTGAAGGTGTGGCCTCCAGTACTGCACACAGTACTCCAGGTGGGGCCTAACCAGTGTCTTGTAAAGAGGGAGTATTTCCCTCCTCTTCCGACTTGTGATACCCCTACTAATACACCCCAACATCCCTCTAGCCTTACCTACTGCTTTAGTGGTCTGCTTGGATGATTTTAGGTCATTGGTGATGATGACACCCAAGTCTTTTTCTTCCCTTGTGACTGTCAGCAACTCCTCTCCCAACCTATAAGTGGCTTCAGGGTTTCTCTTCCCTATGTGCATGATCCCGCACTCCTTTGCGTTAAACCCCAGTTGCCACTCTTCCGACCATTTTGCTAGTTTAATCCAGATCTCTTCTCATTCTGCCCACCCCAACTGGATCATCTACTCTGTTGCAGATCTTGGTGTCATCTGCAAACAGACAAACCTTACCCTCCAGTCCATCTGCAATGTCACTGATGAAGATATTGAAAAGGACTGGCCCAGGACTGATCCCTGAGGTACCCCACTTGTGACTTGCATCTCTTCTGACTGTATACCATTTACCACCACTCTCTGTTTTCTGCCCGTCAACCAGTTTGCCACCCAGTTGACCAACATCTGACCCACCTCGCGCCTACCCAGCTTGTTAATCAATCTTCTATGTGGAACAGTATCAAAAGCTTTGCTGAAGTCAAGGTAGGTGACATCAACTGCTCCCCCTTGGTCCACCACTCTGGTTACTCAGTCAAAGAAATCTATGAGATTAGTTTGACAGGACCTTCCTTTGGTAAACCCATGCTGTCTTGGATCCTGTACTCCTATGGATTCCAGGTGTTGCACTATCCTTTCCTTAAGGAGTGTCTCCATAATCTTGCCCACTACTGAGGTAAGACTGACTGGTCTGTAGTTCCCTGTCTCCTCCCTGCTACCACTCTTGTGGAGCAGGATCACATGAGCCCTTCTCCAGTCTTCTGGGATATCTCCTGTGCTCAGAGACTCACTAAATAGTTCTGATAATGGCTCTGCTAGTTCCACGCTTAGCTCCTTTAGTTCCCTGGGATGTATGGTATCAGGTCCCATTGCCTTTTCACTCTGAGCTTATTGAGCTCTTGTAGGACCCTTTCTTTTGTGATGGGACTAGTGCACACCTCCCTTCCCCCTGTGTCCATGGTGCTGAGCTGTGGGCCCTGCTCTACCTTCTCTTCAGTAAATACTGAGCAGAAGTATCTATTTAGGATAGATGCTTTTATGTGGTCCTCCTCCTCACATGCCCCCTTATACCCTTTGATCTTAGCAATACCCCCTCTGGACTTTCTCCTTTCACTAATGTTTCTATAGAAAGTCTTGTCACCTTCTTTTACTGTTCGTTCTAGTGTTTCCTCAGTTTGGGCCTTTGCCTGCCTTGCCTTCCTGCTTCCCTTAGGGAAGTTTGGTACTTCTCCCTATCTTCATCATGCTGCGTTCCTTATATTTCCTGAAGGCCAGCCTTTTCGCTCTGACCTTTTCTGCTACTATGTTTGAGAACTAAAGTGGTTTCCTTCCTCTTTTGAACTTCCTTTTCTCACTAACACAATGGGATGTTGCTTCAAGTATTGCATCTTTAATGCTTGCCCATTTTGCCTGTACTCCCTCACCCATATTTCTTTTTGCCAGGGCTAGTTTAACTCTTTTGGCCATCTTATCAAAGTCAGCTCCTCTGAAGTCCCATATTTTTGCCTTGGAATGGGATGATTTTGTTCTAGTGGCCAAATTGAACCATACCATGAAATGGTCACTGGCACCCAGGTGACCTTCTACCTGGAGATCTGTCATCCTTTCCCTGTTAGTCAGTACTAAGTATGGGATGAATGGGAGGGGGAGCTTGCTCCTCAAGGGGAATATGTTTTGGAGTATGTCCTGAATTTCAGGTCACGGCTCAAGGAGCTCATGGGGTTCGCCCAGGAGCACCTAGTCTCTGCACAACAGAGACAGAAGACATGGTATGGCTATGAGGCCAGAGCCTGGAGTACAAAGTCAGGCAATGGCTGATGGTGCTATCCCTGTCTGGTGAAATAAACTGCAGGTGGCTTGCGAGAGTCTGTACTCAGTGGTCAGGAGGGTGAACAATGTTAACTATGTGGTGGAACTGCCTGATATGAGACTCAAGCAGTGGATCTGTCATGATATGTTGAAACCCTACCATGACTGAGACAGAAGTGGTCCTGACTGTGTGCAGCTACCCAGAGGAGGGAGAGGTGTGGGCACACTGGTGGATCTCTTGGGAAAGGTTAAAGGAGAATCCTCAGTGGACACTATCACACTCTTTGAGAGGCTGACACTGTCTTAAGGTACCAAAATGTGTAGGGTACTGTGAAAATTTGAGGGGATGTTCACAGGGAAGCAGGGCTATGCCATTCTGGCAGTGCATCACATGGATAAAGGGCCCCAGTCCTCCCTAAGGCAGCCACCCAACTGAGTCCTTGAGGGTGTAAAATGTACCAAAGAAAGGGAGATCAAGGAGACACTGGCTCTCTGGGTGATCCAGGAGTCCAGTAGTTTCTGGGCCTCCCCAGCAGTACTTATCCCCAAAAAGGATTGGTTCTGCATCAACTACTGCAAGTTCAATAGCTGTATGGAGTCAGATGCATACCCCATGCCCAGGATAGATGAGGTCTTAGAGAGGTGAGGGGAAGATGTACCTGACCACCATAATCAAATCAAATCAAATGAAACTTTATTTATAAAAGGCACCTTTCCAAAACCAAGGCGCCTGTACATAACATAATAAAATCAATAAATAATTAAAACAATATTAAAATTAATCTAAGGCAGCAGCATTTAAAAATCATTGTATGCAAAGCTAAAAATATGTGTTTTTAATGCCCCCTTAAAGCTTTGGACGGTCAGGCAATCCCGCACCTGACGAGGTAGAGAATTCCACAGGGTTGGGGCCATAAAACTAAAAGATCTGGCCCCAGAGGTTTTTAAATGAACCCTGGGAATCTCTAGCAATCCCTCGTCAGTGGATCAGAAAGAGTGGGAGGGACAAAGGAGATCTTTCAAGTAGCCAGATCCCTGATCGTGTAGGGCCTTATAGGTCAGCAAACCGACCTTGAAGGTGATTCGCAGCATATTGGCAGCCACTGCAGTCCATGAGCACAGGCATTATATGACTGGACCTAGAAGAACTAGTCAATAGCCTGGCTGCTGCATTCTGCACTAGCTGCAAGCGGCGAATATCAACCCCAGTAGCCCAAGATAAAGGGTGTTCCAGTAGTCAAGGCGGGGAGTAGCAGCATGGACCAAAGTAGGAAGATTGTCAGGAGGACCAGGTGCTTCACTTGGGTGATGTTCCTCAGATGATAAAAGAGGCTTTGACAACTGCCGACACCTGAGATTTAAGTGTCAAACAGTCATCAAACACAACACCCAGGTTCCGCACCCAGTCTGAGGTAGTTAGCTGAACATCCCCAAGCCATAAACCGAGGGTGATCCTGCCAACAAACCCCACCTTGCGGTGACCTGGGTCCACAACCAACACCTCAGTTTTCTCTGGATTCAACACGCAGCCAACTCACATTCATCCAGTCCTGGATTTCGCCAGACAGTTGTTAAAGACCAAAAGGCAGCATCTTGGTCGGGCAAAGGACATGCACAGTTGAGTATCATCTGCATAGCAGTGAAAACTCAAACTGTACTGCCTGATAATCGCTCCTAATGGCAGCATGTACACCACAAACAACATGGGCACCAAAATGGAGCCCTGCAGCACCCCACAGGATAGGGGGAATGATGCCGAGGAAAAAATCCCAGACACCACCCTCTGAGTCCTACCCTCGAGGAAAGATCGAAACCAACTGAGGACCGTATCAGACAGCCCACAGATAAACTGCAAGTGCTCCAATAGCACACCGTGGTCCATGGTGTCAAATGCTGCAGAGAGATCAAGAAGGACCAAGATGGAACGAGTCCTTCGATCTCTCGCTATTAGGAGGTCATTTAGTACCCAGACAAGAGCAGTCTTGGTACTATGTCTCTTCCTAAATCTGGACTGGAGAGAATCATAGACATTGTGGCTGGTCAAATGATCATCCAGCTGCAACGCGACCACCTTCTCAATAACCTTACCCACAAAGGGCAGGTTAGAGACAGGCCTGTAGTTAGCCAGACAATCCGGGTCCAAGGAGGACTTCTTAAGAAGGTGCTGAACCACAGCCTCCTTCAGAGGATTTGGAAAAATCCCCCTCTCCAAAGACCTCCAGACTATCTCAGCAAGGACTGGACTGATTTTATCCATACAGCTCACTAGGAGACGTGTGGGGCCCGGTTCCAAACCACAGTTGGTCGGACACAATGATTGGATGACCATCACAATGTCACTGATTGTGGGAAGGCTGAAGTCAGACCACACAAATTGGGTGTCCGACATCTCCTGCCGACCATCACAGCTCCCATTAGGGAGGGTCAAGCAGATATCAGACCTGATTGTGGCAACCTTATCTGAAAATAATTGAGCAAACTCCTCACACCATTCTTGAGAAAAGGCTCTTCTGGGCTGAAGATAGATTGGACTGCACAATCTGTCCACAGTCTGGAAAAGCTGAGCTGGTCTATTCTGTGCAGCAGCAATCTCTCTGGACAGGAATTCTGCCTTCTTATGAGAGATTGCGGATTGATAGACCACGTAATGGTCCATCAAACTAAGTTTGTCACAATCCAGGCCCGATTTCCGCCAGCACCTCTCTAACCTTCGTCCGACTCTCCTCAACTCCCTCAGAGTCTCATCAAACCAAGGAGACCTGGGGCGAACAGTGAGGGGACAAACACGAACAGGAGCAATGGAATCCAGGGCCCCTACTACCGCCTTATTATAGGCAAATACCAAGTCCCCTGGATCCATGCAATCTCTCGGTAAACCGATAGGTCCAGTACCGCCATCAGGCCATCTGGGGAAACACCCCTCAAAGGGTGGTACCGGACCATTTCCTTAGGGGCTGGCCTACTAGGGGTGGCCTCAAAACTGAACCCAATGGAGTGATGGTCAGACCACCCGACTGGTTTCACCACCAAATCGGATATCTCCATCCCCAGTAGGAACACCAAATCCAATGAATGACCACCAATATGGGTCGAGAAGGAAATAACCTGTGTGAAACCAAGGGAAAACATTAACTGGTGGAAGTCTTGACCAAACTGCGAGAGTTCATCGTCGACCCAGGCATTGAAATCCCCAGAACCAACCATCTGGGGAACCCAATGTCAGTCGACTATGAAGTCTACGACTTCCCGCGGGGAAAACATTCCGTCCCACTTGGTGGGCAGTAAGTAGAAGTATTCTACCCACACCCCTCCCATGATACATTCAAAGGAGTTGGTAGTTCCCACTGGTACCTCCACTAGGCCCAGTTGTGATCTAAAACAGATAGCAACACCCCGCCTCTACGATCTATCCTAGGGCGGCGTGTCACCGAGTACCGGCTGGAATTGCTGCTGCCAAAACTGGGCCAGCATTCTCATCCAGCCAGGTCTCAGTGATGCACGCCAGATCAGATGTTCAACAAAATCCACTATAATAACGGTCTTGTTTTAATAGACCTGGCATTGCATAACACCACCAAGTAGGGTGAGCATCCGAGGATGACCGTGCTACCTGCTGACTACAGGCAGAACCCTTGGGTATGGGAAACAGACAGGGAGGACCCCTTTCCTGGACCCATTTCACCCCAGGGCATCTTCTTGTCCCCACTATCCCTAGCCGCCCACTCCTTTCCATTCCCTCTCCAGGCTCAACCCCCATCCTCCTCCTTTTTCTAACAATCCCCAGAGCCCTAGATCTGACGTAGGGCTATTGGAAGGTGCCCCTTGCCCCTGAAGCTAGATTGAGGTCGGCCTTCATCATCCTATTTGGGTTCTTTGAGCTCCGAGTAATGCTATTTGGGATGAATAATGTCCCAACTACCTTTCAATGGCTCATGGACTGCATTCTGAATGGGGCAGGAGCTTTTGTGCTGGCATACATGGATGACATTGCCATCTATATTAGGAGGATTATGTCAGGCACATGACCAAGGTGTTCCACTGAGTGCAAGCTGTGGGGCTCACAAAAAGGTGGAGAAGTGCCAGATAGGAATGGCAAACATGTCATGCCTTGGACACAGGGGTGGAAAGAGGGTAGATCCAGCCTGAGCCAGTGAACACTGAGGCCATACAGGGATATGCCACACTCATGACTAAGAGAAGGTACTGGCCTTCCTAGGTATGGATGGGTACTACTGTAGGTTTGTGCCAAATTTCAGCAGCTTGGCGAACCCCTGTCCAACCTCACCAGGAGTAAAATACCAGACAAGGTTCAGTGGCGGAATCCTACAACACCACATTCTATCAGCTGTAGGAGGCACTGTGTCAGGCACCTGTGCTTGCCAGCCCATATTATTCTGTAAGGTTCATTGTGCACATAGATGCATATGATTAAGTGCTAGGTGTAGTTCTGAGTCAGATCATGCAGTCTGGAGAGGAACACGCAGTTGTTTACTTGAGCTGAAAGCTGCTGCCTAGAGAGAAGGCCTATGTCTCAATAAAAATGAGTGCCTGGGTATTGTCTAGGTTTTGCAGAAGCTGCAACCTTATTTGTATGGGAGGGAGTTCACCCTGGTCACTGACCACAACCCCCTCACATGGCTGCATAGGACCAGTGGGCAAAACCCTAAATTGCTAAGATGGAGCCTGGTGTAGTACTCCTATAATCTGGACATTAGGTACTCAGTGGGTTTGCAGCATGGACATGCTGACAGATTGTCCAGATAATAGCTAGGACCTTGAAAAAAAAGGGTGGAGAGCTGTTGTGAGAAACCAGTAGGGGATTCACACAGATAGTGAACCAAGGGCATAACAAGTGGAGCTAGCTGGCTCACAGGAAAAAAAACAGAATCCTTTAGGGGTACTATAGTAAAGGAATGTGTTTTTCATTTTTGGGGGTTAACAACTTGCTGTTTAATTTTGCACTTTTCTGTTTTACTCTATATACATTGATAACAGTAGAATCTAATCAGCTAAGGGGACAGAGATAGGCTGGGGAAATAAGATTAAAATTGTTACTAGAGGCAGACCAGTTGTCCCTGATAGGTAATTTCAGTCTCTTTGTCTTGTAATGACAGGATCCCCATGTCAGTTAACAATGGAGCGTCAAAGAGCCCATGGTCTTTCATGTCAGAAAACTGTCCTGGCCATGTAGCCACCCCCTGAAGAGGCAACCATGGCTCAGAACAATGAGAGGTGTCTTGAGTCCACAAAAAACAAGATTAAGGACAGCTTTCCAGAGAGATGGTACCCCCAGGTGACAAAGAAAGTGTCAAATCCATGATTCCAGAGTGACATATTTTATGATGCAGCATGAGGGGGCTGGCAGCTGAAGACTTTTGAGGTCTATACCAGGGCCTAGCAAGCCAGTCTGTGTTGGGGCTTCATACTTGCACCATCTAAGAGTTGGAGTCTGCCACGGCTCACTAAAGTTATCCTGTATGGTACGAATCTTTCTACTCTGTTAATTATAAGAAGGGTTTTCTAATTGTTTCTTCTGCTGTGTGAAAACCTTTTATTTTTAAACTGTGTAGTAACCCTGTAATTTTCATAGTCTTGTGTATTGTGATATCCTATAGATGTGTAAATATTGTTACATGATAAATGTTATTTTTGTGTACTTCTTGCCTGTATGACTGAATCTTTTGAGGGGAATAGATAACTGTTAGTATTGACAAATCCACCATATGTCTCGGAAGAAGGAGAAGATGCAACAGTTACCATATTCTATAAGTAAAGTGTTTCTCAGGAGTGAGTGACAGGGGTAGGTCATTTGCCCTTAGCCAACAGAGCACTGTACTGTGTGGGCAGTGCTCTGGTGGGATTAGACAAAAAGCCCCAGGTAAGAGAACCACTTCTGAGTGGTGGCAGCTGCTGTGGTATCCTTGCAGGTGTCGAGGGTTGAGAAACTTGGCTACCTGTTGCAAACTGTGTTCTGATTGCGGACAGGTTATGACACATGATTACACAGAGTGCTTCCACAAATGTCACCAGGTTGTCTTAATTTGAAATTTTAATGGAGAATGTTGTTTATGTTCTTTTTTTGTATATAGTTTTTGGTCCCCAGTCTGCTGCCTGCACTTCTCCTTTAGCCAGATCCCTGGTGGACTCCCAGTCCCACGCCCCCATTTTCGAGGTTGATGGGGATCTATGTAGGGCAGGACCCTAGAGTGCCGCAGCCATTATTTAGGCAGACTAGTGCTCATCAATATTTTTTCTTTTTATTTGCACCTCCTATAGCATGGAGGACAGCCACTGTAACTTACCAGAATTAAGAAAGCAAACCGGGATAAAATAAAGAAAAGTGGAGCAGTCCAACAAGCCTGGCATCAAGAGAGTATTGTTGTCTGAAAGCCAACAAGCAAATAGACAAGAACCTTGCAAGGAGTGACTGTCATTGTTCTGAGGAAGTGGCCACATGCCACAAAACATTAGCAACCTTATAATAGGTGGATGTTATAAATAAAGAAAATATAGGATAGTGTATGAAAACTCATACACAACAATGCTATTCTTATACCGGTGGTTACCATGATGACAAGGGCGTCCAAGAGTGAAGTTAGAGGTCCCTCTGTTATTATGAAAACCACAAGGTTTAAGAATAGCGATGTTGTGCATTGGACTCTCATACACTATTCTATATAATGTATGGTCAAAAAACACAATCACTTACTTTTGTTATTACAGCACTCAGTCTCTGCCATCCGCCACCCGCTTCACCTCCATTCACCTGCCAGCCAGCTCATGTGCATGATGCTTCAACAGCCAACTGTCCTATGAACAGCACTGCTGGGGACACTTGTATTGTGATGTAGTTACTACAGCAGAATGAAAAGTTATCCTGCTGTAGTAGCTATGTCACTACTGCAGTAGAACAACTTTTTCAGGTGTGTGGATCTCAATACGCAACAGCATGCCTCCATACACTATATTTGAAATCATGCTGTAGGAGTTGATCCAACTTTCCTCACAGTGAACTTTAACTATGCTTGGATGTGACAAACATCCATCTGGTATATTACACAAGAACAACCTGAGACACTGAAGAGCCATACTACATTTTTATTTACACCCCCATCAGAGTATCCTCCCACCTCTCCATGGCACAGACACAGCCTACTACTGGCTATCCATGCTACAGCACTTTCTGGGCATGTGCCACCTCTCTCGGAGCAGCACGCTCCCCAGCTACAACAAGACATCATTGCAGTGCTAGATGTCGGGCACTTTCCTCTCCAAGCTGGCTGGCAGCACTCCCAGGTGCACTGTTCCACTGATCCAGCTTCCATGGCTCGCTTCTGAACTCAGGTCACAGAACAGAAGCGCACTGGGCTTCCGATGGGCCATCGGGTGACCACATTTATGCTCCTTTTAGCAGTGAAGTTTGCATACAAAAGGCTTCCTCATGATTTGATAGTCCCAGCAAAGTTTTGTGTTCTTGGCCTACCTCCCATTCTGACCCTATGCTTCCTTATGTGTGTAACAGTCTAAGAATCTGAGTTCTTGAGCTCACAAAGGACATGCCAATGATATCTTAGTGCTTGTCCTGCTTCACATGCATTCTGTGTTCAGACTTAGTTAAGGCATCATAACTGGATGCTCATGGAAGGCCCATCAGAGTACAGAAAAGTTAGACAGTCTTTTTATCCTTATGACTCCTGTACATAGAAACAGAGAAACAGAATGTGATGGCAAATAAGGGCCAGCCCAGTCTGCCCATTTCTTAACCTTCATTTGCTGCAGATCTGCTGCTGATCTACTGCACCATCTCTTCCCCTTCCTTTCTTACCCATTTGATACCCTTGTGGCTGTCCCATTTTTGAACCCAGCCACTGTTCTTGTTCCCACTACCTCTGCTGGAATGCCATTCCAGACATTCACCACCCTTTCTGTGAAGAAGTAGATCCTCACATCCCTCATGAATTTACTCCCCTCCAGCTTCATAGCATGCCCCCTTTTTCTAGAACACCTTTGTCTCTGACAAATATCCCCTCCTGAACCTTATTAACCCCCATCAGGTATTTACCTGATATGGTTCTGAAGGTTTTCACAAGCACCAGTAGGCAGAAGCAGAATCTCTGGGCTTTGAACATATCTTCAGCGCTGAAATACTGTGGTGTCTCCCCAAGGGCCCTTGGCACGATTCAGGATGTGAAGAGAGAATCGTCTCCTGCTAAAGAAGAGATACAATAATGAGATCTGCCCTGGGTCATCATGCCACAGTCATTGACTCACTAAATCTGCCCTTGTGGTGATAAGGTATCACATGACCGAGGCTGTCTAGTATGTTCTTGGTGTGCGTGCCATAGCACACAGCAAACTCAGCTCCACAACAAAGGCACATTCATAAACATTTTACAATAATCTACCATCGGTTTTTCTCTCTGTAAAAAGCCAGTTGTTATGCCCTGCTATAACCAGCTGGTTAGGGAGACACATGCTCAGTTGTAATTGCGTCACTTTTAAGATGGCGTCTGTGCTGGGCTGACCATCGGGAGCAGCAAGAACAGTTGAATTTTTAGTGTTTAGTATTTTTATCGTTTATAATTTATTGTTACTACTAACGTTATTGTTTTTCTGTTTTATTTGTTTTATCTTGTCGCCCGTCGCCTGGGTGCTAAGAACTGCAATACTTTCTTAAACTGAATTAGTTGTCTACCTGTCTGTTCGTCTGATCAAGGAGGAATCATGAAGAGTGTAGAGTGTAAAGACTGGCAGAAGGGATGGAGGTCTTCCGAGCTGTGACCTGGGGGGCATTTGGTGATCTTTGTGCACAGGAGGAATGCTGTGGAGTATTGCAGTGTACTGAGAAGGCTCGACTGTGGTTGCCTGCGGATTGACGGAGCAAACTCCTTCCGGGTGTCTGGCCTTGACCTGATGGTGTGCGGTAGTGTTGCTGCCAATGGGTGGCTGCATTACAGCACTTCTGTCCTGCTGCCTGGTTGCTGGTGGGTGGCTGGGGCAGCGGTGGGGTCCGGGAAGAGGTCTGGGCTCTGAGAGGGGTCTTCCCGTTTTGGCAGCAGTGAAGTTGAAGCGGAGGTGAAATTGCTGTGCCTGGAGCTATAGCTGTGTGAAAACTGTCTCTCAGTGCTCCAGGTTGAACTGGGACTGAAATAAACTTGTAATCCTGCTCATTTGCCTTTATTGTGGTTGGGATTCGACCGGTAGTGAGAGTGACGATTTGCTGGTCGAATGAGAACCATCTAAATTGGAGTTTGCTTGCGTTTCTTCCTTGGTGTGGCCTGGACTGGAAGTGAGGGTGCCGTGAGTTGATAATTTCTCCATAAAAGGTGAACTTTATGACCACAAAGTTTTGGAGCAGTGAGAGTGTCCAGCTTAGTGGAATGTTTTGGACATGGACTGGGTAGTGAGAGTTCCTATAGTTGATATTTTTCATCTGGAGTGTGGCAATATATTCTTAATCTAGTTATAATTTAATGTTGTGTTTATTATTTAGATTTAAAATAGGGTTTTATTTTTTAATTGTGTTTGTTTAAGGGATTGTTGTATGGTGGGAGGTTGGGGTTTAAATTGTTTATATTGACTTAGTTTGAGGGGTTATTTTAATTATTTGTATAAAATGTGTCTGGGACAGGGATTTGTAAGGTGTAGATACTTGGGGGGCTACCTCTGTGACCTCCATCCCTTTGAGCTCCCTAGATTTCCAGCTGTGGCCTACAGGAGGTGTAGAGCCTTGGGAATAGCTAGGAGGAAGAGTTCAGGTGGTGGTGGTGGTACCGAGGGCTGCCGGGTGTCTGGGATTCGGGTGGTGAGGCCAAGAAGATGTCTTGGGGCGAAATGGGAACTGAAGAGGGGGCTGCCATATTTAGTTCCCATACCCAAGGATTCCAAGATGGATGGTGGGCAGTTGGCGGGTTTGGCTGCCTCACCTTATCCTACTCGGGTTGTGTTATGCAATGTCAGGTTGATGAGGAATAAGACTGCCATAATGGCAGACTTGATATCCTCGGTTGACCTGGCTTGCATCATGGAGACCTGGTTGGATGAAAATGCCGTCCCTATTTTAGAGGTGGCAGTTCCTGCTGGGTACTCCGTGATACACAACCCGAGGGAGGATCGCAGGGGCGGGGGGTAGCCATTTGTTTTAAAACCAACTTGAACTTCATGGTGCTACCTATAGGTCATGCATGATCGTTCAAGTGTGTGGCTGCCTGAGGGAATGTAGGGGCAGGTTTCAGGGTCCTTGTGCTTAATAGTCCCCCTGGAGTGCATGGGGATTTTGTTGCTGAGGTCGAGGAGCTCATTGCCGGTCTGGTGCTGGAGTCTCCCAGGTGGTTAATTCTGGAGGACATTAATGCCTGGGTCGACGGTGGACTTTTGGGTTTTGGAAATGATCTTTTAGGATGCATGGGGGCCCTGGGCCTGTTGCAAAAAGTAACAAGCCCTGATCCCACTGGAGGATCTGACCACACTTGTGCATGCTTTGTCACTTCCAGGCTGGACTATTATAATACCCTGTACCTAGGGTTATCTGAGGCAACCTCCACAGGCTGCAGCTGGTGCAGAATGCGGTGGCAAGATTATTGACTGGGGCGAGATGGAGTGATAATATCACCCCAGTCCTCCATGGACTGCACTGGCTATCAGTCAGGTGGAGATTGTCTTCATAGTAGAGCTCCTGATCTATAAATCCCCACACAAAGAGGACCTGTCTATCTGTAAGATCTTCTTGTCCCTACTGTCCACCTCGGGCACCCGGTCTGCGGGGAGGCCTCCTAGGAGTTCCCAGAGTGAGGTTGCGGCATCCTGGGGATAGAGCATTTTCAGTGGTGGCACCCACTCTGTGGAACTCCTTTCCTTGTTATCTAAGGGAGGCCCCCTCGGTAGAAGCCTTTAAAAAAGCATTAAAAACATATCTATTCCAGCAGGCTTTTAATGACTGATGTTGGTTTTAATAGGATGGATAGAATTTTAAGTTTGTGTTGAGCTGCTGCCTATATGTATTTTGTTACTGAAGTGTCTGTACAGTGCCCAGAGTCTATGGAAATGGGCACTTTATAAATAAAATGTCTATCTATCTACGACACAGCTGTATCAAGACAGAGTGCTAGCTCTCCCTGACTTCTAGACTAAAACAGAAATGGGAAAATCTTCTGAACTGTAACCTGCTTGTGCTGGACCAGAGGCAGGTTTAAAATAAAAGTATATATTTCTGCAACTGCTCTTTGTGTGGGAATTTAGTTTAAAAAAAACAAAAAAACAGATGTAGAATCTGCTGCGCTGTACACATTGGAGTGGGAAGATCTGCACTCTCGATGTGACAGGCAGTTTGGCACTGCAGCATTGTTTTTCTTCATCAAAAGACCACTGAGATCATTGAGAAAAAAAGTTCTTGAGGTGTGAGGGTTGTGTGTGGTAGAATGTTATAAAATTTGAAAAAATACAGTAAATGGTGTGTGGGGAGGGGGGAGGAAGAAACAACTGCAGCCTGGCAATTATAGAAAATAAGACACAGGGTGAGGGGCAACTTGAATTTTAAACACACCCTCAGTCTTCAATGCTTGTATAACCCCCTCTAGCTTTAATGTTGGGGTTAATATAGTATCACACACCTCAGATGTAATTGAAATTCTCATTACACATACTGCCCCATGCATTATTCTATATTTTTTTCTATTCTGTCTTGGTCTGACTTTGTGTATTTTCATAAGGCTGTTATCAGGCTAGCCACACCAAAAATACAAACTGGACAGCCCAAAGAAATGATAGAGGGGTATAGTTGCATTTCACATACTGTAATCTTGAACAGTATGTCCTCTCTGCTTCAGTCCTTGCCTTTTCCTTGCCAGTCTTTTAAAAAATGATCTGGTCCCAAATGCTTAAATCACAAATTGTGGGAAGTCAGCCTTAGGGACCTTCCCACCATGACATGCACTCTTTTAATGCCATTTGGGCCTGTGCACTTTTTAACCTGTGAAATAAGTGTAACCCCTAGGTGGTGCTATCGAAAGGGATACTAACCCTGCCTGTGTGACTAGGTGCAGGTTGAGGGTCCTGAGCTCAGTGAACGGGTGCCTCCACCCGGAGAGTTGGTTTAAGGGTAGCGTAGCTGCTGTGGGTACAGCCCTCTGGGACACTGATACCCCCCTCTAACCCCTCTAGTGACTTACACTGGTCAACAGATAAACAATCACAGTTAAAGGGGAAGTCTCCCATAGTTCCACACCAATATTTTCCCAGCTCCTTATGTGTAACTGTTGTGTGCCTCCTCCAGTTGCCAGCAGTCCTATTGCTGTCCAGATCTAGATTATAAATAAAAATATACAGCCCCCAAACGTTATCAATGTGTTTGTCCTCCATTTTACTATCAATGTTGTTTGAGGATGATGTCATCAGAGCAACAGATAATGATGCTGCACTAAATGCAGTTCCACCAGTAGACCAAACCCACAATGTTTGGTTCCACACTTGAGTAATGGAGGAACTCTAAGTGTTGTGCACATCCTGAAGTGCAGGTCTAATAGGGACTAGGACCATGTAAATGTAATGCAGCACTGATTTGATGTATATACAGTATTCATATAAGGAAGTGCCTGTATGTGTTGGGTTACTGTTTCTGTTAGCAAAAACAGTTTACCCAATAAATGACTCTGGGTACAACAAGAGTTTTAAATGCTATTATGCAGCTGTTGTATTATGGTGTGTGTGTGTTAACATTCTCTGTTTTGATTGACACCAGCAGTGAGAAACAGTCTTGCAAATAGGCCCCTTTCCCTTTGTAACTAGGCAGTCAGTGATTGGATGGCTGCAGTAAGGCAATAAAGAATTCAACATGACAAGGAATGGGTTACCAGGAAAGCACAGGCACAAGTACTGGGGGACTCTGGTTCAAATCCTACCAGAGTTCCTTACTCTCTAGCCCTTAAGAAGTTCCCCTAATCTCCTTAGAAACTGTGATGGCCCCACAGGTCCATGACTTTAAAAGTGCCCCAATTCCCATTATAAGTCATTAGCAGTGATGTGAGAGCTAAGGTACTAAAGATAAGCTGTAGCAGGCTCCCCCCCTTTGTAATGCCAGCATTTGAAGTAGGATGTCCCTCACAAATCAGATGCTACAACTCAGCTGTTGTAGGTAAAGAAACTAATCAGTCTCTGTTTGTAGTGCTCTGTATTTGCTTAGCTCATTCCTCCCATGCCATATGCATTCTATGTCTTGGTATTTCCAGTCAGAAACTCAGATTTAAGGAGCATTTGAAAAGTAAAACAATACACTTTATAAAGTAAATGATCTAGCTCTCCACTTTCAGCTGCTGAAAGGGGATGTGTATAAGTCAGTCTTGTGTGATCCTTTGGTAAACTGCCCAGGCTCATCTTTTAACGAATCGTCTCAAGGGTGTTCACCTGGTTCAATACAGAGTAACTGATTGACTACTCGATTGATTGATTGATTGGTTGGTTGATTGACTGATTCAGTCTACTGCCTTCCACAACATGTTACAACTGTCTCACAGAGAGAAATGAGCAGTACACAGGAACAACTTTTGTTTCCTGTGAATTAAGTACTATTGGATGTATTATTTGCTCTACATGCAATATTACTACAAGTACCACTCCTGTGTGAGTTGCATAACAGAACTGCCTTAAGCCATTGCAAACTTAAACTAAAATCAAGATAGACAGCATTGATGCCCTTATGTTTTGTTCTGCACTGTTGCTGCAGTGACATCAAGGAATGGGAGGGGCTGTATTACAAGTGACTCATTTGCATGTAAATGGAGGCTTGCTTGACATTTTACTACCTTGTGTCAGAGCCTCAAAGTCTAGATATGTGTTGCAACAGAAGAAATGGCTGATCTCTTATTGACATATGTGCAGTACTTGATGTAATGTATAATAAATACATTAGATATATCCAAATCATACATATACAGGAGTCTTCGCCTTTAACATCAGAACACAGTATGGAACCCACACTTGGCACACTTACCACCAGGGCTGGGTCAGCTGCACTGGCCCTGGAGACCCCCTGTAAAACAAGACTTGCATTAAAACAGTGCAATGGCAATACAGTATCCCCTCCACAAAGGTACACACTAGCCAGGTTAAATGCAGAAAGAATAGAATCTGATTTATTCAGGGGATGTGAACAAGGGTGGGGCAGCAATCTGGCATCTGATTTAGTCAGGTTAAACAGACATGCACTAAGAGTACCTCTAGCACAGTCACATACGCTCTGGGTACCCAGTTGGTGAGGTAGGCTAGCCTGAAGCGTTGCCTGGGGTAGGTTGGCATTGCAGCTGTTGTTGGAGCCCATAGGAAAGAAAACAACATGCACTTTAACCCACAATTTGTATTCCGGAGCCAGATGGCTCAGTTCATAATGATCAACCAAAACAATTAAATCAGATGACACACAATGATTTGAGCTTTGTTGCAGGGAGCTACCCCAATGGTTACTCACGCTACCCAGACCGTGAGGCAGAATTGACGAGATGAAGACCTCAGGATGGGTTGCTGATTTGCCAGGGGAGGCAGGGCCCACACAACACACCATGGTGGTCAAATCCTGTTCGATGGTGTTGAGCAGGCAGCCGAATCCTTGGGCGGGTCTTTCGTCGGATGAATCTCTGCGGCATGAGCGGCAATTTAGGCTGAGATGGTGAGGCCCAGACCAGATGAACAGTTCAGATTGCAGTCTGTTTTAGATGCTGGATGCAGCTTCCAGCTAGTGTGACACATTCAGGGGTGTGGGGAACCAAATCGCCCACACTACACATTCAGCACAATTACAGCAAAATAGCCAGATACCACAGTTCAGATGACAGTCCAGTTACAATTTGGCAGTGTCTCTGGGCAAACTGTATGCTCTGCGATTCTCTTCAATTTCCTGACAGGCCGATTGCTCCAGGAGCAAGTCTTCGGTCCACACCAGGCGAAATTCACTCTCTCACAGTTCAGGATTCCGGTCACAATAACAGCAGTTTTGGATATAGTCTGATATTAGCTTGCAGACTTCTTTACTCAAGAAGATGTTAGCAGACGGGACAGATACAGCCTTCCCACTGAATCCCCCGTGCTACCATGCAGGAGCAGCTGCTCGAATTACTCGAGCTGTTCACTCTCTCAACTCCAACTCTACACTGACACACTGCTGCAGGCAGCTCTGGGATTTCCCAGTGATCCAAAAGGTCTGGTTGGTTGATCCATCTGTCTGTCACAGAAAGGGCTACCCCTCCAGGTCCATTTAGGTGCCAAACAGCAAAAACAACAATTCATACAGAAATTCAGTCACACAAAACCTCTGGGGACAGTCTCCATTTTAAGTTCCCCCGAGGTACCAGTTGATCCAAACTGGCAGTCCAGAACCAAAATGGTGGCTCTTCACAGAAAGTACATACTGCAAAGGAAGGCAGGTTAGACAAACTACAATATTATTATTACTAAAGCAGATAATCAACAAACAATCACAGATCCTATTAGGACTTCCTCTGCACACTTAGCGATGGCAGAATGAAGCAGCTGTATCACAGGCCGGGCAGGACTCGAGACTGAAACCACTCGGCCCCCACACAGACCAATTATAACCTACAAAATAGACACCTCTTAAAGAGACAGGCACGGGGGCTAACAAGGCACTCGCATGCAAGCACTTTTAAATTGTTTAAGCACAGAACACCAGCCTGGTAGTGGCATTAGGCAAGCCCAGGAAGACATTTTAGGAACCCCATTTGTAGGGGGTTATACCAGGTACTGTGAAGAAATTGAAAAGACAATTCAATTGGCAGCTTGGGACTGGAAAACTCCAAACTGTAAAAAAAATCTCTCTGTTCCCTAGTCTGTTGCTCTGATAGATGTATCTTGTAATCCACCTGCTCGTGTTCCTGCTATGTATATATTGTACAATATTAGTTATTCTGTTTATTTATAAATGCTTAATGCCTGATCTGTTTTAAGTTACTTACCTGGCTTTCCACTGTAATCATTTTTGTAGCATTGTTAAATCTCTATGTATCCTGTATATTATTATTGTATTTATCTATTGTACTGTGTTCATCATTGTCATCCAGGTCATCACTGAAACAGGGACTACATGGTCTCAATGGACTTACCCGATTACCAAAATTCTAATAAATAATAAATAAATAAAAGGTACCCTGATCAAGATCAGTTCCCAGAACAGGAAAAAAAAAAAAAAAACACACACAGCACCCCTCACCCCCCAACTAAAGGATTAGTGCCTGAATAAGAAACACAAATGTAACCCTGGGTGGTGCTATCTCAAGGGCTACTACCCCTGCCTGTCTTTCTAACAACAGGTTGAGGGGCCTGTTCAAAACTACCAAGTACCAGGATGTCCCTGTCCTTGGTAAACACACTAGTCTGGGCCCACCCACAGTAACGGTTTGCATGGGTATCTACTTATACTGGTGCAGCCATCTTGGAAGCTATCACCACCCACAACCCCACCTAGTGACCGATTACCTAGATATTGACAATGACCAGTAACAGAATTCATTAGACAGTTTGCAATAGGCATTAACAATATGCTCCCAGTCATCCCATTTACCAGCAGGGTCTCTGGTCCTGGTATATGCCCCAGAACCTCCCTGTAAAGACAGTTTTGAAATACAGCATGCACTTTCAGCACATTCAGAGAAAAGCTTATCACTTTAAATCAGGTAATAATATACTCACAAGTTGGGTTCAAAGTAACACAGTGCATCAGGTTTATTAAAGGGTTGTGAACAAGGAAGGGGAGCAAATCTGTGCAAATGATTACTGTTCTGGAAAGCCAGGTTACTAAACAGTTAATTTAGTCCCTTTGCTACTGGGTACCCAGGATCTATGCTGGCTGGCCAGAATCAGTGCCCGTGGTTGCAGCTGCTGTTGGGGCCCTTGAAGAAAAAAAATCAATCACATTAACTGTACAACGCAAATTAAATTAGTTGTATCAGTGCCATGGCTGGTTGGCCTCGCTATTGGAAACCCTTGAAATTAAGCTGAGAAGAATTAGATGATACCATGAGAAAATTTAGATGCCTGTTGCAGGAGCTACTCTGGATTTACTCACCGTACTAGTTGATTTAGGATGGCCTGGCAAATGAAGACCCGCTGCTGGAAGTTGCTGCACATGGGAAACAGGGCCACCATGACTCATCTCCACTTCACGGCCTTTCCTCTAAGTTGCCGAACCTGTGATGACTCATTGCACAGAGGCTGGCGCCCTAAAGCTGGTCTCTTGCCAGTAAAACTGTAGCTGGCACAAGAACAGATGGCATGGGCAAGCATTGACATGGGTCCAAGTTCAACAGAGTGTGTCTTGCAAAGTTCGGTTTATCTGCTGGTTACCCTCCAGCCAGTAGACAATTTGGTCACTGGTAAAGGTGGGCTCCTCTCTGGCAATCAGGAGTCCCTGGACGGTAGGCCTGAACCCACACCAAGTGTTGAGCACATTTATTTCTAAAACATCAAACACTTCAACTCTCTTTGCTTCCTACCCAGTTCGCGAATGTCAGCTTCATGATCCATAGTCAGGTTATTCTTGGTGACCGATCCTTTTGGGACTGTCCGATGCACACCAGAGAAAACTAGGCCTCTCCTAGGCTGGATCTCTCAGGGCATAAATACTCTTTTTCCCCACAAAGTCTCAGGATGAACCATCACAAAAAAACTCTCAGTTCAAAAGCTCGAGCTGCACTCCTCACTGTATTAAAATGTTCCTCGGACTTGTCCGTCTTTCTTACTATTAGGTAGTCGGATGCTGAAAATAGTAATAGGGAGGCAAGACAGGCCTTTCCCCTGCCAATTCTCTTAAGCTCTTTACTCAGAGTTGCTGATTGATGGCTTGAGCTGCTTACTCTCTCCACTCTACTAGCTACTGAACTTTTTTTCTATCAGTTCTTGGACTAGTCTGATTTCTCTGGATTCCGGTTGGCTAGGGGAGCCATCAAGTCATAGTTCTGCTGATCCCATTTGTCAGTTTAGGTGCCAGCCTGAAAAACTACAAGAACTGCAGCTTTTTCCCATGAGGCACCTGAGCTAAGAACCCCTCAAGGTCCCCTGTGTCCTAACTGGTCCAAACCGGAAATCCTGGTCCACAACACGGTGGCTTCCATTGGAAAATGCACACTGCAATAAAGGCAGGTTAAACAACAATCTATATCTCAAAACAACTATGGTTAGAAGTAAATAACTGCAGTACTATGTAGAGCTCCCTTTGCTTTATTAGCGACAGCAGAGTGGGGCAGATCAGGGTAATGCCTGTCTGGTCATGGGCTCCGGAACCTTGGACCCAGCCCAGGCCATTTACAGCATTTACACTGACTGAGGCCTTCAAGGGACAGGTGCAAAGACACATCATGGCACTCCATGCAGATCAATAGTAGGACACCAACCATTATGGATTTACCAGCTCTGCAGGATGTCTGCCTAGCAGTGGGCATTACTGGAGCCCCTAAACCCCCAATTTGGGGGTTAACAAAGCTAGTCAAAATGGGCTCGTTTTGCTTAAGCTACCAGAAGATTATGCAAAGCAACATCTGGGTTGTCACGTCATTGCTGCATCTGAAAATGGCCTGGCAGTTGAGGATCATGTGGTTTGAATAATCATGACTCCAGAAACCCAAAACACTAATGTTTTTCCTTTTTTGCTCTGGGGATGGGGGATGGAGAGTTAAGGTTGGAAACCCTAACGCCTACATTTTCCTAGTTTTGCAGTATTAACTTGAACCATAACAGTTGCATTAATGCAGTTTTTGAAAAGAATATACATATGTACATATGTAACCCGCCTCTCTACTTTGCACAGTAAGCTACCCTTGGTGCCAGTGACTGGGCCCCCAAACTATTTCGACAATCGGTACCATCCCTAGCTTTGGGAATGTATACCAGGCTCATTATTTCTAGAGGTAAGAAAGGGGGGGGTGTACAAGTAAATACACATGTAACCCCTAGGTGGCACTATCCCAAGGGCTACTACCCCTGCCTGCTTGGCTAGTAGCAGGTTAAGGGGCCTGAGTCCTGAAACGGGTGCCTCTACCCGGAGGTCAGGGTTGGTAGTGGTCAAGCTAACCAGGGCACAGCCCTCCGGGACACTGTAATCCCCCTCTTTCCCCTCTAGTGGCCTGAACACTGTACAATAATCACTTTCACAATACTCCTGATATACCACACAAGCACCCACACTGTTTGCACTTACCACCAGGGCTGGTTCCTCTGGCTCGACCCTAGGAACCCCCTGTAAAACAAGGTTAAGCACAGCAAATAGAAATAGTACAGTACTTTGAGCACAAACTGGAACCACAGTCAGATTACATGCAGAAAAAGTTAGATCCGATTTATTCAGGGGACTTGAACAAGGGAGGGGCAAAATCAGGTTAATTAGCTTAAATGTTGTATCAATCAAGCAGTTATGCATGCGCTTTGAGTCCCCCCCACACAGTCCACCTCTGGGTACCCAGGTAGAGAAGAGATGGGCTAGCCAGGACAGTTGCCCGGGGGCTGCAGCTGGTTGGGGCCCTGTGATGGAAAACACAATATGCACAGTACACAATATCTGTAATCCGGAGCCAGAGGGCTCAGTTCATAAAGGAAATGAAACAACAAGGCAATCAGATGACACACTCAGGTTAAACTGTTGTTGTAGGGAGCTACCCTGGTATTTACTCACGATACCCAAGACTGGATACAGGCTGGATGAAAATCGAGACTGCAGGTGGTTGATCTGGAATGCCAGGAGAAGCAGGGCCCACACAAGTCACAGAGGCATCATTCCTGTTCAAGCGTGGAGCAGAGGGCTGATCCCCAGGCAGGTCTCTCATCGATGGCTTCTCTGTGCAGTGGGTAGTCTGGCTGGGCCAGTCTGGCAAAGCCCAGACCGCATGGAGACAAGTTCGGAATCAGTCCGTTTTGGGCTGGATACAGCTTCCAGCAAGCAGAACACAGTTCACACAGTGGGGAACTAACTCACAACCCACTAGCAGCTCATAGCACATTTACATGTACGGGAATTCTACTGTACCAGGCAAAGTGCTCCTGGGCACAATCGCAATGTCTCTGCACACACCTGGAGCTTAGGGGTAGCTGGAACTCCTGACAGGCCGATCACATTCAGCAAAAATATTCGATCTTCTTCAGGTTGAGCCTGGCCCACTTCAGTAGCTTACTTTAGTCACACAAACTTGGATTTAGTCCAAAGTAATTCTCTTCTGTCCCTCTCAGGAGCAGCACACTGGCACGCAGGTCAAAAACTTAGCCTTTTCAGAGTTCTCCCATGCAAATCCACTCATGATTGCTGCTCAGAAACACTTCAGCTCCTTCTTGCTCAGCTTCCAACTTAGTTCTAACTGAAAAACTGCAAGCAGCCCGGGACTTCCCCAAGATCCAAAAGATTTGGTTGGCTGATTTGGCTGTCAGTCAAAGCGAGAGCTCCCCCTTCAGTTGCAAAAAAGGCGCAAAAAGTTCAAACTGCAGTTCCTATAGATTTTGAATTCAGACAGCTCCTGCAGTCCAGTTACATTTTAGGTCCCACCAGAACTGATTGGTCCATTTGCAGTCCAGGACCAAGATAGTGGAGACAAACAAAAGTCCTTGCTACAAAGAAAGCAGGTTAGACAAACTACATTATCATTATCACTGTAAATGATTTTCAGCAAATAGTTACATCTTTCAACAGAGCGGCCTCTCAGATTACTCATGCTGCAATTAGGCAGCTCTTAAAGAGGCAGTACACAGAGGCTATACAAGCTCTGGTAATCACATTTAAACTGCTAAAATGCAGGACACCAGCCTGGTAATGAGCATTTAGGCAAGCTCAAGGAAGACTTTTTGGGAACCCCCATTTGTGGGGTACACTCTTCCCTGCTTGGGCAAACTTGGTGTCCGCGTCTAGTCTGTACCATCATAACATTGAAAATGCAACATATACAAGGAGGCAGTATAGTGCAGTGGTCTAAGGATCTGAGCTGCAAATCTGGTGACATCCAGCAGACCAGACCTGGGGTTTGAATCCCACAGCTTCCACTTGCATACTGTATGACCCTGAGCAAGTCACTTAACCTCCTTGTGCTCCCAGGTCACTCCTGTAAAAAAGCTTTCAGCTTAGTGTGCTATACCTGGTTAAACAACTAAATTAAACAACTAAATTAAATTTATAAAATTACCATGCTCTACAAGTACTATCTGATTCATCACTTGGCATAACTTGTCACTTTACTATACATTTCAACGTACTCCACTATATCATTTCCATTATGACAATACATTATGCATATTTCACACAGGTAAATTGAACATTACTATACAGAATCATGTAATAACTGCTTGTACTCTAAGCAATGCAAGAGGGGGCCCTTCCCTAGCAGCTAACTTGGGGCTGGATGGGGCAGGGGCACCATGGTAAGAGGGCAGAACAGGTAACCTGGAATGGGTCGTCAAGCTCAATTTGGGCAGTGAGCTCTGAGAGACAAACACTTTTGGGGACTACATTGAGAGGCAAATCCACTGGCCTCCCGGGGGAATCGTAACCGAAGCACACCACTGGCTTGACAGCTCGGCCAGTCTTTCTGGGGTAAACAACCACAGTCTCTGTACTTTCAGCAATGGTCTTGAAGCTTTCATCACTTGTGAGGGGTGCCCCTGCATGAAGGGGAATGTCCAAGCTGGGAGCACTGTCAGCCCCTTGCTCTGTAGTCTCTGTTTCTACAACACTTGGCTCATTTTGAAGACACTCTGGTACTGAAGGGGGGTTGTCAGCACTTCATAGTGTTCCTCAAGTTCTGGCATGTCACCAGAAAGACTCATACCATCAGCCTCTCCTTCAGGCAAATCATACAGTTCCACGATACACAGACTCAGCATCCTCAGGCGCGATACTTTGCACTTCACCTTCAGGGAGCATTGGCTCCAAGGATGATGCCAGGGCATTAGGCAGTTCAGAAGACCCGGCTTCATCCCCATAATTCAACAGAGGATTTCCACGAAACAACTGACTCAGTTCATATGAGGGGTAATAGGCATTATCACACTCACTGTCATCTGAGGTAGACTGGCAGTCACTATCATTCTGGGCCTGCTGCGGGGAAAGTCTTAAATCGGCAACCACGGGGGCAGGCTGACTCTGTTTCTTTCTTGCAGCAGCACGAGTCACTGGTCCAGAGGAATCATTCTCTGTGGGTTCAGCCTCATTATAGCTTGCCAATAGGTAGCAAGTGGTTACAGTGCATGGTCTTGACAGCTTTGGAGTTATTCTCTGGCGCACTTTGTACACTGGCAAATCATCCAACTTTCCAACTATGACATGGGGAAGATGGTGCCATCGATCAGCAATTTTGTGTTTACCATGCAATCCTAAATTTCATAACAGCACACGGTCTCCAGGCCTAAGCTTTTGAGCCTTTATTTTTCTATCATGTCTCTCTTTGTTGGCTAGATTTCTTTTGCCAGCCATTGTCTGGGCCAGTTGATAGGCATGGTTCAATTGAATTTTAAGTTTTTGTACATATTGCAAGTAATCTTCGGCTCGGATCCCATCGGGAGAAACCCCGAAACATACATCAACAGGCAGCCGGGCCTCTCTCCTGAACATGAGGCGGTAGGGAGAGAACCCGGTAGCATCATTCTTTGTGCAATTGTATACGTGTGCCACGGTGCTAATCTGCTGGCTCCATTTATGATTATCTTTTGGGTGGAGAGTGCCTAGCATGTCTAGTAGAGTGCGGTTAAAGCGTTCAGGTTGAGGATCCCCCTGCGGGTGATAAGAGGTGGTTCTTGACTTCGCACCCCCCATAGAGAGAGCATTTCTTTGATTAGCCGACTCTCAAAGTCCCGGCCCTGATCAGAGTGAATTCGCTGGGGGACACCATAGTGGATGAAGAAATTTTCCACTAGCACCTTGGCCATGGTAGATGCTTTTTGATCTTTGGTGGGAAAAGCTTGTGCATACCGTGTGAAATGATCCGTAACCACTAACACATTGCCAATGTTTCACTGATCAGGCTCTAAACTCAAGAAGTCTATGCAGACTAGTTCCGTTGGGGGTACTGGTAGTAATGTTGACAAGGGGGGGGGCAGCCCTCTGAGGCAGGCCTTTTCTCTGCAGGCAGCGACTACAAGTCCTTACATGGTGCTCAACATTGGCCCCCATCTTGGGCCAGTAGAATCGAGATCGTACTAGGTTAAGGGTCCGGTCGATACCGAGGTGGCCCATATGATTGTGGAGGGACCTCAGTACCAAATCTTTGAAGGCTGTGGGCAGGACCAATTGTTGCTTGTCTATTTGGCCACCCTGATCTACAGTCTCTCTATACAACAACTGATTAAGCTGCTTCAACCTGGGGCCTTCTTTAAACAATAAAGCAGTTCTCAGATCAGAGGAACGCAACTTGGACACATCTTTTCCTGCACGAAGGGTGTCAAGTGCTGGCTGAATCATAGGATCTTAGGATTGAGCCAGTTGAATGCTGTCATTGTCAAACTGAAGTTGTGCACTAATATCCAGAGCAGAAAAGTGGCAATACGCAGCCGGTATGCAGGTGTCAGAGGGCCCAAGCAATCTGCTAAGCAGTCTACAGTGTCCGTAGACATCTGTTCATTTCTATCAAACTTTTGGCACAATGCTCGGATGTCAGATTCAGACAGCCTGACCCAGTCGCTCTTGGAAATGGGCCTCAGGGATAGGGCATCAGCATCAATATGATTCAGCCCCGGTCTGTATTCGACAGCATAATCATATGTTGACAATGCAGAAAGCCACCAGAGCCCTGTGGTGTCTAACTTAGCTGAAGTCTATACATAGGTCAATGGGTTATTGTCAGTCCTCACCAATATTTTTGCCCCACAGAGGTAATCATGAAACTGGTTGACAATGGCCCATTTTAATGCAAGGAACTCCAACTTCTGCACAGGGTAGTTTCGCTCTGACAGAGTCAAGCTCCTACTGGCAAATGCCACTGGTCTCAAACCATCCTCATGGTCTTGATACAGTACAGCTCCTAGACCCTGCAGACTGGCGTCAGTATGCAGCACATAGGGTTTGGTGGGATCAGCATAAGCGAGGATGGGGGCGTGGGTGAGCTGGTATATGACTTTGTGGAAAGCTTCTTCCCAGTTAGGCATCCAACAGGACCCGAAAAGTTCACCTGGGCAGAAATATGCTTTGTCTGGTTCTTTGATGGACCCTTTTTTGTATTTCCGATTGGTAGGAGGGTAACCCTGGGTAAGATTCAAGAGTGGCTGAATCACTTTGGAATAGTCCTTTATGAACCAGCAGTAGTAGCCACAGAATCCCAGGAAACTTTGTAGTTCTTTCAAATTGTGGGGCTGGGTTCAAGTAGTCAAGGCTTCAACTTTACTAGGATCAGTCTCTATCCCCTCTGTAGACACTATGTGTCCCACATACTTCACAGAGGTTTGAGAAAACTGGCACTTGTCGATGGACAGCTTGAGGCCGAAATCTTCCAGTCGGTCTAGTACTTTGAACAGTCGACTCATGTTCCTCTAGGGAGCTCCCAAACACAATGACATTGTCCAAGTACACCAGGCATTCCAGCAAATTCGTGTCTCCTACCGCTCGTTCCATCAGTCGCTGGAAGGTGGCTGGGGTGCCTGATATCCCCTGTGGCATTCTCAGGAATTCGTAGAACCCCAAAGGACAGATGAAGGTTGTCTTCTCACGGTCTTCCAGAGCCATCGGAATCTGGTAATATCCACTGCGAAGATCCAACACCGAAAACCATTTGCTCCCATTCAAACAATCCAGAGCATCTTGTATACGGGGCATGGTGTATTGATTGGGGATGGTCCGCCGATTCAGAGTTCGATAATCAACACACATTCTCACAGATCTATTCTTCTTATGCACAACCACAATGGGAGAAGCATATGGGCTCCTGGATTCTTGTATCACACCAGCCGCAAGCATTTCCTGCAAGTGTCTTCTCACATCGCCTATGTCTGCAGGGGCTGGGCGTCGAGACCTCTCAAATGGTCATTCATCGTGCAGGCGTATGTGATGCTCCACACCATGGACACGTCCCACGTCCCATTCCTTCAATGAAAACACTTGATCTCTCTGGCAAGTTTCTGGTTAATTCTAGTCTTCCATTCAGCTGGCAACGCGGAGTCACCAAAATCAAACAAGTCGGGAGTCAGTCTATCTGTCTTGCCCGGGTGCTTGTTGCTGGGCAACACTGCAGTGTCTGCGCAGTGTACCATAGCTAGGGTGCATCCTCTGTTCACCCGGCTCTCCCGATCTGACACATTATGAATCTGGGCCATCACTCATTGTGCATAAGCATGAGCATGAGCTGGCAAGATGCTGGGCTTAACCAATAATCCTTCCGGCAATTTTCCATCACCTGGCGCGTCCAACATCAGTATTTTGTTCTTGACATCTTTGCAGAGGTGGACCTCCCCTTGAACTGTACACTGGGCATTAGGGGCCAGTACCATTGAATCGGGATCCTTCTTCCACACAACCCCTACCGGTTCATCCTGGTCCACTCCCTTGGAGTTCTGTTGCAAATCATAGGCCCTCTTGAGCAGAGCGGGAATTCTTAGGGCTCTCCCAGTCCATTGCCCTTGTTCCTCGTGAAAGAGTTGTGCCAGTCTCCCAAACATATGGGCGTTGGTCCCAATTAACAGGGGAACCCCATCATACAGTCTAGTAGGGGGACACACTAAGGCCAGTGTCTCGACTTGCTCCTCTACACCACTTACAGCTGCAGGAAAAGACAACCAGAGGTGGACATATCCTAGGTAGGGATAAGACTTGTCGCACAGCCCCCACACATGTAGGACTTCCAGGGATTGTAAGGGCACAGCAGATAAGTGTTTATCATACCAGTCCTTAAATACAATGGTCACTTTCGACCCACTGTCCAGCACAGCCTGAGTAGGAATACCATTCACAGCCACGGTAGTCTCCATTGAAGGGCCCACTATTTTGGAGCAGTCTGGCGGGACAGCAGCAGGTGCCTGGACAGATGATTTAGCCACACAGAGATTTGAGTTACTACCTTGAACCCTCACTGTGGTCATTTTGGGCACTCCTTTGCTGGTGATTCATTCTCTGAAGCTCACCTTGAAGTTTATATACAAGTTTATCTAGGTCTTTTGTGGACCTGCATTCTCTCTTCATGTGCCCATCCTTCCCACAATTATGGAAAAATATGTTTTCTGTGATTTGGGGTGGCCGAGGCATCACACTGGGAGCTGGGGCAGTGGTACTACCAACCGAGAACCTTGGTGCCATCTCTGTCTGCTGTGTGGTGAGCATTTGGAGACATCTCTTCAATTCTCTTACTTTCATAGCCAAGACATCGAGTATCGAGCTGCTGTCAGCAGGAGATGCCTGGGTGGACACCCCAACCCCCATAGCAGATGCAGTTGGATAAGGGTCGGTGCCTGTACTTGCAGGAGCGGCCTTCATAAACAGACTGTTTTTTGTTTCCCTGAACTACCTCAGCAGTTCATCCCATGGTGGCACACCCTCATTGGTCCCCACTTCGGAAGGGCCTTCTGATGCCGTGATCACTTGGGCTGCGCTCACCCTAGAATTACAATCCCCCTCTTCATCTTCAACCTCCCGGAGTTCTTTTATCAAGTCACAATAGTCCGGTGGGTTACCCCTTCTATCTGGGAGCCTTAATTGAAGGAGCTGCAATTTAGAATGCTTTGCATAATGCAGTATGTGCCCCAACCTCACATGGTTTAAGTCACTGGTGGCTACCGATCTTTTGGTAAGCCTTCTGCAGCGTTCTTTCAGACGAGTAACATATGCAGACAAACTTTCCCTGGCCATTGTTTTGTACCTTGAAATTTCCACATCAAGTTCTCCCTGACTCAATGCTCCCAAAATTGCCTTTGAGTGCAGATAGGTACTTCTGGGCAGATGCATTAGGGTTTGTGGACCTCAGAAATGTAATGGCCTGTAGGGTGGGACCCCTCAAACTTTCTATGATCCTTTTCTGTTTCTCAGCCTCCGCACACTGCCATTCAGGTACCAAAGGGGCAACACAATCTATTCAGGTCTCCCAATCATCCTCCCCTTGGGGGGTGGTGAGGGTGCCGGAGAAGATTCTTAACCTTCGGTAAGAGTCATAACTAATGGCAGGTACAGACATAGGAGCCAGCATTGGCATGGGCACAGAAGGAGGGACAATAACGGGTGCTGGAGTGAGGGGGTGTTGGGGGAGGAACACCCCCAGGTAGCAGGAATAGTTTCTTTAAGTCCTCCACAGTTTTCCCTTCCTCCAGCAACAACTTAGCAAATTTCTCCTCAAAAGTCTCAGATAGTGGGGTGGGGCTCATTCTCCCCGAGGTCTTTACTGTCTTTACTTATCACTCTCCAGGCAGTGAGGGCTCCTTCGGGGGTGATAGTCTGTGGCACTTTGGAACTGTCTACTGGGTCCTTACACTCTACTAATGCCATGAAACTTTGTGAGAGCAGATTAGCCTGTTGACCCATGACCACACGGTTTTGTAAACATTCAACCTTGGAAAGTACTCCCTCTACAGTGTCCTTATTGATACCCAGGGGAATATCCAGGATAAGTATAGCATTTTGGGGGGGTCGATCTCCTGCCCAGTACACCACCCCACCAACTGGTGTACAGCCACTTCTGTTGGGGTAGCCATATATGTTTGACAATAGTTCATAGTTTCGGCCACTAGAAGACACAAAATCCCAGTGGTGAGCCTCCAAGATGTAACCCCTAGGTGGCGCTATCCCAAGGGCTACTACCCCTGCCTGCTTGGCTAGTCGCAGGTTAAGGGGCCTGAGTCCTGAAACGGGTGCCTCCACCCAGAGGTCAGGGTTGCTAGTGGTCAAGCTAACCTGGGCACAGCCCCTCCGGGGCACTGTAACCCCTCTCTTTCCCCTCTAGTGGCCCGAACACTGTACAATAATCACTTTCACAATACCCTGATAAACCACACAGTACCCACACTGTTTGCACCTACCACCAGTGGTGGTTCCTCTGGCTCGCCCTGGGGATCCCCTGTGAAACAAGGTTAAGCACAGCAAATAGCAACAGTACAGTACTTTGAGCACAAACTGAAACCACAGTCAGATTACATGCAGAAAAAGTTAGATCTGATTTATTCAGGGACTTGAACAAGGAGGGCAAAATCAGGTTAATTAGCTTAAACGTTATATCAATCAAGCAGTTATACATGCGCTTTGAGTTCCCCCACACAGTCCACCTCTGGGTACCCAGGTAGAGAAGAGAAGGGCTAGCCAGGACAGTTGCCCAGGGTTGCTGCTGGTTGGGGTCCTGTGATGGAAAACAACATGCACAGTACACAATATTTGTAATCCGGAGCCAGAGGGCTCAGTTCGTAAAGGAAACAAAACAACAAGACAATCAGATAACACACTCAGATTAAGCTGTTGTTGTAGGGAGCTACCCTGGTATTTACTCATGATACCCAAGACTGGACACAGGCTGGATGAAAATCGAGACTGCAGGTGGTTGATCTGGAATGCCAGGAGAAGCAGAGTCCACACAAGTCGCAGAGGTGTCGTTCCTGTTCAAGCGTGGAGCAGGGGGATGATCCCCATGCAGGTCTCTCGTCGATGGCTTCTCTGTGCAGTGGGTAGTCTGGCTGGGCCAGTCTGGCAAAGCCCAGACCGCATGGAGACAAGTTCGGAATCAGTCCGTTTTGGGCTGGATACAGCTTCCAGCAAGCAGAACACAGTTCACACAGTGGGGAACTAACTCACAACCCACTAGCAGCTCATAGCACATTTACATGTACGGGAATTCTACTGTACTAGGCAAAGTGCTCCTGGGCACAATCGCAAAGTCTCTGCACACACCTGGAGTTTAGGGGTAGCTGGAACTCCTGACAGGCCGATCGCATTCAGCAAAATATTCGGTCTTCTTCAGGTTGAGCCTGGCCCACTTCAGTAGCTTACTTTAGTCACACAAACTTGGATTTAGTCCAAAATAATTCTCTTCTCTCCCTCTCAGGAGCAGCACACCAGCATGCAGGCCAAAACAGCCTTTTCAGAGTTCTCCCATGCGAATCCACTTACGATTGCTGCTCAGAAACACTTCAGCTCCTTCTTGCTCAGCTTCCAACTTAGTTCTAACTGAAAACTGCAAGCAGTCCGGGACTTCCCAAGATCCAAAAGATTTGGTTGGCTGATTTGGCTGTCAGTCAAAGTGAGAGCTCTCCCTTCAGTTGCAAAAAGGCTAAAAAGTTCAAACTGCAGTTCCTATAGATTTTGAATTCAGATAGCTCCTGCAGTCCGGCTACATTTTAGGTCCCACCAGAATTGATTGGTCCAATTTGCAGTCCAGGACCAAGATAGTGGAGACAAACAAAACAGTCCTTGCTACAAAGAAAGCAGGTTAGACAAACTACATCATTATCACTGTAAATGATTTTCAGCAAATAGTTACATCTTTCAACAGAGCGGCCTCTCAGATTACTCATGCTGCAATTAGGCAGCTCTTAAAGAGGCAGTACACAGAGGCTATACAAGCTCTGGTAATCACATTTAAACTGCTAAAATGCAGGACACCAGCCTGGCAGTGAGCATTTAAGCAAGCTCAAGGAAGACTTTTTGGGAACCCCCATTTGTAGGGGGGTTACACACATGACCAACTAAACCCAGGTCCTAAGGAGAGAATATTTTTCTACGGCTATGCTAGGTCTGTACTTCTAGAGGGGTACCCAGTAATTCCACACAGGAAGCAGTAACATGAATGTCCAAACCATGTTGGGTTCTAGAGTGTGACTTTATTCCAAAGATGGTACACTAAAGCAAAGATGGACCCCAAGGTTTACACATTGAGGCACAAGGCAATGGCAGAACAACAGAAATCTGTATCAGACAGAAACTCTACATATCCCACATGTCACAGGACCTTGAACTCTCTTCTGCGGCAATGGCCTCAGCTGAACACACATTTATTCTAGTGGCACTGGCCACAACTAAGCACACATTTCCCATATGGCATTGGACTTTAACCTTTTGGCAATGTGGCAACCACACAACAGAGCACACTGGTGCTCATAATTAGTACAGCCCACACCAGGGGTAAACTTTCTCTTCAGGCATTGGCCATCATGTCCTGAATAACCAGGCACCCTTACAGAACCTATAGTGCTGAACTGGTCACTCCAGATGGGGCTGCTCACCTTTTGCTTCCATGTCCATACCCAGCCATTCTTTCAGAGTTACACCTCAAAACATCTGTAAAACAGTTAGAAATATGCTTCTTGGAATGACTTTCACATCTTGCTTAAGAAAACACTACTTCTGAGTGTAGAACTAAAGTTCTGAACAATGTGCCAAGTCTCTCTCTGGGGACCCCACGATTGTCAGTCAACCTTAAAACAAGAGAACAGTCTCAACATAGAACAGAACTGATGTATATTTCCCTTTATCAGACAGAACACCGCAAAACAGGTACTTTCTTCTGTGAAGCACAAAGTCAGATTACTCATGGTTGGAAAACAAATAGGCAGCTTCAAAGTCCTGGATCAAATAGGGGATTGCCCCTCAGATCCATCCTGGCAGTCTTTTTCCATCTCTTCAGGGATGAAAAATCAGTAATTCCTGTTCTAGATGATGGGTTTCACCACTTCTCATGGCAGGCAGATGTTTCTCAGCACTAGGGTGAGAAAATAGACTTTCCTCTCAGAGCCCATACTGCAGCTCTCACTCCTCACACTTCAACTGCTGACCAGAACCAACTCAACATTCTAAAACTCCCCACTCACAGCCAGCTGTCGTCGCTTATGCTGCTGTGAGAGTTCTAAATGACATCATCTCTCTCATTTCAGCCGAGACCAAGTAAACAGAGAGTGAGTAGGTGAAAAACCAATTTAACCAGTTATTCACCAGCTGTCTTCCCTACCTAGCACTGACACTGATTGGATTCTAGTAACCCCGGGGGACTTATTTCAGAAGTTACAAGCGGGCATAGTGAAATTGCAACAAATGGTCATAACTTTTGCATTTTTTCATATTTTGACCCAAAATTTTCAACATAGTCTTCTTATGACCCCACCTTTTAAACTCCATAGGTGAAAATGTTCAAATCTGTGCTAAAATGCCATTCCACACCACAGGCCTGAAAACATGTTTTGGACAGGATGTGAAAAATGACAGCTGTACTGTTCATGAGATGGTGTGAAAATGGCTGTTAAAATTTGGAGTCAAAATATTAAAAATTACCAAAGTTATGTGCATGCATAGAAAAATTTCAACGAATGTGCATAACTCAGCCATTTATAGGAATTCTTTCACCAATTTAATATGGCCTTTTTATTCCCACCTCATGAACACTGACAGTGAAATTTTGTTATTCAGTCATGAAAGATGATTTTGCACAGTGACTGTGAAATCACCTTACGGGCCCAAATAGTGAAATGACAGTTGCAGTGTTCATGAGGTGGGGTCCCAAAAAGGCCATGCTAAAAATGTGGTGAAATATTCAAAAAAATGTCAAAGTTTTGAACATAAGTTTAAAACACCATTGAAATACATTATACAGCATGTACCTTTATTCTTCAGTACAAGGTTCGGCTTTGAAGAGTGCTCGATCCACAGAAGATGACTGCCTACGACCCCCGGTGGGGGTGTGTGGGGTAGTAGGTGCTCAGTGGGAGGGTGACAGCGGGGACGATGAGGGACCATTTTCTTTTTTTTCAGGTTAAGAGAGGTTTTAAGATTCTCAGTTTTACCTTTGGAAACACGGTGTCCGTTTAACTGTACCAAACCTCCTATGTCTCATTCTCCTGTTTCTTACCACAAAATGTTAAAAAAAGGACTTATAAATCCAAACTGTGGTTTGTGTGTGTTCATTCAGTGGGAGACACAACATTAGCCATAATGCATTGTGGCATGATCTTGAACTGTGTAACAGTAGGCACCATCGTCCGCTATTTGAGAGCTGAAAACAGAATCTTTACCTGCGCTGATTGCGATCATGCCTGCATTGTGTGTATGTTCAGCTTAATTGAAATTGAAAAAAAATTAGTTTGTTTCAAATTCTATTTTCTATTTTAGAAAACAAATTGATAGAGTGGCTAAACACTAATAATCTAATCAACACAGTTCAAGCAGAATTTCAGAATGATAATTAGATGTTGGATCCCTGCTTGACCCTTATTCATTTGATTAACTCATATATTAAATTAAGCAACTTGAACTATAAATGTTCTTTATAGACCACACATCTGCTTTAGACACAGTATCCAGAGAAACTCTTTGAACTTTGATAACAGCGATGGGCAAAAGCAGTGAACTACTGACAATGCTTCATACATACATAAGTGTTAAAAAAGTACACAAGAGTAATGCACTGGGTACAGCAACAATGCACTTTGGCATGACATTTAGAGATGCGCGAAATTCTGAAACTTCGTTACACAAAATATTTTGTGAAATTCGTCCATTTCGCAAAATATTTCGCAGCTGCAAAATGTGAAATTTTGCCTGTGGAATGTGAACTTTCACCTGTGAAATGCAAAATTTTCACAGTGGAATGGTGAAATTTCACCTGCAAGTGGGTTTTACTGTTAGAGGCACAATTGTGCATTTCACAGTGAAATCCCACGTTCCACGGGTGAAATATCGCAACTTCGCACCTGGCAAAAAATTTTGCAGAATGGCAGAATTTCGCGAAATGTTTCACATGGCGAAAATTCTGATTTCACAGCAATTTTGCCGGTGAAATTTAATTTTGCAACATCTCTAATGACATTATTCAACATATATACATTAAAAATATTTTGTCCAGTTTCAATTGTTATTTCTTTTTCTTGCAGCAACTCTCCACAGAAATACCCAGTAATGACAAATGCATATGATACATTGGTTTCATAATTAGTGGCAAAAGGTTTTCAAAGAGCCTTTAATAAGTTTACCTTGTTATGCATTCAGTTGAAGTTGACTCTAAATGTGATTAAGATGAATGGACAGGTAGCTGTCTTCAGCTGTTTGAAACAAAGAAAAGGTCCCTGAAACATAAGAAATGGAAACGGTTCATGAATATGTATACCCAGGGGTGAAATGTTCAGCAAAAATAAGTGGACTAAACCGATTCAACATGCCAATAGCAAGATTCAGTTTGTATCCATCGATTTAGCTCTAAATTCAGAAACAGCTCTTTCACCTCTGTGATAATAGTTTTGAAGGCAAAAATACGTTACAAAGCTTGTTATGTGGTGGGAGAGTTGGATATGATCCCAGCAATGAGCTGGGTAAAACAGTCAATAGACTGGGTCAGTTGATTTTCAGTTGTGCACTGTTGTACTGATGCACTATTTTTGGTCAAAGTGAGGTAGTATAGAGGTGATGAATGCAATTTATAAGATGACTGGATGCCAAAATTCTGTCTAAAAGAAAAAATAGAATATTGAGAGAATCTGATACACTACAGTCTGACGTGAATGTCTTATACTATTGATAATATTGGTTTGCCTTCTTTATGAAATGATCTATTTCACTTTGTATATTTAAGAGGAAAATACAATTTGTAATGGAATGTTGGATATTATAGCACAGCAACTGGACATGGACACAGTAAGAAATACATTTATAGCCCATGGCTAGCAAAAATTAAAATAATACACACCTTGCACTAATAACTTCATTCCTAATGACATATACAACTAAGAAAACAAAATCATAACAAAATTCAGGTATCTAACTTTTTCAAGTCACATGTGTGCTGCAAGATTTGATAAGTAGTAGAATTCAAAAGTTTATTGCGTGACCATAACAGATACATGTGTTTCAGTCAATACAATCCAATTACATCAATACAAACATCAAACAGACCAAAACGCACATATTTAAAAATCTTCTGTGACTTCACAAAGACCACCTGGACCTCAAGTCACACATGACTTACAGTATGAGAGTTGCAGCTCTATGCAGGCTATCGGAAATAAATTACCAGTGGTGTTTCTAGCACGTGAAATTTAAGGAAACACAACTAAGGTAATATGCACTTGAGTCAGAGAAAGCATGAATGGGCGCAGCGTTATTTCATTATGAAATGCCATCGTAGGACATCTAAACCCACAAGAATATCGTTGGGAGACTGTGCCCTTGCCTGAGGAATTATCTTTGAGGGATGATTCTGTACAAGAAAGATGCTAACTGAGCAAAATTGGGATATCGCTGGGCTCCTTTTAAAATGCTCAGCTTTACCGTTTGACAGAATGTGGGTGTCCATCGGATACTATACTTTGCAGTATGATATTGACAGTCATACATCTGACCTTTCACAGCTGTCATTTGGTTTTCCTCTGCTACAGTACATGGTTTCTGTGACAAGACTGCTTTTAGACTATTTTTTTTATTCCACATCCAATATGCCTTTGCTCTCCTACTATGTAAACTACACAAGAAGGTAATGTGGCCTGAGGTGTAGCTTTCATGGTTACCATGGTAAAAAATGGGTATTCATCTGAAAGTACTAGGCACACATGACCACCTTCATAATATTAATGCAGTGGATATCTGTGAGGGTACGTGGCTGTTGTGGGGGTTCTGTATGGCTGGCACTATGCAATATACCTGCCAAACTGGCATTTGTGCATTCCCTACCAGCTCACACAGGAACAGCACTGGCCTCAGCTGTGACACAAGGAAGAAGATGGCAGTCGCAGAGACTCTGATTTTCAGGGTGGGGGATGATATTGTGGCAGCACCTGCTATTGTGTAATCGGTGCTTAGCCTAGATGTCTGCTAGCTGACCAAAGCCTGCAGAGTCCTGATGTAATGTTTCACATTCCAGTTGCATTGGACACAATTTGTAATGTACTCAGTCGGGCATGGTTCAGTTTGGGTCAAGTCCTGTCATGATGGGTTGCTCCAGATAAAGAGAGAGATATGTAGTATTTGTGGATTGAGAAGCTTTGTTGCTGGTGCACTGTAGGGGGTAAATAAAACATCAGACAATTCTTAGTTGCTAAATCACAAAGACAATGTGCAGCCAGATTGGTAAAGCAGGCCTATGGGAAGTAATTTCTGGCCAAACTGGGAGAAGGTTTAGATTGTAAACTTTTTTTTTTTTATTTATTACAGAGCCTGTCATGCCTGTCAATTCCTGTGGTGGAAAAAGATGGACACCTAAGAAGAAGAAGAGTTGAACACATGCTGCCACAAGGACGAAGCAATCTGCCTGTGGAGGTTTGCCTTATAACATAGATGTGAAGGATATGACTAGTTGTAATCATACAAAGAATGCACTCCCTTGAGCAAATATCCTCCCGGTACCTCAGTACAGATCTGTGGGCAACTGATCATCTTTTGGATAGTGAACCAGTCTTTGACCTCAGCAACCAGTCAAACACAATTCCAAATTTACCATTGGAGGGAAAACGATTGGCTTGACCTTAGAAAAGTGACAATTTTTAAATACTTGCATTTTTGATAGACTGGGGAGTAACTGTCATGTTAGACACTTTCAGGACCAGAAACAAGTTTGGAACTCAGCATGTATTTCACTTGCTCCAATTACAACACCTATTGTGTCAACAGCAGACAGCCAGTCCTGAGCAAACAATGTAAGGGGACAGATAAACTGAGCACAGTTCAGGTACAGTTCTGAGATATGTAATCACAATGCAATATCAAAAACTTATGACATGGCATCTGAGACCCTGAGCCACAGCTAGACTACAAGACATTAGAAGCTGTGCTGATTTATGGAAATAACTGGTATTTATGTTTCCATTCTGCTTGTGAGCACATTACATGGACCTGAAATGAGGTCTGCACACATTCCAGTTTCAAATATGTTTTCAATTTCTCACAAGGAAGGCTATACTGCCATGCAGAGAAAAGCCAGTTTGGATGAGAGGCATCATTTTCCTGAAAGACAACTAGACAAGTCAGTATTCCATGGACTACAGAGCATGAGATTCTTTATTCTTTCTGTCTTGCAATGCGACATAAAAAATGACCGGGTCATCCATCCTGTGTTGTCTGGACCTCATCCCAGACAAGCAACTGGACAGTTTGATTCAGCTTTGCTTTGCCTGCATACTCAATTTGTCCCTGTAAGCTGGTCATGTCAGGTTGTATCTGATCAAGAAATGTATTTATTTTTTTGGGGGGGCAGGGTGAACACTGACTCCAACAAATTTCAGGTTGTCTCAGGCAGCCATGGCAACCACTGCTTCTGCCTGCTCCGACATCACAGGAAGCGCAGGGCAAGGGGAGACATCCTGAACAAACTTACTGAAGGGAGACAAGAACACCACTGCATTAAAAGTGGTAAAATATGTATCTATGTACATTTTCCTTAAATTTTAAAAAATTGGCAGCATTATAGGCAGCGATGACATAGGATAGTAGAGGGGAGTTATGCAACTAATTAGTGCAGGTTGTTATCTTGGATAATGCCTTTAAAAAAACATTGGGATACTGTTTTCCACTAACCACCAATGAAAACAATATAAAAATATGGGGATTGAAGGGTGGGGGTGCCACTAGACACCAGGAATACATAAAGGAGGGTGGGGGGATACCACTAACACCAATAAGATAATAAAATATGAGGATCAGAGGGTGGGGGTGCCACTAGACACCAGGAAAATGGCATCTCATGGCTGAAACTACAGCCAGCAGCACAAGTTCCAGCTGCAGCTGCAGAAGTCAGGAAAATCATATGGTTCTCATACAGAGAGCGGGGGGGGGGAATGCTCCTCTCGCTAAGCTGGGCACCTGGGATTTCAGGTGTCCAGAAAAAGTATTTCTGGGGCTAATTGTGAAACACAAACACCAAAATCTAACTAAATGGGGCCCATTTAGCTAGGTTCTAGTGTTTGTTTTGTAAAATGATAACATTTTTATGTATTTTCCATGTTTTTTAGTTGGTGGAAAAAGAAAACAAGATGGCGACTGGAGAAAAAGGATTTTTCCTCAAAAAAGGATTTTTTCCTCATGAAAAGAAATGGATCTCATGAGAATGAATCCTTTTCACAAGATCAAATCCTTTGTCGAATTGTTTACCTCTATGCTGAAAAATGAACTTCCCATAGGAAATAATGAGAACTGAAAAAATGAATAACTTTGCAACAGGTTAATATTTTTGCACCAGACAAACACTGGCAGTTCTGTTATCCAAGTTCTTCCTACCACAAAAAAACACACCAAAATTCCACTCCATCTGGGTGCAAGGTGATGAGGAAAAGACTGCAAAAAGTGGTGACTTTTTACTTTTTTACACTATTTGGATCTCAAAATCCGCACATCCAACTGGAAGAAAACTTGCAAACTCTAGAGATCTACCCCACAGGACAATGCATAACAAATTTTGTGCAAATCCATTGCTCGGTTGCAAAGTTATTAAAGTGCAAAATTTGAGGTTTAACATTAAACTGGCTACACAACCCTAGCTATGGGGGCATGACTGTAACCCTATTATATATATTATAGGGCTGTAGTCATGCCCGTACCTACCAAGTCATAATGTTACGCGCTTAAAAAAAGACTTATGCCTCATGGCAGAAATCGCACTGTATTGGCAGCATGATTTTGCCATGCAGCATAATGTCTTGCGACATTATGACCCCGTGCCGTGCCCATATAGTTAAGGATGAGTTGACTGTTCAATGTTTTTTTTTTTTTCCATTCTTTGTCACTCCAATCATGGCTCACAGAGTCTCTCTCAGGCATCCTGCCTGTTCCTGCCCGCCTGAGGTCCCTTCGACTCTGAGTCTCCTCTCTCCCCACCTCCCTACAGCTAGCACCCCCAGCTTAACCCCACCGGGGTGGGGCTGTGACTGGGGGTTCCTGCCGCTCTTCAGGACTGACCTTTTCTTGGATCTGTTGCAACAGTCCTTCTATTTCTAAGTCTAATCTATCCTTTACTATTTCTAGTCCATAAGGTTGGCCACCTGTAGGCACCCCCTTCTCCCTCTCTTGACTATGCTATAGTGTCCTCTTTGATTTTCCTTTTCCTCTCAGGTTCTAGTACAGGGAGGTTATTGTGGTGACCTCCAGATGTATGTAAAACAGGTTGTGTTAATCGTTGTTGGATTTAGTATGTAATAGCACTATGTCATGACATACCTTATGTTTATGAAACCTGTATTGTTGAAAATACCATGGCACTAGGTGTTTTGATAATGGTAAAAAGTACTAGGTAACTATTATAGAAATTAAGCTAGTCGTGCTATTTAAAATGCATGTATATTGTTGTAAACTCAAGTAAGAAATGTCATGATGATTTGCATATGTCCTATGATGCATTGCATTATGGAAGTATGTATGATGATGTATTTCTTTGAAACTTGATTTGTTGCCAATGCCCTTTGGGGTAGGCCTTCTTTCAGTGATTCTGCATTGAGATTCTTTGTCCATAGTTTGTTTTTTGGTTTTTTTTCTTTTTGGGCCCCCACTACCCAAGCAAATGGGGCTTGCATAGGGGTGGTCACTACATCTCAACTAGTGAATTGGATCAGAGATCAGTGTCAGTAGGTGCTGGCCAAGTGTAGAGAAAGGACATTCATAGTCTGTTGCTGCAAACTGATGTACTGAAGAAGGAATATGGCATTGCAGAAGCTTATTTCTTGTATTTTGAATCAACATCACACAGAGATGGTGTGTTGAACCTGAAGTTCAGTGTCTGGTCCATCTGTTATCCCACAACCTCTCCACAGGTGCCACCCCTCCTCTTGGGTGCTCTTACAGTTTAGAATCTGGCTGCAGGTTGGGGCCTGGGTGGAGGAACTGGAAGGCCAGGTGAGGTGGATCTGGCAGTGGGCATGGGGGGCAGGTGCCATTGCCTACCTCACGGATCCGGGCTTTTCCTTGTTTGGTGTTCTCCCCCTCCCCCACATGGTGCACTCTGATGCTTGGCTGATGGCAACTCTGCCTGTGTCAGCCACGCTGATGTGCAGCTGATGCACTGCAGCACCCCCGATCTCCACCGGGAGCTGCTGATGCGCCAGATATGCCCCGACCCTCCCCCCGGAGGAGGAGAGCAGCCCAGTGGGAGCTCAATCCTCGCCCCATCCCTGCCAACACCCAACATCCGAGCTCACTCCCGAACTCAGGTCGCCGGCGTGGCGCTGGCATGGCACGAGGTGTGGTGTCCAGCACCTCAACCCTCAGTACCACAGGGCTGGCTGACTGTTCAAGTTAAACCCCAATTTTTATGTGTTTGACAAAATTGCCCAGAATTTGGCATGTTTGGTCAATCTGTCAGAGTCTCATGGAGTGACACATTTAGTGATGGCATCTTGTATTGTTTTCAAGATACAGAGCATAAAAAAAAAAAAACTTAACATTGTGTATTTTTTGCTCTCACCTACAACCTAGATGGTGTGGAATTTTTTCACAAAATTTTCAGGGCCCTGCATGATGAAAGCTTTAACAGATTGTGTTGGCAACATGTGGCAAGACATAGTTCTCTATCTTTGAAGAGTGTCTTGCTATGAGGCACTGACATAGAGCTGTACCTTGTGTTTTGGACAGGAGGCTAAGGCGTGTGGGAACCAGGAAGGATCTGAGCTATACCGTTTGCTTTGGATGTAATCGGATTTACTTGCCTGTTTTAAATTTGTATATGGAGCACATTTTTAACCAGTACAATAAAGAGAAGCACTGTTCTGCTGGACATTTCAGGTGTTTGAGTCCCTTCCTGCTTTTGTGCATTTAAGTAATTTCTTGCCTATCAGTTTACAGGTACCTGCTACTTTTTCTGCTCTCCAGGCATTTACACTGGGCATGGCACTGTGTTCCTGGGTGCAACTCTTCTCAGTTACATTTCAACCCCAAGGAAGACCCCACCACTGATTCGTCAAGACTCCAGAAACCCCAAACCCTAATATTTTTTTCCTTTGCTGCTCAGGGGTGGGGTGGGGAGTTAGGTTGAAACCCAAAGCCACATTTTCCTATTGTTTGTAATATTAACTTGAACCTTAACAGGTACATTAATCCAGTTTTGCAAAATATACATATATTATAGGGCTGTGGTAGTGCACCTATAGTTAGGGTTGAGTTGACCCCAATTTGTGCACCTTAACATTGGCGTGTTTGACAAAATTGGCCAAAATTTGGCAAGGTTGTTAGAGTCTCAAGACGCAACAAGCTTAGTGATGACATCTTGTACGGCTTTCAAGATACAGAGCGTAACAAAATAAAATAAACAAAAAACCCTATACTTAACATAGCGTATTCTTTGCTCTCACCTACAGCCTTGATGGTGTGGAATTTTTTCATGACATTTTCAGGTTTGAAGGGGCCTATGCCATGGGTGTGCCTTTCGATAGTTTAGTGAAATAATATTACACCATTTTAGAGTTATAACTATTTTTGAGTTAAAATATCTATGGCAAAGCCCCACTGGAGCTGCCTACCGTACCCTGTTTAGTAAGACTGTTGTAAATATCACTCTGATGAGAAACCTTTGTAAACGAGCTCTCGAGCTCCAAGGTGTTTATCTGAATGTATAAATAAACACATTTATTAAATTAAAATGCTCAAGTTCGACCAGTAAAAAATAGACCTTTCGCAAGTGATTATTTTCATGATTTAACCTGCTATGCTGAAAGAAATATTGATCGTGACAGCCACCATTTTTTCTCCTTTTAAACTCACAAACATCAAAAATACATACAATGAATTTATTTTTAAAAACAAACACCTGAACCTAGTTAAACAGGACATGTTTAGCTACATTCTGCTGTTTTTTGTTTTTTTTTTAAGTTGCTGCAAACACCTTTTTTGGGCTCCCCAAAATCCAGGGTGTCTAGCTTAGTGAGAGGAGAAGTTGACCCATTATTCTCTGTATGAGAACAGTGGAGTTTTTGAGTTCTGCAGCCACAGCTGGAAGTCATGATGTAGGCTGCAGTGATCCCGATCCCTGTTCTGTCTGTCTGTCTGTCTGTCTCTCTATCTATCTGTCTATCTCTATCTATCTATCTATCTCTCTCTATCACTCTCTCTCTCTCTCTCTGTCTATCTCTCTGTCCATCTCTATATCTAACTGATGCCCATCCACAGTATCACTTCTTCCCCCCTTCCCCTCCAGGTGGCCCTCCCTTCCTTGTGTTTACTATTTGTTTTGGTTTTTTATTATTTAAGTGGACTGGGGTACCCACCCCTTTTACCACTTCTGTGGACCCCCCATGAATCCAGGTCATCCATCCCCAGTGCTGTTAGCTTAGCTGAAATAAAGAAAACCACCTCTCAATGTCTTTTTTTGTTTGTTTTTACCTGCAAAAAAGAAAATGTTCTCTCCCTGATCTGACCACCCCGCCCCAACCTCCCATGCAGCACTCACCACCCCACACACCCTCACTCACATAAACATGTCCCCTGGTGTAGATCTACTCTCTAATCAAAGACATGTCTTGCTGATGGAACCGGCAACTGCAATTTGAGAAACTAAGGTAAGTGTGGTTCAATGTATTTCAATGGGGTTTTTAACTTTGATGCATAACTTTGTCATTTTTGCATTTTATGACCCAAAATTTTCAATATTGCCTTTTTGGTACCTCACCTCATGACCAATGGTGGTGGAGTTATGCAAATCAGGCCCAAAAGATGACATCACAGTCACTTGGTAAAATCACCTTTCAGGCAGGAATTGAAACATTTCACCACCTTTGTTTATGAGGTGTGGCCATATGAAGGGCTAGGTTGAAAATTTTGGATCAAAATATGTAAAAATGGTAAAATTATGTGTGTATGTTGAAATTACTACGCATGTAAATTTTCAACAAAGCCATTTTTTTCACATCACCTCACGAATGTGACAGCTGTCATTTTTCAAATCTTGGCCAAATGTGTTTTGGCATCTGTTGTACCAATAACATTTTGGTGGTGCAGAATGATGTTTCGGTGGGGATTTGAAAATGTTCACCTACCAGGTTCATGAGGTGGAGTAATAAGACTACACTGAAAATGTAGGCGACAAATATGGTAAAATGTCCAGGTTATGAGTGACTGTTGCAGGAAACAGAATTTGACGGCAGATAAGGACCGCCTGGCCCACCTAGTCTGCCCATTTTTCTACCTAACAGATAAGCTCCAGATCCTAGTTAACCAGCAGTTTACTTCCTCCTACCCCCACTAGGACTGCCTTATGTCTGTCCCATGCATTCTTGAATTCCCCACTGTTCTTGACTCCACGACCTCCTCAGGGAGGTTGTTCCATGCATCCACAACCCTCTCTGTGAAAAAATACTTCCTCACATTACCTCTGAGCCGTCCCCATTATCTTCAAATTGACCCCTTGTTCTTGCACATCTCTTTTTCTAAAAGATGCTACCCTCTTGGACTTTGTTGATTCCCTTGAGGTACTTGAAAGTTTCTATCATGCCCCTCTCCCTTCTTTCCTCAAGGGTATACATATTAAGCTCCTTTAGTCTTTCTTCATATGTCTTCTGGTGCAGATCCTGCACCATTTTGGTTGCCCTCCTCTGGACAGCCTCCACTCTGTCTATGACTTTGCAGAGATGGGGTCTTCAGAACTGTACACAGTACTCCAGATGGGGTCTCGCCAACTGTCTATACAGAGGGATAACAACTTCCTGTTTTCTACTATTGATGCCTCTCTCTATGCATCCCAGTATCCCCCCAGCCTTCTCTACTGCCTTCTCACATTGCTTGCCCACCTTTAGGCCATCTGATATAATTACCCCCAGGTCCCTTTCCATTTTCACTGTTGTCAGTATCTCACCCCCTAGGTTTTTGTTTCCCAGGTGCATTACCTTGCACTTCTTTGCATTGAATACAAGCTGCCATACATTTGACCATTCCTCCAACCTTGCCAAGTCCCTTCTCATCCTTTCCACTCCATCTTGTGTATCAACCCTGTTGCAGATCTTTGTGTCGTCTGCAAAGAGACATACTTTTCCTTCCAGTTCCTCTGCAATGTCACTAAAGACATTAAAAGGACCCGGTCCAGTACTGAACCCTCGGGTACCCCACTAGTAACCCTCCTTTCTTCACTGTGGACTCCCATTTACTACTACCCTTGCATCCTGTTGCCTCAGCCAATTTTCTTATGTAGGCTACCACCTTGGGACCCACTCCAAGGCTGGCTAACTTGTGTATTAATCTTTGTGTGGGACTGTATCAAATGCCTTGCTAAAATCTAGGTAGGCCATGTCCACAGCCCCTCCTGGTCTACTACTTTGGTCACCCAATCAAATAAATCTATTAGATTTGTCTGACATTACCTTCCCATCATGAATACATGCTGCCTTGGGTTCTGTGCCCCACTGGCCTCTAGGTACTCAACAAGTCTTTCCTTCAGAAGTGATTCCATCATTTTCACTACCACTGAGGTCAAACTAACTGGTCTGTAGTTTTCTGCCTCTGTCCTGCTCCCACTTTTCAGGTCATCAGGTATCATCCCATCCTCCCATGATTTGTTAAAGAGAGTAGTCAGCGGTGTCACTAGTTCTACCCTTAGTTCTATTAGAATTCTTGGGTGAATCCCATCAAGCCCCATTGCTTTGCCCACCTTCAATTTTATTAGTTCTTTCAGAACCCTTTCTTCTGTAAATGGACTGGTATTGACCCCCGTCTTCAGTGTGTTTCTCTTGTTTGGTTTAGGTGTCTCCCCCTCCTCTTCCTTTGTGAATACTGAGCAGAAATATTCGTTCAGAATCCCTGCCTTTTCACTGTCACCCTCTACCCACATTCCTTCCCTTTTATTAAGCCTCGGTATCTCCTTTGGACTTTCTTCGCCCCTAATGTAGTTATAAAAGGTCTTATCCCCTTCTTAACAGAGTTGGCTATCCTTACCTCAGTTTGAGCCTTTGCTATTCTGACTGCCTTCCCAGCCTCTTTCTGCTTTAACTGATAAAGGTCTCTGTCCTGCTCCTTCTGTGTTTCCTTATATTTCCTGAATGCTATCCTTTTCTCCTTAACCTTCCCTTCCACTTTTGAGAAACATAGCGTTTTCCTTTGTTGTGTTTTGTTGATTTGCTTTACACAAAGGCTTGTTGCCTTTGTGATGCCTGTTTTGATTACTCCCCATTGTTCCTCCACCCTTTCTTCTTGCCTGTTTGCTAGTACTTTTCTGAGGCACTTTCTCATTTTGCCAAAGTCAGCCCTCCTAAAGTCCAATACCCTTGCTATTGTATGGCTTGATTGTATGGCTGTGTTTATCGTGAAACACACTGGTGGTCGCTTGTTCCCAGATGGCTACCCACTTCTAAATCTGAGATTCTTTCTCCGTCCCCATTTGAGAGTACTAGGTCTAAGATTGTTCCCTCCTGAGTGGGTTCCAATACTAGTTGTCTGAGGCATGCCCCTTGTAGGGCATCAAGAATGACCCTGCTCTTGGATGTGCCTGCAGCAAAGGTGCTCCAGTTAACATCAGGCATATTCAGGTCCCCCATCAACAATATCTCCCCTTTTTCTGCCATTCTAAGGAAGCTTTCTATCATTTCCTTGTCCATTCCCTCCCCCTGAGATGGGGGTCTGTATACAACCCCCATGCGGATTGTGGTGCCATTTCCTGTCTCCAGGGTGACACAGAGTGTCTCATCTGCTCCCTGTTTACTCTTTAGTTCTATTGCTTTGATCCCTTCCTTTACATAGAGAGCGACTCCTCCTCCTCCTCCTCCTCTTTTACCCTCCCTATCCCTCCTGTAGCTTGTGTATCCTGGTATGTTGACATCCCAGTCATGGTTCTCTGTGTACCATGTTTCTGTGACTGCCACAATATCCAGGCAACCCTCTTCCATCAAGGCCACTAGTTCAGGGAGCTTGTTACACAGACTACGGGCATTGGTACTCATCACCCTCCACTTTTTGATGGCCTTACCCCTTTTAGCTCCATTCCTGTCCTCACTGCCTTTTGCCTTTTTTTTTTTAACATTTACTGCAGGATTACAACATTCACTCACAACTCCACTAATTTTCAATATGTTGACCCCAAACTTTCATCACTGCCATTTTCCACAACACCTCATAAATGTGACATGTGTCATTTTTTACATCCTGGATGAGATGTGTTTTCGCACTTCTGCTGTGAAATTAAATTTTTTCTAATATACGATAAATGGTACATGTCATGTTTATAAGATGAATCATAAAATAAGTATCTTGAAAATCTGGGGTCAAAATAAAAAGAAAATTAACAAACTTTGTACGTAGTGCCAGTTTTGACCCTAGCGGGTATGCTTTGTGATCCTGTGATAGTGAGCTGACTTTTGTGGTGAGATCAGTGACCCAGCTGGATGGGGTGAAGGTGGGAGGGTGGCACTGTTATGTGACACTCCCCCAGCCAGGGAATGAAAGTTGCAGTCCGCATGGACCCGTGCACAATATAGTGAAGACAACTGTCCTCTTGGCATATGGTCCTGCATCTCTCTACACATGGGTGGCAGAGGGCCCTGTGCAGTGGCTGACAGAGAAACTCTTTGCCCTGTGCATCTGTATCTGCAGCCACACAGTAGTGCAAGGATTACAGGGCCCTGTGCTTTTGCAGCTCACCAGACAGCCCCATGAACTCTTCACATCCATTGCTGCACTTCTGTAGGTAAATGGAGTGTTTCCTCTGCACAGGGCATCTGCATCTGATCACACAGGTCCCTTTGGAACCTGCATGAATGAGGATGTGATTCCACTATCTCAAAAAGAAAGGACATTCTTTGCAAAAACGTTGTTAATGCACCAGTTAGGGTAACGTAATGCTACAAAAGTAGGAAAATGTGGCATTAAGGTTTCCAACCCTACCTCACCCTACCCCAAGCAGCAAAGGAAAAAATATTAGGTTTTGGGTCTCTGGGTCTTGGCAAATCAGTGGTGGGGTCTTCCTTGGGATTGTCAAACATAATGCACACCTCGTTTAAAATGAGCAAAAAAATGTCACATGATCTCCTTTCATCTTGCAGGGCCCCCAGGTTAGGGTTGATAACCCCAAGGCACCCCCCCCATGCCTGCTGCTGCCTGCATGGTGGGGATGGGGTGTTAACAGCACATTCCATACTTTTGTCACTGGAACCCTAACTGATGCATTAACAAAGTTTTTTGACAAGAATTTCCTTACTTTTTGAGATAGTGTAATCATAGCCTTATTTACTTGTGAGAGAGCAGGCCCTGCACTCCCACTCATCTATAGAGTAATCATATCCTTATTTACGTGTGGGAGCGCAAAGCCCTTTGGGCCCTGTGCTCCCATTCCTCCATAGAGGTGTATATGTATGTAGTTGTGGAAGGGCCATGTGCTTCCATTTATAGGACAACAATGACCAAATTGTCAGCATAGCCATTTTATTACCCCACTTCATGTACCCGGTACAGAACATTTTTGAATCCCCACCAAAATGTAATTCCACGCAACTCCAATGGCATTCTGTGCCACAGGTGCAAAAACACATTTTGGCCTGGATTTTAAAAATAACAGTTATGACATACATGAGGTGGGGTAATAAACAGTCTATGTTGAAAATTTGGGGTCAAAATATTTAAAATTTCCAATATTAAGAGCGTGCATAGCAAAATTGCAACAAATTGGCATAACTTTACAATTTTTAATAGTTTTGACCCCAAATTTTCAACATAGCCTTCTTATGACCCACCTCATGAGGCAGTATGGTGCAGTGGTTTTAAGCCTCTGAGCTGCAAATCTGGAGACCTGGTTTGAATCCTACAGCCCCACTCAGTGCATTGTGTGACCCTGAGCAAGTCACTTAACTCCTTGTGCTCCCAGGTTGCACCTGTAAATAAGCTTTCAGTTTAGTGTGTCTCACCTGGTTAAATAATTGGGGAAAAAAAAGATCAATACAAATTATCAATCCACTGGAAAGGTGATTTCACCCACTGATCATAAAATCACCTTTTGGGAGGGAGTTTGTAATGACAGTCATATTGTTCATGAGGTGGGGTCCCCAAGGCCATGTTGAACATTTGGTGTAACTGTAACCCCTAGGTGGTGCTATCCCAAGGGCTACTACCCCTGCCTGCTTGACTAGTAGTAGGTTAAGGGCCTAGGATCGGTGATGGGTGCCTCCACCTAGAGTTCAGGGTTGATAGTGGTCAGACAGGCTTTGGCACAACCCTCTGGGACACTGTGAACCCCCTCAATTCCCACTAGTGGCCCACACAATACACAATGAGTACCTTCACAATTGACACTTACCACCAGGGTTGATTTCTCCAGTTCAACCCCGAGGGCCCCCTGTAAAACAAGGTTAGGCAGCACAAATGACAATAGTACAGTACCCCCAATACAAATGGAAACCACAGTCAGTTTAAATGCAGAAACAGTAAGATCTGATTTATTCAAAGGGGTTTTAACAAGGATAGGGGCAATCAGGTTAATTAGCTTACCTCTATAATAATCACACTGTTATGCATGCAGTACAGAATTCTCCACACTCACACACACACTGGGTACCCAGGTAAAAGGCAGATGGGCTAGCCAGGATCATTGCCCGGGTAGGCCGGTGTCACAGCTGGGTGGGTCCTGTGATGGAAGAACAACATGCACACAAATAATTTGTAATCCGGAGCTAGATGGCTCAGTTCATGAAAAGAAATCACAAGATAATCAGATGACACACTTCTGATTAGGAAATGTTGCAGGGAGCTATCCTGATGATTACTCACGGTACCCAGGCTGAACACAGGAGGAATGATGCATGTTCCGGATTGCCAGAAGGAGCAGGGTAGCAAGACAAGACCCTCGTGGCACGTGAAAGCAAGTGGATTCAGTCCGATGCAGCTGGGAACAGCTTCCAGCAATTGGCACACAGTTTACAGCAAGGGGGACCTGGCTGTGATCCCCTTCCAGCACATAGTACATTCATATGTAAAGAAAGTTTACCATACCAGGCAGACGACTCCTTGGTCCCGATCACAAAATCACTGCTAAACCCGGGTGCACTACAGTCGCTAAAGTTTCTGACAGGCCGATCGTGTTCAGCAAAATCTTTGGTCTCCTACAGGGTGAGCCTGGTTATAAATCAGCAGCTTGCGTCGTTCACTACGAATTCGGATTCAGTCTGAAAAAGCCCTCTTCTCACTCTCAGGGCAGAAAGCAGGCTAGTAGGCCAGAAATCAGGCCTTCCACGGTTCTCCTGCATGAACTACACAGCAACGGCCGCTCGAACATTCACAGCTCCTTCTCTCTGTAGCTTCCAACTTGAATCTGGCTTGCCAGCAGACAGCTCAGGGGCTTTCATTCAGATCCAAAAGATTCAGTTGGTCGGTTCAGATGTCAGTCACAGCAGGGCTCCCTCTATAGGTGCAAAAAGGTGCCAACAGTCCAGAAACTACAACTCCCAGAGTCTCACTCCACACAGCCCCATTTCAACAGGCTCCATTTGAGAGTCCCAAGTACTGATTGGTCCCATTTGGCAGTCTGGGACCAAAATGGTGGAGCTAAACAGAGACAGTCCTTGCTGCAAGAAGGCAGGTTAGAACAAACTACATTTTACTACTGTTTAAATGATCTACCAGCAATCAGTTACATCTTTCAAAGGCTCACTCTGCACATTTAGCGATGGCAGAAGCAGGCGATTATTCAGCAGCCAGGTAGGACTCTGGCATAGAAACACACAGTCCCCCATTCAGACTAATTATGACTGCAAGCAGGCAGCCCTTAAAGACAGTACATGAAGGCTTTAAAAGCACTCACAAGCAACACCATTTAAATGGCTTTAACGCCAAACACCATCTAGACTGTAAGCAATTAGACAAGCTCTGGGAAGACTTTTGGGAACCCCATTTGTAGGGAGTTACACCCTTCCTGGCCTGGAAAAACTTGGCTTCCGTGTCAAGACTGTACCATCATTATAGTTTTAGATGCAAATTGTACTATGCATTTATACCGTCAGCATGTTATATCAATCACATTTTATACAGTACATCAGTCAACATACTTAACCAGTACTATACATATTGTCTACATTTCATGTTACTATACTCATTCTGAGTTACATCAGACACATTTCACATAGGTAACTCACACATACTATTATACAACTTCAGGTTATCATTTCCTGCACATTGAACAAGATAATGGGGCCCTTCCTATTAACTACCTCGGGCTAGATGAGACAGGGCACCATACCTGGAGGACAGAACAATTAACCGGAAATTTGCACTTATGCTTAGTTTGGGCAGTGAGCTCTGGGACACATACACCCCTTTATGTACCACATTGAGAGGCAAGTCCACGGGCCTTCCAGGGGAGTCATAGCTGAGGCGCATTATTGGTCTGACATCTCGACCAGTCTTCCTGGGGGGAACAGTCACAGTCTCTGTGCCTTTCATTTCGGTCTCTGCACTTTCCTCACTTGCAAGGGGAGCCTCTTCCTGAGCAGGACAGTTTGAACTGGGGGCACTGTCAACCCCTGGCTCTGTGGATTCCGGCTCTACAACACTTTGCTCACTTGGAGTGCACTCGGGCGCTAAAAGGGAGTTGTCATCACACTCAACATACTCTTCCTGTTCTGACAGGTCACTAGTCTGACTCAGAGCATCTGCCTCTGTCTCAGGTAATTCAAACAGTTCCACCATACAAAGTGACTCAATATCGTCAGACTTGACACTTCACACTTCACTCTCAGCGAGCATTGGCTCCAAGGATAAAGTTGGGGGGTTAGGCAATCCAGAAGGCCCAGCTTCATCCCCATAATTAACCAGGGGGTTACCTTGAAACAACTGACTTAGCTCATAAGAAGGGTAGTAATCATAGTTGCACTCACTTTCATCTGAAGTGAACTGACAGTCATTCTCAATTGGAGTCTGTGGTGGAGGAAACCTTAAGTCAGAGCTACAGGGCAGGCTTCTCTGTCTCTGTCTTGCAGCAGCCCTAGTCACCGTCCAAGGGGAGCAATTTCTGGAGGCTCAGATTCAATCATTATATGACCAACGGGCAACAAATGGTTATGGTGCATTGTCTTGACATCTTTTGAGTTGTTTTCAGGCCGCACTTTATACACTGGTAAGCCATTTAATTTGTCTACTATGATGTGAGGGAGATGTTGCCACCAGTCAGCAATTTTGTGTTTGCCGTGCAGTCCCAGATTTCTCAACAATACACGGTCTCCTGCTTGGAGTTCTTGGGCCTTCACCTTTTTATCATATTTTTCTTTGTTAGCCAAATTTCTCTTCACAGCCATGGTCTGAGCTAGTTGGTATGCATGGTTCAATTGGGCTTTTAACTTTTGCACATATTGTAGGTAATTGTCAACTCGGACCCCATCAGGAGAAACTCCGAAACAAACATCCACTGGCAGCTAAGCTTCTCTCCCAAACATAAGGCGGTAGGGGGAGAACCTGGTAGCATCATTTCAGGTGCAGTTGTAAGCATGTACCAAGGTGATAATTTGATGGCTCCATCTGGGCTTGTCTTTTGAGTGGAGAGTGCCCAGCATGCCAAGCAGATTGCGGTTAAAACGTTCAGGCTGGGGATCCCCCTGTGGGTGGTAAGGGGTGGTTCTAGACTTCCACACTCCCCACAAAAAGATCTCCTTGATTAAATGGCTCTCAAAATCTTGGCCTTGATTGGAATGGATTCTCTGGGGGGCTCCATAATGAACAAAGAAGTTCTCTACCATTACCTTGGCCACAGTGGATGCTTTCTGCTCCTTGGTGGGGAATGCTTGGGCGCACCTGGTAAAATGATCAGTGACCACCAACACATTACTAACATTCCTCTGGTCAGGCTCCAAACTCAGAAAGTCAATACAAACTAGCTCCATGGAGGTGCTGGTGGTGATGTTAACAAGGGGGGGTGGCCTTCTGGGGCAAGGCCTTTCTCTGCAGGCAGCGACTACAAGTCCATGCATGATGCTCAACATCAGACCCCATTTTAGGCCAGTAAAATCTAGACTTCACTAGGTCGAGGGTGCGGTCTATACTGAGGTGCCCCATGTGGTTGTGTAGGGACCTCAGTACCAAGTCTCTGAAAGCAGTGGGCAGAACCAACTGTTGCTTGTCTGCTTGTCCCCATCTGTCTACTGTTTCTCTGTACAGCAGCGGTTAATCAGTTTCAATTAGGGCCTTCTTTATACAATAATGCAGTTCTCAAATCAGAGGGAGCGCAACTTGACACATCTTTCCCGCGAGGGCTTCAAGTGCTGGTCTGATCATAGGATCTCTGGATTGAGCCTGCTGGATGCTGTCATTATCAAACTGAGGCAGTGCACCAATATGTAGTGTGTAGAAGTGGCAGTAAGCAGCAGGTTTACATGTGTCAGAGGGCCCCAAACAATCTACTAGACAGTCCACTGCATCTGGGGACATTTGTTCCTCCTTGTCCAACTTTTGGCAGAAGCGCTCAAATGTCAGGGTTTGGACAGTCTGAACCAATAGCTTCAGGAAACAGGCCTCCGGAGACAGCATCAGCATCTCGTGATTCAGGCCTGCTCTGTATTCAACAGCGTAATCATAGGTAGACAACACAGAAAGCCACTGATGGCCAGTGGCATCCAATTTGGTTGAAGTCTGCACATAGGTCAAAGGATTATTATTTGTCTTTACCAGTATCTTTGCTCCATACAAGTACTCATGAAATTGGTCAACAATAGCCCACTTCAATGTCAGGAACTCCAATTTATGCATAGGATAGTTTTTCTCAGATGGGGTCATACTTCTGCTGGCAAAGGCCACTGGTCTCAGGCCATTCTCTTGCTCTTGATATAACACAGCCTCCAAGCCTTGCAGGCTAGCATCAGTATGTAATACATAGGGTTTTGCAGGATCAGCATAGGCAAGGACAGGAGCATGAGTGAGTTGGTATATGATTTCATGAAAAGCAGCTTCACAATCAGGTGTCCAACGTGACCCAAAAGATTCATTTGGCTGGAGATACACTCTCTCGGTTTCAGTGGAGGCCACTCTCTTGTATTATTTGTTTGTGGGAGGGTAACTTTGGGTAAGATTCAGAAGTGGGCGAATCACCCTTGAATAGTCCTTAATGAACTGCCAGTAATAACCACAGAATCCTAGAAATCTTTGTAATTCTTTTAGGTTGTGGGGCTGGGGCCAAGTGGTCAAGGCCTCAACTTTGCTAGGGTTGGTCTCTGTCCCCTCAGTGGACACTATATGCCCCACATATTTTACTGATGTCTGAAAAAACTGACATTTGTCGATGGATAGCTTGAGGCCAAAATCTTCCAGGTAGTCCAACACTTTAAAACGTCTGCCTTCATGTTCCTTCAACGAATTCCCAAACACTATAACATCATCTAGATATACTAGACACTCCATTAAGTTCATGTTCCTCAGTGCACACTCCATCAGCCGTTGAAAGTGGCTGGGGCACCGAGATCCCTTAGGGCATCCTCATAAATTCATAGAACCCAAGTGGACATATTAAGGCTGTCTTCTCATGGTCTTCGGGGCCATGGGGATCTGGTAGTACCCACAGCACAGATCCAACACTGAGAACCACTTGCTACCATTCAGACAGTCTAAAGCATCCTGAATACAGGGCATGGTGGTTTGATCAGGGATGGTCCACCTGTTAAGGGTCCGATAATCCACACACATTCGTGCATTGTTCCATTCTTCTTTCTCACCACTAAAATAGGTGAAGCATAAGGGCTTCTGGATTCTTGTATCACACCAGCCACAAGCATCTCCTGTAGATGCCATCTCACATCATCTATATCAGCAGGTGCCAGGCGTCGAGACCTCTCACGGAATGGCCACTCATCATGCAGCGAATATGATGCTCAGCTCCTTACACATCCCACATCCCATTCCTTTAGTGAAACACCTGGTCTCTCTAGACAAGTTTCTCACTGATTCTCCTCTTCCATTCGGCTGGCAACGGAGTCACCAAAATCAAACAAGTCGGGCATCACTCTGTCATTCTCCCCAGTACTTGTTACTGGGTAACACTGCAGTGTCTGCTCAGTGTACGGTAGCCAGGTGCAGCCTCTATTCACCCGATTTCTCCGTCTGACACATTGTGAACCTGGACCATCACCCATCGAGCATAGGCATGAGCCAGAGTGGGTAAAATACTGGGCTTAACCAACAATCCTTCCAGCAATTTTCCATTGCCTGGTGCATCCAGCATGAGTATCTTATTCTTAACATCCTTTCTTAATTGGACTTCTCCTTGTAAAGTACACTGAGTATTGGGCGCCAGGATCAGGGACTCAGGGTCCTTTTTCCATTCGACCCCAACTGGTTCATCTGGTTCCACCTCTTCGGCATTCTTCCTTGACTCATAAGCCTTCTTGATCAAGGCAGGAATCCTGAAAGCTCTACCAGTCCGCTGCCCCTGTTTCTCATAGTATAGTTGTGCTAATCTCCTGAACATATGAGCATTTGTTCCAATTAGTAACAGAACCCCATCTGACAGTCCAGTAGGGGGGACACTAGGGCCAAAGTCTCCACGTGCTCCGCCACTCCAGCCACCGAGGTGGGGAAAGACAACCAAATTGGATGTATCCAGAGTAGGGGTACACCTTTTCACTTAACTCCCAAACATGTAGTCATTCCAAAGGCTGTAAGGGCACATCAGGCAAGTGCTTCTCGTACCAGTCTTGGAACATGATGGTTACTTGGGAACCACTGTCCAGCACAGCCCTAGTTGACACTCCATTTACTTTCACTTTTGTCTCCATGGAGGGACCCACCACCTCGGACCACTCTAGAAGGACAGCAACAGCGCCCGGACAGATGATTTCATCACAAAGAAATTTGAGTTAGGGTTTCGGCCCTCTCTGCAGTCATTTCGTGCACCCTTGACCACTGATTCATTCTCTGAAGCTCTCCTTGTAGCCAGCTCACCACTCTCTCTAAGTCTTTCTTGGACCGGCATTCCTCTTCATATGGCCATCTTTTCCACAGTTGTGACACATGATAGGCTCCTGGGTCATCCTTGGAGAGAACATTGCCTGAGGAACTGAGGGATTGGCATGGGGTTGGGGTCCAGTATATGCTGCAACGGTGAGAGGGGTGCAATGTGTCTCAACAGTTCCTTCATGGTGGCAGTCAATTCTTTGATCTCACTCTGAGGGCTATCCTGGTTATAGGATGCCTGAGGGTGCACCCCAACCCCCATGGCAGTCATGGGCTGAGCAGAATTAGAATCTGGTCCCACAGGGGAAGTCCTTGCAGGGGTGCCTACCTTCAACTCTTGGACCTCCTTCAGTAGTTCATCTTTCAAAACTTGGCCCAGGATGGGAAGTCCTTTTCCTTCTCAGAGTACTCACTAGCTGCCAATCTTTGCCCCTGAACCTCACTTGGAGGATCATCCTCAGTCCCTCATGTCATAGCAGCAGCTATTGCTGCAACTTCCCATGGGGTTGCCTTTTTCAACCCCCGAATTTCTCTCATGAGCTCATCATAGGAGGGTGGCGATTCCAGTCGGTTGGCCAGGTGCAACTGAAGCAACAATTCTGAAAACAGAGCAGATTTAAGAATCTGGTCTAGCCTGGTTCAGTCTAATTCAGTGGCTGGCAAACTACCCTTTCTGAGGCACTCTTGCAGCAATTTTTCAAGCCAAGGTACATACACAGACAACAACTCCCCAGGGCACTGCTGGGTGTTTCCACCCTACACTACAGGTCCTGATCTGAACTGGCTCTACACATTCTCCAATGCCTCAAGATAGTCCTGTGCAGTCGCTCAGGGTTATTGGCCCATTTGGCATGGATGGTAGCCAGGGCAGGACCTCGGAGGCTCTCACTTAATCTCTTTCGCTTCTCTGCTTCCGAGCATTGTCATTCTAGTACTAGAGGGGCAACATAGTCTATCCAGGTTTCCCAATCATCCTCCCCTTGGGGGGTGGGAAGGGTGCCCGAGAAGATTCTCAACCTCCGGTAAGAGTCGTGACTAATGGCAGGTACCGACATAGGGGACAGCATTGGCACAGGCACAGAAGGAGGGGCAATAATGGGTGCTGGAGAGGAAGGGGGTGTTAGGGGAGGAACACCCCCAGGTGGCAGGAATAGTCTCTTTAAGTCCTCCTCAGTTTTCCCTTTCTCCAGCAACAATTTAGCAAATTTCTACTCAAAAGTCTTAGATAGTGGGGGGCTCATCCTCCCGGGGTCTTACTGTCTTTAGTTATCACGCTTCAGGCAGTGAGGGCTCCTGGGGTGTAGTTTGTGGTGCTCTGGAACTGTCTACTGGGTCCTTACACTCTACTAAGGCCATGAAAGTTTGGGTGAGCAGATTAGCCTGTTGACCCACCACCACAGGGTTTTGTAAACATCCAACTTGGAAAGTACTCCCTCTGCAGTGTCCTTATTGGTACCCAGGGAATAGCCAGAATAAGCATAGCATTTTGGGGGTCAATCTCCTGCCCAGTACACCACCCCACCAACTGATGTACAGCCACTTCTGTTGGGGTAGCCATTTATTTTTAACAGCAATTCGTAAGTTTGGCCACTAGGGGATGTTAATCCCAGTGGTGCCTCCAAGATGTAACCCCTAGGTGGCACTATCCCAAGAGCTACTACCCCTGCCTGCTTGTCTAATAGCAGGTTAAGGGGCCTAGGTTCGGTGATGGGTGCCTCCACCCAGAGGTCAGGATTGATAGTGGTCAAACTAGCTTGGGCACAGCCCTCTGGGACACTGTGACCCCTCCTCAATTCCCACTAGTGGCCTACACAATACACAATGAGTACCTTCACAATTGACACTTACCACCAGGGTCGATTTCTCCAGTTCGACCCTGAGGGCCCCCTGTAAAACAAGGTTAGGCAGCACAAATGACAACAGTACGGTAGCCCCAATACAAATGGAAACCACAGTCAGTTTAAGTGCAGAAACAGTAAGATCTGATTTATTCAAAGGGGTTTTAACAAGGATAGGGACAATTAGGTTAATTAGCTTACTCTCTATAATAATCACACTGTTATGCATGCAGTACAGAATTCCCCCCACACTGTCACACACACACACTGGGTACCCAGGTAAAAAAGGCAGATGGGCTAGCCAGGGTAGTTGCCTGGGGTAGGCCGGCATCGCAACTGGGTGGGGCCCTGTGATGGAACAACAACATGCACACAAATAATTTGTAATCTGGAGCTAGATGGCTCAGTTCATGAAAAGAAAAACACAAGACAATCAGATGACTCTTTTGATTAGGAAATGTTGCAGGGAGCTACCCTGATGATTACTCACGGTACCCAGGCTGAACACAGGAAGAATGATGTGTGTTCTGGATTGCCAGAAGGAGCAGGGTAGCAAGACAAGACCCTCGTGGCACGTGAAAGCAAGCGGATTCAGTCCAATGCAGCTGGGAACAGCTTCCAGCAATTGGCACACAGTTTACAGCTAGGGGGACCTGACCGTGATCCCCTTTCAGCACATAGCACATGCATATGTAAAGAAAGTTTACTGTACCATTCAGATGACTCCTCGGTCCCGATGGCAAAATCACTGCTAAACCTGGGAGCACTACAGTCGCTAAAGTTCCTGACAGGCCGATCGTGTTCAGCAAAATCTTTGGTCTTCTACAGGGTGAGCCTGGTTATAAATCAGCAGCTTGCTTCATTCACTACAAATTCGGATTCAGTCCAAAAAAAGTCCTCTTCTCCCTCTCAGGGCAGAAAGCAGGCTAGTAGGCCAGAAATCAGGCCTTCCACGGTTCTCCCGTGCGAACTACGCAGCAACGGCCGCTCAAACACTCACAGCTCCTTCTCTCTCAGCTTACAACTCGAATCTGGCTTGCCAGCAGACAGCTCAGGGGCTTTCACTCAGATCCAAAAGGTTTGGTTGGTTGGTTCAGATGTCAGTCACAGTAGGGCTCCCTCTATAGGTGCAAAAAGACACCAACAGTCCAGAAACTACAATTCCCAGAGTCTCACTCCACACAGCCCCATTTTAGCAGGCTCTATTTGAGAGTCCCAAGTACTGATTGGTCCCATTCGGCAGTCTGGGACCAAAGTGGTGGAGCTAAACAGAGACAGTCCTTGCTGCAAGAAGGCAGGTTAGAATAAACTACATTTTTACTACTATTTAAACGATCTACCAGCAATCAGTTACATCTTTCAAAAGGGCTCACTCTGCACATTTAGCAATGGCAGAAATGGAGCAATTATTCAGCAGCCTGGGCGGGACTCAGGCATAGAAACACACAGTCCCCACATTCAAACTAGTTATGACTACAAGCAGGCAGCCCTTAAAGAGACAGTACACGGAGGCTTTAAAAGCACTCACAAGCAACACCATTTAAACAGCTTTAACGCCAAACACCATCCAGACTGTGAGCAATTAGACAAGCTCTGGGAAGACTTTTGGAACCCCATTTGTAGGGGTTACATAACAATATGCAAAAATGGCTGAGTTATGCATAAAAGTTGAAACCTCCACTGAAATACATTGAACCGCTTTACCTTAGTTTCTCATACTGCAGTCGTTGGTTCCAGTAGCAAGACATGTCTTTAATTGGGAGAGTGGATCTAAAACCTGGGACCTGTTCAGGTGAGTGAGGGTATGGGAGTGTACTGGGGGTGGGGTGCTGAGTGGGAGGTGGGGTGGGGTGCCTGATCGGCAAGGGACCATTGTTTTTGTTTTGGGGAGAAAAAAAAAAACCTCAAGGACAGTTTTCTTTTTTACAGGCAAGGAAAGAAATCAGAGGGTGGGGGTATCACTAGACACCAGGGAAAAAGACTACAAAAGGGGGGCATAAATGGGAGGGTGGGAGTGCCACTAGATGCCAGGAAACAAAGAAAACTGCAGATGAAACATAAATTGGAGGGTGGGGGTGCTACTAGACACCAAGGAAACAGAAATGGAAAGGTGGGGCACAAATCAGAGAGGGAAGTGCCACTAGACACCTGGAATAAAAGAAAACTAAAGCGGCCCAGGAACAAACCGTTAGCAATTGAGAGTGGGGTGCCACTAGACACTAAGGAAAGGATTTAGCAATCACAAAAGGATCCTTTCTGTGACTCGTGGTATGAAAAAGAATCTTTTTTCATATTACAAGTTACATAAAAAGATTCATTATGTAAAAAAAATAATTGAAAGCCATTTGCCACCAGTTAACTGAAGGATACAACTGAGGGGTCCCGATAAGCAAGCTACATGTCTCGGTCTCAGATTAATACATAATTTTTTGAAACGTAATTACATTTTGTTTCCCTCACTAACTGTAACAGAAAATGGCAGCAGCATGAAAACAAGATTTCCCATTTGCGGCAAAGGATTACCCATTTGCGGCAAAGAATAACCCATCTGCGATAAAGGATCCGTTTTCACATGGGACATCTAACTGTTCCCATTGAAAATAATGGGAAGCTTTAAAATTTAATAACTTTTGAATGAATTAATATTGTGTCACCAAATCTTTAAAAAGCACATTTGTGACCCATGTCCTGTTTACCCTGAAAATGTCAGACCACAGCTCCAAATCATTTCTGTGTGGTAGCGAGATGAAGGATTTAACAAAACATGGCAATTTTCAAATTTTTGACATGACACTCCATATCTCCACAACCACATCCAACCAAACAAAACTTGCCACATCAAGAGATCATTGGTCCCTGATGTATATGCAAAATTCATGCAAATCGTTTGAACGGTTGTGAAGTTATTAAAGTGCAAACATTTGACTTTAACATATGAACCCTAACTATAGGGGTGCAACATCGCCATAATATATATATATATATATATATATAGTTAGGATTGAGTAGGCAGTTTAATGTTAAACAAATGTTGCACTTTAACAACTTTGCAACCATTCAACGGATTTGCATGAAATGTGGTATGCATGGTTCTGTGAGGTCATTTTCTTGACATGCCAAGTTTTGTTTTGATTGGATGTGTGGAATTTGCGAAGCGTATAGTGAAAAAAGTGCAAAAGTCCCTTTTTTCACCCATTTTTGCTGATTTCTCCTCATTGTATGGTGGCCACACCATTTGGAATTGTGATCTGAAATTTTCAGGGTAGAAAGAGCTTGCCCCAAAGAAAAAAAGGAAAGGGAACATTGTTTAACCAGGAGTAGCACACTAAGCCGAAGCTTGTTTCCAGATGCGACTTGGGAGCACGAGGAAGTTAAGTGACTTGCTCATGATCACACAGTATGCACTTAGGTGGCAGTGGGATTCAAACCCAGCTCTCCCGATCTGCAGCTCAGAGCCTTAACCCACTACGCTATAAAGCCGGCATTGGTTTGGTAAACAAATATTAATCCGTTCCAACGTTATTCAGTTTTGAAAGTTTGGGTTCTGAGCATGCTCAGTTCAGTCTTTTGGTTAGCTTCACAACTTCGAACAAGGATTTGGGCTCACAAACAAGAATTTTGACAGCTCATAAACAGGGATTCATTCAATCCATGTTCATTTGAAAATAATCCCTGTTTGTGAGCCGCCATCTTGTTTTCAATTTTCTTCAAAAACAAAACCTTGTAACTTGCCCCAGGGATGTCTTCTGTAGACATTGAAGTATGGGTTTTGTTCAGAGTGACACCCTCTACAAACCCATGACTTTGATTCCTTTTACTTTAGTCAAAAAGCAGCCATTTATACATTTGAAAACCCTTGTTCATTACTCACTTCTGATCCCTGTCCATAAGGTGTCAAAATCCCTGTTCACGAGCCGATCTCTGTTCATGAGCTGTCAAAATACTTGTTCATATGGGGATGACCAGATGGCCCTATCTCCCAAACAGGGATTGCCTCATGAACCGGAATTTTGACAGCTCAGAAACAGGGATTCGGCTCATGAACAAGGATTTTGACACCTCATGAACTGGAATTATAAAAAGGAAACCCTGTTCGTGAGCTGTCAAAATCCTTGTTCATGAGCTGTCAAAATCCCTGTTCATAAGGGGACAACCAGATAGCCCTAAAAATCCCTATTCTTGAGCTGTCAAAATCCTTGTTCGTGAGGTGTCAAACCTCGCTCGTGTGACAATTGCTGTCTCGTGAGCTGTCAAAATCCTTGTTTATTTATTTATTTAGCTTTTGTTGACCGGGTAAGTGCACTAGACAAATCCTGCCTATTTTCAGGCATGACCCGGGGGAGGGGGATACAGATGAATGCCAACTGACCCTGTTCATGAGTTGCCGACCAGATGGCCCTACCTCACAAACAGGGACTGCTCATGAACAGGGATTTTGACATCTCATGAACAGGGATTCATCTCACAAACAAGGATTTTGACAGCTCACTAACGGGATTGTTAGGTTGTTGTTTCTTTGGCATGTCACTACAAAGAAACGGTTTGGACTTTTGGCTTGAAATTTGTAGGGTAGAAGGGGTGCCCCAGAGATGTGACTTATGCTGTTTTGGTGTAAAAGTTGCATTGGTTCCATAGTTATGGTACTCAAAGTTGAGAAATTTCCCAAAGGATGACATTGTGGTGGATATGTGGCGTCTTTGTGCCTATATCTCAAAGCGGTTAGCAATACAGATTTTTCGCTAAGAATAGCTTAGTACAGTGCTAAGCATCGTACAAGTTACCAGTCCATGATTACAACTGCAGCGGACTTTTTCCAAAGTTGCTAAGGTTACTGAGATATTGCACCATTTGCAGCACAAGGCTTTCATGGACTGTGACTAGGGTTGTGCTGCATCTCCACATATGATACCATTATGCAGTAATCGGACTGTTGGGCCATCCATTATGCAACACTGGGAGTGAAGAGCCCTAGGGAGATGGTAGTTCATTGCAATGTCTGTGCACTGGATAGATGGGAGCGCAGGGCCCTAAAACTGATACCATGGAGCCCTGTGCTCCCAAAACCATATAAGGGTAAGATTACACTTTCTCAAAAAGTAAGGAAATCCATTGCAAAAAACTTAATCAATGCATCAATTAGGGTTGAAGTGACAAAAGTAGAAAAATGAGGCATTAGAGTTGACATCCTAATACCCCCCCACCTTACCACCCCCACCCCACACTCCACAGACCAACAGGTGACGGGGTGTGCCTTGGGGTTATTGGGCCTAACTCTCACCCCATTCTCCTATACTGTACCATGTCAGCTTTCTTACACAGGAAATGGGGTGAGAGTTAGGGCCGATGACCTCGAGGCACACCCCGTCACCTGTCGGCCTGTGGAGAGTGGGGTGGTGTTACGGTGTCAACCATAAAGTCTCATTTCCCTACTTTTGTTGCTTCAACCCTAACTGATGCATTAACAAAGTTTTTTGATGAATATATATATATTATATATAAAATATATAAATATATAAAAGTTATTTCAGGCCATCTCTGTTGAGTTAACCTAGTCACTGAATGAGGGGAGGAGCAAGACAGTGTCTGGCATCTGAATACTCAGCTTCTCGAAACCCCACCCTGTTCAACACTTAAAGGAGTTTTTCAGCACTGTTCTGTCCGCTAAAGAGGATCAGTGTCTAGGCTTGATTGGTTATGGGAGCCCTTAAAGCCGCCTTGTGTGGGGAGTGCACAAAGCTGGCCTCTGAGCACCAGAAGTGCCGTATCCAGGAGGAGGACAGGCTTCTGGAGGATGTCATGTGTTTGGAGCAGGCCTTATCATCTTCTTCACCCTCTGTAGTCTGGAAGCAGCTTGAATCCGCTCACTTAAAATACGCTGATTTCTTAGCGGAAAAGGCCAAATTAGTGATTCTGCACACCGAGATGCATTATTTGGAATCTGGGGAGAGGGCTGATAGGCTCTTGGCTTGGTGGCTAAAACAGCTGGAAGAACTGAAGGCTGTCCTGCTTTTGTTCCTGAAGCTGATGTATTAAAGAGGCCTCGTGACATTGTGGAGGTATTTGGGGTTTTCTACAAGAACCTCTATGAAGCTCACACCTCTCCTGTAGATGAAAAGAAGCTAATCTCATTTTATTTGGATCAGGTCTCTTCCTTGTCTCTCAATCTCCCAGCAGGAGTTTTAGGCAGTCTATTCAAATAGCAGAATTCCAGGCTGTAATCGGTCAACTTCCCTGGATAAAGCACCGGGTCTGGATGGTTTCTGCAATAACTTTTATAAGGTTTTTGTGACGATTTGGCACCCTTCCTTACCCAGTTATTTAATTTTCTCTTGACTGATGGCCTGCAAGATTACTCCTTGACTCAGGATTGGATACTTCTCCTCCAGAAACCAGGTAAAGATTAGCTCTTGCCATCTAGTTATCGGCCAATCTCCTCCTCAATTCCGATATGAAAATCCTGGCCAAGGTATTGGTTAATAGGCTTAAGTCAGTGTGGGATGTTCTCATAGCACCAGTGCAGGTGGGTTTTATGGTGGGTCGCCACTCTAGTGACTATGTGAGAAAGCTCCTTCACATGATCTCTGTGTCTGGGGACAGCAAGATCCCGCTGCTCTGATCTCCTGACTCGAGAAAGCCTTTGATAGAGTGTCATGGCCTTTCCTGTTTGAGGTTTTGCACAAATTTGGTATCCCCTATTTCTGTTCTTGGCTTCATGTCTTGTATACTAGACCTACTGCAAGAATATGTTGCAATGGCCTCTTCTCTGCTGCCTTCCCATTGGGATATAGCACAAGACAGAGCTGCCCCCTTTCCCCTCTTCTTTTTAATCTATACTTGGACCCCCTCCTCCCGCATCTACAAACTTCTCCGGCTATCCAAGGTATTTCAGTCAGAGGTGAGAGTTATAAACTATTAGCATATTTTGACAATTTGCTCCTTCACGTGGCAAACCTGCTTTCTTCAATCCCAGCTGCACTGGCAGAGAGCGAAGCATTCTCTAATCTGGCAGGTTACCGGCTTAATCTTGACAAAACTCAGGCTATGCCCCTTAATGCCCATGTTTGTAAGCAAGATATTATGGCCATGGGACTATCCTGGGAATCCAAGGCTCTCAAGTATTTAGGAGTCATTTTGCCCTGCCATCTTTTGGACTTGGTAGCTTTGAATTTTCTGTCTCTTCTCCAAACTATTAAAGCTGATTTAATAAGTTGGGTCTCCCTCCTCCCTCCCTATGACTTTCAGGGTTCACTTCAATATCCTTAAAATGAATGTCCTCCCCAGACTATTGTACCCAATGGGTATGTTGGGGGTATACCTCCTGAAGGCCTAGTTTACCTCATTACAGCGGCTCCTGAACCATTTCCTCTGGAGGAGGGGGTGGTATGGCAAGCCTACTCTAAACTTACTTTTTCTCAGGATAACTGTGGCTTGCACCTTTCCCATTTCTATCTCTATTATATGACCCTACACGTGGCTAAATTCCTGCAGTGGGGATCTGCCTGGGTGAATTCAAGTGTTAGGGAGTACTCTCCGCTCTGGCTACAAATTTTATCCACCTTATTTAAGAAAGCAGGTGTTCACTGTGCCAGTTTACTTTATGCTAAGCTCTCCGATATTCCAGCCGTCCTGAAGACCCCTCCAGTATTGTGGTCCATTAAAGTAGGATCCCAATTGGAGCAATTTCTCAATGTGGATTAGTCCCATTCTTTTTCCCAGCTCATTCTGGTGAACCCCAATATCAAAATTGGTGGTCGTCAGATTCCTGTTTCCTTCTGCTCTCAATACTTCCTCTGTCTCTTCTGTTGTTGATAATGGAAAGATCCTTCCCCATTAGCGGCTATAGGATCTCTTCTCTATTCCCACTTTTCATACCTTCAAGTACTGGCAACTGGTTGCTGCTTTAACTGCTGTTTTTGGCTCTGCCCCTGGTCTCATCTGATGAGAGTATCATCTCTAGGTTATCTTCCCTGCCATCCAACCCCATTCGGTCATTGGTTTACATAAGTTTTTACAATCTGTTGACCCTATTGCCCTGTTTGGCATCTGCTTTTACTGGCAACAAGTATTTAATTGGTGTTCCGATCCTAGTCTCTGGCAATATATTTGGTGGAACTTATATAAATTCATTAAGAGAGACCAGTATCGTTGGACACAGTTTTGTATACTGCATGATCTCTATTATACCCGTCTTAAATTGTTTAGGATGGGAAGGTCAGATTACCCACTTTGTTCTCAGTGTAGGCAAGCGGAGAGGCATTTATACCATATGCTATGGCAGTGTCCTAAAATAGCCATGTGTTTTGTCCAAAATCAAGGCTTCACTGGATCCTTTGTTGGGGCTTGAGGATGCCTTCACCCCTGAGATTTACCTGTAGGGACTTCCCACCTCATCTATTTGGTCATCGTAAGCCCACATAGCGTTAATCTCCATAGTGGCGAAAGTCATCATCCTTAGGCATTGGCATGCTGACTGCTCCCCATCCATTTTGCAGGCTGTCATGGTGGAGAAGCAGATTGCCAGACTAAACCACCGGCTGGACTTTTACCGGGATAGATGGGAGCAGTTACACACCCTTTTGTCTATTCAGCCACTATCTGATTAAGCTTGGTCCTGAGAGGTGTGACTTTCCCTTTTTTCTTTGAATTCGGGCCCTGGTTTTTCCTGCCTAATTTAACCTCGTATGTTAGGATCTGGTGATCTGGGAGGTGGGTAAGGTGATGGTGGGGTGGGGTTCGGGCATTTTATTGGGTGGATGTTTATTTTTGTGTATTTGTACTACATCTGTATTGTTGCCTGTTTGTGGGACGTCTTTTAACAATAAAACTTTAATAAAGTTTGAATTATAAAAACACAACCTTTTAAATACAGTATTTTTTAAAAAGAAGATAATCTTAAAAAAAAATCTAACAAGGCCCTGTCCTATTGCATAAATGAAATATGCAATGGAGACCAGTGTGATACCTTATTTAGCTACACTTGAGCAGTTTGACCTTGTGTAACTCACTCGTGGCTTACGCCACTCGTAAGTTGGCCCGAGGTCAAACTGTTCTAACGATGATAAATAAGGTATCACACTGGTCCCCACTGCATATCACTCCTACATACTGTATATACCTACATAGATATTATAAGGATGGGGTATCACCACTATAGTTTCATAGAGCATCTATGAGTCAGAAAGCTCAAAGAGGCATAATAAGACTCGTCACATATCACTGGTTAACAGTATATTTTCTCTTGCCCATATAATCATCCAGTGATTTCTTAAATGACTAAGTTAGCGCTAAGGACAACAAATTCTGGCAAAAGGTTCCAGGTCTTCACCACCCTCTGCGCAAACCATTTACCTCTTTTGGATAATCTATAAAGGTCAGCTTTTAGTTGTAGCTTATGATATCTAAAATCTCTCCCATTCTGTTTTAAGGTTAACCCTGGTGTACACCAAATTATTTCATTCTGTAAGGTCTTGAACACGTAACATAAATCTCCCCTTAATCTACAGTTGGACAGAGAATTTAAATTGAGATCTTCTAGTCTCTCACTATACAGTACTTCCTGCCCTTAAAAGTAGATATTTTCCTGCTTACCTTTCATTGAACCTTTTCAATTAATTTTCCACTGCCAATACTTTGTGTAGATGAAATAAAGATTCCATATTCTAGGATAGGCTTCACCATGGAAGTATACAGAGGCATCAGTACTTTTCTGTCTCAACTTTTAATATTTCTTAGAATATTACCAAGAACTCTATTACCCCTCTGACTGCTTTCAGAGTGACTATCACAGTTTAATGTAGCAGAGATGAATACATCCATGTCTTTTTCTGATTACGTAGATTCAATGATTTTATTGTTTATTTTGTATTGGGTCTTAATATTTATGTTCTAGATGCATAACTTTGCAGTTATTTTGGTTGAAATTAGGTTTATTCTCTCTTGCCCAGTCTTCTATACCAATAATTCATTTTGAAACTCTTCAATTGCCTCATTGTTATTAACAATTGCTCTGGTTTTCATGTCGTCTTCATATTTGCAAATCCAGGAGCTGTTAGTTGTAGGCATAGTTGATACCAGGATGTTAAAAAGGATGGGTCTCATGATCGACCCCTGTGGGACACCACTTGTCACATTTCCCCAGTCTGACTGGAAACCTCTGATGTTAACACATAGGCCCGGATATTCAAACTGCGCCAGGCTGTGGCGCAAGCCTGGGTGCAGCGCAACTTGGCTGCTCAGGGGCATTGACTGGGCGATATTCAAAGGAGCTGCACCATGGCACAGCATCATTGAATATTGCACCCTGGCCACCTGCAGTGTGCATGGCACAGTGGCACTGCACCAGCGCAAGTGGCCAGAGTGGAGCAGGGGGATGCGTTAGCACAAATTCCATTGCGTTATGCGCAATAACTGCGATATTCAAACGTGCACATGCAAATGGGGCTATAATGTATGCAAGGCACAAATGGGGCCATTGCATGTCATTATGGCCCCATTTGCATGCAGGTGCACATTCGTGCAATCTCTGCACTGGCGCCTTCGTTAGGCAGCAGCCGCCGGGGACCGACGCCTCTGCACAGCGCGCAATGTGCCCACAGCCCGATCATGGGCTGAAGCAAAATAGATCACATCCTATATCCCTGGTGGTCAGTGGACGCTGTCAGCCGATCTCAGGCATTTGTAATAATAAAAGTCGTCCAATATCCTGGTGGCCCAGTGGTACCCCCTCCCCTGCCCACTGGGCCCCGTGCGCTCCTCCACGGTCAGCGGCGGGCGGCAGCACCACCACCTGCTCCAGCCGACGACTACTCATCAGGGCTATCGCCCATTGGTCCTGCGTGAGCCAATGGGCGTAGCCTGTACCGCATTACACAGTTCAGATATGTGAATGTATCCATTCACATTATCTGGAATGTGTAATGGTGATTGTGCACGCCATTGGCTCACGCCTGGACCACCGGGCGACAGCCCCACCGACGGTGTCAGTCGGCAGGCAGGGGCGGCAGATGGTGGTGCTGCCGCCTGCCGCAACCGGGAGCGGGTGGGGCTCAGTGGTGGGTGGGGAGGTGTACCACCAGACCACTAGGGATATTGACGTCATTTATCATTACAAATGCCCACGATCTGGCTGCGAGTGGTCCACTGGACCACCAGGGATATTAGGCTCTAAATTATTATTACAAATGCCTCGATCGGGCTGACAGGTCCACTGGACCACCAGGGATATAGGATGTGCTTTCTCTTTACTCAAGCCTGATCGGCTGACAGTGGTCCACTGGACCACCAGGGATATAGGATGTGCTTTCTCTTTACTCAAGCCTACGATCAGGCTGACGGTGGTCCACTGGACCACCAGGGATATGGGACATTATTGTTTTTAAACAGATGCCACGATTGGGCATGGGGGGCACCACCACGGAGGTGCAGCTGGAGCTCGGTTGGCCACCCACGGGTGGCGGCTGCGTTGTTGTGCCCTGCAATACGGCAGCTCACCTGTAGATGTGGCCAGCCATTGTTCCTTTTTCGGCTCACCTGTGTGCGGCACAAGTAGGGGATTTAGCGTGCATGGACTCAGCACATCCGGGCTGAATATCGGGATGTGAGGGTATCGTAGACGCAGCACCCTCGCCCACACATTACCGATGTTGCTCCAGTGCATCGGGATTTGTGCCAGGCACAATCCTCTGTTTGAATATTGCGCTAGTATGCATCAGTGGGTTGCACATATGCAACCCTTTGAATATCTGGCCATTGTTTTTTCTTATGTAACCAGGATGCCACCCAAGATATTATATTGTAACTGAAATCAAGGTTTTGTATGAGTTTTTAATAAAACATCATGTGACACAGAGTCAAAGGCCTTGGGCAATCCAAATACACAATGTCAACAGGTAGACATTGCTCCAAGGCAATGCTAACAGATTCAAAGAAAGTTAACAAATTGGTTACACAAGACCTACCCATGTGAATCCGTGCTGTGTGATGTCACCCACACACACATGTTAGAAATATGAATATCAATACGCTCTTGATAAAGCTTCTCATGATCTTCCTATAATACATGTAATACTTATCGGTCTATAATTTTCAACCTTTTATTAATCCCCTTTTTTTGTAAATTGGTGTAACTGTTGCCTCCTTCCACTTAGATATTACACGTCCACATGAGAGAGAGAAATTAAACAGTATAGTCAGCAGGCCAGCAATTTCTTTGGCTAGATTTTCCTAAACATCTTGGACGAAAAACCATCGGGTCCAACAGCTTTATGGAGTTTTAACTCCCTTAATGTATTTTATACTTGCTCTCTCATGATGCCATTCTCACCATAAGTTTTCTAACCCATTTCCTACCTCAATATTATAATCTGTATCCTGAGTTTGGAAAACGCTAGTGAAGTACTCATTAAACTTATTTGCCATATGTGCATTGCCATCTATTATTTTTCCATCTTTTAAGAGAGGTCCCACTTGACCCTGCCCACCTCTTAGGCTACCAATATAGTTATAAAAACTTTTTACTGGTTTTATATAACCCTGCTAGCTTATTTTCAGCCTCAGCCTTTAATTTTTTAATAGATGTTTGCATTTATTTTGCTAGTTCCTTGTACTTAGCCAATCTAACATCCGAAGGTTTTTTTATGTATTTCCTGTATGCTCTATTTTTTTTGTTTAACTAATTTACTTATTTTGAAATTAAACCATTTAGGAATTCTGCATTTTTTGATCATAATTCTTAATTAGAGGGACAATGATCTCAATGCAGTGGTTAAATTTAAGTTTCATCCTGTTCTACACGTCCTCCAAAGGTTGCCCCGCTAGTTCTCCTTCAAACTCTCAAGATAATAAGTAGCTACTTATTGCTAGGAAGTCAGCTTTGCTATAATTTCTGACCTCAGTTTGTCCTCTTGTCTTTATTATAGTGTTGTTGATGAGTATTTGTACCATACGATGGTCACTATCTACCAGGGGTGGAATAACTTCAATTTTGCTTATATTTTAATCGACATTACTAAGTACTAGGTCTAAAATGTTTTCTTGTCTAGTATTAGTTTCAACCAGCTGTTCCAAGTTCTTAAGTAGGGTGATTTCTATCAACCTGTTTTCAACGGGGTTGCTCCAGTCAGTTTTGTCCAGTTAATCTTTGGGCAGTTGAAATCACCCATCAACAAACAATTCTCATTGATGCCTATGTTTTCAAGTGCATCTAGAAACCGTGTATTCTCAGTGTTGCTTAGGATTTGGTGCCTTATATGTCACACCCACTATCAGATTTGTTGTATTCAGTTTTATCCTTGCCCAAACCTATTCAACATCATGTACCATCTGATCCCCCAAATATAATTTGTGTACGTTAATCTCGGAAGAGATGTATAAGGCAACCCCCAACCCTTATTCTATCTCTTCTTTCTTTATGGAAAAGCTGAAAACCAGGTATATTTATTTAATTTATTTATTTATTCATTCTCAGATTACAATACCTTTGAGGACATAACAGCTATTTTACAAAGGTTCCACATCAGCAGGAAGGGTGACAGACATACAACGGATGGTATTACCTAGAATTTTGACACGAAAGTATTTAAAATGACAATATGACATTAACAGGTATATGTTCTATCTAGTCATCCTTTATGAACCTCATTTCCATCACACCACAGATACTAATGTTATTTCTGTTTATGATATATTTTAATTCATCTATTTTATTTCTAAGGCTACATGCATTAACCAGTAACACCTTTATATTATTTTTATGATTTTTATTATGTTATTATCCTTGCTTGAATTCTTATCGTGATTTAGTGAGACTCCTCCTCCCCTACTGAGTTAGTTTAAATGTTTGTTTACTTTGGTCAGAAACACCATTCCTAATTTCCTACTGCCTTTTCTATTCAGATGGAGCCTGTCCCAACTGTACAATCATAAGTTATCATTGAATTCTTCCCAGGTCATAATACATGTAATATCCTTAAGGAGACACCATCTCCTCATCCAACTATTTATTCTGATGATTTTTTTTATTAATTCTCAAACCTGCCCTAAGTATGGGTAATATTTGGATAAAATTATTTTACAGTTTTTCTCTGTAAGACTATTATACAATGTCTTGTATAATTTATAAATCTCTTCTTCAGTTTTTGTTTTTTTTTCCCCTCAGGTCATTTGTTCCAGCATGTATAATAACAACAGGATCTTCATTTGAGTTTTTCACAATTTTTGGTCCCATATCAATGATGTCTGAAAGTGTTGCCCCTGGTAAAAAATTGAAGGCTATACCTGCTTTATTTGGTTTGGTAGTATATGAGTTTGTACATTTTATGATAGAATCACCTATTATATAGATTGTGTGGCTTGCTGCCTGGTTATTATCCTGAATTTTTATGGCTGGCTCCCTCACATTGTACCTTCAGTTACAGTATTACTTCATTTAGATGTTACCATGTGTGACTCATTGAATTGTGCATTCGAGCTAACTAGTTCCGCTTATTCTGTACTTGATTCTTGAGTCCCATTTCCAATATTTCTATTTTCCATAGAAGATTCATTGGTTTTCCCTATGCCTAAATCTGTCCTTGCTTCTATTTCACTTGGTTCCCTTTGTTTTAAATCTTGGGTGCCTACATCAGTCCCTGCTTCTATTTCCCTTTGTTCTAACTCTTGGGTGGCAATGATATTCGTTATCTTGTGGGTCTCGTTCTCCAGTTTCTCCAACTATTCATTAGAGGAGAGTAACGATTGTTGATGGAATCAAAAATCTATAGTCCTCCTTCCCATACTTAAGTTGGGTAGTCTTTACTTGGGCCCTCCTCAGCATCATTATTTTCCCTTAATCTTTGTTAGCTCCTTCTTTTGGGACTGCTCCATTTGTACACCACCTTCAGAATGTTGTTTTCTATATCTTAACTTTTATTCTAATCCCACAATTTTCATTTCAAATCTTTTAATTCCTGACACGGTTTACACATGTAGTCAGAGAAATCAGTAAATTCATCTGTACTGAATTTCATATGCTCTTTGCATCTTACTCCTAATTCCACAGTAGTCAAAGTTACTACATTATAATCCATGGTATTTAGCACATATATATGAGTTAGTAATCTGAGGGGTGGGGGCAGTAGGAGATATAGGGTACCACCAGGACAGAGCATGGGCTAAAGGGACAAGAAAACAGGAGTGTTTACAGTACTTTCTTATTCTGTATTTGTTACAGTGTTAGGGTTCAATCCATTAAATAACCTGGTCCTGCTCCCTGCTTCCCCAACTGATGCCGACAGACACCACTGGCCCCTGCCCACATTACCTCTGCTTTGCGCTTGACTCCACTCACTGGAGCCAAGTTTTATATTGCACCATCTTGTGATGTTGCCTACCCCTGCAGCTGGTGCTGTCAGACCTCCGTGGTCTCAAGGTTGCCCCTCTCTGATATCACTGCTTGCTTGAGCTGAGCCTTATATTGTACCCACTTGTGACATTGCCTTGTCACTAGATGTTTCCATGTCTGTTCACTGTTCAGTGCTCCTACTTGCAAAACTGGCAGATCTGTGAATATAGCCTGTCCTTAAAAGGACCAGTTTGGCATGCACAGTTGGGGGAGGGGTTCTTCATTTGGCAACTTTTGTTCTCTTTGGATGTGCAGATTCTGATATCCTGATAGTGCAAAAAAAAAAAAAAGGAAAAATCTGGGCTTATGTGCTTTTTTGCTTTCACCTACAGCCCAGATGGTTTGGAACTTTTAAGGGTAAAAAGGATCTGCCCTAGAATGGTGCCTTTCATTGGTTTGATGAAAAATATTAAAATTAGTTACCAAGTTATAAGGATTTGAAATTTCAGTTCTGAGCCTGCTCGGTAGGGTCTTTCATATATGTTTAATACAAAATAAGAATTCCTGCTCATGAAAGAAGAGTCTTGTTTTGTGAGGTGGAATTTCTGTTTGGTAAGAAAAGTTATTTGTCTTATAGGGGCCATCTTGTTTCCATTTAAAATAAGTGTTCTGAAAACCATAAAATGATGTCCAGCAGAGACACAGTCACATGAATCTAGTTAAAAGGACCCATTTATCTCGATTTTAGGCTTAGTTTTCAAAAATTACCTTGAAATGTCTTTTGGGACATCCCTAAACTCCTTAGTGAGGCTTGTTTTGTGAATGCATTTCTTGTTTCATGAGGCTCACTGAAACAGGAATAGGGTTTCATGAAATAAGAATTTCAGCTCAGGGAAACAAGATTTTAGACTTAGTTTTTCAGAATCTTTGTTTGTAGAGCAGATATCATGTTTTGTGAGCTCAAGAAACTCACAAAACAAGAAGGTGTGTCACAAATCAAGATTTGGACTTTTTCAGAATCTTGTTTCATGAAGAGACGCCTGTTTTGTGATCTCATGAAAAATCTCAAGAAACAAGAAGGTGGGCTTAAAACAAGATTTTAGGCTTACTTTTTCAGAATCATGTCTCATGAACAGGCATCTTGTTTTGCAAGTTCACAAAACTAGACTACTGGCTCACAAAACAGAACTATGGGCTCATGAAACAATAATTTCTTTATATTGAAAGAATCAAGACTTTTGATCAGAACTGTGCTATTTTTGAAAAATGTAAAGCCATATTTGTAATACATGCTTTTCATGACCCTACTTCATGAACCATTGTGGAAACATACTTGACAATGGATTGAAAAGATACATTTGTAGCCACACAGATATGCAGGGCCCCTTCTGTACACTGATGCAGTCCTGCGTGGCTGCATCTGTAGCAACACAAAAGAGCAAGGCCCAGACAGCCCTGTGCTTCTGCACACACACTGACTCCTCAACTGGCACATGGCCTGAAGGGCTTCTGTATGTTGCATCTGTAGCTGACAGAAGCACAAGGCCCAAAGTGTTCTTTGCTTCTGGAGCCTGATGGACTCCTACATTTGGCTGGGCCCTGTGTGTCTGTATCTGTAGATGCCAGAAGTGCAGAGGCAAGATGGATGTTGACTCAGGTCCCTAAAGGGACCTGCATGAAATAATAAATAAATTTATTTATTTCTACAAGTTTCACCAGGAAAGACATACTGTGCTGCTAACTGTTAATTCTCAGATGCGACCTGGGGAGAGGGGAAATAAAGAATGATAACCAATATGACTATTAAACATACAGAAAATAGAAGTCATACACAATAATACAGTATTCCAAGGAAGCATAATATAAATATTAAAAGCAAATTAGTAAATAGATACAAGCAGTTAATAAAACACATGTTAAATTATGTGGGGCAATTTCTTTTATAGGTATAGAAGGGGGATGCATGGAACAGCATGATCAGGGCAAAACTAGTGAAGAGAAAGAAAGACAAGAGAAAGTGGGTTATGGACAGTGCCAGGTAGGAGAAGAAAAGTAATAAAGAAGAGGCTTTAGGGAAGAAGGCAAAGAGAAACATAGACTGACGGCAGATAAGGACTGCTTGGCCCATCTAGTCTGCCCATTTCCCTACCTACAGGATAGGCCACAGATCCTAGTTAACCAACAGCCTATTTCTTCCTACCCCCCACAAGAATTGCCTTATGTCTGTCCCATGCATTCTTGAATTCTCCCACAGTTTTAGACCCCACAACCTCCTCAGGAAGGCTGTTCCATGCATCCACTACCCTCTCTGTGAAAAATACTTCCTCACATTGCCCTGAAGCGCCCTATCTTTAAATTGTGTCCCCTTGTTCTTGCATATCTCTTTTTCTGAAAGATGCTACCCTCTTGGACTTTGTTGATTCCACTGAGGTACTTAAAGTTTCTATCATGTCCTCCCTCCCTTCTTTCCTCAAGGGTATACATATTAAGCTCCTTTAGTCTCTCCTCATACAGCTTCTCTTGCAGACCCTGCACCATTTTAGTTGCCCTCCTCTGGACTGCCTCTATCCTGTCTATGTCCTTGTGGAGATGGGGTCTCCAGAACTGGACGCAATACTCCAGATGGGGTCTCACCAACTGTCTGTACAGAGGGATGACAACTTCCTGTTTTCTGCTGCTGATGCCTCTCCCTATGCATCCCAGTATACCCGCAGCCCTCCCTACTGCCTTCTCACATTGCTTGCTAACCTTAAGGTCATCTGATATGATTACCCCCAGGTCCCTTTCCTTTTTTGTTGTTGTTACTACCTCCCCCCCAGAGGTAGAACAAATTGACAGGGGAAGGGAGGACCAAAGTTTAGGAAAGCAATATGAAAAATCAGATTGATCAACAGTACATTTTCTGAAGAAATAGGGAGAGAATGGGAAATATTGCTAAGGAGAGGGAGGAGGAGGAAGAGGAGGAGAGGATAGAAGAAATTTAAGACAAGAGGAAGGGAGTTAAACCAAATTTGGATATAAGTGAGACACAATGGGAAAGGCGTCTGGCATCAAGAGAAGGGAGAAAAAGGGCAGAGTGGAGTGAGCAGTGGTGAGTACAAAGGAACAGTCTATAGCAAAATGACAAAAGGATTGAAAGAGGGTCCAGTCTGGAAAGGGAGAATTTAGAAGCTCTGCTAGATCATGTCAGCCACAGTCAAAAATAGGGAGAAGCATCTCTAAAACAATTTCTTGATGGGAAGGTAGCTGTATACTCACTTTTTCCTGTACAATGCACCAAGATTGTGGTGAAGCATGGAGTATGGCATCAGTATGCACTGAGAAATCAAGATAAAGTGAATGATGATACACTGCTGTTCTCTCAAAAGAAAGGAAATTCACTGCAAAAAACTGCATTAATGGGCCAATAAGGTTCAGCTTAAGCAACAAAAGTTGTGAAATGTGGTTGATGCTCGTTTCCAACCCTAACTCCCTGGCACCACAAGCAACTACAGACAGCCATTATCAAGTAAGATGAACAACACACAACTGTTTCCAGAAGACACAAATGTAGTAACATAGAATTTTCTGGCAGATAAAGACCGCTTGGACCCCTTAGGCTGCCCATTTTTCCCTGCCTATAGTATCACCCCTTATCCTACTTGATCTTCGGCACATTCAACCCCCCCTTCCCTTTCTGTAAGATTATCTTATGCCTCTCCCATGCATTCTTGAAGCCCACCACTGTTTTCATCCTCACCACCACTGTTGGAAGAGGTATTCAATGAACACGCAACCAAAATTGGGCACCTACAAAAATGGTGACTCAATTCACAGTGCCTGTGTTCATGGCTCTAGCAGGGCAGATACTGTGGTGTGTGAAACACCACGATGGAAGTGCAGGTATACATGAGGGGAGAGGCAGGTGGGATGGTATGTGGGAGGGGTGTGGTGGGTAGCTGCTGAGCTGGTCCACTGCGTAGTGGGGAGAGTGGTTGGCTGGGAGGCACAGGGTGCAGGGTTCAGGTTGGATTATGACATGGAACCATTGGAAGACTGGAATCCACCATTCTTTCTGTGAAGAAGTGAAGAAATACGTCACATCTTTCCTGACCCTACCCCAGCTTCTTATCATTTCCTTTGTCCTTGAGCACCTTTTTTCTGAAAATACTTTCCTTTTGTAACTTGTTTTCCCCTGTGAGGTATTTAAAGCTCTCTGTTATTGCTCCCCTCTCTCTTTCTCTCTCCTCGCTTCCAGGGTGTACATATTTAGGTCCTTTAATCTCTTCTCATAGGACTTCTAATGCAGACCCTGCACCACTTTAGTTGTCCTCCTCTGGATTGCTTCCACTCTATGTCCTTTCAGAGATGTGGTCTCCAGATCTGGATACAGTACTCTAGGTGGGGTCTTACCAGCAATCTATGCAGAGGCAAAACCACCTCCCTCTTTCTGCTTGTGATACCCCTCCCAATGCACCCCAGCATTCCACTTGCCCTCCCAATTGCCTTGTCACACTGCCTGGTCACCTTTAGGTCATCCAGTACGATCACCACCAGGCCTTTTTCCTGCTTGGTGGTCATCAGTACCACTCCCCCCTTCTTGTACTCCACCCCTCCTTTTCTGTGCCCCAAGTGAATTATTTTGTATGTTTTTTGCATTGAAACTCATCTGCCATACCCTTGACCACTCCTTGTTTTCTCAGCTTGCTGCTCACCCCCCTCTCCCGGAGTGTGCTCCCTATTGCAAAGTTTGGTGTCATCTGTGAGGAGGCAGACCTTCCCTTCCAGCTCCTCTGCAATGTCCCTTATAAAAACATTAAAGAGGACCTGTCCCAGCACTGATCCTGAGTCACACTCCTGGTCACCTTCCCTTCCTCAGAGTGAACTCCATTTACCACCACTCTCTGCTACCTATACCTTAACCAATTTCTACCAGTTTACCACCTTGGACCTACTCTTAAGCTACCCAGCTTGCTTACTAGTGTCCTATTTGGAACAGTGTTGAATGCCTTACTGAAGTCTAGGTAGGCTATGTCCATTGCTCCACCCTGATCTAGTCTCTTGGTCACCATGACAAAGAACTCTACCAGATTCTTTTGACATGACCTCCTCCCTGTGACTCTATGCTGCTTTGGGTCTTGTAACCTGCTGGATTCAAGATATTCCACAACTTTTTTAGTAGTAATTTCATTAACTTTCCCACCACCAAAGTCAGGCTGACTGGCCTATAATTACCAGCCTGTTCCCTGCTACCACTTCTGTGAAGTGAAACTACATCTGCCCTCCTCCAGTCCTCTGGGACCACTCCTGTTTCCAGTGGTGGATTAAATAAGATGCCTTCATAACCCTCCAGAGAGACATCTCCTCAGATGAGGAAGAGGAGGTAATTTTGGTTTTTTTTTTTAACCAGGAGAGACACACTAAGCTGAAAGCTTGTTTACAGGTGTGACCTGGGAGCACAAGGAAGTTAAGTGACTTGCTCAGGGTCACACAGTATGCAAGTGGAAGCTGTGAGATTCAAACCCAGGTCTCAGGTTTGCAGCTCAGAGCCTTAAACCACTGCGCTGTACTGCCTCCTTAAATTTCGCACTTCCCTTTGAATATTTACTTATTTATTCATTCTTGGATTACAATACCTTTGAGCACATAACAGCTCTTTTACAAAGGTTCCACATCAGTGGGAATAGTGACGGATAGTATTACATAAAATATTGACAAGAAAGTATTTAAAATGACAATATGATGTTAATATTGCAACTAAAATTAAAACTATGAACTGGTAGGAAATCAGAAATAACCTAATAAAAGGAGGCAGCCCAAGGTGCTTTGTCAAGTAGGTATAGTTAGATTTGGGTGAACAAAAATTCAGGTAAGTGAAGATAAACAGTGGAAAGAAGGTGGAGGGTGAGAGGGGTGAGGTAAAAGAAGGATCAGAGAAGGAGGCAGGAAATAGGGCAGAGCCGTTAGGGTGAAAGTGGTCATTTGCAGAGAAACGGGTAGTAGTAGGTACACAAGGATGTGTCAATACTGCTGAGGTAGTGTCATGTCAGTTGAAGCAGTCACAGGAACTGTTAGCTGTGAGATGCTGCTGAAGAGTGCCTTTAAATGGTCCCAGTTTTGGTAAGGAAGAGATATCTCTGGGCAGCACGTTAAACCATAGCGGTGCTCTATATGCAAACGATCATTGATTATGATTTTAATGAGACATATCCCAAAAAAGCTTCTTAATTATGTTGATACATTTTTAATTTTCTGATTAGTTTCTCGCCTTTTCTGTTTTTTTCCTTCTCTCTTTATGCTCCTGCCGCCCAGCCCCCTTCCGTCCAGCCCACCCCAGCCCCGTCACCCCAGCATCCACTGGTTCTACCTCTTACATTAGCGAGGTGCCAGCTAGCTGGGTGCAGAGCTTGTGAGGCACTGGCTTCACCCTGCCAGCCGATGTTATTTTTCTCCTCCTTTTTACCCGTCCCCCGAGTATGGTGCGACAGCTTGTAATGACACCAATGGCCGAGCCATGCATACTTCCGTACATGGCATGCTGGGCTTCTGCCCTGCAACCGCCCCCATGTGTAGGCCTGCTGTGCCAGCCCTCAGCCACTGCTTGGGGTCAGTCAAGCAGCGGATTCCATCCTCACCCCTCCCTGGGAGAGGAGAGCTGTCTTTCAGACGCTTGATCCTCTCCCTCCCCAGCTGACCCCCGGCGGGCTGCTTGCACTGTGAACATGGTCACCAGTGGCAGAAGGTAAGGCATGATGCCTCAGCCTCCACACCACCAAGGTCTGCTTCTTTTGGTTTTTAAAGTGATTAGACTGCATACATCAAGTACTGCCTGATTATATGTGTTGTCAAATTTACATAAGGGTCAGCTGTAAAGTTTTTTACTGTGTGCTTACAAAACTTTAATAAAATCTAAGTGTAAAGAAAACTTCCTAAATACACCTTATAAGCTAAAGACACTGTAAAAAATAACCATAAAATGGATTTCCAAGTCATTTATGGCAGACTGCAGTAGAAAAACAGATTTTCAAGTTTGCTTGTATCAAAGATTGATCTAGACTGCAACTCGTCAGACCTAAGTGTTCCAGCAGCTCTCTCTCAAATGCAAAGAGATGCAGCATACTCAGTGTAAGCCAACCAGAAATCATGGGGAAAACCTCTGTCCCTCCAGAAAATTATAAGGTAAAATTGCATTCATTGTCTACAATGCAATGTATGTGTGTAAACCCTATTGAATTCTTAAATCTTCAGTAGTGTGTAACTTAGGTAATAAATACATCAAATTTATGACAAAACTTGTTTTACTCTTTTCTGTGTGACAAATGTGTGACATCATACATATCAGAGCACCTTTTTAAACTTTGTCTGGAAGCATACTGTATTTGAGCAATAATAATAAAAATCATTTACTGCCAATGGACACTATTTTGTTGGAAAGTTCCAGTCCACGTAACTGTATGACAGTCCACTGATGAAGAAGCAACCTGTCCTTGAAGTGCTCGAGTGTTTGGGCATGGATGGGTCATTTTGTTCCTAGGAGCTCATACCTCTGCAGGAGGCCCAAGGGATTTGCTTGGCAGGATTGATTTTGTGCAGCACTCAGTGCTGTATTGAATGCTTCGTTTGCACTGCAGTGATTTAACATAATAAAACAAATTCTGGTCAGAGCCGATATGGCTGTGAAGAGCTTTGGGATGCTTTTACCTATTATTTCTAATGAATCGCATAATGCAGATCTGTGAAGAGGCAGTTTCAATGTGGTCTTCCTTTACCCATTTTACAATGTGTTTTCCTAGAATATGCCTGCTGATTGCTATATATTTAGCCTGGATAGTTCACAGAAGAAATGGCATCTTTTTTCAGTGGATTCTACATCTACACAATATTATGTTGCATTGTGTAAAATCAGAATGCACTAAAAACAATATTTTACATCTGGGGGGATATATTAAGTGCCGGATCAATGCATAAGCGGAAAGATACATTGCACAAAGAGGGTGCACC